>CAKXYN010000047.1:11900000-16700000 GCA_935064755.1 Tragelaphus eurycerus | reverse complement strand
AGCGTCAGGGTCTTTTCCAGTGAGTTGGCTCTTGGCATCAGGTGGCCAAAGTATTGGAGCTTCAGCTTATGCCTATAGGTCCATGTTTGTCCTCACCAGCTGGAGCAACGCCTGGCACATAGTAAATGTTAAATGAAAACTTACCAAGTGAATAATGAACAAACAGATGCTCCAAATTATCTGCTTACTACATCCTGTCTGAGCCTAGTAATAATTCCAACTCGAATTCTCTGCCCCTAACACTTTTAATTCCCTCTGCTAACTCCTCTCTTAAATATACCCTGGAGTTGTCCTGTGAAGTGAAGTGAAGTGAAAGTCACTCAGTTGTGTCTGACTCTTTGTGACTCCACAGACTATACAGTCCAAGGAGTTCTCCAGGCCAGAATACTGGAGTGGGTAGGCGTTCACTTCTCCAGGGGATCTTCCCAACCCAGGGATTGACCCCAGGTCTCCCACACTGCAGGCAGATTCTTTACCAGCTGAGCCACCAGAGAAGCCCAAGAATACTGGAGTGGGTAGCCTATCCTTTCTCCAGCAGATCTTCCTATCCCAGGAATCAGACGGAGGTCTCCTGTACTGCAGGTGGATTCTTTAACTGCTGAGCTACTAGAGAAGCCCAGAGTTGTCCTGTAAAACTTTGTAATCATTGTCATTGCTTTGCACTCACAGTAAATATATAAATTGTTACTCAGGCAAGAGAATAGCAGTAATTTCCAAGCTGGTGACATTCAGGAGCTGTGGACATCCCACAACAGCCCTTTTGGGCTCCAAAAAAAGGTTTATCAGCATTTATGTGGGAGCCATTCCAGCCTGAACTGTACTGAGAAATAAACTTCCTTTGTGGTCACCTCTGGGAAAACCCACAAAGATGAGAGAATCCCTTCACAGGCAGAGGGACATCCCCAGACAGGGAAACAGCTGGAATGGTCAGAACTCTGAATTTGTTGCTGAGACCCAGGAGTGTTCTCTGATCAGCCTGATGGCCATTTCTAGAAACACGAGGCTCCCATTCTCTGTCACTCCCCTGCCATTCCTGGAATGGGCCCTAGTAACACCAGAACATTCGTGTGTTTCTGTAAGTACACCATGTTCCTGAACAAAGTTTAGAGTATTTTTCAAACCTCTAGGGATAAAGAAACCAAGTTGTCCGTGCAGTTATATGGCACATATATTAACAGCCAAAGACTTGATTTTAACTTAAGCTTTGAGGATACTTCTGACACCGACTTGCATGTTTAAATAGTCACTTTGCCTCTGTTTCTCTCCCTCCACTATGCCCAGCCAGCCTGCAGCCTGAGATTTGATAAGTGAAAGTGAAAACCAAAGAAAATAAAGGGATAAGTTGGCACTATGCCCCATGAAATGATTTCACAAGTCATGGGTCCGCTTGCTCAATAAAACAACCTTCCTATAGCCAGTTATTACTTATTCCCACTTGCTGCTCTTGTGGTTTTGGAAAGCAGTCCTTGCCTGTTTTTTCCGTATTACATAAAATAACATCTTTCAGCTTACTCTTCATGCTCCCTCTTACAACCTCCCCGATGGCCAACTTTAGGTTTTAGATCATTAATTTTATGTTATTTCACTATTGTGATCACTATTAACATTGTGATGTTTGTGCTTTATTTTTCCCTCCGGGTTTATATCAACAGTTTGAAACCAAAATGTCATCATACTGTATGAACAGCTTAATAATCTGCCTTTTTCCCTCAATGTTTTTTGTGAGACTGTTCCCATGGCTCTGAGAGACCCTCAATGCGTCAGTTTTATTTGTTGTAAAGTATTTGTTATAGTATTATACTATGCCACTGGCCATCATTTATTTGTCTATCTTCCATTTTTTAAAAAATTACTTTATTGAAGTATAGTTGATTTACAATGTTGTATTAATTTTTCCCGTACAGCAAAGTGATTCAGTTAAATATTCATATATGTGCTGTGTGTGTATACATCAAAAGAATGTGTGTATATATACACACACATTTGTTTCATAATCTTTTCCATTATAGTTTATCTCAAGGCATTGAATATAGTTTCATGTGCTATACGGTAGGACCTTGTTGTTTATCTATTCTCTACATAATAGTTTGCATCTGCTAATCCCATACTCCTAATCCACCCATCTTCCATGCCCCCTTGACCCTTGGCAACCAGAAGTCTGTTCTGTATGTATTTTTTGACATTTATGTTGTTGTTAAAATTACACTATTTCATGTCATGTTACAAGGAATCTCATTTGATATAAGCTTTTGTGTATTTGTCAGGACCATGTAGGCTTGATCTGATAATAAGCAAGCTCAAAATCTTGGTGGTTTAACAGAGCAAAGCAGAGTCACTCAATCCTGGAGGCAAAAGAAGCACCAGCACTGTAAGTCGCCTTCCAGAGTTTGCTTCAGGAGAGCTCCGAGTGAACAGACAGTTCTCACTGCTCCACTGCGCTGGGCAGGATGTGAAACTCACCACTTCCACTCACGGCCTTTGGCCTGAGTCAGTCCCAGGGCCGAGCCTGCCTGCCAAGGAGGTGATTTGTAACCTTCTATGAACCCAAAGGAGAAGAGAGCAGGATGTGGGCAGGCAATGATAATAGCCCCTCTACATGAGGGTATGATTTTTACTTAAGATGCATGTCCTTAGAAAGGGAGTTAACTGGGTTTTGCAAACTGTTTTTTCCTAAGAAGCTTATAACATTTTTATCATCCCATCAGCTTGTTTTCTGTCCTGTAAAAGCCTCAAATATTACCACTTTTTACTCTTTGGTGATAAGAGATGAGAAACACCATCTTATCTTTTAAAATTTATATTACTTTCATTGCTATTGGGAGTATAGATTGTTTTTATATGTTTAGTAATTCATTTTTATTTTTGCAAGAGGCCCACAGACTCATAAAAAGTTAATCTGAAATTCTCCGAGCATCCCTTGCCCACTTTATCTTTGGAGTTTAAAATGTTTTAAAATATCCATCACAATGGCCTCCACCACTCCTTACCTTTTCTCCCCCTATGGTAATTTGAATCCTTTTCTTAAGATGTAGGTCTGCCCCTGGGATCTTCCTGCACTTATAAGCAACTCATGAGGAATCTCATCATGAGAAGATAAGTTCCCTTACCTTCACAAATCTTTAAAAAAAACAAATATCCAACAGAAAACCCATACCCTGTTGTTTGGGTCTTGTTAGAGGGATGGGAAGATTGAGGGTGTCCAGAGTCCTTCCATAGGCAGTTGGGTGTATGGAAAGATGGCTGAGAAGAGGGATCTTGTTAATATTCTTGAGAGTTCAATAGAAAATTTTAATTTTAGAAGACAATCTCAAAGAGGCACATCTGTGGATGTCTGTGGAATTCAGCATCATCTCAGACGTCTCTACTTCAAAGGGCATCAGAGGTGGAAGCTTTTACTTCCAAGGTGGCAGCATGTTAAAGGCCTTTATGTGTGCTTTCCTTTCAGGCTGGCCTTGGAGCTGTGTCTCAGTTTTCCAAGAGCACAGCTGTTAAAGGGCACTAGCCATCTTGAAGACCATCTATTGGAGAAGGGTCAACAAATTATCAAAGGAAGGCTTTAGAAGTGTTGTTTCCTGCAAATGATCAACTAAGAGGTCTGCAAAAACTGCCCTGGGTAATTCAGCTGACACACAAAAGAATTTCTGAAAACATAATTCAAATGGAACTTAATTATGACTGAAAAACCCAATGGATGAGAGAAACCACAGATGAGATGGTACTTGATCTAAAAGTCAACTAAAAAACATATATTATTTTCGAGCAGAATATTTGAAGCAATTACCCATGTCCTAACCACAAAGCAAGGGCTTCCCTGGTAGCTCAGCTGGTAAAGAATCTGCCTGCAATGCAGGAGACCCTGGTTTGATTCCTGGGTCAGGAAGATCCCCTGGAGAAGGGATAGACTACTCACTCCAGTATTCTCAGGCTTCTCTGGTGGCTCAGCTGGTAGAGAATCCACCTGCAATGTGGGAGACCTGGGTTCGATCCCTGGGCTGGGAAGATGCCTTGGAGAAAGGAACAGCTAACCACTATACTCTCAAAAAGTTGGACACAATTGAGAGACTTTCACTTTCACTTTCAACCACAAAGCAAGTATTTGTTATCCAAAGAGTTAGTAGTTATACAGACATGATATTTTGATTATAATGGAAGTTAAGTAAAAAAAAATCAATTAATATGTCCATGTCCATAGATATGCATATATAATATATTAAGTTCTACACTATATATATTTAGAATGGAATGGTAAAACATTATACATTAAAACCTTTTGGACACAGCTAAACCAGAATCTGGAAGAGAATGTGTAATGTCTAATATGTATAACTGAGGAGAAAAAAGTGCTCAAACAATGCTGCTGCTAAGTTGCTTCAGTCGTGTCCGACTCTGTGTGACCCCATAGACGGCAGCCCACCAGGCTTCCCGGTCCCTGGGATTCTCCAGGCAAGAACACTGGACTGGGTTGCCATTTCCTCCTCCAATGCATGAAAGTGAAAAGTGAAAGTGAAGTCGCTCAGTTGTGTCCGACTCTTAGCGACCCCACGGACTGCAGCCTACCAGGCTCCTCCATCCTTGGAATTTTCCAGGCAAGAGTACTGGAGTGGGATGAGGAAAGCAAAAAACTCAGGAAGAGAAAAAACAAGAAAACAAATAAAGTAAAAAAAATGTAGAAGGAAGGGGTAATAAACATAAAAACAAAAATTCATGAAATAGAAAGCAAACATAAAATAGAATCAATAAATCTAACAGCTGGTTTTTCAAATGACAAATAAAACAGACAAATTTAGTCAAAATAGATTTTAAAAAAGAGTGAGAAAGCACAAATAAGCAATACTAGGAATGAAAAAGGCATATCATTGTAGATGGAGTAGAAATTAGAAATAAGAATACAGTAAGAACAGCAGTTAAAAAAAACCCATAAAAACATAGAACAGATAATTACTTCTAAAAATGAAACTCTGCAAAACTCAAAACAAAAAGAATCTGAACAGATCTCTGACTGTTAAAGAAATGTTAAGCAGCAGTTTAAAAGTCTACTCTGCTTAATATTACACACAAAATACCAGGGCCAGACAGTTTTATGAGAATTCTGCCAAACAGTCAAGGAACAGTTATCCTGGTACGATGCAGAATGTTCCAGAGAATAGAGAGAAGGCACTGCTCTCTGACGCATCTTCTGAGGCTAATTTATTTTTTACACTGAAACAGACAAGGGCAGCTGAGAAAGGAAAAGATTCATCTTCCTTATAAAAGTGGACATGAAAAACCTCAAAGATATGAGCAAATAGAATTCAGCATTAATAGATCAAGACAATAAGGGCTACTTAAGGAATGTAAGATTGCATTTAAAAATCTATTTGTGTATAGTTGGCCCTCTGTTTGGGCTTCCCTTGCGGCTCAGCTGGTAAAGAATCTTCTTGCAATGTGGGAGACCTGGGTTTGATCCCTGGATTGGGAAGATCCCCTGGAGAAGGGAAAGGCTACCCAATCCAGTATTCTAGCCTGGAGAATTCCATGGACTACAGTCCATAGGGTCACAAAGAATTGGGCATGACTGAGCGACTTTCACTTCACTTCACTTGTCCCTCTGTATACTTAGGTTTTGCATCTGCAGATTCAACCAATCATGGATTGAAATTATTGAAAGAAAATACCAGACATTTCCAAAAAAACAAACTTGAATTTGCTGCATGTTGGCAACTATTTACATAGTATTTACATTGTATTTACAACTATTTACATGTAATTTATATTATATTCATGCCTGGAAAATCCCATGGACCGAGGAGCCTGGTGGGCTACAGTCCATGAGGTTGCAAAGAGTCGGACATGACTAAGCGACTTCTGTGTCCTGTGTGTGTGTATACTATATTAGGTATTTTAAGTAATCTGGAGATTATTTAAGTATGTAGGGTACTGTGCTTAGGTTGGGGCTTCCCAGGTAGCTCAGTGGGTAAAGAACTTGCCTGCAGGGCAGGAGATGCAGGTGACACAGGTTCTATCCCTAGGTAAGGAGTATCCCCTGAAGGAGGGCATGGCAACCCACTCCAGTATTCTTGCCAGAAAATCTCATGGACAGAGGAGCCTGGCGGGCTACAGACCACAGCATCTCAAAGAGTCAGACACGGCTGAAACGACTGAGCATGAATGTGCATGGTTAGGTTATATGCAAATACTATACCATTTTATATAGGGAACTGGGAAATTCTTGAATTTTCGTGTCTGAAGTATCCTGTAACCAACCTCCCTGTGTACCAAAGGGGAGGGAGGGAAGTCGCTCATTCGTGTCCGACTCTTTGCAACCCCATGGACTGTAGCCCACTAGGTTCCTCCACCCATGGGATTCTCCAGGCAAGAGTACTGGAGTGGGTTGCCATTTCCTTCTGTATACCAAAGGACAACTGTAATTCACATCTTAACAGTTTAGAAGTCTACACCCATTCACAAGATAAATTCCTAGGAAACGGAATAGAAACTGGGAATAGTAAGTTCGTACACACACACACAAAAGATGTAGCAAGCAGCATCCAAAGATGAACCATTAGAATAAGTCAAGAAAAGCTAAGAATGTCCACTATCACTCTTTGCATTTGATATTTTATCTGTGTTACACACTATTATAAGATACTAAAGAGAAACAATAAGTGCAAGAATATCTAAGGGGGAAGCAAAGTTGACATTACCTATTAATGATAAGATTGCCTACATAGAACAATCCAGGGGCATCTACAGACAAATGATTAGAATCAACAAGGATGTTAAGCATATTTCTGGACACAAAAGCAGTATACAAAGATAAATATGTTATCCACAGCAACAGACAACATAAAATGTGTTGTAACAAATATGCCATTTGTAGTCATAACAAATTTTGAATAGTCTTTATGGAGGAAATATAAAAGTGTTAATTGAAGTAGAGAAATGCTATTGAAGTAACGAAGACTTGAATTGATGGAGCATTGTTAAGATGTTCATGGATGGGAAGATAATAGCATAAAGATGTCTATTTCTCAAATTAACCAAATAATTCATTGAAATTTCAAATAATATTGAACAAATATTTTGGGAAAAATTTAACAAACTGATCAAAAACTCAAGTGGAAGAAGAAATAGCAAAGGAAAAACAAGATTAATCAAGACAGGAGGATTTACTTCCTGGGTATTTTATGAGACTATAATAATAAATAAATTGGTCAAAGGAACAAAATAGAGAACTTAGAGTCAGATCTGTGCATATGTAGAAAATTGATATATGACAATGTGGCCTTATTGGTCAATCACAATATGATCAACATGTCAATCAGTATTGTTGGGACAAGTGTTGGAAAACAAAATTAAATATCCATTTCATGTCATAGTCAAACACAACTTCAGGCTGATTAAAGATCTAAATGTGAAAAGCAAAATAAAAAAAGATTGAAGTATATTTAGAAGGTATTTATGATCTTAAAATTGGCAAGGATTTCTAAAAGATGGAAGGCAAAAGCATAAAGCAAAAATTTAGTCCATTTTGTCATATTAAAGTTTTTAAAAAAGCATAGTAGATGATATTAAAATGTGAAAAGTTGAGGCATAGTCTTGGAGATAATACTTGCAAGTATCTAAGTGATCAAGAATTGACATTCAGAATATATGAAGATTCCTTTCAGTTTTAAGAAAAAGCAACCAACCCAATGGAGTAATGGGCAAAGGATGTCAACAAGCATTTCATGTAAGTGAAAAGTGAAGTGAAAGTTGCTCAGTCGTGTCCGACTGTTTGCAACCCCATGGACTATACAGTCCAAGGAATTCTCTAGGCCATAATACTGGACTGGGTAGCTGTTCACTTTTCCAGGGGATCTTCGCAACCCAGGGATAGATCCCAGGTCTCCCGCATTGCAGGCGGATTTTTTTGTTACCAGCTGAGCCACCAGGGAAGCCCAAGAATACTGGAGTGGTAGCCCTGAAGCAACTTAGCAGCAGCAGCAGCAGCAGCCTATTCCTTCTCCAGTGGATCTTCTCGACCCAGGAACTGGAGTGGAATCTCCTGCATTGCAGGTGGATTCTTTACCAGCTGAGCTACCAGGGAATCCTTCATGTAAAACATATCCCTAAAGGCCAACAAACATGAGAATATGCTCCAGGAAAGTGAAAATTAAAATAAAATAGGCAGATTGGAAAAAAGTAAAAGGTGGCAGTACTATATGATGGTGAAAACGGAAGGGACTCAACTCTGATGATAGGAGTGTAACTTAGGCGACCTTGGTGGAAGGTGACTTGTCAGCGTCTGGTTGAAAACACAAACCCCCTACAATCTGGCGATCTCACTGCCGGGTTAAGCTCATACAGGTGCCCAGAGAGTCACAGGTGAATGTTCACAGCAGGATGGCACTTAATAGTAGAAAACACATAAAAAGTTTAATATACATATTCAGGAGAATGTATCAAATCATAGTAAAGTTCATATAATGTGGAATGTGTAGTTTTTCTATTTAATAACCTAAATGAACGAACACTGATAAATCTAAAAAATATACTGCTGACAAAAAGCAATTCATGTACATTTACAACATAACATTTATAAATAATTTTATAATGCCAAATTTGCAATACATTTATAGTTCATGGGTACTAAAGAATAGTATGTGGGACTTAAGAGTTTCTTGATTAGGATGGCAGTGACCCTAGAGGAAGGGGTAGTGGGGATGTGATTGAAGAGGGGCATTTAAGAGTCTTCAACTGTAATGTAAAATTTTATTTCTTATATAATAGGAGATCTGACTGAAGCAAATATAACAGAATATTGAGTTCTTGCAAAGTTAGGTAGATGATCCATGGGTTTTGTTATATTATTTTTTTTTTCCTTGAAATATTCTGAAGTAGTAATTTACAAAAAGAACATTTTAAATTATTTTAAACTATAGTATGAAATAAAACCATCAGTAAAAGAAAAATCTTTGCCATTCTAGTTAATATTTTAAAGCAAAATGTAAGGCCACAAATGCTTTTTCAAATCTCAGTCTCCCATAAGTTAACTACTCCCTTTACTATTTTGCTTTGTTTCTGTAGCTCAATTTTTAAAAAAATACATAAGAACTTTATTGAGATATAATTGACACACCACACAATTCACCCTTTTAGAGTATATTTAGTTGAGTAGGGTTGTGTACCACTTTCAAATTTTAGAACATTTTTATCACCCCCACCAAAAAACCCCTGAACCCTTTAGCAATCAATTCCCATTTTTCACTCCCACCCACCCCCAACCCACCCCCAATCCCTGAAACCACATATCTTCTATCTCTATGTATTTGCTTATTGTGGACATTTGGTAGCCAGAATAGTGCAATATGTAGCCTTCTGTTTCTGACTTATTTCACTTAGCATATTTTCACGGTTCATCCATATTGTAGCACATGTCAATACTTTATTCCTTTTTGTTGCCAAATAATAATCTATTTTGTGGCTATATAGCATTTTTTTTATGCATTTATCAGTTGATGAACATTGAGTTATTTCTATTTTTTGGCTATTTTGAATAATGCTGGTGTAAACAGTAGCATACAAGTTTTTGGGTGATATGTTTTTAATCTTTTTGAATATGTACTTAGGACTGGAGGTCCCTATGATAACTTTATGTTTAACTTTTTGAAAATCTGCCAAACTGTTTTTCAAAGCCACTGCACCACTTTACATGCTCACTAGCAATGTGTGAGGGTCCTATCTCTCCACACTTTTTCATCAATACTTGTCATTGTCTGTCTTTTATTAATAATTTTAGCCACACTAGTATTGGAGAAGGAAATGGCAACCCGCTCCAGTATTCTTGCCTGGAGAATCCCAGGGACGGGGGAGCCTGGTGAGCTTCCGTCTATGGGGTCGCACAGAGTCGAACACGACTGAAGCGACTTAGCAGCAGCAGTGTGTGTGAAGTGGTATTTCATCGTGGTTTCGCTTTACATTTTCCTAAAGATTAGTGATGTTGAGCATCTTCTCATGTCTTATTGTCTGGGTTTTTTTTTTTATTATCTTTGGAGAAACATCTGTGCAAATACTTTGCCATCTTGTAAATTAGGCTGTCTTTTTTTGTGTTAACTTGTTTCCTTGTATACAATCCCTTATCAGGTAAATGACTTGCAATTACTTTCTCCTGTTCTGTGGGCTGCCTTCTCACCTTCCTGATGGTGTTTTTTTTTTTTTTTTTTTTTTAAGCATAAATGTTTTTAATTTTAATGAAGTTAAGTTTATCTTTTTTTATTCTTTTGTTTCTCATGCTTTTGGTATTATACGTAGAAGTTCGTTGCTTAACTCAAGATCACAAAGATTTACTCTTATGTTTTCTTCTAAGAGTTTTATAATATTAGCATTTCCAGTTAGTTCTATGATCAATTTTGAGTTAACTTTTGTCTGTGGTGTGAGGTAGGGGTCCAAACTCATTTCTCTAATGTTTGTTTCTAGTTGTTTTAGCATTTAGTCATTCGAGGAAAAGACTATTTTCCCCCCATCAAATGGTCTTGGCATCTTTGCTGAAAATAAATTAAAAAGAATACATATATATATAAATTTACTTTTATACTCCTAATTCTATTCTGTTCATCTCCATGTCTATTCTTGTGCCAGGACCATACTGGTTTGATTTCTGTAGCTTTGTATTAAATTTTGAAACCAGGAAATGGGAGCTCTAAAGCTATTCTTTTTCAAAGTATTTTTGGTTGCTCAGAGCCAAAAATTCATTTCCTTATGAATTTTAAGACTAACCTGTTACTTTATGAAAACAAAGCCAGCTCAAATTTTGATAGGGGAGAAGGCAATGGCACCCCACTCCAATACTCTTGCCTGGAAAATCCCATGAATGGAGGAGCCTGGAAGGCTGCAGTCCATGGGGTCACTGAGGTCGGACACGACTGAGCAACTTCACTTTCACTTTTCACTTTCATGCATTGGGGAAGGAAATGGCAACCCACTCCAGTGTTCTTGCCTGGAGAATCCCAGGGATGGGGGATCCTGGTGGGCTGCCATCTCTGGGGTCGCACAGAGTCCGATAGGACTGAAGTGACTTCGCAGCAGCAGTATTGAACCTATAGACCAATTTGACAGGCAATGTCATCATAACCATATTAAGCTTTCCAAACTATGAACATAGATTGTCTTTCCACTTATTTATGCCTTCTTTAATTCTTCCAGCAATGTTTTGTAGTTGAAAGTGCATAAGACTCATTTCTTTTGTTAAATTTCCTCCAAAGTATTTTATTTCTTTTGATAATATTTTAAATGATATTTTCTTAATTTAACTTTTGGTTCATTCATTGTTGTTGTAGAGAAGAACATTGATTTTTGTGTATTACAACATGTTCTTTCAGCTCTGATAGATTACTTTGTGGATTACTTTAGGATTTCCTACATGCAAGATCATGTCTTCCATGTATAAAGATAGTTATAATTCTTCTTTTCCTTTTATTTCTTTCCCTTGCCCAATTGCTCCCAAAGAACATCCTCATCCTTTTAAAAGAAGCATCCTAGAGGATGAATTAAGGGTAAATAAATGTGATGCCTCATTGACTCAGAATTGGAAAGAGTCTTAGAAATAATTCCTTCACTCATTTATTGCCAAATATGTCCTCAGTGCTCACTATGAGTTCAGTGCTAGAGAGATAGTAGGAATCTGCCTTTATGAGTTGACAGTCAGTTGGCAGAGGCAGTTAAAGGAGTCAACAGGAAAATAAAGATGATTACAAATTTTGATAAGATTCTATGAAGGAAATAATCGTGATGTTATGATAGAGAGTATCTCAGGGTGAGGGGATTGTGGTACCATGGATACCATACAGACAAAGTCATTGAGTTCAACCCTTTATCTGCTCTGTAAATTTTCTCTGCAAATTCCCCCAAGTGCTCATTGGGACTTAAATTTAATACTTCATGGCAGAGGTAATCTGTCACCTCTTTTGAAAACCCATTCTGTAGTAAGTCTAATCCAGTTTGTAGAAAATTCTGTTTTAAATTCATTTATTTGGGTGCATCAGGTCTTAGCAATGCAACTCTGGATCTTCATTGTGTCATGTGGGATCTTTCCTTGCAGTGCACAGACTCTCTAGTTGTGGTACACAGGCTTAGCTCCTCCCTGGCATGCAGGATCTTAGTTCCCTGACCTAGAATTGAACCTGGGTCACCCACACTGCAAGGGAGGATTCTTAATCACTGGACCACCAGGGAAGTCCTGAAAATTCCTTCTTAATACTGGGCCTGAATCCCTCTCATGATCCAGTCTCAGAGGTGGTCTTGGTTCTTACAGATCAGTCGCTCAGTCGTGTCCGACTCTTTGCGACCCCATGAACCGCAGCACGCCAGGCCTCCCTGTCCATCACCAGCTCCCGGAGGTCACTCAGACTCGCATCCATCGAGTCAGTGATGCCATCCAGCCATCTCATCCTCTGTCGTCCCCTTCTCCTCCTGCCCTCAATCCCTCCCAGCATCAGAGTCTTCTCCAATGAGTCAACTCTTCGCATGAGGTGGCCAAAATACTGGAGTTTCAGCTTTAGCATCATTCCTTCTAAAGAAATTCCAGGATTGATCTCCTTCAGAATGGACTGGTTGGATCTTCTCGCAGTCCAAGGGACTCTCAAGAGTCTTCTCCAACACCACAGTTCAAAAGCATCAATTCTTCGGCGCTCAGCCTTCTTCACAGTCCAGCTCTCACATCCATACATGACCACAGGAAAGACCATAGCCTTGACTAGGTGAACCTTTGTTGGCAAAGTGATGTCTCTGCTTTTGAATATGCTATCTAGGTTGGTCATAACTTTCCTTCCAAGGAGCAAGCGTCTTTACAGTGGAGCCTATTTCTCTGCGTAATTGAACACACCCAGTCTCTCCCCTAATCAACCGGATGCCCCGCTGGTCGCCCAAGTGAGGTCTGTGCTGAGAAACAATAGGCTCAGACTAATGCCCTTGACATTCTGAAACTGGTGAGGGTATTACTTGCACCAGTCTACAGATGGAAACCTAAGGCTTGGAGATCTGAGAATATAGCCAGGAAGGGGTATTGCAGAACCAACTTAGATTCTTATGTACTTGAAGCCAACTCTTTGCCATGCCAGGTTCCCGGACATGCTAGAAGAAGTGAGAGGTGATGAGCAGCTGTGCTCCACTAACAAAAATGGCTCAAGCTCAAAAAAAGAAAAAAAAAAAGATGTTGGTATTTCTATTAGAAACTACTCAGGGTCACCTTTGACACAGTGAGAGACTGGAAATGCCAACAGAGAAACTCACACACTTGCTTTTACTACTGAAGCAAAAAAAAAAAAAAAAAAAAAGGCACAACAAAACTTCTGCTCAGGGCAGACCTCAGGCACTGAGAGAAATCTGCCATCACCCCATCTTCTGAAGACTTGAGTGTAGAAACGTGCTCGGATTTTGAGGTTGTGGGTCTGATCTATGACAACCCGCTGATGTTCTTTGGCAACATGTCTGCTCATTCCACTCCATCAGACAGTTAAAAATTACTGATAAATCACGAGGGATTTTTATGAAGTTTTTAAAGAGACTTGAAACTGAAATTTAAGTATGCCAGTAGGTTAAAAAAAAAAAAAAAGAAAAGAAAACTAGCATGTCATTTCCTCCCTTTGATGAATTAGATTTGAACTTTAAAACAAAAGGAAACCAATTTGGTTTGTTTCTTCTGAAGTCTCTCTTACCCATGTGTAATCTTCATGATGTAGAAAGTGAAAGCCCCATTCTAAGGGGGAGCTGGCAATGTGATGGGTTGAAGCAAAACTCTGGGTCATGCTGCAGACACTCACCTATACTGTACAGCCACTGAGCACAATGCTCAAGTAACTTGTAAGTTTCCTCTTCCATAATAGAGCATTATGACCCTCCTGGGGTTATTATAAGAGTGAACTGTGTAAAAAATATGCAAAATGCTTAGAATAGGACCCGTTACAGAGTAGCACTTAACAAATATATGTGATACTCTCATCCCTAGCTGCAGGACATGGGCCGATTTAAACAATTTTACTATTGTTCGCAGAGGACAGATGAGATATTTTATATAACATTATGTTTTAAAAAGAGGCATCCAGAACTTTTCTCATGGTGCAGTGGGTAAGAATCCACCTGCCAGGGCTGGAGACACAGGTTCAGTCCCTAGTCTGGGTAGATTCCACTTGCCTCGGAGCAACTAAGCCCGTGTGCAACAATTACTGAGCCTCTGTGGCTCAACTACTGAAGTCTGAGCACCCCAGAACCCTGCGCAGCTTGAGAGCTTCTGAGCCTGCGAGCTTCAACTACTGAAGCCCACATGCCTAGAGCCTGTGCTCTGCAGCAAGAGAAGCCACCACAACGTGAAGCCCTTTAACTAAAATGCAGAGAAGCCTCTGCTTGTCGAAACTAGAGAACGCCCGAGCAAGCAATGAAGCAATGAAAAAGCCAAAAATCTTTTAAAATTACATTTAATTAATTAATTTAAAAAAGAACCATCTGAATTCTGTGGGTTTGATTTGTGGCTGTACATGAATATTTAAAGGTATATGAGGAAAAACTCTTCTAGAATAGAGATGTTTCTACCCTGTTATGAGGGTTATTTGAAATAACCATCCCGAAATTTCTCCAGTTTCTCAGAACTATTCATTCAACTAAATTTTTTGTTAAGCATCTATTTCTATTATGTTCTGGACGCTATGCTAAGAGCTAGTTTATGTGTAGCCTTCTAATGTTTCAAAATCTGTTTGCCATTAAGTTTATAACTCAAGATCCTTGCAGGTCAGAAACCTGGTTTAAATACCCTTGTCAGAGTGGTAATTAATTTTGATGAGGAATCTGAACACTAAGTAGATATGCCTGTCTTCCTCTCTCTACACCTCTTCTCACCTGAGTCCTGGCCCCTGGCCATCACTGGCATGGACTAGGGATGGAGGTTGACTCAGGAAGGGATCATCAGATTCTCTAGACCATGGATTTGCAATAGGAATTGGGACAGGGAGGATTAGGTGGATGACAGTGGATGTCTGAGTAGTTGAGGCACCTAGAGTCTCAGCTGAGTCTGAAGGAGTTCAGGCAGTTCATGTGCTCAGACGCTTAGTCCTGTCCAACTCTTCTGACCACGTGGACTATAGCCAGCCAAGCTTTCTGTCCATGGAATTTTCCAGGCATGAATACTGGAGTGGGGTGCCATCTCCTCCTCCAGGGTATCTTCCTAACCCGAGGACTGAAGCCAAGTCTCTAAACGTCTCCTGCATTGAAGGCGGATTCTTCATCACTAGTGCCACCACATCGGCCACCTGATGCAAAGAGCCGACTCACTGGAAAAGACCCTGATACTGGGCAAGATTGGAGGCAGGAGGAGAAGGGGATGACAGAGGACTAAAATGGTCGGATGGCATCACCAACTCAATGGACATGAGTTTGAGCAAACTCCAGGAGGTTGTGAAGGACAGGGAAGCCTGGCCTGCTGCAGTCCACGAGGTCTCAGAGTTGGATATATATGACTGAGCGACTGAACAACAAGCACCACCAAAGCCAGGAATCAGCAGAGGGAATTGTTTGCAGAGAGAAGCCACCAGGAGGCCCAGAAGCTCCACAGAAAACAGCAGGAGGGTCCTCCGGCTGGTTTAATCCGGCTGGATCAGGATATTTCCTGATCACAGCAGGGGCTCTGGATGTGCCAAAACTGAGGCTAAATTCTTTCAGTAACTGACCTCTCTAGCTAATCTATCAAATTGCCTTGTCTGAGGCAGAAAACTTCACAGAAATTATTCTTGTTTTCAGAGAAGAGAATTTGCGTATGTCTTGCCATTGTTGATTTTTTATTTGTTGGCTTATTTATTTTTAAAAATATTTATTTTTTTATCTTCTAATTGTTTTTTTAGACAAAGGATGTCAGTGCCCCGTCGAGCCTACATTTAAATTTTAAAAAGGTAAACACAGTAGAAGCTCATTGTGGATAAGCTGAAAATAAGCAAAATATGAAAAATCACCATTAATCTCCCCTTCCAGCCCTCCCACAGAAGAGACCATCATCATAATGTTTTATGTTGTATTCTGTACTTGTTTGTGTGCTGCATGACACGGGTGGCAGGATGAGTTCATTCTGACTTTTCATGGTCTCGCCAGCTCACCAGGAGTCAGTCATGCGTTGTCAGCTGTCTTAGCACGTCATGAGTGCTGGTGGAGCCAACAGCCCAGTGGGAAATGGATCTGACCTAGGAGGCCAAGGGGGCCCTGGGAGAGAGCCTCCAGCTTCCCCAGGTTGGAGGGATTCCAGGCTTCTCCCAAGGGGGAGGAAGAGGAGGGAGGGAGGAAAGGAAGAGGGAGGGGAGAGAAGGAGAAGGAGAGAGGAAGAAAGGAGAGGGAGCACAGAAATCCAGGAAATGGAAGAGGTAGGGGGTGGGGCACAAGAGAGGGGCTGGTGCCATGCTGGTACAACCTAACTGGAGAATGGTGGTGGAATAGAAGGAACTGGAATGATTTACTTAATTTTTTAAATTTAAATTAATAAATTAGCCATAAGTGTACATATGTCCTTTCTGTCTTGAACTTTCCGCCCATCCCACTGCACCACTCTAGATTGTGGCAGAGCTCTTGATTTGAGTTTCTTAAGTCATACATAAAATGAGTTACTTTAAAGGACCAGGGGCTACTCCAGGAAGGGGAAAAAAAAAAAAGGTGTAAGGAAGGGAATGGGGTAAAGGCTGATGGAAAGTGAAAAGGGCAGGAAGAAGGGGAGATTCTGAACAATTGCTGTAAGGATTCTGTGGCCGGGAGAAGAGTGTGGAAGCCTAGAGAGTAATGTCCTGTGCTATGCAATGTCAGCATCTCTTTGCACCTTTTGGGGGGCTCTGGTAAATGCCCATGTGTATTTTTGAGGCAGCTATGTGGTCCATTTAAGCTTCCCTGGGAGAAGGCGATGGCACCCCACTCCAGTACTCTTGCCTGGAAAATCTCATGGGCGGAGGAGCCTGGTAGGCTGCAGTCCATGGGATCGCTAAGAGTCAGACACGACTAAGCGACTTCACTTTCACTTTTCACTTACATGCATTGAAGAAGAAAATGGCAACCCACTCCAGTGTTCTTGCCTGGAGAATCCCAGGGACGGGGGAGCCTGGTGGGCTGCCATCTATGGGGCTGCACAGAGTTGGACATGACTGAAGCGACTTAGCAGCAGCAGCAGCAGCAGCAGCAGCAGGTAGCTCAATTGGTTAAGAATCTTCCTGCAATGCAGGATATCTGTTTTGATCCCTGGGTTGGAAAGATCCCCTTGAGAAGGAAATGGCAACCCACTCCAGTATTCTTGCTTGGAAAATTCCATGGACATAGGAATCTAGCACCAGGCTACATTCCATGGGGTTGCAAAGAGTTGGATATAACTAAGCGACTGAACAACAAGAAATATCCATTGAGTTGGTGATGCCATCCAACCATCTCATGCTCTGTTGCTCCCTTCTCGGCCTGTCTTCAATCTTTCCCAGCATCAGGCTCCCAGTGAGTCTGCCCTTTGCAGCAGGTGGCCAAAGTACTGGAGCTTTAGCTTCAGCATCAGTCCTTCCGATGAATATTTAGGGTTGATTTCCTTTAGGATTGACTGGTTTGATCTGCTTGCAGTCCAAGGGACTCTCAAGAGTCTTCTCCAGCACCACAGTTTAAAAGCTTCTATAATTCAGTGCTCAGCTGAAGAGCCAAATGTATTTATTTATTTATTTTTGAAGAGCCAAATTTAACGGGGAGCCAAAAAGCTCAACCATCAAGATAAAATAACATTTTTTCCAACTTTTTATATGTACCTGGGTATTCTAATTTCTTTTTTAATTGATTTACAACATTGTGTTATTATAGTTTCAGGTGTATAGCACAATGATTCAGTTCTCTCTCTCTCTCTCTATATATATATATATAAATATAAATAAATGTACACACACATATATATACAATAACCCTTATAGGTTATTGCAAAATATTGAGTATAGTTCTCTATGCTATACTGTAGGTCCTTGATGGTTATCTACTTTATATATAATAGTGATAAATAATATTTCAATGCAGTATTTTAAAAAGTCAAAAGTAATGCAAAACCATCCAAGATTGTTAAACAAAGCCCATCAGTGATGGAGCCATGCTGACCTTCCTTGGAGCCTTAAGCAAAAGGAAAAACCAGTAAAATGGATCCCATTCTATCCCCATAACCTAATCGAATCTGGAAGAACATTCTATAAACACAACAAAGGGACATCTACAAAACACCTGACCAGTGCTCTCCAAAAGGGACAGGGAGAGCAAGGAGATCAAACAGCAAGGAGATCAAACCAATCTCTGAATATTCATTGAAAGGACTGATGCTGAAGCTGAAGGTCTGATACTTTGGCTACCTTATGCAAAGAGCCGACTCACTGGAAAAGACCCTGATGCTGAGAAAGATTGAGGGTAGGAGGAGAAGGGTGTGCTACAGAGGATGAGATGGTTGGATAAACATGAGTTGGGGCAAACTCTGGGAGATGGTGAAGGACAGGAAAGCCTGGTGTGTTGTGGTCTATGGGGTCTCAAAGAGTCTGACATGACTTAGTGACTGAACAACATGTGTGAGGTGCAAGTAGGTATGTGAACATGTATCTATGTGAATGTGTGTGGTGGTCAAAGGGTGTGTATGTGTGTGTGCGCATGTGAGTATATATGTGAGCATTAGTGTTTGTATGTATGTGAATGTGTATTCCCAGGTGGTTCAGTGGGAAAGAATCTGCTTGCCAATGCAGGAGATGCAAGAGATGTGAGTTTGATCCCTGCGTCTCAAAGAGCCTCTGGAGAAGGAAATGGCAATCCACTCCAATATTCTTCCCTGGAGAATCCTATGGACAGAGGAACCTGGAAGGCTACAGTTCATGAGGTTGCAAAGAGCTGAATATGACAGAGCAACTAAACACACACACACACGGTGGTGTGAGGGTGTGTATGTGTTTGTAGGAAGGTGTGAGTAAGTGTGAGTGTGTGTGCCAGCAGTGGTTGCCCTTGTGGGCTTGGTGCAGTCCTGTGGGTACAGGACCTTCCTAAGCGGGGAGTGTCCCGGTCTTCCATTGTCCTGGTTGTGCCTGATCTCAGGCTCACCACAACCCTGCAGGTGGCCCATGAGCTGGTCATCATCTGCCCAAATCGACACAGTTAACAGAGGAGAAGCCCATGGAAGTCAGAGGAGCTGGTGCCTGCCCCATCACCGCAGGAGTCCTCGAGTCCTAGGAAGGAAGGAGGATCCCCGCAAACAGGGAGAGCACAGACTCCAGCAGATAGAAAGGGCAGAGGAAGCAGGAAATCTACTATAAATTCGACTCCTGTAAATCTATCTGCTTCCTGAATCACAGTGGTTCTCTGGCTCGTGTTTCCTCCCACATTCTCTGTCTGATTGCATTCTTGTACATGGATACAATTTTCTGCATTTCCTTTTCAAAGAAACCTGAAAGCAATGCACTTCACCCACTCGGAACACCAGTTGGTAAGCATTGAACAGCACGTGTGTGTATGCACACACTCCTTTCCTCATACATTAATACTTTCAGCAATTCCCCCAAATGAATCATCCCACCAGTCTGAAATTCTTCAGTACAGAGGACTTTTTGTAACCTGCTGGAGTCCGTGGGTGTGTGTCTATTGGACTAAGTGCCTGCAGACACACACGTACACACATACACTCTCACACATACGACACGCTCACACATTCTTTCCTTCTGGGCTGTCATTTGGGTGTGGATCTGAAGATGTTTTCATCATAACAATGAAGAAAGCTACGTCAAGCTTCGGTAGGACGCTGGTTTCTCTTTCACAAAACTGGGCTTGCCCCTCTGAAGGGAGCCCTCAGCTCGCAGTCACTTAGAGGTGCACAATGGTGGTGAATATCTACCTTCATGTCACTCAGAAATTCAGGGCAATGCAGAGTGTAACAGAGAAGTCGGGGGTCATAGTGTTTTTAAGAAAACCCTGGGTCCTCATTCTGTGGCAATTCCCCCTCTGCTGGGGTTTCCAAGAACTCCCACCGGGGCTGGGCTGATGGACTTCTTAGCTGCTCCTGCTGACTCTGCTGGCCACCCCCTTGTTTGTGAAAGTCCGGCTCAAATGCCGCACATGTGAGTCATCATTGTACATCTTACATCACTCAGCTTCCTTTGAACTTTTGCTCATTAACCAGGCTCCCTTTCTGGAACTTACCGTGCGTAAGCATAATGCCTGTTTATTAATGTTTTGGTCCTGAGTTCCTCACAATCCTGCTGTGGGGTATTGTTTCCATCAGTTAAAATGCCGGCATGAGGGTGATGAAGATGAGAAGGACAAAGTGCAGTTCTCCAGTGAGGACTCTGGCAGAACATACCCAGGCTGTAATTTCAGTCTGTTTTATGCCCCTCTCTTCATTTGTTTAAGATCTGATGATTTTATGACAGAGAAACTGTACATACCTCCTTCACTGAGATGAAGTGTTCCCACAGGAATGTCAGGGTTATTAAGAGAATGAGAGGCAGAATGACAAGGAAATAAAGCTGCGTGTCGGTGTGTTACTCTAAATCCACTTAAAACGAAATGTCTCTGAATCTGCTCTTTCTTCCTGTTTGCCGAGGGGCTGTGATTTATGAGTCCTGTGAGCGGGGCTGTCAGGCTCTTTCATCCCACCTGAGTGAGTGGTCTGCAGGCTGGTGGGGCTGGACCACTGTGGCTGAGTGTGAACAGCATCACAGGTGGTCTTGTTTGGGGATTAGACTTCAAGTTGTCACAGCATGTCCTAGAGTCACCAAGAAAAGGCTCTGTTCTCAGAGTGAACTGGAGTCTGGGCAGGAGGAGGCTTGCAAAGACAAAGTGTGTGCAGTGTTGAATGACTGCCCCCAAGTGTCCCTCCGTGGGAGATGAGCACAAAGCAAATAGGACGCTGCTGCCGCTGCTGATCAGAGAGGGGCTCTGCTGGTGGGGAGAGCACAGAGAGGAGCCCAGGAGAATAATAAGGAGTGGCAAAAGCTCAGTGGAAGCTGCGCCCTCTGTAAGACCGCCTTTCAAAAGCACAGTGCCCTAGCCACGCTTCTAGAGCATGTGCTGCGCGTGCTAAGTCAGTTCAGTTGTGTCTGACTCTTTGTGACTCCATGGACTGTAGCCCTCCAGGCTCCTCTGTCTATGGGAATTCTCCAGGCAAGAATACTGGAGTGGGTTGTCATGCCCTCCTCCAGGGGGTCTTCCCGACCCAGGGATCAAACCTGCATCTCTTACGTCTCCTGCATTGGCAGGTGGGTTCCTTACCACTAGTAGCACCTGGGTCAAATGTTCACTCTCCCTTGTGGGACAAGCACTGTCCCTGGGGCTGGGCAGCATCTTGAAGAAGGTGATGCCTGTAAGGTAGCTGTGCCTAATGGGACGAAGGGCCATCTTTTCTGGCACCCTGCTGACCTGCTGTGCTCCTTTGTGTGAATTTTACAAAGGCCCTCTTAGCAGAACACACTCCCTTGGTGTCTTCACTTGTGCATTCAGCCCAGGTGAGCAGACCTTCAGGCTGGATCAAGTCACCTCTGCCCTGTAGCTGGGCAGAATGGAACAACTTAAGTGGTGGCCCTTCAGATAAACTGCACCCTCTTACACTCCATCCAAGTTGGCAATGGATGAAATCCTCAAAAAACTAGAGAGTGGGCTGAATGTTATCCCCCAGAGCTTGGAGCTCTTAGCCGGTGGCCTGGCCTCCATCTCTCCTCCCTTTTGGCCAGTTCAGACCAGTTCTACTCATTTTCCACACTCTTCCTCCAGATTCCCTTTTCCTAAGTTCCAGGTTTGTTTCAGTTCTCATAATTTTAATTCCTAGGAGCCCTTCTTAATCTCTGATTGTTCCTTTTTGTGTCAACTATTCTTGATTAAGGGATACAGTGTCTTCTGTTATTTCTCCTAAGATATTAATGACAATTTTTTTTTGAGGCTGTGTTTTGTTTTCTGTCTTGTCTCTACTTGTCTGATTTGATCTTTCTCCCTTCTTCTCTCCCTTCATTCCTCTCCCTGCTTCTCTTTCTTTTGGCTCTCTCTTTCATATTGGAAGATTTCCTGAAGTGCTTGGGAAATCCTAGCCTATTCTTGTTAAAGAGACAGTTGACAGAGATCTGATTGTTTCAGGGGCAGGTTGTGCCATGTGGAGACTACCTTGTAGGGGCTTGTGAGTGTGTGGGTAGATAGGGATCCACACCTTTCTCTTTTTAAAATTTATTTTAATTTTATTAAAAAATTTTGTTGGAGCATAGCTGATTCACAATATTGTGTTGGTTTCAGGTGTACAGCAAAGCGAATCAGTTATAAATAAACATAGATCCACTCCTCTTTAGATTCTTTTCTTATATGGGTCATTACAGAGTATTGAGTAGAGTTCCCTGTGCTATACACTGGTTCTTATCAGTTACCTATTTCATATATAATAGTGTGTACGTTGGCCTTCCCTGGTGGCTCAGATGGTGAAGAATCTGCTTGTAATGCAGAAGACCTGGGTTCAATCTCTGGATGGGAAGATGCCCTGGAGGAGGGCATGGCAACCCACCTCAGTATTCTTGACTGGAGAGTTCCCACAGACAGAGGAGCCTCGGGCTACAGTCCATGGTGTCGCAGAGTCGGAGGTGACTGGGCGACTAAGCACAGTGTGTGCATTTCAACCCCAATATCTCAGTTAATCTCTCCACTCTCCTCTCATCTTTCGTAATCATAAGTTTGGTTTCTACATCTGTGATTCTATTTCTGTTTTGTAAATTAGTTCATTTTTACCATTTTTTATATTTCAGTTCAGTCGCTCAGTCGTGTCCGACTCTTCACGACCCCATGAATCGCAGCATGCCAGGCCTCCCTGTCCATCACCAACTCCCGGAGGTCACTCAGACTCACGTCTATATCATAGGATGTTTGTCTTTTTCTGATTGACTTACTTCACTCAGTGTTACAATCTCTAGGTCCATCCATGTTACTGCAAATGGCATTATTTTGTTCTTTTTTTATGGCTAATATTCCATTGCATATATGAATGGTAGGAGCCGGGGATGATGCTGCAGCCCAGGGCAAAGTAAGTTGGGGAGGGGTTCCCCACCTAGCAGGGGAACCGAGATGGTGACCTGGTGGTTTGTAAACACTTTAATTCTGTGACTTTCTTTCATATCTTCCAAAATTCCTGGTGCATCAAATTCCTGAAACTTTCTGTTGTTTTTTAGGAGCATTTGTCCCGTTTTATAAGAATTCCTTACTTTGTCTACCTTGCTAGTCAATTAGTATTGCTCCTTGGGCTTTATTTACTTTTTAAAATAGCTTTATTGAGGTTAAATTGATGTATAATAAAGTACACATTAAAGGGCACAATTTGATAAATTTTGACATAGGAATATGCTTGTAAAATCATCACCACAATCAAGGTAATAAGCATACGAGTCATCCCCAGAAGTTTCCTCATGCTCTCTCCCGACCCTTCCCTCCTCTCCCCGCCACTCCTATGCCCTGGTAATCATGGCTCTATTTTTTGTTGCTATACATTAATTTACATTTTCTAAAATAAATGGAATCATATGCCATACACTTTTTCAAAATGTATTTTTTAATTGGAGGAAAATTGCTTTTCTGAGGAAATCAGTTCAGTTCAGTCACTCAGTCGTGTCTGACTCTTTGCGACCCCATGAATCGCAGCACGCCAGGCCTCCCTGTCCAGTACCAACTGCTGGAATCTACCCAATCCCATGTCCATTGAGTCTGTGATGCCATCCAACCATCTCATTCTCTGTTGTCCCTTTGTCCTCCTGCCCTCAATCTTTCCCAGCATCAGGGTCTTTTCAAATGAATCAGCTCTTCGCATGAGGTAGCCAAAGTATTGGAGTTTCAGCTTCAATAGCAGTTCTTCCAATGAATACCCAGGACTGATCTCCTTTAGGATGGACTGGTTGGATCTCCTTGCAGTCCAAAGGACTCTCAAGAGTCTTCTCCAACACCACAGTTCAAAAGCATCAATTCTTTGGCGCTCAGCTTTCTTTACAGTCCAACTCTCACATCCATACATGACCAGTGGAAAACCGTAGCTTTAACTAGATGGACCTTTGTTGGCAAAGTAATGTCTCTGCTTTTTAATATACTGTCTGAGGAATGAAGACGCATATACTCTTTTATTTGGCTTTTTTTTTTTTTACTCGGCGTAATTGTTCTGAAAGTGACCCTTGTTGTAGCCTATAATGCTTTCTTTTTTTTTTTTTATAATATTCTATTATTTTTGAATAATATTCTATTGTAGTACTCTTGCCTTGAAAATCCCATGGACGGAGGAGCCTGGTAGGCTGCAGTCCATGGGGTCCCCCCGCCGGGGGCAAAGAGTCGGACACGACTGAAGTGACTTAGCAGTATAGATGTATCAGTGTTCTTCCACTTACCTGCTGTTGACACTTGTTCTCAATTTTTGGTTATTACAAATAAAGCAGCTATGCTCATTTGTGTTTGAGTCTTCCTATGAACATAGTTTTTTTTTTGTCTTGGGTAAATGCCTAGGAGTGGAATGGCTGGGTTATATAATTTACATGTATATATAGGTTATATGTTTAATTTTTATGAAACTACCTACATGATCTCCTAAAAGATTGTTTCATTGCACATTATGGCAATGTAAGAATTTCAGTTGCTCCACGTCCTTGACAAGACTTGATATAGCCTTTTAAATTTTATCCTCTCTACTAGTGAGTGTTGTGTCTCACTGTTGTTTTAATTTTCATTTCCTTAATAACTGCTCAGATGTTGAGCTTTTTATGTGTTCACTTGTCATCCATACGTCTTCTTTAGTCAAGTATCTATTCACATCTGTTGCCCATTTTTTTGCGGGTGTTTTCTTATTAATAGTTTTTGTGAATTCTTTATATATTATGTATGCTTATATGCATTATTTTTAAAATTAGGGAATGTTTCAAACATGGAAAAAGTTTCATATAATAAAATAAAAATCCTATAAACTTGTCACCTGTGTTTAATACATGATAACATGTTCTTACATTTGCTTAGATTTTATTTTTTAAAATAAAATTATAAATAAGATACACGGAAAGCCCTCTTCTTTACCCCTCCCTTAATCTTTTCTCTTCCTTATAGAAAGTAAACATTAATCCGAACTTGTTTCATATCCATGGCTTTATTCTTTTACTGCACACACACATACCCACTCACGTACACGTACATAGGCACTAAATTAACAAAGTGTTAGTTATTTTCCCTGGGCTTTTCTCTGTTCTTGGACTTTATGGTAATGTAATCGTCCCATGTATAGTCTATGTGACTGCTTTAGATTACATTATGTTGTTGAAATTTATTCATTTTGATGCATATAGCTGTGGATTACTTCATGATTGTAAGCTTCCATTATGTGATAACACCAAAATTTGTTTTCATAGTACTAATGATGGACATTTGGCTATTTTCATAATTCTCATTATTATCAGAGATACTTCTAGGGACATTCTTGTGTTTGTTTTCTAGAGCATGCTTGTAAGTGTTACCTTAGGAACAGAAAGGATGGGTCTCAAGGCGTGCTTGTGCTCTACTTTACTAGGCAACACCTAACATTTTCCTAACTGGTTAAGCAGCTCTATTAATTGTGATGAGCGTTTCCACGGATTCACATTCTCTCCAATACTTAGTATGATCAGACTTCATATTTTTGTCAATCTGGTAGATATGAAATGATAACGGAATACTTTTATTGACAATCTGCCCAACCTAGATATTTACTTTCTACTATCTTCTGGATCCTGTTGCTACTATCAACTCTTTTGTAGATAGCTGTTCCTCTGTAGTAGATCTATTTAACCCTTGAAAGTTAGTTACTCCGTCATGTCCAACTCTTTGCAACACATGATCTGTAGCCCATCAGGGTCCTCTGTCCATGGAATTCTCCAGGCAAGAATACTGGAGTGGATTGCCATTCTATTCTCCAGAGGAACTTCCCAACTCAGGGACTGAACCCTATTCTCCTGCTTTGCAGGCAGATTCTTTACTGTTTGAGCTACAGGGAACATTTTTAGTAATCCCAGAAAATTCTCAGTAGCCACCTTTTAAAAACATTTTTTCTTTCTCATTCTCTGTTATTCACTTTTCAAATTCTAATTGGACTTCCCTGGTGGCTCAGATAGTAAAGAATCTGTCTGCAGTGCAGGAGGCCTGGGTTTGATCCCTGGGTCTCAAAGATCCCCTGGAGAAGGATGGCAACCAGCTCCAGTATTCTTGCCTGGGAAATCTCATGGACAGAGGAGCCTGGTGGGTTACAGTCTATGGGGTCACACAGAGTCCGACACAATGAGTGATTTTCACTTCACTTTGACCTTCTCACTTGAATATCCACATCTCTAAACCCCTTTTGCTTTCTTTGTTTCTTTGTTTCCTGGATTTTATTTTGAATACTTTATTTATCTCTATCTCCTAGCCCCCTCTCAGTTCTCAAACTGATGCTTGTCTGTCCACTGTACTTTAACCTGAGTGAAACTTTTTTTCATTTCTAGAAATAATTGTGCAATTCTCAAAGCTTTGTAGGTATTATTCACAGTGCGTTGTTCCTTGATCATATTTTCAGACTTACTTTAAAAAATTACTTTGTAGCATAATTATTTTAGGTTCAGTTTCTGTTCATTTCAAAATCTGTGGGATCCAGCAGTCTGTGTTTTTACAGATATTTCAGATTACTCCAATGCAATTGTTCCTCAGAACACTCCATGAAAAACACTGGATGATTTAAGAAATGTAAAAATGTCCACTTTTAAGCAATTGGTTTTCTGATGAATTTTTTTCATAATTTAATAGAAAAATTGTATGTTGATAATTAAGAATAAAGGCAGGTTTTTCACATTAGAAAAAATGTTAAAATTTTCTTCTTGACATGCTAGTAGAATTTGTATTTCATAGTTCCCCTAAGAATACCTTTGCAGTATCTTTTTAAACTTTGGTCAAAAGTTAGATTTTATGATTAGCAGGATAGAAATACTGAGGCTTCTTATGGAAGAGTGGAAAGATATTCTCAGAACCCATCTGTATGGGACTATGAAGAGATCATGGATTCTGGAGTTTTCAGAGCAAAATGATTTACTGAACCTCTTAAAATTTAACTGTCATTTATTCTCCCTAAACCAGATAGACCTATAGACACATGCAAATCCACAGAAAATTTAAAGGATGACGTCCAATTCTAAAGTATTTTTTGGTGCGTGTGAAATTAAATCCCCAAAGTGAAAGTCAATAACTGTAACATTGAATGATGAGAGAGTCTTTATAGTGTCCTCCAGGTATTATTATTAATCTTATTTTACAGATGAAGGAGCTGAGCCACAAAAAGGTTAAGCAATGTGTTCAAAGTCACAGAGGGAACAATAGAAAACCTAGGATTAGAACTGTGTCAGTGAGGTTCCAGCACCTTTTCTCTTAACCTCTATGTCATAATATATTCTTTAATATTTTATCCTCTTTATATGTGACTGAGTTCTGTAAGGAGTATAGATTAGCATGTTTAAGGTGTCAGTGATGAGATAGGATGAAGTACTACATGTGAATTTATAAAACTAAATTATTGTAGAGTTTGTTATGTTTTACTTTTTAATGCAAGAGATTGTTGCCACATAACAAACCAAAAATTGTATTGAATCACATGAAATTGCCAAGCATTAACCATTTTCAACTTAAGAAAAAACTTCAATTGTAGGTCAAAAATGTTAACTGTAGCTAAAAAATGGTTGATTCTTGGCAATTTCATGTGGTTCAACCAACTATAAGATTTACATCTGCATGGTGCTTTACAGAAGAGCATTTTTGTCATTCTCTTTGTAGTCATGAGACTTGGATGAGGACATTGTTATGACCTTTGTTTACAGAGGGAAAGTGGAGGCCCTGCGGAAGGGAGCTGCCCCAAGTGGTGAACACCTGGGAGGGGACAGCATGAATCTTTGACCTAGTTTGTAGGGGCTCATTCTGCCCCTATATCCTGGTACCTGTCCAGAGGTTGCTAATCCTGGGCTGAGGGGTTTTAGGTAGTCCCTTTATATGAGCATGTTGAGCTCATCAAAAACAACTTAATAGAAAATTGAGGAGCAAATCTAAGAGGGAAGGTGCTGACCACCTAAGTAAAGCAGGTGCTACAACTCATCACGTGATTATCTGCTTTTTAAAAGTAATTTATTGAGTTGAAATTCACATAGCACAGAGTTAACTACTTTAACAGTTTGGTGGCATTTAGTCCATTCACAATGTTGTACAATCACTATTATTCTATCTAGTTCCAAAACATCCTTGATATCCCTTCAACAAAAAAGAAACTGCACATCCAATAAGCAGTTGCTTCCATTCTCCCTAACTTCTGGCAACCAACAACATGAATTCTGTCCCAATAGATTTACCTATTCTGGACATTTCACATAGATGGAATTGTACAATATGTGACCTTTTGTTTCTGTCTTCTTTCATTTAGCATAGTGTTTTCAAGGTTCATCTGGGTAGCATAATGTTTATAGCATGTATCTGACTTCATTCTTGTTATGGTCGAATAATATACTGTTGGATATATTTACCAGAATTTGTTTATCCATTCATCTACGGATAGACATTTGGGTCATTTCCACCTTTTGGCTATGGTGAACAATACTGTGATAAAAATGCATGTACATGTATTTGTTTGACTGTGTTGTGCTATACTTAGCTGCTCAGTTGTGTCCAACTCTTTGTGACCCCATGGACTGTAGCCTGCCAGGCTTTGCATGGGATTGTCCAGGCAAGAATACTGGAGTGGGTTGCCATTTCCCTCCTCCAGGGGATCTTCCCAACCCAGGGATCGAACCCAAGTCTCCTGCATTGCAGGCAAATTTTTACCATCTGACCCACCAGGGAAGCCCAAGAATGGGTAGCCTATCCCTTCTCCAGGGGATCTTCCCAACCTAGGAATCGAACCAGGATCTCCTGCATTGTAGGTGGATTCTTTACCAGCTGAGCTACCAGGGAAGCCATTTGTTTCACTAACTGTTTTCAATTCTTATTGAACATATATTAGGAGCGGAATGAAGGGTCATATGGTAACTCTATGTTTAACATTTTGAGGAACTTCCAAACTGATTTTCAAAGTGGCTGCCGTATTTTACAATTCCAGCAGCAATATTTGAGGGTTCTGGTTTCTTTACATTCTTGCTGCTGCTACTGCTAAGTCACTTCAGTCGTGTCTGTGTGATCCCACAGATGGCAGCCCACCAGGCTCGGCCATCCCTGGGATTCTCCAAGCAAGAACCCTGGAGTGGGTATGATGAATTATAGCTTATCTTTTGTTTTTGTTTTTGTTTTTCATTTGTGCTTTCGGTGTTGCATTTAAAAAATCATTCTTTAACCAAAGATCACGTAGATTTATTCCTATATTCTCTCTTACAGTTCTTTTCTTTTACAGTTTTAGCCCTTAAATTTAGGTTTATGATCCATTTTGAGTCAATTTTTATATTCAGTGCAGGTCTAACAATTCATTTTTGGTAATAAAAATTGTATATATTTAAGTTGTACGACATAATTTTTTAAATATTTTTTATGTGGACCATTTTAAAAGTCTTTACTGAATTTGTTACAATATTACCTCTGTTTTATGTTTCTTTTTTTTTTGGCCATGAGATATGTGGGATCTTAGTTCCCAAACCAGGATCAAACCTGCATCCCCTCTGTGGAAGGCAAAATCCTAACCACTGGACCAGTAGTTAAGTCCCTAACATGATGATTTGATATGCATATATGTATCGAAAGGGCTTCCCAGGTGGGGCTAATGATAAAGAACCTGCCTGCCAATGCAGAAGACTTAAGAGGCCTGGTTGGATCCTTGGGTCGGGAAGATCCCTGGAGGAGGAAATGGCAGCTCCTCCAGGGAATCCACTCCAGGATTCTTGCCTGGAGACTCTCCTGGACAGAGGAGCCTGGTGGGCCTCAGACCACAGGATCACAAAGAGTTGGGTACGACTGAAGCAACTTAGCACGAACATGCATGTGTATTGAACTGATTACTACAGTCAAGCTAATTAGTGTTTTATCTCCTTGTATGCATACCATTCATGATCATCTGTTTTGATCTTTTTATTTTTCCTTTAAGCTGTAAGCATATTGAGAGCAGGACAATTAATATTTGCTCATCATTGTTTCCTCAACCTCTTGTGCCATTTCTGATATGCTTGCAAAGTAAATGAGACCTTATTGAAGTCATTTCATCTTAAGAATCAGCTTACATTCTATAAATCAATTGCTCTAGACCACATCATTCTATGTGAATCTTCAAGCCCGAATTGTAAAATTATGTTCATTTTTCTCAACTGTGATGACTTAATAATATGATTATGTATCCTTTAATAACTGGTCCCTGCCCACTCCCAGACTGGGCAACTATCATCTAATTTTAGCTTGCGAGCTCTCTGGAAAAACCTACTATTTCCTGGCACAGAGTACCTATTGAATAAGTCTGTTTTATAGTGGAGCCAAGAATAACAATCATTTCTCATAGTTGAAGTCATTGAAAATACCATAAATGGCCATACCTTTTTGTCATTCCAGAGATAGGTCATTTTTAAATTGGCAGTCTCAATAATAATGATGATTATGCAGCGAATGCAGTTTCCTTTGAAACACCCTGAAGTATTCTCATGAAAACCTTTTTTTATCTTTACTGTATCCTTGTAAAGTAGGAAAGGGATGAATAATTGTTTGTGTCAAATGACCATTTCCTTAGGCTCAGTGAATTGGGGTATTCTCATACATTTCTGTTATACAACTTTAGTTTCATGGTTTTCTATTGTTCTGGTTACTGTGATGGGCTATGTGAATCCTTTATTGGTACGATTTCCATCACCTCAAAAGTATATTTTTATGTGTTTCAATGAAGCCATTTAATAATAAATTTCTCATGAAGAATACTATTGATTTGACAATATAGTTTGGGCATGAAATATTATTTGACTTTTAGAAGAGTTGGGATGAAATATGTTTTCTCTGAGCATTAAAATGTTTGTGTCTCACGAATCAGTATTATTTCTCTGATTTCAAAGAAGCTATTTATTCAGGCAAAAAACTACTTTTGTGGTACTATATTCACTAGGGAAGCATATCACTTCATTTCATAGTGTGTGGTGCCCTTAGAAGACATGTCTTAATAAATAAAACGTAGTTTTCTTGTTATTCAAGCAAATATGGCAGGTGATAGAAAATGAAGAAAACTTTTCATTCATTTTATATTTCACTCATTACAGTGAAATACCAAAGTCTGACTTTAAAGAGATTAAATTAGGAGGGAAAACAATGGATCAATTCCATTTGTAAATATAGATGCAAAACCCAAAAGTACTCTAAATATTAGCAAATAAAATTCAGCAGTGAATTAGAAAACAAATCTTGCTTGACCAGGTAGAATTTACTCCAAGACTGTAAAAATGACTCAATGTGTTTAGCAAACTCATTACATAAACACATTAAAAAAAAAACATGTAATTATAGCAACAGATTTAAAGTAACATTTGAGTAATTTTTAGCTATTGGTAGTGTAAGCTGAAAATGAAATAGGACTAAGAATAAACTACTGAAACATAATGAAGGCAATTTACCAGAAATCTACATGTCAAATTGTGAAATATTAAGTATCTAAAATGTGAAACATGACTGCAATGCCCTCTACCATCACTATTAAAGGACACGATTTTGGAGTGTCTAGCTAATGTAATAAAATAAGACAGAGGAAATAAATCATATTACTGTTAGAACAGAAGTATCAAAATTATCTTTATTTGTAGATGATAGAATTGCAGGCTTGGAAAATACAACAGGTCAAATAAAAAAAAAACTAATGAATTAAAGAGATAATTTTGCAAGCAAAACAAATAAAATTAATAGTTTAAAATATTATTAATCAATAGAAATTAAATGGAAAACTACCCCATTTAAAACAAAAATAAAAGCTAGAAAATCAATGGAAATGAAATGAATTTAATAATAAAAATAAAAACGAAAAAATGAAAATGAATTTAATAGAACATATTGGAAGACTATTAAACAGTCTTTAGACAAGGTGATGCAGAGCGAGTTGAGCTAGAGACATTCAGTCTTCAGAACTTCTCTGAGTCTCTTGGCTCTGCCCTCCTCATAGGCTTCCTCTGGTGCATGTATGCTAAGTCACTTCAGTCGCGTCTGACTTTTTGTGACCCTGTGGACCACAGCCAGTGAGGCTCTTCTGTCCATGGGATTCTCCAGGCAAGAGTATAGGAGTGGGTTGCCATTTCCTCCTCCAGGTGATCTTTCTGGCCCAGGGATCGAACCCACGTCTCTTACATCTCCTGCATTGGCAGTCAGGTTCTTTATCACCAACACCACCTGGTAAGCCTCCTACAGGTGCTCAGATCCCGTAGCAAGTCTTGGCCTCTTCTCATGCACAGCCACTTCCAGAGAAAAAAGAGAGATGGTAACTTGTGGGTGTTGACCCAGTTGAGCAAGACGTAGCTTTCTCCAAAGACCACACAGCTCTCCTCACACCCTTTCAGCCACAATTGGGCTGCATGCCAACTTTCAAACCAAACTTTGGGGAAAGATTAGACAAGTTAGCATTACTTTGAAATTGAGTGGGGACAACTTCCCATTCATTGGAAGGACTGATGCTGAAGCTGAAATTCCAATACTTTGGCCACCTAATGTGAAGAACCAACTCATTTGAAAAGATCTTGATGCTGGGGAAGATTGAAGATGGGATGAAAAGGGGATGACAGAGGATGAGATGGTTGGATAGCATCACCGACTCAAAGGACACGAGTTTGAATAAGCTCCGGGAGTTGGTGATGGACAGGGAAGCCTGTGTTGCTGCAGTCCATGAGGTTGCAAAGAGCTGGACATGACTGAGTGATTGAACTGAACTAAACTTCGATGAAAACCTGGCAGAACTTGTTTCCTGAGAAAAGTCTGGGATTATATTGGTAAGGAGGAAGTAGAAAGGGAGTCAGTCCACTCCCAGTCACAGCCACACGTGTCACCAGTCTCTACTACTGTGAAGTCAGCTGTGCTCTGTCCTGCTTGCTTCCACCGCTCAGCCTCCTGCCCTGAAACCAGTGGGTGGCGGGTAGCTGGGCCCCGTGCCCACGGGCCGAGAGGCCGTGCCTGGGGGCACCCCGCCCCGCATGGAGCCCCATGATTCGTGCCCTCTACTGGATGGTGTAGACACCGCCACACTCCACCCCGCACCCTGCGCACTCCCGCCTCCCCTCCCAGCGCCAGCGCCAGGGCCCGGGGCGGCCTCTGAAAGCTCACCGTGAGCCACCGGCAGACTTCCCTCTGCCCCCTGCCAGCCGACGTCCTCGCGACGCTGTGGAAGACGTGCATTTCCCATGAGTCGGTGCTTAGCAATGTGGGCACCACAGCCTGCCTGCCCCCCGGGCCTTCCGCTGGGGCTGGCACCTGCTGGGGGTTCTGGTTTTTACTTTTTTAATGTAAGTCTGAGTCTTTGTAATTATTGAATTGTGAGAACATTTTTGAGCAATTTACCTGTCAATAAAGCAGAAGACGGCAAAAAAAAAAAAAAAAAAAATTAATCATCCTTTGGGAAGAAAAAAGACCCCTACCTTGTTCAATGTAAATAAATCCCAAAAGGTTTAAGTAGCTAACTGTAAAACAAAACAAACCTATAAAAATATTAGAAGGAAACAAAGAAGAATATGTATCTAGAGGGAGGAAGGCCTGCTCAAGTGACAGAAAATAATAGATTCACTGCAGACAGTAACATTTCTATATGGCAAAGAATATTGGAGGAGTCAAGTAAATGATAGAAAGGTGAAAATTTTGCAATAAATATAGACAAAAGTTTAATGTTGTTCCTACTGCAAAGAATTTCTGTATAAAGGGAAAAAAAGCAAAGACCTGGTTGAAAAATATATCAAAGGGTATGAATAGGCTAGACAAAATGGAAGATGTGAGAAAAGATTAGAATACTCAATTTCACTAGTTCACTATGATTAAAAAAATTTAAATTAAAACAAAAATATCAAGTTTCCTAGCAAAGTTTAATAATTTGGAAATTATTAATTTGGAAATTATTATAGGATCCAAGATCTAAAAAGGCCTGGAGAAACTGGCACCCTGTAATTTTACTAATGGGAATGTCAATTGCTGCAACTTCTAGTTGTATAAATTGCGGAAGCAATCTGGAAGTAACTGTTAACTCTGTAAGTATAGAAATCCCACTTTTAACAATATATTTTACAAAAAAAATATACAGAAGTGTATGTCTAAAGATATTCTTATGCATTTTCTTAATAGCAAAACACAGGAAACCATCTGAATATCCAACTATGGTGGAATTGCTGATGAAACTGTGGTACACACAAACTGTGGACAAGCATGATGCTATTAAAGGTGAAGGGAGGTGCAATCATAGGACTATGAGTATGAAAGAGGAATGAAGTGAAAGGAAGAGAAACAAATGCCAAAAAGAACCGACTGTAGCTTAATAGGAAGGCACAGCAGGGTACTCATTATCTGGAGTATTTTTAGTCAGGCTGAACAGAAAGAACAGGAAGACACTGCTAGACCATCAGAGGAAGGAAAAGAGAGTTTATTTCCTGGTACTTTTATCTTGTCTCCCTTTATTAAGTTTCCCCTTGAGGGTTTGGTACCCTCTACCTCCCCCACCCCCATACTTTTGAGTATACTGCCCTGGAGAAGCCAAATCCCAAGCACCAGCTGAGTTGATAGGTGGTGGTAAGACAGGAGCCCGAGAGTCTGGTCAGGCCACACCTGTGCACTGGAGTTGCTGCAGCTCCCACCATCACAGCTACCAAAACAGAATGTGAAGGAGCTTGATTTCACTCAGGAGTGAGGTCAAACCATCCTGGCTTTTGGATGGGACATAGTGGAAGCTGTAGCTGCGGTCTTGGTGGCAGCAGCTTGGGATGTCCATGAACAAGGGGCCAAGATTTTCAGATTTCAGAAATCATCATCCAATAGCTCTTTAGATTCCTTCTGCTCCAGTTTGTCTCTTACCTCTGGTTGATAGGCTACATTCTCTTGTCTTTCCCTTTTCTTTTATGTTTTCCATCTGTTCATCTCTTTCAGAATCTTTTCTTCTAATCTGTATCCCTATTCACTTTTTTTCTCCTCAGTTGTGTCTAATCTACTGTTAAGTCCATTGAGTTTTAATATGAATAATTTTATTTTTTCTCTTTTAGGATATTCACTGTTTTTATTTAAAAGTTTCCAATATTCTGCCAGAAATTTCAGTTTCCTATTTAATTTGCTTGACGATATTAAAGGTAGTTATTTTAGTGTCAAACTAGGTTTTAGATTCTATTGATAAATTATATTAATTTTATGAGATATGATAATGGTCAGATGGCTAGGCTGTTAGATTATATATTGAAGTCCTTAGAAGTGAAATATTATGTCTGGGATTTGTTTTAAAATGCCACCCTCCATGTGTATATGTGGGTAGTTATTGAATAATTTGTGCTAATATTGGGGGTTCAATATACTATTTTTTCTCTGATGTATGCCTAAAACTCTCAAAATAATAATAAAAATTTTCTTAATAAGTCTTGTTCTGATGACTCAGTTTCTGGGAGGTGCTCCTCAGAGTTTGCTTCTATTTTCTTTTGCCTTTTTTGGTTTATTTTCCTGTGTTTTGTCTCATGGATGTCTGGTATTTTTGATTGAGGGTCAAATGACAAGTATATGACAGGTAGTAGGAGAAGGCAATGGCACCCCACTCCAGTACTCTTGCCTGGAAAATCCCATGGATGGAGGAGCCTGGTGGGCTGTAGTCCATGGGGTCACTAAGAGTCAGACACAACTGAGCGACTTCACTTTCACTTTTCACTTTCAAGTATTGGAGAAGGAAATGGCAACCCACTCCAGTATTCTTGCCTGGAGAATCCCAGGGACAGGGGAGCCTGTTGGGCTGCCGTCTCTGGGGTCGCACAGAGTCGGACACGACTGAAGTGACTTAGCAGCAGCAGCAGGCTGTATGTGACAAGTAGTAGGAATAATTTGAGACCTAACCTGATATCTTCCTCCAGAAAAGATTTGGGCTTTCTCCCAACTGGCAGCTGGGACATTCACAATAATCCAGTTTCACACATGATTTGAAGGTGGGATTCAGTCCCTTTGAGAAACAATCAACATTTGGGTCACCCTTATTCCTAGGATGGGAGCTCTTCATAGTCCCCACCCAGAGTGTGGGTGGCCCAGGAGACTCTCCTGCCCTTTGGTTGGCACAGGGCTCCAGGATTTATCTCCTCCACTGAAAGGCTGCCAGGAACTCTTTATTCCTCTTATTTGTTTTTTTTTTTTGAATTGGCCAACATCTCTGGGAAGACTGGGCCTCCCTCCATCCTTTGTTTAACACTCAGATTTTCCCCTGCTAATTCATTGTTAGTTGTTTTTTCCTCTGGTAGCTTAAGCAGATTTTCTTCTTTTGTTTTTTATTTTTATTTTTAGTATTTACTGTTCAAGCTAATCTCAAAGAGGACTGGCTGAATTAGTAAGTCCACTGGTACCATATGCCATCTTTTTTCTTTCTTTTTTGTCCTTTGATTGGTCTCACCTGTCTTCTTTACCATCACTCCTGCTTAGGGGCCTATGAAGACTGCCTTGAGAGAGCTTCCTGCTTTTATTTATGAACTTAAAGCTGCTCTAGCCATCCTCAGAGCTGTTGATGCCCACAAAGCTCTTGGTGGCCCAGTCATATGGATTCCAGCCATTTGTGTCTCTTTTGCAACAAGTCATGTGCTCCCTGATAGGCATGGATAACTGAATTGGCTGCCCTTGAGGACAGAGGGTGTGGCTGCCTGTGCTGGTGTCTCCTGAGTGCAGAGGAAATACCTGTGGCGGGTGAATGGGCTTGAGTGAGAACTGAAAATTCATCCCAGAAAAACTGATGAAGTGGACCGCTCATCACTGGTGACTCTGTCTGGCACAAATCACATTTTTTCCCCCCGAGCAGTAAGGTTTTTAGAGGCTGTAGCTTAACACTATTTCAGCTTCTTCTAGGATTCAATTTAGTTCAACAAACATCAAGATGGGAAGGAGAGGAGGGAGGGAAGGAGGGAGGAAAGAAAGAGGAAGGGGGAAAGTCAGTGGAAGGGGCTACTCTTCCATTTACTGTCCTTGAAATCATCAACAGACTCAGAGCTGAGACATCTAGTGGCCATGTTGAGAGTGGCTATAGCTCACGATTGTTCAGTCTTGTCTGACTCTTTGTGACCCCATGAACTGTAGCCTGCCAGGATGGTCTGTCCATGGGATTCTCCAGGCAAGAATACTGGAGTGGGTAGCCATTCCCTTCTTCAGGGGATCTTCCCAGCCCAGGGACTGGACCTGGGTGTCCCACACCACAGGCAGATTCTTTACTGTCTGAGCCACCAGGGAAGCCCCATGACACCTGGGGCTGGAACAATTTATTAGGTTGGAACACCTGGGCAAGAGGGTGAGCTACCAGTTTTCCTGTGTGCTGTTTGCCTGAAAGGCAAGTCTGGTCTTTAACAATATGAGCTTCTACTCACCCTAACCGTTTTTATTGAAAGAGATCATTTATAAATACAAAAGAAAGATTTGTAAAAGTTAGCATAATTCCATCCAAACACCACATAGGGATAAATGGAACCTAGTTAAATAAGGTAAGCCCTATATCACTCTGTCTTCATCTCTAATCCCTGCCACTGCTCCATCTGCCCACAACATTGATGATCTATCTATTATATTTAGCTTCAGTGTGCAGGCACTACTCATAATGTTTTATGTGAATTCATTTATTTGATCTCAAGACAATCTCACTCACTTCCATTTTATAGATAAAGAAACTAAGACATAAATTAATAACTTATCCATCAAGTGGTGGAGGTGAGATTCAAACTCAGAAAGTTTGCTTCTAGAGTCTGTGTTTTGTTGTTGTTGTTGCTTTTTTCCGCTAACCTCATCTGGTCCTGAGCACAAAGCCATTCTGTTAGTCTTCTCCTTCCTGGAGGCAAGAAGTCTATCCTCATTTTGGACAGTCCTAGCCCATGACACAGAAGAATTAAGGTCATTCTCTAGAATCATATCTCATTTAGAAACAATTCTCCACTTGTGGTGCCCCTCACCTATTTTACTATGCTTCCAAGTTAAGCTTTATGTAATCTGACTGTTACAGACAAACCACCCCAAGTCTCAGAGACCTACAGAGTTTTTCAGAGTTTGCAGTCACAATAGATATGGGTCAGGAATTCTTAAAAAACTTCCAGCTAAATAGATTTCTGATTCATAAAGGGTATCTTATTCCTCAGTTACTCTAGGTCAGACTGATTATGAAAGACACCTCTGTAAGGCCTGCTGCCACCAGCTTTTGCATAAGTTCCAGCAAAGAGGCAAAACTCCAAGTGGTGCATGAGTGCATGCTAAGTCGCTTCAGTTGTGTCTGACTCTTTGCAACCCTACGAACTATATAGCATGCCAGGCTTCTCTGTCCATGGGATTCTCTGGACAAGAATACTGGAGTAGGTTGACATACAAGTGGTGCCAACCACTTAATTTGGTGCCAACCAAATAATTCCAAATTTTGTGTTTGTGGTGAGCACTTAAACAAAACAAAAATACAGGTTTTTAATAGTTATCTGCAATACATAAATAGGAAAAGAAGTCAAGCATGAAAGATGTGTTAAATACATCAAAGTGCTTTAATTGAAAAAAGTAAAACAACATGATCCTTCCTATCATGATCAGGCAAGTGGCAGATTCTTCGGCACGTGATCTATATAGAAATGGCAGTAGGCCTTATCCACTAGAAGGAAGGAGGACCCCTACTTCAGAGATAAGATAAGAGTGACCTCAGTGACCAGTAGCAGGGCCAAGCTGTCATCAAGTATCTGGGCCCACAGGTCTCTGGGGTGAGTCTCATTGGTCACACTGCTTAGGGAAGTAGATGGACACCCTGCTTGATCAATAAAACTGAAAAGCATTGAGTCAACATTCAGGAGCCTTGAGCAAGGAAACCAGAGGAGGGGCCTTGAATGAGGAGCTGGTTGGTTCCTTTGAGCTTAGGCCCTGAGAAGCTGCCACAGGAACATACTGTGAGTCTTCCTCTGCCTTCCTGAACATGACCTGAAGCCCTTAATCAGGGTGATTCTGCTTGAGGGAGACAGAGACTCCGATTTTCAGGGAGCCATAGACTTATGCTCTGAGATGATGTGAATCCATCCAGAGCTGGGACTTCACGGAGGATGGGAGAGTCAGAGGACAAATGAAGTTTTGGCTCATGTCTATTTCCTGGTAGGCCCAGTGACTTTGGAAATGCATCTGATGGTTATTTTCGTATTTGTTTCCTGAATGTAGAGTTAGAATAGGAATATTCATAATGATAAATGACATATAACCTAAAAACTTGTTACTCACTATACTGTACACCTGAAACTTATACATTACTTTAAATCAACTATACCTCAATAATTAAGATTGACATACTCAGCAATCAGCTGCATCCCCACATGGGTTCCCTTATTGATAGAGGAAGGGCCTCTCTGCCACAAATGATCAATGGCACCCTTGGGAACCATCCTCCATGTGCAACCAAACCCAATACAGCACGTCTGGGAGAACTGCAAAGATAAGCACCACCATCAAACACTGAGACAGAGAGATAGTGACTGTACCTTCTCTCCATTTTATTAACTAATGCAAAGGAAGGGGATTCTTTGAGAATAACAATAAATTATCATAAATTGATCACTTATGACTCTAACTGCTGGCACTCTTCATGATGTGGTCTTTACTAGGGAAAATCGCCATGGCCCTTGATGCCTGGTACAAACTATCACTCTGGCTGGTCCTTTTTCTTTATTCAAATAAATAAAAGCAGAAGCAATATACTTTCAGCAAGCAGAAAAACAACACTCGTTCACTATTCCAGAGCCATTTCACTGGGAAATTGAGAATTATATTTTCCAAATTCCTTTGCAGGAAGGAGTCTGGAGGTAAGTTCAGTTCAGTTCAGTCACTTAGTTGTGTCTGACTCTGTGATCCCATGGACTGTAGCACACCATGTTTCCCTGTCCATCACCAACTCCTGGAACATACTCAAACTCATGTCCTTTGAGTCAGTGATGCCATCCAACCATTTCATCTTCTGTCATCCCCTTCTTCTCCCACCTTCAAACTTTCCCAGCATCAAGGTCTTTTCAAATGAGTCAGTTCTTCACATCAGGTGGCCAAAGTATTGGAGTTTCAGCTTCAACATCAGTCCTTCCAATGAATATTCAGGACTGATTTCCTCTAGGATGGACTGGTTGGATCTCCTTGCAGTCCAAGGGATTCTCAAGAGTCTTCTCCAACACCACAGTTCAAAAGCATCAATTCTTCAGTGCTCAGCTTTCTTCACAGTCCAACTCTCACATCCATAAGTGATTACTGGAAAAACCATAGCTTTAACTAGACAGACCTTTGTTGGCAAAGTAATGTCTCTGCTTTTGAATATGCTATCTAGGCTGGTCATAACTTTTCTTTCAAGGAGTAAGCATCTTTCAATTTCATGGCTGCAGTCACCATCTGCAGTGATTTTGGAGCCCCCAAAATAAAATCTGTCACTGTTTCCATTGTTTCCCCATCTATTTGCCATGAAGTGATGGGGCCAGATGCCATGATCTTAGTTTTCTGAATGCTTAAATTTCTTAAAAAGTTTTCTCATAAAGTTTTAATTTCTTAAATTTCTTAAAAAGTTTTAAGCCAACTTTTTCACTCTCCTCTTTCACTTCCATCAAGAGGCTCTTTAGTTCTTCTTTGCTTTGTCCCATAAGAGTGGTGTCATCTGTATATTTGAGGTTATTGATATTTCTCCCAGCAATCTTGATTCCAGCTTGTGCTTCATCCAGCCCAGCATTTCACACTATGTACCCTGCAAAGAAGTTAAATAAGCAAGGTGACAATGCACAGCCTTGATGTACTTCTTTCCTGATTTGGAACCAATCTGTTGTTCCATGTCCAGTTCTAACTGTTGCTTCTTGACCTGCATACAGATTTCTCAGGAGGCAGATCAGGTGGTCTGGTATTTCCATCTCTTTCAGAATTTTCCACAGTTTGTTGTGATCCACACAGTCAAAGGCTTTGGCATAGTCAATAAAGCAAAAGTAGATGTTTTTCTGGAACTCTGTTGCTTTTTTGATGATCCAACAGATGTTGACAATTTGACCTCTGGTTCCTCTGCCTTTTCTAAATCCACCTTGAATATCTGGAAGTTTATGATTCATGTACTGTTGAAGCCTGTCGTGGAGAATTTTGAACATTACTTTATTAGCGTGTACAACTGTGTGGTAGTTTGAGCATTCCTTGGCATTGCCTTTCTTTGGGATTAGAATGAAAATTGACCTTTTCCAGTCCTGTGGCCACTACTGAGTTTTCGAAATTTGCTGGCATATTGAGTGCAGCACTTTCACAGCATCATCTTTCAGGATTTGAAATAGCTCAACTGTAATTCCATCATCTCCACTAGCTTTGTTCGTAGTGATGCTTCCTAAGGCCCACTTGACTTTGCATTCCAGGATGTCTGGCTCTAGGTGGGTGATCACACCATTGTGGTTATTTGGGTCATGAAGATCTTTTTTGCATTGTTCTTCTGTGTATTCTTGCCACCTCTTCTTAAAAGTATCTTCTGCTTCTGTTAGGTCCATACCATGTTTGTCCTTAATTGTGCTCATCTTTTCATGAAATATTCCCTTGGTATCTCTAATTTTCTTGAAGAGATCTCTAGTTTTTCCCATTTTATTGTTTTCCTCTATTTCTTTGCACTGACCACTGAGAAGGCTTTCTTATCTCTCCTTGCTATTCTTCAGAACTCTGTATTCAAATACGTATGTATTTCCTTTTCTCCTTTGCCTTTAGCCTCTCTTCTTTCCTCAGTTATTTGTAAGGCCTCCTCAGACAACCATTTTGCATTTCTTTTTCTTGGGGATGGTCTCTCCATACAATGTCTCAAACCTCCGTCCATAGTTCATCAGGCACTCTATCAGATCTAATCCCTTGTATCTATTTCTCACTTCCACTGTATAATCATAACAGATTTGATTTAGGTCATACCTGAATGGTCTAGGGGTTTTCCACACTTTTTTTTTTAATTTAAGTCTGAATTTGGCAATAAGGAGTGTATGATCTAAGCCACAGTCAGCTCCTGGTCTTGTTTTTGCTGACTGCATAGAGTTTCTCCATCTTTGGCTGCAAAGAATATAATCAATTTGATTTTGGTATTGACCATCTGGTGATATCCATGTGTAGAGTCTTCTCTTGTGTTGTTGGAAGGGGATGTTTGCTAAGACCAGTGCGTTCTCTTGGCAAAACTCTGTTAGTCTTTGCCCTGCTTCATTTTGTACTCCAAGGCAAAATTTGCCTGTTAGTGCAGGTGTTTCTTGACTTCCGACTTTTGCATTCCAGCCCCCTATAATGAAAAGGACATCTTTTTGGGGTGTTAGTTCTAGAAGGTCCTATAGGTCTTCATAGATCTGCTCAACTTCAGTTTCTTCAGCATTACTGGTTGGGGCATAGACTTGGATTACTGTAATATTGCATGATTTTCTCTGGAAATGAATAGAGATCGTTTTGTTGCTTTTGAGAGTGCATCCAAGTACTGCATTTAAGACTCTTTTGTTGACTATGATGGCTACTCCATTTCTTCTAAGGGATTCTTGCCCACAGTAGTAGATACAATGGTCATCTGAGTTAAATTCACCCATTCCAGTCCATTTTAGGTCACTGGCATCCGGTCCTATCACTTCATGGGAAATAAATGGGGAAACAGTGGAAACAGTGTTAGACTTTAATTTTTTGGGCTCCAAAATCACTGCAGATGGTGACTGAAGCCATAAAATTATTATTTTTTAATTTAATTTAATTTTTTAACTTTACAATATTGTGTTGGTTTTGCCATATATCAAAATGAATCCACCACAGGTATACATGTGTTCCCCATCCTGAACCCTCCTCCCACCTCCCTCCCCATACCATCCTTCTGGGTCGTCCCAGTGCACCAGCCTCAAGCATCCAGTATTGTGCATCAAACGTGGTCTGGTGACTCGTTTCATATATGATATTATACATGTTTCAATGCCATTCTCCCAAATCATCCCACCCTCTCCCTCTCCCACAGAGTCCAAAAGACTGTTCTGATGTCCAAAAGACATCAGTGTCTCTTTTGCTGTCTCGTATACAGAGTTACCATTACCATCTTTCTAAATTCCATATATATGCATTAGTATACTGTATTGATGTTTTTTTTTCTGGCTTACTTCACTCTGTATAATAGGCTCCAGTTTCATCCACCTCATTAGAACTGACTCAAATGTATTCTTTTTAATGGCTGAGTAATACTCCATTGTGTATATGTACCACAGCTTTCTTATCCATTCATCTGATGATGGACATCTAGGTTGTGAAGCCACAAAATTAAAAGACGCTTACTCCTTGAAAGGAAAGTTATGTCCAAGCTAGATAGCATATTCAAAAGCAGAGACATTACTTTGCCAACAAAGGTCCATCTAGTCAAGGCTATGGTTTTTCCTGTGGTCATGTTTGGATGTGAGAGTTGGACTGTGAAGAAGGCTGAGCTCCGAAGAATTGATGCTTTTGAACTGTGGTGTTGGAGAAGACTCTTGAGAGTCCCTTGGACTGCAAGGAGATCCAACCAGTCCATTCTGAAGGAGATCAGCCCTGGGATTTCTTTGGAAGGAATGATGCTCAAGCTGAAACTCCAGTACTTTGGCCACCTCATGCGAAGAGTTGACTCATTGGAGAAGACTCTGATGCTGGGAGGGATTGGGGACAGGAGGAGAAGGGGACAACAGAGGATGAGATGGCTGGATGGCATCACTGACTCGATGGACTTGAGTCTGAGTGAACTCTGGGAGTTGGTGATGGACAGGGAGGCTGCGATTCATGGGGTCACAAAGAGTCAGACATGACTGAGCGACTAAACTGAACTGAACTGATTCCTAATCATCAAAAATGTCGATGTTCACTCTTGCCATCTGTTTGACCACTTCCAATTCACCTTGATTCGTAGATCTAACATTCCAGGTTCCTATGTAATATTGCAGAGAAGGCAATGGCACCCCACTCCAGTACTCTTGCCTAGAAAATCCCATGGATGGAGGAGCCTGGTAGGCTGCAGTCCATGGAGTCGCTAAGAGTTGGACACGAATGAGCGACTTCACTTTCACTTTTCACTTTCATGCATTGGAGAAGCAAATGGCAACCCACTCCAGTATTCTTGCCTGGAGAATCCCAGGGACGGAGGAGCCTGGTGGGCTGCTATCTATGGGGTCACACAGAGTTGGACACGACTGAAGCAACTTAGCAGCAGCAGCAGCAGCATGCAGTATTGTTCTTTACAGCATTGGACTTTACTTCCATCACCAGTCACATCAATAATAGAGTATTGCTTTTCTTTGGTTCCATCTCTTCATTCTTTCTGGAGTTACTTTTATACTGTTCTCCAGTAGCATATTTGGCACCTACTGACCTGGGGAGTCCTATTTTTTTGCCTTTTCATACTGTTCATGGGGTTGTCAAGGCAAGAATACTGAGGTAGTTTGCCATTCCCTTCTTCAGTGGACCATGTTTTGTTAGAACTCTCCACGTCATTTATTCTTTAACATTTATAATTAATTTCTAACATTTCTAACTAATCTGGCTGCTTCGGGGTCTTAGTTGTGTCATGCAGGTTCTTTCCTTGAGGCGCACAAACTCCCTACTTTTGGTGCGTGGGCTCAGTAGTGGCAACACAAGGGCTGAGATGACCCACACCACGTGGGATCTCAGTTCGCTGACCAGGGATGAACCTGTGTCCTCTGCAATGCAAGGCAAATTCTTAACTATTGGACCACCAGGGAGGTCCCGTATTAGATTCTATTTAGATTCACTAAAGTAAGGTTGTTCAAGCTGGTTTTAGAAAAAGCAGAGGAACCAGAGATCAAATTATGAACATCCCCTGGATCATCAAAAAAGCAAGAGAGTTCCATAAAAACATCTATTTTTGCTTTATTGATGACGCCAAAGCCTTTGACTGTGTGGATCACAATAAACTGTGGAAAATTCTGAAAGAGATGGGAATACCAGACCACCTGACCTGCCTCTTGAGAAACCTATATGCAGGTCAGGAAGCAACAGTTAGAACTGGACATGGAACAACAGACTGGTTCCAAATAGGAAAAGGAGTATGTCAAGGCTGTATATTGTGTGCCTGCTTATTTAACTTCTATGCAGAGTACATCATGAGAAATGCTGGGCTGGAAGAAGTACAAGCTGGAATCAAGATTTCCAGGGAAATATCAATCACCTCAGATATGCAGATGACACCACCCTTATGGCAGAAAGTGAAGAGGAACTAAAAAGCCTCTTGATGGAAGTGAAAGAGAAGAGTAAAAAAGTTGGCCTAAAGCTCAGCATTCCGAAAACTAAGATCATGGCATCTGGTCCCATCACTTCATGGCAAATAGATGGGGAAACAGTGGAAACAGTGGCTTACTTTACATTTTTGGGCTCCAAAATCACTGCAGATGGTGACTGCAGCCATGAAATTAAAAGATGCTTACTCCTTGGAAGAAAAGTTATGACCAACCTAGATAGGATATTTAAGAGCAGAGACATTACTTTTCCAACTAAGGTCTTTCTAGTCAAGGCTATGGTTTTTCCTGTGGTCATGTATGGATGTGAGAGTTGGACTGTGAAGAAAGCTGAGCTCTGAAGAATTGATGCTTTTGAACTGTGGTGTTGGAGAAGACTCTTGAGGGTCCCTTGGAGTGCAAGAGGATCCAACCAGTCCATTCTAAAGGAGATCAGTCCTGGGTGTTCACTGGAAGGACTGATGCTGAAGCTGAAACTCCAATACTTTGACCACCTCATGCGAAGTATTGACTCATTGGAAAAGACCCTGATGCTGGGAGGGATTGGGGGCAAGAGAAGGGAACAACAGAGGATGAGATGGCTTGATGGCATCACTGACTTGATGGATGTGAGTTTGAGTAAACTCTGGGAGTAGGTGATGGACAGGGAGGCCTGGTGTGCTGCGATTCATGGGGTCGCAAAGCATCGAACATGACTGAGTGACTGAACTGAACTGAAAGTAAGGCTTGGCCTAACATGGCCTAGCACAGATCAAATCTCTTGGGCTATTTGATTTTGTGAACAAGAGCACAGAGTATTTGTTCATTTACATATTATCTATCCTGTTTTGATGCTATTAACATCCCAGTTGACTGATGGTAGAGATTCTGTAGCCCAGGGAACCAAAAATCTGTACAATTGGTCTAGGGAAGGATTGGGAAGGCAGGGTTGAGGCTGGGTACTTTTCCTGTGGCTTCTGTCTTTGTAGTTTTTTCCTCCAAGAGCCTTCCCAGTGTTGTGTCCTCTGATCTCTCATTTTCTGAGTGTAAAGAGACTCATTCCTTGATGTGCTAGGACACAGCCCCACCAGCTCTGAACTTAGACTGGTATGGCTCCAGAAATGAACTCAGAGGCAGTGACTCCCCAACTGGACTGGTTCTTAATGTTTCAAAATCATTCCAAGAACCCTAGCCTAAAATCTGTTCCTTTAATAATTTTTGAAATAGTTAAATCCAAGTATTAAAACTTTTCTTGATCAGGTATACAAATTTTGGGATCTCCTAAGTTGAATCCTGACTACTCTATGCCTCATGTCTGTGCACCAGTTATAGACATTTAAACAGACACACATTTCTTCTTATAGATCATTTATAATTTATAACACAAATGTGTCTATTGTATATGTAAAACAGACAAATACATCATAATATTTTTTATTCAGTAAATTAAAAGGCAAAGACTAGCTATATCTCACAATCTTAACAGATTTGGTGGAAAACTCCCTGGCGTTGACTGAATTAGAAATATCTAGAGAGCCAGTAGGAAAGTTATGACCAACCTAGATAGCATATTCAAAAGCAGAGACATTACTTTGCCAACAAAGGTCCGTCTAGTCAAGGCTATGGTCTTTCCTGTGGTCATGTATGGATGTGAGAGTTGGACTGTGAAGAAGGCTGAGTGTCAAAGAATTGATGCTTTTTGAACTGTGGTGTTGGAGAAGACTCTTGAGGGTCCCTTGGACTGCAAGGAGATCCAACCAGTCCATTCTGAAGGAGATCAGCCCTGGGATTTCTTTGGAAGGAATGATGCTCAAGCTGAAACTCCAGTACACTTTGGCCACCTCATGCGAAGAGTTGACTCATTGGAAAAGACTCTGATGCTGGGAGGAATTGGGGGCAGGAGGAGAAGGGGACAACAGAGGATGAGATGGCTGGATGGCATCACTGACTCGATGGACGTGAGTCTGAGTGAACTCTGGGAGTTGGTGATGGACAGGGAGGTCTGGCGTGCTATGATTCATGGGGTTGCAAAGAGTCGGACACGACTGAGTGACTGAATTGAACTGAAGGGAGCCAGTTGTCTTCTTCTGGGATCCCTATTATGCATTTGTTGGCATGCTTTATATTATCTCATAGGTCTCTTACATTGTTTTCTTTCTTTTTTTTTTCATTTGGCTTTCTGTCTTCTGTTCTGATTGAATGAAGGGGGTGGATTCAGAGTTTGGGATTAGTGCACACAAACTATTAATAGTATAGATAAGACTGATAAGCACAAAGGTCCTATTGTATAATGCAAGAAACTGTATTCAATATCCTATGAAAAACCATAATAGAAAAGAATATGAAAAAGACTATATATATATATTTATATGCAGGCATGCGGTCAGTCATGTCCAGCTCTTTGTGACCCCATGGACTTCAGCCTGCCAGGCTCCTCTGTCCATGGGATTCTCCAGGCAAGAGTACTGGAGTGGATTGCCATGCTGTCCTCCATGGGATCTTCCTGACCCAGGAATTGAACCCGAATCTCCCACATTGCAGGTGATTCTTTACTGCTGAGGCACTGGTAAGCCTGCATATATGGAGAAGGCAATGGCAACCTACTCCAGTACTCTTGCCTGGAAAATCCCATGGTTGGAGGAGCCTGGTGGGCTGCAGTCCATGGGGTTGCAAAGTCGGACTTGACTGAGTGACTTCACTTTCACTTTTCACTTTCATGCATTGGAGAAGGAAATGGCAACCCACTCCAGTGTTCTTGCCTGGAGAATCCCAGGGATGGGGGACCCTGGTGGGCTGCCGTCCATGGGGTCGCACAGTGTCGGACATGACTGAAGTGATTTAGCAGCAGCAGCATATAAATGAATCACTTTGCTGTACAGCATAAATTAACACAAATTGTGAGTCAAGTGTACTTCAATAAAATTTAAAAAAGGAGAAAGACCTAGCTTTACCTGTTTCTGCAGAGTTGGCCCATGGCCAGAATGATTTCCCAGGTGCAGAATGATCCCTGACTCTGTGATGTGTGCCCCATCCAGTCTCCAAGGCCTGTTGCACAACAGTGGAGGTGGGTGAATAGGTAGGATGTTTTGTTATGCAACTCAGCTTCCTTATTAAGTCACCTCTGATGGTAAGGCTTAGTGAGCTTAATTAGGAGATTTCAGGTCTAAAGGAACACTGGCTCTATACAGAAAAGAGCTGAGGGTGACACGCTGGAAGTCAATTACAACAAGATAACATCACGGCTTCCAGCGCAGGTAAGCCATCAGTCCTACCTTTCATTAAGATGATCTAAGTTTGTTTTCTGAGTTATGCTGGGGTGTGGCTAGGGTTGGGCTGCATGCCAGAACCAAGGCATGGTCTCCTGGTGCTTTGCAGAATCTCCAGTACTGCCAAGCTCTATTGGCCACCATAAGTCAGGGCAGATGCCCCTTCCCCCAAGCCCCATGCTGCTCAGTCACTGAGTGATGGATTGAGAGCCTTCCAAAGCCCTGCCACCCACTTAATTGATTATTGTGCAAAAATATATGACTGAAAGTTCAAGAGTTTAGGTGTCTTTGTTGTTTTTCATTTTCTCTTTCTTTCTATACTCCCATCCAGCCTCCAACTTTTCTTCACAAGTTTAAGGACAAATACCTCAAAGGTCATCACTAGAGGAAGAAGAAAAAACTAGTTCCTGGAAATAGGAATGGCCAAATGGTCCCTAATCTGTCAGTGCAGAATTTACATTTAAGCCAATATTCTGTGCTTACACTTTGAAAAACATAACAATAGTACCTGACTTAATCCATGTTAGACAGCTAACAATTGTCGCTGTCTCAATCCATGGTGCTTCCAGGTAATATTACGCCAACTCCTGATTTTAAACAGGAACCAAATGCTTTTGAGGATGAAGCTTTTGTTAAGTTCAAAGAATCTGAAAATACACCTTTTTGGCTTCTCTGTCCTACTCTGGCACTCATGGTCATCACCCTGTGTAGAGGGTACAAATTGTTTTGAGTATAACATGCCCAGACTGGTTGGCTGGAAAGGTTCCAGCGTGTGTTCTGTCGTTCAGGGAAAGGGCAAAGAAATGGAGGTGTAGAGCTTCTTGGATTCACTTGTTCATAGAACAGTTATTGAGTGTCTCCTATGTGCCAAGAAAACTCCAAAGGCTAGTGTTTCCTTGGTTTATTTTGAAGGAAAAAGTGCTTCCATCACTTTCCATGGTGACCTGCGTGGCCACATCATTACATGGGCATAATGGGCAGAGTATGTTGTATTCTAGTAGTTTTCAGTGAAACTCCAGTCACTGTACTTGTGTTCCCAAGGGGATGTAGGGTGCCACAGAGGCATAGGCGGATGTGGTCGGTGTTCCTACTCTCATTTTATGGAGGGAGGGATCACTGGATGGGAATCAACTGGTTTAGTTGCTTCTGGCCCATCAGTCTGTCCTATAAGGAAACAAGTCACACTACAAGAACTGAACAACTACAAACTTTCCTTCTTGTTTCCTTTGTTCTGTTTCGTACATATGTAGCCCCCCCCACCACCCCCCCCCCCCCCCCCGCCACATACCACATACAGATACCAAACACACACACACACACCTGTGTCTCTTACATTTCCTGCATTAGCAGGTGGGTTCTTTACCATTAGCACCACTTGGGAAGCCCTTTATTGTTATTAGATGATTTTATTCTCCAATTGATCTGCTCTTATCATGATGGGTGGCTGTAAATTCTTTGCACTCTCTTTGAGAGGTGAAGCCCATTTCCCTTCCCCTGGAATTTGGCTGGTCTGTGATTTCTTTGTTCCATCCTGTGCAGTGGACTTGATGCTCTGTGATGTCCAAGGCTGGGCCATTCCAGGCTGAGGATACTGTGTCTTTGAGACCACCCAGTGCTGGGAGATGCCTACACACCAGGAAGAGGCTATCAGAAGATAGCAAGGGACTCCAGGTCACACACAGTTAAGCTACCAGCTGACATAGTCAGTGCTTGCTGTATGCACCACTCTGGATGCCCAGTCCAGACCTCCAGGTGTCTGGAATCAACATCTTGCAAATTGGAAAAACCACCTCTCCATTCTAGTCAGTTTGCAATATTATGAGCAATGATAAACAATTTTTGTTGTTTTAAAAGCTGTTATATTTAAGGTAGTTTGTTGTTTAGAAATAGATAAATGAAGTGGCATATGAATAAATTCATTCCCCAACAACATGCATTGTAACAGAAGAGGCAGGGCAACCTCACCATGAAACAAGGGCAACCTCACCATGAGACAAGGAGGTAACTAGGTTTTTGTGCCTACTTAAAATAAACAAGGTTGGATTGAGAGAAGAAAGCCAATACTCAGCTGAAAAATTTTGTCTCTATAGTTGGCATTTTGAAATAATCACACACACACACATACACGGAACCACTTTGGATGCCCCACCCACAAATGGAGTCTGATGATGCAGGTGTTGTTTTTGTGACTCAAATAAGTGGTTTTGTCATTAGGGACGTGATTTTCTAGAATGATGAACCACTCTTGGTAAAGTTCCAGGCAAATAGAAAAATATCTCTTAATTTGCATGATAGATACATTCTTGGAAATTTCAATATAGTTTCATTCCTTGTAAAAATACCCTTTGTATTTACTTGTAAAGAGTTATAGGAAAGGTTCAGATCATCATAAACAGGTTTCCCCATCTATGTGAAAATCTGAGTGGGCATTCCAGAGTCTTATGAGATGAGGGACAATTTAATATTTTGTAAGATGATTAGAATCCTTATTTTCTTGCCACTAAATGCCAGAGCACCCCTCAGTTATCATGTCAACCAAGCAAATCAAGAGTCTTATTTTATAAGGGCTGAATTATAGTGGAACCTGATTCTTAACCTCACAACATTGCACTGATTGGACAAGAGTGGGATTCTGAAAATTGGAGCAGGGACATAGCAACAGATGCAGTGAAGCTGGGGACCTTGAGCTCCTAAATGCCACCATGCCTTCCCAGACAGTTGTATAGGAAAGAATTAATATAGAAAGTCCTGCTTGCAAGGTGACCCTCAGTTGACTCCTAGGAACTTGGACTTTGGAAGAGATCCCTTCTTTCCTTAAATGATAAAAGTGTCTTAGTGTGCAACAATGGGATTTACATGAGACCTGTTTTCCTTTGGGACTCTGAAATTTTGTTATATGCAAAATAGCAGGTGGTTTTATGACCAGCCCCCAGTAAAAAATGCTGGGTGCTGTACCTCTGATTCATTGGTAGACAACATTCCCATGTGTCATCACAATTCATTGCTAGAGAAATTAAATGCTTCCTCTCTGACTTCATTGGGTGGGGAATCTCAGAAGCTTGTGCCTGGTTTCCCTCTAGGTTTTGTCCCATGTGACTTTTTCCTTGGTCAATTTTGATTCATATCCCTTTGAGGTAATAATAGTCATGAGTACAACTGATATGTCTAGTCCTGTGAGTTGAACTGGGGGTGGTCTTGGGGAGCCCCAGCATGATAATAGAATCAGCCCTTCCCCCACCTGAAGAGATGAGCTCTCTTCACCTGAAGACTTGCAATGGCCTCCTTGAGATAGTGGTCCTGAAGGGGCACTGATTCTCCTTAGGACTCACCCTCCATGATCACTCTCTGCTTCTAGACCATAACTAAACTCAAGTCCCAGCAGGCCCTACAGGGTGAGGTACAAAGTTTCTCCAGAGAGAAGGGTGGTATGCATGCAGAGGACTGGCTGGCTTTCTATTTTGTATTGACAGAGTCCTCAGGAATACATGTAGAAATGGCTCTTAAGGGTGTGACATCAAGGTGGAAAGAATATGAGAATGAACTAGCCTGAATTTATTGATACACATTCTCTAAGAAGATATCCTAGATTCAATGTCTTTCTTGATGGGTTAGAAAGGACTCTACCAGTCTGTTTGATTGATTGAAATATGGATGTTTAAGACTGCCAGTAAAGACTGAGGAACATCATAGCGAAAGCCTGAGTTACCATGAACAGATTATTAGTAGAAATCTGGACTTGAAGGATATTATTGCTGAGGACAAAGAAGGAAGTAGGAACAGTGGAAGCTGGAGGAAGGCAGATGCTTGCTATATTGCTACAGGAAGTTCAGTGACATTCCTCCCAGTAGTTCATGGAAGGTAGAACTCGTAGGCAATGAACTGGAATACACAGCTAAGGAGATTTCCAAGCTAAGGGTTGGAGGTGTTGCTTGGTTTCTTCTCACTGCTTATAGTAAAATGTGAGAGAAGAGACATGAATTGAAGGAATAATCACTGAAGGAACAAGGACTTGGTGATTTTGAAAACTCTTAGTTTCTGCAGAGGACCAAAGATCCTAAAAGACAGAAATGGGTGCCAGACCATGGCAAAGAGAAAAGGCTGAGTATGTGACTGTACAACTCTTTGCTGAAATCCCCAAAGCTTAAAAATATAGAAGTATTTACTTACATCAATAACTTTTCCAAGAGATTAAGATATTTTTCTCAGATCTTCTATATCAAAACAGAGGGCCTGGGGAGACTTAAGAGCATTCTTCCTTAGAAAAAAACCAAAGGTAGAGAAGGGATTATCAGGAAAAGGTCTGTGAATATACCTTATGTGAAACCCAGTGAAAATACACTCAAGGCTCACAAGCCTCTCAAAAAAAATTGTATCATCAGAAACACTGCTGACTTGGACTAAATGGAACATAGGTTGTACAAAACGGCAGAGAAATTGGGACTGGCAACAGTGCCAGAGGTTGTTTCAGTTATTTATTGTTGTATAACAATCAACCTCAAAACTTAATGGCTTAGGGACTTTCCTGGCTATCCAGTGGTTGGGAGGTCATCTTCCAGTACAGGCGGTGTTTGGGCTTGATCCCTAGTTGGGGAGCTAAGATCTCCCATGCCTCATGGGCCAAAAAACCAAAGCATAAAACAGAAGCAATATTGAAACAAATTAAACAGAGATTTTTTAACTGGTCAACATCAAAAAAACTTAATAGTTTAAACTTGTGATTCTGTGGGTCTGAAGTTTGGAATGGGTTTGGCTGGGATGGTTCATCTCTATTCCACCTGGCTGGTACTAGAATACCCACTTCCAAGACAGCACTTTCCTTTCACATCTGGTGATTTAGTACTGTTTTATTCCACCCAGCAGTCCTGGAGCCCTCTCTATGTAACATCTCAGTCCTTAGAGCCTCAAATAGAGCTTGGACTACTTATAGCATGATGGTCTCAGGACAGTCATATTTCTTTCATGGTGAGTAGCTTCCAACAAACAGGAAGCAGAAGCTTCCAGACCAGTTAAGAACCCTTCTGCTATATTCTAATAGGCAAAGCAGTCAGAAAGTCTGACCATCACATTGAGGAGAACCTGAGGATTAGAGAGCATTATTGGGGCCATAGTTGGAAAATACAGTCTTCTATGGAGTCTCTTAAGAAAATTCTTTCTTCAGTAGCAGGGATATAGGTTATATCTAAAATATCTTGAAGAATAACAGTTCAGGCACACAAGGTTTTACATCATGTGAACTCACAGAGAATCAGGATCATGATGGAGAATGTGGACATATCCATTAGCTCTTTGTACAAAAACCCAGAGACATTCTTCTTGACTGCAGCAACTTAGTAGTTCCATGCCAACCACCTTAGTATCTGAACATTCATCAGTCTGGAGAGTTGCTGAAAATATTAAAAGAACTGTGATCCTGCATTTCTGCAGCCAGAGGTGGGAAGGAAGTAGGAATGACAATTGATCTCTCACTTTATTTTACCATTAAGAAGAGGTGGCAAGAATACATGGAAGAACTGTACAAAAAAAGGGTCTTAATGATCTGAGTAACCACAATGGTGTGGTCACTCCCCTAGAGCCAGACATCCTGGACTGTAATGTCAAGTGGGCCTTAGGAAGCTTTACTATGAACAAAGCTAGTGAAGGTGATGAAATTCCAGCTGAGCTAAATGATGCTATTAAAGTGCTACAGTCAATATGCCAGCAAATTTGGAAAACTCAGCAGCGGCCACAGGACTGGAAAAGGTCTGTTTTCATTCCAGTCCCAAAGAAGGGCAATGCCAAAGAATTTTCAAGATCAGATCAGATCAGTCGCTTAGTCATGTCCGACTCTTTGCGACCCCATGAACTGCAGCACGCCAGGCCTCCCTATCCATCACCAGCTCTCGGAGGTCACTCAGACTCACATTCATCGAGTCAGTAATGCCATCCAGCCATCTCATCCTCTGTCGTCCCCTGCTCCTCCCGCCCTCAATCCCTCCCAGCATCGGAGTCTTCTCCAATGAGTCAACTCTGCGCATGAGGTGGCCAAAATACTGGAGTTTCAGCTTTAGCATCATTCCTTCCAAAGAAATCCCAGGGCTGATATCCTTCAGAATGGACCGGTTGGATCTCCTTGCAGTCCAAGGGACTCTCAAGAGTCTTCTCCAACACCACAGTTCAAAAGCATCAATTCTTCGGCGCTCAGCCTTCTTCACAGTCCAGCTCTCACATCCATACATGACCACAGGAAAGACCATAGCCTTGACTAGGCGAACCTTTGTTGGCAAAGTGATGTCTCTGCTTTTGAATATGCTATCTAGGTTGGTCATAACTTTCCTTCCAAGGAGTAAGCGTCTTTTAATTTCATGGCTGCAGTCACCATCTGCAGTGATTTTGGAGCCCAGAAAAATAAAGTCTGACACTGTTTCCACTGTTTCTCCATCTATTTCCCATGCGGTGATGGGACCAGATGCCATGATCTTCATTTTCTGAATGTTGAGCTTTAAGCCAACCTTTTCACTCTCCACTTTCACTTTCATCAAGAGGCTTTTGAGTTCCTCTTCACTTTCTGCCATAAGGGTGGTATCATCTGCATATCTGAGGTTATTGATATTTCTCCCGGCAATCTTGATTCCAGCTTGTGTTTCCTCCAGTCCAGCATTTCTCATGATGTACTCTGCATATAAGTTAAATAAACATGGTGACAATATACAGCCTTGACGTACTCCTTTTCCTATTTGGAACCAGTCTGTTGTTCCACGACCAGTTCTAACTGTTGCTTCCTGACCTGCATACAGATTTCTCAAGAGGCAGATCAGGTGGTCTGGTATTCCCATCTCTCTCAGAATTTTCCACAGTTTATTGTGATCTACACAGTCAAAGGTTTTGGCGTAGTCAATAAAGCAGAAATAGATGTTTTTCTGGAACTCTCTTGCTTTTTCCATGATCCAGTGGATGTTGGCAATTTGATCTCTGGTTCCTCTGCCTTTTCTAAAACCAGCTTGAACATCAGGAAGTTCACGGTTCACATATTGCTGAAGCCTGGCTTGGAGAATTTTGAGCATTACTTTACTAGCGTGTGAGATGAGTGCAATTGTGCGGTAGTTTGAGCATTCTTTGGCATTGCCTTTCTTTGGGATTGGGATGAAAACTGACCTTTTCCAATCTTGTGGCCACTGCTGAGTTTTCCAAATTTGCTGGCATATTGAGTGCAGCACTTTCACAGCATCATCTTTCAGGATTTGGAATAGCTCCACTGGAATTCCATCACCTCCACTAGCTTTGTTCCTAGTGATGCTTTCTAAGGCCCACTTGACTTCACATTCCAGGATGTCTGGCTCTAGGTCAGTGATCACACCATCATGATTATCTGGGTCGTGAAGCTCTTTTTTGTACAGTTCTTCTGTGTATTCTTGCCACCTCTTCTTAACATCTTCTGCTTCCATTAGGTCCATACCATTTCTGTCCTTTATCGAGCCCATTTTTGCATGAAATGTTCCTTTGGTATCTCTGATTTTCTTGAATAGATCCTTAGTCTTTCCCATTCTGTTGTTTTCCTCTATTTCTTTGCATTGATCGCTGAAGAAGGCTTTCTTATCTCTTCTTGCTATTCTTTGGAACTCTGCATTCAGATGTTTATATCTTTCCTTTTCTCCTTTGCTTTTCGCTTCTCTTCTTTTCACAGCTATTTGCAAGGCCTCCCCAGACAGCCATTTTGCTTTTTTGCATTTCTTTTCCATGGGGATGGTCTTGATCCCTGTCTCCTGTACAATGTCACGAACCTCATTCCATGGTTCATCAGGCACTCTATCTATCAGATCTAGGCCCTTAAATCTATTTCTCACTTCCACTGTATAATCATAAGGGATTTGATTTAGGTCATACCTGAATGGTCTAGTGGTTTTCCCTACTTTCTTCAATTTCAGTCTGAATTTGGCAATAAGGAGTTCATGGTCCGAGCCACAGTCAGCTCCTGGTCTTGTTTTTGCTGATTGTATAGAGTTTCTCCATCTTTGGCTGCAAAGAATATAATCGATCTGATTTCGATGTTGACCATCTGGTGACGTCCATGTATGTTCAAACTACCACACAATTGCATTCATTTCATATGCTAGTAAGGTAACACTCAAAAGCCTTCAAACTAGGCTTCAACAGTATGTGAACCATGAACTTCCAGATGTTCAAGCTGGATTTATAAAAGGCAGAGGAACCAGAGATCAAATTGCCAACATTTCTGTTGGATCATAGAAAAAGCAAGAGAATGCCAGGAAAACATCTCCTTCTGCTTCACTGACTATAATAAAGACTTTGACTGTGTGGATCATAACAAACTGTGGAAAATTCTTAAAGAAATGGGACTACCAGACCATCTTACCTGCCTCCTGAGAAACATGCATGCAGGTCAAAGAAGCAATAGTTAGAACTGGAAATGGAACAACAGACTTGTTCAAAATTGGGAAAAGAGTACATCAAGACTGTATTTTGTCACCTTGATTATTTAACTTCTCTGTAGAGTACATTATGTGAAATGCCAGACTGGATGAAGCACAAACCAGAATCAAGATTGCTGGGAGAAGTGTCAACAACCTCAGATAGTCAGATGACACCATCTTAATGAGAGAAAGTGAAGAGTAATTAAGAGCCTCTTGATGAAGGTGAAAGAAGAGAGTGAAAAAGCTGGCTTAAAATTTAACATTAAAAAAAAACACCAAAAACAAAGATCATGGCATCCAGTCTCATCACTTCATAGCAAATAGAAAAGGGGAAAAAGTGGAAACAGTGACAGATTTTGTTTTCTTGGGCTCCAAAATCACTGTGGTGACTGCACCATGAAATTAAAAGATGCTTGCTCCTTGGAAGAAAAGCTATGACAACCTAGATAATGTATTAAAAAGCAGAGACATTACTTTGCTGACAAAGGTCCATCAAGTCAAAGCTATGGTTTTTCTAGTAGTCATGTGAAATATGAAATATGAGATAAGGTGTATGAGAGTTGGACTATAAAGATGGCTGAGTACCAAAAAATTGATGCTTTTGAACTGTGGTTCTGGAGAAGACTCTTGGGAGTCCCTTGGACTGCAAGGAGTTCAAACCACTTAGTCCTAAAGGAAATCAACCTTGAATATTCATTGGAAGGACTGATGGTGAAGCTGAAGCTCTGATAGTTTGGCCACCTGATGTGAAGAATCAAATCCCTGGAAAAGACCCTGATCCTGGGGAAGATTGAGGCAGGAGAAGATGGCAACAAAGGATGAGATAGTTGGATGGCAATACCGATTTAATGGACATGAGTTTGAGCAAACTCCAGGAGATAGTGAAAGACAGGGAAGCCTAGTGTGCTGCAGTCCATGGGGTCAGAGAGAGTTGGACACGACTTTTCAACTGAACTACAATAATACTTATGGATTTATTGTCAGACCACAGTTATTGACATTACTTAGAGCAAATCCGTATACTTCCAAGTGGGGAAGACTCTATGAAATCCTTATACATTTTTTTCACAATGGATATCATGTTATGTCTCATTCAGTATCCTCATCTTTTTGTGTATAAAGACTGATGACTTATAAAATGTCCTGATAAACTAAAGAAAGGCTCATTCATTCTGAGAAAGACTATTATGTCTCTTTGTGCCAGCATGCACATCAGATACCAGCAGCTGTGGGGTGTGATATTGGACTTAGTTTTAACTCAATGCAAGCATTTTCTATCTACTTTCTACCAGGATATGTGGACTAGTACTATTTGCTACAAGAAGCCTCATGGGAAATTTCCATGTTAAAGTGTTGTTACCTTATATATTAATTATTAATGAATAACACACAAATATATCATCTCATTTTACATTCCAACTTGAAATTATTTTAAAATATGCACTAAGTTGGTACTCATCTGATGTCATCATTACTTATACTTTCATACCAGGGATTTTGGGAGCTGAATTTTTGAGCTTCTGTGGTAGATGAAATAGATTATCTTTTCTTGTGTTCTGTGTTCATTAAAAGTGTGATGGCATGTGAAATGAACAGGATAGGATTGAGTAGAAGTAACCTACTGAAACAGAAAGACAAATCTGGTAGGGATGTCCCAGATCTCATAAAAGGACCTGTTCCACTGGCTATAGCTGAATAACAAATACTGCTATCTTTGTGGTTTAAAATACCAACAATCATTTATTTTGATCATGAAGCTGCTTCCTGGGGAATCCAACCTGCTGCTTCCTGGGGAATCCTTACTGTGACAGTCATCATTCACAGTAAGGTGAATAATGAGTTAAAGATATTCTGAAGTGTTCAGCAAGATCATAGCAATAGACGAAAAGCATTATCAGAGACTGGGCCATGAGGAGGGCACCAAGCCAGTGTTTATTATATACCATGGATTTCTGCACTCACACTCAGCTTGAAATCATTCATTCAACTTTCCTTGTAAGAGCACCTATGTTTATAAGGTTGTAGCTTCTGCTCTTAGACCTCAGAAATTGATCTCCATATTATATCTGGGTTCTTGGATAGGCCTAGTGGAGATTCCCACCCCTGCCCCAAAAAGCATAGGGATGTAGTTCATATGAAGGCAAGAGTTTGTTGAAGGCAAGAATTTGTTGGAGAAATATGTGCATATGTGTGTCTGTGTATGCACACACAATTCTGTCCAGAAAATTCAAGTTTGGAAATGACTTTAATTTGGTGAAGTCCATGCATTCATGCAATATTAAGGCAGAGAATAATTGGATATGTTGGGAGAAGGTTGATTCTGTTATCAAGAAGCATGTCAAGAAATAGAAAATCCTCAAAGAAAAGTGAGTGTTAAAAATATTTTTTCAAGTACAAGAAAATGAAAGATGCAGAAAATGTATGAGGTTGATAATGGGGTATGTGACATAAGAAAGGGTCAAGCCCATATTACAGCGCCAAGGACCCCCTTCCTAGCCTCTGCTTCTATAGTCCCTATATGGCTTTATACAAATGAATCCCTGTTAACAAAATATAACAAAAATTACATTGTTGGTCATCATTGTCTTCTACCCTCAAGCAATTTAAAGTAAATCTACTCTAAATCATGCTGTAATTGAAGAAGAAACACAGCTGGACTTTGGACTTGTAAGGGCAAGTTCTGGCAGCCAGGCAATGAGTGGATGAGATAATTGTTTTCTACACATTCAAACAGAAATCATGTGTTTGTGAATCCACCATGAAAAACTGGGAAGGGAAGTCATTTGCTCAATCTGTGTGCATGAATCACTGCCCAGGACAAGGCCAGACCAGGGCATCTGTGTAGATCCTTATAGAAAGCTGAGCTGAAGGAAAAGTCAGTGGTTTTATCCATTAAGGAGGGGAGTTTACAGCAGCAGGGGCTGGTGTGCGCATGTTCTGGCCAAATAAATCCAGGTTATGAGCTTGACAAAATATGTCTTAGTACAAGAGGAAAATCTTTGGCAATTTGTCCAGCATGTATTTAGAGGCAGGGGCTTCCCTGTTGGCTTGAACAGTAAAGAATCTGCCTGCAATGCAGAAGACCCAGGTTCAATCCCTGGATTGGAAGATCTCCTGGAGAAAGGAATGGTTACCCACTCCAGTATTCTTGCCCAGAGAATTCCAGGGACAGAGGAGCCTGGTGGGCTACAGTCCATGGGACTGCAAAAAGTTGGTCACGACTGAGCAAATAACACTTTCAGCTTTACAGTGGGGAAAGCAGAAGAAAGGGCCCTTTGCTGGCATCCTTGGCTTAGCTCCTTCTCCTGTGATTCTGTTAGGCTTCAAATTTGCTTCCACCTTCAAGATCCACATTCTCACTGTTCATTCATCTATACACTCACACACCCCCACAGGAGCTTCTTCCAAACAAAGGACCTTCACCCTTCCTAAGAGGAGTTGTGTCATCATTCTCTCTCCATTTCTTCATCTTGGGTAATGCTTTGGCACTCACTCCATATTGTTTCGGAGAAAGCAATGCCACTCCACTCCAGTACTCTTGCCTGGAAAATCCCATGGACAGAGGAGCCTGGTAGGCTGCAGTCCATGGGGTCGCAAAGAGTCGGATACGATTGAGCGACTTCACTTTCACTTTTCACTTTCATGCATCGGAGAAGGAAATGGCAACCCACTCCAGGGTTCTTGCCTGGAGAATCCCAGGGATGGAGGAGCCTGGTGGGCTGCCGTCTATGGGGTCACGCAGAGTTGGACATGACTGGAGCAACTTAGCAGCAGCAGTAGCTATATTGTTTGGGACCTCAGAAAGTTTTCTGAGAACCCAGTCTAATAGACAGTGATATAAGATTTAAACTAAGTAAGGAATTTGTGTCAATCCAGATGGAATTATTCATTGCTGACAGGGGATAATTATGAATAAAGTGGATTGTAAATTCCCCATGAAAATGGGATGTATAAGAAAGATAACTAACAACAAGTTTGAGGGATGGATTAATAAGTATATTTCTGCATTTAAGGACATGAAACTCAGGGAGTCATTGCATCTGAGGAGTTTGATGACATTTTGTTTTGTGCATATTTAACTCTAAAATAATAGAGCAGTAATTGTAGACATAACAAGGGAGAATGGATGGTATTTAGAGACCAAGAATCTCTCTTATCCCCAAATATTTCTTTCTTTTGTATTTCATTGGTACTCATTGGTACCAGAGATTCCTGGCTTTGGCTCTCGAAAGTTTAAGATAGGGACTGCTTGGAACCATCATTTGTCATCAGTTTGTAAGCATGAAAATATTTTTTTTATGAGAAGCTGGCCCAAAGAGAGTCAGAAAGAGAAAGAATCTGGGAGGGAAGAAGGAAGCACAAGCAACCTTGAGAACTTAAAGAAAGACTGAGCACTGTAAGTGGGGCATGGGCGCTCAGCCTATTCTGTGAGACCACACTGTTAATTTCTTAAAATACCTGGTGTGTTGCCTTGGCGAGCCCCTTGCACAGAAACATGGGGTGGAAGGGCTGGAAAAACAGCCGGTCTAGTTGAACCAATGGGTCATCGCATCCTTGTGTTACCTGACCAACATGTTGGATGCCATGTAACATCATGGGCTTTAAAAGGAAATGGCAGCTAAAGTCCATGATGCTCTTTGGCATCCAGTTTGTGGGCAGGTAACACAAGGATGTGACGACCCCTTGGTTGAACTAAATTGGCTATTCTTCCAGCCCTTCCACCCCCATCTTTCTGTGCAAGGGCCTCGCTAAGGCAACATACCGGGAATTTTAAGAAATTAACAATGTGTTCTAGGCTGGACTCCTCATCATCTTTCTTCCTATTTTAACAATTCTCTCCTGCCTCACTGCTTTTCCTTCAGTAGTTCACAGAGCAGGCTGAGCACCCATGACGACTACATGCAACGGCTGATTCTGGGTAGGATCGTGAAGGAGAAGATAGTTATAATAGACTGATTAGTAGAAATAAAATAATTTAAATATTACTGTGGGCAATGTAATATTTTGATCAACACTGAGTGTCCTGGTTTTGATAATTACACTGTGGTCATGTAAGAGAATGTCCTTATTCTGAAATCTGCCAACAACCTAAATGAATTTGGAAGTGGTTTCCTCCCCAGAGCCTTCAGGTAAGAACCTGGCCCATTTGAATATTCTGAACTCAGTCTCATGAAATTCTAAATGGAAAAAATCGCAGCTGAGTCTGCCTGGACTTCTGATCTTCACAATTGTGAGCTAATAAACAAATGCTCTTTGAAAAAAAAAAATAACATCATGGGTTGAGTATGAAGTATAAGAAATTGTAAGAATGTTTTCTTATTCTCCAAAATTTTATCCAGAGTCAATACTATTTAATGTGATTGTTTTGGTACCCAAAGTAGCCAAAATTCTAGTAATAAATGTATATATTAATACACATGTAGTTGTATGTATGCATCTGAGTGTGTGAAGATGGTGGTATCTAGATGACATAACAGAGTCAACCTAACTTTAGAACACCAAGGGGCATCCTTGCCAGCTGAACACCCGTGTGATTTCAGCACCAGTTGGACATGGGGCTGTGCCAATCAGGTGTGTGAGAGTGTCTTTAGTGTGTCTCACTGGGAGGTCAGTGCCTCTGCAGGGTCCTTCCTGAGCCATTCTTCTAAAGGCTGTGGGAATGCAGAGGAAGTTTGGGAGGCTTTGGACCCAGTCCCTGCTCTGTGACCATGAGACCTTGGGCATGGCAGGACACCCTTGAGCCCCAGATTTCTCTCTGCCAAGTGGAGGCAGCAGTATCCCCTTGTTAGGGTTCTGGTGGACATCAGCTATGACTTAGGTATTTTGCTTGCCACGGAGACTGGGGAGTGCTTCATGACTGCAAGCCAGAATGATGATGATGATGATGATGATGAAGACAATGAATCCACTACTTTCTCGTCTTTCATTTTTAGTTTTCAGACAATCAAAGGAGCCAAGAATCTATCTGTAAATAAAATGAATAAATCTGTAAATGTTACGAATAAGTTGTAATTATTAGGATTCAAGAGTCAAAGGAAAAATGGGCCTCCCTCAACTTGTTTTCCCCATTTTAAAACACACACACATGTATTTTTATCAGTAATACAGTAATATAGTGTCAGTGTAAAGATCCAAGCAACATAAAAGGAAATAAAAATCCAGTTCTTGGAAATGGCCCTGTTACACAGCATTCAAAAGCTTTTTCTCTGCACTGATAAACCTGCAGATGGAAACATACGCAGATCATTTTTCTTTTTTTTACCAGTTATGAATCATACAATACACAATGTTTATGACTCTCTTTTTATAAACATAACCTGAAGATTGTTTTCTATGTTAGTTTGAAACTTCTCCCTTATTGTTTCAAGGAGCTGAATACTACTTTATAAAGTATGGATCAACTATATTTCATTTAACCTTTGTTTTTCTTGGTGAACATTTTAATTTTTTCAATTTTGTAATCTACAGTATGTGTTCCAGTATTTTGATAGATATATTACAAGGCTAGATATCGGAAGTGGATTTGCAGATCGATGGAGATGCCCGTTTATAATGCTGCATTTGTCGATTTACTCCCCAACAGACAGAATATATGAGAGTGTCTCAAACACTTGTCAAGAGTGCTTATTTTCAATTTTTAAGAATTTGTCAATTGGTGGCCTTTTATTTGCAGTGTTTTATTTATGAGTGAGATTGAACATTTAAGATAGTGCTTTCTTTCTTTTGTATTTGTATATTTTCTTTCTGTGACATTGCTTTTTTCATTGACTGAATTTTTTAGGCATTACTGATGATTTTTAAGAGCTTAAAAAATATCTAAGGACATTATGCTTTTTTCCAATTATCTCTTATATTCTTAATTTTTATGCTTTTTATTGTGCAAATAGTTTTACATTTTCTGTGGCTAAATTAGTTTGTTTTTCCATGCATGATTTCTGACTTTTACACTTTTCTTAGGATATTCTCTTCCATGTTATATATATTTTTCTTTTTCCTTTTTAAGAATGTGTACCTATGCCTTTTGAGGGCTAATAAAATGCCTACTTTGTATTTAAACACATTTCTCTTATATACATCCATCTGCTTCTGGACTTTTAAAAATTCTACCCTGTTGATTTATTTGCCTTTTCTGTGTCAAAATTCACCCTTTTAACCATTATAGCTATATGGAGTACTTTCATATCTAGTAGTGCTTTCACATAAAGTTCCATTTCTCAGAGATTTCTGCTTGGCCATTGTTATGCTTTTCCCTCCCATTACTATTTTAGAATTAACCTATCAAATTCCATCTAAAAACTGGTTGCGAGCCACCCAGTATTCATTAACCATTGAATGAATAATCACTCTGTGGTTCATTCACATGGTGGGTTGTTAAGCAAAAATTTTAAATGATTGAATCATCGATATATACAACCCCTTGACTGAATCTCAAAACAGTTACACTCAACGAAGACAGTTAGACACAGAAGAGCACATACTGTAAGATCTCATTTATACAAACTTCTAGAAGAGGCAAAACAGACCCATGGTGGAACAAATTAGAAGGTGTTTGCCTCACAGTGGGAGTAGAGATCCACTGGCGGTGTATGAGAGAAACTTCTAGAGTGATGTTAATATTTCACAATTGATACCAGTTTGTGTTGTATGAGTGCATCCATCCCAAACCTTAGGAAATGTTCACTTAATATCTATGTGTGTAATTGTATGTAAGTTTAAAAAAACGGTAAAAAATATTGACTCTAGCTAATGATATGTACATGACATGTTTAGAGTGAAATGTAATGATGTTTTTCAACTTTGATATGCATTACCAAAGATGGAATGATGGGTGAATAGAGGAATGGGTAGGTGGACATTTTGTGATAAAGCAAATACGATAAATTATTAAGATGAATCTAGGTGGCAGGTATATAAATGCTCACTGTAAATTTTTTCAACTTTTCTTTGTCTAAATTTTTTCACAATAAAATATTGCAAGGAAATCCTATTAAATTTTGGTTAGTCTTCTGGTGAATTTATAGATTTAGTTGGAAGATAGTTAACATCTTTATAAAATTGATTCTACATTAAGATGTTTGTTGTGTCTCCATATATTCAAGGATTCTTTTTGCTTTAAGCAAAGTTTTATGAGGTTTATTTTTGGTGGGTTTTGCACAATTCTTGTTGATATTATATGATTTTATTCCTACTGTGAATTTTTTACAATTACATTTTCTATTGGTTATTACTGTGTACAGAAAAGCTTGATTATTATTTGTGGATACTTCATCTGTTGAACTTACTGAATTCTAAGGTTTAATGATTTGTTAAGGATTTTCTATATATGTGATCATTTTGTGAGGCACAAAATTGCCTGACCTTCTTAACTTCTTCTGTATTTTTCCAGACATTTCCAATATTGATTTCTCATTCTTTTTCTTATGTCATTGACAAACCTGGGTGCCAGCAACAGCAAGGAGATCCACATGGAAAGGGCAGGACCAGTGGTGGAGTGTTGGCAGAAGTGTTGGAACCATGTTGGATCTGGAAGCCATTGTGAGGACTTTGAGGTGTGGGGAATCCCTGGAGGTGTGTGCCTGGGAGTGACTCAGTCCAGTTCATCTGTTAAGAACCTTCTTTGGGGCCTCTTGAGGGATGGATGCATGAAAGCATACAGATTTATCGTCTACCTAGAGAACGCATGCAGGAGATGGGTGATGTTGAAATGTGAAGGAGAAGAGGGGTCAAGGGTGACTCCGAGATTTTAGCTTGAGCAACTGGGTGCCATTCAGTGTGCGGAGAAAAGGGGAGAAGTAGGTGGAGGGAGTAGGATGGAGTTCATATCTGAGCATGTTTGTGACGCTTGTTCGACATTGAGCTAGAAACATTTGGCACTTCAGGAGACTGGGCTGTGTTGAACAATAAGCTGCATTGAGGCTGCAAAGAACAAAGAGGACCTTTATAAAGCATCCTAAGAATTACAAAGCAGGAAACACAGATTTGGGTAAAACTGAAAGAATATTCCTGAGAAGAGAGAGAGTCAGGGGCTGATAAAGGCAAAAGCCATGAGGCTGTACTCTAATACAAGAAAAGAAATATTTATCCTTAAGGGATAGGTGTCATGATTTGTTTTAGATTAAGGGTTGGATAAGTGTCTTGAGTTTCTGGCAAGTGTTGTGGATGTCTTCATTAGGACAATAAGTAGTCAAAAGGTCAGAGTCCATCCAGGTTGCAATGTGTGTAAGTCACGCTTCCTCAATAGCCTTTCAGTTCTTTTTAGAGAGCTCTCTTAGCAATGCCAACTCCATTTGGAATTTTTCTTTCATAGTGGGAGCCGCAGATTTGGAGGCAAGGCTATGGTCTTTCCTGTGGTCACGTATGGATGTGAGAGCTGGATTGTGAAGAAGGCTGAGCGCCAAAGAATTAATGCTTTTGAACTGTGGTGTTGGAGAAGACTCTTGAGAGTCCCTTGGACTGCAAGAAGATCCAACCAGTCCATTCTGAAGGAGATCAATCCTGGAATTTCTTTGGAAGGAATGATGCTAAAGCTGAAACTCCGGTATTTTGGCCACCTTATGCGAAGAGTTGACTCATTGGAGAAGACTCTGATGCTGGGAGGGATTGAGGGCAGGAGGAGAAGGGGACGACAGAGGATGAGATGGCTGGATGGCATCACTGACTTGATGGGTGTGAGTCTGAGTGACCTCCGGGAGCTGGTGATGGACAGGGAGGCCTGGCGTGCTGCGGTTCATGGGGTCGCAAAGAGTTGGACACGACTGAGCGACTGATCTGATCTGAATGTGTAGATGACTTGCAGAGGGGCCACATGAGCCATGCAGGTCAGCACTTTGGAGTTGAGATAAAGACAAGGTCTGACCCCAGAGCCCCTTCAGTGAGGGGAGGAGAGCCTGGTGAGTGTGGAGTTAGGAAGCCAAGTCTGGACAGTGGTCAGAGGAAAGGAGTGATTCACTCCCAATACTGGGTCTGTCTGTGAGATCAGTGCTATCCTGTGGGAATGGGGTGAAAGTCTGGAGGGGAGGTGTCAAAGGAAAAGGAAATGGGTATCTGGAACCCTGGGACTCATCTTTAGATTTTTTTTTTCCTTTAAGGGGAAAGACGGAGATGAGGCAATTGCTGGGGGCTGAGTAAGTAAAAGGTGAGCTTTCCTTTTACAGTGCTGGGTGTGCTGTCTTATAGGTTTATTGAGATGCCCCACTGAAGAGGGTAAACTTGACAATGAAGGGCAGAGAGAAGACATGGAGGTCTGTGCCCCTAGGGAGAGGGTGCACCCAGGAGGTGCACAGATGCTTCACGCAAGGTGATGTGACCCCCTCCCTCCCTATTTTATGTGTGGAATATCCTCGTATACCTTCTCTGAAGATACTGATAAGGCTAATTTTAATGTATTCTACTCTTTCTGTATTAATTCCATTCTTGGATGTTTTCTTATTTGTTTGTTGTGTTGGCTCACCTTCATGATGCTCACTTGTCTTGGGCATGCGGTACTGAGCATCAGTTTTCAGCCTCTGGACTTGATGAGTCTTGCTTTCCTGCCAGATGGCTCAATGGTAAAGAATCCACCTGCCAATGCAGGAAACACGGGTTCAGTCCCTGGGTTAGGAAGATCCCCTGGAGGAGGAAATGGCAACCCACTCCAGTATTCTTACCTATGAAATCCCATGAACAGAGGAACCTGGTGGGCTACAAGTCCATGGGGTCACAAAGAGTCTGCCACAACTGAGTGACTGGGCACACAAAACATTGTCTCCTCCCAAGGAGAATTCCAATGCCATGAACTGGCCCAGATGACTGTGGGAATGACATTGGGTTGGTAAGGCAAACTGGTGGCTTACCTTCTGGGGTGGGGCCCATCTTCACCTTCTGGTCTCTGGCCCTGTAGCCCTCTGGAGCCTACAGTGTGAATCCTCCCTTCACTCACTGCTCAGCCCAGCCTGGGGAGGTGTCAGTGCTTAGACTGGCTACTCAGGCTGCAGCTCCCAGTCCACCCACCACTGGACTTTCCTCCAGCTCTGAAGCTGGTGTATCATCCAGACCTCTCTCTCCTTCACACCTTTGTGTGCTGTGCTTAGTCACTCAGTCGTGTCCAACTCTTTGCAACCCAATGGACTATAGCCCGTCAGGCTTTTCTGTCCATGAGGATTCTCCAGGCAAGAATACTGGAGTGGATCACCATGCCCTCTTCCAGGGGATCTTCCCAACCCAGAGATCAAACCCAGGTCTCCTGCATTGCAGGCGGATTCTTTACCATCTGAGTCGCCAGGGAAGCCCCTTCAAACCTTTGGTTGTTATTATCTCTGCTCTTGTTTCTCCATCCATGTGGGCTTCTTTCTCTTTCTCTTTGGCAGTAATTATGATCACTTCCTGATGGTACTTTTCTTACTTTCAGCTGCTTCCTGAACTTATTTTTGTGAATAATTCTTTCTCTTTATCTCAAATGAGCATATGAGTGTACTTCCCATCTTGATCAATTTTTTTTTCAGCAATCACTTCCTTGGAGACCATGTCTCCTCTTATAATGTCAACTCACTCTCCAAACCAATGTCCCCACCATTGTCTAAATCTTGGTGGTCCCTGAAACATGTTTACCTTCTTCTTTATCTTTCTCCTTTGCATCTCCTTTTGAACTCTTCTGTTGGGGGAACTGTGGCTCCCATGTTGTACATTCCTTTCATCTGAGACTCACACGGTCATTGCTTTATCCACAGAGCTGTGGTCTCAGGATTTGTCTGGTGCTTCGGGCACGGTGCCTCTTGCCTCCACCACTGTCGGCACCTCTCTCTCTTTACTTGAGGGACCCCCAGGCCACACCGATGGCTCCTTCCTCCCATGGCCCCTTCCTCCCTCGAGTCACACTCCAGTTGAGCCCACTGCATCTTTGAATCTGCCTGTGTCCTCTAGAATTCCCCAGTGGTCCAGTTCCACACTTTCTGCAGTTTCCCACTGCCCACTGGCCATACCCTGGTGTAGCAGACACAACAGTAAGAGACATAGGAAGCTCCTTGAAAGAAAGGTCTGGAGGGAAATATTACTTTTCCAACACATTGTCAATAAATCCTCCCCCCCACCCCACACCCCACAAAGATATTAGTGAATATATCTTTTACCTGCAGTGAGAACTTAAAAAGAGAACTATTCTTTTAGATCATGCAGGCCTCATCTAAGAATGGGAGTGGGTTGGGAACTGACCCCAAATCTAAAATTGACCCTTAAGAGAAAAATGAAAACTCTTCCGACCAATGTGGGAAAGCTCGTTGGGGCACAGGGAAACCTGTGTTTTTGTCTTGATGCTGTGAGGAAGCTGGTGGCCAGGGCGACAGTTGGAAGGCTGGCAGACAGGCACATCTCTGCTCCCATGTGACATGCTGGGACCCGAGCCCCCCTATAATTAGGAATCCCAGATGCTGCGGTCCCAGCCTGCCCACCGCAGGCAGAGCTCCCAGCCTCCTCCCTCGGAGGATATTTTGGATCGGGGGTTTTGATTTTATTTTTGCGTGAGATCCGCCTCGGATGACAACACCAGGATTGATTGATGGCCCGCACCAAGCTGCCTCTTTCACCGCTTTGCTGGGGGGCAGGCCTGGGCTGTGGCTTCAGTCAACGGCAGCAGGAGGCCAGCTGAGATGGCTGCGGAATCCCACAGACGGTGCCTGATTTCCGGCAGATGTCCCAGATACCAGGCAGGAGAGCACACCACAAGAATGGTTGCGTAAAAAAAGGTCTGCTCAGTGTGACCTGCCAGCCACAGGATGGTTGCACCCAGCTTGGAGTGTGGACAGAGCCAGACAGGGCTGAGCCCGCAGCCCAGTCTCCCTTTTCCCAGAGCAGATGCTCCAGGCTGTCAGTCCAAGCTTCTTCTTCCCCAACTCCTGTCCCCTGGGGCCTCTGCATAATCTAATCTTGAATGAAAGGGCCAAGCTATGCAGATAGCCCTTTGTCCTTCCAGGACTGATTCTGATGCTGAGGGTAGGACCTGGGAGACTGCATCAGAATTAATAATCAATAACCACCGCCCTCCCCACTCCCCGCCAACGACTGCCCTCTCTTCTCCTGGCATGAACAACTGTTGGCTGGTTCTTTGGGACCACCAGACAGCACAGGCCCAAGATGGGGATGTGGCAAGGACCACAGGACAATACTTTGCTTTTTCGGAGCTCGTACTGGGGACCAGGGTGTGAGTACCTGCACAATGAACAGATAAGCAAGTTGACAGTATGTTGTGCATGTATGTTAAGTCACTTCAATCATGTCTGACTCTATGCAACCCCATGGACTATAGCCCAGCAGGCTCCTCTGTCCATGGGATTCTCCAGACAGGAATACTTGGAGAGGATTGCCATGCCCTTTTCCAGGGAATCTTCCTGACCCAGGGATTGAACCCATGTCTCCTGACGTGGATTCAACATGTCTCCTAACCCTAACCCTGCACTGCAGGCAGGTTGTCTACTGCTGGGCCACCAGGAAAGCCAACGAAGTATGTTAGTGTTAGTCACTCAGTCGTGTCTGACCCTTTGCAATCCCGTGGACTATAGCCCACCAGGCTCCTCAGTCCGTGGGAATCTCCAGGCAAGAATACTGGAGTGGGTTGCCACTTCCTTTTCTAGGAGATCTTCCCGACCTAGAGATTGCACCCTGGTCTCCCATAATGCAGGCAGATTTTTACCATCTGAGCCACAAGGGAAGCCCCACGTAGTATGTTGGATGGGGCCAAATGCAATGGAGAAAACCCCCAGGAGAGTGAAGGCAAGAGGAAGTGGGGTTGGCAGGGGGTGGCTGCAGGGAGCTTGAGATGCTGCTGGGAGAAGGCTGGTGAGGTGCATTTGCAGGTGGAGGGCCAGGGTAGCCAGGCCATCCTCTGGGGTTTACATCCCTTCCCTACCCCACCCCTCAACAGTCCTCATTGTAGAAGGGGCTGGGGCCTTGCAGATGGGGGAAATGAGGCTGAGGGTGTCACTGTTTGGAAACCCCAGGATGGAATTTGAACCAGGTCTCCCTGGTCTCTATACAAAGAAACACAGGAAGAGAATTGCTTTGAAAATGGAGAAAACCAGAGGACTTCAAATTGTACAGATTTATTATAGTAAAGCACACAAATCACCCCAGATAAGTGGTGAAGAGGGCAGGACAAGCTCCCTCTCAGCCTCACCTCAGCCTCTCTCGCCCCCTTCCCCTCAGGTCATTCCTGAGCATCCTCTCGTGCCCTCCACAGTTCTTCTGGCTCTGCTTCTCACTGTCTTGCCTGCATCCTCCCTTTCCTGACTTACCCTCTCTCCTCCCTACTGCTACTACCTCATCTCCTTTCTCTTCTGTTTTGGAGCAGGTGATGAGATTTTTTTTTTCTCCCTTTGGTCAGGAACTCACCGGCACGCTCATCTTTCCAGTGGAACGCACTAAGCTGCCGCACCTGTGAAATGGGCTCTGGTTCTCCCCAGAGAAGCCACATTCTCCCCAGAAAGGTGCAAGACAGACTGAGAGGGAGTATTTTGGAGGACAGAATACGTGACGGAACTGCCAATCCAAGGCTTGGAGAGCCACACTGAAAGAGGGTTGTGTGTGTGCTCAGTCACTACGTCCGACTCTTTGCAACCCCACGGACTGTGGTCCAGGCAAGAAGACTACAGTGGGTTGCCATTTCCTCCTGCAGGAGATCTCCTCTACTCAGGGATTAAAATCACAGATCCTGTCACATCTCCTGCATTGCAGGCCGATTCTTTACCACTAGCGCCACTTGGGAAGCCCATAAGAGGACTGGGATCCCCTAAAGAGTTAGACAGCAGTCAAAAAGACAAAAGGACCGGCTCCTCTCACTTCTACACCTGCAAGTGGATGACTGCCTGGAGAGAGAACACGGGTGAGGAGACAAGGTCTCATGTGGCAGCTTCCCATCTGTGCAACCTTGAGCATCAGCAAGCCTTTCTGTGCCCAGCGCTCTGAGGGTGACAAAACCTGGCCTGTGTTTCCTTTGCCTCCCTGGTAGGGTAGCGATGAGAGAATGAAGTCTGAAGATATGTTGTAAAGCACACCCTGTGAATTCCATCTTAACTAGTGTGTTCTTGAGTTTCAAGGGGATATGGACATACTGGACTTCCTAGGTGGCCCTAATGGTACAGAACCCACCTGCCTATGCAGGAGACTTAATGGACAGGAGACATGGGTTTGAGTCTTAGGTCAAGAAGATCTGCTGGAGGAGGGGATGACAACCCTTTCCAATATTCTTGGCTTGAGAATCCCATGGACAGAGAAACTTGGAGGACCACAGTCCATGGGGTCACAAAAGAGTCAGACATGACTGAAGCAACTTACACACACACACACACACACACACACACACACACACACACACACGGGCATATTATTGCCCAGCTGAACCTTGTTCCTGTCTTATTTATCATTGCTGGATGAATTTTTACCTTTTTGAATAACAGATTCCTTTGACAATGTGAAGTCTATGGGTTTCTTTTCAGAATGATATTTTTTTACACATGTACACAATCCTTTATGTATCTGTCGGCAACAATGCCATGTGTCCTGCAAACACTTGAGATTTCTCAGATGACAGGACCTTGAGAACTGCTTATCCAGCTGTGGTTTGTTGCCCACAGTCACATTCACAACCAAGGTCAGCACTATGTTTCAGTTAGAGGAGAATGAAAATAAAGATTCATTTCCCCATCTTATTCCCCTGTACCACCCATAGTACTCTTGCAGGATCTGTGGCTCCAGGGTAAGCTGCAATTGGTGGCTCCAATTCTCTGTTGGAATCAGAATTATGATCTCTGGACATTTTATTTGGACATTTGGATAAAGTAATTATAATATTAAGGGGCAAAATAAGAAAATTCCACATTTTTAGTGAGTTTTTTTGTCATTGTTGTTCCATTTTTGAAATTACCCACAGAGGAAATTCCTCTAGCTAAAGGGATCAAGTTCAATCTAACCACTAAAGATGAAATGAGAACATTGGCTGCTATTTCCAAGTTAGGGCTGAGTTCCTAACTGATCTTTCAGTTTCCATCTTAAGGTGTAGAATGGTCCTTCTAAAGAGGTGGGCAAAGAGAGTCAAACATCTCCTTGGGGGTTTTGCTTTTAACGTGGGCTCTAATGTTCTTAGAGGATCAGACCTGGGATCAGGTAGGTCACAGAGGGTCAGATCTTAGAAGAGGGAAGGGCATTCTAAGGTGGAGTGTAAGGCAATCTGTTCATGATTTGTGGCAAATTCCAGACACACAGCTTCTTCAGGAAAGTATGCTGCTGCTGCTGCTGCTGCTAAGTCGCTTCAGTCGTGTCGGACTCTGTGCGACCCCATAGACGGCAGCCCACCAGGCTCCCCCATCCCTGGGATTCTCCAGGCAAGAATACTGGAGTGGGTTGCCATTTTCGGGAAAGTACATTTTCCCAAATAAGGCTAAAATATCACTCAACATTGCACAATTACCCTACTGACAATTCCTGTGTTGATAATGATTGTAAACATACACGTTGAATAAGTGATGGGTGATACTGTCTCAAAAAAGCAATATAGAATGTGACATGGAGGGAATAACAATTTTAATTATTAATAGGACTTGTGAAACACACGTAGGAAACTAAAGTATATTGATACCTTTCATTTTTGTTCAACAACCCCAGATAAAGTGCAACTTTTTTGCTTCTTTCTTCAGTAACTAATAAAATAAAATTCCCCAGTGAAAAAAGCCTGCATGAATTGTTGGAGGTCATCCCATGTGCTTCACCCCATATCACTTAGCCCTGAAGCTTTGTTTGTGTCAAGATATCTGTCTCAGGCATACATTTGCAGCAGGATGGAGAGTTGCTGCTTGCATTGAGCAGCACTGGGAAGAGGTGCTTGGAAGACTTTCCAAGAATGCAGCAAATTGGAGTGCAGGCTGGGCCCTTGGAACACACACACAACCTGGTGAGGGTGTCCCCTGGTGTCCACATTCTCCAGGACAAATGTGGTGCTCACAGCTTGTTACGTGTCAAAGGCTGGGCTGCTGCCTCTGAAAGATTGGACACTTCCATCCTTAGAGATCAAGTCCCCACTGTTAGAGTAGAAAGTAGATTTCTAGCTTGACTCACCACTCACTGCCGGCTCAATTCACCTCTTCCGCCTTGGGGCTGGCTTTAGAATTCTCTATGGGTGGGGACCAGAGGGGAAGATGCACTGGGCACATCTCACACTTTAGCATGTTCTTGCTTTTATTTTTCCTGTAAAAAGAGACAATTCTTGATTCTTAATGTAGCTCGTGAAAACACTGTTAAGACTCATCTGATGATGTCCTCTAGAGAAAGAGTTATGTTGAGATAATGTATTATCCATTTGCTGAAAGGGCTTCCCTTGTAGCTCAGTTGGTAAAGAATCTGTCTGCAATGCAGGAGACCTGGGTTAAATTTCTGTGTTGGGAAGGTCCCCTGGAGAAGGAAATGACAACCTACTTCAGTATTCTGGCCTGGAGAATCCCATGGACAGAGGAGTCTGGCAGACTGTAGTTAAGTCCATGGGGTTGCAAGAGTCAGACACGACTTAGTAACTAAACCACCACATTTGCTGAAAACTTTGCCACATGGTTAGGAAGCCAGTTTCGAATCATTTCTGTTCTTGTCACATGGTGTGTTTTTCTTCTGCTGTCATCTCTTGCCCCCATAAGTCCGTGCTTTTGGGACTTTTGGGTTCCTGTTGTCCCAGAGCTCGTGCAGGGGTTGATGGTGTGAGCTGCAAAAAGAGGTGCTTGGTGGCCAGATGTGCCCCTTGAAAGTGTGGAGACACTGTGCTGCCTGGCTCCCTGACTTCAAGTTCTCTTCCTCTGTTACAAAACCCAGGGGTACCAGGTTCTGACTGATCATGAAAACACGAGAGGTAAAAGTGTTCTGGGCATTGGTGTCTCACTCTTTCTGGTGAGACACTTTCACAGTTGCCATGGGGGAAAACAAGCATTCTTGATGATGCCACTTCTGCTTTTTTTTTTTAGGTTGCAAAATAACTTGATTTCTAATTTCTGGTAGAAGGGTCTTTCCCCCTGAGTAAAGAGTCAGCCAGGACTCCAGTCATGCTTGCCTCTCCAGGACAAAACAAGGTGCTCCCTCATCGACTCTGTGGGCAGTGGTCCCAGCCTTGCCTGGACAATAAGATCCTCTGAGGAATTAAAGCCAAACAGATGCCTGGTGCTGCCCATACCAGAATTTTGGACCAAACAGGTCTGCATGGGGCCTGGAAGCAGGAATTTCCCAGTTGCCAGGGGCTCTGCAGTGCAGTCATGTTCCCAAACCACCATCAAGTACATCATTTCTTCAGTGGCACCTATGACGTCCAGGTGTTCTCTTTCCACGCTGTTCTCCTTACTTCAGAGGATCAAACTTCAAGATATCTGGAGTTTGTGTTTTCTGAATGCTTCACATTCTAAGTCTGCCCACATAAATCTGAACATTGGGCAAAGCCACACATGAATTCCTTTGAAAACCAATAGTAATCATTTATAAAAACTTAGCTGTGTTTTCAAACTGCTTTTGCTGGACTAAATCAGAGCACGTATATTTCCAAACTTTGGGGACAGTTGTTGTGAAATTGCTTTTTCAGCCTGTTTCCATGGCCAGCCCTTCCTCTTATGTGACAGAAGGTGCTGGGTGGGTATTACTGAGCCCCTGAATGGTCAGCCACTTTGGGCTCTGAGGCAGGCCCAGGAGTGACCTAGATTGACCACAGGCCCAGGGCCTTTCTAGAGTCCAGGCTCTTTATCTTCTTCCTCTTCTATGTCTGCCAAAGAGAAAGAAAGGATGAAATGGAGGAACAATGGCCAATTCTTTCTGTGACTTAATTTTTCATGCAAGAGCCACATGCTCCAAAATCAACCACTTATTCTTGACTCCTGAATCCACCACTGGACTTCAGAGACAATCTTGCAGAGCAGTTTTAGGGTTACAGACACATTGAGGGGAAGGGAACTCTGCTCAATGTTATGTGCCAGCCTGGATGGGAGAGGATAATGGATAATGTATATGTGTGGCTGAGTGTCTTTGTCATCCACTTGAAACTGTCACAGCATTGTTAATTGGCTGTACTTCAATATAAAATAAAAGGTTTTAAAAAATGGAGGGGGAAGTACAGAGATTTGCCATGTACCTCCTGCCCCCACAAGTCCGCCTCCCTCGTTATCAATGTCCCCTAGCAGATGATACATTTGTTACAGCTGATGAACCTACATTGATGCATCACAATCATCCCAAGTCCATAGCTTATATTAGGGTTCACTCTTGATGTGCATTCTGTGAGTTTGGACAAATGTATGATGACATATATCCACTATTATAGTATCTTGCAGAATAGTTTTACTGCCTTAAAATCCTCTGTACTCTACCTAGTCATCTGCCCCCTAAACCCTGGTGACCACTGAACCTTTTTGTATCTCCATACCTTTTCCTTTTCCAAAATATCATATAGTTGGAACCATACAGTATGTAGCCTTTTTAGATTGGCTGCTTTCCACCAGTAGTGTCTGTTTAATATTCTTCCATGAATTTTTATGACTTGATAGTGTATTTCTCGCTATGAATAGTGTTCTATTATCTGGATGTATTACAGCTTATGGGCTTCCCTTGTGGCTCAGTGGTAAAAATCTGCCTATAATACAGGAGCCTCAGGAGAAGTGGGTTCAATCCCTGGGTCAGGAAGATCCTCTGAAAGAGCGCACGGGACAACCTACTCCAGTATTCTTATCTGGAGAATTCTATGTACAGAGAAGCCTAGCGGGCTGCAGTCCATATGGTTGCAAAGAGTCAAACACAACTGAAATGACTTAGCATGCATGCATGCACTACACCTTATATGTCCATTCACTTACTAAAGGATATCTCGGTTGCTTGCAAATCTTGGCAATAGTACTTAAAGCTGCTATAAACATTTGTGTGCAGGTTTTTGTGTGGACAGAAGTTTACAGCTCCTTTAGGTAAACACCAAGGAACATAATTGCTGGATTATACAGTAAGAGTTTACTTAGTTTTGTCAAAAACTGCCAAACTGTCCTCCACCATGGCTGGACTGTGTGTGTTCCCACCAGCAGTGAAGCAGGGTACTGCTGTTCCGAGTAGCAGGTGATTTTTTATAAAAGGCCATTCAGTTGGTAACAGAGGTGATTAGATTCCTGTTTAAAACAGAATAAAGAAACAAGTGAGGAATGTAAGAGGGGAGGGAAGAGTATCACTGCTGGATAGATTTGCTTTTGACTCGCTTTGCTTCAGCTATGCCCACCATTCAGGCAGCCAAGATTGAAAGCTGGTGGCTGGTGCCTATCACTGTCGGTGGTGATGGCAGACTAGGCCACCCAGGATGCTCTTTTACCTCCAAGAGGCCTTTCCTGTATAGTTGCCTTGCTGTTGAAATAAGCACCAATCTAATCTCCAGTTTTTACAGATCTATTTTAAGTGGGTGGATCATTTTAAAGAGCAAGATTGGAATGTATTCACAGGTGAATGGACATTTTCCATACCCATCTTCCTGAGTGACTGTCACAGGATGGAGTCCTGTGGACACAGGCAGATCTCCTTACCTGTGAGCAGTGTTCCTATCACAAAAGGAATATGATTAATTCAGATCCGAGTAAGAGCCTAGAGGAGTCCTAGTGCAGTGGATGCATGATCAGTGAACCCAGCTCTGAGCTGAATAGTGACCACCCCAGCTGGCAGAATTGGTGCCCTGAGGTCCCCCACCTGCACCCAGTGCTGATGATCCCTGCTCTGGGAGTTAGAGGGCTCCTTGAAGACTTCCTCTATCACGTTTTCAGACACGGAAACTGCTGGCCTCCTGAAAGTCCTTTGCCTTGACCCTCGGGCATCTTATTCCTGACAGGTGTGCCACTTTCTCCGTATTTCCCTTCCCACTGAGCAGTGAGGCAAATTAGGGTCATGATGACACAGACTGTGCTTTCTGATGGCTAGTCTTCGGTGCAACTTGTCAATTCAGGAGACACCAAGTTCCTACGAAACTAGGTTTCTATGAAAGTGAGTATTACTGTAGGTGAATAAGCACATACAAAGACATGAATCAGATAGGATAACCACTGACGGGAAAACTGCCATCTAGATACATTCACGTACATACAAATGAAGCGCTAGCGAAGCACAGTTCATCCTTTTAAATTCATCACTCCTAATTTAGGTCCGTCTTTGAAGTCATTTGACTTAGCAGGATATTTGTTTGCAGTCAATGTTTTCAAAAATGGATGTGATCATTTCTTCAAAATCTTCTAGAAATACTTTTCCTGCACTTACAGAGGGAATATTCTGACCATTCTTGGTACAAGTTCTTACCCTCTCTAGGTTTTGTTCTTGATTTGAACAAACTGGAGAATTTTGGAGATATGCTCTAAGGCTGAATACTTCTTATAGGAGACAAGACTTTGAGCAGAGGCTGCTTGGCTGGGAGGGGGTGGTTTTGGCTGCTTTTGTTGCTGGCTGGAAGGCAGCAGGTGGGGTGCCTGGCAGGATGTCTGAGGGTCAAAATAGCTGGTTCTTGAATCTCATTCATTAGCTGGGAAATTTTGTTAATTATTCACCTTCCTTGGGCTTCTGCATCCTCATCTGTAAAACACAGACTGGAACACTCAGCTTTAATCTTTAGTGATTAAAGTAACCACAGGATTGAATGCAGAATGTGTAAAAGCCACCTGTCACATAGCAAATGCTCAATTAATGGGAGCCATTATTATTCTGCTTGCTTCTAAGGGAACACAGGACCATGCCCCTGAGAAACACAGAGGATAGTTAAATAAACAACAGGATACCTGTCGGGACTGCATCCCAGTATAATTCAGTTTCCTAGGATTTACCGTTATAATTACTTAACTCGTACAAAGCGGCAGTGGGACTTAGCTCTAAGAGAAGAATGACTTCACATTGGTAAGGGAAGAGATGCCACTTTGAAACCCGGTTGAGACTTGCCAGTTCTTTGCGTGCACAGAACAATGAGCTCAGAGGCTGGGGGCAGAGCAGATGGCAGCAAGCCCATTCGCCAGCCACGGGCACATCTCCGCTTGCTCTGGGGCCGTCACACGGACGTCTCCCAGTGAGTCAGGGCCTGGAAGAGCCGGTGTGTCATGTCGTGATGAGGCAGGAGTGAGACACTACCCACTGGATAAAGTGCGGTTTTGTTTCTTAACGCGAAGCTCAGCTTTTCAGGTCCCTTCCCATGTATTTGCCTCTAGAATTTCACCAGACACGTACCAGAGCTGACATGTAACAGCACAGTAAATAGCTCCACATCATCTCCATCATATAAACACCCTCCGCCTTTTAAGAATTTCTGAGTCAGTCATCACATTTTGCCAAAGATAGTTTCACCCAAGACTGACTTATTTCCTTTGTACCCATAAACCATCAGACATCGCTTTCTATTTTTCTATTTTTAGAGTGAACCAAACAAAAACATTTAACTTGTGCTCATGCAAATTATTTGTTTCTGCTTTAAAATATGCTATTTTTTTCTACATGCACATAAATATGTAAACATATATATGTATATGTATATGTATATATATATATAGTACTAAGTCACTCAGATCAAACCTGTGTCTCCCGCATTGCAGGCAGACTCTTTACCAACTGAGCCACCAGGGAAGCCTGTAAAGAGTCTGCCTGCAATGCAGGAGGCCCAGGTTAGATCCCTGGGTTGGGAAGATCCACTGGGGGAGGGCATGGCAACCCACTCCAGTACCTTGCCTGGAGAATCCCCATGGATGGAGAAGCATGGCGGGCTATAATCCATGGGGTCATGAAGAGTTGGACATGACTGAGTAACTAACACTATGAAATATGTATATATAGATATAATGGTCTGTTACCTGTTAATTGTTGTTGTTGTTCAGTCTCCCAGTCATGTCCAACTCTTCATGATCCCACGGACTGTAGCATGCCAGGCATCCCTGTCCCTCACCATCTCCTGGAGTTTGCCCAAGTTCATGTGCATTGTATCAGTGATGCTGTCCTGCATCTTGCTAATAATTGCTAATACTTTACCCATATGTAGTAGCTCATAAGGCCCCCAAAATAAATGACTTGATTTTAAAACTTTTAGGCATCATCTGATGCATGTGAGGAAGCAGGAAAGGAGGCTTGTGTGAGGGTAGCACATTCAGCCTTGTCCTCCTGTGATTTTCTTGCATGGGACATACTCAAGTTGTTACCCATCTAAGTGGACATTAGGAAAATAGGGGCCCTGGGGTGATGGCAATCAGTTACTACCTGTCCTTCAGGACATTCTAAGTAAATACATATTTGTCTCAGATTCTGAACATGTGATGGGGAGTTAGGTAATAGTGGCAGTCTTTTTTTTTTTTTTTTTTTTAAACATCTGTGAACTAATACATATCGGTTAACTATGCTCTTCTTCCATTACTTCTCTCTTCCTTCCCTCCTTCTTCCGCTCCTTTTTTTGTTGCTGTTCTGGTCAAGTCCTTTCTCTCACTTATTTACAAAATAGAAAGGACAAAGCTCCTCTGGGGACATTATAGGCATTAGATAGACATTAGGGATGATTGTTAATTACCAGCAGGACTGCTCCTGTGCCAGGAACAAACTCACTTGTACCTACTTAAAAGGCTTATGTGATTCATGTGTGCTGAGTTCACCCTTTGCTTTGAGTGCCAGGTAGGATCGTCTCCTCCACAAGCATTATCCAATTAGCGGGATGGGCCTCCCTGCTGGCACGCCTGCTGGTTGCTCATGCTAGGCTTCCAAGGGTTGTCATGGAGACCGCCAGAGCTGATGCCCTTAAACTGGCAAAAGGATCTCTTAAATAAGGGGCCTAACCAGGGCCCCCAGACTAAACCATGCCTGCAAGTCTCAGACTCCTACAAAGACAGCATGTCTCAACCAATGCCTAGATATCAGAGCACCTGGATAACAATGCCTGGATAAAAGACTCCATCTGAATCACAAGGCAGAGGAAACCTTGAACTCTCCTAGCTCATTTCTGTGTCTAACTGCACCTTGAAACCAGGTCCTGAGCATCAGCTGTGTTCTCAGGATGCTCGGCCCTAAAGCCAAGTGGGTCTATTCTGTCCTTGGGGCTTATACTATACAACACTGGAAAAGTGAGACTCAGGCAGAATGAAGCTAATTAGATTTTCCTGGTCCATCACAAATCATTTCAATGGGTAAGATGAAGACACACTTGTAGAATCAGCATGGAAGAGGGTTCTAGAGATATCTTTCACCATGCCTGACACAAATCATTTGTCAGACTGGCACATTAGGCTCTTATTAGTAGATGTCCTGTCCAGTAAAAATAACTGAGACTCTTTACTTTACTTTACATTATACATCAGACACTGTGTTCTCTCTCTGTATTCTTCCGTCAACCCTCACACTAACCCATGGTGGTAGTTAATACGATGATCAATTTTCAATGAAGAAACTGAGAGCCAGTGGCAGAACTGGGATCTAGACCCAGGTGTATCTGTCTCAAAAGCTCGTGGCCTTGTCTGTGCACTATACTGCAGCAAGATGAGGGTGGACATTCCCCACGAGGTGCTTTTCAATACGTGTTTTCCCCTCAAATAAATGTGACAAACATTAGCTGTGAGCTTCTATAATGTGACTTCTTTTCATAAAGGCCCTCTAATTTTCTCTAGTGAACTGTGAATGTCTAGGAGAGTAGACGCAGCTTGCTTAAATCACTTCTGCTGCTGCTGCTGCTAAGTCACTTCAGTTGTGTATGACTCTGTGTGACCCTATAGACAGCGGCCCACTAGGCTCCTCTGTCCCTGGGATTCTCCAGGCAAGAACACTGGAGTGGGTTGCCATTTCCTTCTCCAATGCATGAAAGTGAAAGTGAAATCGCTCAGTCGTGCCCGACTCTTAGCGACTCCATGGACTGCAGCCCATCAGGCTCCTCCATCCATGGGATTTTCCAGGCAAGAGTACTGGAGTGGGTCGCCGTTGCCTTCTCCTAATAGCATCTCATAAAACAGTGATCCATAGAACATAACTTTATACAATGTCAGGGGAAGGTAATTGGACACACTGGATGGGAGAAGGTATGGGTAAATAAGGACAGGGCCAAGATATGGAGAGGGAAAAGCAAAGAAGGGGCCCTCAAAGCAGGAGATGGGGTCCAGAGGACAAACTTCTTCCTCTACACCCCCAACCTTGCAACACGCACACAACTTGCCAAAATGGGCTCTACATGTACACGTTAACTTTCATCCAAGGAACGTGGGGGGAAAAGTATTAGTAAATCATGTTTTTTGTTGCTCATCTGCAAAGCAAAATTCATCCACAAAAACAAAGATCAAGACTAACAATGTATTAAAGAATCAATGACCAAGAAACAGTGGATATTTGGTCCACAGCAGATTTGTTTTTCTTATAGACTTGCTTGTTCAGAGAAGTCATTTATGCAAAAGTCACAGAAAAAAAATATGACATGACATTGTGGGAAGTTCTACCCATTCAGTGAGGTTACCAAGATAACTGGTACCAGTGGCCAATAGCAAGTATTTCCCTTTGTCCAACACCATGGCATTATGAACTTCACTTCTTCATAGAAAATAGGGAAGGGAATTATACCAGTGCAGGGCGGAGACAGCCAACTCACTTCAATATCCATTCTCCCTTTATTCCTCTTAGTAATGGAATCCCTCAGAGTTTTCAACTGGGCACATGGATAAGAGATTGCATTTCCCAGTCTCCTTTGCCACTACATATGATCACATGACCAAGTATGGGAGAAGAAGTGATGCTGCTTAAAAAAAAAACCCAGGAGATGGTCCATAAAAAAAAAATGAGGAGATGGTCCACTACTGCCCCCTGCCTGTCTTCCAGCTGGGAAAATGTAACCGTTGGAGTAGCTGTTCACACCTAAGAAATGGAAGTCACGCTTTGAAAATGACAGAGCAGTGGCATCAGCCTGGGCTGTTTGCCTTTGACATCTTATGTTAGAAAGAAAATTATTTCAGCCACCATATTTTTAGGTCTTTGTTATAGGCGTTCAGTCTATATTCTAACTCATGCAGTCCAAAGGTCAAGGTCGATTTCAGATGAATCATTAGTATAAGAGAATTTCCCACTCCTTCCTTCCTCTCTTTGTCTCTCACTATCTGGCTCCTCCACCCCCGACTACCCACTAAAGTTAAAACACTAACTGGCTGTCTTCCACATGTCTGAACCTGTGTGTGGTCTCCCGTTTCCATACCTCAGTTAATGCAGTTAAATGCCATCTTGAAGGAAGAGATTAAGGGGTTACAGAAGCTATACAGGCATAATGCTGACCACTCCTTTGACAACTGAGGGTACAACTCAGATCAGATCAGATCAGATCAGATCAGTCGCTCAGTCGTGTCCGACTCTTTGTGACCCCATGAACCGCAGCACGCCAGGCCTCCCTGTCCATCACCAGCTCTCGGAGGTCACTCAGACTCGCATCCATCGAGTCAGTGATGCCATCCAGCCATCTCATCCTCTGTCGTCCCCTTCTCCTCCTGCCCTCAATCCCTCCCAGCATCAGAGTCTTCTCCAATGAGTCAACTCTTCGCATGAGGTGGCCAAAATATTGGAGTTTCAGCTTTAGCATCATTCCTTCTAAAGAAATTCCAGGATTGATCTCCTTCAGAATGGATTGGTTGGATCTTCTTGCAGTCCGAGGGACTCTCAAGAGTCTTCTCCAACACCACAGTTCAAAAGCATCAATTCTTCGGCGCTCAGCTTTCTTCACAGTCCAGCTCTCACATCCATACATGACCACAGGAAAGACCATAGCCTTGACTAGGCGAACCTTTGTTGGTAAAGTAATGTCTCTGCTTTTGAATATGCTATCTAGGTTGGTCATAACTTTCCTTCCAAGGAGCAAGCGTCTTTTAATTTCATGGCTGCAGTCACCATCTGCAGTGATTTTGGAGCCCAGAAAAACAAAGTCTGACACTGTTTCCACTGTTTCCCCATCTATTTCCCATGCAGTGATGGGACCAGATGCCGCTCAACTCTCATTTAAAAGATACATTGAGAGTCATTTTGTCTCATTTTTTCCTTAAATGATAACTGAGCAGAAATTGTTTCATCTGGAACATAACAAGGGTAAATAATAAATGGGCTTTCCTCGCTTGAGCCACAGAACACAGAAGGTAGAACAAAACATGCATAGAGCAAATGAAATGGGGAGTGTGTGTGGCCTGGTATAAGCAGACCTGTAGGTCTGGACACCCAGGGGTCAGCTTCTGCTCAGGGTCTTGATGTTTCCAGAAGGAAAGAGAGAGATTCTTAGTCCCCTCTCTCCTCACCATGATCGGATCAGGGGCAACTTGGATTTTTCAAAGATGGCTTCAAGGACAGCTCCCATCCCACAAGCTTGTCTGCAGTCTCCTCCTGTCAAGGGCTGGAGGTCCCAATTTCTCCCCTGGACTATACCCACTTGTGGGAACTAGCTGGTGATTGATGGTATGTCGTTATGACAATGCATGGAAAACTAAGTCTTCAAAAGGGCCTTGGCAAGGGTCACACCATGAGCAGACCCAACCATGGGAGAAGCTGCATGAGGGCTCTCTGAAGTACAGGCTCAGGGAAGCCTAGCCTCTGGGTCACACAGAGAGGCTGCTAGATGATTCCAAACCCAGCCTCTGAGCCAGTTGTGTGAACCCCACACAACCCAGAGAAGAGGTATCTTCCTCCATCACACCCCAGCCCTGTCCCTGACCCTCAGAATCTGTGATCATGAGTTGTTATTTTACATCACAGAGTTGGAGGTGGTTTGTCATGCTGCTGTAATAATGAAAAGAATTTAATGTCCTTCCCACAAAGTGCAGTTTAAGAGTGAAATGAAAAGCACATCTTGAAAAACATACCCTGAGTTCTTAGTCATCTGGAAATTTCCTAGTTAAAATATCAGGGTGGAAAAATCACCCCACACATAGATCTTGGTGGCTGGAAGAAAGTTCATTGGGTAGTAATACTGAGAGGGCCTCATTAGGTGAAGGCAGAAATGCAATACCCTGGACCCCAGGGAAAGGTCCTTCTTGCATTGGTTAGCAGCAACAAGACAGGCTTGAGGCCAGGGAACCCTAGAATGAGGACTCCCAGAGTGTGAAGAGTTTGGGAACTGAGAGTTTATACATATTCCCTTAAATATATTCTCACCCACAGCAATTCTATGTGATGCCTCCTGCTATCTTCCAGGCACCTACCTTGTCAGGGCCACCTGCCTGGTGGGTAAAGGGGTCAAAGTGGGGTCAGTGTGAGCACGATGTCACACTCCATGAATGTCTCCCCAGGAGATGCTGGGGGCTCTCACTGACTCTGGGGCTGTGAGATCCAGAAGGGCTGGCTCTGAGGGTGCAGATGAAGCATGTGGGTGGTTTTAGACCTGCATAGACCAGAGCGTCAGGTCGGTGCATACAGACTCCTGCCCCTCTCCCCTCACCACTGCCATACTGCTGCTGCTCAGGGCTGAGGACCCACCAGAACAAGCTAAGTGTCACTGGCTCAAAGATTCCTGTATTTTGCTTAGTCTTGCTAAAGATTAGTGCAAATCTCAACTGGCAATATTTTGTACATTTTACTTCTAATTCTGTTTTGTTTTGTTTAGGAAGAATTCTAATCTTCAAGGAGGAGTGAATTCTGTATTTGAAAAACTAAAATTGAAGGTATGCAGAGGTCTCTGGACCAGTGATTCACAATGAAAAGATTTGTTTTCATTTATTTTATTTTTTAGCTAGGAATTATACTCCATTTAATATGAATATATATATATATATATATATTTAACAGGTAGTGCATTCCCATGTCCCATAAGTCTAGTCAAGCCTCGAGTAACCATTTTCCTCTTTCACTTTTCTCTGTCTCATGCCCTCCTCCAGTCCAGGTCTCCATCTTCTCGAGCTTTGAATGAATCCTTCCAGATTTTCCATATGCAAGTGTAAGAAAATGCAATAACATTTCTTTTATTTTCCTTCTTTCATACAAAGAGTAGTGTTTTTCACCTTTGCTTCCCAAGGAGTAAGTATTAAACCATAAATTTCACACTATTATTCAAATAACATCACTTCTAATGGTGCTATGATTGGGATGATTAGTTATGTCAAAGTGGCTAGGCTACAATGCTCTGTTTTTTGGCCAAATGCCAATCTAGAGCTCTGGAAAGATATTGTGTATATATATATATATTTAATGTGATTAACACTTAATCATCAGCCTTTGAGTAAAGCAGATCTATGTGGGTGGGTCTCATTCAATCAGTCGAAGGCCTTAAAAGCAAACACTGAGGTTCCTGATGAAGGAATTCTGTCTCAAGTATGCCCCCGTGAAGGCTTGCTTGAGTTTCCAGTCTGTGGGTCTTCCCTATAGATTTCAGATTCAAGACTGCCAAACCAAACCTGATTTTGAATTTCCAGGCTGCCACCCAATCCTGCCAATTTCACATTTGCCAGCTCCACAGTTGTGGAGATGATTTCTCAGAGTAAATTTGCCTCTATATGCACAGTCTATTGGTTCTATTTCTCTGGAGATCCTTGGTTGAAACAATGATTATGTCTTTTTTTTTTTTTTAAAGAGACTATTGAAGCATATGTGTGCTAAGTTGCTTCATTCATGTCTGACTTTGTGCATCCCTATGGACTGTAGCCTGCCAGGCTGCTCTGTCCATGGGGATTCTAGAGTACTGGGGTGGGTTGCCTTGCCCTCCTCCAGGGGAATCTCCTCAACTCAGGGACTGAACCCACATCTCTTAGTCTTCTGCATTGGCAGGCAGGTTCTCTACCACTAGCGTCACCTGTGAGGGCTTTTTTGAGGTGTAGTTGAAGCATAGTTGATTTATAATGGTGTATTTGTTTCATGTGTACAGCAAAGTGATTCAGTTATATATGAGACTGAAAAGGTTGGCTTAAAGCTCAACATTCAGAAAATGAAGATTATGGCATATGGTCCCATCACTACATGGGAAATAGATGGAGAAACAGTGGAAACAGTGTCAGACTTTATTTTTCTGGGCTCCAAAATCACTGCAGATGGTGACTGCAGCCATGAAATTAAAAGACGCTTACTCCTTGGAAGGAAAGTTATGACCAACCTAGATAGCATATTCAAAAGCAGAGATATCACTTTGCCAACAAAGGTTCGCCTAGTCAAGGCTATGGTCTTTCCTGTGGTCATGTATGGATGTGAAAGCTGGACTGTGAAGAAGGCTGAGCGCCGAAGAATTGATGCTTTTGAACTGTGGTGCTGGAGAAGACTCTTGAGAGTCCCTTGGACTGCAAGGAGATCCAACCAGTCCATTCTGAAGGAGATCAGCCCTGGGATTTCTTTGGAAGGAATGATGCTGAAGCTGAAACTCCAGTATTTTGGCCACCTCATGTGAAGAGTCGACTCATTGGAGAAGACTCTGATGCTGGGAGGGATTGAGGGCAGGAGGAGAAGGGGACAACAGAGGATTAGATGGCTGGATGGCATCACTGACTCGATGAATGTGAGTCTGGGTGACCTCCGAGAGCTGGTGATGGATAGGGAGGCCTGGCGTGCTGCAGTTCATGGGGTCACAAAGAGTCGGACACGACTGAGCGACTGATCTGATCTGATCTGATATATATATATATTCTTTTTCATATTATTTTCCATTATGGTTTATTACAATATGTTAAGCATAGGTCCTTGCTGCTTATCTATTTTGCATATAGTAGTATGTATGTGTTAATCCCAAGCCCCTAACATCCTCCACTGTTTCCCCTTTTGGTGGCCATTAGTTTGTTTTCTATGTTTGCGAGTCTTTCTGTTTTGTAGATAAGTTCATTTGTACCATTTTTTTGAGATTCCACATGTAAGCAATATCATATGATATTTGTCTCTCTGACTTATTTCACTTAGTATGATGTTCTCTATCAATAGAGCAGGCATAAAGAATTTAGAGGTGACTTGTCATGACTGTAACTCACTTTGAAGTGACTCAGCAAGGAAAGTGAAGGAAAAGGATGGAGCCTTTACTTCTGGATCCAGTCACATCACACAGTGATGCTCCCTGGGCTTCTCAGTCTGTGTCTTATTGTTGTTGCTCAGTCGCTAACTCAGGTCTGATTCTTTGCAGCTCAATAGACTGCAGCATGCCAGGCTTCCCTGTCCTTCACCATCTCCCTGAGTTTGCTCAGACTCATATCCATTGAGTCGGTGATGCTATCTAACCATCTCATCCTCTGCTTTCCCTTTCTCCTTTTACTTTCAGTCTTTCCAAACATCAGGGTCTTTTCCAGTGAGTTGATTCTTCACATTACATAGCCACAGCATTGGAGCTTTGGCTTCAGCATCAGCCCTTCCAATGACTATTGAGGGTTGATTTCCTTTAGTGTTGACTGGTTTGATCTCCCAGCTGTCCAGAGGACTCTCCAGAGTCTTCTCCAACACAACAGTTCAAAAGCATCAATTCTTCAGTACTCAGCCTTCTTTATGGCCCAACTCTCACATCCATACATGACTACTGGAAAACCCATAGCTTTGACTAGACAGACCTTTGTTGGCAAAGTAACGTCTCTGCTTTTTAATATGCTGTCTAGGTTTGTTATAGCTTTTCTTCCAAAGAACAAGCATGTTTTAATTTCATGGCTGCAGTCACTATCATCAGTGATTTTGGAGCCCAAGAAAATAAAATCTGTGTCTACACTCTCCTAATAAGAACCCAGGGACATCACTTCTTCCCCTGCACTTCCACATGTGGCCTTGTGTGGAAGGGGAGGGTCACTCACGTGTGTCCTGGGTCCCCAAGGCTGTAGCTAGGATGAATGGCACGGGGTGGGATGGAAGTGAGGTTCTGGAAAAGTCCAAGGCCCACTGGGCTTTTCTCTTTACAAGGCTCCCAGTCACCTCTCTTTCCTGGCAGTTTGTAAAGACAGCTTCCTTGTCTGTAAAATGGTAACCATGCTTCTATTCGGCTCAGGATTATTGTGACTTAAGTCAGTAAAATCCTCAAAAGGAAGTCTACCCCATTTTTAAGTACCCATTTCTAAGAAACATTTCTAAGAAATATTATCTATTTTTTTAAGCACAAAAATTTTTGCATCTAGAGAACTGCTCTTCTTGAATGAAATGAGGAATGAGATTGAGTCATGCCAAGAAATAGGCCTCCATTTTTTGATATTCTAAAATTCAGGCTTGTATGCTGCTATGCCACTGTGCTCAGAGGCTGAGTTGTGGCCCCATGGAGTGTAGCCACCAGGCTCCTCTGTCCATGGGACTCTTCAGGCAGGAATACTGGGAGCCATTCCCTTCTCCAAGGAATCTTCTTGACTCAGGGATTGAACCCATATCTCTTAAATCTTTGTGTTAGGGAAATTAAATAAATAGTCTTATTTAGGCTTCAGAGGAAAAGCAGAGCAGACCTCTGACCTTGTTTCTAACCTGCCTGGACACTGTCCTGACTGGGAGTGACTGTGAGTGGCTGCCTGCTATGAATACAAGACTTGCAGCATCACAGATAGGATGGGGAAGAATTTTGAGATTGTTGAGCCCTTGGATGGACTGGTTGGATCTCCTATTCATGGGGTTCTCAAGGCAAGAATACTGAAATGGTTTGCCATTCCCTTCTCCAGTGGACCACGTTTTGTCAGAACTCTCTACCATGACCTGTCAGCAACCAGTCCATCCTAAAGGAAATCAGTCCTGAATATTCATTGGAAGGACTGATGCTGAGGCTGAAACTCCAATACTTTGGCCACTTGATGTGAAGTACTGACTCATTTGAAAAGACCCTGATGCTGAGAAAGATTGAAGGTGGGAGGAGAAGGGGATGACAGAGGATGAGATGGTTGGATGGCATCACTGATGTGATGGACATGAGTTTGAGCAGGCTCTGGCAGGTGGTGATGGACAGGGAGGCCTGGTGTGCTGCAGACCTTGGGGTTGCAAAGAGTCCGAGACCAACTGAGAGAATGAACTGAGCTGAACTGAGCCCTTGGAGGGGGCCTGGCCAACCGAGTACCAGGCTTAACTATATTCCGAGTTTTACACAACAAAGCTAACAGCATTAACATGAAACTTGAGTCGCAATTTGGTCACAGATTGGTGACAATATCAGTTTGCATCCTGGGATTATAAATGGGAAACTGGAACTATAATATTTGAAGTCTCACCCACGGAGCAGTGCTGCCTGGGACCTTTTCCCAACTGGGACTCCAGATGTGCTGTGACATGAGACTTCCCAGTGCTGATTCAGTCTGGATATTGGTCAAAACCCAATTTAATGGTGTATCCCTTGCTTTTTCTATTTCTCTTTTCTTTTAATATTAGTATATTGAGAGTAAGCTAGATAATTCTCTAATAAATATTTGTATTATTTATTTATATATAATGAGTGGCTTATTTTGTTAACAAATCCTTTGAACCTGAGACGAAAGTGAAAACTTTGGACAACACACTTCTGCATTGGAAGGCAGATTCTTTACCACTGGTGCCATCTGGGAAGCCCTCAGAAAGGCATGGGTTTGAGTAAAATGGGGAGATTTCAGTTTCACCAAACATGGATTTCCAGCTGACAACAGCGGTGTAATGAGCTCCGTTAGTTTGCTGGTCTAGGGTGGAGCTACTCCGGCCAGGATGGAAAATCTCCATTGCTTTGCTCTTCCCTGCAATGACTGCGTTCTCTGTGAGTGTGAAGCTGAGAGACGGAGAAGCAGGGACATCTGGCTGCAGATGGCTGTGTGATGCTTCAGGAGTTTGCACTGGAACATTTACTGGAGGTCTTTTTCCAGAGATAGTCATCTCCAGATCGCTTACCATGCTTGCACAGACTGTAATATTCTGTGCTCACTCTGGTAGCTGCATCATGTGGCTTTTCATAGGAAAGTAGATAAAAGAAACATTGATATTTACAGAGATGATGTGAAAATAGGTGTGATCAACCAAAACTGGGGAGATGTTTTCTGAGCGGGATTAGAGGAGCACACCTACAGTGGCCTTTTTTAAAGGAAACAGGGGCTCCAGCTTTTCCTGCAGAAGTACCATTGGATCAGAACAAGCCCAAGAGAGGAGGGACCACAGGACTGGTTTCCCCCGGTGCGTGAGTCCCAGCCTTTCCCAGGACCACATGTCTGAAAGGTAGTCTCTGCTCAGTGCTCAGGACAGAGTGAGAATCACACTCTTGACTTGACCACTAGCCCCCACCCCCAGCCTCTGCAGTGGAGAGGGGAAAAACCATCTATAGGACACCCTCCCCAGAGCACCAGAGAGGAAGATAGCAAGGTCGCTGCCTCAGAGGCTGGGCCCTGCTCTGGGATGGGGATGATGGGGGACACGCAGAGGATACAGAGGGGGCCTGCAGTGTGATGTCTGTGTGCTGATGAGCATCCAGACATCCTGACCTGTAGGCGGGAGAGGGGTGTTATTGGGACCAAATGCACCTTCTCCAGTTGATCCTTCTGCTCCCTTCCTGGTGACTTTGTTCTGGGGCTGTGAGGTGAGTGGGAGAGAGCAGTGCTGCTAAGAGTGGATCCAGAAAAGGGCAGTGCTGCTGGTCCAGGGGAGATGGCATCTAGAGGAGTAAGAGGGGTACTATAACCTCTGCCCTCCTGGCCTTTCTTATGCTTGAAACAGTCATTGGCTTGAGGCAAAGGCTGTAAAGAAAAATCTGAGAAATGAGACTGTCAGATCTCATAGTCTGCAGAACCATGAGCAGAGGACAATAATTTAAGAAGCAAGTGGAACAGCAGAGGGCTGAAAGCTGAGTCTATTGCCCAGGATCCCCCTGGACCAGCGTCCAGGCCATCCAGACCGAGGAGGAGGGCAGAGGCAGGTCCTAAGAAAGTCCTGTTATCTTGGGTTGTGAGATAGCTGAGAAAGCAGCCCATTTTCAGCAAACACACACCTGCTTTCTTTGTGCTGGGGGTGGCACTGTGCCTTATCAGCAATGACACCACACAACCCAGCTTCCAACCAGCTGTGTGCTTGAGACGACAGCTCGGCTATGGTACTTGGCCTGAACACCCTAATATCCATTCCCACCTCACAGGCAGACCCTTCAAAGCACAGCTACAAGCCCTCAGTGTGCCAGGATGCTCCAGGGTGAAATATGCCCTTGTTTCTCAAAGTGTATTCTCGTCAAACTTGGCTTTCTTAAAAGCTGCATTACTGAAACCACAAGTACGTACTATATAGCACAGGGAGCGATATTCAATTGCTTGTAATAGTCAATATCTTGTAATAGCCTATAATGGAAAATAATTTGAAAAAATACGTGTATATATATATACACACATACATACATACACAGACACACTCTTGGTGGAGCAGCGAGCGGCCGAGAGGAGATACCCCACGTCCAAGGTAAGGAGCAATGGCTGCACTTTGCTGGAGCAGCCGTGAAAGAGATGGGAATACCAGACCACCTGACCTGCCTCTTGAAAAATCTGTATGCAGGTCAAGAAGCAACAGTTAGAACTGGACATGGAACAACAGACTGGTTCCAAATAGGAAAAGGAGTACATCAAGGCTGTATATTGTCATCATGCTTATTTAACTTATATGCAGAGTACATCATGAGAAATGCTGGGCTGGGGGAAGTACAAGCTGGAATCAAGATTGCTGGGAGAAATATCAATAACTTCAGATATGTAGATAACACCACTCTTATGGCAGAAAGTGAAGAACTAAAGAGCCTCTTGATAAAAGTGAAAAAGGAGAGTGAAAAAGTTGGCTTAAAGATCAACATTCAGAAAACTAAGATCATGGGATCTGGTCCCATCACTTCGTGGGAAATAGATGGGGAAACAGTGTCAGACTTTATTTTGAGGGGCTCCAAAATCACTGCAGATGGTGATTGCAGCCATGAAATTAAAAGACGCTTACTCCTTGAAAGGAAAGTTATGACCGATCTAGATAGCATATTCAAAAGCAGAGACATTTCTTTGCCAACTAAGGTCTGTCTAGTCAAGGCTATGGTTTTTCCAGTGGTCATGTATGGATGTGAGAGTTGGACTCTAAAGAAAGTTGAGTGCCAAAGAATTTATGCTTTTGAACTGTGATGTTGGAGAAGACTCTTGAGAGTCCCTTGGACTGCAAGGAGATCCAACCAGTCCATCCTAAAGGAGATCAGTCCTGGGTGTTCATTGGAAGGAATGATATTGAAGCTGAAACTCCAATACTCTGGCCACCTGATGCAAAGAGCTGACTCATTTGAAAAGACCCTGATGCTGGGAAATATTGAAGACAGGAGGAGAAGGGAATGACAGAGGATGAGATGGTTGGATGGCATCACCGACTCAATGGACATGAGTTTGGGTAAACTCCAGGAGTTGGTAATGCACAGGGAGGCCTGGCGTGCTGCAGTCCATGTGGTCACAAAGAGTCAGACACGACTGAGCGACTGAACTGAACTGAACACACACACACACACAAATACTGAATTACTTTGCTGTACACCTGAAACTAAAATTGCAAGTCAGCTATAATTCAATTAAAAAATTGCATTACTTAGCAGAATCCAGACATGAAGAAAATTGTGGTTTCTGCTGAGGTAAGTGGAGTACAGAAATGTTTCTCCAAAGTCAGTTTGGTTCTTAGCTCAGGAAATAATGAATAAAGAGATTTTATTGTGACTGTGGACATGCTATGGAAGCAAACACAAGAGTGCCTTTCACCGAAACTTCCTTATGTGGGTGTATACGGCTTCTCCTCTTGTGTGTCTGGGGCGGACTGAAGGGCTGCAGACCATGCATGGATGCCTCATTTCAAGTAAGAAAAGACCCCGGTCCCTGCAGGGGTCTTCTCTAGCTGCTTAGCAAACATCGCAGACTCAGTCTTCAGCGGCACAAAACACCACCAAGGTTATCATCTCGCAAGTCCATCCAGAGTCTGACTACCATCAGCGTCTCCGAGGCTGAAGTCGGGTAGCAGCAGGACTGTAGGACTGAGGTCTCTGCTTCCACAGAAGCTGTCAGCCAGACCCCTCCTAGCTCCCAGAACTTCCCAGAGGCAGTTTTCAGCAGGCTTATTGCTTCTTTTTCCACTCAGAGTGGAATATTGTTCCCTACTTCTTCCTCTGCAACTAGCTATGGAAAATTCAACACTTTAAAAGCATCATAAAATTAGGTGGCACCCAGCCACACAAGATACAATAATTACAGGAATGATATCCCACAGCAGGGAGATCAAACCAATCAATCCTAAAGTAAATCAACCCTGAATATTCAATGGAAGGACTGTTGTTGAAGCTGAAGCTCCAATGCTTTGGCCACCTGATGAGAAGAGCCAACTCGTTGGAAAAGACCATGATGCTGGGAAAGAGTGAGGGCAGGTGAAGAGGGAAGAGGAGGATGAGATGGTTAGATAGCATTACTGACTGAATGGACATGAGTTTGAGCAAACTCTGAGAGCTAGTGAAGGACGGGGGAAGCCTGGCTGTGCAGGAGTCCATGGGTCATAGAGTCAGACATGACTTCAGTCTTGTAGAGAGAGACTGAACAACAATAACAATCCTATTGCATCCCAGGTTGGTCCCTTGTGTGTTCAAACGAAAGAGAGGCAGGAACCCAGAGGTGCCTTAGAATCCTGCCCACACGTTACAGATGGACTTGGATCCTGGAATGGGCTCTCTGCCAGCATCCCCAGGCTATACCTCCTTCAGTTCAATACAGCTGGGTTCAGTTGTTGCACACCTCAAACACCAAAACACCCTTTCCACAGTTTTGAGTGTAAAGGATGCAGATTTTCTGTGCTCATAAAAAAGTTTCAAATATGTGCACACAGCCTGGTGGTCGGGGGGATTTTCTATGTTGTGTTCTAAGGGTCTGTAAGCCCTTGGATGGGTGACCAGCCTGCCATGCTCATGACCATGCTCTTCCTCCTGCCGCCTCCTGTGTGTTTACTGAGCACAGAGTGCTCTCTTCAGCCCCTTTGAGCCCAGAGTCCCCTTGCTTCCTGAAGATCTTCTATAAGCCATAGATCAGGAGCAAATTCCTGATGATAAAGTGGAGAGAAAAGCCCACCCCAGGGGTCTAAAACATTGTGAGGATTTGACCTGTATCTCTGGATTCCCTGGTGGCTTAGTTGGTAAAGAATCTGCCTGCAGTGCAGGAGATCTGGGTTAAATCTCTGAGTTGGGAAAATCCCCTGGAGAAGGGAATGGTTACCAGCTCTAATATTCTTGCCTGGGAAATCCCATGGACAGAGAAGCCTGGCAGGCAACAGTCCATGGGGTCACAAACAGTCAGACACAACTTAGTGACTAACCATCACCACTAATTTGTATCCAAATAGTCACTAATCCTGTCTTTTCCCTCCACCTTCTGAATGGATGCTTAAGAGCACTGGATTGGTTCACTGTAATTTGTTCAGATTGGCTAAACCATACCTAAAACCCAGTGCCTCTTTTTAAAAGGGAGCTATTTTGATCCATGATAGGCAGGCCCTGGCTCTGAGCCCTGAGAGGCATTTTATCTCCATACACTGTTAGTTCCAGGTCCCCATCACTTGCCATGGCAACATACCAACTTGGTTATTATCTCACATTTTGCCTGAAAATGATTCTTTCTATATAAACATATAAAGAAAACTTTCACTGCTACTAAAGCCATAAGTTTGATGTACCAGTTGTGTGTGTGTGTGTGTGTGTTTTTTTATAATATGCTCCAAAATAAATAGACAGCTTTTAGGTTACAATATTTGTCTATGTCACATTTTGAATCACTTTGGAAAATCCTATGCTATGCTATGCTAAGTCACTTCAGTCGTGTCTGACTCTGTGTGACCCCATAGACGGTAGCCTACCAGACTCCCCCGTCCCAAAGAGCAGATCTGTTTCAGCAAATTGCATGAAAAAATTTGTGTATGTACATACCTATGTGTGCATACTAAGTTGCTTCAGCAGTTTCCGACTCTTTGGAAACTTATGGCCTGTAGTCAGCCGGGCTCCTCTGTCCATGGAATTCTCCAGGCAAGAATAACTGGAGTGGGCTTCCATGTCCTCCTTCAGGGGATCTTCCTAACCAAAGGATCAAACCTGCATTTCTTATGTCTCCTGCATTGGCAGTCTCGTTCTTTACCACTAGCACCATCTGGGAAGCATTTGGTTAGGAAGATCCCCTGAAGGAGGACACGAAGCCCACTCCAGTTGGTTACATAAAGTTTTATATATATAATTTTATTTTTTGTTATATCTCATTTTTACTTAGGGTACATATTTAAATGTGTTCCTATGACACTTATTCCCAGGGGAAACAGGGTCTTACTGACCTGAGGGTCCATTCCAGGACCGTTTGCTTATTCCCCAACAGGACTGAAAGTATCAGGTTTTTAAGAAATTAACAAATGGATAGGAGAATGTTCCATTTCAACCTCATCCATGCTGCGTGGCTCCAGAGGGGAGAAACCGTCCCCACGGTGAACTCTCATGCCGGTGACACGTGAGCATCATTGGTAACCTGCAGGCAGGTCTATGGGAATTTTTGTGCCACTTAAGAATTTCACAGGCACTGAGTCTCCCCACTCACCCTCTCTCAGTGCTCACCTTCCCTCAGGCTGGTGTGTGTGTTGCTTGCTTCTGTGTCTTGCAAGCCACCGTGGGGCCATTGCTAGTTCAGGCCCTCCTGCAGCTGCTAACAGGTTTCAGGCAAGTCCTGTGTCAATGTCATCCTGGCCCAAGTGAGAGCTGAAAATTGCCCATGGGCATTAGCTGAGAGCCAGAAGGAGAGGAGACTGCTCCCTGTGGGAGAGTTAACTGCTGACTGTGAAAACACGAATATCATCTAGGATCCTCTGAACTCTATCCTCACTCTCCAAGCTGGAGGGACAAAAATTCCTACCAGGTCAGGATTCTGTGGTGCCACCCAACCTCTCTTTGGACTGAAAACTTGACTGTGTTTGTGGCCCAGCCCCACCTCCCACATAGGCATCAGATATGAGCAACCCCTGACTTACACCCTCTGAATTGTTTGTGTGTGCATCAGAAGGGCTTGTTGCACTGCTGGTGCAGGCATTTTGTTGCATTTCAGGGTGGAAGGAGCAGGCCACGACTCCCCCCTGGGGTCTGAAGGCTCTTTCACCAGGCATACCAGCTCCGGATGATAAGAAGGCGGGGACTCTGTACAGAGTGTGGAGACAGGTTGCCTGCGTTATTTTGGCCCCTCAGTCCCTCTGTCTAGCCAGGTAAATCAAGGCAAGTTACATAACCTCTCCCTTTCTCAGTTTCCTTACGTGTAGAATGGAGAGGCAGGTTGTCCACATTAAAAAAGACAACATTTTGAGTGCAGAGCAGTGTGTATTTGGCCCCAAGTCAGAAAAATGCAAGCCAAAAATATGGGCTAATCTGCGAAGCTACAGACTTATACAATCCTCAGTTTTAGCCTGAAGTTTGTGGGTCCCAGGATGTCCTACTTCACCTCTTAAAACATTTGGATCTTCCCTTTGGGAGTTCCAAACTCCAAAAGATTTTAATTTGCTATCCTCTACCCCCAAAATCCCTGTTTTATTTCACATAAATTGAAAGACAAAAATGAAAACTCTTACCGCCCCTGTGGCAAATTCCCAGATGGAAGAATATAAAATGTAATAAAAGTTATTTGTGGGAGGTTGGTTTGGAGCAACTGTAAGATGAGTCAGGATGGGCCACACGGTAAAGGGTCCACACACAGAAGAATGGGTCCACACCATCTCATATCCCACTTCCCACCTGTCATGGTGACACTGAAATGTCCATGTTCCCGTGGGGTTCCTGACACTCTAGGTCTGCTCCCCTGGAGTCAATGACCCCTGCAGCTGACAGTCCCCACACATATGCCTCAAACTGTTACTGAGTCCAAGCTCCCTCTGCTCAATGCACACCAGGTCAATAGATCCAAGAGATGTGAATTTGGTCTGAGGCAAAGAATAAGACTTTATTCAGCAAGCTGGATGACCAAGAAGATGGCAGACTAACGTTTCCAAATTAATCTTATTGTCAGGGTCTGGATGCCAGGTTCTTTTATAGAGCAGAGAGAGGAGAGACGTGAGGAAATGAAGTAAAAAGTCTTGCCAATATTTCCTGGAATGGCCGGTCTCAGGAGGGGACGTGTTAATTTCTTCCTTCCTGTAGCTATCCACAGGTGGACATGGTCTAGAACAAAGGTATTTTGGTTTAACATTAAGGGAGAGGAGCAGGGTTCCCTGAGGCAGGCCACTAGGCATGATTATAATAACAGAAGCACCAAAAAGCAAAAGTTAAAGTAATAAAGAAACAGATCCAACATGGAATCAAAATTGGCTCTTCCCTGTAAAAAGTCTTGTGTCCCACGGGTCACCTTACAGTGACTCTGGGTGTCCACAGAGAAGCTGAAACATCACAGGCACCCATCACACTGGTCCCCGGGTTGGGGAACCGCACTATTCTTGGCTGGTTCACTTGCCTCCGAACAGGACTCACGGTTCATTCTCATTTCCTTACTGGTCCCCAGCCAATCCAGCCTCAGACTCTGTCAGTCACTGAGCAAACAGTTCCAGAATCTCCACTTCCTATCAGAGCTGTATTCAAGTCTCCATACCTCTAACTTGCCCCTGAGTTCTCTCCTTTGCCCCTCTGGCCATTTCTAATCCAGAGTTGCCAATGGTTTCCCATTTCACAAATTAAAATCCAAATTCCTTGTAAATTACTGCAGCCACTGTGGAAAATAGTATAGGGTTTTCTCAAAAAATTAAAAAAACAGAACTAACATATGACCCAGTAATGTCACACCTGGGTATATACCAGGTGTGAAAAACAAACAAACAAGCAAAGACACTAATCCGAAAATATCCATGCACTGTGATGTTCATACCAGCATTATTTCTAATTGCTCAAGATATGGAAGCAGCCTAAGTGTCCATTCACAGATGGCTGGATAAAGATGTGGTCCAAATATACATATACAGAATACACTGCTGCTTAGTCACTTGAGTCATGTCCGACTCTTTGTGACGCTATGGACTGCAGCCTGTCAGGCTCCTCTATCCATGGGATTCTCTAAGCACGAATACTAGAGTGTGTTGCCATGACCTCCTCCAGGGGATCTTCCCAACACAGGGATTGAACCTAGGTCTCCTGCATTGCAGGCAGATTCTTTACCACTGAGCCACCAGGGAAGCTCATATGGTATATTACTCAACCATAAAAAAGAACAAAAATTTGTCATTTGTGGTAATCCAGATGGACCTGGAGGATATTATATTAAGTGAAATGAGCCAGTCAGAAAAAGACAAATGCTGTATGATACCAATTACATGTGGAATCTAAATAATACAACTAACTAGTGAACTTGACATGAAATAAGCAGACTCACAGATATAGAGAACAAATTAGTCGTTACCAGAGGGATGGGAGAAGGGACAATACAGGATTGGGGAATGGGAGATACAAACTATTGGGTATAAGATAAGCTCAAGGATGTATTGTACAATATCAGAATGAGGCTAGTATTTTATAATAATTGTACACGGAAAGTAGTCTTCAAAAATTGTCTACTTTTTAAAAATCCAAATTCTTCATTGCAGTGTAGGTACCCCTTGACTTGCCCCCTGTGTGTTGGACCTCTCTTCACCCAGCCTCCCTTTCTGCACACAGTTTCGGCCACATTGGCCATCTGGCTGGTTCAGGGGCACCTGCTCAGCCTCTGTCCAGGTTCCTCATATCCCGTCTGGACCACCTGCCCCCAGTTTTTTGCCAAGAGCAGCTTCTGCAGCCAGTCCCATCTGAAACAGCGTCCTCTCTATGCTGTCACTCTTGTCCCACTCGTGTCACTTCCTTGATCCCTCTTATCACCACCTGAAGGTGGTTATTTGTTGTTATTTCCCCTCATTGCAACAGACTCCCCAGAAAGCCAGGGAGGTTGTCTTATTTTCATCTGTAAGTGCAGCCCCTCAAAGCAGAGCAGGAATTCCGTAAATACACTTTGGATGAATAAAGAGCTCATGCTGGTACCAGCATGATGTTGTAGTCACCTCTGTCTATTTAAAAATCTCTGACTCATCAAGGAAGATGCGGCATTTTGGATTTCATGGTTCACATTCTCCCCAGTACCTGTTTTTGGTTAAAAAAAAAAAAAGGAGCCCGTGATCAAAATTAGGCAACCTAACACAGTGGATTGAACTTTTGAGTAAATATCAGTGCTGCCCTTAGAAGAAGAACTGCCCCTAAGGTCATATTCTCCAGACTTTTCCCAGATGAACCTGCCTGCTCTGATATAACATTGGGATCTGCCATCACTGCCATCCCTTTAGAATGAGGTAAGACTGGGACCAAGATGGTTCCATTTTTAACATTTTAACATCCCCATTACCCACAAAGAAGTCATAGGATTAGCACAACAGAAATTATTGTGTACTGGCTAAAAGTTAAGGATATTCACATATCAGAGTTGTTCTGGGTAGACCTAGTTAAAATGGTGATAGAATCTAAGTTCGGGTATCCTACTTTTGCTTCTTGGACATTCTTCCATCTCCCCCCACTCCAACCATTCCTCCCTCAGCAGATCTAATATTTTGGCAGCAGATCCAACCACGTTCTCTCTTCTTCTGCAGTCATCTCCACCCCTTTTGTATTACTCTCTTTCCATTGTATCATCAGACTTATCTCTTAGCTTCCTGTCATTCTTTCCAATTTCACTCCTATCAGAATGCTTGCCAGTTTCAATGGCCGTAGAGAAGATCCTTTAAATATGCTAGCCTTCCTCCCCTCCCAGGCTTTTGTTCTCCACCCTCCTCAGCCACTCTCTTCCAGGGTCATGATGTAATTACCATTACTTATGTCATTATTGGGGGCTTTCCAGCTGGTGCTAGTGGTAAAGAACCCTCTTGCCAATTCAGGAGACGTAAGAGACTTGGGTTCTATTCCTGGGTTGGGGAAGAGGGTATGACAACCCACTCCAGTATTCTAGCCTGGAGAATCCCAAGGACAGAGGAGCCTGGCAGGCTACAGTCCATAGTGTTGCAAATGACTGGGCACAACTGAAGTGACTAAGCACACACATACATGTCATTACCAGCGATTGCACTTCCAATCCTGCCACAGTCATCATTTCAGGCATCCTGCTCACCAGGTCACCTCCTCTTGTCTCCCAGATCACTTTCTCCCATCTGTTTGGTGCTATAATTAACTCTTCAGCTGCACTGGGACTCCCATGCACTGCCTTTCCTTATCTCAGTTAAATAATTCATCATCATGATCATGCCCTATGTACATCCTTAACTCACATATTCCTCTTCAGGTTTGTCATATCTTTTTGGGAAATGTCCCGAACTGGGTAAACCCAATTTCCCCAGGACTGGCACTTGGGCTGGTTCTCATTACTGTGGCTCTGGTGTGTCCTGCCTGACCGATGCCTGTGCCACACTGACTGTTAGATGTTTTGAAGCTCACCGGTGAAATTTTCATCACTTACCCGCCTACACCTGTGCAGCTGCTGGTGGCTGGAAAAACACCCTCCAACATGTTGGCTGGCTTCACTTTAATTTCATAACAGTGAAGGGGACCTACAAGTTTTCAGCTGTCACTTTACATTTTACATTTTCTGGTCTATTTCATCTTAGGCCCTGGATGATCATTCAGTCTTTCTTTCCCCACATCTCCCAAACTTCTTCTGCATCCCCTTCTCAGCTGATCACCTTGCTTCCTATGTCACTGGGAAAAAAAGACAGCAAGGACAATCCACTACCACAGAAATCAACATACTGACACATCTGACAATGTATTCCGTTTTCCCTCCTGCCAGTTTGAACTGTCGATTCTACCATCTAGAAAAACTTCTCCACTTGTTCATGAGATGCTATGCCCCTAGCACATTGCTCTTGAAATTCTCTCTTCTTCTTTCATACTAAGCATTTCCCATAGTAGTGGGTCATTACCATCAGTATAACAATGCACGGTAATTTTATCATTTAAAAGAAAAACAACAACCACAATAGAAATCTTTTGGCGTCACATCTATCTCCAGCTACAGCCCGGCCCTGGACATTGTCTATGTTTTCCCCTGTCCTACACGAGATGGATGCCTAGGAACTACATTTTCCAAAATTCTTGCCAACAGGGTTTTGGTTAAATTCCACTAGTAAGAGGCACTCTCATAATACTTAGAGAAGAAAGGAATATAGAATTTTCATTTAGAAGTGAGTACTTCCTAGGCATCTTGACCTCCTTATTCCTGCCTCAGGACCTTTGCACATTCTGTTCCTGCTGCAAGGGAATTCTTTTTCCCCAGAGACACACATCACTCTCCTCTCTCTTTACTCAAATGCCACCTTCTCAACTAGTCCTTCCTTACCGTCTTATTTAAAATTTCAACCTATTTTCCATAGCTCTCATCACTTTTTAATTCTCTTTTCCTAACTTTTCCTAATTTTCTTCTCTAATATTTATCATCATGTGACCTTAAGTACAAATACATATTCATTTTTTTGTTATTGTCTGTTCTCACTGGAAAGTATGCTTTATAAGTACAGGGGGTTTTATTTGTCCTATATACTGTTAGAATAATGCTTGACATAGAGTAGACATCCAATATTTTCTGATTGATCTAAATAAGTGAATATAATATGCTATTCAAAGCTATAAAAGTTCTTCTGAGTACCTCTTTAGGTGTAATTAATAGGTCCTGGTATGTTGAGCTTTTATTATCATCAGTCTAGGTATTTTGATACTTGGTTTTCATTTCCCTTTTGAATTAAGAATTGGTTAAGAGATGGGTTAAAAAATTCCAGATCATAGGGGCTGTTTGTTTGTGGCTATTTTTTTCTTGTTTCTGTTATTAATTTTTTTGTTTTACTGCAGTTTGATCAGAGAATGAGGACATATCAGGTGGCTCAGTGGTAAAGAATTCTCCTGCAAGCAGGAGACACAGGTTTGATTCCTGGGTCAGGAAGGTCCCTGGAGAAGGAAATGGCAACACATTCCAGTATTCTTGCCTGGGAAATTCCATGAACAGAAGAGCCTGGAGGGCCACAGTCCATGGGGTGGCAAATAAACCAGACATGACTTAACGACTAAATAACAACAATGATCAGAGAATGATGTTGATGCTTATGTTTAATTTCTGGGCTATATTGAGGTTTTCTGTATGTCATATTAAATGGTCATTTTCTATGTATCATTGGCATTTGAAAAAAGTGATTATGTTATCACTCCACAAAGAGTTGGACGTGACTGAGTGACCAGCACTTTCACCTACCACATTATAACACTTCTGTTGCATTCTGCTATGTATTCATAATCCTAGTTTTGCTTTAATCTTTGTTGCTATTGTTTAGTCGCTAAATTGTGTCTGACTCTTTTGCAACCCCATGGACTGTAGCCTGCCAGGCTCCTATGTTCGTGGGACTTCCCAGGCAGAATACTAAAGTGGGTTGCCATTTGCTTCTTCAGGGGATCTACCTGACCCAGGGATTAAATCCACATCTTCTACATTGGTAGGCAGATTCTTTCCCACTGAACCACCAGGGAAACCCTGCTTTAATTGTAGTCCAACAATAAAACATAACGATACTCACAGCCAACTTTCTGCCATGACTTCTCATTCATCTGGTCTTTGACTCAAGTGTCTCCTTTAGCAGTTTCTCTATTACAAGTATGAAAAATGTTTTTCCTTCTTGCTTCTTCAATTAAACAACCATCTGGCTGGGTTCAAATATTTTTGGTCACTTTGGGTGACCAAAAAGGCTTGCGTGTATCATAAAGTTATTTTAGCCTTTGTTTTTTCCTCCTGCAGAGATTTCAGCTCACAGCTGAAAATCTTTATTTTCCAGCCCTCTTCATCAGCAAACTGCTCCAAGCAAACATGGCTTGCTTCTCTGCCTCTCCAACTTCTTAAGTACTTACACAGAGGGTGGTATAGCACGACACATCTGCTTTTCTATTCCCATTACTGCAAACAAGGGGATTGGTTGGTGGATGGTATTTCAAGCACATCACTTACTCTGAGAAAGCTTCTCCAATGCCCTCCCTCCTGTGTCTCCAGCACCCTGATTGACAACTGCTGTGGACAGCCCTTCTTTTTATTTTATAGTTTGGATCTTCGAATATCTCTAGGCTCATCGGAGATGTAATTTCTCTTTCCCATATCCTTTGTTGTTGCTGGATCTCTCAGAAAGAAACAGAGAAACAAAGATTTTATGCCATTATGATACAGTCAGATCTTGTGAGGTTGAGGCTAAATTTAGAATCACTTATTTCAGTGTATCCACTCTCCTTTATTAGTAGATTGCTTTATCCATCCTGGTACTTCACCAATAGCCTGAAGACAGAGACTAAACGTGTTTTCTAATATGCTTTGTTTAAAGCCACTATTTCTCAAGGGGAATGGTTTTGGAAATACATCATGAGACACTGAATATTTCTCAATGTCTCTCATCACTCCTTCTTTTAAGTAGCTCCTTCTAGGAGAATCATTGTATTTACTAAGTTTATATATACCTAAAGTGGAAATGTTATCAAGAAATTACAAACTTACGTGAATAAAGCCGAAAAGTAAGGATTTTATTTTATTTTATTTTTTTAAGAAAACTACCACTTACTTGGGGCTTCCCTCGTAGCTCAGTCGGTAAAGAATCTGTCTGCACTTCAGGAACCTGGGTTCAGTTCCTGGGTCGGGAAGATCCCTTGGAGAAGGATATGGCAACCCACTCCAGTATTCTTGCCTAGAGATTCCCATGGACAGAGGAGCCTGGCAGGCTAAAGTCCATGGAGTCGCAAGAGTTGGGCATGACTTAGTGACTAAACCCACCACCACCATCATCACCACTTATATATAATTAAAATAATGTAAAGTGGTTATTTACACTAAGAGCGCCTCGCCTTCCCGCGACCGGCGCACTAATAGCGCCCCACCGGCTGCGCGGCGCACTAAGAGCGTGGCCGAGAGGAGCTACCCCATGACCGAGGAAGGACGGCGGTGAGGGCCAGCTCACTAAGCACGGCCGAGAAGAGCTACCCCACGACCGAGGTCAGGAAGGGCGGCGGTGAGGAGAGACCCCTCGTTCAAGGTAAGGTGCGATGGCTGTGCTTCGCTGGCCGGGAGCAGCCGGGATGAGAAACCCCATGCCCAAGGTAAGAGAATCCCAAGTAAGACAGTAGGTCTTAAAAGAGGGCATCAGAGGGCAAATACACTAAAACCATTCTCACAGAAAACTAGTCAATCTAATCACACCAGGACCACACCCTTGTCTAACTCAATGAAATTAAGCCATGCCCGAGGGGCAACTCGGGATGGGCGGGTCATGGTGGAGAGATATGACAGGGTGTGGTCCACTGGAGAAGGGAATGGCAAACCACTTCAGTATTCTTGCCTTGAGAACCCCATGAACAGTATGAAAAGACAAAATGATAGGATACTGAAAGTGAAACTCCCCAGGTCAGTAGGGGCCCAATATGCTACTGGAGATCAGTGGAGAAATAACTCCAGAAAGAATGAAGGGATGGAGCCAAAGCAAAAAGAATACCCAGCTGTGGATGTGTCTGGTGATAGAAGCAAAGTCCGATGCTGTAAAGAGCAATATTGCATAGGAACCTGGAATGTCAGGTCCATGAATCAAGGCAAATTGGAAGTGGTCAAACAAGAGATGGCAAGAGTGAATGTCGACATTCTAGGAATTAGCGAACTAAAATGGACTGGAATGGGTGAATTTAACTCAGATGACCATTATATCTACTACTGTGGGCAGGAATCCCTCAGAAGAAATGGAGTGGCCATCATGGTCAACGAAAGAGTCCGAAATGCAGTACTTGGATGCAATCTCAAAAATGACAGAATGATCTCTGTTCGTTTCCAAGGCAAACCATTCAATGTCACAGTAATCCAAATCTATGCCCCAACCAGTAACGCCGAAGAAGCTGAAGTTGAAAGGTTCTATGAAGACCTACAAGACCTTTTAGAACTAACACCCAAAAAAGATGTCCTTTTCATTATAGGGGACTGGAATGCAAAAGTAGGAAGTCAAGAAACACCTGGAGTAACAGGCAAATTTGGCCTTGGAACACGGAATGAAGCAGGGCAAAGACTAACAGAGTTTTGCCAAGAAAATGCACTGGTCATAGCAAATACCCTCTTCCAACAACACAAGAGAAGACTCTACATATGGACATCACCAGATGGTCAACACCGAAATCAGATCGATTATATTCTTTGCAGCCAAAGATGGAGAAGCTCTATACAATCAGCAAAAAGAAGACCAGCAGCTGACTGTGGCTCAGACCATGAACTCCTTATTGCCAAATTCAGACTGAAATTGAAGAAAGTAGGGAAAACTACTAGACCATTCAGATATGACCTAAATCAAATCCCTTATGATTATACAGTGGAAGTGAGAAATAGATTTAAGGGCCTAGATCTGATAGATAGAGTGCCTGAGGAACTATGAAATGAGGTTCGTGACATTGTACAAGAGACAGGGATCAAGACCATCCCCATGGAAAAGAAAAGCAAAAAAGCAAAATGGCTGTCTGGGGAGGCCTTACAAATAGCTGTGAAAAGAAGAGAAGTGAAAAGCAAAGGAGAAAAGGAAAGATATAAACATCTAAATGCGGAGTTCCAAAGAATAGCAAGAAGAGATAAGAAAGCCTTCTTTAGTGATCAATGCAAAGAAATAGAGGAAAACAACAGAATGGGAAAGACTAGGGATCTCTTCAAGAAAATCAGAGATACCAAAGAAACATTTCATGTAAAGATGGGCTCGATAAAGGACAGAAATGGTATGGACCTAACAGAAGCAGAAGATATTAAGAAGAGGTGGCAAGAATACACAGAAGAACTGGACAAAAGAGCTTCATGACCCAGATAATCATGATGATGTGATCACTGACTTAGAGCCAGAAATCTTGGAATGTGAAGTCAAGTGGGCCTTAGGAAGCATCACTACGAACAAAGCTAGTGGAGGTGATGGAATTCCAGTGGAGCTATTCCAAATCCTGAAAGATGATGCTGTGAAAGTGCTGCACTCAATATGCCAGCAAATTTGAAAAACTCAGCAGTGGCCACAAGATTGGAAAAGGTCAGTTTTCATCCCAATACCAAAGAAAGGCAATGCCAAGGAGTGCTCAAACTACCGCACAATTGCACTCATCTCACACGCTAGTAAAGTAATGCTCAAAATTCTCCAAGCCAGGCTTCAGCAATATGTGAACCGTGAACTTCCTGATGTTCAAGCTGGTTTTAGAAAAGGCAGAGGAACCAGAGATCAAATTGCCAGCATCCGCTGGATCATCGGAAAAAGCAAGAGAGTTCCAGAAAAACATCTATTTCTGCTTTATTGACTATGCCAAAGCCTTTGACTGTGTAGATCACAATAAACTATGGAAAATTCTGAAAGAGATGGGAATACCAGACCACCTGATCTGCCTCTTGAGAAATCTGTATGCAGGTCAGGAAGCAACAGTTAGAACTGGTCATGGAACAACAGACTGGTTCCAAATAGGAAAAGGAGTATGTCAAGGCTGCATATTGTCACCATGTTTATTTAACTTCTATGCAGAGTACATCATGAGAAATGCTGGACAGGAAGAAACAGAAGTTGGAATCAAGATTGCCGGGAGAAATATCAATAACCTCAGATATGCAGATGACACCACCCTTATGGCAGAAAGTGAAGAGGGGCTAAAAAGCCTCTTGATGAAAGTGAAAGTGGAGAGTGAAAAGGTTGGCTTAAAGCTCAACATTCAGAAAACGAAGATCATGGCATCTGGTCCCATCACTACATGGGAAATAGATGGAGAAACAGTGGAAACAGTGTCCGACTTTATTTTTCTGGGCTCCAAAATCACTGCAGATGGTGACTGCAGCGGTGAAATTAAAAGACGCTTACTCCTTGGAAGGAAAGTTATGACCAACCTAGATAGCATATTCAAAAGCAGAGACATTACTTTACCAACAAAGGTTCGCCTAGTCAAGGCTATGGTCTTTCCTGTGGTCGTGTATGGATGTGAGAGCTGGACTGTGAAGAAGGCTGAGCGCCGAAGAATTGATGCTTTTGAACTGTGGTGTTGGAGAAGACTCTTGAGAGTCCCTTGGACTGCAAGAAGATCCAACCAGTCCATTCTGAAGGAGATCAATCCTGGGATTTCTTTGGAAGGAATGATGCTAAAGCTGAAACTCCAGTATTTTGGCCACCTCATGCGAAGAGTTGACTCATTGGAGAAGACTCTGATGCTGGGAGGGATTGAGGGCAGGAGGAGAAGGGGACGACAGAGGATGAGATGGCTGGATGGCATCACTGACTTGATGGGTGTGAGTCTGAGTGACCTCCGGGAGCTGGTGATGGACAGGGAGGCCTGGCGTGCTGCGGTTCATGGGCTCGCAAAGAGTCGGACACGACTGAGCGACTGATCTGATCTGATCCCTGAAAGTGGTTATAGTTATATCCTGAGATACAATTAAACAGACATTCAGTATTTGTCAATATTTCAAATACTTAGGACTGTTGCATTCTTTATTGTATATCCTTTAAGGTCAGCATTATTATGTCTCTAGCACACAAAATCTGGCACATACCAAGGAGGTGCTGAATAGATAAGTGTAACTTGACTTCTAGCCATTATTGTAACACATTTGATTTGCAGTCCTCCTCTCGCTCTGACAATGTATTGCTCTCCAGGCTGTGTGATCTCCAAGCTGGTTCTAAAGACATGGCCACCATTTTTCTATTTTCTGCTTATTAGGCAAGTCTAACTTTTTTTCCCTTGATTTCTCTAATTAGATTGGAGGAGGGCTTCCCTCAACCACTCTGTTTTTCATTGTTGGGCAATCAGCAAAAATCTTGGCTAATAGTGCTTTAGTGTTTCTGTTTATTCTCTTCTGCCTTCTTGCATCACAAATCCTCTGAGGAAACATAGCAGGGACATTCATCCTAATCAGTGTCACTGAGACTACTTGTCCCCGATTAGAATCAAAGTTGACCTTTATTAGTCTTATTGGTCTTATTTATTGATGCTGATTATGTTTCTATCTAAGGACTACTAATCCATATAAAATATCTAATGGATTTTCTCTCCTAAAACAGCTCTAAGCATTAAAACACAAAAGAACAGAAAAATTAATTCTTAGACTCCAGATCAGTAGAGTTGTTTTATTTTTCTTCTTTCAACATAGCTCAAATATTTTTAGGCAGATCAGAATATTTCTCAGAAACATTTTCCAGTATGTTTCTCCCAAAGCTCTCAGGACTTTAGGGTCTTTGGGTAAAAGAAGCCCTGGTGGCTGGAGCTCAGGCTGGATCTCAAACTTTCAGCTTTGTGAACTTCTAGGAGGTATGGTAGTTTACTTTTGGTTGATTTTGATCATATCTGATTATTTTTTTCTTCCTGTGTCCACTCACATCCATGTGCTTTGGAGAACAAATATATCTTTATAGTCAACATTTGTTTGAACACTTCGTGAGAAACTATGATATCTCAAAGCACCAAGACCTGCATTGGCCTATAGGGCAGCCAGGAGCCCACGGGGCTAATACTGTTTGAAATGTGGCTACTCTAAGTTGGGATGGTTACATACGGACTCTTTTGTGATTCCATGGACTGTAGCCCTCCAGGCTCTTCTGTCCATGGGATTCTCCAGGCAAGAATACTGGAGCAGATAGCCATTCCCTTCTCCAGGGAATCTTCCCTACCCAGGGATTGACCCTGGATCTCCTGTATTACAAGCAGATTCTTTACCATCTGAGGCACCAGGGAAGCCCTATGGTACAAAAGGAAAGTGAAATTCTCACTAGTAATGTTTCACATTGACTGCATGATGAGATAATATTTCCTTATATATTGAAATTCATCTTACTTTGTTATAATTTTTCTGTGTGTCTACTAGAAAATTCAAAATATCTAATGTGACTCACATCTGTGACTGCATTATATTTTTATGGGGTGGAACTGATCTAAACACTAGCTCAGGCTCGTTTCTGAAGTCTGGGCTAGGTACAGTGCCTAGGAGGATGGTAAATGAGAAGAAAGAATTAGGCTCCTATTTAAAGAGAGGCAGATTTAGTCCTCCTTCCTCTTCTCATTTGCTTTGAGACCTTGGCCAAGTGACTTAACCTTCCTGCACCTCAGTTTGCACAGCTGTGAGTACGGGCACAGTGATATCTCTCAAACATTGTGAAGGTTAAGACAGGTGATAAAGCATCTGGCATATAGTAAATCCTCACAAATGGTTGGTTCCCTGACTTTGGCCAAACGAAAGGACTTTAAAAATACACTTATTGGTAGTTTAAACAGTGCTGCCAGCATCATTTATGAAGCATATCCTTATATGGAGCACAGAGAAAGATGCCTTTGGCAGTATCTTGTGTGGGTACCACTCTACCTGGGGAAAATGATGGTACATACCTTAGTCAGACAGGAAGAGGAGTGGAGCTGATGGCAGCTCTATGAAAATTCCAACAAGAAGAATAACTCAGCCTGAACTGTTCAGCCGTGTAAACAGAACACAGCCTGGAGCTCTCTGCTGGTTACCTGTGTTCACAGACACTGGATTCAGATCTGCTTGGGAAGGAAGGTAAGGAAGACTCCAGAGGCTTTCCAGGAAGCAGCCCCTGGGTGATCACATATTAACAATTCAAAGTTTTGACAGACTCAGCTACTTTTCACCCAGCTACACTGTTCTCCTATACGAAGATAATGCTTTATTATTGGACTTTTTCATGTCCTTATTTTGTTCAGGCAAACAGCTTCAGTAATTCCTACACTTCTGGGGTTGACACTGTTGAACGACAAGGCAGTGATTTCCAATAGTGGGGCAGCTGGATCAGGAAAGATGCTCTGAGAAGTTCAGGATCAGTGCTGAATCATAGACAGAATTCAGGGAAGGCGGCAGGGGCCCACAAATCCCAGGCCTCAAATTCCTCAGCTTACAGTACAGTTTTCAGTGTGGCTGTGCCTTTTAACGGCACATACATGGAACCTGATACTTCCCACTTGGACCTCCCACTTCTGAGGTGTATGTATTGCAGTCTTCATAAAAATGCCTACTCTTGGAATGCTTTCTAGTAAGCTATGCTATGAATGGAGAGTGTGTAACCAATGTACCTTTTGACCCTTGTGAACTGTTGGTCAGATCATCAAATATGTACAAAGAAAATGTGCAGAGAAATATACAAATATTTTCAAGTCTTTTTATTGCTGTACCATATATTCTTGAATATGAGTTTTTGATTATTCCCATGCCTTTGTATTTATGATATATTTATGATTTATTATTATGATGTGAATGTACTCATACTGGTGGCCCCTGATGAGCCCTGATCTTCACACTCTCATGTTGTCCCCTCCCAGTGAACTTATTCATATGTCTTGCTCTGATCAATGCAACATCAGTAAGCATGACAAAGAGGCTTGGTAAGAGCCTGCATGCTGAGCTCTTCTCTGGACATTGTCTCTTGGTGCTCTCAGTCCAATGTAGAGATGCAGCTATCCTACTGGGAAAGCCACGTGGAGGGAAAAATGCTCAGCCGACTGAAGAAACCACCTTGGATGTTCCAGCTCAGGCAGCTGAGTCATGCGTGACTCATGAAGAATAATTGTTTTAGCTCATTAAATGTTAGTGTTATTGGTAGCTCAGTAATAGACAGTTGAGACAGTACTGCTTGTAAAAACTACTAGAAGATTGAGAAAGATAAAATTATTTATCAAAATACACACAATAAAAGAAAAGCTTGCAATTGCATCCTGAATGATTGCAGGTGTCCTAAACTTCCTGCACTGAAACCACATGAGGAGACATGACCCGTTATGAGGTTGACAGTGTCCAGTGGGAAAAACACAGTAGCCTGTTGGGCTGTTTGTCAATGAGGAAACACTGAGATCTGATACTCAGTGAGGGTATCAAGTGGCTCATCATGGGCCACAGATATGAGTAAATGCACATTATAATAATAAATCATAAATACAAAGGCATAGGAATAATACAAAGGCCTGTAGAGTAAGAAGCCAGTCAACTTATTCCCTGTGGCTTTGTTGAATGATGTTGATGCAAATTTTCCTTTTATCTCTCTTTTATTGTGAAATATAAAACACAACCAGAAAATTATCACAGAATCAAGATAATTTATCGCAAAGTAAATACTTGTATAGCAAATACCCAGGTCAAGAATGATAATATTGCTTCTCCGGGAGGACCTTCCATTTGCCTCTGTCCCTAAAGGTAACAATTATCCTTTGATGGAAATCACTTCTTTGCTTCCTTTAGCAACTGAATACTATGGTTTGGTTTTGCTGGTTTTGATTTTTATCTTAATGAAAGCACGCAGGAAGTATTCTTTCGTATCTGGCTTGCTATAGATTTTTCCTTTTCATTCCTGTCTAGCACTGCTGCTGCTGCTGCTAAGTCACTTCAGTCGTGTCCGAGTCTGTGTGACCCCATAGACGGCAGCCCATCAGGCTTCCCCCGTCCCTGGGATTCTCCAGGCAAGAACACTGGAGTGGGTTGCCATTTCCTTCTCCAATGCATGAAAGTGAAAAGTGAAAGTGAAGTCGCTCAGTCGTGTCCAACTCCTAGTGACCCCATGGACTGCAGCCTACCAGGCTCCTTCGTCCAGGGATTTTCTAGACAAAAGTACTGGAGTGGGGTGCCATTGCCTTCTCCACCTGTCTAGCACAGTACCTAGTAAATATATTTCCATCCTTGAAATACATTTGAGTTATTTTCAGTTTGGGACTGTAATAAATACTGCTACAATGAGTATTATTGCATAAATCTTTTGGTGTACATATCTATGCTATCTGTTGGGAACATACATACATACATCAGTTGGGTCCTACTTTATTGGTGTTCTTGACTTTAATTAATGATGCCAAGCTGTCTTCCAAAGTGGTGCTACTAATGCACACCCTTACCACGGTGTGTGAGAGCTCTGGACCTTCACATTACACCAAAGCTATGGTGCTGTCTGTCTTTTTCATCTTGGCCATTCTGATGTGTATAGGGCCATTGCATTGTGATTTTCATTCTTATTGATTATTACTAAACTTAAGTACCTGTTCATAGAGTTATCCATTTAAAATCTCTTGCTCAATTTTCTGACTGTCATTTTCTTAATCAATTTGTAGAAATCCTTACACACACTGGGAAAGAGCCCTTTGTAAGATCAATTCACTGCAGAGGTCTCCTTACTCTTTACGGTTTATCTGTTCCTTTCCTACTGGTATTTGTTTGTTTGTTTGTTTGTTTTGATACAAGGTTTTAGGATTATTGTAGTACAATTGATCAAATCTTTCTCTTTATGGTTCTCTTTTGTGTCTTGTTTTATTTCTCTTTCTCTATCTTATGCTCAGTAAAAAATATTTTTTTCTGAAACATTTGTTGTATTGCCTTTCAAATTTAGAGCTGCAAATATGTGTATGGTGTGCAGTAACAGTGATTTCCTTCTACTTCTCTGTGCCTCTCCAACTGACGCAGTGCTGGGTAGTAAAAAGAATTTCTTTTCACCCAGGCCAGTGTTTCCTTGGCTTTATAGTCTGTCCATACTTTGCCTTTAGTTACTACTCTTTGAGTCTGTTAAATGTGTTACCTTACCTCTCACCTGTCTTCTTAAAAACTGGAACCCCCCTCCACCGCCTCCCTGCCACCCCCCACCCCCCAACACCCACCTCAGGAGAAAGCAGTGCCAACTGAGCTCTCTGCACTCTGATCCAGCTCAGTAATTCTCAACTTTACTTGTAGTTCTCTGATGTTTTCAAACTCATGTTTTCATATTGTATTTGGCTCTTATCTTGACCCCAGTCAGAATTTAATTCAAATGAACTAATTTATCATTACTAGAAGCAAAAATTTGGTGATTCTGTTTTGAATAATGTTTACAATATCTTTGAGAATGGCAGGAGAAGCGGGGAGGACAAGGCAGGTGGACATGAAGGCTTCAAAGGTCCAGTGATACCTTGTATGGGCTTAGGGGATGTGTAGGCTTCATGGGGTGACATAAATGCCCCCTCAGGAGATGCTATGGGCTAGAGGTCATGTCTAGGGAAGGGAAGGCCTCAAGTCCATGGAGGGGCATTTTGTGAGGTGACAGGCATAAGCAGTAGGTGACTTTAGCTGCAAAAACCATGCAAATAAATTCAGAATGGCTTAAATGACAAAGGAAGTGTATTTTCTTACCTATTGCAAATTCTGTAGTCAAGGTGGTTCCTGAGTTGATGAATTCATCACCTGGAACATCATTAAGAACATGGATTCTCTCCATCTTCCTCCTCACAAGTTGGCTACCCTGTCCTGGCTCCACATCTAGTGACATCCGTGGACAGTGAGATGGGAAGTACCACTCTTTCCCATACTCCTCTTGGTGTCTCTTCTAAACAGCTAGGACAACCTTCCCCAGAAACCTCCTGAAGACTTCTCCTGTTTCTTCAGTTCCAATGGTCTGGACTGTCTGTGCCTGATCTAACCACCAGAAGCAGGGTGGTACCAACATGATTGGCAGACTCATCTTTTGGAACGGGGATGTGCCCACCAGCACCCCACAGAGAGATGCTGTGGGCTTCTGGGAAGTGGGAGTTGGGAGGGTGCAGTAAGAGTGCATTTGCATAATGCATGGGAGGAGAGGAGAGAAAAGAGGCTCATGGATACACAGGTCTGTTAATAAAGTCCAGGCCAGCATAGGGACATTGATATCAGGGAGGGATGAAAAGGTGAGAGGGGAGATAGAGGAAGAAAGGCAACAAAATGGAAAGGAGTGAGGACAGTCACTGAGCCAGAGGTGGGGGGAGCATAGTTGCTTGACTTCTAGGAAAAGCATTCTTAGCCTTTTCTCTCCTCCCTTCCCTACTTTCATCACCTGGAAAGCTCCATCGGGCCAGTCTACACGGTTCTGGGGCTGAACTGCCAACCTCCTCGTACAGGTAAGTCAACCCTACTCCCGGTTTGCAGACCTAGAGGCTTTGAAGGGTCATAGGATTGGTTTATGTTGAACAAAAATAACGGATGTCCCGTGAGGGAATAATGTCTCAATAGTGGACTACAGGAGAAAAAGGGGACAACAGAGGATGATATGTTTGGATGGCATCACTGACTCAATGGGTTTGAGAAAGCTCTGGGAGATGGTGAAAGACAGGGAAGCCTGGAGTGCTGCAGTCTGTGGGGTTGCAAAGAGTTAGACATGACTGAGCTACTAAACAACAATGGACTGCCAATATTGCAGGCTCAGGAACGCTCAGATGGATGTGAACCTTGGAAAAAGCCAGGCATGAGTGGGACCCTCATCATTCTTGGCCTTTTCAGATGCAACCATCCATTGGAGATGATGGAAACCCCAACAGCACTCATATGATTGAACTCAGGCAACCACTCATGCCTGACTAGAGGTCTGGCTCTTTCTGAGTGTGGCTTTGGGGGCTGGCTGAGCTTCCTGAGGTGTTGACTGACTCATCCTTTGGTCCTCCAGCTAGTCTGGGCCCTCCCCAAGCATGATGGAGTCTCCATCTTGGGAGCATGCGGTTCAGATGGTAATTCGGGTTCAGAGGTGCCTTAACACAAATGGAGAGACATAGGCTGTGGCTTTGCTTTATTTGGAGTTGGGGGCAGACTTGGGTTGAACTGGTTGTTTGAGACTCTAGCTGACTGGACCAAGAAAAGTCATCATGTACATGCTTTCCAACCCAGAGATCAGTTTGGTCTCTATTTTATTCCGTTTGGTTAAGTCAACACACCCCAGGAGTGACCTGGTGACCTGGAGGTTAATAAGTCACAGAAACTTGTCTGCCACATCCCAGGACCTTCTCCAGAGACTGATATTTGAGGGTGCAGAAGAGGGCCCAGCAAATGTTTCCTGTTAAGAGACAGAGAGTAAATACTTTAGTCCTTGAAGGATGCATGGTCTACATTCCAACTATTCAACCCTGCTGTGTAGCATGAAAACAGCCATTGACAGATTATAAATGAGTGGGTGGGGGTGTCCACCCACAAAACTTAATTAACAGACAGGCAGCTTTAGATTTGGCCCACAGGCTGTAGTTTACCAACTTCTGATCTAAATCAATAAGGCTATTTTTCATGGAAAAAAGAATTATGTAAAATTGTTTTTAACCATCCTTTCATCTTAACTTACTATTTGATTTAAACACTTGTTAATGACATGTTAATTGCCATTCCATTTTAATGGCTTCATAATTGGCCGACAAAGGGGAAAGGCAGCCTGGAATCTTCCTTCTTACCATATAAGGCATCTGGCCTTTTGAGACTGATTTGCTGCCTAAGTAACTGCGCTGGAAATTTCTAATGGAGTTACACAGTGGATGAGTCAGACGCTCACAGTTCTTTCTGTTCCTATTTGTATGATCTCTGGAGAGTGTGGACTTTCCTGTTTGTTACCCACTATCTTCATATCCACCTGGCCTTGCAGTTTTCACTGTCTCTGAGAGCCTGAGTGCCCACACAGTTCTTAATGTACCAAAGACGCCAAACAAATGTCACCAAAGAAGAGCGCGTGTACCATCTGTGATGGAGAATTATGTTTGAGCCAGAAGCACAGTACTGCTCATGTAACATCCATAGTTAATCACAACCAGGTGTTTTTACTCAAAAAGAGACACTATCTTCCTCTCTGGCTTATGATCAATCCACATGCGAATGGGTCCGTAATCACAGCAGTCAGCCTGGGTTAGGAGGTACAGGGAAATATACTTGTTGATCAGCTGCTTGATAAAGAAAGAAAAGAGGAGGAGCATTTATGAGAACTTCCAGGGTGCTTAGAACCCAGAACTGAGCGGTGAGTTTGGGAGCAGAAAACCCGCATTCAGCTCTCTGAGCCACTTGACCTCAGATAAATTATTGAATTTTCTCTGAGCCTTTCTTTTTTGTAAAAAAGTGACTATGATGGATTGATGGCCAAAAATGGCACTAATTCCGCTGGCTCCCTTGTATCTGTATGCTTTCTGTTGTACCTTTTTCAGCCTTCCCATGGTTAGAATCCAATTCTCCATGCCCCTAGTGGGTTGCCTTTGGACTTGCTTAAGTACAAGATGCAGGGCTGGACAGGAAGCTGTCTGGAGGCTAGTGCACTGCTCTGGTTCTTGCCCTTTTGCTTTTGCCTGGGAACAACCCTGGGCTGGCTTTCTGGGAGGAAAGACAGTAAGTTGAGAAGCAAAGTGTCCCCATGAGCTGAGACACAGGTAAACCAAGCTGATAGCTCTCTGGACCCCATGAGCACCCCCAATGCCTAGAGACCCACAGTTTTCCAAGGAATGACCTGAGGAAGCGTGGCCCAAATGCCATAATTCCTTAGCTGTTCCAGCCTTTGCTGCTGACTAACTGAGTCATGAGTTAAAGAAATGCTTGCTGTTTGAGGCTAGTGAAGTTTGGGGTGGCTTACTATGAGATAATAGCTGATTGCTGTTGCCCTATCTCACAGAGTATTGTGAAGTTCAAATGAAGCTGCGCTCATTAGAGTGCTCTGAATCATGAATAGCATACAAGAATGAGCTGGGTTTCCCAAGTTTTAATCAGTACTGAAACTAAACAGAAGATGGAAACTGATGTAGACAGTGCATTCACTCCTACCTCACCCCATCACCCACCCCCCACTCCCACTTTCTTCCTTGACACAGGAACAAGCTTGAGCTGGTTACTGTTCGTAATATCTCAGTCTGCTTTGATCTCCCTAGGTCCACACACTACACTCATGCACTTAACTGGCTTTTATTGGTCACCTACTATTTTCCAGGCACTGTTGTTGGCACAGAGGAGGCTGGGATGGCAGGAAAGGGAGGCAAATACCATCATCCTTCAGTGTCTGTTGGGGATTAGTTCCAGGAACCCCAAAAATACTGCAATCCATGAATGCTCCAGTTCCTCATATAACATGACATAGTATCCACAAGTTCTACATCCATGGATGTAGATACCAACTGTAAACTCATGAATAAGGGAAAGGAAAGTATCAGAAGTGAAAAGGCTGTGCAAAAGATAAGTACAGAACGAAATGATGGGGTGATTGGGTGGTTACTTCACACTGAGTGATTTGGAAAGGAGGTGACAATTAAATAAGAGCCAATGAAGGGAAGAAGCCAACTGAAGATCCAGGGGAAGAATGAATTGACTGAATGTTCCAGGAAGGAAAGGTGATCATGCAAAGACCTTGAGACCATAGAGGCAGGACCTGAGCTGGGGGAGCAGCAGGGCCAGGAGGGGTCAGTGGGGGATTCTATTCTCCATGTAATAGGGAGTAAGTCCTAGGACTGGGTCTACATTAAAGACCCTCAGCTGCTGTGTAGAGAACTGCCTTTGGGAGACTGAAAGATGAAGCCTGGGCACTGTTTAGGGGTCCTCTGAGGATGTTGGCAGACTTTATTTATTTGGTTTTCAAAACTGTAGATGGTGACCGCAGCCATGAAATTAAAAGATGTTTACTCCTTGGAAGAAAATTTATGACCAACCTAGACAGCATATTAAAAAGCAGAGACATTACTTTGCTAACAAAGGTCCATCTAGTAAAGGCTATGGTTTTTCCAGTAGTCATGTATGGATGTGAGAGAGCTGGACTATAAAGAAAGCAGAGTGCTGAAGAATTGATGCTTTTGAACTATGGTGTTGGAAAAGACCCTTGAGAGTCCCTTGGACTGCAAGGAGATCCAAATAGTCCATCCTAAAGGAAATCAGTCCTGAATATTCATTGGAAGGACTGATGCTAAAGCTGAAACTCCAATACTTTGGGCACCTGATGAGAAGAACTGACTCTTTTGAAAAGACCCTAATGCTGGGAAAAACTGAAGGTAGGAGGAGAAGGGGACGACAGAGGATGAGATGGTTGAATGGCATAACCGATGTGATGGACATGAATTTGAGCAGGCTCCGGGAGTTGGTGATGGACAAGGAAGCCTGGCATGCTGCAGTCTATGGGGTCGCAAAGAGTCAGACATGATTGAGCGACTGAACTGAGGATGTTTACATGAGAGGTGTGGGTGATTTTGCTGAACTGGCATCTGATCACCATTCTAATAATGGTATCTGTCATTTAAAAATTAATGCCCAGTCCAGAGAGAGCATCTCTTTCAGTTCATCATTTGTCAGCCCACACAATCTATCTGCTGTGCTATCCATGCAGGGCCTGCACTGTGCACCGAAGAGCCATCTGGGCAGGTGCACGTGATGACATCTCATGACCTATGGGCAGCAACCCTACAATGCACTGGGGATTCTGAGCCTCATGGTGATGCACAGGGTTGTAGGGTCAAGGCCATTGGTTTTTGTCAAGTTTTCACAGGTTTTCAGATCAGATGTCAGTTATATAACTTGGTTTAAATTATTTTAATTTTTATGAAGATCTGCATGTGTTTCAGAAGCTGGGAGCCACTGATGCTCCTGGTCTTAGGTGTTTTACAAATTGTTGGGCAGTATAGGATCACACAGTCAGTTGTTACTTCCTTGTATCAGGTGGTCATTGGATACATTTATTTATAGCAATGTCTTCACTGGACTCCTCATACAAGGGGTTACTTTTCACACTCTTTGGTTTGCCCTTTGGGGGTGGGATGGGGAAAATGTATTCTCTTCCTCCAGTTGACAATACAAGAATGGGTCAGTTTCAATGAAATGGAACTCTTGAGTGGACAAAAAGTCACTCAGTCTTATAGGAAATCAGCTGTTCTCTGTCTCCCCTTTCCCGCAGGCCCCTGCAACTCTCAGCCTAACTGCAGCTTAGGACAGACAAGGTCTAACAGGTGCTCAAGATTCCACAGCGAATTGGTTGTGGTAGACATGGCTTCAGAAAAAAACACTATAAAACCATCTTTGTCAGGACTGAACATTCATGCAAAATATATTCATGAGTTTAAAGATAAGTATCTGATCCAATGGACTTGCCTTTTTAATTTCTTTAATTATAGAGTTGAACTCATTAAATCAGGTCCAATTATGTGAAAGTTGCCATGGAGTGATTCATGTTGCTCATGGATTGGGAAATAAGTGGACTCATGCTGTGTGGATCTAACATCTCATGCAATGAGCTGGTGCCCTCATCTTACAAAGTAGTCAGTAACATGATGCTCCCCCTTTTCCTTAAAAATTGTTTAACTCAGAAGCTACCTCTTGATAGCCAGAGTATTTTGCACATGGGGCTTCAATGTTTTGTGACATGTAGATGTTCAGTCTGTGTAGTAGTTTGCTAGGAATGCCATGATAAAGCACCACAGACCAAGTGGCTTAAACCACAGGAACATATTCTTGCACAGTTCTGGAAACTGGAAGTTTGATATTGAGGTACTGGCAGGGTTAGTTTCCTCTAAGAGTTAATCTGTTTCAGGCCTCACTCCCTGGCTTGTAAATGGTCATCTTCTCCTTTTATCTTCACAAGCTAGTTCTTACCCACATTTCCTCTTCTTATAATGACACCATCATATTGGATTAAGGCCTATCCTAATGACCTCATTTTCATTTCATGACTTCTTTAAATACCCTATCTCCAAATACTATTACACTCTGAAGTTCTGGGAATTAGGACTTCACCTTTTTGAGGTAGGGACACAATTCAGCCCTTAATACTCTGGTTAATGCAGTCCAACACCATTTTGATAACCATGGAGAATGACTTTCAGGATATATTATTTTAAAAAATAGTAAGATTATTCTCCCCACATGATTTGGTTTCTGATGGGTGCTATGATTGTTTTATCCTAGGGGTAGGTAGGAAGGACTCCTGTAGACTTCAGAGACAGGAATGCTCCTGGGAGAAAGTAGGGCAATCCTGTAGGTCATTGCTCGTCAAACACTAGCCATCCTAAGAATCACCAGAAAACTTGTGAAAGCACAGAGTCCTGGGCTCACCTCAGAGCTTCTGAGTCAATAGATCTGGAAGGGCTCTAGAATTTTTATTTCTTGCAAGTTCTCAGGTGCTCCTGGTGCTTTAGTTTGAGCAATACTTGGATACCACCCCTGCCATAGTCCTAACTACACCCAGCAGAGTAGCCAGGGTGAGGAGGGACTTAGCCAGTAAACAGCAAATATTCTTTCTTCTCCTTGGGGCATCGGGTTTATCATTAAAAGCCACATCGTTAGACAGAGAAGACAAAAAAAGATGAGTCCTAAGAGATATGTATCACTGAGTGATTTTTAGGCATTGGCCTAAAATGGCAATTGTGATTGGCCTGGACCATAAATTACTTATAAGGTGGAACTTAATTCAGCCCTGCCTGATAGTAAGCTTCATTTTCACTTCTCCAGTGTCTGTGACCTGAGCTGGGAGATCTGTGGTTTCCATACCCCACAATGGAAGGAACACAAAGTGAATCCTACTCAATGCTTTCCCTCAGACGTCTACTCAGTTCCACATTTGCTTAAGATAAGATTTTTTGGGGAAATCTCACATCTACTGATTTATCTCCAGTAGCAGCAAATATCACTCACAAAATTATTCAGAATATTCTATTGCTTACTGGCCCTTTAGGGGCTTAGTCAGAAGTGGTTAATGCCTTTTCTAATTTGACTAGAAGGTTGTTAAGCTAAAAATAATATATGCTGTTCCTGCCAGTGATGAAGCTGGTGGTGTCCATGTAAATGTCATCACCATTGAGCATCAGTGGTCGGGGTTGCACTTTTCTTTGTAGGGTCTTTGCTAATGTACTGAGCTGGACTTTGAAACAAGTCAAGTGAACGCACTGCATTTATACTGTCCTTTCTGACAGGCTGACTTCCTGGGTTATTAGGGAGTATTAGACATGCAGGGGACTCTGGAGGGACCCAGGACAACAGGCCCTTACATAGAGCTAAGGAAACAGAGAGTCGTGCCAAGGCTCCACAAGTCAGAGACGACCCAGGCCTCCTGCCTCTCCCTAGCCTGGAAAGGGCCCTGCTGGTGCTTCATGTACCTCTACTATGACTTGTGGGTTGTGGGTGGGAGGGGGACACCAAGGCCATGTCTGATTAGAGCAGAGCCATTCCCTCACCCTTGCTCCCCAAGTATTATCACCAGGGAAAGGGGCTGACCCAGGGAGGCGGGACCTTCCTATCAGTGGGGCTGCAGGGTTCCCGGCCAGCTCCTTCTCTCATCACCTTCCCCAGGTGTCCCTCAGGGAGCCTGCTGCCTGAAGTGAAAGTGAAGTCATTCAGTCATGTCTACCTCTCTGCAACCCCATGGACCGTATTCTTCCGTCCATGGAATTTTCCAGGCAAGAGTACTGGGGTGGGTTGCCATTTCCTTCTCCAGGGGATCTTCCCATCCCAGGGAAGGCCCAGCTTATAGAAGTGCCCCCAGGCCACTTGACCTAGGATGACCTGGACTCTAGGGTGTAGAATACCTGAGCTAGACAGTTCTGTCCATCTAGCCCCATTTTCTGGGGTTGTGGGTGGACATGAGTTCCAGCAGGTGTGGGAAGTTATTTCCCCAGAGACAAATGCCGTGGCCTAGTCTCAGGGCCTGGGTCCTCCTGCGGTGTGTCTGTGAGGGAGCTCTGCTCAGGCTGTCTACAGAGCCACATTTTCCTTCATGTGTCTGCCTTTCACAGCTAGGCTGCCCGGCCTTGGCAAGCATTAGAATCCAAAAGTTTGGGATGCTTATGAGAGCCCCTGCTCCAGAGTTCCTGAGTCAGCTGTTCTAGAGGGAGGCCTGAAACTTCATTTTTAGCTAGCTTTCCGGGGATGCAGATGCTGTGGTTGAGATCACACCTGGAGAACTGCTGGATGAAAAATCCCTCAGGTTGCTGCCCTTTCCTTGCCCCCCAGTTGGAGTGGTACCAGAAGCCTTTCCCATTCTGTCGGTGAGTTCTGGTTTTTCTTGGGTTCCTCCCACTCCTAAACACAGATCCTTCTACACACCCTGCTTGGAGCTGGTAGCCAAGCAAGCTCTGGGTGTCACCCTCCTGACTGGTGCCCCAGAAAATCCCACAGGGCAGCAAAAGAGCCCCAGGCTAGTGTTGGTGGGCTTTCATAAAAATAATATAAAATATTGCTCCTATACAATAATGCAGTTGGGTTTGAGGGTATGTCATAGTCTATCCAGCCCCAAGCTACAGCAAGCGCTGTTTCATGTCCTTTTTCATATCCCCTCAGCCCGTGTCTATTTATCCACTGCCACCAACAAATTCCTCCAAAAGCAATTTGTTATTTTTATATCTCTTGATTCTGTAGGTCGGAAGTGCTGGAGCTGGGCTAGCTCATTTCTGGTCCATATGTCTGGGATATCAGCTGGGAGAATGCAGACTGGGCACCTCTCTCTCTCTGTTATCACATACCTTTCTAATTGTTAATCTTGGGCTTCTTATAGCATGGCAGACCCAGGTTAGTCAAACTTATCCATCACTACTCAAGGCTCCAGAAGTGGGTATTCCAAGAGGCCTGGGTGGGAGTTGTAAACCTGCATAAGAAGTTTCTGAAGTCCCGAAACATCACTTCTATCATATTCTATGGGTCAAGGAATTCAGGAAGGTAGGTACCCAGATTCTGTGTATCAGTGAAGAAGTAGAGAAAAATGTGTGGTCTGGTTTAATCTACCATAATCCACCTGAGATAACAGGGAGTCAAGACAGATGGTAGTCCCTTATCCTACAACATCCCACTTGGAGCCTGCTCTGCCTCAGTGTCCGAGGGCCTTCCCTGGTGCCCCAGGGGTTGCTCAGGGCAGTGTAGGGCAACCAGAGTGCTGGCCAAGGAATTAACCCTAGCCAACATTGGAGAAGGAAATGGCAACCCACTCCAGTATTCTTGCCTGGAGAATCCCAGAGACAGGGGAGCCTGGTGAGCTTCTGTCTATGGGGTCGCACAGAGTCGGACACGACTGAAGTGACTTAGCAGCAGCAGCAGCAGCAACAGGACAAGGAGTAAGTATATGGCTCCCAGTGCCCCCATCCCATGGTAGAATGATTCAGAAGCATGGTCAAGGTTGTGACTTGGGGGACCCTTGGGGCACTGAGCCCAGTTGCCAAGCAGTGTCTGTTCATTGGTGCACCCTCAATGGCTTTCTTTTCACCTCCATCACATTCTGTCTCCCTCAGGGGGCCTTTTAGACCACCTCCGAGATAAACGGCCAGCTCTCTAGTCCCTGTCTCAGCATCTGCTTGCAGGGGCAACTGAACTAAGACAGACCCTTGGTGGGGTCTTGAGAAGGCATGCAGAGAACATTCAACTCATGTCAGCTATTGTTATTGTATCCTTGCCTTCTAGAAATGCCTTATGTCACTGAATTATAGTAGGGTTAGTTTCCTAATTCAGAGTTTAAAAAAAAAAATCCATAGAAATGTAATGATCTGATTTATGGACTGATTTCATGGTTAAATTGTGTGTGTACCTGTCTAATTCTCAGCCCTTCAAGATCAGAGAAACTTCGCTCTGCTTGTATGAACCATCTGGGGCATGAATCACCTCACCAGGCCTGTGTCAATGCAGGGGCAGCATGACAATTGCATATCCCAGGCATGCTCAGCAGCAAGGCCTTGGACATGGGACAACGAGGAGGGTTCTCCATTAGCTGCCTCTATGGCTTTGCTCCTAGCACAAAGACATAGACATGTATTGGGTCTTGGAGTTACAGGGCTAGCAGTTCCTGAGCATGTTCCTTTAGGAGGGTTACCTTGTTTCACTCTTTTACCTCCTGCCTTTCTGGTGCAAAAATGGTCCCCATTTAAAAAAAGAGGAAGCAAGGTCTCCAGATGCTTATTGAATTCACATTTCAAATAACAGCTCCTCCTCCTGACCTCCTCCTTCACAGTCTTGGTTCTCCAGTGACATCTAACATGCGCGTGCGTGCTCACACACACACACACACTCCTCACTAGACACTGGGAAGGAAATTTTGGGTTCACAATGGTATGATTCTGAATCATTTCAGCTTTCATTCCTAAGACATGTTGCTCTGTTTTGGAGAGGTCAGGTCCATGTTTAGTAAAACTTTGGGGCAAAAACTTGTAAGGTTGCTGGAAAGGGGCGGGCTGTGTTGGCATTCTATGTGGGAAGAAGCATTGTGGCAGCAGTGTACCAAGGGCATGGTGTGTGCAGGGGATGATTACCCTGCTGCTGACTTTGGGAGGTGGTCATTGACTGCAGAGATTCTCAAAACAATTTACTAAATATTTTTGTGGTTACCATGCACTAAGAATTCTAAACAAGGTCAGTGATAACACACCCTTTCCCCCCAAAATTTGTGTCAGTGCAGGTCTGGAAACATTGCTGCAGTTCCCGGAGCCTTGGTGATGTGATGTCAGCTGCAGACGAGCATGTCGTCATTTCTGACCCTTTAATACATGGTCAGAGGATCCTGGGCAGCTCTTGGTCCTGGACACTCAGATACAGCTACCCTCTAGCTGTGAGAGCATGCTCTTAAGGGCTCCGACCATTCAAACTCACTTCAGGCATATTTGGGGTCTCCAGTTTTGGGGAGTTCCTGCATCAAAACAGCTGATGAAATGCACCATGACTGCTCAGTAATGGAAGAAATGATGAAGAAATAGAACGGAGTTCCTCAAAGCGACCAGTTTGCATTTTTGTTTGTGTTTAAAATTCCATGCAGGGATGTAAGTTAGAACTGAGTGCAGTATTTTTGTTTGGTAAGTTCAGATTTTGGTTCCTATGTGGACTACATTTTGTTTTATGATTATCATGGGCAATAGTTTCATCTTACTAAGAAATAGGTGTCAACAATGATCTGTTTTGGATGTAAATGTACCAGGCCTGTTCCACTGGACCTTGACTAGGGTGGACATCCAAGGCCTTTTTGATTTTTCTGCATGTGATTGGCCTAAATCTGAAATATATATGCTGCATTACACAAACTGCTGCTTTTTCTATTGTTAAGTTGCAACTGTCACTGTGTTATTGAACTCTCACACCGCATGTCTTTATTTGTAAGCCCAGATCCTGTTTAATATTCATACAAACATTGCCAGTTGGTACTATTGGAATTTTCTGCCCCTGTGTTTCTAGACTTTTATGAGAATTACTGCTTAAGGGCCTCCACTCACTACCTATCAAGGACTCTGGCTGTTCCCACCAGTGCTAGATCCTGTGGTTCTGCATGGACCCCCACACAGACCCCCACATCGCTGCAGGCCTCTGGCTGAAATCTCCTCAGTAGTGCCTCAGCCAGGAGGAGCTGTCCCCAGGAGAGACAGCTGTGCCCTCAGATTCCCTCATGCTCTTGGGGATCCCTGAAGCCCAGCTCCATTTCCTCCACTGGGGCAAGACTGAAGGGCCGGGATGATACCCTTCATTGGTGCTGCCTCCATAGTTAAAATTCTCCTTCTGTCTGGTACTGCTCCCTTACGCCCACAGGTACTGATCCTGAGGATGTTCCCCAAAGTACTGCCTCTGCACAAATCAGGGTGTTTGGGGACCTCTATTGTGTGCATGACACCGCTCACCTCTCCAGACCCCCATCTTGCATTGGTCAGCCCTCTGGCCTGTGCTCTCTTTCCCACATTCATGCATGGGCCCTCATCTTGGCCCCAGCAGCAATTAGTGCCATGCACCAAATACTTTAGTCACTCAGCCTTCCGGGTTTACTTTCTTGGCCCCTTTTTTTCTTAGAGGGATCTCTGCGCCCCTTTGGTAGCTTCTGGATGGGACTCCAGAGTGAAGGCTTAAGCTTGGCTATCCTGACCCTTGTCCCTTGAGTCTCTTGACTTAAGGACATCCACCCAGTCAACCCTAAAGGAAACCAGCCCTGAATAGGATTGTTGCTGAAGCTGAAGCTCCAATCCTTTGGCCACCTGGTGTGAAGAGTCAACTCATTGGAAAAGACCCTGATATTGGGAAAGAGTGAGGGCAGGAGGAGAAAGGGGAGGCAGAGAATGAGACGGTTGGATAACATCACCGATTCAATGAACATGAGTTTGAGCAAATACCAGAAGACAGTGAAGGACAGGGAATCCTGGTATGCTGCAGTTCATGGGGTCACAAAAATTTGGACAGCACTTAGCAATTAAACAATGACAATAACCCTGACCCTAAAGAACTTAACCCCCTATGACAATGAGTTTAGTATTATTCCTCTGCTATAATTCCTTTCTGCACCTTCTCTCCAGGGGAGCAAAAGGATGGAGGAATGGGGAGAGATGAGAAAACTGATTGTTCTCTTCAAAGATCCAGTTAAATCATATCTTCTTTTTTTTTTCAATCAGCAGACAAAAAATAGAGGCTCTGTTCGTCAGGGTTCTCCAGAGGAGAAAAACCAATAGGAGGAGATAGATCAGATCAGATAGATAGATATTCATATAAAGGAATTTCTTATGAGGAATTGGTCTATATAATAATGGAGACTGAGAAGTCATACTTTCTACTCTCTGAAAGGGCAGAGAGCTGATAGAATATCACAGTCTGAGTCTAAGAGTCTGAGAACCAGAGATGCTGAAGGCCACATTCCAAGGTCAGAATAAGACTATGCCACAACTTCAAGATAGGCACAGGTAGAAAATTCTCCCTTCCTCCACTTTTTTTTTTTTTTTTGGGGGGGGGGGTCTATGCAGACCATCAACTGATTGGGTGGGGCCCACCACATTGAGGAGGGCAATCTGCTTCATTCAGTCCACCAATTGAGATGCGAATTTCATCCAGAATTATACTCACAGACACAATCAGAATCACATTTAAGCTGATGCCTGGGCACCCCATGGCCCAGCCAAAGTGACACATAAAATTAACCTTTCTCTGCATAGTTATGATGTCTGGGTGCCTTGGGACTCACCATTGTTGTGGGGGGTCAGAACTCAGAAGCATCTGGGATACATGGAATTATTGAGAAAAACTGAGACGTCCTTAGGCAAACCTGAGAGTCACTCTTATGGGACAGCCAACCTGAGGGGTACAGCTGAGGGGTGCGATGCTGGTCAACAGCCAGGAGGCTGCTGATGTCAGCCTTCTCCATGGAATACATGCTCCGGGCTCATTGGACCAGAGGGAGGGTGGCAGGCATGAGCTCCTCTCCCTCAAGGCCAGTGGCCCTACCTTGGCTACTCTCAACCTTGTCCTTTCATGTCCCCCAGGGCCAACGGCCTCCTCCCTCTGATGCTGTGACCACAACCCTGGGTGATCCTCCTTCCTTCCACCTGTCCCCAGTCTTGGATAGGCCAGTTACATATTCAATCTATTATTCATGGATAACATGACACCCTGCCCACCAGTCTTAGGGTTTTTATACTTTATACTAAGTCACTTTAGTCGTGTCCGACTCTGTGTGACCCCATAAACAGCAGCCCACCAGGCTTCCCCGTCCCTGGGATTCTCCAGGCAAGAACACTGGAGTGGGTTGCCATTTCCTTCTCCAATGCATGGAAGTGAAAAGAGAAAGTGAAGTTGCTGTGTCATGTCGGACTCTTAGCAACCCTATGGACTGCAGCCTACCAGGCTCCTCCATCCGTGGGATTTTCCAGGCAAGAGTACTGGAGTGGGTGCCATTGTCTTCTCCGTTTGGGTTTTTAAATCCTTTTAAATAATTATTTTTTGAGTATCAAAATACTTTTCTCTTGCAGATTGGAAGATTTGCCTTTTGATACTATTGTCTCAATAGAGACAGCCTCTGTTAAAGGCTAAATGTTGTATGTGGGGCTCTTTCTTTGATAAATTCCTTCCATAATATTCACCCTCCTTGAGAACACATCTAACAGGCAGAGGAAAGGAAAGAGAGGGGCTCTTAAATGTGCAGTCAGTCCTCTGCCTCCTCTTTCCCCTTATTTATTTTGTCTCCTTAGTAAGTTCAAATCCTGGGCACAGTTAGAAGTTGTTGCTGTTGTTCAGTCACCAAGTCGTGTCTGACCCTTTGTAACTGTACTTTCTTTTTAGTGGGACAACATAAAGTGGTCGTGTTTTTCACAAAACCTGCAAGATTGAAGACATCTTTGGAGTCCAGCATACAGGTGTTTCTAAAGCAGCACTGTTTACAATAGCCAGAACGTGGAAGCAACCTAGATGTCCATCCACAGATGAATGGGTAAGAAAGCTGTGGTACATATACACAATGGAGTATTACTTGGCCATTAAAAAGAATACATTTGAATCAGTTCTAAGGAGGTGGATGGAACTGGAGCCTATTATACAGAGTGAAGTAAGCCAGAAACAAAAACACAAATACAGTATACTAATGCATATATATGGAATTTAGAAAGATGGTAAAAAGAACCCTATTTATGAGACAGCAAAAGAGACACTGATGTATAGAACAGATTTTGGACTCTGGGACCGGGAGAGGGTGGGATGATTGGGGAGAATAGCATTGAAATATGTATAATATCATATCTGAAACGAGTCGTCAGTCCAGGTACGATGCGCAATAACAGATGCCTGGGGCTGGAGCACTGGGACGACCTGGAGGGATGGTGTGGGGAGGGGGGAGGGAGGAGGGTTCAGGATGGGGAACACGTGTATACTGGTGGCAGATCCATCTCGATGTATAGTAAAAGCAATACAATAAAAAATAAAAAAATTAAAAAAAATAAAAAATGTTCCCTTTGAAAGAGGTCACCTGCTCCTCCTTTCTTTCCTCTCCTACCCTCTCATCTTTCCTTCTCTGATGAGATCTTCCAGTGAACCAAGGGTGAGATTGGTGAGCAGCTTCCCAGGTTTCACCAGCTATCTAAGATCTTTATAAGCTTAGTCAACACTGCCTATCCCAGAGAATGCAGGAAAGAGGCAGTGATCCAGGGGTCTAGAAGTAACTTTTCCCATCCCTCTCCCCCACACATATGTACAGATAGAATTGTACATTTAGTGGGACTTGGATTGGACTCAATTCTTTAGACAATAGTGGCTGTTTCTACCTGAAAATACTCTTGAAAGTGCTGACCCCTCATCCAAGCAAATGGGAGTAAGTGCACAAGTGCCCATCAGCAAAGAAATGCATGAAGGCATCACCTGACACCCCACTCTTCCCAGAGAGGGAATGCCACTGGAACTGGGACACAGTGACCCACAAGCTCACGAGACAACACAGAGGAGGAGCTTGCAAATGTAACATGAGCCAAAGAAGCTGAACAGGAAAGTACAAATTGTGATTCCGTTTGTGCTGTTTGTTGTTCAGTCACTGAGTTGTGTTTGACTCTTTGTGACCCCCATGGACTGCGTCACACCAAGCTTCCCTGTCCTTCACTATCTCCCTGAGTTTGCTCAAAGTCATGTCCATTGAGTTAGTGATGCTATCGAATCATCTCACTCTCTGCCACCCTTTTTTCCTTTTGCCTTCAATCTTTCCCAGCATCAGGGTCTCTTCCAAATAAGGTGACTCTTCACATCAGTCAGTTCAGTCGCTCAGTAATGTCCGACTCTTAGCGACCCCATGGACTGCAGCATGCCAGGCTTCCCTGTCCATCACCAATTCCCGGAGCCTACTCAAACTCATGTCTATCATGTCGGTGATGTCATCCAACCATCTTATTCTCTGCTGCCCTCTTCTCCTTTTGCCTTCAATCTTTCCCAGCATTAGGGTCTTTTCCAAGGAGTCAGTTCTTTGCATCAAGTGGCCAAAGTATTGGAGTTTCAGCTTCAACATCAGTCCTTCCAATGAATATTCAGGACTGATATCCCTTAGGATGGACTGGATGGATCTCCTTGCAGTTCAAGGGACTCTCAAGAGTCTTCTCCAACACCACAGTTCAAAAGCATCAATTCTTTGGTGATCAGCTTTCTTTGTAGTCCAACTCTCACATCCAAACATGACTATTGGAAAAACCATAGCTTTGACTAGACAGACCAGACAGACTTTGTTGGTAAAGTAATGTCTCTGTTTTTTAATATGCTGTCTATGTTGGTCATAGCTTTTCTTCCAAGGAGCAAGTGCCTTTTAATTTCATGGCTACAGTCACCATTTGCAGTGATTTTGGAGCCCCCCAAAATAAAGTCTGTCACTGTTTCCATTGCTTCCCCATCTATTAGCCATGAAGTGATGGGACCAGATGCCATGATCTTAGTTTTATGAATGTTAAGTTATAAGCCAACTTTTTCACTCTCCTCTTTCACTTTCATCAAGAGGCTCTTCAGTTCTTCTTCACTTTCTGCCGTGAGGGTGGTGTCATCTGTGTATCTGAGGTTATTGACATTCCTCCTGGCAATGTTGATTTCAGCTTGTGCTTCATTTAGCCCAGCATTTCACATGATGTTAAATAAGCAGGTGATAATATACAGCCTTGACGTTCACATAAGGTGGCCAAAATATGAGAGTTTTAGTTTCAGCATCAGTCCCTCTCATGAATTTTCAGGGTTGATTTTCTTTAGGATTGATTAGTGTGATCTCCTTGCAGTCCAAGGGACTCTCAAGAATCTTCTCCAGCACCACAATTTCCAAGTATTAATTCTTTGGCCCTCAGCTTTCTTTATGGTCCAACTCTCATATCTATCCATGACTACTGGAAAAATCATAGCTTTGACTAAACAGAGCTTTGTTGACAAAGTGATGTCTTTGCTTTTTAATATTTGCCTAGGTTTGTCATAGCTTTTCTTCTAAGGAGCAAGCGTCTTTTAATTTCATGGCTGTAGTCACTGTCCTCAGTCATTTTGGAGCTCAAGTAAATAAAATCTGTCACTGCTTCTACTTTTTCCTCATCTATATGCCATGAAGTGATAGGACCAGATTCCATGATCTTAAATTTTTCAGAGTTTCAAGCCAGATTTTTCACTCTCTTCTTTCATTAAGAGGCTCTTTAGTTCCTCTTTGCTTTCTGCCATGAGAAGGGTATCATCTGCATATCTGAGGTTGTTGCTATTTCTCCTGGCAATATTGCTTTCAGCTTGTGATTCATCCAGCCTGACATTTCACATGATGTACTCTGTATATGATACAGCTTTGTCATACTCCTTTCCCTATTTTGAACCAGTCTGTTGTTCCACATCTTGTTCTAACTGTTTCTTCTTGACCCGCATAGAGGTTTTTCAGGAGACGGATAAGATGGTCTGGTATTCCCATCTAATCAAGGAAACTAAGCTCTGCTGATGGAAGTCAGGGTAACAGTGGCCCTGGTCCCACTCTAACCAGGTGATCCTTCCTTGGGGTTGCTGACATCTGCTCTTGTTCTGGGGCTGGACGTGTGGGTTGAACAGTTAGTGAGACTTCAATAAATCATGCACTTATGAAATGTGCTGTGTGTGTGTGTGTATGTGTATCTCACATTTAAAAGTAAAAAAATTCAAGGGCCACATCTGTGTGGAGTGGGGAGTTCAGAAAGTCCATGTGGGTCTCTGGGAAGAAGAGGCCCACAGATACCACTCTCCTTGTCCATGGCACTTCCTTCTTGGTGTTCTGGTCTACAGCCCCCTTTCCAGGGGCTGTAAGTGACAAGCTGGGGTTATAGTAGGGGATGGCCAGTACAGATTGAAGTGAGATCTCCCAGTGTCACCCACTGTGTGATCATGGCTTTGAGATGGCTGACAAAAGGGAAAATAAATAAATATATGAATCATTATCGCCATTTTTAACATTAAGACTCCAGATTATCCAGCACAGTGAAAACACAGAAGAGCGTTTTGATAATTGAAGTTGAAGATCCAGGTTTCTTCCAGAATGTATGCAGAAGGACAAACAGATAAAAGTACAAGAAGAAGCAAAGGTGTGAGGGGCAGCTCTTGGTCCTAGAGCTCTAGGAGGAGAAGCCTGGGAGAGGATGAGAGCTGAAAACCTCCCCGAGCCAAGGAAATGGGTTTCCAGTGGCAAACTTTTTTTGTAAATATAGTCCAGGATTTATTATTATTGTTGTTGCTGTTATTTGTTTGATTCATGTAAAACTGACCTTTTAAGAGGAATAAATTCAGTTTTCCTCTCAGAAACCCTTAAAAACAGAACAGTCCTCTTTGAGATAAAAGAGGACAAACCAATACAAAACTTTCACTTCCTCATTTCTTTTGTTGAATCTCAAGGGAACTTAAGGAAAAAACAAAACACTGAGATACCCGGTTCTATTTTAAGAACAGCAGGTATTTCCACATTGGTGCTTTGACTTATTTCTAGACTAGAAACTGAATTGCAGGTCCTGTCACAGAGCCCCGTCCCATCTGGCATTTGCTCTTCACGGGGCATGGGAAAGAGCAGCGTGGGGTCAAGCCAGAAAGGCAGTTTTGTCTTTTTCATGATCGAATGCAAGAATGTACTGCTTTTAGCATCTACTGTGATATGACACACAGAGGTCAGGATTGGAGCTTAGTCTTTTCTGGAAATGATTCCTTTGAATCAGGAGGACCACTTAAAGAAAAGAAGCAGAATTGCTTGTTCCCTGGTAACTTATGTCACTGCTGTTACGTGCAGCTTTCTTTGTCAAGACTTTATCTGGAAGCTTCTTGTGGGAGGTTTGTTCCCATCCAAAGTATGGTGGTATTCAAGTCACTGCAAATGTACCTGCCAGAGGGGTTGCTTCTATTTCTAGAACCATGCATGCCTGAATGAATATGTAGGCGGGGATTTCACAGATTTCAAGTATGAGTGTTCTCCATAAGGAAGCCCACACGTTTGAATGCAGACTAGTACAGCCACTATGAAGAACAGTGTGGCGATTCCTTAAAAAACTGGAAATAGAACTGCCTTATGATCCAGCAATTCCACTGCTGGGCATACACACTGAGGAAACCAGAATTGAAAGAGATACATGTACCCCAATGTTCATCACAGCACTGTTTATAATAGCCAGGACATGGAAGCAACCTAGATGTCCATCAGCAGATGAATGGATAAGAAAGCTGTGGTACATATACACAATGGAGTATTACTCAGCCATTAAAAAGAATACATTTGAATCAGTTCTAATGAGGTGGATGAAACTGGAGCCTATTATACAGAGTGAAGTAAGCCAGAAAGAAAAACACCAATACAGTATATTAATGTATATATATGGAATTTAGAAAGATGGTAATGGTGACCCTATATGTGAGACAGCAAAAGAGACACAGATGTATAAAACATCTTTTGGATTCTGTGGGAGAAGGCGAGGGTGGGATGATTTGAGAGAATAGCATTGAAACATGTATATTATCATATGTGAAACAGATCGCCAGTCCAGGTTTCATGCATGAGACAGGGTGCTCAGGGCTGGTGCACTGGGATGACCCTGAGGGATGGGAATGGGGAAGGTGGGGGGTTCAGGATGGGGAACACATATACGCCCATGGCCGATTCATGTCAATGTATGGCAAAAACCACTACAACATTGTAAAGCAATTAGTCTCCAATTAAAATAAATAAATCTTAAAAAAGTTAAAATATAAAAAAAAAATTGTATCAAGAAAAAGATAAAGTACTTAGAATGTCAATTTTTAAAATAAAGTCACTTTTACATGAAGTTTGGAAAATTGTATGGAGAGTGTAGACATTGGGAAAGCCACCTTCTCATTTGTAATTTCTGTGGTAGGCAACTTCTGAAATGGGTCCCACTTGTACCCACCCACTGATATTTATACTGTTCTGTACTACCCTCCATTTGAATCTAAGCAGGGACTAGTGACTTGTTTCTAATAAATATATAGTAGGAAAAGTTATGAGATGTTATTTCCAATATTAAGTTGCAAAAGATTGTGATTTCCACCTTGCTCTCTTTTGTCTTCTCATTTGCTCAGTCTCATGAATCTAGTGGCCCTGTGTGAGTCTTCTAGGAAGATGCCCACATAGTGAGGAGTAAAGGGAGAAGTCTGGCCAATAGTGTACAAAGAACTGAATCCTCCAGACAGGGGTGAGCTTGGGAGCACTCTTCTACTAGTAGTCTTCAGACAATGCTGGTTCAGCTGGCACCTAGAAGGCAGCCTTTTGAGTGACCAGAATCAGAAGACCCAGCTTAGCAGTGACTTAGATTCCTGACCCACCAAAAGTGAGATAATAAATACTGCTGTGAGCCACACACACACACACACACACAAAAAAAAAGAATCCCCACAACATTTGAGTTTGAAATGACTACCTGGATCATCAGGTCCAGGAGTCCCAACAAAGCCTATCTTGAGGTGGGGCTGCTGGAGGGAGTTCCAAGTCGGTGCCTCCAGGGTTGGCACCTGCTGTGAGTATTGCCACACTACCTCCATTTATGCACTGTGCTAAGATTTCATTTGACAACACTTACCAAAGTTAAAAAGAACTGAAAACCACTCAGTTACTTGCGGCCTTTATTTTACAAACAGGAAAAACAGGCACAGAGAAGCATGCTGATCAAGGATTCCCAAACACAAAGATGAACAGATAACTGAGAACTCTCAAACATCAGAGAAAATTGAACATTATGAAAAGGCAACAATTCAACATATGGAAGGAGCCCATTTGGCAAAGTCTTAAAGGTAATCACAATATAGTCAAGGAGATTAGAGAATGCAAACTATTCATAAAACAAGAAGAGTTGGTTATGAAAAAGAACTAGGAAACTTGGAAATTAAAAAAAAAAGATTGCTTAAAAAAACCCCTCAATAAGTAGGTTCAGTAGCAAATGACATGATTGAAGAATGATTTAGTGAACTAAAAGAGCAGTCATTTCTTGCAGAATATTCCTTAGGACAAGAAAATCAGAATAGGAGAGAATAGTGAACACTAAAGGGGAGAGTCAGAAGCTTCATCACTTATTTTCCTAGAGTTAGAGGAGAACAGACAGAATCCAGGGAGGAAAACAAAAGAATCTTTACCAGATATTTTCAGTTCTAAGCAGGATTAGCCTTACCACTGTGTGGCCTTTGCAGTCTATGGGGCCCTATGCTTGAAAGGCTGTTGACTTGACTTAATACCTTGCTGTCTCTAACTTGAAATTGTTAATAATTTAAGCTTTGAATTTATGTTTTGTAAGTGAGATCTGATGGGGAAAATGGAGCGTACATGTGAGAGAGGAGACGTTGTGCAGAACTGGCATCTGCTGGTCTCCTGTTGCCTGACTCAAATTCACAGTGCCCCATAAACAGAGTAATTGTGCACCAAGATGCAGGGAGTTCATTCAGCAAGACTCAGAGTGAGTACAGGTAAGTGTGCAGCTTTACAGCCAAGTGAAGGGGTGGTGACAGCTCTGCAAAGCCACTCTCTACTTGAACCAGAACTTGCTTCAAATGCACAGGGAAGGCAGTGGCCGGCTCAGCAACATGGCACCAAGGCACCCTGGCCTAGCCTCCCTTACCCATTTACATCTCTGTATCAGCCAACACTACTCTAGATGAATGGATAAGAAAGCTGTGGTACATATACACAATGGAGTATTACTCAGCCATTAAAAAGAATACATTTGAATCAGTTCTAAGGAGGTGGATGGAACTGGAGCCTATTATACAGAGTGAAGTAAGCCAGAAAGAAAAACACAAATGCAGTATACTGACGCATATATATGGAATTTAGAAAGATGGTAACAATGACCCTGTTTACGGGACAGCAAAAGAGACACTGATGTATAGAACAGGCTTTTGGTCTCTGGGAACGGGAGAGGGTGGGATGATTTGGGAGAATGGCATTGAAATATGTATAGTCTCATGTCTGAAACGAGTCGCCAGTCCAGGTACGATGCCTGATAGCGGATGCCTAGGGCTGGTGCAATGGAACGACCCGGGGGGAATGGTATGCGGAGGGAGGAGGGAGGAGGGTTCAGGATGGGGAACACATGTATACTTGTGGAGGATCCATCTCGATGTATGGCAAAAGCAATACAATACTGTAAAGTTAAGCAAAATGAAATTTAATTGAAATGCTAAAAAAAAAAAAAATAAAGTGCTAACACAGCAGGAAAGGGAAGCACATTCTTATTTAGTTCTTCCTTTCTCTTCATCAGGCCAAAGTGTCAATAAGTGAACTAAAAATGCTTGAGTTAGTTTTGTGCAGTATTTCCATTGTTCAGGTAAGAATGAAATATACCTGCATGGGGACTTCCCTAGTGGTCCAGTGGTTAAGATTCTGTGCTCCCGATGCAGGGGATTCAGGTTCAATTCCTGGTCAGGGAACTAGTTCTCCGATATGGCAACAAAGATCCTGTATGCTGCAATTAAGATCCAGCACAGCCAAATAATTTTTCTCTTTAAAGAAAGAAATACACCTGCATGAATTACACAAATACTATGTAGTTTTAATGGCTCTTCACGTGGCTCAGATACTCTTGCATTTACATTTAAAGTGACATTGCACAGGATGAAGGTGAATGCTAAAATGTATGCTAAAAATGAAAAATTTTAACTTTTGTTTATTCGAAACAGCATTAAAAACACCATGCACAGTGGAATATTAGCCATTTAAAAAGAATGAAATAATGCCATTTGCAGCAACATGGATGGATCTAGAGATTGTCATACGGAGTGAAGCAAGTCAGACAGAGAAGGAGAAATGTCGTATGACATCCCTTTTATGTGGAATCTAAAACAAAATGGTATAAATGAACTTACAGAACAGAAACAAACTCACAGCCTTAGAGAACAAACTTAGCGGTTGCTAGAGGGGAAGATGCGGGGAAAGACAGTTAGGCAGTTTGGGATGGACATGTGCACACTGCTATATGGCTGGTGCACTGGGACGACCCAGAGGGATGGTAGGGGGAGGGGAGGTGGGAGGAGGGTTCATGATGGCGAACACATGTATACCTGTGGCGGATTCATTTTGATATATGGCAAAAACCAATACAATATTGTAAAGTTAAAAAAAGAAAATTAAATTAAATTAAAAAAAATAAAAAGGATAACCAAAACACGATTCAAGTCAAGAGAGTCTATGAAGGAAAGGAAAGCTTTATACTATGGTGTCTATAAGTATGCTGTCTTTCAGGGCCCCACATTTAAATTTTTCACGGGGTACTGTGAATGAGGTAACAGGCCATCTTTAAATGGCCTGATAGATTCACAGCAAAATATACTTTAAACATGTTTCTTTTGGAAATTCAAAGGTAAAGGGGAATTTTTTGAGCTTTTAAGAGACAGAGAGTTCAATGACAAGAAATGAGAGTGACCAGGACAAGTGAAGGCTGAGCTGGGTAAGGATTTTGTTGTTGATCAAGACAGTGCCACTTTGGATGTGAGCACTGCAGGCTGCCCCTCCAGGGCTCCCTACTCGGTGAGGCCACACGGGCAAGGCCCACAGCCTCTCAACATTTGGGTGGCCCAGGCGGCACCTTGTCTTCATCTGGTCTAGAAAGCAAAGGAGGTGGAGAAGCCAGCGTCCCAGGGCAGTAAGGTGGCTGGTTGTGAAATCCCCAGGGCTGTCTCCTTGCAGAACCGGCAGGGCTGGCTCTGGATCAGGGCCAGGTTCCCGGACGTGCAGAGACGCAGCCTGCTGGGCCCCGCGGGGCTGTAGGCAGGGCTACAGGTTGGAACAAAGCGCCCACTTCTCTGGCGCCTGGACACTGGGGCCCAGCAGAAAGCCCAGGAGGATGGCATGGTTTGGGGAGGCTGTGACAGACGTGGCCAGAACTGAAGGACACTTGAGCCACCTGGGAGACTGCTGTTACCCGTGTTAGGATGGCCAGGACTAACTCTGAGTTCATGCCCTGAGTTCATGCACTTATGGACACACTCACACACAACTACAAACAGACACACATAAACATCTGCAGACAGACATACAAAGACACACACATTTACAGACACACACACACACACACCTAGAGACACACACAACACACAAATATTAAAATACATTCCACAGATATATACATAGACACACACACAAACTCATGGGCACATGCAGACATATAAACCACTATGAGGTACCATTTCACGCCAGTCAGAATGGCTGTGATCCAAAAGTCTACAAGCAATAAATGCTGGAGAGGGTGTGGAGAAAAGGGAACCCTCTTACACTGCTGGTGGGAATGCAAACTAGTGCAGCCACTATGGAGAACAGTGTGGAGATTCTTTAAAAAATTGGGAATAGAACTGCCTTATGATCCAGCAATCCCACTGCTGGGCATACACACTGAGGAAACCAGAATTGAAAGAGACATGTGTACCCCAATGTTCATCACAGCACTGTTTATAATAGCCAGGACATGGAAGCAACCTAGATGCCCATCAGCAGATGAATGGATAAAGAAAGCTGTGGTACATATACACAATGGAGTATTACTCAGCCATTAAAAAGAATGCATTTGAGTCAGTTCTAATGAGGTGGATGAAACTGGAGCCTATTATACAGTGAAGTAAGCCAGAAAGAAAAACACCAATACAGTATACTAACGCATGTATATGGAATTTAGAAAGATGTTAACAATAACCTTGTATACAAGACAGCAAAAGAGACACTGATGTATAGAACAGTCTTTTGGACTCTGTGGGAGAGGGAGAGGGTGGGATGATTTGGGAGAATGGCATTGAAACATGTATAATATCATATATGAAACTAGTCGCCAGTCCAGGTTCGATGCTCGATACTGGATGCATGGGGCTGGTGCACTGGGATGAGCCAGAAGGATGGTATGGGGAGGGAGGTGGGAGGAGGGTTCAGGATGGGGAACACATGTATACCTGTGCAGATTCATTTCGATATATGGCAAAACCAATATAATATTGTAAAGTTAAAAAATAAAATAAAATTTAAAAAAATAAAGAATTAAAAAAAAACACACACAGACATGCACATATGCACACACACACATAGACATCTACACACACACACACACACACACACACACACACACACACATACACGATGAAAATTTCTCCTTTGGCTCTTTAAATACAGAAACCAGGGAAGGAAATATACAAACAATTCAGTTTGGCCGAGCAAACTCCTGGGCAATGTTAGGAGCTGGTGAACTATACAGGGAGCCGGGGTTCATTTCATCCCTCCCCCTTCATCCCTTGGTAGAGGCACTGATGAACAAATGCAGCCAAGCCATCCAGGAGGAGCGATACAGGGCAGAAAAGTCCAGTCAGCTGGGGTGTTGGAAAACCCCTAGGTGAGCACCCATTCCCATCCTTGATGGGCTGGTCCAGGCTCAGAAAGGAATGAAATACAACTCCTGCTTCAAAGGACTTCCAGCTGGACGTCCACAAAATATACGTCTCAAGTTGGATGGTACATTGTGTTATAGGGACCATGAGAGTGAGGGAATGCAAGGGAGTGGGTGCTTGGCAGTGGAAGGAGGGGAAGATTTATGGGGAAAGAGGCATGGGCTAACTTCTTTGGTTGGAAGGGCTCAGGCCAGAGAGTGAGGCCAGGGCAGACACACAGGCACCCTCACTGGGCTGGTGTGAAGGGAAACTTCTGGCCAAGGACCCCAAGGACATACGGAGTCATGTTAACAGGTTCTTATGCTGCAGGAGTTCTATGCATTTTCTAAAAAATTATTTCATATTGGAAGATAATTGCTTTACAAAGTTGTGTTGGTTTCTGCCATACATCAACATGAATCAGCCATAGGTATACACATGTCCTCGCCCTCTTGAACCTCCTTCCCACGTGCCAGCCCATCTCACCCCTCTAAGTCATCACAGAGCACCAGGCTGAGCTCCCTATGTTATACAGCAACATTTCACTGGCTATGTATTTTACACATGGTAATGTGTATATTTGGAGAAGGAAATGGCAACCCACTCCAGTGTCCTTGCCTGGAGAATCCCAGGGACAGGGCATCCTGGTGGGCTGCCGTCTATGAGGTCGCACAGAGTTGGACACGACTGAAGTGACTCAGCAGCAATGTATATATTTCAAGGCTATTCTCTCAATTTGTCTCACCCTCTCCTTCTCCTGCTGTGTCCACAGTCTATTCTGTATGTCTGAGTCTCTATTCCTGCCCTGCAAATAGATTTATCAATACCACTTTTCTATATTCCATATATATATATGGAATATATGATAACTAGTTTAATATAAGAACATATATCGTTAATATACGATACTTTTTTTTCTCTTTCTGACTTACTTCACTCTGTATAACATGCTCTACATTTATCCACTTAGTTCTGTGCATTTTAAATGTGCTTTCTGGATCTCTGATAGGGGGCTATTATCTACACAGGTTTCTGTAAGAATTCAACCACAGACTCTATTTTGCTCAGCAGGATACAGCCTGTGAATCCTGATGTGAGCAGATGGTGGAGGCTGTGAGGGTTATGAGGAGGTGACAGGTTGTAGCTGGAAGATAGGACAAGTGGGTCCTGACTCTAATGCACAGCAGAGTTAATCCAGTTTGCCAGATCAACAGCATGTGTTGCTGGAAAGTTGCTGTTGGCTAAAAAGGACTGACCCTGGGTTGAAGGGCTAAATAAGAGGTGAGGGAATGGATCTCACTTGATCGTTCTCTCTGTGGTTGGAAAGAGAAGGTGCACAGAGAAATCTCCAAGTCCAGTCATTTATAAACAGAGACAAGTGTATATTGATAATGGGGATTCCTGTGGGAGTGGGTGATGTAGATCTGGTAGCATCTACACTGTAGAAGCAGACTCCGTGCTGCGGCTGAGGCCTGGAGACTCACTCTGGACCATCCAAGGGTGCCAAGTCCAGGTTTGGTCCAGGGTTTTAGCAGTACCTCCCAGGCATAAAGAACCCTCCAGCCTTGGGGTCCACATGCGAACAGAAAGGCCTTTGGCCCTTGATCCTTGAAAGTCTGGACAAAAGAAGACCATGCGGTGGCTGCCCTTGCTCTTATGTATCCAGCTTTGGCATCTGGTCCCAGAGTTGCCCCCTGGGTGCTGAGGACCTCTTGGACTCCTTGTGTAAGGCCAGGCTCTGTAGATGCCTGGGAGGAAAAGTTTAGGGAGACTCCCCCCACTGCTGCCAAAGAATTCATGCTTTCGAACTGTGGTGCTGGAGAAGACCCTTGAGAGCCTCTTGGACAGCAAGGAAATCAAACTAGTCTATCCTAAAGAGATCAACTCTGAATATTCATTAGAAGGATCGATGCTGAAGCTGAAGCTCCAATACTTTGGCCACCTGATGTGAAGAGCCAACTCATTAGAAAAGATTCAGATTCTGGGAAAGATTGAAGGCAAGAGGAGAAGAGGATGAGATGGTTGGATGTTATCACCGACTCAATGGACATAAGGGTGAGCAAATTGTGAGATAATGAAGGACAGGAAACCCTGGAGTGCTGCAGTCCATGGGGGTCACAAAAGTTGGACATGATTTAGTGCCTGAACAACACCAACAACCCCCCACTGCCCTCAAAGCCTGCCCTTCTTTCTCTAATCCATTCCTCAGCATGCACATAAGTTCTAACTCTAGCCTCACCCTCTCATGCTGCAGAAAAATGTGATAAAGCATGATGCACAGGTTGGAGCTTATTTCTCAAGCTGAATCTCCCACTTTGCCTGGAGGTGCTGTGGTGGGAGGGCTGGGACACAGCTCCTGAGTGGGTCACTTGAAATTCTTCATGGTGGTGTGCCCAAGTGCAGGGGAAACTGGACCACAAAACACATTTGTTTGGGGTCTAAATCCCTGCCCTTTGTGTGAGTGTTATCTGCAGATCAGGAGTCAGTTAACTAGAAGGAAGTAAGAGAAAATGTAGACACACCAACCTAGAAGAGTGATCTGTCACTCTTGACATTTCTCAGATATTTGGGGGTGTGTCAAGGAGGCAGCTAACCCTTGGCTTTGCTCCAAGGTCTGGGAATCGGGAAATGACACTTCAGCCCTGCAGTGGGATTTCCTCCACTTGCTGATGATCGGTGACCTGGGTGGAATAGAAAGAGCTTCGAGTAAGTATTTATGAACTCCACGGACTCTAACCACATCCATCTTGGGGACTTAGTTGCTCCCCTTGTAAAACAGGGTGGGTTAGACCTGGGACCCTTTGTGATACCCCCTTATAACCTGTATCCAAACCATGCTGACTACATAGCAAACACATTGTTTATAGATTTCTTTTAATCAAAGGCTTGGACTATACAAGCCTGAATTAAGCAATCTGAGTATTTCTGAAGTCTGAGTGGCCTCAGGAATATGTGGTGAGTCCTTTAGTTCCCAAAGATTCTAGACTGGGGAAGAACAGGCTTGAATGAGGGGCCCTTCCACCTCAGCCATTCAGCCTCCCACCTCAAAATGAGCCCATCTCAAGGTCAGGCCAGCAGGAATGAACGCGCGCCAGGCAGATCTTTAACAAGAGGACATAAAGAAGCCTTTCAAATCCCCTCTACTAGTCAATACCTAATGGCAAAGATTAGAAATTGCTTCCCTGAATAGAGTAGCCAGCTGCCAACCACTTACATTTGAAGTAAATCACTCACTACATCTTTCTACGGGCCAAAATGTGAATTCCAGTGCTGCAACTTATTGTTGACTTTCAGGCTTTTGTGGAAATAGGCGGAACCTAAATCACTGCCATGGCATCTGGTCCCATCACTACATGGGAAATAGATGGGGAAACAGTGGAAACAGTGTCAGACTTTATTTTTCTGGGCTCCAAAATCACTGCATATGGTGACTGCAGCCATGAAATTAAAAGATGCTTACTCCTTGGAAGGAAAGTTATGACCAACCTAGATAGCATATTCAAAAGCAGAGACATCACTTTGCCAACAAAGGTTCGTCTAGTTAAGGCTATGGTCTTTCCTGTGGTCATGTATGGATGTGAGAGCTGGACTGTGAAGAAGGCTGAGCGCCGAAGAATTGATGCTTTTGAACTGTGGTGTTGGAGAAGACTCTTGAGAGTCCCTTGGACAGCAAGGAGATCCAACCAGTCCATTCTGAAGGAGATCAACCCTGGGATTTCTTTGGAAGGAATGATGCTAAAGCTGAAACTCCAGTATTTTGGCCACCTCATGCGAAGAGTTGACTCATTGGAGAAGACTCTGATGCTGGGAGGGATTGAGGGCAGGAGGAGAAGGGGACGACAGAGGATGAGATGGCTGGATGGCATCACTGACTCGATGAATATGAGTCTGAGTGACCTCCGGGAGTTGGTAATGGACAGGGAGGCCTGGCGTGCTGCAGTTCATGGGGTCGCGAAGAGTCGGACACGACTGAGCAACTGATCTGATCTGAAATCACTGCCTCCGGGGCTTCCCAGGTGGCGCTAGTGGTAAAGAACCCAGTAGGCCTAAGAGAAACGGGTTCAATCCCTGGGTCAGGCAGATCCCCTGGAAGAGGGCACGGCAACCCACTCCAGTATTCTTGCCTGGAGAATCCCATGGACAGAGGAGCCTGGCAGGCTGCAGTCCACAGCGTCGCAAAGAGTCAAGACAGGACTGAAGTCACTTCGCCCGCAGGCATGCAAATTGCTGCCCCCAGGACTGGTGAACTCTCTCCCAGGTGTTGCGCTGCCACCTAGTGGCCGCTTGGGGAGAGGCCCCGCTGGGTGTTTGTCCTGCAGCGGAGGGCTGCCCTGACAGCCATGCTCCTGGGAGGGAGCCAAGGAGCCTGCTGCCTTCCTGCCCTGGTCTGGTCAGACTGCCTATGTTGACTTGATGGGATGGTCATCCCTCCCATCTTTGTCTTTCCCTTCTTTTCCTCACCTCTCATCTCTTAAAAGGGGTTCAATCCATTGAAATACCCCCCACCCCCACCTGCACCCCCCTGCAGCACATGACAAGGTTTTTGGTTGGAGAGGAGGCTTCTAAGTCTCAGAAATCATCCTGAATTTGGCCCTGGCACAGGTTTACTGAGCCCCAGCAGGTTAGGATGACACCATTCAGGAGGACCGGACTCCTAATCTTCAGGGTTTCAGGAATACGGCTTACTTGGGTATCTTGGTTCTGCCCTGGCACCCCTAGTTCACTAGGTCATTGTAACAGGGTGCTGAGCAGCCCAGAACAACCTCTCCAGGTTGTCACTTGGTGGCTTCACAGTGGCTCACACCTGTGGGATGTGGGTGCCTCCCTGAACATGAATGGCACAGAGATGCTATCCCCTTCCTGGGTGGCCCTGGAGCTGGTGTCTGTGGGCTTCTCAGATGGCTTGAGAAACAGGCCACAGACAGGCTTGTGGGCCCAAGGGGTGGTGGACTCTGGGTGGCAGGAACCCAGGGTCCCACACCCGGTTCCCTTTCTGCCTCCTCCCCAAGAAGCCCTCTGTACAGGTGGGATGATTATCACTGATTTAGCAGCTAAAGCAGCACCAGGGAGAAGGTGGCTTTCTCCAGGCACCTGTGAGAGAGGCAGAGGAAACTGGGGCCTGGTCCAGTTTCACAAACAGGCTCTGGGTTCCTCTTCCACAATGGTCCTTCCATAGGGGGTTCAGTGCAGGAGACCCAGGTTTGATCCCTGGGTCGGGAAGATCCCCTGGAGAAGGAAATGGCAAACCACTCCAGTATTCTTGCCTGGAGAATCCCATGGACAGAGGATCCTGGTGGGCTGCAGTCCCTGGGGTCGCAATAGTTGGACACAACTTAGCGACTAAACCACCAGCACCTGGGAGGTTGGAATTCACCTTTACTAGAGCAAAATGCTGCCTGGGCTGTTTCCTCAGGTAATAGCTCTGGGGCTACTCTGGGCTGTAGAAAACCTGCTGTGGGCTTTTTCTTCTCTCTCCTCCAGCTTTTTTATCACTCTCTCTCTCTCTCTCTCTTTGTCTCCAACATATAATCTCAGCTCTCCAGGGTTACTCTGTCCCTTCGGATGCCAATGGGTGGGAGGGTGACACTTGCCTTTGACCTCCAAAGTCCTTGAGCTCTTTCACTTGGGAGGGGGCTGGAAAGCAGAGGAGTTCCACCATGAGGCTCTATAGTTCGGGGTTAGAACTGATGACCTTGGGGTTGTGATGACCAAAGTTCTGTGGGGTCATAGGGCAAAGCCAGAATACAGTGGCTGGACTGGGCACAATCCCTCCTCAGATCTGGCTGAACAAACTCCCACAGAGAGGCCCTGATGAGAGCCAGGAAGCCACAGCTTGTGGGGACATGGCCCTGGGCAGACCTGCCTGTCACTGTTCCCTTGTCCAGGTGGGTGAGGGTCTTGGGAAACCCCTTTCAGTGCCTTTACCTGCCTGCTGCCCACCTGGGCGGCCCATGCCCAGCACCAGGTAAACACAGTGGCTGTTTGACACCAACTATCAATGCCTGGAAAATCCCATGGACGGAGGAGCCTGGTAGGCTGCAGCCCATGGGGTCACTAAGAGTTGGACACGACTGAGCGACTTCACTTTCACTTTTCACTTTCATACATTGGAGAAGGAAATGGCAACCCACTCCAGTGTTCTTGCCTGGAGAATCCCAGGGACGGGGGAGTCTGGTGGCTGCTGTCTATGGGGTCACACAGAGTCGGACACAACTGAAATGACTTAGCAGTAGCAGCAGCATCAATGCCTGGGCACTTTCTCCAGGTAAGCTTGACCTCCCTCAGCTCCCAGCAATTTTGTTTCTCCCTGTGGCTGGCCCTGTATATGAAAAGCTGTTGGGGCCGTGTGGAATGGCCTGGACATAGGGGAGCAGGGGGGAAGGGATCCTGGATTCTAGCAGTGCTCCCTCTTGTCCAGACGACTTCTGACATCTGTCTCTCCACTACCACCACTGCCATGCCCACTGGCCAGAATTGGATTGAATGCTGGGGCCGGAGAAAGGATCTGTGGCCGTGAACATGAGTGGGGGTCTCTAGGCTGTTAAACACAGCCCTTCAGAGATCATAGTGGGGTGCCTCAGATGGTTCCTATTTCTCTGCCTGACCTGGAAGCAGGGAGACCTAGGTTGGGGGTAGCAGCGCCCAGCCAGGCTATTGGAGGCATGGACCCATGGTAAAAGTATTTCTTTATGCAAATATAATCATGCCTGAAACAAAGTGTTGGTTGTTCATCATGCCCAACTCTTTGCTACCCCCATGGGCTCTGGCAGGCCAGACTCCTCTGTCCATGGGATTCTCCAGGCAAGAGTACTGGAGTGGGGTGCTGTGCCCTCCTCCAGGGGATCTTCCTGACCCAAGGAACAAACCTGGGTCTCCCACCTTGCAGACAGATTCTTTACTATCTGAGCCATGAGTCAGATTCTCTGAGTGAGAACATTCCTCTAAGGTCAGCATTTCTGAGCCCATGGGCCTTGAAGGGACACAGGAGCAGACACACAGGTACATAGCAATGACACCTGGCTTCTCCAAGGACTCTCAGGGCCCTGCACTTTTGCTGGGGTGACATGGCCAGAGCCTGGTCTGTTGTAGGTGGGCAAGCCCATGTTACAGAAAGAGGGAGAACCTCAGAGCAGGGCCAGCCAGTCCTGGTCAGCTACCTGCCCACAGATGTCCTCAGTTACACAGCACTGTGTTCTGACCCTGTGCTGGTCTGGGTGCTGGGACCCAGGGTGAGCAGGACCTGGGTCTCCTGCCCTCCTGCCTGTGACCCTGACCCCAACCCCTGCAGACTTGTGGACTCTGTGGGGACAGAGTCCCGTCTCCTCTGGCTCAGGGATCAGGAACCTGCTTAGTGCTGCAGGGAGCAGAAGGGGTCAGGCCAAATACCCTCACAGAGAAAGTGGTGGAGTCCTGGAGACAGTCAGGCCACAGCTGTCAGCATCTGAAGTGCAGCGCCCTCTGACCCCCAGCAGTTCACATGCATCGCAGCACAGGACACGCAGGACCAGAGTCCTGGGGGGCACTGGGTTATTTGTAAAGAGCCTGGGAGCAGGTGGTCCTCTGAGAAGCCGACTCTAAGGAAACGTCAGGGCAAGTGTTTATCAGCTAGAGCGTGTATTGCACACCAGGAGTGGAGAGAGGCAGGGCCACAGCTGCCTTCCCATGGGGCTCGTGTGGCCCAGTAGAGCTGTCCCAGGAGGGCCAAACGCCGGACCTGCACAGACCTGGACAGCCCACCTGGACGAGGTGATGTCCCTCGTCCCTCAGGATATCCGCCTGTGTCAGGAAGCTTTGTGGGCCTCAAACTACCCCCTGGCTGAAATGGGGCCCCTGGGAACCCAAGATATGCCTCCAGGCCCTGGGCTTCCCTTTGGGACAGCTTCAGGCTCAGTCCTGGGAGCTCTTCCCTGTGGCCCCACTTGTGACCAGAGAGGGGGTCACGGTACAGCTGAAAATGGTCAGGATGGGCCTCGCTCTCTGCCCTCCTAGGACAAGGAGGCACCTCAATGACTTGCTCATGTATCCCTGTGTTCTAGTGAAGTGAAAGTGAACGTGTCAGTCGCTCAGTCGTGTCCGACTCTCTGCGACCCCATGGACTATACCTCGCCAGGCTCCTCTGTCCGTGGAATTCTCCAGGCAAGAATACTAGGATGGGTTGCCATTTCCTTCTCCAGGGGATCTTCCCAATCCAGGGATCGAAGCTGGGTCTCCCACACTGTGGGCAGATTCTTTACCGTCTGAATCACCAGGGAATTGAAAGTGATACATTTTGACCCCAGTGCATGAGACTGTGGTCTCCCTTCTGGACCTTCCCAGTGTATCCATACTTGTCTATTCTTACAAGCAATTCCCAGGTTGTACCGGATTCAGGCCCCACAGAACTAGAAGTGCTTCTGCTCCCCCCGCCCCGCCCCAAACACCCTGGGAGTCTGTTCCTCCAAGAGACCACACTTCAGACTCACCTACCGGCCTTTAAACATTGTCAACACCCAGGCCACAGCCCAGACCCAAGGAGACCAGCACTGCATACCCTTGCAGGCAAGTCTGGAGGGCAGCAAGTCAACCACCAGAGCCCAGGCCCCTCGTTACTCTGCTTGGGGCCACATGAGCCTCACCTGGAAACTGGGAGGCGTGAAGTGTGCTTTCCCAGTCCCATTGCCTCAGAATCTGCTTTTCAACCAGATCTGTGTGATCCATGAGCCCGGGAAGGCATAGAGAAAGGCGACTGGGAGCCATTTGGCCCCCTGTCGGGTCTCCCTGGCACTCATTCCACTCCACAGAGAGAATAGTGCGGGCAGGGCCACCGGACCCTGGGTTTCCCTGAGGATGCTCATGGTCATTTCCTGGAACCGCTGAACAAAGCACTGCGGACTGAGCAACTTAAACAACAGAAACGTAGCCTCACAGCCCTGGTGGCTGGAAGTTCAAGATCAAACCATGGGCCTAGATGGTTCATTCTAAGATTGTGAGGGAAGGATCTGCTCCAGGCCTCTCTCCTTGGCCTGTGAAAGACCGTCTTCAGATCACAAGTCATCTCCTGGTGTGCATGTCTCTCTGTCCAATTTCCTGTTTTTATAAGGACAAAGTAATGTTGGATCAGGGCCTACCCACATGATCTCATCTTACCTGAAAGTGGAAAATAAAGTGAAAGTGCTCGTTGCTCAGTTGTGTCCGACTCTTTGACTCAGAGAGCCCGCCGGGCTCCTCTTTCTCATGGGATTCTCCAAGCAAGAATACTGGAGTGGGTAGCCATTCTCTTCTCCAGAGGGTCTTCCTGACCCAGGAATCGATCTCTGGTATTCTGCATTGCAGGTGGATTCTTTACTGTCTGAGCCACCAGGAAAGCCCCCATCTTACCAAAATTATGTGCAAAGACCCTCATCTGTCAGTAAGATCATGCTCACAGATACTGGGCTAGTATTTCAGCATCTTGTTGGGGACCCAGCTCAACCACACCTTTCCCAGAGTGTCTCAGGGCGAGGTGGGTGCTGCAGTCTCCTCCTAACTGGCTAGAGACACCCTTGGCCAAAGGAAGCACAGCAAGTCCCTTAGAAGGCCCAGCCTGGCTTAGGCTGCCCCTGTCATCTTTAGACAGACACGGCATGGGCTTGGGGCCCATCTCTGAACTATGGGATCGGTCAGCTAGAATCTCTCTGTGCTGGGAGTGAGGTTCTAGTTGGACTCCAGTGGGGACCCAGCTATTTCCAGGCTCTTGAGATGAACCAGTGAGCGCAATGACAGAAGAGTCCATCTGCACAGTGTTATGGGCTGAGTCATGTTCCCCAAATCTATGTTAAAATCCTAAAGAAGGGAAAATTTGGTCTCAAAGACATATGTTCACAGAAGGACTAACACGTTTTTCAGGGAGAAAACAGCTGTCTGCAAGCCAAAGAGAGAGGCCTCAGGAGAAACCAACCCTGCTGATGCCTTGACCTTGACCTTCCAGCCTCTAGGACTGTGAGGCAAGAGATGTCTGCTATGTAAATTGACCTGTGTTTGGTGCTTTGTTATGGCAGCTCTGGGACACTGCTGCACCCAGGGATGCTGACCCGGGGAGGACTCAAAGCCGCTGGCTTCAGGCAATGGTTGGGCACAGGGAAGAGCATGTAAAAAATGCTTTTAGGGGAAGGGCCTGATGGCCACACGCAGCTCCAGACATATACCCAGGTGTGCAGGCTGATGCCGCAGGCATAGTCTGAAGAACCCGACTTTGTTCTTGTCCCATGAGACATGGGCCAGGAACAGTCCCGCTGGGCCTTGGTCTCTGCATCAATTCACGGCAGGCTGCTCTGCCAGGGATCACAAAGTCCGTTGGAGCCACATGTGAGACCCCGGGATGCTCAGCAGTAAGGTAGGGGCATTCACAGATGCCAGGGATCAGGACGTTTCCATCTTCTTTATGAATCTAGCCTTGGTTTCATCCACAGATGGTGTGACCTGGGGAAAAGGAAGCAGAGAATGTGGGGGCCAGGGGGACCCTGATGACGTTCCAAAGGGGCTGAGCTCCAGGGCACCCAGCTTGGGGGTGCAGAGCAGGTAGTAAGCATCCAGGCAGAACGCACAGTAGAGTGTGGTCCTGGAAGGTGACTTCTTTCCTCTTTTTAGGCACTGTCCATCCAACCCCACTCACACCATCTACACCCTCCAGGATAAATATAAAAGATATTTAGTCCCCCTGTTCAAGGGAATTATTCAACCAAGCCTTCCAGGTTGTGGGTCTCCACCAGGATGTGTGTAAGGGAATGGCTCAGACTGACATCACCATGGAGTTTGCTCATTGCTGGGCATCCTGCAAGACATCTGGGACACAGGTGCTGGCTGTGCTTTTGAGGCTGAGGTCTCCAGATTCTTTTCCTGGATGAGGCCTGAACCTCACAGTTTCCTCCAAGTCACCCTCTGCTGGTTGATGACAGCTCCTGACACCTTCTCAGGCCCCCTGACACCCTATCGTCCTATTTGTGAGACTCTGCAGACAGAGAGGGAGTGAAGGAGGGAGCTCAGTTCCTAGGCTGTTTGCCAATTTGCTGGCCAACACTGACAAGCTGATCATGACACTGACTTCTTCATGCCACAGATTTCTCAGTTCTTTCGTGCAAAGTTGGAACCCAAATCACAGGGAAGTGATGAGGTTTAACAGTCAAAACCACCAAGTCAGATTTCTATCAGCCAAGAGAATTCAAAGCCTTCACTTTTCATTGAGATGCTTTGCAATTGCCGGGGCCCCTTAGAGAACTGTCCTGATGGGTGTTCAATGACCCATCATAGAGAACATCGGTCAATGCCACTTGGCCTTCATTGAAGAAACCCAACCTCCTGGAACTCAGGTGGGGCTCTGACTTGAACTTCCTGTCCCAGGATGCCAAATGGTTCCAAGTCGCCCAACTTAGAGCCCTGATATAGAGGAGCACCAGTGATGGCCCACACAAGGAGGCTGGGTTGCACTGTTAAGTATTATCAATGCCTTGGCCCCTGAAGCTCCACCCCAGATGAGTAGAGTTTTGCTATGGGAACGCTGTAGAGAATGCAGCCTGGACACCAGCATTTTTAAGGTTCCAGCTGACTCTACTATGCATTCAGGCCTAGGAACCAGTGGTATTAGATGAAGACATCTGGGTTGGCCTCTTTTGGGCAACTCTTTTCTGAGTCAGGAACTTTCCATTTGTAAAATGAGGAATCAGTGATCATAATCATCTCAAAAGTTGATTGTTTTTAGACTAAAAATAGAAAATGTACCTCAAAAGGCTTTGCAAGCTACATTATGCAAATACAACTTCTATTACAGAGTGCTCAAAAATGACACCACACACACCTAGTCTACCAAAGCGAGCTGGACCGTGTGTGTGTGAGCAATGTTCTGGGCAGTCATACTTTGCTTGATTTTTTTAAAGTCGATCTTAAAGCCCTGTGTGTGCTGGTTGTCCCAGTGGTCAGAGGTGCAGGCCATGGGTTGCCAGAAGGCATCATGTGGGAGTTCTTTCCTCTGACCCACGTGTGTTCACTGGGCACGATCCAAAAGCTGCATGTCACTTTCAAGTAGCATGGATGCGTGGTCTAACTTTGTTTTCTCTCCTGGTGAAGTCTCTAAGAATCAACAGTGGCTTGAGGCTTCAACCGAGGCTGAGGAAGGGCCCTTGCCCCTGATAGCCTTGCAGGGAGTTGTCTTTGAGACAACCTGGGCCATGGCTGGCTTCCAAGCACCATGCACGCCCACTCTGCCAGTGTGCTGGTTCCTCAGTGGCAGCAGGACAAGGAGTCACAGCAAAAGCCTAAGTTCCACTGAGGAGGCACCTGCAGGTGTGGAAAAGATGCCATCTGCTCTCAGTAGACCTGCCTCTCTCCTGACATGGGGCTCCCCAGCGCCCACACCACCCTCTCACTGCAGAGCAGCAGGCGAGTCTCTGTGAAGTGCAGGCAAAGCAGCTTTTCTTGTGCACTGAGACATTAGGCTCTTATAAAGATATCAATAACAGTGCTCTTGGTCCATGCTGCTAAGTGGGGGAAACCAGTCCTGCACACTGAGAACTGAAGAGGGGAAAGCAGTGATCAGGTTAACAATGAACAGTTATTTTTATGTTGAGAAGGGTATTAAAAGTACAAGAAAGTCTGCATATGACCCTGCAATCTCACTCCTGGACACACATCCAGAGAAAAACATGATCTGAAAGGATACATACACCTCAGTGTTCATTTCAACACTATTTATAATAGCCCAAACATGGGAGCAACCTAAATGTCCATCAACAGAGGGATGGATAAAGTAGATGTGGTACATACATTCAGGGAAATACTACTCAGCCATTAAAAAGAATGAAACAATGCCATTTTCAGCAACATGGATGGACCTAGAGAGTGTCTTACTGAGTGAAGAAAGTCAGAGAAGGAGAAATAGCATGTGTCATCCCTTGTATGTGGAATCTAAGAAGAAATGATACAAACAAGTTTACTTACAAAGCAAAAACAGACTCATAGACCTAGAGAACAAACTTACAATTGCCAGGGGGAAGGATGTGGGGAAGGGATAGTTAAGGAGTCTGGGATCCATGTATACACATTGCTATATTAAAATGGATAACCAGCAAGGACCTACTATATACCACAGGGAACTCTGCTCAATGTTATGCAGCAGCCTGAATGAGAGGGATGTTTGGAAGAGAATGAATACATGGATGTGTATGGCTGAGTCCCTTTCCTGTCCACTGAAACGATCATAACATTGTTATTCAGGTATATTCCAATAAAAAGTGAAAAGCTTTTTTTTTTTTTTTTTCCTTTCTTTTTCAAAGTACAAGCAGATCTGAAAAAAAGGAAAAAACCTGAACACCTGTTTGACACAGCTTCACACACACACTCACACAGAATCCCTGGGGAGCATTACAACAGAATACAGGCCCCATGAGCCAATTTTGGACCCCGTGTTTTCAAATTATGACATACGGAAGTAGGGTTTTGGAGTAGAAGGAACTCACTGGCACTTTAAGGCAAACCCTCACCTTAAATGAGAAAGCAGACTGGGGGACATGATGACTTAGTGCCCTAGAACGAAGCATAGGAAAGATCCAGAAAAATCTCATTGCAGGCCATTCAGGAGTGGACATCGTACTGACTTGAAGAGAAGGAATGTTCCAGATGGAACAATTGTCTAAATGTTCTGATTGCAGAGCAGATCATTTGCCACGGCTCTCTGCTGTGCTGTGCTTTAGCTGGGCAGCCCTTTTCTTTGGAGCGATCATCTCTGCTCAATTCTGTCTGTCTTGGAAGGTTGGCTTCATCTCTGAGCCGAGTGGAGTCTGCTCAGGTCCTGATGTCCTGATACAGATTGTGTATTTAGGTCACCTTCTTTCTGTCTGGTTTTCCTGCCGTGTAATCACTTGAGGTAAAAGGGAGAGATAAGTGGGTTTGGCTTCATTAAGCATCCTGTTTTTTTCTTCAGGGTTGAATGTTGACAGAAGCAAGAGGAGGAGGGGGGAGGTGGTGAACTGGGGGCTTACTGGGCAGCTCGTGTGCCTCCGTTCTGGCGGGTGCTGGGGGCAGCACACTTGCTATGTAAGATTGCTCACTTGGGCACCTGGGAGGCACAAAGCTCCCTGGCCTCCCTGGGAAGACATCCAGTGCTGAGAGGTCATGCGCTCCAGGGTGCATTCAGGATGAGAGATGACACTCCTGATGTTCTCCAAGCATCACCAGGTACATCATGGAATCAAAAACCTGCTTCCTGCACAGAGAATGCAGGTAACTCACCTACTCTGGTGAAAATAATTTTCTTTCTGGCCCAAGGCCCCTGAGAAGGGCTTGAACTTACCAAAATGGTTTTCTTGTTCAATGATCTTTCCTTCCTCTCCTCACCTGCTCACTGCCTACGAGGCTGACGCCTCTACCCTGCCCCCATGTCAGGGAAGAAGGGACTTGAGCAGCTGTTCACAGGCCATGAGTATTTACAGCATCATCTTCCAAACAGCTTTGACAACCTTGGTGGTTTATAGAAAATTCATCATGTCATTACTTCATATGTGCTGTGGAGAATAAACAGCAGCTAGACACTGGCTCTTTACTTTTATGAATGAGGAAGAGTTGTTTGTGAACAATATTCATTTTCCACTCACTGTTCCACAGCTGAATGGTAGTCATGGAAAACTGAGTCATTCAAAGACCTCAAAGACTGCAAAGGCATCAAGTCTCATGACTCATGGCTTTGGTAAAATAACGCCTAGCTGAAAAAATAGCTCCTGGAAATGGCCTCAGTTGAGTGGCATGTGGGCTGAGAGCATCACTTGGTCAGCGAATACCCCATAGGAGGGCGGTGACTGGCAGTGCCAGGCTGGTGAGATCACAAGCTCAAACAGGCACAGATGGGCCAAATCACAGCTCAGGATGTGCTGGCTATCCAGGTGGATGCTTGCTGGACTTGGTGGTAGTGGCTCTGGGGATACGTTCTTTCTTTCTTTCATTTTTTGGCCACACTGTGTGGCATGAGGAATCCTAGTTCCCTGACCAGGGATTGAACCTGCCGTGCAAGTGTGGAGTCTTAATCGTTGGACTGCTAGGAAAGTCCACGTTCTTTCTTAATGTAGGTTAATATTGTAAAACTACAAAACAAAAGTGATCTTAAAAAGCGTTCTATGTGATGAAACATCAAGTTATATGTCCTGCACCCTCCTTCTGTATGAAAATGCCATCGTTTGATTTCTTTTTCTTTGAAGGAAAGAGTGATTATATGTGTCCTGGCATTGTGTGTGTGTGTGAATGAGAGAGAGAGAGAATATGGTGTGTAAATAACCCACATTTGAGAACAGGACGGGGCTAGTTTTTCAGGAATAAATACATGGTAACTGCTTCCTTGAGCTGCCTGGTGGTCAGTGGTCAAGAATCCACCTGCCAATGCAGTAGTCACAGGTTCAGTCCTTGGGTCAGGAAGATCCCCTGGAGAAAGTCATGGCAACCCACTCCAGTATTCTTGCCTGGAGAATCCCATGGACAGAGGCGCCGAGGGGGCTACGGTTCATAGGGTCACACAAGAGTCGGAAATGACTTAACAATTAGACAACAACAGCTTCCCTGGCTGATTTCAAGGACAGAGTCACCTTCCCACAAACACACTGCATCTGCTGTAGAGATCCCTCCCTCTTGAGTGTTAAGTGTTGTGTTTCCCAGTCTGTGAGGAGCACCAGCTCCATTTTGCCAGTAGCACAATGGTGGATCTATGGTCAAAGAAGTCAGGAAAATGATGAGCTAGAAAAAAATGTGTGAAAAGGTCTTTGCTGCACTATTCCTTGCAACTTGGGCTAAGAGGACACTGGGATTCTTATATGGAAATGCTCTCAGCCATGCTATTTCACCAGGGAACTGCTGGTCCACAGCACGGCTTTGTCTCCAGACTCAAATTTGTAGGGAAGACACTTGCGAGCTGTTTATCGGGCTTCTCTTTGGGTCATGGCAGGGGGAAGAAGAAGGGGTAGGGCCTGGGTGCTTGAGTGCACTTTGCCTTTGCTGGGCTTCCAATGCCTGAGAAAGGCCATGATTCAAGAGGACTGGTTTTCCCTGAGGGTGGGGATGAATTCCATCCTGAGGCTACAAGCCAATGTCCAGAAGGAAGCAATTACTGCCTAAAGTGGGAAATGCTGGCATCGTTTGTCCTGAATTAAGATCTCATTCTGGCTCTTTCAGTTATTTTTGTTTTTCTGAAAATCAGCTGTATGTTTCAGAAGCTGGGAGCCACTGCCACTCCTGGTCTTAGGTGCCTACAAATTGGTGGGCAGTTCAGGATCACATGAGGAGTGATTGTCATTTCCTTGTATCAGGTGGTCACTGGGTATGTTTCTTTAATCACAGGACTTTCCATTAAGGGGGTTACTTCTCAGGCTCCTCAGTTTGGCCTGTGTGGGTGCGATGGGGAAAATGCCTTCTCTTTCTCAAGTCGACTATTTCAGTGGAACTACTGAGTGGACAAGAAGTCACCCCAGCTTACAGGAAGCCGGCTCTTCTCTGCTAACCCCTTTTCCTTGGGCCCCAGCAACTCTCATCCTAATAGCAGCTCGGGACAGACAAAGTCTAACAAACAGGCGCTTTTTCTGAAGTGAGCAAGTGTTTATTAACTGGTTTTGAAGTCCCTTCCTGCCTTTGGAAAGTCAAGCCACAGGTCTTAAAATCTCTCTCAGCCCAAGCTCAGTTTGGTGAGAAAGCCACCTCACGTCACCGTTTCCAGTGGTCACAAACATGTGATTGCTTGAGTTCTGCTCCCTTACAGCGATCACAAATGGGATCGCTTGTTTTCTGCTCTCTCCCTGAATGAAGTTGAAGCAGTTATTTCCTGCGCCGTCACTCAGCGCCACCTGCTGGCCGGCAGAATTCCCACAGGCCAGGTGCGGTGGTGACCCGGGCGTTTTTAGAATACGCAGCCCCGCTCCCCCGCCTCCCCGCCCCTATCCTGCCTCTGCGCCTGGCACTTATACGTGTGCCAGGGCAGTCAGTGGGTAACCTTCAGTTTTGCACATCAGGAGGCTGAGTTTGTACGACTCCCCCAAGGTTAGTGCTGGAGACCACCTGTCATGCTCTGCTTCGGGGGCAACCCGCCCAAGGGGCTGTTTGGCCGTCTGTGTCGTTCCTGTCTTGGGGCCGTCCTGACCTCAGGGCCCACCAGGGGAGAGAGAGGCCAGTCAACCCAGGTCTCCTTCAAACCTCTGCCTTCCAGGAGCCGGAGAAATTCTAGTGGAGCTGGAGGGAGGAGACTCTGGTACTTGACCCTGGCATAGAGCAGGTGGAAGAAAGATGACAAAGCCACCATTATATACCCCAAGGCAGGATGTCTGCCTTACACTTGCACTGAATTCCAGTGAAGTGGTCGTTTGCAATAAGGTTCAGTATATATGGGTGGCATGTGTATTTATGAGGTATGTTACGTGCAAGATATGTGTCTATGTGATGTCCATGCATGTGTGTGTAACCTCCTTTAACACAGGGAACAGGGGCTCTGGCTTTCTTTCCTTGTCACCCCCAATGCTCCCTAAGCTATGTGTACAGAGAAAGGGCAAGTTCACACCCACAGCCCTGCTCTGGCCCCTTTTAAGGGATTTCTGTCTTGTCGGCCCACATCCCATTAGGGTACACTGTAAGCTGCAAGGCTCTTGCTGAGCAGACTCCTGCCTGTGAACAGAGGAGCTCAGCGGCTCAGGGCCCTCATCAATAGGCCTTTCCCTTCTGTGCATGGCGGAAACTTCCAGATCCTCTCCCACCAGCCTGCAAACATCCACCATTTTAGACCGTGGCTGGGGACTTAACATTGTTTTTAAACATGCTGCACATTGGACATGTTGTTTAACACAGTGGATTTGACAGTATACCTATCCTGTTTTGGGCTTCCCAGGTGGTGCTAGTGCTAAAGAACCCACCTTTGAATGCAGGAGGCATAAGAGACACAGGTTTGACCCTGGATTGGGAAGATCCCCTAGAGGAGGAAATGGCAACCCACTCCAGTATTCTTGCCTGGGAAATCCCATTGACAGAGAAGCCTGGTGGGCTACAGTCCATAGTGTCACAAAGAGTCAGACGTGACTGAGTGACCGAGCACACCTATCGTATTTTAATTACATCCATGCAACTCATCACAAAGCTCATTTAAATGTTTTATTAAAAATTACAGTTGAAAAAAAGTCCAGTGACAAAAGATTGCTCTTCTGAAATGAATGGAGAATACGACGCCCAGATTAACTGGTCAGCTGTGCTCCTTGGGAGGCTGGAGGCCTGACAATCCAGCAGTCTGCTCTACATGTGAAAACCCGGGCAGTCACTGGTTGGGGATAAATGTGAAGTCACCATCCAGTGGCAAAGGCAAGACTGATACCAGCAATTGCAGGGAAAGAACAGGTTCAAACAAAAAACATTTATTATTTTAACCACAGAATGAATTATGTTTCTGTTACCAAAACTTTTGGTCCCACTGAGGAACAAGGTGTTTGTGGCGTCAGCAGACAACTGGCTGGCCAGGGCAAGGTGTCCATCATGCTGTCCTTTTGTGCCCATTAGACGTGGACTGAAGGGTGGAAGGCACATGGAGTGAGCCCAGATCAGGGTAAAGACGCGCTTAGAACCATCAGAAGGGCAGCGTGCATGTGAAAGCCCAGCCCAGGCCAGATGCCCCAGAGGAAGCCCTAACCTTCCAAATTTTGCTCAGTTACATCACAAATGCCTCTTCTACAAGGTTGCCGCTCCCTGTGTCCCCTCCTCTGTGACCCCAGGGGAAAGGAGAGTTATCCATAACACAGGACACAGTTTTCACTAGATAAGACGTGGACACTGGCTACAGGGGGAATCTACACTCAGGTCTCTCTCCACTGGGGGCAAAGCAGAGGACAGAGTGGGAGGGGGAAGCGCCGGCTGCCTCCCAGGCTGGGTTTCTCTTGCCCACTAGCATTCTAGATGGTCTTTCTCCCCTTATTCCGGGGAGGGGGTGAGGAGATGCTAGGCAGTGGACAATCCCACCGGAAAGAAGGAAAGAGCTCTGAACACTTACTACATGCACGCTCCTTATTCCTGTATGCATGTGGCCTCAGCTACAGACACACTTTGGGGCTGAAGAAGGACCCTGGGGAGTCCAGCAGTGTGTAAGGGATGGACTCGTTCTTAGATGCTATCTTCGCTTTATCCAGATCTTCCTCTGATAATTCTACACAGCCTGACCACAGAGATTGAGTCACTAATCTTTAGAATTTCAATGTGCTGTGCATTGAGTATCTGCTCAGCACACAGGGATCCTCTCTTTAACACAGTGAATAAACCACGAGGTGGCACGATCCCAAAAAGCATGGGCAGGTTCTGAAAGTTTCTTAACACAAGTTCCACCAGGGGACTCATGTCTTTGCCTGGCTAAGCTGGGGTGCTGACCGCTGCCTTTCTCAGTTCCCAGCTCCCCTGTTAGGAGTGGGGCCTCCTCCTCTGTCCATCAGCTGGATGTAGACGCAACTGATGATGAGATGCTCTGAGTTTATGTGTCTTGACAGACCTAAGAAGGATGGCCAATTAACACCTACCTTCAAGGGCTACAGCAAACCTGATATCAATGAGCTGATGCCCTACATATGATCAGACAATAGTCAGGATTAACTAAGAAGTAGGGGACTAGAAAAGATTGCCTGGGTCTTGTAGCTTCAACTGAAAATCATATTCAATGAGGCTTACTTGTGGGCAGGGCAGGGTCTTTGGCTTTATTTTGAATTAATACTTGCCTCAGAAACTTATCTTTAGATGTCCTTGGCCAACAGGCTGTCCCTTACCATGAATACAGAGAAAGTCAGGGAATTCCAGCTGCAGAAGAGGAAGCCTGGCTAAGCAGACATCAGCCCGCAGCACCCTGCTGTTTGTCCTTGGTCAGACCTGAGATGATGGGCACCTTCTCCTCTACTGGATCTTTACAAAAAACTTTCTTTATTAGTCTTCAGTCAAGTACAGCCTTCCGAGAGTCTGAAGGAGAGAGGCTGTTGTGGGGACAGTAGGCCAAGCCAATTCATTCTAACAGGCCCCATTTTCCACGGAGACCGGAACTTTCTGCCTCAGAACACACAGAGCAAAAGCAGGACCCAAACTTTCTATTTTCTCTGAACTGGGCTACAGGCTTAGAAACTGCACGGATGCAGCCTGATCTGTTTGTTTTTAAGCCTCAAAGCACTTTTATTGGGGAAAGTTTTTCAGTGGCAGGACTGTCTCAGGACCTGTCAGAGCCATGTTCTAGAGGCAGTCAAACCCCTTCTCCTCTCCTTTCCCTCCCTGGCAGGTGTCACAAGCCAAAGGCATCCTCCAGAAATTGCAGCCAAGGTGGGCAAGAGGGCTCAGCACGCCGTGGTGATGCTGGGTGTTCAAATGCAACCCAGGAGCCTGAGAACTGGAAAATGAGAAAGGAATTTGCAAACAAATCCTGCCAACAACGTGCCACATGGACAAGAAATGCACACGGATCCATAGGCTCCTTAGTCCTGCTGTCTGTCTGTCTTCCCACCGCTTCTCTGGGATGGGTTTACTTTGTGGAGGTTGTGTTCCAGGACAGGCTTTGGGGAAACAACAGTCACGGACACAGTCCACCTGAGCCGTCTCTCCCAGTGGGCAGAGGGAGATGAAGGCTCAAAATCAACACACTAGAATAGTCTTCCCGCAGCCGCTCGTCTACTGAAAGGCAGCCACAGACGGCCTGGGAGCCTTTAGTTAACCACGTCGTAGTAGTAATTGCGCAGCCGCAGTTCCACAGCTACGAATCCAGGCCTGTTCTCCACGCTGCAAAGGGAAGAAAGGTATAGCTGTTTGTTATCAATGCTTGTGAAAAAGCGCTGATCACAGCTGGGGCCTTTTCAGGCCAAGTGCCGAGTGGAGAAGGAAATGGCAACCCACTCCAGTATTCTTGCCTAGAGAATCCCAGGGACGGGGGAGCCTGGTGAGCTGCCGTCTATGGGGTCACACAGAGTCGGACACGACTGAAGTGACTTAGCAGCAGCAGCAGCGAGTGGAGTGGCAGCGCCCTCTGGTGGCTTCCTCAGGAACCCGCAATCACAGCACACTCCTGCTCTGGGCTCAGGTGACCAGAAGCCTCTGGGGAACACAGTGTCAGGCTCACCCCAGATTCACAGAACTAACCTGCATACAACAGAGTACTCAGGTGACTCCTGTCCACGTAAGGTGGAAAAGTTTTGTACTCAGAGTCAGGATCTTTAAACCCCACTTTCAGATCTGTAAATCCCATTTCCAGAGACGGTCTATTTATGATCTAGCAAAAAGGCAATGGCACCCTACTCCAGTACTCTTGCCTGGAAAATCCCATGGACGGAGGAGCCTGGTAGGCTGCCTGTGGGGTCGCTAAGAGTCGGACACGACTGAGCGACTTCACTTTCACTTTTCACTTTCATGCATTGGAGAAAGAAATGGCAACCCACTCCAGTGTTCTTGCCTGGAGAATCCCCGTCTATGGGGTCGCACAGAGTCGGACACGACTGAAGTGACTTAGCAGCAGCAGCAGCAAAACAGAATGTGTCTGAAAATACTTAGTTGATCAGTGTGCTGTAGATATACATTTAACACTTAGCTCCTAATCTTTTTAAGACAAAAATGTGGGCACAATTTAAGGTTGTGCCCCAGTAGATGGCTCTAGATTTTCTGAAAACATGCTGCTATTACACACCGTAATGTGGCAAGGTCTTACTTTTGTCACCGTTAGCAGGTGAGGCGATGGTGTATGCAAACCGTGGGTAAAAGTTTTTAACAATCTGCAGCTTCTAAACAAACATTTATAGGCATCTCTGTTTCCTCTAATGTGGGCATACTGAACAGGATCAGCTGAAAGCAAGTATTTCTTAAAACTCTAAGAATATGTCCTTGCTTGGAAGTTATTTTATTTTGCAAGATTTTTGGCAATATTGCAAGTGGGTAAAGTTGCCCAGTAAGTGACACGGAACTTGAGGTTAAACTGCATACACTGTCCACATTCAACCTTTTTGACCAAAAACTGCTGCAATTTCACATGGTTCAGTCTAGGTGTGAGAGAATAGCCAGGCACCACACATGGGGGCCAAAAATTACTCACTCACTGTTATAAGAGCAGTGGTTTCTACAGAACCAAAATGGGCTGTTCTAGCAAATGGCATCAAAATAAATGGTTGCACTTATGGTTTTCATTTGCACTTATGGTTTTCAAGAGCAAGCAATAAAGCTGCTTGAAGTATGTCATCTGTGGTCATGGTTAGAGACAAAAGCTTCCTCCGTCTCACTGTGGGAAGATGTGTCTCCAGCCACCAAGGTGTGTGCAGGAGTGGAAGTGATGGCTAAGCCTGGGATGCAGAACCACAAGTGGAAATGTGTCCACACAGAGGGAAACCTTCCCTCCTGCTACGAAGTTTCTACAACTAAAGAGCACAACCTCATCATCTTTGCCAAACAGGGTGCTCTCCTGTGACCGAATGCACAAAAAGTCCCTAAGAGTCTTACTGTGAGGGTTTCATCCACCTAATAGCCTGGACTGTGTGCTGTGCTTAGTCACTCGGTCGTGTCCAACTCTGCGACCCCCTGGACCGTAGCCCACCAGGTTCCTCTGTCCATGGGATTCTGCAGGCAAGAATACTGGAGTGGATTGCTATTTCCTCCTCCAGGGTATCTTCCCGACTCAGGGATCAAACCCAGGTCTCCTGCATCGCAGGCAGGTTCTTTACTTTCTGATCTACCAGGGAAGCCCATGAATACTAGAGTGGGTAGCCTATCCTTTCTCCAGGGATCCCCTGACACACCAAGCAAACTAGTGTTGGGAAATAGGAATACAGAATGACCCTCAGCAAAGATGCCTGGTCAGGTTTCCCATAGAATCTCTCCTTTACATTATGGGCCGGGCTGCTGCCAGGAAGCCAGGGAAACTCTGAGCTTCTGAAGAGGAGTGTGGCCAAGGGTCCTGGGTGCTCGCCGGTGTCCTGCCCACTTCTGGGTACCCGGGTCTGGGGTGCTTTTGCTGCTCTGACCCTGGTGCCCAGCAGCCTCCTTCTCTTCTCATTTCCTGCACTCAAGTTTCTCAGCCTGCAATTCTCAGTTGGAATACCCTTCTTAAAAGAGGCCAAAATGGACTTGTCAATGGAAGTATAATCCCCACCCCTGGCAAATTCTTTGTGTGTGGGCTTGACTCACTTGCTCAGTTGTGTACTGTGTGTGTGCTTTACTCAGTTGTGCACTCAGTTGCTTAGTAGTGTCCGACTCTTGGCAACTCTGTGGTAGTAGGGTTCGACTACTACCAGTCGGAGTAGTGTCCAACTCCATGTGCCTGTAACCCTCCAGGCTCCTCTATCAATGGAATTATCCAGGCAAGAATATTGGAGTGGGTTGCTATTTCCTCCTCCAGGGGATCTTCCCCACCCAGGGGTGGAAATTCTCTACTCTCACTCAAAGCTCCCTGTGGTTTGCTCTATAGCACCATCACAATATGTAATCATGTGTTTAAGTGCTTGGTTAATTTGTTTCCTGTTTGCCCAGCCCAGAATTGTTAACTTCCATGAGGAAAGTTGCTCTTTCCCTTGGCTGACCCTGGGTCACTTTTAGATAATAAAGAGAATCTTAACTTCCATTCCCAGCTACAGTCATGGAAGATGCTTCCTGGGATGTTGCAGAATTCCAGGTTGCATCTGAAAGCACTTAGAATATCCATCATCTTGGAGATGCTTCTGCAGCATCAGATGTCATACCTGAGAAGAAACCTGATCCTCAAAATATTAAATCTATTGGCAGATATATGAGTTCCTCCTGATTACAGACCTGCATCTTTTCCAAGCTACAAGGGCTCTGCAGCACACCTTAGTGCCAGAGGGACGGAGACCCTGGCCCTGGGTTTCCCCACAATTCACATCCAGGCAGCCAAACCCAGGCAAGGTCAAAGGCCATGTCCCTGATTCTCAGGGGCAATGCATTTCCCTTGCCAGCTGAGCTCCCCTGCACATCACCGGCCTACAATGTCACATGTGCTCTGCCTGGCAGGCCACTGGGGCAGACTCTAGGGCCACTGTTTCAAGTTCTGAGTCACTTTGGGGGAGTGGAATCTGAGCCAATCCATCCGTGATCATGCCTCAGGCTGAAAGGTGATCAGGAATTAGGACAGTATGACATCTCCCTGCTAAGTACTTCCATCACCTTCTCTTATCAAACCTGGCATGCATCCCCAGACTAGACACTTAAGAACATTTGTTTTTTATTTTGAACACTGCTTAACCCTGACTGATATCATCTACATTTAAATTTTCATACCTGGAATTAGAGTAATTATATACTCTTTAGGCTAAAGAACAGAAGTGTATAGTCCAGGAAGCAAGACCTGTCCCCGATTGTTTGTTTAGAAGGGCGCCGATCCCTGATTCATGAAAAGATAGCATTTATGGTCCTTATTAGTGCCTGGCAATTCCATCTGCCTCCAGAGGATTGGGCTAAATGGCAGGAAGGGCTAGGTACTCACTCATAGGTCCAGCATAGGGTCATCAGCTCGTACATCTCTCTTGGACACCCTGGTGGGCACCCCATCCTCTCTCCTTTCTCCAGCATAGCAGAAACTTCACTGCCTTTCATTCCCTAAACCATGCAAAACCAAGCACAGCATTCAGCAAAACAAAACAAATAGAACCCATCCCTGAAAAGAAACGAAAGAGTAGATGCTGTGTGACTTCATTTATATAAAGTACAAGAAACAGAAGCACCTAACCTATGATGCCAGGAATCAGGTGGGGTGACACTTGGGGTAAGTCTTGTGCATGTAGGGGGAATAGGGAGCTTCAGTTTCTGATTTGAGGGGCTGGCTTTATGGGCATGTCCCAGTTATGAAATTCCATCAAGCTGTAGCCTAGGATTTGTGTACTTTTCTGTATATATATTTTGATGTGAAAAAAAAAATCTTAGAAAAGATTACTGAACTGCACATTTGCAAATGAGAGTAGCCATTATTTTTATTTCAACTCTAATGAATGATGATTTGGGTAAATGTTTAAGTAAAATTAATATTTTAAGGCAGGACAAAAATTAAATATAAAGTCCTCTCTATGTGTTTTGACCTCCTTTCTCCCTCCCTAGTGGGCAGTGTGTATCTGCACTACACATTAACCAGAGCTCCTCAAAGACAGGAGTACCTGCTTACCATAGAGATCAATTTTTTTTCTCTTCTGACACTGGCAATGTCACTTCTTTAAAAAATAGTGCTCTTTCTTAGCTCTGAGGGGGTCGTGGTGACTTGCTGCTCCCTCTGTACATGCTTACCTGGACTGTGTATCCTTGGTGAACGAGTATGTCATTTTGATGTATAATCTTTTGTCTCAAAAGATCTTGTCTCTAAGACTGTGCCTTCGACTTTTAACAGGTGGAATAACTCTCAATGCCTTCTAAGAATTTGCTTCTTGGGTTATGAGCCTCAGTTTGGCTCAGATAAAATTCCTTTTTTTCCTTCTGAACTTGATAGTTAAGTGAATTTTTGTTGACATATGAATGCATATTTACGTGTATAATACACAATGAAAAAAAAACCCCACATATTGTCCAGATAGTTTCAAATATTTTCTTTCAGTTTAGAATAAACTGAGATCACATTAACTGCACTCTCAAAGATACAAACTCAGGAAGGGTGACCAAATTTGATGTTTTTCAGGGTCCTGTAAAGATACTCTGGTGCTTATCTGTTCTGGTGCTTATCTGTTCTGATGGCCTGATAATTAGGAAACGAAGCACAAGTAACTCACCCGATATGGCTTCTGCCCATAGGAAAACGCTTCCCACATTAACACTCCGAAGCTCCAAACATCACTCTTGCTGGAGAACTTGTAGTAGTTGATGCATTCCGGAGCGTACCACTTCACAGGCCACTTTCCATGGGTCTGGGCCTGAAAACCAGGCAAATGGAGATGTTTCATCAAGAATAAAATGATGGACACTGTGTCTGTTCACAGCAGCACTATTCACAACCACCAAAAGCGTGAGCTCCCCAAGTGTCCATTGACAAATAAACGGATGCACAAAATGGGGTATATTGATATAGTGGATGCACATTTAAGAAGGAAGGGGATTCTGGTAGATGCCATAGATGAACCATGCCGTTACCTTGTATTATGCTCAGTGAAATAAGCTGGTCAAGTCACTAAAGGACTCATATATGATTCCACACAACTGAGACCTCTGGAGTCCCAGAGACAGAAAGTAGAGTAACTGTTGCCTGGGGCCAGAGGAGGGGGAGAGATGGAGAGCAGCTGTTATAATGGGTACAGAATTTCAGTTTGGGAAGATGAAAAGAATTCTGGAGACTAGTTGTGAGCAACGTGAATGATCATTACTGAACTGTACTCTTGAAATGGTTAAGATGGTAAAAATTTATGTTATGTATGCTTGTGATAAGTTGCTTCAGTTGTGTCTGAATCTTTGTACCCCTTGGACTGTAACCTGCCAGGCTTCTCTGTCCATGGGATACTCCAGGCAAGAATACTGAAGTGGGTTGCCATTTCTTCCTCCAGACGTTATGTGTATTTTACTGCAATTTTAAAAATCAATAAAATCACGACTCACAAAGTGCCTGTGTATATATGTTCTGTCTCAATCTTAAAATATGATTAAATCTTAAAGTTTTAAGATTTAAATATGTATTTTTAAGATTCGGACGGAAGTTTTTGTATCCTCGAAGTCTCTTTCTCTCACCTCTTTGGTTGCTCATAGCTTCTTGGAGTTTGGCATGACAATGCAAGAGTCAGGCCTGAGTATTACTTAATGGTTTTGTCCCAAGAAATACTGGGCTGTTTACAATATATTTGACTATTATTGTATATTTGTCCACAGTTTTAAGTCAGAACTGATTATTTTGGGGAAGAAGGTTTCCTAGTATCATTTAAAACAAAGTTGCAAACTTTCTAATTTAAAAAAGCAAACGGTGGTAAAAAGATCAAAATTTTGCCCAGAAAAACCCTTTCGGAAGGACATGAGGTTCAGTGTGACATGGATAAGACTTACTACCTCCCCTGGAAGTCACTATAACCCTGGTGGCATCTCTTGGGGTGGACAGAGGGGGCCACCTGCCCTATGGTGGCCAGAGGGGGAGAACTCAGGGATTTTAATCTGAGGTCATCGATGCCAGCACACTTCTGTAAATGGCACATTGCTTATACTTCTGTCTCATTCATTTTATGCATTATTTTTAGATTTTGATTTCAGATTTTTTTGAACAATCTAGTCATGTATGTTATTTCAAGTTTATTCTGAATTTTGATTACAAGATAAACCTTTGACAAATCCTAAAAATGAGGGAAAGTGAGTCTCTTTCCACTACTAACTCCAAGTCCTCATCTACAGAGACAGCACGTTTGATTATTTTCCTTTCGTCCTTCCAGAAAAATCTATATACAAGTATAAATAAGTAATACATGCCTTTTTGGAGATGCAATCAAGCTACAGGCATATACTTCTTATGTGTTACTTTTTAATTTTTCTACTTAGCCGTGTGTCATAGATATATTTCTGTCAGCACTCGCAAAGGAAGTCCCTTTTAGAAGAGTTAATTGCATGCTTTCCATAAATCTGCTATGATTCATCTAGCCAACCTCCTGCTGAGAGGTCATTAAGTTTTTTCCTGATTTTCGCTCTTACACATCATGCTAGAGTGAACATTACTGACAGTGTGTATTTGCCCTGTGTGTGGAGTACTTGTAAGGAGCTGCTGGATCAAGGGGCATCTGTGTTTACGGTCCTGGTGCTGCACAAGTCCATACTGCCGTACACAGTTCTCCAGGAGCCCAGCTAGTTAGCTTCTGCCACTATCATCTCTCCTTAAGCTTTCTTAACTTTTTAAAGATTTTCATTTCACTTTGTTTTCTTAAAGAAATTCTTCATGTTCTCATTTTTTCACATGTTTTCAGTTTCTCTCGGCTGCTTCTCACATGGCTTTTTTGGATACAGTATGATAACTGAGACATATATATACTGCAAAATATTTACAACAATAAAATTAGTTAACACATCCTTCACCTGACAAGATTACCATTTTTTTGTTGTTGTTGAAATGGTGAGAACATTTAAGATCTACTTTATTAGTAACTTCCAAGTTTACAATGTAGTGGACTTCCCAGGTGGCTTAGTGGTAAGAATCCAGCTGCCAATGCAGGAGACCCAGGTGATGTGGGTTCTATTCCTGGGTCAGGAAGATCCCCTGAAGGAAATTCCAGTATTCTTGGCTAGAGTACCCCATGGACAGAGGAGCCTGGTGGGCTAAAGTCCATGGGGTCACAAAGAGTTGGACTCAACTGAGTATGAGCACATACAATGTAGTACTCTTAACTCTAGGCTCCATGCTGTAGGTTAGAGCTCCAGAATTTATTTTATATCTAGAAGTTTGTACCCTTTGACCAATATCTTCTCATTTTCCCCACCTCCCAGCTCCTGGCAACCACAATCTACTCTCTGTTTCTATGACTTTAGCATTTTTTAGATTCTACCATATAAGTGAGGTCATATAGTATTTGTCTTTCTCTGACTTATTTCACTTAGCATAACGTCCTCAAGGTATGTCTGTGTGCTGTGCTGTGTCCGACTTTTTGCGACGCCGTGAACTTTAGCTAGTTAGGCTCCTCTGTCAATGGGTATTCTCCAGGCAAGAATACTGGAGTGGGTTGCCATGCCCTCCTCCAGGGGATCTTTCCAGGTCTTCCTGGGTTCATTGCAGGTAGATTCTTTACCATCTGAGCCATCAGGGAAGCCCAAGAATACTGGAGTGGGTAGCCTATCCCTTCTCCAGGGGATCTTCCCAACTCAGGAATTGAACCAGAGTCTCCTGCATTGCAGGTGGATTCTTTACCAGCTGAGCTACCAGGAAAGCCCCCAAGGTACATTGATGTTGTTTCAAATGGCAGGATTTCCTCCTTTTTTATGGCTGGGTATTTCCCATGTATTTGTCTACAGTTTTAAGCCAACTCACATATACACACACATGCACACACTCACACACACATCACATTTTCTTTATCCATCATCTATTGATGGATATTAGATTGTTCCCATGTCTTGGCCATTGTGAATAATGCCGCAATGAACATGAGAGTTAAGATATCTTTTCCAGATAGTGATTTCATTGTCTTTGAATATATACTTGGAAGTGGGACTGCTGAATGATAACAGTAGTTCTATTCTTATTTTTTGAGGAAACTCTGCACTGCTTTCCATAGTGACTGTACAAATTTATATTCCCACCAATAGTGCACAAGGGTTCCTCTTTCTCCACATCCTCAATAACATTTTCTATCTCTTATCTTTTTGGTGACAGCCATTTTGACAGGTATGAGGAGACATACAGTGGTTCTGATTTGCATTTCCCTGTTGCTTAGTGATGTTGAATAACCTTACATGTACTTGTTGGCTATTCATATGTCTTCTTTTGTTATAGAAATATAGGAAAAATAGAATCTTTCCATTCTGGTCCTTTGCCCATTTAAAAACTGGAATATATGGGTTTTTTGCTACTGAGCTGTATTGAGTTGTATGAGTTCCTTATATATTTTTGATAATTACCAATTATCAGATAGATGGCTTTCAAATATTTTCTCCCATTCTCTAGGTTGACCTTTAATTCTGTTGTTTCCTTTGTTATACAGAAAACTTTTTAGTTTGATGTAGTCCTGCTTGTTGATTTCTGCTTTTGTTGCTTGTACTTTGGGTGTCATATCCAAAAAATCATTGCCAAGACCAATGCTGAGGAGCTTTTTCCATATGTTTTCTTCTAGGAGTTTTATAGTTTCAGGTCTTACATTTAAATTCATTACTCCACTTTGAGTTAATTTTTGTGAGTGTTATAGTCCAGGGGTCCAATTTCATTCTTTTGAATGTGAATATCCAATTTTTGAAGAGTATTTTTCCCCACTGGATATCCTTGACTCCCTTATCAAATATTACTTGACTATATATGCATAGGTTTATGGGCTGTTGCTTCTGTTCCATTGGTTTTCATGTTTGTTTTTATGTCAGTACCACACCGTTTTGTTTACTATAGTTTGGTAATATAGTTTGAAGTCAGGAAGCATAATGCATCCAGCTTCATTATTTCAGAGGATTGCTTTGTCTATTCAGGGTCTTTGGGGGTTCCATATGAATTTTAGGATTATTTCTTCTATTTTTGTGAAAAATGGAATTCTTGTAGGGATTTGTATTGAATCTGTAGATGGCTTTGTGTAGTATGGTAATTTTAACAATATTAACTCATTTTATCCATGAACACAGGATATCTTTCCATTTGTTTGTGTATTCTTCAATTTTTCATCAATGTCTTATTTTCAGTCTGTAGATCTTTTAACTTTCTTGGCTAAATTTATTCCTAAATATCTATTGTTATGATGCAATTGTAAATGAAAGTTTTTCCTTCATGTCTTTTTCAGATAGTTCACTGTTAGTGTATAGACATGCAATTGATTTTTGTATGTTGATTTTGTGTTTTGCTATTTTACTGAATTTGTTTATTTGTTTTCACAGCTTTTTGATGCAGTCTTTGGGTTTTCTATATACAATGTGGGGGTTAAACAATGTGGAGGTTCAGGATGCCAACATTTCATATACTCAAAAATCCATGTATAACCTTACAGTTGGCTCTCCATCTTCAAGGTTCTGCATCTATGGATTCAACCAATAGTGAAATATGTAGTGCTATAGTACATACTTAGTGAAAGAAATCCACGTGTAAGTGGATCTGCACAATCCAAATCTGTGTTGTTCAAGGGTCAACTGTATAAGATTATGTCATCTGTAAATAAAGACAACTTTATTCTACCTTTCAGGTATGGATGCCTTTTATTTCTTTTTTTAACTTGAGGTAACTTTGATACATAAGCCTTTTCCCCCCTAATTGCTCTTGCTAGGACTTCCAGTACTGTTTAATAAGCACTCATCTTATTCCTGATCTTAGATAAAAAGCTTTCAACCATTTTCCACTGCGTTTGATATCAGTTGTGGGCTTGCATACATGCCCTTTATTGTGTTGAGGTCTGTTCCTTTTACACCAACCTTTATGAGACTGTTTATCATGAAATGATGTAAATTCTGTCAAATGCATTTTATGCATCTAACGAGATGACTGTATTTTTATCTTTCATTCTATTAATATGGGGTATCACATTTACTGATTTGCATATATTGAACTATCCTTGCATTCAAAAATAAAGCCCACTTGACCATGATGTGTGATCTTTGTAACGTGTTGCTAAATTTAGTTTGCTAGTATTTTGTTGAGAATTTTTGCATCTAAGTTCATCAGGGATATTGGTCTATAGTTTTCTTTCCTTGTATCTGGCTTTGGTATCAGGATAACATTGGCCTTGTAAAATGAATTTGAGAATATTTCCTCCTCTTCCATTTTGGGCATTAATTCTTCTCGATATGTTTGATAGAATTCTCTTATGAATTCTGTCAGGTCCATTTGGTCTAAAGTACAGATCAAGTCCAATGTTTCCTTACTGATTTTCTGTTTGTATGACCTATCTATTGTTAAAAGTGGGATATTGAAAGCCCGCACAATTATTATATTGTTATCTATTTCTCCCTTCATATATGTTAGTATTTGCTTAATATATTTAGGTTCTCCAATGTTGGGGCATATATATTTACAATTATTATATCTTCTTTATGAATTTACCCCTTTACCATTATATGATGACTGACCTTTGTCTCTGGCTAAGGTTTTTAGACTGAGGCCTATTTTGTATGATACAAACCTAGGTACATTTGCTACTTTTTGGTTTCCATTTGTAAGGGATATATTTTTCCATCTCTTCACTTGGAGATTTTGTGTATCCTTAAAGTTGAAATGAGTCTCTTGTAGGCAGCATATTAATTGGGTCTTTTTTTTGGTCCTTTCAGTCATCTATGGTTTTTGATTGACAAATTTAATCCATTTACAATTACAGTAATTATTCATGGGTAAAGATTTACGAATATCATATTATTATTTTCTGGATATTTTAGATGCCCTTTGTTCATTTCTTCCTCTCTTGTTGTCTTCCTTTGTGATTCGATGACTTTCCATAGTGGTATACTTAGTTTCTTTTGCTCTATCTTTTATGCATTTACTGCAAGTTTTTTTCCTTGTGGTTACCCTAAGGCTTACATAAAATATCTTACAAATATAAATCTATTTTGAGGTGATAACAACTTAACTTTGATTGTATGCAAATACTCTTACCCTTTCACTCTTCCCCATACATGCTATGTTTTCAATATCACAATTAAAGTCTTTTTATATCATATATCCATTAATAAATTATTGTAGCCATAGCTATTTTTAATATTTTTGTCCTTTAGCCCTTATGCCAGCATTAAGTGATTAGCACAACACCATATTATAGTAATCAGATCAGATCAGATCAGTCACTCAGTTGTGTCCGACTCTTTGCGACCCCATGAACCGCAGCACGCCAGGCCTCCCTGTCCATCACCAGCTCCCGGAGGTCACCCAGACTCGCACCCATCAAGTCAGTGATGCCATCCAGCCATCTCATCCTCTGTCGTCCCCTTCTCCTCCTGCCCTCAATCCCTCCCAGCATCAGAGTCTTCTCCAATGAGTCAACTCTTCGCATGAGGTGGCCAAAATACTGGAGTTTCAGCTTCAGCATCATTCCTTCTAAAGAAATTCCAGGATTGATCTCCTTCAGAATGGACTGGTTGGATCTTCTTGCAGTCCAAGGGACTCTCAAGAGTCTTCTCCAACACCACAGTTCAAAAGCATCAATTCTTCGGCGTTCAGCCTTCCTCACAGTCCAGCTCTCACATCCATACATGACCACAGGAAAGACCATAGCCTTGACTAGGCGAACCTTTGTTGGTAAAGTAATGTCTCTGTTTTTGAATATGCTATCTAGGTTGGTCATAACTTTCCTTCCAAGGAGTAAGCGTCTTTTAATTTCATGGCTACAGTCACCATCTGCAGTGATTTTGCAGTGATTTATTATAGTAATGGGGAATGCTAAATTTGATTATATATTTACCTTTATCAGTATGCTTTATATTTTCATATTTTTCATGTTACTAATTAGCATCCTTTTATTTTAGCTTGAAGAATTCAGGATTTCTTATAATATAGGTCTAATGGTAATATAGGAGAAGGCAATGGCAGCCCACTCCAGTACTCTTGCCTGGAAAATCCCATGGGCAGAGGAGCCTGGTGGGCTGCAATCCATGGGGTCACGAAGAGTCAGACATGACTGAACAACTTCACTTTCACTTTTCACTTTCATGCAGAGGAGCCTGGTGGGCTGCCGTCTCTGGGGTCACACAGAGTCGAACACAACTGAAGCGATTTAGCAGCAGCAGCAGTGGTAATATACTCCCTCAGCTTTTTTTTTTTGGCTGGGAAAGTCTTTATCTCATCTTCATTTATAAAGGACATAAAGCGTTCTTTGGGATATATAGTATTCTTGGTTGGCTTTTTTTTTTTCTTTCAGTACATTGACTGTATCATTCCACTCTCTTATGGCTTATAGATGTGTGCTGAGAATTCTGTTGGTAGCCTTAGGGGGAGCTCCCTTGTAAGTGACAAGATTTTTTTTTCTCTTGCTGCTTTTACAATTCTTTTTCTGATTTTTGACAGTTTTATTATTGTGTGTCTTGGAGAAGATATATTTCAACTGAATTAATCTGGGACCTATGAGCTTCATGAACTTGAATGCCCAAATCTCAGATTTGGGAAGTCTCAGTCATTATTTCTAAAAACAAGCTTTCTGTCTCTTTCATTCTCTCTTTTTGGACTTCAGTAATACATAACTCATTTTGCTTTATGGCGTCCCATAAGTCCCATAGGCTTTCCTCATTCCTTTCTTTAAGACAGTTTTTTTGTTGTGTTGAGCCTTTGTTGTGGTGTGCAAGCTTTCTCCAATTGCAGTGCATGGAGTTGTGGAGCAAAGGCTTAGCTACCCTGAAGTATGTGGATCTTAGTTCTGTGACCAGGGATTGAACCTATGTTCCTGGTATTGGAAGGTGGATTCTTAGCACTGGACCACTGGGGAAGTTCTGAGAGAATCAATTCCTAGGCAGGTTGATAAGAAGTGTGGGGTCCCTGAGGAGGGAGGGGTCGGGGGCTCTTGAAGCAGAGATAGGGGTCTGGAATTCTTGAGGCTTTCCCTTTCCTGGTGAAGAGAACTCTTTCTAGCTGGGTTCTTGCCTGGCACTGAGCAGTACTGACCTGAAGGATGGGATGATCCAGGCAAAATGAAGTTATTGTTCTTTCCTTTTAGTGCAGTTATTCTCCTGTTTTTCATTCTGCTGTGTTGCTAAAGCTTTTTAAGTGGACTCCAGAGTTCTATCTGGAGCTCTGTAAGATGGTGAAGGACGGGAAAGCCTGGTGTGCTGTAGTCCATGGGGTTGCAAAGAGTCAGACATGACTGAGTGAACAGCAAGAGTCCTCTCAAAGCTGTTTCACTCGTGGATAGCTGTCTGACCATTGATCATTTCTGGAGGACAGAATCTGGATCTCCTACCCCACTGTCTTGTTCCTGATTCTTTGCCTTTTATTTCTACACTGTCTTCTATATTTTCTTCCCTTTCTTTATAGATTTTCAGAGATCTGCTTGTTCCCTTTTCAAAATATGCTGTTTAATATCTGTGGCAGTTGAAAAAATTGACTCTCATGTTCTTGGACATTCCTCCCTTCTGTCTTGAATATGGGTGATCTGGGGTTGCTCTGACCAATATGATAAGTGGACAAGACTCTAAGCCAGTTCCTAGGCCCTGAAGTTAGGAGTGTGACAATCTCTACTTCCTGCCTCTTGAGTAACTTGGTCTCAGGACCCAGTCACCATGCTGTGAGGAAGCCCAGGGGTACATGGAGAGGCCACATGTAGATAAGTTATTGTTAAATGGATACAGACCAGTGAAAGTCCCAGATCATGGCCCATGTCAAATCAGTCATTAGTGGTGTGAGTGAGCAGAGTGGAATTAAATCCTTCTGACCTCTTGGAACCACCCCATGACACTGTATGGAGCAGAGATGCACCGTTTCCACCAAGCCCTGCTCACACTGCATAACTGTGAGTAAATAAGTGCTTGGTGTTGTTTTAATGCAACAAGTTTTGGGACTATTTGTTGTCTCAACTTCTCTATCTCCTCTTTAAGCCCTTGCTTTAGATAGTCTGGGAGGGATTGGGGGCAGGAGGAAAAGGGGACGACAGAGGATGAGATGGCTGGATAGCATCACTGACTTGATGGAGTCAGTCTGAGTGAACTCCAGGAATTGGTGATGGACAGGGAGGCCTGGCGTGCTGCTATTCATGGGGTCGCAAAGAGTCGGATACGACTGAGCGACTGAACTGAACTGAACTTAGTCTGTATTTTCTTTTTCCTACTTATCATCATGAAGTGCATGTTCCAAAGTGTCTCTAAATTTAAAATCTATTTTTTTCTGAGGTGTATGTGTGGTTGTTATTTGAAGGTTATTGTTTCCTTTGCTCCATCTCCTAGCAGTCCCATCAAAGGGATCATTTGATGCTTTACACATTCTGGCTCATTTCTGAAGTGGCTTCTCTGGGGCCAGCTTGTCTATGAAGAATGGAGTGAGGAGCTGTGATGGGAGCTCTGCTTCTGCTGCTCAGCCTTTGTGCTGACCCTTCGCTGACTGAGATCTGTTATCCATCACCAGCGGCCATACCCACTGCTGTCTCTCAGAGAAAGCATGGGTGGGTGTATGTGGTCACTTAGGTGCCTTCTCTAGCCACTTTGTGGTGTGGCACTCAGGGAAACTCCACAACTCTCCTGCCACTCACTAGTTAGATCATCAGGGTATGTCATCTATTTCTGAGACTGCTGAACATTCCCAGGGACATGAAGGGTTGAGAATATGTTCTTGACACTCTTTTCTACTATCTGGTCTCTGTTACATTTTCCAGTGGGCCAGGGTAGACTCTACATACACCCTGTGACTGAGTTCATATAAGGATGGGGCTTTTTACTTTTTTCCCTTCTTTTACTTGCTATTAGTTCATTTGAGGGTTCATAGAGGAGTTTTGAAAAATCCTACTTGAGTCAACCTGTCCAATACATATTTTCCAAAGTAATTTAACAAATGAATTCTATTCTTGCTTTTTCTGGATTAATCATCATTAATACCTTGATTCCGCATTGTTCTAAGGAACAGAGTTTGGAAGATACTATTCTGAGTAAATCTCAAGTTGTGACATATTAGAGTATTTCCATCTTTTTAACAATAGAATCAAAGCTTAAGAAGAACATTTTTTACACAGTTATTTTTCTATGGGGAAATTGTTTCTTGAAATCTTACCAAAATAAAATAAAGAATCATATATTTGCATTTCAGATTTTTACTACCAGCTGCTCTCAATGGTGGGTAAGTTGTTCATACCTTGTAGTAGTTTTCGTCAGCACGAAGTGCTTTGGAAAGTCCAAAATCACTGATCTTGGCATAATGTTGAGTAACCAGCAATACATTCCTTGCAGCCAGATCTCTGTGTACAAAATTGCACTCTTCCAAATATTTCATTCCCATAGATACCTGATGAACCAGCTCTATGATGTTTTTATCCTTGACATGCCTGAAAGTCACACATATGTCATTAATGATAGTGAACAGGAGTCCATTTCAGAACAACCAACCATGCTTCTCATACAGAGAGAATATGAACCAACTTATTTCCTATTCTTCTAAAGCAAGAGTCATAAGTGGCGGTGACTGGTATTCAGCTGCTAGAATTACATGAAAAGCAGTATAACTGGGTGGTCAGACCTGGCTCATGGAGAACCAGGGTTCAGTTAGAACCCTCATTCCAATATTGAAAAGGTAAGAACACCAATCTTGAGTCCCATTGAAGTACAAACATAGGTGCAAATGGGATAAAGTAATCAGTGGCTATTGTTATGATTTATTCTTCATGACTCTCTATCTCAACCATGGCTGGAGATGAGCATAGCATGATTATTCCATTGATGGTTGCAATGAATTAACAGCAATGGATATTTTCAAAAGTAATTACTTATGGCAATGCAGTAGTTAGCCAGATATGTAAAATATCACTGTTTTCCCATGTAAAATGTTTATTTAATTGTTTCTTTTAAAAGAGCACATTCTTTCTGCCTGGTGAGAGGAGAATGCTTGCCAAGATAGTCTAGGGCTGACTCTATCACCAGGCCAGTATGACATGAGCAAAGGACACCAAATTGTTGAATTAGAGTTTTTCTTTATACACTAAGAGCTAAAGAACACTTGATCCAAAGACTACAGCTCTCAAACCTCCCCTCTCAAGGTCCCTGAGTGTGGGCCAACTCTGGAAGAAATCAGTCTATGATATGCATTGGGCAGGCAGGCCCTGCCCCTCACATATGAGCTGCTGGGGCACCTAAGGCTATCTTGAGAAAGAAGAACGGAACTGGAGGATACCTGTTCTGTTGTAAATATTTGTTGAGTGGACCAAGTTCTGCCATCTCCATGACCAGCATCCAGGACTCAGCTTCACATATCCCTATCATGCGCACAATGTAAGGGTTGTCAAGCTGCTGCATGACATTTGCTTCTGCTAATAACTCATCCTTAAGAGCAGGGTCATTGGCCTCATTTTTCAGGATTTTCACAGCCACTGTTTTCACAACTCTGCAAAAGAAATCAGAACACATAAGAAACTTTTCAAAGTGGCTCACATATAATTATCTTCCATGAAGCATAATTCCTGTACTGGAAATGATGTTATGGAAATACCTGCCACAGAGTGGAAATGTGTCTGAAGAAGCCATGTTGTACATGGCTAATTCTTCAATCATGTTCTCTCATTTTGTATACCTAATTAGTTGAAAATAATGGGAGAGTGCTGAAGAATGTCCCAACCAACCAGAAAGCTGACACACTGTAGAATATTTAAATAACTTTTAAATAAACTTTAAAAACTATGACATGCATGGATTCCAGTAACATCTTGAGATTTATCACATGTAATTACAACATGCCTTTAATATATGTCACAATGAATTTCTAGATGCAGAATTAAAAATCATGCACTGTTGAAGCTTATAATTTACAAAACACTTCTAAAAACTGAGTTTTGTTCATTTTAAGCATGCTTCAAAATGTTTGAAAAAAAGTAATTCTTTTCCATTTTCGAATAAAAGCATCATCTAAGTCATGTTTGAACTCTTGAAAATATCCTGACATAGTGGGGCTTAAATAAATAAATAGCACTTAACTATGTACGATTTGAAAAACTGCATCTTTTCATGATACAGTTCCCACAAATGCAGGAAGTTTAACTCTTTTGTTGAACTTCAAAAGTAGGAAATAAAAACAGAAGTATCAAATAAAATAGGTTAAAAAATATAATAACAGAGTAAGTCTGACACACATTCAGAAAAGAACATATAGCTGCAGTGTAGCACTCAAGAGTATTTACAAATTACACACAAGATGTAGTTCCTACACAGATGGAAGTATAGAACTTATCCAGTACCCAAGAAGCCTCTGCGTCCTCCTCCTGAGATCAAGGAAATATAATCTTATGCCATCCCTAGATAGCTTATTGTTTTACCTTTCACATTTCAGTCTACCATCCATCTGGAATTAGTTTCATGTATGGTGTGAGGTAGGGGTCAAAATTAACAAGCATAAACCTCTTGATTCTTCCAATGTTTAAGGAAGAAAGAACATTCACAAACTTTGCCAGAAACAAAAAGAGGAAGGGAACTTCCCAACTCATTTTATGAGGTTATCATTAGCCTGATGCCAAAACCAGACAAAAAAATTACAGGAAAATAATTTACTGATATTTCCCATGAATGTAGATGCAAAAATCCAAAGGGAAATATTAGAAAATTTAACTTAGTGCTTTATGAGAAAAATATAATGAATATATAATTCATGAATAAGATAGGTTTATTCCAGGAATGCAAGGTGGGTTTAACATCTGAAAATCAATCAGTGTAATTCATCCATAAACACAACAAAGGACAAAAAGACCATCAGCAGAGGACAAAAAGTAAACAAAAAATGTAACACACATTTACAATTAAAAACAAATCTCTCAGAAAAGTAGAAATAAAAGGAAACATCCATAATCTGATAAAGAACAGCTATGAACCTACTGGTGAAATATTGAAAGTTTTCCCCCTGAAATCAGGAATGAGGAATGTGACCACTGGCTCTTTTATTTAACACTGAACCACAGCTTCTAGTTAATACACTAAGGCAAGGAAGAAGTGTAAAACTATAAGAATTAGACAGGATGAAATCAAACTCTTGTTATTTATAGATGATGTATTTCTGGTCAAACAATACACAAATAAACTACTGGAAATAATGAGTGAAAAATAATAGGAGACTTTAAGAAAAGTTGTTGGACATCAGGCAAACAGACAAAATCATGTTCTTGCATTCAAGCACGGGGAAGGCAATGTCACCCCACCCCAGTACTTTTGCCTGGAAAATCCCATGGACGGAGGATCCTGGTAGTCTCCAGTCCATGGGGTCGCTAAGAGTTGGACACAACTGAGCGACTTCATTTTCACTTTTCACTTTTATGCATTGGAGAAGGAAATGGCAACCCACTCCAGTGTTCTTGCCTGGAGAATCCCAGGGACGGGGGAGCCTGGTGAGCTTCTGTCTATGGGGTCGCACAGAGTCGGACACAACTGAAGCGACTTATCAGCAGCAGCAGCAGCATTCAAGCAATGCCAAGGAATAGCAAGGTAAAATTTTAAAATTATACCACATATAAAACCCCAAATACTAAATACCTATGAATGAATCCAGCAAAGAAGCTGTGCAAGACCTCTACACAAAAAAACTAAATAATTTTGCTCAGAGAAATTAAAGACCCAAGTAGATGGAAAGATGGGTCATGCTTATTGATATGAAGACTCAATACTGTAAAGACATCATTTTGCCCCCAGTTAACCTATATGGCCTTTCCTCTCCCCACATCTCTAGTTGAAATTGTGTATCTATACGAATGTCCATGTCAATTTGTATATTTAATTAAGCAAGGAATTGAGTATCACAAACAAGTTGAGAAAATTTATATCTTAATATAGGATAATTTATATTCATTTTATAAAATAATGGACATATATTAAAAGTAAACATAGCAGTCATATATCTATATAAATAACTTTATATATCTGTCATATGTCATATATATATACACACACACACACAAAGTCGGACATAACTTAGTGACTGAACAACAACATATATATACATGTATAAACACATATGGTGAAAGGGGTATGATTAAAAGCATGTTTCTGTGCATACTCTTGCTTGTATTTTTACCCTTGAGCCATGTAAATTATCTACTTAAGAAAAAAACTGTATACAAATTCCTTAAATTTAAAATAGCATCAAACAACCAAACCCAATTATATTCATATCAGTAACTTCCTAGCTTGGACATAGATTTTCAGAGGATTTGTTTCAAAGGACTTTAGAAACCAATAATTTTACTGAAAATATCATGACATATGCGTTCTAAGCACCAAATAAAATACAAAGAGATTTTTAGTAATCTAGCAATTTTATGTTATATAATACACACTAGGGTTTCCAAGGTGGTGTTAGCGGTAAAGAACCCTCCTACCAATGCAGGAGACATAAGAGGCATGGGTTCAATCCTGGGGTTGGGAAGAGCCTCAGGAGAAGGAAATGGCAACCCACTCCAGTATTCTTGCCTGAAGAATCCAATGGACAGGGAAGTCTGGCAGGCTACAGTCCATAGGGTTGCAGAGAGTCAGACCCGACTGGAGCAACTTACCACGCATATGCACACACATAACACATACTGTTCTTTGAAATTATAGACTAGAGCAAATAATTATACTAATGATACTTGTCATCAAGCATTTTCTGGCTAAGAGAAATGAGATACGATTTTTTAAAATTAAAGAAAATAAGTGAAAACACTGTTATCAATGAATGATTGCATCTTAAATAATACATATGTGTATGCACATGCATATGGAGATCTGAAAATTATAGACACTCAGGTTTGTTAACGGTTGCAGTGTTTGAATGGTAAAATATGATGTTTTTATTTTCTTATATATTTTCATTGACTATTTCTTAATTCGCTATAAGGGACACACAATACATCTAAACTATTACATACACAGTTAATATATACAATGGATGCTTTCATTGTAATTGTACCAGAAATGAACAAAAATTATAGTCAATCACAAAGGATTTAGCCATGCCACATTACATTTTGTGTCTGGGATTAAAAGAACATGATATATGTGGTAGTTTCTAGAATGTAAGCTCACTTGAGAATAAGTGCAGGGAAATGGTGCAAACTTTTGACTTACTTTTTCATCTGGTAATAGCCCTTCTTCACAGTCCCAAAGTTCCCAGAGCCCAGTTCCTTGTCCTCCAGGGTCAGCAGCTTCCGGTCCAGGTAGACCTCCTTGGGCCGGATCTCCTCGGGGTCTGCATAGGGGCTTTCGTAGACCTCAGTGTCCATGGGCAAGGCTTCTCTCTGAGCTTCTGAAAAGGAGTTAAGAAACTTACAGCCCGTGAACTTGATCCCATGTGAAACTGCCATTGTCCTCTGCTCTTGCCTCCTGGGGTCATGCCTTGCCTTTCATGACCTTGGTTATCTTGGGCATTTATAGTGCCTGTGAGCACTTGAGACACAGCCTTTCCCAGCTCTGGCAGGGCAGGAAAAAGGGCCTTATCTTTGTTGTACTTGACCCCTGTTCTTGCACCAAAGTACATCAAGAGTTTTCCTGTCAGCAGCAGAGATGGATGTGCTCAGCTGTGTCCAGATCTCTGGGGTCCCATGGATTGTAGTCTGCCAGGCTCCTCTGGAATTTTCCAGGCAAGCATACTGGAGTGGGTTGCCACCCCCTACTCCAGAGGATCCTCCCAACCCAGGGCTGAGCCCGCATCTCTTGCCTCGCCTGCACTGGCAGTTGGATTCTTTACCGTTAGCACCTCCTGAGATGTGGCCCTCCTAATGGACTGTGGTGCCTTTAAACTCTGTCTGAAAATCCTGGCCCTCCTTCACTGAGAGGTGGGGTCTACATCACTTCCCCTCTGTGGCTCCTGTAATCATGTCCACAGATAGAGTACATCGGTAGTGATGTTTGTGATGTACTCAGGCCAGGTCCTAAAGGCCATGCACCTTCTGTCGGGGTTGCTGGGACTCTTGAAGCTTCAGACTCCGTGCAGTCTAACTGCACTCGCTCCTTCTATGCTGTAAGAATGCCTCAGCCACTCCAGGTGGGGAGACCAGATGAGGAGTCTCTGAGGCTCCATATCCTGGAGATGAAAGATGCTGGCTGGCCTCCAGTGCCTTGGTTCTAGTCCCACCACGGTCTCCACTCCTGCTGACCCAGCTCCACCCCCGATCTGCCTGTACGAGGCCCCATGTTGCCATGGCCCAGTTCAGCCTTGCCCAGATTCCTGATCTGCATTAAATAACTGTTGTTAAATAGTTGTTAAATAGTTAAATAACTGTTGTTAAATAGTTAAATAACTGCATTTATTTAACTGTTGCAATTATTTAACTGTTGTTAAATAACTGCATTAAATAACACAACATTAAATAACTGTTGCTGATTTAAGCTACTAACTTTGGGGTTGATTTTTTGTAGTATTAAATAGATCAAGTTTACCAACTAAAACAAAAACCTGGGGCCACCTAGAAAACCTAAGAAGCTGATCCAGAGGCCCCATTTCTGACCCAGTAGAGGCCTTGTGAGTTTGAAGGGGTGCTCCTCTCCTGCCCTCACAGAATCGCTGCAGTTCCCTGAACATGTCTAGAATCCCAAAACTTAGACATTTCTTCAGTTTTTACCAGCTGTTCATTGCTGGACCTCCATCTGAATTTACTCCTGGACACAGACATCTTGCCAAGAACAGATCTTAGAAATGAAAACTTTAAGTAGCGTCAGTTATTACTGGAAAAGGTGAAATACTCTGAAGGAGGGGGTTTGAAGGATATTTTCAACATGGCTGGTTTATTGTGAGGGAGGCTGTACAGACCATTTCATCCAACAAACACTGCTACTCACAGACACATGGCATCTTCCACCTGTCCCCAGATGACAGGTTCACTCACTGCTAAGCAGCGCCTGTAACAGCTGCTGACAGCATGGCGAGCCTGCCCTGCCATTCGCAAGGGACTGTGGGAGGCATCCTTGCGCTGTGAATGCCCAGGACTAAAGGGGCAGCTCTTACCTCTCTCGTTGGCCCACGGTCCTCGGTCTGGCTCGTAAGGGTTGAATGTTGTAGAACTATCCGCCTGGTTCCCTGAGGATGTGCGGGTCTGAGGCACACAAATGATAACAGCTCATTTTTCTTCATGAATAGCACTGTTGAGTTGGCCTGCATACTAATTTGTATTTCAAATAATCACATCTTAACTTAAGCAGGGAAGACAAAGGAAGGAACCAGGAAAAGAGACAGGAAAACAACAACAACAACAACAGCACAGCTTATCTCATTCTTCGGGCAACTGATGGGATGCTGTTTAGGCTAAATCAAGCTCATGCTTCTGTAACAGAAGGGGCCTGCAGGGATCCCAGGGGGTGTGTGAGAGAATTAACCAGAACTGTTTCGGTGGAATTCCCGCCTACTTACTTGCCCTTTCAAATCCTACTTCCACTTGCTAAAAGATGCTGAGGATTTTCATTATCCCCTTGGATTCATTCCCCTCCATTAATTCTTTCTAATATTACAGAGAAGTTATTGAAAAAGAAACATTAAGTATCCACCAGCTGCTTCAACCCACTTCCCAACTGTAAAGCATCCATGAACTCCCAGTATCCACATTTATCTTTACAATCTGTGGAGATCTAGCAACACTTGGGTAGATGCCAGAGCGTAGTGTTGGTCTGGTCAATGAGCTAGAGGTACCAAGATGAAGCGGCTGCTAGCATCCCGGAGCTAGTGCCCCACCTGTTAACTGTCACTATCGTTATCATCATCATCTACCAACCCTTTGACACAGGGAAGCCTGATTTTGCTAACCTGAAGGCAGATATTTCTTCCTTGTACCCAGAGCAGGTAACTGACGCAGATAAAAAAGCCTTGCTGGCCATTATTAATGGCAACTTTCCTTATTATTTATTTGATTTGCATCAATTTGCAGCAGGAAATAATGGGGGGAAATCCACTGTTATATTCCTATTTTATTCCCTTCCAAAAGTCTCCATCTCAGTAGAGATCCACTTTTATCCTCAACTAAAAACATAGGTGTGTGCTTAGTCACTCGCTCCTGTCTGACTCTTTGTTACCCCATGGACTGTAGCTTGCCAGGTTCCTCAGTTCATGGGGATTCTCCAGGAAGAATACTGGAATGGGTTCCCAACCCAGAGACTGAACCTAGGTCTCCCACATTGCAGGTGGATTATTTACTGTCTGAGCCAAGGGGAGCCCAAGAATACCAGAGTGGGTAGCCTATCTCTTCTCCAGGGATCTTCCTGACTCAGGAATCGAACCAGGGTCATCCTGCACTGTAACCGGATTCTTTACCAGCTGAGCTAATTGGGAAGCCCCCATACAAGGATATTGCTACTAAATTTGGTTCACAGAAAAACCATGGTTCAAATTATCTTTTTGGCATGAGTTGAGTAGAAAGAAATTTTATATACCTGTTTTTTTTTTTTTTTTTTTTTTAGCAGTGCCAAACTAGCCATGAAGAAATGAGATACTGCCATATTTTGGAGAAATTTAGAGAAACAGACAGTAAGCTGAATTTTACACAGTCGCTTATCTACTGGCACACAGAAATGTTCACCTGCCTTCCTGACATCTCCAGCTCGGGATCCGAAAGTACAGTAATGAAGTTACAGTGCATCACTTCTGCGACATGGTCACTTGTGCCTGAAACTGTCTTCTTGCTGCTTACTGAGCTCTATAGAGCCCTGGCTCACCATGGCAAAGGCCCTTCTGACAAGCTAAAGGACATCCGCTCTTATGTGTCAATGGAATGCCATTGTATCCATTTTCTGATGACTATCTCAGCATTCTTATCAAACTGTTTAATAGAAACAGCTGTGATGTATCAAGAATGAAAATAGAATGTAAGTTACAGGGGATATAATCATTTATTCACTGCATCAGAGCTTTGTTGCTAAATTGTTCACTCAACCACTGCTAAATAAAACTGTGTTCAACAAACATAGCATGAATGAATGAGTTGAATGGAAATAAACTTCAGACTGGGAGGTGTGAAATGTGAACACTTAATGTGATTTAAAAATGAATTCTCTCTCAAGTTTGTCTATTAATAGGTGTGGATAATTCCAAATAACAATATACCACTTTAAAAAATTAACGTATGATTATAAGACTCTTGGATATACGGTTAGTTCACTTTTTATTTATAATTACCCTGTCTCAACGGAACTGTCCTAGGAGAAACTAGGTAATTCCCAAAGCTTGCCATACTCCTGCTCTGCTTAGACCCCTCCGGTAATCAAACTTACAAGATTGAAATAGTTTTCAAATTAAAAAATAAATTCTCTTTTAGGTTCGCATTGACTATCATTTCAACTTCTCTGATTTTTTCCCTCGAGGTAGGAAGGTTCTGAACTCTAAAGCAAAACCATGACATTAGGACGAGCCATCATGGACAAAGAGAAGGCACCGATACCCCTTCTCTGCACTGGAAGGCCTCCCACTCTGCCCACTTAGGGATGTATCCAGGACTGCAGCCCCTCCACCCTGACGGGATGTTCTCCGGAGCAGAAAGACTTCATAAAGGTTGTTACATTTGAAGCCAGAATGCAATGATCTGCGATATGAGTCCGGCCAGGGAGAATTTAAAAACAGAGGTGGGGATGTAAAAAGTGCTGAAAAAGGTCCTAGGCATGAGGGGTAGGAATCAGTAGTGATGGCCACAGTTTGCCTACAGCCCTGGACAAGGTGATGCATACTTTGATTGGCTGTGTGGTGTACATCCCTTGTCTGTCTTGTTTATGGATAAGAAAATGGGTTGTGGGTCTCCTCTCAAGAAAGTTGAGCCCCATCTTTTAAGCCGAGGTGGCTCAAGCGCTTCATATCAACACTGCCCACTTAGACCCCCATGGGATTACCAGCCTTTGCAGCCTAAACCCAGAGTTTCCCTCAATAAGCACATCAGCTCCCTGACTGGACCCCTCGGCCCTCCCTGCCCTGACTGGGACAGAGAATGGAAATACACTCCAAAGAGTATGCTCTTTGGAAGAAATGGGAGGTTTTTCTACTGTGTCTGTTAAAAAGGCCGTATTGACTTTATTTGAAGATAAAGCTACAAATGCAAGTTTCATCTTTCCCAAAGCACTTGGTGATTCTACCCTTCAGTAGAACAACAACAAAACCCTATGGAATCAAATACGTGATTGAAAAGAAAGATCTGAGGACTTTGTAAACAATGAACTCTAAGGCAAAATGATAAATTAGGAAAGTATTGTTAATACTTAGAATTGAAATGCCTTTTAATTTAATGAAAAATGTATTGCTGATCCATTATATCATCTGTAGTTATTATTTCTGCTCTGTATTTTATCATTTATTCTGCCCTAATCAAGAACATCCCCTTTTCTGCATAGAGAACAACGTATAAATGAAATGTTGACTGTTGCTTTCCCCCTACTTTTGCTGACATTTGAAACGGAAGTCAAACCTGAAGGACACCACTAGATGGCACTAGCTACCTTAGCTTTCCACCTTCCAAAGCTCAATTTGTGAGTTTTAAGTTTTGTAAATTGAAGTAAAAAACAGATCACTCCACAATAATAAAAATAGGATTTGTTTAGGTTGGGAAGATCCCCTGGAGGAGGGCATAGCAACCTACACCAGTATTCTTGCCTGGAGAATCCCCATGGACAGAGGAGCCTGGTGGGCTACTGTCCATGGGGTCACAAAGAGTCAGACAGGACTGAGTGACTAAGCACAGGTTATAAATTATGATCCCTGATCTCTTGTTGGCTACTTAGCTGCAAGTAGAAAATATATTTGACAACTATCCTTTGAGTGCCTTTTTTTTAAGAAGTACAGATTCAGAAGTGAACAAAAGAGAAAAATACATTGCTTTTATGGAGCTAATTCAGAGCTTCCTGACTCGGGAACATTGTTTGCCAGGTATTCTGATTTTCATTTATAGACCTTAATTTTTAGACTTAAAACACATTTTCAAGTCAGGTAACAGCAGTAATAATGATGACAATATATTCAATGCTTGTCACCACTGCAATAACAAAAAGAGCCAGTAGGCTTCAGACATTGTAGCTGCCCAAACCAGACACAGTTCTGGTCTTCAGTGGAATGACTTTGGTCCGAGTCCAAGGTTCCAGAGCTAAAGGCAGACTCTCCTTGGTCAGGGCATGAAATAATCTTCAGTTTGCTTCAGATCCATAAAAATAAGCACTTGGCTGTCATAATTAATCTTCCTTCACCTTAGAAGCAAAGCTCTAAAAGCTGGTCCTTTATAATGATGTGGAAACATTTTCTCAAGGGTGTGGCCCACTGCTTTCATATTACCAAGTACATGGCTATGATTTAAGAACTCCTTCTTTCTTTCTCCTAGCTGATTCTTTGTGAATCGTGTTAAAATGTCTAAAAGTATTCCAATCAGCAATGTAGGTGCTGGAATAAAACATGAAAAATGGATTTGAATTTGAAATTCTAGAACAATTTTCCACAACAAGACAAATGTGAACGCTATGCTTCATCTTAGAGAACGTGCCTTTGAACTCTGAAACAGAAGCACAGCCTTTAAGGCTGCTGTTGTTCAAACTGACAGTCATCCTCAATAGAAGGGATGGTTTACATACTTAAAGCAGCAAAGAAAAATATTCCAATGCTAACAATAGGAGGGATTTTATTCATGTAAGGATTACCAGTCCTTAGAGTAAGTGATGGCGGGAAGCAAGGAGAGGGTAGATTATGCTTGTATTATTCTTCAGTTAAATTCATTCATATTTTCAAGTGTTAAAATGTTACTAATCTCTAAAGAAAAATACTCCTGCCCTTAAGTTTTTGTCATAACGTTTCAGATTATCTGATTAATAATATTCTGCAAATCATAACACATTTGTCATTAACTATCTGCATGCTAGAGTTAATTTAGGTTCTATCATGTCCATTTTGTGCCTGAATTATTTAAAAAACAACTATTCATATTGAACAAATAAACAAATTCAAGAAAGTTATTTATACCTTAACAGATGGGATATTTGACATAATTCCCACAAGTCTTTTTCATAACTGGTTAAATAATGGAAAATTTCTCTTTTATTTTTTAAGACCTAAGTATTAGTTCTCCTAAAATATTTCTGGTGAGCAATTAAAATATTTTTAATTCATTGCTTAAATCATACAATGCTTCTCTTTATTAATGAACTATTGATATTTTTGGCTTTTATGAAAGTTCAATGCATACTTCAAAGCTGTTATAAATTTAAATAGACAATAGCCCTCTTTTAGCCAGAAAAGTATTTCCATAGTATTAACCAGATTAATTACCTTCTAATATTTAATTGTCTTTTAAAAGTGATTGAGTAATTTAAGAGGGGCAAATTTTAAAAGGCACAACAGGGTTTCAATGAAAAAATGGGTCTCCTTGACACGCCATTTCCTACTCCCAAGACAACTAGTGCTATCAGTATTTGCTATATTCTTCTAGAATGTTCTTTTAGAACATTCTACCTGTATCAGCACATATATATGTGCCCGACTTTGTCATCTTTAACTAACATTGCATTTTGGAAATGACTCTATATCTCAGCTACCCATCGTGGTATGAACTTTATAATAACTCATTTTGTTTATTTCCCATTGATTTTTAAATTATTTCCAGACTTTGTCAATGATACAGTGTTAGACATGTACCATTTCACACTTCTCCAATAACGTATAGCTCATTCACCACACACTTGTTGTGTGGTGTCACCAAACTTATTTATTTGGGCTAGTTTTACAGATGGACGTAAGAGAGCACCATAGTTTTAACTCGCATTTCTCTTATTATGAAATGGAACAGCTTTTCCTATGCTTAAGAACTATTTATATTTTCTTTCCTATAAACTATCCTATGCCCACTAACCTATTACATAGTTAAAACTTTTATTGATTTATATAATTTCTTTATATAGTAAAGCTATTGACCTTATATATGTATATGTATATATATATATATATATATGATCACTGCTAATATTTATTCCAAGTTTATTATGTTTCTTTGGAAGATGTTTTGGTTCTTATCCACACATGTATTTTATTTTTTGGTAGTCTTACTGATATTTTCTTCAATTTCTTTAGAGATTCTTCTTTAATCCAAAGGCCTACTGAATCTTATTTTCTGGATATTTCTGTAATCACTGTAGGTGAGTGGGCTTTGGGCTGCTTGGGATAAGGACAGGGGTGGGAGAGGGGCTTATTTCTTCACAGTGCTGGGTTCTGTTTCCTGGGGTGATGGTGTCTTGACGTGTCACCCTGACTGGCCTGAATGATAGTGCTGTGTTATTGACTCAAACTATGATCGTGGTACTGCTGTGGAGGGATTTTGGAGAGGTGATTAAAATTCTTAATTAGTTGATTTTGTTTAGGGAGATTATCCTGGGTGGGCTTGACTTAGTAAGTCAAGAGTTCTTAGAAGAGGTTGAAACTTTTCTAAGAGGTGTGGGGCGGGGGAGTGACTGGCCCTTGGCTGTTAATGACAGTTGCACCTTGCTTATCTTCCCTTCCTGATGACTTGCCCTATGGACATTGAACTTGCCCCAACAGTTGTGTAAGGTAAGTCCTAGTGATAAGTCAATATATATATATGTGTGTGTGTACATGTATACAGATGTATATATAAATACGTACTTATGTGTGTTAAAAATGTACCTATGTGTATGTATGTGTGTGAGTGCACTGTGGGTGTTTCATGCATAAACCTCTGACTGATCACATTCTCCTGGCTGAACCCTGAATGATGCCCTCGGACACTACAGAATTAAGGTAAATGTGGAAAGCTGTGTCTTCTCTGCAGTGAAACTGCTTATGCCTGGGACTGCACATGGGTGGAGGACTGTGCATCAGCACATGGGCCTTGGGCCGTCAGAAAGAGAATGATGAATAAACAAGTGGTGGGAGTCAAGAGTGTGGTCCAAGTCCACAGGGACTCCTCCACGGCTGCCACACAGACTCCATACGTGGAGGGGCCAAGGAAGCCAGGTGAGTGAGAGGTTCTAAGCCTGCCGATCGGGCTCCATGCCGAATGGGCAGCTCAGTGTCCTTCCCCAAGTTGTACTATAATATGAAGTTTTGTCACTGCGGTGTTTGATTAAGGACTCAAAGAGATGACTCATGGTGGAAAAGCACCCTGAACCAGAGCATATTTTGAATCGCCTCAGTTGATGGGGTACCATCTGGCCTATTTTCCCCAGAATATGGTCCTATGAGATGCCATCTTGACAACTAGGTGCACCCTCCCCAAGGAGAAGGGGTGAGCGCCCACAGTGGTTGAGGGCCAGGAGGGCCAGAAGGTGGCAGCCGTGGATAGTTTCACCTTGGACCATGGGAAATGTTGACCTCTTCAAGGCCAAAGCCTCAATCACCTATTGGCCCTGGTGGCTTGAAACAAACACCAAGTCATGGGGCAGAAGGGGTACTGGCCCAAGAGCACGCATCCCCTTGACAGCCTCCCAAACTTCCAGCTCCTAACATGCCACCCTGACACGAACAGCCCTCAGGGTCAGTCCTCTAAGAGCAATGCCCCAGCATAACTGATGTTTCCCATGAGCTGATCCACACTGACTGGGAATGTGGCCTCAAAACAGATAGTTACTCCATTCAAGTTTATCACCTAACTTCCCCCCTCAAACACTACATTAAACTCACTTCTCTTTTTTGTAGTCAACAAGATTGAAAATATCTAGAATATAACAGCCCACTTGGAAAGAAAATCTCAAGACTTTAATGCTTTTCATTTATGTTGTTTCTGCTAAGTACTTCGGGCAATCTGCTTCATGAACTGAAGCTTGATTATATGCTGACATGTCTAGAAAAGGGGCTTCCTGGCTAGCTCAGCTGATAAAAAATCTGTCTGCAATACAAGAGAGCCTGGTTCAATTGCTGGGTTGGGAAGTTCCCCTGAAGAAGGGATAGGCAATCCACTCCATTATTCTTGGGCTTCCCTGATGGTTCAGATGGTAAAGAATCCACCTGCAATGTGGGAGACCAGGGTTCGATCCCTGGGTTGGGAAGATCCCCTGGGGGAAGGCATGGCAACCCACTCCAGTATTCTAGCCTAGAGAATCCCCATGGACAGAGGAGCCTGGTGGGCTACAATCCATGGGGCCACAAGGGGTCAAACACGACTGAGCAACTAAGCACACATGTCTGGAAAAGTACTAACTGGATACGAAAGTGGAAAGAATTATTAATAAAATAATTTTATACCACAGTGATAAAACTGAGAAATAAGAAATCTATATACATGTTATAAATATTTCTTGAGGGAGGTGATTCATTATAACAGAGCCGTTAAAAAAACTTTTTATTTACCTCATAATTCAATCATACAGCAAAATATGAATGTACATTATACGCCAGCTTTTGCTGCTGTTGTTTAGTCACTAAGTCGTGTCTTTTGTAACCCTGTGGACTGTAGCCCACCAGGCTCCACTGTCCACGGGATTTCTCAGGCAAGAATACTGGAGTAGGTTGCCATTTCCTTCTCCGGGGGATTTTCCCGAGCCAGAGCTCAAACCCGTGTATCCTCTATTGGCAGGGGGGTTCTTTGCCACTGAGCCACCAGGAAAACCATATGATGTCAGCTTTACTGTCTCATAAGTAAAAATGATGTTCTAATCCTCAAATTCCACCTTGTCTTTATATATGATATACTTCGGGTTCTGTGTTGGAACTCTACAGCTACAATGAAGTTGCTATGGCACTTGATATTTATAAAATCAATGACCTTGTGTAGTCACTGGGCAGGATCCACTCTACTTTGGCTATTCCTTCCACCAATGTGTAATTTATCTAGTCAATTACCATAACACTGCAGCATGTGATTCTGGTTTCCTTTGAAAAGACTTTCCCATATGAGAATTCCCTCCCACCTATTACACTGACGGAGACGACTTCCAAGTGCGCATTGTAGCAGAGAGAGCATGCTCACGGTGATGGACTTTGCAGCAAAGGGACTTGGACCCACATGGAAAGCACAATGAGTACTGGGCACAGGCTGCCCATGAGGGCTACACATGGCAGGGACATGAGACCAGAGCAGCAGGAGGGTCGGCAGCAGTGCACACGGAGGGGCAGCCACAGGGCAGAGCGTGGGTGCTGAGTGCGGGTCTGTCCTACCACTTAGTCAGGGACAGCAAGCAGGGGACTCTTTAGCACCTTTCTGTGGTCACGCTTTGGGAAGGAGTATGATTTGATTCTTGAGATTATTCCACCCGCTGACCAAGTCTAGAAACCATAATGGCAAAGAGGAATAGTAAATGTTTCAGAAAACAAATACAGGCTGCCTTACATGACATGTTATTTTAGCTGTTCCATAACCGCAGCACGCCAGGCCTCCCTGTCCATCACCAGCTCCCGGAGGTCACTCAGACTCGCATCCATCGAGTCAGTGATGCCATCCAGCCATCTCATCCTCTGTCGTCCCCTTCTCCTCCTGCCCTCAATCCCTCCCAGCATCAGAGTCTTCTCCAATGAGTCAACTCTTCGCATGAGGTGGCCAAAATACTGGAGTTTCAGCTTTAGCATCATTCCTTCCAAAGAAATCCCAGAGAGGCCTGGCGTGCTGCGGTTCATGGGGTCGCGAAGAGTCGGACACGACTGAGCGACTGATCTGATCTGATCTGAATTACAGTAACCCCCTCCAGATTCTGTTGATGAAATGCACTAGTGGCAACATGTGATCATTAGAAAGGCTTCAAGAAAAGCCTACTATTTGAGTAGAAGGATCTGGAAAAATATTTTGGCAATATTTTCCATGAAAGGCTATAAGATTCAAGTTTTCATATTAAATAGCCCACTTTTCATATATAATTATTGTCAAACTGAAGACAAATCATCCTAAAGAAACTAATTCTGGGAGCCCAATTTTGTTACTTCTGGGTGCTGGTTCTATGATATTTTTTGAAATTCACTGAGTTGGACCCTTAGGGAACATACATATTTTTATACAGTCAGTAAAAAGTTTTTCCAAAATGTCCAACTCCTTGAAGCCATTACGTGATGCACAACTAAAGAGAAGCCATGATATTCTTTTAAAGTTCTCACCTCTAAGCCCACCTGCCTCTTAGAGCAAAATGGACCTGTCCCATGGTGGATAAAATCTTAAAGTTGACTCGCCAGGCCCATGAGTCGTATAAAGGGTAAAACAAAATGATGACTCCATAATGGTGCTTTACTTTAGAAGTTGATCCCAAAGTTCACTGGCATTTCAGTTCCCCTGATTCGGGAACAAGAGCTGCCTCAGACAGACTGCTTGGTTCAGCATAGGTGCAGCTTCTGAACAAGTCAACACCCCCTACCATGGGTGGAGGGTTCATTTCATCTTCTGCAGATTTTAAGGGTTAATGGGCAGAAAGTGACATAGCTCATGTCAGGGGAATTTTTAGACCTCACAAATAGCATTAAAGGGCATCAAAGGTCCACAGTGAGGTCCCCTTCAAAGTAGCAGGACATCACTCCTGCTTGGAGTATAAATCTATGTGTCAGCTTCTAATAGTCTGGAGGGAAGAGAGAGCTGAAATTCTCTCTCTTCAGGAGCATCAGGCATGTGTTGGCCAAACCCACATGTAGAAGTGTGGAGAGATCACATTGTCATCACCCACTGATGTGGAGCGGGTGGTGGGTTCTCGCCAAGCCTTCAACTCCATCCTTTTCTAGAGGCTTCTCCCAAGTGATAGCAGCAAGCACTCCCATTCCAAGCCTTCCTCCACCAAGCTATGGCCAAAGCAGCTCCCCTGGAAAGGGTGAGTTTTCTGATAACAATGTCTTGGTTGATTTAACCAAAAGAGTTTGGCAGTCAACCTCACCGAGACAATTTGTATACCCAGCTTACTACCATCATGCATGTAGTCACAAGGATCATACACATGACTCCTTATGGATGGGTCAGGGCTGAGCCTGAACAATATGTTACCATTTCCAAAATCTACCAGGAGGTATATTTCTGATTTAACATTGGGTTACATGGATATTTCATATACTTTTAGAAAATGGAGGTATTTTAACCTAACAAAGAAGCTAACTTAACTAGCTCAGAACTGAAAATAGGCTGATTCTAGCTGCACCAGCAATCCCAGGTTATCAAGTGTGATAAAAGCAATGACCATTACTCCTTTGTCTAAAAATACTTTTCATTGTGCTAATATACAACTGCTTCATCTTTAATGGCCTGGCTAAGTAACACTTACCCCAGGATGAGAACTTGGAAGTTGTGGACGGAAGTTAATACCTCCTGGTTAGAAAGAACATGCACAATTACTGCTGTGTCAGTAAAAACCATCTATTTATCCCCTCCCCCACTGCAGATCAATCAACATGACTGTAAAATATTATTGCTTGAGAAGCAGATATATTTTCTGCATACATTTCTTGTTATCCTCTTTCCCTCAATTTTCTCCTATAAGCAATAAAAACAAATCCATTTTTAAAGTTACTGACTAGTTTTTGATGGATGATAAATATACAGTTGGAGTAATCACTTTAATCAATCAGTAAAACCAAAGTCTCATCCCATCTGGTTTGACTTTGCAACAGATCAAATCTAAAATGAGGCTGATTATTATCAGCATCTGAAGCAGTGAGACTCCAATGTCTTGGCTACTCACCCGATTGCCCGCCAATTTTTTGACATGGAACTGTAAGAACTCTTAACAAACCATCTGATTTATAAGAATAATGCTCGACCAGCTGAAAAAGAAAAAAAGTAAGAAAGTATCATAAATAATGGGGGCAGGAAATTGTCCTTACCTGGAGCAGCCGACTCCCCTTTTGGATTTTAGAAGTGATTCAAGGACAGCCCTAAACAACAAAAGGTGCTTCCTTGGTGGTCTTCCTGATTCCTCCCCACACCTCTTTTCTGCCACCCTCAGACTTCTGGCAGAAGTCCACATGCCACCTTCCCTTTTTAACCTTATTCTACTCTTTGCTCCCTTCTCTCCTTCCTTCCTTTCCTTCCTTCATTCTTTCTTTGGTGGTAAGTTGCATGTCTTTGTTTATATTCTTCTATATCCATGTGATACTATAACAATGAATTCATTTATTTGGTCTTTCAACGAACATTCTGTTGTTTGGTAGGCCCTAAGAGAGGACAAAAGGTAAACTGTGGTGAATGAGACACATTTCCTACTGTTGAGGTGCTTACTTCCTTGGTGGAGAAGGCTACAAGGTAGAGTAATTGATTCTGTATTAGTGCTTTGGGCAAAGGCTTTGGAGGGACCAAATAACTCAGCCCAAAAATTTCAGAGAGAAGACGTCACCACACAAGTGACACAAGACCTAGGACATGCAGAAAGCTGACCCTTTGGAGAATGGCCTTATGTTCACAGAACATGGATACCCTTGGCTAATGGTGCCCAGGAAACTATGAATCATGATGTCTGATTTCTACATTAAACAGGAAATGAATGGCAAGTAGATTTATTTATACCTAATCAAAATTATGCAATAGGAAGACAACCTTAGTTTTCACATTTTCTTTTCTAAAACAGACATTTCCTCTTCAGACAAACTAAAATCCTTCTAGCCGATATTTCTTTCTTATCTATTTATTGATTCCTTTTCCACTTATGGACTCTTGGCTCCTAAATTTTTTTTCTCTCAAAACTTACCTATTTGGGTAAATGTTCATTGAATGAATATATTTTATCCTTCCAGGGGGCATTCTTCTTTTAAATTTTATTTTATTGTGGAAAGAACACAACATGAGATCCACCCTTTTTATAAATATTCCAGTATGACCAGCCTTAACACACTACTAAAATGGACAGCAAAGCTCTCTCTGTTCTGTTAAATCCAACAGTGTGTTTTCAGACATAGTATTGAGATCCCTACAACAGCTGAAATATCCCATGCATCTCTCCAGTATCATTCAAGTATCTCCTTTACCATATGCTTATGGTTTCAGACAATCTACTCCAAAAGGATGGGTGGGAGGTGGGCATATACATAAAGATTTCCCTCTTGGGCAAGGGTATGCAAACATTTTCTGTAAAGGGCTAGATACTGATATTTTAGGTCTTTTCATTCCACATATCATCTCTGTCACATAGTTCTTTATTTAAAAAAAATCACCCTTTAAAATATAGAAACCATTTTTCTTCAAGGACTACACAAAAGCAGCTCAGGGCCAGACGTGATCCATAAGTGTGTTGATTCTTTCTCTACAGAAAGAAAAACTAGAGTAGTGAAGCAATTACCAACTCTCAGAAAAACCATCAAATTCCTGGGTAGGGGAAGGGTACCGTGGAAACTTATTGTTGTCAAGAAAGAACACTGAAATCACACTCATGAAAATGGAGGGTACTACTGGCACTTTTGAGGCTCTTTCTTAAACAAACATACAAGGGAAAGATTTAATTAAGGCTGACTACTACGATATAGTAGCGGAATCAGTAAATACGGGAAAAAGTCTTGGGAAGGAATTTTCCAACAATTAAAGATGTTTAACATTAAAGTCAGCATGCAGACTTGGAGACTGTGAGTGGACTCACTCAGGGAAAATGGTCATTCAGGAGAAATCCAATGGCCGTGTAGCAGTGATGGAGCCCAGGACCTTCAAGCATCAGACTGACGGATGGAGGCCAGTGACACCATCAGCGATTCTTGTAGGAGGTGAGAGTCTCTGATGGGAAATTAATTCCAGAAGGCAATATTCCCTACTCATCTCTCTGATTTGCACTGGGCAAACACTCTTTGAAAACGATACCATTAAAATAAAGCAGAGACTGTGGTCAATAATGAGCTACACGTCAATGAGCTACAAACCAAAAGATAATGTCAGTATTATGACTAATATGCATGAATATTAAAATACCCAGCATTCAAAGAAAAAGATTTTCTTCCAGCTACAGTTAAGAGCCAAGATACATCATGTGGTGGTTACTCTGAGTGCTTTAAAAGTAATGGGGATCCCTGATCTCAGGTTTTAAAAAGACAAGAGTTTTTGAGCCTGGTACTTTCCTGCTGGTGCCACCCATGAAGTTCCTGGTGGGGCCTGGTGTGGACATTTGAACCCTTCCCCAGTGACATCCTGCACCTACAAAAACTCAACGTAGCTGTTGTTCTTGGGGTGGCAGAGTCCTTTGGTTTTCTCTGCCTCTGGGCCCACTACAGTTTATAGGACATTCTGCCATTTCCTCATGGAGCTGTGATTTAGAATGAAGCCAAGTCGTTCGTACCTGGTGGAAAACAGGGTTGAATATCGGATTAGAGCTCACTAGCACCTAAGTAACTCTCATATTACACATTGCTTCGGGCTTTCCTATCAGGTAGGTTAAGAAGAACCCCTTTTTAGACCAGGGGTGTATAATCCTATACAAGCGGTGGCCTGACATGCAGGAAATGATGACCACTAGGTTGCCTTAATTTTGCAGTGATTCATTTTGCAGCGAGAATGGCACTTGACATTTCATATTAAATTTGGCCTCTCATAATTCAAAGAACAGTCTGATTAGCCACCTCTAAGACTCCCTTCCCAGCCATCTATGCCTTTCTTTACTGTGTATTCATCTGAAAAGCTGCTCTGGGCTCCAGGTAGAATGTCTCTAGTGCCTTAAGGCAGGATCTCCTGTTAAACCATGCGTAGTCCTGGTTAGGTACCACTGCCTGGTGCCAAGAGCTGAGGGGCCCTGAACAAGCTATGGGAGCCTCAGTCACCAAACATGGTAACCTTAGACCAATGCATCCAGGAACCTGGAGGGTGCAACATAGACTCTGCTTGAGCAGGTCTCAGCAAGGACCCAGGTCTTCTATAAAGGTCCAGGAGGACATGTACCTGCCAGAGTGTGTCGAAATTCTTCCCGCCAGGGATGGAGAGCTTCCCCGTTTTGTCCTTGTCGATGCGGTAGTGCAGCACCTTGCCCTCGTGCAGCAGGCACAGGGCGTAGGACCCGTTGTCCTTGGCCCTGATCCTGGAAGAGAGAAGACAGTGCGTCATCATCACTCCTACTGCCTGCCGTGGGTGCGGAGGAGCGCCCTGGGCAGGCCGCCTGCAGCAGCGTCTTGACCTCTGGGTCAAGGACTTCGTACCCAGGGAGGCCCAGCTTACAGCTCGATGACACCTCGAGTCCCAGACAAGGAACACCCAGCAGGCTTGGGAGCACTGAGGGGATGTCAGGAGAGGCCCAGGCTCTGGGGGTGAGTCCTCCATTCACCTGGAGCACAACCTGGCTCAGAGCAGGGGCACGTGAATCCCACAGCACCCCGCAACAGGGGAGTCTGTGCAGCCCTCTGCACTCGGCTCCTCTCTTCCATGAGGTCTGCTTTGGGGTTAGATTCCAGACAGTGCAGATCCCCTGCCCAGCCCAGGGTGTGTCACTGGAGGGGGTGTTTGGTGGGCATTTTAACTAGGAATATTCTCGACCCCAGATGGAGGCCAGGAAAGGCTCCCACTTCCTAGGACCCTCTTCATTCCGTCAAGCTCACTCTCCTTTTTACAGGGAGGAGAAAGCAGGACTGGGATTTAAAATGTCCCATGGTAAAGAATCTGCCTACAATGCAGGAGACTTGGGTTCATTTCCTGGGTCAGGAAGATCCCCTGGAGAAGGAAATAACGACACACGCCAGTATTCTTGCCTGGAGAATGCCATGGACAGAGGAGCCTGCGGGGATACAGTCCACGGGGTCGGACACGACGTAGTGACTAAACCACCATGCGACAGCATCAGATGATGTCACCAGGAGAAGACAGTGTCCTCCACTGGGGGCTGGGGACCAATGAGCAGAACCAGGGCTGTGCTGGCTGCCCAGGCTCTGCCTCCTGGTCCCCTCCGTGATGCCACTCCCTTCCTTTATCCAGGGATGAGACTTGTGAGCCTGATGCCAAACAGAGACACCCATTGCACTGTACCGGGAGGTCTTCTGCCCTGCCCAGGAAGACCTGTGGGACTGTGGGAGGGTGCAGTCTAGGTGAGGGCTGCAAAGGCACAGAATGGAGGTGAATCCCCTCCCCCAACTGAACTCCTTAGACATCACCATCCTCAGCCCATCTTCCCCTCTTGGCAACTCAAACCTTGGGGATCACAAGATGTGAAAGGGTAAGTCACCGAGATCTCAGAAGGTCCCAGAAAGCCTTGCCGGCCTTGTCATTTTCTAAAATGAGGGAACTGAGGCCCCCAAATGTTAAGCAACGTGTCCAGTCAACTGTACTTTGGGAAGAGGCCCAAATGTGCCAAAACTGTTGTGGGATTTCCCTGTTGTGGGGAATTTCTGATGTCTCCCCTTGGCTGTAAGAGACCACATCCACAGGGCCAGCTTTGGAAGCTAACGCAGTCACTTTTGGCCTTGTAGATTCATCTCAAAAAGTGAACCCAGGACATGAGAGCTAAGCTGTGTCACATGGGGTTGGAACTTTGTTTTAAAAATAAGTTTCTTTTAAGTTGTGCTTGGCTGTGCACGGCGAACAGGTTCCTTCCATGCCTCAGTGCTCAGGGCAGCTGGTGTGGGTGGCGGGACACACCCAAACTCCCCTCGGCCTCTGCAGGACTGCTTCTGAAACCTTTTGCACTGTGAAAACAGCCCTTCCCCCAAACCCAAGCAGATCGCCTGCACCCCAAAGTGTAAGCTCCCTTTCTTGGTCACATGGCCCATTAAGGCCAGTTGGCTGCTGTCAAATCGAAAAACAACCACACAGAAAAGGAAAAACAGTTTTATATGAGGAAGAACTGAGTTCATCTCTTAGGGAACCTATTTTATAAGGCATGATTACTCACCCCTGCTTTGCTTAGTTTATAAGCATCAGTGGCAAACAAATAGGATAGTTTGAAGATTCAAAGAATTATACAAATTCTAAATACGAAGCATTAAGACTTTATGCAAATACATATAAAAGGTTAACTTGGGATAACAATGTAATAGGCCATTCCAAAATACCATTCTCTTTGATTTCAAGTCTTTTGTGTCCTGGGCTTCCCTGTTGGCTTAGAGTCTGCCTGCAATGCTGGAGACCTGGGTTCAGTCCCTGGGTTGGGAAGATCCCCTGGAGAAGGAAATGGCAACCCACTCTGGTATTCTTGGCTGGAAAATCCCACAGATGGAGGAGCCTGGTGGGTTACAGTCCACGGGGTCACAAAGAGTCGGACACAAGTGAGCAACTAATTTACTTTTACCTTTGTATCTTGGACCTTTGGGTCCTGGCGACAATTAACTGGATCTGAACTCTGACTTTCTGAATCCATGTCCAGTACCCACCACTCTATCTTGACTTGAGTCTTGATTGATCTTTTATTGTTAAAACAGACAGAGAATCGCAGAATGACAGGGAAATGGTGCAATCACCTCATTAGAAATGGGTAAATGGAAATGAGGCCCACAATGGAAGTAACATTATGCCCCTTCCAGACTGGCAAAAGTTAAAAAGACTGAAAATAATAAATTGCTGAGAATGAGGGCAACAGGCACCTTCATTTACTGCCAGCAGGTGCATGAATTGGTTCAATCATTTTGAAAAACAATTTGGAATTCTCTACTGAAACTGAACCTATTTATTCCCTGAGTCAGCGATCCACTCCAAGATATACAAAATGCACGCATTCTGTACCTGTAACATGTGTGGAGATGTTTATATCAGCTTTATCTGTCATTATCAAAAATTGTAAACAAGCTAAGTATCTGCTGAGTACAGAGTAAGTCAGTCTTGGGGTATTCATACCACAGAATGTCATGAGTAAAATGAACAAAGGACAGTGTTTGTTTAAATGATACAAATGTTCAAATGTTTGTATCAAATGATACAAAGCAAAAGGACTCTCATAAGTATAAATGGACACCGTGATTCTACCTGTATGAAGTTCCCAGATAGGTAAATTTGAACGATTTCATTGAGAAATGTATACCTAGGTGGTAAAAAGTGAAAGAAACAAAGAGTTCTGGCTCTAGCCAGAGCATGCTGGACACAAGGGTACAGAAAGTGATGTCCTCTCCAGGATGGGTGTGAGGGAGGGGCCTTCTGTGATGCTTCTCCTATTTCAGTTCTTGTCTTTGGTGGCATTTGCTTTATAATTATCCACTAAGATACACGTATAGAGTGAGGCACTCGTGTGTGTGGTGAATATTTCATAAGAAAAATGGCATTAAAAGAGAGCTGGTGTAAGACAGAAATAGATCAGTGATTTCTGTAAAGGCACACACTTCCTTAAGGATCCCTCTGAGAACAGGCTCTGGAGGAGTCTCTCTCGCAGAGCTCCAGACAGGCAGCCTGTGCCAGCTCCCAGGACACCAGTGGCAACAGCTACCTGGTGAGCACAGTCTAAGGACCAGCAGGCACAGGGACAGACCGTGGACATGCAGCCTAAGCAGCCCCCAAGGCAGCTGGCAGGAAACGAGGCAAAGAAGGGAAACCCACAGGCCCAGCATCTGTAGGTGGCAAAGACCAGAGGCTTGGTGACACTCACGGCCAGCAACTGTGAGGTGTCTGCTGGCTGGCTGCAGGCAGATCCTGGGCCGGGTTATTTTTAATCTAACATATGGAAAATACTGGTTTGGAAGCTGAAGTAGCTCCACCTCCTGGCCCTCCTCCTGTTCCTCAGAAAGACCCCCAGTGTCCTGGGACACCCACCGGGTTTGTGACATGGATGCCCAAAGCGGAAAGAGAAAAGACTAGTCTTGCAGCCTCTCTTGAGGTTGACCACCTTCCAGATCACCTATCTTCGGCATGTTCCCAGAAGCCCCAGAAGAATTTTTTTCCAGGGAGTCTCTTGGAAGAAGCAGACAGAAGAAGCCAAGACAAATCATGGCTCACGACAGATTTGTTTTGCTGTTACAAGGTGTGGGACTTCAGTGCTTTCAAACTGTGACGCTGTCCTAATTGGCCTTAAGATTGACTTGAGGTCCCTGGTGAGACAGCAAGAGATCCACCTTGTCTCCAAGGGTAGACCGTCTCAGGCTCTGCCATGAGCAGGTTTTGCACATCACAGACATGAGGCACAAGGCAAAACAGGTCAGGAGAGTGTTCATTCTGCCAGATGCAGCCTGGAGGGGCTCCCTCTTCCTATGACTTCCTGGATCAGAGAAAACATGTGGTAATGATGCCCAGACATTCACAGGGAAGTAAGGACCCAAGTGGTGGTAGGACCTTCAAGGTGACCCTCACCCACTGGGGTCTGGGGTCATGGCATTGTGTCTGCTGCAGACAGAACAGAATAGCCGGGGCACAGCCTGGCCTACCAGGCATTCTCACTGTCTGCGTATTTTTTTTTCCCCATGGCAGAGCAGAGCATGGCTGGCTGTGGGGAAAGGAGGGCACTGGGGATGAGCTGTATATCTATAGCCCGGATGGGAGGTTCAGAGAGACATTGGGGGGACTCTCTTCCAGAGCTGATGCTGTATTAGGTGGTCAGATACTGCAGCATGGGGCCCGACAGTGGTTCTTAAGAGAGGAGCTGGGAGTGGGGGAGAAGGCGTGGGAGTGGCATGCTCAGTAGTATGTGTGCTCAGCTGCATCCAGCTTTCTGTGCCCCCATGGAGCCAGCCAGGCTCCTCTGTCCACGGGATTTTCCAGATAAGAATACTGGAGTGGGTTGTCATTTCCTCCTCCAGGGGATCTTCTTGATCCAGGGACTGAACCCATGTCTCCTGTATTTCCTGCATTGGGCAGATGGATTCTTTACTACTGTACCACCTGGGAAGCCTGCTCAGTAGTGTGCTTGCCAGCATCATGCCAAGAGCATCCTTGGACTCAGGAGAGGTACCAGCCTTAATGATCCACAGAACGGAAAAGAAAATGCGACTTCTGGGTGCTTCTGTCTTGCACTTCAGCAAAATTTAGGCATGTGAGACTTCCACACATGCAGTAAAAGCAAGATCAGTATGGAACACAGGTCCAAATACAGGGCCACGCCAAGCTCTTCTTTCACACATGTGTCTTTTTAAAAGTTTTATCACAAACTCCCCTCTCTCTCCCTCTGCTCTAACTCATGAGGTGAAACCAGGTCACACTGCTTCTCCTTCAGTTTCATGGGGACATTGATTAGACCAATGAAGAGATACTCACATCAGTCCACAACCCCCTTCAAACTTTTCACTTCAGACAGGCTGTGACTCTTTTTGCTGACCTACAGCTGCAGAGCCACATGCATCCAATGAAACGGCACACTTTGATCCCTAAAGGCGGCACATGAGAGCACTCAGAGAACCCAGCTTTTACTGTGGGCACATGAGGGGCATGCAGTCTCATTCATCAAAGAACAAAAGTAAGGTGTTTTTTTTTTTTCTAAACCCACAGATTGCTTTTGAAATGTAGGTATATAAGAAAAAGGTGAGCTATAACTTGAGCAGGGAAAAGTGAGTGACAAATAAGAAAAAAAGTGTGTTTCACCTAATGACAAATACCAATATCAGAACTGGTGTGGACACAGGGAGAACATCCCATTCTTGGGGTCAGCAGCCAGGTGAGCATCTGAGCCTAGGATTTCCACAACAGAGCAAGGACCACGAAGAAGAAAACCTCTTCAACCCTGGAGGACAGTGTCCCTGGCACAGAACACTCAAGAGTCCCACAGATGAATATCAGTCAAATACAAGCTCAAAAGACCACCCAAAACCAAAGGAAACAGGAGTTATGAGAAAGAGGGCAGGGAGAGAAAGAGAGCAGGACAGACATAGATTTATACACTAAGGACTTGCTGTATTGAAATCATTAGATTTAGAATATAAGCTAATTATACATGAAATGTTCAAAAAACAAATGAGGGACTCACAAAAACTAGCAAGCAATAAGATGCTCTCAAAAATGTACAGGACTATTTGAGAAACAACCAGAACAAACAGGACTGCTAGAAATTTTTAAAAAATATAACTGATGGAAAAAAACAGTGGATGAGTTTAAAGTAGATTAGATACAGATGAAGTGAAAATTAATGAACCAAAAAATAATCCAAGGACATTAAATAGTGCAGCACACAGAGAAAAGGCAACAGAAAATCAGAAAGAATAGAGGATGGAGTAAGGCCTAAAATATGTTTAATAGCAAGCTATGAAGGAAGAAATGATAAGAAAGAAGAATAGTAATATTTGAAAAGAAATAGATGAGTATTTTCCAGAACTGATGAAAGAAAAAGATTCATAGTTGCAGGAAGCACAACTACAGGACAACCACAGGTTGAGCTTTAAACACATTACCATGTTCATCTCGATTAACAAGCCAGATAGTACAATAGTTTTCCCTTTTTATCATTCAGTAAACTGAGGTCAGAGAGATTAATTAGGCTGTCTAAATCACAGAGCTATTAAATGCTTGTGCTTGTCTGAACTTAAGTTTCTACAAACAGAAGCAGTTTCAAGGTTAACTGTGTCTCAATCAAATAAAACAGAAAAATTCCTTACTGCACATATACTTAAAGATCCTCCAATGAACTTGGGACATCTCAAATTATCACTATTCTTAGTTTTGCTTAGGTAGGCGCTGGGCATCTTGAACAGGCTCAAATGTGGTCCCCAGACCAGCATCACTTAGGAACTTGTCAGAAATCCAAAGTTCTGAGTCATAACCCAAACTTGGTGAGTTAAAAACTGGGTGAGGGGGTTGTGGTTTGACCCAGCAATCTGTGCTTTAACCAGCCTGCAGGTGATCTGCACACAAACAGAAGGTTGAGAACCACTGCTTACATCATCTGCTCTGGGCTTCGTATCCATCCCGTGGAACCTCATTCTTCATCCTTTCTCCTAACTTACATTTGTTCCTTGCTCATAGGGAATACAAGTGTATATTCTTACAAGCTTTCTCACTGTGTCTGAAAAATGTGTCACATTCTGAATACACTTTTTTTTTTTTTCCTGGCTACCTTATACTGAATTGTACTTACATTGAAAAAGATACCTTTCCAAAGAGAGGCATCCACCTGCCTCCCAGTCCACCTGGTGGGATGGGGGCAGGGGAAGGGGGAGGGCATTGTTCTAAGATTCAGGGGTGCCAGGTAATATGTTATCTGGTGTCCCCAAGCCAGGTCCATCCTGGACAAGGACCACACGGTTTTGCAGACCTCTGATTCTGGGTGGTCATAACCTTTTCCCTTAGAAAGTCATTGTCACCAAATCTTCCAGTATCCAGCTTTGTACAGAATGGGGTACACTCTCATCAGACCATCTATACATGCTACTCATTTCTTTACCTGCAAGTTCTCCAGGAGATGGAGAAGGCAACAGCACCCCACTCCAGTACTCTTGCCTGGAAAATTCCATGGACGGAGGAGCCTGGAGGGCTGCAGTCTATGGGGTCGCACAGAGTCAGACATGACTGAAGCAACTTAGCAGCAGGGACCTCCTATGTGGAGAAGGAAATGGCAACCCACTCCAGTACTCTTGCCTGGAAAGTCCCATGGCTGGAGGAGCCTGGTGGGCTGCAGTCCATGGGGTCGCTAAGAGTCAGACTCGACTGTGACTTCACTTTCACTTTCACTTTCTCCGGGAGGGCTTCCCACAGGGCCCCGAAACGTAAAAGGCATGAATAAGTGAATGTGTGTGTGTGTGCATAATTTGTGCACCCATGTGTGTAAGGGAGGTGAGGGTGTGAGGGGCATGGGGCTATACTGAAAATCAATACAGTGGGCAGTGGAAGGGAGGAAGGGAGGAAACGATGAGTGGGCGACACTCCTGGGAAATGGCTAATGAGGAAGGGACGACGCAAAGGTCACAGGGCTTAATTCTCGAAAGGTGTGAAGAAGGAAGGTCTGGGGCACCTGGATTTCAGATGCAGAACGCATAAGAGGACTCAGTTGTTCCAGTGGGCTGGGTGGGAAGATGACTGTGGAGGGCCTGAGAAGGGCAAATGGCACCACTACTTGGCACCTGCTCGGAGGCCTTGCACTCTCTTCTTCCTCGGCATACAGGGCCCTGGGGTACCCGAGATGATTTTTGGCATATTAAAAAGCTGACATGGGAAAGGAGCAGGCGGAGGAGTCCCACCCAGCACATGCAACAACCACAGGCCGGCGCAGGGTGCTGGGGCCCACCCCAAGTGCAGGAGCTGTACCGCTCTATGACCTCAGGACGGGGGAAGCCCACAGGCCACAAGTCTCGCCCTCCTCACACGCTCCCCAGCACAGGTGCCTCTCAGACCCTTGGACTCCAGCTCCCCGGGGGCTTCCTCTTGGCCTCAGTCTTCACCTTCCTGCCCCTGCCCGCCCAACCCAGCTACCGCATAGGCCACACTTGCTCTTGACTTCTGCAAACTGCTGTGCCTGGTCCTGCCATCTCTTTCCCCACAGAAGCCTCATCCCCCTCTCTTTACACTCGGGGAGGGGGAAAGCCCAGAGGTCAGGGTCTCCCTCAGGACCTCACAAGTTTCCCAGATATGACAGCCCAACTGGTTTGGCCCTGGAGACTTGGCCTGACAGTGCTCAAATCCACCACTCTCCTGGGATCTCTATTTCAATCCTCTCCACCTCCCAGCCTCGTGGCAATGCTGGCCTGGCATTCACCAGGCATTTCCAAAAATAAGACCTGCAGTCAACACCTGCAATCCACCCCTTTCCTTCCACCGTTCTTGCCCAGCAGCTCTGCGTACAGTTGCCCAGCACTCGTCCCACTGTGACTTTTCCTCCCTCCTGATGGAGGAAGTCAGGCTTCCTGATGGTCAGGCCTGCCTTTTCACCATCTCGTGTGTGTGTGCATGCTAAGTCGCTTCAGTCATGTCCGACACTCTTCGACTGTGGGTTGTAGCTGCCAGGCTCCTCTGTCCATGGGATTCTCCAGGCAAGAATACCAGCATGGGTTGCCATACCCTCCTCCAGGGAATCTTATCAACCTTGGGATCAAATTTGCATCTCTTATGTCTCCTGCATTCACAGGTGGGTTCTTTACCACTAATGCCCCCTGAGAAGCCTCAGCTAAATCTAATCAGCCAGTTTAAGGATCATTTGGCAAATCCTACAGTTAGTGCAAAAAAGGATGACCATCTGGCCTGAGACAGTCCTGTTATCCTCTGCTGTACCCCGTTCTATCTTGTCATTGGCCCCTTTTCACTCTCAAAGTGTCCTTGAGTGGACAATCCATTCTCTGGCCCACCCCTTAGGATCTGGAGGGACTTCCGGTCTGGCCTGATGACCTCCCTGTCACTCTTGCTTTGCTCCTGGCCAAGTCACACTCAGGTTACAATGTTGACCCCTAAGACTCTGCACTGACACTTTCTCCTACCCAGGACCACTTTCTTTTATTCTTCAAAACACAATATGCTGTTTAAATTAACATTTGGTTGTGTTGGGTCTTAGTTGAGCTAAGCAGACTTCTCTTGAGTGGTGGTGTGCAGGCAGTTGTCCTGCAGCGTATGAGATTTTAGTACCTCAACCAGGGATTGAACCAATAGCCCCTGCATTGAAGGGCAGATTCTTAACCACTGGGCCACCAAGGAAGTCCCCAATTTCTTTTCTTTTCTTTCTCCATTGCTCAGAGTACAGCTTAAACATCCTTTTCCCCAGAAAGAGTCTTACCACTGAGCCCCTGTTCTGAGCACTGGGGCTCCAGCTGAGAAGATGCCAGTCCCTGCCTTAGGCATTCATAATAAGTGGACTGATAGACAATAGACATGTGAAAAGAAATATAATAAAGATAACTCTTGAGAGTCAGTGTCCTTGGTATCATTAAATAGAAAGACCGTGATGATGGGTGGGACACATGACGCATTTTGCAGCATGCATGTCTTTCTAAATTTGACATCTTCCCCTAGGCTGTAAGGGCCTGCCTGATGGCTCGGCAGTAAAGAATCCACCTGCAATGCAGGAGATGCTGGAGACTCAGGTTCAATTCCTGGGTCGGGAAGATCCCCTGGAGGAGAAAATGGCAATCCGCTCCAGGATTCTTGCCTGGAGAATGCCATGAACAGAGGAGGCGGAAGACTACAATCCATGGGGCTGCAAAGACTCGGACATGACTGAAGCAACAGCAGGCACGTAGGCTGTAAGCGCGGTGTGGGCAGGGATCAAAGTCTGTCTCGTTTGTCACGGTGCTGTCACAATGCCTGGTACCTATCTGGTGGAATTCATTATTTTGTGGAATGAAAAGCTATTTTTTAAACAGCATACTTCTGTTTAAAGTCAGACAATAAGAACCATAGTGAAAATGGCATTGGCGACTTACTGGTGTGATGATTCCTTTGATAGATCTAAACTACCCCCTTCTCTGTGCAAGGTTAATTCAGCCATTTGGAAAGCCACCATCTGTGTACTTTGAAGGTCATTGAACTCACTCCTGACTCTTTAAGACTTGTAAGGCTCTTTAGCCAAAAACAATAAAATGTTTACCTGGAGACTAAATACAAAGAAAGTGACAATTTCATTGTTTTATATTTGCAGAACATGGCATGTTTAGAGCATTTTTGTTCTGAGACAGCTTCCATGATGACATGAAGGGGCCAGCACATTACATTTCAACAGGCATGATGTGCTCTTGGGGGCAGCCTGTGTGCATGAGAGCTCTGAGCTGCCCTGTATGAACCACATGGTGAGATATTCATACATGAGATGGTCAGAGGCCTGTTGACCACAGCCCATCCCCATAGGCTCATCTGGCCCAAGCAAGGTCCAGCAGTGTGACCGCATGGCCTTAGAGTTTTATATAATTTGTAAAAGTTATTTCATCCTAGCCAGAGAAGACCACTTTTTCTTCAACTCCAACTCCCTTTCCCAGAGTTGACAGTAGTCCTAAAAATGGACGTGCGTTACTTAGAATGAGTTGTGACCCAAGAGGAAGTTTTCCTTTTTTTCAATATGCAGGAAATATTACCAAATTATTGTTAAATGAAGAGGCAACCAAGCACTATGCAGTCAAAAGACCCAGAAAATAAAAAGTGCTATAGACACATGTCAAGCACTTAACTGAAAAAATTATATTACTTTTCAAAATTTTGTATGTCTGAAGTATTTACCAGTTTTTTAGAAGCTTGCAATTCATTGTGATTTTTCTCTGACTCTAAAATACTGTATTTTGTACCTAATTTTGTGTTCTTTTTAAAGAAGATCTCCAAATTATACAGGCTTTGAACTGCACCAATTCTGGATCTTTCCATTTGGGGAGAGGATACAAATTTTTTGTAAAGTAAGCTTTGTTTCTCTTTCCTAACAAACTCATTTTGTAGTCACACCTGAGCTGTGACTAATCTCTCAAAATCGCAAACCATGCTGTTAAATGAGGCCTCAGAGAGCTGAGGGGATACGTTCTCAACATAGCCTGTCCACTCTGCCTCTGTCCCTGGTGTCATGAAAGAGGCAGAGATCTGGCCGCCATTCACAGGACCTGGGCTGGGGGTCCTTGTCTGGTGTTCCCACCTGGCCATCTAGACCCCAGACATGGACAGGTATCTTAGAACACCACAACCTGGAGAGCTTAAACAACAGGCATTTCTTTCTCATAGTGCTGGAGGCTAGAATTCTCAGATCAAGATGATGGTCCTAACTGCATCACACAGGAACTGTGTTCCATGTTATGTGGCAGCCTGGTGGGGGGCGGTGTTTGGGGGAGAATGGATACATGTGTATGTACAGCTGAGTCCCTTTGCTGTCCACCTGAAACTATCACAACATTGCTAATTGACTATACTTCAGTACAAAATACAACGTTTCTTAAAAAAATGCTGATAGAGCCCATGTCTCGTGACAGCCTGTTTCCTGGCTTGTAGACCGTCATCATCCGGCTGTGCACTCACATATATGACCTTGCCTCAGTGTGCGCAGGCAGAGAAAGTCCTGTCTCCACATTTTCGTATGGAATCCCATCATGGGGACCCATCTTTGTGGCTTTGTCTAAACTTAATCATCTCCCAAAGGCCCCACCTCCAAATCTCTTACACTGAGGGCGTGGGCTTTGACATATGAATCTGTGGGGACACAGCATTCAGCCCATTATAGCAGGTGATGAAAAGCTACCTCTAAAAATGCCACAGGTGACTGTGGGTGTGGGGGGTTCTGTAGACCACACTGTCCATCCCCTCTGTAGAGAGCCTTTATGCTTACATCCTTTATTATCCAAGGACAGTATAATGTCTATCTTGGCCACTCTTCATAAAGTCACTCCTGAGCAGTCCCAGCAGTGCTGTGTGGAGACAAGGCAGAGAGTGGGCATTCTGAGTGACACGCCCTGGCACCATGCCTTACATGGGGAGAGCGGTGGGGTTTGGGACCAGGGAGAGGCCCTGGACACGGATTTTGCTGCTGCTTCCTCTCAGGATATGGTTTTTCCAGTAGTCATGTATGGATATAAGAGTTGGACCATAAAGAAGGTTTAGCGCCAAAGAACTGATACTTTTGAACTGTGGTTCAAAGGAGAAGACTCTTGAGAGTCCCTTGGACAGCAAGGAGATCAAACCAGTCCATCCTAAAGGAAATCAAGCCTGAATATTCATTGGAAGGACTGATGCTAAAGCTCCAATACTTTAGTCATCTGATGCAAAGAGCCAACTCACTGGAAAAGATCCTGATGCTGGGAAAGAAGGCAAGAGGAGAAGAGGGTGACAGAGGATGAGACGGTTGGATGGCATCATTGACTCAATGGACATGAGTTTGAGCAAACTCTGGGAGATAGTGAGGAGAGGGAAGCCTGGAGTGCTTTACAATGGGGTGCAGAGAGTCAGACATGACTGAGCAACTGAATGATAACAATCTTTCCGTCCAAACACATCAGGGACCCTGAATTCCAGCCCTCATCTCCTCCTTGCCTGAACAGTCCTGGGCAAGTTTCCTTGTGCCTAAGTCCTTGCTGCTGCTGCTGCTGCTGCTGCTGCGGTCGCTTCAATTGTGTCCGACTCTGTGTGACCCCATAGACAGCAGCCCACCAGGTTCCCCTGTCCCTGGGATTCTCCAGGCAAGAAGAGTGGAGTGGGTTGCCATTTCCTTCTCCAGTGCATGAAAGTGAGAAGTGAAAGTGAAGTCGCTTAATCGTGTCTGACTCTTTACAACCCCATGGACTGCAGCCTACCAGACTCCTCTGTCCATGGGATTTTCCAGACAAGAGTACTGGAGTGGGTTGCCATTGCCTTCTCCACTTAAGTCCTTGATTGAAAAATCAAAGGATTTAGACCATTAGCAGTGAGGTCCCTCTTGGCTCAGAAGTTCTGCCACCACAAATGTACTTCATGTCATAATTCAAGAGGAGGAAAAACTGCAATCTGAGTTGGCCAGATTCCCCAGACACAATCATCTCAACAGTTAAGAGTCTTTGGACCATACCTTCTGCATTTTAAACTGCATTAGAGAGGATTTATAACCTCATTTAGGTCTCAGACATTTTGAGATATGGTTTCTGTGAGTGGCAAGAAGACTGTTTTTCTAAGATGGAGGCTGGGGATCTGCTCCATTGAACCACAACGCAGACCAGAGATTCCAGAATGAATCTAATATTTTCACACTCGATTCTCCAAGATATTCCTAAATGGGAACTGTACACCTTCAACATTAGCCATGGGGGTCCCTTGGCTTTCCATCCTATGTTCATTAATGATTCAAAATCCACTTATATTTATTAACCTTCTATGAAGTACATAGGCCCAGTCCCATGACATGTGTGTTGGAAATTACTCTTAAGAAGGTGGTAAAAGTCCAAACCTCATGGGAAATGAGCCAAGAGGTGCCACACTGAGGGGAAAATGTCTTCCTGCTCCAGGATCTCTACCAATGGCTGTTATTGCATCCACTAAGCATCATCCCAGTCACCTGTGTGCCCACTCGGGCTGCTCTATGCTTGCTTTTAGGATCACTTTTTTAAAAAAATATTGTGTTTAAGATCACCTCACCTCTTAAATAAAAGGGATTATGGTAAAGTCGGGCTTCCCTGGTGGCTCAGATGGTAAAGAATCTGCCTGTAGTGCAGGAGATTGGGGTTTGATTCCTACTTCAGCATTCTTGCCTAGAGAATTTCATAGATGGAGGAGCCGGGTGGGCTATAGTCCATAGGGTTGCAAAGAGTTGGACACAACCGAGCAACTAAATTTACTTTTATGGTAAAGTCTGAAGAAGATTCTTTAAATAGATGGATACTCAGAGAAAACACTTTTATTCGTAGGAATAATTTAAAACACCAGCTGAGTGTGTCTCCACATTCTTGGTTACAGGGCTAACACTGCTATGTAACTGTCCAAGGCCAGGATGGGGCACCCAGTCGGCACGGCCAGGGGGTGATCACTGAGTAGTGACAAGCACAGGTGAGCATACCTCCATCCCCCTGGTCAGAGCATCTCTGGGGAATGAGGTCAACACATGTCTGAGACAGCTCCCTGCCTTCTCTGGACCACCAACCCTGCTCTGAGGTGGCCTGCATCTCCAGGATTGAGGTGCACTGACCATTGAGAATAATAGTGAGCAGGGCTTGGGATGCACACCTCATTTCTGAGATTATGAGGCCAGAGTTCACACACCTGCTTGTGATCAAGTTCCTGAGCTAACCTTTCATATGAGTGACTATCAGAAAATTTTCTTTTCTATCTGCCCCATTGGCATGTCTCTCCAGGTAAAAAGAGAAGCAAAGTCTGAGATCTTGGGGGCAAATGTGAGCAAACATATTGCACTGTTTTTTAACATGGGTGGATGCAAGCTATTAACACATCCCATGTTTGTCATTAAAAGCAGAATATGTGGCTGAAAAGACTTTCTTAACTGATGTCCCTCAGTGCCCAAGAAGAGGGTTCACTTTGGGGCCAGACTGAGCAAAACAAATGCTGAATTACATGAGATGGCTTCAATTTGAGATGTCTATGAGGCCAACCAACATGCGTGTCTCAGTTGATAGCACATGATCCCTCTCTGAGGTTCCCAGGAGTTCAGGGGTGGGAGGGCTGAGTGACCCCTAACTCTCCAAGCAGGCCTGGTGCTAGTGGTTGAAGGGAAAAGACACAATACTTACAAGAACTTTCCATTTGTCTTTGATCCTATCAGGACAATCTGCTCAGATTCATCCCGAGAGATTTTTCCATGGAACCAGGGCATTTTTTCATGGGCTGTGGTGGCGATCAGTTTCTCCAGCTGAGGTTTCTGGCTGATGATGGCCTGCTCAAGAGCTTGACCCTGTCATGAGGAGAGGAGATGAAGCCATAATAGGTGAAAGTGACAAGAAAGACACATGAAACAGGTCCAATCTGTCCTAAGTCCTGAAAACAGTAAAATGAAATCACATCTGTTTGTTTGTTCATTCAATAAAGACAGTTAATAGACATTGTATGTTAAAGTATCTTCAAGTGTATAACTAACAAAATAGATTTTAGAATACAGAGGCTGGCCTTTGCAAAGACACATCGGGCTTTAGAAATCATCAGGAATAATCCATGAGGTCTAGAGAATGGGCCTCCTGCTCTCTCCCAATCAATCACCTCCTAGAACTGACTGTTTTATATTAGACCCTGATCATTTAATGACAATCTGGAAGACTTAAGATGTGTGCAAGCAAAGAGACATGCTTTTTTTTCTGTCTTCCCCTAAAAGGCTTCACTCTAAGTGTTTACACATGCTGCTGCCTATAACTGCAGATGTGGTCACACAAAAAGAGATAAATCTTGACAATGCAGAAATGACCACATGGAAAACAAGAATGAGAAGGAGGCGGACAGCTGGGTGAATTAACTTCCTAATCATACTTAGTGGGAGAGAAATAGATACCTATTACAGTAGTAAATGAAGAACACAAGTCGATGATTCAAAGGCATAAAAAGAACCAGAAGAAGTGAAAATAAAAACATAACCAACCCGTGAGGAGAGGGAAGAGAGGAGGGGAGGTAGAAGGGAAGGTGAACCTGAACATTTTGTCATGCTTCATAGATGGGATGAAAAACAAAAGCAGTAATAGCTACATACCAAGGAGGTAACAGGTCAAAGTTAGCAAAGGGCAAAAGCAACAGAGTGTGGAATAGTACTCAGCCACAATAAAGAAGGGACCACCGACACATAACTGGCTCACAAATGTGTTATACTGGGTGTGAGGAACTAGTCTGAAAAGGCTACGTGCTGTGCGAGTCCATCTACATGACATTCTGGACAAGGTAAAACTATGGGGTCAGAAATCAGGTAAGGGGTTGCCAGGGGCTGGAGTAGGGGTGGTCCTGAGGGTGCCTGATGGGTGATGGACCTGTTGTGTATCTTGATTAGGGCTGGGAGTGGGGCTACGTGATGTCACCTGTTGGTTAAAAAAAAAAATCATAGAACTGTACACTCAAAAGGGATAAATTTTCATAGTGTGTAAATTATACCTCAGTAAATCTGATTAAAAGAGTAAAAGGATGGTCTAAGTCTTGGCGCCAGGGACCAGTTTTGTGGAACATAATTCTTCCACTGATCTCGTGGGGGACGGTTTCTGGATGATTCAAGCACATTACGTTTATGGTGAGCTTTATTTCTAGTATTACTACAACAGCTCCACCTCAGATCATCAGGCATTAGATCCTGGAGGACCCCTGGTATAAATCATATCCAATAAATACTAATGAAAAATACCGAATCCATAGTATTGGTCTGCAAGACTGAATTCAGTGCAGAGCATATTATAGGAGTAAAGGAGTGAGTGGATAGAATCCTCAAAAAGCCTTTACTGTTATCCACATGTATATATAAAAAGCATACACCCAAAAAGTGCAAGGAAATGATTCAACACGTGAGTCCTATCAGAAGACTGTCAACCAGCCTGGTGCTTCCTGATACCAAGTGCTATGGAGAGTGTGGCGGGAATGTAACTTGTCACAACCTCTCGGACCTTTTCGGACGACAACCTGTCATCACATCCAAATCCTTCACTGAGTTCAATCCAACCAGTTTGGGGTTACCCTGCTGATATTGATAAAAGATTAGGAGAATGTTAGGGGGGCATTGTTTATAAACAATGAAGGTGTCTACCAATATGTGCTAGTAAAATGAATTATAGTCCATAGGAGGGACTAAGGGGCTGATGCAGCTGTGTGCTTGTTGACATGGAAAATTCTGGAAGAGATGTTGGGAAGGGATAAAATCAAGTGCCAATCAGTGTGTTCAGTATGACCCTCTAAGGTAAATAAAAACAAGTATTTGCCCCTTTGAAAGGGCCCAGCATGAATTGGGTGACAGTGGTTTCCTGTGGTGGAGAAACCCACATTGCTGGCACAAAGGGGCCCACCCTCTCAAGCGTGACCACAAAAGAGGAAAGGCTGCCTTCTTGGAGTGAGGCATTTGGGGGCCCATGTTGATGACTAAGGAGAAGGTTGCTTATCTGAAGTACCACTGCATAGCTCTCATGCAACTGGGTGCCTGTGTGGAATTCCAGGGCCCCTGTGAGCAGTAAGACCCTTCATCACACCTGCCAGAGGACTGTCCGCCACCCACCTGTAGGTTCCACGTCTGTTTCACGTATTCTCGGATGAGGTTCTCCTTCAAGTCCTCAAAGGGGCCAGTCTTGGGCTGCACCCCCGGCGGCCGGTTAAAGGGCTTCTTGAGGAGGCAGATGAGGCCATCCAGCTCCTGGGTGTGGTAGTGGCAGAGCTCGGCTGGACTGCCATGGGCCCGGCCACCCGTGATGGCATAGGTGCCATTCAGCTCCCTCTCGATGGTGTAGTGATGTGCCTTTCTGTCATGTGCCACTGACAGGGCAAAGCCACCCAGGTAGTTGCGGCTCTGGCGCAGCAGGTAGAGCCCATCGGTCATGCCCCCTGGACCAGGTAGTCTTCCGCCTCCTCCCGAGTGATGTTGCCGAAGAAGAAGGGCAGGTTGTTGGCGCCGTCACCCATGCCTGCGCCTTTCCTTCAGGTGTCCACCTGGCAAAACAGAGATCAGGCAGTGGTCAAGACCCAAATGGCAAGACATTGTTAGAGGACCCACCCTCCAGCCCTGGAGGAAAGTCTTCCAGTCAGCGGGATGCTCTTCCTTCTGGGACTCGGGTCTAGAGCCTGAGCTAATCTGCCCTCTTCCTTTCTGCCCACATAACCATTAGATTTTCAAACACATCCTCTCAATATTGAACCAAAAAACAGAGGATTGGACCAATGTGGCCAAATCAAGCTCTCTGTCTCTTTTTTTGTTGTTGTTGTTGGAGACAAAGAATTATAAGAGACAAACTAAAAAGAGAAGTCCTCCTGAAAAATAAGACTCAGGCGCTCTCACTCCAGTCACCGGGACATAGGGACAGAACCCAGAGGAGTCCTTTGCTCTTTGAAGATGGAGATGGATGTCAAGACCACTCATGTTGGTGAGTTACCTGCAGTGAAGATGTTGCTGGACTCCTTTTACATAAACACTGAGGGCCTACTGTGTCACATACTGTAGTTGGACCCCAGAGAGCTGAGTGCTGGCCATGTTTATATATCACATCAAACCTTTGGCTGGGAGGTCGGACAGGCAAGCAGTTGCCCTGAGGCATAAAAAGTGTCATCCTCCCGAAACCCCAGGCCTCAGTAACATGCAGACCCCTCCCTGCTCTCCTCCATACCACTTCCTGGCACCCACCTTGTACCAAACACATGGCTGATATTGAACACATCGTGTAGGTTCAACATTTGTAAAGACATCTGTCACAAAAAAAGCTACCTCTTGCACTAAACAGACACACACTTCAGAAGGGAAATGTGAAGACAATTTGACAGGAAGATTGTTTGATCAGTTGTGGTTGTAGATGAGAAGAATCTAAATTACCAGTCTAAAAAGTATACAAAAGGGTAAACCAAAAGCAGCTTGTTGTCAATGGCAAAGTATCTAGATGACTGCATCTGTACACTGAGAGAGCAAAGCGCATACCCCTTCATGTTACACACACACACACACACACACACGACACATTCAGAGACGCGGATACACAAACACCTGTACACACACATGATTACATGAAACAGTTTCTTCTCAATAGGAATTACCTTAAATGGACCATAGAATACCTGCCTGGTAGAGGTAAAAATTTTCAGCAGGTAATATTGCCAAATCAGTATTTCTCAGTGAGAAATATTCCGAAAAAAAGACATAGGTTTTATTATAATTTGGTTGTACAAATAATTTTCTTGCTGACTTCTCTTAATTGACTATTTATCATTAATTTTTCTTTGTGGAAGTTTGTAAACATTCATCGCTCAGCAAGGTTTTGTTTTCTCTTAAAAGTACAGCTCATATTTTCTCTTAAGGCAAAGACATCTGCTATTAACCAAAAGCCCTCTCTGGAAAGACAGTGAGTAGACATGTCTTTCCGGAACAATCTTTCTCTTCTGCTTCTTTCTCCTTCTCAGGCTAATAACCCGTCTGTGCCGTCTGTGCCTCTCCACAGGGATGGCCTTAGCACTCCTTTCTCATGCTCTGCTCTGTTCTTGCAATGGGGCTTTCAGGTCCTCACCTGCCATGTGCTGCGGGCCCACCTGCCTTTCCAGCTCCTGTCCCCTGCAGCCCATCAGTTTCCAAGCTTCCATGTGCCTGCACATCACCTGAACTCTGTTAAGAGCAGGGACCAGTCTCGCTGCAGTGCCAGCAATCTGGGTGATGTCGAAGCTGGCTCTGAGGCTGCGATTTCCATGTACCACTAGCCTATCTTCCAAAGCTCAGGCGTTGCCCCAGCCAGGAACCCACAGTCCTTTGAGAATGCTTGTTTTTCTCTTGAGCTTGTTTTTAAAATGGCTTTGGCATGTGTTCTGTTCCTCTGTATCCCTTATACATGTATGTAAAATTACAGTCCTTTGAGAATGCTTGTTTTTCTCTTGAGCTTGTTTTTAAAATGGCTTTGGCATGTGTTCTGTTCCTCTGTATCCCTTATACATGTATGTAAAATTACAGTCCTTTGAGAATGCTTGTTTTTCTCTTGAGCTTGTTTTTAAAATGGCTTTGGCATGTGTTCTGTTCCTCTGTATCCCTTATACATGTATGTAAAATTGCTTCCGTCGTGTCCAATTCTTTGAGACCCTCTGGATTGTAGCCCTCCAGGCTCCTCTGTCCATGGGATTCTCCAGGCAAGAATACTAGAGTGGGTTGCCATGCTCTCCTCCAGGGGATCTTCTTGACCCAGGGATCGAACCTACATCTCTTATGTTTCCAGCATTGGCAAGCATGTTATTTACCACTAGCGCCACTGGGAAGCCCCCTGTATCTCTTCCCACTGGCTCTTTAACGTGTCATCCCCAACTGCACAGCTGTAAGCATCACTTCCTCCCCATCCCCTCGAGGCTCTCCCCTCTTATTCCTGCTTCATCTGCCCCATATCCACACAGTTCCCTACAGCTCACCCTACCCTTCTCTTCCTGTCAGCTTCATTCCTAGGAGGCTCAGTCCACAGGCCATGGCTGCCCCCTCCTTTTTCCTGGCTCACACACTCCCTCTGCTTGGGTCACACACCATCTTGCACACCTGCCTCAGATGCACCCTTACTCTCGGCTCTTCCTACTTATAGGGACTTTTTACAGAGCTGCCACCCAGCATTAGGCTCAACGAAAACCATTAAGTCTTCAAAAACAATATTGTAAGTGTTAATAAATATTTTTAATTTATATAAACTGTTAACCACTATCATTTTTAAAATTCATCAGTTTGCCACTAATATTTACATCGGTGCTGGCGCTCTGCTGCGAATCCCACATTGAAGTGAATGACTGTGACACGACAGGAGACAGGCAGAAAGGCAGCCTGCCAGGCCCATCCTCCAGGCCCCAAGTGGGAGGCTCCTGAATGGCTCCGACGGAGCGTGGCAGGCTCAGCCTCAGCAGGTGGCACCTCTCTGGCTTCCCTGGGAGGGCAAAGCCTGGCTGCCCTCGGTGTGAGCAGTGTCTGGCCAAGTAGCCCTTTTCTGATGGTGTGATTTCCTGTGCTGGAGGTGACACTGGGCGAGGGCCTGACGAAGATGCACTGGGCCGTTGCTCTCAGTGGTGGTTTTGACAGTAGAGATGGTTTATTGCAAGGACAGCTTAAGGAAGATTCTTGGGGTATTTAATTTGGAGGGTGAACGACATCTGTGATGCTCTTCTTATGCCTTCTTCAGACAGCTCCCACCAGCACCCACCTGACACTTTCTCCATAACACAGGCTGTGGTGACGGGTGATGGTCGCCTCTGCTATAGCCACTGTGCCCAGAAGCTGCATCCCCACCCTGCTGTTCTCAGCCCTGCTTCTCAGACAGTAGCTCTTGTTCACTTTGCTAAAGCTGTACAGACAGCTCCTTCCCTGCTGCTATGCTCCCCTCTCCGCCTGCACTCTCTCACAGCCACTGCTTGAGTCTTCCATTTCCCTGGACCCCAGAGGAAATCTGTAGCTCAAACTCTGTTTAACACCCACTAGGATAATATGCCTTCCAGGGTAATAGGATAATATCCCTGGGGCTTCCCAGGTGGTGCAGTGGTAAAGAATCTGTGCAGAAAGTGCAAGAGATGCGGGTTCTACCCCAGGGTCAGGAAGATCCCTTTGAAGGAGAAAATGGCAACCAATTCCAATCTTCTTGCCTGGGAAATTCCATGGACAGAGGAGCCTGGTGGGCTACAGTCCGTGGGACCACAAAGAGTCAAATACGACTGAGTGACTAAATAACAACAAGGGTAATATTCTCGACAGTGCCTAGAACTTGCTACCTGTTTTTTGTCTATTTCAACTTTCCCAGTTATTTTTTGCTATGTGTGAAACCACTTTATTCTACAGTTCAAAAATTGAGAAACAAAAAAGGCCATTGGTCTCCACGGCCACGGACCAGGCCCTTCAACTCCTCCCAGACACCCCCAGCACCTCAGCTGGTGCATAGCTGCATAGGTAGCTCTTGAGTAAGGTGAGGCTTCATGCTATTGCCAGATGAGAGCCTCAAAACATTGCAGCAAGGGGGAGAGTTGGATTGGGAGTTTGGGACTAGCGGATGCAAACTATTCTATGTAGAATAGTTAAACAACTAGGCCCTATCGTATAGAACAGGGAACTATATTCAATGTCCTGTAGTAAACTATAATAAAAAAAGAAGATGAAAAAGAATGTGTATATAAGTATAGCTGAATCACTTTGCTGTATATCTGAGGTTAATATGACATTGTAAATCAGCTACACTTTAACTTAGAAGCAAAACCCCAAAACATCACAGCATCATTGGCTCTTTGGGGCCTTTTAATGACGCAGGTTCAAGGTGGATTTCACACCAAGAAAATGTTTTATAACGTGAAATAATGTTTTGTGATTCCTGGGGTAGCCCATTCCTTTTCCCAGCTTAGTTTGCTCTCCAGAGCACGTCTCCATGGGTACAACCTTTTAATATGTGGTAATATGCTATTGAAGACAGATTCTTGTCTTGGTCCTCCCACCAGAGTGCCAGCTCTGGGAGGTGAGAAGAGAAAGATTTTGTTCACTGCCCTGTCCTGATGCAGGGAACAGCTCCTGGTATATGGCAGGTGGTCAAACTATTTGTTGACTAATAGGCATTGTGACTTAAGTGGAGACTTAAGTGGAGAAGGCAATGGCACCCCACTCCAGTACTCCTGCCTGGAAAATCCCAGGGACGGCAGAGCCTGGTAGGCTGCTGTCTATGAGGTCGCACGGAGTTGAACATGACTGACGTGACTTAGCAGCAGCAGCAGGCATTGTGATGTTGTTGTTGTTTAGTTGCTAAGTCATGTTCGACTCTTTGTGACCCCGTGGATTGTAGCACACCAGGCTCCTCTGTCTATGGGATTTCCCAAGCAAAAATACTGGAGTGAGTTTCCATTTCCTTTCCCAAGGGATCTTCCCAACCCAGGGATCAAACCCGTGTCTCCTGCATTGGCAGGTGGATTCTTTACTACTGAGCCACCAGGGAAGCCCCAGGTATTATAATGGGAAGAACAAGTCTGACTCCATATTGGATCTATTTCTCTTTAACCTTTGTATTCTGTTGCTTTGGCTTTGAGCAGTCTCTAAAAGGATGCTGCCTATAGCTTAAGTAAAAGTCGTGTCTGACTCTTTTTGACCCCATGAACTATACAGTCCATGGAATTCTCCAGGCTAGAATACTTGACTGGATAACCATTCCCTTCTCCAGGGGATCTTTCCCAACCCAGGGATTGAACCCAGGTCTTCCTCATTGCAGGCAGATTCTTTACCAACTGAGCCACAAGGGAAGCCCAATAGCTTAATGTACACATAACCCACCTCTGGGAACCCTACCTCCCATGCCTGAGCATTAAGCTAAAATATCTTTGGTTAGCTCACAGGAAATATCCTGACCTGGTCAACCTGTGAATGACTACAGGAAAGAAGAAATTAGCACATCCCCTGCAGAGTCTGACCGGAACCAGGAAATATTTGCAACAACTTAGCGCCAACTTCTTTTTATCTTCTCACCGCCCCGCTTTGCTCTAGAAGAGAAACTAGCATCCAAACCCCGGCAAGATGGGGACACTACTCCACCATCTTCTCGGTCTGAATAAAGCTGCTATTCATTGTCCCTACACCTCGTGCTCAACTTATTGGCCTGCGGTGTGGCGATCTCGGGTTTGGTAACCGTATGATTAAGTGAAAGCAGCTTTCAAAATAATGTGTCCGGAGTAATCCAGTTTTGCTTTTAAAAGGTTGTATGTATGAAAGTACATAATAATATACAGCTGGAGAGTGGGAAAGGAGAGAGAAGGTCTGAGGGGACGGTGGGGATGGAGGAAGGGCTGTGGCTGGGTTTACTGGCCTCTTCTGTATTTTCTGTCAAAGCGTCCACTCTGCCCCCTCCTCTTCTGCCTACCATCCTCTGTCTGGCCTTTACTCCATGCTCCATGCATCTGCTCTCACCAGTGTCATCCATCTTTACATGGCCAAACTCAAGGTCATTCCAAAGGCCCTGTCCTGCCTGATCTCCCATTAGCAGTGGGTGCTGCCCAGAACCCACACTTTAGTGGGTCAGGCCCTCTGCTTGGCCGACTCCTCCCCTAACCATGGCTCCTTCCTTTGCTTACTCTGCAGCCCAGGGTGGGGTCTTCATCTGTGTCTTCTCCCTGCACATGGCCCCCATGTGCCCATGGATCCCACATCCGCCTCTCCTGGCTGAGCTTCTGAACTAAATGCTGCTTATCTGATGCTGCCACTGAAAATCTAAAAGGCAACTCAACCTTCAGATGCCAAAAATGGACTTTCAATTGCTCATGTATGGCCTCCCTGAGCCTCTCTGAATTGAGAAAATGACATTAATTCTAACCAGTTGCTCAGGACAAGACCCGAAAGACTCAGGATCCCTCCCTTTCACTCATCATGCATGTTTAATCCACTCACTTGTTGCTTCTGTTTAGTTGCTAAATCATGTCCAGCTCTTCTGAAACCCCATAGACTGTACCCTGCCAGGTTCCTTTGTCCATGGGATTCTCTAGGTAAGAATACTAGAGTGGATTGCCATGCCCTCATCCAGGGATCTTCCCAACTCAGGGATGGAACCTGCCTCTAATGCTTTGGCAGATTCTTTACCACTGAGCCACCTGGGAAGCCCAGTCTGCTAACTAGATGATCTTATTTGCAAAGCAGAAATAGAGACACGGATACAGATAACAAACATACGGATACGAAGGAGAAAAGAGAAGGCAAGATGAACTGGGAGACTGAGATTAATATATATATGCCGCAATGTATAAAACAGATAAGTAATGAAAACCCACTGTATAGCTCAGGGAACTCTACCCAATGTTCTGTGGTCACCCAAACAGGGAGGAAATCCAAAAAAGAGATACATGTATACATAGAGTTGATTCACTCTGCTGTATGGTGGAAACTAACACAACATTGTAAGTCACCTATACTTCAGTAAAAATTAATTAAGAAAAAGAACATGTTTTCTTTCTGATGGGTCCAGCCCACCCAGTAATGTGTCCCTTTGGGAAACAGTGAGCTTCATTCAAAGACCAAAGGGACTCCATCAAGGGCTGGGGACTCCATCAAGGACTCTTAAAGGAAGTTGGACCAGCTGACCTCCAGGAAGCTCTCATCAGTTTTCCTCTAAAAGGTATCCCAAAGTCATGGCTTCTCTTTGTTTCCCTTGACATTCCCTGGGTGGAATGTTCATCAGCTCTCGCTCATGTGAATGGAATTCTTAACCTCGTTAGTCCCCCCTTCTGCCTGACACTTCTTTTGGTCCACCTCCCCCGCTGCCAGCAGGCAGAAGCATCACCCTCTCTCAGACACATCCCAAACCCTTCTCCCCTGACCTTCAAAGTCTACTTGATTTGGCCCAAGCCCCTTCCTCCTCTTGCCCATTTGCCCATCTAACCCGTGCTTACCACATCCAGCCACGCCACACTTCTTCCTGTCCTGGCCATGGCACTTTCCCCCTGCACCCGCCCACCCCCCTCCCACCACTGGCTGGTTTCCTCCTTCTCAAGCCTGTGGTCTCAGCTCATGTCACCTCCTCAGAGGGGTGATGCTGATGGCCGAGTCTAAGGTGGCTTCATGACCCCCTTTATCTTCATCTCCTGAAAAGGTTTATTTCCTGAATCCATTCACCACAAGCAGGCCCATGTATAATGTAAGCTCCGAGGTCTACAAATTGACCTGCAACCCCAAAAGTTGACCTGCATCCCAAACACTTAGGGGCTTCCCAGGTGCTCACAAAATACCTAATAAATGGAAATGTGTTGTTCACTCCTTTTTAGAGTTTCCACAGTGAATACACAGTACTTTAGTAATATGAACTCTCACTGTGCAGCTGCTGCTCTGCCCAGGTGGAGAGCGTGGTCCCAGGGTGAGAGAACCTTGGAGAACACGTGTCCAACCTCTTTCAAGATCCACAGAATTCCATTTTGCCCAAGACCCTCTTAATGGTGTAGCTGGCTTTGTGCCACCACTGCCGAGATCTAAACACACAAATGCACAGGTCCCTCTGGAGCTGCTGTCAGTGGCCCATAGACGTGGCCCTGGCTGGCCTCAGCTCCTGGTAGCCATACTGGGTTACTGGCAAGTGAAAAGCTGCCCTATCGCATGTAATCAAAGCACATCCTCCATCCTCTATTTACATACTAAGAAGGCTGCATGTGCCCAACTCACACTCTTTTGATTGGTATCACCCATTTCCATCTGTCATCTCTCAATGCATCAGCACTTTTCAACCTCGTACACTTGACAACTGGGCCAGATCATTCTCTGCTCTAGGGCTTCTTATCAACTATAGGCCAGGTAGCAGGAATCCTGGCCTCTGCCAGTAATGCCAACAGCTTTCTCCCATCCCCCAATCATGAAAACCATCTCCAGACACTGCCAAAAGTTCCCTGGACACAATCCCCTGACTGGAAGTCACTGTGTTAATCATTAGGTCTGCCTACAAATCTGCGTGTTCTTTCCATTGCTAGAGCATCTTCACCAGTAAATTAGATAAATGAATATCCCACTCTCTCGTTTATTACCATGATCACTCTGAGCACAGGACAGGGAGGGGTGGAAAGGAACAGAGCCCTGTGGAGGTAAGTGTGCCTTGACTCTGAAGGTAGCAGAGTTAGGGGTGCAGAGCAGAGCCTGAGCGCCATACAGGCTGGCATCCCATCCCAGTTCCTGATTCCCAGGCCCATTAGAGCCACAGTGCTGTACCTACGAAAGTGGTAGCAGTAGCACCAAAGTCACCGTAACTCACTACAGTCACAAAGGATGGCTGCCCATGGCAACTGGGACTTCATGAACGGTGGCTCTGAATAAAAACCAAAAGGAATGGTTCATGGTAAGATGGTGAAGGGGGAGGTATGGTCAGTCCGCACTTGAAAGGAGTGTGTGATGTGAGTGTGTATCTGTGTGTATGTGCATGTGCACACACCATCCCAAACAGACATTCTCACACAAGGATGAGGGAAGCTCGAATTGAACCACAGACAATGATCCCTTACTTTAAATCCTGCCTAATCAGCTAAGGCTTCATCCTGCATTCAACGTCCTCTGAGGAGTTATCTCTAGAATAGAGATTATTTCATCACTGAGCTTTGATTCTGGCTGCCTCACCTAAGGAGCCCCATCAGCAGCCTGCCTTGAGCCTACAGAAACAGATTCCTGGGACAGATGATGAACCCCTGGAATCCGACGAGCATCCTCCTGACTTCCTTATTCCATTTAAGCAGCACTGTGCTCTGCACTTCTGACATGTTACAATCTTCCCTTCCAACTAACCTCTCAAAGTCCATTTTCCCCAGTTCCAGCGCCAAGGCTGCTGCACAACCTTTGCCCTTTACAATGCAATTAGCTTGGAAAATACCACTTGTGTGGTTCTAGCTTATCATACAGCAGTTTCATAGATTAAGAGGAATAGCCCATGCTTGCTATCATAAACACAATGTCTCAGATAAGATTAGCAAAGTTAAAAGAAAAAGTCACCCTTCTAGGGGCAGCCTGCATGCAAGGTTATGTACAGCCTTTCACACCCAGGATAGCAGCTACAAAAGCTGTTTGGAACCCACAACTCAGGTGGAAGGAAATTTTTTCCCTAGCAGAGAACAATCAGAGTGAATTCAGCATGAGAAAGGAGGGCTGGGCTCTGCACGCTCATCCACCTCAGCTTTTAAAACCTTTTATTTTTTCCTTGTCTGTATCTTAAAAGCCATTAGAATAGATGCTTCACAAGGATCAGTGTGTTTCTGTATTGTTTCCTGCTGCCTAGAACAGAAAGTGTTAGTCACTCAGTTGTGTCTGACTCTTTGTGACCCCATGGACTGTAGCCCACCAGGATCCTTTGCCCATGGAATTCTCCATACAAGAATACTAGAGTGGGTTTGCTTGCCCTTCTCCAGGGATCTTTCCAATCCAGGGATCAAACCTGAGTCTTCCACATTGCAAGCAGATTCTTTACCATCTGAGGCACCAGGGAAGCCCTGTCTAGAACAGAGACACCCCTAAAAATGGGCTTCCACCCTGCAAAGCTTGGTGGAGAATTAGAATGTATACGTGGCAGCCAGTCTCCATGATGGCTTCACAGATCCTTTCCAGCCCTCCTACCCTGACTGAGGGCTGACTGCACAGTGATAATGTGTGATGCCTGAGGCTAGTCTATAAAGACCTTTACAATTTCCCCTGTCTCTGGATCACTCACCCTGGGGAAAAAGAAGTGAAAGTGTTAGACCCTCAGTCGTGTCTGACTCTTTGGAACCCCATGGACTAAAGCCTGCCAGGCTCCTCTGTCCATGGAATTCTCCAGGCAGAAATAGTTGAGTGGGTTGCCAATCCCCTTTCCAGGGGATCTTCCTGACCCAGGGATTGAACCCACACAGATTCTTTACCATCTGAGCCACCAGGGAAGTCCCAATCTGGGGAAAGCCAGATACCAAGTCATGAGGATGCTCAAGGTGCTCTTCGGGAACTGAGACCTCCAGCCAACAGCCAGCATGGACTTGCCAGGAGGGAAAGCCACCTCAAAAGAGGGTCCTCCAGGCCCTGATGGGCTTTCAGACAATGCAGCACTTGTGACTGCAGCCTCACAGGAGACCACGAGCCAGGCCAGGCAACCTCAAAACCTGACCCATAGACGCTGTGAGGGATACTACATGATTATTGCTGTTTTAAGCTACTAAGCTGAGGGAAATCTGTTGTAGAACAACAGATAACTAATACAGCACGTGGAATAGGGTCAGATGAGAGGAACAAAGCTGCTTCATAAATATTTGAATGACTTGTTGACGAACAACGCCCCCAGATCTTGGACTGCGTGAGGGAAGTGCCTAGAGGCTAGGTTCTGGCAGAGTCAGAATAAAACTTCCAGGTATTGAGGATGGATGAGATGACCCCCTAAGGTCAGGAGCGAGGGAACCAAGGTACACGTACCTAGTAAGTGCCCCTAGGAACTGCCACCCCAGTCTGTCTTCCTCTATCTCTACTTCTACACACTGAAGACCATCAGAGGCACTGACCCCAAGCCCTGCAAAGGCCTCGGTATCCAAGCCTGGAAACTGAGATCAGAGGCAGACCCCAAAGTTGAGAGTAAGTTACTGTCTCTGACAACATTGTAACTCACCCACTTTCATAGCATCCTTTCCTTCCCTTCTTCCTCCTCTCTCTATCATGTCAATATTGCTACCCCTGGCTCTATTCTCTTTTCATCCAATGCATGAAACAAAATATAGTTGACTGTCATTATTTGTGACTAGTTATGTTCTATGGTGGAGAAGGCAATGGCACCCCACTCCAGTACTCTTGCCTGGAAAATCCCACGGATGGAGGAGCCTGGTAGGCTGCAGTCCATGGGGTCACTAAGAGTCGGACATGACTGAGCGACTTCACTTTCTCGTTTCACTTTCATGCATTGGAGAAGGAAATGGCAACCCACTCCAGTGTTCTTGCCTGGAGAATCCCAGGGACGGGGAAGCCTGGTGGGCTGCCGTCTATGGGGTCGCACAGAGTCGGACACGACTGAAGTGACTTAGCATAGCATAGCATAGCATGTTCTATGGTGGTGCTAGTGGTAAAGAACCCACCTGCCAATACAGGAAACGTATGAGACACGAGTTTGATCCCTGGGTTGGGAAGATCCTCTGAAGAAGGGAATGGCAACCCACTCCAGTATTTTTGCCTGGAGAATCCCATGGACAGAGGAGACTGGCAGGCTACAGTCTACAGAGTTACAAAGAGTCAGACACGACTGAAGCAACTTAGCGTGCATATATATGTTCTACATAGGTGTTGTGAACAATGAATTTTCAAATGCTGAACTATTGCTCATACAGAAAGATTGGGTTGGGTTTTTTTTGAGCGTCTGATCCATGATATTTTTGTCAACAGATCAATGTATAATTTCATTTTATGTGTGTTCCTGTTTAAAGAAACTCATTTCGTATATATTATTGACATCAACAGCTCACTCATGGCCAACAACCTTATAATTTATGCCTGAGGGAAGCTTATCTAGTGTGTGTTTTCTCCATAAGTCACTTCATAGTCTTCTTGCCTTTAGAAACACCAGACAGCACTTCAGCACTATGCTTGGGGCCCTTTTAAACAACAACAAAAACACACAAAAATATACAAAAAACATGGCACTAAAGAGACTATGGAAAGGATACCTGTTTGCAGGATGAGCTGAGACAAGAGGACAGAGTGACTCTTCATTCAACCTCAGCTGGGAATGACTTGAGTGACTCACATTTTCCCCTGTCCTGTGCATGTAGACGAATGACCACAAATCGAAGTGAATATTGATGTAGGGGTTGCAAATCTATTTTAGCAAGAAGGTGAATTGGTAAAAATGGAATTCACGAATAATGAGGATTGGCTATATGTGACTCTCCTCCACTCTCTCCCACTTGCCCCGAAGAGCCTCCACTTCATGGGTAGAAACACAATGATGCCTTGATATAAGGGATTTGCTGGTAGCTCAGTGGTCAAGAATCTGCTTGGAATGCGGCAGACTCAGGTTTGATCCCTGGGTCAGGAAGATCCCCTGGAGTAGGAAATGGCAACTCATTCCAATATTCTTGCCTAGGAAATCACATGGACAGAGGAGCCTGGTGGGTTGCAGCCCATGGGATTGCAAGAGTGAGATATGACTTAGTGCCTAAACAACAGCAACATAAGATTGTATACTTAAATGTATTATTCTTGTTTTCTAAATCTGTGTTCATTTCAGTGCTTTTAAACTTGATATAGAACTAGAAGAGGTAGCCTATGTCTTTGTAATTTAAAAAAAATTTAATTTTACATTTTAGAGTGTGGAATATTTTTATTGATCATAATGTCTATCTTAATCATAGATTCCATAAAAATCCCAATATTTTAATGCTAAAAATTTCAGCTACAAAATGATCATTTGCTTATTGGTATTTTTTTCCTCATATTTTTAATTTTTTATTATATATTTTAGTATTGTTGATGAACAATATTATATTAGTTTCAGGTGTGCAGCAAAGTAATTCAGTTATACATATGCATGTGTCTATTCTTTTTCAGGTTCTTTTTTAAAAACCCCATCTGCCCTGGTTATCGCCAGCCCTGACTGCGCTTCACGGCTTTTCTTAAGACCCATCAAACCATGGCTACTGCAGGTGCTGCCCCTGACTAAGCGTTCAGCCCTTTCTACTTCCTGCGGAGAACGTTTCAACAGCACTCAGCACATTGAACGTAGGCTGATTTCTCATCATAGGGTCAGTTTCCCCTTATAATATGGACAGAGGTGACAGTGGCAAGTAAATGGTGCTCTGGGGGAACACCATCTAGGGACAGTGTCTGTCACAGCCCTACCACGGAGGGGAGCAAAATCAGGAAGATGGATAAAGATATCTTGCTCAAAGCCACACAAGCACCTCCATGCAAAGCAACCCTGATAAAATTTGCCTGGGAATTCCCTCTGCAGCTTCAAGCTGAGAAAATTAAGTATTTGGACTTGAGTAAAAGGCAAAACCGCATCTGTAGGTTTGATTAATTTTCATAAGTAAGAGGACAGAGCTTGGCCTGTGGGGGGAGAAGAGTTCTCCCTGGGCCAGTCAGGCTCTGGCTGATGAGTTATGAGAAATGACCAGGCAAAGGGAGACGCAGTGGGACCCTCCAAACAACACCAGCAGGTGACTGCCTTCCCTCAGTCTGCAAAGGGCCCTGGGCGCTGCCTTCTGCAATAGGGTTTGGCTGCAATAAAAAAAAAAAAAAAACAAAAACAGGTGAACAGACCTGTGGCTGCAACACGGAGAAACAGAACCCAAGTCCCCAACCTGAGTTGGCCCCATATCCGTCCAGTTTCCTGAGTGATACCAGCTGGCCTTCTGGGAGACCACCCTGCAGGGCTATCCCCAGGCCCTCTGAGGCCTGCTGGGCTGGTCGCATTGCCTCAGACCGGGTCTCCCAAGGCCGTGGCATACTTCACAACTTTTGCGGAGTGGTCCCTGTTCTGCATTTGTGGTAAAGCACAGAGATTCTTAGATACAGAGACACACATTTAAGAAACAGAAAGTTAAGTCTGAGGCTGGAGAGAACACGATGTTACACTGATATTTAGAAGAGATGAGATGTTCCAATACTTGAAAATGTTATCCAAACTTTCAAAACCAAGTTCTTTTGCCTTGCCTTCAAAACCCTGAAGGTGCCGAAAATGCATCAAGGAAATACTGATGTATCTCAGCCAGCATTTGGATTTTCAGGCTCCACAAAGATGTTCAAGAACTTCTTTATTATATCCACCCAATACTCCCTCAACATGATTAACACAAATCACAGATACAATCAATGCTTACAGAACCGTTAACACTTAACATAAACATTAACTCTGAATATGCTGCTGCTGCTGCTAAGTTGCTTCAGTCGTGTCCGACTCTGTGCGACCCCATAGACAGCAGCCCACCAGGCTCCCCCGTCCCTGGGATTCTCCAGGCAAGAACACTGGAGTGGGTTGCCATTTCCTTCTCCAATGCAGGAAAGTAAAAAGTGAAAGCGAAGTCGCTCAGTCATGTCTGACTCTTCGCAACCCCATGGATTGCAGCCTACCAGGCTCCTCCATCCATAGGATTTTCCAGGCAAGAGTACTGGAGTGGGGTGCCATTGCCTTCTCTAACTCTCAATATATTCGGTTACAAATAAGCAACCAGCCCATTATTGTGAATTTAATTTCAAAATATGAGTCATTTATTCATTTAGGATGTTTTTTGGGCATCTTCTATGTGCAGTTCATTTTGTTGAGGACCCCATGGAATAGGAAGGGGACTTCCCTGCCTCCAGACAATGAGCAAGCAGAAGTGGCTCATGGATGGTAGAATCTTCTCCAGGGGCCCTGCTTCCATTCCCAGGACTGTGAAGACCCCAATTCTCTACTGTCTACACTTCTCCTCGCTTCCCAGTGTGACTGGCCAGAGCCACTACAGATGTAACTTTCTTGGTGGAAATTCACTACACTGTGCACTTGAGACTCAGCCCTGGAAATGGGGTCCCTGACCCAGCTCGGGCCCAGAGACACAGTGTACAGAAGGCAAGTCTGGATTTTAAATAACTTCCTGGCAATTTTCAAGCACTTTCTTATTTGAGAACCTCTGCCATAATCCAACATTTCATTCCCCAAGTGGGGCTGGTAGAGAGAAAAGGGAATTGAGCTGTCTCGCTCCAGGATGTAGGGAAGAAGGGAGTCTGGAGATGGGGTGAAACTGGGCTGCATGATGCCACAGCTGGGAAGGGAACCAGGGAAGAAGATTAAAGTCCTCCACACTGTGCCTGCTGACCTCAAGGCAGGAAAATCCAGCTCCAACTCCCTTAGGGAGGGAAGGTTATCCAGGCACTCCTCTGCCAGGGCACTGGGTCAGAGGCATGCTCGTCATGAAGCTGGATTTATGCACAAGGATTCAGTTATTTAAAGTGAGCTAGACTTAGTGAAGAATCAGTGAGCACAGGAATGCATTCAAGTGGTCACTAGTGATGCCCTCTCATGCTCTCTTGGGGTTATTGACTGTGAGCTGAAGCCTGGGTCAACCCAGAGTGGTTCCTGGGATATCTTCCCACCTCCAACCCCCACCATGGACTTCACTCAACCACTGTGTCCTGAAAACCACCTGGTCACCCACTTTGCTCTTGGAAAATTTAAAAACAACAGATAAAGTCATAGATGAGAGAATTCACATTGTTGGTGGCTGATACCCTTCACTGTCCTTCTCGTCCTTTGGGCATATCCCACAGGAAATTTGAACAGGCAGAAAAATTACTCAGTTTTTCCTGGTCCTGATCCTGATGACCCTCCAAGACCCCTTCCCACTCAGAGAACGCCTGGATCTGTTGGCAAAGCCATGGTCACCTCACAGTGACTTGGCCTGTCCTGTCCCCTCTGGCGGTGCCTGGAGAAGGTTTTTAGCTTCTGAGCACTATTTTACTTTCCTGTACCCCCATCTCATCCACACGATATTCACAGGGACCTGCAGCTGCTGGAGAAACCAGACCACATTTAAATCAAGGGGCACAGTGGTAAAGAATTCACTTGCCAGTGCAGGAGAATCAAGAGACACGGGTTCAATCCTTGGATCAGGAAGATCCCCTGGAGGAGGAAATGGCAACCCACTCCAGTATTTTTGCTTGGAAAATCTCATGGACAGAAGAGCCTGGAAGGCTACAGTCCATGGGGTTGCAAAGATTCAGACATGACTGAGCACACACACACAGACACACAAATGAAAGGATCACAACTACTAAAAGTTTTACTAGGCATACATGAAAAATTGCCATCCCTTTTTCTCTGGTCAGTGAAAGAATAATTATGGGTGATTCATGATGGCAATGGCACCCCACCCCAGTACTTTTGCCTGGAAAATCCCATGGACGGAGGATCCTGGTAGGCTCCAGTCCATGGGGTCACTAAGAGTCGGGCACGACTGAGCGACTTCACTTTCACTTTTCACTTTCATGCATTGGAGAAGGAAATGGCAACCCACTCCAGTGTTCTTGCCTGGAGAATCCCAGGGACGGGGGAGCCTGGTGAGCTTCCGTCTATGGGGTCGCACAGAGTCGGACACGACTTAAGTGACTTAGCATAGCATAGCATGATGGCAAAATACTGTAGAAACATATGATGGTATCCTTAGATGTCATAAACCTGTGACATAAATATATCCAGTGCTTACATAGCTGGCAAAGGGTTCTATGAAAGAGAGAGATGGTCTGACTACACAGTAACTATAGGCAAGAAGTAGGATGGCAAAGACCTGAGTCCTGCTCTTCTGGGTGTGCGTTCAGTGGGAGAAGATTGCCTGCACAGGGCAGAGAACACAGAGCACGAGCACAGTCATGAACACCCTGAAATACGAGTGCATCACCCTTCCTGTGGGCAGTCACAGAGGGGAGAGCTCCAAGGTCACTGTTCTGGATTTACTTGATTCCCACACATCTGACCTACCTTCCTTTTCTGGATTCAAGTGCAGGTCTGCAGTTAGAAGCCCAGGACAGCACGGAGCGTGGAAAGTGAAAAAGCCCAAGATGGAGAGACGTATTTAAAGGGGGAACAGCAGATATGGAGAGAAAGCAGAAGACAAGCCTTACCAACTGGAGTCCTTCCTGTCTGCGCTGTGTCTGCAATTGGGGAAGTGGGCCTTCTCCTCCCATTTCAGCGAACCAGCCAGAAAGCAGAAGTGCAGATCCCCACGCAACTGGCCTCATTCACTTGCACAAATGGACACCCCAGGGACATGGAACCCACCAGAATAGAGCGTGCCAATGGCTGAGCCTGCTTGTGTTGAGGCAGTCAGGAAATTCACTCTCTCAAGAGTTCTTACAGAAGGAACTGTGCCCTGAAGTGCTAGGTGCGTGTTAGTGTTAGTCACCAGTTGTGTCTGACTCTTTGTGACCCCAAGGGCTGTAGCCCACCAGGCTCATCTGTCCATGGGGATTCTCCAGGCAAGAATACTGGAGTAGATACTGCTGCTGCTGCTGATTACTCACATCAGTCGTGTCCAACTCTGTGTGACCCTATGGAGGCAGCCTGCCAGGCTCTTCTGTCCATGGATTCTCCAGGCAAGGGTACCAGAGTGGGTTGCCATGCCCTCCTCCAAGGGGTCTTCCAGACCCAGGGATTGAAGCTGGGTCTGCTGCATTACAGGCAGATTCTTTATGCTGAGCCACCAGGGAAGCCCACTAGGGTGGATAGCCAGTCCCTTATCCAGGGGATCTTCCTGACTCAGGGATCAAACCTGGGCATCCTGCATTGCGGGAAGATTCTTCACCATCTGAGCCACCAGGGAAGCCCTGAAGTGCTAGCTGGGGTATACCAAAATCATCTTGGTTACTTTATACTTTAAACAGCCCTTGCACGCATGCGTATATGATAAGTCACTTCAGTCATGTCTGACTCCTTGAGACCCTATGGACTGTAGCCCACCAGGCTCCTCTGTCCATGTGATTCTCCAGGCAAGAATGCTGGAGTGGGTTGCCATGTTCTCCTGCAGGAGATCTTACCAACCCAGGAATTGAACCTGCAATTCTTAGGTCTCTTGCATTGGCAGGCAGGTTCTTTACCAGTAGTGCCACCTGGGAAATCCCTTAAACAGCCCTGCTGCTGCTGCTAACTCACTTCAGTCGTGTCCGACTCTGTGTGACCCCATAGATGGCAGCCCACCAGGCTCCCCCCGTCCCTGAGATTCTCCAGGCAAGAACACTGGAGTGGGTTGTCATTTCCTTCTCCAATGGATGAAAGTGAAAAGTGAAAGTGAAGTCTCTCAGTCGTGCCCAACTCTTAGCAGCCCCGTGGACTGCAGCCTACCAGGCTCCTCTGTCCATGGGATTTGCCAGGCAAGAGTACTGGAGTGGGGTGCTATAAACAGCCCTAGGACATTATAAATATCAAATTCCACCTAAACTCTGGATCAAAGAAGAGAGAAATCCTAGGAAAGGACTTATCAGCAATCTCAGGATGCTAATTTCTGTCTGGAGATTGCAGAGGTGAGCAGATATGGTCTTTACGGCAGGAAGGCCAGAGTTCAGGGTCAGAGTACCTGTGTCAGCCATCTCTGACTCTGCTCTCAGACCTCCTGGCAGACAGCCACCTGTAGTACCAGCAAGAGACACAACTTCACAAAGGGCCTTTTGTGAGGTCCTTCAAGTTGAGACAGGAGGTGCTTTCCAAGGATCTACCAAACATCCACACATTCTGCAGGAAGCACGAATTTGAATGTCTCACTCCAGGCTGTGCCATTCCCTTCACCTGGAAAAACAGCTGGGAGGAGCCTAGCCAGGCTTCGCCCAGAAACAGGTGAGGAAATATCCTTGGAAAGGCAAGATGGAGAAACACCCTCTCCAGACACTTGAAGCTGGAAGGAGTTCGGTGGGTGGTTTACTTGGGTGAGTCCAGGACACTCGCAAGGATGTGTTCAGAAAAGTAACAGTAGCCAATTTGTACCTAAAGCTAGCAAAAATGACAGCTCAATGCAAAAAGCATTACCATTTTACAAGTGATAAACCCAAGGCACAAACAAGCTTAGTGCTGACACCTGATGACTGTGAGATGGATGATGACAAGGATGGCAAGCAGAGGCAGCTCCCTTGCAGGGCGTCGGCTGACCTACACAATATCCCTAAAGGTAGTGGCTGCTGTAATCCCCAACTCACACATCTGGGTATTGGGCTCCGAAAAGTCAGTTGCTTCTCAAAAAACGCACAGGTATTAGTGGGAGAGCCAGTGTGGGAAGCCAGTCCTTCTCTTAGCTACTGCCTTTAGGTCCTCAGCTGAATGTGAACAGATGCTTCTATCTGCACATTCAAATAGAAGCTCAGGGCTTTGCAACACCAGCATCACCAGGAACTTGCAAGAATTTTGGTTTAAGAACTCCATCCATGTAACTGCTGCAGACAAAAAAACAAAGCCCTCTCTGATAGTTCTCTCCCCTCCTCATTCCTAAAAATAATGCATCACCAATCTCATGCATCTTATCTTCTAACTTTCAAAACACGTCCACTCTTCACCTAATCACACCACTTTTCTGCTAAAGATTCATCACTGTCTGCTCTCTGATCTCAGGATGAACACCAATTTCTTAGCATCCACATCAGTACCCTCAGATCTCACTACGGGCTTTCTCTGTACAGCATCTTGGATGTGTTCAGACCATCCACCTCCCCTCAAGGTACCAGGTGCCTTTCTGTTGTAATACTGACCGCAGTTCTGACTTAATTTTAATTTACCTTTACTTAGATGTGTGTGATTATTTGATGAATTCCTATCTTGAAAAATGCAGACTGAGATATCTATTCATCCCTCTCTCTTTCACTTTTTAAATGAACTTTTAATTTTATGATATATTTAAATTTACAGAAAAGTTGCAAAGATTGTACAGGGAGCTTTCTTATACTCCTACATCCAGCCTCCCTTATTATTAACATCTTACATGATTATGGTACATTTCTCACCATTAGTGAACCAACAGTGACAAATTATTATATTATACTTTATTATTTTCTTTGGGTTTCCTTAGTCTTTACCTACTGTGGCTTTTTTAACTGTTCCAGGAACCCAGCCAACGTATCATATTATACTTAGTTGTTATACTTCCTTAGACAATTGTTTGGCTACAACACGCTCTGAGACTTTCCTTGTTTTTTTATAATCTTGACAGTTTTGAGAAGTACTGGTCAAGTGGTTTGCAGAATGTGCTTCAGCTGAGGTTTAACTGATGTTTTTCTCATGGTTACACTGGGGGTTAAGTGTTTTGGGGAGGAAGAACACAGACGTAAGGTGCGTACTATCAACAAGACTTGTCACCACTGATGTTAATCTTTGATTCTTGGCAGAGGTGGTGGTTGTCAGGTTTCTCCACTGCAACGTTGCTCTCCCACCCCATCCCCTTTCCATATCACCCTCCTTGGAAGGAAGAATTTCTGCATGACTTGCACTTAAGGACAGCTGAGATATCTCCTTGAGGGGAGAGTATCTATATCAATTGTTTGAAATTCTCCTGCAGAGTAGATTTGTCTATTCTCTCCATTTATTCAGTTATTTAATAATTTATTTAGGTAAGTATGGATTCGTGGATATTTATTTTTTTATCCATTAGGTTGTAATCTAAAGCTACTTTATTTTGTGGCTTAAATTATTCCAGCCTGGTTATGGGAACACTTATGGCTGGCTCCTGTGTCCCTCTGACACACCTCCATTATTGTGGGGCTTTTGGGGCACTTTTTAAATTTAATTTAATTTTATTTTTTAACTTTATAATATTGTATTGGTTTTGCCATATATCAACATGAATCTGCCGTGAGTATACATGTGTTCCCCATTTGTTTTCTTTACCTTTGGCATGACAAGATACTCCAAGCTTATCTTGTTTGTTTCTTGTTCCTATCCCAGAACCTATGGTTTATATTCCTTTTTATTGAGGATCTGTGCACTCAAGATCTGGGCACTAGGCATGCTTGCTGCTACCAGGATGTCACTATTCTAGACCTTGTTACATGGCAGAGCAAAGAAGTACATGTGTCTACTTAACCTGTATATGTAATACATGTCTACAGTATTTCTGTATATATCCCTCTGTATCTGTATGAATCCACATGAGAGTTTCTACTGATGTCTCTCCATTCCTCTGTTTTCTGGAAGAGAAAATTGTTGAAAATTGATATAATCTCTTCCTTAAGTAATTCACCAATGAAACCATCTTTTCTGGGTGCTTTTTTGGAAAGGAGGTTATAAATTATTGATTTAAATTGAAAAGACATGGATAGTCAAGCTAGTTTTCTTTCTATGAGTTTCAACAGATTGTGTCTTTCAAGACAGTCTGTTTCACTTAATTTACCACATTAGTGAGAACCGAATTGTGTTATAGTATTTCATTATTGCCCACTTGTCCACTGAATCAGCGGCACTGACCTCTCTTTTATTTCTGATATTGCTGATTTGTGTCTTCTCTCTTATTTCCTGTTTACCTTAACTAAAAGTTTATTAAGTTTATTGATTGTTTTCAAAGAACCCATTTTGAGTTTTGTCAACTTTCTCTATTGTCTTCCTGTTTTCAATGTCAGTTATTTCTATTCCAATTTTAATTATTTATTTTCTTCTTGCTTTAGAGAAATGTGCTCTTTTTTCAGTAATTTTCTCAGGTTGAAAAACAGGTTGCTGATTTTATATTTTCTTTTTATCTAACGTATGCACTTAATGCTCTAATGTATGCACTGCTTTTGCAGTGCAAAATCACATGAATTTTGGTAAGTTGTATTTTCATTTTTATTCAGTTCAAAGTATTTTAAAATCTATCTTCAGACTTTTTTCTGAACCCACATTGTATTTCAAAGTTAGTTGTTCAATTTCCAAACATTTGGGGATTTTATAACTTTCTGTTACTGATTTCTGGTTTAATTCCATTGTGTTTGGAGAACATAATTTGCATATATTTTTCATTTAGATTTGTTCACATGTTTTTCAAGAATTTGTTCTGTCTTGGTGAATGTTCCATGTGAGTTTGAGAAGAACGGGTACTGGCACTCAAGCAAATATCAATAAAACTAATCACATGATTTTTTTTTTTGTTTCTCAAGAAGTGCATGCATATATTAATAAATATTATGTATATACTATACTGGTGAGCAGTAGCATTGTTTTAAAAACAACATAAATATCTTAATTTTAAATACTCTATTACTAAAAAATATTAACCATCAACCATCAGTGAGTCATAAAGTTTTTGCAATAGTAACACCAAAGATCACTGATCATAGATGACCATATCAAATATAATAATGAAAAAGTTTGAGATATTGTGAGAATTACCAAAATGTGATGCAGAAACATGAAGTGAGCAAATGCTGTTGCAAACATTGCACTGATAGAATTGCTTGACATAGAGTTGAAACAAACCTTCAGTTTGTAAAAAGCATCAATACCCATGAAGCACAATAAAGCTGCTGCTGCTGTCTCTTCAGTCATGTCCAACTCTGCGTGACCCCATAGAGCCCATCAGGTTCCCCCGTCCCTGGGATTCTCCAGGCAAGAACACTGGAGTGGGTTGCCATTTCCTTCTCCAATGCGTGAAAGTGAAAAGTGAAAGTGAAGTTGCTCAGTTGTGTCTGACTCTTAGTGACCCCATGGACTGCAGCCTACCAGGCTCCTCCGTCCATGGGATTTTCCAGGCAAGAGTACTGGAGTGCGATGCCATTGCCTTCTCCAATAAGTGCAACAAAATAAGGTCTGCTTGATTTTTTCCATTGTTGAATTGGATATCTTATAAGTATCAAGTCAATGAAACAGTGCTGCTCAGGTCATATATATATACTTTCTGATTTTCTATCTACTTCATATATAAATTACTGACAGAGGTGATGGAAATTTTCAGTTGTAATAGTGGATTTGTCTAATCTCCTTTCAGTTCTGTGTTTGGCTTATGTATTCTGATGCTTAAACATGTGCACACATGTTTAAGCCTGTTGTGTCTCCTCAGATGGTTGATCCACTTATTATTATTTAACATTCCTCTTTATCTCTGATACTCTTCCGTTTTCTGAAGTCTGCTTTGTCTAAAATTAATATAGCTACTCTGATATTCTTTTGATTAGTATTATCATGGAATACCTTTCTCCATCACTTTACTTTTACTTCATATGTGTTTTTACATTTAAAGTGGGGTTTTTTTGTAGATAGTAGATAGTTGTCTTGTTTTTTAAACCATTCTGACAATCTCTGTGCTTTAATTTGTATGCTTGTACATCTGCATTTAAATTGATTATTGACTTAATTGGATTAATATCTACAATGCTTGTATCTTTTTTTTTTTTAACTCACTGCGGTTTGTTGTTTCTTTTTTTTCTCCTGTTTCAGCTTTCTGTGGTTTTAATCAAGTATTTTATATCTTCTCAGCATATCCTTTAAAAATTTTAGTGATTGTCCTGTAGCTTACACTATACATTTTAAAACTTAAATTCCACCTTTAAATAACACTATACCGCTTTACACATACAAGGACCTCACAATAGGGTATTCTCAATTCCTCCATCCTTTCTTTAACACAATGCTATCCTTCATTTTGTGTATCCATATGTTATAATAATCCAATACACTGTTACTTCTATTGCTTTAAACAGTTACCTTTTGACCAATTACGATTATGAAAAGCAAAATAACTTACTTTTTTCCCTTTTTCACATAGATCCAAGCTTTGTACCTATATCATTTTCCTTCTACTATTAAATAGTAAGAACTTTTAATATCTGCTGTACGGGCAGTCAGCTAGTGGTGAATTTTTTTTAAAGTCTTTACTGAGTTCGTTTCAATAGTATTTCAGTTTTATGTTTTGTTCTTTTGGCCGTGAGGCATGTGGGATCTTAGCTCTCCCACCAGAAATTGAACCTACATCCTCTTCATTGGAAGGTGAAGTCTTAACCATTGGACTACCAGGGGAGTCCCTGAATTTTCTGTTTCTGAAAAGTCCTTATTTACCGGTAAATTTGATGGATATAATATTCTAGGTTGCTGCTTTTTTGTCCTCTTTCCTTTCAACACTTCATCTCTTTCACCGCACCATTCCTCGTTTGCATTGTTTTTGATGAGAAGTCTGTTATGATTCTTATCCTTATTCCTCTGTAGGTAAGAATTTCAGTTTTGTTTTTTCAACTGGATTCTCCTACAAGTATATCCTTTATATTTGAAACAAGCAGTCCCCCACTCACCTCATTTACATGCCAGGCCAGTATTCTCCAGTCATCCCAGGGTCAGGTACCAGGCAACTAGGAACAGCCTGTATGCACTAGAGTCCACTGAAATTATTCAAACTGGCCAATTCCAAGCTTACTCTATCTCATTTGTTCTTTCCCACAGAAACCACAACAAAGGCTCTTGTAAGCATTTTCTTCTCTCCCTCTGCATCCTGGCAAACCCTGGCACTTCCTAATGTAGCCCTGAATGGTGTGCTATACCTCCTATTTCTAGGGATCAATAGGTATAAAAACTTCTATCTTCATGACAGTTATTTCTGTGTCTGTGTGTCTTACCATACCCCAGGTACTCTTCAAACAAGGTTTCTAGAGATAAAGCCAGAGAAAGTGGAGACCTTCCTAAGACTGTGACCCACTGAAACTTCTCTCTTTCAACCTAGTCCACAATTGGCCTCACCAAAATGACCATTTAAGAGTTCTGTCTCTTTAGGGCTCCAATAGCTTCTGCTCTAGGTAAGCAGGATTTGGTGTTTCTGGAAGCATCAAACATAACATTTGGTCCATAAACATCTCTCAAATGAATAATGAATGAATGAGTGAGATGTAACTGCAGTTTTATCCAGATGGGTGCCCTAATTGTTCATCTCAAATTTATAATTTCTAGGTGCCAATATGTCCTAAGACCTCTGTTTCCCAAGTCTAAAAAAGTCTCACTGATTCTCAATTAGTCCAGCTTTGTAATAGTCTAAGAATAAAAGTGACAACACCTATTTTAAGTTCTACTTGTTGGAGCTGAAACTGGAAGATCGTGTCTCTTTTCTTTCACCCTTACCTGGTGTCTATCCTATTAGAGATGGACCCAAAATATTTGTCAGATAAATAAATAAATGAATAAGTAATAAGATGTGATTACTCCTTAACAGATGATCCATGTGCATTTGTCAAATGAAAGAATGATCAGATATGATTATTCTATAGTAGATGGTCTATAACTACATCATACCTATGAATTTATAAATGAATGAATAAATGATTCAGATGTGATTATCTGATCCATAAACATTTGTCAAATGAATAATGAATGAGTGAATGAGTGAGGTGTGATTGCAGTTTTTTCCAGACAGGCGACTCATCTCAAATCTAAGGCAACCCACAGGTACTTCAGGGTCCTAAGTCTGGTCTACCTGATTTCACTCTAAATAACTAGAGAACCCAACATCCTCTGACATACAGTGCATACCCTTTCTCTACTTTCTCCCCAGGAACTCTGAGACCAGTCTTAAACTACTTCTGCCTCAACTGACTGGATCTCTTTTTTTTCATGTAGATCTGCAATGCAGAAGGAAAAAAACCTACTCTTCCTCAAATATAATACAGTTAGAAAACCTTCGTATGTCCCATTTAGATACTGTCCAGTGTTACTTGCATGCGTGTGTGCTAAGTCCCTTCAGTCGTGTCTGACTCTTTGCAACCCTATGGACTGTAGCTCACCAGGCTCCTCTGTCAGTGGGATTTTCCAGGCAAGAATACTGGAGTGGGTTGCCATTTCCTCCTCCGGCGAATCTTTCCAACCCAGGGATTGAACTCACGTCTCTTAAGTCTCCTGCATTGGCAGGTGGATTCTTAACCACTAGCACTACCTGGGAAGCCCTGGTTAATTAATAAATCATAATCTTGTCCCAAATTACAGGGACATTGTGGATCTTATTGTCTTAATTCCCTTCTTTTCCTTCTGCATAACCATTAAAAACATTTGAGGCCTAAACCAAGAAAATTACAATAACTCTGCAAAATTAAGCGCCTTGTTCTTTGAAAGCAAAGTTCACATTTCCCTTTTACCTGAATAGTAAGATCAAGCTGCATTTTACATGCCTTATTTTAGGCAGAACCTTCTTGTAGAGTCACAGAAAGCCTTGCATTCTTGGGGTGGAGAGGTGGTCTGTGACATGGTCATGGGACCCAGCTCAAGACAGAGTCCCTGGGTCCAAACACTGACTCCACTGCATTTAAACCAGGCAGCTGAGCCTCAGCTTTCTTCATTAGCAAAATAAGGATCATGTTGGAACCCACTTCCAATAGTGGTGTGGGAATTCCATTTTTAATCTGTATGAAGTGCTCACAGTGCATGGCCTGGCACCTGGGACATGCCCCAGGTTGATAATGAGGGTGGCCTAGTGGCAATCAGGGTAACAACAGTACACACCTTCACTAGTGGTGGAAACAACTTCCTTGGGTAGATTTTCTCATCCTTTCACTCCTAGGATGGCATGTTCACCTGTCTCCATGGTTCTGTGGCTGCCAGCAGGCTCAGATAACACCATAATTGCAAGTGTTCCCCTAATGCTAATTGTGGTGGGAGGGGGATAACTCTATTATTATCATGCCTTTTTTAAGAAAGGAACATTGGGGTGTTTAGGGGTGAAATTTCAAAACATCTATAGTTTACTTGGAATGCACTTCAAAAAAAAATATGGCAAAATAGCACCACAGCTAAGCTTTGAGTATATGCATGATACACGGGTAGGCATATTAGAAAATATTCAAGATAAAAAAGTAAGTTTTTTCATGCAAAAATATTTTAAAAAATGAGCAAAAAACCCATCTTGCATAATATGGGCTTTAAAGACAAATTTTAAGCCTGTCCCTATCAACCACCACTTTGACTGCATGAGGGTCCATGATTATCCACAAGGACATCTCTGGGCTTTATGGATCTTACTGGAAAAAGTGTGGATTTATGGATCTTGCTAGGGTTAACCAGGTAGCTCAGATGGTAGAGAATCCGCCTGCAATGTGGGAGACCTTGGTTCTATCCGTGGGTTGGGAAGATCCCCTGGAGGAGGGCATGGCAACCCACTCCAGTATTCTTGTCTGGAGAACCCCATGCACAGAGGAGCCTGTTGGGCTACAGTCTGTGGGGTCGCAAAGAGTTGGACATGACTGAGTGACTAAGCACAACACATGGGTCTTACTGGAAAAAGTGGGGATGACCACAGCCTGCTAGACCCAAACACCCAGCCTCCAAGCACATAAAGTGATGGAGTGTGCCAAAGAATAAGGTACAAGAAACTTTGAAAACACAGAGCCTGAAACAAAATATTCTCTATTATGATGTTACCAAAATATTTTGTTCACAGAAAACTCCAACTGCTAAAATGACTACCATTTTACCCTCTAAGGAACATATGACCTTTATCACAAGAATTGTTTCAGTTCAACATTTCCCACCTAAAAAATAAGCTCTGCTCCCCCTAGAAGATGCCCTTCTCCTATTGGCTGGGTGGTGCCCACCTATTTAGGTAGCACTGCTTATACTCATGTTAATTAGCATTTTATTTTATAAATTGCATCTGGACTGGGGGAACTATAAATTTCTGACAAAAACCAAAACTTTGGCCTGAGTCCAGTGGGACCCTGAAGCTGTCTTGAGTATTGTACAAGGAGAGTGCTGGCTCCCCAGGCATGCTCCAGGCGTGGACCTGTCTTTCTGCACCTGAACTCTATGATGCAGTAAGACCTCACTGGAGGAAAACGCTTGTTGTCACCCTGCTGTGCAGAGGGGTTTCTGTCTGACAGCCTCTGAGTCAGCCTAGGCCAAATATGACCTGTGATGACTGAGGGGTCTGAATACAGTGAGCCACGAGGACCTTCTGGTGGGTTCATATTACTCTATATTATTACCAGCTTCCCACTGTGCACCTAGCTGGGAGGGAACTTGGCATAAAATCAGTCCCTGGTTATGATAAAGATATTTACTTAAAAATACTGGCTATGAAAAATTAATCTCTCATAAGAAAAACACTAATGTAAGAATCTGATTTTTATTTTGAGAAATCACGAGGTTTGCTACCAAATTTAAACAGAAATGACGTTGGCGAAATGTCAGGACGTTTTCTATTTTTAAGATTTTTTTGATGTGGACCATTTTTAAAATCTTTAAAGAATTTGTTACAGTAATGCTTTAGCTTTTTGGCTGCACAGCAGGTGGGATCCTAGCTCCCCCACCAAGGATCGAACTTGCACCCCCTATACTCAAAAGCTAAGACTTAACCACTGGACTGCCAGGGAAGTCCTACTATTAGGACTTTAAATTCTGATGAATTAAAATGATTCATTTGACCTCTGAACCTGTTCACCAATGTCCTCCTCATACCAGAGTAGTGACAGGTAAACAGTAGGAGTTCAGGAAAAAACCTACTAATTTAATAACTATACAAAATGCAAGGCTAAGGAGATGTTCACTGGATTATAAAAGAGTCCATTTGTTTCAAAACCATGTCTCATAAAAACAATCACATTTAACTGGGTTTTAAAAATTATTTCCCTGATTTGTACAAAAATGAAATAAAACAGTCATTCCTAGTTATTTGTGGTAATTATGTTTTATAAAGTTGCCACTAACACTGAATTAACAAATATTGAACCCACTGCTGCAAGGGGCAATACACAGCTAAGTTCCTAAGAGTCTCAGGTCACCTTTTCATCAACCAAATAATACATAACTTTGTTTTATGGATGTTCCTGTTTAAAGAAATCTTACATTATAATGTGTGTATACACATATAGTTGATTCGTTAATATTGAACTTACAAAAAAAGCCCTATGACCCATGCCAAAAGGAAACTTATCCTACACATGCGTTTTCCCTGTTAGGGTACATTATAGCCTTCCTGTGCACAGCACATTAGACAGCACTTCAGAACTGTGTCTGGGGATCAATTTAAACAGTAAAATCATCAACAAAAAGCACAAAAAATACACTACTCAATTGATGTCAAAACGAGCACCATTCTTAGGGTGAGCTGAGACTAGAAGGCAGAACTTCACCTTATTCAGCCTAAGCTAGGAACAAGCACATCAGATGACTCAAGTATTCTGCTGCTCTGCACGTGTCCACAAAGGGCCACAGAAGCATCATGGGTATTGATGCAGGGGTCACAGAAAAAATTTGGTGAGCAGGCAAATTTACAAATATGGAATCTGTGGAAAGCTAAATATAAGTCTTAGGTTCATTTTTTATTCACAAGGGGGCTCAGTGGTCACAAACTAGATGGGAAAGTACAGGCTATTGTAAAACATCAATACAAGGGTTGCTGCTGCTGCTGCTGCTAAGTCGATTCAGTCGTGTTCGACTCTGTGTGACCCCATAGATGGCAGCCTACCAGGCTTCCCTGTCCCTGGGATTCTCCGGGCAAGAACACTGGAGTGGGCTGTCATTTCCTTCTCCAATGAAGGGTTAAGAGATACTAATATTTGGAAATTTATATCTCAATTCATCTCAGCTCCCTCCTGATAACCACATTTTCCTTTATGTGCTGACTCTTGAATAAGATGTGTCTTGGCACTTTCAAAAAATGTAAGCAGTAATTACATTTACTAAAAATCAGTCTACTGTGTAAAAAGAAAATGTCTGGTTTACTATCGTAGGTGTTAATGTTTGCTGTAGATGAGCTGTACAGCTCACATGTCATAATCAATGCCATATACACAAGGCAATGCAGCAAATAAGTAAGGGAATAAACAGACTTTGCACCCAGAGGGGCCTGCTGCTCACCAGCTCTCCAGCCTTGGGAATTTACTCTCCTCAAAAATGGTACAACTTCTACTTTATTTGGGATGCTCTTCTTCTAGAGGAAAGAAAGGGAAAAAATGGTAAATAGGCCTTGTTTGTTAATTATGAGTGATGTTGCACTTTTCTGAAATTTTTAAATGGTTGCAGTGAAGAATAAATGAGATTACATCTGATCAAGTCCTGGTGCTGGGCCTGCTCTTTCTTTCAACTTGACTGTAAACAGCTTAAGTGCAGAGAGGGATCTTGGCTACTGCAATAGCCCCAGCAGCTAGCACCATTCCTGGCTGGTGAGAAGTATTCAGTGAATCAATATAATGAACAGATCAAGAAACCAGCCAACAAAACAGCCATGGTTGGACAGGTAGATTGGAGAGGCTGGCAGAAGCAAAGAGTGCCACATGAAGTTTTTTGGTCATTCTGAAGTTGTTTTCTGTGTGTTTGTTCTTAACTGTTTCTGTAGAAATGTAGTTGTTCCATAAAAATGCCAAACATGCTAGGTTGTCATATATGATAAATATCAAAACATCAGATAGCTTGGATGTTGATAGAGTAAAGATGTCACAATTCCCTTCATTCTAAAATCACTCTCTAGAAAGAATAAGAGAAATGCCATGGAACTAAGAGACCCCACTCACCCTGAACAATAATCTGAGGGGAGCAGCAAAATGCAGCAAAGGCTTGTCCTGGGAGCATGAATACCTTTAAGGAAGATGGTCAAGGTAGCAGAGGTGGTTCTGCAGACCCCAAAGCCTGCAGAGCTCGGGCTTCTACTGAGCAGGTGGAAGGAAGCCCGCCACCCCCTGGGGGTAGAGAGGAGATTCTGAATGGCTGGCAGCCTCCCTGAAAAAAGTAAAGGTTTAGCCAATTCTCTGCCTGCCTTCCTTCCTTTCCTTCTTCCTTCCTCCCTTTTTCCTTCCTTCTTTTCTCTCCTCCCTCTCACACACATACACATACACAGAGACACACACAGCATTACTGAAAATGAGGAAAAGATTCTGTTTGGCTAGAACACATCCTAGGCCTCTCCCTGACATGATTCATTTCCAAGATGAGGAACTTACCTTGAGTCTGTACAGTGACACTAAGAGGAAAAAAAGGAGAGAAGCAACAAGAGAAACAAATAGCACACAAAGAACACTGGCTGGAAAATCGTCCCAAGGGGCAGATGAAATCACAGCCGCACATACAGCCATGGAGCTGAAGGAATTAACAGAACAGCCACTGTTAGAAACAGTAGCTCTAAATGGAGATACAAAAGGCAGAGGGAGGTGGGGAGGCAAGAAAAGTCATGGGAAATAAGCCGGCAATCAGGGGGAAACACAGGAAAGAAATGATGTCTGTTATTTCCAACAGAAAAAAAGAGAACAGACACTAACACTGTGAATAAGGCCGTGGACAGGATGGAGTAGCTTGAAAAGAATGAAATGAAAAAACAGTGGAAGAATGCAACAGAAGAAGACTAGAAGGACAAAGGAGAACCAAGGTGTGTAAGATTGACATTGTTGAAGTAGAGAATTTAAATAAAGGGGTGGTACAGATGTTTAGGGGGAAGGCAATGGCACCCCACCCCAGTACTTTTGCCTGGAAAATCCCATGGACGGAGGAGCCTGGTAGGCTCCAGTCCATGGGGTCACTAAGAGTCAGACACGACTGAGCGGCTTCACTTTCACTTTTCACTTGCATGCATTGGAGAAGGAAATGGCAACCCACTCCAGTGTTCTTGCCTGGAGAATCCCAGGGACAGGGGAGCCTGGTGAGCTTCCGTCTATGGGGTCGCACAGAGTCGGACACGACTGAAGCGACTTAGCAGTAGCAGCAGCAGCAACAGATGTTTAGAGTTTCAATTAAATTTCAACTTCCCCTGGATTCTCTTATCCAGGATCTTACAAAAAGAAGGAAAGTTCTGGGCTTCAGACTTCTTCTCAGCCATGCTCCAAGCCAGCAGACAGAGGGGTCGGGCATGTTTAGACCAGAAACAAAAGGTTCAGCTGGGCTAAGGGCTGGCTGCAAACATCACAATTTCAGGACAGGGACTGAAAGTACTGTGGGTGGTAGAAAGGTTCTAATCCTTCTGTCAAGAGTCCAAAGGCCAGGCAGGCCCATCACACCTCCAAGACTGCTTCAAAATCACTCCAGATGCCTCTTATCTGTGCAGATGGGGGTGGGAGGGCACAGGTCGGTACAGCAGCCTACAGAGCCTAAAGCCTGAGGGCCTGTGCTGCTGGCCCCAGTGTTGGGTGAGCACATCAAATCACAGAAGAATGTCTTCAACAGTACGTTCAATAGCAAAGCTCTAGGCCGGAACAGTGATTCTTAACGTGGACCCAGGTAACAACCACCCGAGTACCTTAAGTACTGGTGACCGAGCCTTAACCCAAACTCAGAACTTCCAGAGGTGGGGCCCAGATAGCACTGTCTGCTTGTTTAATTTTCCAAGTGATTCTCGTGAGCAGCGGGGACAGAGAACCACCATTCTAGAATTATTGCCTCTGTACCGAAGGTTCAAAACTGGCCCAAACAGAGCTGACTGATGACGTGAGCAACAGCGTGGGCTTCTGAACGGAAGAGAAATGGAAAGAGTAGAAAATTCAAAGTTTTACATAGAATTCTAAAGAAGAAATAAGAAAGGCACTCAGGAAACCATGTTTAGTTTAGTAAAGCCTCTGCACACACTGATTTTTAGACACACTGATTTTGCTAACTCAGCGATTCAGGTAAAAGTGTCTCAACCCCCATCCTCCTTGCCCATCGCGCGTGCGTAACGGCTGGGGGTGGGGTGGGGCATGAAGTCCGCTTGGGAATCCACACGTTTCGTTACACTTGCTACACTTCCTGATGTCGGGCTGAATCATGAAAGGAAGTTCTATAATTCGCAAACCCGTCCAACTGCTTCACTTGTGGTGTTTTATCTCTCACGAAATTGAGCAGCACAGGAATTTCAGAGACAGGCAAATGTCACATCTCTCTTAGGCCGCCCAGAATGAGAATGAGGCAAGGATGGAGCCTGGGGACAGGCGGGCAGGCGCCCAGCTGGGGTGGGTCCCCCGCACATGGTGGGTCCCTCTGCCCATCCCCTCCCCATCACAGGCTCCACGGGTGCTGCCTGCCACAGGATGCACCTGCCTCTCAGCCCGCCTTGCCCTTTCCACTGCCCTCCGAGCTCTCAAATGCACGTGGTCACGTTCTGTTCCCAGAAGTGAGGGTCTTGTTTTCTTGTATTGGCAGGAACAGAACATGGTCATGTGATCAGCATTGCAGTATTCCTCATTTTGCCTTGAGGAAGAATACACTCCCTCTTCAAATCTTCCTTTTAAAATGGACAGAGTTTGGATTCCAGATGTTTTGAGGAAATGGCATTGGATTTTCTATTTTACTGCAGAGAAGTTAATCAGTACTAAAATTTTCCCCATTAACTAAATCCTCTTGAACAAAAAACTAGCCTATTCTTTCAGAAACTATACTGAACCAAGCGTGCTTAACTCCAGGATATGTTACTTAGTATTCTCCAAGACGGGGTTCCCATTAGACTGCTCCAAGAGCACAATTGGGAACCATTTCAGGCCCTATGTGAGTCAGATCAGATCAGATCAGTCGCTCAGTCGTGTCCGACTCTTTGCGACCCCATGAACCGCAGCACGCCAGGCCTCCCTGTCCATCACCAACTCCCGGAGGTCACCCAGACCCACACCCATCAAGTCAGTGATGCCATCCAGCCATCTCATCCTCCGTCGTCCCCTTCTCCTCCTGCCCTCAATCCCTCCCAGCATCAGAGTCTTCTCCAATGAGTCAACTCTTCGCATGAGGTGGCCAAAATACTGGAGTTTCAGCTTTAGCATCATTCCTTCTAAAGAAATTCCAGGATTGATCTCCTTCAGAATGGACTGGTTGGATCTTCTTGCAGTAAACTAGACTGTCATGGTGTGTGCACATGTGCATGTGTGTGCATGCACATGTATGTGTGCTGTGTGTGTATCTGTGTGATGGAGGTTGTTGTGTTGGAAATGAAAGGGCCAGACCTGATTCTTGTGGTCTCATCTCAGGGATGTGGGCATCCTGCTGACACCATCACCTCCGAGGCTGCTGCTGCTGCTGCTAAGTCGCTTCAGTCGTGTCCGACTCTGTGCGACCCCATAGACGGCAGCCTTCCAGGCTCCCTGTCCCTGGGATTCTCCAGGCAAGAACACTGGAGTGCGTTGCCATTGCCTTCTCCAATGCATGAAAGTGAAAAGTGAAAGTGAAGCCGCTCAGTCGTGTCCGACTCTTTGCAGCCCCATGGACTGCAGCCCATCAGGCTCCTCCATCCATGGGATTTTCCAGGCAAGAGTACTGGAGTGGGCTGCCATAGAGTCCTTTAAAGAAACAGGAGGCACCCAGGATCCACACATGGAAAAGAGTGCAACAAAGCACTGTTGACACAGCAGTATCAAGACTGAGGAATGGTGTGCGGGAGATAGAAACTTGTGTCTCCTCACTCCCCAGGAAGGACCCCATAGGGCTCAGGTATAACACAGAGTGCTTAATCTGCCCCAAAACTTTATTGCAGTGATGGAGATACTAGTTCTACTCTCCCCTACACAGAGCCACCTGCCACATGAGGCTAGTGACCCCTGAAATGTGGCCACTGTGACCGAGAACTGATTTTTACATTTTATTTCATTTTAAGTATTTGCAGTATAAACAGCCATATGTGGCTGGTAGCAATGCTCTGAGCAGCACAGTTCTAGATCCTTTCCAGGAAAGCTGGAGAGAGGCCACGTGTCCTCAACTGGGCAAGATGTCAGAGGTGAGCAGCAGGCAGTTCTTCCATTGGACCAATGCGATAGGACTGCAGGTCAGCAAAGGGAATCTCATAAATTCACCCCAAGGAACACGCTGTGTGGTCCAGACACCTCTCCCTTCCAGATGTTTTTTCTACTTCAAGTAGAAAGCAAGCTTGGGGTGCTAGGTTTTCTCTTAATTAACAAGAGACAGACTTTATTCCAAATACCTAGCTTACTGTATTCAAACTCTACATGACATATTGAAATGTAAGGAGGGGACATTAAAAGTCTCTACACATGCGCAGAGGGCCCCATGCTGGAAGCATAGAGCTCACAACAATGTCCTAAGCATGGTCTCCAAACCAATGTAAAAGTACATGACTGAGGTGCAAAATAATGTCATACTGTGTTTTAGAGCTTCAGGGTTAGAGTGCTGCCAGGACCCCCTGAGCTGGTTGTCCTTGTCCAGTCACTTGGGGACAAGAGAGAACACTCCATAAGAGCTGCCTGTTAAAATCCAGCAGGGTTCCCCAGGGCACCACCAAAGAATAGACATCACTTGCTTCAGAGTCAAGTGACACTTGGGCCAGAGCCATTCTTTCTGTGTTGTTTTTGTTCAGTAGCTCAGTCACATCTGACTCTTTGCAACCCCATGAACCACAGCATGCCAGGCTTCTCGCTCCTTTACTATCTCTCAGAGTTTGCTCAAACTCCTGTCCATTGAGCTGATGATGCCATCCAACCAGCTCATCCTCTGTCGTCCCCTTCTCTTCCTGCCCTCCATCTTTCCCAGCATCAGGGTCTTTTCCACTGAGTAGGCCCTTCACATTAAGTGGTGACCAAAAGACTGGAGCTTCAGCTTCAGGATCAGTCCTTCCAATGAATATTCAGGGTTGATTTCCTTTAGGACTGACTGATTTGATCTCCTTTCAGTCCAAAGGACTCTCAAGTGTCTTCTCCAGCACCATAGTTCAAAAGGATCAATTCTTTGGTGTTCAGCCTTCTTTAAGGTTCAGCTGTCACATCCGTATATGACTACTGGAAAACCATAGCTTTGACCATACAGGCCTTTGTTGGCAAAGTGATGTCTCCACTTTTTATTATGTTTCCCAGGTTTGACTCTTTCTGTGACCGTCCCATAAAGTCTTTTAATATCATTTTGCCCCTGGGAGACCCTCCTTTTCAATCCCCAGGCAACCAGAGGCTACGTAGCTCCTTGACTACCTTTACCCAACCATGACTGCTCTGCAGAGCACCTACCTGTCTGCAAGCCAGTCTGCTGAGCGCTCTGCACAGAGTGTCTCTGGAGCCACAGTCACTCTGGGGCAGGTCTTTTCAGCCTTGTTTTGGTGATGAGGTGGCCAGGGCTGAAGCAGTTTCAAGGAATGATGAATTGGGTACTGCCTGCCACTCACCTCTGACACCTAGCCCAGGTGAGGACATCTAGCTCAGGTGAGGACACTTAGCCCAGGTTGGGTCCTGGGACCCTTTGCTGCATTGTTTGTAGCTGGGCAAACCTCTCCTTAAGCAAAAAGTTACAGAGAAGCTGTAAGGGACTAAAATAACTGTGTGCATGTGCAACTGGGGCAAATTATGGATGAGATACAAAAAAGACCTACAAGCCTCAACCATCACTTCTGAAGAGCCAGGAACAAAAGCTGTGGATCGAAAGCAAAAGTAGGGTACTGTGCATGCACCCTGCACTCAACACCACTAAAGGAATGGGCAACGCACCTAAGCCACCCCTCCAGTCTGACCCCTGGACCCACCCTTACCCTCACTTCATAGAAGGAACTAAAGCACTTTCACTGGGGCAGCAAGCAAGGAAAACTGTTCCTTGTTTTTGCTCCCCACTGCTGTGGATGCCCCAATAAAGCTTCGTTTGAATTTCTTGTCTGGCCTTTGACCAGTTTCCATTGATTAAGGAGGCCACAAACCCTGGTCAGTAACAAAATCACAGCTATGGGCTTGGTTTGCTCCAATCACCCACACTGCCTCCCAGACAAACTTTCAGAGCTGGACATTTATAGGGCACAGTCATAGTCCTAGAAGTTTCATTACAAAATATAAATGTGAGTGCATGTGATGAGCCCCCGGGGCTTCCCACGTGGGTGCTGCTCAGTGGCTCCCACGTGTATGCCCGCATGGACAGAGTCAGTACCAGGAAGCCCAGAACCTGGGAAGCCAGCCCCCGGGAAGTCCCCAAATGGTCCACACAGAGAGTGGCCCCTCCATCAACATCTGCTGCAGCCTTCAAAGCCCAGCAGCCACAGTCACCAGGAAACCCAGGCCCGAGATCTCCACCCAGTGCAAGACTATTTACATCCTTCTCATGAGAAAAAAACCATCTCATATGAAACAGGCAGACGACACACTGTCTGAGAGTAAATAAGGCCAGTGGACTTGGAGTAATGAAAAAACTAGTCTGAAAGATAATCGTTCACATTATCTTGGGTAAAAAATGTTATGAGTGGTTTGTCTAATCGGACCAGTGCACACATTCTTTCTTGGACAATCATTTCAGGTGCTCTCACCTCCTACAAGCCTCACAGCAGGGTGCTGAGAACACATTCACATTCTCACTCATGCTTCCCAAACTTCCACAGGCCTCCAGATGTTATGAGTGCAAGTTTCCAAAGAGTAGAGTGCTTGAAGCATAAAAATATTTGCGTTTTCTCTATCTCAATCACTCTTCTCTCAATCAGTCTCTCTCTCCTTTCCCCCCTCTCTCTCACACACACAAAGTGGGGATGTACCACCTAATATGCCCAGAGTCTCTTCAATCAGAGGCACACATAGATGCCATTGTACACATTTACACTGTACACTGTATACCCAGTGTACCAGTAAAATCACATTTGGTGAAACTGTGTCAGGCTGTGCTTGTGTGCTATACAATCCCATAAAACTAATTCTAAACCAGTGATTCTCAACCTTGGCTGCTGCACTTGGTGCCAGAGGGGTGCTGCTGCTGCTAAGTCGCTTCAGTCGTGTCCGACTCTGTGCGACCCCATAGACGGAAGCTCACCAGGCTCCCCCGTCCCTGGGATTCTCCAGGCAAGAACACTGGAGTGGGTTGCCATTTCCTTCTCCAATGCATGAAAGAGAAAAGTGAAAGTGAAGTCGCTCAGTCGTGTCCGACTCTTAGTGACCCCATGGACTGGAGCCTACCAGGCTCCTCCATCCATGGGATTTTCCAGGCAAAAGTACTGGGGTGGGGTGCCATTGCCTTCCCCGCCAGAGGGGTGAGGAGACCTTAACAATAAATATCCAAGGCAGGTCATGTGCCAGACCACGTCAGAAACTTTGGAGGCAGCCTGGGCATCAGTGAGTGAGACAAGCTCAGATGATGGCTGTGTACAGGCATGTTGCAAACCTTGGCTGTACATCTCTGGGCAAACTACCCAACCTCTCCAAACCTAACACCTTGGAGACAGTATGGTGCCAACAGCCGTAACTGATGCTTTGGTTTTGAATTAATTCTTTTCCTGGTCTCTTCCTACTTAGCCTCCAGCCCCATAAGCAAACCTCATCATTTTATTACAGTGACTGAAACATCTGTATGCAAAGTAAAAATGCACATTTCACTTTTTTTTTCTCCAAACCAATTCCCCCGCTGCTCTCACTAGATAACTGCTGCTCACAGTTTGGTGCCTTTGCTTTAGAATCTCTCCACATATTTACATACAGAAACACACACTCACACACGTGCACACACACACACACTGGTATAAGCAGACCTGCATCTTTATATAGCAAATAACATTCCAATGTAGCCTACATTGCTATGTGCATACGTTTTTAAAAATATAGTGACATACTACATCTTGCTTTTAACTTGAACATTTTTAAATTTTACTTTCTAAGATTCCACATTTAAGAAAAAGACCACATATGATTCCAGTGCATGGAGAGACTACAGTTCATTTAATCAAGCCTGATACAAATTTCTTTCTTCCTTCCTTCTTTCCTATTGCAAATAAAATGTTGCAATGAGTTACAGTATGCATATATATATTTCCCCAGTTTTATCAATTTATGCATGTAATAAGTTCCTAAAAGTGAAATTGTTGAGTCAAAACACATGTGTGTTTTATATTTCCAAAGACATTACCCAACCACCTTGCAGGTGCTGACCTGTGGGAGTGTCCTTCCCCACATCTCACCGTACAGTAAACCCTTAAGTCAACGTGAGTTTACAGACAGGGAAAGCATATTCTTGTACCTTGGTACATTGTATTTGGTTCATTTGCATTTTGGGCTGCTTGTTTGTGTCCTTGACTGATCTTTCTATTGGAATGTGTTTATTTTTCTCATTGATTTGAAAGAACTCACTGCATATGAGGGCTTCCCTGGTAACTCAGATGGTAAAGAATCTGCCCGCAATGAGGGAGACCAGGGTTCAATCCCTGGGTTGGTAAGATCCCTTAGAGAAGGGTATGGCAACCCACTTCAGTATTCTTGCCTGGAGAATCCCATGGACAGAGGAGCCTGTCAGGCTACAGTTCACGGGGTCGAAGAGTCGGACATGACTGAGCAGCTAAGCACAGCACAGCACTGCATATGGAAGCTACTAATCCTTTACCACAGACCTTGAAAATAAATGTATCTTTTGTGTTTTTTTTCCCCCTCACTTATTTATATTTTCCCTTTGTATAAGGACTTGTTTGCAGTTTTAGAAAATCATACTCATCAACCTTTTTCTATTATGGTTTCATATTTTGTACCATATTTAGAGAGGCCTTCACTCCACAGTTATTTTATAACTCAAATTTTTTCTTCTAGCACTTTATATTTTTATTCTTTGTTCAATCCAGAACTTATTTTTGTACACAGAGCAAAGCTTTATTTTTCCCAAATCATCAGTCAGCTTTCTCACGACCAATAATTAATAACCTATGCTCCCTTTCCTGACTGATGGGAAAGGCCACCCTTGCTTTGCACCAAATTCCATATGGAGTTTGCGTCTGTTGCCCCACGTTCCTTTGCAGTTTTCCCTTAAGATCTTGTAGAATTTGTCTCTCTTCATCATTCTTACTTTTCTTTTTTTTTCCTTTGGGTCTCATAGGTTTCATTTTTAAAAAAAATAAAATTGCCAGTCTAAGGTGGAAGGAACAGTGTATCGTGAGCATTTTAACTTGCTTAGTTTTGTGTGTGATGTACATCTTGTTTCATAACCTTCTGTGCTTAGAGCTCACTTCAGCTGGCTTAAGAAATCTCTTCATCGTGATAATGGAGAGCTCCTTCATGCTCCTGTGGCTACGTAGCAAGTCCACGGTGGGGGGTCGGGGGAGGTGGCAGGCTCCACTTAACTACCTGTTGTAGGAGGAACCACTTCCCTTCGCAAATACATATGTTGAAGTCCAGACCCCCAGTACCTCAGAATGGGATGTTGGAAATCAGGCCTTTACAGAGGTAAGTTAAAATGAGGTCATTAGCATGGGACCTAATTCCCTACGACTGATATTCTTATAAAAAGAGGAAATTACAGATACATGCATAGAGAGAAAAAATGTCAAGATACAGAGAGAAGACACCATCCATAAGCCAAAGAAAAAGGCCTCAGAAGAAACCAACTCTGCCCACACCTTAATCTCAGACTTCCAGCCTTTAGGACTGCGATAAATGTCTGTGGTACTGTGCTCCAGGGACCCTAGAAACTAATACACCATTCTTTCTATTAATGAATGCTGATAGTTTCCAGAGTTTTCCACAGACTTTTCTGTGGAAAATGGATAAGCTAGAAGGAATATCTTGCACATATTTTTGCAGGTATTGGCTTCTTGGGGAAACATACATGACTTTTCTATCTTCTTTCTAGAAGGCATCCTTCCCCTGCAGTTTTCAACCTGCCTTCTTTTGACTCTAACCATTGAAATCCCACCTGCATCACAAATATTTCCACCATGGAACAGAACTTCACCTGAAATTTTCCTTTATCTCCTGCTTCATTCTGATCTTCAGGACACCATGTATGCCCCCTCCCAACCCTCTCAACAATAACATGTGCAGAGAGCAGTGATTCTATCCTGTGTGGGGACAGCAGCAGAGATATCAGCCTGATATCGGAGCAGACAAAGGCTCAAAGTATCCTTTTAAACCTTACTTAAGGTTTAAACCTTACTTCTCACGTTACTTTAGTTCACTCTGGGTGGTAGATTTGAGAGCCAGCTCAATCTCAGTTGGATAGCAACATGTGCAAAAGCATCAGACATTCCCATGTTAACCTCTCATGGATTCAGGAATTTTGGGTTCTATTCCTACTAAATTTGCTTAATTTCTCAACACAAACTTATGAAGATAACAAGTTTCTAAAACTGCTGGTAAAAGAGTGAAATCAACATGTCAAACGGCTTCTGCCCTCTGGCTGCCTCTACTGATAGGACTTTAAATCTTAGCACCAGGCATGACAGCAGGTCCCTTTAGGCTCCTCATTAGAGAAGTGGATACAGAGTCTAATTCTGGATTAGAAACACCTGGGTCTTAGGTTTCAACTCGCAGCAGCATTGCTTAGCGGCTGGACAAGTCCAAGTGACATCATCTTTCTGGGCCTCACTGCTTCTCAGGGGGTTGAATTAGATGGTCCCTAAGATCCCTTCCCCCTCTAACATCCCAGGCATCCCTACACACACTTCTAAGAAACATGATTCAGGACTAGCAATTGCCTAATGATCAGTAGAGACTTGACAATGCAGCCCTCTCTCTAGAAACAGTTATGCCTAAGCTGTAGAAGGGCTAGCTCAGCTCCCAGGGCAATAGGGAAGACGAAAGAAGCTCCAAGTCTGCCTTTCACGGCTGCTCTAGGGAGCTCCCCTTCCTCCTCCTTCCTGTCACTTCCTTCACAGCTATGACCATCAGCTGATTGGTGTGGCTGAAAAAAAGGAAGTGTTGGACTTCCCCTTCAAGTATAAACAGCAGTTAAAAATGTAGAGAAAGAAAAGAAACAGCACTAAAAACAATAATATAGAATATAAATTCATAACCATGCTGGGAGCAAAGGAAGCAGATTGCTAGTGGAATGGAAACTTTCACTACTCTTGAAGGACTCAAAGAAAGATGGGCTCAAACTTAGGAAACCACAGCCCAAGTGCAGGCAGTTGGGGATGGCTGCAAAGGGTCAAGGGCGTGGTGCCTTGGAAATGACACAGCCTGGGTGGAATGGGGTGGGTGAGGACAAAGCCTGGGTGGGATGGGGTGGGTGAGGTGGGGGAGAAGCAGAGTGGGAAGCAGGCAGGCAGCCAAACCCTCTCCACCTCCTCAGCTGCTGGCACCCCTAAGAGCAGCAGAAGGCCCTCTGCAGGAAAGACGTGCGTTTGGAGAGGCAGAGTATGGCCACATCTGCAAAGAACAGAGAGTGCCTGCACCCCACACCGTGGTTACTGGCTCATCCTGTCCTGCTCACATCTCACGCTCCTCCCATCTCACGTGTGTGTGCATTAATCGCTCAGTCATGTCCGACTCTTTGTTTTGCCACGAACTGTAGCCCGCCAGGGTCCTCTGTCTTTGGGGTTCTCCAGGCAAGAATACCGGAGTGGATTCCCATTCCCTTCTCCAGACCCACCTCATGGGTGACAGGTAAAAAGAGGGCCATGCAACATACACAGCCTTAAAGACTAACTCTGAAAGCATCTCTGAAATAAGACCAGCACACATCCTAGCACAAGAAAGCTAACCCCACAAAGGTAAGGAACCAAATGGGCAAACAAATGAGTAGGTGTCAAAGGAGACAGAGCTCACGAAGCCAGAAGAGAATGTCCATGCTGGAAGCAGTAACAAAAACAAGTATCTGGAAGAGCCTAAAGTATAACTTAAAAAATAAAGAATTAACTACCTTCCTTCCTTGCTTGCTTGTCCACCTATTTGCTAAAATACAAATGACTCAATAGATGGACTAAAAAACAGGATGACAGGGCTGAAGATCTTCCTTGAGCAAATGATCAACTTGTCAGTTCCATGAAATGCAATGAAAAGGGTAAAAGAGGGGGAACGAATGAAAGAAAAAGTGTATTCCCTGCAGCTTTGTATATAATATCAAAAATTAGGGAAAAATCCTAAATGTCTGTTAATAAGTCATCATATTTTCTGCTCTAGAATAAAACATAAGGGTCACTGATAGGAAAGGCTCCCCCAAACCTGTTGATTAAAAAAGTTAGCTGCAGGATGACACTGGTATTAAGAAGACACACACACACACACACACACACACACACACACACACACACCTGTATCTTCTAAAAATACACACATATATATACACGCATGAATGCACAGGATGATAGATTAGAACACTGTATGTCAAGCTGCCCTCCCTGAGTTGGGGTGGGCTGGGGCTAAGGGTGGTGGTCAATGCGGGTTCCAGTGTTATCTGTCATATCTGAATTCTTCACCAATGGGTATGTACTCAGACATCAGTTATGCAAGTCAACACTTTTCAAAAAGAAAATGATAGAAAGTTCTCCCATCTTGGAGGTCAGAGAAAAAAACTTCAGAGACAGTACTTACTCATCTGTGACCTATTTGGGACTGCTATTATTAGTCTCCAGCCGAGACTACAGGGCAGACTCCCAGAGCTACCCACCTGGGAGAGACTGTGACCGTTATGCCAGTTCTAACCACAGGCCAGGTACAATTACTGCATATGTTGTCTCCACCATGCACCACAAGTAAATCCCCTGTAATCCTTCCATCTACAAAGACTGAAAGAGTAGCTTGAAAACAGTGGGATTTGAACCCGACGAGACTTCAGGCCCCATACTCTCAACCACTGTTGATAAAAAATATTCAGGGACTGAAGCATTAGGGCAATCAAGTGATCCAATACTCTTAGTGTTTGAGATGAAAATAAACTTAGCATTCTGCCTCCATATAAGCAAAGCCTGAGGATCTTGTAAAGGGGCAGCAGGTTACCAGCTTTTTCCCAAAGTAGACCTGGGGAGCCCCAGTATACAAGATGCTCCAAGAACCAGTGTATCCCACGATCACAGGGGTGTGAGAATTCAGTGACATGCACCCTGACCATGCACACCACCTGTACAACCACCATGAGCAAGCCCAGGACAATGATCCTGCTTACTCAACTTTATTCTGTCTAAGGATAAGGAAACAAGGAAAGGTAAGCAAGGAAAGCTTCCTAGGAAATACCATTTAAAATTGCATAGCGCCCACTTCAGAAATCAGAATTGAGGCCAGTCATCTGATTTTTAAAATCTGTGGAGTCCCCATTCCCAGGAAAGTACATATTCCCATTAATCAAATAATAAAACATCAGGGTCAGAGCAAACACAGAGGTGACACTGAGACTGATTTAAAATATAGATGCTAACTGCTAAATTGGAGCTAAGAATAATCTTTCACTAAGTATGATTCAGAATATGCCCCGAGCTGAGAAAGTATAAAAGTTCCAAAAACTACAAAAAGTAATAATAAATCATACAAATACGCAAATAACCATAGAAATCAAAAGTTTTGGGGAAATATTTTCAACAATTATGACAATGGATTTACAATGGATTTAAAAGTACACAAATGTTGATAAGAGTTATGTTAAGACTCCAAAATGCGTACAGGACAGCAACTTGCAGAAAATATATTTAGCTAACCAACAGCCCCAAATATGCTTCAGTTATTAATAGGTGAGTAGCAAGACTGAAAAGAAACTGTCAGACTGATGCAAACAGGCAGGGGTTTCCAGAAAAAGAAAGAAATGGAACTCATAGAGTGCTTGATATATTTGACTCAGTAGGAAATTGAGTCCGAGTTGGGGGGGGCAGGGTGCGGTTTAGCTTCATGTCAGAGAATTGGGGAGCGAACCACCACAGGCACAGGACCAACTGAGAAAACACAAAAATGAAACAAGAATTTACCCCATGAAAAATAGTTTGAGGTACAAGAAAGAAAATGGAACTATACTATACAACATGCTCTATTAGTAAACAAAATCACAAGGTAAATACCAAGTAGCATCTTAGCCCTAGGGTAAGGTTCCAGCCATCCATTCATCATGTGTTCAGCAGGGTCTGAGTCTTTGTGACCCCTCGGACTATAGCCTGCCAGGCTCCTTTATTTATGGAATTTTCCAGGCAAGAATATTGAAGTGGGTTGCCATTTCCCCCTCCAGGGGATCTTCCTGACCCAGGGATTGAACCCATGTCTCCTGGGTCTCCTGCATTGCAGGCGGATTCTTTACCCCTTGAGCCATCGATAGGGGAAGCACACAGAAAGATTATCTTGGGTAATAATAATAATTATCCTAGGACTGCCATGTCCTTTCTTCTCAGAATAGGAAGTCAGCAATGTCTAAACTGATATATATATATATATATATATATATAAAGCAAGTGAACATAGTATCAGGAAATAAGGAAAATTCTAGAAGAATTAGCTAAAAATATTAAAAGATTGCTTTGGGGGAACAGTACTAGAGGATGTGAAGGTATTGTTATAAATTGAAATTAAAAAGATTAACTCTGGTTGCACCAAAACATTTCCATGACAACTGAACAGAAATGGATAGATTTAATAAATTGTCAGACTGACCAGCACAGCATGAAGATTTAGCATTTAAGACAGAAGATGGAGTGGGAAAGGAGAAGGTTAATTGTTGCACATTCAAATGCTCTTTGTAGCCTCACTGAGTATAACTAAAGAAACCAATGTTTAAATTGTGACTTTTTCTAAAATTTGGAGCTCAGCCCTCTTTCATCCTTTCACACTGCCCCACTGACTGTATCCAGGCCTAAGCCTCACTTACGTGACATCAGCCCTACACTCTCCTTGCCAATCCTGCAGTCTGCCCAGCCTCTGCTCAGATCAAATATCTCACACACAGTGTGCCAATCTGGAAGCCCAATGTCCTCTCAAATCTGTGCTCCCCTCCAGGGCTCCAGCTCAGCATTGAGAGATACTGCCTTCTCCAGCAACAGGAGCTAGGATTCCAGTGTCAGAGCCAGGTACCCTCAGGACAGAGGATGCTACTTACCAGAAACTGTCCATCATAAGTTTTCAATACACTCCCCTCGGTAATTGAGGTGTTACATCATCCTCACCTTTCTCTTCCTATCTTCAGCCTTTAGCAGCCACCAAAAATAGATACATAATTTCCCAGAAACAAGAGAATCAAGAGAGAGTCCTTTTTGATTTGTTAAACCTACTGTAATAGAAACTAAATATTCTTCCTTCTATTGGTGTATTTGGCAGTGGCTAAATTTGACTGTATTTAAGATTTCAATTTAACCACCTTTCAGGACTCGTAGGACAAAACTTACATAATTAATTCTTAAAAGAAAAAAATCAAATTGATACAAGCTAACATTTTGCCAGAAAAAATTCTAAGCTAATAGAAAATATTCCTGGTGATGCAAAGCCACAATGAATGAATAAAACTTTCCCTTTAAAATCCAATCAGCTGAGTTTTTTTTTTTTAATCTTCCCACAATTCCTCTCTTTTTCACCCACTTTTAAAGAGAAAGGATGAAAAAAGCAAACCCAACTTGTTTAGTTCCAAAGTAGAAGGTAAGATGGTGAGACATAATTAAGTCAAGCAATTTAATTCCAGTCTCTCTTTAAGATTCTGCCTTTTGATTTCAGTTGCTTTAAAAGAAAAGCAATGTTCAGCATATATATGTTTTTTAAAAAATTTCACTCACTGGCCTAAGTTCCTAATTTTCTCTCCACTCTGCTGCTGCTAAATCAGTCCAGAAGTGGGAGAAATTGTGGGGCAGGGCAGGGGGTGACTTAGGGAATCAGAAAGAAATCTATATGGTGGAAGGCTGAGAAAGCAAACAGCAGCTTAGACTGTACAAAATACTGGGCCATTCCTTAGTTACAGATAACAGAGACAGATAGAACAAAGTGAACAGGAAGCAATATTTCTTCCAAGGACAGGCTGTAGTTGTGAAGGGTGATAATACCTCCTCTTTAACTACTGCATTCTTTTTTTAGAATCAGAGTGGCAGAAACTTTGCTGTTGAAAAGTCTGTAAGAAAGGATGAAACATCCTGTTCTCACTAGGAGGATCTGTATTTTGATTATCATTGAAAATTCAGGAAGTCTTGCTATTTCAAACTTTCTGTAAAGGCGGGGGAACTATTTGTCTAATTACTGGAAAGTATGACTTGTTGGGCAACAGAAATGCAAGTTGCTTTCAAAACCAAACAGTAGCTCCACGCAGTCTAACAGTCCCAGTTCCTTAGCCCTAATTCCACAAAGCTCTGAAAAACAAGGTTTCGGTGAGTTTTATAGGGAACCTCATAAGGGACAACACTTGCCCTGAACTGGCACACAGTATTTGTAGCCTCTCTTTATTCCACTTAGTGAGACTTTTCACACTATTGGTGCAGAAATATTAACACGTGGGATTACAGGAGGCTGCCCAGGCTGTGTTGGAGTGGTGAGCAGTATATGGCGTCAGTTTGCGTGCACACCTTTCTAGATTCTGAGAAACAGATTTCTCAAGGCTGAAACTCATATTCTAAATTTAAATTCTAAATTCTGAGAAATCTTGAATTCCAAAACATTATCTTGGCACAGGGTTTTGGATAATGATTATGGATGTGCTATGTGCTGCATAAGTTACATTCTATTAAGAAGTCTTTGATTAAAAACAGAGAAATCAAACCTGCACTTAGAACAATAAATAAGAACCTAAAAAAGGCTAAGGTGAATGGTTTCTGAAACGCAAATCTAGCGATAAAATGAACTTTCTGACAATTTTAGCCCTCAGGAAAGGTAAAGAGCTAATAAATAAATTTATATTAAAAAAAGATAATGAAAATTGTTGATTAACTCACCAAAATCACACAAATACAAACAAGTCTAATAAACAACAAAAATATCTTGTAAAAATAAAATAAAATAAACACCTCATTCTTATTCCTGGATTAAAACATTAAGAACATTATAGTTATTTAGATGATTCCTAAAATCCTACATATTGAAGCACTCTAAATACAAAGAATAAATTTTTTATTTATATAAAAGTAAAATAAAGAAATATAAAGTTTCTATCTTACTGCAACATTTCTCTAAACAGTTCAAAGCAAAAATTGAGTGTAGATAAAACAAAACAATTTGATTAAATAATTTTAGTAGACAAGATTTTTCACTTAAAACATCTAATACTTTACACGTATTTAAATCTTTTAGTTCAAAGACATATAATTGCTGATAGTAGTCTTATGATCCTTTGTATTTCTGTGTTGTTTGTGGTGATCTCTCCATTTTCATTTCTAATTTTATTGATTTGATTTTTCTCCCTTTGTTTCTTGATGAGTCTGGCTAATGGTTTGTCAATTTTATTTATCCTTTCAAAGAACCAGCTTTTGGCTTTGTTGATTTTTGCTATGGTTTCTTTTGTATTTATTTCTGCCCTAATTTTTAAGATTTCTTTCCTTCTACTAACCCTAGGGTTCTTCATTTCTTCCTTTTCTAGTTGCTTTAGGTGTAGAGTAAGGTTATTTATTTGACTTGTTTCTTGTTTCTTGAGGTATGCCTGTATTGCTATGAACTTGGCCCTTAACACTGCTTTTACAGTATCCCACAGGTTTTGGGTTGTTGTGTTTTCATTTTCATTCGTTTCTATGCATATTTTGATTTCTTCTGTGATTTGTTGATTATTCAGCAGCGTGTTGTTCAGCCTCCATATGTTGCAATTTTTAATAGTTTTTCTCCTGTAATTGAGTTCTAATCTTACTGCATTGTGGTCAGAAAAGATGCTTTGAATGATTTCAATTTTTTTGAATTTACCAAGGCTAGATTTATGGCCCAGGATGTGATCTATCCTGGAGAAGGTTCCGTGTGTGCTTGAGAAAAAGGTGAAATTCATTGTTTTGGGTATCCGGGGACAGGAAAGAGGTGTGCACATCAACGAATTTAGTTGCATCTAATGAAAATATTGCCTGAGTAACAGCAATGAATTTGTTCTTACCACAACAAAGAAAACACATACTACAATCAATTCCATTTCTTTCAGGAATTCTCTATCATACCCTCCCCCCGCCTTTTTTTTTAAACACAAAGATTCAGATGTGAGATATCTCCAAATCTTTTAACTACATACTGAACTACCTCTAAGGAAATGGCAACCCACTCAGGTGTTCTGGCCTGGAGAATCCCAGGGGTGGGGAAGCCTGGTGGGCTGACATCTATGGGGTCGCACAGAATCGAACACGACTGAAGTAACTTAGCAGCAGTAGAACTACCTCGAGGGTTTAAGAAAAAGAACAACTCCAGCCAACAGTTTTATTTGGGTCAATGGGAATCTTTGATGGAGTCAGGCAAACTCATTAAAATAATCTGCAATCTGGTTTCCAAAGGCCACCTGGCAAGATGGTAAGGGCCAGCTGGTCACCAGTCAACAGGAGTGTCTTGGGTTGGTTCCCGTGAATATACTGCCCGATGAAGGAGAGTCTCTTTGCCAAGCAACTGCACCACAAACGGCCAAAGATTCAAACTCTAACTTCTCCAGTGGTTGTCTTTTTAGTTCTTGATATCCAAACAAACCAAAAAATGAATCGCCTTTGTATCATTATGTAGGTTAGGTTTAAAGTTTTGAAGCCGTGCAAGCATGTGTGAAGTCGCTTCAGTCATGTCTGACTCTTTGCGACCCCATGAAATGTAGCCAGGCTCCTCTGTCCATGGGAGTCTTCAGGCAAGAATACTGAAGACCCCATTTGCTACTCCAGGGGATCTTCTTGATACAGGGATCCAATCTGCGACTCCTGCATTGCAGGCAGATTCTTTACCGCTAAGCCACAGGGGAAACTCTTTAAAGACATACTGCCATAGTGCAAAAAAATCTTTAACTCAAAATCATCGCTTTTTACTGCACCAAACTTTCCTGTTCTTCAAGTCATTCATTGGCTAATTAAGTTATTTTACCATGAGAAAGTGAAGGAAGAAAAAAAAAAGGCAATCATGCTACATTTTAGTAAAGGTTCAGAAACTGTCATGTTTTTATGCAACTGCTCTTTCTGCAGTAAAAGTATAAATAAAACTTTTGCATGCATATGAACATCTCTACATTGAGTCATTTCCATAAATTCAGTGGAATTTTCCAGTGACTTCTGTAAACGATCAAACGAAAATATGTTTTTTCTGAGACCCGACACCGGGTTTCTTGTGCCTGAGGATTCCAGATAGTCTCCTAGGACCCAGCAGCTTCCGCACTTGTTGCGCACGCGGCAGCACCTGGAGTTTGGGGGCCCCATCGCACAGCCCCAAGGCCCCCAGGCCCCCAGGCCCAGCCCCTGGCTTCCCGTACAGAAACCGGAGCTCAAGAGACACTAACTAGATTTAGGACAAAAGCTGGCACAACCGACTAACTCTCAATCGAAATATTTTATCAAACGCTCCCTCCGATTTTCAAAGCAGGAAGACCCTGAGCGTACCTGCCCGGGTATGCCTGGGCGCACAGGTCTTGTGCGGGCCAAGGAGGAAGGGCCTCATCTTTCCCTCTCTCGCCGCCTTCTCCCCTCCCATGCCTCCTTCCCAAGCCCGGCAGCCAAAGCGGAGGGATCCCGCGGCCCCACCTACCTGTGCCAGGTGAGGCGAGGGCGGGGCACGGGGCTCTGAGAACCGGACGGGCAAGATCGCGGGGGCAGCTCGGGCACAGCGCTGGGCCACCCGCTCCTCCTCGCTGCTCCAATCGCCGGAGTCACCTCAGTCGCCCAGTACACGACGCTTCCTTATTTTGGGCAACTTCCTTAACGCGCCCTGGCAGGCCCTGAACTTCCTCCCAGCTGCCGCGCCCCGCTGCCCCAGGCCCGCCCTGCCGCCCGTGCGCCCCGTGTGCCCGGTGCGCCCCCAGCGCCCAGCGCAGGGGATCGGCGGCCAGAGCTCTCCGGAACCCGGCTCTCGGGGTCGGCCTGAGAGGCAGGAGGCCGGAGGGGAGCAGGGAAGGGAGCCAGGTGGGCGCTCGGTCCCAACTCCCCAGGCGCAGAAAGCCCAGACGAGGGGGCTTCATATGCAAAAAGGGGGCATGGCCAACAACTGGACCCTCTGGCCACCTGTCCTGCCTGCTGCGTGATTCTTCCAAGGACCAACGGGCACTCAGGGTCACGCCCATTTGCGGTGCAATTGTTTGGGAAGAGAATCTTGGTCACAGTGTGGTCTGTTTCTAATCACCAGGCCAAGACGCTCCTGCTGACTGTTGGTCAGAAGGCTCACGTAGTCCTCCCAGGTGGTCTCCTGACATAAGCGAACATCAGATATTACAGCTCACCTTTGGGTGAGCCCAGCTTGTCCAACCGGTCAGTTGTCTGATGGCTTTAATTATTACAAGGTTCTTGACAGTGAGTTAAACTTGCTTCCCTCTTACCCACAAGTGGTTCTGACGTTTAATTAAATAGAGTTTCATCTTTCTTTGTAGTCTTTTTGAAATGGTTTAAAAACTCCTACCTGGTTCTCTCCCCACCCCCACCACTCCCCCTTTTTTTCCTGTTAGCCCTCTTTAGAATCTTTCCGTAAAACAGCTTCCAGACCCTGGCTGCCGTGGTAACTCTGGCTACCATTGCCTGTTTTAAAAAGCTGAACCAAAATATAATCAATCAAATAAAATATATAGGGTGTTAGATTAAAGTTGCCATGGAGAAAAAAACGTTAATAGGAGGCATTTAGACTCCAGTGGGACCCCTCAGACTTTTCCACTGGAACGTTCTCTTCCATTTATTTTTACCACTAAATTTTTAACTCAAGTGAAGAATTTTTATTATGGATTTATTTGTTAGGGCTTCCCTTGTGATTCAGCTGATAAAGAAACCGCCTGCAATGCAGGAGACCTGGGTTCTATCCCTGGGTTGGGAAGATCCCCTGGAGAAGGGAAAGGCTCCCCACTCCAGTACTCTGGCCTGGAGAATTCCACAGACTGTACAGTCCATGGGGTAGCAAAGAGTCGGACAGGACTGATCGACTTTCACTTCACTTTATTTGTTAACCACAGGACTTAATTTTACTGCAAATAGCCAAGGAAATAGCCATTGTTGTGTAAACAGAGGCTACAGAATCTGTCTGGTTTTTTACTGAGATTACAATATTTCCTTAGATAATGATTATGGGAGATAAGATGAGGTTTTCCATCCATCTCTAAGCCACCTTTTAGCACTGCTACAGTCCTTCACACCTTTGAGTCATCTTAAAAGTTAACTAGCCTGCTTTTAATGATTTTTTAAAAAAAATGTTAAAATTATCAACATCCCTGGTTTCCCAGTGGTTAAGAATCTATCTGTCAGTGCAGGGGACATGAGTTTGATCCTCAATTTAGGAAGATTCCACCTGGGGCGGGGGAGGAAGGACAACTAAACCCATGCACCACAGCTACCCAGCCTGTGTGAGCTAGAGCCAGTGCTGATATGAGAAGCCAGTGTACCTCAACTAGAGAGCAGCCTCAGCTTGTAGCAACTGGAGAAAGCTTTCAGGTAGCAACAAAGACCCAGTGCAGCCAAAAATAAATAGATAAAATTTAAAAAAAAATCATCATGGAAATACCTAGGGGAAAAAAAATCTTCCTAAAAGTCAACATGTTTCTTCCAATCTTTCTTCCTTCACTGCATGTGTCATTTCCCTTTGCTGACTCTGCTGTTTTAAGCTTTCACTGAGATAAATCTTAGCTATGATTATATGCTGAGTCCTGGAATCCTTCCTAACAAAGCCTTGTACCCAAAGGGTCCTACAGACTCCAGACACAGTTACTTTTTAAAAATCTCCTGTTCATTATAGATTCTTTATTTTTTATTTCTTCAAAAAGTAAATATATATATATATGTTTATTTAACTTATATGCAGAGTACATCATGAGAAATGCTGGACTGGAAGAAACACAAGTTGGAATCAAGATTGCTGGGAGAAATATCAATAACCTCAGATATGCAGATGACACCACCCTTATGGCAGAAAGTGAAGAGGAACTAAAAAGCCTCTTGATGAAAGTGAAAGTGGAGAGTGAAAAAGTTGGCTTAAAGCTCAACATTCAGAAAATCAAGATCATGGCATCTGGTCCCATCACTACATGGGAAATAGATGGAGAAACAGTGGAAACAGTGTCAGACTTTATTTTTCTGGGCTCCCAAATCACTGCAGATGGTGACTGCAGCTATGAAATTAAAAGATGCTTACTCCTTGGAAGGAAAGTTATGACCAACCTAGATAGCATATTCAAAAGCAGAGACATCACTTGACAACAAAGGTTCGCCTAGTCAAGGCTATGGTCTTTCCTGTGGTCATGTATGGATGTGAGAGCTGGACTGTGAAGAAGGCTGAGCGCCGAAGAATTGATGCTTTTGAACTGTGGAGTTGGAGAAGACTCTTGAGAGTCCCTTGGACAGCAAGGAGATCCAACTAGTCCATTCTGAAGGAGATCAGCCCTGGGATTTCTTTGGAAGGAATGATGCTAAAGCTGAAACTCCAGTATTTTGGCCACCTCATGCGAAGAGTTGACTCATTGGAGAAGACTCTGATGCTGGGAGGGATTAGGGGCAGGAGGAGAAGGGGACGACAGAGGATGAGATGGCTGGATGGCATCACTGACTCGATGGACGTGAGTCTGAGTGACCTCCGGATGCTGGTGATGGACAGGGAGGCCTGGCGTGCTGCAGTTCATGGGGTCGCAAAGAGTCGGGCATGACTGAGCGACTGATCTGATCTGATATGGTTTTACTGTGTTAATTCCACCTTATGAAGTCTTGAATATATACTTGTATTGTCTGAGTGTTACTGTGCCTGGCTTTTTTAGTTGTACTTAGTTACACTGGACTGTGAGCCATTCCTTGTCCTTGAAAAGTTACTTGGGGAAATTAGTTGAGGCCCAGGGATTAAAGTATGTGTGTTTGTTTGTCTGTTTTTGATTTCAGAGAGAATTTGCCTTTGCTTCTGTCAGCAGTCTGGAGTGCAACTAGCATGTCAACAATTTAAGGTAAATTCTCAGCTTACGTCTTTAGGGACCAACTAGGGAACATGAATCTGGACTGGAAATTTGGGCACTATTATGATGGGCTGCCATCTATGGGCTCGCACAGAGTTGGACACAACTGAAGCGATGTAGCAGCAGCAATAGCAGCAGCATGATCAACTTGGACTTCCCTGCTGGCTCAGATGGTAAATTATCTGGCTACAATGAGGGAGATCTGGGCTCGATCCCTGGGTTGGGAAGATCTTCTGCAGAAGGAAAAGGCAACACACTTTTGAGTACACTTGCCTGGAAAATCCCATGGACAGTGCAGCCTGGTAGCTTACAGTCCATGGGGTTGCAAAGAGTTGGACACAACTGAGCGACTTCACTTTCTTTCTTTCTATGATCAACTTGTGGCTGCAGTTTCTCAAGGATTCATTTGCTCTGATTCTGCTTTGTGCTTCTTTTCACGTTTCTTCTATCTTTGAGTCCATATTTTTTGTATTCCATGTTTTTTTCTCCCTTAGTTCACTCGATAATTTTGGTAGAACATAATCTTCTACATAGATATTTATTTTAAAAAAGAAACATAATAACAAGAAGATACAGCACAATTCATCTTCAAGAGAGATGTATGTCTCTAAAATACTTTAGGCAGTCATATATCTCTATATTTAATGTCTCTTATGGTAATTATCAATACCTGTGGTGGGTATCTTAACACTGATAAGATAAGCCTTGTAGTGGCAGCCTCCAAAGTGGTTAGAACTCTAGCTGACCGCCAACGGGGATGTGAAGCCCAGATAAAGAAGTGGAAATAGGTATTTTAAAGACCTTCCACATCCAAAATGCTTTTACTGTCAAATTTGATTGATGGTTTAGATTGTATAGAAAATAGTCGTTTAAAAATGACTTCTCTTCACATTTTAAAGTTATTATTCTATTGCGTTTTTGCTTCTTGTGTTGCTGATGAGAATTCCAAACCATTCTGATTCTTCATCTTGCATCCTTCAACTTTTATTTTGATTCTTTATCTTCTTGGCGTTGTTACTAGTTCATTGTTTTGCCTGTGCTGGCAACCCTTTATTTTGTTCTGCTTCTTTGTGCCAGACTGTCTTTCCAGGTGACGCTAGTGGTAAAGAACCAGTCTGCCAATGCAGGAGACATAAGAGACCTGAGTTCAGTCCCTGGGAAGGGAAGAGCTCATGGAGGAGGACACGGCAACCCACTCCAGTATTCTTGCCTGGAGAATTCCATGGACAAGAGGAGCCTGGAGGGCTACAGTCCATGGGGTTGCAAAGAGTCAGACCTGACTGAAATGACTTAGCACACTTGTGAGAGATAGCTCCTTGAATCTTGTATCAGAATCTTTTTCTTTCCTCTGTCTGGGTAATATTTATAGTTTTATATTATTAATAAAATATTATTATTGATGTGAATAATAAATATTAATATTTATTCACTTAATGTCTGTTTTAGTATAGGCTTTGCACAGGGAAGATGGGGATGTTTAGCTGGAGTCGTGTTGTACTCAATGGGCTCCTCTCTCACACATCCCACATGATAAATATATGAGGGTTCACTCTTCCTTGGGACTTCCTAGGTGGCACTAGTGGTAAAGAATCTACCTGCCAATGCAGGAGACAAGGGAAGATCCCCTAGAGGAGGCAACCCAGTCCAGTATTATTGCCTGGAGAATGCCATGGACAGATGAGCCTGGCGGGCTACAGTCCTTGGGGTCACAAAGAGTCAGACATGACTGAGTGAGCGTGTGCAATCCTCGGCAGAGGAAGAAGGGAGAGTTAACTATTTGGGGAACACTTCTGGGCATTTGCTCAGTTCCCCAGCTCTTCACACGCGTGACAGAGTCATGCCAGATTGATGACATTTTTCTTTTTACCCTCAACTCCACAGCGACTATTTTAACTACTTTTTGATCAAAATTGGGAAAAGCTAAGAACAAACAGTCCTTTTTACTTCTCTCAAGATTTCAGCGAGAATTGGCAGGATTTTGTAGACTCACAAGATGAGGTTTCTGGGAGGTGGGGACATGGCCTCATCGTGACACTCTCAAAGTTCTGTTTTGTGGGTGAGCCAGCGCTTTTCTAAGTTCATGCCATTAAGGGCTTCTCCTTTTCTCATTTGGTTACTGTTGGTAACTTTTACATTTTTATTTCTCCCCCTTCCATTTTTTATTGGGTAAGGTAGAAGAGCGGGGAAGGCAATGGCACCCCACCCCAGTACTTTTGCCTAGAAAATTCCATGGATGGAGGAGCCTGGTGGGCTCCAGTCCATGGGGTCGCTAAGAGTCGGACACGACTGAGCGACTTCAGTTTCACTTTTCACTTTCATGCATTGGAGAAGGAAATGGCAACCCACTCCAGTGTTCTTGCCTGGAGAATCCCAGGGACGGGGGAGCCTGGTGGGCTGCCGTCTATGGGGTCGCACAGAGTCGGACACGACTGAAGCGACTTAGCAGTAGCAAGGTAGAAGAGAGGTAGGGGTGAAAGGGGAGGAAGGGCTCTTTATCTTTTTTCTAGATGATAGAAACTAGATACTCCCTGAACATCTCACTTTTATCCAAAATTTAATGCCACACATTTTTTTTTTCTTATAGAGTATAGATCATACATTTTAAAATTTAGAATGCAAGGTCCTCATTTTTCTTCTCTTTCAGATAAAAAATACACAGTTACACATGACACTTTAGGTTGCAAATAAAATAATATTTAACTACAACTGCTGAAACAGTAAAATTGAGTCATCTGCTGTCGGACATTTTGATTGCTTCCATGTCTTGGCTATTGTAAATAGTACTGCTATGAACATCAGAGTGCATGTATAGATTGGAGTTCTAGTTTTTTTTCAGATATATGCTCAGGAATGGGATTCCTGAATTATATGTTAGCTCAATTTTTAGTTTTTTAAGGAATCTCCATATTGATCTCCATAGTGGCTGTACCAATTTATTAATACATTCTAACACTGATGTTAGATTAATACATACTAACCGAGTAGGAGGGTTCCTTTTTATCCACACCCTGAATGGATAAAGAAGATGTGGTATACATGTACAATGGAGTATTTCTCAGCCATAAAAAGGAAGGAAATGATACCATGTGCAGCAACATGGATGAACCTAGAGATTGTCATACTAAATGAAATAAGCCAGACAGAGAAATACAAATATCATATGATGTCACTTATATGTGAGATCCAAAAAAATGATACAAATGAACTTATTTAATAGACTCATAGATATAAGGAACAAACTTACACTTACCAAAGGAGAAGGATAAATTAGGAGTTGGGATTAACATATACATACTAACTATATATAAAACAGTTAGCCAACAAGGACGTCCTATACAGCATAGGGAACTATTCTTAATATCTTGTAATAACCTATAAGGCAAAATAATATGAAAAAGAACATTTATTTATAACTATATATATATAAACTGAATCACATTGCTATATACCTGAAACCAGCGCAGCATTGTAGATCAACTGTAATTCAATTTATGGGGGTCCAGCTGCTGTCTATGGGGTCGCACAGAGTCGAACACGACTGAAGCGACTTAGCAGCAGCAGCAGCAGCAGTGACTGAGATTCTGAGGTCCCAATGCAAGGGCCCAGGTTCGATCCCTGGTCAGGGAACTAGATCCCACAAGCCTCAATTAAAGATCCCACATGTGACAGCAAAGACCAACGATCCCATGTGCCACAACTAAGACTCAGCACAGCCAAATAAATAAATCCTGAAAAATGAAATAAGCAGATTGAATAGTAAAATTTTGCTGACATATAAAGGAGAAAAATCCCAGAATTAGGACAGTATCAGGTGTACTTTTATACAAATTATTTTAAGTTGAGATAAAAGTCACATGACACAAAATTTACCAGTTTAATAATTTTAAAATGTAGGTGAAACTTTTAAAAATGTTATAGCTCAGCCCTTTCTTATCTTAGGAAGACAAGTTAATTTTGATTAATTAGCCAGAATCACTGGCAGAATAATGAGATGGATTTCTTTATCTCAGTGATTTCCCCAACCTGGCCACATCCGTCTCTCTTCTAAAATGCCACTGAACTTGGCAGGAGGAAGAGCCTCTTTCTGCTGCTGGGATCCCCTGCCAATTCAACCATGATCTCAGTGTGACTTTTCACCTACAAATTACAGACTTCCTTCTTTTTCTATAGTTGGTGAGGTTTTGAACAGACAGAGAAAGAGAAAAATTACTTAAGCACCAAGTAAAACATTGGAACTTGGATGCCAGCATGTGAAATAAATGACCAGTCCAAGTTCCATGCATGAAACAGGGCACTCAAAGCTGGTGCACTGGGACAACCCTGAGGGATGGGATGTGGAGGAAGGTGGGAGAGGGGTTCAGGATGGGGGACACATGTACAGCCATGGCTGATTCATGTCAATGTATGGCACAAACCATTATAATATTGTAAAGTAATTAGCCTCCAATTAAAATAAATGAATTAATTAAAAAATAAAATTACTTAATTGAAAGGAAGTTCAAGCTGTTATTTTTGACTTAATCAAAATCACTTCAAATGGATTTTCTCATAGGAAAATCTTTCAATTCTTATTTTATAAAAATGCAATTCAGTTTTAAACTTATTTTTTATATAATTGACATTTACACAATTTAACAAATTAAAATGTATAATTCCGTTATTTTAAGTATATTCACAAAGTTGTGTCAGATCAGATCAGTCGCTCAGTCGTGTCCGACTCTTTGCGACCCCATGAACCGCAGCACGCCAGGCCTCCCTGTCCATCACCAGCTCCCGGAGGTCACTCAGACTCGCATCCATCGAGTCAGTGATGCCATCCAGCCATCTCATCCTCTGTCGTCCCCTTCTCCTCCTGCCCTCAATCCCTCCCAGCATCAGAGTCTTCTCCAATGAGTCAACTCTTCGCATGAGGTGGCCAAAATACTGGAGTTTCAGCTTTAGCATCATTCCTTCTAAAGAAATCCCAGGGCTGATCCCCTTCAGAATGGACTGGTTGGATCTTCTTGCAGTCCAAGGGACTCTCAAGAGTCTTCTCCAACACCACAGTTCAAAAGCATCAATTCTTCGGCGCTCAGCCTTCTTCACAGTCCAGCTCTCACATCCATACATGACCACAGGAAAGACCATAGCCTTGACTAGGCGAACCTTTGTTGGTAAAGTAATGTCTCTGCTTTTGAATATGCTATCTAGGTTGGTCATAACTTTCCTTCCAAGGAGCAAGCGTCTTTTAATTTCATGACTGCAGTCACCATCTGCAGCGATTTTGGAGCCCAGAAAAATAAAGTCTGACACTGTTTCCACTGTTTTCCCATCTATTTCCCATGCAGTGATGGGGCCAGATGCCATGATCTTCGTTTTCTGAATGTTGAGCTTTAAGCCAACCTTTTCACTCTCCACTTTCACTTTCATCAAGAGGCTTTTTAGCCCCTCTTCACTTTCTGCCATAAGAGTGGTGTCATCTGCATATCTGAGGTTATTGATATTTCTCCCAGCAATCTTGATTCCAACTTGTGTTTCTTCCAGTCCAGCATTTCTCATGATGTACTCTGCATATAAGTTAAATAAACATGGTGACAATATGCAGCCTTGACGTACTCCTTTTCCTATTTGGAACCAGTCTGTTGTTCCATGACCAGTTCTAACTGTTGCTTCCTGACCTGCATACAGATTTCTTAAGAGGCAGATCAGGTGGTGTGTAACCATCACCAAATTCAATATTAGGATTTTTTTTTTAACCACGAAAAGAAATGCTGTACCCATTAGTACTTAATCCCCATTCTCCCCACCTCACACATTCCACCTCTTCACATACATCCTAGGAAAACACCAATCTTTATTTCTGTCTCCATAGTTGTGCCTATTCTGGGCATTTCATACAAATAGAACTATACAATATGTGCTCATTGTAACTGACTTCTTTATTATGTTTTCAAGTTGTGTTCTCGTAGCATATATTTGTATCTTCATTCCTCTTTATTGCTGAGTGATATCACTTTTATGGATATACCTACACACTCTTTTATTTATCCACACATTGGATATTCTTTGACTATTATGAATAATCCTGCCATGAGCATCTGTATGTCACTTTTTTATTATATCATATGCCAAACATAGGTTTTAATTTTGAAGAAGTTCAATTTTTCCAGTTTTTCTATTTTTTTGCTATAGTTTTGTGTTGTATCTAAGAAATCATTGTTTTACTCAAGATCTTAAAATTTTACTCTTCTGTTTTCTTCTTTTGTTTTCATTCTGTTTCTGGAGTTTTATAGCTTTAGATCATACATTTATGTTTCAGATTCATTTTGAGTTAATTTTTACATATAGCTTTGAGCACATAAATTTATTTTACATATACATTTCAGCATATAATTTGTACATATAATAATAAGGCTGAGGCCCAACTTCAGCCTTTGTGCAGGGGCATATCCAGTTGTTCCACATTAGTTGTTGAAACAGCTATTCCATCCACAGTCATCTCAACACCCTGTTGAAGATCAATGTAAAGGTTTGTTTTGGACTCTCCCTTCCATCTCATTGATCTATGTATCTGTCCTTAAACCAGCACTAGAGAATCTTAATTACTATCATTTTGTGGTAAACTTGGAAATGGGGAAGTTTGCATTCAGCTCTGTTCTAACTCAAGATTGTTCTGGCTGTAATAGTTCCTTTTGCATTTTTATTATATGAATTTTAGGACTAATATCAATTTATGCAAAAACATAAGCTAGAGTTTTGAAAGGAATTTTTTTGACTTTGTAGATCGATTTGGGAACATTTCCATCTTAACGATATTAAGTTTTTTTTTTTTAATTTGGAGAAAAATTGCTTTACAATGTTGTTTTGGTTTCTGCCATGCAACAGTGTGAATCAGTCATAAGTATACATATATCTCCACCCCCCTGAACCTCCTTCCCACTCCTGACCCCATCCCACCCCTCTAGGTTGTCACAGAGTACCAGGTTGGCTCCCCTGAATTATATAGCCACTTCCCACTGGCTATCTGTTCTACATATAGTAAGTAACATGTATGTTTCAATGCTAGTCTCTCAATTCCTCCCACCCTCTCCCTCCCCTGCTATGTCCACAAGTCTGTTCTTTATGTCTGCATCTCTACTGCTGCTTTGCATATAGGTGCATGATTCCATATTTATGCATTAATATATGATATTTGTTTTACTCTTTCTGACTTACCTCACTCTGTATAACATTTTGCTTTCATGTCCTAGCTATTGTAAATAGTGCTGTGATGAACATTGGAATACATGTATCTTTTTCCTTTGTAGTTGTCTCTGGGTATATGCCCAGTAGTGGGATTGTTTGATTATATGGTAGTTATATTCTTAGTTTTTTAAGGAATCACCCTACTGTCCTCCATAGTCATTGTATCAATTCATATTCCCACCAACAGTGCAAGAGGGTTCCCTTTGTTCCCTCTCCAGCATTTATTGTTTGTAGATGTTTTGATGATGGCTATTGTGACTGATGTGATATCTCATTGCAGTTTTGATTTGATTTTCTCTAATGAGCAATGTTGAGAATCTTTTCATGTGTTTATTAACCATCCCAATGTCTTCTTTGGTGAAATGTCTATTTAGGTCTTTTCCCCACATTTTGATTGGGTTGTTTGTTTTCCTGGTATTGAGTTGCATGAGCTACTTGTATATTTTTGAAATTAATCCTTTGTCAGTTGTTTCATTTGCTATTATTTTTTCCCATTCTGAGGGTTGTCCTTTCACCTTGTTTATAGTTTTCTTTGCGGTGCAAAAACTTTTAAGTTTAATTATGTCCCACTTTTTTGTTGTTTGGTTTTTTATTTCATTTACTCCAGGAGGTGGGTCATTGAGGATCTTGCTGTGATTTATGTCATAGAGTGTTCTGTTTCTGTTTTCCTCTAAGAATTTTATATTTTTTGGTCTTACATTTAGTTCTTTAATCCAGTTTGAGTTTATCTCTGTGTATGGTGTTAGGACCACCCGTCCCTTGGACTGCAAGGAGATCCAACCAGTCCATTCTGAAGGAGACCAGCCCTGGGATTTCTTTGGAAGGAATGATGCTAAAGCTGAAACTTCAGTATTTTGGCCACCTCATGCAAAGAGTTAACTCATTGGAGAAGACTCTGAGGCTGGGAGGGATTGGGGGCAGGAGGAGAAGGGGAAGGTGGAGGATGAGATGGTTGGATGGCATCACTGACTCGATGAATGTGAATCTGAGTGACCTCCGGGAGCTGGTGATGGACAGGGAGGCCTGGCATGCTGCAATTCATGGGGTCGCAAAGAGTCGGACACGACTGAGCAACTGATCTGATCTGATCTGATCTGATGGTGTTAGGAAGTGTTCTAATTTCATTCTTTTATGTACAGCTGTCCAGTTTTCCTAGGATTGCTTATTGAAAATATTTTTTTCTCCATTGTATATTATTGCCTCCTTTGTCAAAGATAAGTTGCCCATTAGTGCATGGATTTATATTGGACCTTTCTATCTTGTTCTATTGGTCTATATTTTTGGTTTTGTGCCAGTACCATACTGCCTTGACAACTGTAGCTTTGTAGTATAGTCTAAAATCTGGAAGTTGATTCCTCCAGCTCCATTCTTATTTCTTAAGATTGCTTTGGCTATTTGGGATCTTTTGTGTTTCCATGCTGACTTCCCTGGTGGCTCAGACGGTAAAGCATCTGTCTACGATGTGGGAGACCTGGGTTCGATCCCTGGATTGGGAAGATCCCTTGGAGAAGGAAATGGCGATCCACTCCAGTACTATTGCCTGGAAAATCCCATGGACAGAGGAGCCTGGTAGGCTACAGTCCATGGGGTCGCAAAGAGTCGCACATGACTGAGCAACTTCACGTTCACGTGTTTCCATGCTAATTGTGAAATTTTTTGTTCTAGTTCTATGAAAAATGCCACTGGTAATTTGGTAAGGATTGCCTTGAATCTGTAGGTTGCTTTGGTAGTATAGTCATTTTCACAATATTGATTCTTCCAAATTCAGGAACATGGAATATCTATCTGGTTATGTCATCTTTCATTTCTTTCACCAGTGTCTTTTAATTTTCTGTATACACCTCTTTTGTCTTTTTAGGTAGGTTTATTCGTAGTCATTTTATTCTTTTTGTTTCTATGATAAATGGCATTGATTCCTAATTTCTCTTTCTAATTTTTTCATTGCTAGTGTATAGGAATGCAAGTGATTTCTGTATATTGGTTTTATATCCTGTGACTTTACTAAATTCACTTATTAGCTCTAGTAATTTTCTGATAGCATCTTCAGGGTTTTCTAAGTATAGTATCATGTAATCTGCAAACAGTGAGGGTTTTACTTCTTTTCCAATCTAGATTCCTTGTATTTCTTTTTCTTCTCTGACTGCCATGGCTAGGACTTTCAAAACTTTGTTCAGTAATAGTGGTGAGAATGGGCACCCTTGTCTTGCCCCTGATCTTTGAGGAAATGCTTTCAGTTTTTCACCATTGAAAATAATGTTTGCTGTGGGTTTGCAGTGTATGGCCTTTATCATGTTGAGGTAGGTTCCTTCTATGCCCATATTTTGAAGAGTTTTTTTTTTTTAATTATAAATGGATGCTGAATTTTGTCAAAAGCTTTTCTGCATCTATTGAGTTTATCATATGGTTTTTATGTTTCAATTTGTTAATATAATGTATCACTTGATTGGTTTTCATATATTGAAGAATATGATGTGAACTTCCTTATGTTCTACTCTCCTTAACTAACATTGGTCCTTATGAACCTACTCATCCCTGACCCAGACAAATAATTGTTGAGCCCTTTTCAACATTTATGCTAGAGATTATATATATATATATATCTCAGACAGTAGAAAATTAAACTTATAAAATTGACACTTTCTAAAATATCACTGGTATTTCTCTTTTAGTTAAGCAGTACTTAAGTGAATTTTGTTTCTTTAAGTCTATATGTGGTCTTAGGGAGATGGTGAGTGATTTGTGGAGGAAATTAAGTTAGATATAAAAGTAAATAACTTGAAAAATATAGTATTTTAAAAAACCTTCTAATATAAAGTATTAAGCATATTGGTATGAAATCCTATTAAATATTATTACCCTTCCCAGTGGTGCTAGTGGTGAAGAACCTGTCTACCAATGCAGGAGACATAAGAAATGCAGGTTCTATCCCTGGGTCAGAAAGATCGCCTGGAGGAGGGCATGAGAATCACTCCAGTATTCTTGCTTAGAGAACTCCATGGACAGAGGAGCCTGGTGGGCTGTGGTCCATAGGCTCACAAAGAGTCAGACACAACTGGAGCGACTTAGCCTACATTCCCCCTGAGAATCATAATCTGTTTCAATTTTACCTAGAAAAAATATTCTTAGAAACAAAGAATAGAAACTATTTTTTTCTGATCCAAAATATGTTTCAGTTCCATGAATGGGCATTTCCTTCTTGCCCATACAACTCTTCCACTGATAATGTTTGAAAATCTTGACTGATTTGAATTTTCAGTTTTGATCTGGTGTTGAAGCTGTCACTTTGAAACTCAGTTAAGAATGAAAAATTGTGATTCTTTTCATTCATACAAATGGCAAATAGGTACGTGAAGACATACAGATGGCCAGTAGGCACATGAAAAGATGTTCTACACCACTGATCATCAGGGAAATGCAAATCCAACCACAATGAGATACTACTACCCTACACCTGTTAGAATGGTTATTATCAAAAAGGCTAGAAATAACGAGTGTTGGTGAAAATGTAGTGAAAAGGGAACACTTCTTTGCTGTTAGTGGGCACTAAATTGGTCCAACTATGGAAAAGAGTAAAGACATTTCTCCAAACATTGAAAATAGAACTACCATATCATCCAGGAATTCCACTTCTCAGTATTTGTCTAAAGAAAATAAAAGCATAAACTTGAAAGATATCTGCACCCTCGTGTTCTTTGCAGCATTATTTACAATAGCCAAGATAAAGAAATAACCTAAGTGTTGATTGATTAATGAACAGATAAAGAATATGTGGCATATATACACAGTGGAACATTATTTAGCCATATAAATGAATTAAAACCTTCCATTTGTGAAAACATAGGTAGACCTCAAGAATATAATGCTAAGTGAAATAAGGCAGACAGAGAAAGACAAATACCATATGATCTCACTTAAATCTAATAATAAAATATATATATTAGATTTGTACACACACACACATATATATAGGCATGCAGAGAACAGAGTGGTGGTCTCTGAGGTAGGAGGTGGGAAGGTAAGAGGAATGAGCTGTTTTCGTCTTTTTTTGTTTAAATAAACTTTATTTTTAAAGTTAAAAATGAAAAGTTTTAAAATTAATGTATCTTTTACAACTATTAATACAGTTTGTTGTAAAATTTTTTGTCATATAGAAACTGAAGAAAGGAATGACTGATTGAAGTTATCTACATTCTTTGCTTGTGAGTCTGTGGATCCTCAAGGCTCCTTGCATTCTAAATGGTGGCTCTTTGATTTGAGACAAAGACAAAATAGATGGCTAAGAATGACAGGGGGCTACTAGACAGGTGGGGTTAAATGAAGACAGAATCAATAAATAGAAACGGCTCAAGAAAGAACTCTGATTTTCCAAAGAAAATATTTATCTAGTGTGTGTGTGTGTAATCGCTTAGTTCTGCCCTATCCTCTGTGGCCCTTTGAAAGTAGCCTACCAGGCTCCTTTATCCATGGAGTTCTTCAGGCAAGAATACTGGAGTGGGTTGCCACGCCCTTTCCAGAGTATCTTCTCAACCCAGGAATCCAATCTGCATCTCCTGTATCTCCTGCATTGCAGGCAGATTCTTTACCCTCTGCACCACAGAAGGTTTAATAAAAGGGGTAAAATATAAAAGACATCCAAGTTACAATTTCCGTTCAGTTCAGTCGCTCAGTTGTGTCCGACTCTTTGCGACCCCATGAATTATAGCACGCCAGGCCTCTCTGTCCATCACCAACTCCTGGAGTTCACTCAGACTCACGTCCATCAAGTCAGTGATGCCATCCAGCCATCACATCCTCTGTTGTCCCCTTCTCCTCCTGCCCCTAACCCCTCCCAGCATCAGAGTCTTCTCCAATGAGTCAACTCTTCGCATGAGGTGGCCAAAGTACTGGAGTTTCAGCTTTAGCATCATTCCTTCCAAAGAATCCCAGGGCTGATCTCCTTCAGAATGGTCTGGTTGGATCTCCTTGCAGTCCAAGGGACTCTCAAGAGTCTTCTCCAACACCACAGTTCAAAAGCATCAATTCTTCGGCGCTCAGACTTCTTCACAGTCCAGCTCTCACATCCATACAAGACCACTGGAAAAACCATAGCCTTGACTAGACGGACCTTTGTTGGCAAAATAATGTCTCTGCTTTTGAATATGGTATCTAGGTTAGTCATAACTTTTCTTCCAAGGAGTAAGCGTCTTTTAATTTCATGGCTGCAATTTAGAAGTAACTAAAGCTTTTCTTGATGTGGTTTTAGTCATTTGTTTGCATACATATAAATGTGTGATTATTTATGTTTTTTGTTACTTGATTGTAGGATTAGATAGCATGTCAGGAAATGTTTTTTATCTTCCTATTGACTCTGTAATGCATGGACCATGAGTGATAACCAATCCCTGATGATATACCATTAATTATTTCCAGAGATTTGCTATTATGAACCGCCTTGCCATAAAGATCCCTGTTTGTACATCTTTGATCCTTAATGGATCTTTCTGGGATAAATCCCTACAAACTGACTTAGTCAGAAGAGGTGCAGTTTTATCTCTGATGCTTTTTGCTTGTGGTTCATGGGGTTGCAAAGAGTCGGACACGACTGAGCGACTGAACTGAACTGAGATGTGATTCTGATAATATTATACTTCCACCTTGTACAGGTGGTACTCAGCACAGGAATGGGTGGAGCCAAAGTCTAGCATGCACTCTGCTTAATGATGCCTTTATACCAGGTAATGTGAAAGGTGAAAACTCTCTCATTTTAATTTCTAATTTATATCATTTTAACTAAAGAGATTGAATGTAATTTTATAGGTTCATTGATTATTAATATTTACTTCTTTGGGGAAGTGCCTATTCATTACATTTCACAGTATTTTCACCAGGTGCTAATTTTTGTGTTGATTTGTAAAAAGTTTTGTAGGTTATAAACCTTACTTCTATCTATGTTCACCAGTTATGTTGTAAATGTTTCCTCCCATTTATGCTTTGTCTTTCAACTTTCTATATTTCATTTGTTTATGTGTCTATACCAAAATAATATTTCAGTATCTTATATAGAAAAATTACCTGTTGTTTCTAGCTTTAATGCCTTTGTTATCTTCAAATATATAAAAATATTCACACGTTTTTGCATTTAAATCTTTAGAGTCCATTATAATCCATGTGAAATTTATTTAGCCATAAGGAGTGAAATAGATATTCAATCTCTTTTCCCAAATGGTTAGTCAGTTCATTCAACAGTCCATCTTTTCAAAGATTAGTAATTAAGTTTTATGAAATACTGAATTGCTAAATATTTGGACCTATTTCTGTTCTTTCTGTTCTATTTCATTTATCTGTCTAATATGCTAGGACATTACTTCTTTAATTGCTTTACCTGTGTAATTTTGATGTTTTGCAATTTTGCTTCATTCTGATTCTTTTTCAAGATTTGAAAATGTCTTCTTTGCTAGCAATAGCCCTTCCCCCAACACGATAGGATGTTTACTTTTATTATCAGTAGGCTGAGAAAACACATATGCATGTGCATTCTTAGATCACAGATTCTCTGATTCAAATTTTGAGGAACTAAAGGAGGAAAACAGAGGGAAGCTGTTCTCCAATTCATGGTTATTAAATAGAAAAGCAAGTTTGGTATAGTGATACACCACATTTCTCTAACAGTGGTCTACACTGAGTGTTAAATTTTTCTGATATTTCTGGTGACTTGCAGCAGAGCGAACTGCTAAAAAACAAGTGTAGGTCACTCTACACTTTGTTGTCTTACCACATATGCAGCTGGACATATTTGTATTTAATATAAATTTATTAAACTATAATTTATGCTATAGGATATGTTTATGTTAATTTATAATTTAGAGGCTGATGGTTGTTGACAACAGTTTCTTTTATGACTGGTATAACTAGACAGTCCCCCTTTCAGTATATGTTTGATGTTATGGAGAGAATCCTTAACAGAAAGTATACATTGGACAACCTTTCTGTTACATATAACAGACACACAAACTACATAGAACCTAAGAACTTAAAATTTTCTGCTATTTATTTCTTCTACAGTTAAGAGGACTATAGTTTGTAAGGTGATATGTAGACACATTCCCTACTCTATCTTTCTGTATTAAAGAAGGTAAATGTTAGAACATGGCTGGGACCATTGAGGATTTGGAAGGAATTGTGTCTGTGGTCACAATCAGAGGATGGGCATCTAGAGACAGCAGGGAGCAGGGGAGCTGTCAGTGTCCTACATCCTAGTCATGTGGAGTTCTCAGCTACGGAGGGCATCAACTTCAGTAACGTGGAAGGTGTGAGCTGCTGCTAAGTCACTTCAGTCGTGTCCGACTCTGTGCGACCCCATAGATGGAAGCCTACTAGGCTCCCCCATCCCTGGGATTCTCCAGGCAAGAACACTGGAGTGGGTTGCCATTTCCTTCTCCAATGCATGAAAGTGAAAGTGAAGTCCTTCAGTGGTATCCGACCCTCAGTGACCCATGGACTGCAGCCTTCTAGGCTCCTCCGTCTATGGGAGTTTCCAGGCAAGAGTACTGGAGTGGGGTGCCACGTGGGTTGGAGTGACCCAAAATGGGTCCTGCATTCTCCTTGTCAGAGGCTACACTGAGAAATGTAAACATCTTGAGCAACCAGAGCATTAGAAAAACTCATGATTGGTGAGAAGCTAATGATGGCTCCATCAGGACTGGACCGTCCTCTGCTGTCCACCTGGTCTTAGTGTCCTTGTAGAACAGGGACATCTCAGAGGAGAAGCAGGACTAGAGCTTCCTGGGGGTGCTGTCTGAGCAGGTTGTGGAGAGAAGTGGGTATGAAATGCAGGGGAGAGGAGGTTGGGAAGGCAACTGGCTACTGAACTTTGGTGAGCGGACATCAGGTGAGCAGTCATCAGGGAGACTCATATACACACCTGAGATCAGAGGCTGCAAGCTGATCCTCCAGGGGTTGGACTCTCAGGCCCTGGTGAGCCCTCCAGGACCTTCTGCACCTGGGAGGAATATCCTTAACTGGTGGTTGTGTGAGCTTCTGCTTGTTGGCTCAATCCACAACCTCCTGCCTGGAACCTGCAGAAGGTGCTGTCTGAACAAACCCTCACTCAGGGAACAGTGCTGTAAATTTAGGAATGTTTTGTCATCATGGGGAAAATTTTTTTACTTTTTTTTTTTTGATGACTCTTTTCATTCGTTTTTTGTTTTTGAGGCACTTTATAAAAAGTAAAAATTAAAGATGCTGTGAACAGCGATCAGAGATCGGTAAACTGCAACAGTTGACCAGATTTGGCCAGTGGCCTCTTTTGTATATGCCCTCCCACACCAAGGATGGTTTTTACAGTTTTAACGGACTGTTTCAGATCAGATCAGTCGCTCAGTCATGTCCGACCCTTTGCGACCCCATGAACTGCAGCACACCAGGCCTCCCTATCCATCACCAGCTCTCGGAGGTCACTCAAACTCACATTCATCGAGTCAGTGATGCCATCCAGCCATCTCATCCTCTGTCGTCCCCTTCTCCTCCTGCCCTCAATCCCTCCCAGCATCAGAGTCTTCTCCAATGAGTCAGCTCTTCGCATGAGGTGGCCAAAATACTGGAGTTTCAGCTTTAGCATCATTCCTTCCAAAGAAATCCCAGGGCTGATCTCCTTCAGAATGGACTGGTTGGATCTCCTTGCAGTCCAAGGGACTCTCAAGAGTCTTCTCCAACACCACAGTTCAAAAGCATCAGTTCTTTGGCGCTCAGCCTTCTTCACAGTCCAGCTCTCACATCCATACATGACCACAGGAAAGACCATAGCCTTGACTAGGCGAACCTTTGTTGGCAAAGTGATGTCTCTGCTTTTGAATATGCTATCTAGGTTGGTCATAACTTTCCTTCCAAGGAGTAAGCGTCTTTTAATTTCATGGCTGCAGTCACCATCTGCAGTGATTTTGGAGCCCAGAAAAAGAAAGTCTGACACTGTTTCCACTGTTTCTCCATCTATTTCCCATGTAGAGATGGGACCAGATGCCATGATCTTCGTTTTCTGAATGTTGAGCTTTAAGCCAACTTTTTCACTCTCCACTTTCACTTTCATCAAGAGGCTTTTTAGTTCCTCTTCACTTTCTGCCATAAGGGTGGTGTCATCTGCATATCTGAGGTTATTGATATTTCTCCCGGCAATCTTGATTACAGCTTGTGTTTCCTCCAGTCCAGCATTTCTCATGATGTACTCTGCATATAAGTTAAATAAACATGGTGACAATATACAGCCTTGACGTACTCCTTTTCCTATTTGGAACCAGTCTGTTGTTCCATGACCAGTTCTAACTGTTGCTTTAGTGTTTAAAAACTCATACCAGAATTAAACACTGGAGTGCCGCCCAGTCCCTCCCCTGTCTCCCCATCACACAATTGTTCTCCTGTTCGGTAGAGTTTTATTGCTCCTAGGCCATCCTGTTTTCCTCTCTTTTGCAAGAAAATACAGGTACAAACTACTCCTCCAGTCAGGAGTCCCCAAGATGTGCTGCCTTTTGGTTTTCAGAAGCTGCCAGTAGGTTCCAGTGTGTTGTGTTATGATATCAATGATTTTTAAAATTATATTGTTGTTGTTTTTTTATATTGTATACTTAAAAGGCAGTATCTTTTGTACTGTAATTTTTCAGAAAAAGATGCATAATGTACTTTTGTTTTTCCTTCTGTTGGAGTGTATTATATATAGTCTGTGTGCTTCTCCTAATGAGAATAAACCTTATAAAAATACAAAGTACAATTAAACAGTGTTGACTATGCCTCAGAGATTCCTTGTGGCCTGGGCATTTTTGCTAACATTAAAACCTAACATTTTTACTCTCTGGCTGTCTGTAATAAGTGTGTGGACCTGTGACATGCTGCTGCTGCTGCTAAGTCACTTCAGTCGTGTCTGACTCTGTGTGACCCCATAGATGGTAGCCCACCAGGCTCCCCCATCCCTAGGATTCTCCAGGCAAGAACACTGGAGTGGGTTGCCATTTCCTTCTCCAATACATGAAAGTGAAAAGTGAAAGTGAAAGTGAAGTCGTGTCCGACCCTTAGTGATGCCATGGACTGCAGCCTACCAGGCTCCTCTGTCCATGGGATTTTCCAGGCAAGAGTACTGGAGTGGGTTGCCATTTACTTCTCCCCTGTGACATAGATAATCTAAATTATTCAAGGAGTTTATTAAATAAGAGTATTATGGTCCTTCTGTACAGTGCATGGATTCCTTACACTAAGTCAGACATGGGCGGCTTAGTGCGTTGTCGGAGAGAACACACTAAGTTTGGGTACTGTGTGCTCAGTCATTCAATCACATCTGACTCTGTGACCCCGTGAACTGTAGCCTGCCAGGCTCCACTGTCCATGGGATTTCTCAGGCTAGAGTACCTGATCTAGCTGCCATTTCCTCCTCCAGGAGATTTTCCCAACCTAGGGATCAAACCTTTGTGTACTGCATCTTCTGCATTGGCAGGTGGGTTCTTTAGCACTGAATCACCTGGGAAGCCCTAAGTAGGTCTAAGAGATGGAGACTATTTAACCGGAAGTTAGGTTTTACTTGGAAAAGCACATTCAAGTCATTGGGATTGAATAGCCAGCTGTTCTGGGCTGGTTTACCCTGGTCATAGTCAGGAAAAAGAAAAAAAGGGTCTCATCACCCACAGAGCACACCGAAGCTGCCTCTAATCACAAGTCTGCCAACTCCTGCCTTCTTCTTCCATGTGACCTTTGCAAGGACCTGATCACCCCCTACACTACCCCACCCCCCACAGCCCTCCAGAAGCCAGAGGTTATGTCTAAGCTTATAATAAATCTTGTATTAAATATGAAATATTTATCTTAAGCTTTCCCACTCTTGCTCTTTTACATATAATAATGAGATGTGATGATAATGGTTTAGTCACTAAGTTGTGTCCGACTCTTGCACCCTGATGGGGGTAATCTTGCCAGGCTTCTCTGCCCATGGGATTTCCCAGGCAAGGATACTGGGGTGGGTTGCCATTTCCTTCTCCTGGGGATCTTCCCAACCCAGGGATTGAACCTGCGCCTCCTGTATTGCAGGTGGATTCTTTACCACTGAGCCACTAGGGAAACCCAGTAATGAAAGGAAGAAAGCACAAAAATATGAAAGGAAAAAAAGAAAGTTCTGTTACCTTTCATTGAAGTTTTATACAAACTTTTAAAAGAATGATTCTGTTTGAAAAATTAGGATGCAAACTGATTTACATTAAAGTATCAGGTTCAAACGTTTTTGTATCTATTTGTGGTGCTCACTCTAAGTTCTTTTTAAAATTTATAAAGATTTTAACTTTCTGAATATCTTCATTTTACTTTATGGATGGCAATGAGAAAGCAGTGTTCATTTGTTTAACTTAGGGAATCTTGAATAAAGATCCTGATTTAATCAAACATTAAAATATTAAAAATGTATTATTACTCAATTCAGAAAACAAATTTGACTCAGAGAAACATACTAATAAATGGATATCTGTCCTTTATTTATTTTGTTTAAAGAAAAAGAATTTCAATTTTGGAATAATTTTAGATTACAGAAAAGTTGCAAAAAAGCTACAGAGAGTGGCCATGTACCCTTCTCCCAACTTCCCCAGCATTAACATCTTATTTAGCCATGAAGCATTCATCAAAACAGAAGGATTACCACTGGTGCAATATTGGTGCAATGTTGTTAGCCAAACTGAAGATTTTATCCTACTGCACTAGCTTTCCTGTTTCAGGATTCATACCAAGGTTCAAGGCTGTGGTCGGTGCCCTTTTGGGTTTAAACTCCCCTAAGACAATATCACATTCAGATTTAGGTGTTTAATGAAAAGGCTGGACTTTCTCCTTTTGAAGATTCCTTTAAGATATGATTTTCCTTCATTCTGTAATGTAAGAACCAACGAGAGAAAGAGATAAAAAACTCCTTTACCTTTAAGTGCTTTTAAATAACAAAGATTTTTGGACAGACGCCATACTGACAGAAAGAAACCCTTAGTAATTTTTCTTAGAAATTCAAAACTCTCATAATTATTGATAGAAAATTCTTCCTAAATTCCAAATTAAATTCTTTCTGTGAGAATCTAATTCAGCAGAAACAACAGTTTATCATTGTCATCATTGAAAGTAGAATCAATGGTTGTTTGGTTTAACTCGTCATGAGAATCAGGGTCCTGGTGGGAAGTTTGGGGGCCATCAGAGAAAAAGTAAGTCAAGAACCACAGAACAGTTTCCTTGCTGTGGTAGGAGAGACGGAAGAGCTCCCTCTGACAGGGCTGCTGGCTTTGCCAGGACACCCCTTCTTTTCACCAAGTGAATGTGGGGTAAGACCCTAGAGGCTGGTGTCCCCCCAGCTACCCTGGCTTCACTGAGTCTCTTGTCATAGCTGTCAACATTTCTACCTTAGAACAGTCTCAGCTGAGTGAATATTTGCATCAGGGTTTGTTTAGTTTCCGATGACTAGAAATCAAAGTCAGGAGCAAAACACCTAAAACCTTGCCAAAACCCCCCTGAAAACCTGTCAGAAAAAGTGGCAGTTATACCACAGGGAGCGTATCAGCTTCCTCCTGCCAGCTGAGGCTTCACACTGAACATGTGCTTTTGTATTTAAGATTGTTTCCATTTTTCTTGGTCTGAAGAAACCACATGCTCTTGTGTTTCCAGAAAACATCATTCTGTTGATGACCCTGGGGAGAGAGTTGAATTCGCTTGTATTCCATCAGGATGTCGGTTCTGCTTCCAGGAAAATCGCCAGTGTGCCAGGTCAAGAGAGGGAAAGGCAGCTCCATTTCTGCCTCCAAATGATTCTCCCAGGGCCAGGCTTAGCTGTGCTGGAGACACCCCTTCCCTGGGGGAACTCAGAGAGCCCAGCCCACCAGGAGCAGGCTTGTCTTAGGAGATTTGTGCTTCTACTTAGTATGTGATCACCTCTGAACTCCGTTCAGTGGCAGGAACTCTGCACCTGAGCATGTGTGCCTACAGTGGTGCCCGTTAGAAACCTGACTCTGCTTTGGGGCCTGTTTGATGCATCCATAAAAGCCGCCATTTTGTTCCTAGGTTCCTGCATGTAGGATCAGAGCAGTCCCAGAGTCTCTTCCATCTTTGGAGAACCCAATTTGTATAAAGTTCTTTCTCACATTGTTCAACACTTTTTCTTCCTAACACCTCTTGGTGTTAAGGAGGCCTTCAGGAACTAAGACTTATTCTTCTATTGTCACGAAAGTCTAGTTTGGAGATGTCACCAGTGGAGCAAGTGCATAGACTCTGGGTGTCTCTGGCTTGGACTTCTAGTACTGTGCTGAATAGAAGTAGCAAGAGTGTCTTCCTGGTATGAGGGGGAAAATATTCAGATTTTTTTAACTGCTGATTATTATGTTGGCCATGGGCTTTTCATACAAGGTCTTTGTTGAGATCATTTCCTTCTGTTTGTAGTATGCCAAGAGTTTTTATCATGAAAGGATGCTTAATCTTGTCAATTACTTTTTCTTCATTTGTTAAGATGATCATGTGAATTTTTTATTCTTCACTTTGTTAATGTAATGTATCACATCTATTGATTTGCCTATATTGAACCATCTTTGCATCTCAGAGATAAATCCCACTTGATCAGGGTGTATATCCTTCTTATGTGCTGTTGAATTCAGTCTGCTAGTATTTTATTGAGGATTTTTCCATCTATAGTCATCAGGGATATTGGTCTGTAGTTTTGTTTTCTTGTGGTATGTTTTCCTAGTTTTAATAACAGATAATACTGGCTTCATAAAATGAATTAGAAAGTGTTTCATCCTCTTCAGGTTTTTGGAAGAGTTTAAGAAAGAATAGCATTAAATTTTTGAAAGTTTGGTAAAATTCACCAGTGAAGGCATCTGGCCTTGGGCTTTTCTTTATTGGGAAGTTTTTAATTACTGATTCAATCTCTTTACTCATAATTTGTAGGTACCATAACTTCTTTATCCATTCATCTGTCATTGGGCATCTAGGTTGCTTCCATGTCCTGGCAATAGTGATGCAACGAACTTTGGAGTACCTGTGTCTTTTTGAGTTATGGCTTTCTCAGGGTAAGTGCCCAGTAGTGGGATAATTTGGTCATATGGTAGTTTTATTACTAGTCTTTTTTAAAGAATCTCCATACTGTTCACAATGGAAGCAAGGTCCAATGCTGTAAAGAGCAAATGGCATAGGAACCTGGAAAAACAAGACCAGGAGCTGACTGTGGCTCAGACCATGAACTCCTTATTGCCAAATTCAGACTTAAATTGAAGAAAGTAGGAAAAACCACTAGACCATTCAGATCAGATCAGATCAGTCACTCAGTCATGTCCGACTCTTCGCGACCCCATGAACCGCAGCACGCCAGGCCTCCTCACCAGCTCCCGGAGGTCACCCAGACTCACACCCATCAAGTCAGTGATGCCATCCAGCCATCTCATCCTCTGTCGTCCCCTTCTCCTCCTGCCCTCAATCCCTCCCAGCATTAGAATCTTCTCCAATGAGTCAACTCTTCGCATGAGGTGGCCAAAATACTGGAGTTTCAGCTTTAGCATCATTCCTTCCAAAGAAATTCCAGGGCTGATCTCCTTCAAAATGGACTGGTTGGATCTTCTTGCAGTCCAAGGGACTCTCAAGAGTCTTCTCCAGGTATGACCTAAATCAAATCCCTTATGATTATATAGTGGAAATGACAAATAGATTTAAGGGACTAGGTCTGATAGACAGAGTGCATGATGAACTATGGATGGAGGTTTGTGACGTTGTACAGGAGACAAGGAGCAAGAGCATCCCCCCAAAAAAGGAATGCAATAAAGCAAAATGGCTGTCTAAGGAGGCCTTACAAATGGCTGTGAAAAAAAGAGAAGTGAAAAGCAAAGGAGAAAAGGAAAGATATACCCATTTGAATGCAGAGTTCCAAAGAATAGCAAGGAGAGATGAGAAAACCTTCCTCAGCGATCAGTGCAAAGAAATAGAGGAAAACAATAGAATGGGAAAGACTAGAGATATCTTCAAGAAAATTAGAGATACCAAGGGAACATTTCATGAAAATATAGGTTTGATAAAGGACAGAAATGGTATGGACCTAACAGAAGCAGAAAATATTAAGAAGAGGTGGCAAGAATACACAGAAGAACTATACAAAAAGATCTTCACGACCAAGATAATCACGATGGTGTGATCACTCACCTAGAACCAGACATCCTGCAATGGAAAGTTAAGTAGGCCTTAGAAAGCATCACTACAAACAAAGCTAGTGGAGGTGATGGAATTCCAGTTGAGCTATTTCAAATCCTAAAAGATGATACTGTGAAAGTGTTGCACTCAATATGCCAGAAAATTTGGAAAACTCAGCAGTAGCCACAGGACCGGAAAAGGTCAGTTTTCATTAAAATCCCTAAGAAAGTCAATGCCAAAGTGTGCTCAGACTACCACAGAATTGCATTCATCTCAATGCTAGCAAAATAATGCTCAAAATTCTCCAAGCCAGGTTCCAACAATACATGAACCATGAATTTCCAGATTTTCAAGCTGGTTTTAGAAAAGGCAGAAGAACCAGAGATCAAATTACCAACATCAACTGGATCATCAAAAAAGCAAGAGAGTTCCAGAGAAACACCTATTTCTGCTTTATTGACTATGCCAAACCCTTTGACTGTGTGGATCACAATAAACTGTGGAAAATTCTGAAAGAGATGGGAATACCAGACCATCTTACCTGCCTCCTGAGAAAGCTGTATGAAGGTCAAGAAGTAACAGTTAGAACTGGCCATGGAACAACAGACTGGTTCCAAATAGGAAAAGGAGTACGTCAAGGCTATATATTGTCACCCTGCTTATTTAACTTATATGCAGAGTACCTCATGAGAAACGCTAGGCTGGATGAAGCTCAAGCTGAAATCAAGATTGCCGGGAGAAATATCAATAACCTCAGGTATGCAGATGACACCACCCTTATGGCAGAAAGTGAAGAAGAACTAATGAGCCTCTTGATTAAAGTGAAAGAGGAGAGTGAAAAAGTTGGCTTAAAGCTCAACATTCAGAAAATAAGGATCATGGCATCTGGTCCCATCACTTCATGGGAAATAGATGGGGAAACAGTGGAAACAGCTATAGACTTTACTTTTTGGGGCTCCAAAATCACTGCAGATGGTGACTGCAGCTATGAAATTTAAAGACACTTGCTCCTTGGAAGAAAAGCTATGACCAACCTAGACAGCATATTAAAAAGCAGAGACATTACTTTGCCAACAAAGGTCTGTCTAGTCAAGGCTATGTTTTTCCAGTAGTCATCTATGGATGTGAGAGTTGGATAAAGAAAGCTGAGCACCAAAAAATTGATGCTTTGGAATTGTGGTGTTGGAGAAGACTCTTGAGAATCTCTTGGACTGCAAGGATATCCAAGCAGTCCATCCTAAAGGAAATCAGTCCTGAATATTCATTGGATGGACTGATGTTGAAGCTGAAACTCCAATACTTTGGCCACTTGATGCGAAGAGCTGACTCATTTAAAAAGACTCAGATGCTGGGAAAGATTGAAAGTGGGAGAAGAAGGGGACAATAGAGGATGAGATGGTTGGATGGCATCACCAACTCAATGGCCATGAGTTTGAATAAACTCTGGGAGTTGGTGATAGACAGGGAGGCCTGGCAGGCCAAAGTCCATGGGGTCGCAAAGAGTCGGACACGACTGAGTGACTGAACTGAACTGACTGATACTGTTCACAACAGTGGCTATATCAATTTACATTCTTACCAACAGTGCAGTAGGGTTTCCCTTTCTTCAAATTCTCTCTGATATTTATTATTCATGAACATTTTGATGATGGCCATTCTGACTAGTATAAAATGAAATGATACCTGATTGTAGTTTTGGTTTGCATTTCTCTGATAATGAGCAAAGTTGAGCATCTTTTCATGTGTTTATTGGCCATCTCTAAATAAATGTTTAAAAAGCTCTAGGCTTCTTAAGAATATATTCTTTACACATATTATCTATATATTTTTCTTTACCATAGCCTGTGAATTAGAGATGATTATTATTTCTGTTGTATAGATGGAGATGCTGAAGAAGAGGAGGTGAAGTAATGTGCCATGGTCACATAGGCAGGGAGTTTTAGAACCAAAATTTGAACCCAGATCTCTGTTTCTGGACCCCTGTTCCCAATTTCATCTTTAATGTTCCAAGGACTAGTGAGTATGCATACCAACCCAGAGAATAGTTTTCTGGAGTAAGGGTAAAATTATTTCAGAACCTCTGTAATGCATTTTCACAGTTCAAAACACAGACTAATGACACTGTATTAGTTCATCAAATTATAAGGAGATTTTGGGGATCCTAGCAAAGTGAGAAAAGACAAGTGTCACCAATGGTGACTCCTTGAATCCTTCATGTAATCTTTCATGCAGGCTCCCATTCAACTTGGGAGAAACACACAGGTCCAGAGCACAGCAGCCACCAGGGATTGTGATTCTTCCTTCATCTGATTCAGGAATCAGAAATGGCCCCTGAGGTCCAGGGTGCATGTTGGGATAGTAAAAGAAGAGCTGAGGGGAGAGAGGTTATCACCATACATCTTATGGGATCAAAGAAACTCCCAAATTAGAATGACAGTCATATTTACATGTCACATCACTGCCATTTTCACATAGCTAATTCAGAGGTGTGCCTGGGGAATAAATTTTATAGATCTGTCAAGACTTGGTAGCATTATTGAAAGCAGGCTATTTCTGTGTGAAATTCAGTAACTTTGGCCCTAGAAAGGTCCTAGGTACTGCTGACAAATGAGTGCTATTACTAATGTATAGTTGATCAGGCTGCTACTGATTGGATTCATGCATTTAGCCAGCAAGACAAATTAGCATGACATTCAATATCTTTACAATTTACTATCTAACTTTCCTAGTTTAATTCTTACAAATTTATTTATTTATCCATCCATTGCCCCTTCTTTTCCTCTTTCTTTCTTTTAAAATTGAAGTTTAATTGTTTTACCCTTTTATTTATCTGTTTAAATTTGACATATAATTGAAACAATATTCTCACTTTTCAAGAAAAATGACCCAAGCCAGATAGTTGCGCTTTATAAGATCTTATCTTTCTAGTGGATATAAGTACCTTGTAAGTACAAATCAATGAGAAGTTGTCTTACATGACTCTGCCCACTCTTCTTATTGGACATGTGTGTATGTACATATGTCACATCTAATGTGTACCAGGCAGTTCTAAGTCCTGAGACACAAGACGGGCAAGATCTCTGTCTCTAGAAGCTGACAGTCCAGGAGAAGATAAGTGATCAATAAGCTAACTGATACATAAGCAGTTATATCCCAGGTACAATTAGTGCTATGAAGAATTATAAAAAATGGGAAGGAAGAAATGAAGTGTTAGTGAAGGTATCTCTGAAGCAAAGACATCTGGGGTATGAATAAATGAAGGGGTCCATGAGTTAATATTCTATGGGAAGACGTAGAGCAAGAGTGTTGTAAAGAGAAGGCAAGGGAAGTGCAAAGGACCTGGACTGTTCAAGCCAGGATGTATGGGATGAAGTGAGCATTACCGTGCTTGATAGCTGAATTGTGCACAAGAGAGAGGCCACATCAGGTCCATCTTGTAAATCACAGAAATCACTTTGATTTTGTGAAAAGACAAAAGAGGCCATAGGAAAATTTTGATGACAACAGGGACTTGGTTGGATTATTTTTAAATTAATAGACATAGGAAACTATTGCATTGCAAAACTTTTATTTCACTGAGTTGACCCTGATCTATTTGTAAAATTAAGGCATCATTCACATATAATAAATACACAAATCTCATAGGCATGTTTTGATTAGTTTTGACAAATGTATGTAAATGTACATACTTAAGTAACCACCACCACAAGGATGACATAGCGAACTTCCCATTCTCAAGAAATTGCCCCATTGCAGAAAGTCTCTGTTCCCCCAGAGTCAAAAATTCTCGTTTCTGTCACCCTAGTTTTCCCTGTTCTTGAACTTTATTTAAAAGAAATCATATGATTAATGTATTTTTGTGTGTCTGGCTTCATTTCCTCATTGTCATTTACTGAAGATTAATCCATGTTATTTTTTCATTTATTTTTATTGGGTATATATTTATTTGTCCATTGTCCTATTAGTGAATATTTGAGCTGCTTCCAGTTTTTGGTTGTTCTACATAAAGCTGTTATGAGAATTCTTGTATGAGTCTCTTTTTTGTGGATTTATGTTTTTATTCTTCTTGAGAAAATTCAGAGAATCAAGAATGGAATTGGTGAATCATGGATATTGTTTAATTAAGGGAACTTGCCCATTCCAGTCCATTTGAGTTTGCTGATTCCTAGAATGTCAACATTCACTCTGGCCATCTCTTGTTTGACCACTTCCAATTTGCCTTGATTCATGGACCTGACATTCCAGGTTCCTATGCAATATTGCTCTTTACAGCATCGGACCTTGCTTCTATCACCAGACACATCCACAGCTGGGTATTCTTTTTGCTTTGGCTCCATCCCTTCATTCTTTCTGGAGTTATTTCTCCACTGATCTCCAGTAGCATATTGGGCCCCTACTGACCTGGGGAGTGTACATCATGAGAAATGCTGGACTGGAAGAAACACAAGCTGGAATCAAGATTGCTGGGAGAAATATCAATAACCTCAGATATGCAGATGACACCACCCTTATGGCAGAAAGTGAAGAGGAACTAAAAGCCTCTTGATGAAGGCTTTGATGAAAGTGGAGAGTGAAAAAGTTGGCTTAAAGCTCAACATTCAGAAAATGAAGATCATGGCATCTGGTCCCATCATTACATGGGAAATAGATGGGGAAACAGTGTCAGACTTTATTTTTCTGGGCTCCAAAATCACTACAGATGGTGACTGCAGACATGAAATTAAAAGACGCTTACTCCTTGGAAGGAAAGTTATGACCAACCTAGATTGCATATTCAAAAGCAGAGACATTACTTTGCCAACAAAGGTTCACCTAGTCAAGGCTATGGTTTTTCCAGTGGTCATATATGGATGTGAGAGCTGGACTGTGAAGAAGGCTGAGCGCCAAAGAACTGATGCTTTTGAACTGTGGTGTTGGAGAAGACTCTTGAGAGTCCCTTGGACTGCAAGGAGATCCAACCAGTCCATTCTGAAGGAGATCAGCCCTGGAATTTCTTTGGAAGGAATGATGCTAAAGCTGAAACTCCAGTATTTTGGCCACCTCATGCGAAGAGTTGACTCATTGGAAAAGACTCTGATGCTGGGAGGGATTGAGGGCAAGAGGAGAAGGGGACGACAGAGGATGAGATGGCTGGATGGCATCACTGACTCAATGGATGTGAGTCTGAGTGACCTCCGGGAGTTGGTGATGGACAGGGAGGCCTGGTGTGCTGTTATTCATGGGGTTGCAAAGAGTTGGACACGACTGAGCGACTGATCTGATCTGAAGGGAAGTTGCCAAATACTTACAGAGTGATTGTGTCATTTTATGTAAAAGATTTGTGCAAAGAATTCCAGTTGCTTTGCATCTTTGCCAATGCTTGATGTCACATGACTATCCTTGAACTATTCTTGTGGGGGTGTAGTGATATCTCACTGTGATTTTAGTAACTCTGACAACCAATGGTTGTTAAACATATTTTATATGCATAATGACGCTTGTTATTATTTTCAAAATTAATGTATACAAACATAATTGCCTTATAATTTTATGTTAGTTTAAGGTTCACTTTCACTTCTTGCTAAGTCACTTCAGTCATGTCCGACTCTGCAACCCCATGGACTGCAACCTGCCAGATTCGTCTGTCTATGGAATTCTCCAGGCAACAATACTGGGTTGGGTTGCCATACCTTCATTCAGGGAATCTCTAAGGTATACAATAGAGTGATTCAATATTTTTATAGATTAAAGTTTATTTAAAGTTATAAAATGTTGGCTACAGTCTTGTGATGTACATTGCATCCTTTTATCTTGTATCTTATATTTATTAAGTTTGTACCTCTTAATCTACTGTCTGTGTCTTGTCCCTCCCCCCCCCCCCCATCCCTCTTCCTGCTGGTAACCACAAATTTTATCTATATTTGAAAGCCTCGGAGGTTTCTGTTTTATTATATGAATTCATTTGTTTTATTTTTTAGATTCCACATATGAGTGAAAACATGTATTTTTCTTTCTCTGTCTGACATTTCACTAAGCCTAATACTCTCCAGATCCATCCATATTGTTGAAAATGGCAAAATTTAATTCTTTTTTATGGTGGGATAATATTCCATTGTGTATATACATGTATATATGCCAAACCTTCTTTATCCATTCGTCTGTTGATAAACATTAAGATTGCTTCCATATCTTGGAAATTGTAAATAATGCTGCTAGGAACATTGAGGGGTGAATATATCTTTTCTAATTAGTGTTTTCATTTTTTTCAGATACATACTCTGGAGTAGAATTGCTTGATCATATGATAGTTCGATCTTTGGGTTTTTGAGAAACTTGCATACTGTTTTCCACAATGGATGCACCAATTTACATTCTCACCAATAGTGAATGAGTGTTCCTTATTCTCCAAATCCTTTACAACATTGGTTATTTGTGTTCTTTTTGATAACAGCCATTCTGACAAGTGTGAGGTGATATCTCATTGTGGCTTCAATTTGCATTGCTGTAATGATTAACAGTATTGAGCATCTCTTTCTGTGCCTGTTGGCCATCTGAATATCCTCTTTGGGAAAATGTCTAAGTATTTTTTCAGTCCATTTTTAATCAGGTTGTTTGCTTATTTTTTTTTTTTTTGTTTGTTTGTTCTTTTGGATATTAACCCCCACTATCAATACTAAAAAGCCTCTTGATGAAAGTGAAAGTGAAGAGTGAAAAAGTTGGCTTAAAGCTCAACATTCAGAAAACGAAGATCATGGCATCTGGTCCCATCACTTCATGGGAAATAGATGGGGAAACAGTGGAAACAGTGTCAGACTTTATTTTTCTGGGCTCCAAAATCACTGCAGATGGTGACTGCAGCCATGAAATTAAAAGACATTTACTCCTTGGAAGGAAAGATATGACCAACCTAGATAGCATATTCAAAAGCAGAGACATTACTTTGCCAACAAAGTTTCGCCTAGTCAAGGCTATGGTCTTTCCTGTGGTCATGTATGGATGTGAGAGCTGGACTGTGAAGAAGGCTGAGCGCCGAAGAATTGATGCTTTTGAACTGTGGTGTTGGAGAAGACTCTTGAGAGTCCCTTGGACTGCAAGGAGATCCAACCAGTCCATTCTGAAGGAGATCAGCCCTGGGATTTCTTTGGAAGGAATGATGCTAAAGCTGAAACTCCAGTATTTTGGCCACCTCATGCGAAGAGTTGACTCATTGGAGAAGACTCTGATGCTGGGAGGGATTGGGGGCAGGAGGAGAAGGGGTTGACAGAGGATGAGATGGCTGGATGGCATCACTGACTCAATGAACGTGAGTCTGAGTGAACTCTGGGAGTTGGTGATGGACAGGGAGGCCTGGCGTGATGCAATTCATGGGGTCGCAAAGAGCTGGACATGACTGAGCAACTGATCTGATCTGATCTGATCAATGCTATCAATGATATCTTTTGCAAATCTTTTTTTCCATTCAGTAGGCTGTCTTTTCATTTTGTCAATGATTTCCTTTGTTGTGCAAAACTTTTAGGTCCCATTTGGTAAATTTTGCTTTTGATTCCTTTGCCTAAGGATATAGATGTTTAAAAAAAAATTGCTACAAATTATGTTTAATAGTGTTCTGCCTAAGTTTTCCTCCAGTAGTTTTATGGTTTCTATTTCATCCATTTTGAGTTTATTTTTGTATATGGTGTTAGATATGGGCATCAAATGATGACTGTCATTGGAGAAGCCCAGTTGTCTATGAAGCCTCGATTGAGATGGTGTCTCCTCTTTTCTTTGAACAGGGAAAGTAAGCAGGAAGCCCAATTGTGGAGAGCTCAGCTATTTTTATTCTTGGTTTTCTGTTGCCTTCCTTCTACAAGTATATTATAGAACCATTGGAGACAGAAAACTATGAAGTGCTGCTTTTTAGAAATGACTATGAAAGCTTTCATCACTGCTATATCCTTAAGAGCCTCAGCTCTATGCTTTTTGAAATTTTAGGGAAAAGTGAGCCTATAATTTCAAGATACCTTAAATAGAAAAAATTGAACCACGTCTTCCAAGTGCCATTCCTCATAAATCTATTTAGAATCAAGCTTAAAAATCACCACCAGCAAATCATTTTCATAGCCTATAAGGCAACTGAACATTCTTCTATTTAATTTTTAAGCACTGCTTTATTATAAGACACAGGTTGCAAAAAATAATAAGCTATTTGTATTGTAAGTGGAAAAGAATGAGAATCACAGAGTAGATCTGCAGCAATCTCTTCTGAGGATGGCAAGAAAAATAGACATTTCAACTGTGCCTTTAGATTCGTAGTCAGGTTGATGGAAACAAATAGCCCCAGGTCATTCACCTTAAAACCTAAGTAAAGAAACAAACAGTCGGCCAACCAGAGGTGTAATTGGTATAGAATTTAAAGGCTCAAGAGATAGTTTTCTATGACAGTTAACCTGGGGTATCCTCTAATGCACATTAATGAAGTCTCCTTTATGTACAATTGGGAAGGTCCCCTGGAGGAGAAAAGGGCAACCCACTCCAGTATGCTTGTCTAGAGAATCCCATGGACAGAGGAGCCTGGCAGGCTACAGTCCACAGGGTTGCAAAAAGTCGGACATGACTGAGCGACTAATACGAATACTACGGTGTTAGATAATATTCTAATTTCATTCTTCTACTTTTAACTGTCCAGTTTTCCCAGGATCACTTATTGATGACCTTTTCTCCACCTTATGTTCTTGCCTCCTTTGTTGTGTATTAGTTGATGATAAGTGCATGGGTTTAGCTTTGGGTTTTCTATCCTATTCCATTGATCTATGTTTTTATGCCAGTATCATACTATTTTAATTGCATATTCTGAAGTCAGGGAGTGTGATTCCTCTAGCTCTGTTCTTTCTCAAGATTGTATTTTTGGTTCCATATAAATTTTAAAATTATTTATTCTTATTTTGTGAACAATTTCTTTTGCATTTTGATAGGGATTACATAAAAGATCTTCATAACCCAGATAACCATGATGGTGTGATCACTCACCCAGAGCCAGACATCCTGGAATGTGAAGTCAAGTGGGCCTTAGGAAGCATCACTATGAACAAAGCTAGTGGAGGTGATGGAATTCCAGTTGAGCTATTTCAAATCCTAAAAAATGGTGCTGTGAAAGTGCTGCACTCAATATGCCAGCAAATTTGGAAAACTCAGCAGTGGCCACAGGACTGGAAAAGGTCAGTTTTCATTTCAATCCCTAAGAAAGGCAATGCCAAAGAATGTTCAAATTACTGCACAATTGCACTCATCTCACATGCTAGCAAAGTAATGCTCAAAATTCTCCAATCCAGGCTTCAACAGTATGTGAACCATGAACTTTCAGATGTTCAAGATGGATTTAGAAAAGGGAGAACAATCAGAGATCAACTGACAGCATCCATTGGATCATCAAAAAAAACAAGAGAATAACAGAAAAACATCTACTTCTGCTTTATTGACTACGCCAAAGCCTTTGACTGTGTGGATCACAACAAACTGTGGAAAATTCTTAAAAAGATGGGAATACAGACCATCTTACCTGCCTCCTGAGAAAGCTGTATGAAGGTCAAGAAGTAACAGTTAGGACAGGACATAGAACAACAGACTGGTTCTAAATTGGGAAAGTAATACGTCAAGTCTGTATATTGTCACCCTGATTATTTAACTTATATGCAGAATACGTCATGTGAAATGTCAGGCTGGATGAAGCACAAGCTGGAATCAAGATTGCCAGGAGAAATATCAATAACCTCAGGTATGCAGATGACACAACCCTTAAGGCAGAAAGCAAAGAAGAACTAAAGAGCCTCTTGATGAAAGTGAAAGAGGAGAGTGAAAAAGTTGGCTTAAAGTTCAACATTCAAAAAGCAAAGATCATGGCATCCAGTTCCATCACTTCATGGCAAATAGATGGGGAAACAGTGGAAACAGTGAGAAACTTTATTTTGGGGGGCTCCAAAATCACTGCAGATGGTGACTGCAGCCATGAAATTAAAAGACACTTGCTCCTTGGAAGACATGCTATGACCAACCTAGACAGCATATTAAAAAGCATAGATATTATTTTGCCAACAAAGGTTCATCTAGTCAGAGCTATGGTTTTTCCAGTAGTCATGTATAGATGTGAGAGTTGAACTATGAAGAAAGCTGAGTGCCAAAAAATTGATGCTTTTGAACTGTGGCATTGGAGAAGACTCTTGAGAGTCCCTTGGACTGAAAGAAGATCAGATCAGTCATCTCTAAAGAAAATCAGCCCTGAATATTCATTGGAAGGACTGATGCTGAGGCTGAAACTCCAATTTACTTTGGCTACCTGATGCAAAGAACTGTTGCTATTGCTGCTAAGTCGCTTCAGTCGTGTCCAGCTCTGTGCGACCCCATAGACAACAGCCCACCAGGCTCCTCCATCCCTGGGATTCTCCAGGCAAGAACACTGGAGTGGGTTGCCATTTCCTTCTCCAATGCAAGAAAGTGAAAATGAAAGTGAAATCACTCAGTCGTGTCCGACTCTTCAAGATCCCATGGACTATAGCCTACCAGGCTCTTCTGTCCATAGGATTTTCCAGGCAAGAGTACTGGAGTGGGTTGCCATTTCCCTCTCTGCAAAGAACTGACTCGTTGGAAAATACCCTAATGCTGAGAAAGATTGAAGGCAGGAGGTGAAGGGGATGACAGAGGATGAGATGGTTAGATGACATCACCAACTCAATGGACATGAATTTGAGCAAGCTCCAGGAGTTGGTAATGGACAGGGAAGCCTGGTGTGCTGCAGTCCGTGGGGTGCAAAGAGTCAGACACAGCTGAGTGACTGAACTGAACTGAACTGAGGGATGACATTGAGCTTCCCAGGTGGCGCTAGTAGTAATGAACCCACCTTCCAATGCAGGAGACATAAGAGATGCAGGTTCAACCCCTGGGTTTTGAAGATGACCTGGAGGTGGGCATGACAACCCACTCCAGTGGACTGTCTCTAGAAAATTCCATGGACAGAGGAGACTGGTGTTCTCCAGTCCATAGTGTGCAAAGAGTCAGACATAATTGAAGTGACTAAGGACAGCACAGTGCAGAGATTACATTAAATCTGTAGATTGCCTTAGGTAGTATGGTCATCTTAATAATATGAATTCTTCCAATCCATGAACACAGTATACTTTTCCGCCAGTTTGTGTCATCTTCGATTTGTTATATCAGTGTCCCATAGCTTTCCAAGTACTGGTACTTTACTTCCATAAGTAGGTTTATTTCTAGATATTTTATTCTTTTTGATGGTATGGCAAACAGGATTGTTTCCTTAATTTCTCTTTCTGATAGTTCATTATTAGTATATAGAAATGCAATAGATTTCTGTATATTAACGAATATCATGGCATCTGGTCCCATCACTACATGGGAAATAGATGGAGAAACAGTGGAAACAGTGTCCGACTTTATTTTTCTGGGCTCCAAAATCACTGCAGATGGTGACTGCAGCTATGAAATTAAAAGACATTTACTCCTTGGAAGGAAAGTTATGACCAACCTAGATAGTATATTCAAAAGCAGAGACATCACTTTGCCAACAAAGGTTTGCCTAGTCAAGGCTATGGTCTTTCCTGTGGTCATGTATGGATGTGAGAGCTGGACTGTGAAGAAGGCTGAGCGCCGAAGAACTGATGCTTTTGAACTGTGGTGTTGGAGAAGACTCTTGAGAGTCCCTTGGACTGCAAGGAGATCCAACCAGTCCATTCTGAAGGAGATCAGCCCTGGGATTTCTTTGGAAGGAATGATGCTAAAGCTGAAACTCCAGTATTTTGGCCACCTCATGCGAAGAGTTGACTCATTGGAGAAGACTCTGATGCTGGGAGGGATTGGGGGCAGGAGGAGAAGGGGATGACAGAGGATGAGATGGCTGGATGGCGTCACTGACTCAATGGATGTGAGTCTGAGTGACCTCCGGGAGTTGGTGATGGACAGGGAGGCCTGGCGTGCTGCGGTTCATGGGGTCGCAAAGAGTTGGACACGACTGAGCGACTGATCTGATCTGATCTGATTTTGCAATTTTATCAAATTCATTGGTGAGCTCTGTTTTCTGGTGTCATCTTTAGAATTTTCTATGTATAGGTTCATGTCATCCTCAAACAGTGATAGTTTTACTTCTTCCTTTCCAATTTGGATTCCTTTTATTTCTTTTCCTTTTCTAATTGCTATGGCTAGGACTTCCAATTCTATTTTGCATAAAAGATTAAAGTGAACATCCTTGTCTTTTCCTGATCTTAGAGCAAATGCTTTCAGGTTTTCACTGTTGAGTATGATATTACCTATGGGTTTGTCATATATGACCTTTATTATGGCGAGGTATGTTCTCTCTATACTTGCTTTCCGGAGTTTATTTAAAATCATAAATGAATGTTGAATTTTGTCAAAAACTTTTTTCTGCATCTATGGAGATGTTCCAGAGAAGGCAATGGCACCCCACTCCAGTACTCTTGCCTGGAAAATCCCATGGACGGAGGAGCCTGGTAGGCTGCAGTCCATGGGGTCACTAAGAGTCGGACACGACTGAACGACTTCACTTTCACTTTTCACTTTCATGCATTGGAGAAGGAAATGGCAACCCACTCCAATGTTCTTGCCTGGAGAATCCCAGGGACAGGGGAGCCTGGTGGGCTGCCATCTATGGGGTCGCACAGAGTCGGACACGACTGAAGCGACTTAGCAGCAGTAGCAGCAGCATGGAGATGTTCATATGATTTTAAAAACTCAATTTGTTAATGTGATATATCACATTGATTGATTTGTAGATATTGAAAAATCTTTATATTCTTGGAATAAATTCCCACTGATCATGATGTATGATGCTTTTACTGTATTGTTGCATTTGGTTTGATAGTATTTTGTTGAAGAATTTTGCCCTTATGTTCATGCATAAATCAATGAAATAGAGACTAAGGAAAAAAAATGGGAAGTTCAATGAGACTAAGAGCTGCTTATTTGAAAGGATCAACAAAATTGATAAACTTTTTTTCATTAAGAAAAGAAAAGAGAGGGCCCAAATTAATAATATCAGAAATGAAAAAGGAAGTTACAACTGACATTGTAGAAGTACAAAAGATCATAAGAAACTGCTGTCAACAACTACATGCCAATAAAGTGGACAGCCTAGAAGAAGTGGACAAATTATTAGAATGTACAATCCCCCATGACTGAACCGGGAAGAATAGAAAACATAAATCAATAACCAGTAAAGAAATTTAATCAGTAATAATAATAAATCCAACACACAAAAGTCCAGAATCATATGGCTTCACAAGTAAATTCTACCAAACACAGATGTTAGAGAAGAGTTAAAATCTATCCTTCTCAAACTTAGCCCAAAAAATTGCAGAAGAAATGCTTCTAAACTCATTCTATGAGTCCAACACCCTATGTCTGTTGACAGAAACATTAAGTCTTTAGCATTTAAAGTGATCTTGGATAATTATATACTTATTACCATTTTGTTACTTATTTTCTGATTTTTTTTTTATAGTTCTTCTATGTTCTTTTGTTCTTTTAGTTTCTTCCATTGTGATTTGATGATTTTCTTTAGTGATATGCCTGTGTTCCTTTCTCTTTGATTTTTTATGTATACATTGAAAGAGTTTTGATTTGTGATTACCATAGGGTTCATATTTGTTGACCTATCGCTATATCTACTTGTTTTTTATACTGCTAGTCATTTAAGTTCAAACATATTTTAAAAGTTCTGCATGTTTTACTCCCCTCCTCCATGTTTTGTGTTTTTGATGTTATATTGTATATCTTTATCTTCCCTGGTGGCTCAGACAGTAAAGCATCTGCCTGCAATGCGGGAGAACTGAGTTCCATCCCTGGATCAGGAAGATCCCCTTGAGAAGGAAATGGCAACCCACTCCAGTACTCTTGCCTGGAAATTCTCATGGATGGAGAAGCCCGTGTAGGCTACTGTCCATGGGGTTGCAGAGTTGGACACGACTGAGTGACTTCTCTCTCTCTTATGTCCATCCCTTAATGTTTAGTGTAGTTATAGTTAATTTTACAATTTTTATCCTTTAGTCTTTACAGTTGTTTGTTTAAGTGGTTGATACACAACCTTTATTATATATTTACATTTTACTAGTGGGGTTTTTCTTTCCTATAAATTCTTTACTTTATGTTGTAGCCTTTTCTTTTCCACTTAGAAGAGGCCCTTTAACACTTCTTATATGGTCATTTTAGTATTAATGAACTCTTGGTTTTTGCTTGTCCTAGATATTCTTTATTTATCTTTCACTTCTGAATGATAATCTTGCTGAATAGATTAACCTAGGTTGTAGGTTTTTCCCCCTTTAGCACTTTGAATATATCATGCCACTCCCTTCTGGCCTGTAAAATTTCTGCAGTGAAATCAGCTTACAACCTTATAAGGGTTACCTTGTATGTGGCTCCTTGTTTTTCTCTTGCTGTCTTTAAAATCATCTCTTTAACTTTTACCATTTTAAATATGTCTTGGTGTGTGTCTCTTTGGATTCATCTTGTTTGGGATTCTCTGTGATTCCTACTTTAAGATCTGCTCCTATAACCTCGTATGTGGGGGTCACTGTCATTGTAACTCCCTTCTACTTTCACTGGGTCATACAAAAGTAGCAGAGGCTAGTGAACAGTACCTTCTTTAGGGATGGAAAGGTGATGACTGCTTAATGTGATAGTGCAGCACATTTCTACACCATGGTTATAACTTCTTGCATTACAAAATTATAAGTAAATCAACCTAAATTACATACTTACATAGACATAATTCCTCTTTTATTTCTTCTAAATGCTTAAGAAAACAAATGAGTAGGAACACTTATTTCATACTCCCCAAAAATTTAGATCACTTTTTAATTTAATGGCTATCTCCACAGCTTTCCTTAAAATATGTCTTTTCATTGCCTCAAAGGATGAGAAAATAACTCTCTTCGTTAGCCAAAGCAGCATCCTTTTTATTTTTCATTTGGCTGAGTAAGCACATTTACCCCTTATAGTATCAAGAGTATTATTCTTTCCTCTTCTACAATGTATAATAAATATTTTACATACAAAAATGTGTATACATCAGATCAGATCAGATCGGATCAGTCGCACAGTCGTGTCCGACTCTTTGCGACCCCATGAACTGGAGCACGCCAGGCCTCCCTGTCCATCACCAACTCCCGGAGGTCACTCAGACTCACATCCATCGAGTCAGTGATGCCATCCAGCCATCTCATCCTCTGTCGTCCCCTTCTCCTCCTGCCCCCAATCCCTCCCATCATCAGAGTCTTCTCCAATGAGTCAACTCTTTGCATGAGGTGGCCAAAGTACTGGAGTTTCAGCTTTAGCATCATTCCTTCCAAAGAAATTCCAGGGCTGATCTCCTTCAGAATGGACTGGTTGGATCTCCTTGCAGTCCAAGGGACTCTCAAGAGTCTTCTCCAACACCACAGTTCAAAAGCATCAATTCTTCGGCGCTCAGCCTTCTTCACAGTCCAGCTCTCACATCCATACATGACCACAGGAAAGACCATAGCCTTGACTAGGCGAACCTTTGTTGGCAAAGTGATGTCTCTGCTTTTAAATATGTTATCTAGGTTGGTCATAACTTTCCTTCCAAGGAGTAAGCGTCTTTTAATCTCATGGCTGCAGTCACCATCTGTAGTGATTTTGGAGCCCAGAAAAATAAAGTCTGACACTGTTTCCACTGTTTATCCATCTATTTCCCATGAAGTGATGGGACCAGATGCCATGATCTTCGTTTTCTGAATGTTGAGCTTTAAGCCAACCTTTTCACTCTCCACTTTCACTTTCATCAAGAGGTTTTTGAGTTCCTCTTCACTTTCTGCCATAAGGGTGGTGTCATCTTATATCTGAGGTTATTGATATTTCTCCCAGCAATCTTGATTCCAACTTGTGTTTCTTCTAGTCCAGCATTTCTCATGATGTCCTCTGCATATAAGTTAAATAAACATGGTGACAATATACAGCCTTGACGTACTCCTTTTCCTATTTGGAACCAGTCTGTTGTTCCATGACCAGTTCTAACTGTTGCTTTCTGACCTGCATACAAATTTCTCAAGAGGCAAATCAGGTGGTCTGGTATTCCCTTCTCTCTCAGAATTTTCCACAGTTTATGGTGATCTACACAGTCAAAGGCTTTGTGTATACATAGCCCTTGTTATTCGGAGAAGGCAATGGCACCCCACCCCAGTACTCTTGCCTGGAAAATCCCATGGATGGAGGAGCCTGGTGGGCTGCAGTCCATGGGGTCGCTAAGAGTCGGACACGACTGAGCGACTTCACTTTCACTTTCATGCATTGGAGAAGGAAATGGCAACCCACTCCAGTATTCTTGCCTGGAGAATCCCAGGGGCAGGAGAGCCTGGTGGGCTGACGTCTATGGGATCACGCGGAGTCGGACACGACTGAAGTGACTTAGCAGCAGTAGCAGCAGCCCTTGTTATTATTTCACACCTAAACAAAGTACACATGTGAAGTGTGTATATGTAAGTTTACATGCACATAATGGTGCATGTAAAAACATGCATGCTGATTTCTGTTTCTGCATGTAAAATATTTAGTCTATATTAGAAAAGAGGAAAGAATGATACTCTTGATACTACAAGGGATAAATATGCTTACTATGGCTACAATAATAACCATTAACTTAACATCCATACTATTTAGGAAACTAGGAGCTTGACATTAACGTTCTCTAATTTTTCCAGAATTTTTCAAGATTAATATGATCATTCCTATGACCCAATACGAATTTGAAGACAGGGAAGATTGAATATTCTACTTAATGTGACCCAGCTGGGTTTTTTGTGGAATTTCAATTCAAACCCATTAGCAGTAATGATTTAGAGCTGTCCTTGGGTAATGACTCAGAGGGCCTGAGGCTCAGTTATGCCTGTTGTTGTTCAGTCCTTCAGTCGTGTCCAGCTCTTTGTGACCCCATGGACTGCAGCCCACCACGATTCCATGTCCTTCACTATCTCTTATAGATGTTCAAACTCATGTCCACAGAGTCAGCGATGCCATCCAACCATCTCATCTTTTGTCACCCCCTTCTCCTCCTGTCCTCAATCCTTCCCAGCATCAACATCTTTTCCAGTGAGTAGGGGCTTCACATCAGGTGGACAAAGTATTGGAACTTCAACTTTAGCATCAGTCCTTCCAATGAATATTCAAGGTTGATTTCTTTTAGGATTGACTGATCTGATCTCCTTGCTGTCCAATGGACTCTCTAACACCACAGTTCAAAAGCTTCAATTCTTTGGTGCTCAGCCTTCTTTATGGTCCAACTCTCACATGCATACAGGACTATGGAAAAACCATAGCTTTGACTATACAGGCCCTTGTCAGCAAAGTGATGTCTCTTCTTTTTAATATGCTGTCTAGGTTTCTCATAGCTTTTCTACAAAGGAGCAAGCATCTTTTAATCTCATGGCTGCAGTCACCATTCGCAGTGATTTTGAAGCCCAAGAAAATAAAGTCTGTCAATGTTTCCATTGTTTCCCCTTGTATTTGCCATGAAGTGATGGAACTGGGTGCCATAATCTTAGTTTATTGAATGTTGAGTTTTAAGCTAGCTTTTTCACTCTCCTCTTTCATCTTCATCAAGAGGCTCTTTAGTTCCTCTTCACGGTATGCCATTAGAGTGGTATCATGTGCGTATCTGAGGTTATTGGTATTTCTCCAAGCAATCTTGATTCTAACTTTAGCTTCATCTCACCTGGCATTTTGTATGATGTACTCTGCATATAAGTTAAATAAGCAGGGTGACAATATACAGCCTTTACATACTCTTTCCCCAGTTTTGAACCAGCCCACTGTTCCATGTCTGGTTCTAACTGTTGTTTCTTGACCTGCATTCAGGATTCTCAGGAGGCATGCAAAGTGGTCTGTCATCTCTTTAAGAACTTTCCACAGTTTGTTGTGATCCACACAGTCAAAGTCTTTAGTGTAGTCAATGAAGCAGATTTTTTTTCTGGAATCCCCTTGCTTTTTTTATCACTCAGTGGATGTTAGCATTTTGATCTCTGGTTCCTCTGCCTTTTCTAAATCTAGCTTGTACATCTGGAAGTTCTTGGTTCATGTATTGTTGAAGCCTGGCTTGAAGCATTTTGAACATTACCTTGCTAGCGTGTGAAATGAGTGCACTTGTGAGATAGTTTGAACATTCTTTGGCATTGCCCTTCTTTGGGATTGGAGTGAAAACTGATCCTTTCCATTACTATGGCCACTGCTGAGTTTTCCAAATTTGCTGGCATATTGAGTGCGGCACTTTCACAGCATCTTTTGGATCTTTTAGGATTTAAAATAGTTTAGCTTGAATTTTGCCACCTCCAGTAGCTTTGTTCATAGCATGCTTCCTAGGCCCACTTGACTTCACACTCCAGAATGTCTGGCTCTAGGTGAGTGATCACACCATCATGATTCTCTGGGTCATTAATGCCTTTCTTGTACAGTTATTCTGTGTATCGTGCCTATGTGCTGCGCTGTGCTTAATTGCTCAGTAGTGCCTGATTCTTTGTGACCCCATGGACTATAGCCCCCAAGCTCCTCTATCCATGGGGATTCTCCAGTCAAGAATACTGGAGTGGGTTGCCATGCTCTCTTCCAACGCAGGGATCGAACCCAGGTCTCTCGCATTACAAGTGGATTCTTTCCCGGGATCTCCTAAAAGGACAACCATAGTGTTGATTGCCCTGGTTAGCACATGTTATTTTGGTGGCACAGTGTTTTAAGGCAATGTGAACCTTCATCTTCTCAAACTTGTTTACTGGAGGGACTGTTCACTCTGCAGAATCTTATGGAAATACCGTGGTAGGGGTTTCAGTCACAGTCTTGGGAGTGTGACAAACCACACAAAAGGGGAACCAGTCCGCCCAACCAGGTGCTCAAGGGTGTTTCAGAACCCGTCTGGAGCCCCATTTTCATACTCTGTTTTTCTTTTTGCTCTGTGAGTTCTGAGAAGGCTTGCTTGGCAAGTGGTGCTAGTAAATCCTTGCAAATGAACAAATACAAAATTAATGAATGAACATTCGGATAGTTCAGTGCTGGGAGCCAGCGTGAGGCGCTCCGCCCGTGGCAAAGGTCATGAGGAAGGAGGCTCAGCATACACAAAGGCAGAATCAAGCCTCAGGAGTCTCCCTGGAAATTCTTGAGCATCTACCCCCAAAACCAGAGTCTGCCTACTTTACTACTTTGTGCTCTCACCTACACCTCTGACTTTACGGGGGCTATCCCCCACCACCTCTTTCAGAGAAGGAGTTAACTTAGAGCTCCAGTTAATAATAATTCCTGGGCGTGACAGGAGTATTTTAACCTACAAACTCTTCTGAAGGTTCTCTAACCTGCCTGACAGGCTTGTCCGGCCACATGTGATTGTTCACAGCCTCCCAACTGTGAGAGGCACGAGATGCTCTAAACTTTCTAAAAACAGGTTCTTTAGAGAAGTTAGAAAACTATTGGTATAGTATAGTGGGATGATTAGAAATTGTATTGGTGAAGGGTTTTTCATTTGTTGAGCCAATGTTTACTGCTAAGTCTCCACATCCCCCACATTAATGAATATAACTAACATATAAGAGATAACAAGTATTAACCTTTGATATTAATCACGTTAGACCTTAGGCTAAGGAAATTCTTTCCTTAATTAAAACCCACTACACTCTCACCCTATAGGAATGTAACTTTATCTGGTACCTTCGGAAGGTGGCGTCTGTTTTAAGAATAATCACCCCTGGAGAAATAAGTGGTGACTGATCGCTGTCACAAGGAGAGGGTCATAAATTGTCAGCAGGTCCCCTGGCCAGAAGATGATGTAACACCCCTAAGACCTCTGTATACATTTGTATGAGGCACCTGACTTTAATAAAAGTCAGGACTGCTGACCCCACGTGACTTTTGTATAACATCTCAGTGTATAAAAACAGACCCTGGAAAAATAAAAAATGGGATCAGTTCCTTGAAAGACTAGTCTCCCCATGTCGTTCTTTTTCTCACCTTCTGGCTGAATCCCCATATGGAACGTGGAGGCTCGTCAAGCCTGCTAATTATGTCTGGGCTTCTAAGATCTGACTGGGGAGGCCTTAGCGTCTCCTCTCCTTCGGGAGAACGGGAGGACGCCTGCGGCCTACATAGGTGACATAAATTCCTTGTCTTGGAATTTTATTAGCTTTCCACGTAAACCAAGTTATTCAGCCTCTTTTCTCCACTGAATTTTCCTACTGAGCTGTCCTTATTCTATTACTTTTTATATCTCTAATTAACATTTAATTAAAGCCAGTGTATTCGCCAAAGCCCTCTCTCCTTTGAATTTCCCTGGATCCACCGGGGCTGGACCCTGGCAGTTCAGTAGGATCAGTCAGTTGATTGTCTCTGGTCTTGGATCCTGCTGCTCCAATCCAGTTGCTCATGACATAGGGAACTTTCTCTCCACTTTGGGAATTGTGCTCACTTCACATTGCTCTCTGCAGAGCAGAGCCTGTAGTGCCTACCAGTGACCTTCTCTGCTGGGGGAGAAAGCAACATTTCAACATTTTCTTCCTTCTGTGGGGTGATGTGATTGGTCAGGCAAGGGTCAAGTCCAAGTGTCCGCTGAAGCAGCACCTAGGTCAGGTGAATCAAAAGGAGCTCACCTGAGTCCAGGAGTCCAGGAGTCCAGGACACCTGGGGGAAGGTGGGAGGTTCTAGCCTAGAATTGCCCTTTCTCCATACCTAAGCAGACACATAACCTTGGAAACCTCAGTCAAGACCTTCAAATTTCTCCATCTTAAAGGAGGAGGTTGATGATAACCAACTTTTATTAAAATAATATGTGTCATTCTGCTAATGAATGATTTTGTATATACCTTCTTCTTTAATTTTTGGATATCCTTATGAGTTATCCCATTCCACAGATGAGAAAACAGACTTAGAGGGATTGACCAGTTTTGCTATAGATGGCACAGCTGGGACCACCAGAGCTGAGATCAGGCTGTCCTTGAAACACTTACAACCCCTTGGTTTCCAAATACACCACTAACCAGCTAAGTTCACCTCTGAAGAGTGGGAGGCTTTGCAACTGTAACAACCTCAAATTTGCTTCCAGCGCGACCCTCCTGTATAATGTTTTTAAGATTTATTTAAAATGAAGAATGACGCTTTTGAGAATTTCCCTGCCTGACTTGGCCTCTGTAGTCCAGCAGAGGGCGCTGTAGTCCCAGGCCCATGCCCTTGCCTTCCATTGGGTGGGATTGTGAGAAACGAACCACTTCTTACAGAAACCAGTCTCAGCTGGAAAGCACTGAATCTACCTGGAGAGGACGTTGAGAAGCTCATGGCAAAAGATTCAGATGAAGTCCTACCTCATTAGATCAGATCAGATCAGTCGCTCAGTCGTGTCCGACTCTTTGCGACCCCATGAACCGCAGCACGCCAGGCCTCCCTGTCCATCACCAGCTCCCGGAGGTCACTCAGACTCGCATCCATCGAGTCAGTGATGCCATCCAGCCATCTTATCCTCTGTCGTCCCCTTCTCCTCCTGCCCTCAATCCCTCCCAGCATCAGAGTCTTTTCCTACCTCATTAGGAGGCACAATTTGAACATTGCTCTTTGGAACGCACCAGAAAAGCATTAAAAAATTTGAATTCTCCTTTTATTCCTTGCATGAAAGGAAAGTGATAAAGGTTTTGTGCTTTCTTTCATCTCTATGTATAAACTTTGTTATTGTATCTCTAACAGAAGCCATCTCACTTTTGCTGGAACGGATCGTGACACTAAATGACAGAGCACAGGGTCCCCTGCTGCCTAGCATTCGATATGGTCAGATGTTTTGAAAATTACCTATTTAAAGAATTTGGCCACCTCATGCGAAGAGTTGATTCATTGGAAAAGACCCTTATGCTGGGAGGGATTGGGGGCAGGAGGAGACGGGAACGACAGAGGATGAGATGGCTGGATGGCATCACCTGCTCGATAGACATGAGTTTGGGTAAACTCCAGGAGTTGGTGATGGACAGGGAGGCCTGGCATGCTGTGATTTGTGGGGTCGCAAAGAATCAGACACAACTGAACTGGAACTGGAAAGAATTTGCACATGTCACAACCTTAAAACTTTATTTTCTAGATTACTTCCTTTTAGATATTTAAGCTACTAGCTTTCTGAACGGAAGGCCAGAGTATCATCATAAACTACCAAGGGCTCGTCAGGTAACAAGCTCCTCTGTCTAAGTGACCTCTACAGCCAGCTCATTGGCCACACACTTTCCCTTATTCTCTGGAGACCAGCTCATATAGAATAGAGGCCTTCTCTGCACAGCAATTACTCCATCAATTCTTGGTACACTATAGTGGATAAATGATTGCTAAAATCTTTGAGCACCTGTTATTTCAAAGCACTTATAAGCAATTCACAAAGGATAATACAATAAAAAATGTTTGAGCACTTACTGTGACTGGGTACTTTTTAAATGCTTTATCTATATGAACACATTAAACCCACACAGCAACTGCTGTATAACCCAAGGAGCTCAGCTCACTGCTCTGTGATGAGCTAGAAGGGTGGTATGGGACAGGGTGGGAGGGAGGCTCAAGAGGGAAAGGATATATGTATACTTACAGCTGGTTGATGTTGTTGTCAGTAGAAACTAACACAACATTATAAAGCAATTATCTTCCAATTAAAAAGTAAACCTTCACAGCAACTCTATCAAGGAAGTTTTGATTATCATTCCCATTTTGCAGAGGGAGAAAGTGAGGCACAGAGTCAGAAAGTGGCTCAAGAGCCTAGAGCTAGCAGGTGGCAGAGCAGAGCTTCTGTTCCAGACAGTGTGTCTTCCAAACCTGTGTTCTTCTCGCCTACCATTCTAGCACTCAACATCAGGAACAACAAGTTCTTATGAGGGTTGGCATATCCAAGGTGCTTTCTGGATGGGATGATCTCTACCTAGATCTATCTCTGGCGGGTTCCAGAACCTTCTCCTTAAATGTAAATGTTACAGAAGCTGTTGGTATATATCACCAACACACTTGTTTGGCTTGTGGATTTTGCCCCATCTCCTATCTGCATCTCTTCATGATCTGAGAGTATCTCCTAAACCTCAGGAGCCTCTCTGCCCATGTCCAAATGGTCTCAGTGCTGGGAATTAGTAATCCTGGCAGTGCCTCCACCATGATTGACAGGTCGGTGTATAAATGCCCACCTTCCTCACGCCTCTAAGACGTGGTTCCACAGTTTCCTGGTTGGGTGGAGCTCCATGGCTTGCAATGATGTTGACCTGATCATGGCCCCTTAATGATGCCTTCTTTTCCTTTTCCCTTCCTGTCTCCTTTTCCCCATCTCACTGCGCTGCCTGCCACACTTGCTGGATAAACTCCTCCCTTAATCCTTGATGGATAAACTGGGATTCTTTCTCCAGGTCTACTTCTGGGGGAAGAAGGACAGTAAGGGGTATGAGTGTCCACATCTAACACAAATGACCGTGGCCTTGCTCCGTACACATTGTCCCTGTTCTCACATCTGTGCCCACCTTCCTGGGGCTAGGCCCAGTTTACAATCTATGTGAGGAAGAATCTCTTCTGCTTGGATTTAAAGCTGAAAGGCAGACTCCGTTTGATGACTGCTTTTCTGCCTGAAGGAGGGCACTCTATTTATGTTAATGGTTAATCAATTGATTCTATGAACTGAGGGTCCTTCTAATAGCTTAATTGACTGTTTCTTATGTGCCAGGCATGATTATCAGTGCTTTGCTTACATGAATTACGATGTGTGAGTGGTGCCTACAGGACTTCACAAACCCAGACTCCTTGTGTCAGATCCCCAATCTGTAACTACTTTTCTGCTACATTTGTTTTATACTTTCCAATGACAGAGCCAAAACCAAAGATAGAAGAGGGTTCCCAAGTTCTTCTTTTTCTTATTCATGCTTTACCCCTTTCCAGTAACATTTTTACTGATGTCTTTTACACAGTTCTTTCTCCAGCAAAACATTTATGCCTCATAGTTTGTAAAAATCAAATCAGTGTACAAAAAATAGCAGTTTTTTATACACACCCTCAGGGATTGCCTCCTTTAGCTGGTGCTATGGTATGTTTCCAGGGTACATGGCATGAAGGTGTCAAGGGCAATGATTCACCCAGCTGCTCTTTGCAAGGTTCATGCCCTTGGTTTCGGGAAGGCATTATAGGCCTGCCCAGATACAGCTCCAGAATGTCTGGTTGAATGCAGTTGGCTGAGCACATGTGCTTAACTCTCCACCACTTGAGATTCCATCAACCAGGATTTGAAGAAAAAGGACAGCATATTATAGCAAAGAACACTGGATGAGCAATGCCAGCAGACTAGAGCTTCTATTTTCAGAAGATGTAACTTTGCTCTGTGAGAGCCAAACAAAGGGAATTTTCAATAAGCACAGACCTCAAAAGATGTTTTGTCTCTCCAGATGTTTCACTCAAGCAAAGGAAAACTAAAAAGAGGCAAAATAAAGAGAAAGAAAGAGAGAGAGAGAGAAAAGGAGAGGTATTGAGAGAAAGAATATGGATATTGTAACACAAAAAAGAATATTTTAAATTCTGCCACTGGTTATTTTCATAGCTTTACATGCCCTATTTCTTAAGTTCATATTATACCTTTAGATTTCACAAAATGACTATACATTTTAGCTCACTTTTAACCTGTTATTTACTTGTCCTCACAACCTTATAATTTTTGACAAGAATTATTCCAATTTCTCTGTTAGCATTCTAGTATCTTCAGCAATATGTGAACCGTGAACTTCCTGATGTTCAAGCTGGATTTAGAAAAGGCAGAGGAACCAGAGATCAAATTGCCAACATCTGCTGGATCATGGAAAAAGCAAGAGAGTTCCAGAAAAACATCTATTTCTGCTTTATTGACTATGCCAAAGCCTTTGACTGTGTAGATCACAATAAACTCTGGAAAATTCTGAGAGAGATGGGAATACCAGACCACCTGATCTGCCTCTTGAGAAATCTGTATGCAGGTCAGGAAGCAACAGTTAGAACTGGTCATGGAACAACAGACTGGTTCCAAATAGGAAAAGGAGTACGTCAAGGCTGTATATTGTCACCATGTTTATTTAACTGATATGCAGAGTACATCATGAGAAATGCTGGACTGGAGGAAACACAAGCTGGAATCAAGATTGCTGGGAGAAATATCAATAACCTCAGATATGCAGATGATACCACCCTTATGGCAGAAAGTGAAGAGGAACTAAAAAGCCTCTTGATGAAAGTGAAAGTGGAGAGTGAAAAGGTTGGCTTAAAGCTCAACATTCAGAAAACGAAGATCATGGCATCTGGTCCCATCACTACATGGGAAATAGATGGAGAAACAGTGGAAACAGTGTCAGAATTTATTTTTCTGGGCTCCAAAATCACTGCAGATGGTAACTGCAGCCATGAAATTAAAAGACGCTTGCTCCTTGGAAGGAAGGTTATGACCAACCTAGATAGCATATTCAAAAGCAGAGACATCACTTTGCCAACAAAGGTTCGCCTAGTCAAGGCTATGGTCTTTCCTGTGGTCATGTATGGATGTGAGAGCTGGACTGTGAAGAAGGCTGAGCGCCAAAGAATTGATGCTTTTGAACTGTGGTGTTGGAGAAGACTCTTGAGAGTCCCTTGGACTGCGAGGAGATCCAACCAGTCCATTCTGAAGGAGATCAGACCTGGGATTTCTTTGGAGGGAATGATGCTCAAGCTGAAACTCCAGTATTTTGGCCACCTCATGCGAAGAGTTGACTCATTGGAGAAGACTCTGATGCTGGGAGGGATTGAGGGCAGGAGGAGAAGGGGACGACAGAGGATGAGATGGCTGGATAGCATCACTGGCTCGATGAATGTGAGTCTGGGTGACCTCCGAGAGCTGGTGATGGATAGGGAGGCCTGGCGTGCTGCGTTTCATGGGGTCGCAAGGAGTCGGACATGACTGAGCGACTGATCTGATCTGATCTGATCTTTAAGTAGCATTCAGACTCTCTTATTTGGTCCATTTAGATCTATCTCTGGACACACACCCCATCCCACATAGGACAAGAAGATTACACTCTTACTTCTCCCTCTCAGGTCTCTCCAACCACATCTTTGATTGAGACTCACAGCACTTGCATTGTGTTCTAGTACTTGATGTAGTTGGAACAATGGTGCCCAAGAACACCCACATCAATTTTTCAAAACATGGAAATACATTACTTTGTATAACAAAGAAATTTGCAGATGGGATTAAATTAAGGAAATCTCAAATTAGGAGGATTATCCTTGTAGGCTCAGTGTCAGCATAAGTGTCCTCACAAGGGAAAAAGAGAGGCTGGAAGGTCAGAGTAGAGAAGATGCGATGGAAACAGAGGTCAGAATAGGAGGGAGCCAGGGTCATGTGAACCAAGGAACACAGTGGTATTAAGGAGCCAGAAAGACAAGGAAAAAGATTCTACCCTAGAGGCTCCAGAAAGAGCACAACTCTGTCAACACCTTGATTTTAGCTCAGTGAGACCTGTTTCAGACCTCTGATCTTCGGAACCATAAGATGATAATTTTTGTATTGTTTCAAATTTTTGAAAGCTTGTTAGAGCAACAATGGAAAACTCATACAGCACCACCACTAAGTCTCCCGGGTGTTTTGTCCATAGGTTATACACTATTTGGTCTTGAGTGCTTTATATATGTTCTTTTATTTAGTCCTGTAAACCACCGTGACTCCTATTTTATGGAGGAAGAACTGAAATTTAAGGTTTTAGAATCTTGGTAGATATCACACAAGCAAAGAGCAGGCCTGGGGCTTACACATGACCTACTGTAGGTGGAGTCCTGATGCTTTACATTCCACTGGCTCCATGATGGGAAGTGTAAAGACCACCAAAAGGGCTATGCTTAGTCATTAATGCCTTTCTTGTACAGTTCTTCTGTGTATTATGCCCATGTGCTGGACTGTGCTATGCTTAGTCACTCAGTCGTGTCCAGCTCTTTGCAACCCCATGGACTATAGCCCACCAGGCTCCTCTGTCCATGGGGATTCTCCAGGCAAGAATACTGAAGTGGGTTGCCATGCCCTCCTCCAGAGGATCTTCTGAACCCAGGGATTGAACAGGGCTGTGGTCCCTAAAAGCACTAGACCGTTCAGGTATGACCTAAGTCAAATCCCTTATGATTATACAGTGGAAGTGAGAAATAGATTTAGGGGACTAGATCTGATAGATAGAGTGCCTGATGAATGTTGGATGGAGGTTCGTGACATTGTACAGGAGACAGGGATCAAGACCATCCCCATTGAAAAGAAATTCAAAAAAGCAAAATGGCTGTCTGAGGAGGCCTTACAAATAGCTGTGAAAAGAAGAGAAGTGAAAAGCAAAGGAGAAAAAAAAAAGATATAAACATCTGAATGCAGAGTTCCAAAGAATAGCAAGGAGAGATAAGAAAGCCTTCTTTAGCGATTAACGCAAAGAAATAGAGGAAAACAACAGAATGGGAAAGACTAGAGAGCTCTTCAAGAAAATTAGAGATACCAAAGGAACATTTCATGAAAAAATCGGCTCGATAAAGGACAGAAATGGTATGGACCTAACAGAAGCAGAAGATATTAAGAAGAGATGGAAAGAATACACAGAAGAACTGTACAAAAAAGAGCTTCACGACCCAGATAATCACGATGGTGTGATCACTCACCTAGAGCCAGACATCCTGGAATGTGAAGTCAAGTGGGCCTTAGAAAGCATTACTATGAACAAAACTAGTGGAGGTGATGGAATTCCAGTTGAGCTATTCCAAATCCTGAAAGATGATGCTGTGAAAGCGTTGCACTCAGTATGCCAGCAAATTTGGAAATCTCAGCAGTAGCCACAGGACTGGAAAAGGTCAGTTTTCATTCCAATCCCAAAGAAAGGCAATGCCAAAGAATGCTCACACTACCGCACAATTGCAGTCATCTCACACACTAGTAAAGTAATGCTCAAAATTCTCCAAGCCAGGCTTCAGCAATATATGAATGGTGAACTTCCTGATGTTCAAGCTGGATTTAGAAAAGGCAGAGGAACCAGAGACCAAATTGCCAACATCCACTGGATCATCGAAAAAGCAAGAGAGTTCCAGAAAAACATCTATTTCTGCTTTATTGACTATGCCAAAGCCTTTGACTGTGTGGATCATAATAAACTGTGGAAAATTGTGAAAGAGATGGGAATACCAGACCACCTGACCTGCCTCTTGAGAAACCTGTATCCAGGTCAGGAAGCAACAGTTAGAACTGGTCATGGAACAACAAACTGGTTCCAAATAGGAAAAGGAGTACGTCAAGGCTGTATATTGTCACCCTGCTTATGTAACTTCTATGCAGAGCACATGATGAGAAAAGCTGGACTGGAGGAAGCACAAGCTGGAATCAAGATTGCCCGGAGAAATATCAATAACCTCCGATATGCAGATGACAACACTCTTATGGCAGAAAGTGAAGAGGAACTAAAAAGCCTCTTGATGAAAGTGAAAGTGGAGAGTGAAAAAGTTGGCTTAAAGCTCAACATTCAGAAAACGAAGATCATGGCATCTGGTCCCATCACTTCATGGGAAATAGATGGGGAAACAGTGGAAACAGTGTCAGACTTTATTTTTCTGGGCTCCAAAATCACTGCAGATGGTGACTGCAGCCATGAAATTAAAAGACGCTTACTCCTTGGAAGGAAAGTTATGACCAACCTAGACAGCATATTCAAGAGCAGAGACATTACTTTGCCAACAAAGGTTCGCCTAGTCAAGGCTACGGTTTTTCCTGTGGTCATGTATGGATGTGAGAGCTGGACTGTGAAGAAGACTGAGCACCGAAGAATTGATGCTTTTGAACTGTGGTGTTGGAGAAGACTCTTGAGAGTCCCTTGGATTGCAAGGAGATCCAACCAGTCCATTCTGAAGGAGATCAATCCTGGAATTTCTTTGGAAGGAATGATGCTAAAGCTGAAACTCCAGTACTTTGGCCATCTCATGTGAAGAGTTGACTCATTGGAAAATACTCTGATGCTTGGAGGGATTGGGGGCAAGAGGAGAAGGGGACGACAGAGGATGAGATGGCTGGATGGCATCACTGACTCGATGGATATGAGTCTGAGTGAACTCCGGGAGTTGGTGATGGACAGGGAGGCCTGGCGTGCTGCAATTCATGGGGTCGCAAAGAGTCGGACAGGACTGAGCAACTGAACTGAACTGTGGTCAGTAAAGCTTTAATCTACTTGTTTGCTGATGGATGGAGCTGCACTCCTTCCCTGTTAGTTGTTTGTCCTGAGGCAACCCAGTCCTGGAGCTACAGGTTCTATGGTAAGGCTAATGGTAATAACTTCCATGAAGGTTTATGCCAATGGGCATTTTTTAGGAGTGCTGCTGCCAGTGCCCTTGTCCACCAGAACAAGACCTAGTTCTATCCACCAACAGTTTTTCCCTTCAGGAAGCTTACACAGACCTCTTAGATAGCCTTATCCGCAGAGCACAGACAGCGGAAATAAGAAAAACTACATTCCTGCAGCCTCCAGAATAAAAAACACAATCACAGAAAGTTAATCAAAATGAAAATGCAGACGATTATGTCCCAGGTGAAGAAACAAGTAAAACACCAGAAAAATAACTAAATGAAGTGGAGATAGACAGCTTACCAGAAAAAGAATTCAGAATAGTGATGGTGAAGATGATCTAGGATCTCAGAAAAAGAATGGAAGCAATGGAGGCAAAAATTGAGAAGATGTAAGGAATGTTTAACAAAGACTTGGAAGAACTACAGAACAAACAGAGATGAACAACACAATAATTGAAATAAAAAATATATTAGAAGGAATCGATAGCAGCATAACTGAGGCAGAAGAACAGAAAAGTGACCCAAAAGAAAGTATGGTGGAAATCACTACCACAGAATAGAATAAAGAAAAAAGAATGAAAACAATGAAGACAGCTTAAAACATCTCTGGGACAACATTAAATGCACCAATATTTCCATTATAGTGATCCCAGAAGGAGAAGAGAGAGAGAAAGGACCTGAGAAAATATTTAACTAGATAATAGCTGAAATTTGAAATTTTTCCTAACATGAGAAAGAAAACCATCAGGAAAGTCCAGGAAACACAGAGAGTCTCAAGCAGCATAAATTCAAGGAGGAACATGCTAAGACACATAGACACCAAGTTGACAAAAATTAAAGACAAAGATAAAATGCTAAAAAACAACAAGGGAAAAAAGAAAAATAATATATAAGGGAACTCTCATAAGGTTAACAGCTGATTTCTCAGCAGAAGCTCTGCAAGCCAGAAGAATCTGGCATGATATATTTAAAGTGACGAAAGGGAAGAACCTAGAACCAAGAATATGAGGTGAAGCTTTCATTCAGATTGATGGAAATATCAAAATCTTTACATATAAGCAAATAATAAGAGAATTCAGCACTAAACCAGCCTACAACAAATGCTAAAGGAACTTCTCTAGACAGGAAGCACAAGAGAACAGAAAAGGCTGCCAAAAAAAAAAAAAAAATTAAGAAAATGGTAATAGGAACATATGTATTAATAATTACCTTAAATGTAAACAGATTAAATGCACTAACCAGAAGACATAGACTGGTTGAGTGGGTACAGAAACCAGACTCGCACGTGTGCTATCTACAAGGGACCCAATTCTGACCTTGGAACACACACAGATTGAAAGTGAGGGGATAGGAGAAGTTATTCCACCAAAACAGAAATCAAAAGACAGCTGGAGTAACAATATTCATATTAGACAAAATAGATTTTAAAACAAAGACTGTTACAAGAGACAAAAGATACTACATAATGATCAAGATATCAATCCAAGAATATATAACAGTTGTAAATATATATGTACCCAATATAGGAATACCTCAATACATAAGGGAAATGTTAACAACCATAAATAGAGAAATTACCAGTAACACAATATAGTGGGGGACTTTTAACACCCCAGTTTCACCAATGGACAGATCATCCAAACAGAAAATTAATAAGGAAATACAGGGTTTTAATGACACATCAGACCAGAAGGACTTACCCCAAAGCCGCAGATCACACATTCTTCTCAAGTGCAAACAGAACATTCACCAGGATTGAACATATGCTGGGCCACATGGTGAGCCTTGGCAAATTTAGGAAAATTGAAATAATATCAAGCATCTTTTCCACATAATGCTATAAGTTTAGAAATAAACTCCAAGAAAAAACTATAAACAGGTTACATGTGGAGGCTAAACAATATACTGCTAACCAAATGATCACTGAAGAAATTAAATAGGAAACTGAAAAAATTTCTAGAGACAAATGAAAATGAAAGCACGATGATCCAAAACCTATGGGATGCAGTGACAGCAGTTCTAAGAGGGGAGTTTATAGCAAGAAACAAGCAAAATCTCAAATAAACAAATTAAATTTACACTTTAAACAATGAGGAAAAAGAACAGATAAAACCTAAAATGAGTAGAAGAAAAGAAATCATAAAGATCAGAGCAGAAATAAGAGAAATAGATAAAAAGAAAACAAAAGCTGCTTCTCTGAAAAGATAAACAAAATGAATAAACCTTTAGCCAGACACATCAAGGAAAAAGTGGAGAGGACTCAAGTCAATAAAATTAGAAATGAAAAAGAAATTACAACTGACACTGCAAAAATACAAAGGATCAAAAGGTATTACTACAAGCAACTGTATGCAAATAAAATGGACAACCTGGAAGAAATGGACAGATTCGTAGAAAGGTACAGTCTCCCGAGACTGAATTGAGAAGAAATGGACAATATGAACAGATCAGTCACAAGCACTGAAATTGGATTTGTAATTTAACTCCCCAAAACAAAAGTCCAGGACCTGATTGCTTTATATGCAAATTCTATCAGGTGTTTAGAGAAGAGCTAACACCTATCCTTCTGAAACGCTTCCAAAAAATTGCAGAGGAAGGAATACTTCTAAACTCATTTTATGAGGCCATCATCACCCTAATACTAAAGCCATACAAAGATACCACAGAAAAAGAAAATTAGAGGCCAATATTATTGATGAACATAGATGTAAAAATCCTCAACAAAATACAAGCAATCCAAATCCAACAATATATTAAAAGGATCATACATCACAATCAAATGGGATTTATCCTAAGGATGCAAGGATTTTTCAGTATCCTCAAATTAATCAGTGTGGCACCCCACATCAACAAATTGAAGAGTAAAAATCATATGATCATCTGAATAGATGCAGAAAAAGGTTTTGACAAAATTCAGCACCCATTACTGATAAAAGCTCTCCAGAAAGTGGGCATAAAGGAAACATACCTCAACATAATAAAAGCCATTTACAACAAACCTACAGTTAACATCACAGTCAATGGTGCACAGCTGAAGGCATTTCCTCTAAGATCAGGAACAAGACAATGATGTCTACGGTCACCAATTTTATTCAACGTAGTTGTGGGAGTCCCAGCTATAGCATTCAGGGAAGAAAAAGAAATAAAAGGAATTCAAATAGGAAAAGAAGTTAAATGTCACTGTTTGCAGATGATACTGTATGTAGAAGATCCTAAAGACATTACCAGAAAACTGGTAAAATCACTAGAGCTCATCAATGAATTTTTTAAAGCTGCAGGCTACAAAACCAACACATCAAAACCTGTTGCATTTCTATACACTAACAACAAAAATTTGGAAAACTCGGCAGTGGCCACAGGACTGGAAAAGGTGAGTTTTCATTCCAATCCCAAAGAAAGGCAATGCCAAAGAATGCTCAAACTACCGCACAATTGCACTCATCTCATAGGCTAGTAAAGTAATGCTCAAAGTTCTCCAAGCCAGGCTTCAGCAATACGTGAACTGTGAACTTTCAGATGTTCAAGCTGGTTTTAGAAAAGGCAGAGGAAGCAGAGACCAAATTGCCAACATCTGCTGGATCATGGAAAAAGCAAGAGAGTTCCAGAAAAATATCTATTTCTGCTTTATTGACTATGCCAAAGCCTTGGACTGTGTGGATCACAATAAACTATGGAAAATTCTGAAAGAGATGGGAATACTAGACCACCTGACCTCCCTCTTGAGAAACCTTTATGCAGGTCAGGAAGCAACAGTTAGAACTGGCCATGGAACAACAGACTGATTCCAAATAGGAAAAGGAGTACATCAAGGCTGTATATTGTCACCCTGCTTATTTAACTTGTATACAGAGTACATCATGAGAAACACTGGACTGGAAGAAGCACAAGCTGGAATCAAGATTGCGGGGAGAAATATCAATCACCTCAGATATGCAGATGACACCACCCTTATGGCAGAAAGTGAAGAGGAACTAAAAAGCCTCTTGATGAAAGTGAAAGTGGAGAGTGAAAAAGTTGACTTAAAGCTCAACATTCAGAAAACAAAGATCATGGCATCTGGTCCCATCACTACATGGGAAATAGATAGGGAAACAGTGGAAACAGTGTCAGACTTTATTTTTCTGGGCTCCAAAATCACTACAGATGGTGAGTGCAGCCATGAAATTAAAAGACGCTTACTCCTTGGAAGGAAAGTTATGACCAACCTAGATAGCATATTGAAAAGCAGAGACATTACTTTGCCAACAAAGGTCCGTCTAGTCAAGGCTATGGTTTTTCCTGTGGTCATGTATGAATGTGAGAGTTGGACTGTGAAGAAAGCTGAGCGCCGAAGAATTGATGCTTTTGAACTGTGGTGTTGGAGAAGACTCTTGAGAGTCCCTTGGACTGCAAGGAGATCCAACCAGTCCATTCTGAAGGAGATCAGCCCTGGGATTTCTTTGGAAGGAATGATGCTATCATCCCAGTACTTTGGCCATCTCATGTGAAGAGTTGACTCATTGGCAAAGACTCTGATGCTGGGAGTGATTGGGGGCCGGAGGAGAAGGGGATGACAGAGGATGAGATGGCTGGATGGCATCACTGACTTGATGGATGTAAGTCTGTGTAAATTCCGGGAGTTGGTGATGGACAGAGAGGCCTGGCGTGCTGCGATTCATGGGGTTGCGAAGAGTCGGACATGACTGAGCAACTGAACTGCATTGAACAACAAAAAATTAGAAAGAGAAACTTAAGAAAAAATTCCATTTACCATCACATTAAGAAAGAATAAAATATCTAGGGATAAACCTAACAACAGATATTTACTCTGAAAACCATAAGACACTGGTAAAAGTACATAAACAGATGGAAAGATATACTATGTTATTGGGTTGGAAGAATAATATTGTCAAAGTGACTTTACCCTTGAAGGCAATCTATAGATTCAATGCAATCCTTATCAAATTACCAATGACATTTTTCACAGAACTAGAACAAAGTGTCTTAAAATTTGTATGGGACACAAAAGACCTTGAATAGTGAAAACAGCCTTGAGAAAGAAAATTGGATATGGAGGAATCAGTTTCCCTGACTGCAGACTATAGTACAAAATTATAGTGATCAAAATAGTATGGTACTGGCACAAAAATAGAATTGTAGATCAATGGGACAGAGTAGCCAGCCCAGAAATAAACCCACACACATGTGGTCAAATGTCTCTTCAATAAACAGTGCTAGGAAAATTGGACAGCTACAAGTAAAAGAGTGAAATTAGATCATCCTTTAACACCATACACAAAAATAAGCTCAAAATGGATTAAAGACCTAAATGTGAAACCAAACAGTATAAAACTCTGGGAGGAAAACATAGGCAAAACATTCTCTGACATAAATTGCAGCAATATATTTTTGATCCATCTTCCAGAATAGTGAAAATAAAAGCAAAAATAAACCATGGGACCTACTTAAACTCAAAAGCTTTTGCATAGTGAAAGAAGTGGTAAACAAAACAAGAAGATGACCCATAGACTGGAAGAAAATAAGTTTTTTTTTTTTTTTTATTGTGACAAGGGATTAGCAAATGACAAAGGATTAGTCTCCAAAATCTACAAACATTTCTTGAAGCTCAACATCATTAAAATAAAAAACCCTGTCAAAAAATGGGCAGAAGGCTTAAATAGACATTTCTCCTAAGTAGACATACAAATGACCAAGAGGCACATGAAAAGATGTTCAGCATCACTAATTATTAGAGAAATGCAAATCAAAACTACAATGAGATATCACTTCACAAGAGTCAAAATGGCTAACATCAGAAAAATTCGACAAACAGTAGATGCTAGTGATGGTGTGGAGAGAAGGGAACCTTCCTACACTGTTAATGGGTATGTAAACTGGTAGAGTCACTAAGGAGAACCATAGTGGAAGTTTCTTGCTGCTGCTGCTGCTGCTAAGTCGCTTCAGTCGTGTCCGACTCTGTGCGACCCCATAGATGGCAGCCCACCAGGGCCCCCCGTCCTTGGGATTCTCCAGGCAAGAACACTGGAGTGGGTTGCCATTTCCTTCTCCAGTGGAAGTTCCTTAAAAAAACAAAAATTAGAGCTACCATATGACCCTGCATTCCCACTCTGGGGTATGCATCTGTAGGAAAACATAATTCAAAATGATACATGCACCCAAATCTTCATTGCAGCACGGTTTACAATAGCCAAGACATGGACACAACCTAAATGTCCATAAGATGAAGAATGAATGAATAATATGTGGTACATATATACAAGGTTACTCAGAAAGAATGAAATAATGCCATTTTTAGCAACATGGATAGACCTAGAGATTGTTACACTGAGTGAGGTAAGTCAGACAGAGAAGCAGAAGAATTATATGGCATCCCTTATATGCAGAATCTGAAAAAAAAAAAAAAAAGATAACAAATGTAGTTCTTTATGAAACAGACTTAGAGAATGAATTTATGGTTGCCAGTGGGAAGGATAGCGGGGAGGGATAGTTAGGGAGTTTGGAATGGATGGGTACTACTACTACTACTACTAAGTCACTTCAGTCGTGTCCGACTCTATGCGACCCCAGAGACGGCAGCCCACCAGGCCTCCCTGTCCCTGGGATTCTCCAGGCAAGAACACTGGAGTGGGTTGCCATTTCCTTCTTCAATGCAGGAAAGTGAAAAGTGAAAGAGAAGTCACTCAGTCATGTCCGACTCTAGCTACCCATGGACTGCAGCCCAGGCTCCTCCGTCCGTGGGATCTTCCAGGCGCTATATTTAAAATCGATAACCAATAAGAACCTACTATGTAGCACATGGAACTCTGCTCAATGTTATGTGGCAGCCTGGATGGGAATGGAGTTTGGAAGAGAAAGGATACATGTATATGTTGAATCTCTTTGCTGTCCACCTGAAACTGTCACAACATTGTTAATTGACTGTATGCCAATACAAAATAAAAAGTTTAATTAAAAAAAAAAAGAAAAGCATCAAATTCATTAACATGAGATATCTGTTCTTTATGATTAGCAGTAATGTTTCACCAAGATGTTTGCTTGACTACATATATTTCCCTGGCCAAAAGAAATTTCATAAGTACTTACTTGTCCCCTACTTTTCAAAGCAGTCCCCTCAGATACTGAGTGGATGCTTCCTGGGCTACATTTGGTGGGAATAAAATGCCCATGTATTCTTACTATAGATTGTTTACTGGTTATTTGCATCAATAAAAACATACAAGTGCTGGTGAAATAATGAGTAGTCTGGGACACCCTAGCCTCACATAGAGGTAAACCAAGAATGAGGTATGAAAAACTCTCTCTTTCTCTGTCTCTCTCTCTCGGAGGCCAAAGAAGTGCTGGCTGTGATGTCTCTTCTTTCTGGAAATTTCAGTGTTAATGTAAGGTGAGACCTGAATTTCCCCTTAAGAAAGAGGCCTATGCCGCCACCCCCATCATATTGAATCTTCTCTAAGCATTTTTCAGACAGTTCCTCAATGTGGATGACAAGGCAGTAGTATGACAAGCTTTGATGGACAGTCCTTCACATTTGTGCTGGACAAGAGGCCAGGCTTGGAGAGAACATCATCACCCTGAGCAGCACCAGCCAGGAGTGCCAGTTTCTTTCTCACTTTTCTGCATTTGTCTTATTTTTTTTTCTTTCCATTTCTTCCTCCTTTTCTCTAACTCAACATTGCCTTTCTGTCTCCTTATTCTTTCTTTCTGAAATTAAATCTCTCTGAAAATTGTTGTTTATAATACCCTTCCTATATCCCCTTCCTGCTCTATACTTTCCCCCTCTAGGTCATTCACTGAAATGACTGGTTAGGACATGCCTTAAATAGAAGCTCTGAGAAATCTTCAGACCTTCTGTCTGGTCATTCTTTACTCAACTCATGCTCATTTAAAATTATCTCATAATTATTCCAATAAATTAAAAAAAAAAAAACCACACAGATCTTCTAGTGATGCCCATAGTTGATAGGGACAGAGTAAAGGGGCAAAGCAAGCTCAGTGGTAAAGAACTTGTCTGCCAATGCAGGAGATGCGGGTTTGATTCCTAGATTGGGAAGATCCTCTGCAGAAGGAAATAGCAACCCACTCCAGTATTCTTGCTTTGGAAACCTCATGGACAGAGGAGCCTGGAAGGCTACAGTCCATGGGGTCACAAAAGAGTCAAACATGACTTAGCAACTAAACAACAACAACAAAGGCACAAAGTAGATAATTAAATAGCTAATCCCACTATGGTACTGTAAGTAGAGAAAAAAGTATGGAGACCCCTGTAAGTTAATGATCACTCAAGAATACTTTGGATCAGATCAGTTCAATTCGGTTCAGTCGCTCAGTCGTCTCTGACTCTTTGCGACCCCATGAATCGCAGCACGCCAGGCCTCCCTGTCTATCACCAACTCCTGGAGGTCACTCAGACTCACGTCCATCAAGTCAGTGATGCCATCCAGCCATCTCATCCTCTGTTGTCCCCTTCTCCTCCTGCCCCCAATCCCTCCCAGCATCAGAGTCTTTTCCAATGAGTCAATTCTTGGCATGAGGTGGCCAAAATATTGGAGTTTCAGCTTTAGCATCATTCCTTCCAAAGAAATCCCAGGACTGATCTCCTTCAGAATGGACTGGTTGGTTACCTGATGCAAAAAGCTTATTCACTGATAAGACCCTGATGCTGGGAAAGACTGAAGGCAAAAGGAGAACGGGGTGGCAGATGAGATGGTTAGATAGCATCATCGATTCAATGGACGTGAGTCTGAGCAAACTCCACGAGACAGTGAAAGACACGGACAGCTGGCATGCTGCAGTCCATGGGGTCACAAAGAATTAGATGACGACTGATTGAACAATAACAACAAGAATGCAGGTTTGCTTAGCCACAAAACCAAGCAGGTTTGGTTAGCAACAAAACCATGCAGCAGAATCATGAGACATGACCCCAAACAATAAAACAACGGTGGCATGAGACCCATATCCTGCCCAGTGACTCCACTAAGTTAATTATTCCTACGACATCCTCCTCTCAGCACTAAAAACAAAAATATAAGAAAAGGGGGACATTATACTAAAACCTGGTGGCTCAGATGGTAAAAGCATCTGCCTGCAATGAGGGAGACCTGGGTTCGATCCCTGGGTCAGGAAGATCCCCTGAAGAAGGAAATGGCAACCCACTCCAGTAATTCCATGAATGGAGGAAATGAATTCTGGAAAATTCCATGAATGGAGGAGCCTGGTGGGCTACAGTCCATGGGGTTGCAAAGAGTTGGACACGACTGAGTGACTTCACTTCACTTCATACTAAAACTTAAGATGACTTACAATTTTTAGCGTATGTTACCAGGTTTTGCTCATTTTCATTGTGCCATGACTGTCTTGGCTTGACCATGTAGAGACTAGTAAACTCCTCCACCCGACTAAAGAATGAGGAAGAAGGTGGTCTTCTCCTCTTCACTTTCCCTTTGATTACAAACCTGCAGCCCACTAAGATCTAAGTTCTCACCTACTCACTTGTAAGCCCCGAAAGCATCCAGTTCAAATAAATCAGTATTTGAATAAATAAATAAATTGAATAAATCACATCCTATTTGCATAACTATCATTTTGCCTCTCACTGAACTCTTTCTGCCCTGAGACATAAAGGACCAGAGCCTCTTGGAGCCCCCAAAATGCCACCTAACAGTTTAATAGCCACCAGTTTTTCCTAATGTTTCTTACATTTTGCCTTCTAACAGGTATGGGCTCATCAATATTAATTATGTCTTTGTATTCAAAACTTTTGAAAAACAGTTCCTTAATTTCTCTGGTAAAATACATTTCTTGTAAGAAACAACTTCCCCCTTTTTCCCCTAGAAGTCTGATGAGTTCCTATATTAATTGGGTATATAAAGTTAACCTTTCAGACAAAGAAGACTCCTATATTCACAACCCCACTTATATTTGCAGAACAATTCTGTATTATTATGGTAATAGCATGGCTTCTGTCCCTTTACTATGCAAATTTTTCCATTTTAGCTGAGTAAATACTTCCTATCTGCCTACTGAAATGATTTGAAAACCAAAGTTGCACAATGTGTAAGAGCAGACTGTCTTGGTGAATTCTGAAGACTTCTTACAAAGAAGTTTTTAGGGTAAAAGGTTAACTCCTCCTTAAGTGGTTTAGCAGCTGTCACAGAGAAAGCAGGCCCAACAATAACATGAGATCCCTTTAAGTAAAATTCAATTTTAGAGTTTGGCAGGAAGATAAAATTTGTAAACTTGGGATTTCAATGCTAAAGTTTTCTTTTAGTATTTTTTCAATGCTTACTGGGGGGAAAAAAATGTCTACAACCACATCAACATAAGCATGTGTGTGTTAGGGGAAGCACACTGACTGAAACTGCCCACCCTGGCCAGATTCCATTGTAACTATTGCATGAGTTTTATGACAGGAGCTTCTGGTAAGGAACACGGAACTAATAAGCCTCCACCAACCAGAACAGTTCGGGAAAGGTCAAAAGGAGACACCACATGTCTGAACACCTCCCAGAATCCTTCTCTCTGGCATCCATCTTGGCTGAACAAGGCATGCACCACCAGGAAGGACCCTGAGTCAGAATGATTGGCTAAAGATAACCTGGAAACTAATCCCATCACCATAAATCCTGAGACTGCAAGCCATGTGATAGAGCTGTTCTCCTGGGTTCCCTTACCCTACTGCTCTCCACCCAGGTGCCCTTTCCCAATAAAATCTCTTGCTTTGTCAGCACGTGTGTCTCCACAGACAATTCATTTCCGAGTGTTAGACAAGAGCCCAGTTTCGACCCTGGAAGAGGTCCCCTTTCCTGCAACATATGTACATGTATGAAGACCAGAAGCTATGCTCATGGGTAAGAATGGGCACTTTTCTTCCAGTTGTAGACAAGGGGGCCCCTTGTTAGTCTAGATTATCTGCCAGCTGCTTCTCTATGAGCAGAGGTGGTGAGACACTTTGGGAGCACTCTGTTCTTCGAAGAGGCCCTCTGTGACGTCTTCATTGTGCAAAGATAAGGTGTGTTAAGTTTTATACTGCTGCTACAACAATTTACCACAAACTTAGTGGCCCTAAAAGGCACACATATATTATATTACAGCTTTGTAGGTCAGAGTCTGACATGAGACCCATGAGGCTAAAATCAAGGAGTCAGCAGAACTGCATTCCTTCCTGAAGTTTCTAGGGAGAATAATCCATTTCCTTACTCTCTCCAGGTTCTGTGGGCTACCTGTATTTCTTGGATCATGACCCCTTCTTCCAGAAATGATTGGATAAATGTTTTTCACATAAAATCACACCAACTCTTCTGTTTCTCTTTTTTATTTTTAAGGATATTTGTGATTACATTGGACTCACCTAGCTATTTCAATATGATCTCTCTATTTTAAGATCAGCTGATTAGCAAACTTAACTATCCTTTGCTATATAGCATAACATACTCACAGTTTCCAGGGACTAGGATGCCTGGCAGCCATCTTTGGGTAGCCATTATTCTGCCTACCACATACGATACATAATAACAATTCTAAGACTTTAACTTATACCACCAGGAGATACAGAGCTTTTGAAACACTTCCTATGCCCCAGGTGCAACTCTAGGAGGTAAAGAAATTTTAGGAATGAAGGCAGGCATGAGACTCTGAGAGGAAGGCTTCCACCAATCATGTGTATGCTTTTAACACTAGCCACTCTGATGTTCTAGCAAGCTTTGATAGGATACTGACCACATGGATATGAATTAGAAGAGTTATAACTTTGAAGTCTAAGCAGGGGACCCCACAGGGATATGGACCAGTGAGGATTCCACAGCAGTAAACAAGTGTTGTGGGTCTCTGACGGTCAAGTTTTTTTCAGTAACAGAAGCTGCAGCGCTAGTGGGTTGATTGAACTTCTCAGTTCTCCCTGTAAATTTTGAATTTGAAGTTGGTCTCTATTCCTTTTGAACTGAGTAGGTCTAAACCCAAATTAACCTTAGATTTGTTGGACTAGTGGAATGGGCACCAAAGAAAAGCCCAAAAGGGAGGTGCTGCATTTCTTGTTAATATAAACAGAAATGGACCATATCAATTATATATATTTATGATATCCATACCTCGTCCAAGGTAAGAAGCAGTGGCTGCACTTTGCTGGAGCAGCCGTGAAGAGATACCCCATGCCCAAGGTAAGAGAAACCCAAGTAAGACGGAAGGTCTTGCAAGAGGACATCAGAGGGCAGACACACTGAAACCATAATCACAGAAAACTAGTCAATCTAATCACACTAGGACCACAGCCTTGTCTAACTCAATGAAACTAAGCCATGCCCGTGGGGCAACCCAAGACAGGCGGGTCATGGTGGAGAGATCTGACAGAATGTGGTCCACTGGAGACGGGAATGGCAAACCACTTCAGTATTCTTGCCTTGAGAACCCCATGAACAGTATGAAAATGCAAAATGATAGGATACTGAAAGAGGAACTCCCCAGGTCAGTAGGTGCCCAATATACTACTGGAGATCAGAAGAGAAACAACTCCAGAAAGAATGAAGGGATGGATCCAAGGCAAAAAGAATACCCAGCTGTGGATGTGACTGGTGATAGAAGCAAGGTCCAATGTTGTAAAGAGCAATATTGCATAGAAACCTGGAATGTCAGGTCCATGAATCAAGGCAAATCGAAGTGGTCAAACAAGAGATGGCAAGAGTGAATGTTGATATTCTAGGAATCAGCGAACTGAAATTGACTGGAATGGGTGAATTTAACTCAGATGACCATTATATCTACTACTGCGGGCAGGAATCCCCAGAAGAAATGGAGTAGCCATCATGGTCAACAAAAGAGTCCGAAGTGCAGTACTTGGATGCAGTCTCAAAAATGACAGAATGATCTCTGTTCGTTTCCAAGGCAGAGCATTCAATATCACAGTAATCCAACTCTATGCCCCAACCAGTAATGCTGAAGAAGCTGAAGTTGAAAGGTTCTATAAAGACCTACAAGACCTTTTAGAACTAACACCCAAAAAAGATGTCCTTTTCATTATAGGGGACTGGAATGCAAAAGTAGGAAGTCAAGGAACATCTGGAGTAACAGGCAAATTTGGCTTTGGAATACAGAATAAAGCAGGGCAAAGACTAATAGAGTTTTTCCAAGAAAATGCACTGGTCATAGCAAACATCCTCTTCCAACAACACAAGAGAAGACTCTACACATGTACATCACCAGATGGTCAACATCGAAATCAGATCGATTATATTTTTTGCAGCCAAAGATGGAGAAGCTCTATACAGTCAACAAAAACAAGACTGGGAGCTGACTGTGGCTCAGATCATGAACTCCTTATTACCAAATTCAGACTTAACTTAACCACTAGACCATTCAGGTATGACCTAAATCAAATCCCTTATGATTATACAGTGGAAGTGAGAAATAGATTTAAGGGCCTAGATCTGATAGATACAGTGCCTGATGAACTATGGAATGAGGTACATGACATTGTACAGGAGACAGGGATCAAGACCATCCTCATGGAAAAGAAATGCAAAAAAGCAAAATGGCTGTCTGAGGAGGCCTTACAAATAGCTGTAAAAAGAAGAGAAGCGAAAAAAAAAAGGAGAAAAGGAAAGATATAAGTATCTGAATGCAGAATTCCAAAGAATAGCAAGAAGAGATAAGAAAGCTTTCATCAGCGATCAATAAAGAATAGAGGAAATCAACAGAATGGGAAAGACTAGAGATCTCTTCAAGAAAATTAGAGATACCAAGGGAACATTTCATGCAAAGATGGGCTCGATAAAGGACAGAAATGGTATGGACCTAACAGAAGCAGAAGACATTAAGAAGAGATGGAAAGAATACACGGAAGAACTGTATAAAAAAGATAACCCAGATAATCATGATGGTGTGATCACTGACCTAGAGCCAGACATCCTGGAATGTGAAGTCCAAGTGGGCCTTAGAAAGCATCACTATGAACAAAGCTAGTGGAGGTGATGGCATTCCAGTTGAGCTATTTCAAACCCTGAAAGATGATGCTGTGAAAGTGTTGCACTCAATATGCCAGCAAATTTGGAAAACTCAGCAGTGGCAACAGGACTGGAAATGGTCAGTTTTTATTCCAATCCCAAAGAAAGGCAATGCCAAAGAATGTCAAACTACCGCACAATTGCACTCATCTCACATGCTAGTAAAGTAATGCTCAAAATTCTCCAAGCCAGGCTTCAGCAGTACATGAACTGTGAAATTCCAGATTTCAAGCTGGTTTTAGAAAAGGCAGAGGAACCAGAGATCAAATTGCCAACATCCACTGGATGGATCATGGAAAAAGCAAGAGAGTTCCAGAAAAACATCGATTTCTGCTTTATTAACTATGCCAAAGCCTTTGACTGTGTGGATCACAATAAACTGTGGAAAATTCTGAGAGAGATGGGAATACCAGACCACCTGATCTGCCTCTTGAGAAATCTGTATGCAGGTCAGGAAGCAACAGTTAGAACTGGTCATGGAACAACAGACTGGTTCCAAATAGGAAAAGGAGTACGTCAAGGCTGTATATTGTCACCCTGTTTATTTAACTTATATGCAGAGTACATCATGAGAAACGCTGGACTGGAAGAAACACAAGCTGGAATCAAGATTGCTGGGAGAAATATCAATAACCTCAGATATGCAGATGACACCACCCTTATGGCAGAAAGTGAAGAGGAACTAAAAGCCTCTTGAAGAAAGTGAAAGAGGAGAGTTGGCTTAAAGCTCAACATTCAGAAAACAAATATCATTGCATCTGGTCCCATCACTTCATTGGAAATAGATGGGGAAACAGTGGAAACAGTGTCAGACTTTATTTTTTTGGGCTCTAAAATCACTACAGATTGTGACTGCAGCCATGAAATTAAAAGACGCTTACTTCTTGGAAGGAAAGTTATGACCAACCTAGATAGCATATTGAAAAGCAGAGACATTACTTTGCCAACAATGGTCCATCTAGTCAAGGCTCTGGTTTTTCCAGTGGTCATGTATGGATGTGAGAGTTGGACTGTGAAGAAAGCTGAGCACCGAAGAACTGATGCTTTTGAACTGTGGTGTTGGAGAAGACTCTTGAGAGTGCCTTAGACTGCAAGGAGATTCAACCAGTCCAATCCGAAGGAGATCAGCCCTGAGATTTCTTTGGAAAGAATGATGCTGAAGCTGAAACTCCAGTACTTTGGCCACCTCATGCGAAGAGTTGACTCATTGGAAAAGACTCTGATGCTGAGAGGGATTAGGGGCAGGAGGAGAGGGGACGACAGAGGATGAGATGGCTGGATGGCATCACTGACTCGATGGACGTTAGTCTGAGTGAACTGCAGGAGTTGGTGATGGACAGGGAGGCCTGGCGTGCTGCAGTTCATGGGGTCGCAGAGAGTCGGACACGACTGAGCGACTGATCTGATCTGATCTGAAAAGAAATCAGGATACAAACCTCTAATTTCACAGAAGGCACAGTACAATATATTTATATATCGGCATATACAGACATACTCACATGCATGATTACAATTAAATAATACAAATATTGATCAAAAATGAATATGCAGTTTCAGTATAATGTCAAATCAATTGATTGAATTATCAATTTATTTATTATACAGCCATATCAAAATAACCAAAATGATACAAAAATAACATAATTAACCACAATTAAATAAAATATCTCAATTCACAGTTAAAGAAAATATCTACAATTAAAGAAAATATTACACAGAAAATGTCTCAAAATATCATTATTAAAGAAAATATTTACTGGGATAAACTTCAATTAAAGAATATAAAAATAATATAATTTAGATAAACCACAATTAAAGAAATATTTCAATTTGAAAAATAAGCCATATTTTTGTTGTGCTGTGTTGTGCTGTATCACTCAGTTATATCTGACTCTTTGAGGTCCCATAGACTATAGCCTGCCAGGCTCCTCTCTCCATGGAATTTCCAAGGCAAGAATACTGGAGTGGGTTGCCGCTTCCTACTCCAAGGGATCTTCCTGACCCAGGGATCGAACCTTTACCTCTGATGTCTCTTGCATTGGCAGGCAGATTCTTTACCACTAGCACCACCTGGGAAGCCTTTATATATATACCGATCAGTCTATCTCAGTCAGTTCAGTTCAGTTCAGTTGCTCAGTTGTGTCTGACTCTTTGTGACCCCATGAATTGCACCACCTGGGAAACCCTTATATATAGACAGATCAGTCTATCTGTCTATTTATATATAGATCAACCCTTTGGTATACTCCTGTTACCGAAAGAGGGGCACACCAAGAGGGTGATCATTAAGAAGGTAAAAAACAGAATTCTAGACAATTGGTACAAAAAGAAAATCATGGAAAAATAAAAGGATTGTGATAATGAGGAGGAGGAGGAGGAAAAGGAGGAGGAAGAAGATGAATGAGAAGAAGAAAACAACAGTGGCCTGAAATCTTGTTAATTCTGTTTAACAATTTTGTATTCAATTCAAAAAATTGTTAAAGAAGACCAAAAGCAGTATTTAGGAAGGACAAACATTTTATATCCCTGGTGTTATAAATGATTATGCACCAAACAATATGGCTTCAGAATTAATAAAGCAAAAAATAGCAGGAAATACAACAGGAAATCTATTTCAAAGTAATATGTTTAAAATTTATTTATTTTTTTAATTGAAGGATAATTGCTTTACAGAATTTTCAACATAATATTAAAAGGTGGAATTAAGTCTTCATTGTCAGTTAACTACTGACTGATTCAAGTAACTAGAGGCAACAGCAGAAAAAATAATATAATTAGCAAGGAAAATAAAATAATAAATATGAATATCTGTTCCTAGATTTAATGGAAAAGCTTTAAGCTTTTCATCATCGAGTATAATGTTGTCTGTGCATTTGTTATAAATGACTTTTATTATGTTGAAGCAAGTTCCATCTATGTCTATGTTGGTGAGAGTTTTTATCATGAATGGATGTTGAATTTTGTCAAATAACTTTCTGTGTCAATTGAGATGATCATGTGGTATTTGTCAGCCCTTCAAATGTCATGCCACTCTTGTCTGGCCTGCTGCTGTTGCTGCTAGGTCACTTTAGTCATGTCCGACTCTGTGCGACCCCATAGACGGAAGCTCACCAGGCTCCCCCGCCCCTGGGATTCTCCAGGCAAGGACACTGGAGTGGGTTGCCATTTCCTTCTCCAATCTTGTCTGGCCTATTGGTCTGTAAACTTTCTCTTGCAAAATCTGCTGACAGACTTATCAAATTTCTCTTGTATATAAATAAACTTGGATATGTATTGTATTTTTCTCTTGCTGTTTTTAAGATTCTTTCTTTAACATTCACCTTTTAAAGTTTAATGTTTCTTAGTGTGTTTCTCTTTGGGTTCATCTTATTTGGAACTCTCTGATGCTCCTGGATTGTCTGTTTCCTTCCCCAGATTAGAGAATTTTTCAGCCATTATTTGTTCAAGTAAGTTTTATGGCTCTTCTCCTTTGTGTTTACTTCTGGGACTCCCGTAATATGCATCTACTTCCAGTTGATATTGTCTCCGATAACTGAAGTTGCCCTCACTTCTTTTCATTAAAAAAAAAAAAAAAAGTCTTTTGAACACATCCACTGTAATTTCCCTAATAGCTCAATTGGTAAAGAATCTACCTGCAGTGCAGGATGACTCCAGTTCAATCTCTGGGTGGGAAGACCCCCTGGAGAAAGGAAAGGCTATCCACTCCAGTATTCTGGCCTGGAAAATTCCATAGATCGTATAGACCATGGGGTCACAAAGAGTCAGACACTGAGTGACTTTCACTGTCACTGTATTTTCTAATTCAACTATAACTTTTATAGTTGAATTCATTTATTCATTTATTCTTTCAAGACCACTAAGCATATTTATGACTGTTACTTTTAACTCTTCATCAGCTAGGTTCCTTATCTTTATTTCATAAAGTCCTTTTTGAGGGGAATTTGCCTTGTTCTTTGCTTTGAAACTTATTCCTCTGTCTCCTCATTTTGCTTGTCTCTGTGTGTTTGTCAATATGTATTAGATAAAACAGCTGTCTTTCTCAGTTTTGAGGAGTGGTCTTGTGTAAGAGTTGTTCCATGTGGCCCCCAAACATAATCCCCCCCACCTGTCGTGGTCACCAGAGTCAGGCACTCTATGGACATCCCTCATTTGGGCTGTAATGCAACTGCTGTGCAGAGAGAGTGGGATTTTAGCTACTTGCCTATCAGAAAGGGTACTTCAAAAACCACAAGTGATTAAATAATTTAAATTTGTGATATTTTTGAAATAATCTCCCAGATAGGCCCTGGGAAAGGAATGGAAGGTTCTCCCTTTCACTCTCTCCTCAGTTACAATGAGTTTGAGAACACAGTGGGGATATGGGGAAAATTGGATATGGAGGGTCTGCTCTGCAGGACCAGACCCTGTCCACCTGAGATCTCCTCTCTGGATTTACCTTCTTGTGCCATTGATAGCTATACTCTGCACTGGAATGGGATACAAAGAACAAGATGCATTCCTGGCAGTCCCTGAAAGAAGACAGAAGAAGAGGAAAGAGGGCATAACAGTGAATGTAATACTTTAGCACAGGCATGCGTCTTATTATATTTACTCATTTTCTGTATTACTTTTCTTGCCACTGAAACCATGCCCCCCAATATGGAGAGAAGTGTATAAATACGGAAGATAGGGAAAGGAATACTGATCTAGGTATAAAAAGTCTTCCTAAAAAAACTGAACAGAAAAAGACAACTAAACATACATGCGATGAAAAACACTTCTCTAAAACAAATAAACTAATTATGTATTTAAAAGACATGACATGTCCTAGGAAAGGTAAAAACAGAATAATTAACCCTGAACATGAACTGTTTATTGTCTCTTAAACAAAGAATTTGATCTGATAAATATCTGGTCCTCCTCCTTCCTTGAAGCAAAACCCCCTGAAATGCAGGGATTTAGGTTGACTGCTGTAGACTTTCTCCACAACACATTCCATGTAGAAAATGGAAACTTTATAGAAGAATTTTAGAACAATGTTCAATAAAATTAGACATAGATTATTACCCCTAGATATACTGTTAGTAACTCACACACACACAACATGACATAAACCAAATATTTTCAAAGAGCAAAATTAAAATATTAGCTAGCATAAGACCTTATCGCAGAGGAATGCGGAACTCTGGAAAACCAAGAGATAAATTGGAAAATTGTGATAAGAAGACTAGGGTGATAGAATTCAAGCTAAACTGTATGGAAACTATGGTTACAGAATGAAGGGTAAATTTTACAAAATAGAAGGGTGGAAAAATCATCATACAATTGATAAACATGCAGAAGTGATGGGGAGAGAAAATTAGCAGAGTTCTTGGGAAATTTCCTCATTGTTTATAGAGTCAGAGGATATTTCAGACCTATCGTGAGTTAAAATGCAATAAACAGGCTTATATCAATTTTATAAGGACAGTCAATTAAGCAAGAGAAGAACTGACAGTAGACATATGACTTTCCAATTTGCAGAAGTCAGACACAGGTGAGCATTCATATATAAAGCAAAGATCAAGTGCAAAGACATGAAAATGGAAGTTTTAAGATGAAAATCTTATAAAATGATAGAAAGCTAAGCATATCTGCCATGTAAATAAATGTAACTAGATATAATAGAATATCAAGATAAAAGATAAAAATAAACCCCTCCCCTTTAAAAATTGCTCAAACTGAATATGAAAGTAACTGTGAGCTGTCTATATCCCAGGAGGCTAAGAGCACAATGGTCAACCAAGACAGTCAAGAGAGATGCTCTTGAGAGCAGGTGTGCACTAGAGATGCTCAAGAAAGCCAGGTGGACACCGAGGATGCTGGCAAGGTGGCCATCAAAGCAAGACTGTAAAGAGGACGTGGGAGAGCTCATTGCATCTTTGTGCCCAAATGCAGTGTGTCAGACTTGAGACAGCACACAAAAATGGCAAGATAACTACTGATGTAAGGACGTGAATTTCCCTCTGTGGGGCACGGCAGTGCAGAGGGCGTAGGCTTCCACTGCCAGGTCAGAGTGGAGGAAATCAAGGAGGTGACTTAAGGAAATCTGCTGTGGTATAGAGGGCTCAAATGGAAACTTTGTTTTCTATCCTGAATTCACATTTCCTCATGGAGGGCTCCTGCCAACATTCTACTAGCCTCTCCTGCTGGGTACAGAAGTTTATTTATTGGATAGGTGGTTTTCATTAGGAGATGCAAGGCTTATACTGATGTCTTGCTAGGAACTAAGTATGTGTGGTCCCAAGTTACGCCCCCTTGCAGAGCAGAGATATATTCAGATGACTGGCTGATGTCACAAGACTGTGCCCACACCTTTTCCAGGGGGCAAAACTGAGGCTAAGAGCAGGTGCCAAGCCCTGCCTTGAAAACTGCCATTTATGGATCTGAATCAATGGATGCTCTGTAATTCAGATTCTAGACTCTGCTATCTTTGCTTCTCCATTTCTCTCCTTACTGAAACCTCAGGGATAGAATCATCTGTCAAATTTTGGGTGAAATGATTTGCCAAAGCTACAATTTGCGATTGAAACCTTTTAAGATTGCAGACAGGCTTATGACTGGACAACTCTCCCTAATGATTGTGGGGCATGAGTTTCAGCTTTCACATGGCTGTATGGGCAGGCAGGGCAGCCAGTAAAGCGTGGACTCTGGGATTTGGAAAGGACTTTAGAATCCTTCTGGTTCTTATTTCTCAAATTATAAAACTGAGCTCAGAGGAAATGTTTTGCCTGAGGCCACTACAACATTATGCTGGAGCAGGGTTTGCAAGGACACACATGCGGAAATCTCCAGTAGAGAAGCACAATTTCAAGAGGACACATACACAGACAGGCACACAAAGTGCTGCAAAGGCATATAAGTGATTGTGTGCAAACGTGCAAAGTAGATTGTTTTTGCCTCAAGTATTGTTAATGATCTATGACACACATACCTTTTTCCTTCATGTTTCTTTACAGAGAATGCACACAGCAATCACATTGTCATCTGAACCAATAATGCTGCCTTGGAATTACATGGCAATTTCTAACGAAGAGCTAAAATTAATGTAAATAATATCTTGTTTGTCACAAGAAAACTGACCTCAGTGGATGAACAACCATTATGGTAATCTTTGCAACTGCTTTAAAATCAAAGATGGAGGCAAGCTGGGATACAGATCAGGCTGGTATGGCAGTACTTCCCCCACTCCTCGAAACATTTTGAGTATTTGAGCCAGGCTTTACTTTGCCCACCTATAGTCCTAGCCACTGCCGGTCTGTGCTGACTGTCAACACCACTGCCCTTATCCCCCACCTCTTCCTTCAAGCCCTGTTCCATGTCACCCTCTACCATTTTATTCTTCATTTAAAATTTTGTTGACGGTTTTGTTAAGGACCCCTGTTGTATTAATAGCCCCAAATGACAAACCTTTTCAACAATGCTTTGAAAAACAGAAAAATTTCTTTAAAAGCTGAAGAGCATTCAAAATCCACATTGATGGAAATGAGTTACAAAACCCAATAGCCATTTGTATGATTTTCAGTAACAGTGTGTTGGTTGGTCCCTTTAACACAAAGAATGTAGTTGATTAATAACACCAGTGAGCAGTGTCAGGACCTGGAAAGATGGCCCCAAACTGAATTTCTTTCATATTTTAATTTTTATATGGTTCAGTTATGAAGGTGAGAATTTGGCAGTTCCCTGCAGTTAATGTTTTATGCTCTGAAGCGTTTGATGTCCTAATATGTCTCCTCTCTATAGGTAGCTTTGAGAGCCTTATTTATAAGTGAGTGCAAAAATCAGGACATGGTATTTATGCCTTCAGCAAGTGTTCATTTGAGAAAGATGACAAGGGTTCTGGAGGAAGGGAACTGGCTCCCCTATGGCCTCCTTCCTCCCCTGCCCTTCAGTGGCATCTAACTGCCTTTTCTGTTCTGTATGAGTACATCGCACCCTGGTCAGAAAATGAGGCACCCAGAAGGAAGGCTTACTGTTTCTGCTTTTGAAATTCCTTCTTGGCAGCACTCAAGAAGAATGAAAAGAGAAATAGCTATCCTTACCAGTTTATCCTCTGCCCAGACATTGTAATAAGAATCTGTTATCTCATTTAAATTCCACCAAGGGCAATATGAGGAAGCTACCATTGCCATCTCATTTTACTGATGAGCAAAACAAGGACAGTAGATTAAGTAATTGCCCAAATCTCAGCTTGCAAGACACAGAGCTTAATCATTGCACTGTAGCATCCTCAAAATCCATTTGATCTTATTTGGTACAGTTGGTGTATTGCTTTTCATCCTGTTCATAGTGCCAATTGACTCACTGTTTACACTGTTCACACTGTTCACTGAATCCAGGGTAGGCAAAGCGTGAGCTAAGAAGATAGAAGGAGACTTGAGGAGCTGTAGGAACTGCAGACACGTTTGTTCTCTCCTGGTTGGCATGGCAGCCATAACACAGCAGTCAAAGCAGCAGCCACAACATAACCATAATATAACAATAACACAGCCATGACATAACCTCATATAACATAACCATGATGCCATTCCAATGTAGCCCCAATGCCGTAGCAACCAGAGCTTTCGTGGTGAAGCTTTTGGAGGTGGGTACTGCACAAAGCAACTCATGACCAACTGAATGCCTTGTGACCAAGTGAGTATCTTGTGACATGTATGTACAGTGTTGTAAATGAAGTCAGCTGTTACATAGTCATTATTTATAAAACATGGGACGAGAGAGCCTGACCATGACCATGACATCTTAGCTAATTTGTTCTCTCCCCACAGCTGGCATTCAAAAACATCAATTTCTCTAATCCTCTGCCATATATGAACTTCAAGGCAGGTAAAGAGACCTGGGAAATGGGTATAGGTAAAAAGATCCAGAAGCAGAACAAGAACCTTGTAAAGTTTTGAGAAGATTAACAAGAGGATCTAGAAGTTTCTAGAAGACTCTAGGAATACAGGGACATAGAACCTATTTCTTTGATTTCATGATTATCTTATTAAAACTACTCCTAGGTGTGAGCAAGTGGCTTCTCTTAAGTGTGAGCTTAAAAGGAAATAAAGTCATATTGTAAAACATTCACCTGTGTAAACTATAAGCTATTTTTGTTTATTTATTGGTCTCATTTTTTTATCTTTAGAAGAATCAGTCACCTAGATAAACCATGGTTGCTCGTGCGTGAGTGCTCACTGAGTCATGTCTTACTATTTGTAACCCATGGACTGTAGCCTGCCAAGTTCCTCTGTCTACTGGATTTCCCAGGCAAGAATACTAGAGTGGGTTGCCATTTCCTCCTCCAGGGAATCTTCCCAACTCAGGGACTGAATCCCCAACTTCTGCATCCCTTGCATTGGCAAGCAGATTCTTTACTACTGATCCACCTGGGAGGCCCTCTGATAAACCATAAATAAAGTTAAAATGTTTCTAACATTGAAAAGCTCATGCCACAGTTTCCCTAGTTTTCTGACTCTCCTAACAGCTAGGAAAATCATATATGTGTATATACACATATATACATAAATGTATATACATATATATATGTATATATATTTAAAAATAGACAATCTTAAAAGGTTTTGACTGACTATGAAGAGAGACTCATCTCAGGTATAAACCATTGTTGGAATGGAAATAGTTTATCCAAATCTCCTGAGCTATACATCATGCTTAAGTTTAAAACTAACAAAAGCATTTTTTTTCTGAGTTAAAAATAAATACATTTTGGTTTGTTTGCTAATCAAAACTAAGCTGTGATTTTTTTTTTTTACTGGCTTCTGAATTACCAGTAAAAGTAACCATTTTCATACTGAAACAACAAAACTTGTTTAAAGAATGAAACCAAATCAATGAATTTATGTAATTCGATTATTCTCAAATGCAAATGATGGTGTTAAATTAAAATAAGCATTCACCTAAGGTGATATTATAATTTTTGATGAAGAAATTTATGCACATAATTTTATCAGCATATCATACACACACAACTCGTGGCCTTTCTTTAAAAAAAGGTTTTTTCATGTCTCCTGTAGAAACTTTCTCCTTCATAGATCACAGCCTTGTGGTGAAGGGGCTTGAATAATTCAGTGAAGCCCTGAACCATGCCATGTAGGGCCCCCAAAGACTGACAACTCATAATGAAGAGTTCTGACAAAATAGGGTTCACTGGAGGAGGAAATGGCAACACACTACAATATTCTTACCTCAAAAAGGCCAAAAGATATGACACTAGAAGATGAGCCTGCCCAGTGGGAAGGTGTCCAATATGCCACCTGAGAGGAGCAGGTGACAATTACTGATGGTTCTAGAAAGAATGAAGCAACTGGGCCAAATTGCAAATGATGCTCAGTAGTGGATATGTCTGGGGGTGAAATTAAAGTTTGATGCTGTAAAGAAAAAGAGTGCATAGGAACCTGGAATGTTATCCATGAGTCAAGGTAAATTGGACGTGGTCAAGCAGGGGAAGGCAAGACTGAGCATGGATATCTTAGGATTCAGTGAACTAAACTGGGTGTGAATGGGAGAATTTAATTCAGAAGACCATTACATATACTACTATGGGTGAGAATCCCTAACCCTCATAGTAAAAACAAACAAACAAACAAACAGCAGTCTGATATGCAGTACTTGGGTGCAATCTCAAAAATGACAGAATGATCTCCGTTCATTTCAAAGGCAAACCATATGGCATCACAATAATCCAAGTCTATTCCCCAATCACTGGTGCCAAAGCTGTAGTTGACTGATTCTATGAAGACCTACAATATCTTTTAGAACTAACACCAAAAAAGATGTCCTTTACATCATAGGGGAATGGGATGCAAAAGTAGGAAATCAAGAGACACCTGGAGTAACAAGCAAGTTTGGCCTTGAAGTACAAAATGAGGCATGGCAAAGGCTAACAGAGTTTCTTCAAGAGAACATCTGGCCATAGCAATCACCCTTGCCCAACAGCCCAAGAGACAACTCTATACATGGACACCACCAGACAGTCAATACTGAAATCACATTCATTATGTTCTTTGTTGCCAAAGATGGAGAACCTCTACACAATCAGCAAGAACAAGACCAAGAGCTGACTGTGGCTCAGATCTTGAGTTCCTTATTGAAAAATTCAATTTTTTAAGGAATCTCCACAGTGTTCTCCATAGTGGCTGTACTAGTTTGCATTCCCACCAACAGTGTAAGAGGGTTCCCTTTTCTCCACACCCTCTCTAGCATTTATTGCTTGTGGACTTTTGGATCACAGCCATTCTGACTGGCGTGAAATGGTACCTCATTGTGGTTTTGATTTACATTTCTCTGATAATGAGTGATGTTGAGCATCTTTCCATGTGTTTGTTAGCCATCTGTATGTCTTCTTTGGAGAAATGTCTTTTTAGTTCATTGGTCCATTTTTTGATTGGGTCATTTATTTTTCTGGAATTGAGCTGCAGGAGTTGCTTGTATATTTTTGAGATTAGTTGTTTGTCAGTTGCTTCATTTGCCATTATTTTCTCCCATTCTGAAGGCTGTCTTTTCACCTTGCTTATAGTTTCCTTTGTTGTGAAGAAGCTTTTAAGTTTAATTAGGTCCAATTTTTATTTTTGCTTTTATTTCCAATATTCTGGGAGATGGGTCATAGAGGATCCTGCTGTGATTTATGTCGGCGAGCGTTTTGCCTATGTTCTCCTCTAGAAGTTTTATAGTTTCTGGTCTTACGTTTAGATCTTTAATCCATTTTGAGTTTATTTTTGTGTATGATGTTAGAAAGTGTTCTAGTTTCATTCTTTTACATGTGGTTGACCAGTTTTCCCAGCACCACTTGTTAAAGATATTGTCTTTAATCCATTGTATATTCTTGACTCCTTTGTCAAAGATAAGGTGTCCATAGGTGTGTGGCTTTATCTCTGGGCTTTCTATTTTGTTCCATTGATCTATATTTCTGTCTTTGTGCCAGTACCATACTGTCTTGATGACTGTGGCTTTGTAGTAGAGCCTGAAGTCAGGCAGGTTGATTCCTCCAGCTGTCATATGACCCAGCAATCCCACTGCTGGGCATACACACCGAGGAAACCAGAATTGAAAGAGACACGTGTACCCCAATGTTCACTGCAGCACTGTTTATAATAGCCAGGACATGGAAGCAACCTAGATGTCCATCAGCAGATAAATGGCTAAGAAAGCTGTGGTACGTATACACAATGGAGTATTACTCAGCCATTAAAAAGAATACATTTGAATCAGTTCTAATGAGGTGGATGAAACTGGAGCCTACTATACAGAGTGAAGTAAGCCAGAAAGAAAAACACCAAGACAGTATACTAACGCATATACATGGAATTTAGAAAGATGGTAACGATAACCTTGTATGTGAGATAGCAAAAGAGACACAGATGTATAGAACAGTCTTTTGGACTCTGTGGGAGAGGGGGAGGGTGGGATGATTTGGGAGAATGGCATTGAAACTTGTATAATATCATATATGAAATGAATCACCAATCCAGGTTCGATGCATGATACAGGATACTTGGGGCTGGTGGACTGAGATGACCCAAAGGGATGGTACGGGGAGGGAGGAGGGTGAGGGGTTCAGGATGGGGAACATGTGTACACCTGTGGCGGATTCATGTTGATGTATGGTAAAACCAATACAATATTGTAAAGTAATTAATATCCAATTAAAATAAATAAATTTATATTAAAAAAAAAGAAAAATTCAGGCTAAACTGAAGAAAGTAGGAAAAATCACTAGGCCATTCAGATATGACCCCAATCAAATCACTTATGATTATACAGTGGAGGTGATGAATAGATTCAGGGGATTAGATCTGGTGGACAGAGTACCTGATGAACTATGGACAGAGGCTCATAACATTGTACAGGAGATGGTGACCAAAACCATCCCCAAGAAAAAGAAATGCGAGGAGGCAAAGTGGTTGTCTGAGGAGGCTTTACAAAGCTGAGGGAAGAAGAGAAGCAAAAGGCAAGGGATAAAAGGAAAGATATACCCCATGAATGCTGAATTCTAGGGAATGGCAAGGAGAGATAAGAAAGCCTTCTTAAGTGAATAATGCAAAGAAATAGAGTCCAATAATAGAATAGGGAAGACTAGAGATCTGTTCAAGAAAATTGGAGATACCGAGGGAACATTTCATTCAGAGATGGGCATGATAAAGGACAGAAGTGGTAAGGACCTAACAGAAGCAGAAGATATCAAGAAGAGGTGACAAGAATACACAGAAGAACTATAAAAGAAAGATCTTAATGACCTGGATAACCAGGATGGTGTGGTCACTTACTTAGAGCTGGACATCTTGGAGTGTAAAGTCTAGTGAGTCTTAGGAAGCATTCTAATGAACAAAGCTGGTGGAGGTAATGGAATTCCAGCTGAGCTATTTCAAATAATCCTAAAAGATGATGCTGTTAAAGTGCAGCACTCAATATGCTAACAAATTTGGAAAACTCGGCAGCGGCCACAGGACCAGAAAAGGTCATTTTTCATTCCAATTCCAAAGAAGGGTAATGCCAAAGAATGTTCTACTGACCACACAAGTGTGCTCATTTCATATGCTAGCAAGGTTATTCTCAAAATCCTTCAAGCTAGACTTCAGCAGTATGAGAACTGAGAACTTCCAGATGTACAAGTTGGGCTTTGAAGAGGCAGAGGAACCAGAGATCAAATTGCCAATATTCATTGGATCATAGAGAAAGCAAGGAGATTATAGAAAAATGTCTACTTCCACTTCATTGACTATGCTAAAGCTTTTCACTATGTGAATCACAAAAAAACTGTGGAAAATTCTTAAAGAGATGAGAGTATCAGACCATCTTATCTGTCTTCTGAGAAACCTGTATGCAGGTCAAGGAGCAATAGTTAGAACTGGACATGAAATAACTGACTGGTTCAAGTTCGGGAAAGGAGCACAACAAGGCTGTACATTGTCACTCTGCTAATTAACTTATATGCAGAGTATATCATGCCAGATGTCAGGCTGGAAAAATCACAAGCTGGAACCAAGATTGTCAGGAGAAATATCAAAAACCTCTGATATGGAGATAATACCACTCTAATCGCAGAAATTGAAGAGGAACTAAAAAGCCTCTTGAGGGTGGAAGAGGAGAGTGAAAAAGCTAGCTGGCTTGAAACTCAGTGTTAAAAAAACAAGATAATGACATCTAATCCCCTCACTTCATGGCAAATAGAAGGGGAAAAAGTGGAACCAGTAACAGATTTTATTTTCTCAGACTCCAGAATCACTGTGGATGGTGACTACAGCTGTGAAATTAAAAGACGCTTGGTCCTTGGAAGGCAAGCTATGACAAACATAGATAGCATATTAAAAAGCAGAGATATCACTTTGCTGTATAGTAAATGTCCATATAGTAAAAGCTATCATTTTTCCTGTAATCATGTATGTATGTGAGAGTTGGTCCATAAAGAGGGCTAGGCACTAAAGAATTGATGCTTTCAAATTACTGTGCTCTTAGAGAAGTTTCTTGAGAGTGCCTTGGACAGCAAGGAGATCAAATCAGTAAATCCTAAAGGAAATCAACCCTAAATATTCATGGGAAGCACTTCTGCTGAAGCTAAAGGTCCAATACTTTGGCCACCTGATGCAAAGAGCTGACTCACTGGAAAAGTCCTTGATGATGGGAATGATTGAAGGCAAAAGGAGAAGGGGACAGCAGAGAATGAGGTGATTAGATAGCATCAATGGCTGAATGGACATGAATCTGAGCACACTCCAGGAGATAGTGGAGAACAGAGGATCCTGGTGAGCTACAGTCCATGTGGTCACAAACAGATGACTTAATGACTGAACAACAACATCATAGAAATTACCAGTAAATTATATATCTACCTCTGTAATATTTTGAAATAGTTTATTCCTTTTGGTTACCCTGCTACATTAAGATTTATACTCCAACTCAATATAAATATTCATCATATTAAATTCATCAACTTCTTTTAACTGTCCTTAAAACTGGATTTCCCTGGTGACTTAGCAATAAAGAATCCACCTGCCACTGCAGGGTATGTGGGTTGGATCCCTGGGTTTGGAAGATCCCCCGGAAAAGGAAATGACAATCTACTCTAGTATTTTTGCCTGAGAAATCTCATGGACAGAGAAGACTGGTGGGCTACAGCACATGGGGTCACAAAGATTTGGTCAGGACTTGGCGATTAATCAACAACAAAAACAACAGTCCTTTAAGGAAAAAATTTCCCATCATCAGAGTAATGTGATAAGATTATACAACTTTAGTCATATGAGTAGAGAAGTTATCTTCTTACTTTGTAATCCCATGGTTTTTGCAGAATAATTAGATGGCAGTTATCAGTCAGTGGTTATTGAAAATATAGCTGGTCAATTAATTCAGAATATATTCTCAACACAAAGCATAACTCATAAATTAGAAAGTTTTAAAACTTCCCTTAACTCTAGAAACTAATTTATTCTGCAGTGTAACACTTATGGCAAGGGCATCAGTGTAGTTTCTACCCAAGAAGTAGTTTCCCCAAATTGACAACTAAACATAGTTTATATAAAGTATATGCAAATAATATGCACTGTGTGTGTGTGTGTGTGTATGTGAGTGTGGTGCTTTTGTCTCCTCTGTAGACACAGATAAATATGGATGAAGAAAGTCAGATAATTTGTAGATTTTCCTATAAGAGTAGAAGAGAAATTAGGAAAATAGAATCCTTGAAAACAAGACAAGTGCTTGGATTTCTTAAGTGTAGTCAATATGCATTGTGTCCCAGGTATTGTTTGAATCCACTTAATTTACCTGAAAGCCTGTGAGGGAGGTCTTTTTGTGTCTTCTCATTTTTACAGATGATGTAGTGAATGTGAATGATCCCTGGGCATGCAGCAGACATGAGCCGTAGGGCTATTAGGGCAAAGCAATCTATTAGGAATGAAATTTTCTGCTACTCTAACCAAGTGACTGAACTGATGCAGTTTAGTCATATTCCTCATCTACTAATATACATAGGAAATCATAATATTGTCAAGCAGAGGATTGTTATACACTTGAATGAATAAAAGTGAGTTAGTATCTACAAAATGTTGAGAACCATGCTTGCCACATAGAAAGCACCTTTTCCATGAAAGGAAGGTATGTGTGTTAGTCAATCAGTTGTGTCTGACTCTTTGTGACCCCATGGACTGTAGCCCCCCAGGCTCCTCTGTCCATGGAATTCTCCAGGCAAGAATACTGGAGTGGGCTACATTTCCTTCTCCAGGGGATCTTCCCAACCCAGGGATCGAACCTGGGTCTTCCACATTGCAGACAGATTCTTTACTGTCTGAGCCACCAAGGACAGATGGTGGAGTGAGTTGGTGGAAGCGATTCTCTAGGTCCTGCATGCAACCAAAGACCAGTTTATCTGTAAGGCAGGGTGACAGAGAGCTAGTGATGAAGGGAAATCAGTTTTGTTCATTCTCTTCCTAATCAGATATTAACCCAACCCAGTAACATCAAGAATGCATACAGGTATAGGTGCTTATCCTGACAAATTGTATATTGACCAAGAAATCAAGGGATGGCATAAAAACACACTTTGGTTTTGCTCTATGGAGTTTTAGTCTACACAGACTCAGCCTCATTTGAGCATGTAAGGTTGGTTATTACCTCATCTTTCTCCTCTGTCTCTTCACCTCCCTGGGGTTTCCACCTCTTCCTGCCTTCACCCCACACAGCGGTGCTCAACCTTGAGCGTGCATCAGAATCACTTGGAGGACTTGCTGAAACACTGAGTGCTGGGCCCTATCCCAGAGTTTTGAAAGGTTGTTGCTGATCCATGAAAAGATGCTGGGATTCTTGGCCTCTGGAAGAGACGAATTCAATCTGAGGCCAGAGACAAGGCTTGATCACTCAGAGCTTTTTGTGCAATAGAGTTTTACTAAAGTATAAAAGGGATAGAGAAAGCTTCTGACATAGGCATCAGAAGGGGGCAGAAAGAGTACCCGCTTGCTAGTGTTAGCAATGGAGTTATTTACCTTTTAATTAGTTATTACAATGAATCAAAAGAATGTTTCAAGTTTGTGAAAATTTTACCAGACCCACTCCCACAATTTACATTTTAGGATAACAAGATTAGAATTTAACAATAGAAAGATCCTCTAGACCCACTCCCATAATATACATTCTAAAATATCAGGATTAGTCAGAAGGTTTTCAAGGAGAAACTGTATTCCAGCCTGATACATTGTTGTATAATACTTACTACAGAGTTTAAACTGAGTTGTGTAATTGATTAATACTAAGGAATGTAGAGGAAAAAAAAAGTTTGTACTTTTCTCCTCCTTGAGAATTCCAGACCTCCAATCTCCACTTCGAGAGCCCCAGAATCTTTTCTGCTCCTTGGGGACCCTGGACTTCTTATCAATCTGCCTAGGAATTGACTTTCTCAGTTTCTGATTCAGTAGATGTGAGTAAGCCCGAGAACTTGCATTCCTACCAAGTTCCAATGTGAGACTGGTAATGCTGTGGGTGCAGGTCACATGGCAAGACCATAGCTCCCCACCATGAAGGTGCCTGTGGAAGCTCCCTGTGTGGACAAGAGTAGGTTTCTCTTTTAGGGCCTGCAGAGGAAATGCTGTCAACAGAATTCCTCTTGATAGCTTGAGGACCTCCCACAGTGGATTGGGCCTGGGGTTGTACCAGGAGCCTCCTTCCAGAAGAGTTGAGGGGGCACCTACAGAAGGCAGGGCAGTGAGACCCCTGGCCTGTGCTGTTGAACACTCACTAACTCACATAAGCCAGGAGATTCCTCAAGTCCCTAGCTAAGAGCTGATATCTTTCTTTATAAAAGTTCTCTGAGGAAGACAGAAGGAAACTTGAGGTCAAGAGAGCTTCTAGAGTCCATGAATGTCTTCCCAGCTGGCCAATCTGAGAACCAGAACTTGGAATACCAAATCATAGTTGATGATGAATTTTATTCCCTATCACCTCTCTTGAGAAGCAAAAATGAACACAAATTATAGCTTTATACCCGCCAATGGGAGAACTCCTCTACACTGTGGACTTCCTGGTATGGGAATATCCATTGTGTCTGTGAGGGAGATGTTCTTCTTCCCACCAGGGCCAGCAGGCTTCCAGGAATGAGCTTAACATGAAAACACAGGGCATCTTCCCAACCCAGGGATCGAACCCATATCTCTTGTATCTCCTGCATTGACAGGTGGATTCTTTACCATTGTACCACCAGGGAAACTCTAATCCAATTGGAAAATAGGCAAAGAATCTGAATAGACATTTTTCCAAAGAAGATATATAAATAGCCAATAGGTACATGAAAAGATGTTCAGTATCAATAGCCATTTGGAGTAGGAAATGGCAACCCACTCCAGTATTCTTGCCTGGAGAGTCCCATGGACAGAGGAGCCTGGCAGGGTACAGTCCATGGGGTCACAAAGATTTGGACATGACTGAAGTATCTGAGCATGAGCATCAATAGTTATTAGGGAAATTCAAAGTCAAACAATAGTGAGATATCACCTCATGACAGTTGTAGTGGCCATCATCAAAAAGACAAGTGATAACAACTGTCAGTGTGGATGTGGACAAAGGGAACCCTTGTGCACTATTGATGGAATTGTGAGTTGGTACTGCCACTATGGAAAACAATATAGAAGTTCCTCAAAAAATTAAAAATGAAACTACCCTATGATTCAGCAATAATTCTAGAAATATATTCAAAGAAAGCAAAAACACTAACATGAAAAGACATTTGTACCATGTTTGTTGCAGCATTATTTACAATAATCAAGATGTGGACCCAATCTAAGTGTTCATCAAGAGATGGATGTATAAAGAAGATGTGGTATAAATACATACAGTGGAATAATACTTAGCCATAAAACAGAATGCAATCTTGCCAACTGTGAGACCATAGGTGAAACTTGTGGACATTGTGCTAAGACAAAAAAGTTAGAAAAAGACAAAGACTGTATGACCTCATTTATAAGTGGAACCTAAAAACAAACAAACAAACAGAAAACATCAAACTTGTTTAGGTTTGATGGTTACCAGAAATGAAGGTGGGTAGAGAGGGAATTGAAGGTAGGTGGTCAAAAGGTATGAGCTTCCAGTTATACGACAAATAAGTGGCAAGGATATAACGTACACAATTATTACTATAGTTAACACTGCTGTATGATATATAGGAAAGCTGTTACAAGAGTAGAACCCAAGTATTCTCACCACAAGGAGAATTTTTTTTTCTTTTCTTTTACTGTAGCTTTATGAGAGGATGAATGTTAAGTAAGCCTATTGTGGTAAGTAATCATTTCAAAATATATGCAAATCAAACCATCATGCTGTATGCCTTAAACTTATTCAGTGATGTATGTCAATTATTCGTCAATAAATTTGTAAGAAAAATTAGTGCAACTCTCCTCTTAGCCCCATCCTACACCCTCCACCCTCCAGCCCTGAGTAACTTCCTATCTTGGTATCTATTGTTTTCACTATATCTTAGTTTTCCCAGCTTATATTTGCATATTCATCACCCTAAAGAGGATGTCACACTTTTAAAGTATCTTAGTTGAGCTTGCTGATGACTGATACCCTAAGAATGTAGGCCTTGAACATCTTCTTCACATCTCCTTTGCTTGGCAGAAGTTTGGCAGCAACAACAGTGTGGTCATCAGACGTACATCATGGTTGAAAAGAAAGTGCGAATCAGAGGGGCCACTTGGACCTACCAGTGATGTCTTTCAGATAATCTATTCAGAGAGCCTACAGCCACGAATCTCTAATCAATTCTCCAACCGATAAAGCCGGAACCAAAGACAGCTAAATAACATCTTATTTATTTTCAACTGTAGAAAACTTCCCAATTTTGCCTCTTGTAATGGTCAGGCTATGACCCCCTCATGATTGCTCTGGCCCTCTCCTGGGGGAACCCTCCACCTTATGTAGGTTGTTGGGAGTGAACCATGGGCAGAAGCTCCTGGGCTCCAGGGCAAGTCCTCTAGCTGAGACTTTCCCTCAGATACAAGGATCAAAAGCAATAAAATATTTAGGAATAAATTTAAATAAGGAGATAAAAATATTTTCCAGGTTGTACTTTCTTTATCTTCTGGATTAGCTTGGCAGCCATGTAGAACTGCCACAAAACTTCAGTGCCCACATTCTTATTTAATCATTGCATTTGTTAGCCAAGTACTACAAAATTAATTGCCATGAACTAATGAAAAAAGGATGAAGGATGATTTTACATCCAGATCTCACATTCACACCAAGTAAAAGCCATTCTGGGCTTCCTTGGTGGCTCAGTGGTAAAGAATTCGCCTTCCAATGCAGGAGATGCAGATTCCGTCCTTAACTGGGGAAGAGCCCCTGGAGAAGGAAATGGCATCCTGCTCTAGCATTCTTGCCTGGGAAATTTCATGGACAGGGAAGCCTGGTGGGCTACTGTCCATGGGGTCTCTAACGAGCTGCACATGACTTAGTAACTAAACAGCAACAACAACAAAAGCCATTCTATGCTCCAGTGACTCTTTTCTGAGGCTTCTCAGTGTTCATAGAGCAAACACAGGGAGGAAACCAAATTATCAGGGGCACACACTGTTATGAAGATGCAGAGTTCTGAGGGGCCTGATGCACAGGAAGAGGATGTATATTCACACTGAGACCAATGGTTGGGCTTTTTAACTCCTGCATGGAGCTCAGCCCTGAGAGAGGAGAAAGAGTTGAAGTGATTCCTGCTAAGGAAGAAGCCAGGCTGAGCATCAGGGGGAGGCTCTCTCAGGGTCTCTTGGCATCATAGTCACCATAGCAACATTTACTCTCTGCAGCCATCCCTCTCTACCTGAAGCTGTCCAGACCTAGTTACTTATGATGGGAAAATAACTTCAGTTGCCATCCCCTGTATTAACTACTTACTATATTTTTCTAATCACCTGAATCTCCTAATCAGCATGCATGTCTTTAAGAGACTGTCCTACTATTGGTTTATTAATCAACAAACTTGTATTGAGGTTTAGTCTGAACTATACATATAATGACTGATGCTGGCATGACAGAGGTTAAGAAGCCCCTCCAGAGGGGCTGGCAGCTGTTGTAATCAGCTTCACTGAACCCTGTTTATTTAACTTATATGTGGAGTACATCATGTGAAATGCTGGGCTGGATGAAGCACAAGCTGGAATCAAGATTGCCAGGAGAAATATCAATAACCTCAGATATGCAGATGATACCACCCTTATGGCAGAAAGAGAAGAAGAACTAGAGAGCCTCTTGATGAAAGTGAAAGAGGACAGTGAAAAAGTTGGCTTAAAACTCAGCATTCAGAAAACTAAGATCGTGGCATCTGGTCCCATCACTTCATGGCAAATAGATGGGGAAACATTGGAAACAGTGAGAGACTTTATTTTGGGGGGCTCCAAAATCACTGTAGATGGTGACTACAGCCATGAAACTAAAAGACATTTGTTCCTTGGAAGACACGCTATGACCAACCTAGACAGCATTAAAAAGCAGAGACATTACTTTGCTAACAAAGGTCTGTCTAGTCAAAGCTGTGGTTTATCCAGTAGCCATGTATGGATGTGAGAGTTGGAGTATAACTAAAGCTGAGCATCTAAGAATTGATGCTTTTGAACTGTGGTGCTGGCAAAGACTCTTGAGAGTTCCTTGAACTGCAAAGAAATTCAACTAGTCCATCCTAAAGGAACTCAGTCCTGAATATTCATTGGAAGGATTGATGCTGAAGCTGAAGTTCCAATACTTTGGCCACCTGTTGTGAAGGACTCATTTGAAAAGACCCTGATGTTGGGGAAAATTGAAGGCGAGAGGAGAAGGGGATGACAGAGGATGAGATGGCAGAGGATGGCATCACTGACATGATGGATATGAGTTTAAATGAGCTCCGAAAGTTGGTGATGGACAGGGAAGCCTGGAGTGTGGCAGTCCATGGGGTCACAAAGAGTCGAAGACTGAGCAATTGAACTGAACTGAACCACAATCTTCACATTTGTCCTAGGGCCCTAGGCCCCCAGCACTTCTGGTTCACATTCTATGACTGCTCACAATTTTGTAAAAAGAGCACAGAAATTGTACCAAACATACCTTGGTCACAGAAATGAGTCCCAAGTGTAAGGGCTTCTCTTTATAGAATCCGTGGCTCATTTTCACCCATAAAGACAGCACTTACACTTTGTATGCCATCAAGTCTGACATCACATCACTGCAATTAAAAAAAAAAAAAAATATTCGATGTTCAGTTCCAGAAAAGATTTAAGCTGAGTCACATAAATATATATCATACAATAAGGCCAAATAAGATTAAGGAAATGAAGGCAAGGAGACAAGGGAAAATGAGAGTATGGATCAAAGAATGAGGTCAGAGACTTCTTTTTGAAACTATGATAAAAATTTATATAAAATAAAATTGACCTTCTTGACAATATTTCAATGTACAGTTCAGCCACATTATTTTCACACTGTTATACCAACATCATTACCAGTTTTAGTTTGGCTAAACTAAAACTTTATCCCCAGTGAACAACAACTCCCCAGATCCCTATCCCTCCCTCCACAGTCCCTGACAACCTTCCTGTCTCCATGACTTTGTCTAAAATACATACCTCATACAAGTAGAATCACACTGCTTTTGTCTTTTTGTATTTGGCTTCTTTGCTTAGCATTATGTCCTCAAGGTTCCTCTATGTTGTAGCCCATGTTAGGATTTTTTTCCTTCTTGAGACTGAATAATACTCCATTGTATGAATATATTAATACCAACCAAGAGACTGGTTTCAATCTCTTTTATATCACACATTTTAACCTCAGTGCTTATATAATTTTAATAATTATGAAACATACTCTGTGTATTTGTGGAAAGTCATAAATCACGGCTAGTGTAGGAGGCAGTGACAGTTTTGAATAGCATGATCACAAATCCCACCACAAGTAACTGAACTCAACTCACTGATTGCTTGTTGCTTGGCTGTGTTTATTTATTTATTTTTCCTTTCCAACCTTAAATTATGTTCATTATTTTTCACCATCTAAAAGTTTAGTGTCCTTTCAGGATAGGGAGAGCTATTATAATTGCTGCAGCTATAGCTATATCTTAAAATATTAAACTATTTCAGGCCATTTGTAAAATGCAAAGTTCAGCATGGAACTTTGATTAGTATTCTGACAGTGATGTGCTTGGAAAATGTACTCATTTGATAAATATTGAGCAAGCGCCTTGTCTGTGTAAAATACTGTTCTGAAGCTGCAGACATAGATGACAGGAACTCTGTCCCAGTCCTTTGGAGTTGACATTCCAGAGATGAAGCTTAGCAGTACAAAACCAGTAAGCAGATGAAACAATTACAGATTGTAATCTGTGGGATAAAAGGGAGACATAAATGCATGCTGATGTAGAAAGCCCTGCATGAAGTGTTGTGGCATTTAAATCTAGGTCTAAGTGGTGTGGCATTTAAACCTAGGTCACTTCTCCAATGAATCAGCTGTTCCCATCAGATAACCAAAATACTGGAGTTTCAGCTTCAGTATCAGTCCTTCCAAGGAGTATTCAGGGTTGATTTCCCTTAAGATTTACTGGTTTGATTTCCTTACTGTCCAAGGGACTCTCAGGAGTCTTCTTCAGCAGCACAGTTCTAAGGCACTGATTCTTCGGCACTCCGCTTCTTTAAGGTTCAGCTCTCACAACTGTCTGTGGCCACTGGGAAGACAATAGTCATGACTATACAGACCTTTGTTGGCAGAGAAATGCCTCTGCTTTTCAACACACTGTCTAGGTTTGTCATAGCTTTCCTGTCAAGAGGCAAATGTCTTCAGATTTCATGGCTGCAGTCACCATCCGCAGTGATTTTAGAGTCCAAGAGGAAATCTGTCACTGCTTCCACCTTTTCCCCCTTTATTTGTCATGAAGTAATGGGGCCAGATGCCATGATCATAGAATTTTTTTTAGTATTTTTTAAACTTTTTTAATATTTAGTTTTAAGCTGGCATTTAGAAGTATTTTAGTTGGAAGAATCATATCACCTGATGTTTATTTTTCAAGGAACTGGTGGAATATGGATTGGAGAAAGGCAAAAAGGCAGGGACTAAAGAAGGGATGTCAGGAGAGCTGAAGGAGAGGATGATATAGACTCAGGTGGGGTGGTGGAGACAGAGGAACCTGAGTAGATCCAAGCATTTATTAGAAATACAGTTGAGGTCCTTATCTCTGTGTTAGGTATGGGTATGTTAAAGAACAAAAGTTCAGCCATGGAAAGTTGGAGATCTGCTTGGTTTTATTAAGAGATTCGTAAATTGGTCAGCATCCCATCTATTAAGAACAGAGATATTCTAAAGAGTTGTAAGAAAGGGAAGGTTTCTGTAGTCCAAAGGAAGGTGAGGCAAGGAAGAGCAAAAGAAAGGAATGCATTGTTTCAGGTCAATGCATCTTGTTTGTGGTGGTGGGGGTGGGGCTGGGGGGTGGGGGAAGGAATGCCAGGGTTCTTATTATGCCAATGACATCACTGACCAGAAAATTCCAGGCTAACTGATTAAAATTCCATTTATCAGGAAGATCAAAACTGCAATTAGATCAAATATTAAGTCTAGATTTGGTGTCATGGGTGCCAGCACAACTGATCCCATTTGGGGCCTGAGGTTTTCACTTTAACAGGTATTAACACTAGGGTTTGGGCTTAAGAGGGCTTCCCTGGTGGCTCAGACAGTAAAGAATCTTCCTTCAATGCAGGAGACCCAGGTTCAGTCCCTGGGTTGGGAAGATATCCTGGAGAAGGGAGTGGCAACTTACTCAAATATTTTTGCCTGGAGAATTCCAGGGACAGAGGAGCCTGGCCAACTACAGTCCATGTAGTTGCAAAGAGTCAGATATGACTGAATGACTTACACTTTTACATTTGAGCTTAAGAGCTGAGGAAGGAGGGAGCATGAATATAGGGGAACAAAACTCAAGGATTCTTGTTAAATATTTCAACATTGTGCTGCATATGGAGAGGAAATGCTAGCATGGATTCCAGCAGAGAGCTCTTTAATGATACATATTTTAGGGTCATTGACATAAGGATGGCACTTAAATCTTTGGAAATTACCAAGAAATACAGTACAGAAGAGAGATTAGAAGACTCAGAATCACAAGGTGAGGAGCCTGAATATGGAGAGGTCATGTAAGGTAGGACAAGATAACACAGACAATGAAGAGGGGTTAGTCCATGAGCTGTAGGGACAACTAACAGAGTGTAGCATCAAGGGAATCAGAAGATAGAGCCTTCCAAGATGCAGCACTGGGATCTGGGGAGGAAGAGAACCTGAGAAATACCCATTATATACAGTCACATGGAAGACTGGATGTAGGCTGCGGTGGTGGGCAAAGCCAGACTAAAACTTCTGACTAGTGAATAGAGGAGAGAGAGTGGAGACAGCAGGAACATAGAATTGCTTTGAGAATTCTGGTTTATAAGAAAAATTGGAAAGATAAGATGGTAACCCAAAGGAGATAGTAGGTCAAGGACTTTTTTTTTTAAGTTGAAAGTTAATATAGCATATTTGTATCCTTATGAGAATGTTTACCCAATAGGTAATTTTTATTTCAGAACACTTACATTACATATAATCTCTTTGTGAAAATCAACCATCACAGGAACTAGCTGTTCAGTTCAGTTCAGTTCAGTTCAGTTCAGTCACTCAGTCGTGTCCTACTCTTTGCGACCCCATGAATCGCAGCACGCCAGGCCTCCCTGCCCATCACCAACTCCCGGAGTTCACTCAGATTCACGTCCATCTAGTCAGTGATGCTATCCAGCCATCTCATCCTCTGTCATCCCCTTCTCCTCTTGCCCCCAATCCCTCCCAGTATCAGAGCCTTTTCCAATGAGTCAACTCTTCTCATGAGGTGGCCAAAGTACTGGAGTTTCAGCTTTAGCATTATTCCTTCCAAAGAAATCCCAAAAATGTTGGGGACTGCTAAATCCATCAAGGCTATCCAGGTAGAAAAAAGAACATAATACCCTCAAAAACAGAACTTTCTTATACTCCTATCTATGAACCTTCCTTTTTACAAAATCCCTCAATGTTACAAGAAAGTTCTATACACATTAATAAATATATATGATCAGATAGCCTCCTAGTTTCTACTGAGCCCAGTAAAGAGAGTTAGGCTCATAGCAGGTGAACAAACTTGGGTTAAGTCACATCATAGTCTGAAGGAAGCCTGATTCCAGTTGGATGATGGGTGGGTGGGTTGATCGGTGGAAGTTGTGGAGATGGCTGCCAGTCCAGGGAACTAAAGAGTCATAAGAGGCAGGGAAGACTTCCTTCCACTTGGCCACTCCTCCTACCTTGCAGCAAGTTCCTGCATTTGCCTGCTGCTCCTTCATACAGTGGCCAAGGGGACCAGAAAAGGAACCCAAGTACAGGAGGGGCTGCAGAGCTTTCTTATAATTTTTACCTTGCCCAGGCTCCCTGGCCATATCTGAGATCCAGCACTGACCTTGCATCCCAGAAGACTGGAGGTCTCTATCCTCTCTCCTTCCCCTGATGTATGCCCAGGAACTTCTGTCCCTCCACAGCAGTGACCACTGGATGAGGTCACACCACAAGCTGGATATCCTGCCAAGACCCTCTTTCATGCATAAGGGCACACCTTCAGAGAAAATGGCCACTTGCTTTTCCTCTCCAGCTCAAAACTTACCCAACTATGGTTTCACACAGAAACTTGCAGGAAAAAAGCATTAAAAAAAAAAATGAGTCTGGGTGCTATTGGCTTAAATAGCATCTAATGGAACAGCATGTTTACCTCAGTTCAACCGTGAAGAGGGCATGTGTCTCTTTTCATATCACACACATTCTAGAGAGGAACTAAACTTGGACAGAAAACACTTACATTTCTGTCGTTGTGGCCTTAAATAGTCTTCAAGTAATTTAGTACCCCCTTCATTTTTCCTGTTAGCATGAAGCATAGTCTTGAAACAGAATTCCAACAACCACTCTCACTAACATCTTCAAATGTGATCTGTTTTTAGAGGAGGAGTTTTCATTGAATTGAAAGTTCTTTCCATATGTGTTCTTAAGAAAAGAGAGAACTTGTGTTAAGAACAGACTTTCCACGGGTGACAGGTTCTGGAGCCCCTCTCCAGTAGGTCTGGAGAATGAAGTAGACAATGACCCTCCACCGAAGAGAAATTGCAGAAAATGACGCAAGGACCTCCAAAAGGCTTTAGATGTGACTGTAGATCATCTTCTTAAAATCATAAACTTCACCAGTAGTTTCTCTGATTTCCCTTTTGACAGTTAACTGCTTTTGACAGTTACCAGATAGCAACTGGCCTTTGATGGTGGAACAAAGGAGACAGCAAGAACCCTCCAGCCAGGAGCACCATTTTAAAATTTTGACATTTCTTTCATCTTTTTTTCTTGACTATTTTCATGGGAGATGATTATGCATCTTCTTATGTCTAAAAGTTAAAAATAAATATACATGTATGTGTGTGTAAAACAGTTTAAAAAGCATGCATTTCAGAAATAGACAGTAACATTTGTTTTTATTTTTTATTAAAATTGGCAATCATATATTTGAAATCAATTTTAAAACATACTTCATATAAAAAATTTAAAAATGTTATTCTTTAATTATAAAACATATATAAATCCACAGCCAACTTTATATATATGTATTATTATTATACAAAATAAAATTATGATTTGTATATATGAGAATCAAAGGAAAGTTAAAAAACTGAATACAAAAATCAGTAAATATAGACTGAATATACTTCTATTTATTGGAGGAATAAATGGCAACCCCCTCCAGGAGTCTTGCCTGGAGAATACCACGGACAGAGCAGCCTGGCGGGTTACAATCTATGGGGTCCCCAAGAGTCAGACATGACTGAAGCAATTGGGCACTTCTCTATATAAACAACTGTCTGAAATTTTAATGTAAAAGTTGCCATTTACTATAGCATTGAGCATGTAAAGTATTGAGGAAACTCTACAGAGAAAATGTCTTTATTAAAAAAGCATTCAGAAGGTCTAAACCATTGAGCAATAAATATACCATATATTTCGGCACTGTCAGGAGTTGATTTTCCCCAAAATTCATCCATAAATTCAAAGTCCACAAAAAACTTGCATGACAGATTCTTAAATTGATAAGCAAAATGCACCGTGAAGTCTTCAGGCAATTTGAGAAAAAATAATAAAAATACAAGGGTGTTTTTGCCCTGCTAGATATTAGGACTTGTTATTATATTAATGAATACAGAGAAAATATTGGTCATTGCCAAAGGTGGGAGGTGATAAAGTTGGATGAAGGTGGCCAAAAGTTACAAACCTTCAGTTATAAATTGAATAGGTCCTCGGGATGTACAACATGTATGGTGATATACAACATGGTGACTAAAGCTAATAATACTGTGTTATATATTTGAAAGCTGCTAAGAGAGTAAACATTAAAAGTTCTTGTCACAAAAACCAAATTTTGATATTATGTATGGGGATGGATGTCACCTAGGCTTTTCATAATTAATTGGCAATATTTGCAAATATGGAATCATTACATTGTGAAATTGAATATGTGACTTATAGCTTAATTTAGAAAAATATTCACATAGTCATTGTTTTGGAGAAGGCAATGGCACCTCACTCCAGTACTCTTGCCTGGAAAATCCCATGGACAGAGGAGCCTGGTAGGCTGCAGTCCACGGGGTCACTAAGAGTCGGACACGACTGAGCAACTTCACTTTCACTTTTCACTTTCATGCATTGGAGAAGGAAATGGCAACCCACTCCAGTGTTCTTGCCTGGAGAATCCCAGGGACGGGGGAGCCTGGTGGGCTGCCGTCTATGGAGTCGCACAGAGTCGTACACAACTGAAGCGACTTAGCAGCAGCAGCAGCAGTCATTGTTTGAAACCTAATAACGTGAAAAGAAATAATAAATAGAAACAATATAAGTAGAAAGAAACTAACATTACTCAGAAGCAAAAATGAATTATCTGAAGATATTTTTGGATAAATCTCATAATTACAATCATGAGTGAGAAAAAGGAGTTCAGTTCAGTTCAGTCCCTCAGTTGTGTCCGACTCTTTGAGACCCCATACTGCAGCACGCCAGGCCTCCCTGTCCATCACCAACTCCTGGAGTCCACCCAAACCCATGTCCATTGAGTTGATGATGCCATTCAGCCATCTCATCCTCTGTCATCCCCTTCTCCTCCTGCCCTCAATCTTTCCCAACATCAGGGTCTTTACAAATGAGTCAGCTCTTTGCATCAGGTGGCCAAAGTATTGGAGTTTCAGCTTCAACATCAGTCCTTCCAATGAACACCCAGGACTGATCTCCTTTACGATGGACTGGTTGGATCTCCTTGTAGTCCAAGAGACTCTCAAGAGTCATCTCCAACACCACAGTTCAAAAGCATCAATTCTTCGGTGCTCAGTTTTCTTCACAGTCCAACTCTCACATCCATACATGACCACTGGAAAAACCATAGCCTTCACTAGATGGACCTTTGTTGGCAAAGTAATGTCTCTGCTTTTTAATATGCTGTCTAGGTTGGTCATAACTTTCCTTCCAAGGAAAAAGTGTCTTTTACTTTCATGGCCGCAGTCACCATCTCCAGTGATTTTGGAGCCCAGAAAAATAAAGTCAGCCATTGTTTCCCCATCTATTTCCCGTGAAGTGATGGGACCGGATACCATGATCTTAGTTTTCTGAATGTTGAGCTTTAAGCCAACTTTCTCTCTTCTTTTCACTTTCATCAAGAGGCTCTTTAGTTCTTCTTTGCTTTCTGCTGTAAGGATGGTGTCATCTACATATCTGAGATTATTGATATTTCTCCCAGCAATCTTGATTCCAGCTTGTGTTTCTTCCAGCCCAGTGTTTCTCATGATATACTCTGCATATAAGTTAAATAAGCAGGGTGACAATATACAGGCTTGATATACTGCTTTTCCTATTTGGAATCAGTTTGTTGTTCCATGTCCTGTTGTAACTGTTGCTTCCTGACCTGCATACAGGTTTCTCAAGAGGCAGGTCAGGTGGTCTGGTATTCTCATCTCTTTCAGAATTTTCCACAGTTTATTGTGATCCACACAGTCAAAGGCTTTGGCATAGTCAATAAAGCAGAAATAGATGTTTTTCTGGAACTCTCTTGCTTTTTCCATGATCCAGCAGATGTTGGCAATTTGATCTCTGGTTCCTCTGCCTTTTCTAAAACCAGCTTGAACATCTGAAATTTCATAGTTCACGTATTGCTGAATCCTGGCTTGGAGAATTTTGAGCATTACTTTACTAGCATGTGAGAAAAGGGAGTTGAAAAGAACATAAATGGTAGGATATTATAGAATGTTGAAAATGTTGAAAGAATCCTATCATTTTGGGATACTAACATAGTTCAAGTATAAAGAGAAGTAGTATAATTTTAGGCAAATTGAGGAGAGTGGTCACCCCTGAGCAGGTAGGAATATGAGCACAGAGAAGGGCACTGGGCACATTCTCACTCTGTCTGTGGAATCAAGGCCTCCCAAGAACTGGCCATGACTGTGAACAGCCCTAGATAGGCAGGGACCTAGGACACTTCGCTGCAGTGTTTCAAGGTTTGCATTTGGAAAAAAGTCTCCTTGAGCAACAAAATACAAAGGAACTATAAAGGACCTAAAATAACTGTGTACATGTGCAGTTGGGGCAAATTCTGGACAAGACACAATAAAGACCAAAAAAGCTCAATTGCCACTTCTGAAGAGCTGGGAGTAAAAGCAAAATACTGCACATGATCCCTGTACTCAACGCCATCAAAGGTTGAGCAAAACACCTAAACCACCCCTTTAGTCTGAGCCCTGAACCCACACTTAATCTCACTCTATATAAGAAGCCAGCTTGTACCCACTCAGGGAGCAAGCAAGCAAGGGACCGTGTTCCTTGTTCTCATTCCCCACTGGTGCAGCAGGGGCCCCAGTAAAACCTTGCCTGAACTTCTTGTCTGTCCTCTATGCTATGCTATGCTAAGTCACTTCAGTCGTGTCCGACTCTGTGAGACCCCACAGACGGCAGCCCACCAGGCTCCCCCATCCCTGGGATTCTCCAGGCAAGAACATTGGAGTGGGCTGCCATTTCCTTCTCCAATGCATGAAAATGAAAAGTGAAAGTGAAGTCGCTCAGTCGTGTCCGACTCTTAGCGGTCCCATGGACTGCAGCCTAACAGGCTCCTCCGTCCATGGGATTTTCCAAGCAAGAGTACTGGAGTGGAGTGCCATTGTCTGTCCTCTAATCAATTTCTATTGACTGCTGAGGTTGACTATCTGGGAAGGACACAAAATAATCTGAAACATTTCTCTTATCCTTGAGAATCTGGTTATCCAGGAGGCATGGGGGGCTTTCTGTGGTGGACAGAGGGACATTTGAGATTGTTCAATGCAGAGATGCCCAGGACTATTGGGTATACTGGAATGGGTATGGTCAGAAATGGCATCCTAGGAAAAGTGCTCTGAGGAATGAGAAGGATGTGAATTGATCACAAGGTAAAGTAGAGTAAAAAGCCTTAATGGCAGGAATGAAAATAACTTCTGTGTTAAAGGGGATGATGAAAAAGTGGCTCAACGGAACTAAAAGGGAAAGGAGATGGCTGACTTTGTGCCAGGGTTCTCTGCTCTTCTCTCACAGTAAACAGAAAAATAAGTGAAAAATCATTAAAGTGAAATAAAAATTAATTTAAAAATAAAGTTGTTTACAGGAAAAAATATGAGAGTTTAGTGAGCAGCTCTCCTATTAATACAAATGCCTGAAACCCCCCAAATCTAATGTGTTATTACAGATCTTATCCTTTGAGTTAATGGGAGTGTTCAGAGTTAACTTTCCACCTTGGATAGAGGTGGGCACGTTTATGTCTCACCTAAGTGACTGTGCTATACCTCATTAGGACATAAACAATGGAGTATCACATCTTCCAGTGTCTAGTGCCCCTAGGTTGACCACTGAATTTTTTTTTTTTTTTTGTACAAAGATATCATTTTCATTAATGGAAGCTTTGGTTGATCAATAAAAGTATTTCCTGTGGGTTTCCTCCACTTTCCTCAGCTTCCTCCATGGATGAGGGAGCTGGCCCCAGCTCTATGGCTGTGGGCAGGGAGAGTTAATTGCCAGGCTTTACTGTATTGGGTATCAGGAAGGACCACAGAAGGAACCCGGGTTCCTCCCCAGGTGCTGAGTCCAGGAGGATGCTACTCTGGAGCACAAACTCTGACACCAGTCCCCTTCCATAAAAATAATTTCATTTCTGCATTGATTGTTAATTTGTTTTCATCTCTAGGTTTAGATCACTGCTGTTGCTGCTGCTGCTGCTAAGTCGCTTCAGTCGTGTCTGACTCTGTGCGATCCCATAGACGGAAGCTCACCAGGCTCCCCTGTCCCTGGGATTCTCCAGGCAAGAACACTGGAGTGGGTTGCCCTTTCTCTCTCCAATGCATGAAAGCAAAAAGTGAAAGTGAAGCCGCTCAGTCGTGTCTGACTCTTAGCGACCCCATGGACTGGAGCCTACCAGGCTCCTCCGTCCATGGGACTTTCCAGGCAAAAGTACTGGGGTGGGGTGCCATTGCCTTCCCAATATGGAGGAAGCTATCCTTTCAACCCTTCTAAAGAGAGTGTTTTTAAAACTAACTGTTTTGGCTTAGGCTATTCCTTTCCATTCATATTCTCTATGCCACCTGACCCTAGGGGTCACCACAGAAAAAAACCGTCTCTTCCTTCTATTCCAGTCTCCTCCTATGAAATTCTATCAGCCCTAGATCATCCATACCTAACTCCTCACACTCCTATCCTTTCTTATAATTCCTTTGATGGGTGTAACAGTTAATTTTAATTTTCAACTTGACTGAGCCACAGGGTGCCCAGATATTTGGTCAGGCATTGTTGACCAAATAAAAATGTTGCTGAGAGAATATTTTTAAATGAGATTAACACATAAATTGGTAGACTGAGTAAAGCAGATTTGTCCCACCCAGTAATAGATGGGCCTTAATCAACTGATGACCTAAAACAAAAAGGTCAACCATCCCCCGACCAAGAGGGAATTTTTCCTGCCTGAGCATCTTTGAACTTGGACACTGACTTTTTCCTGCCTTTTGACTCAAATAAAAACAGATTCCTCATGGGTCTCGAACCTGCCAACTTCCAGACTAGAAGTATACCATTGACTTTCCTGGGTCTCCAACTTGCTGAGTACATGTTTTGAGACTTGTCAGCCTCCACAATCATATAAGCCAGTTCCTTATAATAAACACACACACACACACACGTAGAGTACATGCATCTAATCTGTCATGTTGAACTGAAAGTCCTCTATTTTATATCATCCAAAATTCCTAAATTTATAACTGAAAGAGAACACAGAAACCACCTAGTATAACTCTTTGGAACATTAAGACCCAGAGAAGGTAAATGGCAAGGCCAGCTGGCAAAGTAGAATATACTTGACATCATCTGCTTCTTAAAGTTTGACAGTATCCTCATTATAACATAGGGCTTCACCAGATATGTGTATGAATGTCTCCCCTTAGCTCCCAGAAAACCTAGAAGGATGCTGCAAGAGCTAAAATGAATTTTTACCAAGTTCAAGTCCCAGAAGTCTCCCATTCAGCAACACTTTCCTAAGGGGACTATTTGAAAGCAAACCTATAATCTCTCTAGTGGGAAGCTTCCCTTTGCTGAATCTGAGGGGTCCAACTTTGTTTATCTGTTACCCAGACCTTTCTGGAACTACAGCCCATCTGTCTACCATCACCCTAACAATGGGAGAGAAGGGATCTTGCCTTGCCTGGATATAGTGCTCGAGACTAGCAAAGTTTATGGAAAAATCACAGACACTCAGGGTTCCCGCATTAACTAAGGTTGGTTTCTTCTTTAAGCAGGTACTTGTTAATGTAGAGTGCAGCCTGTTTTCTTATTTAAACAGCTAAGGGTAAATGTGGTCTGTGAAAATGAAGTTGAAGGATAAGCCATTGCCCTTGAATAATTAATTATTTCATCTTCTCTTGCAAAAATTGGTTTATTATCTCAAATGGAACGCCTTCAATTCTCATTACCCAGTGCATAAGTGACATTTAAATAAATGTCTGCTGGCGTCCTGTATCACTTCTTTGTTCTTTAGAAACCTTTCCTGCATGGAACATTGAGAAACTTGTAGAGACTGTCCTTTTGAAAGAGTACAGCTCAACAGTAACAGTCATTTATCATTCTTTTTTTCTGTTATTACTGTGTTAATGGTAGCCTGAACTTAGTTATTTCAGCAAAAATGATTGGTGAATTGAAAATTTCTTTTTATTTATTTATGTATGAGTGTGCTGGGTCTTCATTGCTGCAAGGGCTTTTTCTCTAGTTGAGGTGAGTCGGGGCTACTCTCCAGCTGGAATGCATGGGCTTCTAATTGCAGTGGCTTCTATTGTGAAGCACAGGCTCTAGGCGCTCAGGCTTCAGTAACTGTGGCACATGGGTTCAGTAATTGCAGCTCCCGGCCTCTAAAGCACAGGATCAGTAGTTGTGAGGCACAAAGCTTAGTTGTTCTGCGGCATGTGGAATCTTCCCAGATCAGGGATCAAACCCATGTCTCCTGCATTGGCAGGTAGATTCTTTATCACTGAGCCACCAGGGAAGCCCTGAACTGAAGATTTCTTTTCCTAGTTTTTGATATATCAAGTCAGGGTAGAATTTTTCAGTTAGGTAAGAGAGTAAAATCATAACAAAGACAGAGCAGCAACTCTGCATGTGCCTCTCTTTGAGGCTCAGAATTTTTATTATTTTTAAAATTTGTTTTATTGAGGTATAGTTGATTTTCAGGCTTTCCAAGTGGCACTAGTGGTAAAGACCACGTCTGCCAATGCAGGAGACTTAAGAGATAATGTGTTTGATACCTGGGTCGGGAAGATTTCCTGGAAAAACCCACTCTGGTATTCTTGCCTGGAGAATCCCAAAGACAGAGGAGCACAGAGGGCTGCAGTCCATGGAGTCACAGGGAGTTGGACACGACTGAGGCAACTTGGCATGCACACATAGTTGAGTTTCAATGTTATGTTAATTTCTGCTATATAGTGATTTATTACACACACACACACATATATATATTCTTTTTCATATTATTTTCCTCTATGGTTTATTAAGTCAGTTCAGTTGCTCAGTCGTGTGACCAACTCTTTCCAACCCCATGGACTGCAACATGCTAGGCTTCCCTGTCCATCACCAAATCCCAGAGCTTACTCAAACACATGTCCATCGAGTCGGTGATCAACCGACTCATCAACCGACTCATGGCCATCAACCATCTCATCCTCTGTCATCCCCTTCTCCTCCAGCCTTCAATCTTTCCCAGCATCAGGGTCTTTTCCAATGAGTCAGTTCTTTGCATCAGGTGGCCAAAGTATTGGAGTTTCAGCTTCAGCATCAGTCCTTCCAAAGAATATCAGTCTTTCCAATGAACATCCCAATGAATGGTACCAATACTTCTGAAAGTTAGTATTTTTCTTTCCATACAGCATGCTGGTGATATGCCTTCATTTTCTTCTTTTTTTTTGGTTGTTTTTATTGAAAGTTAGTTTTTTAAAAAGACCAACAAAACAGACAAAATTTTCATGAGCCTAATGAGTGAACAAAAGGTCGAGGTATAAATATCGCATAAGATTAGAAAAGGGAGTGTTGTCATAGATACAGATGATCAAACCAATTACAAGAGAATACTACATACAACTTCTTGGTGATACAACTTACAATATCCTATCAAAATGTAAATTAGGAGAAGAAAACAATATTTTTCATATAAAAATTGAAAATATGATTGAAGCGCATTGCTCTTTTAAAAAGACACTATGGACATATGACTTCACAACTAAATTCTACCTAACCATTAAGTAGTTGATTATTCCAGTGATCTTTAAAGTATTCCAGACCACAAAAGAGAAAAGAAGTTGTAAAGTCACTCAGTTTACCAGAGAAACTATTGTTATAAGTTATTTCACAATAATACAATTTAAAAAAGAAATGTCAATCCCAATTATGAATAAAATGTTGGAAAATAGAATCTTGTAGTGTTTTAAAAGCAACTCAAAATAACTTCAAGGATAGTTCAGTAATAGTCAACTTTTGACATCCAATTAAAAAATAAAAACTGTGTGATCATGTTGACACTGAAAGATAAAATTTGGCAATAATTTTTAGTAAAAGTTATAGGAAAAACAAGGAAAACAATCCAGCGACAAATGCTAGATTTCATGAAATGTTTAACATTTCCATTAAAATCCTCATGCTAGTCCAAGCTGCCTTCCCTTCTGCAAGTGTAACTACCAAACCTGCAGAATGGGTGCGCTTGTTTCTACTCTTGCCCGTATAGTTCTTTCTTTTCACATCAGCTGGGGACATCTTTAAAAGCTATAGAGCAGATCACACACCTCCTCTATTTAAAACCCTCCAAACAATGATCACTGGGGTTGAAGTTCAGAGAAGGCGGCATGGAGAGACAGGCTAGTGGACCAGTGGGCACAGAAGAAAAAAGCTGGGTGATCTACTAACCTTGGAAGGGTACTCAGCTCCACCAAATACCAGCAGGCAAAATTCAAGTACCAATAATGGATCCCTGACATTCAGATTGGCAGAACTTCACCTAAAACAGTGATTAGCATGGCTATTTGTGGATAGAAGTAATGCTCTCTTCCATTCCTAGTCTAAGCATGAATTGCAAGGGAGACAGGTTTGGGGGTACAGTCATTAAATAGCTGAACGTTTTCACAATGTATTAATAGACTAAAGAGACAGTTGCAGAGAGATATATATATTTCTTTCATTTTTACATGTTTTCATTTTTTCAAATATTATATACATATTGTATATACATATATATCTATATATACTTGTTTGCATATAATAAAGAGAAAATTATGGAAGGATGGTTACCAGATTGTTAATTTAGTATTAGTTCAGGGAAGAGAGGAGGAGGAAAAAGAGAGGAATAGGCCCTGAGAAGGATTGGGGGTAATATAAATGCTCTCATCCAACCCTCCTAGTTTCCCCTCAATGTTTTTTTTTTTTTTTTTTTAATTTCTTACTTTGCCTGTCTGTGGCTTTTAATGCAGTTAGGTTTTCTCAAGCAATGACAAAGCTGGAAACAGTGGACAGATCAGAACCTTCTGCTGGGGAGAACCAGTGGGGGTTAAAGTGCAGTCCTCTCTGCTGAGGAGGGGGCATGGCTTCTCCTGCCAGCACTGTGGAAGGGGATATGGGGGTGGAGGAAGGACCACAGGGCACTGCCAGACAGGCAGGCTCCTACTGTCAAAGCCTTCTTGGTTCAGGGGAGAAAATGATCATGCCCTCCCCCGCCAACTCTTCCCCGACAGAGGAGAGAATAAACCCTTTCCCAAATCTCTCCCTTCATACAGAGGAGAACTCAGGGCTCCTGGGTTCCCTCCAGACTCTGCTGGTATTTTCCTTGTGTTGAGCTACTTCCTAAACACTGGGGGTGGGGATAATGGAGGCTTGCTCAGATTGCTGCTTTGCTCAGGATTCCCGTGTTGTCTTCCCATAACCCCTTTCATCTTTTAAATTTGCATTTATATTTGCTGAAGAGGAGGGAGTCTGCTGAAGTCACCGAGAAAACAACCCTCTCTCTCCAAGCCCTGATTTCGTCCCTACTCTTGCTCACCACCCTGAAATCCTCTGCTCCCTGTATCATACCATGCAGCCCCTCCTCAACTGCTGCACCACCCTCAGGGTAGCTGAACATGGTCAAGGGGATTGTGAATGTTCCCAGAGGAGCCTGTCTGCCCAAATCCATCAACGTTGGATTTTTCCTATATTCAACATCTTGCACACAGATCCTGGATAAATCCGTAAAGCCATCTGGCTTTTTCCACCTTGGTTTTCTCACTCTCTCTACATCCCTTTACCTCCTCGAATCAGAGCTTTTCCATTTTACTTCTTGCAACATGAAGGCTCCCTTACATTGTATCCTGAGTTCTTTTTTCCCCAAGGAAGAAAGTCATATAAGAAGCTCTAAACTCAGACCTACAAACTGTGCTTTCAAGATGAAAGATAACGTTAACAGTTAGAAATCTCTTTTTTTGTCTCAATTCTTGGATTTTTTAAAAAAAAACTTTTTATTTTTAATAGGGGTCTTCCCGGATGGCTCAGTGGTAAAGAATCTGCCTCTCAAGCAGGAGATGTTGTTTTGATCCCTGGGTCAGGAAGAACCCCTGGAGAAGAAAATGGCAACCCACTCCAATATTCTTGCTGGGAAATTCCAAGGACAGAGAAGCCTGGTGGATTACAGTCCATGGGGTGGCAAAGAGTTGAACATGACTTAGTGACTAAACAACAGTAATAACAAATAGCCAATTAACTACATTGTGACAGCAGCTTCAGTTGAAGAGCAAAAGGACTCAGCCATAATACGTATATCCATTCTCCCCCAAAACCCTTTCCAGTCCAGGCTGCCACATAACATTGGGCAGAATTCCCTGTGCTATACAGTAGGTCCTTGTTGGTTATCCATTTTAAATATAGCAGTGTGTACATATCCATCCCAAACTCCCTAATTATTCCTTTCCCCCGGCAACTATATGTTCATTCTCTAAGTCTTGGAGTTTCTTTCTATTTTATAAATAAGTTCATAGTTCATTTGTATCATTTCTTTTTAGATTTCACATGTAAGGAATATCATACAATATTTCTCCTCTGTCTGACTTCACTCAGTATGACCCTCTCTAGGTCCATCCATGTTACTGCAAACGGCATTATTTAATTCTCTTTAATGCCTGAGTAATATTCCACTGTATATGTGTACCACATTTTCTTTATCCATTCCTCTGTTGATGGACATTCAGGTTGCTTCCATGTCTTGGCTATTGTTAACAGTGCTGCGATGAAGATTGGGGTGCATGTATCCTTTGGATCATGTTTTTCTCCAGATATGTGCACAGGTGTGGGATTGCAGGGAGAAAATAATTTGCAAATAATGGGACCAACAAGGGATTAGCCTCCAAAATTTACAAACAGCTCATGATACTTAACAGCATCAAAACAAACAATCCAATCAATTCTTAGATTTCGAGATGATCATCTGTCTAGGAACTCAAGAAAATCAGCTTTAAGACTAGAAATTAGTCAAGAACTTTTTCCAGGTTATTACTACCCATTTCTTGAAGGGAGCTATATCTTTTGATTCAATGAACTAGGACCCAGAGGCTACACATTTTTTTCTTCAGATGTTCACTTGAAAAGTACAAAAGAAAAGATGCTTTCTCCATTAAACTGACCATATAAGACATATCACAAAATCTGCAGTGTAATAGTTTGTCAAGCAATGTGTAGGCTTAGTTTTAGTAAAAATAAATCTATTTTGTTGATGACTATTAAGTGGCACAGTGGGAAGGGTTCAGTATTCCCTTGAGCTCTGACCCCCCAGGTGAAAATCCATCCTGTCCCACCAGGTAAGGGTCAATACCACAGGTAGAGGTAAGAGCCTTGACCCACCAGGTGAAATCCACTAGCATGGTAGATCTGATCTGCCAAAAATTCTGTGTCAGTGACAGAAGACTTAGATGACCACAGTCTGAGAAGCAATAACTAACTCCAAGGAGGCTGGTTACTGTTTCTGAAACATTTTCCTGCTGTCTGCACAGTGCCTATGGAATTCATCTCTATATTTGTTTTACTGCAAGGATGACTCTGTTTCTATTTCTAGTGCAATTTTTAAATGCTTGCAATCTTTTCAAGCATTCACTTAGGAGATATTGGCCTCTTGGAAAGATAGTGAAGCTGGCCAGCTGAAATGTGGTTTGTCTTCGGTCCTGAAAATAAAATTAGTACAGTCATCAGGATATGTTCATATGGATGTGTAGGTTTCTCTAGAAATGGTGACTATCTAAGAGTGAAATATACTGGAGGCCAAAATGTGTGTGAATATGTATGTGTATCATTAAATATGTATACTATTATGTATGTATATATGGGTATATTATTATATATATGTGTTTATATCATTATGTTTGTGTGTATCATTACATATGTATATATTGTGTAACATTATGCATTTATATATGTGTGTGCATCATTATGTATGTATGTGAATCATTATGTATGCATATGTATTATTATATATGTATATGTGTGTATCATTATATGTGTGTATATATTATTATGCATTGGGTTGGCCAAAAAGTTCCTTCAGTTTTAAAGTAGAAATAAAAGACATGCTTTTCATTTTCATCAACCACTTCACTGAGCATCATATACAGCATTTTGTTCCACTACTTCTGCCATTTTTCAGGCAACTTCAGAATTCCGTCTTCCCAAAAACTTTTTATCTTTTTTAGCAAAGAACTGTTCTAGGTGCCTTTTCAGTCTTCCAGGGAATTGAAATTTTTTCCATTAAGAGAATTTTGGAAAGACCAAAATAAATGGAAATCCAAAGGTACAATGTCTGATGAATAGATTCGGTGAATTAGAACTTCCCTCCCAAAATGTAATGATTTTTTCTTGGTCATCAATGAAAAATAGGGTCTTGTTGTATCCTGGTGGAAGATTATGTGTTCTCTGTTGACTAATTTCAGATGCTTTTTGTCGAGTGCTTCTTTAGGTTGGTCTAATTGGGAGCAGTGATTATTGGAATTAATTGTTTGGTTTTCCAGAAAGTGAAAGTGAAAGTTGCTCCGTCATTGTGACTCCATGGACTATACAGTCCATGTAATTCTCTAGGTCAGAACACTGGAGTGGGTAGCCTTTCCCTTCTCCAGGGGATCTTCCCAACCCAGGGATCAAACGCATGTCTCCTGCATTGCAGGCAGATTCTTTACCAGCTGAGACACAAAGGAAGCCCAAGAATACTGGAGTGGGTAGCCTACCCCTTTTCCAGCAGATCTTCCCAACTCAGGGATTGAATCAGGGTCTCCTGCATTGCAGGCGGATTCTCTACCAACTGAGCTATCAGGGAAGCCCTTGGTTTTTCAGAAGGAATATCTAATAAAGGAATCCCTTCCAATCCCACCTTGTACACAGCACCACCTTCTTTGGATGAAGCTGGCCGTTGGTATAGTTGCTGGTGGTTCATGTCACTTGCCTCATGATCTCTTCCATTTCACATTATTGTATATGCTCCCCTTTCCATCACCCATTACAGTTTACTTTAAAAATGGAGCATTTCATTGTTTCAGTAGAGAACTACATGCAGAAATATAGTGAAAAAGTTTTTTTCACTAAACTGATGTGGACCCCAAACATCAAATCTATTAGCATAACCAAGCTGGAGTAAATGATTTTTGACAATTGATTTGGCTATTTTGGCTCTCTCCTAGATAGTACAATGTTGATTATTCTCAATTAATATCTTGATTTGATTCTTATCAACTTTAACTGGCCTACCCAACCATGGAGCATCGTCTAGCAAGAGATTTCCAGTACAAAAGTTCAGAAACCTCTTTCGACATGTTCACTTAGACACAGCACATTCTCCACACAGTGCACAAATCACTTTTTGGGTTTCAGTTGCAGTTTTGCCTTTCTTGAAATAATAAAGCATAATATGCAGATGATGTTGCCTTTTTCTTTCAGCATCAATATTAAAGTGGCTATACAAAAATTCAACAATTTTGATAATTTTGAATGCATACTAATATGACAGCTGCCACAATACAAGCTAACAAAATTGGTTTGAAAGAAGTTATAGACAACTAAATGGTACTAGGGCCATCTTATGGAGGAAACAGAACATTTTAGCCAGAGCAAGATGTATATGTGTGCTTTATTACATGTGTATCATGTGTGTACATCATTATGTATGTATATGTGTGCATTTGAGGGTGTATACTTGTAGAATGAATCCAGGAATTGTCTTTTTAATACAGATGCACTGAGAGTTTTATACATGGTAAAGTGGTTGGAAACTCAACAAGTGTTTTTGTATCACCAATATAGGAAACTACTTTGCTCATTCACATTTTCTCATGAGCTTCTTGTTTACAGGATAAAATTCTTTTCGAAAATGATGCCAATGGCTGTAAAAGTGTTCGCCATTCTTAGTCTGTGCAAAGTACACATGGAACTCACGCCCTAAGATTTTGGGGTCAGAAATCAAGGAGAAGATTTTAATGATGACCATTGATCAGGTGGCACTAGTGGTAAAGAATGTGCCTGTCAATGTAGGAGATGCAAGAGATGCAGATTTGATCCCTGGGTTGGGAAGATTCCTTGGAGAAGGGAATGGCAACTGTTCCAGTATTCTTGCCTGGAAATTTCCACGGACAGAGTAGCCTGGCAGGCTATAGTCCATGGGGTTTCAGAGTTGGACATGACTGAGCACTCATCATATTGATCATTAATCAGGGAAAGCCCTGCTGCTTGGGCTGAAGGTGAGGTGTTGTGTTGTTTCAAGATCAAGCACTAAAGCCACACTCATTGAGATGCTGAGCATGACTGTAAACTTATTTTTAGAACCCCCCTGCCAAATTAGATAGCGGGAACTTCCCTGGTGGCTCAGACAGTAAAGAATCGGTCTGCAATGCTCCTGCATTGACCCAGGTTCAACCCTCAGGTCAGGAAGATCTCCTGGAGAAGAAAATGACAACCCAATCCAGTATTATTGCATGAGAAATGCCATGGACAGAGGAGCCTAGTTGGCTACAGTTCATGGGGTCACTAAGAGTCTGTCAGGACTGAGCGACTAACACTACTACTACTACATCTTTCTAAGTAGATTTGGGAAGTCTGGGCTTTATTGCTGCACTCAGACAACAGCATAGAAGAATGGCCAGCAAATCTCCAGTGTATTGAAAGGTGGCACAGATCCTGTGACGTGGGACACTCAGAGCAACATGTACATGACACAGGTGCTTTTGATCTCATCTGGGTTATTTTGTGTGAGTTTCCATAGCCTACCACCACTGCAGCCATGCTCTAACCCAAAGAGGATTCAGATTAGAGTCCTTATCATTTGTTCTCTCCTTAGACATTGCCAATGTGTGTCGGGGAAGGCTGCAGGTACTGAGGTTTCTGAGAATGGGCAAGTGTCTGCTTTACTGTCTGAACAGGCTGCTCCAGGCTACACAGCACTCCTCAGCCTTCTAGCCCAAGGAAAGTGGTGCCCAGGGAACTGCACCTGAATGATCTCATTTGTACCCAGACCTGACGCAGATCACAGATAATGGGCTTGACCTCAGGTGCTGGGGTGAGATGAGACTCTGGAAGTCTCAATAGGCTGTGAATTATTGAGGCCTGAAAAGAACTATGGAAGATCACTGTCTGGTAGTTCTGGGGGGAATCATGCCTGCCTCTGTGTGTTCACATGTCTTTCCCAGATGACTGCGCCATCACTCCTATGAGGACTGGCATCTATTTTCCCACTTTCAATTCTGAACTAGTCTTATCCCTTGCCTTAACCAGCAGCATCTGATGGGAATGACCATGGGTGACTCCCAAGGTAAGACTTAAGTGGACTTGCACAGTCATCCTTCAGGTATTATAGAATACTTCTAGCAGCATGTGAAGAAGACAAGGATGAAGAGCATGTGGTAGAGAGGTCTAGCCATCCAACCAGGTCCCCACTGGCTCATCTGAGCCAATGCAGCCCTAGCTGAGCTCCAGGGACCTGCAGCCACGTTAGTGACCAGTCAGGATCATTAGAAGAAAGACCAGGAAACCCACAGACTCATGAGAAACCATGTGCCACTGTCTTAAGCCAGGAAGCTTTGGGTGTTTTGGTTATGCCACAGTTGATAGCAGACACAAAAATAGACCTCATTTCATCTATTCAGGCCAATTGAATCATAGAAGGAGATTTGATCATCTATTCTTAACTCTGTTGTCTGTGTGCAGCAATAAAGGTCATAGAAACAAGTCAGGAAACCGAGATCTAAAAAATGTTGACTGTCCTGGGATCAAACAGTTATTAAGTTCAGCCAGTCTGAAGACCTGCTTCTCCCACTGCCTACACCTAGATTTCCTAGAAAGTCATCTAATTTTTCAGAGCTTCTCCTCCCTTATCTACAAAATAGAAATAAGAATAATATACCTGCCAGCTATATCTAATAAAATGAGCAAATAAAATTTAAAAATGGAAATTTATTTGTGAATGTAACACACTGAGTAACTGGGTATGATTTTATTTTCATGTAAAAACTCATTGGATTTGTGGGGCTTCCCTGGTGGCTCAGACAATAAAGAAGATAAGCTTTTTATTTTTTATCCTTTCATTTTCTTACTAGAATCAGATAAATACTTTTAACAGTGAATCAAAGTTAATTTGAGTAAATCTAGGGAAGATGTTCTGAGTCAGGGGAAATTTGAATTTTTAAAGAATAGTGTGGGATATGAAGAATGGATGTATGAAGGAGAAGAGTTTTGGCTTTAGTTTTAAATATGTTCAGTCCAGTTCATTTGCTCAATCGTGTCCAACTCTTTGAGACCCCATGGACTGCAGCATGCCAGGCTTCCCTGTCCATTACCAATTCCCAAACTCATCCTGTAATCTCCTTCTCCTCCTGCCTTCAATCTTTGACAGCATCAGGGTCTTTTCCAGTGAGTCAGTTCTTTGCATCAGTTGGCCCAAGTATTGGAGCTTCAGCATCAGTCCTTCCAATGAATATTCAGGACTGATTTCCTTTAGAATTGACTAGTTTGATCTCCTTGAAGTCCAAGGGACTCTCAAGAGTCTTCAAAAGCATCAATTCTTTGGTGTTCAGCTTTTGTTATACTTCAACTCCCACATCATACATGACTAATGGAAAAACCATAGCTTTGACTAGATGGACCTTTGCCGGCAAAGTAATGTCTCTGCTTTTTAATACGCTGTCAGGTTGGTCATAGCTTTTCTTCCAAGGAGTGTCTTTTAATTTCATTGCTGCAGTCACTAACTACAGTGATTTTGGAGCCCAGAAAAAAAGTCAGCCACTGTTTCCACTGCTTCCCCATCTATTTGCCATGAAGTGATGGGACCAGCTGCCATGATCTTAGTTTTTTGAACATTGAGTTTTAAGCCAACAAAGTATCATGCAAAGTATCATGGTGCAAATGTAATTGTGATTTCATACCATAAATTTTAAATCATTATAACTAGGCTCACACACATTTTTATTAATCAAAATAAGGACCTTTACAATCAACACATTTTTGCCAATGAGAAATAAGTTTGTTTATTCGTGTAGCATAAGAATCCATGCTTCAGGATTTTGTGAACTTTTAGAAAACATTTTTCTGCATTCTGCTGGTTGTGGAAGCGTTTTCCCTGCAAAAAGTTGTTGAGAGGCTTGAAGAGCTGTAGTTGGTGAGAGTTCAGGTAAATATGAAGGATGAGGCAAAACTTTGTAGCCCAATTCGTTCAACTTTTGAAGTGTTGGTTGTGTGACACAAGATTGGGTGTTGTCATGAAGAAGAATCAATCCTTTCTGTTGACCAATACTTGTTGCAGGCTTTGTGGTTTTCAGTGCAACTTATCAATTTGCTGAGCCTACTTCTTAGATATAAGGTTTCACTGAGATTCAGAATGTTGTAGTAGATCAGACAGGCAGGTGACCATCAAACAGTGATGATGACCTTTATTTTTGGCACAAGTTTGGCTTTGGAAGTGCTTTGGAACTTCTTTTCAGTCCAACAACTGAGCTGGTCATCTCTGGTTGTCATATAAAACCCACTTTTCACTGGACATCACAATCCAATCAAGAAATGGTTTGTTGGTTTTTGTTGTCTGGAATAAGAGATGATATTTCAAAATGACAATTTTTTTTTTTAAATTTTCAGTCAGCTCATGAGGCACCCACTTATTGAGCTTTTTCACCTTTCTAGTTTGCTTCAAATGCTGAATGATTATAGAATGGTCGACAATGAGTTATTTGCAACTTCTTGTATAGTTGTAAGAGGATCAGCTTTGATGATGGCTCTCAGTTGGCCATTGTCAACTTCTAACGTTGGCCACTATTCTCTTCATCTTCAAGGCTCTCATCTACTTTGCAAAACTTCTTGAACCATCACTTTATTGCATGTTTGTTAGCAGTTCCTGAGTCAAATGTGTTGTTGATGTTATGAGTTGTCTGTGCTGCTTTATGACCCATTTTGAACTCAAGAAAAGCATTCGAATTTGCTTTTTATCTAACATCATTTCCATAGTTTAATAAAAATAAAATAAGCAGCAAGTAATGTCATTAGAAAAAAATATAAAATAAGAAATGTGCATTAAAATGATGTATAATATAACCACATTTACTTAAGAATGTATCCCAATATCAAATGGCAAATTTCAACAATGTAAAAACTGCAATTATTTGCACCAACTAATATTCCTTTCCTACAATGATTAATTATATAGCTTTTTTTTTTTTTTTTTTACTACCTTTCAGTGAAGCGATAGGTTTGTTTTCTTTACTATCTTTCAAAAATTTTTGTTTTGGGCTTCCTAGGTGATGCTAGTGGTACAGAACCTGCTTACAGTTCAGGAGACTTAAGAGACATGTGTTTGATCCCTTGGTGGGCAAGATCCCTGAAGGAGGGCATGGCAACCTATTCTAGTACTCTTGCCTAGAGACTCCCATAGACAGAGGAACCTGGTAGGTTACAGTCCATAAGGTTGCAAAGAGTTGGACATGACAGAAAAGACTTAAGAGACGTAAGAAAGCCTTCCTCAGTGATCAATGCAAAGAAATAGAGGAAAACAACAGAATAGGAAAGACTAGAGATCTCTTCAAGAAAATTAGAGATACCAAAGGAACATTTCATGCAAAGATGGGCTCGATAAAGGACAGAAATGGTATGGACCTAACAGAAGCAGAAGATATTAAGAAGAGGTGGAAAGAATACACAGAACTGTACAAAAAAGATCTTCACGACCCAGATAATCACGATGGTGTGATCACTCACCTAGAGCCAGACATCTTGGAATGTGAAGTCAAGTGGGCCTTAGAAAGCATCACTATGAACAAAGCTAGTGGAGGTGATGGCATTCCAGTTGAGCTATTTCAAATCCTGAAAGATAATGCTGTAAAAGCATTGTACTCAATATGCCAGCAAATTTGGAAAACTCAGCAGTGGCCACAGGACCAGAAAGGTCAGTTTTCATTCCAATTCCGAAGAAAGGCAATGCCAAAGAATGCTCAAACTACCACACAGTTGCACTCATCTCATACACTAGTACAGTAATGCTCAAAATTCTCCAAGCCAGGCTTCAGCAATACATGAACTGTGAACTTCCAAATGTTCAAGCTGGTTTTAGAAAAGGCAGAGGAACCAGAGATCAAATTCCCATCATCTGCTGGATCATGGAAAAAGCAAGAGAGTTCCAGAAAAACATCTATTTTTTTGTTATTGATTATGCCAAAGCCTTTGACTGTGTGGATCACAATAAACTGTGGAAAATTCTGAAAGAGATGGGAATACCAGAGCACCTGACCTGCCTCTTGAGAAACCTATATGCAGGTCAGGAAGCAACAGTTAGAACTGGACATGAAACAATAGACTAGTTCCAAATAGGAAAAGGAGTACCTCAAGGCTGTATACTGTCACCCTGCTTATGTAACTTCTATGCAGAGTACATGATGAGAAACGCTGGACTGGAAGAAACACAAGCTGGAATCAAGATTGCTGGGAGAAATATCAATAACCTCAGATATGCAGATAACACCACCCTTATGGCAGAAAGTGAAGAGGAACTAAAAAGCCTCTTGATGAAAGTGAAAGAAGAGAGTGAAAAAGTTGGTTTAAAACTCAACATTCAGAAAATGAAGATCATGGCATCCGGTCCCATCACTTCATTGGAAATAGATGGGGAAACAGTGGAAACAGTGTCAGACTTTATTTTTCTGGGCTCCAAAATCACTGCAGATGGTGACTGCAGCCATGCAATTTAAAGACTCTTACTCCTTGGAAGGAAAGTTATGACCAACCTAGATAGCATATTGAAAAGCAGAGACATTACTTTGCCAACAAAGGTCTGTCTAGTCAAGGCTATGGTTTTTCCAGTGGTCATGTTTGGATGTGAGAGCTGGACTGTGAAGAAAGCTGTGCACCAAAGAACTGATGCTTTTGAAGTGTGGTGTTGGAGAAGACTCTTGAGAGTCCCGTGGAATGCAAGGAGATCCAACCAGTCCATTCTGAAGGAGATCAGCCCTGGGATTTCTTTGGAAGGAATGATGCTAAAGCTGAAAGTCCAGTACTTTGGCCACCTCATGTGAAGAGTTGACTCATTGGAAAAGATTCTGTTGCTGGGAGTGATTGGGGGCAGGAGGAGATGGGGAGGACAGAAGATGAGATGCTTGAATGGCATCACTGACTCGGTGGACATGAGTCTGAGTGACCTCTGGGAGTTGGTGATGGACAGGGAGGCCTGGCGTGCTGTGATTCATGAGGTCGCAAAGAGTCGGACCCAGCTGAGCTACTGAACCCAGCCAAACCAAAGAGACTTAGCACACTCGCGTGTATATTTTAGTTTATATAATTTAGTGATACAAATGTTTCATGATATAATAATAATTTAGTGATGTATATAACAATTTAATATAAATATAACACACATATTCAGTTCAGTTGCACAGTCATGTCTGACTCTTTGTGACCGCATGGACTGGAGCATGCCAGGCTTCCCTGTCCATCACCGACTCCCAGAGCTTGCTTAAACTCATGTCCATTGAGTTGGTGATGCCGTTCAAGCATCTCATCTTCTGTCATCTCCTTCTCCTCTGGCCCTCAGTCTTTCCCAGCATCAGGGTTTTTTCCTAATGACTCAGTTCTTTGTATCAGGTGGCCAAAGTATTGGACCTTCAGCTTCAGCATCAGACCTTCCAATGAATATTCAGGACTGATTCCTTTAGTACTGACTGACTTGATCATCTTGCAGTCCGAGGGACACTCAAGAGTCTTCTCCAACACCACAGTTTAAAAGCATCAATTTTTCAGTGTTCAGCTTTCTTTATAGTTCACCTCTCACATCTGTACACGACTACTGGAAAAACCATAGCTTTGACTAGATGGACCTTTGTTGGCAAAGTAATGGGTCTGCTTTTTTAGTATGCTGTCTAGGTTGATCATAGCTTTTCTTCCAAGAAGCAAGTGACTTGATTTCGTGGTTGCAGTCACCATCTGCAGTGATTTCAGAGCCCCTGAAACAAAGTCTTTCACTGTTTCCATTGTTTCCCCATCTATTTGCCATGACGTGATGGGACCAGATGCCATGATCTTAGTTTTCTGAATGTTGAGTTTTAAGCCAACTTTTTTACTCTCCTTTTTCATTTTCATCAAGAGGCACTTTACTTCCTCTTTGCTTTTTGCCACAAGTGTGATGTCATCTGCGTATCTGATGTTACTGATATTTCTCCCAGCAATCTTGATTATAGTTTGTGCTTCATCCAGCCTGGCATTTCACATGATGTCTCTGCATAGAAATTAAATAAGCAGGGTGACGATATATAGCCTTGACATACTCCTTTCCCACTTTGGAACCAGTCTGCTGTTCCTTGTCCAGTTCTAACTGTTGCTTCTTGACCTGTATACAGATTTTCAGGAGGCAGGTCAGGTGGTCTGTTCCCATCTCTTTCAGAATTTTCCAGTTTGTTGTGACCTACACAGTCAAAGGCTTTGGCATATTCAATAAAGCAGGAGCAGATGTTTTTCTATTACATTTGCCATGCTAAATTATCTTTATACTTTAATGATAATAGTTTCTTCTTTTCTCTAAAAATGGCTTGCTCATATTCTGCTAGATTTATTCCTATCTATTGATTTTCTACTGTAAATGATATTTTTGCAAGCATTGCATCTCCAAGTGTTTGTGCTAAAATACATTAAATTTATTCCTGCACATTAATTTTATATTTTGAAATCATTGTAAACTTGCAAAGCAATATGAATAATTTATCCACAGAATCTGTTAGATTTTCTATTTAAATAGTCATATTATTCACAGATAATAATACATATATTCTTTTCCAAACTTCACTCATCTATTTCTGAGTTCTTTGCCTTATTCATCAAAATGCGATCTCTAGTCTTACATGTGCTTTTCCCATTTGTTCTCTAAAGTTTGTTCTATTTTTATTTATTGTGATTATATGTTTAGACTCATTTATATTTTGCTTATTTATCTCATTTTTTTTTCTAGTCTTTTTTCCCCTCCCCCTTTCAGATTGATTTCATTTTCCTTCTCTTTCTACTTTTTTCTCCCTCTTCTGATTTGCAATTTATAAACAGTGCTTTTATTTTTTCAGTGATTTACCTAGAAATTTTCTCTTAAGTTCTAAAGTTAACCATTATATTGACCATCATCCTAAACAATGTAAGAATCTTGTAAACTTTAACTCTCATTATCTTTCCCCTTGATTTATAAACTATTGTTAATTATCTTTTATGTTGAATTTTTAATCCACATAAGTTAGAAGCTGTTGTTAAAAGAGTTAATGTTTGTTTAGATTATTCAAGTTTATTATTTTCTTTGTTCCCCACCCCTTTGTGCATTCTTATCATCCTGAAAAATTGGTTTCTTCAGTTCACTTGGTCTTTTTCTGGCTTCATTTGGCTTCATCTAATCTGTTGTTTTAGCTCATGGTTGCTTTTGATAGTGTCTTTTTTTAAAATAAGATTTCAATGTGTTCTTTTAATTCACTAAATATAGAATGTCATTGTTGTTCAGTCACTAAGTCGTGTCTGACTCTTTGTGACCCCATCAACTGCAGCATGCCAGGCTCTCCTGTCCTTCACTATCACCCTGAGTTTGCTCGAACTCATGTCCATGGAGTTAGTGATGCCATACAATCACCTCATCCTCTGTTGCCCCCTTCTGCCTTCAATCTTTACAAGCATCAGGTTTTTTCTTTTTTTTCTCAATGAGTCAGCTCTTCACATAAGGTGGCCAAAGTATTAGAGTTTCAGCTTCAGCATCAGTTCTGCCAATGAATATTCAGGGTTGATGTCCTTTAAGATTGACTGTTTGCATCTCTGTGCTGTCCAAGGAACTCTCAAGAGTCTTCTCCAGCACCAGTTTAAAAGCATCAGTTCTTTGGTGCTCAGTCTTAATTATGGTCCAACTCTCACATCCACACATGGCTTCTGGAAAGACCGTAGCTTTAACTATGGGGACCTTTGTCAGCAAAGTGATGTCTCTGCTTTTTAATATGCCGTCCAGGTTCATCATAGCTTTTCTTCCAAGGAGCCAGTGTTTTTTAATTTCATTGTTGCAGTCACCAACTGTAGTGATTTTTGAGCCCAGGAAAATTAAATCTGTCACTATTTTCATGTTTTCCCCATCTATTGGCCATGAAGTGATGGGACGGATGTCAAGACCTTCATTTTTTTGAATGCTGAGTTTTAAGCCAGCTTTTTCACTCTCCTCTTTCACCTTCATTAAGAGGCTCTTCAGTTCCTTTAGGATGGTATCATCTGCATATCTGAAGTTGTTGATATTTTTACTGGGATATTCCATATCTAATCATTTCAATATCTGCAATCTTTGCTGATACGGTTCTGTAATGTTGCTGCTTCTCAATCGTCTTCTTGAATCCCTGTTTATATGTGTGCTTAATCCCTTCTCATTTGATTCTATGTTATGTGGCACTCCATCTACAGAAATTCCTTAGACCTTGGGGTCATTGGGATGACCCAGAGGGATGGTATGGGGAGGGAGGTGGGAGGGGGGTTCAGGATTGAGAACAAGTGTACACCCGTGGCAGATTCATGTTGATGTATGGCAAAACCAATATAGTATTGTAAAGTAATTAGCCTCTAATTAAGATAAATAAATTTAAATTAAAAAATTGCTTTCTGCCAGAGGGGTTTAATGTATTGCTAGTCACCTGGAATACCAGTAACCAGCAACCACTGTAAGTTCATTTTTTGCTTTAGGTTTATTAGGCAAGCCTATAGTATGAAGGCAATGGCAACCCACTCCAGTACTCTTGCCTGGCAAATCCCATGGATGGAGGAGCCTGGTAGGCTGCAGTTCATGGGGTCGTGAAGAGTCGGACATGACTGAGTGACTTCACTTTCACTTTTCACTTTCATGCATTGGAGAAGGAAATCGCAACCCACTTCAGTGTTCTTGCCTGGAGAATCCCAGGGACAGGGGTGCCTAGTGGGCTGCCGTCTATGGGGTCACACAGAGTTGGACATGACTGAAGCAACTTAGCAGCAGCAGCATAGTATAAAGACAAGCCCCAAACTTACAAGTGCAACTGCATTAAGAATTCTCAGATAAGATCCTTTTTTATTTTTTTTAATTCTTTCATCTCCTACTCTAAGACTAGTACATATCCACATTATTTCTCTATTTAAGATGTTTTATTTCATGTTGAGTCTGGAATGGTTTTCAAGACGTCTTCAGTTCGTGAGCATTCCTAATCAGGCTGTGAGAGCTCAAGGTTTTCCCCATCCCCTAAATGCAGTAAAAATGCCCAATAAAACCTCAGCTCAGGGTCAGCAGGAATTAGCAAAGCCCTTGTTAGTTCTAGCACCAGTGAATGTGACAGATTTGCTCTTTACTCTTGCTCTTTGACTCCAAAAGAGCTCCTTTATTTTTCTTCTACATCATTCATGCAATTTTAATATTGATAGTTCAAAATATTTTATCTAACATCATCTAGCACTTGCTCAAGTGGATGGATTCTGTGATTTTGCCTCCCAAGCAATGAAAATTTTGAAAGCTTGATTTTTTATTAAAAAAAAAATCTTAGGGAACCCTTGACATTAGCACTATATTTATAATCTATTTTTTCAGCTTCTATGCAATGTTCTATCATATACAATTATCAATGGTATATCCAGTTTCCTGTTGATGGATATTTTGATTCTTTCCAGATGTTATGTTTGATTTTACAAATAATACTGCAAAGAACATCTTTTTGCATGTATCTTACTCCCTTTTTCTAGGACACAATTGAATAAACTATCTACGTTGTTATTTGAATTATTTGATTTCCTTTTCCAATTTCTTATTGATTTCCATGAATCCTGTATCAGTTAGTATTACTAGGTTTGGCTGAGTATAACAGAAAGAGCAAAATACAGTAACTTAAAGAAAGAGTAATTTGTTTCTCTCAAGTACACATACAAAATGAACCTTAACTGCAAGACTATCCTAAGCTGAGTGCTTTTCTTTGATGATATGGGACCCAGAACTCCTCTTATGCATTCTGGCATCCAGAATATTTTCCAGATCTTCATGGTCTATAGTGTTCCCAACAGTATACACGTGTTCATGTCAGCAGGATGCAGGACAAAGAAGGGAAAGTACATGGGATGGCTGTTTTCCAAGGTAGAAAGTCATACAAAATACTTGAGACATGCCATTTTCCAGAACGTGTCACTTGTGGATTCCAAGCTGCAAAAGGGGCTGGCAAATGTCCTAATCTGCCAATGTACATTGTTGCCCAGAATAAAATAGGTTTTATTACTAAGGAAAGTGGAGAGAATACATAGTGGAGTAAACAGCTGGCAGATCCTATATTAAAATGGTTTGTGAATCCAGGGAAAGAGCAATTTCCTATGAGAGTTTTTTATAATTGTATTAAATTAAAAAGTATATTAAGTTTGAATTGTCAAATTTTATATTAACTTAGAGAAAATAAATGTTTTTATATTAGGTTAGTAATTCTTTTAAATGCATCTTTTTACCCAAGGCTCTCCTTCCATCCTTCTTTCCTTCCTTTCCTCTCCCTGTTCCCAGTAAAGTGGTACAGTTTGAGCCAACTGTTTCCTGCAAATACCTATAAATTCAGTCATATGAGATTTAAAAGATCTTCATTCTTTTTGTAAATGGTATTGTATAGTAACTATTTTCTTCCATTGCAATTCCTACTTTTCTTATGATTTGTATATAAGAAAGTTAATGGTACTTTTATATTGAATCCAACCAATTTACTGCATTCTACTTTTTTGTTTTTTAGTTGACCCCCATGGCTTTCTGGATAAACAATCATATTATTTACCATTAGTGATTGTTTTGCCTCCATTTTTAATAGTTTTATCCCTTGCATCCATTTCTCATCTACCAGAGTAAACTAGTCCAGAAAAATGTAAAATGATACTGAGGATTTGCATTCTTGTCTTATGGGAACTCTTCTAGTAATGTTTATTTGTGTATTTATTATTCCAAAATACTATGGGATTTTGTTCAGTGCCTTTAGGCATATAATAAAATCATCATAATATTTTACTACTTTGATCTGTTAATGTGATTGTATTTATTCAATTATCTTCGATTTTGAATATTTTGCTTGATATTTTTATATAGACATGCATAAGTGAAATTTGTCTGTAATTTTCCCATATTATTTTTTATTCTATCTGCATCATATTAGAAAGTGAGTCATATTTGTACAAAATTTGTATACTCTGGTTAATTTTTCAGCTTAAAAATTTAAATGTTAGCATTAACTATTTCTTAGAAGTTTGAAAAAATTTACCTGCGAAGATATTTGAGCCTTTCACCTTCAAAGAGTGTGAAATGATAGAAAAAAATATATATATTGGTCTCTGTCCCCAATTTCTGTCACAGAGGTCCCTAAATGGTTAGAATTTACTATATGATAAATGTACCAGGATTGTCTTTTGTTCTAATACTTGGCCTTTGACTGTAGTTCCTGACAGAGTTCTTAAATTCATTGGAATTTCTTGGGTGTCTTTTGTTCTAAGGAGGTAGCTCTAGGTGGGTTCCTAGATAACTTCAGGTTGGGAGCTGGTCACTGAAGATCAAGCCATATTTAGAAGTGTGGAACTTGCAGCCCCACCCTCATCCTTTAAGATGGGGAATGAAGACTGAGATTGCGCTGATTGATCATGCTAATTCAATGAAGCCTCCACAAAAATCTCAAAGTTTAGAGTTGAGAGAGCTTCCAAATTGTGAACAAACCCATGTACCAGGAAGGCATATCCCAACTCCACAGGGACAGAAACTTCTATGCCCAGAATGCTTTCAGACCTCACTGTATGTGCCTCTTTATCTGACTGTTCAACTGTACCCATTATGATATCCTTTATTATATAATGATCCGGTAACTGTAAGTATTTTCCTGAGCCCTGTGAGCTTTTCTAGCAAAAAGTCAAATCCAGGGAAAGGGGGTGGTCACAGGAACTTCCATTTGTAGCCATATTAGACAGGGGTTATCGGTAATGCAGGGACTTCCTACTTGCAATTGATGTCTAAAGTGGGATGGGGACAGTCTTGTGAGTCTGAGTTTTTAACTGTAGGTTATGATACGATCTTAAGATAAATAGTTTCAGAGCTGAGTTAAATGGTAAGATAACCAGCTGGTGTGGCAGAATTGCTTAGCATGGGTAAAACACACACTGGGTGTTGGAAGTGGTATAAGTATGGTATTAGTGTGAGAATAAAGGAGAAACACAGAAGAGTATAGTTTTTCCCTTACAAAAAATGAGGTAGATTTTGAACTTCATCTATTTTTACCCCTTGATAACTGGTAAGGAAGTTTTACTATTTCAATTAGGGTGAGTTTTAATTTTAAAATATTTTGCCAGAAAACTAGTTTTTCAAATTTACTCCCAAAGAGCTTTGAAAACTTCTGCTTCCTCGGAAAATTTCTGCTTTTATTAGACATGTGAAACTAGTTCAATATTCAAAAATTAGTCAATGTAATTCACTATATTCTCTGGGACCGGGAAAGGGTGGGATGATTGGGGAGAATAGCATTGAAATATGTATAATATTATATCTGAAATGTATTAATTGTTCAAACTAAACACTGTCATGTTACAATTTGTTCATATTAGATGTTTGTAATGTTTCTGATAATCAATAAAAGAGATAAAAAAATAAAGAGATTTGCAAAAAGAATAAAAAAAAAGAAAGAAAATAATATGATTATGTCAATCAATACAGAAAAAGTGTTCAATAAAATTCAACATTCATTCATGATAAAAAACAATCAGAAAAACAGGAATAGAGGAAAACCTCTTCAAGTTGGTAAAGAGCACTTACAAAATACCTAGGGACAACATTAGGTTTAATGGTTAAAGGTAATGTTTTCTCATAAGTATGTCCTCTGTCACATCTGCTATTCAACATAGCACTGGAGTTTTAGCCCATGCAATAAAGCTAGAAAAGAAAACAAAAGACATAAAGATCAGGAAGGAAAAAATAAAACAAAACTTTTTTTCACCTGTATAGAATGTCACAAGAATTGACCAGAAAAAAATATCTTGAACTAATAGTTGAATTCAGCAATGTCACAGGATATGACAAGCATATAACAATCAATTGTATTTCTATACTATCAATGAACACATTGATACCACAATTAAAATATCAATTGCTAGAAATTTAAATTCTAAGATGTAAATCTAGCAAAACAGAACTTATATGCTGAAAGCTATACCATGCTGAAAGAAAAACAAAACTTCAAATAAATAGAGAAGCACTTTTTGTCCATACAGACTCAATATAAATAAGAAGTCAATCTTCCCCAAATTATCTACAGACATAGTAAAATTTCAGTCACAATTCCAGCTACATTTATTATTAGACATAGACATGATTACTTTAAATTATATATAAAATGACACACTATAAAAATAACTCAAATGACTTTGATAAAAAGGACTATAGGGTTAAGATACAAGGCTTATTTATAGTTACTCTAATCATATTAAGTGATTGGAGTAGAGGGATAAAATAGAATAGAGAATCCAGAAAACACTCACATGAATATGTCTGGTTGACATTTTAACACATCTTGCAAAAACAACTCAAATGAAAAAAGAGAACATTAAAAAAAAAGATGTTGTATAATCAAATATCCATTGACCTCTCCCCCACAAAAAAGAACCATGAACTATGTCCCACACATTATGCAAAAATGTACTCAAAATGTATGAAGGACTTAGATGTAAAACTATTAAAACTTTTTCAAGAAACAGGAGAAAATCTCTAAGATGTAATAATAGACAAAGAATTCCTAAACTTTATACCAAAAGCCTAATCCATAAAAGAAATTTTGGTAAATTAAAGTTAACAAAAATTAAAAACTTGTGCTTTGCTAAAGACTATGTTAAAGAGTGGGTCTTTATCTTCTGTAACTTTTTTTTTAAAAGATTTCTTTATCATTTATCCATTGGTGAATTCTTATTTTCATGCCTTGACTATTGTAAGTAATACTGCAGAGTACAGTGGGGTTCAGATATTTCTTCAAGATAGTGATTTAATTTCCTTCATGTTTAATTCCACCCAGAAGTGGAATTGCTGTGTTGTATAGTAGTTCTATTAACTTTTTTAGAAAACAGCACACTATTTGCTACAGTGACTGTAGAAATTTACATTCCTTACAGTACTACAGTGCACTAGGGTTCTGTTTCTTTCACATCTTTGCCTGGACTTGTTCCTTCTCTTTCATAATAGCCCTTCCAACAGATGTGAGGTGACCAAAGTACTGGAGTTGACTCCTTGGAAAAGACCCTGGTGCTGGCAAGATTGAGGGCAGGATGAGAAGAGGGTGACAGAGGATGAGATGGTTGGATGGCATCACCAACTCAACGAACATGAGTTTGAGCAAACTCCAGGAGATAGTGAAGTACTATCTTCACTATCATGAAGGGGAAGCCGGTCATGTTGCATTTCATGGGGCTGCAAAGACTTAGATGTGACTTAGAGACTGAACAACAACAATAGAAATGCAACCGATTTTTTTATGTTGATTGTGTTTCAACTTTACTGAATTTGTTACTTTTAATAGTTTTTTTCATGTAGTTGTTAGGGTTTTCTATATATAAGTTCATGTTAATCTGCAAACAGATAATCCTACTTTTTCCTTTTTTATTTGAGCACCTTTAAATTATTTTTCTTGCCTAATTTCTTTAGTTAGGTATTACACCAGTCCTATATTTAATAGAAGAAGTGAGAGTGAGCATTCTGGTCCTGGTCTTGTTCCTGACCTTGAAGGGAAATCTTCTAACCATTCACCATTGAGTATGACAGCTGTAGACTTGTCAAATATGACTGTATTATGTCAAAGTACATTCCTTTTATACCAACTTTGTTGAGCTTTTTTAATTTTTTTTTTACATTTTATTTTATTTAACTTTACAATATTGTATTGGTTTTTCCATATATCAAAATGAATCTGCCACAGGTATACATGTGTTCCCCATCCTGAACCCTCCTCCCTTCTCCCTCCCCACACCATCCCTCTGGATCGTCCCAGTGCACCAGCCCCAAGCATCCAGTATGGTGTATCGAACCTGGACTGGCGACTTGTTTCATATATGGTATTATACATATTTCAATGCCATTCCTCCCAAATCATCCCACCCTCTCCCTTACCCAGAGTCCAAAAGACTGTTCTATACATCAGTGTCTCTTTTGCTGTCTTGCATACAGGGTTATTGTTACCATCTTTCTAAATTCCATATACATGTGTTAGTATACTGTATTGGTGTTTTTCTTTCTGGCTTACTTCACTCTGTATAATAGGCTCTCAAGAAAGGATATTGGATTTGTTAAATTTTTTATGTATATATTGATATCATCATATGATTTTTATTTTTTTATTCTACTAATGTGACATATTACATTTATTGATTTGGGTCCAGTCCTGAACTTTTGGAAGGTTTTTGATTATTGATTCAATACTTTTAACTGATTATTGGTCTGTTCAGATTTTCTCTTTCTTCATGATTCAGTCTTGGTAGGCCATATACTTCTAGGAATTTATCCATTTTTTCTAGGTCTAATTTGCTATCTTTTAATTGCTTATAGTAATCTTTTATGGTCTTTTGTATTTCTGTGTTATCTATTATAATGTTTCTACTTTCATTTATAATTTTTTCCTATTGAGTCCTTTCTTTATTCTTGGTTATTCTAGTTAAGATTGGTCATTTTTGTTTATCTTCACAAAGAATCAAATTTTAGTATATTAATCTTGTCTATTGTTTTTCTATCATCTTATTTTATTTCTTCTCTAATAATTATCCATTTGAATTTTAAAAATGATTTCTCTATTTCTGTAAAAACATTGCTGTAATTTGATAAGAATTACATTAAATTCATAAATTCCTTTGAGTAGTATTGGCATCTTAATATTGTCTTCCAATCCATGAACATATGATGTCTTTCTATTTATTTGTGTCTTCTTTAATTTCTGTCAGAAATATTTCATAGTTTTCAGTCTACAGGTATTTGTTTCCTTGGATAAGAGTATTCATATATAATTTATTCTTTCAGAGGTTATTGTAAATAGAATTGTTTTTTTATTTCCTTAATAGGTTGTTTACTGTTACTGAATAGAAATGCAACTTAATTTTGCATATTGATTTTGTATCCTATAACTTTGTTGAATTTTTCATAAATTGTCAAGGGTTTGATATTTTTATTTTGTTCATATATCATTTTCTGATTTTCTTTTGTTCTTTGTCCATGTTCTAGTTTAGTTCTTTGAGAATTTTAAGGTAGGAGTTTTAAAGTCTTTGTCTAGTAAGTCTAAAGCCTAAACTTCTTTAGAGTTCACCTTTGAAGATTCATATTATTCCTCTGAATGGGCCACATCTACCTATTTCTTATTGTGCTTTGTATATTTCTTTTTGAAAATTGGACATTTGGGAAAAAAAGAAAAAACAGCCTACTTTCTCCATCTTTGCAGATTGATTCTGCGCAGAGGAAGGCCTTTACTAATCAGCCTGACATAAAGGCATAAAGTCTTCCTAGGCCTTTTGTGGGCGTGCACCTTCTCTGGAACTTTCCCTCTCTGTGCTTTCCCCCCATTGTTTTCCTCATATACATGACTATTTTTAAATGTTTTAATGTCCTTAAGAGTCTCACCCCTGCTTCTTCCCATTGTGTTAGACGTTCTGTTGTGTTCCTCTGTCTGTAATCTGTGGTCTTCCTGAGGTTTTCATGTGTTTTGGCACCAGATATACAAATATTGCCACTATAGAGGAAGAAGAGGTTTTCTTTCTACTCTATTAGGTTCTGTATCTAAAAGTTAAATTGATATGAGGCAGATTTAAAGGAGAAAAAACAATTTAAATTACCTATGTATGAATAGGAGTCTCACAAAAATATGAGGCTCAAAGAGACAGCCAGACGACTGAGGTTAACATACCATCTGAAGATAAGGAAAGAGTAAGAGTTTGGAACTTCTAGGTGTAAGGAAGGCAAATTTTAGGAAGATAAGGAAAGAAAATGTATTTAAAATTAATATTGCTTGGTTATGCTGATAAGATTCTCTAAGGAGAATAAAGTTATTGTTGGAAACAGCTCTCTATCTGGTATAGATATCTTTCCTAATGGAAATTTCCTTTGCATATTTCCTTTCTAATAAGGAAATTTAGACTTTCTGTCTACTTTAGGTTACCTACTTTAGGCAGGTATGGGGGAGGTAAAGAGGTTTTCCTGAGTTTTTTGGTTCCTTATTGCCTTCAGATCAAAATAATTCATATACAAAAGTGGAATATTTGGGGGTGGCATACCAGAGATCAAATTGCCAACATCTGCTGGGTCATCGAAAAAGCCAGAGAGTTCCAGAAAAACATCTTTTTCTGCTTTATTGACTATGCCAAAGCCTTTGACTGTGTGGATCACAATAAACTGTGGAAAATTCTGAAGAGATGGGAATACCAGACCACCTGACCTGCCTCTTGAGAAACCTATATGCAGGTCAGGAAGCAACAGTTAGAACTGGACATGGAACAACAGACTGGTTCCAAATAGGAAAAGGAGTACGTCAAGGCTGTATACTGTCACCCTGCTTATGTAACTTCTATGCAGAGTACATGATGAGAAACGCTGGACTGGAAGAAACACAAGCCGGAATCAAGATTGCTGGGAGAAATATCAATCACCTCAGATATGCAGGTGACACCACCCTTATGGCAGAAAGTGAAGAGGAACTAAAAAGCCTCTTGATGAAAGTGAAAGTGGAGAGTGAAAAAGTTGGCTTAAAGCTCAACATTCAGAAAACGAAGATCATGGCATCTGGTCCCATCCCTTCATGGGAAATAGATGGGGAAACAGTGGAAACAGTGTCAGACTTTATTTTTCTGGGCTCCAAAATCATTGCAGATGGTGACTGCAGCCATGAAATTAAAAGATGCTTACTCTTTGGAAGGAAAGTTATGACGAAACTAGATAGCATATTCAAAAGCAGAGACATTACTTAGCCAACAAAGGTCTGTCTAGTCAAGGCTATGATTTTTCCTTTGGTCATGTATGGATGTGAGAGCTGGACTGTGAAGAAGGCTGAGCACCGAAGAATTAATGCTTTTGAACTGTGGTTTTGGGGAAGACTCTTGAGAGTCCCTTGGACTGCAAGGAGATCCAACCAGTCCATTCTGAAGGAGATCAGCCCTGGGATTCCTTTGGAAGGAATGATGCTAAAGCTGAAACTCCAGTATTTTGGCCACCTCATGCGAAGAGTTGACTCATTGGAAAAGACTCTGATGCTGGGAGGGATTGGGGGCAAGAGGAGAAGGGGCGACAGAGGATGAGATGGCTGGATGGCATCACTGACTCGATGGACGTGAGTCTCAGTGAACTCCGGGAGTTGGTGTTGGACAGGGAGGCCTGGCGTGCTGCGATTCATGGGGTCGCAAAGATTCGGACACGACTGAGTGACTGAGCGACTGATCTGATCTGATCTGCTGTGAATGCCTTCATCATCAGTCCCATGTGATTTCTGAATCAGACAAGACAAACCTTGTCCTTTGGGTAGCTGCCAGATGAGATAGAATGTTGCAAATACATTCCACTTTTTCCTTTGACTCAATGGAGGGACTAGGAACTGGCCTTCCATTGGACCATACTCTGCCTTCTTCTGACCCCAGACTGGGACAGAGTAAGCAGAAACACCAAGATAATTTCCTACCAATTTGAATGTGACTTTTTCTTGATTGGGCATTCACTTGGTTGCTGCATATTCTTGACTGGATATTAGAGCTCCAACAGAGCTACTTCGCTCGGTCTGTTGTCCTTTACTTGATATTTCCCTGGGTGAACAAGGGTCTGAAGCTTCCCAGTTTACCATCTTGCTCAAGTTTTTTGACTCTTATATTGTCTTAATTGGTTTAGAACTTGGGTCTGGAAGGGGTAATTTTTATGTACCTCACCCTCAGATTTTCTTCAACCCAATGTACTGGGACAATGATGGATGAGGTAACTATGATGCCTGCATTCATTTACATTTTACAGAAAGGGAAGACAAAAATAAATAAGTATATAAAGAGCTAATAAATAAACAAATAGAAATGTGAATTAATCATGATCTAGACTCTACAGGAAGCACAATCTAAGGAATGGATGATGGGAAGTGTATTAGTTTGCTGAGGTGGCCACAAGGTACCACATACTGAGGGGCTTAAATAAACAGCGATTTGTTGTCTCAGAATTCTGGAGGCTAGAAGACTAGAAGCTACAGTTCACAGTTCTAGAAGTTGTTCTCAGGGAGAATCTCTTCTAGTCTTTTCTAGCATCTGGTGTTTTCTGATGACCCTTGGCATTCCTTGACTTGTATATGTGTCTCTCCAATCTCTATTTCCGTCATCATATAGGTATTTTCTCCCTGTATATCTCTTCTCTTCTTAGAAGGATGCCAACCATATTAAAGTAAGGGCCATTCTACTCTGGTTGTTGTTGTTCAGTTGCCAAGTTGTGTCCAACTCTTCGCGACCCCATGGACTGTAGTATGTTAGGTTTCCCTGTCCCTCTCCATCTCCTGAAGTTTACCTAAGTTCATGCCCATTGAATCTATGATGCCATCCAACCATCTCATCCTCTGTCACTCTCTTCTCATTCTACCTGCAATTTTTCCCAGTATCAGGGTCTTTTCCAATAAGTTGGCTGTTTGCATCTGGTGGCCAAAGTATTGGAACTTCAGCTTCAGCATCAGTCTTTGCAATGCATATTCTGGGTTGATTTCCTTTAAGATGACTGGTTTGATCTCTACTCTTGTATGACCTCATTTTAACCTAACCAGTTATTTTGGCAACAAACCTATTTCCAAAGAAGGTCACATTTTGAATTACTAGAAATTAGAACTTCATGTATCTTTTTGGAGGGGCACAGTTCAACATACAACAGGAGGTGATACAAGTTTAGACAGAGGAGTAAGGAAGATCTCTCTCTAGACAACGTATTTAGGACTAGATTTGAGGCAAAGAATGTAGTGGAATGACCATGGAAAAATAAGCTTATGGAGCTGATGTGCAGAATACATGCAGCAGCCTTAACGGGAGGAAAGCCTCAGTGTATTTGAGAAATTGAAAGAAGGCCGGTTTGGCTGGCGCTTCACAGCAGCGGGACGTAGGGCATGAAATGAAATTGGAAACACAGCAAGCCACTGGATCATGAGAGCCTCATGAGCCAACATAAATGTTGGGCTTGATTCTAAAAACTCTAGGATGCCCCTCTAGGCTGTATTTGCTCCAATCTTCCTGGCTGCTTGTGGAACAGACTGGAGATCAAAAACATAGATGAGGGGAGATAGCTTAGAAGCTCAGACTCATTCAATGATATCTTCAGTCTTTTTGACTTTTCAAAGGGGACAAAAGTGAGAGGGACAAAATACATGTTTCCACTATGTATTATACATATAGAAAAGGGAGAAACGATAATATGAAAGAGACAAATGCTTAGGAGGAAAGTAATCCTGAGCACAGTTCAGAAACTGGCCTGTCAGGAGGAGGAGTGGCTAGAAAAGGGGATACTTGAAACCCATATCTAACTGTCCTGTAATGTATCATGATCCCAGACAGCAGGCTGTGGCCATCAGTGGAGATGACTGGGATGGGGTGGGCGAGAGTCACTGGGAACAAAGAGACCATGGAAAGAAGAGAGCAGAGAGCAGGATAAATCTTTTAAGTGGCACTGGATCTGGATAAAGAGAAAGGCCATCATCAGACCCAAAGCACAGCAAGATGAAGTGAAGATGGTGGTACAGTGTGAAAGAAGGCAGGGTTTTGCAGCCAGATAGGGAGATAGGCTCAGAAGATACGATGCACTGAGATCAAGGAGATAATGGAGCAGAGAGAAAAAAGAAAACAGTCTCTGTTTGAGATGCTACAGGAAACGTAGAGACTGGGAACAATCAGTTTTTAAATAGGGAAAAGGGGGTGGCAGACTCTTTCACAAAGCAGTGTAGGATTTAGAGGAACTTGATGAATAAGGCACAAATGTTCCATCAGCTAGAATGGAAGACTGGGGAGGAGGGAAGGCAAGAGGTTTGATGGCCTGGATCCTGGGATGTGCAGGGCAGTGCACAGGGTTGCATTTTGTGGACAGGATCATCTGTATGTGTTCACTAATATTTTAGTAGACCAAGAGAACTAGGTCAACCTTAGATAAGGCAGGGATGTGAAATTCTCTGAGATTACAGAAAACAGATGTCAGCATTAGTATCTGTGTAGCCTGGGTAAGCTGAAAAGATTAATAACAGATAGAAAGCATGGTGCCTTGTCCTTACTGGGTTGTACACAGTATGGAGGGAGGCAAGGAAGGAGAGAGGCAAATCTCCCTACACTTGAAAAGCGTTTTATACAGTTGTACAGAGCCTGAAGGGATGAGTAAAAATGCAGAAGCATAATTAAAACTAGTGGAATAATATAGGACTTATATTCTCTGTAAAAAGTTCTGCCTCTGAAATTCTTCATTCATGACAAATTGATTTCATTCTCTCCAGATCATCCTTGGCTTCTGAAGAGGATGTTGCCACACACCACCAGGACCACCACTCGAGACTGAAGCCTCCTTCCCCTGTGGCTGGAGTGTTGCTGTTGAAGGCTGTCAGTTGATTTCCTTCCTTGGACTTGCCCTCGAAAGGGTCTGGAGGCAGGAGGGCATACATACAATGACTAATCCAGGATGGCTCTCAATGGGGGGCTTTTTTGAAGGGCCAACCCAATTTCAAAGGTCTTATTTTGGGGCTAAGGGACTCATGGACAAAAATCAAAGTCAAATTTATTTTCTTCTTCCCTTATGTTCATGGGCCTGTGTTTCTTTTCTCCACATAGATGTGCAAAGCTTTCTGCATTTCAAAGCTAAGGTCTCAGTTTGGAGGGTCTGGCATTTTCAGGGGTTAGTTTGCCTGACTTTATAGGGGAGAAGATAGAGGCAGGAGTTTGAGGTGAAGAGAGCCAGCCTTAGAGATGGACATCCCAACTGCTGGTAAGATTGCTGGGAAAGGGGGTGTCTTCTGGTCAGTGGAGTCCTGTAGCCCACTCTTACGTGGGTTGCTGGGGGAATGTGAATAAGCAGAAATATCTGGGGAGGGGGCACATTGCTCCCCTTTCAACAGATTTTAAGGAGATATGTTGACATAAGCTAAGTCACTTCAGTCGTGTTCGACTCTGTGTGACCCCATAGACGGCAGCCCACTAGGCTCCCCCGTCCCTGGGATTCTCCAGGCAAGAACACTGAAGTGGGCTGCCATTTCCTTCTCCAAAGCGTTAAAGTGAAAAGTGAAAGAGAAGTTGCTCAGTCATGTCCGACCCTCAGCAACCCCATGGACCACACGCAGCCTTCCAGGCTCCTCCATCCGTGAGATTTTCCAGGCAAGAGTAGTGGAGTGGGGTGCCATTGCCTTCTCCTTATGTTGACATGGCATTTGTTAAAAATATACATACACGCACAAACACAACACTTTAGTTTGATGTGTTTAAAGTCTGCATCATCAAAATCACCAAAAATCACCTGGATTGTTTGCTAAAACACAGGTTGCTGGGCCCCACCTTCAGAGTTTGATACAGTAAAGGGAGCTACAATGTCCATTTCTAAAAACTTCCCAGGTGATTCTGATGCTGATGTCCAGAACCATTGTGTTAGAGAAAACAGATTGAAAGTGAGACAAGACACATAACATAGCCCGAAGCTGTGTCTTTTTAGTCCATTTGCTTGCTCAACTGCAAGCTGGAGTGCCTTCCACCTTATCCCTCAGCTCAAGATCCCCTTGTTAGACTGTGGCTCTACCTCCTCCTTGATGGCATCTGGCACTCTGGATCTGTAGACGCAGGTCCTAAACGGAGCTGCCAGCTTTCACCTGGACCATGCTGGCTCTAGGGAAGTAAAATTGATGTGATTGTTTGTGCAGTTTGAGTAATATACTAAACTGACCAATAGATGGCAAGAGTGGGGCTAGGGTTCAACAGGTACCCCACTCATTCAGCTGGGGACCTGGAGTGGGTTGCACCTGCCCCCGGCACATTCTTTGCACAAAGCGTCCTCTGTCCCTCAGGCCACGTACTGTCTTAGGGGGAGAGTGATCAAGTCTGCCCACAGCAGGGTCTTTTTTCTAATTTGCATAGAGGTCTAGTGTACCTGTGCTGAGTCCTACATAGAAGGACAAAGAGGGAACACAGCTGGAAAGGTTCTTTTTAAAACCTCCAAAAGATCCTAGGGTGCATGTGTGACTCTGTAGAGAAGAACCAGGTTTCCTCAGAGTAAGGGACATTGGGTTAAGTGAGTTTCAATGTGCTTTAGAAAATAGAGGAATGCTACACTTCTTGTCCCTGAGCACATTACCACTTGTTGTCAGTCTCTGCATTACCTGATGGGTGGCTGAGCTCAGTGGGTCCCGGTTGTAAGCAGCCCCAGGGACACCGCGGAACTTGTTAGAATCATGCATTTTGGGACCCAGCCCAGCAGTGCTGAATCAGAAAACCTGGGGTGTGGACCAGCTGGCTGTTTAACAAGCTCCCCCCAACCAGATGATTCTGACGTGTGTTAGAGTTTGAGAGAAACTGGCTTAGAGCATCCCACCTCCAACAGGCCTAGAACTCTAAGGATCTTATTACATCAGATCCTGAGGCTGTAGTCCTGGGAGCAATCTGTTTCTTCTGGCTGATGAAAAGTCAGGGATTGCGGAGAATGACAAGACAGCAGGGCCATCATTTGAAGTGTATTGTTCCTTGTTTAAATGGGCCCTCTGGGACCCTTGCTTCACATTCTCAAAACAAATAATGATTATATGTGGCGAAATGCAGGATTCCACCGCAGTGTGGAGTTTGCAGAATCAAATTGGCTTCCTTCCACCTCCAGATTCTTTCTCCCTACTAGTTTGGTGCCAGAATTGGCTTTTTGCCTTAATTATTTTTACCTCTTTATATCTTCCACCCTTCTCTATTCAGCCCTCAACTTCCATTTGTTTTTTTCATTTAATTGATAACCTACATTTTGGAATTGTCATGGAAAACACCTTGATTTAATGGTTCTTGCAGATTCTAGAAATGGAGGCAGACACACAGGGTCTCTGGGTCTCTGAGCCCTTCTCCAGGTTTAGGATGGCTTTCCTAATAGCTATCCACTCCTTTGTAATGAAGAGGAAACTGGGAAGAAAGTTATATCCTTATATCTTTAAAATAGGAGTTGATTTGCTGATAGTGGTCTTACATGATAAAAATGGTATTTTATTCATAATCCAGTGGCCATAGCTTCAAGGTCAGAATTAGGGTGGACTGGCAAGCTGAAAAAAATTTCCTGATTATATTTATCATACTAAAGTAAGATTTAAAAAACCCATATATTTCCTGTGAGTAGCAAGGTAGAAATTTACTTTGGAAATAGGCATCATAGGGTAATGCTGACTGAAACTGTAAATTCTAAACAGTCTTAGAACTGATAAATGGGATTCTTTAAGCTAAATCAAATTTAAAGAATATGAAAATGTCCAAGTCTTTTAGAAAATTTTGGTATTAAAAAAGAGCAGGTTACAATAGCGAGAAGAAATCTTCCTTAAGTGTAGTTTACATTTAATATGGATCATGTTATAGGAGAGCATTTCTTTAAAAGTTTCAGCACAGATTCGCTAGTCATAAACCTAATTCTTGCTGATTCACCTGTTTTTGATCAATGCTTCTTTGACAACACGGTTTACCAATGTCAGAAAATATACTTGGTTATTTCCCTGAAATGCTAATGTGAAACTACTTGGTGTAAAGACAGTTTTAGCCCCGGATTGCCTATGGTGGTTTTGCTAGAGGGGCCTGTTAAATTAGAATGTATTAATCTGCAACGTGTGGTTGCCTGTCCATCATGGCCTGATTTTATCTGCTTTATAAATGAGGTTTTTAATTTAGAATCTGGACACTGAAAGAAAGCCTTAGGCATCTAGTAGTAACTATATTCGGTAATGTGAACAATCTGAAACAAAAGAATCTGGTGCACTTTCAATGAAATTATTTTAATTCATTGAATTCGCTGAGAATTCCAGTATTGACCATCTATTCCAGGAGCATGCAGTAGGTGGCACCTAAACGCTCTTTGGAGGCGAACAGGCGCCATTTAAGTAGGAGCATCCACCGCTGCAGCAGTTGGCACAGCTGAGAAGTCCGAGATTGAAGAGGGGAGGAGGCGGGGGAGGCTGAAGGATGGTGGAGCGGCAGTGACAGCTCCGGGCCCGCCCGGGCTGGGCGGCGCAGGTGCGCTGGGGGCGCGGGGCACACGAGCCCGGCCGCAGGTGCGCGGGGGCGCGGGGCGCGGGACGCACGGGCGGGCACACAGCTGACAGCACCGTCACGGCAGCGCAAGGGAGCTCGCGCCCCGCCTACCTGCGGGAGGAGCCCGTATCCGCACAGCCTGCGCTGCCCGGTCCTATTTGAGGCGAGCTCAGAAGCAGCTCTGCGAAGAGTTGTGTTCATCCTCAGGTAACCGAGATTTCTCTTTCTTTGCTGTGGCCTCGCTGCTTCTGCACTGGAGCATTGACGGCTTTGGCATTCTTGTCTGCTAGTCCCTTAAAAGGGCTTAACGCTATCTGGGAGGGCGAGTCAGCAATACAAAGATTGGAGTAGATGAGAGAGTAAAAATCAGCATTTCTGTATCCTTGTCAGAGAGAGTGAGTATCTTGATACTTTTATAAAAATATCCTTTTAAAAACATTTGTATCTTACACATTATTTGGAATTCCGAAGCAGGAGTTTTAGAAAATTATACGGTGCAGGTGTTTCTATTATGTAGAAGTTGATTTAACGGTTTTACCGGAGTCCTGAAAAGATCTGGTCCAAAGTGAGAGTACGTTAGAGGCTGCTGTTGTGTTTCAGCGTGTTTTTGTACTAGACTGGAGCTCTTCGCGGGCTTGGCTGAGACTTGGCTAAATGTTTTAATTCTCCTTTTAAATAATGCATTTCATGATGTCTACATGTGTTTCTTCCTGTTTTGTTGTTTTAAGAAGAGAAGATAGGAAAGGCGCCGCACCCCATCTTTAGTTGTAAGATCGTGGTTCCCATAAAATGACAATGACTGCTGACTGCTCCCAGGCTCGCCTGTAAAGCGTTGTCGGCTTTCCGCCTGGTGGGAACCTGCCTGAGTCTTCTGTCCTGAGAAATGCTGGTTTTCCCCTTTAAAACTCCAATTCACGTTCTATGGGGGTTTGGGAGACTTTTGAACTAGAAGCTCTTTGAATCATATTATATCCATTGAATGGTTATCTACATGGCTGTGGTGGAATTCGGTTTCTTCCCACTGTGCAGTGACACAACTTGCCTTCCTTAGGAATTTATTCTACATATTTGCCCACATTATTTTTTGAATGACCCCCTTCCATGTGAGAAGCTAGTCCTAGCATAGGGGACTTTTCTGTTTTGAACTAAAAACTTGAGGAAAAATTTCTTTTTAAGGAAGATTTTCTAGGTAGCAGTAAAAGGTTGGAGCATTTTACATTCCAAATCAGTCCAAATGTGCTTCTTTCCCAGTGACATTTGGATTTGAGGAGGTGGAGTGGGAGGGAGAGAAAAGGGGAGGATAAAATTAGAATAAATTTAACAAATTTGTGAGGGAATAATATTTTTTTTTTTTTTGGTCATTGCCTGAAATTGCAAATTGTCAACAATTCTATCTTTGGAAATGCAGGAGATCCTATGGGCTGAGATGAAGGAAAATTCATAGTTCATTTTATAGAAACAAGACACAAAGCAGGGAAGCATTTTCATCCCATTTAACACATGGCATTTAATTTGGTAATACGGACTCCAGTGCCCAGTGAACTCAGGAAGGGGGGTGGGGAGAGGTGATTGTCTCCACCATTGCATAGAACTGCTGCTCACTTACCTCTGCAGATGGCAAGTATATATGCACAGCTATTGCAGAAATCTCCAGAATCCTTTTCTTATTACAGCTTTAGTAGAGTTGTTCCAAAGAAGAGACTCAGAAAACACTCAAATTGAATTCCAAGTTGTGGAAGTCCCTTTTCAGCTTGTGGCTAGCAAGTAGCATTCTCAGCAATCAACAGTGCCATCTCACCACGGGAAGAACAGAGAAGACTATTTATTTCACGCTGTACATCTCCAAGGAACCACACCTGACTTTATTAGAAATATATTATTTCAGAAGTAAATACTGTTTCTACACTGAAATCTATGTATCTTAGTGAAAAATTAAAACCTTTGAAAACTAACAAGGTCCTCTTATCAAAAAGACAGTATAGCTGTGAAAACAAAATCATATGTTCACTTTTCTAATTTTGTGGCCATACTTGATATATATTAATATATTGGAAATTAACCTATTAATTTAGACAAAATCATTATTTTTCCCCAAGATAAAGGCAATCAGTTTTTTCACAGGAGAATTTCTTTGTTACAAAGAGGAATGTTTGGCTATCTGGGTGAGGAGGTTGCCTGTCAGCTGTTTTAAGTTAAAATGGACTCAGTGCTGACCTGTAACTTTCAGTTCAAAAAACCATGATGCCCCATTCACACTTCTATGTTGAACTGAGTTTGTCTGTTTTGTTGGTCTGCCCATTATCTATTTATCATCCAGCTATCAACCGTCTAATTATCTACTTGGTATGGATGTTTATAATGGACAGATGTCTCTTTAAAGGCAGAACTGATTTCTAGGACACTAATTGGTTTTGGGTATGATTTTTCTAGGAAAATAGCCACTCTTAAAAGGGGAGGTGATGATTTTCATGTTGTCATGATTGCTAATATTCTTTTACACATTAAATTGATGCATGCACATTTAACATTTAACATAAAATTATGTTTTATTTCAATTATTTTGAAATTAATTTAATTTCAAATTATGTTTTAGTTTTTATTTTTATTATGTGGCTTGCAAGTCTGGGTTTGTTGACCAGGTAAGTATTTTTTAAAGTATTTGAAACAAATGCCGTCTCATCCTCTCTTCCTTTGCTTTTGTCATGGGCAAATTCAGGAAAGGAAGATTGTTTGTAGCTCTCTCCTTAGTGCAGTTTAAGTGTTTTCCCATAAATCAGTACCATCCAATAGAACCAAAGTGTGTGAGCCACATGCATAGTTTAATATGCCCTAGTAGTCATGTTAGAAAAATAAAACTAAACAGGTAAAATTAATTTTAATAATATATATTCTTTAACCCAGTATATTAAAAAATGACCATTTAAAGATGTAGTCAATACAAAATAGTACTGAGACATTTTACTTTTTTTTTTTTTTTTGGCTAAGTCTTATATTTACAGAATACCTTGATTCAGATTAGCTATGCTTCCAGATGTTGATAGCCTGCATGGCTAGTGGCTGTTGAATTAACCAGCACAAATATAGAATGTTAACCTTTTGGCAAAGCAATCTAAAAACTGAAATATTAGGAGCTATTAAATTAAACTGGTTAAACACTATCAAAAATAAATATACAAATGATCTTAAATTGCTATAAGACCTGTGTCCTACCCTTCCTTGCCGTTAACTAGCTGTGCAGTCTTGAACTTATTTTTACTACTTTATCAGTAAAACAAGAGGATTGGGTCAAATACTTCCTTGATTTTATGAAAAATAACCAGTAGATATGAATTGAGCCCACATGCAGCGTAGAGATCTACAGTAGCAGAAACAAAGGAAGCAGACCTTATGGTGGACATTGCCGTTTTGCACGAGTTTGCTTTGGTCCAGTTCTTCCTGATGACAGATGTCAGCATGTGAGGTCCCATGCCTCATTAGAGGTCATTCCATTTTCATATTTAAATTACTGGATGAGTAGCAGCAAGCCTATTGGAAAATCAAGAGATAGTAAGCTAGCATTTAGATCTTTTTATATTATCCTTCACTGGCATACATATCTTCAATGTTGTTATCTATTTGTTTCAACACCATTAAATAAAGTTTGGTTAATTGTAATACTTTATGATTGATCCATGAGTAGTGACTTCTGTTTTGGGATAGGGGTGTTGAAAATTTTTAATCTTTATTGGAGTAGAGTTGCTTTTATTGGAGTAGAATTGCTTTAAAATGTTGTATTAGTTCCTGCATATAGCAAAACAAATCAGTTATATGTATACATATATCCCCTCTTTTTGGATTTCCTCCCCATTTAGGTCACCACAGAGCACTGAGTAGAGTTTCCTGAACTATTACATATAGTAGGTTCTCATTAAGTATCTATTTTGTACATAGTATCAACAATGTATACATGACAATCCCAATCTCCCAATTTATCCCCCTCCATTTCTCTCCTCGTGTTGTACATTTGTTCTCTATGTCTCTATTTCTGTTTTGCAAATAAAATCATCTTCCATTTTTCTAGACTTCACATATAGGTATTAATATATAATATTTGCTTTAGTAGTGACTTTCTGGTAGTTCAGCTGGTAAAGAATCCTCCTGCAATGTAGGAGACCCCAGTTTGATTCCTGGTCAGGAAGTTCCCCTGGAGAAGTGATAGGCTACCCACTCTTTGGCTTCCCTGGTGGCTCAGATGGTAAAGAATCTGCCTGCAGTGTGGGAGACTGGGGTTCGATCCCTGGGTTGAGAAGATCCCCTGGAGGAGGGCATGGCAACCCACTCCAGTATTCCTGCTTAGAGAATCCTATGGACAGAGGAGCCTGGTGGGCTACAGTCCATGGTGTCGCAAAGAGTTGGACACGTCTGAGCTACTAAGCACATCATAGTGCAGAGACTTCTTGACATGTCGATATGAATGTCCTTATGCAAAGATGTCAGTTTCTTTCTCCAGTCTCTTGATAGCTTCTGTGATCAATGAGTGCTGGTGGGCATGGGTACAATTTCTATCATATGACTCTCTGCCTTGGAAAGGATTATAGGACATTTAAAGAGAACTATGTTTTGTATGAAAGGAGTTTATATGCTATTTTTCTAAAGCTAATGAATGTCTGGAAAGTGAATTTTTTCTGAAGAAATAAGAGAACAGAGGAACTTTGTATTAGGCCTTTCTATAGTAATGAATTTCTCTGTCTCTTTCTCTCCCCTTGCTCCTACCCCCTCAGTTTCTGAAGCTGGGCTCCGGAAAAGTCTAGCTACTTATCAGTATTTAGACAGAGAAGCCTTTGCAGGGGTAAACTTTCCTCCCTATGTCCTCTTTACCCTCAGATTGTTTTATTGGAGCACCTCTATGATTTTTGAATTTGGACTTTATCTTTGAATGATACTGAGCAAAGAGGAAAAATGATCAGTACCCGGTCTTGGATCTAGAGCAAAGCCAATTCTCTCAGATCTCTGTCACTTTAAAAATGCAGCTCAAAGGCATTTTCCTTTTGGTATGAACTTGAACGCATGTCCCCAAACCCCATGCCCAGCTGCCACCCGGTCATTACACGCACACCTATAAGAGCAGTGGATTATCTCATTGCATTGTCCCCTGAGATTTTAAGAAAGGCCTTTGTGGAATAGTCTCTGACACTTAAAGATTGTGCTTCTCTTTGGAGGCCCCTTTAGACTTTGTGGGTTCCTGACCACAGAATGGTGGTCAAGAGGGCACCACAAAATGTACATCTGACCATTTTTTTTAAGGTTTATGAAAGTGTACATCTGTGTAAAGTCTGGGCAAGCTACATGCAAGCAAAATGGGGCTGGGAATGTTGAATGATAGAAATGACTAGGTGACCTACATTTTTAAAAGAATCTAAAATTTCCAGGATATCATGATAACCATGTGTTTATATATTTTCTATCATTTCAGGTGGATTTATAAATGGCACTCTATGTATCTCTTCTTTGTTCTTTCCTTTTTTTTAAATGATAGCTTAAATTCCTCTAAATATACCATCCGTTTCAAAGTGCTCCGTGTTGTTGGAGCCAATATGCACACATAAAGAATGAAAATGTGGAGAGAGAGAATGTTTAATGATCACAGAGTAGGGAAGAATTTTCTAAGGATGATGACAAACTGGGATCCTAAAGAGGAAAAGTTTCTTAAATTGGGCTTCACAGAAATTTTAAATTTCTCTCTAGGAAGAAGAAACAATAGCACAGGGTGAATGGCAGCTGGGAATAAACATTTGAAAAATATTTCAGATGAGGTCTAATTATCTTAGTATGGTAGGTGTCAAATGTTAAGCACCCAAATCACCTGATGAGATAGTTACACCTGCGGATCCCCAGAGACTGTGATTCAGTGGGGCCAGAGCAGGTGGAACATGGTCCCAGATGAGCAGGATAGCTCTGGTCTGCTGAGACGAGTTTGAGAATGACCACCTTGAAGTAGGGTAAATACCATCCTTGCAAACGAATAGAAATCTGAGCAGAGCCCAGGAACATGCAGGCCTCAGATACAAATTACTTGGGACATATGAAGAAATCCTCTGCTGCTGCTGCTGCTAAGTTGCTTCAGTCGTGTCCGACTCTGCGACCCCATAGACGGCAGCCCACCAGGCTCCCCCATCCCTGGATTCTCCAGGCAAGAACACTGGAGTGTGTTGCTATTTCCTTCTCCAGTGCATGAAAATGAAAAGTGAAAGTGAAGTCGCTCAGTCATGTCCGACTCTTAGTGACCCCATGGACTGCAGCCTACCAGTCTCCTCCATCCATGGGATTTTCCAGGCAAGGGTACTGGAGTGGGTTGCCATTGCCTTCTCCAAAGAAGTCCAACCCTCAGTCTCACACAAATCAAATACAATTAAATCAATCTTGAGAAATAGACTTCTTGTTACATGGGGAAGAGCTACAGCTTTGATAATACACCCACACTGGGCTATGCCAGGCCAAGGAACTAGCACCGTCACACATTACTAGGGCAATTTGGTAGTAATTTTGGAGAGCAACTGGCAATCTCTACCGAATTTAAAGTGCACATACAGTCTGATCCAGTATTTTTATTTATAAGAGGTTAGTCAACTCAAAAATGTGATGAGTTTGTTGAAAAAAAAAGCAATCAGTGAGAAATTAATGATAAATGATAGGCCATTTAGTGAGTTCTGTGTAGCTTGGAGAAGGCAATGGCACCCCACTCCAGTACTCTTGCCTGGAAAATCCCATGGACGGAGGAGCCTGGTGGGCTGCAGTTCATGGGGTCGCTAAGAGTCGGATACAACTGAGCAACTTCACTTTCACTTTTCACTTTCATGCATTGGAGAAGGAAATGGCAACCCACTCCAGTGTTCTTGCCTGAAGAATGCCAGGGATGGTGGAGCCTGATGGCTGCCATCTCTGGGGTCGCACAGAGTCGGACACGACTGAAGTGACTTAGACTTAGCAGCAGCATGTAGCTGGTATGTAGTTCTATGTAGTCAGAGTCTAAACTGTTCCTAAGAGGCAGTTGGGGGAAAGGACAGTATACATGTAATTTTTCTGAAGGGGGAATGCATGCAATCAAGCACATAATTTTTAATAAAGTTTCTGCTGGTCTCGTGAAACTTCTGCTAATCATGAGAAACAGTCATCACCATGAAGGATGTTACTGCTTTTCTAGATATGAGGAGATATAGGAATTGGGCTCATAAAATCAGCTCCTGAGAATATCTAACTATCTGAAGACTTGTCTTGTCAGTTTTCCTAGAGCAGAGAGTGCCTCATTTCTGCTCTCTGCCCTGAACTCCTTCAGGAGTGTTGGAGGTCAGCAGCTGCAGCAGCACATGGCTTAATCCTTGTAGATGGCAAGCACCCATGGCAGGTACCAATTTGTGGATGACAATGCAATTACCCAGTTCTGTCTTTTAGGACAATTCCAGGTTCCACTGAAGCTGTTCTATTACAGAAATACGAGCCATGTTTTGGGCACAGGGATCTTGCTCTACAACCCTGAGACAGCCAAGGTGACCTAAACCGTGATTTGAGGACTGGTACTAATTAGGAACTGTAAAGCTTTATTTTAATGCAGCATTGAAAGGCACGTGAGTCCTAAATTTTTTGTATCATCCCATTGCCTCCCTTAAGCCCTGTGAAGACAAGGAAGATCAGAGTTCTTACTCTGACTCCAGTCTCCTGTGTCCTGGCCCTTCATTGGTCAGCTGTATCAGGATACTTTTGCCCCTGGCATTAGGGCTAAGTTAAAATATTGATTTAAATATGCATGATGTAAGTATAACCCATGTTATACAAGCAGGTGTGATATTAACCACTGGTATCATTGCTCAGAGCAGGGCATGGCAACCTATTCCAGTATTCTTGCCTGGAGAATCCCTGTGGACAGAGGAGCCTGATGGGCTACAGTCCATGGGGTCACAAAGAGTAGGATATGACTGAGCAGCACAGCACAGCACATGGTTGGTCAGTGTTCAGCTTCTGATAATGCATCTCTAACTTTATTGGTGAATCAGAAAACATACACAGTATCCATTATTCATTGCCTAACATGATTATTGGGCTTCCCAGGTGGTTCAGTGGTAAAGAATCTGTCTGCCAAGACGTGAGTTTGATCCCTTCCTGGGTCAGGAAGATCCCCTGGAGAAGCAAATGGCAACCAACTCCAGTATTCTTGCCTAGAAAGTCCCATGGACAGAGGAGCCTGATGGGCTACAGTCCATGGGGTTACCAAAAGTCAGACTTGACTTAGCAACTAAATGACACCATCATTATTATTTTTAAATAAATATGAGATGTTCTGAAAGTTGCTTGACAATAACTACATGTTAGTGTAGAAAAACTTCCTCCAACATTTCATAATGCGGAGCTCCTTGTTCACTTGTTTCTAATTTGCATTGGCCAGAACTCTTTGCTGCTGCTGCTGCTAAGTTGCTTCAGTCGTGTCCGACTCTGTGCGATCCCATAGACGGCAGCCCACCAGGCTCCTCTGTCCCCGGGATTCTCCAGGCAAGAATACTGGAGTGTGTTGCCATTTCCTTCTCCAATGCATGAAAGTGAAAAGTGAAAGTGAAGTCGCTCGGTCATGTCCGACTCTTAGCGACCCCGTGGACTGGAGCCTACCAGGCTCCTCCATCCATGGGATTTTCCAGGCAAGAGTACTGGGGTGGGGTGCCATTGCTCCCCAGAACTCTTTAAGGGTTTGCTAAACTTGAGTTGAAATGCAGGTTCTGCTATTTACCAGCTTCGCATCAGTGCACTGTTATCTTAACCGCCTAAGGTGTCAGCTCCCTTCTCTGAAAAAGGGGCTGCTGATAACTAAATCAGAGACATTTCAAAGATCAGACTTTCTGGGACCTCTCAACACTGGCTAGATCGTCAGGACTCCTGGGTTGTGCTGGTGGTCGTTATCTTATCAGCATCTTAATGATTCTTCTCTCTCACTATCTCAGATTTATTCTCTTACACAGCCTGGCCTGAAGCCCATTGTCTCATAGTTGCACTTTGCTTCTGGATGGAATTCTGGCCTTCAGTTTTAGCTTCTCCTAATTTACCTAGTATGCACACTCTCCAGTTCATCCTAAAATATTGATTTTGTTTCCTTTACAGCTTTGTCTTTAAGCTGGACCTACAGGACTCCCTATTTTGTATCTGGTTAAATCCATGTTTTCTCTTTCTGGAACACTCTTTTCTTCTGGTCTTCGACTGAGCTCATTTCCCCACAGACAGTCCTGACTCTGTAACTGAAGTCACAGTTTTGCAAGAATAGACCTTGCTTGATATTTTGTTATTCTGGTTTTGAGATATTTATCTTGGTAATGAGCCCAGTGGTCCTGGCCTTGACTGGAAGCCTGCTGAGGGCAGGTAGTACTACCTGTTGTCTGGTGTTGATTGTCACTAGATTCTAGACACATCGGTAGCTGTAGCCTTTTACAGCAAATTTTGCTGGCCTGCCTAGTGACCAGAGAACAGACACAAGTATGTATTCATTGGTTAATGGTTCTCAGCTCCTGACTGTATGCCCTGGCCTTTTGTCAGTCCATCACTTCAGACTTCCTGGAGACTCTACTCTCACCAAGGGCGTTCCCTCTGGTTTCGTCTTCTCCCTCACTTGTGCTCACATGTCATCCAAATGACTTCATGTTTTCCCTCCACACCTCTTAAGTTCAACACCTGCAACCCCAGGGGATTCATCAATGCAAGAGGCTTTCCCACTTCCAGAGGAACAGTGGAGCATCCGCTTCCCGACCACAGCATCCTGATTCTACAGCATCCTTGCTCAATTTCTCCTTGAGCCTCTCCCAGAACTACCATTTATCTTGCTAGTATATTCAATTTCCTTCCCATTAACATTTAAACATATTCAATGGCACCCCACTCCAGTACTCTTGCCTGGAAAATCCCATGGATGGAGGAGCCTGGTAGGCTGCAGTCCATGGGATCCCTAAGAGTCGAACACGGCTGAGCGACTTCACTTTCACTTTTCATTTTCATGCATTGGAGAAGGAAATGGCAACCCACTCCAGCGTTCTTGCCTGGAGAATCCCAGGGACAGGGGAGCCTGGTGGGCTGCCGTCTGTGGAGTCACACAGAGTCAGACACGACTGAAGTGACTTAGCAGTAGCTGCATGTCTCTTTATTTAATCAAAGCTGGGTAGCATTCAGCCTTCAATTCACAAGCTTTCCTCCAATTTATGATCAATCTCAGGAAATACTTCAGAGCTGCCTGTATCAATGTCTGCATCTCATGTATCTATGTGTGTGTCTCGTGCTCACTCTGAGTTTCCCTGGTGGCTCAGACAGTAAAGAATCTGCCCACAATGCAGGAGACATGGGTTCAATCCCTGAATGTGGAAGATCCCCTGGAGAAGGGAATGGTAATCCACTCTAGTATTATTGCCTGGAGAATTCCATGGACAGAGAAGCCTAGTGGGCTAAAGCCCGTGGGATCACAAATAGTCAGACACAACTGAGCGACGAACACTTCACTTTTCCATGCTCACTCCTCAACCTACAGCAATCCAGCTTCCACCCAGGGTGCTTTAAGAACATCTCCCACTAAGGTCACTGATGATGTTCATTGCTTCTCAACCAGTGGGTGTTTTCAGTTCCTCACTGTACTTCACAGCTCACCGCCAGTTCACATAGTCAAGCCCTCTCTTTATTTTTGAAGTCCTCCCTTTCCTCGGCCTCTACAACATGCCCTTCAGTGCAGTTGCTTTTCTCTCCACAGTCTGGTCTCTCACTCTCTCAATTCTTTGCATACCCACTGCCTTTTCAAACAGTACATTTTGGAGTCTCCTGAGGTTCTATATAGGTCCTATATTATTTTATCTTTGTTCTTACAAGTCATCTCATCCACAGACTTGGCTTCAATCCCTACCACAGCACAGATGACTTCCATGTCTGCAATCTGATCCCTGATGCTGCAGCTGCTCTGGATACATCCTCCACCTGTGCTCTATCTGCTGAAAATCAAACTCATGACTTCACCCTAAAACCTGGCCTTTGATCTCATCCCATCTCTCCAATATCACCACTTGGAAACCTTAGGAGTTTTTCTTGTCACTTTATTATCTCTTTGTGTCTTAACCCTTTCATCCACTGGCCATCACTCTTTGCTGTTGATATCACTAACTGATGGTCATGCCACCCTCTTTCCAGTGTTTGGAGGGCTCCAGATATGGAGCATCAAATGTGGAGGGTTCTCTCCAAAGGGGCCTGCAAACAGTCTTGGCTTGGCTTTGTCAATACACTCCTGTAGTAGATGGCCATAGATGAGTCCTCTCCAAAGATAGAAATGCCCTGCCATTGACATAATGGTATGGTCCACACTAGTTCTCTGTCACCATAGCCTCAAAGCCATTTTTGAGATCCCACTCAGCCCACCACCAAAACAAGGGTGATTGCCACAGGTAGTGATGGCCAGGTAGAGACGGAACCAAGGTCTCTGCTCATGTTGTTTTTGCCTGAGGCGCATTTCTTGGCCTGTCCTTTCCAGTCTGTTCATTAGAACTCAACTGCAGATTCATTCACACACTGAACAGACTCTTATTGTGCACTCTTTACGGGCCAGGCAGTGTTCAAGCACTGCAGAGACAGCAGTGTAAGAAACAGATAAGACTAGTCTCGGTGCTTATAATATAGTGGAAATAAACACAGTTGTAAAAAGGCAAACTGTATTCAGAAAGGGATACATGCTAGGGAAGAAAATTAAGCAGAGGCCTAAGACTGCTGGAATTGAAGCTGTTACTGTGAATCCAGTTGAAGGGTCAAGGACCTTCTCACTGAGAAGGTGACGTGTGAACACAGGCCTGCAGGAGGTGGTGGGTGAAAGAGTGGTCCAGGTAGGGGGACAGCCAGTTCAGAGGCCCTGAGGCAGGACCATGACAGGTGTGTCTAAGTTGCAATGGGGAGACAAAGATGGCTAGAATGAAGCAAGCAGGGGGCAGAATGGCAGCAACTGGGAGTACAGGTTGGGGCAGAACCCTTTGCCTTTCACTCTCAGGGAGACAGGGACCAGTGGGCTTTAAGCACAGGAATGATGTAATCTAGTGCCTGGGGGAGGCGCTGGTTGGAGTGGCTCAAGGCTTGAAGCAAATGACCGCGTAGGAGGCTGTGGTAGTGATCCAGGTAAGAGGTGATGATTGCCGGGAGATCGTGAGGGCACTGGGGAAGGTGATTTGTGGTTAAGTCTGGATGTGAAGATACCACTGGCACACTTTGCTGATGGAATGGGCAAGAGGTCCAAGAGAACCCGAAAGGTTTGGGAGGATTTCAAGGGCTTTGTCCTGGACACCCAGAAGGAGACTGTAGGCATCGCTTGAGATGATGCAGATTATAAAGGGAGCAGTTTAGGGTGGATATAGAGAGTTTTTGTGTTTTGCACGTACTATATTTGAGACATCTCCAACACATCAGAGCAGAGGTGTTCAGGTGAGAGAGGGAGACATGATTCTGCAGTGTGAGTCTGCAGTTTAAGAAAGAAGTCTAGCCTGTACATGTTGGTGCTGCTGGCACATGGATGACATCTAAAGACGTGAAACCCAGTGACACTGTTGAGGGGGTTAGCATAGTGGGGATGGGGGCAGCAGGGAACAGGGATGGAGGTGTGAGCTTGCCTTGCATGCAGTTGTGTCTGACTCTTTGTAACCCCGTGGACTGTAGCCTGCCAGGCTTCTCTGTCCATGGGAGCTTTCAGGCAAGAATACTGGAGTGAGTTGCTGTTTCTTCTTCCAGGGGATCTTCCTGATCTAGGGATCGAACCACATCTCCTGTGGCTCCTGAATTACAGGCGGATTTTTTACACGCTAAGCCATTGGGAGCTTGTCTAGCTGGCAAGTTAATTAGGAGTGATGGTGCTGACCCACCTTCCCTGCCACCATCCTGGCCCCAGCTGGACCTCACCACAGTAACAGCTGCCTCTCTCCACCCACACATTCCCTGCTCATTACCTTGCTGGCTCCATCTACTTCTTTCCACCCCTTCTTCCATTCTAGAATCCTCCCTTTTCCTAGAACATATCATGCTGGCATCTGTGTTTGTCCCTTCCCTCAACCAGGGAAGTTCTTCTCCCAAATATTCAGAATTCACACCATCATTGTTCTCAAATCTTTGCTCCAATAAGAACTTTCCAGGGAGCCTTTCTCTGGCTTCTGGCCACCTCTGATGTCCACTGTACATCCTCAAAATGTAACTGAAAGACACTGCATTGACGTGCTCTTATCAAATGTACCCATACCCACGGAAACCCTTCATTTGGAAGACTTAAAATGATAAAAACATTTCTTTTCAAGTTTGTAATTGTACAAGTAAGAGAGATTTTAAGGGACACATTTGCATTGCATTTGGCAAAATCATGTATAAAAACGTTTCCTCTGTTATATCTCTTTTCAAAATGCCCTGTCATAGGACAGTTGTTTTTCCAAAGTAGGTACTGATCCCTCTCTTATGTTTTAAAATGTCACCTTTCTATTACAGGGATGAAGAAAATATGCTTATTTTTGCAAAATACCTGCTGTATGTCATATTGCTAAAAGCTGCCTGCCACCCAGAAAAGGGTTATGAATATAGAACAGTTGCTTTTTGTGTAATAGAAAAACATGCAATTTGCCTTTTAGTTCTGCAACACATATATTTGCCTTGCTACAAGATGACTAGTGAACCATCCTGTGGTTAAAAAAAAAATTTCATCATGGCTCACCATCTTCATATGAAATATTGTAAAGGTCTTATTCTTATATATTAAGAAATAAAGTACCCAGAAGCTCCTTTTTGGCTTCAGCTTCTTTGCTGTAAGAACTGACTGATGAACTGTGCAGTAAATTCGTTCACCTCTGCTTCTGTCTCTATAATGTCACCATAGATCCTTATGTAATTTTTAAAATTTCTCTTGACATTGCCAGCCTATGAGCCGTTGCTCTAACGTAGGTTTTTTCAAAACTTGATTTTGTTTCTTTAAAGAGTTCATTGATCTTCTCTCATACAATTTTCCTTGGTCAGCTCACAAAAATGTATTTCAACAGCAGGTAATCAACATGCGCCAAGTGTTTCTTGTGTGTCCAGCACTGGGTTAAATAAAATTACGTGTTGCTGGGTGAATCCCACAGGGATCCTGCCTTTATGATACCGGTATTGGAGGGAGAGGAAGAGAGAGAACACAAAATAATAAATACTGAAAGAAGGATGGTACTGCTGCGTGTAAGTTCATACATCCAACCTTTGCGACCCCCTGGACTATAGCCCACTGACTCCTCTGTCCATGGGATTCTCCAGGAAAGAATCCTGGAGTGGGTTGCCATTTCCTCCTCCACAGGAATCTTTCCGACTCAGGGTTTGAACTCGTGTCCACTCAGTCTCCTGCACTGGCAGGTAGATTCTTTATCATGGCACCACCTGGGAAGCCCTGTGAAAGAACAATATATGTACTAAAGTATCTTATTATTGAAAGAGAATCATTCTAATAAATAATAGATGTGCTGAAGTATTTTTGAAATGCTTCTACTTTGCTCTGTTTAGTAAACATGTCCCCTGTGAAACTTCTAATACTGGTTCTTGATACCTTCGTAATTGTTTTCTAATTATCTTCCTACAGGACTCTGAGAAAGGACTGCATTTTAGTTTGTTATTAAGCGTTTTGGTGTATTATTTTATATATTATAGATGGAAAATAAGTATTTTTCCAATGATTTGCGACATTTTGCCTTTCAATGTTAAAAAGATTCTAAGCATTTAAAAAATCAAGTGTAAATTTTGTAACATACTGGTTTATGTATACTGTGTTAAACTATGCTTAAAAAGTATAATTTGTTTGAGTGGTACACTCAAACACTGTGAGCCAATCTATAATTGTGTATTTTCTAGTAGAGCTTCCCAGGTGGTACTAGTGGTAAAAAAAAAAACACAAAAAAAACCACTTGCCAATGCAAGAGACTTAGGTTCAATCCCTGGAGTGGGAAGATTCCCTGGAGATGGGCACTGCAACCCACTCCAATATTCTTGCCTGGAGAATTCCATGGGCAAACGAGCTTGGTAGGCTACAGTCCACTGGGTTGAAAAGAGTAAGACACAAGTGAAGTGACTTAGTACACATGCATTTTCTCGTAATCACATCTAAAAAAGTAAAGACCCAATTGAAGTTAATTCAAATAATATATTTTATTTTACCCAATGTATATGAAATATCATTTCAACTTGGAATCAGTGTCAAAATTATGAATGAGATATTTAACACTCTTTTTTTATATGTGTTCAAAATCCAGGGCAGGACATCTCAGTTTGGTCTAGCTGAATTTCAAGTGGCAAGTGACTACTATATTGGACAGTGAAGTTCTGTGGGCTTAGTTTTAAATGCAGTGGCTAATAGTGATGTGTAACAGGAATACTGTTACAGTATAAAATTAGGGCCTAGAAGTAGGTGTAGATTTCATCTGGTCTCAATAAATTAGCTAGAGAAGGAAATGACAACCCACTCCAGTATTCTTGCCTGGAGAATCCCAGGGACAGAGGAGCCTGGTGGGCTGCCATCTATGGGGTCACACAGAGTCGGCCACAACTGATGCGACTTAGCAGCAGCAGCGGCAAGAAATTAGGTATTTTTTTGGCCTGGTGAGATCAGATTAGATTCTTATTGCTCTTAATTTGTAATGCAGATGACAAAGGAGAAGGGCTATCTGCTGTGCCAATGGCAATTGTACTATGGGTGCAATTTTTAATTCATAGTTTTATTTTTGCTAAAAATATTTTTTCTTATAATCATGTATTTTTATCATGGTAAAATATATGTAACATATAATTTACCATCGCAATTGCATTTAGTGGCATTTAATCATTGGAGAAGACTCTGATGCTGGGAGGGATTGGGGGCAGGAGGAGAAGGGGACGCCAGAGGATGAGATGGCTGGATGGCATCACTGACTCGATGGATGTGAGTCTGAGTGACCTCCGGGAGTTGGTGATGGACAGGGAGGCCTGGCATGCTATGGTTCATGGGGTTGCAAAGAGTCGGACGTGACTGAGCGACTGATCTGATCTGATCTGATCTGAATACATGTACATTGTTATATCACCAACCATCTCCAGAACTATTCATCTTGCAAAACTGAAACTCTATTCCCATTAACAATGACTCCCCATTCTTCCCTCCCTCCAAGACCTGGTAGGTCACCATTCTATTTTCTGTCTCAATAAACTTGACTGTTCTAGGGATGTTTTATGTAAGTGGAGTCATATGATATTTGTTCTTCCATGAATGGTTTATTTCACTTCACATGGTTCATCCATGTTGTAGCATGTACCAGAATTTTCTTCCTTTTAGGCTATATAATGTTCCATTTGTGTATGTGCTATTTTGTTTATTCATTCATCTGTTGATGGACATTTAGGTTGCTATGGTTGTTGTGAATAATGCTGCTAGGAACTAGAAATATGGGTACACAAATATCTTTTCAACTGTTTGAATAATATATCATAATATATGTTTAAATTATTTTGAGTATATACCCAGAAGCAGATTGCTGAATTACATGGTGACTGTTGAATTTTGCATTGTTTTACATTCCTACTAGAAGGGTTCTAACTTCTCCACATCTTCCTTAACACTTGTTATTTTCTGTTTTATTTGTTTTATTGCTTTGATTTTTGATAGTAGACATTCTAGTGGGTGTGAGGTGATTTCTCATTGTGGTTTTGATCTTCATTTCCCTGATAATTTGTGATGTTAAGCATCTTTTCATGTGCTTATTGGCCATTTGTATATTATTTAGAGAATGTTTATTCAAGTTCTTTATCTATTTTTAGTTGTTTTTTCTTTTTGTTATTCAGCTGTGTTTCCTCTGTATTCTGGATATTAGATTCTTACCAGATATATGATATCTGGTACATATATCTGGTATGATATATGATATCTTGTACACCAGATACATGATATATATACTATATATATATATATATATATATCATGTACACCAGATACATGATACATGTATACATGATACAAGATATCATGTACACCAGATACATGATATCTTCCATGGTGTAGTTTCTCTTTTAACTTTCCTGACACTGCTATTTGTTGCACAAAAGTTTCTAATTTTGATCAAGTCCAATTTATCTATTCATGTGAAGCCACAAGAGGCCCCAACGAGCCAAAACAATCTTGAGAATGAACAAAGTTCAAGGCTTCATACTTACAGATTTCAAAATTTATTATAAAGATGCAGTAGACCAGTTGGGTGGTACTGGCATGGGAATAGACACATAGACCATGGAATAAAATTGAGAGTCCAGGGGAGGAGGAGCTAAGATGGCGGATGAGTAAGACGGGGAGAATACTTTCTCCTCCACAAATCCATTAAAAGAACATTTGTATGCTGAATAAATTCGATAAAACAACTTCTGAATGCTGGCAGAGGACATCAGGCACTTAGAAAGACAACTCATTGTCTTCAAAACGAGAAAACGAGCCCTGTGGTAACTCCTTTTGCGGAGAAGTGGCGCGGACACCAGCATTTGCTATTGGCAAGCAGGGGCTGGGCTAGGAGGAGTGGCGGGGCCTGCATCGCTTTGAGAAAGGATTTGGCCTGGCTATCTCGGGCGCTATCTGAGTGAAATAACCAGACTGTCGGTTATCTACTACATCAAAAGCCAGCCCTAACTTAAGACATCACCAGGACTACCTACGGAACAAAAGGCTGCACAGAGTTGGCCGGCTGCAGGCCGTCCCACTCCGGTGACAGGCAGCCAGGGCCGGAGGCGGGCAATTACAGCCCTAGAGAGACACTGTCTAACGGAACTGTGAGTAGGTTTCTGCGCTGGCTCACGCTTCTTGGGGCTCTGGATGGTCAACATCTGCCTGAGAAAGTGCGCTGTTTGTATACCCAGAAAACTGAGCGGCGGAGAGGCGATAAGTCGCAGCAGCTGCGCTCGCTAAACACTTCATCATCACCTGCGCTACTCGGATCTGGGAAGGGCATAAAATGCAGACTCAACCAAGTCTGTGCTTCTGAGGATTATCCGAGTGCCTGAACCTGGCCGGTTTAGATTCGGGTGTTCATCTCCGCCCCCTCTGTAACAAGGCAGAGATCAAATATTGAAAAGACCTGTAAACCGCCTCAATAAAAAGAATTCAACAAACTACCAGAATATAGTAAGGACACTCTAAACTTGGCAATTTTAACAAAATGAAGAGACAAAAAAGAATACCCAGCAGCTAAAGGAACAGGATAGATGCCCACCAAACCAAATCAAAGAGGAAGAGATAGGGAATCTACCTGATAAAGAATTCCGAATAATGATAGCGAAATTAATTCAAAATCTCGAAATCAAAATGGAATCACAGTTAAAGAGTCTGGAGACAAGGATTGAAAAGATGCAAGAAAGGTTTAACAAGGACCTAGAAGAAATAAAAAAGAGTCAACACATAATGAATAATGCAATAAATGAGATCCAAAACACCCTGGAGGCAACAAATAGTAGAATAACAGAGGCAGAAGATAGGATTAGTGAATTAGAAGATAGAATCCTAGAAATAAATGAATCAGATGAGAAAAAAGAAAAACGTATCAAAAGAAATGAGGACAATTTCAGAAACCTCCAGGATAACATCAAACGCTACAACATTCGAATCATAGGAGTTCCAGAAGAAGAAGATAAAAAGAAAGATCATGAGGAAATACTTGAGGAGATAATAGTTGAAAACTTCCCTAAAATGGAGAAGGAAATTACCACTCAAGTTCAAGCAATCCAGAGAGTCCCTAACAGGATAAACCCAAGGCGAAACACCCCAAGACACATATTAATCAAATTAACAAAGATTAAATATAAAGAACAAATATTAAAAGCAGCAAGGGAAAAACATCAAATAACTCACAAGGGAATTCCCATAAGGATAACAGCTGATCTTTCAATAGAAACTCTCCAAGCCAGGAGGGAATGGCAAGATGTAATTAAAGTGATGAAAGAAAATAACTTACAGCCTAGATTATTGTATCCAGCAAGGATCTCATTCAAATATGAAGGAGAAATCAAAAGCTTCACAGATAAGCAAAAGTTGAGAGAATTTAGCACCACTTAACCATTTCTCCAACAAAAACTAAAGGACATTCTCTAGATAGGAATCACTAAAAGGGTGTATAAATTCGAACCCAAAACAATAAAGTAAATCTTATTTATCAATAATTGCTTTAAACGTTTATGGGCTGAATGCCCTAATCAACAGACAAAGACTGGATGAATCGATACAAAAACAAGACCCCTACATACCTTGTCTACAAGAGACAACTAAAAGACTAAAATGGGTCAAATGGATACAGCATGGAAAATAGATGGGGAAACAGTGGAAACAGTGTCAGACTTTGTTTTTCTGGGCTCCAAAATCACTGCAGATGGTGACTGCAGCCATGAAATTAAAAGACGCTTACTCCTTGGAAGGAAAGTTATGACCAACCTAGATAGCATATTCAAAAGCAGAGACATTACTTTGCCAACAAAGGTTCGCCTAGTCAAGGCTATGGTCTTTCCTGTGGTCATGTATGGATGTGAGAGCTGGACTGTGAAGAAGGCTGAGCGCCGAAGAATTGATGCTTTTGAACTGTGGTGTTGGAGAAGACTCTTGAGAGTCCCTTGGACTGCAAGAAGATCCAACCAGTCCATTCTGAAAGAGATCAATCCTGGAATTTCTTTAGAAGGAATGATGCTCAAGCTGAAACTCCAGTATTTTGGCCACCTCATGCGAAGAGTTGACTCATTGGAGAAGACTCTGATGCTGGGAGGGATTGAGGGCAGGAGGAGAAGGGGACGACAGAGGATGAGATGGCTGGATGGCATCACTGACTCGATGGATGCGAGTCTGAGTGACCTCCGGGAGCTGGTGATGGACAGGGAGGCCTGGCGTGCTGCGGTTCATGGGATCGCGGAGAGTCGGACACGACTGAGCGACTGATCTGATCTGATATATGTTGTCTACAAGAGAACCACCTTAAAATACGGGATATATACTGACTGAAAATGAAGGCCTGGAAAAAGATTTTCTATGCAAATATGGACCATAAGAAAACAGGAGTAGCAATACTTATATCAGATAAAATTGACTTTAAAGATCTTGAAAAGGAGACAATGAAGGTTACACATAACGACTTAAAGGAACAATCCAAAAAGAAGTTATAACAATTATAAATATATATGCACCCAACATTGGAGCATTGATATATCTAAGACAAACATTAATTAATATGATAGAAGAAATATGCAGCAATACAATAATAGTGGGAGACTTTAATACCCCACTCATATAATCTGGCTGTAATAGACAAAGTAAAGAGCAAAACATATTTACTTATGAGCCTCAAAAAATTCAGTTCACTCAGGAGAGTTTAAAAAAAAAAAAGACTTATTTGTTCACTCTGTAAAGGTTTATTGACTATTTTATGGGTTTGGTACCACTTTGGGTAGTAGGGAGGAAGAGGTGACAAATGTGATCCTGTCCTAAATAATATATTGTGGTAAAGATAGACCTACCAATACAAAATACCAAGATGTGCCTAAAGATGAGGACACCCAAACTGGACTTTTTGTTTCCTGAACTTTTCATTTCGAGAACAAACCTCCTAATATAGGATGAATTCAACATGATTTTTTTAAGTGTTCTTTGTGATTAAAAACAGAAAGCCATTGGTTAAGAAATTACATATACTCCTCCCCACCATCACTCCCCTTCTTTCTTCCCATTTCCCTCCCACCCTCATTGATCCTTTCCTTTGTCTATTTTCCCCTGAAAAAATAAATAAATAAATAAATAAAATTGAGAGTCCAGAAATAAACCTAATTTACATTGTAGTTAATTGAATTTTGATAAGGGGTCAAGATCATTCATAACAAATAGTTTCAGGATACTGGGTACCCATAGATAAAGGAATGAAGTTGGATTCCATCACAGCATGTTCAGAAATTAACTCAAAATGGAGCAATGGCCTTAATATAAAAACTAAAGCTACAAAACTCTTAGAAGAAAATGTAGAAGTATGTCTTCATGATGGCAATGGATTCTTAGCTAAAATACCAAAAGCATGAATAATAAACTAGTTCATGATTGTGCGATGGAATTTTTTTTATCCACTTGCCAATTTTGTGAACTTTCATTTGACTAAAAATAGAAATCTACCTAACCAAGTACAAATACAAAGAGCCATGTTCCACTAAGTGGACAGTGAAGGAAGGACATCAGGCTGCACATAATAGCACCTTAAGCCATCGCTCCTGATATTGAGCACTTTCTTCTGTTTGCTGGCAGAGTTTCTGCCCTCCAGTTGTCTTCATCTTTTGGTGTTAATTTCCCTGCAAGGTTATCATACTGCATTGGTCTTTCAGGATCAAACTTGGTAACTGATCCTTTGACCAGAACAATGGTACTATCTCTTGTTCACGTGGTGTGCCTTTTTATTTCTCTTACCCACATGGAAAAGCCATAAAGCTGAAAACGCCCCAGACATAGTCAGGCTCTTGTAAGTCTGAAAAGTGTAACTAAGTGCATTTTTTTTTTTTTTTTTGGTTGTTTGGATTCCTAGCCATCTGAAATAGTTTTAGACAGACATCAGTGAATCTTATTTCTGTGCCTAAGCTGTGGGCTTATTTGGCTCTCAGTAACAAAACTCTTAAAGAATAATTTATTCTATCCTTTCCATTCCAAGAAATGTCCCAACTTTTCTCCACTTACTTCATTGTTGCTGTTATCACAAGTCATGTGATGAGTGCCTAAAGGAACCCCCCTCCCCTACTGCCCCGACCCCGTATTATGGGATGGGAGCTCCATTACCTGAGTGCAGATGAGTCACCTGCTTTAGCACCTGCAGAAATATTGCCAGCGTGGGTGTCTTCACAACACTAAGAAACAAGATTACTCAAAAAGGATTCTACTTCTTTGGATAAAGGTGAGCCAGGGATGTTTAACTCTTCTTCATGATCAGGCAGCTATTTCTCACTAACAAATCTTTCATTTTTTATGTTCAGCTAAGAAGGTACATGAAATGAATTCTTAATTAAATTGAAATTCTAAAAATTTTTAAAAGTACATTCTCTAGGTAACTAGAGAATGTATGCTCTATTGAGAATTATTAATTTCTTAAAGATATCCTTATTTATGTTGTAATATCAATAACAACCCTTCAGTTCAGTTCATTCGCTGAGTCGTTTCCAACTCTGTGACCCCATGAACCACAGCACGCCAGGCCTCCATGTCTATCACCAACTCCTGGAGCTGGTAGGATGGACCTACCCAAACTCATGTTCATTGAGTCAGTGATGCCATCCTACCATCTTATCCTCTGTCTTTCCCTTCTCCTGCCCTCAATCTTTCCCAGTATCAGGATCTTTTCAAATGAGTCAGATCTTTGCATCAGGTGGCCAAAGTATTGGAGTTTCAGCTTCAACATCAGTCATTCCAATGAATACCCAGTACTGATCTCCTTTAGGATGGACTGGTTGGATCTCTTTGCAGTCCAAGGGATTCTCAAGAGTCTCCTCCAATACCACAGTTCAAAAGCATCAATTCTTCGGCACTCAGCTTCCTTTAAAGTCTAACTCTCACATTCGTACATGACTACTAGAAAAACCATAGCCTTGACTAGACAGACCTTTGTTGGCAAAGTAATGTCTCTGCTTTTTAATATGCTGTCTAGGTTGGTCATAGCTTTTATTCCATGGAGTAAGCGTCTTTTAATTTCATGGCTGCAATCACCATCTTCAGTGATTTTGGAGCCCCCGCAAATAAAGTCAGCTGCTGTTTCCACTGTTTCTCCATCTATTTGCCACTGAAGTGATGGGACCAGATGCCATGATCTTCGTTTTATGAATGTTGAGCTTTAAGCCAACTTTTCACTCTCCTCTTTCACTTTCATCAAGAGGCTCTTTAGTTCTTCTTCACTTTCTGCCATAAGGATGGTGTCATCTGCATATCTGAGATTATTGATATTTCTTCCAGCAATCTTGATTCCAGTCTGTGCTTCTTCCAGCCCAGTGTTTCTCATGATGTACTCTGCATATAAGTTATATAAGCAGGGTAACAATATACAGCCTTGATGTACTCCTTTTCCTATTTGGAACCAGTTACTTTTACTTAAATGACCCATTTAATTTTTATTACTAGTAGTTTTAAATATAAGCTCTTAAGTACCAACTTTAAATATGAAATTTTCCTTAAGTTAATAAAGTTTAAATATTGTAATAAAGACATATCTACTCAAGGAGAAAGCATTTTGGAAAACCAAGGCAAAAATTGATCTGAGACAGCCTGTATAAACTTCAAGAAATGCAGGTGCCCCTGATCTCAGACTGTTCATGGGACATTTTTGGCAGGATAGTACACTAAATTATCTGGCTTTTCCAAATATTGACAGCTAAATTCTTGTAATCTATGATTTTTCTCTGGATTCAATTATATGTTTTTTTTTTTTTTTTTTTTTTGAAGCAGGCTTAATTCAGGGTATAATGTAGATAAAGATTGTGGTTTTACATGAGATGGTTCTTTTTTTTTTTTTTTAAATTTTATTCACATGAATCTAACATATCTTCTAAAGGATCCATGAATGGGCACCTCTTGTGACTCAGGAAATCAAAGTCTATTTTCCCTACAGTCCTGGACCCTGTAGGCTGAGGATAAGCCTCTGATAATTCTTCACCCAGTTACAATGTGGAGAAGGTTTCCCCACATGTCCAGCGATTCTCCAGACACCAGGTGGATGTCCTACCATTTGACTCAATTCTGACACTATCACCCATAGAAAGCATCAGACTCCACAGGATAACCTACAAGACTGACCTCTGCTTCAGATGCCAACTGCAAGTCTAGGTTGTTACCTGTGCTTCTGACTAACTGGTTATAAATTAGAGGTTCCCAGTAGTCCCTCCTTCAGATCAGATCAGATCAGATCAGTAGCTCAGTCCTGTCTGACTCTTTGCAACCCCATGAATCGCAGCACACCAGGCCTCCCTGTCCATCACCAACTCCCGGAGTTCACTCAAACTCACATCCATCGAGTCAGTGATGCCATCCAGCCATCTCATCCTCTGTCCTCCCCTTCTCCTCCTGCCCTAAATCCCTCCCAGCATCAGAGTCTTCTCCAATGAGTCAGCTCTTCGCATGAGGTGGCCAAAGTACTGGAGTTTCAGCTTTAGCATCATTCCTTCCAAAGAAATCCCAGGGCTGATTTCCTTCAGAATGGACTGGTTGGATCTCCTTGCAGTCCAAGGCACTCTCAAGAGTCTTCTCCAACACCACAGTTCAAAAGCATCAATTCTTCGGCACTCAGCCTTCTTCACAGTCCAGCTCTCACATCCATACATGACCACAGGAAAAACCATAGCCTTGACTAGATGGACCTTTGTTGGCAAAGTAATGTCTCTGCTTTTGAATATGTTATCTAGGTTGGTCATAACTTTCCTTCCAAGGAGTAAGCATCTTTTAATTTCATGACTGCAGTCACCATCTGCAGTGATTTTGGAGCCTAGAAAAATAAAGTCTGACACTGTTTCCCCATCTATTTCCCATGAAGTGATGGGACCAGATGCCATGATTTTCGTTTTCTGAATGTTGAGCTTTAAGCCAACTTTTTCACTCTCCACTTTCACTTTCATCAAGAGGCTTTTTAGTTCCTCTTCACTTTCTGCCATAAGGGTGGTGTCATCTGCATATCTGAGTGATTGATATTTCTCCCCGCAATCTTGATTTCAGCTTGTGTTTCTTCCAGTCCAGCCTTTCTCATGATGTACTCTGCATATAAGTTAAATAAACATGGTGACAATATACAGCCTTGACGTACTCCTTTTCCTATTTGGAACCAGTCTGTTGTTCCATGTCCAGTTCTAACTGTTGCTTCCTGACCTGCATATAGATTTCTCAAGAGGCAGGTCAGGTGATCTGGTATTCCCATCTCTTTCAGAATTTCCCACAGTTTATTGTGATCCACACAGTCGAAGGCTTTGGCATAGTCAATAAAGCAGAAATAGATGTTTTTCTGGAACTCTCTTGCTTTTTCCATCATCCAGGAGATGGTGGCAATTTGATCTCTGGTTCCTCTGCCTTTTCTAAAACCAGGTTGAACATTAGGAAGTTCACAGTTCACATATTGCTGAAGCCTGGCTTGGAGAATTTTGAGCATTACTTTACTAGCGTGTGAGATGAGTGCAATTGTGCAGTAGTTTGAGCATTCTTAAGCTTCCCTGGTGGCTCAGAGGTTAAAGCGTCTGCCCGCAATGCGGGAGACCTGGGTTCGATCCCTGGGTCGGGAAGATCCCCTGGAGAAGGAAATGGCAACCCACTCCAGTATATCTTGCCTGGAGAATCCCGTGGGCGGAGGAGCCTGGTGGGCTACGGTCCACGGGGTCGCAAAGAGTCGGACACGACTGAGCGACTTCACTTTCACTTTCACTTGAGCATTCTTTGGCATTGCCTTTCTTTGGGACTGGAATGAAAACTGACCATTTCCAGAAAGAATGAAGGGATGGAGCCAAAGCAAAAAGAATACCCAGCTGTGGACGTGACTGGTGATAGAAGCAAGGTCCGATGCTGTAAAGAGCAATATTGCATAGGAACCTGGAATGTCAGGTCCATGAATCAAGGCAAATTGGAAGTGGTCAAACAAGAGATGGCCAGAGTGAATGTCGACATTCTAGGAATCAGCGAACTCAAATGGACTGGAATGGGTGAATTTAACTCAGATGACCATTTTATCTACTACTGCAGGCAGGAATCCCTCAGAAGAAATGGAGTGGCCATCATGGTCAACAAAAGAGTCTGAAATGCAATACTTGGATGCAATCTCAAAAACGACAGAATGATCTCAGTTCATTTCCAAGGCAAACCATTCAGTGTCACAGTCCCTCCTTAGGTTTGTTTAATCTGCTAGAGTGGCTCTCAGAACTCAGAAAAACGTTTTATGGACTAGGTTACTGATTTATGATAAAAGGAACAGCCAGATAAGAGCTGTCTAGGGAAATATGGGGAACGGGCATGAAGGTTTCCTTCCCTTTCTGGGTTGACAGTTCTCCCCATGGCTCCATGTGTTAACCAACCTGGAAGCTCTCCTAATCCCATCCTTTTGAGTTTTTGCAGAGCCTTCATTACAGAGGTGTGATTGTTTAAATAGTTGGTATTGATTCAACCTACAGGCTTCCCCTACCCCTTCCCTTCTCCTTCCTAGAGATATGAAGTGGGGCTGAAATTTCCAGCCCTCTGTTCCTGGTTGTTTAATTATCCTGGCAACCAAACTCTAGTCTTAGGTCCTTTCCAAAAGTCACCTTATTAGCATCAACCCAGTTGATGGAAAGGGACTTTTTATGAATAATAAAACACTCATCACAGCTTTATGGTTCTGAAGTGTTTTTAGGAACTAAGGACAATAGGCCAAATACTGTAAAAGATGCCTTCACTGCTCTTACCTCTCAGGAAATTTCAAGAGTTTGGGAAGCTGTGAGCTAAGAACTATAGATAAAGACCAAATATGTATTTCTTGTAAACCAAAATTTTGCACCTCTAACTTGACTGTCAATATTTAAAATGTCCCATTTAAAATTTTTTATTATAAAACACACGTTTATATTTTATGACACTTTGCAATGGAAAGGATACCCTCTTTTATTATTTCCTTCATTTTCTGTTTATGTGTTTATTAGCTTTTTAGAAGTATAAGAGACAGTAGAGATAGTTTAGTCTAAACAAGTTCAAGAGAAGCTGAAGGTTGTCTGTAAAGTCATGCCAAATAGCCTTCCTATTCAGGGATTAGGCTGCTGGTGAACAGATCTGTGCATCAAGAGAACCCAGTCTAGCTGCCTCTCCAGCCACTATGATTCTTCTGTATATCAGTGGTCAACAAGAGATCAATATATATTTAGTGAAACCAGCCATTTGAAAGAGAAGGACCGCAATGAAGAAATGGAACCAGAAGTATCTCAGTTCAGTTCAGTTGCTCAGTCATGTCCGACTCTTTGTGACCCATGAACTGCAGCACTCTAGGCCTCCCTGTCCATCACTAACTCCCAGAGTCCACCCAAACCCATATCTATTGAGTCGGAGCTGCCATCCAACCATCTCATCCTCAGTTGTCCCCTTCTTCTGCCCTCAATCTTTCCTAGCATCAAGGTCTTTTCAAATGAGTCAGCTCTCTGCATCAGGTGGCCAAAGTATTGGCGTTTCAGCTTCAACATCAGTCCTTCCAACAAATACCCAAAACTGATCTCCTTTAGAATGGACTGGCTGGATCTCCTTGCAGTCCAAGGGACTGTCAAGAGTCTTCTCCAACACCACAGTTCAAAAGCATCAATTCTTCAGTGCTCAGCTTTCTTTGTAGTCCAACTCTCACATCCATACGTGATCACTGGAAAAGCCATAGCCTTGACTAGATGGACCTTTGTAGATGTTACTAGATGCCAAAGTAACATCTCTGCTTTTTAATATGCTATCTAGGTTGGTTATAACTTTCCTTCCAAGGAGTAAGCGTCTTTTAATTTCATGGCTATAATCTCAGATAAGAACAATAGCAACAAATCTCAATTAATAGTCTTACTGAAATTCTGCCTGGTATCACCTTTCCTGATAACAAAATGCTTCTTTGAGAAAGAAAAAAAATCAGAGTACAAGAAAGTTTATCTACAACATAAAGGAAAAGATTTTAGAGAAATCAAGAACAGGTACACTTGGTTCATCATCTAACAGAAGTTTCAGAAAGAGAAAAAAGATACAAAGATTAAGATGATGTAATTTTAAAAAGCAAATTAAAAATTTCCCAAGTTGCAGAAAGGGTTAAGTTTTTAACCAGCTACATGATGCACATCAGCCCCCTCCCACCCCACCCCACTGCCCTGGGAAAAAGTCCCTCAATTAAAAAGCATTTCTAGATATATCCTGAAATGTCATAACTCCCAGAATAGAGAGAATACCCTAACCCTGCCAAGAGAAGGGGAAAACACAACTTTCCTACAAAGGAAAGAATATCATACTGGCTTTGAATTTTGTGTCAGCAACCCTGGATGATAAAGTTAAGTGATTTTTAAAGTCTGAAAAGAAAAAAGAATTTGAACTTAATTTGGCTTCAGAATTCTATCAATCAAGTGAAAGGTTGTGAGCTCAGAAATTTTAATGTCATCTAAAAGAAATTATCAGTAATGTTTATACTGAAGTATAAAATAAATCCTAAGATGATCAATTGAAATACAAAAATTATATTATTAATACTTAGGCAAAAAACAAAAAGCTGGAAAAGTAAGACCCAGCTTACTGGGTAAAGTAAAAAGCTGGAAAAGTAAGTGTTTCTGACACAGAAAATTATGCAATCAGCAGTTTGGTGAAAATGACCTTTCTCTCTCAGTGGGTCCAATTTTGTCTACTTCCTCAGTAAAAAATCTTTACAAAGTCCTTTTATGCTGTTTATTAATAGCATTTAGAAACAACCTGCAGAAGAACCACAGAAGACAATATAAGTTTTAGAACAAATTGTAAATATTATAACTAGAAAATTTAAATACTGATATTTGCTTTAAAAATAGAGCATAAGTGATAAAATTAGGCAATGGAGGAAGATAATAGTGCTAATTTTACAGAGAGAAAGAGAGAGATGGTCCAAAAATCAGTAACTCAGGACATTAAGATGTATTATTCAAGCAATGAATGCATTATTTAAAATTTAAAGGTGAACACCAGGAAATAATTGAGCTTCCATTCTTAGAGACTAGAGCTGCTGAAGGAAGGGGTCTAGGAGTAGATAAGAGTATTTTATAATATTTTTATTTTTCTTTAACCAAGTACATGCATTATATTATTTTTCATTTGTTTTTAAAGTTTTTAAGCTGAGATAACAGGAGCAGTTGGGATTGGCCTGGTCAGGTTTAATCAGGGCTTCCTCTGCCGTCATCTGCCCTTCCTTCTCTCCTTGAAGAATAACTTGCTGTGTGTGCATCCTGAATTTCAGTGGCTCCTGTTTTCTTTCAGATTTGTTCCATCGGACACCCAGAAGCAGACCTATGTAGATATTCTTCCGCACTTGTCTAATCCTTAGCCTTTGCCAATTATGCCTTTCCTTTCCTTTCCTTAATCCCTGAATTTCCTTAAATAGAATCTGTACTTCTTTTCTTTCCAACCATCTCATCAATTCCCATCACTCTCATGCCCACTGCAGAGTGACTTTCACTCCCCTACACCACTCACCTGAAACTTTGCTGGTCTTCATCTCTTCTGTGTGGCTGAACCACACTGAGTCCTTGTTGGCAGCTCCATCATAGTTCTCAGTCCTACCCCTTTCTTTCTCTGTATAACTGAAAGTGAAAGTGTGAGCTGCTCAGTCGTGTCTGACTCTGTGACCCCATGGACTGTAGCCTACTGGGCTCCTCTGTTCATGGGATTCTCCAGGCAAGAATATTGCAGTGGGTAGCCATTCCCTTCTCCAGGTAATCTTCCTGACCCTTCTGCCTAACTCACAAGGAATACTCACAAGTTGAATATGTTTCCTATCAACTTTTACCCTAGCCTTCACCTAACATGAAAAGTAAAATAAATGCCTTTGCTGGCACAGATGGTCATGAGATACCCCCCTCCCCCACAGACACACCAACCAACCTCCAGGAGGAAAAACCATTGGTTCCCAATGGGTGCATACATGTTTCTCACTTGGTCATCAGATTCTATATTTCACATTGGCCCCTTTAAACTCCCTGAAGGTAATTGCACCCCACTCCAGTACTCTTGCCTGGAACATCCCATGGATGGAGGAGCCTGGTGGGCTGCAGTCCATGGGGTCGCTAAGAGTCGGACACGACTGAACGACTTCACTTTCACTTTTCACTTTCATGCATTGGAGAAGGAAATGGCACCCCACTCCAGTGTTCTTGCCTGGAGAATCCCAGGGATGGAGCCTGGTCGGCTGCCATCTATGGGGTCATACAGAGTCGGACACGGCTGAAGTGACTTAGCAGTAGCCCTTTCAACAGGGTGGAGTGCTGCTATGAATCCTTCTGGCTTGCCATCTGCCTCATCCCCCTCATATGTAAGTTACCTTCAATAAACTTCATAATTGTAGTTCCTGGAGTTGCCTGCTTCATTTCTTCATCACAAAGTTCCTTCTCAGTTTGAGGAATATTATTCAATATCCACATCTTTTGGCTTTTTGGCCATGAGGCATGTAGGATCTTAACTTCCTGACCAAGGATCAAACCTGCACCCCCTCTATTAGAAGGCGAAGTCATAACCACTGAACCACAAAGGAACTCCCACTGTGATAAATTTAAAAGAATGAAATCATTCAGAATAATCTGTATAACCATCTTATAAATGGTGTTAACACCTTTGTAACCACTGCCCAATGAAAATATGCAACATCTCTAGTGCTCAGCAGGCTGCTTAGCAGATCTCAACTGTCAGATTCGACTATGTTGTCGCATGTATTGTTCTTTGTTCTTTTCATAGCTTTTTCTTATTGTATGGATAAAGTAATTCAGTGTATTGCTTTTTATAGTATGAATATTCCATTCTTTGCTTGTCATTTCTACTGTGAAGATGTGTGTTGTTTCCATCATCTGGCTGTTACAAATAAAGCTGAGCCTATTAGCCTTAGAATATTCACTGAATCAGTTTCAGAATCAGTAGACAACATCATCATATACAGTGGAGTATTATCCTATGCAGTCTTTTTTAAAATTATAGCATTGTTGAGATATAATTCATCCAACTGAAGTATGCAACTTAGTAGTTTTTAGTATATTCACAGGGTTGTCCAATCATTGCTACAGTAAGTTTTAGAACATTTCATCACTGAAAAGGAAACTGTCCAGTCACTTCCCAGTTTTCCCCAACATTCACCTCACTCTATCCCTAGGCAATTACAAATATCCTTTCTGTGTCTATAGATCTGCAATTCTGCATATTTCATATAAATAGACAATATGTGTGGTCTTTTGTCATTGGCTTCTTTCATTTAGCATCATGTTTTCAAGGTTCATCCTTGCTAGAGCACCTTTCAATACTTCATATCATTTATTGCTAAATAATACTTCATTGTATGGATATACCATATTTTTATTTATGCTTTAATTACATGGTGACCATTTGGATATTTTCCTGCTTTTTGACTACTATGAGCAATGTTGCTAAGAACATTCACATACAATTATTTGTGTGGCTGTGTTTTCATTTCTCATGGGTGTAGGATTAGGGAAATCACTGGGTCTTATGGTAATTCTGTTTACTTTTTTAAGGAAGTGATGGATTGCTTTCCAAAGCGGCTATACTACTTTACATTCAGATCAGCAAAGCACAGTGGTTCCAGTTTCCCTACAGCGTTGTCAACATTTGCTATTTTCTGTTTTGTTTTGTTTTTAATTTTGAATTTTGTTAAAGTCTTCCGAGTGTCTGTGAACTGCTTTACCTTGTGGTTTTGATTTGCATTTCCCATCACTTCATGGCAAATAGAAGGGGCAAATGTGGAAGCAGTGACAGATTTTATGTTCGTGGGCTCCAAAATCACTGTGGATTTGACTGAAGACATGAAATTAAAAGACACTTGGTCCTTGGATAGTAAGCTGTGACAAACCTAGATAGTTTGTCTAGATTAAAAAGCAGAGACAATCACTTTACCATCAAAGGTCCATATAGTCAAAGCTATGGTTTTTCCAGTAGTCATGTACAGATGTGAGAGTTGGACCGTAAAGAAGGCTGAGTGCGGAAGAATTGATGCTTTCAAACTGTGGTTCTGGAGAAGACTCTTGAGAGTCCCTTGGACAGCAAGGAGATCAAATCAGTCAATCCTAAAGGAAATCAACCCTGAATATTCATTGGAAGGACTGATGCTGAAGCTGAAGCCATCTGAATACTTCAAACACCTGATGCAAAGAGTCAGAGCCAACTCATTGGTAAAGACCCTGATGCTGGGAAAAATTGAAGGCCGAGGAAGACAAGAGGATGGGAGAGGGTGAGATATTTAGGTATATCACTGACTCAGTGGACACGCATTTGAGCAAACTGAGGGAGATAGTGAAGGACAAGGAATCTGAGCATGCTGCAGTCCATGGGGTCACAAAGAGTCAGACGTGACTTTCAATTAAAAACAACAACAGTGACTAGTAATAGTAATGTTGTCTTTTCTTGTGTTCATTGTCCACTAGTATAGCTTCTTTAGAGAAATGTTGGTTTAAATGCTTTGTCCATTTTAACTTTTTTGTGGGGTTGTTGTTGTTATTGAATGCCAGGAATTTATTATATATTCTGGAATTAATCACTTGTCAGATATATGATTTGTAGAATTTTTCTCCCTTTCTCTGGGTTGCCTTACACTTTCTTAATAGTGTTCTTTAATACACAGACTTTTTGATTTTGATGAAATAAAATTTACCTATTTTTTTAAATCTTGTTCATGTTTTAGGGATCACTACTAAGAAATCAATGCCAAATCAAAGATCATAAACTTATGCCTATATTTTCTTTTAGGATATTTTTTAGTTTTGGGGCTTATATTTAGGTCTTCAATCCATTTTGAGTTAATTTTTGTATATGATATAAGGGAGGCTTCTTTCTTTTGCCAATGAATATCAGTTGTACCAGCACCATTTGTTGAAAAGATATTCTTTCTTGAATTATCTTGATATCCTTGTCAAAAATAACTTGACTGTAAAAGTCAGAATTTATTTCTTGACTCTGAAGTTTTTCATTCATCTAATTGCTATCCTGTGCAATATCACACTGTCTTGATTATTGTAGCTTTTAATAAGTTTGAAATCAAACAGCATGTGTCCTCCAACTTCTTTTTTTCCTTCAGTTACCGTTGGTTCAGTATTCTGGGTCTCTTCAATTTTCCTGTAGATACTGGGATCAGCTTGTCAATTTATGTAGTCAGTTGGGATTTTCTGAAGGATTGCACTGAATTTGTAGATGATTCAAGGTACTATTGCTGTTTTAACAACATTAAGTCCTCTGATACGTAAACATGTATATCTTTCCAAAAATGTAGGTCTTCAGTTTCTTTCAACAATATTTTCTAATTTTCAAAGGTGTACTTTTACTTCTTTGTTAAAGGTATTCCCAAGTATCTTGTACTTGTTGATGATATTGTAAATGGAATTGGTTTCTTAATTTTAGATTGTTCAAGTATGTAGAAATAGTTTATTTTTAAATAGGTATTGTATTCTGAAAACTTGTTGATCTAATTTATTAGTTCTAATAGTTTTTAGTGGATTCCCTAGGATTTCCTATCTATTAATACATAGTTATGCCACCTGCAATAGAGATAGTTTTGCTTCATTCCTTCCCAGTCTGAATGCCTTTTATTTCATTTTCTTGCCTAATTATCATGGTTAAAACCTCTGGTAACATGTTGAGTAGAAACTATAAAAGTGAATACTCTTTTTCTGGATCTTAGAAGTCATTCAGTCTTTTACCATGATGTATTGTGTTAGTTTGGTATTGTTTATTATATGCCCATTATCTGGTTGAGGAAGTTCACTTTTATTGCTGGCTTAAGGTAAAGAATCTGCTTGCAATGGGTGAGACCCAGATTCCACCCACCCCTGATTCAGGAAGATCCCCTGGAGAAGGAAATGGCAATCCACTCCAGTATTCTTGCCTAGAGAGTTCCATGGACAGAGACTATAGTCCATGGGGTCACAGAGTCAGACATGATTCAGTGACTACACTTTTACTTTAAACTGTTTTTATCTTAACATAATTGAGTGCTGAATGTTGTCAATTTTTTGTATCTACTGAGGTATTGTGGATTTTGTCTTTCATTGATAAATTGTATTATGTTGTATATACATATATATTACACACATATGTACACATATATATGTTTACGTATATATGTGTATGTACTCAGATGCTCAGTCATGTTGGACTCTTTGCAACCCTATGGACTGTAGCCCACCAGGCTCCTTTGTCCATAAGATTCTCCCAGCAGGAATACTGAAGTTGGGTGCCATTTCCTCCTCCAGGGGATCTTCCCTGGAATTCACCAGTGAAGCTATCTGGACCTGGGCATTTTCTTTGTAAATAATATTTTGATTATTATGCCATTACAGTTCTATTCAGATTTTGTATTTCTTCTTGAGTCAGCTTGAGTAGTTTGCATCTGTTTCATCGTAGTTATCTAACATGTCAGCTTGGAGTTGGTCATGCCCTTATAACCTTTATTTCTATAAGATCTGTAGTATTTTTTCTTTCATTCATGATTTCAATAATTTGAGTCTTTTTTTCTTCAATCTAATGCAAAAATTATTGTTGATATTAAAAAAAAAACAAATTTTGGTTCCATTAATTGTTTTCTATTAGTTTTCTTTTATTTATTAATTTCTACTCTAATCTTTCTTTCATTTTTCTTTCTCTGGGTTCACTTTGTTCTTTTCTTAAAAAGTTGCAACCATGTAACTAACCATGTAACATGTAACCATGTAACTTGAAGCACAGTTAATTTACAATGCTGTGTTAGTTTCAGGTGTACAGCAAAGAGATTCAGTTGTGTGTGTGCATATATATGTATATAAATGCTTCTTCATAGGTTAGGGGTTCCAAAGTGCATACGAGACCAGCTGAGTATTTAATTGAGCATATTTGCAGGTCAGTGTACATAGTGAACTCAGAAAGAAATCATGAGATGAGATATCACTGTCCTGGGCTTTGACCTGATCTGTCTGCCAGTAGACATTCGCTGCACACACTCATTTTCTTCCATGGCTAATTATATCTAATTTTTACTGGTCTCTGAAAATGATTTTGAGGAGTGCCTTTTATTATTGTCCCTCAGTTACTCCAAAAAAAGTAAAAGTGAAAGGTGAAAGTTAGCAAATGTTGCCTAGAGAAAACGGGTTCCATATTTCATATTACCATATTTCTTGTCTACTTTGCTTTAAAAATGTTGGATATTGCTTGATTCTCTATTTTAGGATGTTTTTGTATCCTTTCTTACCAAAAAAGGGGTAGTATGAAAGATATTTAATAATCTATATGTCAGGAAAGAGGTGGTATTTGTATTGAAGTGAAACTCTATTCTACTCCATTTTAATGACCATTAATAGTGGTTTATACTATTATCTTAGTAACACTTATCATTCTTTCTTAAAAATAAAACATCCATAATCATTTTAATTGTGATGGATGAAAGGACCCCTCCAAGCTTCTTAGTTAATTGTCAATCAGATCAGATCAGATCAGTCGCTCAGTCGTGTCCGACTCTTTGCGACCCCATGAATCACAGCACTGAGAGTTCACACTCAGGCCCTCTGTTACTCCAGCAGCCTGTGGGACAGAGACATGTCAGTTTGCATCCCCATCTCACTTCATTTAGAAAAGACCCTGATGCTGGGAAAGATTGAGGACAGGAAGAGAAGGGGATGATAGAGGATGAGATGGTTGGATGATATCACCGACTCGATGGACCTGACTTTGAGCAAGCTCTGGGAGGTGAAGGACAAGGAAGCCTGGTGTGCTGCAGTCTATGGGGTCACAAAGAGTTGGACACAACTGAGCAATTGAGCAACAGCTCACCTCACTGGCTGTGTGAAGTCAGGGACATTCAGTTCAGTTCAGTCATTCAGTTGTGTCCGACTCTTTGCGACCCCATGAATTGCAGCATGCCAGGCCTCCCTGTCCATCACCAACTCCCGGAGTTCACCCAAACTCATGTCCATTGAGTCAGTGATGCCATCCAGCCATCTCATCCTCTGTCATCCCCTTCTCCTCCTGCCCTCAATCCCTCCCAGCATCAGAGTCTTTTCCAATGAGTCAGCTCTTCGCATGAGGTGGCTAAAGTATTGGAGTTTCAGCTTTAGCACCATTCCTTCCAAAGAATACCCAAGACTGATCTCCTTCAGAATGGACTGGTTGGATCTCCTTGCAGTCCAAGGGACTCTCAAGAGTCTTCTCCAACACCACAGTTCAAAAGCATCAATTCTTCGGCGCTCAGCCTTCTTCACAGTCCAGCTCTCACATCCATACATGACCACAGGAAAAACCATAGCTTTGACTAGATGGACCTTTGTTGGCAAAGTAATGTCTCTGCTTTTCAATATGCTATCTAGGTTGGTCATAACTTTCCTTCCAAGGAGTAAGCATCTTTTAATTTCATGGCTGCAGTCACCATCTGCAGTGATTTTGGAGCCCCCAAAAATAAAGTCTGACACTATTTCCACTGTTTCCCCATCTATCTGCCATGCAGTGATGGGACCAGATGCCATGATCCTATTCTTTTTGTGTTTTTAGGTTTTTCATTTTGCAGGGGATAATGACACCAGTTCTGCAGGGTGGTGAGGATTTCATGAGTTAATATAAACATTGTATAAAAATATTAATTGCATTCTGCTCCCCTTTAACTCCCTCTCTGTACTTGTAAAAATTATGTATTATGACTGGTATATTGAGTGTTCGTAGCACTTTAGGTTAAACAGTAAAGATCTGCTGTGTGTGTGTGTGTGTGTGTGTGTGTGTGTGTGTGTGTGTGTGTGTTGAGGACTGACTAGTTTCCAACTCCCCATTACCTTTCCTGGATTCTTCCTGCCTTGGACTGACTTTGCATCTTTTCCCTGGGTGCTGGGTGATGTGAGAGCAAAGCTGCTCAGAACCATGGTCCAATAAGGAGGAACAGATTGACTTCAGTTAGCCACTCAGTAGATCAACAGCCCTGTTGAAAACTGAGAGTTATCTATAATTGGATTTAGAATTAGAGAATTTTAAAATGAAATTTGACTTGTTATGTAGGAAAAGTAAAAGCAAATAATACCACTTATTTTTTTTTTTCTTTAAGCTATCAAGAGAGGGTAAGCAGTCTTTTCCTAGGTTTTCTTTCACTAATTCTCTGAAACATCTGGTTCCTTTGGTAGGTGCTTCCTAGTTAATCGTTGGAGCCTGCAAGCAACATGCCGGAGCAAAGCAATGATTACCGGGTGGCCGTGTTCGGCGCAGGTGGTGTTGGCAAGAGCTCTCTCGTCTTGCGGTTTGTGAAAGGCACGTTTCGGGAGAGCTACATCCCCACTGTGGAAGACACGTACCGGCAGGTCATCAGCTGTGACAAGAGCATCTGCACCCTGCAGATCACGGACACCACAGGCAGTCACCAGTTCCCGGCCATGCAGCGGCTATCCATCTCCAAAGGGCACGCTTTCATCCTGGTCTACTCCATCACCAGCCGGCAGTCTCTGGAGGAGCTCAAGCCCATCTATGAGCAAATCTGCGAGATCAAAGGGGACGTGGAGAGCATCCCCATCATGCTGGTGGGGAACAAGTGTGACGAGAGCCCGAACCGTGAAGTGGAGAGCAGTGAGGCCGAGGTGCTGGCCCGCAAGTGGAAGTGCGCCTTCATGGAGACCTCGGCCAAGCTCAACCTCAACGTGAAGGAGCTCTTCCAGGAGCTGCTCAACCTGGAGAAGCGCAGGACCGTGAGCCTCCAGATCGACGGGAAAAAGAGCAAGCAGCAGAAAAGGAAAGAGAAGCTCAAGGGCAAGTGCGTGGTCATGTGAACCGCCCTCCCGTGGGAACAATGGTTGTGTGTCCCCTTCTCCACCCCTCCCCCTCCCACGTGACACCCGCAGTCGTCAGGGTAGCATGTCAGATGCCCACGTGTTAAATATTGCATTTTGACTGAGACGTGCCCAACTGTCCTCAGAGGGCATTTCACACTACCACCAATAAGCATCCCCTCTCCAGAATCAGGGAACCTGACAGATGCTTAAAATGAAAACCAACTGGCATCGCAGGGAACTCAAGGCACATCAGCTATTTCTGGAGGCATCCTTGGCCCTCAGGAGGCAGGAAGGCTCGTGCCTGCGGAAGGAGAGTGTGCTGCGCTGATAGCAGGAGGTACCATCTGGATACATGTGAGAGCGCAAAAACTCAGAGCTGCAGGCACTACCCCCCCCCCCCCACGACCAGGCGTCCCCTCTGCTCCGAAGCCAGTAACATCCCTGGGGGATGGGAGGGGCAGGAGGAGGTGAGAAGATCAGGCCAAAGCTGTTCCCTTCTATGGTTCTTTAACTGAATTAAATGTAATACAGCTGACCTGTGAGCCTTGCCTCTCTGAGGGCATGTCCTCACTAGCCTAGTTATTAGCAGGGATCATTTTAACTTTTTAGAGTATTTCTTTTCACATACAATGGTGAATTCACTAAGAGTGTGCCACTCTGTCAGAAATTCAATTTCCATTTGAAACGTTTGTGTGAGGATATTGTGACAGTACTGAAACATCACAATAGTATTTTTGTGTGTTATATTTTGAGAGTTTTAGAAACGTGAAGTTTCCTTCCTTTGACCCATGAGGGGTATAACTCTTCTAGCCCTTAGATTTTAAATAAAAGCGATCAAAGTAGCTATTTTTTAGACATTTTTTGTCCTCCAACATGATCTTTTTTTCAATAACTCGCTCTATCTCCAACTGAGTAACAGCCAATAAAGGCCCTCTGAAGACCAGAAGCACATCCATTTTCTAACAGACGTGGACACGTCTGTGCCATACTTTGCACCTTAATGAAATACTTTGAGACAGAAGTTGTTCGCTGTGTTTTTGATGATTATCTCTAACAAGTATATTCCTGGAAAATCAGTTCAAGTAATCAATTTTGGTGCACGTTCCTTTAGAAATGTCTTCTAAGTGCTGGCCTATGTGGGGTTCACTCTGGAATGAATCTCATGTGCATCCTCAAACCATTGCTGGTTGCTGCATGCTGGCTGGAGACAGGTCGGGCAGGCCTCTGTCATGGGCAGGGCACAGACTACTCAGCTAATTCTTCTGCTGGCATCAAGGTTGCTTTGGAGCTGCTTTCTGAAAATTCCCACTGACAGAGCCTGTAAGTTTCCCTCTTGGTTCCAGTCTGCATCCCACTCTGGCTTCCTCTGGAATGTTCCCTTACAGAACACCTTCCTGTCGCCTGCCTAGCAGGCAGAGTGAGTGCTGCCTTCAGGCTCGTACAAGGATGCTTCCAGGCTGCTGGGCAGCAGTGCTAGCTGGTACTGAGTGGTCAAGTTCAGGACCTTTATGGATACCACTTTCTCCTGCACTTTCTGTGTTTTTCCTGCCCCTCCTGCTGTGGCCACTTCTGGGCAGCTCTATGCTCTCAACAGATCCTAAATTCCCCATTTTGGTTTAATTTTCTTGCCTTCCTCTCATCCCCTCTGCTCTGCTAATAACTCATCTTTGTGATGTATTTAGTGTGTGGAAGGCACTTTGCAAGCCATTGGCTCAATAGTCTGCCCACCACTCTGGCCTCCTAGAATAGAACTTGGGCAGGGAGGGTAGAGATGGCTGGCCTGGCCACCAGTGGGGAGCAGGGAAACCCAGAACTCCTGGTCCAGAACCAAGTCCCTCTCCAAGTCCTAACAACCACACCCTCTGCTGGGCTCCTTCTGTTCCAAGTGACTGTTGCACAGCCTTCACAGTGATATCTCATTGCTGAATTTTCTAGAACATTTGCTTTTCAACTTATCCCTATGTATATATTTTTTTGTTCTATTTCCATTATCAGAGAGATGCCATCCATTTGTAATTTAGATTTGGGTTAAGTGGAAGAAGAAATGGGACTTCATGGCCAAAATGAACTGTAGAGATCTTAGGTGGATTAAGCTAATGGTCAAATGTGATGTCTACCATGAGCTGTCCTGTCCACAAGGCTCCCAGTTTGCAGGCTCCCCATGACTGCCACCATTACTCCTGATCTAAGTTAGAAATTCATTTAGCCCTCTCAAGGCAATGTCTACATTTTTCAGTGTTTACAATTTTATCAATGTGAGAAGCTTGTAATTATTGAAAATCTGATGTCATTCAGGACACATTTTGTTCCTTTGTATTTTGCCTGTGAGTTTACTGGAAGGCTATTGATGCCTCAATCATGGGTCTTTGTTCTGAGATCATTTTTTATGAACTGCACTGAGGGTACAGATGATTATCTCAAAATAATCTTTTCAAAGCTCTCCAACTGACACTCAGGGCTCGAGGAGTTAGTTCCACTGAATCAGATGTTTTTAGCATTTATGTGGCCCCATCCTCGAATAAGTAGTTGTGATTCTTGAGGACACATCCTGCCTTGTGTATGGACACAACAGATTTTGACCTCGCCTCAGTAAGTTACAAAACTCAAAGTATTGCTTAGAAGATGGCTCTCTGGGAATAAGCTTGGGGCTCCATGGGTCCCATTCTGTCCCTGCCAATCCCTCTTCCATCTGGTGACAAGCCATGGGCGTGCCCTAGGCATGCATGCAATACAGCAAGACCAATTTAAGAGCAATATTGAATTGTTCATTCGATCTAAAATTATATATATATATAAATATATATATAATTTCTCTTTCTGCATTTTTGAAGTATAAATTAGTACATTGTATATATCTGTAAGCTAGTATATTTGTTTCACCATTTGTAATATTTAAGAAATACTCTTTATAGAACAAAAGTATTAAATATTCAAAAATGCTTGTGATACTTAAATTTTTTTTCATAATTTGTAATGTGTTGCTCCTCCATAAGATCTCTGGAAATATCTATAACTAATGGGACACATGTGAACCCTCGAAGATCCATCCTGAAATTCAGTGTCCCACAAAGATAGTGTGTGGACAGAGCATTTACAGAGCATGACTTTTATACGTGTGGGATGGCAATGTGTATATTTATATTTAAGGTGTATTTACTGTTACAATTCCATTATCTATTTTATCTACAGTTATAAAAATCACTCTTGCATATGAGTTTCTAGTTGCCAGTGATGTTCTGAAAACAATAAGCATATTAAAATAAAGCTTTGGTTCTGACACACAGCTGGAAGGTGGTGATATTTCTTTCTCTTCATGACATTGCGCATCTGTGATGATCTTGACCTAGTTCTTCAACAGTTGCTTTCTTGCACCTGATGACCACATGGGAGACTGTCAGGCCCTGCAGGTCTGGGCTTGGCAACAGCAGCTGCTCCGTGGTGTGCTGAGGAAGTTTCCCCACTGGTTCCTGTCACTGGGCTGGTGTGATGCTCCGGGCTGAGTGAGGTGAGAGGAAAGAAGTCGAGGCAGGGCCCTCCTTGGCTTTGAATAGGCTTAGTGAAGTGAAGAAAAGCTCCTCTTTAATTTTGTTTCCCCCAAACTCTTGCCTCCTCTCAAAGGCCAGGCTATTAAGTGGAGTTGATATAAAAAGCCCAGTGCTGTTCCTGGGCACAATTTCTGTCTGACGTCCTTGGTCTTTACCCCTTCTTCACAATACTGACTATAAAATAAACCTTACTTTTGATTTTGAAAGACAATAGCTGTCAACATAACAGAACCATCATTTAATGAATAGCTAGATAACTAGGGGCAGGCTCTTAACCACCCTGTGCTTCTGCAAACTGGGAATCATTAACATCCACAGCCTGAGTGGCCCTGAGAATTATATTAACGATAAGCACAAAGCACTTGGAGCTGTCTTGTCACACACCGAGCTTTCAAGCGAAATGAAATCCCTGGACGATGTATGACTCTGTTTGGAAGGTCTGTAAGCATTGTGAAAATTAATCCATGCAGATACAACAATCAACCAGAACCTTTCAGTTTCTTTAAGCCTCTATAACAGCATTCTCCAGTCTGACTCTCAGAGTACTGCTGTCTGCTTCCCCTCTCGGGGTCATTAATAGTACATTATTCAGGGATTTTTCCATTTACAGAAATAATTACAACTGGCAGGCCCCATTAGGCCCCATTAAAGGGCATCCCATTGAGTGCTTATCAAGCTTTCATGTGCAAATAAAGCACTTGAGACATTGCTTCAGCAGAGTCTGAGTCAGCAGGCTGGGGTAGGGGCCTAAGAATCTGCATTTGTAACAGGCTCTCAGGTGATATGGATGCTTCTGGTCACTGAGTAGCAAGGCTAAGGCTGTAACCTGCTTATGGAGAAGGCAATGGCACCCCACTCCAGTACTCTTGCCTGGAGAATCCCACGGATGGAGGAGGCTGGTAGGCTGCAGTCCGAGGGGTCGCTGAGAGTCAGACATGACTGAGCGACTTCACTTTCTCTTTTCACTTTCATGCATTGGAGAAGGAAATGGCAGCCCACTCCAGTGTTCTTGCCTGGAGAATCCCAGGGACGGGGAAGCCTGGTGGGCTGCCGTCTATGGGGTCACACAGAGTCGGACACGACTGAAGTGACTTAGCATTAGCATAGCATTAGCAACCTACTTATACTCCAATTTTGATGCACACTGGAATTGAGTGAAGGAGTCTTGAAACTTACTGTTGGGGAAGAAAAATTTTTCTCTACACTTCTAGGTTCTTCTGGCTGGCCTAATAATTACATGGACATGAGAATAACAGAAAAACAAAATTTAATTATGGGATTCCCTAGTGGCTCAGATGGTAAGGAGTCTACCTGCAATGCAGGAGACCCAGGGTTTGATCAAAAAGATAAAAAAGTAAGTGGTGGCCCAATTCCTGGAAATCCTCACCTCTTCTTCCAAATTGCTAGATTATTCCTCCCATTTGTTAGAATATATCATTATCCAGCCTATGAAAACTAACCACCCCCATACCCCATGGCCACTCTCACTTGAGATGGCCCACATCCACATTCTGTCTATGGAATGTGTTTATATGTCTAAATTCGCTTCCACTTTAGCTTGCTCTGAAGTTCTTTCCTCATTTGCCAGCCCACCCCAGAGACTCACTCAACTCTTCGAAGAGCTGCGACATGACTTTTCTCTTGTGCTCCTTTTTCCTGCAACAGAATCTAATACCCACAAGAGTATTGCTGCTGCTGCTGAGTCACTTCAGTCGTGTCTGACTCTGTGCTACCCCAGAGACAGCAGCCCACCAGGCTCCTCCATCCCTGGGATTCTCCAGGCAAGAACACTGGAGTGGGTTGCCATTTCCTTCTCCAATGCATGAAAGTGAAAAGTGAAAGTGAAGTCACTCAGTTGTGTCTGACTCTTAGCGACCCCATGGACTGCAGCCTACCAGGCTCCTCCGTCCATGGGATTTTCCAGGCAAGAGTACTGGAGTGGGGTGCCATTGCCTTCTCCAACAAAAAAGTATTACTGAAACATAATTTTTCTCTCTAAACATCACCCTCATTTTTCCAAACATAGACACAGTTGTTTATTTGAAAAATTAGCTTCATTACCGGAGAAGGCAATGGCACCCCACTCCAGTACTCTTGCCTGGAAAATCCCATGGATGAAGGAGCCTGGTAGGCCACAGTCCATGGGGTCGCTAAGAGTCTGACAAGACTCAGCAACTTCACTTTCACTTTTCACTTTCATGCATTGGAGAAGGAAATGGCAACCCACTCCAGTGTTCTTGCCTGGAGAATCCCAGGGACGGGGGAGCCTGGTGGGCTGCTGTCTATGGGGTCGCACAGAGTCGGACACGACTGAAGCGACTTAGCAGCAGCAGTAGCAGCTTCATTACACTTGGCCTGGCTATTTACACGAGTGCAGCAAGAATAGTGATTGACCATATAGAATCTTTTAAAATCTGCTTTGCTGGACTTTTTCATAAGGAATCTCAGATTGAACTTTTAAATGCTTCTCAAAGCTGGAGGCTAGCCAAGTACTTGTTTGTCTTCAGATTTCCCCTGTAAGATCTAAAGACGTGGATTAATTCCTTTGATTTTGAAGTTCCCAACAGTTTCTGAGGTTCCTATACTTGCCAGGAAGTGACTTTTTTTCCTGGTTAGTTTGTCAGGAAAGGTGTGCTGCTGCTGCTGGTGCTAAGTCACTTCAGTTGTGTCTGACTCTGTGCGATCCCATAGATGGCAGCCCACCAGGCTCCCCCATCCCTGGGATTCTCCAGGCAAGAACACTGGAGTGGGCTGCCATTTCCTTCTCCAGTGCATGAAAGTAAAAAGTGAAAGCAAAGTCACTCAGCCGTGTCCGACTTCTAGCGACCCCATGGACTGCAGCCCACCAGGCTCCTCCGTCCATGGGATTTTCCAGGCAAGAGTACTGGAGTGGGGTGCCATTGCCTTCTCCCAGGAAAGGTGTAAGCAACCTATATAGAGCTCTATGCCAATGTCACAGGTGTGGAGTCTTATACCAAGATCAGACTTCCCTGGTGGCTCAGACAGTAAAGCGTCGGTCTACAATGCAGGAGACCTGGGTTCCATCCCTGGGTCGGGAAGACCCGCTGGAGAAGGAAATGGCAATCCACTCCAGTAGTATTGCCTGGAAAATCCCATGGACAGAGGAGCCTGGTAGGCTACAGTCCATGGGGTCGCAAAGAGTCAGACACGACTGAGCTACTTCACTTCACTTCATAGCAACTGCTGCCATAAGCCTCCTGATCTAAACCTGCCAGCTCCCTGACCTCATATTAAGTAAAATACCCACCCTGTTACCCATCCTATAGCTTTCTAATCAATTACCTAATGCCACCCTTCCCATAGGAATTTTCTCTGTCTTGAGGCTATAAAAATTGGCCTCCAGCCTCTGAAAGGCTGGAGAAAGGCAATGGCAACCCACTCCAGTGTTCTTGTGTGGAAAATCCCAGGGAAGGAGGAGCCTGGTAGGCTGCAGTCTATGGGGTCATACACAGTTGGACACAACTGAAGAGACTTAGCAGCAGCAGCAGCAGCTGTGAAAGGCATCAGCTCTCCCTGGTCTGCCAGGAAGTCAGCCTGTTGCATTTTTGGCACTTTAATTATTCTCCCTTCAGTTGTCTCTTCCTTCAGCCAGCCCACTGTTCCAACAGCGTCTCCCACTCTAATACTTTATTCTTCCCTAATCCTGCTCATGTTTGAAAATTCTTTTCCAACCTGTGCACAGACCATGATACAAGGTATCAGATTTTTTCCAAGGGATTTTATTAGCTTTATTAGTTCAACTTTAATTTCTTAAGGGCTTCCCTCACAGCTCAGTTGGTAAAGAATCTGCCTGCAATGCAAGAGACCCAGTTTGATTCCTGGGTCAGGAAGATCCCCTGGAGAAGGGATAGGCTACCCACTCCATTCTTGGGCTTCCCCTGTGGCTCAGCTTGTAAAGAACCTGCTTGCAATGCAGGAGACCTGGGTTCGATCTCTGGGTTGGGAAGATCCCCTGGAGAAGGGAAAGGCTACCCACTCCAGTATTCTGGCCTGGAGAATGCCATGGACTGTATAGTCCAAGGAGTCGCAAAGAGCTCAACACGACTGAGCGACTTTCACTTAGTTTCTTAAATCTGTTTAATCATATCTGAGTTTATGCATACCTCTCTGAAACATGACATTCTAGTCAAAGCCTTGGTAATATAGCCAATGCTTCTAATTATGTCCTGGTATAAGGAGAACAGATTCTTAGTGAACTTACGCAAATAACTATATTGCCATAAAGAGTACTGAATGAGTTTTCAATTCTAGAGGAATCAGGTAGGGAGAAAAATAAAAGCATTTCAATTTGCTTACAAAAGAGTAATTTACCAAATCTCTGTAAGTCATAGTTTAACAGGAAAGGTTTCCTTATATCTGGAAAACAAAACATTAACAAAAATTAGCAATGTTTCAAACAAAAAAGTCATAAAAGTTAAAATCATCCTGTTCATTCAGTCTCATATGATTAATTCTTGTTGATCTTTAGCAGTTTTACAATGCCATTGGTTTCTCTATTAGTAACTTCATACCTAGTTTAGTGGTACGATCTGAAAGTTATCAGAGACTGTATTTCAGAACACTTTAGAATCATTTCCATGAATTTTTCTGAAGATGAATCATAGTTGCAAGAGCAAAAAGACTTAAAAATGACCATGATTAAGGATCAACTGAAAATTCACTGATGTAATTGATATCCCATTATTTCTGTGACATACACTTTAAAAATAGCAATTAGAATCACAATAACATTACACTTGGAAACATATCAGATTTTTAGGAATTTTATATAATTTCTAGAGCACTTACATTAATACCATTTACCCCTGCAATATAACCTAAGAAGGTTTATTACCACTTATTTGATAATGTTTTCCATGTAATTTAACATATCAAATACACCTAATTAGTTTAATTTCTCTCTTTTTGTAAGGACACACAGTAAATCCTTTCAGGCGAGCCAGAAGCCCTCTAGAAATACTCAAAGTTAGTTTTTGATCTAAAATACTTCATTTAGAATTTGAATTTGGGGGAAGTTTGTCAAAAATATCAAAGAGATTATATAACATTTGGTTAAATAGAATCATAGCTTGCAGGCAAGCATGCTAAGCTGCTTCAAGACGCTTACTCCTTGGAAGGAAAGTTATGACCAACATAGATAGCATATTCAAAAGCAGAGACATTACTTTGCCAACAAAGGTTCACCTAGTCAAGGCTATGGTCTTTCCTGTGGTCATGTATGGGTGTGAGAGCTGGACTGTGAAGAAGGCTGAGTGTCAAAGAATTGATGCTTTTGAACTGTGGTGTTGGAGAAGACTCTTGAGAGTCCCTTGGACTGCAAGGAGATCCAACCGGTCCATTCTGAAGGAGATCAGCCCTGGGATTTCTTTGGAAGGAATGATGCTAAAGCTGAAACTCCAGTATTTTGGCCACCTCATGCAAAGAGTTGACTCATTGGAGAAGACTCTGATGCTGGGAGGGATTGAGGGCAGGAGGAGAAGGGGACGACAGAGGATGAGATGGCTGGATGGCATCACTGACTCGTTGGATGTGAGTCTGAGTGACCTCCGGGAGTTGGTGATGGACAGGGAGGCCTGGTGTGCTGCAATTCATGGGGTCGCAAAGAGTTGGATACGACTGAGCGACTGATCTGATCTGATGGATTGTAGCTCACCAGGCTCTGTCCATGGGATTCTCCAGGCAAGAATACTGGAGAAGGTTGCCATGCCCTCCTCCAGAGGATCATCTCAACCCAGAGATCAAACCCATGTCTCTTATGTCTCTTGCATTGGCGGGCGGGTTCTTTACCACTAGTGCCACCTGGGAAGCCCTAGGATCTTAGGCTATTGTGAAACAATACTTATTCATTTAACAATGGCAACAATTAGAAATTTCATAGGCAAATACAGAAAGTTAAATAGTTATAAAAAGTTAAATAGTTGTAAAAAGTCATTTTAATATAGGGAATATTTAACTTTTAAAAATAATCGAAAACCTGATAAAGGCAAAACACAGAATCTTTGTTTTTCTAGGCAAATTACATTAAAGATACAGGGAAACCTTCGATACAGGGAAACCTTTCATGAGAACAGATGAAGGAAAATTAAGTTTTAGTTTTATCTAAGTACACTATTGATAGTAAAACTTGTTTTTTAAAATTTTTCTAACAAACTCATTGATCTTCTCCTAAGATTCCTTTTTTTATAAACCTTCAACTTTCTACATCTATTTTAATTTATTCCTTTTTTTCCCCATTCAGCTTTATTTTAGGACAAAGCTATTTTATTTTTCCTCAACAGAAATACATCTTCACATCCTATACATTTTCTAACTGAAACTACATCCCACTTTCCTTGCAAATAAAATTGTTTCCCTTATAATTTCCAGTAGTTTTAATTATATGTATTAATTAGAATTCTCAACCCCTAGAAACTTTAATTTCTAGAGAAAGTTAAGAAGTAAACAATTGTGAACTATTACACAGCAGTTTTTAGATTAGAGAACTTATGGAATATGTTTTGTAATTTCTAGATATATGCATTTTTGCACAGCACAAGTTTTCAAAGTGATATATGCCATATTTACTAATAGACTCAAATATCTTTAGACTCTATAACAAGAATCAAAACTAGATAATTTGTTTAACAATTAATGTCTCAGTGTTTTATCTTATCTGGAAATTATCAAACATTTAAGAAATGCACTTCATTTCAATCAGCAAAATTCTAAGGGTGGAAGCCAGAGAGATTTGGGAAACTGAATATATCATAAAACAATCAACTTAAAAAGTTCATCTAAAAACTCTTATCTCATTTACATCTCTTTAATTCATTTTTAAAACAATCATACTTAGATTACTCCTGAAGAGTGAAGATTTAATGAGACATTAAAGCAACTAACCATCGTCTTAAGTTATTTTTATTGTTAACAATTTTGTAACAGAGATAAGATAAGCTTATTTGAGTTTTAGTAAATCTAAGTAGAAAAAAATATATTATGCTTAATGATAACTCTAAAGATATGTCTGTATTAATTAAACCAACAAACTTAAACTGGCTTTTATTTACTAAAAATTATCCTAGATCACATAGGAAAACATATGGGTTATTTTCTATTCATGAGATTTAGAAATACTTTAATGATAACTTCCAGATGTTCAAGTTAGAGTTACAATAGGCAGAGAAACCATAGATCAAATTAATAGCATCCTTTGGATCATAGACAAAGCAAGAGAATTCCAGAAAAACATCTACTTCTGTTTCACTGACTACTCTAAAGACCTTGACTGTGTGGATCACAACAAACTGTGGAAAATTCTTCAAGAGATGGGAATACCTGACCAACTTACCTGCCTCCTGAGAAACCTGTATTTGAAAAAAATCAAGAAGCAACAGTTAGAACTGGACATGGAACAATGGACTGGTTCAAAATTGGTGAAGGAGTATATCAAGGCTGTATACTGTTACTCTGTTTATTTAACTTATATGCAGGGCACATCATGTGAAATGCCAGACTGGATGAAGCACAAGCTAGAATCCAGATTGCCAGAAGAAATAACAATAACCTCAGATATGCAGACAACACCACCCTTATGGCAGAAAGCAAAGAGGAATTAAAGAGTCTCTTGATGAAAGTGAAAGAGGTGAGTGAATGAAAAAGTTGGTTTAAAGTTTAACATTCAGAAAACTAAGATCATGGCATCCGGTCCCATCATTTCATGGCAAATAGATGGGGAAACAATGGAAATAGTGACAGACTTTATTTTCTTGGGTTCCAAAATCACTGAAGATAGTGACTGAAGCCATGAAATTAAAAGACACTTGCTCCTTGGAAGACAAGCTATGACAAACCTAGACAGCATATTAAAAAGCAGAGACATTACTTTGTTGACAAAAAGTCTGTTTAGTCAAAGCTATGGCTTTTCCAGTAATCACGCGTGAATGTGAGAGTTGGACCATAAAGAAGGCTAAGCACCTAAGAACTGGTACTTTTGAACTGAGCTGTTGGAGAAGACACTTGAGAGTCCTTTGGACTGCAAGGAGATCAAACCAGTCAATCCTAAAGGAAATCAGTACTGAATATTCATTGGAAGGACTGATACTGCAGCTGAACCTCCAATACGTTGGCCACTTGATGCAAAGAGCTGACTCATTTAGAAAAGACCTTGATGATGGGAAAGAAGAAGGCAGGAGAAGGGGATGACATGAGTTTGATCAAGCTCCAGGAGATCGTGAAGGACAAGGAAGCCTGGCGTGCTGCAGTCCATGAGGTCTCAAGGAGTCAGAAACAACTGAGATACTGAACAACAACTTAATTTTGAGCCAACTAAATAGAGCTCTTTTTCAAATTAATTTGGTAATTGTATCTGAAGGTATCTGTATGTATATCTATTGTATACATATACAAACATACATGCAAACATAAACAGAGATCTTATAGTTTTCATCTTAAAATTGCAGTCATGAGTTAGATATAATGATATAAAACTCACTAGTTTATACATAACAGTTGGAATAAATTAAGTTTGTATGTCCAGATGGCTAAAGCTTTGTACTCTTTTAAGATTTGCATTTGTCTTTGACACGTAATTTTAAGAAGGTTATAAACTAGATTTTGGACAAGAAAGCATTTTCAGCAGTGTGTATTATTTTTTTTTTTTTTTTAATTAACATCCCCACTCCATCCCCTTTTCCTTCAGTCTGGGCAAAGTTTTAATTACCTTCCAGGATGTTTACATTTCAAAGCCCCAGTAAATTTTATAACTTTAAAAGACAGAGAAAGAATGCAATTTTTCTCTTAGGAGTTTGGGATGCATTTAACTATTAATAGAAGTCTATGGTAATTACTATTTGAACTTTCTCTTCGTTTTGTAAGTACAGAGCAGTTGTATCTCCAATGTTCTGGTGTTTGGGATATCTGAAAATGTACAAAGGTAAATAGGAAAATGTCCGAATGGATTTTGAGGTATTTCAGAATTATGCTTTTGTTTTTATAAAGACTGGAGTAGTGAGTTAAATATTGCTGATTTTAACTTCTTTGTTTGTATTTCTGTAAGCTATCTTCATCAGGCACTCTATCTACCAGATCTAGTCCCTTAAATCGATTTTTCACTTCCACTGTATAATCATAAGGGATTTGATTTAGGTCATACCTGAATGGTCTAGTGGTTTTCCCTATTTTCTTCAATTTCAGTCTGAATTTGGCAATAAGGAGCTCATGATCTGAGCCACAGTCAGCTCCTGGTCTTGTTTTTGCTGACTGTATAGAGCTTCTCCATCTTTGGCTGTAAAAAATATAATCAATCTGATTTTGGTGTTGACCATCTGGTGATATCCATGTGTAGAGTTTTCTCTTGTGTTGTTGGAAAAGGGTGTTTGCTATGACCAGTGTGTTCTCTTGGCAAAATTCTATTAGCCTTTGCCCTGCTTCATTCCGTATTCCAAGGTCAAATTTGCCTGTTACTCCAGGTGTTTCTTGACTTCCTACTTTTGCATTCCAGTCCCCTATAATGAAAAGGACATCTTTTTTGGCTGTTAGTTCTAAAAGGTCTTATAGATCTTCATAGAACCGTTCAACTTCAGCTTCTTCAGTGTTACTGGTTGGGGCATAGACTTGGATTTCTGTGATATTGAATAGTTTGCCTTGGAAACGAACAGAGATCATTCTGTTGTTTTTGAGATTGCATCCAAGTACTGCATTTCAGACTCTTTTGTTGACCTTGATGGATACTCCATTTCTTCTAAGGGATTCCTGCCCACAGTAGCAGATATAATGGTCATCTGAGTTAAATTCACCCATTCCAGTCCATTTTAGTTCTCTGATTCCTAGGATGTCGATGTTCACTCTTGCCATCTCCTATTTGACCACTTCCAATTTGCCTTGATTCATGGACCTGACATTCCAGGTTCCTATGCAATATTGCTCTTTACAGCACTGGACTTTGCTTCTATCACGAGTCACACCCACAAACTGGGTATTGTCTTTGCTTTGGCTCCATCCCTACATTCTTTCTGGAGTTATTTCTCCACTGATCTTCAGTAGCATATTGGGCACCTACTGACCTGGGGGAGTTCCTCTTTCAGTATCCTATCATTTTGCCTTTTCATACTGTTCATGGGGTTCTCAAGGCAAGAATACTGAAGTGGTTTGCCATTCCCTTCTCCAGTGGACCACATACTGTCAGACTTCTCCACCATGACCCACCCATCTTGGGTGGCCCCACAGGGCATGGCTTAGTTTCATTGAGTTAGACAAGGCTGTGGTCCTAGTGTGATTAGATTGACTAGTTCTCTCTGAGTATGGTTTCAGCGTGTCTGCCCTCTGATGCCCTCTTGCAACACCTACCTTCTTACTTGGGTTTCTCTTACCTTGGATGTGGGGTATCTCTTCATGTCTCTTCTTCTGCTTATTTAACTTATATGCAGAGTACATCATGAGAAACGCTGGGCTGGAAGAAGCACAAGCTGGAATCAAGATTGCCAGGAGAGATAACAATAACCTCAGATATGCAGATGACACCACCCTTATGGCAGAAAGTGAAGAGGAACTCAAAAGCCTCTTGATGAAAGTGAAAGAGGAGAGTGAAAAAGTTGGCTTAAAGCTCAACATTCAGAAAACGAAGATCATGGCACCTGGTCCCATCACTTCATAGCATCTGGTCCCATCACTTCATGGGAAATAGATGGAGAAACAGTGGAAACAGTGTCAGACTTTATTTTTGGGGGCTCCAAAATCACTGCAGATGGTGACTGCAGCCATGAAATTAAAAGACGCTTACTCCTTGGAAGGAAAGTTATGACCAACCTAGATAGCATATTGAAAAGCAGAGACATCACTTTGCCAACAAAGGTCCGTCTAGTCAAGGCTCTGGTTTTTCCAGTGGTCATGTATGGATGTGAGAGCTGGACTGTGAAGAAAGCTGAGCACCGAAGAATTGATGCTTTTGAACTGTGGTGTTGGAGAAGACTCTTGAGAGTCCCTTGGACTGCAAGGAGATCCAACCAGTTCATTCTGAAGGAGATCTGTCCTGGGTGTTCTTTGAAAAGAATGATGCCAAAGCTGAAACTCCAGTACTTTGCCTACCTCATGTGAAGAGTTGACTCATTGGAAAAGACTCTGATGCTGGGAAGGATTGGGGGCCAGAGGAAAAGGGGATGACAGAGGATGAGATGGCTGGATGGCATCACTGACTCGATGGGCATGAGTTTGGGTGAACTCCGGGAGATGGTGATGGACAGGGAGGCCTGGTGTGTTGCGATTCATGGGGTTGCAGAGTCAGACACGACTGAGGGACTGAACTGAACTGAACTGAACTGAAGCTATCTTCAAGGAAGTGGGCAGGCTTTTTCATCTTAATGTTTAGAGGTTGATTGCTCACTCAATCATACTATTTTGAATTTGATTTTTTATATCGGGGAACAAATTTCCAGCTAAGATGGGGATCAAAATATTTCTATGCTTTTTATGTTCTGCTGTCTAGAGGATGTTAATTATTTGGATGGGGAGTCTAGGATATGTCTGCAAAGGACATTGCACAAGGAAGGCTTGAAACTGATTATAGGGCCCAGCCAAATAGCCTTATTGCCAGTGGTGCTGCTTAATTTATTTCCTGGTTAGAGTCTTAACATGAGTAACCTGTAGACCCTGGGACTAGAAATTAGGCTGGAGTGCCTCTACAAATCTTGTAGAGAAAGAGAAGGTAAAAATAAGCAGCTGAGGGTTTAATGGGTTTTCTGGGAAAGGTGAAAGACTGCAGGCCTCACAAGATTCAGCAAGTTCATTCTCAATGACGGCCCAAGAAAGCAAAGATTTTAATTGCACAAGTGGTAAGTAAGGATGATGTGGTGAAAATGGTGTCTTCAAGAAACCTCTAGTTACAAACTTGAGGATGTGTGACACAAAGCAGATGCTAACGGAGTGGTATTTCTCAGTACTAGAAAAGCAACAGGGCCCTTCCCAGGTGGTGCAGTGGTAAAGACTCCACTTGCCTTCCAAAAATGGAGACATGAGTTCAATCCCTGGGTCAGGAAGATCCCCTAGAGAAGGTAATGGCAACCCACTCCAGTATTCTTGCCTGGAAAATTCCATGGACAGAGGAGCCTGGTGGGCTACAGTCCATAGGGTTGCAAAGAGTCAGACACGACTGAGCAACTGAGCATGCATACATGAGCAAAGGAACAACAAAGGCCCTGATGGATTGTGACCCTTTGTGACAAATTTCCCTGGGAGCTGGCACAGCCAAAGAGAGTGATGCTTGTGACCTCCTGTCTCAGAATCCCAGTCTATTTATTCAACTGGCCACCAGATGCACTCTAGTAAGTACACCTTCCAAGTGGCAGAAACCAGAGAAAATACTGTTGCTGGTCACTAAGACAAGCTCTCATAATGTAAGGCAAAAATAAAAGGGAAAACATCATCTAGTTTTTACCTAGGAGACCCACAGTAAAATTTATCTAAAAGATGTGGGTTCTAATGAGACCCCTGAATTCATCAGAGATAAGCCTGAACAGGAGTCTTAGAGGGCACATGCCACTGTTCTGCCCTACATTTGCTTGCTTGTTTGTTTTTCTCCTTTGGATAAAAAGCAAAACAGAGACAAAGGAAAACCATGACCATCTCTAGAAAAATTTTTAAAAGGGATCAATAAGTCAAGAGTACTCATTACTAAATTTTTACCAGAGTTATTATGCCCAAGGAACAAATTCCACAGATAATTTCTGCTAATCTATATATTTGCTTTTCTATTTCTGACTTACTTCACTCTGTATGACAGACTCTAGTTTCATCCACATCACTACAAATGACCCAATTATGTTCCTTTTCGTGGTTGAGTAATATTTTGTTTATATATGTACCATACCTTCTTTACCCATTCATCTGTCTGTGGATATTTAGAAAAAGGACTCTCACTACTTTTGCTTCCATTGGATTTTGCAATAGAGATTAAGGATGCTGATGTGATATGGATTTCTATCTTCTTTGGCTTTTTGTCAGAGTTCCCTGAATCTCTTTATCTGCTCCAGTCCTGAGAGAAAGTAGTTTCCAGCCACTGAGGATCCTGCCAACTAAGCCAATAATTGGAAAGGAGGAACTTTGCTCTACCTTTCTAGGTTCTTCTGGCCTAATAATTAAATTGATATGAGCTTAACAGGGGGCAAACCAAATGTAATTCTGTACATATGGCGGCTCCATAGGACTATGAGGCCCAGAGAAGTCCCCGAAGCAGACAGCTTTTATACCTTTTAGACAAAGAAACTTCATTTCTGGAGAATGGACATGACAAAGAAATATATTTGGGTACTAATTAGTGAAGAATATAAGCAGAGTTTCTTTACATACTGGGCCCTGAGTTCCCTATTTCTGGTAATAAAGATCTCTCTGTTAAAGGAAGGGTACTTTCACATGGAAGATTTATTTCCTATTTTCAGGGCAACAAGGGAGGGTCAAAGCATCCTTCTTGCACTGGCAATTTGTTAAGGAAATTTAATTTAAAGTAATTAATATGCCACTTTGACATATTTTATCACAGCCTGCCTTGAACCCCATCAATATCCATGCCCCACCCAGAAATCATGATTTAGTAGGTCTGGAATGTGGCTTTGACTTTGGGATGTTTAAAAGTTCTTGTAATTGGAATGGAGAATAAAGTTTGAGCACCAATGTTATTAGACAGGTTTAACTGGGAAGGTCTGCCAGCTTCATAAATTTCCTGGGGTGGGGAGATGCTTATTAAATTAAGTTCCCCTTCAGTAAATATTTTTCAGGGAGCAAACTGGTGAAACTGGCGTGAGGGTCATGATCTCCTCTATGTGTAGCCCCTCCCGATTGGCCTGAAGAGGAAACTATGATCCGGGGGTAGCGCTCCCATCCACCGTACCACCTAGAGAAATTTGATCAGCTCTGAGTGTGAAGTGATCTCTCCGGTCTTAGGTTGAAACCTCAGCAATGGCCTGGAGTGTCCCATCTTTGCCTGGCCCAACCCCAGCTTGGAATCTTCACAGCTCCTCATGTTTCCTCAGTGCCTGCAAATACCGAAGTCCCTTGGCTGCCTTATCAATTCTGCCTTAACTTTGTCGATTTGCTGTTGTCCTGGTTCTGGTACCACGGATGTGATCAGTGTTCGGTGCTTCTTGCATTCAACATTAAGTAGCTACCTCGTTCCTATGACCTAAGACAATGGCTCTGCCCCACAACTGTCCTGCTGCAGACTGAGGTATGACCACATGTGTCCTCTTATTTTTACATTTTTGGGTTTCTCTCATTTGTTTTCTCATTCCACTACTTCTTCATAACTGAAAGAAGTCTTTTCCCATGCTAGTATATCACTAGTTATTGGTGGACCCAGAAAGGAAGAAATTTTGACTCAGATATTTCAATATAACTTCCATTGTTATAATAATAATAATATCATTATAATTTTGATTTATTGGTTTACTTTTATACCTCAGATATGCAGATGACACCACCCTTATGGCAGAAAGTGAAGAGGAACTAAAAAGCCTCTTGATGAAAGTGAAAGTGGAGAGTGAAAAAGTTGGCTTAAAGCTCAACATTCAGAAAACAAAGATCATGGCATCCGGTCCCAACACTTCATGGGAAACAGATGGGGAAACAGTGTCAGACTTTCTTTTTCTGGGCTCCAAAATCACTGCAGATGGTGACTGCAGCCATGAAATTAAAAGACGCTTACTCCTTGGAAGGAAAGTTATGACCAACCTAGATAACATATTCAAAAGCAGAGACATTACTTTGCCAACAAAGTTCCGTCTAGTCAAGGCTATGGTTTTTCCTGTGGTCATGTAGGGATGTGAGAGCTGGACTGTGAAGAAGGCTGAGTGCCGAAGAATTGATGCTTTTGAACTGTGGTGTTGGAGAAGACTCTTGAGAGTCCCTTGGACTGCAAGGAGGTCCAACCAGTCCATTCTGAAGGAGATCAGCCCTGGGATTTCTTTGGAAGGAATGATACTAAAGCTGAAACTTCAGTACTTTGGCCACCTCATGTGAAGAGCTGACTCATTGGCAAAGACTCTGATGCTGGGAGGGATTGGGGGCAAGAGGAGAAGGGGACAACAGAAGATGAGATGGCTGGATGGCATCACTGACTCGATGGACGTGAGTCTTGGTGAACTCTGAGAGTTGGTGATGGACAGGGAGGCCTGGCGTGCTGCGATTCATGGGGTCACAAAGAGTCGGACACGACTGAGCAACTGATCTGATCTGATCTATAACTCCTCACACTCCCTTTACCATAAGCAACACTACGTGTAGTTACCTTAGGTTTGGGAGTTTATGTAAACTGCCAACTTCCAGCAGAATTTCTATAAAAAGAGAGGTTTAGGGATCAGAAAAAAAAACCAAGTGCATATGAAACCACTCATAATGCATTTATGATGAAAGTTCTGCAGTTTCTTTATTAGGGACAACAGGTGATATAAAGTAGATGTGAAATTTTTATTGCCCTCTTGTCAAAAGTCAAGGTTACATTCTTTGTGGTTCATCTAATAACAAAGACACATAGCTTTCAGTTAGTATTAATATCGCTCCAAGTGCCCAAGGGCTTCCCTGGTAAAGGAAATAAAGCTCAGACAATAAAGAATCTGTCTATAATGCAGGAGACCTGGGTTCCGCCCCTGGGTTGGGGAGATCCCTTAGAGAAGGGAATGGTTGCCCACTCCAGTATTCTTTCTTGGGAGGAGAGAGAGAAGCCTGGCGTGCTACAGTCCATGGGATTGCAAAGAGTTGGACACAATTCAGTGACTAAAAGAAAGAAAACAAGTGCTGAATAGCCCACAGTCAACCATAGTAATAAAAACAGCCTTCAGAATAGATGCTATAAAGTATACCTAATACCTAAGTAAAATGACCATAAGGTAAATATCAGGAACTCCATGGAGGGTGAGGAATTGAACTCTGTTTAAGATATCCTTGTCTAGATCTTGCATGCCACAACTAAGATCCAGTGCAGCCAAATAAAAAATAAGTAAATATTTAAAAAGAAAGATATCCTTGCCACTGTAAGTCTGACAACACACTATTATAAAATGGGTGTTTCAAAATGTGATACTTTGACCATGATATTTTTCCTGCTCAGAAATCCCTTCTTTCTGTCTTGGTGCCATCCAGAAATATTAAAATTTTTTCTGTATTAAAGCTGCCAACCAATGAATTCTGTGAAGAGTTCCCTGGTCATTTAAATCAAAAAAGGATATTCATCCACTTCAGAATTCCTCTTGATCCATGCCTTCTTATCCTTTCTGACTCTTATGATATGTTTTGTTAATCTAAAATGACTTTGGCATCTCTCCTTATTTGTTCTATACTATTTAGCCTTAGGTGGCTCATAAAATAAAGAATTGGCCTGCAATGTGGGGGATCTGGGTTTGATCCCTGGGTCAGGAAGATCCCCTGGAGAAGGAAATGGCAACCCACTACAGTATTCTTTCCTGGAGAATTCCATGGGCAGAGGAGCTTGGCAGTCTATAGTCCCCGGGGTCGCAGAGTCATACATGACTAATGCTTTCACTTTCATTTAGCCTAAAGTCATTGTTGAACTCTCTTGGCAACCTGAACTGTACTTTGCAACTGGAATGCCCTGTAAATGCTTGTTAGAAGGAGCAGCCAACCCCACCTAGTTGCTCATGGTGGGATTCTGTGCAGTTCTCCAAATATCCCCATCCTCCTACTCTGGTTAAAGGTAAGATTGCACTTCCTGGTGCCCTTATTGTCAGGTTGGATCTGATTATTTCTGGCCAAGGTGTGTGCATGGAAGAAATACCTGTCATTTCTAGACTGGGACATTTATTCCTCAGTAAGAAGCCCTCTGAGTCTGTTTCACTTCTCCTGTGGGATGGTAATGGTCCAAACAGTGGTTGATCCATTGGCCTGCATCTCAGAGTGAGGACAAGGATGAGATGGGAGCAAAGCCACCTGATAACCTGCAGTGTATATATAGCCCAGCAGAGAAATAAACCTTTGTTGTTCAGTACTGTTGAGATTTTGGGGGCTGTTTGTTACAGCAGTATAAGCCACTCTGTCTTAACTAGTTCCTTGACTAATTTCTGGTTTACTAGCTCAAAATTTAGTGTTTCCTTCTCATCAAACTTTTCCTCTTAAAATAATAAGTGAATAAATAAAACCTATGCAATACAAATAAATACAATACTTTAAAGGATGAAATTCTTAGCGCATGTCAGAGTCACATTTGTAAATGTTTTTTTTTCTTTTTATTATCCTTGGACAATTAAAAAAATTCTCAAATTTAGGCTGAAAAATGTCAATCAAAAATGACTTAATTTACAGAAATGATGCAAAAAGCTGGTCAATCAAACTCTTCAGGCCTTGCTTTTGCTCCGTAAGCCAGTTAAATTCAAAATGTGGTCAACTGAGTGGGCTGTAGGCAGTTTCATAGTTTTCAAGGGAAAGGCAGTTTTGTTCAGTCTATAAATTTTACTAATGTGAGCTATAAAATGAATTGATTTTCACAGAAATCGCATTGAGTTCCTAATAGCTGTGTTCTCAGCAGCTGTTCCTAAGCCACTGGGACTAGTCCTTTGGGCTAGTATTATGCATTTCACCTTGTCCTCTGTGCTTTCATACTTTTTGCATGGACTTTATTGGCTTGTTAAATTATATATTTTTAATGTCTAAGTCATGATTCAATGAAGCATAATGGCAAGATTTAATAATAAACATATAATGTCATAAAGGTCTTCCCAGGTGGTGCTGGTGGTAAAGAGCCTGACCGCCAGTGCAATAGACTTAAGAGATGCATGTTTGATCCCTGGGTCAGGAAGATCCCCTGGAGGAGGGCATGGCAACCCATGGAAGTATTTGTGCCTGGAGAATCCCACAGGCAGAGGAGCCTGGCAGGCTCCATAGGGTTGCAAAGAGTCGGACACAAATGAAGCAACTGAGCATGCATCCAGTGTCATAAAGCACTGGGAATCTGTGCAGATAGTGAACCTGTTAATCTGTGAGCATGATAATTTTCTAAGACAGAAATCTCCTCCCCTGATCTTCTATACAAAGGTGTTTACAAAATAAGAGGAAAATATCTGACAAATTAATATTATGTGTCTGGACTCCTCATGTCAATGAGTTGTTCTTTCAGAAAGGTTATCAGTGCCTCAAAGTTTTACCATCATGAGAAAAGCAATTATGATATCATTTTTAAGAGAATAAATACAAAATAATATTTTAAAGTGTGAAGTTAGTGAATTGTTGATAAAGAAAATTAATAAATCACAAATAATATTTTACTATAGAAACACAAGCCATACTATCACAGAAAGTCCTGTAAGACCAGACTCTATGTTTATCACAGGTGCTCTGAGAGAAAAACCACAACTGTTTTTCTTTGTTAAAATTCCTTTATTCACTGTTAGATATTATATAATATTAATGGCATACCATGTGAAAAAGCAGTGACCAATGTGTTAGTTTTTGCTGATTCTGTTCCATACTTGAGTCAGTCCATGGTGTACCAGTGGAACACATGAGAGGTCAACAGAGAATTCATACTATAAAAGAAGATGTCTGTCATTGTCATTTGTTAAATTTGTGATTATTTTGTAGGAGGAAACATGTCAGCACAATGTACACTGTGGTCAGTATGAGTAGGTAAAGGTTTTACTTGAATGCCAGATCAAACATTTCTTTATTCTCCAAAGCAGTTGGTGGTTAATGATTCGCCTCCTGCTCCTAATTTATTGTTCAAAGGAAAAGTGAAATTTGGGGATGTGATCAAATCATGGTCACCAGCACCTTAGCAGTCTTCTACATTTAGAAAAAGTGGAGAGGACAGGGCATATATTGTAGTATGTTGCTTTGAAACACTGAGTATATTGACAGCTGAAAGAAAAGGCATTTACAGGGTTTTTGACATTAAAAATGAGTTAAACTATTTTCATTTTGATACTGATAATGTCAGTAGCAGGATCAAGTAATTTATTTTTGAAATGTATTGAGTACCTTGACTTACTCCAGGTCAAGATATTATGATTATTTACATTAAGAAGAATATTTTATACGACCTTATATGGATGAATCTAAGAGCAAAATCTCAAGTGATAGTTACTGAAGCAATATAGATTTTTATTCTTTGTCACTGAAAGGAGTCCAATAGCTTCATGAAATCACGAGGGATCTAGATTTATCAAATGATTCAGTTCCCCTTTCTCTGGGATATGGGATACATACTAATGGCTGCTGGAGCTCCAGCCATCAAAGTCTCTGCAGGCTGACAGCAGGAGGATGAACATAAAGGAAAGCATGCCTAGCACACAGCACCTCTTTCCCCTTACTGAGTAGAACTCATTCATATAGCCACTGCTAGTGGCCAGGGACACTCAAAAATGACTGTCTTTTTATCTGGGAGGCAGCGTGCTTATCTAGAAGTTCAGGATCTGTTATCAAGAAGGGAAAAATAGGTATTGCAAGACAATTGGTTGTTTTAAAATGTAAACTTTATTGTTTTTTAGGTATGGTTAGACCATCAGATCAGGAAACAATTGTCACTAAAAAGATAGTTTGTTGTACTCATAGACCCTAAGATGTGGGGCAGGACATGCTATGCGTGAGTATGGGAACACGTGGGGAAGTAACAGGAGGCAGAGGGAGAGGGGAAATGTGGAAAATAATCTTTATTATGGTTTCTCTGGGGAAGAATGAGCAAGACAGAGTAATAGGCTAGTTTGAATAATTTCAGCAGACTCTGGGGCAAAAGTGCTGTCTTTGACTGTCTGGTGCCTAGTTCTAGGATGATTAGGGAAAAGCATGACTGTGACAGCCCCAGAAAGAAGGTGGTTGGGATGTGAGCTCTGCATTGGTTGACTTGCATAAAAAAGGTGTGCTCATAGGTGAGTAGTTTACTATCTCTGGGAGCTGGCTAACTCTGGGAGGCACAGTCCTTCCAGGGTCAGGAAGGCCCCAGATGTCAAAGCATCAGAAATACAGAAAATAAAAGGCAAGGTAGATACACTGGCATTCTCTGTCATGGATAGGAAATCAGGATTTTGTGAGATGGCTCAATCATCAACATTTCCCCAGTATTTTATGTTTTTTTTTTTTTTTTTTTCTAATTTTGCTGGAGAAATAAAGCAATGAATATTTAAAAACCATATCCAAATGCTAAAAAAAATGAAGAAGCACTTCCTAAACTCAAATGCAATAAGTGACTAGAGTAAGAATCCATTTGCTATGATCACTCTGCTGAAACTTCTAACCTCTATCTTTAGAGTGTTACATGCTCTGTAGCCACTCTAAAGATGGAGGCTCTGTAACCACTCTAAAGATGGAGGTTAGAAATTTCAGCAGAGTGATCATAGCAAATGGATTCTTACTCTAGTCACTTATTGCATTTGACTTTAGGAAGTGCTTCTTCATTTTTTTTTTTAGCATTTGGATATGGTTTTTAAATATTCATTGCTTTATTTCTTAACATCTTTAGAGTGTTACATGCTCTGTAGCCACGGGGAAAGCAATGGCACCCCACCCCAGTACTTTTGCCTGGAAAATCCCATGGACGGAGGATCCTGGTAGGCTCCAGTCCATGGAGTCGCTAAGAGTCGGACACGACTGAGCGGCTTCACTTTCACTTTTCGCTTTCATGCATTGGGGAAGGAAATGGCAACCCATTCCAGTATTCTTGCCTGGAGAATCCCAGGGACGGGGGAGCCTGGTGGGCTTCCGTCTATGGGGTCGCACAGAGTTGGACACGACTGAAGCGACTTAGCAGCAGTAGCAGCAGCATGCTCTGTAGCCAAAATCAGATAAAGCACTGAAAATAGGGCCCACTGATAAATATCTCCTCTTTTCTGGGTCCATTTTTAATCTTGATACTTAGCCATAATCAAGCACTTACTGTCACTTATAATAAGCTATTTTTGTGTTGTTAGTTTTTTTCTAATTTGGTAGAAATAGATGACCAGTAAGAGATATTGTCTATGCAATGAAGTCTGATGCATCATTCAAGATCTCCAGGGGATCTTCCTGACCCAGGGATCAGACCCACATTCTTATGCCTCTTGCATTGGCAAGCAGGTTTTTTTTTTTTTTTTTTAACCACTAGTGCCACCTGGGAAGACCACTGGTTGTGAAACAATTATCAGGACACTGTTGCTTGCAATGTAAGAAAGTGTGTTACCACTTATCCCCTCTGAGACTTTGTTCTCCAAGCATTTTCTTCCTTTCTGGTTGTTATCCATCTTCATGCTACTTTCACGAGAATCTTCAGTGATCTTTCAACTCATCAGTTACCAGTTTACAGTTAAATTCATTGCAAACAATTACTTTCTAACATTTTTTTAAATTATAATACTGAGGGCTGATGGTGAAAACTATTGTAGCCTTTGGAAACATTTTTGGAAGCATTAAAGAAAGCTGAAAAATCTTATAACCCAGTGACCTAACATTGCACTTTAGGCATATCTGAAACTAATTTGAAATATAAAAGAAATAATTTTCCACTCATAGAGGTCCTTGTCAGCCTTAATTAGTGGAAGATTGAAAAAAGAAAAAAACCCTAAAAACATCTCTATAACACCAAGCGGACTGTGTGCTATTGGATGGTAAGAACAGTTAGCCTGAGGCACTATCAGTGACTTAATTATCTAAAAAAAATTAAATTGGGTTCACTAAGTCAAGCAAATGTGTCTTACATACTTTGGAAAAACATTTGGAAAAGTTTTACTGGTTAGTGCTCAACTAAATCAGGAAATTAAATTACCCAGAACACTCGATTAATTGAAGACTTTCTTAATTGAGATTTTTTGCAATCACATTTAAAACAAGAAGTTCTACAGAGTCTTTAGCGTAGGGCTGTTTCTGCTGTTAGAAAATAACAGTGTCAAAGCCTGACCCACTGCTTTGTACTGTGATTGGGGGCAAATGGACACCTTCATTTCCTCAGCTGAAACTGGGAGCAATATCTTTTAGGACTAAATGAAATCCAAGGGGCAAAAGACTTGGAATAATGTTCTCACATAGTAAACACTCAAAATGTCACAGCAGTGATTGTCTCAATCAATGAGAGCTGTTCCCAGGCAGGGTACATGAGATAGCATCTCACTTCTTATCTTGAATTCTACCTTCAATCTTGAATTATTTTCCTTTGTCTTCATCTTTCTTTCATTAATTGTAAGACCATGCTTTCCACAAATCAACTAGAATTGGACCAAAATACATGGTGCTCTGAATTAGTCTTCTTCTAGGTTAAATATATACTGCTTCCTTTCACACTCTCTCTCTCCTCTTTTAAAGTCCTCTGTTGCTTTCATTCACACACAACTCAAAATAGCTGCTTTCAGGAAGTGCTAAATATAGGTACTCTGAAAGAGCTAGTTTTATCCTTCCTTTCAAGATCCTATTCCCTTTGAGTTCTCTGAGAGGAAGTTTTCCTGGGGAATTGGGGAGGAATTTGCTTCCATTTCCTGATGTAAACTCCAGAGTCCCCTCCTGGTGTCTTGGTGCCTCTTCCTCCTGCTGCCAGGCCAACTGGGGTCAGTGGACACCTTGCTGAGGGTCAGTGTCTTTGTGGTAGGTTGCCATCCTCCCCACACAGCATTAGTAGAGGGCTGTGAGGAGCTCGGCTGTCCTTCTTCTGAAGGCCTATACTTAGTTGTGTATAAGGGAAACGTTAATGACAACGACTAGAACTTCCTCAATACTGGCTTGATTATTAAGATCTTCCTCTTGGTAACCAGGAAACTTGAAGGGACGCATTGCAGAGGTCCTCAGATTTCTCTAGATGCCTCCATCTTGTTTCCATGAAAGATGGCTGCTCCATTACCAAGAACTGGGTCACATCCCATTCGCAAGCAAGAGGAAGGGCAAAGGGAAAGCAGGGGTGTCATGGCAGCCACACTTTAATGGAGCTTTCTGGAATCCCTACCTCACAGCCTTAGCTAGAATTTCACAGCCAGCAATGTCTTCCACGGCCAGTCTTCCACAAAGGAAGCATGAGTGTTTACTGGTAGACCTGGCCACTCACAGTGAAGTTGACATTCTGGTAAGAAAGGAGAGAAGACACACCTACCCTGTCCTTTTATTATTTATACTGTCACCTTGCACAACTGTATTTGTCAGTTAGACATCCTAAACAGTAGGATTAAAGGTGACTGAATCATAGAAAACAACATCATTCCTAGTCTGGCTTTGTTACCATTCTTGTCAAAATGTCTCTACCAAAAAATGTTAAGACACAGCACCGACACCCACCCAACACACACACACACACACACACACACACACACACACAGTGGACACACACAGAAGGGAGCTGTAATGCTATCCCATTACACTCATCCTCAGCAGTTACCCAAAGTCTTAGTTCAGTTCAGTCACTCAGTCGTGTCTGACTCTTTGCAACCCCATGGACTCCAGCACATCAGGCTTACCTGTCTATCACCAGCTCCTGGAGGTTCCTCAAATTCATGTCCACAGAATTGGTGATGCCATCCAACCATCTAGTAATCTGTTGTCCCCTTCTCCTCCTTTCTTCAATCTTCCCAGCTTCAGGGTCTCTTCAAATTAGTCAGTTCTTTGCCTCAGGTGGCTAAAGTATTGGAATTTCAACTTCAGCATCAATCCTTCCAATGAATATTCACAGTTGATTTCCTTTAGGTTTGATTGGTTGGATCTCCTTGCAGGCCAAGGGACTCTCAAGAGTCTTCTCTAACACCACAGTCCAAAAGCACCAATTCTTTGGTTGTCAGCTTTCTTTATAGTTCAACTCTCACATCCATATATGACTACCAGAAAAACAATAGCTTTGACTAAATGGACCTTTGTTGGCAAAGTAATGTCTTTGATTTTTAATAGTCATGGTATGTGACGGGGATGGTCCACCCCCGGGCGGGGTCGGTGGCCCCTTTTCCGTGGGGATGGCACCACTCCAGTGTTCTTGCCTGGTCCCGGGAGGGGCGGGGCCCGCGGCCGGGGACACAACTGAAGCGACTCAGCAGCGCAGCAGCATGGATGTGACAGTTGGACTATAAAGAAAGCTGAGCACTGAAGAATTGATACTTTTGGACTGTGGTTTTGGAGAAGACTCTTGAGAGCCCCTTGGACTGCAAGGAGATCCAACCAGTGCATACTAAAGGAAATCAGACCTGAATATTCATTGGAAAGACTGATGCTGATGTTGAAATTCCAATACTTTGGCCACCTGAGGCTAAAGAGCTGACTCATTTGAAAAGACTCTGATGCTGGGAAAGATTGAAGGAGGAGAAAGGGATGACAGAGGATGAGATGGTTGGATGGCATCACTGACTCAATGGACATGAGTTTGAGTAGACTCTGGGAGCTCATGATGGACAGGGAGGCCTGGCATGCTGCAGTCCATGGGGTTACAAAGAGTGGGCCACAACTAAGTGATTGAACTAAACTGAGCTGAACTAGGTTGGTCATAGCTTTTCTTCCAAGGAGCAAGAATCTTTTAATTTCATGGCTACAGTCACCATCTACAGTGATATCGGAGCCCCCCCAAAATAAAGGCTCTCAGTGTTTCCATTTTTTCCCCCATCTATTTGCCATGAAATGATGGGACCAGATGCCATGATCTTAGTTTTCTGAATGTTGAGTTTTAAGCCAACTTTTTCACTTTCCTCTTTCACTTTCATCAAGAGGCTCTTTAGTTCTTCACTTTCTGCCATAAGGGTGGTGTCATCTGAATATCTGAGGTTATTGATATTTCTCTCAGCCATCTTGATTCCAGCTTGCACTTTATCCAAGTGCAAGCATTTCACAAGATGTACTCTGCATAGAGGTTAAGTAAGCAGAGTGGCAACATACAGCCTTGACATACTCCTTGCCTGATTTGGAACCAGTCTGTTGTTCCATGTCCAGTTCTAACTGTTGCTTCTTGACCTGCATACAGATTTCTTGGGAGGCAGGTAAGGTGGTCTGGTATTTCCACCTCTTGAAGAATTTTCCACAGTTAGTTGTGATCCATACAGTCAAAGGCTTTGGCATAGTCAATAAAGTAGAAATAAATATTTTTCTTGAACTCTCTTGCTTCCTTGATAATCCAATGGATGTTGGCAATTTGAACTCTGATTCCTCTGCCTTTTCTAAATCCAGCTTGAACATCTGGAAGTTCATTGTTCATGTACTGTTGAAGCCTGGCTTGGAGAATTTTGAGCATTACTTTACTTGCGTGTGAGATGAGTGCAATTGTTGAAAAAGTCTCAATTATTCACTCCAAAACAGTGCTTTTCTAACTTGAACAGTGAATGAATAACTTTGAAAAAAAAAATAAAGAGGTTGGTGAGCCTCTGGGTAGTGATCTACACTATTTGTATTTTAATGTTACTCAACATGTGAAATGGGACTTACCAGGTGGCATTAGTGATAAAGAACCCACCTGCCAATGCAGGAGACATAAGAGACAAGGATTAGATCCCTGGATCTGGAAGATCTCCCAGAGGCAGGGCAATCCACTCCAGTATGCTTGCCTGGAGAATCCTATGGACAGAGGAGCCTGGTCAGCTACAGTCCATAGGATGACAAAGAATCAGACACGATTGGAGTGACTGAGCATGGATGCACATATGCAATATGTAAAGCACAGAATCTGGTTGAACTTAAGTTTTTCTGTTTCATGAATTTTTAAAACAAAAACAAAATTTCAGTGCAATTTCAAGTAAAACTATCAACTTTTGCAATCAACTAAAATCATATTAGCATAATTGTAATGGGACATGGGTTTTTTCCCTCAGTGGCTGTTCACAGATGCATGCGGCAGTCATGGCTGATTCTGCAGTGTGAAAGCCTGCAGCAGACTGTGCTAGATGCTGGCTCAGGTCTCCCATCATTCTTTTCTTTTCAAGTCATTGCAAAATTTTTATTTCATGCTGCCCTAGATGTCATTTGGCCTCCCTTTCTTTTCCACCAATGATAAAGTTAATTTCCCTTGGTACTGAAGGTATCATAGATAAAAGTGGAGTTTCAAGGCAGGATGACATCTCAGGTGACCTTATTGTTGCTGATCATGGCAACAATTAACTCCTTCTACTTCCCTCTCTACTTTCTCATCAATTTTTGCCTCTGGGTACTTCCTGAAATAAGAAATTTCCTAAGAATATGCAAAGCAGAAAAAGCAAAACTTCTTGTAATGGTTTGATTAGTATTTCAGGCAAGTCCTATTATCTACGTAGAATGGGGTGAAGTGGGTGAAGGGGAAGATTGGGTTCTTTTAGTGGCATATAAATATTTCTCACATTTTTAAGAGAATTAAATAGCTTAATCAGGTGTTCTCATGCTTTTGGCCTTGGGCTTTAGTCTGTCATCATTATTGAGTATGAAATCTGTTTAGAGCACTGCAGTAAGTAGGATGGGAAAAGGAAAAGTTGGTTCTCTCATCAACAGCAAAGTCTAGGGAGAAATTGGCATGTTGGAAAACCTGGAGCAAGGTAATGCAGAAATGAGTTTACCATCTCTTGATGGAAGTACATTTTTGTGATTTTGCTACATAATTTAACATCAGAATTTTTTCACACAATTTCTTAAGAAATTAATGACCACACACTATCCCAGCATTCCACTTTGGTAGAGAGTCTGCACTAAAATACAGTGGATATCAGAGTTTTGTTTAATATCCAGAGAAAAAAGGAATCAGTTCCACAGATCAATATATATTTGAAGGGACAGTTTAGGATTTGAGGAATGTGTTTATCAATCATTTTCTTAGGAATGACACCCAGCTACAAACAAAACTCTGATCCATAAACTGGCTATACTGTTAGTGATAAGAGGTAAAAGCTAGATCAAATCCTGTTTTTTATTGACATAGACTGATTAAAAATTAAGAGAAAATTAAAAAAAAAAAAGAATGGAGAAAGGTAGGGGAAATGTGTGTAGTATTTCAGAATCACTTGCGTGAAACGTAGGCTATCCTGACGAATACTGTTGGGGAGTTCAATTCTTCACAACTTCTGAAGAAGGAACAACGCCAGTTACCCAGGGCAATTTCACAGCTTTTTAGAGGAGACCCTCTACCCAGCCAGAATAGTGGATTGGTGGGCAATCTTTAGTTCCATTTCCCAGCTATTTTCTTCCTTGCTGGCTTATTTCCTCTGGGTATGGGGAAAAACTATATTTCCTAGCCCCTTTAAAGTTTGGTAGAAACAGATGACTAACTCTGCCCCATGGGTTGTAAATAGAAATAATGTGTGTTACATTTATTCTAGAGATCCTAATTGCCTGTCTCAAACCCTCCAGAGCTCTAATTTATGGCTGCTTTAACATCCTAGACCCTGTCAGAAGACATACCCAAGCTAAGAGACAGAAGATATGCAGCAGGATGAGAAATAAACCTTTGTTGCTTCAAACCACTGAGATTCGGGAGCAGTGAAATTGCCCTGGGTAACTGGCACTACTCCTATTGTTGGTAGATCTACAGTTTATCCTGAGATTATGCACTTACAAAAGAGGATGCAAAACCCTCTATACTGGTGTTTGGAAATGATATCATGTGCCACATGGGGAAATGGTGTCTGTCTACCCTAATCTCGTCTATCATTTTGGTTTACATTTACCTGTTATTTTGTTCAAGTTATTTTTAATTTCATGCACTATCCACATGACTGTGGATTTAGACAAAGGCCACTGTCTCAGAGGAGCTTGCTGAAGATGGTCTTCTAGGCAAGATTTTGGAGGCAGGAATAGCTGTTTCAAGATTCAGGAAAGGTATCTTAATTTCCCATAAATAAAAGTACTATCTACAGTGGGAAAGGTGAAGTAAATGGTTTTAATGAAGCTTCAAGGAGCAGCCAATGTTGGAGCAGCATTTAAGGCCTCTTTCTACCAGTTGACAGTGAATTTTAGATATTCGAAGTTGTTTCCATGACAATTAGTTGTAGGAAGATGGGATCATTTTTCAAAAGAGATTCTAGATCATATAAAGGAATAGAGACATACTTAAGCCTCCAAATTCTCTAATTCTGCAGGGGAACATAATTTTAGATGGCATTTGAAATTATTTACATAATACATGCTTTATTATGCGTTATGAAGAAAAAACATGAATGTCATTGGCAACCATGGAAACACTGGCAAAATCTGACAATAGTAGTATTTCTGTCTCTTCCTCTCTCTATAGCATTAAGAAGTTTAAAAAAAAAAAAGGAAATGGAAACTGAACAGATATAAACTACAGAGAAATGGAAATCTTTATCTAAAATAAGATAATTGTATTTGTGATGCATTATGTTTGTATACAGTCTTTTTCTGTACAAGCCCCCAAAATACAATGAACCATGGAAATCATGCTCATATGCTTTGTAAACATAAATGCCGCCTATGCTGAACGAACAAATAAATACCTAGATACAGTGAAGTACCAAAATAATCTGCTCACCTTGAAAGAGGATAGAATGAACTGACATCACCATCAACTTCCGATGAAAATTTCTAAATTCATCATAGCTCCTATGGAATGTAGCTCACATTGTATGTGGTAGAATTTGATTAGTTCCTTGAAAAATGTTGAAATTGGGGGTAATTAATCAAGTGCATTGGAGAAGGCAATGGCACCCCCACTCCAGTACTCTTGCCTGGAAAATCCCATGGATGGAGGAGCCTGGTAGGCTGCAGTCCATGGGATCATGAAGAGTCGGACACGACTGAGCGACTTCACTTTCACTTTTCACTTTCATGCATTGGAGAAGGAAATGGCAACCCATTCCAGTGTTCTTGCCTGGAGAATCCCAGGGACGGGGGAGCCTGGTGGGCTGCCGTCTATGGGGTCGCACAGAGTCGGACATGACTGAAGCAAATTAGCAGCAGCAGCAGCAGCAATAATCAAGTTCATTTCACGTGCCTTTACCAGTCATTTGAAGACTTGCATGTCCTCTAAGCTGCACAGAGCCTAAATAATAAGATATTTGCCTAAATTGTTTTCAGTGGAATCCAGTTTGAGCTGAACTGGTTGACACTTGATAGGCCACCAGCACTATTCTGCTGGGGACACATGAGTGGCTACTGGCTCCGTGACCTTGTGAACATACAGAGGCCTGAGCTTAGTTAATGCTTTCATAAAAAGATAGTTATTTGCACCTTTTTCCAATCACCATGCCCCATGTTCCCTATGCCTTAGATCACTCTTTTTCTTTATTCCTTATCCCGTAAATACCTTGAACCCCTTGTGTTAGGGGAGGCAGACTTGAGACTCATTCTCCTGTTTCCTTGCTTGACTGCCTTGCAAATAAACCCTGTTTTTGCTGCAAATCTAGGCATCTCAGAGTTTGGCTTGCTTCCTATTGGGCAAACCAAACCTGGTTTGGTAATCATGTGATATGTATGATAAAATTTGGATTATAATCTGTAGCACATGGCTGCAAAGGTGAAAAGCAAACTCAAGCTATAGCAGTTAGGAATTTTCTGTGGCAAGTGAAAATCACCTTTAGACTTTATAGGTAAAAAGCTTTTCTTTTATAGCACTCATCATGAATGTGTATGCTTTTCTGTTGGAGAAGTTAGTGGTAAATTAAAAAAGAGGAACAGCAACACGTTGCAAAAATAGGCCCCTCAAAAAAAGGAAGAGTGGTTGTTTGTGAGCTTTGAATCTTCTCCAAATTCTGTGGATCTGAAACAGGAGGCAAGGGAGCAAGGCACAGCCTTTAAAGAATGACATAGCCATAGGATGTGATGAAAACTGGTTAGAACCTAATAGATCCAAGATGGAGGATGAGTTGACTTCCTCTAGACCTTGAACCTCAGAATACATTCACTGTAACACATCATCATGCTAAATGACACACCCACAGACACCATGACAGTCCCAAGGGGAGAGTGTTTCTGTCTAAATAAACCCACTTCTTCTCACTTTGTCACTCACTGAATTCTTTAAGACTTTAAGAGCCTGAGCTTCAGTGAGTCCTGAAAATAAGTGTGTCATCTCAGTTAGAAGACTGTGGGTTCAAGTCCCAATCTGAGTTATATGCTTCCAGATCTAATAGACAACCGATCGCTTCTGCCCCATTCTATACCATGTTTGAGTGGAGAAACTCAAGGGTTAGCACAGATGATGTAAGCATTACAAAGAAAAAAAAAAAAAAAAAAAAAAAGATGTGTGGGTCTGGGTTCCTGTGATCAGAGAATTGAGTTGGAAGTTGTGTGGGGGAGGTGACTGTCACCCTGAGGCCTAAACAGAGACAGAAGACTGAGAAGAGCCTTGCAGTTCTGGACAATAGCACCTGTAAACACAGTTCCCCTATGAGACTGATTAGGACCAGCTTAAAAAGGTGGATGGGGCTTCCCAGGGGGAGCTAGTGGTAAAGAACCTGCCTGCCAACACAGGAGACACAAAAATGTGGGTTCGACACCTGGGTCATAAAGATCCCCTGGAGTAGGAAGTGCCACTCCATTCCAGTATTCTTGCCTGGAGAATTCCTTGGACAGAGAAGCCTGGCAGGCTACAGTCCATGGGGCCACAAAGAATCAGATGCAACTGAGCACACCAAAAGGTGGATACCATGGAAGCAAAATGTTTTTCTTTTATATTTTAAATCCTATTGTTTATGTTATATATATATTAATATATTAATCCCATATTCCTAGTTTATTCCCCAGCCCCTTCCCCTTTGGTAACCGTAAGTTCTTTTATTTATTTTTTCCTAAACCTATGAGTCTGTTTCTGTTTAGTAAGTAAATCCATTTATATTATTTTTTAGATTCCACATATAAGCAATATCATGTATCTGTCTTTATCTGACTTATTTTACTTAATATGATAATTTCCAGGTCCATCTATGTTGCTGCAAATGGCATTATTCCATTCTTTTTTTATAGTTAAGCAAAATTCCATTATATATACCTTACCTTCTTTATCCATTCATCTTTCATGGATATTTAGGTTCCTTCCATGTCTTGTCCATTGTAATTAGTGCTACTATGAACACTGAAGTGCATGTATCTTTTTGAATTAGAGTTTCCTCCAGGTATATGCCCAGGAGTAGAATTGCAAGATCATATGGTAGTTCTATTTTTAGTATTTTTAATGAATCTCCGCACTGTTTTCCATAGTGACTGCACCAATTTACATTCCCTCGACAGTATAGGAGGGTTCCCTTTTCTCTACTCTCTCTAGTATTTATTATCTGTAGACATTTTGATGATAGCCATTCTGACTGGTTTGAGTCATTGCAGTTTTGATTTGCATTTATCTAAACTCCAGTACTTTGGCCACCTCATGCGAAGGGTTGACTCATTGGAAAAGACTCTGATGCTGGGAGGGATTTGGGGCAGGAGGAAAAGGGAACGACAGAGGATGGGATGGCTGGATGGTATCACTGACTCAATGGATGTGAGTTTGAGTGAACTCCGGGAGTTGGTGATGGACAGGGAGGCCTGGCGTGCTGCAATTCATGGGGTCGCTAAGAGTCAGACACAACTGAGCGACTGAACTGAACTGAATAATTTCTTTAGTCATATATGTAGAGTATATCATGCAAAATGCTGGGCTGCATGAATTACAAGCTAGAATCAAGATTCTTGGGAGAAATATCAACAACCTCAGATAAGCAGATGATATCACTCTAATGGCAGAAAATGAAGAGGAACTGAAGAGTCTCTTGATGAAGGTGAAAGAGGAGAGTGAAAAACCTGGCCTAAAACTCAGTATTCAAAAAACTAAGATCATGGTATCCTGTCCCATCACTTCATGGCAACTAGATGGGGCAAAAGTGGAATCAATGACATATTTTATTTTCTTAGGCTCCAATATCTTTGCTTATGGTGACTGAAGCCATGAAATTAAAAGACACTTACTCCTTGGAAGGAAAGCTATGACAAACCTAGACAGCATATTAAAAAGCAGAGGCATTACTTTACTGACAAAATACGTCTAGTCAAATCTATGGTTTCTCCAGTAGCCATGTGTGGATGTGAGAGTTGGACCATAAAGAAGACTGAATGCTGAAGAATTGATGCTTTCAAGTTGTGACACTGGAGAAAACTCTTGAGAGTCTCTTGGACTGCAGGGAGGTCAAACCAGTCAATCCTAAAAGAAATCAACCCTGAATATTCATTGAAAGGACTGATGTTGAAACTGAAACCTCAATAGTTTGGCCACCTGATGGCCAACATTGCACCTGATGCAATGAGGTAGGAAAGACTCAATGGGAAAGACCCTGATGCTGGAAAAGACTGAAAGCAGAAGGAGAAGGGGGTGATAGAGGATGAGATGGCTGGATGGCATCACTGACTCAATGGACATGAGTTTGAGAAAACTCCAGGAGATAAGGAAGGACAGGGAGGCCTGGCATGCTACAATCCATGGGGTTGCAAAGAGTCATAAATGACTTAGCACCTGAACAACAGCAATAATCAGCAATGTTGAGCAACTTTTAATATGCCTATTGACCATCTGTATGTCTTCTTTGGAGAAATGTCTACTTAGGTCTTTTGCCTTTAAAAAAAAAAAAAATAGGACGTGAGCTTTTTAATAGGAAAAAAACTTTGTCTTTAATCTTTCATCTTCTTTCATTTTCCAAGAACAAGATGCCCCCCACCTCAATCCATGCATTGGTTGTGTTCTTGGAGCCAGGATCCACTTGAGTAGAAGGCCCTTCACAGACCTAGGATCTGTGAAGAATAAAAGGCTAGCAGAATACAAGGCTAGCCAGGAACACAAAATCCACTAAAATTTTATTCATGTCAAACTGTACAGGTCTGATGAGCTTTTCAGCCTCATTTCTGAGATGGCATTCTCAATATTCCTTATTTCAGAAGCAAGGAAGTCTTTTCTCTGTTTGCATTCTTTCCTATCTCCCCTTCAATAAAAGATCTTGTTAAAAGGGAGTCAAGAATCCTCTCAGGAGAGATTGTGGGCACAGGTGATAACCTCTATTCTTCAGCACAGGTGCCAACTTCCATGCTTTCTTCACATCTCCTTGGGTTTACGTGGCTATATGGAAATTATTTTGTGAAGAGTTGGTTCCAGCCCTTTATAAAGAGCATATTTTTAACACAGAAAAGAATATGAAATGAATTTGTTCAGTGAACCATCAACTCCACTCTTGGGCATTTCTCCTGGAGAGATGAAAACTTATTTTTATGCTGAAATCTGTACACAAAGGTTTGTAGCAGTTTTATTTGTAGTAACTCAAAACAGGAAATTACCCAAATGTCCTTCAGTGCATGAGTGGCTGAACAAACCCTATTTTATCTATGGCAAAGCATCAGTTCAGTTCAGTTCAGTTGCTCAGTCGTGTCCAGCTCTTTGAGACTCCATGAATCACAGCACGCCAGGCCTCCCTGTCCATCACCAACTCCCAGAATTTACCCAAACTCATGTCCACTGAGTCAGTGATGCCATCCAGCCATCTCATCCTCTGTCGTCCCGTTCTCCTCCTGCCCCCAATCCCTCCCAGCATCAAGGTCTTTTCCAATGAATCAACTCTTCGCGTGAGGTGGCCCAAGTATTGGAGTTTCAGCCTCAGCATCAGTCCTTCCAATGAACACGCATCCTCATCAATCAAATTAGACAGAATATTGATGTACTCAACAGCTTGAGTGGATCTGAAGGAAATTATACTGAGTGAATAAAGCCAACATAGCCGATTTCAAAACATATATATTAGATGATTCCTTTTTCATAGCATTCATGAAATAACCTAATTAAAGAGATGGAAAACAGATTGATGGTTACCAAGTGTTAGGAATAGGGGAGGAAAGTTGGGGTGCCAATAAGTTTGTGACAGTTTGTTATAGCACTCATGAGAAATTAATGCAACCAATTTTTATTTTGAAAAAATTTAAACTTCTGATTCATTGCAAAAATAGTATGAAGCACACCCACATGCTTTTCACCTGGATTAACTTGCCACATTCTATATGTTCATGCATTTTGCTGACTCATTTCAAAATGAGTTGTAAGCATCATGTCACATTTCCCTTAAATATTTCAGCATGAATTGAAGGACCAAGACCTCTCCTGTGTAGATAATAGAATTGTCACATTCTGCTACTTAACATTGATGCAATACTTTTATGTAATAGAGTTCATACTCAAATTTCTCCAATTATCTCAATAATATCACTTATTCTTGTGCTTTTTTCTCCTAATGCAAGACCTAATCAAGGATTCCACATCACATCTAGTTGTCATGTCTCTGTTTAGTCTTTTAAGTCTGAAAAGTTTCCAGTGTTTTTGATTTTCTCTCTTATGATATTGATAACCTTGCAGAATCTGAGCCAGTTGTTTGGTAGAATGTCTCTCAATTTGGAACAAAAACTAGGTTGTTTTCTCATGTTTAATTTCAAGATAAACATTTCAGAAGGAGTATTATGTAACATTAGTTTAAAGTTTTCAAGTACTCACATCAGGAGGCATATATACATATATGACTTCAAATTTTATTTTTAAAAAGTATCATACAGTAAAAGAGACATTGGCTTCTCTTGTGGCTCAGATTATTAAGAATTTGCCTGCAATGCAGGAGACCTGGGTTAAATCCCTGGGTCAGGGAGAGCTCTTGGAGAAGGAAATGGCAACCCACTCGAGGATTCTTGCCTGGAGAATTCCATGGACAGAGGAGCCTTGTAGGCTACAGTCCATGGGGTGGAAAGACTTGGACATGACTGACTAATACACTTTTTATGAATATGAAGATATTTATCAATTCATGTAATTCCCAAGTTCTATGAATTTGAAAGCATGAATAGAGTCATGCAATTCCCATCAGAATTGATACACAATATAGTTCCATTCCCACAAAACTCTGAGCCTCTACCCTAGTCCTAAAGAATCAGAACCCAGCATTTTAGCAAAATCTTCAGGGACGTTAAAATTGAGAAGAACTGGTTTAGAGAATTTAAATAATATTTGAAAACTTCTTGGTGCACAGAAGATCATCAATAAACTATGCCATCTTAAATCTCTCTCCATTATTATTAATAGAAGGTTTTCCAAGTGAATATATTTCTGTTGAATTATGTGAGCAAGATTCATTGATTTGTAGTTTCAATAAAACAAATTACACATTGGTCAAAGACATGTTCTAGCTGTAATCACCACTGCTACATCACTTCACTGGTCATTAAACCATCATCTCTCTATTTTGGTAACTTAAGGAAGCATTCATTAGCTGAGATTATTGACACCTACCCCCTGTATGTATATGTTTACACAAACCCATGCACACTTGCAAACACTCCAAATAGCTTTTTGTTTTTTCTTATGTAGGATGCTGGTATTATAACTAATTCCCTAAGTGAGCCTTCTATTAAAGAAAGCATTCTAATAATACTGAGGAAGCTGAATGGGATTGCTGGGTCTCCTGGCCTTTATCCTCATTCTGTAATTGATATAAGGAAGACAGCGCAAAGGACCTGCAAATGGTAAGCTGGGCTCAGGTAGGCAGTTTGTGGTCAGACTTTAAGTGTCCATCTGGAGCCGAGTCTATTAGAAAGGCTCAATCCTTTCTAAAACTTGTGCAGTTGGAGACTAAGACCTCCATGTCTTGGGAGGATCTTAAAAGACCTAGGTAATATCAGACATAAAGCCAGTCTAATGTCAAGTTAATGGCCAACTTTAAGACCATTTCAATACATCAACCCATTAAATCAAAGTGAATATTCACATATTTGTGTGATGTTGCATTAAAGGCAAGAATCTCTTAGAATTCTATGGTCCCCAAATGTTAGCTGTCAAGTCCCCAAAAAGATTACTCCCCAAATTCCTTTTCATCATGAAGAGCTAATTTGTTTTTGATTTATTGAGTATAGGAGAACAAATTCCTCAATAATCAAAGTGTCTCAGAGTTGGAAGTTAGAAGAGGTTCATAGAATTTTATTAATTTTTTTTTCTTTTTGTTTTCTTTCTCTCTTTTCTTTTTTTATTTCCCATGAATGTGTGGTGCATGACCAGTGAGGGAGTGGCTGCCTTTCTGGCTATGCCCCGTGACCTAGGATGAAGGGCTCTCAGCACCAAACCCCTGTGCCAATGAGGGGAGGGGGTTCATAGGATTTAAGGATGCAGACGACTTATTTTTCAGCAATTTTCAATGAAGGAACTGGTTAGGCAGGGAACTGGTTGGGCAGACTGTATGCCTGGGGTTGGTGTGCACAGAGAGAGAAGGTTGAGAAGAAAGTATTGATGATATGTCAGTTTTGATAATAAGCTCTTGATGTTTTAATAGTTTCCAGTCTTATCTTTCAAGCAAGTATTTTCTGAAACAAGTAGCTATGTCATCTTTCCACAGTCCCACTATGATTTAATACAGAAGTGGGAAAGTGACTTTGAAAAGTGTTTAGCACAAGAGAGTTGTTGGTTTCAGTATTAGCAAGTGACTCCTTAGATCTTGGATCATTGTAGAGTAGACCTGGGCCATTAGAGGCATTCTAAGATCTGAGAGTGATGAGGTACCACTGACACCTTCCTGCTCAGATGTACACATGTGCATCTGTTAGGAATGTGCATCTGTCACGAATGTGTGGGTATTAGACCAAGCAGGAGAATCCGTCTCAAGCTCACCCTCTATCCTTTCCCATCTGTGCTTTGGCTTTGTTGTTTCATGGGGCTGTTTCCATGCCTTTCAAAGCCCTGAAAGGAGCAGCATATCATAGTAGATACTTACTGCATAGACTAGGAAAATAAAAAATTATTCTATGAATATGAAAAATATATATTGAGACAATCTTTTACATAAATCACTATTGACTACAGTTGTATTTCCCCTTTCAGTTCTATGGAGCACTAGATCAATTCTCTAAGAGAAAGAGCTTCTGTAGATGACACGTCTGGATATATGGTATGAATGTCCCTGGAGAGATTCTTAGTGCTTCTTGGTGCCCTGCTCAGAGAGGCTCTCTTGTGAGGTCACTGATGAATTTCACTTAAGTGATGTTCAAATGCATTTGATGGCTGAACATCTTTTATATTTAACAACTCCTATCACCTATCATGAGAAATGCTGGACTGGAAGAAACACAAGTTGGAATCAAGATTGCTGGGAGAAATATCAATAACCTCAGATATGCAGATGACACGACTCTTATGGCAGAAAGTGAAGAGGGGCTAAAAAGCCTCTTGATGAAAGTGAAAGTGGAGAGTGAAAAGGTTGGCTTAAAGCTCAACATTCAGAAAACGAAGATCATGGTATCTGGTCCCATCACTACATGGGAAATAGATGGGGAAACAGTGGAAACAGTGTCAGACTTTGTTTTTCTGGGCTCCAAAATCACTGCAGATGGTGACTGCAGCCATGAAATTAAAAGACGCTTGCTCCTTGGAAGGAAAGTTATGACCAACCTAGATAGCATATTCAAAAGCAGAGACATTACTTTACCAACAAAGGTTCGCCTAGTCAAGGCTATGGTCTTTCCTGTGGTCATGTATGGATGTGAGAGCTGGACTGTGAAGAAGGCTGAGCGCCGAAGAATTGATGCTTTTGAACTGTGGTGTTGGAGAAGACTCTTGAGAGTCCCTTGGACTGCAAGGAGATCCAACCAGTCCATTCTGAAGGAGCTCAATCCTGGAATTTCTTTGGAGGGAATGATGCTAAAGCTGAAACTCCAGTATTTTGGCCACCTCATGCGAAGAGTTGACTCATTGGAGAAGACTCTGATGCTGGGAGGGATTGAGGGCAGGAGGAGAAGGGGACGACAGAGGATGAGATGGCTGGATGGCATCACTGACTTGATGGGTGTGAGTCTGAGTGACCTCCGGGAGCTGGTGATGGACAGGGAGGCCTGGCGTGCTGCAGTTCATGGGGTCGCAAAGAGTCGGACACGACTGAGCGACTGATCTGATCTGATCTGATCTGATCACCTGGTAAAACTCACTTTAGTTACATTCTTGAACCACACTGATTTTGGAAATGGCAGGGAAACCATCTTGACTGTCAACCAAAAGGACAGTGAAGTGAAAAGGGATGGATGCATTGCTGAGAAAAGACTTTTATAACAATAGTTATAATGTCAATAGTTTTGACATTCTGGAATCAAGCATACAACATCCAGAGCCATTTCATTTTACTGGCATTTATGAGGTAAACCTTTGGAAATACAACCTAGTCATACCAGAGACAATTACATAATATAGACTGCTGCTACTGCTGCTAAGTCCCTTCAGTCGTGTCCAACTCTGTGTGACCCTATAGACGGCAGCCCACCAGGCTCCCCCATCCTTGGGATTCTCCAGGCAAGAACACTGGAGTGAGTTGCCATTTCCTTCTCCAATGCATGAAAGTGACAAGTGAAAGTGAAGTTGCTCAATCATGTCTGACTTTTAGCAACCCCAGGGACTGCAGCCTACCAGGCTCCTCTGTCCATGGGATTTTCCAGACAAGAGTACTGGAGTGGGTTGCCATTACTTTCTCCTGAATATAGACTAGAACAATATTTATGGATGGCCCCTGGCTGGAGGAGGCCTGTCTCCATTTAGTATGTAACCTAGCATTGAATCTGGCACCATGACACTGAATGGCTACTCAATAGGGCTTGTTAAACTCATCGTTATACAACTATGTGTGAATAAAGAAGCATATAGATACACTTGTAGAATTTACTCCTATTGATTATCTTTGTTTATTAAAAATGTGCTGTTTATAAAAGTAGTACCTGTTCACCTTTACAAATTATAATTCTACAGAAGACGTTACTTCCATTTTAATGCTCAATTCAGTTCATTACACTTGGTGTAAATTCTTTTAAATTAAAAAACTATATATTTTCTCAATCTTAATCTTTTCCAATATGATCAGAGAAAAACAGCCCATTAATATTTTAATTTGCCTTTAATTAATTTACTACAGATATTTTTAATTTTCATTTTATGATATAGTTGTATATCTGAAAGCAAGTATTTTAATCAGTATTTTGTGTCATAATATAGAGATGTTTTATGTGGTTTTGTGATTGGTCTTTGTCATTTAGTATTTCTTTTGAATAGTACTTTAATGTTATCACCCATTAGGAATAGAAACAAAAATGGAAAAGTTAATTTTGCTGTTTGTTTGATTGAATTTGAGGATAATAATGGTCTGTAAGGAGAACATTGATATAAGGGACCTCCAAGAAGTATTTACTCAGTTTGGGAATTCTATTTATTCATAATGTGTCTGTTTTCCTACATGCTAAGTTATACTGTTCATGGGATTCTCAAGGCAAGAATACTGAAGTGGTTTGCCATTCTCTTCTCCAGTGGACCACATTCTGTCAGACCTCTCCACCATGACCTACCCATCTTGGGTGGCCTCACAGGACATGGCTTAGTTTCATTGAGTTAGACAAGGCTGTGGTCCTAGTGTGATTAGATTGACTAGTTTTCTGTGATTATGGTTTCAGTGTGTCTGCCCTCTGATGCCCTCTTGCAACACCTACACAGTTAGCCTTGAAAAGATGGGTCTGTGATTTACTTCTATAATTGTGAAAAGTTTTAGTCTTGGTTGCCCAGATCAGACTGGCATAGTTAGATCCTATGGTATACTTATAAGGGTGACGGAAAAAGCCCTCTACCCACTGGTTTTAAAATGAGATGACTTTTCATTTTGTCCTGGGATCTTGAATATAAGCAACTATGACTAACTTCTGTAATCAGGTTAATAATGCCATATAAGTCTTTCCCTTGGAAACTCCAATTGCTACCTGAAGCAAAAAAAAAAAAAAACAAAAAAACCCATCAGGAACAAAAGGCTGCATAATTTGAGAATGTGCTATAAAGCTTAAATGAGTTGCTCTTTATGATAATATCTGCCTTGTATACTGAATAATATCTTCTGGGCCCCATGCGTGCTAGAAAGCAAATATTGTAAAAAACCTAAGCATTGTGTCCAATGCTCACAGTGGGAAACTACCAACTATCAATTTAATTACAACTTTATTACTTACCATTCAATTTAGTTCCTACAGAGTGTATGTTCCTTCAGGGAATACAAAAAATTATGTTCTAATTAAAGTATAATTATACATCAAGGACAGAAGGGCAGGAATCATTTCACTTGTATACTTACTCACATCAGAATGGACATGAGGATCCTCCACTCTCAAAACTGACACTTCATAATCTTACAATACATATGGTATTTCTACTGAAATATAGGCTTTTACAAAATGCTTTTATCTCAAGCTAATGATAATTATATCTCAAAAGATGCAAAGTGATTGTGGGTAATATTTATACTGATTTCAAGACATTTACATTTTTCATGAGAATGTATACTTTTAGGTTTATCACTTTTTGTTTTGTTAAGTACAGTCTCACAGTGTGATTCAGTTAGTAACATACAGAGTTTACCATGAAGACACAGCAATTTTGTTTCTACCTTTTTGTCTCCTGTGTCCATACAATCTTAAGTTACTCTGAGCATCTCTCAGAGTTTTTGCATTCTCTTATGCCTACTTATGATTTCTGCTTTCCTGTGTTGTGCTGTGTTATGCTAAGTCGCTTCAGTTGTATTCGACTCTTTGTGATCCTATGGACAACAGCCTGCCAGGATCCTCTGCCCATGAGATTCTCCAGGCAAGAATACGGAAGTGGGTTGCTGTGCCCTCCTCCAGGGGATCTTCCCAACCCAAGGATCAAACCCATGTCTCTTACGTCTCCTGCATTGGCAGACAGGTTTTTTACAACTAGCACAACCTGGGAAGCCCCTTCTGCTTTCCTAACCGGTCCTAATATTTATTGATGTATTCTCATTTTTATCTTATGCAGTGTGGTATCTTTCTGGTTTATTCCTTTTTTTTTTTTTTGCTGCCATGCTTTCAGTTGTTGTTTGGTATCTAATGAATAAATACATTGAGAATAACACAGAGAGAATTTTGGAACCAAGAATGAGAGAAGATGTCAACACTTATTCATGCAGCCTGTGCTGGAGGCAGCCCTAGATTCCGTGTACTTTTGCATTTTCATTGATTAGATCTATGCATTGAATTTAAGCTTATCTTAGTTTTCAAATGAAGTGAAAATGATCACCAACTGCATGGATATTAAAGTGTCAGAGGACAGAACACAACTATGTGAAAGAAAATGACTATAAATGGACAGAGTTTCTACAGGACTTGTGTCTGCCTAGAGAATCACGAAAATACAGTGACCACTGTCACACTCTCAGATATCTTGGTGAGAATGAAGCATAAGCAGAGACTCCTGCCATTTTACTCATTTCTCACCTCTGTTGAAGAAACATTCAACACTGCCTGATATGAAGCTCAAATTATTTTATTCCTGTTTCTCTCTTGTGTTCAGTAGCTTTAAAACAGAACACAGCCTCTTGAAATATTCTTCAGAGGCTGGATTTGGGAAAAGAGCAGTTTTGCATATTTTGTTTTAAATGTTGGTGAGGCACAGACTCAATTATTCAGAGACTGATTGACTCCAGTGCGGACATAAGTGTGGGCTTAAATAAGGAAGAGAAAGTAAACCCAAACCAGAGGAAGAAAAGCTGTCATAGTTCATTCCCCACTTCCTCACTCATATTTATGATTTCTTCCTCAGGGAAAGGCAATACAGAGGCCATGCATACAATAGAGGCAACAGGTGAAACTTTTGACCAGGGACTTCCTGAGTAGTAGAGGATAGACCTTGTACAATCTTGATTTCAGTTAAAAAGCATATCACCAGGTAATATTTGTAGATTTCTTTCAAGAATAGAGGAAAAAAAAAATACTTAAATCAAAGTTTTCTATAAAGAAATATCAGGTTTCTTACAGACTTGTAGTCTATAAAAGCACTGTGTATACACACACACACACACACAAATTGAAGAGTATTCAGAAATAGGACAAGAAAAAAATGTATAACACAGCACCTAAATCATGTAAATTCCATAAATTATGTCACTCATTCATCCAATCTAGTTAGTACTCTGCTGAAAGCGAAAGTAGAAATTGCTCAGTCAAGTCCAGCTTTTGTGGCCCCATGGAATATACAGTCCATGGATTCTCTAGACCAGAATACTGGAGTGGGTAGCCTTTCCCTTTTCTAGGGGATCTTCCCAACCCAGGGATCGAACCCAGGTTTCCCACATTGCAGGTGGATTCTTTACCAACTGAGCTATCAGGGAAGCCTGTACTCTGCTGGTCAACAATAATTATGCTAGTAGAGAAATCAAGGAAATGGTAGATATATACTATAAAAAACAAATGACAACCAGGAGTGACATTTGATAGCTGCTGTTTCAGTTTTTAAGTTTATATATATATATTGTGTTTTTATTTTTAATTTTTATTTTATTTTATTTTACACTATTGTATTGGTTTTACCAATTATCAAAATGAATCTAATACAAAACACTATAAAAATGATCATGAAGCAGGGCAAAGACTAATAGAGTTTTGCCAAGAAAATGCACTGGTCATAGCAAACACCCTCTTTCAACAACACAAGAGAAGACTCTATACATGGACATCATCAGATGGTCAACACCGAAATCAGATTGATTATATTCTTTGCAGCCAAAGATGGGGAAGCTCTATACAGTCAGCAAAAACAAGACCAGGAACTGACTGTGGCTCAGACCATGAACTCCTTATTGCCAAATTCAGACTTAAATTGAAGAAAGTAGGGAAAACCACTAGACCATTCAGGTATGACCTAAGTCAAATCCCTTATGATTATACAGTGGAAGTGAGAAATAGATTTAAGGGACTAGATCTGATAGATAGAGTACCTGATGAACTATGGACTGAGGTTCGTGACATTGTACAGGAGACAGGGATTAAGACCACCCCCATGGAAAAGAAATGCAAAAAAGCAAAATGGCTGTCTGAGGAGGCCTTACAAATAGCTGTGAAAAGAAAAGAAGCAAAAAGCAAAGGAGAAAAGGAAAGATATAAACATCTGAACGCAGAGTTCCAAAGAATAGCAAGAAGAGATAAGAAAGCCTTCTTCAGCGATCAATGCAAAGAAATAGAGGAAAACAACAGAATGGGAAAGACTAGAGATCTCTTCAAGAAAATCAGAGATACCAAAGGAACATTTCATGCAAGGACGGGCTTGATAAAGGACAGAAATGGTATGGACCTAACAGAAGCAGAAGATATTAAGAAGAGATGGCAAGAATACACAGAAGAACTGTACAAAAAAGATCATGACCCAGATAATCACGATGGTGTGATCACTCACCTAGAGCCAGACATCCTGGAATGTGAAGTCAAGTGGGCCTTAGAAAGCATCACTACGAACAAAGCTAGTGGAGGTGATGGAATTCCCGTGGAGCTATTCCAAATCCTGAAAGATGATGCTGTGAAAGTGCTGCACTCAATATGTCAGCAAATTTGGAAAACTCAGCAATGGCTACAGGACTGGAAAAGGTCAGTTTTTATTCCAATCCCAAAGAAAGGCAATGCCAAAGAATGCTCAAACTACCGCACAATTGCACTCATCTCACACGCGAGTAAAGTAATGCTCAAAATTCTCCAAGCCAGGCTTCAGCAATATGTGAACCATGAACTTCCTGATATTCAAGCTGGTTTTAGAAAAGGCAGAGGAATCAGAGACCACATTGCCAACATCCACTGGATCATGGAAAAAGCAAGAGAGTTCCAGAAAAACATCTATTTCTGCTTTATTGACTATGCCAAAACCTTTGACTGTGTGAATCACAATAAACTGTGGGAAATTCTGAAAGAGATGGGAATACCAGATCACCTGACCTGCCTTTTGAGAAACCTATATGCAGGTCAGGAAGCAACAGTTAGAACTGGACATGGAACAACAGACTGGTTCCAAATAGGAAAAGGAGTACATCAAGGCTGTATATTGTCACCCTGTTTATTTAACTTCTATGCAGAGTACATCATGAGAAACGCTGGACTGGAAGAAACACAAGTTGGAATCAAGATTGCCAGGAGAAATATCAATCACCTCAGATATGCAGATGACACCACCCTTATGGCAGAAAGTGAAGAGGAACTAAAAAGCTTCTTGATGAAAGTGAAAGTGGAGAGTGAAAAAGTTGGCTTAAAGCTCAACATTCAGAAAACAAACATCATGGCATCCAGTCCCATCACTTCATGGGAAATAGATGGGGAAACAGCAGAAACAATGTCCGACTTTCTTTTTCTGGGCTCCAAAATCACTGCAGATGGTGACTGCAGCCATGAAATTAAAAGACGCTTACTCCTTGGAAGGAAAGTTATGACCAACATAGATAGCATATTCAAAAGCAGAGACATTACTTTGCCAACAAAGGTTCGTCTAGTCAAGGCTATGGTTTTTCCTGTGGTCATGTATGGATGTGAGAGCTGGACTGTGAAGAAGGCTGAGCGCCGAAGAATTGGTGCTTTTGAACTGTGGTGTTGGAGAAGACTCTTGAGAGTCCCTTGGACTGCAAGGAGATCCAACCAGTCCATTCTGAAGGAGATCAGCCCTGGGATTTCTTTGGAATGACTGATGCTAATGCTGAAACTCCAGTACTTTGGCCACCTCATGTGAAGAGTTGACTCATTGGAAAAGACTCTGATGCTGGGAGCAATTTGAGGCAAGAGGAGAAGGAGACAACAGAGGATGAAATGGCTGGATGGCATCTCTGACTCGATGGACATGAGTCTGGGTTAAGTCCGGGAGTTGGTGTTGGATGGGGAGGCCTGGCGTGCTGCTATTCACGGGTTCGCAAAGAGTCAGACACGACTGAGCGACTGATCTGATCTGACTTTAGGGGAAAAATAGCTCAAAAATGGGAAAAAAAATCCATAAAAATCAAATTACCTTCACGTTTATAAACATGAACCACAAGTCACCAGGAATTCATTTGAGGAAAGAGAAGGACTATAATGATTAAGACAAACAAACAGAAAATCCAAACAGAAAGCAAAACAAAACTTCTGCTGGAGGAAATAAATCATCCCACAAAAAAGGAAAAAACAAAACAAAACAAAACAGGTTAAACTAATTTGAACATCTTTGGCAAGATTTGTAATACCTAACTACTAAAATAAGAAAAGACTTCCTTGGAAAGGAAACAGTAGAAAAACAGTAAAATATTTTTGAAAGTTAATATATAGCCATAAACTGAAAAATTTAATAAAGGGTTGAATGATGAAAATGAAACAGCCAAAGGTAGAATCAATGATCTAGAATATGTTGAGAAACTCTCCAAAACTGATCAAGAAAAAAAGAACAATGAGAAAATGAGAAAATAGGGAAAACAAAACAAAACAAAACAAAAAAACCCCTTAGTTTATGGATACCCTCTTTCAGGAATCACCCTGTTCATTTAATAAGATTTCTAGGAGAAAACAAAAACAAAAAAAAAAAAAGGAGAAAAATTTAGAAAAACTTCAAAGATAGACAAGTAGTAAGAACAATAACAGTGCTTAATAAAATAGAGTATTTGCATGTTCACACTGAAGTGAGCAATTGGACACTGAAAAAGGTAAATCAATAAAATTTGAAAAGACACTCACCTGGACATTCCTAGTATGCTTCTTAACTCCAAGTGCAAAGAGATAATACTCTAAAAGCTGTCACAGGTGACAGAGAAAAAATTAACAGACAAACAAATGACCATTTGGATTATGTAAGATTTCTAGTCAGTAACAACATGTTTTAAAAAACAACCTAATGATTGCTAAGAGTTGAGAGACAAAATTATTTTCACTTGAGAGTTCCTTGCTAGACTATTCACAAAGCATGTCAAAGCAAAGCCATTTTCTGATAAGTAAAGAGTAGCTATTTGTTGCACCTGTGCACTATATATGAATTAGAAATTACAGAGACAATGTCAGAGTAGAAAATAAATCTAAATAATGACAGTGTAAGGTACAAGATTCAGTGAAGGAAGAAATATAAAAAGCTATACAGGAAATTTTAAAATGGATTAATTTCAATTAGGAAAACTTTAAAAGGTCATGTTTCTTTCACATCTTTCTAATCATAGTATGTCGTTCTACAGAAATATTTCTGCAGTGGTAATATTGTAATCATCATGTTTAGTTTTTTATTTTTACAACCAACTTTAGAAAGCAAGTGTAGTTTAAAATGGCATATTTGTGTTATAAACCTTAAAGCATAATCAAGTATAAAATCAACAAAATTCGATGGCAGAGGGAAGAGTAAAGAAAGAAAAAAAGATTGAATGAGCTAGAAGAAAATGATACAATTGTATTATACAGGTAATGAATCATAAATAGAGCTCTATAAAATATATATACATGCATACTTATATTTATTTTTAAAATACATATTTCAAGTAAACTTTTTATTTTAGAACAGTTTCAGACTCAGAGAAATATTGTAAATATTGTACAGAGATCCCCTACACTCCACACCTAGTTTCCTCTATTATTAACATCATACATTAGTATAGTACATTTGTTACCATTAACGAATCAATACTGAATACATTATTGTTAACAAAAGGCAGGTCTATTCAGGCTCTGCTAGGCTGTAACAATTTCTCAGAATTTCCTTGTTTTTAATGAGCACAAGAGTTTTGAAGAATAGTGGTTAAGTATTTGTGGAACTGTCCTATTGGGATTTATCTGATGTTTTCTGGAATGGCACAGATAAATGGCTAAAGTGCCATTTTACCACATCGTACCAAGGACACACGCAATCCATTACTTTCCACCATTCATGTTATTAACCGTGACCATATGACTGAGATAGTGTTTGTGTTTGTGAGATATCGCTATTCTAAAGTTACTCTTTTTTTTTTTTTTGTCTCCCATTTTGCATGCCGCCCTCTTTGGAATGAGGTCAATGTGCACAGCCCAAACTTGAGTACAGAGATGCTTCATTCACTTGACATTGGCTTATCAATTAATATATAAACAAAAAGAACAATATCCTTTGAATAAAGGATAAAACACTTGCACATGATATAAATGGTGAGGGGTTAATATCCAAAACATATTAACAGCTTATACATCTCAACATCAAAAAATTTGATTAAAAAATGGACAGAAAACTTGAATAGATGTTTTTCAAAGACATATAAATACCTAACAGGCATATGAAAATCTGCTCAATATTGTTAATCATCAGAAAACTGCATGGCACAACTGCATGAGATATTATCTCACAGCTGTCAAAATTTCTGTTATAAAAAAGACAAAAAGTAGCAAGTGTTGGTGAGAACATGGAAAAAAAGGGAATTCTCATGTACTATTGGTGGGTGTGTAAGTTGTTACAGCCACTATGGAAAACAGTATGGAGGTTTCTCAAAAAACTGAAAGAAGAACTACCATATAACTCGATAATTTCACTCCTGGATATATATCCAAAGAAAACAAAAATGATAATTTGAATAAATTCATGCATACCGATATTCATAGCAGCATTATTTACAGTAGCCAAAATATGGAAGCAACCTAAGTGTCCATCAACAAATGAATAGATAAAGAAAATGTGAGATATATATGTATATATGTATGTATACACATAATCTTTCTCTTGCACACACACACATATATATACACATATACATACACATAGTCTCACATGTACACACACACATATACACATACATAGTCTCACATGTATACACACATATACACATACATATACACATAGTCTCACATGTATACACACACACACATATATACACATACACATACACATAATCTCACATGTACACACACACACACACACACAGTGGAATACTACTCAGTCATTAAGAAATAAGGACATTTTGCCACTTGTAATAACATTGGTTATATAGTGATTGCTTATATTATATAATATATAAATAACTATATAATCATTATTACCTACCATCCAGATTAAAAATTGTTAAAGTTTAAATACACTTTCTTCAAAAACTCATTATGGGAAATTTTAAACATACATAAAATAAAAGCCTCCACATATCCATCACTCAGTTTCAATTATCATTGCTGCTGCTGTTAAGTCACTTCAGTCGTGTCCGACTCTGCGTGACCCCATAGACGTCAGCCCACCAGGCTCTCCTGCCCCTGGGATTCTCCAGGCAAGAAAACTGGAGTGGGTTGCCATTTCCTTCTTCAATGCATGAAAGCGAAAAAGTGAAAGTGAAGTCGCTCAGTCGTGTCCGACTCTTAGCGACCCCATGGACTGCAGCCCACCAGGCTCCTCCATCCATGGGATTTTCCAGGCAAGAGTACTGGAGTGGGGTGCCATTGCCTTCTCCGTCAATTATCATTAACTCATAGCCAATCTAACTTCATCTGTATCCTCATTCATTTCCCCCTACCTTGGATTATTTTGAAACAAATTCTAGATATCATATTATTAATATTTTAACTTTATTTCAGAACATATCTCAAAAGATCAGATCAGATCAGTCGCTCAGTCGTGTCCGACTCTTTGCGACCCCATGAACCGCAGCACGCCAGGCCTCCCTGTCCATCACCAACTCCCGGAGGTCACTCAGACTCACACCCATCAAGTCAGTGATGCCATCCAGCCATCTCATCCTCTGTCGTCCCCTTCTCCTCCTGTCCTCAATCCCTCCCAGCATCAGAGTCTTCTCCAATGAGTCAACTCTTCGCATGAGGTGGCCAAAATACTGGAGTTTCAGCTTTAGCATCATTCCTTCCAAAGAAATTCCAGGATTGAGCTCCTTCAGAATGGACTGGTTGGATCTTCTTGCAGTCCAAGGGACTCTCAAGAGTCTTCTCCAACACCACAGTTCAAAAGCATCAATTCTTCAGTGCTCAGCCTTCTTCACAGTCCAGCTCTCACATCCATACATGACCACAGGAAAGACCATAACCTTGACTAGACGAACCTTTGTTGGTAAAGTAATGTCTCTGCTTTTGAATATGCTACCTAGGTTGGTCATAACTTTCCTTCCAAGGAGTAAGCGTCTTTTAATTTCATGGCTGCAGTCACCGTCTGCAGTGATTTTGGAGCCCAGAAAAATAAAGTCTGACACTGTTTCCACTGTCTCTCCATCTATTTCCCATGTAGTGATGGGACCAGATACCATGATCTTCGTTTTCTGAATGTTGAGCTTTAAGCCAACCTTTTCACTCTCCACTTTCACTTTCATCAAGAGGCTTTTTAGCCCCTCTTCACTTTCTGCCATAAGACCTTATCTCAAAAAGATAAGGTCTATTTTTAAAAGTCACAGTTAATCTAATCACACCTAGGTGTGAACAATAGTTAATTAATATAATTAAAACCCAGTTAGCATTCAAGCTGTCTATTCTCATAAATATCATCAGTATCCACAGTTTTCTCAGTGTGTTTGAGTCAGGTCCAAATAAAGGGCACTCATTACTCTTGCTGGTATGTCTCTTAAATATGTTTCTCTTTTTCTCCATCTTTCAATTTGTTGAATGGATCTGGTCATTTGTTCAGTGGTTTCCCACATTCTGGATTCTGCTAATTGTCTTCTGATAGTGTTAAATTTAACATGTCCTTTGTAGATTGCAGTTGGACATTTAGACATTTGATTTAGATTCAAATTTTCATTTTTGGCAGACTGCTGATTCTTCCAACAGGAAGCACATACTACTGTTTTATTCCCTCCATGTGTGATGTTGACTGACCTGATGCTCAAAGTCTAAATTCATTAATTCTTAAGAACCACAAAATGATACCATTCTATGTTCCTTCAACACTCATTAGCTAGAATAAATACGTATCAATAACAAGAAATTCTGCCTCATCTACTCTTTGACTAGCCACTGGTAGAATCAATAAGAAAACGCATGATACATGGCTCTTTCCTTTATAATGTTTGCTAGTTTTCAAAATAATGACTTGACTCATTTACATGCCAACTGTTCTATCCTTCATAATAAAGAGTTTTAGATACTTTCCAAGTTGTTAAATCAAGAATTAATGAAGGACTTCCCTGGTGGTCCAGTGGTTAAAAATATGCCTGCCAAAGCAGGGGACATGGGTTTGATCCCTGATCTGGGAAGATTTCACATGCCATGGAGCAACGAAGCCCATGTGCTACAGCTGCTGAGCCTGCATGTTGCAATTGTGAAGGCTGCACCCTCTAGAGCCTGTGCTCTGCAGCAAGAGAAGCCATGGCAACGGAAAGCTGGTGCTCCTCAAGGAAGAGTAGCCTCTGCTCGGTGCAATCAGGAAAAGCCCACACTCTGCAATGAAGACCGAGTGCAGCCAGAAATTAATAAATTAATGAATTAAAAAAAGAAGTAATGAAATACATATATTCTATTTTACTGAGTTACATTCGTCATCACTGTAAAGTGAAAAGGGGCTTCCCAGGTGTCCCTAGTAGTAAAGAACCTGCCTGCCAGTGCAGGAGACATAAGAGACCTGGGTTCAATCTCTGGATTGGGAAGATCCCCTGAAGGAGAGACAGGCAACCCGCTCCAGTATTCTTGCTTAGAAAATTCCGTGGACATAAGAGCCTGGCAGGCTATAGTCCACAGGGCTACAAAGAGTTGGGCATGATTAAAGTGACTTAGCAGGCACACGTACATGCATAAAATGGGAAACACAAAATGTTGGCAATGGTTGCCTCTGGATAGAGAGGTTGTGGATGGTGGGAAAGATTCTGTGTAATCTTTGAAAAAAAGACTTTATGCATGAATACAATATTGTAAATCAACTATACTTTAATAAAATACATTTAATAGTAAATGGAGGTAGTAAGATTCAAAAAACCCTACATGTAGATTTTACTTTAACAATATAAAATTTTCAGGAATTTTTAATTGTGTGGTAAAATGCTTATATTTTGGCATTTAAGTGACAAGAATAAAGAAAGATACATGTATAAATACGTATTCAGTAGGCAGTGAATACAGTTTAATGGAGAAAAAGGCAGCTAGAAGGTACGCATGAGAGTAAGAATGTCCAAGAGTCTTAGACCAAGGCTAAGGCTTTAGGTCAAGGGCATAGGATTGAATTCTTGTCTCATAGCATCAGTATGACTTAGTATTGATATCATTAAAACTTCCTCAGGGTTGTAATCATTTTTCCAATATAACCTGGTCTGGCTTAACCTTTGGAGGTTCTGAGTGGAGAAGCTATCTATCTCTTTTCCTTTTCTAGCTTCTGGAGGCCACCTGAACTCCTTGATTGAGACCCATTCCTCTTATCACTAACACCTTTTGTTTCTGTTGCCATGTTTCCTATTAATTAATCTCCTGATTCCTTTTTATTTTATGATTACATTGGGCCCAACTAGATAATCCAGAATAATCTCCTTAAGATCCTAATTTAATCACATCTGCAAAGTCCCTTCTACCATAAAAGGTAACATTCAGACATTCCAGAAATTAGAATGTGAAAATATTTGGGGAAAGGCATTTTTCAGCATATTGCAATTTTATATGGGAAAGACCTGAGGAACAAAATGAATCTCTCTGGGGCATAGGTCCTTGTCATTCAATCAACCTGGGTCTTTCTTTACATATTTCAGTGGCTGTTCCTGCTAACTTCTTTCTCAGGAAGACTAGGAGACTGGCAGGCATATATTCACTGTAAGATACTTTACTGCAGGATTTAAAAATGTGCCTAGCATTTGCTTTAGTCAGATATGGTAAGGCAGACAGACACAGAAATTCCTGTCATAAAGGAAGTTTTTATACCCACAAATCTCCAGAAGTTGGAGGCATGTCATATAGGTCATACCAGGGTGGGCCAGGAGGCAGAGAGGAATAGGGGGCAACAGCATTTGCTATTTTTGTTTTTTTTTTTTTTTTTTTTTTTGCAGGGAAAGCAAAGATAGACATGTTTAAGATTGGCTAGTTTGAGTAATTTCACATTTCTGGTGTGCAGAGGCTGTGTCTAGTTGTCTGGTATCCTAATCAGAATTTTTAGAGTGTGGGGATGGTCGCCCTTCTATCAGGCTCTCACAGGACTCCCGCACCTTTTATCTCTCAATCTCTGATGTAGGTGGGGTCTTTGAGCCTATCATGTATATGGGGTTCCCATACATGTGAATTAAAATTTGATTTTTTCCTGTTAATCTGTCTTTTGTGAGGTATAGTTTGGGCCGAGGCAAAAGAGAAGGAGAGACAACCTTAACAGAGGTAGGTTACCTTTATTCAGGCAAGGAGGGGTGATGGGGTGATGGCTGGTCTAATGACCAGACTGAGCGCAAGAGGGATCAGGGAGGTTTCATGTTTAAAGGGAGGTTTGTGGAAGCGATAAGGGAAATGTAAGTCAAGTGGGATGTTTTGGATAATCTTTAGTTGAGATGGCATTTGTAGTTCAACAAGGGGTGGGAGATTTTGGGCAGGGGGTGATAAGTCCTCTGTGCAGGGGGTGATAAATCCTGTGCAGGTGTAGAGGCTGGGAGGTTTCTGGGCAGAGGGTGATAAGTCCCAGGTAGATGCAACAGGCCTGGAGCATCAGGATGGGACTTAAAGTTCAGTTTTGTTTCCTCTGAAGTTAGATGATTCAGCAAGGGCCTTTGAGACCGTTATTTTCTTTTCTAGGCCCACAGACTCCATCTTTCATCATTTTAATAATTTGACCAGCTTCCCCCCACCTCCCCCAATAATAATAAAAACAAGCAAAAGAAGGAAAGGGAGAAGGGACATTTTCACCTTCCTGACATTTCTATTGAGTGCCCTTTTCCAAGAGCCCAGCATATTGTATTTGGAGAAGTGAGAGATGTGCCTTGGTTACTATCAGTAATGTTTATAATTCTGAAAGGAATAAGGAATGTGCTAGCAAGGCCATGCCAGAGAAGACAATGGCACCCCACTCCAGTACTCTTGCCTGGAGAATCCCATGGACAGGAGAGCCTGGTGGGCTGCTGTCCATGGGGTCACACAGAGTCCTACACGACCGAAGCGACTTAGCAGCATCAAGGCCATGTATTGTGGCCTTAATATATGTGCAGATATTTTGATTTATGCTTCGAGTATCTGTGAGGCAAGAGATTCCCAAGTTCTTTACCCTAAAGGGTCAACTCTTAGGCAGTAGTCTAATAGTTCATAATGATTGTGAAAATGGGGTCATTTGTTGTTGGTCTGTGCTAAGTTAACTGACTACCTAAAGTCTGGTGAACTGTGTTGACCATTGGGTCCCATCCTTTACCAGGACATCCTGACTAAGGAATTAAAAGGAACAACATTCCACTGAGTTCTGTCTTTTTTATAACAAGTGCCGGCCATTGTAATATGCTCAATTAATGCCAAGGACTCTGGGGAGAACTGACTTCCAGGAGTACCATGGTAACTGGCAAGGGACTGAAAACAGGGTGTAACCCCTCCTACAACTCCTCAGGGGTGGTGCTGTCCAAGTAGGCTTGGAACATGGGGACAACACCCCAAGGGCACCAGAAGGACACAGCATGATGCCAAATTATTTTAGAGCCTTAAAAGCTAATGGAGGAGCTATTTAAACCACATGGGGCATCCAGGTCTGAAACCACATAAGCAGTCCGTATAAACTTGGAAGACTGGGGCCTCCTGGAGGCTAGGCCAGAAAATGGCTGTTTCAAAAAGTGAAGTAGAGACCTTGAAGGAATTAAAGGACTTGCAAGTGAGCCCTAGGACTTCCAGGTTGTTGCTCTCAATGCAAAGTGTGCTTCCCACCCCAATTTTTGAGATGAATGGCACCCTGTCGTAGATCAGGCCCTGAGCTTTTGGAGTGGGAGCACTGACTCCAAGACCCAAGACTACCAGAGAAATAACCTTAGGGAGTATCAAATAGTGAGAACTCACACAAAGGAAACCACTTGAATAAAAGACCCGGAATCACCATAGCACCCTGTGCAGGATGCCTCCTCTAAACAAGAAAAAACCCCCAAAATACAAACCCAATCATCAGCAGACAGGATTACCACCTCACTCAGCCTTGCCCATCAGAGGAAAAACAAACAAACAAGTAAACAAAAACTCAGCACAACTCTCACCCTATAGGAAGCTTGCACAAACCACTGGACCAAACTTAAGAGGGCAGAAACAAAAAGGAAGAAAGAATTCAACCATGAAGCCTGGGAAGAGGAGACCTCAAGCACAATGTTAAAAACAAAAAGTAATGAAAAGGCAGAGAAATACTACACAAATGAAGAACAAACTAGAAACACAGAAGTCCAAATAAATGAATAGTAAATAGGCAAACTATCTGAAAAATAATTAAAAAAAGATAGTAAAGATGATCAAAAATCTTGAAAACAAAATGGAAAGAATGCCAGAGTCAATTAACAAAGTCCCAGAAGAATTAAAGAATAAACATACAGAGACAAACAACATAATTACTGAAGTTAAAAATACTCTAGAAGGAATCAAGAGCAGAATATCTGAAACAGAAGAATGAATCAGTGAGCTGGAAGATAAAATGCTGGAAATAATTTCTGAAAAGCAGAATAAAGTATAAAGAATGAAAAGGTCTGAGGATAGCCTCAGAGACCTCTGGGACAATATCAAACACACCAACATTTGTACTACAGGGGTCCCTATAGAAGAAGAAGAGAAAAAGAAAGGGTATGAGAAAATTTTTTGATGAGATTATAGTTTTAAATTTACCCAACATGGAAAAGGAAATAGTCAATCAAGTCCAAGAGGCACAAAGAGTTCCATACAGGATAAATCCAAAGAGAAACATGCCAAGACACATACTAATGGAACTAACAAAGACTAAACACAAAGAAAGAATATGAAAAGCGGCAAGGGAGAAGCAACAAGCAGCATACAAGGGAAACCCCATACGCTTAACAGCTGATCTTTCAGCAGAGACTCTGCAGGCCAGAGGGAATGGCAGGATATGTTTAAAGTACTGAAAGGGAAAAGTCTACAACCAAGATCACAGGACCCAGCAAGGATATCATTCAAAACTGATGGAGAAATAAAAAGCTTTCCAGACAAGCAAAAGTTAAGAGAATTCAGCACCACCAAACCAGCTTTACAACAAACATTGAGAGGACTTATATAGTCAAGAAATACAATAAAAAAGAAAAACGATCTACAAAATCAACCCCAAACAATTAAGAAAATGGCAATAGGAACATCCCTTTCCATTTTTTTATTTTTACACACCCAAAAAAAAAATTATTAAAAATCAAAAAAAAATTTCTCCCCACAGAAAAAAAATTTTTTAACAAAGAAATATTAGAGAAAAAAAAACTAAAAAAAACAAAAAAAAAAGACTCAGATATTCAATAATTACTTTAAATGCAAAAGGATTAAATGCTCTAACTAAAAGACACAGAATGGCTGAATGGATTAAAAAAACAAGACCCACATATATGCTATCTACAAGAAACCCACTTAAGACTTCAAGACACATATAGACTGAAAATGAGAGGATGGAAAAATATATTCCATGCAAATGGGAAGCAAAAGAAAGCTAGAGTATGAGGAAAGTCTCATATCAGACAAAATAGACCTTAAAATAAAGAATATTACTAGAGATAAGGAAGGACAGTACATAATGATCAAGGTATCAATCCAAGAGGAAGACATAACAATTGTAAATATCTATGCGCCCAACATAGGATCACCTCAATACATAAGACAAACACTAACAGACATAAAAGGATAAATTGACAGTTACACAATAATAGTAGGAGACTTTAACACCCCACTCACACCAATGGACAGATAATCAAAACAGAAAATTAATAAGGAAGCACAAGTCTTAAATGATACATTAGATGAGATGGATCTCATTGATATCTTCAGGACATTCCATCCAAATGCAGAAGAATACACCTTCTTCTCAAGTGCACATGGAACATTCTCCAACATAGACTACATCTTGGGTCACAAATCAAACCTCAGTAAATTTAAGAAAACTGAAATCATATCAAGCATCTTCTCTGACCACAACACTATGAGACTAGATATCAATTACAAGAAAAAAACTGTAAGAAACACAAATACATGGAGATTAAACAACACTTTTCTAAATAACCAACAGGTTAGTGAAGAAATCAAAAGGGAAAGCAAAAAATTTCTAGAAACAAATGACAATGAAAACATGACAACTGAAAACCTATAGGATGCAGCGAAAGCAGTTCTAAGAGGGAAGTTTATAGCAATACAATCCTACCTCAAGAAACAAGAAAAACATCGAATAGATAACTAAATTTTCCCCTAAAACAACTGGAAAAAGAAGAACAAAAAACTTCCCAAAGTTAGTAGAAGGAAAGAAATCATAAAGGTCTGCGCAGAAATAAATGAAAAAGAAATGAAAGAAACAGTGCTGCTGCTGCTGCTGCTAAGCCGCTTCAGTCGTGTCTGACTCTGTGCGACCCCATAGATGGCAGCCCACCAGGCTCCCCCATCCCTGGGATTCTCCAGGCAAGAACACTGGAATGGGTTGCCATTGCCTTCTCCAATGCATGAAAGTGAAAAGTGAAAGTGAAGTCGCTCAGTCGCAGCCGACTCTTAGCAACCCCATGGACTGCAGCCCACTGGGCTCCCTCATCCCTGGGATTCTCCAGGCAAGAACACTGGAGTGGGTTGCCATTTCCTTCTCCAATGCAGGAAGTGAAAAGTGAAAGTGAAGTCGCTCAGTCGCAGCCGACTCATAGCGACCCCATGGACTGCAGCCTACCAGGCTCCTCCATCCACGGGATTTTCTAGGCAAGAGTACTGGACTGGCTTGCAATTGCCTTCTCAAAAGAAACAATAGTAAAGAGTAATAAAACTAAAAGCTGGTTCTTTGAGAAGATCAACAAAATTGACAAACCTTTAGCTTGACTCCATCAAGAAAAAAAGAGAAAAGAATCAAATCAATAAAATTAGAAATGAAAAAGAAGAGGTTACAGCAGTCAAAGCAGAAATACAAAAGGATTATAGGAGACTATTATGAACAACTATATGGCAATAAAATTGATAACCTGGAAGAAATGGACAGATTCTTAGAAAAGTTCAATCTTCCAAGACTAAACCAGAAAGAAATAGAAATTATAAGCAACCCAAATACAAACATTGAAATTGAAGCTGTAATCAAAAATCTCCCAAAAAACAAAAGACAAGGACCAGATGGCTTCACAGGAGAATTCTATCAAACATTTAGAAGAGAGCTAATGCCTATGCTTCTAAAACTCTTTCAAAAAATTTCAGAGGCAGGAACACTTCCAAACTCATTCTGTGAGACCACCATCTCCCTGATACCAAAACCTGACAAAGACAATGCAAAAAAAGAAAACTACAGGCCAATAACACTGATAAACATAGATGCAAAAATCCTAAACAAAATTTTGGCAAATAGAATTCAGCAACACATCAAAAAGCTCATATACCATGATCAAGCTGGGTTTATTCCAGGAATGCAAGGATTCTTCAATATACACAAATTAATCAATGTGATACGTCATACTAACAAGTTCAAAGATAAAAACCATATGATCATCTCAACAGATGCAGAAAAAGCCTTTGACAAAATTCAGCACCCATTTATGCTTAAAACTCTTCAAAAAAAAAAAAAAAATGGGCATAGAAGGAACCTACCTAAACATAGTAAAGGCCATATATGATAAGCCTACAGCAGACATTATTCTCAGTGGTGAAAAACTGAAAGCATTCCCCCTAAGATCAGGAACAAGTCAAGGGTGTCCACTTTCACCACTATTATTTAACATAGTTCTGGAAGTCCTAGCTACAGGAATCAGAGAAGAAAAAGAAATAAAAGGAATCCAGATCAGAAAAGAAGAAGTAAAACTCACACTGTTTGCAGATGACATGATACTGTACATATAAAACCCTAAAGATAGTATCAGAAAACTACTAGATCTACTCAGTGAATTTAGCAAAGTTGCAGGATACAAAATCAATACACAGAAATCACTTGCATTTCTATATACTAACAATGAAAAATCAGAAAGAGAAATTAAGGAATCAATCCCATTCACCACTGCAACAAAAAGAATTAAATATCTAGAAATAAACATACCTATGGAGACAAAAGAACTATACACAGAAAATTATAAGGCACTAAAGAAAGAAATCAAAGATGACATTAATGGATGGAGAGATATTCCATATCCCTGGATAGAAAGAATCAATATTCTGAAAATAACTATACTACCAAATGCAATCTACAGATTCGATGTGATCCCTATAGAACTGCCAATGTCATTTTTCACAGAACTAGAACAAAAGTTTCATAACTCATAACACAAAAGACCCTGGATAACCAAAGCAGTCTTGAGAAAGAAGAATGGAGCTGGAGGAATCAACCTTCCTGACTTCAGATTATACTACAAAGCTATAGTCATCAAGACAATATGGTACTGATACAAAAATAGAAATATAGACCAATGGAACAAGATAGAAAGCCCAGAAACAAACCCATGCAACTATGGGTACCTTATTTATGAAAAGGAGGCAAGACTATACAATGGGGTAAAGACAGCCTCTTCAATAAATGGTGCTGGGAAAACTGGACAGCTACATGTAAAAGAATGAAATTAGAATACTTCCTAACACCAAACAAAAAGATAAAGTCAAAATGGATTAAAGACCTAAATGTAAGACCAGAAACTATAAAACTCTTAGAGAAAAACAAAGGCAGAACACTCGATGACATAAATCAAAGCAAGGTCCTCTATGACTCACCTCCTAAAGTAATGGAAATAAAAACAAAAGTAAACAAGTGGGACCTGATTAAACTGAAAAGCTTTTGCACAGCAAAGGAAGCTATAAGCAAGGTGAAAAGACAACCTTTAGAGTGGGAGAAAATAGCAAATGAAACAATTGACACATGATTAATTTCCAAAATATGCAAGCAGCTCATACATCTCAATGCTAGAAAAAGAAACAATCCAATCAAAAAGTGGGAAAAAGTCCTAAACAGACATTTCTCCAAAGAATACAGACAGATGGCTAACAAAAACATGAAAAGACGCTCAACATCGGTCATTATTCAGTCATTTTAGTCACTCAGTCAAGTCCAACTCTATGAGACCGCATGGACTGCAGCATGCCAGGCCTCCCTGTCCATCACCAACTCCCGGAGTTCATTCAGACTCACACCTATTGAGTTGGTGATGCCACTCAAGCATCTCATCCTCTGTCTTCCTTTTCTCTTCCCACCTTCAATCTTTCCCAGCATCAGGGTCTTTTCAAATGAGTCAGTCCTTCGCATCAGGTGGCCAAAGTATTGGAGTTTCAGCTTCAATATCAGTCCTTCCAATGAATATTCAGGACTGATTTCCTTTATGATGGACTATTTGGATCTCCTTGCAGTCCAAGGGACTCTCAAGAGTCTTCTCCAACACCACAGTTCAAAAGAACCGATTCTTTTGCACCCAGATTTTTTTATAGTCCAACTTTCACATCCATACATGACTACTAGAAAAACCATAGCCTTGACTAGATAGACCTTTGTTGACAAAGTAATGTCTCTGCTTTTTAATATGCTGTCTAAGTTGGTCATCACTTTTCTTCCAAGGAGTAAGCATCTTAATTTCATGGCTGCAGTGATTTTGGAGCCCCCCCCCAAATAGTCTGTCCCTATTTCCACTGTTTCCCCATATATTTGCCATGAAGTGATGGGACAGGATGCCATGATCTTCATTTTCTGAATGTTGAGTTTTAAGCCAACTTTTTCACTTTCCTCTTTCACTTTCATCAAGAGGCTTTTTAGTTCATCTATATTTTCTGCCATAAGGGTGGTGTCATCTGCATATCTGAGGTTATTGTTATTTCTCCTGGCCATCTTGATTCCAGCTTGTGCTTCATCCAGTCCAACATTTCTCATGATGTATTCTGCATATAAGTTAAATAGCAGAGTAACAATATAGAGGCTTGATGTACTCCTTTCCCTATTTGGAACCAGTCTGTTGTTCCATGTCAGTTCTAACTGTTACTTCCTGACCTAGATACAGATTTCTCAAGACGTAGCTGAGGTTGTATGGTATTCCTATCTCTTTAAGAATTTTCCACAGTTTGTGGTGATTCACACAGTCAAAGGCTTTGGCATAGTCAATAAAGCAGAAATAGATGTTTTTCTGGAACTCTCTTGCTTTTTCGATGATCCAGTGGATGTTGGCAATTTGGTCTCTGGTTCCTCTGCCTTTTCTAAAACCAGCTTGAACATCTGGAAGTTCATAGTTCACATACTGTTGAAGTCTGGATTGGAGAATTTTGAGCATTTCTTTACTGGCCTTTGAGATGAGTACAATTGTGTGGTGGTTTGAATATTCTCTGGCATTGCCTTTCTTTGGGATTGGAATGAAATCTGACCTTTTCCAGTCCTGTGGCCACTGCTGAGTTTTCCAAATTTGCTGGCATATTGAGTGCAGCACTTTCACAGCATCATCTTTTAGGTTTTGAAATAGATAAACTGGAATTCCATCACCTCTAGTAGCTTTGTTCATAGTGATGCTTCCTAAGGCCCACTTGACTTTGCATTCCAGGATGTCTGGCCCTAGGTGAGTGATCACACCATCTTGATTATGTGGGTTGTGAAGATCTTTTTTTGTATAGTTCTTCTGTGTATTCTTGCCACCTCTTCTTGATATCTTCTGCTTCTGTTATGTCCATATCATTTCTGTCCTTTATTGTACTCATCTTTGCATGAAATGTTCCCTTGGTATCTCACATTTTCTTGACAACATCTCTAGTCTTTCCCATTCTCTTGTTTTCTTTGCATTGATCACTGAGGAAGGCTTTCTTATCTCTCCTTGCTCTTCTTTGGAACTCTGCATTCAAATGAGTATATCTTTTCTTTTCTGCTTTGCTTTTTGCTTCTCTTCTTTTCACAGCTATTTGTAAGACTTCCTCATACAGCCATTTTGCTTCTTTGCATTTCTTTTTCTTGGGGATAATCTTGATCTGTGCCTTCTGTACAATGTCATGAACCTCCATCCGTAGTTCATCAGGTACTCTGTCTATCAGATCTAGTCCTTTAAATCTATTTCTCACTTCCCCTATATAATTGTAAAGGATTTGATTTAGGTCATACCTGAATGGTCTAGTGGTTTCTCCTACTTTAGAGAAATGAAAATCAAAACTACAATGAGATATCACCTCACACTGGTCAAAATGGCCATCATTAAGGAGTCTACAAACACTAAATGCTGGAGAGGGCATGGAGAAAAGGGAATGTTCTTGCACTCTTGTTGGGAATGTAAATTGATACAGCCTCAATGGAAGACGGTATGGAGATTCCTAAAAACTAGGGATAAAACCATCATATGACCTAGCAGTCCCAATCCTAGGCATATACCCTGAGGAAACCAAAATTGAAAAAGACACATGTATCCCATTGTTCACTGCAACACTATTTACAATAACTAGAACATTGAAGCAACCTAGATGTCCACTGATAGATGAATGGATAAAGAATTGTGGTATATATACACAATGGAATATTACTCAGCCATAAAAAGGAACACATTTGAGTCAATTCTGAAGAGGTGGGTGAGCCTAGAACCTATTATACAGAGTGAAGTGAGTCAGAAAGAGAAAGATAAATATTGTATTCTAACAGGTATGTACAGAATTTAGAAGAATGTTACTGAAGAATTTATTTACAGGGCAGCAATGGAGAAACAGACATAGAAAATAGACTTATGGACATGGGGAGAATGGAGGAGAGGGTGAGATATGTGGAGAGAGTAACATGGAAATTACATTGCTGCTAAGTCGCTTCAGTCGTGTCTGACTCTGTGCGACACCATAGACGGCAGCCCACCAGGCTCCCCCATCCCTGGGATTCTCCAGGCAAGAACACTGGAGTGGGTTGCCATTTCCTTATCCAATACATGAAAGTGGAAAGTGAAGTCGCTCAGTTGTGTCCAACTCTTTGCAACCCCATGGACTGGAGTCTACCAGACTCCTCCGTCCATGAGATTTTCCAGGCAAGAGTACTGGAGTGGGGTGCCATGGAAACTTACATTACCATATGTAAAATAGATATCTAATGGGAATTTTCTGTATGGCTCAGGAAACTCAAACATGGGCTCTCTATCAATCTAGAGGAGTGGGATGGGGAGGGAGATGGGAGGAAGGTTCAAAAGGGCAGGGATATATGTATGCTGCTGCTGCTGCTAAGTCGCTTCAGTCGTGTCCGACTCTGTGCAACCCCATGGACAGCAGCCCACCAGGCTCCCCCATCCCTGGGATTCTCCAGGCAAGAATACTGGAGTGGGTTGCCATTTCCTTCTCCAATGCATGAAAGAGAAAAGTGAAAGTGAAGTCACTCAGTCGTGTCTGATTCCTAGCGACCACATGGACTGCAGTCTACCAGACTCCTCCGTCCATGGGATTTTCCAGGCAAGAGTACTGGAGTGGGGTGCCATGGAAACTTACATTACTATATGTAAAATAGATATCTAATGGGAATTTTCTGTATGGCTCAGGAAACTCAAACGTGGGCTCTCTATCAATCTAGAGGAGTGGGATGGGGAGGGAGATGGGAGGAAGGTTCAAAAGAGCAGGGATATATGTATACCTATGGCTTATTCATATTGAGGTTTCACAGAAAACAACATTCTGTAAAGTAATTATCCTTCAGTAAAAAAGAAAAAAAAAGCTAATGGAATATGACTTGCATGGGACATTTGATCCCTTTCTTCTTTTTGACTTCTCCTTTTTAGGATATCTATCCTATGCCTGTTTCACAGTTGTATTTCTTAAGCAATAACTTGTCTGTTTTCATGGATTCAGAGTTGGAGAAAAATTTTGCCTTAAGATGAATCATACTTGAGTCTCACCCATACATAATTTAGGTGATATTGATAGGAGATTGAGGTTGATTCTGGAATGGGTTGTGACTTTTGGACCTCATAAGAAATCCAACATACCCACACCTTGATCTCAGACTTCCAGCCAATGGAATTATGAGAAAATGAATCTCAGTTGTTAAGCCACCTAGGCTCTGATATTGTTTTATGGTAGCCATAGCAAACTAATACAGTATGTAATAGTGAAACAGAGAAGAAAATGATTAATTATATGAAATGAGACAGAGAATTGGAGAAGGGGGGTCACTCCATTGCCAGCTTTGGAGCTCACTATAACCATAATTGTTTATCTGAAAAGTTATTGAATCCACTGCAGAGTTTGGAGCAGGGAGAGGATATGATCAGAGTTATATTTTAAAAGTACCACTCTAACAGCAATGTGAAGTGTGAATTTGGGAGAGGAAAATCAATTTATGTAGATTAGTCACTTCATAATCCAGACCAAATCTTTGGTAACATGTACAGCAATAATTTTGTTATGTTTATGTATTCAGTGGGTCGGGAATTCAGACAGGAAACAGTGGGCATGGCCTGTCTCTGCTCTGACATTTTAGCTACTTAACTCTAATGGCTGGTGGTAACCAAAATCTCTTTAACCTAGGGCTATTAAGCAATCTCTTACATATTTGATGGGACTATTGACCATGTATGTGTGACCTTTCCCTGTGGCTTGAGCTTCCTCATATCATGGCAGCCATAGGGTAGCCAGGATGGATCTGGCCAGGTGCAGTAAGTTAGTGGAAAAGGTCAAGTTTCATGAGCTTTAACGACCTAGTTTAGAAGTCACATAGCATCACTTCTGCTGAACTCTACCAGGAGTAGGTTATGGATCTCTGGCTTGCATGGCTAGATGAATGGTGGTAACATTTGTTAAGATGTAGAGATGGGAATACCAGACCACCTGATCTGCCTCTTGAGAAATCTGTATGCAGGTCAGGAAGCAACAGTTAGAACTGGTTATGGAACAACAGACTGGTTCCAAATAGGAAAAGGAGTACATCAAGGCTGTATATTGTCACCATGTTTATTTAACTTATATGCAGAATACATCATGAGAAACGCTGGACTGGAAGAAACACAAGTTGGAATCAAGATTGCTGGGAGAAATATCAATAACCTCAGATATGCAGATGACACCACCCTTATGGCAGAAAGTGAAGAGGAACTAAAAAGCTTCTTGATGAAGGTGAAAGTGGAGAGTGAAAAGGTTGGCTTAAAGCTCAACATTCAGAAAATGAAGATCATGGCATCCAGTCCTATCACTACATGGGAAATAGATGGGGAAACAGTGGAAACAGTGTCAGACTTTATTTTTCTGGGCTCCAAAATCACTGCAGATGGTGACTGCAGCCATGAAATTAAAAGACGCTTACTCCTTGGAAGGAAAGTTATGACCAACCTAGATAACATATTCAAAAGCAGAGACATTATTTTGCCAACAAAGGTTCACCTAGTCAAGGCTATGGTCTTTCCTGTGGTCATGTATGGATGTGAGAGTTGGACTGTGAAGAAGGCTGAGCGCCGAAGAATTGATGCTTTTGAACTGTGGTGTTGGAGAAGACTCTTGAGAGTGCCTTGGACTGCAAGGAGATCCAACCAGTCCATTCTGAAGGAGATCAGCCCTGGGATTTCTTTGGAAGGAATGATGCTAAAGCTGAAACTCCAGTACTTTGGCCACGTGATGCAAAGAGTTGACTCATTGGAGAAGACTCTGATGCTGGGAGGGATTGGGGGCAGGAGAACGGGACGACAGAGGATGAGATGGCTGGATGGCATCACTGACTCGATGGATGTGAGTGTGAGTGACCTCTGGGAGTTGGTGATGGTCAGGGAGGCCTGGCGTGCTGCGATTCATGGAGTCGCAAAGAGTCGGACACGACTGAGCGACTGATCTTATCTGAGAGCCCTACAGTGTCATTAACCATCAGGGAAATGCAAATCAAAGCCACAGTGAAGTGTTACTTCACACCTGTTAGAATGGCCATCATCTAAAAGACAAAAATAATTTTGTCAGTCCCCTCAGCCTCTGCTGCTGCCAGTGTTCTGGCACCACTTCGCCACCTGGCACTGGAGGTCCTCTGCTGGGGCAAAGGGCGGGAGCAGGGGTGGCTGGTAGGGGTGCCTAACAGGGGTGGCAGCATCTTGTCTTCAAGGGATCAGGCCAAAAAGAAAATATAACAAATGCTGGTGCAGATTTGGAGAAAAGGGAACCTTCGTGCACTCTTGGTGGAATTGTAAATTGGTACAGTCATTAGAGAAAACAGGATGGAGGCTCCTCAAAATATTAAAAATGAAGCTACCATATGATTCAGCAATTCCATTTCAGTTATATCTCTCAATAAGTTGAAAGGACCTAATGAATTGTTTTTGAAATCTATGTAGAAAATGCTATATATGTATATATATATATATATAAATGTATAAAATCCCTAGCATCCCACTGAAGTGTATGTAAAAGTGAATGTGTTAGTCACTCAGTCGTGTCTGACTCTTTACTACCCCATGGACTGTAGCCACCTAGGTTCCTCTGTCCATGGGGATTCTCCAGGAAAGAATACTGGAGTGGGTTGCCGTTCTCTTCTCCAGAAAATCTTTCCAACCCAGGAATCAAATCTGGGTCTGCCACATTGCAGGCAGATAATTTACTGTCTGATCACCGAGGAAACTAAAGGAGGTCAATAAATAATTGTTGCCATGAATGCCAGATGTCAAAGAGTAAACCTGACATCCAGGTGAACCAGATCACATGATATAAAATGCTTCCTTAAAGACAGCATTTGGCATCCAAATTGAGGGAAGTGAGTATAATGATACCTGACCTCTGAGACTGTGTTCTTATTTGCTAGTTCTTTTCTGCAGCCAACGCCAAGGCGTTTGGGTGATCAGAAAACAGAGGAGGCCATTTCTCTGCTAAGGCAGATCCCTCTGTGACAGCTTTTACCCTCTTTTTTCTCTTTCCCAGTAAAAAATGTTTCTACTGTTCAAGTGCACATGACATCTTGTTCTCAATGAAAAGAAAGGACAATACTATGAATGCCCACAGAGATGAAGCTCTCACCATCTCCTGGTAGATTTGAGGTCTGGACACATGCAGCCCTATCCCCTTCTTTTCCTTCTGGGGACAAATTGCAGTTTTTTCTCCCAGTCCCTTAGCAGGTGGACATTTTAAAATTAAAATTTATTTATTTTTAATTGGAGAATAATTGTTTTACATTATTGTATTGGTTTCTGCCATATATCAACATGAATCAGTCATAGATATACATATGTCCTCTCTCTCCTGAACCTCCTTCCCACCTCCCACCTCCAACTCCCATCCCATCCCTCTAGGTTGTCACAATGCACCAGCTTCCACTAGAAATGTATTTTACACACATGGAAGTGTAAATGATGTCAGTGCTACTCTCTCAATTCATCCCACCCTCTCCTTTCCACCCTGTGTCCAGAAATCTGTTCTTTGTCTGCATCTCCATTGCTGCCCTGCAGATATGCATGAAGAGATTTTTGATGTATTGTCTTTTAGTTTCTTACTGAAATCAGAGTTTTAACAAGTTGAAGTCTTATTCATTTGGGAAGCATGATAGGCAGAGTAATGGCCTCCAATGACATTCATGTCCAAATCCTTGGACCCTGTCAATGTATTATCTTTCTGGATAAAATGGCCTCTGCAAAATTCAGTTAAGGGCCTTGAGATGGAGAGGTGATCCTTGATAAACTGAATGGGCCCTAAATATGATCACAAGGAAAATTCACAAAAGGGAATGTTTGCTTCCTGGGTGTAGACAGTGGAAGATGTGACTGTGAAGAAATGATTAGGGAGGTGCACGTTTGCTGGCTCTGAAGGCAAAGGAAAGGTCCATAAACCAAGGCATGTAGATATCCTCTGGCAGTGGAAATTGGCAAAGAAATGGATTCTCCTGTAGCATCCCGAGAAGATACACAGGCCTGTTGATACTTTGATTTTATTCCCTGTTTGAGTTCTCATCCACAGAAATGTGGTATAACAAATATGTGTTGTATAGTTTTAACCATTAAGTTTGTGGTAATTTGTTATAGCAGCCTCGGGAAACAGAGACAAGAAGGAATCTGGGCATAGCCCCAGGGACAATTCTGACCATCATTTCTCTCAGCGTGTCTCTGACTGTCCAACCAAGTTTCATCCTCAGTCTGTACCAGTGGAGTCTGCGTTCAGCCCATCACTGAATTAGAGAAGCTAGGAATGCTCCAAGAACAGGATAGTTGGAGAACCTGACCCCACCAACACTACCACTGACATCATATCAGAAGGTGGTGGAGAATGCAGCTCACCAAAGGCCAGGCATGAGTGAGTCCCTTGGTTGATATTTTGCACTCAATAAGCCAGTATTCCCAGCCCAGCCAGTCCCCTTTGAACATGTGCCATTCTCTGAACCACCCTGGTTCTGAACCACTCTCCTCACTGTTCTGGAGTGCAGACATCCACCTCCTTATCGTGTCCTCACATACAGAAAGAGTGAGGGAGCTCCTCTTTTTATGAAAGCACTGATCTCATCAAGGGAGCTCTACCATCATGACCTAATCATCTTCCAAAGCCCCACCTCCAAAAACTATCCTCTGGGGATTAGGGCTCAACATATTAATTTTCTGGAGGACACAAGCATTCAGTCCATAAGAATCATTTTTTTCCCCCTCTAATTTTCCCTGAAAACCACCAAAGTGGTTAAAAGCCTGTAGTTTCATCTTGGCCACCTTGATCTGTCTCTTTTGGACACTGATCCAGGCTATTCCTGAATCCCAAATTAGTTAAGAAATAAGCTTACACTAAACAAAGTTAGCTAAAATCTAGAGATACATTGAGTGTGTTAGGAAGGGAGAAGTTAAGTTTTACCCTGTTATCTTGCCAATTCTTTATCGCTTCTGTGTTAAAGTACTGAAATTATTACCAGGGTAAAATGAAATAGAACTGAAATCTCATAAGAAAATTCTGCAATAAAAAATTATACTCATGGTGATATAACTCATGTTAACTAACAAAAATGACTCCAAATTACTTTAAAAATATAATATTTTCTGCAATATTTGACAGCTCTTTCCTAGAGCTACACAGCCATCCAGAATTTATCTAGGGATTACATTTTTCTCAGGAAAGTGAATTGATGTGACAATTTTTAGAGTTTTATTTATTCTATCTAGTTTTATTACCAGATGGATATAGTCTTATACATGTGTATATTTTAAAATGTTTATATATTATAGCAAAATGACATTAAATACAATTAACAACAACAAAAAATGTGTGACTTCTGAAAGATTCCTCTAATATCTAGGTAATTTTTTAGCAATTATTTTTCTAGGTCATGATTTATTTGTGCCATTAAAGAGTTAAAAATATTAAAGTGATATCTATACAGAAACCATACATTTGTAAAATATGCTAGAAATTGTATTGGAATTTAGTTTTAAATCTCTGTCAGAGAGAGATAAAATCAATGAGCTTTATTAAGGGAAGGATGATACAAAGATTGGGCAGGCTGGAGTAAGAATTTGTACTAACTTGAGAACTGAAAAATTTGACTAGAGTAATTTTACAAAACTTACACTTTTTCCTATAAAATAGGACATTAGAGGTAGTTGGGGAAAAGAATGTGATATAATTATTGTAAAGATGTAGAAAAATTAAATTGGCAATGATTTATAGTGTGATGAAATTGTTGCTCTATACATCAGTATGAATCTGGAAAAGTCTTTAGTTTAATCAGCAATGGAGAAGATGCAGAGAGATTCTAAATGAAGCCTTTACTAAGCGTGCCTAAAACAGTTTTGGTTACCATTGACGGGGATGCTCAGCTGTGTCCTAATCTTTCAGTCCTATTGATTATAGCTCACCAGGCTACTCTGCCCATGGAATTTTCCAGGCAAGAATACTGGAGTGGGGTGCCAGGGGATCTTCCCAACTCAGGGATTGAACCTGTGTCACTTGTCTTCTGCATTGGCAGGTGGATTCTTTACCACGAGCATCACCTGGAAAACTCTGTAGTTACCACAATCAGCTAAAAAGTGATCTCGTTTTTGCTAAATAATAGTCTTATGACCTTGGGAAAGTTACCTTTCCTGAACTTAAAATCATTTATGGTACATAGCATGCAACCCACTCCAGTGTTCTTGCCTGGAGAATCCCAGGGATGAGGGAGCCCGGTGGGCTGCAGTCCATGGGGTCGCTAAGAGTCGGACATGACTGAGCTACTTCACTTTCACTTTTCACTTTCATGCATTGGAGAAGGCAATGGCAACCCACTCCAGTGTTCTTGCCTGGAGAATCCCAGGGATGGGGGAGCCTGGTGGGCTGCCGTCTATGGGGTCGCACAGAGTCGGACACGACTGAAGTGACTTAGCAGCAGCAACGTGCTTTCAATAAATGTAGTTTTTTTTTCCTCATCCTCTTCATGAATTTGTAAGAATTTTCTAGTCTCATAGACCATAAGTATACCTCTAGGTCAAGGATAGCAAGCAGTCTTCATACCACACATCAGCTTAACCAAAGAATGAGCAGAGGAGGCAGGCATGACTTCAAGAAATATCTTTTCTATCTGCTGCTCATATTTGTTAAAGGACAGAAAGATTGGTTATTTTTTAGCTATGTTTTAGTCTGTTTTGGTTCAACAGTACATTTCTTTCCTGTACCATTGATGAAATATCCTTGAAGACATGAATCCTTGGTGGTGGTTTAGTGACTAAGTCATGTCTGAGTCTTGTGACTCCATGGACTGTAGCCTGCCAGGGTCCTCTGTCCATGGGATTCTCCAGGCAAGAATACTGGAGTGGGTTACCATTTCCTTCTCCAGGGTATCTTCCCAACCTAGGAATTGAACCCAGGTCTCCTGCATTGCAGTCAGATTCTTTATTGACTGGGCTATGAGGGAAGTCCCACCTATTGTATTTAGCATAACTCATGCTATTATTGGAGAAGGAAATGGCAACCCACTCCAGTGTTCTTGCCTGGAGAATCCCAGGGACGGGGGAGCCTGGTGAGCTTCCATCTGTGGGGTCGCACAGAGTCGGACACGACTGAAGTGACTTAGCAGCAGCAGCAGCAGCAGCAGCAGCAGCAGCAGCAGCACACTATTATACATAAACAATTTGCATGATTACACAATAAAATAACTTTAGGAAAGAAATACAGAGAACCACAGAAATATTAACTAATATAGTATTATGTTTTTATTTTACAAAATCTTTTTTTTTTTTATGCTTTCACATCTTTTTGTCAATAAGGCTGAAAAGCTTATAATATTGACTGAGGTTTAGATTAGTCATGTTAAATATTTTCACTGTGAATAATACTTTTTTAAAAAATTAAAATATAGTTGACATATGCCATTTTGTAAATTTAAGGTGCACAGCATGTTGGTTTGATACATTTATTTATTGCAATATGATTATCACCATAGCATTAATATTTCTATTGATCCATAAATGTATTCATTTTTAAAATGCTACAGGAAGGGGAAATTGAAAGGAATTGTTAGTTCAGTCAGTCTTGACTGATTGCCTAACATGTGCTAGTCCCTGTGAGACAGGCTGGGACCTGGGACTTTGCTGCAGTGCTGGACAAATGTCTCCTCGTGAGAAACAGAATACAAAGAAACTATAAGGAATTAAAAGCAGGTTCATGCATGCCCAGATGGGGAAAATTGTGAACAATAAAATTTTTAAAAAGACCAAAAACCCAACTGCATTTCTGAGGTGCCATGCAAAAGCAGGGTACTGCACATGTACCCTGAACACAGCACCACCAAAGAAGTGGGCAGAACTCCTAAGTCACCTCTTCTGCCTGACCCCTAGACCTGCGCCTACATCAGTGCATATAAGGAACCAGCTTGCTCCTCCTTGGAGAGCAAGCAAGGGCACATGTTACTTGACTTGTTTCCCTCATGCTACAGCATGAGTCTCAATAAAGCCTTGCCTGAATTTCTCATCTGGCCTCTTAACAATTTCTATTGATTAAAGAGTCCAAGAATCCAGATCAGTAAAATCTACGCTAAGGCCTGGGTTCACAAGTCCTGCATTTAATGCCCTTTCTGCTCTGTTGGAGACACATTGCACATGGGATTCAGGGTAGGTATTCCAGAAAGAAGGAACTATCAATATGTGATGCAGTGACCATTCTTGGGGCCACAGTATCTATTTTTGTGTACACATCAGTGTGAGGCATTGAAGCTATATGGTAGATATGCTCCTAGGGGTCATTATTGGTAAAGTCATTTTTCACATGGATGGGCTTTAGATACTGATGGGCTTAAACAAGGATAAGATGAGTTATCTGTTGAACAAGGAGGAGGGATTTGGGGCTGGCTATGACCAGACTCAGAGATCCAGGTGAGGGTCTGAACTAACACAGCAGATATGGAGAAGAGTGATTCAACAGGTTTAGTTACTGACAAATGGTGCAGGGTGTTGAGAGAGTAGGAAGAAGCAGGGCTTTAGAGGGTGGGAATGATACAGTATGAGTTCAGTTTTGGACAAGGAGATTGTGAGGTGCTGGTGGCGAATCAGGATAAGCAACCTGCTCTGGAGCCTGTCACAAGAATGGGCGGTCTCAATTGTTGGGTACTTTCTTCAAATGCTGTTTTAATTAGAAACAGAGAGAGTATATACATTACAAAGTTAGCTTACATCCAAACCAGTCTTAGTCCTCAAGTGTGATGGTTAATTTTATGTGCTGACTCGGCTGGGCTGCAGTGCTCAGTTATTTGTATTGCGTCAAACATTATTGTGCATGTTTTTATGGATGTTTAGGATGAGATTCCTATTTCAATCCATGGACTTTAAGTAAAGCAGTTTATTCTTTATAATGTGGGTGGGCCTCCTGAATCAGTTAATGGCCTTAATAGAATAAACACTGACCTCCCCTGAGCAAGAAGTTATTCTGTTAGCATATTGCCTTTTTACTTAAACTGTAAATTTTCCTGTGTTTCCAACCTGATGCCTCCTTCATCACATTTTGGACTCAGCAAACAACTACAGTCACATGAACCAGCTCCCTCAATTCCTAAAAACTCTCTCTCTCTCTGAATATATACATATATTTGTTTTTGTTGTTCAGTTGCTCAGGCATGTCTGAGATTTTGCCCCTCCACAGACTGCAGCATGCCAGTCTTCCCTGTCTTTCACCATCTCCCAAAGTTTACTCGAACTCATGTCTATTGAGTCAGTAATTCCATCCAACCATCTCATCCTCTGTCGTCCCCTTCTCCTCCTGCCCTCAATCTTTCCCAGCATCAGGGTCTTTCCCACTGAGTCATCTCCTCTCATCAGGTGGCCAAAGTATTAGAGTTTCAGCTTCAACATCAGTCCTTTCAATGAATATTCAGGGTTGATTTCCTTCAGGACTGACTGGGTTGACCTCCTTGCTGTCCAGCAGACTTTCAAGAGTCTTCTCCAGCACCACAGTTTGAAAACATCCATTCTTTGGTGCTGAGCCTTCTTCATGATCCAACTTTAACATCTGTACATGATTACTGGAGAAACCGTAGTTTTGACTATACAGACCTTTGTCAGCAAAGTAATGTCTCTGCTTTTTAATATGCTGTCTGGGTTTGTCAAGATCCCCGGGAGAAGGGAAAGGCTATCCACTCCAGTATTCTGGCCTGGAGAATTCCATAGGCTATACAGTCCATGGGGTTGCAAAGAGTTGGACACGACTGAGGGACTTTCACTTTCACTTTCTGGATTTGTCATAGCTTTTCTTCCAAGGAGCAAGCGTCTTTTAATTTCATGGCTACAATCACCTTCCTCAGTGATTTTGGAGCCCCCCAAAATAAAGTAAGTCACTGTTTCCATTGCTTCTGTTTGCCATGACATGATGGGGCCAGATGCCATGATCTTGGTTTTTTGAATGTTGAGTATTTCACTCTCCTCTTTCACATTCATCAGGAAGCTCTTTAGTTCCTCTCTGCTTTCTGTCATAAGGGTGGTGTTGTCTGCATATCTAAGGCTTCTGATATTTCTCCTGGCAGTCTTGACTCCAGCTTGTGCTTCATCCAGCCCAGCATTTTGCATGATGTACTCTTCACAGAAATTAAATAAGCAGAGTGGAAATATACAGCTTTGACATGCTCCTTTCCCAATTTTGAACCAGTCTATTGTTCCATGTCCTATTCTAACTGTTGATTCTTGACTTGCGTATAGGTTTCTCAGGAGGCAGTTTAAGGTGGTCTGGTATTTCCATGTCTTGAAGAATTTTCCAAAGTTTGTTGTGATCCACACAGTCGAAGATTTTGGTGTAATCAATAAAGCAGAAGTAGATGTTTTTCTGTTATTCTCTTGCTTCAATTCAGTTCAGTTCAGTCACTCAGTCGTGCCCGACTCTTTGTGACCCCATGGATCACAGAACGTCAGGCATCACTGTCCATCACCATCTCCCAGAGTTCACTCAAACTCACGTCGAATGAGTCAGTGATGCCATCCAGCCATCTCATCCTCTGTCATTCCCTTCTCCTCCTGCCCCCAATCCCTCCCAGCATCAGAGTCTTTTCCAATGAGTCAACTCTTTGCATGAGGTGGCCAAAGTATTGGAGTTTCAGCTTTAGCATAATTCCTTCCAAAGAACACCTAGGGCTGATCTCCTTCAGAATGGACTGGTTGGATCTCCTTGCAGTCCAAGGGACTCTCAAGAGTCTTCTCCAACACCACAGTTCAAAAGCATCAATTCTTCGGTGCTCAGCCTTCTTCACAGTCCAGCTCTCACATCCATACATGACCACAGGAAAGACCATAGCCTTGACTAGGCGAACCTTTGTTGGCAAAGTGATGTCTCTGCTTTTGAATATGCTATCTAGGTTGGTCATAACTTTCCTTCCAAGGAGTAAGCGTCTTTTAATTTCATGGCTGCAGTCACCATCTGCAGTGATTTGGGAGCCCAGAAATATAAAGTCTGACACTGTTTCCACTGTTTCTCCATCTATTTCCCATGTAGTGATGGGACCAGATGCCATGATCTTCGTTTTCTGAATGTTGAGCTTTAAGCCAACCTTTTCACTCTCCACTTTCACTTTCATCAAGAGGCTTTTTAGTTCCTCTTCACTTTCTGCCATAAGGGTGGTATCATCTGCATATCTGAGGTTATTGATATTTCTCCCAGCAATCTTGATTCCAGCTTGTGTTTCCTCCAGTCCAGCATTTCTCATGATGTACTCTGCATATAAGTTAAATAAACATGGTGACAATATACAGCCTTGACGTACTCCTTTTCCTATTTGGAACCAGTCTGTTGTTCCATGACCAGTTCTAACTGTTGCTTCCTGACCTGCATACAGATTTCTCAAGAGGAAGATCAGGTGGTCTGGTATTCCCATCTCTCTCAGAATTTTCCACAGTTTATTGTGATCTACACAGTCAAAGGCTTTGGCATAGTCAATAAAGCAGAAATAGATGTTTTTCTGGAACTCTCTTGCCTTTTCCATGATCCAGCGGATGTTGGCAATTTGACCTCTGGTTCCTCTGCCTTTTCTAAATACAGATTGAACTTCAGGAAGTTCACAGTTCACATATTGCTTAAGCCTGGCTTGGAGAATTTTGAGCATTACTTTACTAGCATGTGAGATGAGTGCAATTGTGCGGTAGTTTGAGCACTCTTTGGTATTGCCTTTCTTTGGGATTGGGATGAAAACTGACCTCTTCCAATCTTGTGGCCACTGCTGAGTTTTCCAAATTTGCTGGCATAATGAGTGCAGCACTTTCACAGCATCATCTTTCAGGATTTGGAATAGCTCCACTGGAATTCCATCACCTCCACTAGCTTTGTTCGTAGTGATGCTTTCTAAGGCCCACTTGACTTCACATTCCAGGATGTCTGGCTCTAGGTCAGTGATCACACCATCATGATTATCTGGGTCGTGAAGCTCTTTTTTGTACACTTCTTCTGTGTATTCTTGCCACCTCTTCTTAATATCTCCTGCTTCGATTAGGTCCATACCATTTCTGTCTTTTATCGAGCCCATTTTTGCATGAAATGTTCCTTTGGTATCTCTGATTTTCTTGAATAGATCCTTAGTCTTTCCCATTCTGTTGTTTTCCTCTATTTCTTTGCATTGATCGCTGAAGAAGGCTTTCTTATCTCTTCTTGCTATTCTTTGGAACTCTGCATTCAGATGTTTATATCTTTCCTTTTCTCCTTTGCTTTTGGCTTCTCTTCTTTTTGCAGCTATTTGCAAGGCCTCCCCAGACAGCCATTTTGCTTTTTTGCATTTCTTTTCCATGGGGATGGTCTTGATCCCTGTCTCCTGTACAATGTCATGAACCTCATTCCATAGTTCATCAGGCACTCTATCTATCAGATCTAGGCCCTTAAATCTATTTCTCACTTCCACTGTATAATCATAAGGGATTTGATTTAGGTCATACCTGAATGGTCTAGTGGTTTTCCCTACTTTCTTCAATTTCAGTCTGAATTTGGCAATAAGGAGTTCATGGTCCGAGCCACAGTCAGCTCCTGGTCTTGTTTTTGCTGACTGTATAGAGCTTCTCCATCTTTGGCTGCAAAGAATATAATTGATCTGATTTCGGTGTTGACCATCTGGTGATGTCCATGTATAGAGTCTTCTCTTGTGTTGTTGGAAGAGGGTATTTGTTATGACCAGTGCATTTTCTTGGCAAAACTCTGTTAGTCTTTGCCCTGCTTCATTCCGTATTCCAAGGCCAAATTTGCCTGTTACTCCAGGTGTTTCTTGACTTCCTACCTTTGCATTCAAGTCCCCTATAATGAAAAGGACATCTTTTTTGGGTGTTAGTTCTAAAAGGTCTTGTAGGTCTTCATAGAACCGCTCAACTTCAGCTTCTTCAGCATTACTGGTTGGGGCATAGATTTGGATTACTGTGACATTGAATGGTTTGCCTTGGAAACGAACAGAGATCATTCTGTCGTTTTTGAGATTGCATCCAAGTACTGCATTTCGGACTCTTTTGTTGACCATGATGGCCACTCCGTTTCTTCTGAGGGATTCCTGCCCACAGTAGTAGATATAATGGTCCTCTGAGTTAAATTCACCCATTCCAGTCCATTTTAGTTCGCTAATTCTTAGAATGTCAACATTCACTCTTGCCATCTCTTGTTTGACCACTTCCAATTTGCCTTGATTCATGGACCTGACATTCCAGGTTCCTATGCAATATTGCTCTTTACAGCATCGGACTTTGCTTCTATTACCAGACACATCTACAGCTGAGTATTCTTTCTGCTTTGGTTCCATCCCTTCATTCTTTCTGGAGTTATTTCTCCACTGACCTCCAGTAGCATATTGGGCCTCTACTGACCTGGGGAGTTTCTCTTTCAGTATCCTATCATTTTGCCTTTTCATACTGTTCATGGGGTTCTCAAGGCAAGAATACTGAAGTGGTTTGCCATTCCCTTCTCCAGCGGACCACACCCTGTCAGATCTCTCCACCATGACCCGCCCATCCTGGGTTGCCCCAGGGGCATGGCTTAATTTCATTGAGTTAGACAAGGCTGTGGTCCTGGTTTGATTAGATTGACTAGTTTTCTGTGAGTATGGTTTCAGTGTATTTGCCCTCTGGTTCCTCTGCCTTTACTAAATCCAGCTTGCACATCTGGAAGTTCTCGATTCACATACAGTTGAACACACACACACACATGTGCATGTGTATGTGTATAAAATTTCCTGATATTTTTGCACACTCATGCATGTACTTTTATAAAATGAGATTATGGAGAAAATGGAAATGAAACCAATATCTCAAATGGATATCTCTGCCCCTATTTCTGTGATTACTATTGGCTTTGAGCAATTTTCCATTATTTTCATTGTCTTCACTAGTCATCAGTGTTTTCCTTCCTTGTAAGTTTTGTTTGTAATCTTTGCTCATTCATTCAGTTGATGGTTTTTGATGGCTTTTTCTTCATGATTCATATGATTTTTTTGTATTCTAAGATTATTATTTATCAATTTGTATATTCCAAATTATTTACTTTTGAACTGTTTCAACTGCCTTTTATTATGTATATGTGGGTATAAATTTTATTTCAATTTTATTTCAACTCTCTTGAGTTTTTAATGGCTCACTAGTTATGTTTTATAGTTCTGAAATTGAGGTTACTAAGGGAATAATAAATTAAACTCTTACTTTCCTTTTAAACACCTGTTTTAAAGATGAAACAGTTCATCTTTCCATGACTTCACCTTTCATTTTTAATTGAATTATTTCCTCTTTAAATCCTTGCATATTTATTGGAAGGACTGATGTTGAAGCTCAGGCTCTAATACATTGGCCATCTGATGTGAAGAACTGACTCATTTGAAAAGACCCTGATGCTGCGCAAGATTGAAGGCAGGAGGAAAAGGGGATGACAGATTATGAGATGGCTGGATGGCATAACTGACTTGATGGACATGAGTTTGAGTAAGCTCTCAGAGTTGGTGTTAGACAGGGAAGCCTGGTGTGCTGCAGTCCATGGGATCTCAAATAGTTGGACATGACTGAGCAACTGAACTGATTTCCTTATTGGAAGATTATGTTACTAAAACTCTTTACAGCCAGTTTCACAGAAATAAATGATTTAAAAGTCTATTTTTCTTGATAAAGAATCACACAAATTTCTTTGTAAAAAAACATGATGTTGAAATTTAACAATTTTCCCCAACTGATTCTTTAAATGCAGACCTTTATTCAATTATTCCTGTGCAGTAGATCTTATTAATTTTCACATTCTCATCTCCTGTGTCCTCACCATGCTCCTGGCATAGTGCCAGCTACATGGAGACTTGGGGAGAGACAGGCTTCCTTAGCAATAGCAGTGTAGATAGTATAGGGTTTCCTAGAATGCTAAACTGCTGTGAACCAAATTTCTGGGGGCCTGACTTGCAGCATCCCTGCAGTCATTAGGTCATGCCCAAGCTTGAGAAATCCTTCCACTATCTCCTTTTCTTAGTGGCGACTCATCAGTGTTGCAATTCACAGTTAACAAATATTACCATAACCCTTATACCTCTATGAGCTGGAGAAGAGAAATAGTTATGGTTCCTGGTGCACTTACAGAACCTAGTGAGATGAATGAATTCAGGACTCACTCTGCAGTGCATGTTTTCATGATATTGTAATAGGGAAGAAGCAATCAGTCTCTATGTTGGATTGTTTTTTTTTACCTTAACCTTAATATTCTATTACTTTTCAGTTCAGTTCAGTCACTCAGTCATGTCCGACTCTTTGCGACCCCATGAATCACAGCACGCCAGGCCTCCCTGTCCATCACCATTCCCGGAGTTCACCCAGACTCATGTCCATCGAGTCTGTGATGCCATCTGCCATCTCATCCTCTGTCATCCCCTTCTCCTCCTGCCCCCAATCCCTCTCAACATCAGGGTCTTTTCCAATGAGTCAACTCTTTGCATGAGGTGGCCAAAGTACTGGAGTTTCAGCTTTAGCATCATTCCTTCCAAAGAAATCCCAGGGCTAATCTCCTTCAGAATGGACTGGTTGGATCTCCTTGCAGTCCAGGGCACTCTCAAAAGTCTTCTCCAACACCACAGTTCAAAAGCATCAATTCTTTGGTGCTCAGCCTTCTTCACAGTCCAACTCTCACATCCATACATGACCACAGGAAAAACCATAGCCTTGACTAGGCGAACCTTTGTTGGCAAAGTAACGTCTCTGCTTTTGAATATGCTATCTAGGTTGGTCATAACTTTCCTTCCAAGGAGTAAACATCTTTTAATTTCATGGCTGCAGTCACCATCTGCAGTGGTTTGGGAGCCCAGAAAAATAAAGTCTGACACTGTTTCCACTGTTTCTCCATCTATTTCCCATGAAGTGATGGGACTGGATGCCATGATCTTCGTATTCTGAATGTTGAGCTTTAAGCCAACCTTTTCACTCTCCACTTTCACTTTCATCAAGAGGCTCTTTAGTTCCTCTTCACTTTCTGCCATAAGAGTGATGTCATCTGCCTATCTGAGGTTATTGATATTTCTCCCGGCAATCTTGATACCAGCTTGTGCTCCTTCCAGTCCAGCATTTCTCAAGATGTACTCTGCATATAAGTTAAATAAGCAGGGTGACAATATCCAGCCTTGATGTACTCCTTTTCCTATTTGGAACCAGTCTGTTGTTCCATGTCCAGTTCTAACTGTTCCTTGCTGACCTGCGTACAGATTTCTCAAGAGGCAGATCAGGTGGTCTGGTATTCCCATCTCTTTCAGAATTCCCCACAGTTTATTTGATCCACACAGTCAAAGGCTTTGGCATAGTCAATAAAGCAGAAATAGATCTATTACTTTTGCTACTAGGTAAAACATTGCCCAAAGCCTGAAATATGCAGGCTCAAGATTCTGACCAGAACCAACTCAAGGTTTTGATCTTTAAAGATCCCTTTTCCATTTATAGAGAGATAAAAAGTTGCAGAACAGAGAATAATACTCTGTCATGTTGGAGGATTACAGAAACATTATAGCTTGACCTACTATTGTAAGAACAAAGGATTCTGAGACCAAGAAGCATGAAACAACCAATAATAACCTTTCCCCTTTTAATATAACAGAATCCTAAATTCTCACATGGTTAAGACGGTTTTTTGGGACAGTAGTCCACCATCTTCTTGGTCCATGGGCTTTCCAATAAAGTCACTATTCCTTGCCCCAACAACTCTTCTCAATTTATTGACCCATCTTGAGGCAAGTAGTATGAGCTTGGATTCAGTAAAAATGTTGGATATTGGTTCCCTTTTCAAGATTTGTGGGAAAATTATGAAAGAAAATACCGAAGAGAAAGAAAATACTTTTTCCTAGCATATTCAAAAGCAAAGACGTTACTTTGCCAACAAAGTTCATCTAGTCAAAGCTATGGTTTTTCCTGTGGTCATGTATGGATGTGAGAGTTGGACTGTGAAGAAGGCTGAGCGCCAAAGAATTGATGCTTTTGAACTGTGGTGTTGGAGAAGACTCTTGAGTGCCTTGGACTGCAAGGAGATCCAACAAGTCCATTCTGAAGGAGATCAGCCCTGGGATCTCTTTGGAGGGAATGATGCTAAAGCTGAAACTCCGGTACTTTGGCCACCTCATGCAAAGAGTTGACTCATTGGAAAAGACCCTGATGTTGAGGGGGATTGGGGGCAGGAGGAGAAGGGGACGACAGAGGATGAGATGGTGGATGGCATCACAGACTCGATGGACTTGAGTCTGGGTGAACTCCGGGAACTGGTGATGGACAGGGAGGCCTGTTGTGCTATGATTCATGGGGTCGCAAAGAGTCGGACACGACTGAGCGACTGAACTGAACTGAACACAATGTTTATATATAATGGATTAATCGTAGACAATGAACAGACTAGCTGGCCAAAACAGAGGGTCATTTTCTATTAGTATTTATCAGTCCTCACTCTTAGTGGTTGAAATGAACACGAAGGTCCTGACCTTTATCCTGTGCTCATTCTGGCAGATCCCACACTTGTTTCCTCTGCCCCAGATCTCCTCCTTGCCCAGCCTCTGGTCTGCCAACATGGCCCTATTCCTGATTCCGCACAAAGTTCCAGACACAGCCCTTCCCTAATGAGGCAGAAAGCCTTAGTGCCCAAAGCACAGAGCTTACATTCCTTCTATTTAATAAAAATTGAGGACCTGATGTTGAAAGAAAAGAAGTATTGGTTGATAATCCGCTGTGAGCTACAGAATTAGCAGGCCTCAGGAAGTGACAAGGTGGGCCAGTTTATAGATTTCCAAGACCCAGAAGTTGAATATGTCTTAGAGACAAAGTAGGCAGTCAGGGTAATCTCAGGTGTGGTGACAAGCGTGGACATGTAACCAAGAATAATGGTATCTGTCTATCGATTCTAGATTTCAGATATAGAATTTCCATGTCTGGGAAGCAAAATCTTAGCCCAGGAGGAAATTAATTACGAGAAAGAGGTGAGCACTCACCTACTAGAGTAATAACTGGTAGCACATGTTGCTGGCCATAATGGTGAGCAATTCTGACCAGGAGGTAGGAGCTTTATGAGAAGAATCACTGGATTCAGGTTCAGAACATACAAACCCCAATGACAGGACATGTCCATCATTTTCTCAAGGGACAAGTTAGTTCTACAACAATTAAGGACTGGGCCAAAAGTGCAATCTGAATGAAATGGCACGTCACAACAAAGGGACAAAGACTCCAGTAGGGTACGTGAATTTTATTTCTTCAAAATAAGAACCTTTTTCATTCAAAAATTCCACTCAGTTCAGAGGAATTGATCATTGAAATGCAGAAAAAGGAAACAAAACATTACATTATCACCTAAGAAGGTTTAACTCCCACCAAGGTACTACATAAAAATAATGATTTCTGAATACGCATGTTTATGGAAAATGGTTCTTATAAACAGCAATCTCTGACAGTCTGTCAGCAAGTACATTGGGGTGAACTAGGATGAGGAAGGATTAGGTGAAGGAAAGAAAAACTATATGATCTTTAAATTAAACATTAAGAACTTTGTTTTTTGAAAAAGGAAACTCTTCCCTATTTGCACACATATAATGTATATTTTATATATACATGTGTATATGTGTAATATATGTCTCTACCTATCTATTTATCTATCTTATCTGTATTATCTATTTTTCATATCTATCACCTCTCTCTCTCTCTCTCTCTCGGACAACTCCATGAGCAGGCAGGGGAGGGAATCCCATGCATGCCAGGGGTCCACCTAGGTAAACACTCTCTGGATTAAGAAACCAAGTGTGGTGAGCTAAATAATAGCCTCCAAAGACAACCAAGTCCTAATCTCTGGAACTTGCAAATGTTGCTGCTGCTGCTGCTAAGTCGCTTCAGTCGTGTCTGACTCTGTGCGACCTCATAGACGGCAGCCCACCAGGCTTCCCATCCCTGGGATTCTCCAGGCAAGAACACTGGAGTGGGTTGACATTTCCTTCTCCAATGCATGAAAGTGAAAAGTGAAAGTGAAGTCGCTCAGTCGTACCTGACTCTAGCGACCCATGGACTGCAGCCTACCAGGCTCCTCGATCCATGGGATTTTCCAGGCAAAAGTACTGGAGTGGGGTGCCATTGTCTTCTCTGTTGCAAATGTTACCTTGTATTAAAAAGTGATTTTCTGATGTAATAATTATTTTGCAGTGGGGAGGTTACCTTTGCTTATCATAGTGGGACCTAAATACATCACCAAATATCCTTGTAAAACAAAGGCAGAGGGGGATTTGACTACAGAAGTAGGAGACAGAAGCGAGAGGTTGGGGTGCTGCAAGGAAAGGGTTAGGAGCTGAGGAATCCAGGCAGTGTCTGGAAGCTAGAACGATGAGGAAACAGACTTTTCCCTAGAACCTCCAAAATGAATCAGCTCTTATGACACCTTGATTTGAGCTGAGTCTGATTTCACACTTCTGGCCTACAGAACTTTAGGAGAATAAATCTCTGATCTTTAAAGGGCCAATTTTGTGGTAATCTGTTCCAGCAGTCATTGGAACATAATAATCAAAGAAATAATAGAGGTTCTTTCTTCCTTGAGTATAGATTTCATGTGATGACACACACTATTCAGAGCATCTGGGATCAGCAATGAATCTGTGAATCACTTTTTATGATTGAAAACCTTTAATGCAAGGGAATGGGACCTCACAGTGTGGAGATTGGTACTAACTCTGGGTGTTGGAGTCTTGACTTCTCTCATATTTCAGATGAGGGTCTTAGGTTTAATCCCAAATCCTTTATGCACCTATGTGAGATTGAGCCTAAACTCTACCAGGCATTCTGATAAAAGTTCAGAAAAGGAAACTCACTAATAAGATTCCAGGTCTCCCAGGGTGCCTAATTCAGTCCAGCATAGCCCTGAGGATTCTTGTAGGAGTCCAGGCTAAGAGCCTCCGAGAGCTCTGAGAGGTCCAGCTAACCAAGAACACCTTCTCAGGACTGGAGCTGTCACCTGACATCAGCCACTGACCTGCAGCCTTATCCTCACTCACCAGTAGGATTTTCTTGTGCTCTTGTGTTTTCTTTCACAATAGCAATTTTGAGGTTGATAGTTTTCCACAAGGAGTCATTGCTCCCAATGTGTGTGTAAAAGTTAAATTTGCTTCTATTCTGACAACTTTCAGAAAGAATGCTCAGTGAATACAACCATTTTAAGGTGATGACGAATTGGAGAGTTTTGAAAGAGCTATCCTTCAAAATAATGTGAGCCTTATTGCTTGATTAAAGTTCTTGTAACACTTCAGTCTCTCTCTGTTTTTGACACGCAAAAAGGTGTACACATTTGACACATACTATTTGATGAGTTTGAGGTAAGTATACATCCATGAACCATTATTACAATGTAGACTACGAATTTATGCATCTCCTAAAAAAGTTTCTTCTTGACCTCTCTTTTATTGTTGTTATTTTTTCAATAAGAACCATAAACATGACATCTACTCTTTCAGCAAATTTTTAAATATTCTACGTAGTAGAGTTATCAGTGAGAACTCTGCTGTAAGCAGATCCCTAGGACTTACTTATCTTGCTTAACTGAAACTTTATAGCTTTTGGTCAACACCTTCTGGTGTCCCACTCTTTCTAGCCCCTGGCAACCACCATTCCACCCTCTGTCTCTATAAAGTTGACTATTTTGAATTCTACATATAAGTGACATCATATGATAATTATTTTTATCAGACTTAACTCACTTAATATTTTATTCTGTTTATTGTTGCAAATGGCAGGATCTCCCTTTTAAAAGTACTGAATAAAATTTAATTGTCTGCACATATAGTCTTTATCACAGACCTGTAGGTTGTAATCAGTTGAACAGATGCTCAGGAAACTGTCTGACCTAGTTCCAATCCCTCAAAAGGGACACTGGGCGATTTTTAAGGACAAATGGAGGACTTGATTCTACAACCTTCACAGGCACACAGAAACTCAGAGTATCTAACAACATTTACTATTTGTGTATTTTCCTTAGATTTTACCTGCTTCCTTCATAGTGCAATTTATGTTTGAACATTAATAAGTCACTTTAAAATCATCTCAGCTACAGGAAATAAAGAATTCTTTCCTAATTCACTAATCTTAACTATGACTAGTCTCTGAGTCCTCTCACAATATCATGTATCTTGTATATACTTCTGCTCAGTGGCTGGAAATCATGCAAACGTACAGATAGAGACTGTCATATGACTTGAGGATGACAGGACTAAGATGTAATGATTCTGTTCTTAGTCCTCTTCTTCAGGAGCCAATTAAGAGTCTAAGAGGGGTTATACTTTCTAGAGGAAATGGTGTCTTTACATTTGGTGTTAAAATATAAACTTTGTATCTGTTCCCTACTAACTTATGTTCAGATTTCTTGTTTAACTTTCACTCTTAGAACTTACTCATCTTTTCTTCAATATAGCTACAATATTTTCTTTCACTTTCAAGTATTTTTTTAAATTGTGAAATCACTCAATTAGAAAAAACACATACAACATAATTGATAAAGAACATTTTAATAAATCACTATTAGGAGAAAACTTTTGTAACTTTTACTTAGGCCAAGCCATATAAAACATTGCTAGAACACTAGAAGTCCTGATTTCCTTCTTTCCTTTTGTAGTAAACATCTTATTTAGTTTTTTTTTTAATCGAATGAAAAATTCTTTAGATTCTATAATACTTTACAATTTTCCAAAGTTTCATATACATGATTTCAGATAATCTCATAACAACCTGTTTTTAATTTCCTTTACCCCAATATTTGGAAAAGGAAATGGCAACCCACTCCAGTATTCTTGCCTGGGAAATCCCATGGACAGAGGAGCCTGGCAAGGTACAGTCCATGGGGTCACAAAGAATTGGACATAACAGAGTGACTAACACACACCCCTATATTGCTCCTCCCTGCCTTCCACATCTGTGGGTCTGTAGAAGCCCTAACAACCATTCCTTATGCCTAGAAATGTGATCAGTATATTTCCTATTACACTAATCACTTCCTTGATTTTATTTTTAGCATGTTCATGTAGGTAAGAATTATGAAACCGTACAAGATTAGTTTTCTGTGTTTTTGAACTCTAAACTAATGGAATAAAATCACATGTACTTTTTTTTTGATCTGGCTTATTTTGCTCAATATTCATCCATGTGGCTGTGGAGTGATTGATATGAAGATGCCTTTGTTTTCATTGATGTAACATACTCCACAGTAGAATCATAACACAGTACATTTATTCCTGATGTGTATTTGTGTTGTTCCCATTATGTAACTATTAGGTATGGTGCAGATGTAAATATTCTTTAATATGTTTCTATGTGTACCATTTCATTTGGGTACACTTTTTAAAGTAACATGGTAGAGTCTTTAGACATGTATACTTTCAATTATTCTAGATAAAGTTGAAGAACTTTCCAAAGTAACTGAGCACTTGATGCTTCCACAAATAGAATCCGTGAGTTCCAGTTGCTTTACATCCTTTTCATTACTGGTATCACTAGTTTTCTTCATCTTACTAATTCTACATGCATGCTGTTGTTTAGTCACTAAGTCATATCTGACTCTTTTGGAATCCCATGTACTACCACTCCAGTACTCTTGCCTGGAAAATCCCATGGATGGAAGAGCTTTCATGCATTGGAGAAGGAAATGGCAACCCACTCCAGTGTTCTTGCCTGGAGAATCCCAGGGACGGGGGAGCCTGGTGGGCTGCCGTCTATGGGGTCGCACAGAGTCGGACACTACTGAAGTGACTTAGCAGCAGCAGTACTACATGGACCACTTGATTTCGCATTCCAGGATGTCTGGCTCTAGGTGAGTGATCACACCATCGTGATTATCTGGGTCGTGAAGATCTTTTTTGTACATTTCTGTGTATTCTTGCTACCTTTGCTTAATATCTTCTTCTTGTTAGGTTCATAACATTTTTGTCTTTATTGTGACCATCTTTGCATGAAATGTTCCCTTGGTACCTCTAACTTTCTTGAAGACATCTCTAGTCTTTCCCATTCTATTGTTTTCCTCTACTTCTTTGCAATGATCATTGAGGAAGGCTTTCTTATCTCTCCTTGCTATTCTTTGGAATTCTGGGTTCAAATGGATATATCTTTCCTTTTCTCCATTGCCTTTAGATTCTCTTCTTTTCACAGCTATTTGTAAGGGCTCCTCAGACAGCCATTTTGGTTTTTTGCATTTCTTTTTCTTGGGACTGTTTTGATCCCTGCCTCCTTTACAATGTTACAAACCTCTGTCCATAGTTCTCCAGGCACTCTGTCTATCAGATCTAATTCCTTGAATCTATTTGTCACTTCCACTGTATAAATGTAATGGATTTGATTTAGGTCATACCTGAATGGTCCAGTGATTTTCCCTACTTTCTTCAATTTAAGTCTGAATTTGGCAATAAGGAGTTCATGATCTGAGCCACAGTGAACTCCCAGTCTTGTTTTTGCTGACTGTATAGAGCTTCTCCAACTTTGGCTGCAAAGAAAATAATCAGTCTGATTTTGGTATTGACCATCTGGTGATGTCCATGTGTAGAGTCTTCTCTTGTGTTGTTGGAAAAGGGTATTAGCTATGACCAATGCGTTCACTTTGCCAAACTCTATTAGCGTTTGCCCTGCTTCATTTTGTACTCCAAGGGCAAATCTGCCTGTTACTCCAGGTATTTCTTAACTTCCTACTTTTGCATTCCAGTCCCCTATAATGAAAAGGACATCTTTTTTTGAGTGTTAGTTCTAGAAGGTCTTGTAGGTCTTCATAGCACTGTTCAATTTCAACTTCAACTTCTTCAGCATTACTGGTCGGGGCATAAACTTACACTGCTGTGATATTGAATGGCTTGCCTTGGAAACAAACAGAGATCATTCTGTTTTTGAGATTGCATCCAAGTACTGCATTTTGGACTCTTTTGTTGACTGTGAGGGCTACTCCATTTCTTCTAAGGGATTCTTGCCCACAGTAGTGGTTACAGTGGTCATCTGAATTAAATTCACCCATTCCAGTCCATTTTAGTTTGCTGATTCCTAAAATGTAGATGTTCACTCTTGCCATCTCCTGTTTGATCACTTCCGATTTACTTTGATTCACAGTCCTAACATTCCAGGTTACTCGTAACATTCCTATGCAAAAGTGCTCTTTATGGCATCGGACTTTACTTCCATCACCAGTCACATCCACAACTGGGTGTTGTTTTTGTTTTGGCTCCGTCTCTACATTCTTTCTGGAGTTATTTCTCCACTCATCTGCAGTAACAAATTGGGCACCTACCGACCTGGGGAGTTCATCTTTCAGTGTCCTATCTTTTTGGCTTTTCATACAGTTCATGGGGTTTTCAAGGCAAGAACACTGAAGGGGTTTGCCATTCCCTTTTCCAGTGGAATACATTTTGTCAGAACTCTCCACCATGACCTGTCTGTTTTGAGTGGCCCTACATGGCATGGCTCATAGTTTCATTGAGTTAGACAAGGCTGTGGTCCATGTGATCAGACTGGTTAGTTTTCTGTGATTGTGGTTTTCAGTCTGTCTGCCCTCTGATTGAGAAGAATAAGAGACTTATGGAAGCTTCCTGATGGGAGAGACTGACGGAGGGGTAAACTGGATCTTGTATAGTAGGGTGGGGCCATGCTCAGCATATCTTTAATTCAACTTACTGTTGATGGGTGGGGCTGTGTTCACTCCCTGTTATTTACCTGGAGCCAAACTATGGTGGAGGTAATGACAATAATGGTGACCTTCTTCAAAAGGTCCCATGCACACACTACTACACTCAGTGCCCCCGACTCTGTAGCAGGCCACCGCCAACCCATGCATCTGCCAGAGACTTCTGGACACTCATAGGCAAGTCTGGGTCAGTCTCTTTTGCAGTCACTGCTCCTTTCTCCTGGGTCCTGGTGCACACAAACACTTCTGTTTGTGAGCACAAGGTTCTGTTTGATCACTCACCTAGAGCCAGACATCCTGGATTGTGATGTCAAGTGGGCCTTAGGAAGCATCATTATGAACAAAGCTAGTAGAGGTAATGGAATTCCAGTTGAGCTATTTCAAATCCTAAAAGATGATGCTGTGAAAGTGCTGCACTCCATATGCCAGCAGATTTTTAAAAAAACTCAGCAGTGGCCACAGGACTGGAAAAAATCAATTTTCATTCCAATCCCAAAGAAAGGCAATGCCAAAGAATGCTCAAACTACAGCACAATTGCACTCATCTCACACACTAGTAAAGTAATGCTCAAAATTCACCAAGCCAGGCTTCAGCAATACGCAAACCGTGAACTTCCAGATGTTCAAGCTGGGTTTTAGAAAAGGCAAGGAACCAGAAGTCATATTGCCAACATCCATTGGACCTTCAAAAAAGCAAGAGAGTTCCAGAAAAACATCTATTTCTGCTTTATTGACTATGCCAAAGCCTTTGACTGCGGATCACAATCAACTGTGGAAAATTCTGAAAGAGATGGGAATACCAGACCATCTGATATGCCTCTTGAGAACCCTATATGCAGGTCAGGAAGCAACAGTTAGAACTGGACATGGAACAACAGATTGGTTCCAAATAGCAAAAGGAGTATGTCAAGGCTGTATATAGTCACCCTGCTTATTTAACTTATAGGCAGAGTACATCATGAGAAACACTGGACTGGAAGAAGCACAAGCTGGAATCAAGATTGCTGGGTGAAATATCAATAACCTCAGATATGCAGATGATGTCACTCTTATGGAAGAAAGTGAAGAAGAACTAAAGAGCCTCTTGATGAAAGTGAAAGAGGAGAATGAAAAAGTTGGCTGAAAACTCAACATTCAGAAAACGAAGATCATTGCATCTGATCCCATCACTTCATGGAAAATAGAGGGGGAAACAGTGGAAACAGTAGCTGACTTCATTTTTCTGGGCTTTAAAGTCACTGAAGATCGTGACTGCAGCTGTGAAATTAAAAAACATTTTCTCCTTCAAAGAAAAGCTATGATCTACCTAGACAGCATTTCAAAAAGCAGAGACATTACTTTGTCAACAAAGGTCCATCTAGTCAAGGCTATGGTTTTTCCAGTAGTCACGTATGGATGTGAGAGTTGGACTATAAAGAAAGCTGAGCGCGGAAGAATTGATGCTTTTGAACTGTTGTGTTGGAGAAGATTCTTGAGAGTGCCTTGGACTGCAAGGAGATCCAATCAGTCCATCCTAAAGGAAATCAGTCCTGGATATACATTGGAAGGACTGATGTTGAAGCTGAAACTCCAATACTTTGGCCACCTGATGTGAATAACTGACTGATTTGAAAAGACCTTGATGCTGGGAAAGATTGAAGGTGGGAGAAGAAGAGGATGACAGAGGATGAGATGGTTGGATGACATCACCACCTCAATGGACATGAGTTTGAGAAAACTCTCAGAGTTGGTGATGGACTGGGAAGCCTGGCGTGCTGCAGTCCATGTGGTTGCAGAGTCAGACACATCTGAGCAACTGAAGTGAACTGAACTGTGCTGCATAGCCAGCCGAGTGCTCTGTCCCTGGGATTTCTTAAGCAAGAATAGTGGATGAGTTGCCATTTCCTTCTCCAGGGGATCTTACCAACCCAGGGATCAAACCTGAGCCTCCTGCATTCACAGGTGGATCCTTTATGAGGGAAGGCCCAGATGGGGATTACCTTTCCTATTAAATATGCCTGTTTATATAGTACAGGTGGATATATGAGACTAGCCCACTACCTACTACTTCCCTACTCTGACTGATATAACATATGCCCTTACCTCTTCCGGTCTTTGCTCAAAAGTCAATTATCAGAGAGATCTTCCCTGATGCTCCAATACATTAGCAATCCTGATTCCCTATCAGTCTCTGGAGTGTTTTCTGATGCCTCTTTCCTGAAAACTAAAATCCTTACTGTGATGAGATGCTCGTTAGGCATACATGTTTCCCATAAGATATATTGTGATAGAATCCTAGGTTATGAAATAATGGGTAAATAAAACCACATAATGTTTGAACCTCAAGAGTGCCATTAACATCAACTATTTTTGCGTAGTCCATTCAGTTTCCTTAAAGAGACATAATTCATAATGTCTCAAGCCTCTAATCCTTCTTCTTCCAGCTTTTTCTCTAAACTGATGACCTCAAAAATAGAAGCAATCAGGAAAGAAACTCCACAAGTTACCACCACCACATACACCTGCCCGCCAGTTCTGCCCTCATTGTTTACCTTCTTACTGTCCCTTGCTCCTTTTTCAGTCCCTCTTGATCCCATCTTCTCTTGCCTCCTTGAGGACATTGCTCCAGCAAGGATCTCCTCTCACCTCTATCGCATCAAATTGTTCTTTCCCAGATCGGAATACAAAACAAGCTGTAAAAACAAAACTCTTGGCCCTGTTTGTCCCCTGCTATAATAGCTTCATTACCTGATTCCCTCTGCAATAAGAACATTTCTGGAATTACCTATACTCTGGCTCCAGTTTCTCTCCTCCAATTCTCTTTATTCTGATATTTCCATTATGCACATGTTACACCTTGTAGTGTTATCTTATTGTAGTTTTAATTTGCATGTCCCTAATGACTAGTGAGGCAGTGTGCTTACTCCATCTTTCCCGGAATCAGCACCAGATTTCATCTTTTGTGAAATGCCTACTCAAATCTTTCTTCATATATAGGTTTTCCATAGGGTAATTTTTCTCTCTAAATCTATCCTTTTTACTTAAAAAGAAGCTCCATAATTAGGTAGTTTGCTTTAACTTTAACTTCTAATGATTCCTTTGAATCTCATATTTCTCAGTGTCATATTAACATTAGCAGGATCGTCTCAGAGTTTTGTCCTACTCTTTAACATTTTTATCCTTTTAGAGGGATTATGTTATACCTTCTATTTCAAAACATAAACTTTGATATCCTTTAGTACTAAAGCAGAAAAATAAGAGTTGCTTCAGGAGACTAGTGATAACAGCAGCAGGATATTGGCATAGACTTGTTTTATACATTTAAGAATAAGTTTTTTACACTTATTCTTAGGATTCTGACAGCCAGAAGGGAGCAATGGAAATGTGGATCTCACTGTCAGAGCTAATCCTACAGTTTATCAAAATATTTGGCATCAAAAACACTTTGAGGGATTCCCTCTTGGCTCAGTAGTAAAAAGTCTGCCGGTCACTGCAGGAGACATGGGATCAATTCCTAATCTGGGAGGATCCCACATGCAGCTAAGCCCATACACCACCACTACTGAGCCTGTGCTCTGCAGCCTGGGAGCCGCAGCTACTGAGCCCACCTGCCACAACGATGTGCACCCTAGATCCTGTGCTCCCCACCAAGAAAAGCCACAGCAACGAGAAGCCCACGCACCACCATTAGTAGAGAGTAGCTCCCACTCTCTGCAACCAGAGAGAGGCCCATGCAGCAATGAAGAACCATCACAGCCAAAAATAACTAAATAAACAAAAATTAAAACAAACAAACACTATGAAATGGAAGAAGCTTGTATATTCTTACACAGTTTCACACTCTGATACAGATACTTTAGTAGATGGAATAAGGCAATACAGTTTGAAAAAAATCACTTAGAATAGCTCTGAATTTCAATAGAAAGACAATATAAATTCTAGTTACTTTTAATATTTTTAATAAGGCAAGTAGTTTATTATTTACTTCTTTGAAATTTATTTGAGGTTGTTGATGGAATTCCAGTGGAGCTATTCCAAATCCTGAAAGATGATGCTCTGAAAGTGCTGCACTCAATATGCCAGCAAATTTGGAAAACTCAGCGGTGGCCACAAGATTGGAAAAGGTCAGTTTTCATCCCAATCCCAAAGAAAGGCAATGCCAAAGAGTGCTCAAACTACTGCACAATTGCACTCATCTCACACGCTAGTAAAGTGATGCTCAAAATTCTCCAAGCCAGGCTTCAGCAATATGTGAACTGTGAAGTTCCTGATGTTCAAGCTGGTTTTAGAAAAGGCAGAGGAACCAGAGATCAAATTGCCAACATCCGCTAGATCATGGAAAAAGCAAGAGAGTTCCAGAAAAACATCTATTTCTGCTTTATTGACTATGCCAAAGCCTTTGACTGTGTAGATCACAATAAACTGTGGAAAATTCTGAGAGAGATGGGAATACCAGACCACCTGATCTGCCTCTTGAGAAATCTGTATGCAGGTCAGGAAGCAACAGTTAGAACTGGTCATGGAACAACAGACTGGTTCCAAATAGGAAAAGGAGTTCGTCAAGGCTGTATATTGTCACCATGTTTATTTAACTTATATGCAGAGTACATCATGAGAAATGCTGGACTGGAGGAAACACAAGCTGGAATCAAGATTGCTGGGAGAAATATCAATAACCTCAGATATGCAGATGATACCACCCTTATGGCAGAAAGTGAAGAGGAACTCAAAAGCCTCTTGACGAAAGTGAAAGTGGAGAGTGAAAAGGTTGGCTTAAAGCTTAACATTCAGAAAACAAAGATCATGGCATCTGGTCCCATCACTACATGGGAAATAGATGGAGAAACAGTGGAAACAGTGTCAGATTTTATTTTTCTGGGCTCCAAAATCACTGCAGATGGTGACTGCAGCCATGAAATTAAAAGACGCTTACTCCTTGGAAGGAAAGTTATGACCAACCTAGATAGCATATTGAAAAGCAGAGGCATTATTTTACCAACAAAGGTTCGCCTAGTCAAGGCTATGGTCTTTCCTGTGGTCATGTATGGATGTGAGAGCTGGACTGTGAAGAAGGCTGAGCGCCGAAGAATTGATGCTTTTGAACTGTGGTGTTGGAGAAGACTCTTGAGAGTGCCTTGGACTGCAAGGAGATCCAACCGGTCCATTCTGAAGGAGATCAGCCCTGGGATTTCTTTGGAAGGAATGATGCTAAAGCTGAAACTCCAGTATTTTGGCCACCTCATGCAAAGAGTTGACTCATTGGAGAAGACTCTGATGCTGGGAGGGATTGAGGGCAGGAGGAGAAGGGGACGACAGAGGATGAGATGGCTGGATGGCATCACTGACTCGATGAATGTGAGTCTGAGTGACCTCCGAGAGCTGGTGATGGATAGGGAGGCCTGGCGTGCTGCGGTTCATGGGGTCGCGGAGAGTCGGACACGACTGAGCGACTGATCTGATCTGATTCTTTGCAAATTTTAGAAACATTTAACAAACATTGAATAGATGTACTCCTATCCAATATCTTTACCAATGGATTTGGTAATATTTTTATCTGTATTATACTGATTCAGGGAAACTGTATTTAAGTATTCTACTCTTTCAAAAAATTAACTTTGTGGGACTTTTCTCTTTATTTAAAATGTGTTAAAATCTTAAAAGCATCATTTTTGCCTGTGTGCAACACACCACTAAGTGATGTAACACATCAATATTAAATATATCTAGTGAGAAGTATTATTTATAATATTGAGTATTCTTATGTCCAAATACACAGTTTTTATGGAAATGAATATCATATAATTATAGTTCATTATTGGTTATGATGTCAACACTCTGTTAATTACTTTAGAGTATTTTAACTCAGGCCATAATTATGGACATTTTCCTGTATAATCTGCTGAAAGTGGACATAGCAATTACAATGTGTGATAGAATTCTCCACCTGGCAACTGTCGTTGCCATGGTGATGACCATGTGGGCAAGAAACACTGATTCACTGTGCTTTCTCTGCTTGGCTTCATCATCTCCAAAGGGAAAGAGCATGCCTCTGGCTGAGGATTGCCTCTCAGCCTCCTTTGTTAACTTCTGAACTTGTAGTTGTTGGGAGGAAGGATCAGAAATGAAAAGTTGACTTATTACAAACTCTTTTTCCACATAAAAGGGTGAGTAATTGGTTTTGCTAAAAGACAATCTGCAAGAAAATAAAGAAAATTTGATTTTATATCATAAAAACAACATGATTATTGTGGTACAGCTACTGAAACATGATTGATACTATGTTCTCTATGATAAAATTTAAACATATGTGCACTCTTTATATTCTGTGCTACATTTCAGCTAATACAGCAGTTGCAAAATGAAAGAAAAAGTATATTATTGATAAATTCCAAGACTTCTTTCATTTCCTAGCTGTGAGCTAAATTAAAAAAAAAAAATTCTGTCAGTTCAGAGATGTCTGGGAAACTTTCAGTTAAGATTCAAATATATAATTATCACTGATTGACACTGCTGTATGGCAGAAACTGACACAGCATTGTAAAGCAATTATCCTCAAACGAAAAAAAATGAAAAGAAACAGATTCAAACCCTCCGTAACAGCTCTTAGACTTGCAGAATATTTATTTAACCTGTCTGTGGTTTGGTCCACTCATATATAAAAGCAAAAATAAAAGTAAGTTTGAAATGAGAATTAAATGTGAAAATATGTTAATATACTTAAAATAGTTTCTGTTATCTTAATTATTAAATGAATGCTTGCTATCATTGTTAAGTATCATAATTCCTATTGAGAGAGGCTGAGACCTGGGACCCTTTGCTGCATGCTACAGTCCTTGCACCTGGACACCTATCTCCTCAAACAACAAAAGATGAAGAAAAAAAAATAGCTGCATGCATGTGCAGTTGGGGTAAATTCTGGACAAAAGGTCAAAAAAAAAAAAATCCCAACTGCCGCTTCTGAAGAGCTCAGAGCAAAACCTGGGTATTGAGAGCAGGGAGTCAGATTCTCATGTCCTTTCATTCATCATCACCAAAGGGGGTGGACGTACCACCTAAGACACCTTCTCTCAACCAGCTCAAACCCGGCACCTTGAGGAGTGAGCAAGCGAACCTGCTACTTGTTTTCATTCTCTTCTGTGGCCACAGGAGCCCCAGTAAAGCCTTGCCTGAATTTTTGGACTGGTTTCCTGGCAATTTTTATTGATTGGGGAAGGCCAAGAACCTTGGTCAGTATCACTGTAGCCTAAAGCCCTTGCATTATCCTAGGTTCCCGGGGGAGTTGCTGCTGCTGCTGCTGCTGCTAAGTCGCTTCAGTCGTGTCTGACTCTGTGAGACCCCATAGACGGCAGCCCACCAGGCACCCCTGTCCCTGGGATTCTCCAGCAAGAACACTGGAGTGGGTTGCCATTTCCTTCTCCAATGCATGAAAGGGAAAAGTGAAAGTGAAGTCGCTCAGTTCTGTCTTGACTCTTAGAGACCCCACGGACTGCAGCCCACCAGGCTCCTCTGTCCATGGGATTTTCCGGGCAAGAGTACTGGAGTGGGTTGCCATAGCCTTCTCCCCTGGGGGGCGGGGAGAGGGTGATTTCCCTTAAACATGTTGCCTCTCCTATCCCATGCCTTCATTCTCCACTTGAAGTATAATACAGGTGGATCCTTGGAAACTTTTGTTTCACATTTCTCCTGTAGATGAAACTAATTTGTCAAAAAACAAGATGAGGGGCTTTCTTTAGTGGTGGGTGGTAGCAACATGGGTAGGTGTGTCCTCCTGGTGACTGGAACTTTCCCTCTGGGAAACTGTCCCAAGGTTTATCTTTGAGAGTGAATTGGCAGGACCATCTATCTTGGTCTGAGCTGTTCTCCTTCCAAATTAATCAGTAACAGAGTTCATTTGATTTCCATCTGCTGGAGCTGTGCTGTTTTAGTTCTCACTCTTATAGGGGTAAAAGTTAAGATGGGAAGAAAACTATTGCATCTTCTCAAAAATGCATCTTTGCTGTTTAAAACTTTCTATTTAATTGATTTATCTTGCAGTTGTTTCTGTTGTTCAATCACTCAGTCATGTCCAACTCTTTGCAACCCCATGGACTGTGGTGTGCCAGGCTTCCCTATCCATCACAATCTCTTGGAGCCTGCTCAAACTCATGTCCAGAAGTCAGTGACGCCATCCAACCATCTTGTCCTCTGTTGTCCCCTTCACCACCTGCCTTCAATCTTTTCCAGTGAGTTGGCTCTTCACATCAGATGGCCAAAGTATTGGATCTTTAGCTTCGGCATTAGTCTTTCCCGTGAATATTCAGGATTAATTTCCTTTAGGATTGACTGGTTTGATCTTCTTGCTGCCCAAGGGACTCTCAAGTGTCCTCTCCAGCATCATAGTTTGGAAGTACCAATTATTGGACATTCAGTATTCTATATGGTCCAGCTCTCATGTCTGTACATGACTGCTGGAAAAACCATAGCTTTGACTAGATGGACCTTTGTTGGCAAAGTGATGTCTCTACATGGTCAATTATTCCTACGGGAAAATGTCAGTTACTGCCTCCAACAGGAAGAGAGGAACCCTGCACTTCCAAATAGGAAATTCAAATACTTTACTACCCCAGAAGAGGAAGGAAGACTTCTTTCTTGCCCAGCAACAAGCCCAGCCAATAGAAAATGCTGTAGCTCAAAGAGAAACTGTCATCACCTGAACTTTTACTTTCCTCCAATGAACTTCTATTGTTTTCCTGTTGAGACTTCCTTTCTTTGTCCTGCCCTTCAACTATAAAAGCCTTTTATGTTCTGTAATCCTTGGAGTATCCTTCTGTTTGCCAGATGAGTTGCCCCCTATTTATGAACCATGAAATAAAGGCAATTAGATGTTAAAATTACTCAAATTTTTTAATAGTTTGATAAACTAGGAGAGGCTAAAGCACCTAAGTTGCCTACTGAAGGGACACGGATACAGATATGTGCATATCAAAGAGGGAATAAACCACTGTAGGTACTTATTGTTCAAGTTACCACAGAGTACTGGGTAAATTTAGAGAGGCACTTATGCAAAGCTTACAAAGTGGGTCTAATCCAACGACACTAACTTCCATAGATTCCAGGAAAAGTTGAATTTATCAAAATTGATCACTCAAGAAAATGAAAGATCTGTGTTCTTTATTCTCATATGTTTTCTTCATTAGGCTGATAATACACTTGTAGATCTATTTGCAACCCCCCTAAAAGGATGATAGATTTTCCTAATTCCTTTTTGTTAAACCCTTCTCCCACTTCCTTTACTTTAGGAGGCACCCAGTCTGATAGAACTATAAGGTGTATACACCTTAGAAAATGTATTATTGCACCAACAATAATTTATTTGTTTATTAATAATTTAATCAATAACATCTTTTAACTATTATATTGTAATATACTTTAAACATGTTAAATAATTATATATTACTATTTTGATTACAGTTGCATTTAAAACTTTGTTCCATTTTGTGGCTTTTATTCTTTTGTTTTAAAATGAAATCTGTTGTAGGTTTATATCAGGTTCAATGGTTTGCAAATTATTTGATCTTTAGTGCTCTTTACAGTGTTAAAAATTATTGAGCATTTCAGAGAGCTTCATTTTACTGTGGTAATACATCTATCAATAGTTACTCTATTTGAAACTAAAATTAAGAACATTAAAAATATTCATTAATTTATTTGAAATAATAAAAATACATTTCACATTAATATATATATCTTATGACATATTTTTTATAAATGATGACCATTAGTATACTCTGTAAAATATTATTGAGAATAGTGAGTGACATTGTTTTAAGTTTTTGCAAATCTCTTTAATACTGGGCTTACTGAAGACATTCGAATTCTCACATTCTGCATTCAATTTATTGCAGTATGTTGTTTTATTTGAAATTCAAGAAGAGATTCTGGCCTCAAATACTTATGTGGCTAGAAAAGCAAGGAATATTCTATTAATTTTATCAGCTTACTGTAGATATCCTTCTTTGGTACTCTAATGAAACTTGACAAAACTTGATGAAACAATTTCTTAAAGGTTAGTTGCATGTGAAATCTGAAACCATTATAGTCAGTTTTTCATACTCATTTGCATTAAAATACATTAGTCTGATTTATTATTTGAATAGATCCTTTGCTCATATGTAATGCTATAACATTACACATTGATCACTTAAAAATATTCACTGAGTAATGCAAATCTTCCTAATATTGATACATGTAATTCTATAATACGGAAAAGCATCCATATCATATCATCACCACCCATATGATCAGAAAAGTCTGTAAGTGTTGAGAAATGTCAAAATGCCAAAATTCCAATTTTCATTTGAAGGTTAAAATCTTTTTTCTTTATTATTTTCAATTAGAGGATAGTTGCTTTACAGTGCTGTGTTGGTTTCTGTTGTACAACATGAATCAGCTGTAAGTATACATATGTCTCCTCCTTCTTGAACCTCTCTCCTAACTGCTACCCCTCCCCATCCTTCTAGCTTGTCACAGAGCACCAGGCTGAGCTCCCTGTGTTATATAGCACCTTCCCACTAGCTATCTATTTTATATATGGTAAAGTGTGTATTTCAGTAATACTCTCTCAATTTGTTCCACACTTTCCTTCCCCTACTCTATCCATAAGTCTATTCTCTACATCTTTGTCTCTATTCTTGCCCAGCAAATATGTTCATCAGTACTGTTTTTCTAGAGTCCATGGATGCATGGATGTGTATATGTGCGTCCTCAGTTGTGTCCGACTCTTGCAACATCATGGACTACAGCCCCCCAAGATCCTTTATCCATGGAATTTTCTAGGCAAGAATACTGAAGAGGTTGCCTATTCCTCCTTCAAGGGATCTTCCCATCCCAGGAATCAAACTGTCATCTCCTGCATTGGTAGGCAGATTCTTTACAAGTAATGCCACCTGAGAAGCCCAGATTCCATGTTTATGTGTTAATAGAAAGTTCAGATCTTTCCAATGGGAACAAATGATGTCAGTTATATTCCTTTTTCAAGTCCTAAAAGATGATGCTGTTAAAGTGCTGCATTCACTACGCCAGAAAACTTGGAAAACACAGCAATGGCCATAGGACTGGAAAAGATCAGTTTTCATTCCAATCCCCCCAAAAACCAATGCCAAAGAATGTTCAAATTACCATAGGATTGCACTAATTTCACATGCTAGTAAGATTATGTTCAAAATCCTTCAAGCTAGACTTTAGCAGTATGTGAACCTAGAACTTCCAGATGTACAAACTAGATTTAGAAAAGGCAGAGAAACCAGAGATCAAATTGCCGACATCTGCTGGATCACACGGAGAAGGCAATGGCACCCCACTCCAGTACTCTTGCCTGGAAAATCCCATGGACAGAGGAGCCTGGTGGGCTGCAGTCCATGGGGTTGCTAAGAGTTGGACACCACTGAGCGACTTCACTTTCACTTTTCACTTCCATGCATTGGAGAAGGAAACGGCAACCCACTCCAGTGTTCTTGCCTGGAGAATCCCAGGGACGGAGGAGCCTGGTGGGCTACTGTCTATGGGGTCGCACAGAGTCGGACACGACTGAAGTGACTTAGCAGCAGCAGCAGCAGCTGGATCATAGAAAAAACAAGCGGATCCCAGAAAAAACATCTGCTTCTACTGTATTGATTATGCTAAAGCCTTTTTAGATCACAACAAACTGTGGAATCTTCCTAAAGAGATGAGGATACCAGACCACCTTACCTGCCTCCTGAGAAACCTGACTGCAGGACAAGAAGCAACACTTAGAACTGTACATGGAAAAATGGACTGATTCAAAATTGGGAAAGGAGTATGTCAAAGCTGTATATTGTCACCCTCTTTATTTAATCTATTTGTGGAGTACATGTGAAATGCCAGGCTGGATGAATCACAAGCTGGCATCAAGATTGCTGGGAAAATATCAATAGCCTCAGATATGAAGATGATACTACTTTAATAGCAGAAAGTGAAGAGGAACTAAAGAGGCTCTTGATGAAGATGAAAGAGGAAAGTGAAAAAGCTGGCTTAAAACTCAACATGCAAAAAACTAAGATTATGGCATCTAGTTATATCACTTTATGGTAAATAGATTAGGAAAATGTGGAAACAGTGTCAGATTTCATTTTGTAGGTCTCCAGAATCATGCAGACAGTGACTGCAGCCATGAAATTTAAAGACACTTGCTCCTTGGAAGGATAGCTATGACAAACCTAGACAGTGTATTAGAAAGCAGATATCATTTTGTAGACAGAAGTCTGTATATCAGTGCTATGGTTTTTCCAGTAGTCATGTACAGATGTGAGAGCTGGACCATAAAGAAGACTGAAAGTGCAAGAATTGATGCTTTCAAACTGGTGCTGGAGAAGATTCTTGAGAGTCCCTTGGAGAGCAAGGAGATCAAATCATTCAATCCTAAAGGATATCAACTCTGAATATTCATTGGAAGGACTGATGCTGAAGCTGAAGCTCCAGTACTTTGACCACATGATACAAAGTGCTGACTCATTGTAAAAGACCCTGATGATGGAAAAGATTGAAGGCAGGAGAAGCGAGCAAGAGAGAATGAGATGGTTGGATGGTATCCCTGACTCAATTAATATTTTTGAGCAAACTCCAGGAGATAGTGAAGGGCAGCGAGGCCTGGCATGCTGTAGTCCATGGGGTTGCAAGGAGTTGGACCTAACTTAGTGACTGAGTAACAACAATTGACCCTGAGTAGTAGGACGTGAGAGCATTCTCTATAGGCCTTCCCAACTGCAATTTTGCATTATGTGTGTGCATGCTCAGATTTAGTGACTGAATAACAAATTTTCCTTGAATTGATAGGTTCACTTTGTTCATTTTTGAGAATATGTCTGCCAAAATCTAATTCTGATAACCATAGCTTTTCTTTCAGTTCTATGAAGTACAGAGGAGGTTCAATGAAAAATGAGACTATTTAAACTTGTAACTCAAATAACTCATCATGCACAGGTGATGTCCTTGAACTAACTCTCATGCCTCAGTGAACAGCAGGCAAGTTTTGTGGGTACTTCCCATTTCATCACACATGATATTAAAGAGGTGTACCTATGGGTCAATGTTTAATAAAATCAAAAGGAATATTTTTATTATTTCATCAAGGATATTAAGCAAACTTACACTTAAACATGCAGATATGGTAGTGTTGAGTGTAATGACCATGCATATAATTTGTTTCCATTGTTTGATTTGTGCTAAGGCTGTAGCTGTTTTATCTCAGTTTGCTTTGTGCCATCATTGCAAATATTAGTGCAGTGGGAAAAAGCAAATAATATCCTCATATTTTTATGAAAGTAGCATTGGCCTCAAACTCTCTGAAATGATCTCTGGGAATTTCTAGGGTCCTCAGACCACACTTGAGAACTGGGGCTTTAATTCATTCCCTCTACGTGCTTAATAGCACGCATACTTCAACCTCATAACATGCAAACCATTACCTACTCAAGGGAATTTTCCCAACCCAGGGACTGGACTCATGTCTCTTACATCTCCTGCATTGGCAGGTGGACTCTTTACCAGTGAGCCACCTGGGAAACCTATAGCGTTAGTCGGTCAGTCATATGCAACTCTTTGTAACCCTATGGACTGTAGCCCACCAGGCTCCTCTGTCCATGGAATTCTCCAGGCAAGAATACTGGGAGTGAGCAGCCATTCCCTTCTCCAGGGGATCTTCCTGACCCAGGGATTGAACCCAGATTTCTTGCATTGCAGCCAGATTCTTTACCATCTGAGCCACCATGAAAGCCCCTGTGTATAACTCTGACACAATAAAATGAAATTACTGAGATTTTAGAGAAGAAGTCATCATAGCCCTGGGATGTATATTGAAATTTAGATAGATAATCTTTAATTTTCTAATAAATACAATAAATAAATGTGGTTTTCAATAAGAAGATATACAGATTGAGCCAAACCTTTTAGACTGAAGAAAGAAAAAGAAAAAAGAAAGAAACAGCTAGCACGTCAGAGGATAACTGGAAAAAACTTACCAGGATACAATTTCTTCATAATGCAATAATGACAAGAAAGGACTTCTACCTGTTTATATACTATTGTATTTTTATGCATCCAATGTAAAATTCTTATAAATAGGCTTCACTGTTTGCTGTCATCTTAGTCCACTGGAGAAGGGAATAGCAAACCACTGCAGTATTCTTGCCTTGAGAACCCCAAGTACAATATGAAAGGCAAAAAGCTAGGACATTGAAAGATGAACTCCCCAGGTCAGCAGGTGCCTAATATAAAAGTCTGAAGGCAGGAGGAGAAGGGGACAACAGAGGATGAGATGGTTGGATGGCATCACTGACTCAATGGACATGAGCTCCGGGAGTTGGTGATGGACAGGGAGGCCTGGCGTGCTGCAGTCCATGGTGTTGTAAAGGGTTGGACACGACTCAGTGACTGAACTGAACTGAACTGATATAATATGATATAATGTCCAGTTTAGTAAATTATATTTTAAAAACATTTGTATCATCAATTTATAATTGAGAGTCTTTCCATTAAATTCCTAAAGAAAACCTATGGCTTCTGTTGACAACTATAACTTTATCAAATTCTCTCAGGCAGAATCAAAGAAGTTGACCTGATGGCCATTTTTCACCAAGTGGCCTTATCTAGTTACTCTGATATTTTAAAAGTACTTGGACAATTCACTCTCTTTCTCTTTTCTGGAGCAACTTGAGTATAAGAAGGATTTTCTATCTGTTTCAAAGGCAGGCAGGTAGAACTTACCTGTGAGCTTCTAGTACCTGGAATTTGGGAGGTTTATAATTAAATTCAGTTTCATTAAAATATATTGACTTATATGAATTTTTAAGGAAATTTTCATCCTGTAACAATTTTGTCATTTTATATTTTCTTGGAAAGTTATCCATGTCATATAGGTTAAATGTTTACTTGTTCAAAATATTTTTAAAAAACGTATATGTTATTCTCCCTTTCATTCTATTTTCTCTTCAGTTGCTCAGTCATGTACGACTCTTTGAGACTCCATGAACTACAGCACACCAGACTTCCCTGTCCTTCACCATCTCCTGGAGCTCGCCCAAATTCACATCCATTGAGTCGGTGATGCCATCCAACCATCGCATCCTTTGTCCTCCCCTTCTTCTCCTGCCTTCAATCTTTCCCAGCATCAGGGTCATTTCTAATTTGTGATTTCTTTGATAATCTTGGGTACTTTATGTATTTATTGCAAAATAAATCCCTTTTAAAATACCTCAACTTTTTAGTTCTTTATTGTTGGTATATGGAAATACAATTGAATTTGGAACATTGAGTTTGTATTTAGTAATTTTAAGAAGCTTTTGAATAATTCCGATGGTTTTTATATACATTTCCTTCTCCAGGATGACCTTCCTGACTAAGGGATCAAACCCAGGTCTCCTGTATTGCAGACAGATTCTTTATCATCTGAGTCACCAGGAAAGCTGGATATATATACATTACTTTAGCTTAATTGCATATAAAATGATTTATCTGTTAATAAGGACTGTTTATTTTTTTATTCTCATTTTTGCACCTTATGTTACTTTTTTTTTTTTGCCCTACTGAACTGGCTTGCATCTCCAAAATAATGCAATGAAATGATCAAAAATAGCACTTTTTTTTTTGGATCACACAGGGAAAATTTAACTTATAAGAAAGTTAAAAGAAAATTATTAAGATTTTTTATTTCTTGAATTGCAAATATGAAATTTAATTTCCAGTATTTCTTATCAAACAATTTTCTGAGATGCAAATGCCCTCTAAAATAAGATCATGTACACGTGTTATCTTCATAGTTTGTCATTTTCAATGCTTTTGATGTACATGCCACTGAAACTAAGGTTCAGGCAGCTATGAGATCTCCACTCTCAGAGAACATGATATTCAAGGCCTCTTTGAGCCAATTAGAGCTTCCCTGTGGCTCAGATTGGAGAAGGCAATGGCACCCCACTCCAGTACTCTTGCCTGGAAAATCCATGGACGGGGGAGCCTGATAGGCTGCAGTCCATGGGGTCGCTAAGAGTTGGACACGACTGATCGACTTCACTTTCACTTTTCACTTTCATGCATTGAAGAAGGAAATGGCAACCCACTCCAGTATTCTTGCCTGGAGAATCCCAGGGATGAGGGAGCCTGGTGGGCTGCCGTCTATGGGGTTGCACCGAGTCGGACACGACTGAGGTGACTTAGCAGTAGCAGTGGCTCAGATGGTAAAGAATCTGCCGGCAAAGCAGGGACACAGGTTTAATCCCTGGTTGGGAGGTTCCCTGGAGAAGGGAATGGCTACCCGCTCCAGTGTTCTTGCCTGGAGAATTCCATGGACTGGCGGGGTACATACAGCTGGTGGGTCACAAAGAGTCAGACATGACTGAGCAACTCACACTTTGAGCCAATTATCTTCTACCATATTTTCACTTTGTAGACACAGTCAGCCATTGATAAACCACATCATTGTCCATAGGAAAAAGCTATTCTTCATAGTTTGAGTCCTCATGACATTCAGCACTTTTTGGCTTGTAATGAAACTTTCTGGGCTAGTGAAAGTGAAAGTGCAAATCACTCAGTTGCGTCCGACTCCTTGTGACCCTATGGACTATACAGTCCATGGAATTCTCCAGGCCAGAATACTGGAGTGGGTAGCCTTTCCCTTCTCAACCTGGGCTAGTGCTCTCAGTCAAAAAAACCACGTATCTCTGAGGCATTTGTTGTTTATTACTCCAGTGAAATATCTTCTGCAGAGCAGAACTGTTGATAAATTGGCCAAGAAATCTGGTGATTATGACATGACTCATAGTGTTTTACTGTTACCACAATAATGGTACTTTGACTGTTATCCCAGATTCTCCACAGCATTTTTCTAAACAGTGTTCACTCTGAATGATGTCCCCCTGTGTGCACTGCTTGAGACTTTTGGTTTGTGTTTAATGATCTAAACCTAGAGGAACAATTTGACATGTTGCTCTGAGCTATAAATCCTAGATTAGAGGGTTCTAGAGTACACACTCTGGTGCTGGAAGTCAACTTGTGGCATTGCTTGGAAACTTTGAACTATTCTTTAGCTATTGGTTGTGATATCAACTTATAAAGGATATTTTGATTGGAAGAAAAATCTACATTCTTGTTGCTGATTGCTGTCACAATATACAACATATTCAGTAAGAATTCACTTGAAAGAATGTTAGAAGTAGGAAAGTGAGTCCTATATTTAAAATAAAATACTAGGCACAGCTATGTAATATACCAAGTTCTAATTGGACTTCTAGTCTTCCTCCATGCAAAATGCTGAAAGCAAATGGACTGATGTGAAATTATCATATTTGTCAACATTTTCTCTGAGTGACTCATTGCCATGAGTAATATATATTTTAATGTCATCTGGTTATGAACATTTTAGGAACATTTTCCTGAATATTCAAGAAGGTCAGTATGAAAGAAAGCAATGCTCCTTCACTTCTAGCAACATTGTTGAAATGAGTTCCTGATATTTACAAGTCCTGATATTCTTACTTCCACTTATCACTTAAAGGATGGCTCTTGAAAAGGAAACTTGCTCTCTATATAAATTTGTTAGCTCAGGAGTCATGTGAAAAGTTGTATTTGTTGGACACTGAATTTTGTGTGGCAACTTCGGGTTATTTATTGTTTTAGTAATTTTATCCTCTTTTTCCATTTGTTAGTTTTTTTGTAATGATAAAGACCTGATAGCTTGCAGGGATACTTATTCTTTGAAGAGATAATATTATTACTACTTTTTACTTTTATTCATGACAAAGAAGCTATGTTTAGGGCATGAAATACAAAGAAACAATAGACCCATTGCTTGGGAATAATGATTGAAGGATATAGTTGACATAGAGAAAGAAGAAACTCTTAAAAACCCATTTTTGTTCATATCTGAGCAAATGCACATTTTCTTTGGATGTTGTAGGCAATAAGAAGTATTTCCCTATTACATGTATAGACTTTGTATATGATAGATATATTTAAATGAGTCAGAGGCTCAGGTCAAGATTGCTTGGAAAATCCATTGGCATTCCAAGCTCTTGAAATTAGCAGGAGATTCAGCAAGAACACACTATCCAGCAAAAATTTTCCTGATTGAGCTAACATTTCCAGAAGATTTTCCTCATGGCTGCAATGAAAATTTACTGATCCCAGTGCCAAAATCTAGAGCTAGTCCTTCAGGCCCTTTATTGTTTTCTTGCCTTACAGTCTTCCTTCTAAAAACACCATCTTGCTTTTTACTCCTCTATAATTCAGATGTCAAAGAAAAATTAGAAATAATTATAATTGATAATAATAATGGCAGACATTAAACATTTAATATCTGTATCTGAGGATCAAATAGGATAACTTATGTGAAGGTCTTAAACAGTATCTAGTATATATTTAGTGATGAATAAACATTAGTTCTTACCGTACTTTTTAGCTCTTTACAAAACATTTGTTTGATAATTTTTTTTTTTTTCACATGAGCTTACCTTGGTGTTCAGTGCATAATGAAGCCTCTCTTTGCTTGTCAGATTTAATCACTTTTATTCTAGCTCCTCTAAAATTATTTTTCCACTTTAGACAGGAAGTTCTTATGACTATCCACAATGCGACATGCTTGTTTCTGCATCAAGCTTGTTAGTGTGACACACAGATCCTCTCCTTCAGCTTCTACTCCTTAAGTCAGATTCCATTCTGAATTCTTCTCTGCGTTCTCTAACATCAGCCTGAACAAGATTCCTATTCTGATTGCTTTGTTGCTTCTCCTCATTGGTCCATACATTATGCCTCTACCATTGGCAGTCCTGACATTCATTATGTACATTTCTTGTATACACACTCAGGACTGAAATCCTGGGAGGAGATATTGATTACACTTCTTTCATGTGGTCCATAGACCTCGTAAAGAGCCAGGTATGCAATTTATAATCAATATTGTTGAGTCATTCATTGAGTTTAATTTTTAGTGACTTCTCTTTTATAAGTATGAAGTTAACAAGTATTTTCAAATGTACTATCTTTAATAAGATTCTTTTATCTCACAGAATATTTTGGTATAGAAACCTGTATTGTATTCTACTTTAAGGACTATTCATTCTTTCATGTTTATAGAGTCAGCCATCACAAGAATCACTGTTTAAATCATAGTAAGGTGCACAATTTATTGGGGTTGGTCAAAATGTTCATTCAGGTTTCTCCATATCTTAGGGAAAACCTAAATGAACTTTTTGGCCAAATCAATATTTTTAAGAATAAAATGAAACAGGGCAAGCTTTAATTTTGGAAATCTTCAGGTAATGATGGATACTCAGTCAACCTCATCATCCATCCTAAAAGCTTCTACTGAAAAGAACAAAATAAATATATGAGAAACAATGTATCACTAGCTTACTTCTCAATTCCTGGAGATAACTTGTCAAGCACTCCATATTTTAATCATTATCTGCTTCATTAGATCAGATCAGATCAGTAGCTCAGTCGTGTCCGACTCTTTGCGACCCCATGAACTGCAGCACACCAGGCCTCCCTATCCATCACCAGCTCTCGGAGGTCATTCAGACCCACATTCATCGAGTCAGTGATGCCATCCAGCCATCTCATCCTCTGTCGTCCCCTTCTCCTCCTGCCCTCAATCCCTCCCAGCATCAGAGTCTTCTCCAATGAGTCAACTCTTCGCATGAGGTGGCCAAAATACTGGAGTTTCGGCTTTAGCATCATTCCTTCCATTTCCCATGAAGTGATGGGACCGGATGCCATGATCTTCGTTTTCTGAATGTTGAGCTTTAAGCCAACTTTTTCACTCTCCACTTTCACTTTCATCAAGAGGCTCTTTAGTTCCTCTTCACTTTCTGCCATAAGAGTGGCGTCATCTGAATGCAGAGTTCCAAAGAATAGCAAGAAGAGATAAGAAAGCCTTCCTCAGCGATCAATGCAAAGAAGTAGAGGAAAACAAAGACTAGGGATCTCTTCAGGAAAATCAGAGATACCAAAGGAACATTTCATGCAAAGATGGGCTCGATAAAGGATAGAAATGGCATGGACCTAACAGAAGCAGAAAAGATATTAAGAAGAGATGGCGAGAGTACACAGAAGAACTGTACAAAAAAGAGTTTCACAACCCAGATAATCATGATGGTGTGATCACTGACCTAGAGCCAGACATCCTGGAATGTGAAGTCAAGTGGGCCTTAGAAAGCATCACTACAAACAAAGCTAGTGGAGGTGATGGAATTCCAGTGGAGCTATTCCAAATCCTGAAAGATGATGCTGTGAAAGTGCTGCACTCAATATGCCAGCAAATTTGGAAAACTCAGCAGTGGCCACAGGACTGGAAAAGGTCAGTTTTCATTCCAATCCCAAAGAAAGGCAATGCCAAAGAATGCTCAAACTACTGCACAATTGCACTCATCTCACACGCTAGTAAAGTAATGGTCAAAATTCTCCAAGCCAGGCTTCAGCAATATGTGAACCGTGAACTTCCTGATGTTCAAGCTGGTTTTAGAAAAGGCAGAGGAACCAGAGATCAAATTGCCAACATCCACTGGATCATGGAAAAAGCAAGAGAGTTCCAGAAAAACATCTATTTCTGCTTTATTGACTATGCCAAAGCCTTTGACTGTGTGGATCACAATAAACTGTGGAAAATTCTGAAAGAGATGGGAATACCAGACCACCTGATCTGCCTCTTGAGAAATTTGTATGCAGGTCAGGAAGCAACAGTTAGAACTGAACATGGAATAAAAGACTGGTTCCAAATAGGAAAAGGAGTACGTCAAGGCTGTATATTGTCACCCTGTTTATTTAACTTCTATGCAGAGTACCTCATGAGAAATGCTGGACTGGAAGAAACACAAGTTGGAATCAAGATTGCTGGGAGAAATATCAATAACCTCAGATATGCAGATGACACCACCCTTATGGCAGAAAGTGAAGAGGAACTTTTTGTATAGGCAGGAAATAAAAATTTTAAGAACTGAGGAGATACAGGTTTGATCCCTGGGTCGGGACTATCTCCTGGAGGAGGAAATGGCTACCCACTCCAATATTCTTGCCTGTAAAATCCCATGGACAGAGGAGCTTGGTGGGCTGCAGTCCATGAGGTCTCAAATAGTTGGGCACGACTTAACAACGGAGCAGGCATGTGAGTAATTGCAGTTTTTTTTTCATTGCCAACTAGGGTGAGCTGCTGCTAAGTCGCTTCAGTCGTGTCCGACTCTGTGCGACCCCATAGACGGAAGCTCACCAGGCTCCCCCGTCCCTGGGATTCTCCAGGCAAGAACACTGGAGTGGGTTGCCATTTCCTTCTCCAATGCATGAAAGTGAAAAGTGAAAGTGAAGTAGCTCAGTCGTAGAGACAGAAATATTTCCCACATTCAAGAGATTATAAAGGTACAGATCCATTGTTGGTTCTTTTCACTATCTTTTGATATCCAACAGTCAAAATGTATCTTTTATTTTCCTGATTTGTAAACATGAAGCTAGGTTTTTAAAAACTCACATTGTAGCATATGCATGTTTAACTCAATAGATGTGTTTGCTACCCTTTATAAATTGCAATCATAAAAAAAAGGTTGTAAAAGGTGCAGTCTAATAAATATAATAATTTTCACTGAGAACAAAGCAGATACAGGCACTTACTATGCACATTGTTGTTGTTCAGTAGCCAAGTTGTGTCCAACTCTGCAACCCTATGAACTGCAAATGTCAGGCTTCCCTGTCCTTCACTATCTACCTGAGTTTGCTGGAACTCAATCTTTATTCTAGCTTATGAGTCATCCAGTGTGGCATTTCACATGTACTCTGCATATAAGTTAAATAAGCAGGGTGACAATGTACAGTCTTGATGTACTCCTTTCCCAATTTTGAACAAGTCCATTGTTCCATGTCCTGCATACAGGTTTCTCAGGAGGTAAATAAAGTGGTCTGGTGTTCCCATCTCTTGTAATCCACAGAGTCAAAGGCTTTAACTTAGTCAATGAAGGAGAAGTAGGTGTTTTTTTGGAATCCCCTTGCTTTTTTTATGATTCAGTGAATGTTGGCAATTTGATCTCTGGTTCCTCTGCCTTTTGTAAATCCAGCTTGAACATCTGGAAGTTCTTGGTTCATGTACTACTGAAGCCCAGTTTGAAGGATTTTGAGCAGTATCTTGCTAACATGTGAGGAGTGAAATCATATAGTAATTTGAACATTCTTTGTCATTGCCTTTTTTGAGACTGGAATGAAAACTGACCTTTTCCTATCCTGTGGCCATTGCTGTGTTTTCCAAACTTGCTGGCAAAATAAGTGCTAGCACTTCAACAGCATCATCTTTCAGGATTTTAAATAGCTCAGCTGAAATTCCATCTCCTCCACTAGCTTTGTTTGTAGTGATGCTTCCATAGGACCACTTGACATCATACTCCGGGATGTGAGGCTCTCGGTGAGTGACCACACCATCATGGCTATCCAGGTCATTAATAACTTTTTTATACAGTTCTATGTATTCTATTCTTCATATTTTCTGCTTCTGTTAGGTCCTTGCCATTTCTGTCCTATATTACAAAGATACTCAGGATAAACTCATAGAGTTAGCACAGTTTTTATTCCCATTTTTGTAAGAAAATTATTGCTCATTTAGGTCAGGTAAATGCATCCAAGTCATGAATCTAAAAGTAGTTGAACTTCAAAGACTGTGTTCTTCTCTCTATAGACTATTGAGAAAACAGGGAAGCAAGCTAGATTTATTTATCCCTCTAGGTTCTTCCTCACTCTTCCCCATCTTATATGCCCCTTGGAATTTAAGTTGGGTTTGGTCATTGGAGCTCAGCAACAGATGAGGGGAGAGGAAAAAAGTAAGGTTATGGTATTTACTTCCTCCCTGCAGAGACACCAAACTTGTTAGTGTCTGGGTGAATGTTCACAACTCATGCCAGGCAGTCCTTCCACACAACATTCTCTCTCTCTGAGTTCAATTAACCCATCCCATTTCACCCTCCAGGCTTAACTCATTAGTAGAAATAGCACCCCACAATTGGTAGCTTTGGGGTACAACATTATCCTACCAATTTGAGTGCCATCTCTTTCTTGCCAGGATACTGATAAATTTATGGTATCCACTAGAATGTGTTTCAGAAGAAATAATTAAATTGCAAAATTCGCGTGTATTCATGTGAAATCATCTTATCCCTATAAAGGGGCTATAACTACAGAATATTACAAGATGCAAGAAAGAACCCCTAGCACACTTTGTGTCTCATACAGAATATTTTATACTTTTAGTTAAAGCAAAATATAAATCAATAAGTGCTTTAAATAGTTAACTTGCTAATTTCTTTTACCACGCTGCTATATGAATATATTATGGTATTCTCTCTTAGATTTTTTTCCTTCTCTTTCTGTTATTCTGCCATTTAGGATACATGTTATGTTCTAAAAATGTTTAATTAATATTCTAACTGACCTGTGTCATCATTTCATATCAAACTCAAAATGACAACAACATTTCTCAAAAGGGCCATGAGGAAATGCAATTTATTCAAGAATAAAGTTTGTGGTTCCTTTTATTAAGCAGAATATAGATCAGATCAGATCAGATCAGTTGCTCAGTTGTGTCCGACTCTTTGCGACCCCATGAATTGCAGCACGCCAGTCCTCCCTGTCCATCATCAACTCCTGGAGTTCACTGAGACTCACATCCATCGAGTCAGTGATGCCATCCAGCCATCTCATCCTCTGTCATCCTCTTCTCCTCTTGCCCCCAATCCCTCCCAGCAAAAGAGTCTTCTCCAAAGAGTCAACTGTTCGCAGGAGGTGGCCAAAGTACTGGACTTTCAGAATATAGATAGATTTGAGTAAAATTAGAAGTACAGAGGCATCCTCATTGAATACTGAGATGGTGACAAACTTAGAGACAGTATCAATTATGATATGAAAATGTTTCATTATCTACCTGGCTAAGCCAGATCAGATCTGTTTACCTCACTCTTTTGGTCTCAGTCATGTTCATTGTTATTTGTATCCTTTGGTAGTAATGAAAACATTGCAAATAAGATTTTTTATGAAGATGTTAACAGCACTACTAGATTTCCTTGTCCTTTGCTCAAACACATGAATACCGTGAACCAATGGTGCTCAATTAAAAAAAAAAAAAAAACAACCAACTCTAGCTTAGTGAATATAGTTTTGGCAAACTATCTGATTCTTCTCTTCATGGATGCCCCATCCTACAGCAGATCTTGACCCTTGGTACCTTGATATACTTCCCTATTACCATGCAACTGTTAATGTGTCTCCATTATTGGACCGTGGTTCTTTATGAGCATATCATAGAACATGATGTAGAGGAAGAGCTCAATCAAAATTTGCAGAATTTAAATAAGAAAACAATAACGATTAAAAATAAGGTATTCAAGAACACAGTCTGTATGTTTGTTGGATGGTAGGGCATCATCTTTAATATTATGGTTGACATTTTCTCTGATGGTTTTGATTTGGTTTTATGGGAAAAACCTCAAATATTTCAAAGTCAGATCAGATCAGTTGCTCAGTTGTGTCCGACTCTTTGCAACCCCATGAATCACAGCATGCCAGGCCTCCCTGTCTATCACCAACTCCCGGAGTTCACTCAGACTCACATCCATCAAGTCAGTGACGCCATCCAGCCATATCATCCTCTGTCGTCCCCTTCTCCTCCTGCTCTCAGTCCCTCCCAGGATAAGAGTCTTCTCCAATGAGTCAACTCTTCGCTTGAGGTGGCCAAAGTACTGGAGTTTAAGCTTTAGCATCATTCCCTCCAAAGAAATCCCAGGGCTGATCTCCTTCAGAATGGACTGGTTGGATCTTCTTGCAGTCCAAGGATCTCTCAAGAGTCTTCTCCAAAACCACAGTTCAAAAGCATCAATTCTTTGGCACTCGCCTTCTTCACAGTCCAGCTCTCACATCCATACATGAGCACAGGAAAGACCGTAGCCTCGACTAGACGAACTTTTGTTGGGAAAGTAATGTCTCTGCTTTTGAAGATGCTATCTAGGTTGGTCATAACTTTCCTTCCAAGGAGTAAGCGTCTTTTAATTTCATGGCTGCAGTCAGCATCTGCAGTGATTTTGGAGCCCAGAAAAATAAAGTCTGACACTGTTTCCACTGTTTCCCCATCTATTTCCCAAGAAGTGATGGGACCAGATGCCATGATCTTAGTTTTCTGAATGTTGAGCTTTAAGCCAAGTTTTTCACTCTCCACTTTCACTGTCATCAAGAGGCTTTTTAGTTCCTCTTCACTTTCTGCCATAAGGGTGGTGTCATCTGCATATCTGAGGTGATTGATATTTCTCCCAGCAATCTTGATTCCAACTTGTGTTTCTTCCAGTCCAGCGTTTCTCATGAGGTACTCTGCACAGAAATTAAATAAACAGGGTGACAATATACAGCCTTGACGTACTCCTTTTCCTATTTGGAACCAGTCTTTTGTTCCATGTTCAGTTCTAACTGTTGCTTCCTGACCTGCATACAAATTTCTCAAGAGGCAGATCAGGTGGTCTGGTATTCCCATCTCTTTCAGAATTTTCCACAGTTTATTGTGATCCACACAGTCAAAGGCTTTGGCATAGTCAATAAAGCAGAAATAGATGTTTTTCTGGAACTCTCTTGCTTTTTCCATGATCCAGCGGATGTTGGCAATTTGATTTCTGGTTCCTCTGCCTTTTCTAAAACCAGCTTGAACATCAGGAAGTTCACGGTTCACATATTGCTGAAGCCTGGCTTGGAGAATTTTAAGCATTACTTTACTAGCGTGTGAGATGAGTGCAATTGTGCGGTAGTTTGAGCATTCTTTGGCATTGCCTTTCTTTGGGATTGGAATGAAAACTGACCTTTTCCAGTCCTGTAGCCATTGCTGAATTTTCCAAATTTGCTGGCATATTGAGTGCAGCACTTTCACAGCATCATCTTTCAGGATTTGGAATAGCTCCACTGGAATTCCATCACCTCCACTAGCTTTGTTTGTAGTGATGCTTTCTAAGGCCCACTTGACTTCACATTCCAGGATGTCTGGCTCTAGGTCAGTGATCACACCATCATGATTATCTGGGTTGTGAAGCTCTTTTTTGTACAGTTCTTCTGTGTATTCTTGCCACCTCTTCTTAATATCTTCTGCTTCTGTTAGGTCCATACCATTTCTGTCCTTTATCGAGCCCATCTTTGCATGAAATGTTCCTTTGGTATCTCTGATATTTTTGAAGAGATCCCTAGTCTTTCCCATTCTGTTGTTTTCCTCTACTTCTTTGCATTGATCACTGAAGAAGGCTTTCTTATTTCTTCTTGCTATTTTTTGGAACTCTGCATTCAGATGTTTATATCTTTCCTTTTCTCCTTTGCTTTTCTCTTCTCTTCTTTTCACAGCTATTTGTAAGGCCTCCCCAGATAGCCATTTTGCTTTTTTGCATTTCTTTTCCATGGGGATGGTCTTGATCCCTGTCTCCTGTACAATGTCACGAACCTCATTCCATAGTTCATCAGGCACTCTACCTATCAGATCTAGGCCCTTAAATCTATTTCTCACTTCCACTGCATAATCATAAGGGATTTGATTTAGGTCATACCTGAATGGTCTAGTGGTTTTCCCTACTTTCTTCAATTTCAGTCTGAATTTGGCAATAAGGAGTTCATGGTCTGAGCCACAGTCAGCTCCGGGTCTTGTTTTTGCTGACTTTACAGAGCTTCTCCATCTTTGGCTGCAAAGAATATAATCGATCTGATATCGGTGTTGACCATCTGGTGATGTCCATGTATAGAGTCTTCTCTTGTGTTGTTGGAAGAGGGTGTTTGTTATGACTAGTGCATTTTCTTGGCAAAACTCTATTAGTCTTCGTCCTGCTTCATTCCTTATTCCAAGGCCACGTTTGCCTGTTACTCCAGGTGTTTCTTGACTTCCTACTTTTGCATTCTAGTCCCCTATAATGAAAAGGACATCTTTTTTGGGTGTTAGTTCTAAAAGGTCTTGTAGGTCTTCATAGAACCATTCAACTTCAGCTTCTTCAGCATTATTCGTTAGGGCATAGACTTGGATAACTGTGACACTGAATGGTTTGCCTTGGAAACGAACAGAGATCATTCTGTCATTTTTGAGATTGCATCCAAGTACTGCATTTTGGACTCTTTTTTTGACCATGATGGCCACTCCATTTCTTCTGAGGGATTCCTGCCCGCACTCGTAGATATAATGGTCCTCTGAGTTAAATTCACCCATTCCAGTCCATTTGAGTTCGCTGATTCCTAGAATGTCGACATTCACTCTGGCCATCTCTTGTTTTGATTCATGGACCTGACATTCCAGGTTCCTATGCAGTATTGCTCCTTACAGCATCAGACCTTGCTTCTATCACCAGACACATCCACAGCTGGATATTCTTTTTGCTTTAGCTCCATCCCTTCATTCTTTCTGGAGTTATTTCTCCACTGATCTCCAGTAGCATAGTGGGCCCCTACTGACCTGGGGGGTTTCTCTTTTAGTATCCTATCATTTTGCCTTTTCATACTGTTCATAGGGTTCTCAGAGCAAGAATACTGAAGTGGTTCGCCATTCCTTTCTCCAGTGGACCACATTCTGTCAGATCTCTCCACCGTGACCCACCCATCCTGGGTTGCCCCACCGTCATGGCTTAGTTTCATTGATTTAGAAAAGGCTGTGGTCCTAGTGTGATTAGATTGACTAGTTTTCTGTGAGTATGGTTTCAGTGTGTTTGCCCTCTGTTGCCCTCTTGCAATACCTACCTTCTTACTTGGGTTTCTCTTACCTTGGGCGTGGGGTATCTCTTCACTGCTGCTCCAGCAAAGCACAGACATCGCACCTTTCCTTGGACGAGGGGGATCTCTCCTCACCGCCACCCTTTCTGACCTTCAACATGGAATAGCTCCTCCCTCCTGCTCCTGGGCAGCCATGGCCACTAGGACATGGGGTTGGTCATCCCGGCCACTGCCCCTGGCCTCGGGCATGGAATTGCTCCTCTGGGCTGCCACCCTTGGCCTCGGACACGGGGTAACTCCTCTTGGCCGTTCCTGCGCCTTCGCAGTCTAGCACTCTCGGCCGCTGCCCCTGACCTCGGACTTTGGGTGGCTCCTCTCGGCCGCGCTTTAGCACGCCGGCCAGCAGCTGCCAGCAGAACCACCAGTGGCAACCCAATATATGGTTCTAAATGTATATAAAATAAATATTTATGACAATTATATTATAAATGGGGCAGGGTAATGGAAGATGTGTATGTATGTGTGTGGGTTTGTTGCTCAGTCCTGGCTGATGCTTTTTGACCCATGGACTATAGCCCGCTAGGCTCTGCCCATGGAATTCTCCAGGCAATAATACTGTGGGTTGCCATATATATATGTGTAATAATTTTTGCTTTAATCAAATATAATTTAGAAAACTCAAGAGGATTGTGTATTGTATTTTACACACCCCATTTTTTTTTTTTCCTTCTTGATGTTTCAAGATTCCTTCTTATATTCTTTCCCTCCACTTAGGTATTTCTTTCAGTCATTTTTATGAGTAGGTCTGCTGTTGACAATTCCCTTAATATTCCTTTATCTGAAAATGTTCTTTTTTAAGATTTATTTTTGATGTGGACCATTTTTTAAAAGGTTTTACTGCATTTAATACAAGGTTGCTTCTGTTTTAAGTTTTTGTTTCTTTTATCACGAGGCACATAGGATTTTAGCTCTCTGACCAGGGATTGAATCCATACTTCCTGCATTGGAAGGTGAAGTCTTAACCACTGGACCACCAGGCCCTCTGAAAATGCTTTGATTCTTCTCCCTTCTTGAAGAATATTTCCACTGGAGGTAGAATTCTCAATTAACAGGTCTTTTATTTCAGTACTTGAAATAATGTTTTGCTAATTTCTTCTGGCTTCCAGGATTTGTGATGAAAAATGTGTTGTCATTATGATTTTTCCCTCTATTGCAAGCTGTCATTTCTTTGTGACTCTTTTGCACTTTTTCCTTTGTCTTTAGTCTTCAGAAGTTTAATATTATGTGTTTTGTGTGGATTTCTTTGGGCTTATGCCTTTTTGGAGTTCACTTACCTTCTTGAATCAGTAGGTTTATATCCTGTGCCACCAAATTTGGAGAGTTTCAGTCTTTCTTTTTTTAAAACAATTTTTTTTAGAGTAGTTGTAAGTGTACGACAAAACTGAGTTCAGTACAAGATTTCCCATATATTTTCTGCCTCCACACATGCATAATTTCCTCCATTATCAAAATATTGAGCATGGTGTTACCTGTTTTGTAACCAAGGATAAACCTGCGTTGACCCATAATAATTGCCCAAACTCCATTATTTACCTTAGCTTTCTCCCTTAGAGTTTTATGTTCTATGGTTTTGTATAAATATATGGATATAATGACAATATTCATCATTATAGTGTCATACGAAGTGTTTTCACTGCTCTTAAAATCCTCTGTCTGCCCATTTGTCTCCCCACTTCCTGACCCTCACAAGCACTAATTATCTCCATAGTTCTACAAAATCCAGAGTGTAATATGACTGGAATCATATAGTAGTTAGCCTCTTCATATTGGCTTCTCTCACTTAGTAACATGCATTGAAATTTTCTCCATGTCTTTTCTTTTTTTTTTTTTTTAAATTATTATTATTTTTTTAATTTTTCTTAACTTTACAATATTGTATTACTTTTACTATATATCGAGATGGATCCGCCACCAGAATACACGTGCTCCCCATCCTGAACCCTCCTCCCTCCCCCCTTCCCACACCATCCCTCCAGGTCATCCTAGTGCTCCAGTCCCAGCTGTGGTACATATACACGATGGAGTATTACTCAGCCATTAAAAAGAATACATTTGAATCAGTTCTAATGAGGTGGATGGAACTGGAGCCTATTATACAGAGTGAAGTAAGCCAGAAAGAAAAACACAAGTACAGTATACTAACGCATATATATGGAATTTAGAAAGATGGTAACAATCACCCTGCTTATGAGACAGCAAAAGAGACACTGATGTATAGAACAGACTTTTGGACTCTCCATGTCTTTTCATAGCTTGATAGCTCATGAACAATGGGTTCAGCCTTAGATAATATTCCATTGTCTGAATGTGCCCCAGGTTATTTATCTAACTACTTTTTGAAAGACATCTTTGTTGCTTCCAAATTTTGGAAATTATGAATAAACTGGCTATAAACATAAATGTGCAGAGTTTTGTATGGGCACACACTTTCAACTGTTTTGAGTAAATATCAAGGAGTGTAATGTTGGATCACATGGTTAAAAGTATGTTTAGTTTCATAAAAATACACAAAACTATTGTTCAAAGTGACTGTACCATTTTGTCTTCCCATCTAGCAATGTATAAGGCTTCCTTTTGCTCCATATCCTCACTAACATTTGATCTTGTCAGTGCTTTGGAGTTTGACCACTCTAATAGGTCTGTAATAATACCATTACAGACTGTTGCTTTGATTTGCATTTTTCTGATAGCACAGGAGGTGAAGTATCTTTTCATATGTTTATTTTTCATCTGCACATCTTCTTTGATGAGGTATCTGTTAAAGTCTTTGGCACATTTTATATTCAGTTTGTTTGTTTTCTTACTGCTGAGTTTAAGAGTTTGTGATATATTTCATATAATAATCCTTTGTCAGATATGTCTATTGCAAATATTTTCCCCTAGTTTGTGACTTGTTTTCTCCTCCTCTTCACATTATTTTTTTGCATAACAGAAGTTTTTAATTTTAGTCAAATTCAACTCACCAATTATTTTTTCATGGAATTTTTCTTCACTGAATCTAAGGAGTCAATGCCATTATCTAGGTTTCCCTTATGCTATTTTCTAGGAGTTTTATAGTTTCATATTTTACATTTGAGCTAATGATCCATTTTGAGTTAATTTTTATGTAGGGGGTAAGATCTGTATTTAGATCTATATTTTTTTCATTTTGATGCACAGTTGTTCCAATACCATTTGTTGAAAAGATGATCTTTCCTCCAATGCATTGCCATTGTGGATATAAATAAATTAACTTGCTGGGATTTTACTTGGTATTGTATTGGATATATAGATCAGATTGAGAAGTTCTGACCTCTTAACAATATTGAATCTTCTTTTCCATCAGCATGTATTTTGTCTCCATTTATTTATTTCTTTTGTTGATTTGCTCATCAGATTTTATACTTTCCCTCATATAGATATTGTACATAGTTTGTTAGATTTATATTTAAGTATTTTTTGTGGTGCTAATGTAAATAGTATCATGCTTTTGAGTTCCATTTGTTCATAACTAGTACATAGGAAATAAGTTGACTTTCATTGATTAACCTTGTATCCTGCAACCTTTCAATTATAATTTATTAGTTCCAGGAGTGTTTTGGCAATTCTTTTAGACTTTTAACATAGATGATCATGTCATCTATAAACAAAGGCAATTTTATTTCTTTCCTCTAGTCTGTATGGCTTTTCTTTTCTTGTTGCATTAGCAAGGACTTCCCGGAGAAGGCAATGGCACCCTACTCCAGTACTCTTGCCTGGAAAATCCCATGGATGGAGGAGCCTGGTAGGCTGCAGTCCATGGGGTCGCTAAGAGTCGGACACGACTGAGCCACTTCACTTTCACTTTTCATTTTCATGCATTGGAGAAGGAAATGGCAACCCACTCCAGTGTTCTTGCCTGGAGAATCCCAGGGACAGGGGAGCCTGGTGGGCTGCCATCTATGGGGTCGCACAGTTGGACATGACTGAAGCGACTTTGTAGCAGCAGCAGCAGCCAGCAGCAAGGACTTCCAGTGTGATATCGAAAAGGGATGGTTACAGAGGACATTCTTGCCTATAGCTAAACTTAGAGGGAAATTTCTCACTATTCCCCAAGAAAAAGAAATTCAAAAAAGCAAAATGGTTGTCTGAGGAGGCCTTACAAATAGCTGTGAAAAGAAGAGAAGTGAAAAGCAAAGGAGAAAAGGAAACATATAAGCATTTGAATGCAGAGTTCCAAAGAATAGCAAGGAGAGATAAGAAAGCCTCAGTGATCAGTGCAAAGAAACAGAGGAAAATAATAGAATGGGAAAGACTAGGGATCTTTTCAAGAAAATTAGAGATACCAAAGGAACATTTCATGCAAAGATGGGCTCGATAAAGGACAGAACTGGAATGGACCTAACAGAAGCAGAAGATATTAAGAAGAGGTGGCAAGAATATACAGAAGAACTGTACAAAAAATATCTTCACGACCCAGACAATCACGATGGTGTGATCACTGACCTAGAGCCAGACATCCTGGAATGTGAAGTCAAGTGGGCCTTAGGAAGCATCACTATGAAGGAAGCTAGTGAAGGTGAAGGAATTCCAGTCGAGCTATTTCAAATCTGAAAAGATGATGCTGTGAAAGTGCTGTATTCAATATGCCAGCAAATTTGGAAAACTCAGCAGTGGCCAGAAAACTGGAAAAGGTCAGTTTTCATTCTAATCCCAAAGGAAGGCATTGCAAAGAATGCTCAAACTACCACACAAATGCACTGATCTCACACGCTAGCAAAGTAATGCTCAAAATTCTCCAAGCCAGACTTCAGCAATATGTGAACTGTGAACTTTCAGATGTTTAAGCTGGTTTTAGAAAAGGCAGAAGAAGCAGAGATCAAATTGCCAACATCTGCTGGATCATCAAAAAAGCAAGAGAGTTCCAGAAAAACATCTATTTCTGCTTTCTTACTATGCCAAAGCCTTTGACTGTGGATCACAATCAACTGTGGAAAATGTTTCAAGAGATGGGAATACCAGACCACCTGACCTGCCTCTTGAGAAACCTGTTTGCAGGTCAGGAAGCAACAGTTAGAACTGGACATGAAACAACAGACTGGTTCCAAATAGGAAAAGGAGTACGTCAAGGCTGTATATTGTCACCCTGTTTATTTAACTTATATGCAGAGTACATCATGAGAAACGCTGGGCTGGAGGAAGCACAAGCTGGAATCAAGATTGCTGGGCGAAATATCAATAACCTCAGATATGCAGATGACCACCCTTATGGCAGAAAGTGAAGAAGAACTAAAGAGCCTTTTGATGAAAGTGAAAGAAGAGAGTGAAAAGGTTGGCTTAAAGCTCAACATTCAGAAAACTAAGATCATGGCATCTGGCCCCATCACTTCATGGCAAATAGATGGAGAAACAGTGGAGACTTTATTTCTGGGGGCTGCAAAATCACTCCAGATGGTGACTGCAGCCATGAAATTAAAAGACGCTAACCCCTCCATGGAAAAGAAATGCAAAAAAGCAAAATGGCTGTCTGGGGAGGCCTTACAAATAGCTGTGAAAAGAAGAGAAGCGAAAAGCAAAGGAGAAAAGGAAAGATATAAACATCTAAATGCAGAGTTCCAAAGAATAGCAAGAAGAGATAAGAAAGCCTTCTTCAGTGATCAATGCAAAGAAATAGGGGAAAACAACAGAATGGGAAAGACTAGGGATCTCTTCAAGAAAATCAGAGATACCAAAGGAACATTTCATGCAAAGATGGGCACGATAAAGGACAGAGATGGTGTGGACCTAACAGAAGCAGAAGATATTAAGAAGAGGTGGCAAGAATACACAGAAGAACTGTACAAAAAGAGCTTCAAGACCTAGATAATCATGATGATGTGATCACTGACTTAGAGCCAGACATCTTGGAATGTGAAGTCAAATGGGCCTTAGAAAGCATCACTACGAACAAAGCTAGTGGAGGTGATGGAATTCCAGTGGAGCTATTCCAAGTCCTGAATGATGATGCTGTGAAAGTGCTACACTCAATATGCCAGCAAATTTGGAAAACTCAGCAGTGGCCACAAGATTGGAAAAGGTCAGTTTTCATCCCAATCCCAAAGAAAGGCAATGCCAAGGAGTGCTCAAACTACCGAACAATTGCACTCATCTCACACGCTAGTAAAGTAATGCTCAAAATTCTCCAAGCCAGGTTTCAGCAATATGTGAACCGTGAACTTCCTGATGTTCAAGCTGGTTTTAGAAAAGGCAGAGGAACCAGAGATCAAATTGCCAACATCCGCTGGATCATGGAAAAAGCAAGAGAGTTCCAGAAAAACATCTATTTCTGCTTTATTGACTATGCCAAAGCCTTTGACTGTGTGGATCACAATAAACTGTGGAAAATTCTGAAAGAGATGGGAATACCAGACCACCTGATCTGCCTCTTAAGAAATCTGTATGCAGGTCAGGAAGCAACAGTTAGAACTGGTCATGGAACAACAGACTGGTTCCAAATAGGAAAAGGAATACGTCAGGGCTGCATATTGTCACCATGTTTATTTAACTTCTATGCAGAGTACATCATGAGAAATGCTGGACTGGAAGAAACAGAAGTTGGAATCAAGATTGCCGGGAGAAATATCAATAACCTCAGATATGCAGATGACACCACTCTTATGGCAGAAAGTGAGGAGGGGCTAAAAAGCCTCTTGATGAAAGTGAAAGTGGAGAGTGAAAAGGTTGGCTTAAAGCTCAACATTCAGAAAACGAAGATCATGGTATCTGGTCCCATCACTGCATGGGAAATAGATGGGGAAACAGTGGAAACAGTGTCAGACTTTGTTTTTCTGGGCTCCAAAATCACTGCAGATGGTGACTGCAGCCATGAAATTAAAAGACGCTTGCTCCTTGGAAGGAAAGTTATGACCAACCTAGATAGCATATTCAAAAGCAGAGACATTACTTTACCAACAAAGGTTCGCCTAGTCAAGGCTATGGTCTTTCCTGTGGTCATGTATGGATGTGAGAGCTGGACTGTGAAGAAGGCTGAGCGCCGAAGAATTGATGCTTTTGAACTGTGGTGTTGGAGAAGACTCTTGAGAGTCCCTTGGACTGCAAGAAGATCAACAGTCCATTCTGAAGGAGATCAATCCTGGAATTTCTTTAGAGGAATGATGCTAAAGCTGAAACTCAATATTTTGGCCACCTCATGCGAAGAGTTGACTCATTGGAGAAGACTCTGATGCTGGGAGGGATTGAGGGCAGGAGGAGAAGGGGACGACAGAGGATGAGATGGCTGGATGGCATCACTGACTCGATGGATGCGAGTCTGAGTGACCTCCGGGAGCTGGTGATGGACAGGGAGGCCTGGCGTGCTGCGGTTCATGGGGTCGCAAAGAGTCGGACACGACTGAGCGACTGATCTGATCTGATCTGAACCCCTTGGAAGGAAAGTTATGACCAACCTAGACTGCATATTAAAAAGAAGAGACATTACTTTGCCAACAAAGGTCCATATAGTCAAGGTTATGGCTTTTCTAGTAGTGTTGTATGGATGTGAAAGTTGGACTATAAAGAAAGCTGAGTGCTGAAGTATTGATGCTTTTGAATTGTGGTATTGGAGAAGACTCTTGAGAATCCCTTGGACTGCAAGGACAATCAGCTAGTTCATCCTAAAAGAGATCAGTCCTGAATATTCATTGGAAGGACTGATGTTGAAGCTGAAACTCCAATGCTTTGGCCACCTGATGAGAAGAGCTGACTCATTAGAAAAGACCCTGATGCTGGGAAAGATTGAAGGCGAGAGGAGAAGGGGACAACAGAGGATGAGATAATTGAATGGTATCACAAACTCAATGGACGTGAATTTGGGTAAACTCTGGGAACTGGTGATGGACAGGGAGGCCTGTCATGCTTCGGTCTATGAGGTCACAAATAGTCGGGCACAACTGAGTAACTGAACTGAACTGAAGTATACGAACTACAGGCTTTTTTTGTAAATATTATTTATCAAGTTGAGAGAGTTCCTCTTTATTTCTAGTTTTCTTGAGAAGGATTTTTTTTGTTGTTGTTAAAAGATGCTGAAATTTGTCAGCTTTTTAATGCAACTATTAATATGGTCATTTTTTTTTTTTATTTCCAGTCTGTTAATGTGGTAGATTTCACCACATTGATCCCTATGTGTTGACCAGCCTTGAATACCTGGGATAATTCCTTCTGGTCATGGTGTGTAATTCTTTTTGTACGTTTTGTGATTCAATTTGTTAATTTTTGAAGGCTTCTTACATCTCTGTTTGTGAGAACTATTGGTCTGTAGTTTTCCTTTCGTATAATGTATTTGTCTATGTTTTATATTAGGATATGGCTGACCTCAGAATGAATTAGTAAGTATTCCCTTTGTTTTTATCTTCTGAAAGAGAGTATAGAGAATTGACAGAATTTTTCCATTAATGTTGGGTAGAATTCACCAGGAACCCACCAAAACCTGATGTTTTCCATTTGAAAGGTGATTAATTTTTGATTCAATTTCTTTAATAGATATAGACTTTTTTATATTGTGATCTAAGGGTACATAGCATATCATTTCTTTTTTTTAAATATAAATTTATTTACTTTAATTGGAGGTTAATTACTTTACAATATTGTATTGGTTTTGCCATACATCAACATGAATCCGCCACAGATATACACATGTTCCTCATCCTGAACCCCCCTCCCTCCTCCCTCCCTATACCATCCCTCTGGGTCATCCCAGTGCACCAGCCCCAAGCATCTAGAATCATGCATCGAACCTGGACTGGTGACTCGTTTCTTATATGATATTATACATGTTTCAATGCCATTCTCTCAAATCACCCCACCCTCGCCCTCTCCCACAGAGTCCAAAAGACTGTTCTATACATCTTTGTCTCTTTTGCTGTTTCGCCTATAGGGTTATCGTTACCATCTTTCCAAATTACATATATATGCATTAGTATACTGTATTGGGGAGAAGGCAATGGCACCCCACTCCAGTACTCTTGCCTGGAAAATCCCATGGACGGAGGAGCCTGGTGGGCTGCAGTCCATGGGGTCGCTGGGAGTCAGGCACGACTGAGCGACTTCACTTTCACTCTTCACTTTCCTGCATGGGAGAAGGAAATGGCAATCCACTCCATTGTTCTCGCCTGGAGAATCCCAGGGATGGTGGAGCCTGATGGGTTGCCATCTCTGGGGTCGCACAGAGTCAGACACGACTGAAGTGAATTAGCAGCAGAAGCAGCATACTGTATTGGTGTTTTTCTTTCTGGCTTACTTCACTCTGTATAATAGGCTCATTTCTATTATTTTAACTCTGTTAAGGTGTTCTTCATGGCTCAAGATGTGATCTATCTTGGTGAATGTGCCATGTGAGCTTAAGAAAAATTTGTATTCTGGTGTCGTTTAATGAATTAGTCTGTAAATGTCCATTATATTTAGTTTCTTGATAATATTGTTAAGTTCAACTCTGTCCTTACTGTTTTTCTGCCTGCTGGTCAGTGCATTTCTGAAAGAAGGGTGCAGGTATTATTTCTTAGAGTAGTTAATCAGTCCATTCTCTTATTTCCTTTCAGGATTCTGAATGTAATAATATTAGATTTTTGCTGTTGTTGCTGTGGTCCCGTAGCAACAATAGGTTGCTGAGGCTCTGTTTATCTTTTTTTTTTTACCTTTTTTTTCTATTTTTTGTCTCGTGTTTAGTGGTTTAATTTATGTTGTTATATCTTAAATTCCATGAATTCTTTCCTCTGTCTTCCATTCTGCTATCATGCTTACCCATTCAGTATTTTACTTTGGCTACTATATTTTCAGGTATAAAATCATCATTCAGTTCTTTATATCTTCTTACTTTGCTGGGATTGTCTTTCTCTCTTTTTTAATTTGTTCCAAATGTGTTCATAATGGCTCATTGAAATGTTTTTAATGGAAGCTTTGAAATGTCTGTCAGAAAATGCTAACGTGTCTATGATATCCAGGTTGAGATATGTTGATTTTTTTTAATTCAAGCTTAAATTTTCTGAGTTTTTAATGTGACATAATTTTATTGAAATTTGGACATTTCATATTAGTTATGAAACCCTGGATCTTATTTAAGCCTTATATTTTAGCTAGTTTTCCCTGACACCATTCCAGGAGTAAGAAAGAGTATAGCATCACCTTGTACTCAATATGCCAGCAAACTTGGAAAACTCAGCAGTGGCCACAAGATTGGAAAAGGTCAGTTTTCATCCCAATCCCAAAGAAAGGCAATGCCAAAGAGTGCTCAAACTACCGCACAATTGCACTCATCTCACACGCTAGTAAAGTAATGCTCAAAATTCTCCAAGCCAGGCTTCAGCAATATGTGAACCGTGAACTTCCTGATGTTCAAGCTGGTTTTAGAAAAGGCAGAGGAACCAGAGATCAAATTGCCAACATCCGCTGGATCATGGAAAAAGCAAGAGAGTTCCAGAAAAACATCTATTTCTGCTTTATTGACTATGCCAAAGCCTTTGACTGTGTGGATCACAATAAACTGTGGAAAATTCTGAAAGAGATGGGAATACCAGACCACCTGATCTGCCTCTTAAGAAATCTGTATGCAGGTCAGGAAGCAACAGTTAGAACTGGTCATGGAACAACAGACTGGTTCCAAATAGGAAAAGGAGTACGTCAAGGCTGCATATTGTCACCATGTTTATTTAACTTCTATGCAGAGTACATCATGAGAAATGCTGGACTGGAAGAAACACAAGTTGGAATCAAGATTTCTGGGAGAAATATCAATAACCTCAGATATGCAGATGACACCACTCTTATGGCAGAGATTGAAGAGGGGCTGAAGAGCCTCTTGATGAAAGTGAAAGTGGAGAGTGAAAAGGTTGGCTTAAAGCTCAACATTCAGAAAACGAAGATCATGGCATCTGGTCCCATCACTGCATGGGAAATAGATGGGGAAACAGTGGAAACAGTGTCAGACTTTGTTTTTCTGGGCTCCAAAATCACTGCAGATGGTGACTGCAGCCATGAAATTAAAAGACGCTTGCTCCTTGGAAGGAAAGTTATGACCAACCTAGATAGCATATTCAAAAGCAGAGACATTACTTTACCAACAAAGGTTCGCCTAGTCAAGGCTATGGTCTTTCCTGTGGTCATGTATGGATGTGAGAGCTGGACTGTGAAGAAGGCTGAGCGCCGAAGAATTGATGCTTTTGAACTGTGGTGTTGGAGAAGACTCTTGAGAGTCCCTTGGACTGCAAGAAGATCCAACCAGTCCATTCTGAAGGAGATCAATCCTGGAATTTCTTTAGAAGGAATGATGCTAAAGCTGAAACTCCAGTATTTTGGCCACCTCATGTGAAGAGTTGACTCATTGGAGAAGACTCTGATGCTGGGAGGGATTGAGGGCAGGAGGAGAAGGGGACGACAGAGGATGAGATGGCTGGATGGCATCACTGACTCGATGGATGCGAGTCTGAGTAACCTCCGGGAGCTGGTGATGGACAGGGAGGCCTGGCATGCTGCAGTTCATGGGGTCACAAAGAGTCGGACATGACTGAGCGACTGATCTGATCTTGTACCTCCAGATGAGGGTAGAAGCCCAGGATACCCAGTTGACCTCCATTGACACCACAAAGGATTGTCTGAAAGAGGCAATGAACAGAATCTCCCAGGAGCTTTTGGAGGGAGCACAGTCCTGTTGATATCTTGATTTCAGGCTTCTAGCCTCCAGTACTCTGAGGGAATAAATTTCTATTGCTTTTAAGCCACCTAGTTTGTGATAATTTGTTACAATAGCTACAGAAAACTAGTGCAATTGTCCCTATAGAAAATCCAGTGAAATCTGCCCAAACTCTACTAGAAGTAATAAATTAGTTTAGCGATATCACAGAATATAAAAATCAATAGTATTTATACAAATTAATAATAAAAAAATGGATGCTTTTGAATTGTGGTGGTGTTGCAGAACTCTTGAGAGTCCCTTGGACTGCAAGGAGATAAAAACAATCAACTAAAGGAAATCAACCTTGAATATTCATTAGAAGGACTGATTCTGAACCTGAAGCTCCAATATTTTGGTAATCTGATGTGAAGAGCCAACTCACTGGAAAAGCCCTGATGCTGAGAAAGACTGAAGGCAGAAGGGAAAGGGGATGGCAGAGGATGAGATGGTAGGATAGAGTCATTGACTCAGTGGATATGAATTTGAACAAACTCTAGGAGATAGTGAAGAACAGAGGAGATTGGTGTGCTGTAGTCTATGGGGTCACAGAATTGGATATGACTTAGTGATTGAACAACAACATGATAATAAAGATAAGCCATGTACTGAAAGAAAATATTTGCAAAGCATATATATGTGAAAAAATACTTATGTCCAGAATAATAAACACATACAGTATTTAATAAGAAAACAACTAAACCAATAAAATTGAGCAAAATTTTTGAGCATACACTTTATTAAAGAAGATTACATGTGGAAAATAAACCCATATAAAGATGCTTAAAATCAATTAGGCATGTGGGAAATGCAAATTAAAACACTGTGATGTTACTATACACGTGCTAGAGTGACTGAAATTAAGGTCACTGACCATATCTAGTGTTGGCAAGGATATAGAGAAACTGAAACTCATATACACATTGGTGGGAATTATAACAAGTTTGAAAAAAATGTTTAGTATATTCTTTAAAAATTGAATATTTAAAAATATTTTATCATTATTTAGCCATTATAATCCTATAAATCCATTTTTTTTCCAAGGAAATGAAAGAATGTGTCTTTGTAAACACTTAAATGGCAGAAAAAAGAAGGAATGAAGCATTGATATCTGCTACATGTAATTGTATCTGAAAATGATTTATCCTGAGGGAAAGAATTTGGACAAAAAGTATACATACTGTATAAGTGAAGTCACATACATTTTTAGAAAATGCAAATTAGCTTATAGGGGCAGAAAGCAAATTAGTGGGTTTTTGGAGATGAGGCAACAGGGTGGGATGCAATGAGAGATTACAGAGTCCTTCAAAAGCTTTTGGGAGTAATGGATAGATTCAATATTTTGACTCTAGTGAATTTTTTTGTGAATGCATACATACATAAAAATTTATTAAATTGTTTACTTTAAATGTATGCAGTCTTCTGTATGTCAATTATGCTTCAAAATTTTGTTTAAAAATCATATATTTATAATGGCATTAAAAGATGCCTAAGAATAAAGTTAATGAAGGATGTAAATCACTGTAGGACTAGTATTTGTGAATATACACAAATTGATTTTAAAGTTTATATGAAAGTATAAAGAGCAAATAGCATTTGGATAATTTTGCAGCAGAGGAAATGGGTGGACTCACTCTATTAGCTATCAATATTGATTATAAAGTCCCAATAACAGAATGTGGTATTAGTGCACATATAGACAAAGAGAATAGAAATTCCAGAAATATATAGCAGATAATATTGAAATATAATAAACGACAAGGCAACACTTCAGAGCCATGGGTAGCAGTGGTGCTGAATGTTGACCTTGGTATGCTATGCTATGCCATGCTAAGTCACTTCAGTCGTGTCCGACTCTGTGTGACCCCATAGACAGCAGCCCACCAGGCTTCCCCGTCCCTGGGATTCTCCAGGCACGAACACTGGAGTGGGTTGCCATTTCCTTCTCCAATGCATGAAAGTGAAAAGTGAAAGTGAAGTTGCTGAGTCGTGTCCAACTCTTAATGACCCCATGGACTGCAGCCTATCAGGCTCCTCCATCCATGGGATTTGCCAGGCAAGAGTACTGGAGTGGGGTGCCATCACTAGTTAAGAGTAATTCAGTATTTATCACATAGTATATTAGTTAAGGTCACAAACGTAAGAAAATTCGATGTATGTCAGAGAGTGTTTTGCCTATGCTCTCCTCTAGGAGTTTTATAGTATCTGGTCTTACGTTTAGATCTTTAATCCATTTTGAGTTTATTTTTGTATATGGTGTTAGAAAGTGCTCTAGTTTCATTCTTTTACAAGTGGTTGACCAGTTTTCCCAGCACCACTTGTTAAAGAGATTGTCTTTAATCTATTGTATATTCTTGCCTCCTTTGTCAAAGATAAGGTGTCCATATGTGTGTGGATTTATCTCTGGGCTTTCTATTTTGTTCCATTGATCTATATTTCTGTCTTTGTGCCAGTACCATACTGTCTTGATGACTGTGGCTTTGTAGTAGAGCCTGAAGTCAGGCAGGTTGATTCCTCCAGTTTCCTTCTTCTTTCTCAAGATAGCTTTGGCTATTCGAGGTTTTTTGTATTTCCATACAAATTGTGAAATTATTTGTTCTAGCTCTGTGAGGATGGAGAAGGCAATGGCAACCCACTCCAGTACTCTTGCCTGGAAAATCCCATGGATGAGGGGCCTGGTAGGCTGCAGTCCATGGGGTCGCTAGGAGTCGGATACGACTAAGCGACTTCCCTTTCACTTTTCACTTTCATGCATTGGAGAAGGAAATGGCAACCCACTCCAGTGTTCTTGCCTGGAGAATCCCAGGGACAGGGGAGCCTAGTGGGCTGCCGCCTATGGGGTCGCACAGAGTCGGACACGACTGAAGCGACTTAGCAGCAGCAGCAGCTCCGTGAGGAATGCCGTTGGTAGCTTGATAGGGATTGCATTGAATCTATAAATTGCTTTAGGTAGTATACTCATTTTCACTATATTGATTCTGCCAATCCATGAACATGGTATATTTCTCCATCTATTAGTGTCCTCTTTGATTTCTTTCACCAGTGTTTTATAGTTTTCTATATATAGGTCTTTAGTTTCTTTAGGTAGGTATATTCCTAAGTATTTTATTCTTTTCATTGCAATGGTGAATGGAATTGTTTCCTTAATTTCTCTTTCTATTTTCTCATTATTAGTGTACAGGAATGCATGGGATTTCTGTGTGTTGATTTTATATCCTGAAACTTTACTATATTCATTGATTAGTTCTAGTAATTTTATGGTGGAGTCTTTAGGGTTTTCTATGTAGAGGATCATGTCATCTGCAAACAGTGAGAGTTTTACTTCTTGTTTTCCAATTTGGATTCCTTTTATTTCTTTTTCTGCTCTGATTGCTATGGCCAAAACTTCCAAAGCTATGTTGATTAGTAATGGTGAAAGTGGGCACCCTTGTCTTGTTCCTGACTTTAGAGGAAATGCTTTCAATTTTTCACCATTGAGGATAATGTTTGCTGTGGGTTTGTCATATATAGCTTTTATTATGTTGAGGTATGTTCCTTCTATTCCTGCTTTCTGGAGAGTTTTTATCATAAATGGATGTTGAACTTCGTCAAAGGCTTTCTCTGCATCTATTGAGATAATCATGGTTTTTATTTTTCAATTTGTTAATGTGGTATATTACACTGATTGATTTGCAGATATTGAAGAATCCTTGCATCCCTGGGATAAAGCCCACTTGGTCATGGTGTATGATCTTTTTAATGTGTTGTTGGATTCTGATTGCTAGAATTTTGTTAAGGATTTTTGCATCTATGTTCATCAGTGATATTGGCCTGTAGTTTTCTTTTTTTGTGGCATCTTTGTCAGGTTTTGGTATTAGGGTGATGGTGGCCTCATAGAATGAGTTTGGAAGTTTACCTTCCTCTGCAATTTTCTGGAACAGTTTGAGTAGGATAGGTGTTAACTCTTCTCCAAATTTTTGGTAGAATTCAGCTGTGAAGCCGTCTGGACTTGGGCTTTTGTTTGCTGGAAGATTTCTGATTATAGTTTCAATTTCCGTGCTTGTGATGGGTCTGTTAAGATTTTCTATTTCTTCCTGATCCAGTTTTGGAAAGTTGTACTTTTCTAAGAATTTGTCCATTTCTTCCACGTTGTCCACTTTATTGCCATATAATTGCTGATAGTAGTCTCTTATGATCCTTTGTATTTCTGTGTTGTCTGTTGTGATCTCTCCATTTTCATTTCTAATTTTATTGATTTGATTTTTCTCCCTTTGTTTCTTGATGAGTCTGGCTAATGGTTTGCCAATTTTATTTATCCTTTCAAAGAACCAGCTTTTGGCTTTGTTGATTTTTGCTATGATCTCTTTCGTTTCTTTTGTTCAACATCACTCATTATCAGAGAAATGCAAATCAAAACCACTATGAGGTACCATTTCATGCCAGTCAGAAATGCGATCCAAAAGTCTACAAGCAATAAATGCTGGAGAGGGTGTGGATAAAAGGGAACCCTCTTATACTGTTGGTGGGAATGCAAACTAATACAGCCACTATGGAGAACAGTGTGGAGAGTCCTTAAAAAACTGGAAATAGAACTGCCTTATGACCCAGCAATCCCACTGCTGGGCATACACACTGAGAAAACCAGAATTGAAAGAGACACGTGTGCCCCAATGTTCATCACAGCACTGTTTATAGTAGCCAGGACATGGAAGCAACCTAGATGTCCATCAGCAGATGAATGGAAAAGAAAGCCGTGGTACATATACACAATGGAGTATTACACAGCCATTAAAAAGAATACATTGGAATCAGTTCTAATGAGGTGGATGAAACTGGAGCCTATTATACAGAGTGAAGTAAGCCAGAAAGAAAAACACCAATACAGTATACTAACGCATATATATGGACTTTAGAAAGATGGTAACAATAACCCTGTATACGAGACAGCAAAAGAAACATTGATGTATAGAACAGTCTTTTGGACTCTGTGGGAAAGGGGAGGGTGGGATGATTTGGGAGAACGGCACTGAAATGTGTATAATATCATATATGAAACGAGTTGCCAGTCCAGGTTCGATGCACAATACTGGATGCCTGGGGCTGGTGCACTGGGATGACCCAGAGGGATGGTATGGGGAAGGAGGAGGGTGGAGGGTTCAGGATGGGGAACACATGTATACCTGTGGCAGATTCATTTTGATATATGGCAAAACCAATACAACATTGTAAAGTTAAATAAAATAAAATTAAAAAAAGAAGATAAATGTGAATGAATAAACATATATGTGTTAAAAAAAGAAAATTCAAAACATATAATGACTTGAATGCAATAAAAACTCATTTATGATTCACATAACTTCCAAATTGGTGTTCTTGATTGGTGGGTAGATCCCTTTGAAGTGTCCATTCAGGTTACAACAATTCCATTGGTGGCTCTGCATTTTCAAGGCCACACGCCATGTTGTCTTAGTCCCATCCTGCTGGAAGAGAAAACAGCTTGAAGAATCACACCTGGTGAGCTTGAAGGTGCTGGGACTGGAGTGAGCACACACCACTTTTACTGACATTTCACTTTCTAGAACACAGTCACATGGATATGTCTCATTGCAAAGGGAGAATGGAAATACAGTCTAGCTATGTGCTCTGTGAGAATGCAAGTCTAGTGAATGGATAGCCAATAGCCAATCCTGTCACATCTATGAGAAATTCATGGGCAAGGAGCGAATTCTGTTTCTTTTTCCTCCTTTTCTTTTCCATTGTCAGCTTCCATTGAAGATGTGCAAAGTTTACCCTGTATGAACTGGAATATCAAGTAGTTATCACTCATTCTTAAATATTCTGAAAGCCAAATTTCTAGGCCCGTGTATGAAGCTATCACATTTTTTTATGTTTGCTGGGAACAAGTAACCCAGAAGAAATGACTACCTATCTATAATCCAGAGAGCCCTGGAGACCCTCAGAAAATTATCAAAATCCCCATGAATTCAAATAAAACTAAGTAAGCATTGTCTGCAGAAATAACATTTTTCACACATTTGTGTCCTTCGTTCTTCATAAATAATAGCACATTCTAATTAATGTCTCACTAAATCATAGTAGATTTTTGTCACCATACATGCTTTGAATTACCTTTTATTTTCATTTTAGAATGAAGCTTTTATATTGCAGTGCTTGGGAATCACATAGTGTAGATGATTACCAGCTGTCATCATTACTGAGGCCAAAACAACAGACTGTTTCAAGACATGGATTAATTCAGATTTTTAAAAAATCAATTAAAATATTTCTCGGTATTAAAATCTTATACTTAAACTCTCAAAGCAATTACTTTTTACAAGATTTTTTCATTTTAAGAATTAGAAGTCATCAGAACAAATTTCCTGTTGGGAGCCATCTAGTCATCTGAGTAGGAAATAACAAGACCACTGAAGGTTTTTATATAATCACAGATTTATCCTCTGGCTAGGTCTTTTAAGGAAATATTTCTTTCTATCACTCTTCAATCTTCTTACTTTTGTTCTTAGATTTTTGAGATGGGTAAAATCTCACATTTTCACTCAGTCTCTGAGGATTCTCTCAAACTGACCATCACAGCATCATAGTGTCTGCTACTCAGGATTCTACTTTCTATTTACACTGTACCAACTCCACCAACCAACGGGTCTTTATGATTAGTATCTAGTATTATACTCTTGCCTGGAGAATACCAGAGACAGAGCAGCCTGATGGGCTGCCGTCTATGGGGTCGCACACAGTCGGACAAGACTGAAGCGACTTGGCAGCAGCAGCATTATACTAGTGTTATATCCTTTGTATTATTAACTCCATATAAAAGTACAACTCATTCAATTTATTCTCACATCTACACCAAGAGGAAACGTTATTTCTCTAACAGTGAGAAGTACACAAAACTAGGAATAATCCAGAAAGTTATGAAGCCTTGGCTTTCCATCCAGAATCTAGGTTTCCCATAAATCAGAGAAACTAGAATCTGGCTATGAAAAGAGTAGACATGTAAACTATTCCCTAAAAGTTAGAAATTTAAAAAGATATATATCTTTCAGAACCTTTCATCTTGTGTTTCTAAGGCAAATGAAGACTAGTCATTTTACCCCATAAAAAAGTGTTTTATCTTCTATACTAAAAAATAAACCATTGATTAAGGTAATATAAGATGCTGTGACACTGATGAATGGAACTGAGTTGAAACTTTCCAAGTTCCTCAGTGCAAGGCACTGGCCACCATTTCTTCCTGGAAGTACAGACTCCTCTCATGACCAATCTAAGATGCTTAAAATGGATGACAGCTTTTAAACAACAGAGGGCAATGTAAATATTGAATGAATATTTGCCATCTTGATTTATTTCATTATTAAACAGTGAGTCTTTTAAATCATAATCAAAACAGGGATTTCCAAATAACCCCCATCTAACATCAGACTGTATACTTGGTATTATTAAGTTACATTTTATAATAAAGTTCAAATCACAGAAATATCTATGATCATTTCTTATGGACTTCCTTAAAAAGATTTAAGATATTAAAAGCCTTCCAAATCAGGGCAGCCTGTGGCTGCCGATACCGTTGAGTTGATTGCCTGACTCTAAGTGAATTATTCAAGCATAAAAGCTTATGTTGTTGCCTGAGCAAAAATGAGAAAAAGCAAAATCGTCAATGACAGTTTTTAATAACTAAATGTTAAAAAGCAATGTCTCTTAACACCCTCATTAAATTATCTCTTAAAAGTCATTACAGATACTCTTCTTTTCCGAGGGCTGGGTTCCCTTTTGTGCTCTAAATAGATGTGGGGGTGGGGAAGCTACGCTCATGGCTGTCACTGTTAATTAGCATCTCCTGCATGCCTCTTCCTGCCCAAGGCACTCGCCATCCCCTGCCAGACCCAACAGGAACTTGCAGAAAAACCTTGTTTACTCAGCGTGGCTCTTATGCTTGTATTATTTGATGGCATTATGGAGAAGGACTCATCAGTGCCTCTCTGTAGGAGTGAAAGTTAATTTTAAATGTGGTGAGAACTTCACCTAAGCTAATCTTGGAGTGATGAATCCTCAGCTGGACATAGAATTTTACAAAAAAAAAAAAAAAAACAAAAAACCCTGTGAGGTGAATTATCGGGCAGATTATAAATTACAAGCAGTGAAAACACTTTTGTTATTTTTATAAATTTATTTTTATTCAAGGTCATTTCACACATTCATTATTATTAATTTTCCTCTTAAATATTGTGTTGCTTCTTATGAGAAAATGACTTTCTGAGGAAATAGAAATGGCAGTCTTTTCAGACCTGGCAAATAGTTTTGTTTTTTTTTTTTTAATTTATAGTTATAATTATAGAAATTCTTTCTGAGGGTATTTGTAGACCCAGACACGTACTAATGTGCCAAATTGAGCCATATTTTTGATTGGAGGTATTTTAAATGTATATATTGTTTTCATAATTCTTTCCATTCTATTTTTCCTTCTTCTGGGAATGAGATTCATCTTCCAGAAGTGGGTTTAAGACCCACTCAAGACCTGTTGTGACCTTTCCAGGACTTTTCTCACTGCACTGTGGAGAGAGGAAGCTTGCTTGTCTATAGCTTCAAGCCTGTGATGAGGAAGGCGTTAGCTGCTGGCAGTCATGGTCCTTACTGAAGGAGAAGCAGCCTGGGGAGATGAAGCTGAGGAGGGGAGAGACTCAAAGAATATGGAGTGAGGCCTGAGGCTCTTGAGGGTTTAGGGTTGTTGGTAAGGCAGGATCCTCCTTTCTAAAGTATGGTAGTATCAGATAATAACCCCTCCCTTGTATTTAAAAGCATTTGAATTAGATGTCCATCCTTCAGCTGCTCTAGTCAGTCTGGGAACCAATACCTGTCTGGAATGGAGGCCGCCATTCAAGTCTTTGTAGTGCTTAGTCCCTCTGCTTTCCATTCCTACCTTCTCTGATTAATGATGATTAGAATTAGATAATTGCTTCTATAAACTAGAACTTGCTGTATGCCAAGCACAGGGCTAAGTACTTCACAAACATTATCATGTTAAACTCTCTCCATGACCCTGTGAGGAAGATACAATCATTATATCCTTTTGAGAGATGCAGAAGTTACTCAGGCAGGGCACATTGCCAGTACCTTGCCTGATTTGAACCCAGAGGCTGCTTTCTTAATTTCTCCATCAGGTAATCTGGAATTCTCAACAGTGGGCTATAGGGAAGCGTCCATGTAAAGGAGAGGCAGAGGTGATGATGTCTAACTCTCTCTGTTTGCTGATTTTGTTGAGATCAGTCCACTCTTAGCATAGGTGGTGCCCAATTTGTTTCTATGGGTTTCTTGTTCACAAACTGTAATTTGAAATCTCTCATTTACAAAAAAAGTTAATTTTTGGAACCATATACCAACTTCAGATTTCTGTAGAAAGCTACTGAATATTCATCACTTTCATGTAGAATGATGACCTTATAGTTTCCCATATATTCAGTGTTTCCAGGTATTGACATAAAGAAGTGCTTTCTCAAACACCCACAGAATCTTACAGATGCTATCTTCTCAGTGATATTTATGATAAAAATGTTCACACTTTCTCTCACTTCCTGATACAGAGGAATGGGAAGCTTTGCAAATGACTAAATGACAGTTATTAATTTATAGGCTTGATTTTTTTTTTCTTTCAAAATCTCTGGGCTCTTTGTCGATGTCCAAAAGTCAAAAATCAGTTTTGCCAAAAATGTTGGATTGTGACTCTGCTTCTAGCTTTGTTAGCAAAGTTATATAATCCATATGAGCTTTTGCTTCTCCAGTCATAAAATGGAGATAATAAGATTGTCATAACATATGACTGTTGTGAGAATTACAATCACGTCAACACACAAAGAGTTGGACATGACTGAGCGACTGAACTGAATTGAACAACACACAGTAACTGGTGGAGAAAGTGATGGCACCCCACTCCAGTACTCTTGCCTGGAAAATCCCATGGATGGAGGAGCCTGGTAGGCTGCATTCCATGGGGTCACTAAGAGTCAGACACAACTGAGTGACTTCACTTTCAATTTTCACTTTCATGCATTGGAGAAGGAAATGGCAACTGACTCCTGTGTTCTTGCCTGGAGAATCCCAGGGATGAGAGAGCCTAGTGGGATGCTGTCTCTGGGATTGCACAGAGTTGGACACAACTGAAGTGATGGAGAAGGTGATGGCACCCCACTCCAGTACTCTTGCCTGGAAAATCCCATGGACGGAGGAGCCTGGTGGGCTGCAGTCCATGGGATCGCGAAGAGTCGGACACGACTGAAAGACTTCACTTTCACTTTTCACTTTCTTGCATTGTAGAAGGAAATGGCAACCCATGCCAGTGTTCTTGCCTGGAGAATCCCAGGGACAGGGGAGCCTGGTAGGCTGCTGTCTATTGGGTGGCACAGAGTCGGACACGACCGAAGAGACTTAGCAGCAGCAGAAGTGATTTGGCAGCAGCAGTAACTGGTGCCGGGCACATTAGTGATAAGCTATGCTATGCTATGCTCTAAGTCACTTCAGTCGTGTCCGACTCTGTGTGACCCCATAGACGGCAGCCCACCAGGCTCCGCGTCCCTGGGATTCTCCAGGCAAGAACACTGGAGTCGGTTGCCATTTCCTTCTCCAGTGCAGGACAGTGAAAAGAGAAAGTGAAGTCACTCAGTCATGTCCGACTCTTCGCGACCCCATGGACTGCAGCCTACCAGGCTCCTCCGTCCGTGGGATTTTCCAGGCAAGAGTACTGGAGTTGGGTGCCATTGCCTTCTCTGAGTGATAAGCTAGAAGTCACTATTGTTAACTGTACAAGTAGCTCTCACCGTTGGGCGGGCAGCTGCTCCTCCATACACACTCCACCATCTCCTTGTTGCTCACAGCCTTTATGCTATTTGTGGCTTTTGGTATAGCTCCACCCTCTAGGCAGCTGGGAGACCGTGAAATGAAAAGGGACACACAGAATGGAGGTGTGTTGCATAGAGCCTACCAAGAGTAACTGGTAGTCCACAGAGAAGGGATGAGAGGACAGCTCTCAAGTGAAGCTCAGCTGCTTCCAGAGAGGGCTGAGTAGACTGTATATAGACTTGTCAAATAGAGAAGGCGATGGCACCCCGCTCCAGTACTCTTGCCTGGAAAATCCCATGGATGGAGGAGCCTGGTGGGCTGCAGTCCATGGGGTAGCGAAGAGTCGGACAGGACTGAGAGACTTCACTTTCACTTTTCACTTTCATGCATTGGAGAAGGAAATGGCGACCCACTCCAGTGTTCTTGCTTGGAGAATCCCAGGGATGGGGGAGCCTGGTGGGCTATGGGGTAGCACAGAGTCGGACACGACTAAAGTGACTTAGCAGCTGCAGACTTGTCAAATGAGTGTGGACGTTTGGAATCATCTTGAGACATCCCCACTGCCAATTCCTTCTGTGATGGCAACAAACAGTTGTTAGCTCCTAATACTTGGTACCCAGAAGTCAACCACATCTGGGATAATCAGTGGTCAAATCAGTGGGCTTCAAGAATTGGCCAGAAGAGAGCCTGTAAAGAATTAAAGCTTTAATTCTCTTTACAGAGCTGTAATTACGAAACTACTGCAAAAGATTTGGCTAATGAGATAGAAGATAACCATGAAGTAGGTACTGTTTTCAGAAAATATGACCAAAATTAACTCAAGTGATAAAATACATCAAGTGAAATTGTAAAAGTAGTCTAAGAACTCTACTGAAAATGAACCAGATCCAGTTTAAAAGATGAGCACTATGACTTTTTTAAGAAAGAGCTATATACTATGTCATAAAGCAGGTCTATAAATTGAAATAAAAGTTATCCAATTCAGTTGTCTGAGTTTGCCAAATTATGATAATTAATCTATACTAAATAAAAAAAATGGAAATTCTTATCTGGGGATATAAAAAAGATATAAACACATCAAGATGATATTTCTAAAGGGTACACTCGATCTGGCAATTCTTCCCAAACTCATAAATTTAATGTAATTCTAATAAAAATTTCAAGACATTTTTATGCAACTTGACAAGTTAACTTTTAACTTCATATAAAGGACAAAATATAGAAGATTAGCTAAATAAATTATGGGAAAAGAAAAATGGAAGTGTTCGCTCAGCAAATATCATGAGACATGTAAGAAAATGAAATGATAAAAAGTAAGATAAAAGCAAATTAATAATTCAGGAAGCCAAACTGAATTCGCACACACACACACACATATGCACATACACACAGTGTATGTATATCATGTTATAGATCATGCTATGCATATTATGTTGCATGTATAAAAGTCACAGTGTTTCAGTGTAGTGATGAATGTATAGAAAGGATACACTTGTCACCTGGCATCAGATATTCTTGATGGAGAGTGTCAGACTGGAGGATTGTAAAAGGGTGTAACCCCATATATTACCAATTCTAAGTGTTTTAATTTCATACCCAGAAGTATTTTTGCAATGAATTATGTAATGTTTAAAAATCTTTTCTCTGAGCATTTGTGTATTTTCTATTTGCTGGCTTTGTAATACATTTATTTTGTAAAATGGAGGAAGGAATTTTAAGAAGGAAGACTTTCCCTAGATAGGAACTGTGTTTGGATCCTGGCTATCCCATTTTCTAGCTGAGGGACTAATGGATGAGTTATTTATTTTCTTTCCCTCTCAAGTTCCTCTTTCTATAAAATGAAACTAACAATACTTTATGTGGCTATTAGGAAGGCTGAATAAGATAAAACATGTCATGTGCTTAAAATAGATTACTAATGAAGCCCCTTGAGTTGTTAGCATGATTCATGTGAGGCATAGAAAGAAAACAAGCATGACTGGAAGGTATTGGAGTTTCGGGGTTTGGTCTACGAGAAATATTTCAGATTTTAAAGTGATTCCTAAAGGCAATGGGAAGCAATAAAATACTTCTATGCAAATGAAAGCATGACATCAGATATATCTTTTTAACAGATTGCCTTGGCAAAGTTATTGCAGTGTAATTTATTATATTTTATAGTTTAATTCTATTTTATAGCTAAATCTATTGCATACTATATGTCAAGAACCTTAGTTAACAGTCAACACTCAATGTGAACACAGATATGTAAAGGAATATATATTTTTGAAAACCTGTTAAGTATAATTGTGACAATGATCTCTTGCAAGAATGCATATTATGGCTTAGTCAATTCAAAGGAGTTAAGTTTTGCAGCCCATCTGACTGCTTATGACCAAGGAGAGTGGTTATGCTACTAGCAAACTGTGGGGAAAGAATAAGCAATTCAGGCAGCTCCAGAGAGTCCTGGGTATTCAAACTTGTAATATTTCAGTCTTTAAACTGTATGTACTTGGTCACTCAGAGGTGTCCGACTCACTATGGCCCCATACCATAGCCCTCCAGGTTCTTCTGTACATGGTATTTTCCAGGAAAGAACACTGGAGCAGATTGCCATTTAGTACTCCAGGGAATTTTCCCGACCCAGAAATCCAACCTGCTTCTTCTGTGTCTCCTGCAGTGGCAGATGGATCCTTTTTCACTAGCGCCACCTGTGGAGCCCTTAATCTGTATATTTACTTGTTCCAATTTTTTCTTTTTTGTCTTATTATCCCAATTAATTAAATAAATATCTTATTAAAATATACCCCATACGTATATATTTAATTCAGAAATGTTACCACAGATACAGGTTTCTGAATAGATATTGCACTAAGCCGTCATAAAATTCCTTAGCATTATCAAAAAGTTTATAGAGAATTTTAACACAAGTTCAAGGTTTTGAGAATAAATAATTTTAAAATATATGTATTCAGATCAGATCAGTCGCTCAGTCGTGTCCGACTCTTTGCGACCCCATGAACTGCAGCACGCCTGGCCTACAAAAGCAGCATACAAGTTTTAAAGAGGCAACATTATCAACCTCTTTTTCATTTACTCTAAATAAACACATGTAAGTCTTATGACACGGAGGGTATCATAGGAGGCTATTTTTTATCTAAGTGACTTTTGTTTCCTCAGCTTTTGACATTTAATCTTTCAAAAGAATTGTGAGAATAGTTAGAGAAAAACAACTCCCTTTTATAAAGCCAGAGAGAGAAAAAAAACCCTCTTGAAAAACACCTAGATGTAATGGGTATTTAGCTGCCGAATGTAAACAAAGATATTAACGTAACTATTGAACTAAGGAAACAGCTGTGAGAAAGCAGGAACACTTGCTCATACCTTTGGTGTTAAGAAAGAGAAATAGATGCATCTAAAGCAGAGCATTCTACTAAATGTTTAAATATATACTTACTAGTCATTTTAAGAAAAGTGAATGGATGGTAAAATATATAATGAATATGTTTATCATAGATGACACAGATATTTAGTCTTAAATTCATATAAGAAATGTTTATTAAGACTCAGAACTCTGCTTTTCTAAGATAAATCGTGGTCTTATGTGTGAAATTTCTAGGGTCAGAGTTCTGGAAGAGGAGATTCCTTCTGTCCAAGCAAAGATACAAATGCAGCCTTCATTCAAATTTTGTGAAATTTATTGAAATCAAATAATGTGCAAAAGAGTCTACTGAGTTCAGTCACTGGAACTTTTCATCTCTGGGGATACTGCTCTTTACAGCAAATCTTACTGATCATTAGTAGACTGCATGATTTTTAAGTGTTTATTGTAATTGCCAATATTTTTATTATTAGTCTCATTGCTAATGTCCTTAATTGGAAACATTTTAAATTTCTAATGGAATATTTGTGACTTTGTATTTAATACATAGAATTTCAAAGGAAAAATGCAAAGCATGAGCAGCCCCTATAGCCTTCCCTTTCCACATTTCTGCTTCTGTTCACTACTCCTTCCAGAGAGAGCCGCTTTGAACACCATGGAACAGGTTTGTCTGCTTTCATACTTTGTATCAGCTGGTTTTTAAAGCCTTGGCTTTAAAATATAAGGGGTATATAGACTCAGTCATGGGAGAAGAGAAACATGATTATGGATTTAGACCTCAGGGCCAGTGTCAGATGGGGGCTATCTGTGTTTTATACTAATGCAACTGGATAATCCTCAGGGTGACTAATGAGGATGTCCTGGCCAACATCCCCAGTTGTGTAAGGTAAGCCCAGGGATCTCACCTGCATCAGACTTTTTCCCCCAAACAAGAAGGGTGGAAACCAGTAGCAAATAAACTAGATCTTGTCAGACATTTTCCAAATCATCCCTCATATTTACTCCACCATTTCTTTCCACCTTGCTCTGTGTTCTGGGAGCTGATTGTAGGAACCTGTAAACAGGGTCCCTACATTCTGGTTCCCGTATGTGTTCCCTTAGTGCGAAGGACTGGCAGGAGACTTGGGGAAGGAGGACAAACAATCAGGAAATTGATTCCCCCAGAAATTTGTCCAAAGAGAAGCTGTTAAAGAAGAAGTTCTGACACTTGTGAACATGGTAAGAAAGATTTTATTCAGGGTTATCGCAGTTGGTGTCAAGAGTATTGCAGGAGGGAAGCAGAATGAGGCCCAACTCCTAATACATCAAGTATGAGCAAGGCTTTATAGCCAAGGAGCAGCTTGAGGGTCAGTGGATGAAAGATGACTAAGAGTAATATCAAGGGAGGGGCACTATTGCTAAGCTGTCCTGCCAGAGTTCAGTCAAGGAGAGAGGTTGGCAGTGTCACCAGGGGTCCATTATTCTATTTTTTTCTCCCTGCCCGTGGCCCCTGAAGCCTGCAATTGGGGTTGGTTCCCTGATATTTCAAACTCCCACTTTTTAGTTTTCCTTGACTTTGACCATACCTTTGCAAACAGTGTCTAATAAATTCTCCTCAGTTACCCCACTGAATAATTCATTTGATACTATTCCTAGTGTCTTTCTCTCTATCTCCCTATGTCTCTTTTATCCAAACTCTAGCCAGTTGACCATCTTCCCCTTATTAAAATTTGCATCACACTCAAGGCTGATATTTCCTCTGACCTGAAACTACCCTCCCATTCTTGTCTCTGCTACCTCCCTCTTTTTACTGAGGTCTTAGCTCACCTCCCATCCTCCTCCAAAACATTTGTTTCCAACTATGACTTGTTCCAATATTAAATTTTATTTTTTTTCTAAGCACTGATTCCAATCTGAAATTAGATTATTTAGGTACTTGTTTCCTTTATTGGTTATGCCTCCACTGTAGGCAATGACTTTACATTTTTAAGCAAAAATAGTGGGTTGGTTTTTTTTTTGGCTTTGTTTATTTGTTTGCTTTGCATATTTTGGTTTACAGAATCTCAGAGAGGTTTAGTAAACAAAGTTTGGTTGTTACACACCAAGAAGAAATCTACCTGGAAAACTACCCATCCATAAGATGGGACTGTTGACTATTCCACTGCCACTGTCATGTGTTGCTGGGGGACCTACAGACCAAACCTAAGATCCTCAGCAACGATAAACAGTACATTCAGGCCTGTTCATCACGAAAAACACAGGGCTTGGCCTCCTGAAATTCACTTCACCTTCCAGGTCTTCATGATGCAGAACCTAGCCACAAGAGAGTCTGTGAAGTGGATATTGATGTCCTAGATTCTGCCAAGGAAGGTCAACTTCAGGGGATGAAAATGATGTTGAGAGAGCTGGCTGCATTTTCTGTCCCACTGCTGCTGCTGCTAAGTCGCTTCAGTCGTGTCCGACTCTGTGCAACCCCATAGACGGCAGCCTGCCAGGCTCAGCCATCCCTGGGATTCTCCAGGCAGGAACACTGGAGTGGGTTGCCATATCCTTCTCCAATGCATGAAAGTGAGAGGTGAAAGTGAAGTCACTCAGTCATGTCTGACTCTTAGCGACCCCATAGACTGCAGCCCACCAGGCTCCTCTGTCCATGGGATTTTCCGAACTCTCCTGACCAGCAATGGTGTAGATGGTTTTTACCACTGAATAGCCAGGATCTTAATTACTGAGCCACCACAATGAAGGAGACACAGGAGATGCAATTTCAATCCCTGGGTCAGGAAGATCCCCTGGAGGAGGAAATGGCCATCCACTCCAGTATTCTTGCCTGGGAAATCCCATGGAGGGAGAAATCTGGTGGCCTATAGTCCATGGAGTCACAAAGAGTCAGACACAATTGAGTACACATGCAGTCAGGGTCTAGAGTAGTAATGTCTCTGTTGTAAGTGTTCAATAATGTTTTTGAGGAATAAATAAAGTTTAAAATATATATTTGATTTTTAATTACACAAAGGGGCTATACTATATATTCTGCATGATTTTTCATTTAGAAATATATCTTACAAAGTTTTCCTGTATCAGCACAGATAGGTTTATCATGTTATTTTTAATGGGACACATAGTGATCATTATATCATTGTACCATAATAATAAAAAATAAGGTTCTTTATGATACATTTGTAATCAACGTCTTTTTAGTGCTTAATTAATGACAATGAAAAAACTTAAATTCATACCTTACCAGAAACATCTTGAGGTAAATGTCTATGTGAAGTTGATACCTCAAAGTATTTGTATACATAACAATATTACAACATTGCCTGATTTCTTTTATATTGAGAGTTCATAGCCCTTGTATTTCAATTTTTATTTTTTAGCTGCTCACCATGTAGGATCTTAGTTCCCCAAACAGGGATCAAAGCCATGCCTCCTGCATTGGAAATGCAGACTCTTAACCACTGGACTGCCAAGGAGGTCCCTTTGCCTAATTCCTTTTAAGGAAAGCAAGCTTTTGCTAACTGTAGAACCTAGCTCCCCACATTATCTTATTGTGCTAAATATAAATATACATCACATAAAATTTACAACTGTAGCCATTTTATGATTTAAAAATTAGTGGTATTAAATAAGTTTAGGATACTTGAAATCATCACTCTTATCCAGTGTTAGAAAGTTTTCATCATCCAAGATGGAAAATGTTGGGTGATGGTTAAAGTCACTTGTCCATTAGCAGTCACTCCCCATTCCTGTCATTAACAGTTACTCCCCATTTGTCTCTCCCTCCAGGTCCTGGGTAACACAGATCTGCTTTCTAATCTTTGGATTTGTCTATTATGCATATTGCATATAAATGGAATCAGTTTCCTTTACATGGCATGTTTTCAAGGTTCATCCATGATTTATTAATAGCATGTATCAGTACCTCTCTTCTTTTTATCGCTAATAATATTCTATTGTTTGGGTAGAACACATTCTTTATTCATCAGCTGATGGGCATTGGGTTGTTTCTACATTTTGGTTGCTGTGAATAGGGCTGTTAGGAACAGTTGTGTACAAGTTTTTAACTCCTGTTTGACCAAAATATTCTGGGAATATAGCTAGAAATGGAATTGGTGTGTTTATTTTATTGAAGAGCCATCAAAATGTTTTCTAAGATGGCTATACTATTTTGCATTGCCACCAGAAATTTATGAAGGTTTTGATTTATTCATATCCTCACCAACATTTGTTATTTTCCATTTTGTAGATTGTGGTCATCCTAGTGGGTATGAAATGATTTGTCATTGTAATTTTTATTTGGATTTATCTAATGATTAGTGATGCTGAACATTTTTGTGTGTTTGTTGGCTATTTGTATATCTTCTTTGGAGAAATGTTCATCCAGGTCTTTTTCTTATTTTTAAAATTGGGTTGTCTTTAGTTGTTGAGTTTTAAAAGTTCTTCATACTTTCTGGATACTAGACCTTTATCTGATATGTGATTTTAAATTACTTTCTTCCACTCTGTGGGTTGTCTTTTCACTCTCTCATAGTATCCTTTGATGACTCCAACTTTTAAATTTTGATTAAGTTCAATTATCTCCTTTGTAACTTAAACTTTTGGTATTATATCTAGGAAACCATTGTCAAATCTTAGGTCATGATTTACAGCTAAGTTTTCGCTTATGAATTTTAGAGTTTGGGCTTTTATATTTAGGTCTTTGATCTATTCTGTGTTAATTTTTATACAGAGTGAGGAAAAGGCCCAAATTCATTCTTTTTATATGTGGACATTCAGTTCTCCCAGCATTTGATGAAAAGACTGTCCTTTCCCCATTGAATGGTCTTGGCCCCCTTGTCAAAAATCAATTAACTACAAATATGGTAGTTTATCTCTTGGCTATCAATTCTAGTCTGTGGATCAATATGTATGTCTATTCATATGCCAGTACCATGCTGTAATTTTTAATATTTAAAAGATATTTATGAAAAATAAAAGAAAAAGAAACAGCTCCATCGCTCCTTCCTTGCTTTTTCCTGCCATGGCAAGTGTCACCAGTATAATGTCTTCATTTCTGTATGCAAATTTATGCATGCATACGTGCTAAGTTGCTTCAGTTGTGTCCAACTCTTTGTGACCCTATGGATTGTAGCCCACCAGATTCTACTGTCCTTGGGATTCTCCAATCAAGAATACTGGGTGGTTTGCCATGCCCTCCTCCAGGGTATCTTCCTGACCCAGGGACTGATCCCTCGTCTCTTATGTCTCCGGTATTGGCGGACAGGTTCTTTATCACTAGCACCACCTGGAACACCTTTTGTCTCGCTACCCCTGGAATTAAGTCTTACTCTATTGTTTAGAAGCTAAAAGTACACCTGGGAGTCCCATACTATTTTGATTACTATTCTGAAGTTAGAAATTATGAGCCTTTCAATTTTTCTATTCTTCTCTAAGATTGCTTTGGCTATTTGGAGTAGACTGGGCATCATATAATGTTTTTACAAATTTTCCTACTATATCAAAGTCAAAATTATGCACAGTGTTATTTTAAATTTTATTTCTTTAATTATAGTCTATACTCAGTTCAGTTCAGTTCAATTCATTTCAGTCGCTCAGTCATGTCCGACTCTTTGCGACCCCATGAATCGCAGCACGCCAGGCCTCCCTGTCTATCACCAACTCCCGGACTACACCCAGACTCAAGTCCATCGAGTCAGTGATGGCCATCTCACCCTCTGTAGTCCCCTTCTCCTGTGCCCAATCCCTCTCCAGCATCAGAGTTTTTTCCAATGACTTAAATCTTCACATGAGGTGGCCAAAGTACTGGAGTTTCAGCTTTAGCATCATTCCTTCCAAAGAACACCCAGGACTGATCTCCTTTAGAATGGACTGGTTGCATGTCCTTGCAGTCCAAGGGACTCTAAAGAGTCTTCTCCAACACCACAGTTCAAAAGCATCAATTCTGCAGCGCTCAGCTTTCTTCACAATCCAACTCTCACATCCACACATGATCACAGGAAAAACCATAACCTTGACTAGACAGACCTTTGTTGGCAAAGTAATGTCTCTGCTTTTGAATATGCTATCTAGATTGGTTATAACTTTCCTTCTAAGGAGTAAGCGTCTTTTAATTTCATGGCTGCAGTCACCATCTGCAGTGATTTTGGAGTCCAGAAAAATAAAGCCTGACATTGTTTCCATTGTTTCCCCATCTAATTGCCATGAAGTGATGGGACCAGATGCCATGAACTTCATTTTCTGAATGTTGAGCTTTAAGCCAACTTTTTGACTCTCCTCTTTCACTTTCATCAAGAGGCTTTTGAGTTCCTCTTCACTTTCTGCCATAAGGGTGGTGTCATCTGTATATCTGAGGTTATTGATATTTATCTCAGCAATCTTGATTCCATCTTGTGCTTCTTCTAGTTCAGCGTTTCTCATGATGTGCTCTGCATATAAGTTAAATAAGCAGGGTGACAATATATAGCCTTGATGTACTCCTTTTCCTATTTCGAACCAGTCTGTTGTTCCATGTCCAGTTCTAACTGTTGCTTCCTGACCTGCATACAGATTTCTCAAGAGGCAGGTCAGGTGGTCTGGTACTCCCATCTCTTTCAGAATTTTCCACAGTTTATTGTGATCCACACAGTCAAAGGCTTTGGCATAGTCAATAAAGCAGAAATAGATGTTTTTCTGGAACTCTCTTGCTTTTTCGATGATCCAGCGGATGTTGGCAATTTGATCTCTGGTTCCTCTGCCTTTTCTAAAACCAGCTTGAACATCTGGAAGTTCATGGTTCGTGTATTGCTAAAGCCTGGCTTGGAGAACTTCTGAGCATTACTTTACTAGCATGTGAGATGAGTGCAATTGTGTGGTAGTTTGAGCATTCTTTGGCATTGCCTTTCTTTGGGATTGGAATGAAAACTGACCTTTTCCAGCCATCTCATATGTAGTATGCTGCTACTGCTAAATCACTTCAGTGGTGTCCGACTCTGTGCGACCCCATAGACGGCAGCCCACCAGGCTCTTCCGTCCCTGGGATTCTCCAGGCAAGAATGGTAGAGTGAGTTGCCATTTCCTTCTCCAATGTATGAAAGTGAAAAGTGAAAGTGAAATTGCTCAGTCGTGTCCGAATCTTAGCGATTCCATGGACTGCAGCCTACCAGGCTCCTCCATCCATGGGATTTTCCAGGCAAGAGTACTGCAGTGGAGTGCCATTGCCTTCTCTGCATATGTAGTATGGACCTATTATATTACTTTTCTGTCTTATTTTCAAAATTAAACCCCCTATTTATTTTTGTTACTCATTTTCTTATTGAGTTTTTGGTCTTTTAAACATTAATTTGCATGAGCATTTTTACAAGTTTAGGAAACAACTTCTCAACTCTTATGTGAGATGTTTCCATTGCTTTTGTTTTATTATTTGACTTAGATGTGGAAATTATTTAGCTATATAAATGTTCAAATTTTTATAATTTCAATGTTAGAAATATTTTCCTTTTGACCTTCTGCACTTTAAGACATAAAATCACCAATTCTTTCTGATAAAACAATCTTGACTTTTCCTGTTACCTTTAAATTTCTGATCTAATTATAATTTATTTTTAAAGAAATCATGGTGTAGAGATTCATTTTTATATCTTTTTTTCTGAAACATTAATCCATTGGGTTGACATGAAACCCATTTCTTTATCATATGTGTTTCTGATGTATTCATTTGTATTTATCAATTTTAAAACTTCTTTATGAAAAGATATGTAGGCAAAGATCAGTTATAAGTAAAAAACTCAATGAATTTTTACAAAAAGAACACATTTATGCAACCAGCTCCAAAGTAAGTAACTTACCTTTGTCAGTTCCTCAGACATCCTTGTCCCTCCTCTCCAAAATAATTTTTTCCTTAGGGCAACCACTACTCTGATTACTAATACTACAGACTGTTTCTTTCACCCAAGCTGTCAACTTTATACAAATAGAATTGGAGAAAATTATACACTTGTGTATCTGGATTTTTCACTTGACATGTTTGGATATTCATCCATCATATTGTATGCATTATAGTACTTCTGTTCTCATTGTTGCATAGTATTCCAGCTCATGAATACACCACAGTTTATATATCCATCCTACTGTTGATGGGCATCTGGATAGTTTCCAGTGTGAATCTATTATAAGCAGTGCTATTATAAACATTCTTTTAAATGCCTTTTGTTGAACTTACACATGCATTTCTTGTTTATTTTTTTCAATTTATTTTAATTGGAGGCTAATTACTTTACAATTTTGTGGGTTTTGCCATACATTCACATGAATCAGCCATGGGGTTACACATGCATTCCTATTGAACATGCTATGCATACAATTGGTTGTAATAGATAGAGACAGAGACAGCCAGTTTTCCAATGAGATTGTACTAATTTATATGCCAACAATCAATGTACCAACGTTTGAAAAGCAAGAGAGCTCCAGAAAAAACATCTATGTCTGCTTTATTGACTATGTCAAAGCCTTTGACCATGTGGATCACAACAAACTGTGGAAAATTCTTAAAGAGGTGGGAATAGCAGACCATCTACCTGACTCTTGAGAAATCAGTATGCAGGTCAGGAAGCAACAGTTAGAACTGGACATGGAACAACAGACTGGTTCCAAATGGAGAAAGGAGTACATCAAGGCTGTATATTGTCACCCTGCTTATTTAACTTACATGCAGAGCACATCATACTAAATGCTGGGCTGGATGAAGCACAAGCTGGAATCGAGATTGCCAGGAGAAATATAAATAACCTCAGATATGCAAATGACACTACCCTTATGGCAGAAAGTGAAGAACTAAAGAGCCTCTTGATGAAAGTGAAAGAGGAGAGTGAAAAAGTTGGCTTAAAACTAAGTATTTAGAAAACTAAGATCATGGCATCTGGTCCCATCACTTCATGGAAAATAGATGGGGAAGCAATAGAAACAGTGTCAGACTTTATTTTGGGGAGCTCCAAAATCACTGCAGACGGTGTTGCAGCCATGAAATTAAAAGATGCTTGCTCCTTGGAAGAAAAGTTATGACCAACCTAGACAGCGTATTAAAAAGTAGAGACATTGCTTTGCCAACAAAAGTCCATCTAGTCAAAGCTATGGTTTTCCCGGTAGTCATGTATGGATGTGAGAGTTGGACCATAAAGAAAGCTGAGTGCCGAAGAATTGATGCTTTTGAACTGTGGTGCTGGAGAAGACTCTTGACAGTCCCTTGAACAGTAAGGAAATCCAACCAGTCCATCCTAAAGGAAATCAGTCCTGAATATTCACTGGAAGGACTGATGCTGAAGCTGAAACTCCAATACTTTGGCCACTTCATGTGAAGAATTGACTCATTGTAAAAGACCCTGATGTTGGGAAAGATTGAAGGTGGGAGGAGAAGGGGACAACAGAAGATCAGATGGTTAGATGGCATCACGGACTCAGTGGACATGAGTTTGAGTAAACTCTGGGAGTTGATGGACAGGGAGGCCTGAGTGCTGCAGTCCATGGTGTTGCAAGAGTCGAACCGACTGAGCGACTGAACTGAACTGGTCAATGCACCTGAGTTTCAATTATTTTAAATCCTCATAGACACTTCAGATTGTTGATCTTTTAATTTTAGTCATAACTGGCTAAATTGTGGTTTTAATTTGCATTTTCTTGATGAGATGAGCAGGAATGCCTGTTTACCTTGGAGTGCATATGTTTCTTGGCCATATAGATATCATTTTTATTTTCTTGCTTGTGTCTTACTTGGTTGTCTGTCTTTTCTTATTGAATATGGTGGTTGTTTGGTTGTTAAGTTGTGTCTGACTTTTGTGATTCCTTGGACTGTAGCCTGCCAGGCTCCTCTATCCATGGGATTTCCCAGGCAAGAATACAGGAATGAGTTGCCATTTCCTTTTCCAGGGGATCTTCTCGACCCAGGAATTGAACCCGCATCTGCACTGGAGGCAGATTCTTTACCACTGAGCTACCAGGGAGGCCCTAACTGAATTTAGGAGTTGCTTATATTATTTATATATTCTTTCCATTGTCAGATATATGCATTGCAAATATTTTCTTCCATTTGGTATCCTGATCTTTTCATGCCTTATAGTGGTTTGTTTGGACATAATTTTTGAACTTAAGATATTTCAATTGGTCAATATTTTCCCTATAGTTACTGTTTTTGTGAGTGTGTCCTTAATAAGGAATCTTAACCTAATCTAAGTTCATTAAAATGAATTATTTTTTGCCTTTTATATTGAGAACTGCAATCCAGCTGTAATTGTTTTTTTTTTTTTTTTTTTTAATGTGTGAGGCAGGGATTAAGATTTAATATTTTTCATGTTGATACTTACATGGCCCAGGATGATTTAGTGGAAAGGCTCTTCTCCACTGCATTGCAGTATCATAGACATGAATCTGCTTCTGAACTCTGTTTTTCCTTTTGGTGAGTTTGTAATCCTTGCAATAATACCACATTGGTGTTACTTCTTTTAATTAACTTTGTAAGATTTAATTGGTTTTGTAAAAGATCTTGACAAATAATAGTGTAAGTTTTGTCCTTTAAGTAGAAATGCAACAGGATCTATAAGTAAACTATTATAATTAAATAATATCAAAGCAAAATTTCTGCATATAAGGTCATATAAAGAAATGTTTTCTCACATCAGCAATAAACAAATTGAAAACAAATTTTAATAAGTGTTTTTTCATTGTTGTGATTTCAAAGTAATCAAATACATAGTAATATATCTAAAAAAAAAAAGTTATGCAAGATCTCCCCCCTGAAAAATTTAAAACACTCTTGAGAGAAACTAAAGAAGCTATACATGTGGAAGAAAGTACAGAATTAGTGGATTGAAAGACTCACTGTTGTAAAGATGTCTGTTCTCTCCAAAGCTGATGTATATGGTATACTCTTAAAAAAACCCAAAAGTTTGTGTGACTGTGTATATATGTACACATAGAACTTGATAAGCTATAATTGTAAGGTTTATATGGAAAGACAAGGATCAACTATAAAGGAAATTTATTTGAATATTATTTACTTACTAAAAAATTCATTGTTTTAAGGTTTATGTTTATTTCATCTTACATTTTATGCTTTCTTTGTTTTTGTGATTTTTTTCTTCTTTGTTATTGTTATAAAATAAATATTTATAAAATGGGACTAATGTAAGTACCTATAACATGAAAGATTGAGAGACTTCAATGAAATTATCTGGATCAGTTACATATATACACCTCTTTTTTTTTTTTTTTTGCTAGATTATGGGGTAGCTTTTTCACAATGATATCAAGGTTTTAAATTCCTTTTTTTTTTTTTCTGTTGGAATTTTATGACTCTTTTGAGGACAATCATGTTAACATTTTCTCCCAGAAAATTAGCCATTTATCTAGATTTTTAAATGTGCTTGTCCGAAATGCAGTACTTGGATGCAATCTCAAAAACGACAGAATGATCTCTGTTCGTTTCCAAGGCAAACCATTCAATGTCACAATCATCTAAGTCTATGCCCCAACCAGTAACGCTGAAGAAGCTGAAGTTGAACAGTTCTGTGAAGACCTACAAGACCTTTTAGAACTAACACCCAAAAAAGATGTCCTTTTCATTATAGGGGACTGGAATGCAAAAGTAGGAAGTCAAGAAACACCTGGAGTAACAGGCAAATTTGGCCTTGGAATACAGAATGAAGCAGGGCAAAGACTAACAGAGTTTTGCCAAGAAAATGCACTGGTCATAACAAACACCCTCTTCCAACAACACAAGAGAAGACTCTATACATGGACATCACCAGATGGTCAACACCGAAATCAGATCGATTATATTCTTTGCAGCCAAAGATGGAGAAGCTCTATACAATCAGCAAAAACAAGACCAGGAGCTGACTGTGGCTCAGACCATGAGCTCCTTATTGCCAAATTCAGATTGAAATTGAAGAAAGGAGGGAAAACCACTAGACCATTCAGGTATGACCTAAATCAAATCCCTTATGATTATACAGTGGAAGTGAGAAATAGATTTAAGGGCCTAGATCTGATAGAGTGCCTGATGAACTATGGAGTGAGGTTCATGACATTGTACAGGAGACAGGGATCAAGACCATCCCCATGGAAAAGAAATGCAAAAAAGCAAAAATGGCTGTCTGGGGAGGCCTTACAAATAGCTGTGAAAGAAGAGAAACGAAAAGCAAAGGAGAAAAGGATATATAAGCAAAGGAGATATAAGCATCTGAATGCAGAGTTCCAAAGAATAGCAAGGAGAGATAAGAAAGCTTTCCTCAGCGATCAATGCAAGGAAATAGAGGAAAACAACAGAATGGGAAGGACTAGGGATCTCTTCAAGAAAATCAGAGATACCAAACGAACATTTCATGCAAAGATGGGCTCAATAAAGGACAGAAATGGTATGGACCTAACAGAAGCAGAAGATATCAAGAAGAGGTGGCAAGAATACACAGAAGAACTGTACAAAAAAGATCTTCACAACCCAGATAATCATGATGGTGTGATCACTGACCTAGAGCCAGACATCCTGGAATGTGAAGTCAAGTGGGCCTTAGAAAGCATCACTACAAACAAAGCTAGTGGAGGTGATGGAATTCCAGTGGAGCTATTCCAAATCCTGAAAGATGATGCTGTGAAAGTGCTGCACTCAATATGCCAGCAAATTTGGAAAATTCAGCAGTGGCTACAGGACTGGAAAAGGTCAGCTTTCAATTTAATCCCAAAGAAAGGCAATGCCAAAGAACGCTCAAACTACTGCAGAAATGCACTCATCTCACATGCTAATAAAGTGATGCTTAAAATTCTCCAAGCCAGACTTCAGCAATACGTGAACTGTGAGCTTCCAGATGTTCAAGCTGGCTTTAGAAAAGGCAGAGGAACCAGAGATCAAATTGCCAATATGTGCTGGATCATGGAAAAGGCAAGAAAGTTCCAGAAAAACATCTATTTCTGCTTTACTGACTATACCAAAGCCTTTGACTGTGTGGATCACAATAAACTGTGGAAAATTTTGAAAGAGATGGGAATACCAGACCACCTGATCTGCCTCTTGAGAAATCTGTATGCAGGTCAGGAAGTAACAGTTAGAGCTGGACATGGAACAACAGACTGGTTCCAAATAGGAAAAGGAGTACGTCAAGGCTGCATATTGTCACCATGTTTATTTAACTTCTATGCAGAGTACATCATGAGAAACGCTGGACTGGAAGAAACACAAGTTGGAATCAAGATTGCTGGGAGAAATATCAATAACCTCAGATATGCAGATGACACCACCCTTATGGCAGAAAGTGAAGAGGAACTCAAAAGCCTCTTGATGAAAGTGAAAGTGGAGAGTGAAAAAGTTGGCTTAAAGCTCAACATTCAGAAAATGAAGATCATGGCATCTGGTGCCATCACTGCATGGGAAATAGATGGGGAAACAGTGGAAACAGTGTCAGACTTTGTTTTTCTGGGCTCCAAAATCACTGCAGATGGTGACTACAGCCATGAAATTGAAAGACACTTACTCCTTGGAAGGAAAGTTATGACCAACCTAGATAGCATATTCAAAAGCAGAGACATTACTTTCCCAACAAAGGTTCCCCTAGTCAAGGCTATGGTCTTTCCTGTGGTCATGTATGGATGTGAGAGCTGGACTGTGAAGAAGGCTGAGTGCCAAAGAATTGATTCTTTTGAACTGTGGTGTTGGAGAAGACTCTTGAGAGTGCCTTGGACTGCAAGGAGATCCAACCAGTCCATTCTGAAGGAGATCAGCCCTGGGATTTCTTTGGAAGGAATGATGCTAAAGCTGAAACTCCAGTACTTTGGCAACCTCATGAGAAGAGTTGACGCATTGGAGAAGACTGATGCTGGGAGGGATTGGGGGCAGGTGTAGCAGGGGACAACAGAGGATGAGATGTCTGGATGGCATCACTGACTCGATGGATGTGAGTCTGAGTGAACTCCGGGAGTTGGTGATGGACAGGGAGGCCTGGCGTGCTGCGATTCATGGGGTTGCAAAGAATCAGACACGACTGAGCGACTGATCTGATCTGATCTGATCTGACACCCATATTTATCCATTAAATTTTTATTATTCTTGAATTTTATTCTGAGGTTTCTCATTTTTTTTTCAAGTTTGGAGATATTTGCCTCCTTAATTAAGTAAACTTGTGATTATCTTAAATTTTTTTTTCTTTTCTGGATATAGGTTCTCAACTGCACTAGTTTTTGGAGGAAACAGTTTTGTACTGGTGTCTTGATGATCTTACAGGTGTATATTCACAAAGACCACATCAGCAAAGATTGAACCACGGTTGGTAGAAGTCCAGACAGAACATTTTGTGAGCGTACCAGAACATAAGAGGATGGGAGCCTTGTAAATTGCTCCTATAAAACCATTTCTCATATGTTTCCTAGTCTATGAAGAGGCTGGCATGACATAGCTTCTTACTGCCAGCTGGGTCCTGACAAGGGTCAGTCTCCCTGCCTTGTTGACCCCAGATTACAGCTTCATGCTGTAAAACTGACTAGTAAAGCCTGTCTTTGGTTCCTCAGCAACAGAGACTCTCATCCACTTGCTGTCATCTGACTCGTTTCCATGTAGCCCTGTGCGAGGGCTAGGAAGCAGCACTTGGCTCACCTTTGCTTTCACTGTCAGTGTGAGAAATAAACAGCTTGAATCTAAAAAAGGGCTTGTTTCTTTATCAGATGAATCCATCAAGCTTGGCCTTGCCTTGTGTATGATATGTTTTACTCTTTTTCAATATATAAGTTTTAAACTTTTGTTTTTCTTGACTTCTTTCTGTTTCTTTTGTTTAGTTAAACATTTTGAATTATATTTAAGGTTGAATTGTATTAGTCTCCTTCATCTCATAAGAAAGTTCTTAGCTATAAAAGTGTTTTAAGAATTTTTCTTCTGAGCACAGTTTTAGCATATCTTGTAAGATTTAATGCTTTATTTTCTTTATAATTGTTTTCTAGATTTTTATCTCTTTCTTGACTCAACTTTTACCTATTCAAAAATATCTAGCCATTTTTTATTCATTTTTGTGTTTGCTTTTTGGTTATTTCACAGATCAGAGAATGTAATTTGTATAGTTAAGATTCCCTTCATTTGATTTTATTGTGATTTTTCTTTGTGATCTACATGGTTTGATTTTGTCACTATTTCACGGATGCTAGAAACACACTCAGTTTCTTCAGAATGTCTGTCTTCTCACTTGTTTTTGTCTCTCAGACACAGAGTCTGACAGTTAACAATCTCCCCAACTCTCTTACTGTTGTGTTTAAATTCATCTCTCCATTTCTTGTCCCTGAGGATTTTTATGAGTGACTTTATTACTGAGCATAACTTTTGTCATGATTCCTTGTCTTAACAGCTTCTGCCTTTAGTCCAAGCTTATTAGATTTTAATATCACAAACCCTACCTCTGTTTTTATTGGGATTTTCTACTATGTGTTCCTAGATCCTTTTGCTTATAAATTTTGGTAGAACTGCCAGCAAGAAATAACATACTGTTGGATATTGATTTATTTCCTCTGTGGCATGAATTGACTTTACTTCCCTTACATATAAACATACAGGCATAATTTTACACACAGGAAGAACCTTCATGAACAACTGTGATTCATTAATTCCCTCCCCTGCATTTTTGGTCTGGTTCTTCCCTTCCCCTGATTTTTCCCTTCCTTCCAGTTCAGGCCCTTTTTCCATGCAGAGAAACCATAACAACAGGTACTGTTTATCTTCTGATTTTCCCCATGCTGCACACACACATCATCCTGTTTACCTCTGTGTCTATGAATATATCTGCATTTACACGCCTGGTCCCAGGCACACCCACTTCAAAGTTCATATCTTACTTAGCCTCTGCATGTCTCCTGCATTTGTGTGCTGGCATCTCTGAATTCCATCTTTCAGTTTTTCCCTTTTAATTTCTTAAAGTCTTAGGAAATTTAAACATTTCTAAAAAAAAATTAAAAATTTTACCCACTTTTAAAAATTGGTTTCCATTGGATGATTAAATGACCTTGTCTACCATGTTTGGAAACTAGAAGTTCTACTTCAGAATTTAGCTTCATTTTGTATTAGTTTTTGTAAAATTGGTATGTCTATGAAAAGAATTTTTATCTTTTCCTCTTGTTCATTTCTTATTTTTGAGTCTCCAGCAACATTATATGGTTTCTGTATATTTCCTTTAGGAGTGACTGGTTTGATCTCCTTGCAGTCCAAGGGGCTCTCAAGAGTCTTCTCCAACACCACAGTTCAAAAGCATCAATTCTTCAGTGCTCAGCCTTCTTTATAGTCCAACTCTCACATCCACACATGACTACTTAAAAAAACATAGCTTTGCCTAGACAGACCCTTGTCAGTAAAGTAATGTCTCTGCTTTCTAATATACTGTCTAGTGGTAAAGTATCCACTTGCCAATGCAGGAGACAAAAGAAACACAGGTTTGATCCCTGGATTGGGAAAATCCCCTGGAGGAGGGCACAGCAACCCACTGCAGTACTGTTACCTGGAGAATCTCATGGACAGAGGAGCCTAGTGGGCTAAAGTCCATAGGGTTTCACAGAGTCACACATGACTGAAATGACCTAGCATACCTGCACATCTGAACTTAGAATTTAGTTATATTTTTATATATGAGATTTTCCTATTTTACAATATTGATGTAACATATATTTGGTCTTAATATTTCTTCTGATTTTGTTTCCTTTTTTTTCTATCTTCTGCTATTTAGCCTTATCTTTGTAATTTTAAGATTGTTTTATGTATGAATATGTGTACGTGTGGGTCCATCTGTTAGTAATGTGGAATTCATAGATTCTGCTTTTGGGTTTTGTAGTGGTTCTTTTTAAAATTCTGTATATCACACTTAGCCCTCTGCTCCTGAATTTAGAACTCTTACAGAGCATCTGTTGCCTCTGTTATGACTAAGAGAAAATTACCACTCTCCCACTTCCTCTCTCTTCACTCCACCTCCAGACTTTTCTTGGTTTTCCACTTATTTATAGTCCTTTTGGTGGTTCCTTTCACAACTCCAAGTAAAACTCAGAGGTTCCTTTGCTTGGCTTACCCACTCAGTGCTGCGACAGGTGAAGAAATGGCTGCCCTTACATTGTCTTCTTCCTGCTTTGATCCTGCTATTCTGGAGTGAGTTTTACTTTTTTGAGGTTCTTCAAATATACCTTCTGGAACCAATTTGTCTTCAGAATATTATCTCAACTTCTACTGAAATATTTTCATCTTTACTGCCACTCCATTTACTGGTATTTCTTTCATCATTTGGATATCCATATTCAAGTTGTGTTTTTTTTTTAACCAACAATGGGCTATGCTAATATCAGTTCAGTTCAGTTCAGTTGCTCAGTTGTGTCCGACTCTTGGCGACCCCATGAATCGCAGCACACCAGGCCTCCCTGTCAATCACCAACTCCCAGAGTTCACTCAGACTCACGTCCATCGAGTCACTGATGCCATTCAGCCATCTCATCCTCTGTTGTCCCCTTCTCCTCCTGCCCTCAATCCCTCCCAGCATCAGAGTCTTTTCCAATAAGTCAACTATTCACATGAGGTGGCCAAAGTACTGGAGTTTCAGCTTCAGCATCATTCCCTCCAAAGAAATCCCAGGGCTGATCTCCTTCAGAATGGACTGGTTGGATCTCCTTGGAGTCCAAGGGACTCTCAAGAGTCTTCTCCAACACCACAGTTCAAAAGCATCAATTCTTCAGCGCTCAGCCTTCTTCACAGTCCAGCTCTCACATCCATACATGACCACAGGAAAGACCGTAGCCTTGACTAGGCGAAACTTTGTTGGCAAAGTAATGGCTCTGCTTTTTAATATGCTATCTAGGTTGGTCATAACTTTCCTTCCAAGGAGTAAGTGTCTTTCAATTTCATGGCTGCAGTCACCATCTGCAGTGATTTTGGAGCCCAGAAAAACAAAGTCTGACACTGTTTCCACTGTTTCCCCATCTATTTCCCATTAAGTGATGGGACTGGATGCCATGATCTTCGTTTTCTGAATGTTGAGCTTTAAGCCAACTTTTTCACTCTCCGCTTTCACTTTCATCAAGAGGCTTTTGAGTTCCTCTTCACTTTCTGCCATAAGGGTGGTGTCATCTGCATATCTGAGGTTATTGATATTTCTCCCAGCAATCTTGATTCCAACTTGTGTTTCTTCCAGTCCAGCATTTCTCATGATGTACTCTGCATAGAAGTTAAATAAACATGGTGACAATATACAGCCTTGATGTACTCCTTTTCCTGTTTGGAACCAGTCTGTTTTTCCACGTTCAGTTCTAACTGTTGCTTCCTGACCTGCATACAAATTTCTCAAGAGGCAGATCAGGTGGTCTGGTATTCCCATCTCTTTCAGAATTTTCCACAGTTTATTGTGATCCACACAGTTAAAGGCTTTGGCATAGTCAATAAAGCAGAAATAGTTGTTTTTCTGGAACTCACTTGCTTTTTCCTTGATCCAGCGGATGTTGGCAATTTGATCTCTGGTTCCTCTGCCTTTTCTAAATCCAGCTTGAACATCAGGAAGTTCACAGTTCATGTATTGCTGAAGCCTGGCTTGGAGAATTTTGAGCATTACTTTACTAGCGTATGAGATGAGTGCAATTGTGCGGTAGTTTGAGCATTCTTTGGCATTGCCTTTCTTTGGGATTGGGATGAAAACTGACCTTTTCCAGTCCTGTGGCCACTGCTGAGTTTTCCAAATGTGCTGGCATATTGAGTGCAGCACTTTCACAGCATCATCTTTCAGGATTTGGAATAGCTCCACTGGAATTCCATCACCTCCACTAGCTTTGTTTGTAGTGATGCTTTCTAAGGCCCACTTGACTTCACATTCCAGGATGTCTGGCTCTAGATGAATGATCACACTATCTTGATTATCTGGGTCATGCAGATCTTTTTTGTACAGTTCTTCTGTGTATTGTTGCCACCTTCTCTTAATATCTTCTGTTTCTCTTAGGGTCATACCATTTCTGTCCTTTATTGAGCCCATCTTTGCATGAAATGTTCTCCTGGTATCTCTAATTTTGTTGAAGAGATGTCTAGTTTTTCCCATCCTGTTGTTTTCCTCTATCTGTTTGCATTGATTGCTGAAGAAGGCTTTTTTATCTCTTGTTATTCTTCTTGCTATGCTAATATACTCCTGATCTATTTCCTAATATGAGCTCTTCCACCTCATGACATATATTTAAGCTACAGCTTCTTTTATGTGATTTCCTGTGTCCAAGTTTCTTTCCTGCAGCATATAAGATGAAAATACTTTTGTCGCTTTCTGAGGGACATCCAAGGCAGGTTGTTGCCTTGTCTCTGTCCTTATCTGTTATTTGTTTCATTACATCAAGGATGGATGAAGAATGTTTTCTTTTTTAATTATATCTAAAATCTCAGCTGTTTTCTGTGTCTACATAGATAATTTTGTGCTAGTTTTGGAGGGCAATAGCTTTCCCTTTAGGTTTGCAGACTTTTTATTTTTTTCAAGTACAGGAAAATACTTTCCATTATATCTTTGAATGCACTACCTTTTTTCTCTGAATGGGTCCTGTGTATTGACAACCATGATCTTGCGTTAGATGTGTCTGCACTCCACCTTATGTTATCTCCCCTTACTGCATTCATCTGCCTGCCTTTTCCCTTCTGCACTCATAGGGAAGGTCTCAGATGTTTCCTGTTAATGAGTAACTTGGCTTTACCACCATTTGTTCTGTTGTGTGGGTGTGCCAGTCACTTAGTCGTATCTGACTCTTTGCTTCCCCATGGACTGTAGCCTGCCAGGCTCCTCTGTCCATGGAATTCCCCAGGCAAGAATACTGGAGTGAGTAACCATTTCCTTCTCCATGGGATATTCCTAACCCAGGGATTGAACTTGTGTTTGCTGCATTTCAAGCAGATTCTATACCATCTGAACCATATATGTATATATAATCCAATGGAATTCCCAAACCAACTTTTTTGCCAACTCAATCTATACTTTTACAGATTCTTTTCCATTATACGTTAGTTAAAAATATTGAAAATATTTAGTATAGCTCCTTGTGCTATACAGGAGGTCCTTGTTGGTTACCTATTTTATATAAAGTAGTCTGTATATGTTCAGATCAGATCAGATCAGATCAGTCGCTCAGTCGTGTCCGACTCTTTGCGACCCCGTGAACCGCAGCACGCCAGGCCTCCCTGTCCATCACCAGCTCCCGGAGGTCACCCAGACTCACACCCATCAAGTCAGTGATGCCATCCAGCCATCTCATCCTCTGTCGTCCCCTTCTCCTCCTGCCCTCAATCCCTCCCAGCATCAGAGTCTTCTCCAACGAGTCAACTCTTGGCATGAGGTGGCCAAAATACCAGAGTTTCAGCTTTAGCATTGTTCCTTCCAAAGTAATTCCAGGATTGATCTCCTTCAGAATGGACTGGTTGGATCTTCTTGCAGTCCAAGGGACTCTCAAGAGTCTTCTCCAACACCACAATTCAAAAGCATCAATTCTTCGGCGCTCAGCCTTCTTCACAGTCCAGCTCTCACATCCATACATGACCACAGGAAAGACCATAGCCTTGACTAGGCGAACCTTTGTTGGCAAAGTAATGTCTCTGCTTTTGAATATGTATATGTTATGTTAATCCCCCCAAATTTATCCCTTTCCACCCCTCTACTCTTTGGTAGCCATAAGTTTGCTTTCTGTGTCTGAGGATCTGTTTCTGTTTTGTATATAAGTTCATACATATTATTATTTTTTAGATTCCACAAATAAGTGATATCACATGGTGTTTGTCTTTATCTATCTGGCTAACCTCAGTATGATAATCTCTAGGTCTTTTCATGTTGTTGCAAATGATATTATTTCATTCTTTTTATGGCTGAGTAATAGTCCATTGATGCTTTTGAACTGTGGTGTTGGAGAAGACTCTTGAGAGTCCCTTGGACTGCAAGGAGATCCAACCAGTCCATTTTAAAGGAGATCAGTCCTGGGTGTTCTTTGGAAGGACTGACACTAAAGCTGAAACTCCAATACTTTGGCCACCTCATACGAGGAGTTGACTCATTGGAAAAGACTGATGCTGGGAGGGATTGGGGGCAGGAGGAAAAGAGGACCACAGAGGATGAGATGGCTGGATGGCATCACCAACTCGATGGACAAGAGCTTGAGTGAACTCCTGGAGTTGGTGATCGACAGGGAGGCCTGGCATGCTGCAATTCATGGCATTGCAAAGAGTCGGACACGACTGAGAGACTGAACTGAACTGAATATTCCATTGTATATATGTACCACGTCATCTTTATCCATTCATCTGTTGATGGACACTTAGGTTGTTTCCATGTCTTGGCTATTTTAAGTAGAGCTACTATGAACATTGTCATGAATGTATCTTTTTTAGTTAGGGTTTTCATCTTCTGGATATATGCCTAAGAGTAGGGTTGCAGGATCATATGGTAGCTCTATTTTTAATTTGTTTAAGGAACCTCTGAATTGTGCTCTGAGGCTTCCCTGGTGGCTCAATGGAGGCTTTCCTGGAGTAGGAAATGACAATCAACTCTAATAGCCTTGCTGGAAAATTCTATAGACAGAAGAGCCTTGTGGTCTGTAGTTCATGAGGTTGCAGAGTTGGACACAACTGAGCACACTGGCATGCATACTATGTTCCGTAGTGGCTGTATCATTTATTTATTTATTTAGTATTATATTTATGTAGATCTAAAGAGAATCATTCAACTCCAGCTTCTTTGGCATAACTGGTTAGGGCATAGACTTGGATTACTGTGATATTGAATGGTTTGCCTTGGAAACAAATAGAGATCATTCTGTTGTTTTTGAGATTGCATCCAAGTTCTGCTTTTTGGACTCTCTTGTTGACTATGAGGGCTACTCAGTTTCTTCTAAGGGATTCTTGTCCACAGTAGTAGATATAGTGGTCATCTGAGTTAAATTCATGCATTCCAGTGCATTGTAATTCACTGATTCCTAAAATGTCAATGTTCACTCTTGCCATCTCCTGTTTGACCACTTTCAATTTACCTTGATTAATGGACCTAATATTCCAGGTTCCTATTCAACATTGATCTTCACAGCATTGGACTTTACTTCCATCACCACTCACATTCACAACTGGGTGTTGTTTTGGCTTTGGCTCGCTCCATCTCTTCATTCTTTCTGCAGTTATTTGTCCACTGATCTCCAGTAACATATTGGGTATCTACTGACCTGAGGAGTTCATCTTTCAGCATCCTATCTTTCTGCCTTTTTTTAATTGTTGATGGGGTTCTCAAGCCAAGAATACTTAAGTGGTTTGCCATTCCCGTCCCCAGTATCATACAATTAGACAAGGCTGTGGTCCATGTGATCAGTTTGATTAATTTTCTGTGATTGTGGTTTTCATTTTGTCTGCCCTCGCATGGAAAAAAATAAGGAGCTTATGGAGGCATCCTGATGAGCTTTAGAAAAGGCAGAGGAACCAGAGATCAAATTGCCAACATCCGCTGGATCATCGAAAAAGCAAGAGAGTTCTAGAAAAACATCTATTTCTGCTTTATTGACTATGCCAAAGCCTTTGACTGTGTGGATCACAATAAACTGTGGGAAATTCTGAAATAGATGGGAATACCAGATCACCTGATCTGCCTCTTGAGAAATTTGTATGCAGATCAGGAAGCAACAGTTAGAACTGAACATGGAACAACAGACTGGTTCCAAACAGGAAAAGGAGTATGTCAAGGCTGTATATTGTCACCCTATTTATTTAACTTCTATGCGGAGTACATCATGAGAAATGCTGGACTGGAAGAAACACAAGTTGGAATCAAGATTGCTGGGAGAAATATCAATAACCTCAGATATGCAGATGACACCACCCTTATGGCAGAAAGTGAAGAGGAACTCAAAAGCCTCTTGATGAAAGTGAAAGCGGAGAGTGAAAAAGTTGGCTTAAAGCTCAACGTTCAGAAAACGAAGATCATGGCATCCAGTCCTATCACTTAATGGGAAATAGATGGGGAAACAATGGAAACAGTGTCAGACTTTATTTTTCTGGGCTCCAAAATCACTGCAGATGGTGACTGCAGCCATGAAATTAAAAGATGCTTACTGCTTGGAAGAAAAGTTATGGCCAACCTAGATCACATATTCAAAAGCAGAGACATCACTTTGCCAACAAAGGTTCGCCTAGTCAAGGCTATGGTTTTTCCTGTGGTCATGTATGGATGTGAGAGCTGGACTGTGAAGAAGACTGAGCGCCGAAGAATTGATGCTTTTGAACTGTGGTGTTGGAGAAGACTTTTGAGAGTCCCTTGGACTCCAAGGAGATCCAACCAGTCCATTCTGAAGGAGATGAGCCCTGGGATTTCTTTGGAAGGAATGATGCTAAAGCTGAAACTCCAGTACTTTGACCACCTCATGCGAAGAGTTGACTCATTGGAAAAGACTCTGATGCTGGAAGGGATTGAGGGCAAGAGGAGAAGGGGACGACAGAGGATGAGATGGCTGAATGGCATCAGTGACTCAATGGACGTGAGTCTGAGTGAACTCTGGGAGTTGGTGATTGACAGGGAGGCCTGGCGTGCTGCGATTCATGGGGTCGCAAAGAGTTGGACATGACTGAGCAACTGATCTGATCTGATCTGATCTGATGGGAAAGACTAAAGGGGAAACTGGGTCTTATTCTGATGGATGGGGCCATGCTCAGTTAAGTTCAGTTCAGTTGCCCAGTCATGTCCGACTCTTTGCGACCCCATGAATCAAAGTGCTCCAGGCCTCCCTGTCCATCGCCAGCTCCAGGAGTTCACCCAAAGTTATGTCCATCTAGTTGATGATGCCATCCAGCCATTTCATCCTCTGTCATCGCCTTGTCCTCCTGCCCTCAATCCCTCCCAGCGTTAGAGTCTTTTCCAATGACTGAGCTCTTTACATGAGGTGGCCAAAGTATTGGATTTCAGCTTCAGCATCAGTCCTTCCAATGAACACCCAGGACTGATCTCCTTTAGAATGGACTGGTTGGATCTCCTTGCAGTCCAAGGGACGCTCAAGAAACTTCTCCAACACCACAGTTCAAAAGCATCAATTCTTCGGTGCTCAGCTTTCTTCACAGTCAAGCTCTCATATCCATACGTGACCACTGGAAAAAACATAGCCTTGACTAGACGGACCTTTGTTGGCAAAGTATTGTCTCTGCTTTTGAATATGCTATTAGATTGGTTATAACTTTCCTTCCAAAGAGTAAATGTCTTTTAATTTCATGGCTGCAATCACCATCTGCAGTGATTTGGGAGCCCCCAAAAATAAAGTCTAACACTGTTTCCGTATCTATTTCTCAAGAAGTGATGGGACCGGATACCATGATCTTAGTTTTCTGAATGTTGAGCTTTAAGCCAACTTTATCACTCTCCTCTTTCACTTTCATCAAGAGGCTTTTAGTTCTTCTTCACTTTCTGCCATAAGGGTATTGTCATCTGCATATATGAAGTTATTGATATTTTTCCCAGCAATCTTGATTCCACCTTGTACTTCCTCCAACCAAGCGTTTCTCATGATGTACTCTGCTGCTGCTGCTGCTGCTGCTAAGTCGCTTCAGTCGTGTCCGACTCTGTGCGACCCCACAGACGGCAGCCCACCAGGCTCCCCCCGTCCCTTGGATTCTCCAGGCAAGAACACTGGAGTGAGTTGTCATTTCCTTCTCCAAATGATGTGCTCTGGATATAAGTTAAATAAGCAGGGTGACAATATACAGCCTTGCTGTACTCCTTTTCCTATTGGGAACCAGTCTGTTGTTCCATGTCCAGTTAACTGTTGCTTCCTAACCTGCATACAGGTTTCTTAGGAGGCACGTCAGGTGGTTTGGTGTTTCCATCACTTTCAGAATTTTACACAGTTTATTGTGATCCACAGAGTCAAAGGTTTGGGCATAGTCAATAAAGTAGAAATAGATGTTTTTCTGGAACTCTCTTGCTTGTTTCATGATCCAGCAGATGTTGGCCATTTGATCTCTGGTCCCTCTGCCTTTTATAAAGCCAGCTTGAACATCTGGAAGTTCATGGTTCATATATGGCTGAAGCCTGGCTTGGAGAATTTTGAACATTACTTTACTAGCGTGTGAGATGAGTGCAATTGTGCGGTAGTTTGAGCATTCTTTGGCATTGCCTTTCTTTGGCGTTGGAATGAAAACTGACCTTTTCCAGTCCTGTGGCCACTGCTGAGTTTTCCAAATTTGCTGGCATATTGAGTGTAGCACTTTCACAGCGTCATCCATCAGGATTTGAAATAGCTCGACTGGAATTCCATCACTTCCACTAGCTTTCTTCATAGTGATGCTTTCTAAGGCCCACTTGACTTCACAGTCCAGGATGTCTGGCTCTAGGTGAGTCATCATACCATCGTGATTATCTAGGTGATGAAGATCTTTTTTGTACAGTTCTTCTGTGTATTCTTGCCACCTCTTCTTAATATCTTCTGCTTCTGTTAGGTCCATACCATTTCTATCCTTTATCGAGCCCGTCTTAACATGAAATATTCCCTTGATATCTCTAATTTTCTTGAAGAGATCCCTAGTCTTTCCCATTCTGTTGTTTTCCCCTATTTCCTTGCATTGATAGCTGAGGAAGGCTTTCTTATCTCTCCTTGCTATTCTTTGGAACTCTGCATTCAGATGCTTATATCTTTCTTTTTCTCCTTTGCTTTTCACTTCTCTTCTTTTCACAGCTATTTGTAAGGCTCCCCTCTGACAGCCATTTTCCTTTTTTACATTTCTTTTCCATGAGGATGGTCTTGAACCCTGTCTCCTGTATAGTGTCACCAACCTCCATCCATAGTTCATCAGGCACTCTATCTATCAGATCTAGTCCCTTAAATCTATTTCTCACTTCCACTGTATAATCATAAGGGATTTGATTGAGGTCATACCTGAATGGTCTAGTGGTTTTCCCTACTTTCTTCAATTCAAGTCTGAATTTGGCAATAAGGAGTTCATGATTTGAGCCACAGTCAGCTCCTGGTCTTGTTTTTGCTGACTGTATAGAGCTTCTCCATCTTTGGCTACAAAGAATATAATCAATCCGATTTCAGTGTTGACCATCTGGTGATGTCCATATATAGAGTCTTCTCTTGTATTGTCAAAAGAGGGTGTTTGCTATGACCAGTGCCTTCTCTTGGCAAAACTCTATTGACCTTTTCCCTTCTTCATTTAGTACTCCAAGGCCTATTTTGCCTGTTACTGCAGGTGTTTCTTGACTTCCTACTTTTGTGTTCCAGTCCTTTATAATGAACAGGTCATTTTTTTTTTTTTTTTTGAACAGGTCGTCTTTTTTGGGTGTTAGTCCTAGAAAGTCTTGTAGGTCTTCATAAAACCGCTTGACTTCAGCTTCTTTGCTTTACTGGTTGGGGCATAGGCTTGGAATACTGTGATATTGAATGGTTTGTTTTGGAAATGAGCAGAGATCATTCTGTCATTTTTGAGATTGCATCCAATTACTGCATTTCAGACTCTTTTGTTGACCATGATGGCAACTCCATTTCTTCTAAGGGATTCCTGCCCACCGTAGCAGATATAATGGTCATCTGAGTTAAATTCACCCATTCCAACCCATTTGAGTTCGCTGATTCCTAGAATGTCAATGTTCACTCTTGCCATCTCCTATTTGACCACTTCCAATTTGCCTTGATTCATGGACCTAACATTCCAGGTTCCTATGCAATATTGGTCTTTAAGCATTGGACCTTGCTTCTATCACGAGTCACATCCACAACTGGGTATTGATTTTGCTTTGACTCCACCCCTTCATTCTTTCTGAAGTTATTTCTCCACTGACCTCCAGTAGCATTTTGGGCACTTACCAACCTAGGGAGTTCATCTTTTAGTACCCTATCATTTTGTCTTTTTATACTTTTCATGGGGTTCTCAAGGCAAGAATACTGAAGTGGTTTTCCATTCCCTTCTCCAGTGGACCACATTCCATCAGACCTCTCCACCATGACCTGTCCATCTTGGGTTGACCCACAGGGCATGGCTTAGTTTCACTGAGTTAGACAAGGCTGTGGTCCCTGTGATCAGATTGGCTATTGGGTGGCGGCCCAGAGGAGCTATGGGACATCTGAAGTCAGGGGCCATGCTCAGTAAATTTTTAATCCAATTTTCTGTTGATGGGCAGGGCTGTGTTCCCTCCCTATTGTTTGACCTGAGGCTAAAACTATGGTGGAGGTAATGAAGGTAATGTTGACCTCTTTCAAAAGTCCAGTGAAAGCACTGCTGCACTCACTGTCCCCAATCCTGAACCAGGCCACTGCCAACCCATACTTCCACCAGAGACTCTTGGACACTCATGGGCAAGTCTGGGTCAGTCTCTTGTGAATAGACTTTTCATTAAAGTGGACCGGAATACAAAAGTAGGAAGTCAAGAAATACCTGGAGTAACAAGCAAATTTGGCCTTGGAGCACAGAATGAAGCAGAGCAAAGGCTAACAGAGATATGCCAAGAGAATGCACTGATCATAGCAAACACCCTCTTCCAACAACACAAAATTCTACACATGGACATCACCAGGTGATCAATACCAAAATCAGATTGATTATATTCTTTGTAGCCAAAGATGCAGCCACAGTCAACAAAAACAAGATCAGGAGCTCACTGTGGCTCAGATCATGAATTCTTTATTGCCAAATTCAGACTTAAATGAAAGAAAGTGGGGAAAACCACTAGACCATTCAGGTATGACCTAAATCAAATCCCTTACAATTATACATTGGAAGTGACAAATAGATTCAAGGGATTAGATATGATAAACAGAGTGTCTAAAGAACTATGGATGGAGGTTGGTGACACTGTACAGGAGGCAGGGATCAAAACCATCCCCGAGAAAAAGAGGTGCAAAAAGGCAAAATGGTTGTCTGAAAAGTCCTTACAAATGGCTGAGGAAAAAAAAAGAAGCTAAAGGCAAAGGAGAAAAGGAAAGATATACCTATTTGAATATAGAGTTCCAAAGAATAGCAAGGAGAGGTAAGAGAGCCTTCCTTGGTGATCAGTGCAAAGACATAGAGGAAAACTATAGGATAGGAAAGATTAGAGATTTCTTCAAGAAAATGAGAGATACCAAGGGAACAATTCATGCAAAGGTGGACACAATAAAGGACAGAAATTGTATGTACCTAACAGAAACAGAAGATATTAAGAAGAGATGGCAAGAATACACAGAAGAACTATACAAAAAAGATCTTCATGACCCAAATAATCTTGATGATGTGATCACTCACCTAGAGCCAGACATCCTGGTATGCAAAGTCAAGTGGGCCTTAGGAAGTATCAATACAAAAAAAGCTAGTGGAGGTGATAGAACTCCAGTTGAACTATTTCAAATCCTAAAATATGATACTGTGAAAGGGCTGTACTCAATATGTCAGCAAATTTGGAAAACTAGCAATGGCCACAGGACTGGAACAGGTCAGTTTTCATTTCAATCCCAAAGAAAGGCAATGTCCAAAAATGTTCAAACTACCACACACTTATCTGTATGCTAGCAAAGTAATGCTCAAAATTCTCCAAGCCTGGCCTCAGGAGTATGTGAACTGTGAAATTCCAGATGTTTAAGCTGGATTGAGAAAAGGAAGAGGAACCAGAAATCAAGTTGCCTACATCCATTGGATCATTGAAAAAGCAAGAGAGTTCCAGAAAAAAATCTACTTCTGTTTTATTGACTACCCTCAAAGCCTTTGACTGTGTGGATCACAATCAACTGTGGAAAATTCTGAAAGAGATGGGCATACCAGACCACCTGACCTGTCTCTTGAGAAACCTGTATACAGATTAGGAAGCAACAGTTAGAACTGGACATGAAACAACAGACTGGTTCCAAATAGGAAAAGGAGTACGTCAAGGCTGTATATTGTCACCCTGCTTATTTAACTTATATGCAGAGTTCATCATGAGAAACTCTGGTCTGGATGAAGCACAAGCTGGAATCAAGATTGCCAGGAAAAATATCAATAAGCTCAGATATGCAGATGACACCACCCTTATGACAGAAAGCAAAGAACTAAAGAGCCTCTTGATGAAAGTGAAAGAGGTAAATGAAAAAGTAGGCTTAAGCTCAATGTTCAGGAAACTAAGATCATGGCATCTTGTCCCATTACTTCATGGCAAATAGGTGGGGAATCTCTGGAAACAATGTCAGACTTTATTTTGGGGGGCTCCAAAATCACTGCAGATGGTGAATGCAGCCATGAAATTAAAAGACGCTTACTCCTTGGAAGAAAAGCAATATCAATCTAGACAGCATATTAAAAAGCAGAGACATTACTTTGCCAACAAAAATCCATCTAGTCAAAGCTATGGTTTTTTCATAGTCATGTATGGATGTGAGAGTTGGACTATAATGAAAGCTGAGTGCTTAAAAACTGATGCTTTTGAACTGTGGTGTTAGAGAAGACTCTTGAGAGTCTCTTGGCCTGCAAGGAGATCAAACCAGTCCATCCTAAAGGAAATCAATCCTGACTATTCACTGCAAGGACTGATCCTGAAGCTGAAACTGCAATACTTTGACTACTGGATTTGAAGAACTGACTCATTGGAAAGACCCTGATGCTGGGAAAGATTGAAGGCAGGAGGAGAAGGGGATGACGGAGGATGAGATTGTTGGATAGCATCACTGACCTGATGGACGTAAGTTTGAGTAAACTCTGGAAATTGTTGATGGACTGGGAGGTCTGGTGTGCTGCCAGGTCTCAAAGATTTGGACAACACTGAATGACTGAACTGAACTGAATGATATTAATATAAATACCATTTATTTTCATCTTGTATGTGCTTGAAGTGTGTAGTCTGTCTTGATCATCTTTCTGTCCTGATGTAGTTGAAACAGATTTTCTTTGATAACTTTCCCCTCCCCTCTGGGACCCGGTTTTGTTTCTCATGGAGCTCTAGTTTTCCCTGAGGTTGTACTGACTCTGGGTTTTCTGTATCAGGAGGGGACAGTGTGCTTGGCCTGGGCTATGTTGACTTTCCTGCTGCTTACTTGAGTACTGTGAATCTAGCTTCCTTCATCCTGTCAGGGGGCAGAATTCCCTTCAGAATTCCCCTCTCCCAGAAGAGAGGTCTGGAGTTCTTCTGCTTCTGATAGCTGTTTCTCCTTGGTGCTGGCTATCTCTGGAGACAGACAGGCTGCTAGGTTGTGTTTCTACCCAGTTCCCCTACTTCTGCAGCATTCTTTCAGATCCACTTGGAGTAGAAGGCTGAAAAGATATTTGGAAGTGGGTCTGGGTCCCTTGAAAGAAGCCTGAAGAGAGTGGAGAGGTTTTACATGATCTTCTTCTAGTTTTCTTCTCCCATTTCCCACTGACTTAGATTGTTTTCCTATATATTTTCTCTTTGACTAATTGCTGCTTAATTTTTGGAGTTAGTTTCCTCTGCTTTTGTATTTTCACTCCTCTGCTCTGGGGAGAAATGGCAGTGACTGGAGGAAGTTTTCCCTGGGTGGACATTTTCTAGTGATTTCTCAGCCCTGCCTAAACTACACTTACTTGACATTTCTCTCCTTGCATTATGCATAATCCTCCCCCAACCTCTCACACATAATTATGCATCTAACCTTTCCTCTCTGATGTTTCCTTCAGATACAGGGTAGGGACTGTGGTAAGACATTATGCCACCCTGAGGGGGCTCTCTGGAAGTTTCTATCTCTGTGATAGGACAGCAGCTCTTTTGGTTGTTACACTGTGGGTGTGGGGTTGTTTTTTTCTCATCCACCATTCAATATTTTAGATTTCTTGGAATATAGACTTTGGTTTCTCTCTTTACTCTGTAATTTTAAACTGTAATTCCTGAAATTTGGCTTTTTGAGGGTGACTAAGATGGCCTCTCTCACCAGAAGACTTAATTATAGGTCACTACCCATCACAACTGTGGTGTTGGAGAAGACTCTTGAGAGTTCCTTGGACTGCATGGAGATCCAACCAGTCCATCCTGAAGGAAATCAGTCCTGAATATTCATTGGAAGGACTGATGCTGAAGCTGAAACTCCAATACTTTGGCCACCTGATGCAAAGAAGTGACTAATTTGAAAAGACCCATATGCTGGGAAAGATTGAAGACCCGTATGCTGGGAGGAGAAGGGGATGACAGAGGATGAGATGTCTGGATGGCATCACCAGCTCAATGGGCACAAGTCTGAGTAAACCTTGGGAGTTGGTGATGGACAGGGAGGCCTGGCCTGCTGCAGTCTATGGGGTCACAAAGAGTTGGACACTACTGAGTGACTGAACTGGACCCATCACACATCTGTCAGAAGCCCATGTGATTTTGGTGAGAATACATAAGAGACTTATTACTCACACATTGTTCAACTCATTTAAACCTTGCCGCTGTTAGATTTTCAAAAAGAGAAGTCAAAAACACTTAAATAATATGTTTTAAGAGAAAATTAATAAAATAGGAGGACTCTTTGTAAGGGTGAGCCATGGTTCTGGAAACCATGCTGTGGAAGACAAAAAAGCCACCAACCTAAAAATCTGGAAAGATCAGTAGATAAATCAACAACTGTAAAGTGTCCAGGTGTAATGCAAAGGTAACAAGGGAGGAGCTGCCGTGAATTATAACATACATGGTCAGATTAAATCAGATCAGATCAGTCGCTCAGTCGTGTCCGACTCTTTGCGACCCCATGAATCGCAGCACGCCAGGCCTCCCTGTCCATCACCAACTCCCGGAGGTCACTCACACTCACATCCATCGAGTCAGTGATGCCATCCAGCCATCTCATCCTCTGTCGTCCCCTTCTCCTCCTGCCCCCAATCCCTCCCAGCATCAGAGTCTTCTCCAATGAGTCAACTCTTCGCATCACGTGGCCAAAATACTGGAGTTTCAGCTTTAGCATCATTCCTTCCAAAGAAATCCCAGGGCTGATCTCCTTCAGAATGGACTGGTTGGATCTCCATGCAGTCCAACGGACTCTCAAGAGTCTTCTCCAACACCACAGTTCAAAAGCATCAACTCTTCGGCACTCAGCCTTCTTCACAGTCCAGCTCTCACATCCATACGTGACCACAGGAAAGACCATAGCCTTGACTAGGCGAACCTTTGTTGGCAAAGCAATGTCTCTGCTTTTGAATATGCTATCTAGGTACTCCCAAATAATTCATAATATGGTTGTTTATATTCACTGTTGCAGGCCGAAGTTGGAAGGAGTACTCTTCATGCTCCAGGTTAGAGAAAGTGTACTGGCTTAATGCATCTAACAAACTCTAGTATGACCAGTTAGATTATGGAGTCATATACAGTGCACATATATCTAATATAATCTATAATGTTATCTATGTTATTACACATAAGCACAAATTTACCCTTTCTTCCTCATAAATCATTCATTTAAGTTTTGTATCTTTTAGTTGATTGATAATCAAGAGCCAATTTTCTAGCTGCTCCTATGAAGGGCTATTGTTTTTCCCCTTAACACCCTATCAGGGATAATTCAAGATTTTGGAATGGGTACATAGAGAAGTTTCTGACTTGATCTTGTTTTCTGTGGCTGCTCATATTGTCAATGTTCCCATGTAGCCACTTACCCCATTTACCCAAGACTTCATTAACAGATGTGCAAATAATTTTTAAAAGACCAAAGTGAAAAATGAGGCTGGAGGGAGAAGAGAGAGTTTTCTTCAGAGAAAGTTGTTAAATCTAGAAATCATTAAATTTATTTATTTATTTTTTCTTCTTCAAGCAGAATACAACCCAAGACCTATGCCTTATTTGGTGTCTATAGTGGGCCTTGGTTCTTTACACTGACCATTTTATTCAATGCTGATCCCAAGCAGACAGTGTGACTTTCATTGCACAGTGGACCATGGAGACAAGTTCATTCTTTTGTTCACTCGAACCCAGTGACTGGACCTTGTTAAGCAGTGTGTCTCCAACCCTGAGCTGAGTCTAACACTCATTTGATTGTTCAATTAACATTCTTAGTTGATGAAGGAGAAAATCCCTGGAAGAGAAACCAGACTCTGTTTTATTACTGAACTATTGTTTAAATTATCATTAGTTTTCTTGATTAATTCTTTTCCTTTTGTTTCTCCGTTTTCTTACTTCTCTAATTGTTAATTTTGCATCTCCTCTCTGGAACTCAGAAGGCCTAGGAGACAGAAGCATTTTCTACAAATAAGAAATGGGAGAGAAGGAGGGGCTATTGTGCCTGGGAAGGCCTTGCTGAATCCTGCTTGCTTTCAATTCCTACTTTCCTCTGTTACTTCTCAATTCTCAAACCAGGGGACAGGACAGTAAAGAGAATACATTTTGGATCAAAAGATTAATTATAAGTTGGCAGGGGAACTCAGTTTTAGAAGGTCTCCGTTTCAGTAGCAGAGCCAAGATTGAAATTCAGGACGGCATGACACAGTGATCTTGTGATGATTTCTAGCTGTTTCTCCTTAACTCTTTCCTTGATGGCTCCAGACACTCTTTTAGGCCCAAACCTTTGATAATGACAGTTCATGATATAGCTAATGGGTCTGCGCCTTGCAAGTTACAAGGTTATTTCTTGAAAATATTTGTTCAGTTCAGTTACTCAGTCGTGTCCGACTCTTTGCGACCCCATGAACTTCAGCACACCAGGCCTCCCTGCCCATCATCAATTCTCGGAGTCCACCTAAACACATGTCCATTGAGTCAGAGATGCCATCCAGTCATCTCATCCTCTGTCATCCCCTTTTCCTCCTGCCCTCAATATTTCCCATCATCAGGGTCTTTTCAAACTAGCCAGCTCTTTGCATCAGGTGGCCAAAGTATTGGAGTTTCAGCTTTAGCATCAGTCCTTCCAATGAACACCCAGGACTGATCTCCTTTAGGATGGACTGCTTGGATCTCCTTGCAGTCCAAGGGACTCTCAAGAGTCTTCTCCAACACCACAGTTGAAAAGCATGAATTATTCTGTGCTCAGCTTTCTTTATAGTCCGACTCTAGCCTGCCTTATTTCTCTCCTTTCACCTTTTGCTACATTTCATATTGATCCCAATAACTATGTGATTTGCTCTGGAAGTCTTTCATCTGTAGCCTCTGTGAGAGGACCAGATGATGTATTTTGAGGCTACCAAGGCATCCATCTACATAGTTCCTTACAAGCAAATCAAGCATTTTCACTATGCTTTTTCACTATGCTGAACAAAACAGTTCTATTCCCTCTGAGCATGAATAAATCAATGACTGTTGACTGTTGTCTCTCTTTGCAAGCAGACATTACATCTTTAGTTCAAAACTATTTATGGAGCTTGTCATATGGATGAGATGTTGTGCTGGATTCTAGGAATGAACAAAGATTTTCCCAGAGCTTATAGGCAGATGGTGGAGAAAAAGTAGGACCTTCTTATCATGCCTGAGAGAAGTTCCAGATTTCCTCTGTGATAACCTGCCCTGACCCCCTGGGACTCCACCTCCTCCTGCTTTGAATGTCCCTGTGGACTGTAGCCTGCCAGACTTCTCTGTCCATGGGATTTTCCAGACAAGAATACTGGAATGGGTTGCCATGTCCTTCTCCAGGGGATCTTCCCAACCCAGTAATTGAACCCGGTCTCTTGCATTGCAGGCAGATTCTTTACCAACTGAGCTCTGCGGGAAGCCCCCACCCACAGCAGCCCCCTCCTTTCTGCTGCTCTCTGCCTCAGGACTATGATTCCTCTCCCTGTGTCTTTTCTAACTTGTATCTTCTCATGTCTCACAGCTTGATCCTTCAGATGCCTGGACAAGGGCATCCCCTTAAGAAATCACTTCCTGAACACTGTGGTAAGATAACCCAGTTGCTTCCTTCCTTCTTTCCTTCCTTTTTTTTCATTTTCTCTCCATTTGCTTGCTTTTCTTTTTCCACAGAAATGTTATTGCCTGAAATGAAGGTGCTTCTTCATGTGTTTTCGTTTTGTTTTTTTTTTTTTTTTTTTTCTGCTTCTTTACTATAATGTTTCCCCAGGCACTTAATCTTGCTTACTTGTGTCCTCCCAGTATTGGAATGACTACCTTAAAGGGGGCACTTGATATCTATTTGATAAATGAATAAAGCAATGAGTAAATAAATGTGTCATTTATAAAGGCAATTGGCTGAAAGTTACAGAAAATGCATTCACAAGGACTAAAACAAATTTGGGTTTATTTCTCTGTGTAATACAAGTTCAGAGAGGATTTTGCAAACTTAGGTCAATTCAGTGGTTGATTGATGTAATTTCTGATGTCTTTGAAGTTCATTTAGCATGCCCCTTATTGAATTAAGTCTCTCAAGCAGTTGCAATATTTTGATGACATATATTTGAATATTAGAAGACATAATTAAAATAACTGAAAGAGTTTCCTCTGGTCCCATAACTTATGGTATGCAATTATAAAATATCCTGTCTTTTAACATTTATTTTCTGGAACTAGTTTTTATCCTGCCTTTGATGAAAGCTTGAGCAGGCCCATAACTGTGCTCTTGGACACCACAAAATCCTCTGATCAATAATTAAAGTTGTTGGTAACATGTAGTAAAACATCAATGCCTGCTGCTGACTATACAGTCTACATTCTGGGAAAGAGGCTGGGTTCCTTCTCTCTGTACTAATTCTCCTTCTCCTTGAAGATGGATAAGACTAAAGGACACAGGGAATTTTTACTTGATTGGTCCTTTCTTGATTGGGGCTCAAACTCTCTGAATTTGCTGATGTTTTAAAGTAACTTCATTTCTTGTGAGTGTCTAATGGTTCCTCAAAGTGGCTTGTTTGTTGCATAACAAAGCATCCCAGGAGATATGGGCTTAAAATAACCACAGTTTTATTATATCTTACAATTTTGTGGGCCAGGAATTTGGGCAGTACTCAGCTTGAAGATTCTCCAGTTCCTATAGCCTGGATTGGGGTCAGTTTTACTTTGACACTGAGCTGGTGCTCAGTCTCAGGTGACCTGTCACCTGTAACTCCTTTGTTTGATAACTGACCACTCCCATGGCTCACAATGCACCTCACCCTCCATCCTCGGTCCCTAACCACTTGTAGCTTCTCTTTGCTAGGACCTGCCTTCCCTTCCAGCTGGCCCTCATGAGCAGACCCTAATGTGGACCCAGCTGGCTCTCTTCCACCTGGTCCAGAGGAAATAACTCGGGTTCCTTTTGTCCTGATGACTTCCCAGATGTAACCACTTCCCCACAGCTCATGAGTCAGCACTCTGAGTCTGTCTCTGACTCTGGATTCCATGGACTGAAGTCAGACTACCCATTGCAAGAAATCATTAGGTTAGAGGGAAGGGAAAGCCCATACAGAAACAGGTATAACCTTGTTTTATACTGACAGTGTGGTTAATGCAGGGACATTGGGCTATATAAATAAATCATGCTATATTTATAGCTTCCTTAGCTAGAAGGTTTCCCTGGTGGCTCAGATGGTAAAGCATCTGCCTGCAGTGCAGGAGACCTGGGTTCGATCCCTGAGTTAGGAAGATCCCCTGGAGAAGGAAATGGCAACATACTTCAGTACTCTTGCCTGGAAAATTCCATGGACTGGGAGGCTCCTCAGAGCCTGGTAGCAGAGCCTGGTAGGCTACAGTCTATGGGGTCGGAAAGAGTTGGACACGACTGAGCAACTTCGTTTAGTTAGCCCTTAATATACATAATAAGTTGCATACTATGCATACTTAATTGGAGAAGGAAATGGCAACCCACTCCAGTATTCTTGCCTGGAGAATCCTAGGGACAGAGGAGCCTGGTGGGCTGCTGTCTATGAGGTCACACAGAGTCAGACACGACTGAAGTGACTTAGCAGCAGCGGCAGCAGCAGCATGCATACTTAAAATGTAAGTTTTTTAAAATTAGTTTTTTATTGGAGTGTAATTGATTTACAATATTGTGTTCATTTATGTTGTACAGCAGAGAGTTGGTTATACATAAATATATATCCAATATTTTTTATTCTATTCCCATATAGGTTATTACAAAGTACTGAACAGAGTTTCATGTGCTATAAAGTAGGTTCTTATTAGTTATCTATTCTATATATAGTAGCTTGTATATGTCAGTCCCAGTCTCCCAATTTATCTCTCTCCTCACCTTTCACCTTGATAACCACAGGTTTGTGTTTTACATCTATGAACCAACTTTTGTTTTGTAAATAAGTTCATTGGTACCATTTCTTTATATTCCCCATATAAGTGATATCATATGACATTTGTCTTTTTCTGTCTTATTTCACTCAATAGGACAATCTCCAAGTCTATCCATATTGCTGCAAATGGCATTATTCCATTTTTTTATGACTGAGTAATATTCCATTGTATATATGTAGCACATCTTCTTTATTCATCCTTCCATGGACATTAAGTTTGCTTCCATGTATTGGCTATTGTAAATAGTGATGAAATGAACATTGGGGTGCATGTATCCTTTCAAATTATGGATTTCTTCAACACAGTAGAAAGGTTCTCTTTTCTCCACACCCTCTCCAGCGTTTATTGCTAGTAGATTTTTTGATGATGGCCATGTTGGCCGGTGTGAGGTGATACCTCATTGTAGTTTTAATTTTCATTTCTCTAATAATTAATGATGTTGAACATCTTTTCATGTGTCTCTTGGCCATCTGTATGTCTTCTTTGGAGAAATGTCTTTTAGAATACACTGTGAGTTGAGATTTAGCCTTTGGAGTGATATGCCTGAATTAGATGATCATGCCTCATTTTGCTATCCTGGATTTAGCAATTTATTTCATCTGCTCAGCCTGAATTCCCTCCTTTGTAAAACTGGAAAAATAATGTATGTATGCTTCATGAAGATTAAATAAGACAGACATGCAAAGTATTATAGTGTTTTATGCCTTCTTTTAAAGCAGGCAATAACGGTAATTAGTAATAATCTTTGATTAAATTTTCACACATTGTCAATTAGAAGGAGCTTTTAAAATCTTTCCCTGAAAACTGTCATTTCAAATGCTGTGATATGTCATCCCATCATGTTTCATGTGAAATCTCATTGTCAGTTTTATCACTTTAAGAATTAATTGAGTGTTTTGTGATGAGTTGCCCAATCTATCCATCAAATTCTTTTAATTTGCATTTAAACTTTATCATTTTCATAGTGAAGAGTTTGAGTAGAAACTGACTTTATGGTAAATGATGCAGTTTCTGAATATTAAAAGATCAAATTAGCAAGATACAGTTCAATCTGATTAATTTTCCAACCATCATAGCCAAAAAAATGACTCTGCAATAGCAGTGTGACTCATCATCAATTCACAAAACATAAGGAAGCAATCAAGAATTATTAAATTAAAATAGCAGTAATATTTGCCTCACTAGGAGACCCTGGAAAAGGTCAATTTTCATTCTAATCCCAAAGAAAGGCAATGTCAAAGAATGCTCAAACCGCCGCACAATTGCACTCATCTCACAAACTAGGAAAGTAATGCTCAAAATTCTTCAAGCCAGACTTCAACAGTACATGAACCATGAACTTCTAGATGTTCAAGCCAGATTTAGAAAAGGCAGAAGAACCAGAGATCAAATTGCCAACATCCTTTGGATCATTGAAAAAGCAAGAGAGATCCAGAAAAACATCTACTTCTGCTTTGTTGACTATGCCAAAGCCTTTGACTGTGTGGATCACAATAAACTGTGGAAAATTCTGAAAGAGATGGGAACACCAGACCACCTGACATGCCTCTTGAGAAATCTGTATGCAGTTCAGGAAGCAACAGTTAAAACTGGATATGGAACAACAGACTGGTTCCAAATAGGAAAAAGGAGTATGTCAAGGCTGTATATTTTCACCCTGCTTATTTAATGTACATGCAGAGTACATCATGAGAAATGCTAAGCTGGATGAAGCACAGGCTGGAATCAAGATTGCAGGGAAAAATATCAATAACCTCAGATATGCAGATGACACTATCCTTATGGCAGAAAGCAAAGAAACTAAAAAGCCTCTTGACGAAAGTGAAAGAAGAGAGTGGAAAAGTTGGATTAAAACTCAGCATTCAAAAAGCGAAGATCATGGCATCCAGTCCCATCACTTCATGGCAAATAGATGGGCAAACAGTGGAAACAGTGAGAGACTTCATTTTTGGGGACTCCAAAATCACTGCAGATGATGACTGCAGCCATGAAATTAAAGATGCTTGCTCCTTGGAAGAAAAGCTATGACAAACCTAGACAGCATATTAAAAAGCAGAGACATTACTTTGCCAACAAAGGTCATTCTACTCCAGTATCATGTATGGATGTGAGAGTTGTACTATAAAGAAAGCTGAGCACCAAAGAATTGGTGCTTTTGAACTGTGGTTTTGGAAAGACTCTTGAGAGTCCCTTGGACTGCAAGGAGATCCAACCAGTCCATCCTAAAGGAAATCAGTCCTGAATATTCATTGGAAGGACTGATGCTAAAGCTGAAACTCCAATACTTAGGCCACCTGAAGTGAAGAACTGATTTGCTGGAAAAGACCCTGATGCTGGGCAAGACTGAAGGCAGGAGAAGGGGACCACAGATAATGAGATGTTTGGATGACACCACCTACTTGATGAACGTGAGTTTGAGCAAGCTCTGGGAGTTGGTGATGGACAAGAAAGCCTGGCATGCTGAAGTCCATCATGGTGTCACAAAAAGTCAGACTCAGCTGAGCAACTGAACTGAACTGAACTGATATTTGCCTCCAGTGGTTTTGAGTCCATCCAAGAGAACATGCTAGATTCAAAAAATGTGAAATCACCTTGTAGTATGGCTGTAACATCTTCAAAAAGATAAAAGAGGTTACTGGTGTGGTTCTCTGTATGTCACTGCTAGGGCAGTTTGAGTTGTAAAAGATCTATAAGGTCAAATTATAAATCATTTGTTCATTAGTTTTGTTTTCTTTTTTTACCTGTTTGTCCATTCAGTCAGTCAAATCAGTCAACACCAGCATGATGTAGTGGAAAAGGTTTGACTCTGAAGTGGACAAACCTGATTCTTAAATATAGCTCTACCATATATTAGCTGTGAAACCATAATAAGGCATCATTTCCATTCTCGATCTCAGTTTCCTTTTTTGCAATTTGCAGAACCAATTACCTATGATGTTGCTAAGAGGATTGCATAATATTAATGGCTCCCATCTGAGGCAATATCACCTCTTATGCAAAATCTGAAAATTCACTGGGAATTTAGAGACTAAGGATTGAAATAGATATTCTGCAATGTCTAGAACCCTTAAAAATCCGGAGTATACGTTTCTGTAGCTTAGAAAGCCATGCTTGTCCCAAATTACTCTTGAATGTTCCAGTGAAAATGATGGAGCTTTGAAACCTGAGTCTAGACCCTAGCACTATTTTGTAAATAATAAAGACAATATTTTGTCACAGTTGTGATATGCATTGAACTTTCAAATGAACCTGCCATATAAACCAAGGGAAGATTTCACATTGTTTATTTGGTACTTTACTAAGAATTCATCAATATTTTGGAAACGTTTTGCCATCAAGAGTTTTATCCTGATTCAATTCAGTTGAGTCGCTCAGTCATGTCCGACCCTTTGTGGCCCCGTGAATCCCAGCATGCCAGGCCTCCCTGTCCATCACCAACTCCCCAAGTTCACCCAGACTCACGTCCATCGAGTCAGTGATGCCATCCAGCCATCTCATCCTCTGGGGTCCCCTTCTCCTCCTGCCCCCAATCCCTCCCAGCATCAGAGTCTTCTCCAGTGAGTCAACTCTTCTCCAATGAGTCAACTCTTCTCATGAGGTGACCAAAGAACTGGAGTTTCAGCTTCAGCATCATTCCTTCCAAAGGAATCCCAGGGCTGTCTCCTTCAGAATGGACTGGTTGGATCTCCTTGCAGTCCAAGGGACTCTCAAGAGTCTTTTCCAACACCACAGTTCAAAAGCATCAATTCTCCGGTGCCGAGCTTTCTTCACAATCCAACTCTCACATCCATACATGACCACTGGAAAAACCATAGCCTTGACTAGAAAGACCTTTGTTGGCAAAGTAATGTCTCTGCTTTTGAATATGCTATCTAGGTTGGTCATAACTTTTCTTCCAAGGAGTAAGCGTCTTTTAATTTCATGGCTGCAATCACCATCTGCAGTGATTTTGGAGCCCCCCAAAATAAAGTCTGACACTGTTTACACTGTTTCCCCATCTATTTACCATGAAGTGATGGGACTTAAATCATCAATGTGTGTGTGCACACACACACACATAACAGTAAATTTGATAGCTAAAACTAAAGACAGATAAAATGTGTTTTATTGATGATTTAATTCCTATCACTTCATGGTAAATAGATAGGGAAACAGCTGACTGTGGCTCAGACCATGAACTCCTTATTGCCAAATTCAGACTGAAATTGAAGAAAGGAGGGAAAACCACTAGACCATTCAGGTATGACCTAAATCAAATCCCTTATGATTATACAGTGGAAATGAGAAATAGATTTAAGGGCCTAGATCTGATAGATAGAGTGCCTGATGAACTATGGAATGAGGTTCGTGACATTGTACAGGAGACAGGGATCAAGACCATCACCATGGAAAAGAAATGCAAAAAAGCAAAATGGCTGTCTGGGGAGGCCTTGCAAATAGCTGCGAAAAGAAGAGAAGCGAAAAGCAAAGGAGAAAAGGAAAGATATAAACATCTGAATGCAGAGTTTCAAAGAATAGCAAGAAGAGATAAGAAAGCCTTCCTCAGTGATCAATGCAAAGAAATAGAGGAAAACAAGAGAATGGGAAAGACTAGGGATCTCTTCAAGAAGATCAGAGATACCAAAGGAATATTTCATGCAAAGATGGGCTCAATAAAGGACAGAAATGGTATGGACCTAACAGAAGCAGAAGATATTAAGAAGAGGTGGCAAGAATACACAGAAGAACTGTACAGAAAAGAGCTTCACGACCCAGATAATCATGATGGTGTGATCACTGACCTAGAGTCAGACATCCTGGAATGTGAAGTCAAATGGGCCTTAGAAAGCATCACTACGAACAAAGTTAGTGGAGGTGATGGAATTCCAGTGGAGCTATTCCAAATCCTGAAAGATGATGCTGTGAAAGTGCTGCACTCAATATGCCAGCAAACTTGGAAAACTCAGCAGTGGCCACAAGATTGGAAAAGGTCAGTTTTCATCCCAATCCCAAAGAAAGGCAATGCCAAAGAGTGCTCAAACTACCACACAATTGCACTCATCTCACAGACTAGTAAAGTAATGCTCAAAATTCTCCAAGCCAGGCTTCAGCAATATGTGAACCGTGAACTTCCTGATGTGCAAGATGGTTTTAGAAAAGGCAGAGGAACCAGAGATCAAATTGCCAACATCCGCTGGATCATGGAAAAAGCAAGAGAGTTCCAGAAAAACATCTATTTCTGCTTTATTGACTATGCCAAAGCCTTTGACTGTGTAGATCACAATAAACTGTGGAAAATTCTGAGAGAGACGGGAATACCAGACCACCTGATCTGCCTCTTGAGAAATCTGTATGCAGGTCAGGAAGCAACAGTTAGAACTGGTCATGGAACAACAGACTGGTTCCAAATAGGAAAAGGAGTACGTCAAGGCTGTATATTGTCACCATGTTTGTTTAACTTATATGCAGAATACATCATGAGAAATGCTGGACTGGAGGAAACACAAGTTGGAATCAAGATTGCTGGAAGAAATATCAATAACCTCAGATATGCGGATGACACCACCCTTATGGCAGAAAGTGAAGAGGAACTAAAAAAGCCTCTTGATGAAAGTGAAAGTGGAGAGTGAAAAGGTTGGCTTAAAGCTCAACATTCAGAAAACGAAGATCATGGCATCTGGTCCCATCACTGCATGGGAAATAGATGGGGAAACAGTGGAAACAGTGTCAGACTTTATTTTTCTGGACTCCAAAATCACTGCAGATTGTGACTGCAGCCATGAAATTAAAAGACGCTTACTCCTTGGAAGGAAAGTTATGACCAACCTAGATAGCATATTCAAAAGCAGAGACATTACTTTGCCAACAAAGGTTCGTCTAGTCAAGGCTATGGTCTTTCCTGTGGTCATGTATGGATGTGAGAGCTGGACTGTGAAGAAGGCTGAGCACCGAAGAATTGATGCTTTTGAACTGTGGTGTTGGAGAAGACTCTTGAGAGTCCCTTGGACTGCAAGGAGGTCCAACCGGTCCATTCTGAAAGAGATCAACCCTGGGATTTCTTTGGAAGGAATGATGCTAAAGCTGAAACTCCAGTATTTTGGCCACCTCATGCGAAGAGTTGACTCATTGGAGAAGACTCTGATGCTGGGAGGGATTGGGGGCAGGAGGAGAAGGGGACGACAGAGGATGAGATGGCTGGATGGCATCACTGACTCGATGAATATGAGTCTGAGTGACCTCCGGGAGTTGGTAATGGACAGGGAGGCCTGGCATGCTGCAGTTCATGGGGTCGCAAAAAGTCGGACACGACTGAGCGACTGATCTGATCTGATATATATATATATCAGACTTAGCAGCAGTAGCAGCATATATATATGCTGCTACTGCTGCTAAGTCGCTTCAGTAGTGTCCATCTCTGTGTGACCCCATAGATGGCAGCCTACCAGGCTCCCTGTCCCTGGTATTCTCCAGGCAAGAACACTGGAGTAGGTTGCCATTTCCTTCTCCAATGCATGAAAGTGAAAGTGAAGTCGCTCAGTCGTGTCCAACTCTTCTCAACTCCATGGACTGCAGCCTACCAGGCTCCTCCGCCCATGGGATTTTCCAGGCAAGAATACTGGAGTGCGGTGCCATTGCCTTAAGTCTAGTCAGGCTGAAGAATTGATGCATTTGAACTGTGGTGTTGGAGAAGACTCTTGAGAGTCCCTTGGACTGCAAGGAGATCAGCCCTGGGATTTCTTTGGAAGGAATGATGTTAAAGCTGAAACTCCAGTACTTTGGCCACCTCATGCGAAGAGTTGACTCATTGGAAAAGACTCTGATGCTGGGAGGGATTGGGGGCAAGAGGAGAAGGGGACGCCAGAGAATGAAATGGCTGGATGGCATCACTGACTCGATGGATGTGAGTCTGAGTGACCTCCAGCAGTTGTTGATAGATAGGGAGGCCTGTCGTGCTGTGATTCATGGGGTCACAAAGAGTTGGACACGACTGAGCAACTGATCTGATCTGATCTGATCTGATATTAATATTTTACTATCAATATAATATTAGTATGCAAAAGTGGAAAGAAATTCAAAAATGTAATTTTCAACCAAGCATTTATAGTATTTGAGAAGAAAGGTAAAGTGGGGAAAGAGGGAAAATACAACTTTAAAATATGCTTTAGTGACATAAATGTTCATTATAAACGAATGAACAATTTTTATGTAATAATCAAGATTTGCTGTTGCATATGTTATGTTTGTAAGAAAGGACAAGTTTTAAATGAAATATTATTTTCAAAGTTGCTATGAATGGATATAAAGAAAATTTCAATGCCCAAAGGCCTTAAAATGTATACAAATAGTTCATTTCTCCATGCCATCACTTCTGCTGCAGATGGAGCAATAGCCATGGTGAATCAGGTGGAAACCATGGGAGGACTTTTAAATGCTGCACCCGGTGTCTTTAGCACTTATTTGCCTTCTGCTCAACAATGCTTCTGGGCCAAGGATTGTAGTGAAAAGTCACTGAATGGACAACATTGTCTTTGCTCCTAAGGCATGAAGACTGTTCCCATGTACCTCAGATAGGTTCACGGTCTGTATATTACCACTGAAGACATGTTTGGATATCTCCTTTAATACGATAAAGGAAGTAACTATCCACAGGAAGTGGTGCTGCTGTTGTTTTAAGATTATTGTTTTTAAGATCCTATTCACTTTTGGATGTTACTGAATAACTTTTAAGTTGAATTATTAAAAAGGTGTACACTGAAATTGTATTATTGAGAAAGCATGCAACATATGTTTTAGACTTATTTTAAAATGTTAAATGGTTTTTTTCCCTAAACTACAAGGAAATGAGATCAATTTTATTAAAGTGAAGGAGAATATCAAGGTATTTATCTCACTTACTAAGAACGACATTGGATACACTTAAAGGTTCTAATTTGGAAACATTTGCTCGTAATTAAAAACTATTTAATATGTATAAATAATTGATTTAAGGACTGGTGCACTGGGACGACCCAGAGGGGTGGTATGGGGAGGGAGAAGGGAGGAGGGTTCAGAATGGGGAACACATGTATATCTGTGGTAGATTCATTTTGATATATGGCAAAACAAGTACAATATTGTAAAGTTAAATAAAATTAAATTAAAAAAAAGATCTTTATCAAACTAATTTACTAATCTACTAAAAATGGCTAAAGACTATTTAAACATTTGCAGGAAGTTAAATAAGTTAAAAATAATGCCTTTGAGAACAAAATATCTTTTAATGGATATAGTTAGAAAAGATTTTGTGTTTAAGATTTCCCCACACACTCATTTGGAAAGAAACTAAATTACTTATTTAGACCAATTTCCAATTCTGTATTTAACTAAAGATAGTTTTAGCGCAGTGGGGTGGTTACTTAAAAAAGCTGTGGAACCAATTGTAATGTCTAAGGAAAGGATGTTAAAGACTCCTTTTAACAGTTGGAGAACCAAATATCATTAAGTTACCGAAAACACAGGAAACATGGGGATCTTGGTGTATTTCATCAATGCAGCTTGCTTTAGGGATATTTTAAAATATACACACACTATTGTGCAGTATGATGATCGATAACCCATATTAATAAAAACGTGCACTAGGGCAATTTAGGAGCTTCCTCCCAGGTCTACCACATTATTTATGTTGCGCTGTCCACTTACGCCTTCTTCTCTTACTTTGTGTCATCAGCTGAGGGATATGGTCCCCAATATGTGGTCCATCATGGGGTGATTTGGAAAGAGGTTTCCTAGAATAAACTATGATAACACAGGGTCTTACTTTGTGTCTGCATCTGTAAACAAGACTAGGCTCATAGTGTATGAATTTCATGCCTCATCACTTTTTCCCCCATTTCATCAGCCTGTAATTTGCCTTGGATTAATCCCCCATTTCAATTAAAGGTATTTCCTCTTTCTTTTATTATATAATTACAACTTGTAGTTGTTTCTTCTAACATTAGACTTTATTTTAATCTCAGTTTTTCCCCTTGCATTTTCCCTATCCCATGCCTCTTGCTAGAATGGGTTCTGAGTGTCTTTCTTCTCTTACTTACAAATTTATTCATTATAAAAAATTTGAAGTATTGGTCTATTTTATTATGTTCTTCAGGATAGCTGTATCTGAACCTTTGCTTCTTGAATGTATGCTGTATAATTACAACTTAGTTTCTATTTATATCTCTGACATATCTAATTTCTGATAGGTCACATCATTTGACATTTTATTTGTTAAACACTGTTAGATTTTGGCAAAGTTATACAGTTCAATGATATACCACTATGGCATTATATTGTTATTTTTGTAGGTGCAGCCTCAAGACCAACCTCAGTTTCAATAATTCACCAGCAAGACACACAGAGCTTGCTGAAAGCGCATATACTCATTGTTGCAGTTTATTATAGCAAAAGAATATGAATAATATCAGCTCATGAAAGAGATATGTGATGCAGGGTCCAGGAGGATTCTAGCCCTGTACCTCCCAGTCATCCTCTCCTGCTGGAGTCACAGACAGCCGCAGCTCCCCCCTTTACCACAGGATAGGAGGTGAAGTTTAATTTCAGGATAGCAATGGGAGCATCACAACATACTCATTATTAAAAAAGAGCTTTGGTCTGATGGAACTGAGAACCACGAATCAGGGATGTAGCTTGCCAAGTACTGGTAGAGAGGTTCTGGTGCATGGCCATCTCTTTCATGATTATCCTTAAATCATGCAAATCCTCATTCTGAAGATGACTGTATTTCTCCCACTTACATCTCAGCTTCTCTCAAAGTGAATAAAGTAAGATAAGATGATATTAGCTTCATATTGCTAGGGAGCTCACACCATGAAAGCATCACACTTGTCAGAGGCTCAAAACAGTCTGATGAAATGTTGAATACATACATAATGCATATTATGTATGTATTCAATAAGCTCACAGCTTCATTTTTTCCTAAACCTGAAGAAATAAAAATCAAAACATTCATTTAAATCTCTGTGTCAAATTTTCCTTTTGTGGAGTCATGAACAAATGTTTTCTGTGTAGATGGTCTAAGTTTCAAGGTGACAGCAGGAACAAATTTAAGAATAGTAATTATAATCTCTTAGAATAGTTATAATAAATTGGATTCTATGAACTCTATCCCTCAAGCCTGGTGAATCTGTAGCAACTTGTTTCTGCTAATCAAGAAACCATGAAATTACCCTAAAATATTAAATCCCAGCAAGAGTGTAGTTTTTATTTCATCCTAAGGGATAACAAAAATGTAGTGTTTTAGGCAGCAAAAATCTAGCAACAAGATGGTCATCAAGGGATGCACATGGTAGATAATGTTGGTAACACTTATCTTGGCTGATGACATTTGTATGAGAATTGTCCATCACACATCAACTCCATGCTGATCTTTCCTTCCCAGTCCTGATTTAAATGCACATGTCTAATTTGCATTAAATGCCAGTCTGGAACCCAAACAGTGAGGAAACATCATATTTACTTACTGATATCTTGCCTTCCACATTAAAAATATTTTTATTCAATAGATTCAGTGCTATACATTTCAAAGAAAAAATTGGAATGCATGCTAAGTCACTCCGGTCATGTCCAATTCTTTGTGACTCTATGGACAGTAGCGCCTACCAAGCTTCTCTGTCCATGCGACTCTCCAGGCAAGCATACTGGAGTGGGTTGCCTTGCCCTCATCCAGGGGATCTTCTTGACCCAGGGATTGAATCCAAGTCTCTTACAGTTTCCTGCATTGGCAGACAGGTTCTTTACCACTAGCATCACCTGGGAAGCCCCAAAATTGGAATACTAGGTATCTAACTTTCCCCAGGCAAATACTTTACCCATGTATGTTAATTATATGGTGCCTGCCTTCACACACACTGTCCCCCGATCTGGGGAGCACTTTCTCTTCCCCACCTGCCAACTTTGTTGACTCACTGTTTCAGATCCAGTCTGTCCAATGGGGCTCATCCAGGCTGCACCTGAGCTGTCACCCATGATGACGTCCTGAGAGCCGTGGTCGAGCACACAGCTTTATAACAAGACTCCTTACAGGCACTATAGCATCTGACTTATGTGCTTGCCTCCTCTTAGATACTGTGGATTCTTTGAGAGCAGAGGTGAGGGCTTTTCATCTCTGGAGCCAAAGCACAAGCATGGGGTGGACACAGGGTAAATCCTCAGTTAATGTTCAGTGAATGAAAAAAAAAAATGTTTTCCTTGAAAAACTTGCAACCTCCATATAATGGTATGAAGATGGGGGCCTTCTAGCCCCTGAGGGGCAGGGCTTAGATACCCAGCACTAGCCAGGCAGGACACTGGGAAATGATGCCCTGACCCTTCAGGATATACCCTGGATGCAGAACCCTCTGATCAGGATCCTGGCCTCTCCATCAGGAAGTGCCCTCACCATGATGTCCCACTGCCAAACAGAGAGCTAATGGGAAGAGACAATTATTAAAGTTCAGCTGAAGGCCTGAATATAACAATAAAGATATTGTTATATTTCTTGTGAAATAAATTATGGCATACCTTGCAATAGAATATGCAGTTATTTTTTTAAAAATTGGGGCAAATCTATGAATACAAGATAAAGATCAGTTGTTTCCAGGGTTTAAGAGGGAGGAAGGGATAAACAGGGATAGCAGAGAGGATGTTTTAGAAGAAACAATTCTGTGTGATCCTGTAATGGTGGATACAGGTCATTATGCATGCATGCTTAGTCACTTCTGCTGCTGCTAAGTCACTTCAGTCGTGTCCGACTCTGTGCAACCCCAGAGACGGCAGCCCACCAGGCTCCCCCCATCTCTGGGATTCTCCAGGCAAGAACACTGGAGTGGGTTGCCATTTCCTTCTCCTGAGTCACTTTAGTCATGTCCAATTCTTTGCAACCCTTTTGGTCTATAGCCCACCAGGCTCCTCTGTCCAAGAATTCTCTAGGCAAGAACACTTGAGTGGTTGCCATGCTCTCCTCCAGGGGATCTTCCTGACCCAGGGATCAAACCCACATCTCTTATGTCTTCTGCATTGGCAAGGAGATTCTTTACAACTAGCACCAACTGGGAAGCCCACATGTCATTATATATTTGTTCAAATTCATAGAATATATACCACCAAGAGTGAACCCTGAGGTAAACTATGGACTTTGGATGATTATAATGAATCTGTGTAGCTTCACTGATTATAAAATGTTTATCACTTTGGTGAAAGATTTAGATGATGGGAGAGGCTGTGTGAGTGTGTAGAGGCAGGGAGCATATAGGAATTTTCTGTACCTTCTGCTCACTTTTGCTGTGAACTTAAAATTGCTCTAAAATAATCAGGATTTTTTGTTTATAGGTTAGTTTTTTTTTTTTTTTGAGGATAAAGTAGATTTGTTACTGAACTCAGTTTGGCTGCTTGCATCTCAAAACCCAATAGTTGAGAGGAACGTTTGCTTTATTCAAATTGCCAGCAACTCAGAGAGAAGATGGAGTCATGTCCAAGAACCAACACCAAAGATTCTGCTGGACCATGAAAGCTTTTTGAAGGGAGAAAGAGAAGTTAATCATTTGAGGAGGGTTTCAGAGTTTGTTATCCTCACTGTTTGCAGGCTGATGGGCTGGTGGTGAGGTAACATGGTGGTGTTCCAGCACTCTTTCTCTTAGCCTGAATTTACCATCCTTCACCTGGGTGGGGGCCTTCATTCCTAAAACAGAACTCAAAAGTACAGCTGTACATATTCCTTGAGGGGATCCCAGGGCCCTGCTTTATCCCTGCACTTTTGTTCCTTGACTTCTCTTTTGTTTTGCATTCCCTCCCTTCCCATAGCCTAAGAAAAGAATCATCATGTTAAGCAAAGCAGAAAAAGGCCTTGGAAAATGAGCAGAAGTCTAAGGGTCCAGGAATATGTCTAGTGTAACAGTTAGAGTTTAAAGTGTAAGTGGGCTCTAGGGCTGAGGGACTGATTACAGATCCAGTTACTGACGTGAAAAGATGCATGTGCTATGTTTTAATAATGCAAAAGCATCATTATCTGTATAAGTTTTTTGGGGGGTCCTTTCTTCATGGATTCAATTTTTTCCTAGTAAAATTTAGTAATATGTTTTCAAGTGTGAAAGAACTTCAATTTAAAATAGAACTGGAGGATATAAAATAGAGAATCTCATAAATGTGCCCCCAGGAAAACTCAAGGACTGAGAAACTGCTTTCCCAGTAATCCCTGATTTACAGAAAACTGATAGTGTTGGAATTTTCTTGGATAATGGGGGACTGATCAGAGGTAATCATATTCAGCCTTGGGCTGTTTGGTCAAACGCATGACTAGAATGACCCAGGTGAGTTGGTCTCACAAAGTGGACTGAATTGAACATTGTAACTGGACTGATTTTGTCTGTTTAGAAAAATTTCAGGGTTGGTTTCCATTTCTTTTAGATTTGAACCAACTTTAATTGAACTCTCCCCCTTTTCCCTTCCCTGCCCATGAGTATAACCTGCTCCAAACTCTCATCTGTAGCTTGCTACAATTTTCTTGTCCTGAATTAATCTGCTATTCTCAAATATTACTTTCTTTTGCGCTTGCCTCAGTTTACCTCTCTATTTAGGCCAACAAGCTATTTTAATTTAGAAAAAATAAATCTGGCTTTTAAAAACATTGAGTTGATATAATTGTATAAATTAAGTAAATGATGACACAGATGCTGGCAAACAACAATATTTCATTTTGGAAAATAAGAACTTTAAGTGGAAAGTCAAAGCAGGTATGTAAAAATCTTGTGATCTTAACTTTAAATTAGGTATTTTAGGAACATTAGTGTTCATTTTATCACTGTAACAGTTTTGTATGTATTTCTTGGTTTAATCCACTGGAAAGTTCCAGGAGCAGTGAAAATCCAGTAGCATTGAGCATACCTACTACCCAAAGTGTGATCACCAAATATCCATTACCAAGGAATCCAACAAAGGCTCTTAAGAAAAAGGCTGATTGCAGCACAATGTTAAAAAATGTGGAAGATAAGTCTGGGATTACACATTATAGTAAAAAGAGATGAACGCTCACTGGAGTCAGGGTACAAGGACCCAGAACTTTATCCAAAAAATAATAATACGAAAAGATCAAGTGGTTATTTTGCTTCTCTGATATGAAAGGTTCAGTTCAGTTCAGTTCAGTCACTCAGTCGTGTCCGACTCTTTGCAACCCCATGAACTGCAGCATGCCAGGCCTCCCTGTCTATCACCAACTCCCGGAGTTCAAAGTCGGTGATGCCATCCAGCCATCTCATCCTCTGTCGTCCCCTTCTCCTCCTGCCCCCAATCCCTCCCAGCATCAGGGTCTTTTCCAATGAGTCAACCCTTTGCATGAGGTGGCCAAAGTATTGGAGCTTCAGCTCCAGCATCAGTCCTTCCAATGAACACCCAGGACTGGTCTCCTTTAGGATGGACTAGTTGGATCTCCTTGCAATCCAAGGGACTCTCAAGAGTCTTCTCCAACACCACAGTTCAAAAGCATCAATTCTTTGGTGCTCAGCTTTCTTCACAGTCCAACTCTCACATCCATACATGACCACTGGGAAAACCATAGCCTTGACTAGACAAAGGTATTTCAATGTAAACAAATAACCATTTAATTATATGCTTTTATAAGCATTTGATAAACTTAAATTTGAATTATCATTATGAATTCATTTTTTTTCACACATCTATTGACTGAAATACATGAAAAGAAAGGCAAGCCAGTAGTATGCCTGTTTTTCAATAAAAGGAATAAGATTTCTTGGAGAAATTGGCAGGAAATGTGCAGATGTATACAATTCTCTATTCAGGGCTCGGGCAAGAAATGTGAACCTAGGATATCATATTCTGCCAGAAAGTAAGCAAGTGTTCAAAGATAAATGGGGTCGTGACAAGATAATGTACTAACTTGATTGGAGTCTTATTGCTAAAATTGTTACACCTTAATCAATAAGAAGAAAGTGATGACTGTGGACTGAAAACTGATCATGTGTAAAATCTATGATTACTTTTGCTTTCATCGTGAATACTTAAAGAGTTTGGAAAATTGTCATTTCCATAATCACATTGGGAAAAACCTAGACAAACTGAAAGTCAGCAGCTTTCCTAGGATACATTAGAGAACTAAGGTCGCAGGTCAAACTACTACCCCGAATTTGAAGAGAGATCCAGAAAGATGGAGCAACTGAGATCTACTTATCAAGAGCAGACACGTTCTAACCATCAACTGCTAGCACTTAACATAGTAATTTTGACAAATTACTGGAGGTTTAATGTGAACTAGTGTGAAGGCGAGAAAAACCCAGGGCTACAGTCTTAGGGGGTGCTCTGCATTCATGGGATTTTACTCTAGGAACCCCTAAGAAAGATCCCAGTGTGGCCCTGGCTCAGTGAGAAGAGTAACTATTGTGAAATGTCTCAGAACCTTCTTCATAAATAAGGCCTACTTTCCAAGGGAAAGAATTTCACCAGAGTCACCTTTATCTTAGCTAGAGAAAGGGAATTCCTCCCACACCAATCATGCTTCAATATTCCTGTCTCACCCAAGAGGGAAAAATATAGTCAACAGGGGACAGAGATAAAGGATATAGATTGGCAATGCCGTACCCAGAAAGAAGAGGATGGAATGAAGGGGGAAAGTTGTACCACAGGAGGAGGGCCATAAATGCTTATGAAGGCCATAGCCCTGAGACACAGACCCACAAAAAGACTGAGACTTGATCAGAACAGCATAGAATGCTCCCCAAAATCCGTACTTCACCACCACATGGACCAGGCTCCAGGATAACAACAGGACATTGTAGCTGAGTTGCAAGATTCACACTCTATCTAAGCAGGAAAACTTAGAAACCAAAGTCCAAAAGAGAGAAGTCTCTGACACCTGCAGCTACAGCAAACAGTAAGCCCAGTTACTTATCAGGTGAACAAAGATTCTCACAGTAAGGCTTATTTATCTCTGTTAACATTACCTGAAATAACATGTCTTGATTTCAACAAAAAAAAAATTATAAGATACACAAAGACAAGAAGCAACACCACTTTGTGAAGAAACAAGCCAATCATTAGAGACAAAACTCAGATATAACACAGATGTTGGGATTATGTCAGGGAATTTAAAATAACTTATGATTCATATCTTAATGACTGTAACTAAAACATATAACAGATAAGAACTGATAGCAAATGTAAACAGAGAGATGGGAACTAAGAAAGAACTGAAAGGAAATGCTAGAAGTAAATGATATGGTAATGAAAGCAAAATGTGTCTTTGATTGGTTAATCATGCCCACTCTGATGGGGCATGCCAAAGAGTCACAGGAGCAAAACAAAAGATCTCCCAATGGCCAAGCCTGGAACAATTTGAGCAATAAAATAAAGTGATGTTGGATTATAACCCAAAGTTTAAAACAGGTGTTTCAACCCATACTGCTTAAATATACATTAAGGATTGAATACATAAATAAATGGAGAAAAGATAAAAATCTGTGGAACAGAATAAATACAAATAATTTACATAGATAATGTTCCACTCCTCAAGTTCAGCCTGTGTGTAATAACTTTCTTCTTCTACTTTTCAGTGGAGAATCCTGAGAAACTCTACCTCAGCCAGGTGATCAAAGTCAACATCCACAATTTCAGTCATGCTGATGGCTTGAACTCTTGCTACGAGGTGATTAAAACGACACTACCTCTGCAGTCTTCCTTTCAAAAATACATAACTTTGGTCTAATCATGAGAAGAGTATGAGATAAAATCCAACCGAGGAGTATTTTATAAAACACCTAACTAGTACTCCTCAGAACTGTAAAGGTCATGAAAAGCAGAGAAAATCTGAGAAATTATCACAGTCAAGAATGGCTAGGGACACTCAGGGTTCATTCAGTCTGTGGAAAGGCCTTAAAAGCAAAACTATAGCCTCTCTGAACCGAGCTCTCCAGTCTAAATTAGATCAAAAGATTGCTAGTTCTAATCTGAAAATGGTATAACTTTATCCCACACCTGATGTTAACTAAATTTTTCAGAGCAAAAGTGAATTAAAATACAAAAAGCAAAATTAGTATTTCCTGAGGAAATTCTGCTCCAAGACTGAAGCATCAACTTCTGTCTGAGATTCCAGCCTGCTGGTCTGTCCTACAGATTTTGGACTTGCCAGCCCTACAATGATGTGAACCGATTTCTTGAAATAAATCTCTATAAATAGGGAGATAGGTAGATGATCCTATAGATGTAGATGATATAGATAAAGATGTAGATGATATAGATCAAGATGTAAATACAGATCCTACCAACTCTGTTTTTTGAAGATACACTATCTTCACAACTTTTCTATCTCAATCTATTATAAATAAAAAGTATAATTTAAAAAGCTATTATTTCAAAATGATATTTAAAAAGATTGTATTGGTAACTAAGCAATTGGTAATTGCTAAGACTGACTGTTCTAAAACTTTAAAAACAATTGGAAAGAATTAAACATATTTTTCTGTTTTTTAGAGTAGCCAACAATTACATAATAAAAGATTCTTTCTATATAAATTATTTCCAACTAATAAATGAAGAGGAAATAATGGAATGAGTAAACCATCATTTTGTAAACTCCAAAGGATCAAAATCACCCAAAGATTTGTTGATGTGAAATTGTTTTTTGGATGGATCACACTGACACAACCTGAATATTCCAGAGAGTGTTAGCACCACTAGGAGAAGGGAAGGACAGAGGATGAGATGGTTGGATGGCATCACCAACACTGTGGACCTGAGTTTGAGTAGGCTCCAGGAGTTGGTGATGGACAGGGAAGCCTGGTGTGCTACAGACCATGGGGTTGCAAAGAGTTGGACACAACTGAGTGACTGAACTGAATTGAGTTAAATTTCTCATAAAAATAGGAAATTTGCAATAGCATGTATGATGTCTTATTGAAAAAATTTTACTTAAATTATAACTATACCTCACTACCAGTGTATAGGATACACACAGAGAAAGAGAAATATGTTAAATGATGCCACAAATGATTCATTGTGATATGCTGTGCTTAGTTGCTCAGTCATGCCCGGCTCTTTGTGACCCCATGGACTGCAGCCCACCAGGGTCCTTTGTCCATGGGGATTCTCTAGGCAAGAATACTGGAATGGGTTGCCATGTATTCCTCCAGGGGATCTTCTGAACCCAGGGATTGAACCCAGGTCTCCTGCATTGTAGGTGGATTCTTTACCATCTGAGCCACCAGGGAAGCCCAAGAATACTGGAGTGGGTAGCCTATCCCTTCCCCAGGGGATCTTCCCAATCCAGAAATCAAACCAGGGTCTCCCTCATTGCCAGCAAATTCTTTATCAGCTGAGCTACCAAGGAAGACCAAAGGACTCATTAACCAGATGCAAAATGTGAGAATTCTACAGAATAAATAATGGATTCTTTCCTAACCCCTCAGAAACAGCCAATGGGAAAATCAGAGAAGACATAAGAGCCAAATACAATTTATGGATATTGTTTGAATTCTGATTCAAACAATCTCACAGTAAAAAATGGTTTTGAGATAATCAGGCCAATCTGAGTATGAAATATTGGTGTGAAATAGTGCTTCATTTTAATTTTAGATGTGTTAATGACATGATGAATGTGTAAAAAGAAAGTGTATGTTAGCAGCGCATGATAATATATTTAGAGGTGAAATGGCATAATGCCTAGCATTTTGCCCTGAAAAAAATTCCCCAAACCATAAATGAAAGTGGGGAGATTAGTGAAACAAAACTGTTTATAAGCTGGCAATTGCTGAAGATGAATATTGAGTAAAAGGGATTTATTTTACCATAATATCAGCTTTTGGTATGTTTAAAATGGTCCATATTAAGAAATCTTTAAAAATGTTTCTGAAAATGTTTAATTTTGATAATGCTACATTTTCTAAAGAATGAAAAAAAGTAAAATTAAATTAATATTGTGACAGCTTACTTTTCTGAAATGACAACTTTTTCCCAAAAATGTTTGGACTATGAAAATACAGTGATCATCCTCTGAAGTTACACAGCTCTAAAATAAATAATATAAACACAAAAGGGAAGCAATGGGTGAAAATAACAAAGGAAAGAAGAAAAGCAGAAGAATGAAGAAGAGGAAAGAAACAACATTATTGACTGATAAATTTTTATCTTTAAAAAATATTGCTTCGACAGTAGCATTATACCTATTTTTTTTTTTTTTTTTTTTTTTTGTGGGAGAGGTGGGGTACCAGGATCGATGATTACCAGCTGCCTAAGTACAAAAAATTTATGCTTCCAAAATTTATTGATATCGATTCCTCAGAAAGAACAAACTGCCCTATGTGCGGCACTCATAACAGAAGACCCCTTTCTTAATATCTATTTTTTAAATCTTCAAAAACCATTATTTTTCCTAATAGCATCCTAGCAAGAGATTCTTGCAAAAGTATAATTTGATTATCTTCTTATTAAATATTTATAATGTAAGACAAGCAAGTGGCTTAATGATGAAGCAGAGCAGGACCCTGCGGGGCCCTTCCAGATACAAAAGCTCCTTCTTGTCTCCTCTTTCTTGTTTTTAGATAAAAGCTTTAGTCTCCAAGGCCTTCTCTCTGTTCCAGAGAGCAAACACATGCAGTTATTAATCAGAGAAGTGAGTAAGTGAAAAGACAAAGGAGAAGCAGTTAAACAAGAAAAGTAATGATGACAATTCAGTCATAGAGTCCTAAATTCAATAAAGACATAAAAATGATCCACATCAAAAAATCTAAAACAAAGAAAAACCGCAACAAAAAACCCCAGAGTCCTAGTTCCCCCTGAAGCAATATACGTAACAATTTGACACAGGTGTTTGAGTTGTTCTGCAGTAACTAAGAACCACCCCCGTTCTAATTTACTCAGACTGGTAGATGATGGTGACTACATGCTGAACAGAAGCATGTGAACTCCAGACTGCAACCAAAAGTTTGATGATCAAGATTCTTGAAACATTACTCTTTTACCTCACCATCAACCAATCAGAAGAAAGTCATGCACCATGCAGCCCTCACCCCAAATGTTGCCTTTAAAAATCTTTCCTTGAAAATTTTCAGGGAGTTCAGGTTTTTGAACATAAGCCACCCATACTCTTTGCTTTGTGCCTGTAATAAGCACTGTATTTTTCTTCACCACAACCTGGTTTCAGTAAATTGGTTTTGCTGCATGGCAAACCCAAGTTCATTTCAGTAAAGAAGCTAAGGATAATTATATTGTGTACCCTAACCATCATTGAAGTTGCACAAATACTTTCAAATAATGCATTAAGAAAGTAGTTATCAAAAGTTTGTCTCTTACTTGAATGGTGCAGGAATGTAATACAAGGTATAGAAGGAAACAGATTTTTTACTCTTTGAGGGAGAAGAAAGACAGTCAAGTCATTATGTAGAAGTCCTGTAACCATTTGTTTTCTGAGAGTCCGTGTATTAGCAAGCATTCTGACAGCACTGAGAACGTCTGACAGTTAAAGTGACAAAGAAACAGAGGGAAAAATTAATGATTCAACAGAAGAGAAAGATGCTAGAAAATTTGTTGCCAATATGAAATAATTAAGTATGTTATATTTGCAAAATAATTTTGTTTTTTAATTTTTAATTTCACTTCAAATTTTAGTACTGGAATTTAAATAATTATATTGTCCTTGAAATGCACTGTCAGACCACCTGAACTGCCTCTTGAGAAACCTGTATGCAGGTCAGGAAGCAACAGTTAGAACTGAAAATGGAACAACAGACTGGTTCCAAATAGGAAAAGGAGTATGTCAAGGCTGTATATTGTCATCCCGCTTATTTAACTTATATGCAGAGTACATCATGAGAAACACTGGGCTGGATGAAGCTCAAACTGAAATCAAGATTGCCAGGAGAAATATCAGTAACCTCAGATATGCATCTGACACCACCCTTATGACAGAAGGTGAAGAAGAACTAAAGAGCTTCTTGAAGAAAGTGAAAGAGGAGAGTGAAAAAGATGGCTGAAAGCTCAACATTCAGAAAACTAAGATCATGGAATCCGGTTCCATCACTTCATGGCAAATAGATGGGGAAACAGTAGAAATAGTGGCTGGCTTTATTTTTGTGGGCTCCAAAATCACTGCAGATAGTGATTGCAGCCATGAAATTAAAAGACACTTACTCCTTGGAAGGAAAGTTATAACCAATCTAGATTGTATATTAAAAAGCAGAGACATTACTTTGTCAACAAAGGTCTGTCTAGTCAAGGCTATGGTTTTTCCAGTAGTCATGTATGGATGTGAGCTGGCCTACCAAGAAACCTGAGCACCGAAAAATTGATGCTTCTGAACTGTGGTGTTGGAGAAGACTCTTGAGAGTCCCTTGGGCTGCAAGGAGATCCAACCAGTCCATCCTAAAGGAAATCAGTCCTGGGTGTTCATTGGAAGGACTGATGTTGAAGCTGAAACTCCAATACTCTGGCCACCTGATGAGAAGAGCTGACTCATTTGAAAAGACCCTGATGCAGGGAAAGATTGAGGGCAGGAGGAGAAGGGTACGACAGAGGATGAGATAGCTGGATGGCATCACCAACTCAATGGACATGAGTTTGGGTAAACTCGGGAGTTGGTGATGGACAGGGAGTCCTGGCTTGCTGCTGTGAATGGGGTTGCAAAGAGTCAGACATGAATGAGCGACTGAACTGAACTGAAATGCTCTGATTTATTGCAATTTTCTTTGTTGTCTTTTTTTTTTCCCCTTGGACATAACTTTAAACATTATACTTCACCCCTTTTGTGATTTGTTAACTTTCTACCAAAGGATTACCTCCTTGGCCAAACTTTGATCAAGCTTCTCTGAATTCTTTTAGCTATTCGTTGTCCTTGGCCTGCCAAGCCTGGTTTTAGCAAAGAATCCTGCTGTCAGTTTATTGAGAATCCCCCAACCCTCTATAGCCAATCAACCTCCTCTTCCCCTTCATCTTTGATTAGTAACTAAGTTCCTCTTTGCAATTGTCCCTCCTCTCTTATATTCTGCCCAATGGTGATAAATTCCCTCTTATGCCAGTTGTATTTGGAGTTAAGGTCAATCTCTCTTCTTTATTGCAATAGTCTCTCCCTCTTTGCCATAATCTTGAATAAAGTCTTCCATGCCATTTTAAACAAACATTAGAATAATTTCTCTCATTACTCTATACCCAATCTTAACCTTACGATTTTTCTGGTGGCACTTGGAAAAACTTTAGGAAACAAATAAATATACTTTCGTAGATGTATATATCTTTGAATTTTCAAATACTTTAAAGTTGAAATAAGGATAATAGCACATTTTTTTCTTGTATTATAATTTTTACAATTATCAGGAAAGGTTACAAAGGATTAAAATAGCAAAAAAAAAAAAAAACTCAATAAATGCTCTGCCAAATTCATCTATTTCAGCTGTCTCTGCCTTTCATGGTCTTTGAACTGTTTTGCAGCTGTGTAAGTTATAGAAATCTGACAATAATGTAAATGATTCTTGTTTAGAGAAACACAAATGAATTAGGCCCAGTGTGTTGCAATTGATTATTGATCTATAAACATATCTGTTTTACATCAATTTGCAATTTGATTTCAGGATTATTTTATTCCCTATATATGTGTATATTGAATTCTCTTTTGAACTTGTTATGACGTATTACAGATTCTCTCATTAATTATGAGTTATTTTTGACATATGTTCCATATGGTAGTTACAAATTTCCTTTAAAAACTTATCCTTTAACACAACGTTGGAATTTATAATAGTTGTTAACTTTTGAATCATATTTCCCACAGCTTAGTCATTTTTCTACATATAAGTGTTTAATGCCTTATACCAGACATTTTTCCTGGCTTCTTTGAGCTTTGGTTTGGCTAAATTCTGCTTCTATCTGGTTCTTTTTCAGAAAATGCTTATGGGTATCATAAGTTTCTTTATGTCTGAGAAGGTCTGACTGCTCTCTTCACCCTTGAATGACAAAGTCACCAGAAAGAACATCATGGACGCGAATTGCTCCAGTTTGTTTCTTACTCTTTATTTATAATAATTACTTTCATCCTTTTTCTATAGCAATAATTCAGTACTAAGCTATCTTTTTTGGCTGGGTTTATTTTCTCTTTTTATTTAGTAGTATATTGATTTGATTTGTAATTTTCTGTCTATAATCTCTCCCTTTACCTATTTTTATTTTAATGCCCCTCATTTAAAATCCATTAAAATAAACCCATTATTAATATGTTTTTCTGTGTACAGTAAAATATTAATGTTTCAGATTTCCTAGGATTAAGATTTTTTTCCTAATTAGATACTTCATCTTTCTTTTGCCTGCCAACTTCTTTTTTCCTCACTTCCTTTCCTTTTTCTCTCCTTTCTTGTGACCGATTCCCATACCCTTTTTTCCCCCCTTCTTTTGTATTTTTAACTGGAGGATAATCACTCTACAATATTGTGTTGGTTTCTGCCATACATCAACATGAATCAGCCATAGGTGTATATATGTCCCCTCCCTCTTGAACTTCCCTCCCACCTCCCACCCCATCCTACCCCTCTAGGTTGTCACAGAGCACTGGATTTGAAGTCCCGCCATCATACAACAAATTCACACTGGTTATTTTTACATATGGTAGCGTATATGTTTCAGTGTTATTCTTTCAGTTCATCCCTCTCTCTCCTTCCCCCACTGTGTCGACAAGTCTGTTGTTTATGTCTGCATCTTCATTGCTGCCCTGCAAATAGGTTTATCTGTACCATCTATCTAGATTCCAATATATGAGTTAATACATGATATCTGTTTTTCTCTTTCTGACTTACTTCACTCTGTATAATAGGGTCAAATTTCCTCCAACTCATTAGAACTGACTCAAATATATTCCTTTTAATGGATGAGGAATATCCCATTGTTTTCCCCCATTTTATGTATCAATTGCTTCATAATTGCTACATAAACATCATGCTATTAGAAGTGGATAAGTCTGTGCAGAACTTTACTTGTACTGATATGGTAAATTCTCCTTGACTTTCCTTTCAAGATTCATGGGCATGCTTCGCCTCTTCTATGAAATGATATGATGGCTATTTGTTCAGGGCTTGATGTTTCAGGGGTATGAAGGTACAGGGCTCAGAGAGGACTATATATAATGATGGCCGGCAGTCCTAGACTCTGCCCTCTTTTTTGTAATTATCTTGAATACCTTAAATTAAAGGGAATACATCCTATTCTATGACATCCTGAAGTTCATTATTTGACATTTGACTTGACCACGCACCATTTCTGGGTTGTGTCCTACTTCAGGGGCTGGAGCTCTGTCCCTATAGCCTCCATCCAACTGAATGGGACTCGTCCCTGCCCTTATCTGACTGTCTCACTCCCATGGTGATAGCCCTTCCTGCAAGCAGAAATGGGCTAACTAGAAAGTGTTTGGGCCTCTCTGAGACACTGTATGTATGTTCCACTTGCCTAGTTTTTCATTTATTGCTCAAAATAATTAAGCCCTTCCTTTGTCCCTTCCCCTTGAGAAAATCATCCGCATGAAATCTCTGTGTCTGGGAGATTTTTGTTGCTGTTCTTGCAGAATGAGAAGGATGTAAAAACCTTCAACATTCCTTTTCTTTTTACTTCTCCCCAACCTAGGGCTCATGATGAGATTGTCTGGACCTTCCTCAGCTCTCTCCAAGGTGCCTCCATGGGACACAGAGTAAAAAACTATGTGGAGAGATACCATGCTGAGTTTTGAGGATTTCTGGACAATCTTTTTTTTTTTTTTGCTTAATTGTAAGCCACCAGCCATCAAACCATTTAATTTAAATTTGAGCAAGTGTACTTTTCACTGCTTCTCCTCATGAGGTCTCTCCTTCCCTCCTCTTTCCATCATAATTGATTTTTGTTGTTGTTGTTGTTCACATTGTTTGATTCTGAGGTGGGAAGGTTTTCATACTCAGCTTCACTTTACTTATTTAATCCCCAAATTACACAATGCTTTCATGCATTCCTCTGGCTACAAGGCTTGGTGGCAATTTTAAGACATCTACAGATGTTAAAATGCATACAACAGCTTGGTGCCTTCCATGTGGCCCAGAGGCACTTTTAAAAAGCAGACTGTGAGCACGTTTATTTCCAGCCATCTCTGGAGAAGCAATGATGGTTTTGAAATGTCACTTTTAGATTTTTAGAATGTATGTCCTAAAAAAGAAAAAAAAAACACAAAAAACATTTTTTACCCCCTCTATTCATTGTTTCCTAGCAGTCAAAAATTAGAGTATTAGAAAAACTGGGAATGGCTAAGGCACTTGAGTTCAAGCCTAATCTTCCAATAAAACAACCTGAAAATGACCACTGCCCCTTTCCTTGACCTGTTGACCATGAGTGAATTTATAGCCATTGAAAGAGGTACAAGAAGGTGTGCGTATGCCCATGCTGAGTTATTTCAGTTGTGTCATACTCTTTGCAACCCTATGGAATGTAGCCTGCCAGGCATCTCTGTCCTTGGGATTCTCCAGGCAAGAATACTGGCATGGGTTGCCATGCCCTCTTCCACGGGATCTTCTTGACCTAGGAATCGAACCCACATCTCCTGAGTCTCCTGCACTGCAGGCAGATTCTTTACTACTGAGCCATGGAAAAAACCCACAAGAACACGTGGGGAGAATCACTGGGATGTTCCTGGTTGCAGGAGCAAGAGTGTGGCCTTCCTGCCTCAAACAGAAAGGAGACACTAAGAACATAGACCTTATGTTCAAACAAGCAGTGGCTTCTCTTTCCTTAATGCCTTGACCTTGTTATCATAGAAAGTTATAAAATATTGTTCTAAGTTACAATTTTATTATTATTTTATTACATACAATGATACTATTATGCATTACATGTTTCTTATGTGACAGGCAGTATTTCAGATACTTTATCAATACAGTCTCATGTAATTCCCAGAACAGCCCTAAGATAAGTATATGGATTTGGTTTTGAGAGACCGAGACACTGAGCAATTAAGTCATCTGTCTCTGTTCACACTGCTAATGTAGAAGCTGGATTTAAACCTTTGCTGACTCCACAGGACAGTCTCCCTCTCTCTGATGTATTCTTACAGAAGGCATAGCTCCCTGCATGGTGCTAAGCAGATCATTCAGGGAAAGCAAGTAGAGTATAAGAGAATCTGAAAGACCTTTTGGGGGTTGCAGCCCTGTAGCCACCAGCATCATAGGACTGAGATCTTCACAACTTCTTTGCACCTGTTTTCCATTGATTATAAAATGGCCCAATGCTATCCACTCTGAAGAGTCATGCTAGAAATTTCAGAGATGATCTCTGTGGGGTGTCTAACTGTGCCCTACATCCCCCCAGGTATTTGGTTATTGACTGAGCCTTGGTGTAGAATTGACATTGTCTACTTTTTATAAATACATATATTCCCAAAGAAACAATTCTTACACGTACTTCCCACATGCTATACAATGAAAGATGAAATACTTCATAAATACTGTCAGTAGAAAATAGTTTAATATATGTTTTCAGAATTAAGCTGGTGGTTTAATGATATTCAGAAAGAAAAGATACACTAACACCTTCAAATTGCATGACCTAAAAATGAGTCATCCATCCACAACTCTGGTAATTATTTAGCGAATTGTAGTCCCTTCCTCTGGCCACATTTCTAGCTAGTGAGAACAGAGGACCTATTCCCAGAGAGAATGAGTCACCTATAGGGACTGTGAAATTTGCCTCCAGCTGCTCCTTCTTTTGTGCAGACAGGAGAACTGGCATTTGAGTCTGTGTCCTGTGGGCCCCTCTTATTGACAGTCTTCTTTATAAATGGGAAAGAAAAGAACAGTTAGCTCGGCCACAGAGAACAAATATGAAGTAGTCTGTTATGAGATAAAGTGTGTCACCACAAAAGATGTTGAAATTCTAACCCCAGTATCTGTGAATGTGACGTTATTTTCAAATAAAGTCTGCTGATGTAGTCAAGATCAGGTCATTAAGGTAGATCCTAATCCAATATGACGGGTCTTCCTTTAAAAAAAAGGGTAAATATGGTTATGGAGATAGGCATACAGGGGGAATGCCATAGAGAGGGGAATGCAGAGATCAGGGTGATGCTTCTGTAAACCAATGGAGACTGAAAATTGTCAGAAAGCACCAGTGACTTGGAAAGAGGCCCAGGACAGTTTGTCCCTCAAAGACCTTGGATTCTGAGGGACAACCAATCCTGCTGACACCTTGATTTCAGTTGCAGCCTCCAGAACTGAGAGACACTACATTTCTGTTGTCTAACTGCCCAGTTTTTAATACTTTATTAGGCAACCCCATGCCATCAGTGCATGGTCCTCAACAATGAGCCAAATTTCCCTTCAGCTCACCTCAAGGTCAGAAGCACTAAAATGCTGTGCCTGACTCAGAACCTCAGAAGACTTGAACTTCGGGAGTTTCAGGTGGAGGCCTGGAAACAGATGAAGAGCATGGGATAGAACAGTGAGTGTGGCTAGACCGAGCACAGCAGCATCATCCTGTCCTTGAACAGCTGAGACACAGGTTGACGAGTGAGGACAGAGAGCTAGTGAAGGGGAGACCGGACTATTTCCAATCTCCCGGCCCGGGGCCTCCTTGTGGACCAGCTGGTCAAGATTCATCCCTCACGTGCAAGAGCATAGATTTACTGAGAAATATTTAACCAATTAGAGCACATATTTAAATGAAACAAAGTCATGGGTTAAGGTAAAGTTGGAGAAAATTGGGGCAGAGAAGCATAAAAGTGACCTTTACCTGATAATGTTGAATTATTCATAACCTTTGATGCATATTCCCAGCTAGAACTCAACATAACTTTAAAAAAAAAAGAAAAAAATTTTTCTTCATACTTTAATCATAGAACTTTTTGCAAGAAAAATGAAAGAGTGGGTATAAGCCTAAAATAAAGTTATCCTGCAAGTGGGAAAGACATTATGGAGAAAACTTGGAATAATAAATACTGACAATTCTATCACTAAAACAATAGAAAAAAATTCCCTACAAGGAAAGAAAGAAGAAAAGTAAGATTTATTGCTATACACATTGCTCTCATATATGATGAAAACTTTAATTCTCATAATGTAAAAAAGATACGATAATAGTATACTGGAATAATAGCAAAAAGGCATGGATTATCCCTGTTTTACAAATGAGAGATATGGTGCTCACAGTCATTAAGTAAATTGCCTCAGGTCACAAAGCTGGTAAGATTCAAAATCGGAAATCAAACCCAAGTATATTCAACTTGGAAAGCCAGGGATTTGGGGTCATAAGGAAATCATGACTTTCACCTTTGAGGCAACAATTAACATTGTACAGATAGCTAAATTATTTCTGCCCAGCATATTCTTGAAACCACTCAACTTGAAATCCATTTTTATCATAAAAATAAAGTGTCTAAAAATAAAACTTGAAATCAAAACTGATTCAAAGCAAATGCATTCTGAGGTATTTTCTGGGAAGGGGGAAGCCCATTCCAATCTAGATTTGGTAGCATTTGCCACTATGGCTAAATTTCCAGGGCATCAGATGACCAATTGTTTAAAGTTGGTTTCACAGCAAGTGAATTTCACAGGACATTAGAATCATAAACTGGAGAAGGCAATGGCACCCCTCTCCAGTACTCTTGCCTGGAAAATCCACGGACTGAGGAGCCTGGTAGGCTGCAGTCCATGGAGTTGCGAAGAGTTGGACACAACTGAGCGACTTCACTTTCACTTTTCACTTTCATGCATTGGAGAAGGCAATGGCAACCCACTCCAGTGTTCTTGCCTGGAGAATCCCAGGGACAGGGGAGCCTGGTGAGCTTCCGTCTATGGGGTCGCACAGAGTCAGACACGACTGAAGCGACTTAGCAGCAGCAGCAGAATAATTAACAGGCTTCCAAGCAGCTGTCATGAATTAAGTCTATTTGATCAGAAGCTGGGGAGGCAAGAGAAATGTCTTAAGAATTCACAGAAACACAGCCTCAAGTCCAACAGCATCAGTGCAACAGTGACTTGGAGGCTAGCTGGATACACAAACATAAGTTATGATAGAAGCCATAGAGATAGTAGTTACCACATAACAAGCACCTACGTGCCAGGGATTTGCACACATTATTGTCAACCTGCATATCAACAATGGAAGGGGAAGATATTTATTACTTCCTCTACACAGAGGAGAAAACAGTTCCAGAGATGACTCACTTCTCCAAGGACAAACACTGTCAGGAAAGATGCAGTGTAATTCTCTTTGGAGCAATTTGTGGTAGTATGGAGCCTTAGAGCCATCAGCAGTGACAGTTCTGCAATGGTGGCTTTAGATGTCAGTCCATAGACAGAATTTGGGCTTGGAGGAACTGGCTTGATGTGGAACTTCTCAGCAGCGGGTGGTCACACAAGTGCACTTTCTTTCAGGACAAATACTTTTTTATTACTGTAGTCCCAGACAAAAAAGTAAAGTGTAATGAACTGCCATTTACACGTTTCCCATCTTCAACAGCCATCAACTCATCAGATCAGATCAGATCAGTCGCTCAGTCATGTCCGACTCTTCGCGACCCCATGAACCGCAGCACGCCAGGCCTCCCTGTCCATCACCAGCTCTCGGAGGTCACTCAGACTCACACCCATCAAGTCAGTGATGCCATCCAGCCATCTCATCCTCTGTCGTCCCCTTCTCCTCCCACCCTCAACCTCTCCCAGCATCAGAGTCTTCTCCAATGAGTCAACTCTTCACATGAGGTGGCCAAAATACTGGAGTTTCAGCTTTAGCATCATTCCTTCCAAAGAAATTCCAGGATTGATCTCCTTCAGAATGGACTGGTTGGATCTTCTTGCAGTCCAAGGGACTCTCAAGAGTCTTCTCCAACACCACAGTTCAAAAGCATCAATTCTTCGGCGCTCAGCCTTCTTCACAGTCCAGCTCTCACATCCATACATGACCACAGGAAAGACCATAGCCTTGACTAGGCGAACCTTTGTTGGTAAAGTAATGTCTCTGCTTTTGAATATGCTATCTAGGTTGGTCATAACTTTCCTTCCAAGGAGTAAGCGTCTTTTAATTTCATGGCTGCAGTCACCATATGCAGTGATTTTGGAGCCCAGAAAAACAAAGTCTGACACTGTTTCCACTGTTTCCCCATCTATTTCCCATGAAGTGATGGGACCAGATGCCATGATCTTCGTTTTCTGAATGTTGAGCTTTAAGTCAACCTTTTCACTCTCCACTTTCACTTTCATCAAGAGACTTTTTAGCCCCTCTTCACTTTCTGTCATAAGAGTGGTGTCATCTGCATATCTGAGGTTATTGATATTTCTCCCAGCAATCTTGATTCCAACTTGTGTTTCTTCCAGTCCAGCATTTCTCATGATGTACTCTGCATATAAGTTAAATAAACATGGTGACAATATGCAGCCTTGACGAACTCCTTTTCCTATTTGGAACCAGTCTGTTGTTCCATGACCAGTTCTAACTGTTGCTTCCTGACCTGCATACAGATTTCTTAAGAGGCAGATCAGGTGGTCTGGTATTCCCATCTCTTTCAGAATTTTCCATAGTTTATTGTGATCTACACAGTCAAAGGCTTTGGCATAGTCAATAAAGCAGAAATAGATGCTTTTCTGGAACTCTCCTGCTTTTTCCATGATCCAGCGGATGTTGGCAATTTGATCTCTGGTTCCTCTGCCTTTTCTAAAACCAGCTTGAACATCAGGAAGTTCATGGTTCACATATTGCTGAAGCCTGGCTTGGAGAATTTTGAGCATTACTTTACTAGCGTGTGAGATGAGTGCAATTGTGCGGTAGTTTGAGCACTCTTTGGCATTGCCTTTCTTTGGGATTGGGATGAAAACTGACCTTTTCCAATCTTGTGGCCACTGCTGAGTTTTCCAAATTTGCTGGCATATTGAGTGCAGCACTTTCACAGCATCATCTTTCAGGACTTGGAATAGCTCCACTGGAATTCCATCACCTCCACTAGCTTTGTTCGTAGTGATGCTTCCTAAGGCCCATTTGACTTCACATTCCAAGATGTCTGGCTCTATGTCAGTGATCACATCATCATGATTATCTGGGTCTTGAAGCTCTTTTTTGTACAGTTCTTCTGTGTATTCTTGCCACCTCTTCTTAATATCTTCTGCTTCTGTTAGGTCCACACCATCTCTGTCCTTTATCGTGCCCATCTTGGCATGAAATGTTCCTTTGGTATCTCTGATTTTCTTGAAGAGATCCCTAGTCTTTCCCATTCTGTTGTTTTCCTCTATTTCTTTGCATTGATCACTGAAGAAGGCTTTCTTATCTCTTCTTGCTATTCTTTGGAACTCTGCATTTAGATGTTTATATCTTTCCTTTTCTCCTTTGCTTTTCACTTCTCTTCTTTTCACAGCTATCTGCAAGGCCTCCCCAGACAGCCATTTTGCTTTTTTGCATTTCTTTTCCATGGGGATGGTCTTGATCCCTGTCTCCTGTACAATGTCACGAACCTCATTCCATAGTTCATCAGGCACTCTATCTATCACATCTAGGCCCTTAAATCTATTTCTCACTTCCACTGTATAATCATAAGGGATTTGATTTAGGTCATACCTGAATGGTCTAGTGATTTTCCCTACTTTCTTCAATTTCAGTCTGAATTTGGCAATAAGGAGTTCATGGTCTGAGCCACAGTCAGCTCCTGGTCTTGTTTTTGCTGATTGTATAGAGCTTCTCCATCTTTGGCTGCAAAGAATATAATCGATCTGATTTCGGTGTTGACCATCTGGTGATGTCCATGTATAGAGTCTTCTCTTGTGTTGTTGGAAGAGGGTATTTGCTATGACCAGTGCATTTTCTTGGCAAAACTCTATTAGTCTTTGCCCTGCTTCATTCCGTGTTCCAAGGCCAAATTTTCCTCTTACTCCAGGTGTTTCTTGACTTCCTACTTTTGCATTCCAGTCCCCTATAATGAAAAGGACATCTTTTTTGGGTGTTAGTTCTAAAAGGTCTTGTAGGTCTTCATAGAACCTTTCAACTTCAGCTTCTTCAGCGTTACTGGTTGGGGCATAGACTTGGATTACTGTAACATTGAATGGTTTGCCTTGGAAACGAACAGAGATCATTCTGTCATTTTTGAGATTGCATCCAAGTACTGCATTTCGGACTCTTTTGTTGACCATGATGGCCACTCCATTTCTTCTGAGAGATTCCTGCCCACAGTAGTAGATATAATGGTCATCTGAGTTAAATTCACCCATTCCAGTCCATTTTAGTTCGCTAATTCCTAGAATGTCGACATTCACTCTTGCCATCTCTTGTTTGACCACTTCCAATTTGCCTTGATTCATGGACCTGACATTCCAGGTTCCTATGCAGTATTGCTCTTTACAGCATCGGACTTTGCTTCTATCACCAGACACATCCACAGCTGGGTATTCTTTTTGTTTTGGCTCCATCCTTTCATTCTTTCTGGAGCTATTTCTCCACTGATCTCCATTAGCATATTGGGACTCTACTGACCTGGGGAGTTTCTCTTTCAGTATCCTATCATTTTGTCTTTTCATACTGTTCATGGGGTTCTCAAGGCAAGAATACTGAAGTGGTTTGCCATTCCCTTCTCCAGCGGACCACACCCTGTCATCTCTCTCCACAATGACCCACCCATCCCAGGTTGCCCCTCGGGCATGGCTTAATTTCATTGAGTTAGACAAGGCTGTGATCCTTGTGTGATTAGATTGATTAGTTTTCTGTGAGAATGGTTTTAGTGTATTTGCCCTCTGATGCCCTCTTTCAACTCATGGCTAATCTCAAAGGATGGTAAAGTAAATTCGCTCAGTCGTGTCCAACCCTCAGCTACCCCATCAACCACAGCCTTCCAGGCTCCTCCAACCATGGGATTCTCCAGGCAGGAGTACTGGAGTGGGATGCCATTGACAAAGGATGCTATCTGTAACTAAAAGAAAAATCTGGATGTGCCCCTGTACCAGCTTTTCTTTTGTCTTAGTTTATCCACTTGCAGTGACCAATATTTTAGGTGTGGATTTGAAGGGGGAGAAACTGCTAAAACGAAGGGTAGGAATTCCTGAATTAAGAGTTAAACTGATCATCTTTGACTACCAATTTGTTAACATGGGCAAAACCTAAAATATTCAAGAACTCTGCACATTTGGATCTGAAACAAAAACTGGACATGTTTTAGCAAATAAAATGTCTTCCTTGTTATTTGTTCATTTAAGACTATATTCAGCATCCTTCTTGACACCACAACTGGTACTTATTGAATGTCAGTGAATCTGTTATTCACCCAGAATCTCAAATCGCAATGCCCAGGGCTATCAGACCGACAAAATTGAGAGTCTTAGGAAGTACCCAGGAGTTCTGGGAAGCTTGGTGTTTCTTAAGAATGTATGCTTATCAACAGTGTTCAAATTCCAAGCCAAATTCATCGTGCAGGCTCTTTGTCCTACAAGATGCCAGTCTGAGACATTTATTATCTCCCACCAATTGTGCAGGGATGTATTTGTTCTCATTTCAGAGAAATTCAAAGGGAAGCTCAACCTCAAAGCAGATGACACAAATCATCTTCCCTTCCTTCATGTCAGCCAATCCCAAGGCTGCAAACTAGAACTTGTAAGCAATGGATATCCAACAACCCTGGCATCACAGTTTCCAATGGTCCCAGTTTCTGCCTCTCTTGGCAGGGGAAGTGTTCCCAACTTCACAGAGATTTCAGTCTTTTGGTTCTTCTATTATTTACTCATGACCTTACCTCCAAGATACAGATATGAGGGTGCCCAGTTGTCTGTCTTCCAGGCATGATTTACAGATAGTTAATTTCATACCACTTTGGCTGTCTTCTGCACACCTGAGGAGAGCACTGTATGATCTGGTGGTTTGGTGGCTGGAGTAAAGCCATCCATAATCTCCAATCCCAGATGAGAGGGCAGCTTTGCTAGGTCATCTTCTCATCTCTCACTGACCACTTAAGCACACATTTAAAGACTGGAAGAGTTCTCCGCCTCCCCCCCATTTCTGGTCCATAACTTCCAGACTTTGTCTAATGTTTTCTAAAGAAAGCAAAAAAAAAGTTCTTTGTCTTTCTGCCCCTGCCCCCAATACAATATATTCCCTCCCTTTCTTACAGCTCAAAGGTACGCTCAGCCTTGCACCTTGCTTGTGCTTTGGGTCCAACTGTCTCTGCCTTCTCAGGGATGCCTTTCTACTGAGGAGTCCCTCATACCTGATCTGCAATTCTTCTCTCAGTTCTGTTCTTTCCTCACAAGTTCAATTCCTGGTTGTTGTTTTATTTTTTTCTATCAATGAAGATCCTTTCCCTATTCTACAGTTTCTACCTCTTATCACATCTATCTCAGATCTCCCAGAAAAGGGAAACCAGAATAATGGGTCCTCAAAAATGTCCAAGTCCTAATCTTCAGGACCTGTGAATATGTTATATTTTGTTACATTATAAGGGGGATTACCATTGCTAATCAGCTGATCTACAGATAAAGAAATCATTTAGGATAATCCAGGTGGATTCAGAAATCCTTAAAAGAGGAAGAAGTAGGCAGAGAGAATGACAAAATAAGTCCATGTGAGAAAGACTCAACCAGCCACTGCTGACTTTAGATACAGAAGGAGACATGAGACCAGGAATATAGGAGGCTTCTAGAAGCTGGAAAAAGCAATCACATTATTCCTCTCCTAGAATCTTCAGGAGCAGCCCTGCTGATATCTTGCCTGATAATAGATATAATCAATATATTTTGTTTTAAGCCAGTAAGTTTGTGATAATTTGTTATAGCACCAATAAGAAATTAATACATACTCCAGCCACTGAGCGACTTCCCTTTCACTTTTCACTTTCATGCATTGGAGAAGGAAATGGCAACCCACTCCAGTGTTCTTGCCTGGAGAATCCCAGGGACGGGGGAGCCTGGTGGGCTTCCATCTATGGGGTCGCATAGAGTCGGACATGACTGAAGCGACTTAGCAGCAGCAGCCAGCCACACTGGGCTTCCCTGATAGCTCAGTTGATAAAGAATATGCCTGCAATGCAGGAGACCCTGGTTTGATCCCTGGGTCAGGAAGATCCGCTAGAGAAGGGAAAGGCTATCCACTCCAGTATTCTGGCTGGAGAATTCCATGGACTGTCCATGGGGTTACAAAGAGCCAGACACGACTGAGCAACTTTCACTTTCACTTTCCATCACATCATCCCTCTCTACGACTGGTCTCCTTTTGACTGCTCAACCATGAATGATGTAATCAGTATGGTCTTACATGCATTTAAGTAGTCACAATAGCTTTTTCATATATTTGGAAAAATAATATATTTACATGGATGAAAGTGAAAGTGTTAGTGGCTCAGTTATGTCTGATTCTTTGTGACCCCATGGAGACTGTACCCACCAAGTTCCTCTACCCATGGAATTCTCCAGGCCAGAATACTGGAGTGGGTAGCCTTTCTTTGTCCAGGCTGCTGCTGCTGCTGCTAAGTCGCTTCAGTCGTGTCCGACTCTGTGCGACCCCATAGACGGAAGCTCACCAGGCTCCCCTGTCCCTGGGATTCTCCAGACAAGAACACTGGAGTGGGTTGCCATTTCCTTCTCCAATGTATGAAAGTGAAAAGTCAAAGTGAAGTCGCTCAGTCGTGTCCGACTCTTAGCGACCCCACGGACTGGAGCCTACCAGGCTCCTCCATCCATGGGATTTTCCAGGCAAAAGTACTGGGGTGGGGTGCCATTGCCTTCCCCGTCTTTGTCCAGGAGATCTTCCCAACTCAGGGATCAAACCTAGTTCTCCTGTACTGCAGGCAGATTCTTTATTGTTTGAGCCACTAGGGAAGCCATGAATATATGTGTGTAATTAGGATTAATTATATGAAATTGCTACTTATGGAGGTCAAAACTGACATTTGCAATTTCATATTGTTCATATATATATATTCTAAAAATTATTATTCCATGTGCTAACAGTGGTTCTGAGGACAACTCGTAATGTTTTTGTCTCCCCATAATTGAGGGCCAGACTTTGGGAATCATTGCTCTAAGGATACAGCCAGATGAAAGATACTTCCATTTACAAATCTCTTTGCCTTTCCTACTGTATCTTCATAGATTATTTAAGTGATACATCTGTGAGAAGAAAAAAGAATACGTTTTGTGGTAAATGTCCCATCTGTTTTTATTTTATCCCAACTCAACAGAAGAGGGAAAAATAGCCAAAAAAGGAAGGAAAGAAAAGGAGGAGGAGGAAGGGAGGAAGCAATGAAGGAAAGAAAGAAGAGAAGAGGAAGAAAAGATGGGTAGGAGAGAGGGAAGGAGGGAGGAGGAGGTGGGAACGGAGAGAGAAAGATAATAGGCAAAAATACAGAGGTAAGAGAAGTTTTAAGTATAACACAGTTCCAATTTCTTTGGTATATTTTGTCCTTTTGAAATATCTTTGAAAATAGGCATATGATCCCAGATAATCATATTTAATATCATTAAATCATTGATAATGATATGTGTTTCACTGCTGCTGTTGAATACATGTCATTTAACTAGTACAATGGCTTAAATTGACAATAATAAATGTCATTGAGTGCAGCTAAATCTGCTTTTTAGCATCATCTGAGAAGACTAATTTAGCTTTAGGATTAAAGTATTCATATCTTATTTGTCACTGTTAGAAAAACTGTGTCATTCTTTGATATATTTCGAATATAATAGAAGTCTCAGTTTATCACTGAAATTTTTTAACATGAACATTGGGATTATTTATAGTTAAAACATTACAAAGTGAAGTACAGTTCTTAGAAAAAAAAATAATTTGGTATGTAGTAGAATTTACAAAGAGCATAAGCTTCTCACACTATTGTTAAAAATGAAGTTAGGTGAGGTATTTCATAAGTTAATCCTTTTCTGTTTTAATATACTTTAATTTTTCTATTTTATATTGGATTATAGCTGATCTAAAAGGTTGTTTTCATTTCATGTGTACAGGAAAATGATTCAGTTGATACAAATACATATATACATATATATACTTTTTCAGATTCTTTTCCCAAATAGGTCATTACAGAATATTAAGTAGAGTTTCCTGTACTATGCAGTTAGGTCTTTATTGATTATCTATTTTATACATGCTGCTGCTACTGCTAAGTCGCTTCAGTCGTGTCCGACTCTGTGCGACCCCATAGACGGCAGCCCACCAGGCTCCACTGTCCCTGGGATTCTCCAGGCAAGAATACTGGAGTGGGTTGCCATTTCCTTCTCCAATGCATGAAAGTAAAAAGTGAAAGTGAAGTCGCTCAGTCGTGTCCGACTCTCAGCGACCCCATGGACTGGAGCCTACCAGGATCCTCCGTCCATGGGATTCTCAAGACAAAAGTACTGGGGTGGGGTGCCATTGCCTTCCCTGATTTTATACATAGTAGTGTGCATATGTTAATTTCAAATTCCTAACTTATTCCTGTCCCCCGACATTTCCTCTTTGGTAATCGTAAGTTTGTTTTTGAAGTCCATGAGTCTGTTTCTGTTTCACAAATAAGTTTATTTGCATCATCTTTGTTGATTCCACATATAAGTGACACCATACGATATGTATCTTTCTCTTACTTTCTTCATTTATTATGATAGTCTCTAGGTCCATCTATGTTGCTGCAAATGGCATTATTTCATTACTTTTTGTGACCGGGTAGTATTGCGTTGTACATATCTCTTTTATCCATTCTTCACATTTAGATTATTTCTGTATCTTGACTATAGTAGGATTTGTTTGTTTGTTTTTTAAAGAGCATTTTCAGGTTCATAGAAAACGAGCAGAAACTGTAGAGATTTCCCATATACTCTTTCCCCACACACAGGCACAGCCTCTCCCATTGTCAACATCCCCCAAAAGAGTCATACATTTGTTACAATTGATGAGCTTCCATTGACACATCTTTATCATTCAAGGATCATAGTTTACATAAGGATTCATTCTTGGTTTTGTACATTCTGTGGGTTTCAGAAATTGTATGAAGACATAAATGCATCATTGCAGCATCTTACAGAGTATATCTACTGACTTAAAAATCCTCTGTGCTCTGTGTATTCATCTCTCCCTATCACTTCTGACAACCACTGACAGTCACTTCCTACTATCTTCATGGTATTTTCTTTTCCAGCATATCGTATAATTGGAGTCAAACAGTGTAGTTTCCAGATTGGCTTCTTTCACTTATCAATATGCATTAAGTTTCCTTTATGTCTTTTCCTGGTTTGAAAGAGCATTTAGTTTTTAGTGCTGAACAATAATCCTTTGTCTGGATATATCATAGCTTATCTTTTCACCTGTGAAGGACATCTTGGTTGAATCTAACTTTGGGCAATTTTGAAAAAAGCTGCTGTAAATATCTGTGTGTAAGATTTTCTGTGGATTTACATATGTTATCTTTTAAAAGAACAGGTGAACTCTTTAGATGTAAGATAAGATATAGTTACATCATTATACAAAGTTGATGGACAGAAGAGCAATGTGGCAGACTCCTACTGAAATCAACACTCACTTGAATCAAATTTATTCAATCTATAAAAATACATGAGTTTATAATTTTATATTAAAAATAGTAAAGCAAACAATAGAAACAAGAGACTTAGGTAAAAGGTGGATGGAAAATATTTTAAAGACGAGATTAGTACTCACCACTCTCATCCATTGATGTTTCTTGGCATCCTTTGAATGTGGAAAAGCAGATTGTAAATGCCTCATTAATGTGATATAACACAAAACACTCCATCATCTAGGAGGCATGCTTGATAGAAAAGCTGAATCTGGGTTTAATAAAACCTTTCAGTTCAGTTCAGTTCAGTCTCTCAGATGAGTTTGACTCTTTGAGACCCCATGCACTGCAGCACACCAGGCCTTCCTGTCCATCACCAACTCCTGGAGTTTATTCACACTCATGTCCATTAAGTCAGTGATGCCATCCAACCATCTCATCCTGTGTCGACCCCTTCTCCTCCGGCCTTCAATGTTTTTCAGCATTAGGGTCTCTTCAAATGAGTTAGCTCTTCGCATCAGGTGGCCAAAGTACTGGAGTTTCAGCTTCAACATCAGTCCTTCCAATGAACACCCAGGATTGATTTCCTTTAGGATGGACTGGTTGGATCTCCTTGGAGTCCAAGGGACTCTCAAGAGTCTCCTCCAATACCACAGTTCAAAAGCATCATTTCTTCAGCACTCAGCTTTCTTTAGAGTCCAACTCTCACATCCACACATGACCACTGGGAAAAAACTACCATAGCCTTGACTAAATGGACCTTTGTTGACAAAGTAATATCTCTGCTTTTTAATATGCTGTCTAGGTTGGTTATAACTTTTCTTCCAAGGAGTAAATGTCTTAATTTCATGGCTGCAATCACGATCTGCAGTGATTTTGGAGCCCCCAAAACTAAAGTCTGACACTGTTTCCACTGTTTTCCCATCTATTTGTCATGAAGTAATGGGAATGGATGCTGTGATCTTTGTTTTCTGAATATTGAGCTTTAAGCCAACTTTTTCACTCTCTTCTTTCACTTTCATCAAGATTCTCTTTCGTTCTTCTTCACTTTCTGCTATAAGGGTGGTGTCATATGCATATCTGAGGTTATTGATATTTCTCCTGGCAAACTTGATTCCAGCTTGTGCTTCATCCAGCCCAGAACTACTCATGATGTACTCTGCATATAAGTTAAATAAACATGGTGATCATATACAGCCTTGACATACTCCTTTTCCTATGTGGAATCATTCTGTTGTTCCATGTCCAGTTCTAACTGTTGCCTCCTGACCTGCATACAGATTTCTCAAGAGGCAGGTCAGGTGGTCTGCTATTCCCATCACTTTCAGAATTTTCCAGAGTTTATTGCGATCTACACAGTCAAAGAGAAACTCCCCAGGTCAGAAGGTGCCCAATATGCTACTGGAGATCAGTGGAGAAATAACTCCAGAAACAATGAAGGGATGGAGCAAAAGCAAAAAGAATACCCAGCTGTGGATATGACTGGTGATAGAAGCAAGGTCTGATGCTCTAAAGAGCAATATTGCATAGGAACCTGGAATGTCAGGTCCATGAATCAAGGCAAATTGGAAGAGGTCAAACAAGAGATGGCAAGAGTGAATGTCGACATTCTAGGAATGAGTGAACTGAAATGGACTGGAATGGGTGAATTTAACTCAGATGACCATTATATCTACTACTGCGGGCAGGAATCCCTCAGAAGAAATGGAGTGGCCATCATGGTCAACAAAAGAGTCCGAAATGCAGTACTTGGATGCAATCTCAAAAATGACAGAATGATCTCTGTTCGTTTCCAAGGCAAACCATTCAATATCACAGTAATCCAAGTCTATGCCCCAACCAGTAACGCTGAAGAAGCTGAAGTTGAAAGGTTCTATGAAGACCTACAAGACCTTTTAGAACTAACACCCAAAAAAGATGTCCTTTTCATTATAGGGGACTGGAATGCAAAAGTAGGAAGTCAAGAAACACCTGGAGTAACAGGCAAATTTGGCCTTGGAATACGGAATGAAGCAGGGAAAGACTAATAGAGTTTTGCCAAGAAAATACACTGGTCATAACAAACACCCTCTTCCAACAACACAAGAGAAGACTCTATACATGGACATCACCAGATGGTCAACACCGAAATCAGATTGATTATATTCTTTGCAGCCAAAGATGGAGAAGCTGTATACAGTCAGCAAAAACAAGACCAGCAGCTGACTGTGGCTCAGATCATGAACTCCTTATTGCCAAATTCAGACTTAAATTGAAGAAAGGAGGGAAAACCACTAGACCATTCAGGTATGACCTAAATCAAATCCCTTATGATTATACAGTGGAAGTGAGAAATAGATTTAAGGGCCTAGTACTGATAGAGTGCCTGATAAACTATGGAATGAGGTTCGTGACATTGTACAGGAGACAGGGATCAAGACCATCCCCATGGAAAAGAAATGCAAAAAAGCAAAATGGCTGTCTGGGGAGGCCTTGCAAATAGCTGTGAAAAGAAGAGAAGCGAAAAGCAAAGGAGAAAAGGAAAGATATAAACATCTGAATGCAGAGTTCCAAAGACAGCAAGGAGAGATAAGAAAGCCTTCTTCCGCAATCAATGCAGAGAAATAGAGGAAAACAACAGAATGGGAAGGCTAGGGATCTCTTCAAGAAAATCAGAGATACCAAAGGAACATTTCATGCAAAAATGGGCTCGATAAAGGACAGAAATGGTATGGACCTAACAGAAGCAGAAGATATTAAGAAGAGGTGGCAAGAATACACAGAAGAACTGTACAAAAAAGAGCTTCACGACCCAGATAATCATGATGGTGTGATCACTGACCTAGAGCCAGACATCCTGGAATGTGAAGTCAAGTGGGCCTTAGAAAGCATCACTATACGAACAAAGCTAGTGGAGGTGATGGAATTCCAGTGGAGCTATTCCAAATCCTGAAAGATGATGCTGTGAAAGTGCTGCACTCAATATGCCAGCAAATCTGGAAAACTCAGCAGTGGCCACAAGATTGGAAAAGGTCAGTTTTCATCCCAATCCCAAAGAGAGGCAATGCCAAAGAGTGCTCAAACTACCCCACAATTGCACTCATCTCACATGCTAGTAAAGTAATGCTCAAAATTCTCCAAGCCAGGCTTCAGCAATATGTGAACCGTGAACTTCCTGATGTTCAAGCTGGTTTTAGAAAAGGCAGAGGAACCAGAGATCAAATTGCCAACATCTGCTGGATCATCGAAAAAGCAAGAGAGTTCCAGAAAAACATCTATTTCTGCTTTATTGACTATGCCAAAGCCTTTGACTGTGTAGATCACAATAAACTCTGGACAATTCTGAAAGAGATGGGAATACCAGACCACCTGATCTGCCTCTTGAGGAATCTGTATGCAGGTCAGGAAGCAACAGTTAGAACTGGTCATGGAACAACAGACTGGTTCCAAATAGGAAAAGGAGTACGTTAAGGCTGTATATAGTCACCATGTTTATTTAACTTATATGCAGAGTACATCATGAGATATGCTGGACTGGAAGAAACACAAGCTGGAATCAAGATTGCCGGGAGAAATATCAATAACCTCACATATGCAGATGATACCACCCTTATGGCAGAAATTGAAGAGGAATTAAAAAGCCTCTTGATGAAAGTGAAAGTGGAGAGTGAAAAGGTTGGCTTAAAGCTCAACATTCAGAAAACGAAGATCATGGCATCTGGTCCCATCACTACATGGGAAATAGATGGGGAAACAGTGGAAACAGTGTCAGACTTTATTTTTCTGGGCTCCAAAATCACTGCATATGGTGACTGCAGCCATGAAATTAAAAGACGCTTACTCCTTGGAAGGAAAGTTATGACCAACCTAGATAGCATATTCAAAAGCAGAGACATCACTTTGCCAACAAAGGTTCGCCTAGTGAAGGCTATGGTCTTTCCTGTGGTCATGTATGGGTGTGAGAGCTGGACTGTGAAGAAGGCTGAGCGCCGAAGAATTGATGCTTTTGAACTGTGGTGTTGGAGAAGACTCTTGAGAGTCCCTTGGACTCAAGGAGATCCAACCAGTCCATTCTGAAGGAGATCAGCCCTGGGATTTCTTTGGAAGGAATGATGCTAAAGCTGAAACTCCAGTATTTTGGTCACCTCATGTGAAGAGTTGACTCATTGGAGAAGACTCTGATGCTGGGAGGGATTGGGGGCAGGAGGAGAAGGGGACGACAGAGGATGAGATGGCTGGATGGCATCACTGACTCGATGGATGTGAGTCTGAGTGACCTCCGGGAGTTGGTGATGGACAGGGAGGCCTGGTGTGCTGCGGTTCATGGGGTCGCAAAGAGTCGGACACGACTGAGCAACTGATTTGATCTGATCTGATATATATATATATATGTGTGTGTGTATATATATATACACATATATACATACATAAAAATAAACATTTCAAAGAGAAAAGAAAGTGAAAAGTGAAAGTGAAGTCGCTCAGTTGTGTCCGACTCTTGCGACCCCATGGACTGTAGCCTACCATGCTCCTCCATCTATGGGGTTTTCCAGGCAAGAGTACTAGAGTTGGTTGCCATTTCTTTCTCCAGAGGATCTTCCTGACCCAGGAATCGAACCCAGGTCTCCTTCACTGTAGGCAGACGCTTTACCGTCTGAGCCACCAGGGACGTCCCTTCAAAGAGAAAGTATATCATAAACACTTAAGTTTCTTGTTACGATGAGAGCTGAAAAGTAGGCTTTGGATAAACTATCGAAACAAAATATTTCTCAAACTCTAATGCCAGTGCTTGCTGACCCTTACTCTACAGTCCATCTGAGGGATATCAACATTCCCAAGGCCCAAACTCTATCCCAGATTGATGAACCTCAAGTTGGCACCTTCAGGGTCAGCCTGTCTTTAACCTGAGCACATCTGCCTGGGTGTTCTATTGGGTCTTCAAACTTAGTATGGCCAGAAAAATGTTATCCTTTATGCTCCCTCAATTTTTATGACCTTGAGACTCTTCTCCTAAATTCTATTTTTTTAAAAATTGAAGTATAGTTGAATTGCAATGTTGTGTTAACTTTTGCTGTACAGCAAAGTGATTCATATATATTCATATATCATTAATATAGAATATATATTAGAATGTAGAAATATTCTACATTATTTTACATTATAGTTTATCATAAGATATTGATTACGGTTCCCTGTGCTATACAGTATCACCTTGTTGTTTATCCATTCTATATATAATAGTTTCCATCTGTCAATACTAAATTTGCATTCCATGCCTCCACCATTCCATTCCCCCTTGACAATCACAAGTCTGTTCTCTATGATTATGGCCTTTAACTATTGATATCATTTCTCACCATGACACACTCTCTTTCATATTAGCAACCCCAGTATCATCTTTTCTTGACTCACCATTCCCAACCTCAGCAATTATTTGTTAGATCCTCTCCATTCTACCTTATAGAACTTGATATGAATGCAATCCTTTTGTTCCAGTATTATTTCTTGTTTATATTCTTATAATAAACCTTTAAATAATTTCTTTTTCATCAATTCTTTTCCCCTTCTGGTTTATTCAATACATTGATATCAGTGTATACTGGCTAAACTTAAAAGAGCTAAAATCTAGCAGATTTATCCTTAAAATCTCTAGGATACAATTCAATTCTTAAAGCTATGTGTCTAAACAATTAAGTAAAATTTTTAACAGATAATTTTTATGAAGATAACATTTTTCATCTTTAGTTTGGTATGCAAAATGCTTCAAGAACTAGCCTGTTTTATCCCTAACACCATCTCCAGTTTTACCATCTCTTTCCCACATGTCTGTGACCCTGAACCAATTATAGAAAAATAGGAGATGATTTTCACTATGTTCCTTTATCTGAAAGTCACTCATTCTCTGTGTGATTGCTTGGCAAGCTGCTTCTACCCCTTGTAGACCCAGGTGAAACAATAACTCAATGCCACCAAACAATTAATCAGTCTGTCTTTGTTGCTATGACAACACTTTGATCACATCCACTTAAAAAACTGCTCCTTAACATACCTATTTGTCTCACCTTGTCCTCAAGGAACGACAGAAGTTTTTATTACCCATCTTTGTTTCCCAGTGAAGCCCACATACACTCAACATTTTTACTCAATGAGTGCAAGGTAAGTGAGCAATTTATCATATTGGCTAATGAATGATAATTGCTAATATTATACTCCCAGTAACTAATATCCCTGGGAGCAAATGATAGGGACTGCCTTTATGCAAAGTTCAACCCATTACTGCCTTAAAACTACTCACAAAAACACAAACAGCAAAATAACCTATGTGCTGTCTTACAACTATAATCTATCTTCCTTCCCAAGGAATTCCAGGTATGCCTGACATCTTATTTTAACACTTCACTGGATTTCTGGATATTTGTTTTCCTTTTCAATGTTTTCATACTCATTTGAGAATCTTGTAAGGAGATGGCAAAATTGTGCAAGGCTGGTATCAAACAATTTTATTTTTTTGTAGGTAGAAACCAGCTGTGGGAAAGCCAGTATGAGCTTAATACAAATTCCCACATACTACTTTTATCACGAATATGTACTTTAGTACCATAGTAGAATCAAAGTAAACAAAAATGCAAGGATAGTGCCTTAGTAATAAGATCAAACTGCCAAATAACATTATGTTTTAATGATTTAATATTACACACATGGCCACAAAAACAGGAAAAATGCATGCACTTTTTTGTTGATAATTAAGCTTTTATTGATCCATGTCAAGTTAGAACACATACTACTTTCAGAAATAGCCCTGTTCGGTTCTATAGGAGAACATAGAGATTATATGAAATAAACTATTATTTTAGTTTATTTTGCTGTGTTCCTTTTTTCTGAAATTCACTTATTCAGACTGGGGAAACAGTAATTATTAAATTAATATATACCTAATTTAATTTTTTGATACTATTGATTCATTGTTGGTTAATTCTTTGATTTAATCAAATATGACATACCTCGGTGAACCAGATACCGAGGATACAGAAAAAATGCAATAGAAAAGTATATTCTTGCTTTCATCATTTGTATGTTCTGGTAAGATGATAAAGACAAATCAATATATAAATACATAATATATCGGAGAGTGGCAGTACTATGAACAACAGTTAAAAATAAAATTAACCTGCACAAAATTCAGGAGAGAGGATTCCCCTTTCAGGGCTGTGGGTAACACACGTGTGAAAGTGCAACAGTTTATTGCTCAGTTCTGTACGAGTCTTTGTGACCCCATGGACTGCAGCTCACCTGGCTCCTCTGTCCATGGGATTCCCCAGGCAAGAATACTGGAGGAAGTAGCCATTCCTTTCTCCAGTGGATCTTCCTGACCCAGGGATGAAACCTGAGTCTCCTGTATTGCCAGCAGATTCCTTACTGTCTGAGCTACCGAGGAAGCCTGGATAACATACGTACTACATCAGAAATGGCAATTTCATTAAGGATCTCTGGCTTAGGTCAAGATAGTGGATTACTGGTGCTCTTTGCCCATAGTCAGGTCAGAGGGAAAATTAAACAAGCTCTTTAGAAAAGTGTGACCAGTAACATGGGGGGAGGTAGGTAGGAGAAGCAGGCATACCACAAAGGGAAATTCACTTGAGTGTTAGAGTCATGTCCATGAAAGCTGATAGTAAGTGGATACCTGAGGGACAGATGCAGTTTATTTAGCAGAGAGAATAGCACTGTGAAAAGCATTACTAAGGAAGGAGGAAGTTCGTGGGAAAAGATTGAGCATCCAGGCTGAACCTTGACCTGTCTGATTATTTGGTGGGATATTTAATTGGTTTGTTAACCACTTTGGAACGGACTTGTCCTTTTAATTTTGGCAATTTTAATTTTATTTAAACTTTCATGATATACTGATGCCATATAGATAAATAGATAGATTATATATAATTTACTTTGATACTGAGTCCTTAGTTAGGGACATAGTCTACAAATGCAGCATTGATCCTTGAATAAATAAGATTTATTTGAATAAATTCCATTGAAATATAAATGGGAACTTGTGTATTTGGCAGAAACTTAACCTCCAAATGTGAGGATTCCAAACGTTGCTTTGCCCAAATTCTTCAGACAGAAAATAAAGCTAATTTCTGCTTTAAAAGTAGTTGACATCCAAAGTTTTAGATGGTTGCACTCCTTTTAAATTCAGCAAAGTACATTTAGTGAAGTGGATAGAGGACCAGACATGGCTAGAGATGATGCCTACATTCCCTTGTGAAGATTCTCTAGTATTTTATCTCAAAATGATTCTAAGTGCAACACTTGTAATTCTGCAAGTATTGAGACATACACAGGACAGTTATATGGGTGTGTGTTTCCTTGGAAGCTGAACTATTTCATCTGGAAGTGGTCTTGAAGATAATCTGCTGTAACCCCATTATTTCAGAAATAAGAGAGCATCATTCCACTAATTCCAGCCATTGTGCAAGTCTTGGAATTAGCTTGTTACTTAAACGATGAAGCATAGTAGTACAAAGAGAAATCTTGCCTAAATGTGCTCCATGAAAGAACATACTGTCTGGAGAAGCTCAAGGACATCTCTGGTTTATACTTATTTTGCTTATTTCTTCAGTATTTGAGTTTTTAAGTACACAGAAGGAAGAAAGTAGCAGTAACATTAGCAGTGTATATCCTAAAAATATATTTTCCAGAGGATGATAAAAAGAGATAAAAATTGACCATTTGCCGCATGAGAATTTTCATTCTCACCTTGACTCATTGCATGTTTAACACCTCAGGGGAACGCCTTTTCTGTAGCACCTACAAAAGTAAAAGTGTTATGTGTCATGTATTCTAAAATACTGCACTCATTTTGCTTGTGCTTTTATTTACTGCAAATGACCATTTCTTTCTATTTCTTTTCCTTTTTAAGAGTGAACTAAACTGCATTTGCTTTTTTTTTTAGATTATTTTAACTTGAGAAATAATAAGAAAACACAGGAAAACAAAAATGACAATGTTACCAAAATTTTTACTGTGATAACATAATTTAATCACTCCACAGAATTAATACAGTTCAGTTCAGTTCAGTCGCTCAGTTTACAATCCCATGGACTGCAGGATGCCAGGCTTCGCTGTCCATCACCCACTCTAGGGCCTCACTCAAACTCATGTCCACTGAGTCTGTCATGCCATCCAACCATCTCATCCTCTGTCATCTCTTTCTGCTCCTGCTTTAAATCTTTCCCAGCATCAGGGTCTTTCCAATGGTTAAGTTCTTTGCATCAGGTGGCCAAAGTATTGGAGTTTCAGCTTCAACATCAGTCCTTCCAATGAATATTCAGGACTGATCTCCTTTAGGACGGACTGGTTGGATCTCCTTGCAGTCCAAGGGACTCTCAAGAATCTTCTCCAACACCACATTTTTAAAGTATTAATTCTTTGGTGCTCAGGTTTCTTTATAGTCCAACTCTCACATCTTATGTGACTACTGGAAAAACCATAGCTTTGACTAGACTGATTTTTGTTGGCAAAGTATGTCTCTGCTTTTCAATATTCTGTCTAGGTTGGTAGTAACTTTTCTTCCAAGGAGTAGGTGTCTTTTATGGCTGCAGACACCATCTGCAGTGTTTTTGGAGCCCCCTAAAAAAAATCTGTCACTGTTTCCTGTTTCTCCATCTATTGGCCATGAGTGAAGGAAAGTTATGACCAACCTAGATAGCATATTCAAAAGCAGAGACATTACTTTGCCAAAAGGTCCATCTAGTCAAGGCTATGGTTTTTCCAGTGGTCTTATGGTGTGAGGTTGGACTGTGAAGAAAGCTGAGTGCCGGTTGATGCTTGAACTGTGATGTTGGAGGAGACTCTGGTCCTTGGACTGCAGGTCAACCAGTCCTCCTGGAGATCATTCCTGGGTGTTCATTGAAGACTGATGCTGCTGAACTCAATACTTGCCCACACGAAGTTGACTCATTGGAAGACTAATGGGGGCAAGAGGAGAAGGGGACGATAGAGGATGAGATGGCTGTATGGCATCACCGACTTGATGGACATGAGTTTGGGTAATCTCCAGAAGTTGGTGATGGACAGGGAGGCCTGGCATGCTGTGAGTCATGGGGTCACAAAGTCAGACACGACTGAGTGACTGAACTGAACTGAACTAATGAGACCTGATGCCATGATCTTGGTTTTCTGAATGTTGAGTTTTAAGCCAAGTTTTTCCTCTCCTTGTTCCTTTCATCAGAGGCTCTCTAATTTTTCTTTGCTATCTGCCATAAGGGTCTGTATCTTCATACCTGAGGTTATTGATATTTCTCCTGGCAATCTTGATTCCAGCTTGTGCTTCATCCAGCCTGGCATTTCACTGTGTACTCTGTACAGAAGATAAATAAGAGGGTGACTAACATCTTTGATGTACTCCATTTGGAATAATCTTTTCCTCCATTTACTGCATTTCTCAGGGGAGGTAAGGTGGTCTGGTTCCCTCTCTTTAAAATTTCCTTTTTCTTTCGTGTAGCAGATGATCCTGAACTCTTTTTTTCTTGATGATCCAATTGATGACAATTGATCTCTGGTTCCTCTGTCTTTTCTAATCCAGCTTAACATCTGCATTTGAGCCTGGCTTGGAACTAGCATGCTAGCACGTGGTGAGTGTGCGGTGCTGCTTTCTTGGTAGTGCCTTTCTTGGGATTGGATGAAAACTGACTTTTCTCCTGTGGCCTGCTGAGTTCCAATCTGGCTTTGAGTGCGCACTAACGCATCATTTTAGGGATAGCTAATGGAATTCCATCACCTCCATACTTTTTCATATGAGCTTCTAGGCCCACTTGAGGTCCAGTCTTGGTGATGATCACTTGGGTGGGTCTTTTTTGTTTTCTTTTCTTCCTACTCTTCTATATTTCTCTAGGGCCATACCATTTCTTCCTTTATCCCTTTTGCTGAGTGTTCCTTGTTATCTCTCATTTCTAAGAGTCGCTAGGTCTCTATACTTTTTTCCAAGGCAAACCATTCAATAAAATAATCAAGTCTATACCCAACATAGTGCTAAGAAGCTGAAGATGAATGGCTCTATGAAGACCCAGAGACCTAGAACTTATACCTAAAAAATGTCCTTTTCATTACAGGGGACTGGAATGCAAAAGTAGGAAGTCAAGAAACACCTGGAGTAACAGGTAAATTTGTCCTTGGAGTACAGAATGAAGCAGGACAAAGACTAACAGAGTTTTGCCAAGAGAATGCACTGATCATAACCATCATCCTCTTCCAACAACACAAGAAGAAGACTCTACACATGGACATCACCAGATGGTCAATACCAAAATCAAACTGGTTATATTCTTTGCAGGCAAAGATGGAGAAGCTCTATACAATCAGCAAAAACAAGAGAGAGAACTGACTGTGGCTCAGATCATGAACTCCTTTTTGCGAAATTCAGACTTAAATTGAAGATAGTAGGGAAAACCACTAGACCATTCAGGTATGACCTAAATCAAATCCCTAACAATTATACAGTGGAAGTGAGAAATAGATTTAAAGGACTAGAAATGATACACAGAGTGCCTGAAAAACTATGGATAGAGGTTCGTGAGATTGTACAGGTGGCAGTGATCAAGACCGTCTCCAAGAAAAAGAAATGCAAAAAAGCAAAAGGTTTGTCTGAGGAGGCCTTGCAAACAGCTCAGCATTAAGTATACTTTCCAATTTCTTGTGAGTCCTCTAAAAAGGCAAGTAGTTTCTGTTTTGTATCCAAACCCTATACAAATATGTTTGTGTGTCTCCAATTATTTTTCTACAAACATGAAGACCAGATAGAAGGAAATACACAGTTATGTAAACTGACCTTTTTTTGTTTGTTTGTTTTAATGTGTGTTAGATATCACTCAATATATTATCACAGGTACTATGTAAAAGCAGGAGGATTGCCCTCCCTTCTCAATCAGTTCATGTGTTACCATAACAAAATGCCACCATGGGCAGCTGAAATAGCAGACATTTATTTCTCACAGTTCTGAGAGCCGAAAATCAAAGATGAAGGCACCAGAAGAAACAGTTCCTGGTCAGGGCTCTATTCTTGGTGTGCAGATGGCCACCTTCCGGTTGTATCTTCACATGGCTTTCCCTGGTGTGTGAACATGAAGAAAGAGAAAGAGATCTTATAAGGACACTAACCCCATAACGAGAGCCATCTGATGGCCTCAACTATACCTAATCCCCTCCCAAAGTCCCCAACTCCAAGAACATTTGAATTTGGGGGGAGGCACAAACATTCAACTGGCTTAGATGGTAAAGAATCTAAGTGCAATGCAGGAGACCCAGGTTTGATCCCTGGGTGGGGAAGATCTCCTGGAGAAGGAAATAACTACCCACTCGAGTATTCTTGCCTGGAGAATTCCATGGACAGAGGAGCCTGGCAGGTTACAGTCCATGGGGTCACAAGGAGTAGGACACAACTGAGTGGCTTTTACTTACAATCATTTAATTCATTATATTACTCAAAACTTGGGTCCAAAATTGCCTAGGATAGCCAGGAAAGGAGACCAGACTGAGTTTCTATTGTGGTGAGAGCTGGGGCTTACCAGGGTTCCCCAATACTCAGGGACTTTTTAAACTTTAATCTCCTGTCCTCTCTAAAGGAGAAAGCATCTGGCTGCTTTGTCTACTGACCAGACATGGGCACAAAGGGAAGAGGAAGAGATGAGGCTTAGAAGCTGTCAGCAGTCAAACACATCAACTCCTTATTAATCAATCTATTCAACTCCACTTTTTCCATATGCTTTACTGGAATTTTAACATTTTAACTTATTGTACCATGAACATGGCATGTTCTCACTACAGTAGTGGAGAAGTAGGAAGTCATCTCAGGCCAGATGTCTCTCCTATGGCCACTCAGTCCCAGAACCTCTATCCTCAACAAGGGGACCAAGCACGTCCCCTCCAGACCTCAGAGTCCTCTTGCCTGGTGTTGAGCTCAATGTGGTCATCCAGTGTGCAGGCGTTGTGTTTGGTTTGCAAGCACCAGGTGTGTCTGTGGGGGTGTGCCCATGTTGTGTATGGAGGGCAGCTCATCCCATTTGCACTGATGCACAATGTTCCATCCAGGATTGTATGCTTTACAGATTGTGTTTCCATTCTGCTATTGAGGAAAGATTGTATTCATCCCAGTTTTATCATTACACTATTCATTGTTCAAAGTAACAGTGAAACGGCCCTTCTTTTGTATCTCTGGGACAAATGTAAAATTTCTGTTGACTGTTAATAGATACAGGGGAATGAATCTGCTGAATAAATGTGTGTGCTTAGCTTTGATAAATACTGTCAGCAGCTTTTCAAATGGTTTTATCTATTTACACACCTCACACAAAGGAATTACAGGTGTCCCACACCCTCACTTATATTCAGTACTCCTAGTTTTCTTAATTTTAGAATTTAAATGAGAACAAAACAGTAGAATGATAAATCATTATGGCTTAATTTTTGAGTATATTTTCTTATTGCTATTGGCCATTTTGGTACTATCTTTTGTTAAGTACTTTTCTATGACTTTTCCTCACTTAAAAAAGGGCTACTATATCACTCTTTTCTTAATGACTTGAAAAACATATTCTGAATATAAGTCTTTTGCTACTTACATGTAAGAAGAGTTCTCCTTCCACCCCCACTCTGCAACATGTCTTCTTAATAATTTTGGATGAACATAAGATTTTAAGAAATCTAATTGCTCAAATTTTTCTGATCGTCTTCATGTAGTTTATTCTGTTTGAGAGATAGCTTTGTACTATGTACTTTTCTAGATGCTTACTCCATTTAATTTTCACATTCAGATCTAATATGTATGCCCAATTTACTCAGTACTGTTTACTTTAAAGAACTTTTATTTCCCGTGTTCCAGTGTCATCTCTGTCAAAAATTCAAGTGCTCATTTATGCTTGGGTCTGTTTAGGAACTTTTCATTGCACTATTTATCTATCCTTGTGCCAATACTGCAATGCTTTAAGTAATATAATATGCCTTTACAATAAATACTGATATCAGATAGTTTGAGTGTTCAAACATTGCTCTTTTTAAAAAAAAATCAGATTATTTAGGTTATTCCTGGACATTGTATTCCATATACATTTTTTAGAATGAGCTTGTCAACTTTAGCAAAAAGTAAAAACAAAAACCAGGGAGGACTTATGTAGGATGAAAACTGGAATTGTAGACTCAGTTTGAGGAAAACTGACACCCCCACAGTGCTGATTATTCTTTTCCTTAAAGACGATATGCTACTGCGGCTAAGTCGCTTCAGTCATGTCTGACTCTGTGCGACCCTATAGATGGCAGGCCACGAGGCTCCCCCGTCCCTGGGATTCTCCAGGCAAGAACACTGGAGTGGGTTGCCATTTCCTTCTCCAATGCATGAAAGTGAAAAGTGAAAGTGAAGTCGCTCAGTCGTGTCTGACTTAGTGACCTTGTGAACTACAGCCCACCAGGCCCTCCATTCATGGGATTTTCCAGGCAAGAGTACTGGAGTGGGGTGCCATTGCCTATATATAAAGACAATATATATCCTTCTCTTTGAGTTTGCTTAAATAATATCACTCTTAATACAGTTTTGTAGGTCTTGTAAAGTCTTATAAAGTCTAGATGGCTTTATACATGTTTGTTTTATTTGCTATGTAGCAATTATTTAAAATTGCTTTTTGTAATTTTCTGTAACTAGTAGATATGAACACAATTTATTTTTAAATGATAAATGATACCCAGAGATTTTGATAGTTTCAGTGAATGATATCCTGATGTAGTGGTGGATTCTTTAGGATGTTTCTCATACGTGTTCACATCATCCATGGATAGTTTCTTTTCTTTTATTCAATATTAATATTGTTTCTTTCTTCTTGACTTAATCACATTAGTCAGAACCTCAAGTAAAAGCAAAGAAGAAATAAAGAGTCTTCTCTTGATGAAAGTGAAAGAGGAGAGTGAAAAGTTGGCTTAAAGCTACAGTTGAGTTCAGTTCAGTCGCTCAGTCCTGTCTGAGTCTTTACAACCCCATGGACTGGAGCACACCAGGCCTCTCTGTCCATCACCAACTCCCAGAGTTTACTCAAACTCATGTCCATTGAGACGGTGATGCCATTCAACATCTCATCCTATGTGGTCTCTGCTTCCTCCCACCTTCAATCTTGTCCAGCATCAGAGTGGACAAGATCTTTTCAAATGTGTCAGTTCTTTGCATCAGGTGGCCAAAGTATTGGAGTTTCAGCTTCATCATCAGTCCTTCCAATGAATATTCAGGACTGATCTCCTTTAGGATGAACTGGTTGGATCCCCTTACAGTGCAAGGGACTCTTTGTTTTCCAATATCAAAGTTCAAAAGCATCAGTTCTTCGCCACTCAGCTTTCTTTATAGTCCAGCTCTCACATCCATACATGACTACTGGAAAAACCATAGTTTCACCTTTGTTGGCAAAGTAATGTCTCTGCTTTTCAATATGCAAAATAAAATCTGTCACTGTTTCCACTGTTTCTCCATCTATTTCCCATGAAGTGATGGGACTGGATGCCATGATCTTAGTTTTCTGAATGTTGAGTTGTAAGCCAACTTTTTCACTCTCCTTGTTCACTTTCATCAAGAGGCTTTTTAGTTCTTCACTTTCTGCTATAAGGGTAATGTCATCTGCATATCTGAGGCTATTGATATTTCTCTTGGTAATCTTGATTCCGGTTTGTGCTTCATCCAGTCCAGCATGTCTCATGATGTACTCAGCATGTAAGTTAAATAAACAGGGAGACAATATACATCCTTGATGTACTCCTTTCCCAATTTGGAACCAGTCTTTTGTTCCATGTCCAGTTCTAACTGCTGCTTCTTGACCTGCATACAGATTTCTCAGGAGGCAGGTCAGGTGGTCTGATATCCCCATCTTTTTCAGAATTTTCCACAGTTTGCTGTGATCCATGCAGTCAAAGGCTTTGGCATAGTCAATAAAGCAGAAGTAGATGTTTTTCTGGAACTCTCTTGCTTTTTTGATAATCCAACAGATGTTGCTAATTTTTATCTGGTTCCTCTGCCTGGATTTATAAATCCAGCTTGAACATCTGGAAGTTCACAGTTAACGTACTATTGAAGCCTGGCTTAGAGAATTTTGAGCTTTACTTTGCTAGCATGTGAGATGGGAGCAATTGTGCAATAGTTTGAGCATTCTTTGGCATTTTATTTCTTTGGGATTGGAATGAAAACTGACGTTTTCCAGTCCTATAGCCACTGTTGAGTTTTCCAAATTTGCTGGTATATTGAGTGAAGCACTTTTACATTGTAACTCAATATTCAGAATACCAAGATCATGGCATCTGGTCCCATGACTTCATGGCCAATAGACGGGGAAACAATGGAAGCAGTGAGAAACTTTATTTTCCTGGGCTCCAAAATTACTGCAGATGGTGACAGGAGCCATGAAATTAAAAGACACTTGCTCTTTGGAAGAAAATCTATGACCAACCTAGACAGCATATTAAAAAGCAGAGACATTACTTTGCCAACAAAAATCCATCTAGTCAAAGCTATGGTTTTTCCAGTAGTCATGTATGGATGTGAAATTTGGACTATAAAGAAAGCTGAACATTGAAGAATTGATGCTTTTGAACTGTGGTGTTGCAGAAGACTCTTGAGAGTCCCTTGGACTGCAAGTAGATCAAGCCAGACAACCCTAAAGGGAATCAGTCCTGAATAGTCATTGGAAGGACTGATGCTGAAGCTGATGCTCCAATACTTTGGCCACTTGATGTGAATAACTGACTCACTGGAAAAGACTGATGTTGGGAAAGATTGAAGGCAGGAGGATACGAGGATGACAGAGGAAGAGATGGTTGGATGGCATCCCCTACTTGATGGACATGAGTTTGAGCAAGGTCCTAGAATTGGTGATAGACAGGGAAGCCTGGCATGCTGTAGTCCATAGGGTCGCAAAGAGTTGGACAATGACTCAGCAACTGAACTCAAGTAAAAAGTTGACTATGCATATTGATAATGGACATTCTTATCTTTCCTCTGGCCTTTGAGCAAATTTTCCAGTGTTTTATATATTAAAAAGTATGATTTGATTAAATTTGATATTAAGTATCTTTTCTCAGATTAAAGGTGTTCCTTTCTCTTACATCTCAGCTGAAAGTTGCACTCCTAAATAGAGGCTAGATTTTATGTAATTATTTTCATGTATTTCTTGGGAAAGTTATGCATTTTTTCTCCTTTTTCTGTTAATGTAGTGATTTATATTGATTAATTTTTCAATTTTAAACCAACTTTACATTCCTGAAGTTAATAGAAATATACATAAACTTCTTTATGATCTAGTATCATTTTCATATATTTATTTATTCATTTTGCCACTATTTTTAGAATATTGTATCTATATTCATGAGAAGAATTAATCTAAAATTTTATCTTCTTTTAATCTTCAGTACAAGTTTTGGTGTGCAGGTTATTTTGTTGTCATTAATAAAGTTGGAAAATTTTCCTCTATTTCTCTATACTCTGAGAAAAATATGTGTAAGATTCATGTTACTTCTTTATTAATGTTTTTTAACAGTTCTCTAGTGAAGGTCTCTGATACCAAAGATTTCTTTGTGGAATGAGCTTTATTACAGGATACTTGAAAATTTTACTTGTTATTGTTTGAGTTTTGGTTAGTTGTATTTTTCTAGAAATGAATTCAAAATTATTGCCATGAATATTTTAATAATATTCTTATTATCATTTTCATTTCTATTATAGTTGTAGCTCTTTCCCTTTTGATTTTTAAAATTGTTTGTACCTTTCTTTTTTGTGATCAGCATTTTCAGTAGTTTATCATATTTTTAATCTTCTGAAGATTCTGATAAAACATTATCCCTCTCCATTAAATATTCTTTCTATTTTATTATCTAGAAATAAAACTTTTCTATTCTTGTTTTAACTATTTCTTTTCACTTAATTTTTATAATTATTAGTTTTTAACTCCTTAGTACTCACTGATTTTTCAGGCTTTCTTCTTTTCTAACCTGTGTATTTAAAGCTATTTTCCTCTAGGTACAGATTTCAAAAAAAGTATTTCATGAATTTGATGATTTGATCTGTTGTGTTTTCACTATTAATTAATACAAACATTTTCTAACATATATTATTATTTCCTTGACTCATTGTCTACTTAAAATATTATTGTTACATTTAGAGGTTTTCCAGTTTTGTTTCTTTATTGACAACTAGGTTTACTGTAGTCACAGAATCATACTTGGTCTAATTTCAAATCTTTGACATTTGTTAGACTTTCTTTACAACACAGCCTAAGGTCAATTTTATACATCTTCTGTGGTAACGTGAAAAGAATGAGTATGTTATTTCCTGGTTTATCTCCATTCTTTTCTTGATCTTGGATTCTGGTTACTCTCTGATTTTTTTATTGCATGTTTTGAAAAAAATCATAGATTCTTATGCAACTGTAAGAAATAACACAGAGAAATACCATATACATTTTTTTCCCCTAAATGGTCACATTTAGCAAGATTAGAGCATATCACCACTAGGATCTTAGCTTGATGGTGGTGGTATTTTCCCTGCTGCAAAACCTCCAGGTAATCCTTCATCTCTGGGTGATGGATGAGGATCTGAAGGCCCAAGGAGACAAGGCATCTTTCCAAATCAGCCATGTGCTCTGACTGTGTCTGTTTCTCGTATGCAAACTGCCCACCTAGGTATCTTTCTGAAGACAGGGAAATTTCAGGTCCAGAGTGGAAAAAGATGATTTCTGACAGGGCTCCTAATCCACCTTCCTGAGGGTGTGGTTTTTCATGCTGTCAGATGGACTGTTGCTCAAGGTAGTAGGAATGCCCAGGTAGCATCCTCGTGCTATGCAGGCTCCAGGATACACCAGGTCTAAAGGGGCCTTTATCTCATAGAAGAGGCTTATGCTGTTACTTCAAGCCTGGAGCCACAAATTATTTTTCTTTCTTTTCCTATATTTCACAGTTTTCAGATAATGTCTTTTACACTACTTTTAGGGTTTATAATTCTGCATAACAAGGAGGAGCAAGGAGAAATGGGTCCATGTCATCTTATCTGGGATAGAAGTCTCTGTATTTAAAAAAAAAAAAAAAGTCCAGATCATTAGTTCTTTTCAAAAAGTCAGATAGAAAGGAAACTGGAAAATCAGCTGTTGAAGGAAAACTGGAAAATCCACAAATATGTGGAGATTAAGTAATACACTCAAACAACAAATCAGATAAAGGAGAAAGCACTGAGGAACTTAGAAAATATCTTGACAGAAATGAAAATGGCATGCTACAACCTATGGGATGCAGGAAAAGCAGCACAACAGGGACATTTGTAGCTATAAATGTTATGTTAAAAACAAAAAGAAAACTTCAAATCAACAACCTAACTTTACACCTTAAAGAACTAGGGAAAAAGCAAAACACTAAACCCAAAGCCACAAGAACAAAAGAAATAATAAATATTAGAGCAGAGATAAAAATAGAGACTACAATAAAACATTAAAGAAAATCCACAAAACCAAAAGTTTTTAAATCTTTGAAAAGATCAGCAAAAATGATGCATACTTAGTTAGATTACTTAGGGGAAAAAAAGAGGGAAGGCTATTTAAATTATTAAAGTCAACATCATATGGTTAAGAAGTTTTAACCAATCACTCCAGACCTCTCCTACACAAATCTTTTCTTCACTGGTTGATTCTCTTTGCTTCAGTGCTGTCTATGTCTGTCTAGGTCTGGGATCCTCCCAGCAGCCTGTCCCAGTAGTTAATGAAAGGACTGGTGGAACATAAACACTCCCTGTGCTCTCATCTGCATTATTCAAGCATGCTTAAGTCTACAGCAAAACCCATGTTTCATTGGAAAAGCTTTATTCATCATGTGAAACACATCTTTGAAATTAGTTTTGAGGTAAGGAATGTGCCCTTATCTAGCATAGTGAGAAAAGAAGACAAATCTCATGATTAAAGACACTTATGCAAGTAAAAATAACAACAGAGCACTTCTGAAAATGTGAAGGTAAATGAAACAAAGGAGGAACTTTTAAAAGGATCTAGAAGTAGGATTTGTGACCATTGTATGAATCATCATTGTATGAGTACAAAGGCCTCTGTGACTCAACCATCTGCAGAAATGGGCTCCTAGATTCTGGTTTTCCTTTGTCTTGTTCGCCTGGCCTTATAGTTCAGCTGACTGCTTCTCCAGGCTACAATTTATATTTCCACTTGTGAAAAAGTGTATTTGTTTTAAAGACATTGTTCAATATTTTTTAGGTCTTTTGCCTGTTACATTAAGCATTTATGAAAACATTCCAAAATCTAGATAGAAAAAATTGTCAGGTGGAGATTTTTGTGCTTCACTGTTTATAATTCTGACAATTTGGATTGCAATGCAAACTGGTTTTCAGCTCACAGACGTGAGGTACTTGGTGGTGTTGAAATAGTTCAGCATTTTCAAATTCCCCACAGTAATAGGAGAGCTCCTGCAGACCACCTTGGGTGATCCATTAACAGGGCTCTGGGGGAGCCAGGAGCTTCTGAACCCTAAGATCTGACTGAGTCATACAGCAGTTGTACAGCGCACATCATCACCTCAATATTTTGTGGTTGATTTCAAGGTTTATATGCTTGCTAAACCTGAACTTACTCAAATTACATTTCAAGAGAACTGCTTATTTATTTGAAGTATAGTTGATTTACAATGTGTGTTAGTTTCTGCTATATAGCAAAGTGATTCAGATATATACACATACATATATACACTTTTCATATTCTTTTCCATTATGATTTATCAGAGAATGTTGAATAGAGTTCCCTGTGCTATACAGTGGGACCTTGTTGATCATCCATCCTACAGATAATAATTTGCATCTGCTACTCCCAAACTCCCAATCCATCCCTCCCCCTCCCCCGACCTCTTGGCAGCCACAAGTCTATTTTCTAAGTTTATGCTTCTGTTTCTGCTTCCTACATAGTTTGACTTGTGTCATATTTTAGATTCCACATATAAGTGATATCATAAGGCATTTACCTTTCTCTTTCTGACTTCACTTAGTTGCAGCAACCCATGTTGCCGCAAATAGCATTATTTAGTTCTTTTTTATGACTAAGTAATATTTCACTGCATATATGTACCACATCTTCTTTCTCCATTACTCTGTCAGTGGACATTTAGGTTGTGTCCCTGTCTTGGTTACTGTGAATAGTGCTGCTATGAACACGGCAGTGCATGTATCTTTTCAAACTGTTCTGTGGAGAAGACTGTTTCCAGTCCTTCTCTCCATGTAAGTAATGCTAAAGTTTTCAGGAGCAGATGTTTCATTTAATAAGGGATATGCTGGTAGAATAGATGCACATTTTCTGTTTCCAAAGTGAATTGAGGCATTGGGAGGGAAGTTTGATGGAGTTGAAGATGCCAGAGAAGAAGATGGTTGTTGAAAAACAGCTCTTCAGTTTCTTTAAAAACAATACTCAAGGAACTTTAAGAAAAGTTTTTATTTCATATAAACTGGATGCTTTTGCCTTTATACATTCCTTTACTGCTCTTGAATTTTAATATTTTAACAGCTGGAAGAGTTCTAAAAAGCTCTTTTTGTTATTTAATGCAAATCCTTGAAAGGAACCCCATTGGGCTCTCCATTTTGATGGAGCACAATTCTTTCAAATTATAGCTAAATTTGCCAGGGTTGGAACTGACACATAATTCACATTTAAGCTAAAAAAAAAAAAATGCATAGAACTTCAGCAAATGTCAATTTAAAGACTAACTATAACTGTTAAGGATAACCAGCGTGCTTCTTAGAAAAGGTAATCAGATGGGGCATGGGTGTGGAGGAAGCTGGCATCAGCCCTGGGCCATGAAAGTCTTCATTGTAGAAAGTGCCCAGCATAGCACCTTGGGCTGTGAAGCAATCCTGACCACTGTAACCCAAGAGGGTCAACTGGAAACAAAACTCTGCTACAGGTTGAGGAGATCCTCACTGGCTGCAGACTCTGTTGGTACTGATAGAGGCTCCTAGGGTTTGTTTTCATCCCTGGGCAGTCACTACAGGTCCCTGGCCAGTCACCACAGCATGCACCCAGTATGTGCCCTCAGCCTCTCTCATAGCAGCCAGAAATGACCTTAAACCAGGTAGCGTAGGCACTGGATAAGTAAGCACTTTGTGGTGCTGAGAGATGGAATATTTCCTGCCATATCAGTAAACAAGGGTGTCACAGTCATCAGCGATTGCAGCCCTCCAATGTGAGCTGATGAGCTCTTAGGGCACTGAAGAAGGAGGAGAGAATCTAAAATCTAGCAGCTATCAGACTGCAGCCACTTCCTACAGTGAGTTCCAAGGGAGCTCAGGATGTGAAAAACACAGGATATTGGCCCCAGATAGTCAAGATACATATGAAATGAATGATTTCAGTGAGCCCAAACTCTTATATTTTCCCATACATAGAAAAACGCTAAATTCCTTAACTTGGGATATCTGGTTTTCCTTAATTAACAATAATATTTTGATGTACAGACTATCTGTCCTTTGTTGGAAAACTTCTATACAACCTGGCTCCTTCCCTTGTCCCCTTAGAGCAGTTCTCTCAGGGCTACCTGAGATGCTGTCTACTGGGTTTGAAGTTTCCTAAAAATTCCCACTGAATAAGACATAACTCTAAGTTTTTAGGTTGTGAACATTTTTATGTTGACAGTGCTAGGTGCTGGCCCCTGGCAGGGAAAGTCCTGCATCTACCCTACCACCCTCAGAGCCTAAGGTTAACTCACCTGTGAATGTGCCCTTGGATGGGCTTCACTCTCTTGCAGTTGGCAAGTGGCTCTTTTGCTGGGTCTTCTTGGCCTTTCTCCAAATTTTTGCCAACAGAATTGATGTATTTGCATCAGCTGAGCACCACCAAGCTTCTCAGCAGCTTTACTGATGACTTTGTCTGCAAGAAGCCCAAAGTGGCCACAGAAAACTGCCCCCAGATGACTACTCCAAACAGAACACAAGGTCTGCTCCTCCCTGCCCTGAACCCCCACTGGCCACCTAGCCTAGTCTGCAGTCATCCACTGGTTCTTTTTCTCTATTGCTCTTTGCTTTTTTCTCTCACCCCTTTTCAGTCTCTATTTTATTCTCTTCCTCTGCACACAGAGTTCTGAAGCAATACTGCCATAAGCAAGTATGTCTTTTTCAAGGTTAGGTGTCATATTTATTGCTATGTTTTTTAACCACATTAATATGCAAAAGTTGTGGGATTATTTTCATTAGATTACTTTTTTCTTAAGATTTTTTTTTTTGATGTGGACCATTCTTAAAGTATTAATTGAATTGTTACAGTATTGTTTCTATTTTATGTTTTGGTTTTTTGGCCATGAGCTGTGTGGGATCTTAGCTCCCTGACCAGCGATCAAACATACACTCCTTATACTGAAAAACAAATCTTAACTGCTGGACCACCAGGGAAGTCCAGCAGTTTTATTAGATTTATTAGATTCTTTTATTAGATTCTTAGCTCTCTCTTTTTTTAGTTACAGAGTTATTAAGCATTGTGCTACTAACCCCATTTTTCCATTTGCTCTATAAGTTTTCCAGAGTGATCTTGCACAGGGTCGTGATTTTTAAGAGGGTGTGTGTGTGTGTGTGTGTGTGTGTGATCCCTGGAGGGGCACATGACAACCCACTCCAATATTCTTGCCTGGAGAATCCCATGGACAGAGGAGCCTGGCAGGCTACAGTCCATGGGGTTGCAAAGAGTCAGACACGACTGAAGCAACTAGCCTGCATGCACGTGTGTGTGATGGGCATCAGGGCAGGGCTGACTGAGGACTTCAGTGGAACCCTTGACTTAGCCTCTGGCCCAGGGGATTCCATCACAGGGAGGATGGAAGGCCAATCAGGTTACATTAATAAATGTTTGCTAAAAATTCAATGTCTTACCTGCAGAATCCCACAGAGAACTATGAAAATCGAAATAATATCCAGCTAAGGATGGAAAAAATACTCACAAATAATAAATAGGAAATACATGTTCTAGGGTTTCTGTGCAAGGAAGTTCTTTCAGATCATACTCACTTAGAAGAGGACTCATTCCCTTTCCCTCTATCTTATTTGAGTGTTCATGAAAGCCAGAGGGAAGGAAACCAAACAGAGAGAATGTCTAACCACAAAACAACTCCTCAGCCCTTCGGAGGAGAGAGCTGATTGTGTATAAAGTCAAGAAAAGTCCCCAGGGTGAAATACACAGCAAGCTGCCACTGGCAAGAAATAAGCTTGGACAGCCTATTGAGGGCCACAATGAAAGTCATATTTTTTGTGATTCTGACTGCATGGGCATAGGCAGTATTTAATCAGAGAAAATCAAAATTACATTTAGGGGCCTTGTAAAAACTGAATGGACCTCTAGGAATTGCATATGGAACAAAGGCCAAATTAGAATAAATTTGAGAGCCTTGATATCATGAAGTGCTCCGTGCACTACAGAACCACACAGACATGAGTGTGACACTCCTTGACATCAAACCCGGAGGATGTGAATGGCTCGGGGATGGAATTTCCTTTGACTATATTCAGCTCTAGCACTTCATTTGATGCTCAGTCTTCAGTGAGACAGAATACGTTAATCCCAGTGAAACACAGACATTATACATAATTTGCTTTATAGATGCTAACGCTTCTTTTGTCATTCTAGTAAAGTACATTTACAAGTCCTCACCTCAAAATATAGGTTCCATCCAGTCACTCTCAATCTTTTTTATATTTTTGAAAAACAATAGTTCCAAATATTGAAGAACCTATTTGAGATTCAGGTGCCCAGAATGAGCAGGGTTTCTTTGTAATTCTGCTCTAACCTTTTCATTTTAGGAAGAAACAGCACTGTAGTGTGTGTGTGTGTGTTTATAGTTATTAGTGTGTGCATATTCACAAAACTATACACATAAATGTTTGTCTTTTAGGCTGTAAAATTATACTGGTGTTTTTTGGTTGTCATTTTTTATAAAGAAAACATTTTTAATCTTATAGTATAGGATCTTGAAAAGTACAGTACAGCAACAACTGGCATATAGAGGCTGGCATCAAGTGAACAGACAAGAAGAGTAACTGACTGGAGGAGGGAGAAGAGGTGGGAGATGGTAGAGCTGAAGGACTGTCAGCAATAGGAGATGGAGAGAAAGTTGCAATTTCACTCACACCTGACACTGATGCACAGGTTCTGATTCCTTGCTGGAGTCAGTTCTATCTACCCTCTTTAAAAAAGAGAGAGAGATCAGAAGATGCCTGTGTAGCAATTCTTTTTTCCCTCATCATAAATGACACAGTAGCACTGGATAGCATTCTAAAAGGCTGCTGCAACTTTTGTGTACTGTTCTACATTTGGATCCTATGCATTAAAAACTAACCACCTCCTCAAATAAAGAAAATCCCCTTGTCATTTCCTGTGTGGTGAATCTCTTCAGTTCTTCAGGTACTTTTTCTTCTTCTTGTACTCCATGAATATAGTAGGGGTGCAAAGGAACTTAGAGGATTTTATTCCTCCTCCAGTGTTCAGCAGATCCTTCTACTCATTCCAAACAAATCACCAAGAGAAAACAGTGCAGTTGCTAAGAAAACATGGTGTCAAGACAGTTCTTCTGCCTCCCATGCTATCCCATTTTAGGCAGAAATTCTTAATTCGTTGATTGTATACCCAAACTAAATAAAACTACCACTACTATATAATATTTGAAAAGTATTTCATAGTTTACAAATTGTGTTCATGTGTCACTTTAAATTTTTACAGCAACCTTATGAGGTTGGTAACGTTGCTGTTGTTCATGTCTGACTCTTTGAGACCCCATTAACTGCAGCACACCAGGCATCTCTGTCCTTCACTCTCTCCTGGAGTTTACTCAAACTCTTGTCTATTGAGTTGGTAATCCCATCCAACCATCTCATTCTCTGTCACTCCCTTTTCCTCCTGCCTTCAATCTTTCCCAGGATCAGGGTATTTTCCAATGAGTCAGCTCTTTGCATCAAGTGGCCAAAGTACTGGAGTTTTAGCTTCAGAATCAGTGTTTCCAATGAATATTCAGGGTTGATACCCTTTAGGATTGACTGGTTTGATTTCCTTGCAGTCCAAGGAATTCTCAAAAGTCTTCTCCCACACCACAATTTGAAAGAATCAGTTCTTCAGCACTCAGTCTTCTTTATGGTCCAGTTCTCATATCTGTTTATGACTACTGGAAAAATCACAGCTTTGAGGTTGGTAATAGCCACACCAATTTACAACTGAAATTTCAAAAACTCTACAATGCTCTAAGAGCTTCCCAGGTGGCTCAGTGGTAGAGAATCTGCCTGTCTATGCAGGAGATGTGGGTTCAATCCCTGGGTCAAGAAGATCCCCTGAAGAAGGAAATGGCAACCCATTTCAGTATTTTTTTCTGGGAAATCCCATGGACAGAAGAGCCTGATGGGCCACAGTCTATGGGGTCACAAAAGAGTCCATGACTTAGTGACTGAACAGCAACTATAGTACTCTAATCCTTTGACAAAAATCACATATCTAAAGACATACTCTGCACTGGAATTCAGAAGTGCTTTGGATCTTATGAGCTCTTTTCAACCTATAGGAAACACTTGTTCCACTCTTCTTAAGATAATCTCAATAATTCATTGGAGAAATGTCTATTTAGGCCTTCCACCCATTTTTGATTGAGTTCTTTTATCAGTTCAGTTCAGTCACTCATTCATGTCTGACTCTTTTTGACCTCATGAACTGCAGCATACCAAGCTTTCCTGTCCATCACCAACTTTGAGAGCTTGCTCAAACTCATGTCCTTTGAATCAGTGATGCCTCTCAACTATCTTATCCTCGGTCATCCCTGTCCCCTCCGGCCTTCAACCTTGCCCAGCATCAGGGTCTTTTCAAATAAGTCAGTTCTTTGCATCAGGTGGCCAAATTATTGGAGTTTCAGCTTCAGCATCAGTTCTTCCAATGAATATTCAGGACTGATTTCCTTTAGGATGGACTGGTTGGATCCCCTCACTGTGCAAGGGACTCTCAAGAGTCTTCTCCAACACCACAGTTCAAAAGCATCCATTCTTCAGTGCTCAGCCTTCTTCACAGTCCAACTCTCACATCCATACATGACCACTGGAAAAACCATAGCCTTGACTAGACGAAACTTAGTTGGCAAAGTAATGTCTCTGCTTTTGCATATGCTGTCTAGGTTGGTCATAGCTTTTGTTCCAAGGAGCAAGCGTCTTTTAATCTCATGGCTGCAGCCACCATCTGCAGTGATTTTGGAGCCCCCATAAAGAAAGTCTCCCACTGTTTCCATTGTTTCCCCATCTATTTGCCATGAAATGATGGGACTGAATGCCATGATCTTAGTTTTCTGAGTGCTGAGTTATAAGCCAACTTTTTCACTCTCCTTGTTAACTTTCATCAAGAAGCTCTTTAGTTCTTCTTCACTTTCTGCCATAAGGGTGGTGTCATCTGTGTATTTGAGGTTATTGAAATTTCTCCCAGCAAACTTGATTCCAGATTGTGTTTCATCCAGTCTGGCATTTTGCATGCAGACTCTCTCTCTCTCTCTATATATATATATAGAGAGAGAGAGAGAGAGCGAGCGAGCTGCATGAACTGTTTATATATTTTGGACATTAATCCTTTGTCTGTTACTTGATTTGTAAATATTTTCTCCCATTCTGAGGGCTGCTTTTAATGTTATTTATGGTTTCCTTTCGGGGAAGGCAATGGCACCCCACCCCAGTACTTCTGCCTGGAAAATCCCATGGACGGAGGAGCCTGGTAGGCTCCAGTCCGTGGGGTCGCTAAGAGTCGGACACGACTGAGCGACTTCACTTTTGACTTTTCACTTTCATGCATTGGAGAAGGAAATGGCAACCCACTCCAGTATTCTTGCCTGGAGGATCCCAGGGACAGGGGAGCCTGGTGAGCTTCCGTCTATGGGGTCGCACAGAGTCGGACACGACTGAAGCGACTTAGCAGCAGCAGCAGCAGCATGGTTTCCTTTGCTTTGCAAAAGCTTTTTAAGTTTAATGAAGATCCATTTTTTTATTGTTTTTATTTTTGTTGCTCTAAGAAGTGGGTCATGAATGCTCTTGCTGTGATTTATGTCAGAGAGGTTTTTTTTTTTGTTTTTTTTTTACTATGTTTTTCTCTGAGAAGTTTATAGTTTCCAGTCTTACATTTAGGACTTTAATCCATTTGAGTTTATTTTTGTGTATTGTGTTAGGTTGTACTCTAATATCATTTTTTTTTACATGTAGCTGTCCAGTTTTCCCAGCACAATGTATTGAAAAGGCAGTCTTTTCTCCAATGTGTATTTTTGCCTCATTTGTCATAGACTGAAAGTGAAAAAGTGAAGTTGCTCAGTCATGTCCAACTCTTTGTGACCCCCATGGACTGTAGCCTGCCAGGCTCCTCCATCCATGAGATTTTCCAGGTAAGAATACAGGAGTGAGTTGCCATTTCCTTCTTCAGGGGATCCTCCCAAATTAGGGATCAAACCTGAGTCTCTTGCATTGCAAACAGATTCTTTACCATCTGAGCCATCAGGGAGTTAGATTAGGTTACCTAGATTAGGTGACCTAATCTAATTGTCATAGACTAGGTGACCATTGGTTTATCATAGGTGGGTTTATCTTGGACTTTCTGTCCTGTACTATTGATCTATATTTCTGTTTTGTACCAAAAAGACATATAGATGGTCAAGGGGTCCATGAAAAAATGCTCAGTCTCACTAATTATTAGAGAAATGCAAATGAAAACTGTAAATGAAGTATTACCTCACACAAGTAAAAATAGCCATCATCAAAATATATGCAAACAATAAATGTTGGAGAGGGTGTACAAAGAAGGGAACCCCTCTTGTATTATTAGTGGAGATGTAAATTGACACAGGCACTGTGGAGAACAGTATGAAGCTTTCTTACAAAACTAAAAATAGAACTACTCAGCAATCCCACTATCTCAGGTATATACCCTAAGAAAAAAATATTTTAAAAAGACACATGTACCTCCAATGTTCACTGAAACACTGTTTACAATAACCAGGACATGAAAACAACCTAAGCGTCCTCTGACAGATGAATGGATACAGAAGATGTGGTACATGTATATAATGGAATGTTACTCAGCCATTAAAAGGAACAATTTGGGTCATTTGTAGAGATGTGGATGACCTAGAGATTAACAGAGTGAAGTCGGAAAGAGAAAAACAAATATCATATATTAACACATGCATATGGAATCAAGAAAAGCAGTACAGATGAACCTAGTTCCACCACAGGAGTAGAGACACAGATGTAGAAAAGAGACATGTGGACACAGTTGGGGAGGGTGGACACAGTTGGGGAGGGTGCGAAGTGATGGTGGGACAAATTGGGAAATTAGGATTGACATATATGCACTACCATATTTAAAAATAGATGGCTAGTGTGAACCTGCAATATAGCGCAGGGAGCTCAGCTCGGTGCTCTGATGACCTAGAGGAGTGGGATAGGATAGAGGAAGGGAGGTTCAAGAAAGAGGGTATATATGTATGCGTGTAGCCTTTGACTATGTGGATCACAACAAACTGCGGAAAATTCTTAAACAGATAAGAATACCAGACCACCTTACTTGTCTCCTGAGAAACTTGGATGTGGGTTAAGAAGCAACAGTTAGAATCTTACATGAAACAACTGACTGGTTCAAAATTTGGAAAGGAGTACAAGGCTATATCTTGTCACTCTGCCTATTTAACTTATATGCAGAGTTCATCATGTGAAATGCCAGGCTGGGTGAATCACAAACTGGAGTCAAGGTTTCTAGGAGAAATGTCAACAAGCTCAGATATGCAGCTTATACTATCCTAATGGCAGGAAGTGAAGAGGAACTGAAGAGCCTCTTGATGAAGGTGAAAGAGGAGAGTGAAAAAGCTGGCTTAAAACTCAACATTCAAAAAATGAAGATCACAACATCTGGTCCCATTTCTTCATGGCAAATAGAAGGGGGAAAAGTGGAAGCAGTGACAGGTTTATTTTCTTGGGTTCCAAAATCACTGTGGACAGTGACTACAGCCATAAAAGATGTTGCTCCTTGGAAGGAAAGCTATGACAAACATAGGCAGCATATTAAAAATGAAAGACATCACTTTGCTGACAAAGGTCTGTATAGTCAAAGCTATGGTTTTCCAGGAGTCATGTGAGAGTTGAATCATAAAGAAAGCTGAGCATCACAGAATTTATGCTTTTGAACTGTGCTGCTGAAGAAGACTCTTGTGAATCCCTTGGACTACAAGATCAAACCAGTCAATACTAAAGGAAATTAACCCTGAATATTCACTGGAAGGACTGATGTTGAAGCTGAAGCTTCAATTCTTGGCTACCTGATGTGAAGAGAAGACCATCAGGAAAAGACCCTAATGCTGAAGAAGACAGAGGGCAGGAAGAGAAAGGAGCAACAGAGGATGTGAGGATTGGATGGCATCAGTAACTCAATGGGCATGAATTTGAAAAAAAAAAAAAAAAAAACTCTGGGAGATAGTGAAGGATAGGAAACCTGGCAAGCTGTAGTTCATGGGGTCACAAAGAATCAGACAAGACTTAGTGACTGAACAACAACAACAAATAGGTGATTCACTTCATTACACAGCAGAAACTAACACAATATTGTAAATCAACTACACTCCAATTTTAAAAAAGAAAAAGGAACTCAAAGACTAGAGTGATACACCTGGAGGAGGAGGATCTTTTATGAGGCTATTAAGAAAGGAGGCACATTTGCTGACTATTTTGTGGGTGGAAAATAGGGGTGGGCCATGACATTTTACAAAGGCTTAGGGTATTACCTTTATCAGAATCATCTCAGTCTCTGAGTAATGGGAATGATGTTTATTTCTTTTACTTGTCTGTTTATGGGGATTTCCAAACTAGGAACAAAGAAGTAGAGTCAGCTTGTGCTGGCTGGCTAGAGGTTAGTATTAAACATTATTGAACTTGCTTCCTATACCATATAGCTATTAGCAGCCTAAAGTTGGCCATAGAGAATTATATCATTAAAATCTGAAAATCCTACAAACTAGTGCTTTTAAATTTGTATTTTTTCAGGAGAGAAGTGATTTACCATAACACCACTGGACCTGGACAATTGTCATCTTTACTCTAGACCTCATGCCCTATGGGTCCTTACTCCAGCCTGCCTTAGGTCTTTTATTCCCCATGGGGCTAGACATTGGTGGTACTGACACGGCATGTTCTTTCTCAGCATAGTCTCCTTCTATCAGTTCCCTCTGCAAGGTTCTCAGGACCCTAGAACTTTCAGACCCAATGGTACAAGCCTACTTCCTGGCCTTGCACAATCCCCTTCCCCATGTGGATCCATGAGAGTTTGTGATGCCCTTTTTCTCTCTAGGATAGTTTGGGATGGGGACTGTGGTGGTAGAAGTGCTATAAGTTTCATCTATTACTGTTGGTTGGCATGGGGAATTGGCAAACTCTGGGCAGCAAAATGACGTGAGATCTGACATCTAAGTGGTGTGTTGCATCTGGAAGGAGCACAGTCAGCCTGCAGCATCTTTAGCCACCTCTCTCTCCTTTCAGCAGCCTTCTTCTCCATCTGAACATGGCCATCAGCTCATGCTTCCTCCTGACAGGGATGTGATGCACTCTTGGCAACTTTTTGAAATGAAGATTGACGATATAAACTATGAATATCTCAAAGAAACATTTGCTCTTTAGTCATTATTATTTTTATTATTCCTCTATTATTTATTTCTTTCCTCCTTCCCCTCCTCTTCCCCCTCTCTCTCCTTCCACCTTCTTCTTCTTCTCCTCTTCTTTTTCTTACTCTTCTTTTTAATAGAGCAAACTGCTTAGGATGGTTATCTTCATCACATGGATATGCATTTGTCAGTTCTCAAGATGGATAATTATTTCCATGCACTTACAGTAATTCAAGGTTGTAGACATGAGTGCAAATATTGTACATGCAAAGGATTGTACATGCAAAGGATGTTTATGCAAAGGATGCACAAATTTGATTTCAGAAACAGAATAAAAATGCATGCCATTTGACAAAAACCAGAGGTAAATTACATTTTCCAGAAAAAATACAATACAGTTTTGTTAAATTTTGTATTTTCTTAAGAGAGCAGTTTCCCCATATATTATGCTGCCTTCCCTTTCATTCTACATGGTATTGCCCCACTGTTGCTTTCTCAAGGAGTAGAGTGAAGTCTTCCTCTTCAAGTTAACTACTGACTTTATGGTTACTTGAGCCTCAACCACACTCCCTTTTGGAAAGGGAGTCTCCTGATTGCTTGACATACACTTTTTTTTGAAGCATTTTCCTTGTTTTTGTTCTTCTTCTTTTTTTTTTTTTTTTCTTATTTAACTAGACTGTAAGTGTCATGGGTCATCGTGTCACCAAACTTGTATTTTCTTTTTTTATCTTCAGAGCTTAAAACTCTATGATGTGCATGATGGTTTTATTTGACTTGAAACGTGGGAGTAGGAAACAATAAGCACTAAAATTTTCTGAATAAGTAAATGGTGGGTGCTCCATTAAAAAAAAAAAAAAAAAAAACAGAAAAACATAAAATACTGACTGGATGAGCAGAACCTGAGCTGGCATCCTGCCTATCAAAGTCCTAGAGGAGCAGCTGCCTAGGGAGGCTGTAACCATTTTGGAGGTCACTTCAAAACACATGTATGACCAACTCCATTGGAGACTTCAGTGTAACTGAGAGTTGGGAGAAAAAGGAATCTGTGTTCTGACAAGGCTCCTTGGGTGGTTCTCAAACGCCAGCTCCTCTGTTTTTATTGAGAACGACTAGCTGAGATCCTCATAGACCATTAGATCTGGAAGGAGCTTCAGGGATCTCTCAGTGTTTCCAAAAAGTGAGTGTCCACATTCAAATTCTTAAACCTGGAGATTTCCATGTGGTTGATTTGTGGAGGAGGTTCGATCCCTCTGTCTCAAAAACTGATTCTGGATTCTCTGTCAGGAAAGTTTAAGACACGGTGATGGACCACAGCCCCACACAAGTATTGGAAATGACACCGCTGAAGGTCAACGTGAGCCACTGAGAGAGATTGCGTGACTCCAAGAACCCCGGCATCTCAGGACTCTGCGACGATGAAGGTTGCTCTGCTGTGCCAACATTTGCCAAGGTTTGTTGTGTCACTGTAATTACAGGGTGAACATAGCTATGCTTCTCAGTACAAATAAAGGCGTCAGAGCCCACTCTGCAGCAATTGTTTCCTATTAGGGAAATGTTAGGTTTCTTCCAATGATGAACAGCAGTGAAGCACAGTATATAATTCCTGTAGCCCTGATACAGTGCATCCCAAGCCAGAAACACCACTCTCCCGTTAGCCATGTTTTGAGATAGAGAACTTTCCTCTATCATTTGCTTAACATGAGTTTACTTCTTCCCAGAAAACTGAACTATAATAAAAAGCCTTCTGAACTTACCTTTTCCCAAAGAGTAATTAAGTGACACTTGTATGTGAGGTTTTAAAAACCCTTAGGCTTAGTAATGCTGAAAGAAAGACACATTGTTTTTTCTTCCTGAATTTTTAACCTAAATATTTAAGTATTGTAAATAATTCTAGCCGTCGAGGTTCTGTAGAAATGACCTGAAAATGGCCGCCTATTTCAGCGGCGCGCGGCGCGCACGCGCACTGGTTGTGGGCCTGAAGAACCCGGCTTCTGGGCGCTGCGCATCAGGGTTCATGTCTGCGGAGTTGGGCGTTCCCCGAGCCGGCAAGTTCCCTGCTTTTCAGCGGAGCCCGGCCGCCCTGAGCCAGGAGCGAGGACTCAGGCTCCGGAGCTGTGGGGCAGGAGTCTGCGTATCCTTTTTCTCTGGTTCTGGCCGAGGTTACGTCTCGGGGGCCCGGGCCCCAGCACGCTCCCCATGGCGGGGCCGCGGGTGGAGGTGGACGGCGGCATCTTGGAAGGGGGCGGGCAGATCCTGAGGGTGTCTACGTTCTGAGCTGTCTGCTGGGCCTCCCTTTGCGGGTGCAGAAGATCCGAGCCGGCTGCAGCACGCCGGGCCTCACTCAGTATTATGATTTGAAGGCCTCAACATTTTTCTGGACTGGAAATGATTCAAGATTTGTGTGATGGGCAACTGGAGGGGGCAGAAATCGGCTCAACAGAAATAACGTTTACACTAGAGAAGATCAAAGGTGGAGTCCAAACAGCAGGTACCAAGACAGCAGGAACTCCGTTTGAAAGGTGGGACTAATGCTGAAATGGCACCACAGATTGATTACACAGCCATGGTTTTCAAGCCAATTGTTGAAAAATTTGGTTTCACATTTAATTGTGACATTAAAATGAGGGGCTACTACCCAAAGGGAGGTGGTGAGGTGATTGTCCGATTGTCGCCAGTTAAACAGTTGAGCCCAATAAATTTAACTGACCGTGGCTGTGTAACTAAGATATATGGAAGAGCTTTTGTTGCTGGTGTTTTGCCATTTAAAGTAGCAAAAGATATGGCAGCAGCAGCTGTAAGATGCATCAGGAAGATTAGGGATTTGTACGTTAACATCCAGCCTGTTCAGGAACCAAAAGACCAAGCTTTTGGCAATGGAAATGGAATAATCATTATTGCGGAGACATCCACTGGCTGGCTGTTTGCTGGATCATCGCTTGGTAAACGAGGTGTTAACGCAGACAAGGTTGGAATTGAAGCTGCTGAAATGCTGTTAGCAAATCTTAGACTTGGTGGTGCTGTGGATGAGTATCTGCAAGACCAGCTGATCATTTTTATGGCGTTAGCCAGTGGAATTTCCAGAATAAAAACAGGACCAGTTACACTCCACACCCAAACAGCTATACATTTTGCTGAGCAACTAGCAAAGGCTAAATTTCCTGTGAAGAAATCAGAAGATGAACAAGATGCCTCTAAAGACACTTATATTATTGAATGCCAAGGAATCGGGATGACAAATACAAATCTATAGGGTATTTGCCTTTTAAATGATACTTTCAATGATGTTATTGCACTAATCATTTCATAAATATTATAGAACAGTGGAATAAGACATAATTTATTAAAGGACCTAACTTTAAGTATAGAATGTTCTAGATTTGCTGAGAATGCTTCATCCAATTAAGCTCACTTTGACTATCTTCTGAGATAGATAGGGACAGTAAATAAGAGTTGGTGGATATGTATAATAGTTGATTTCGGTATTAATGTATTGCAATAAAATATTCTCTTCATCTAAAAAAAAATGACCTGAAAATATTCCATCTAAACCTTTCAGTTTATGGATAATTACAGCTCTGCAATTTCAGTAAAAGTCATCACCTACACGGAGTGCTTCCCTGCCTCTCTTCTCTTGTTTCCTGCTCTCTCTCTTTTTCAGAGAATTATTATTCTTCCAAAGACACAGGCCTATTATCTTCACACTGCTGCTGCTGCTGCTGCTGCTAAGTCACTTCAGTCGTGTCCGACTCTGTGCGACCCCATAGACGGCAGCCCACCAGGCTCCCCGGTCCATGGGGTTCTCCAGGCAAGAACACTGGAGTGGGTTGCCATTTCCTTCTCCAATGCATAAAAGTGAAAAGTGAAAGTGAAGTTGCTCAGCTGTGTCTGACTCTAGCGACCCCATGGACCTCAGCCTACCAGGCACCTCTGTCCATGGGATTTTCCAGGCAAGAGTACTGGAGTGGGGTGCCATTGCCTTCTCCATTATCTTCACACAGAGGCTCACAAAAAATAGCCAATCAATACATGAAGATAAATTCCTAGTAATTTTGTTGTATTGTTGTTTGAGTTGTGTCCAACTCTTTTGCAACCCCATGGACCGTAGCCCGGCAGGCTCCTCTGTCCATGGGATTATCCCAGCAAGAATACTGGAATGGTTGCCATTTCCTACTCCAGGAGATCTTCTTGACCCAGGAATTGAACCTGTCTCTCCTTCTTTGGCAGGCAGATTCTTTACCACTGAGCCACCAGGAAAGCCCAATAGTAACTTAAGCTAGCATAAATGTGGAGAGATGAAAAGTGTTATGATCAGTTCCTAGTTTATCTTTGTTTTATATTTATTACTAAATATATAGTAATAAGTTTAGAGGGTCACAGAGGAAGCTGTTGAAGGCAGAAGGGAAAAAACTGTAGGTCTCAGCATCCTTGTCACTCCAATGAGTAGCCAGCTACCCACCCTAGACCCGTTTATATAAACTATTGATTTCTGATCAATGTATATCTCATGGGCTAGTTTGGGGTTTTATCTCCAGCTGAAGTCAGTTTCACAATTTTCCTCTGTGGCTCAGGATCAGGTCAGGAATTGTTTGCCTCAGATTCATGGGGAGAATTGTTTTGAGCTTATCTGAGTTCTTGGTTTCAAAGAAGATTATATTGTGGTTTAACTTGGCAGATGAGGGTTGCAGGTTGTTATTTGGAGTACAGGAAAGGTATTTTTGCTTAGATTGTTTTCCAGTCCAAGCATGGATTATTTCCAGTGTGATCAATGAAAGAGTAATCACTTGTAAACAAAATATCTCTTTTTATCAAATCTTTCTGAATACTGAGAGCAGTGGTCTGGTGCCTACAGCCTTGAGGGGCTGAAGATTGCACAGGGAAAGGGTCTGGGGGCATGCAGAAATGCTGATTTTACTGCAAACATCAGGCGGCCAGCACTAGACCTGAAGTCTTCATTGGTCACTGGCAGGTAACCACAAGGACTCTTAAGAGTACCCTGGATTCAGGATGTGGATTTTCACGACCACCTAAGGGTCAATAATGCTCCTTCAAAGAGTCTGGGGCAGTGCCAGAGAAGTACTGTTTCTATACATCGCCTGTGATTGTTTCGACACACGAAGCTGCTGTGTCATGAAAACTGTTCGCACATTTTTGAGAAAATTAGATTTCTTGTTTTATATTAAATATAAGAAATAATTTCAGCAAGAAAAAAACAAAATATTTACCAAGGGCCCTCTTACGTGTATCTTATATGCCTTCTTTATTAAAAAGTAACTTACCTGATTTGTATTCAGTTCTATTTTAGGATTCCTTTAAGATTATTTAATATGACTTATTATTTGCAAAAAATGAATACTTTGTTAGAACAGTGCTGTCACAAAATACAAAGAAAAATGTTAACAAACTAAGCAAAACAAAAATCTGTCTTCTTTTAGCAACTGATGAAACATATAATTCTGAGACCTGAGGATTATTTAATAATGCTCATCACTTCCTCTCCCAAATACACACATATACACACACACACTCACACTCAAGCACAGTTTGGTTAAGTGCTTAAAAGTCTTCTAAGAACATTTCCCAAACATAGTATGCATGCATGTGTGTGTATTTGTGTATATGAATTATTTCCACTTATGTTCTTTTTCTGTTTATTTCCTAAAACACTGTCATATACAGCAGCATTCCAAAGAGTTGACCTCTCTCTTCTTCAGCACACTCTCTGCTGTAGACTGAAAGTTTGCCTCCCCCAGATTCATACATTGAAACCTAATTCCAATGTAATGGTATTCAGAGGTAGGGCCTTTAGGAGGTGATTAGGTCTTGAGGTTGGAGCCTTCGTAATGGAATTAACACCCTCATAAAGAGACCCCAGGGAGCTCTCTTGCCTTGTCTGTCTCATGAGGGCACATTGAGCAGATGGCCATCTCTGAACCAGATGGAGAGCTCTCATCAGACACTGAATCTGGTCACTTAATCTTGGAATTATTCTCCAGAACTGTGAGAAGTAAATTTCTGTTGCTTGTGTCTGTTACAGTAGCCCAAATAGACTAGGCGAGTTCCTTTCCTGATGTAGAAGACAGAGTTCTCCCCTTTCCCCTTTCAGGGAGTGCCCCTCTGGCTGCTCCGTTTCTGTTTCCTTGGTTGACCCTCCTTCTTCTTTGATTCTGTAAAGGTAGACTTGCCCATGACTCAGGTGCCCAGTACTGATTCTGCTTATCATCTCCCAAGGTGAGCTCACCCTTTGTAATTCTTAGAACGTCTTCTCTATGCTGACAGCTTTGAAATTCACAGAAGTTATTCATGATTAATCAATTTAACATTTAAAAAAAGAAAAATTATGTTCTGAGTAATGTTCCAGGGAGACTCCTCTTATAAACGTAGAACCTTATGGACAGACGTAAACCAAATAAACTATATCAAAAATTACTGAAGTGAGAAATGCTATACATGGGAGACAATTGTTTCCTAAAAACATGTAATTTGAACATTTGGTTCTAAAAAATAGGTCAGGGAAAGCTTTCTTGGGATAGTGATGAATGATTTGCAATTTACAGCATGAAATTGAATTAATTCAAAAATAGGGGAATAAATGGGCCACTCTGACACTGGGGAAATGTCATCTATGTAAGCCCAGTGGACTGGAAGACTGAAAGAAGGTCAGTGGGACCAGGAAATTGTGTTGTAACATGTAGCTGGAGAGGAATGCAAGGCGGGCCCTGGTCTGGTTGCCTGTTGTTAGGTTAAGGACTGTATCCCCGAAAAAGTAGTAGAGAACTATGGGACATTTTGATGAGAATGACAAGAGGATAGGGAAATTAATGGAATATGGTTTACAGAAAGCTTAGTATGAAAAACATAGTATATCAGAGCACCCATACATCATGGTAGACCAGTTAGTTGGACCAAGGTAAAAGTGATGGTAGACAAAAGTAAATGAAATGTTAGTCCCTAAGTCAGGTTTGACTCTTTGCAATCCCATGGACTGTAGCCTGCTATGCTCCTCTGTCCATGGGATTTCCCAGGCAAGAATACTGAAGTAGGTTGTTGTTCCCATTTCCAGGGGATCTTCCTGACCCAGGGATTGAACCCATGTCTCCCACATTGCAGGTAGATTCTTTAGTGTCTGAGTGACCAGGGAAGTAGATAAAAGTAGAGTGAAGTCGCTCAGTCGTGTCCGACTCTTTGCGGCCCTCTGGACTGTAACCCACCAGGCTCCTCTGTCCATGGGATTCTCCAGGCAAGAGTACTGGAGTGGGTTTCCATTTCCTTCTCCAGGGGATCTTCCCAATCCAAGGATCAAACCCAGATCTCCCGCATTGCAGGCAGATGCTTTAACCTCTGAGCCACCAGGGAAGCCCAAGATAAAAGTAAGGTGTTGCCAGTTCCTGTCCCCTCTGCCTGAAAATCCCAATCAGACCATCATCACACGACCATCTCTTCTCATTATTAGAATCTTGGTTACAACAGCTTAACCTCAAAAAAGCTTCCCATGATTACACTCTAAATTGTTGCTCTCTCTCTATTTATACCATGTTACATGAGCCTTAGTTTTGAATTTCTTTGATTCACAGCATTATATAAAATTTCAACATGTTACTCTGGGTATTTCTTCTCCCTAAAGTGGACTATCTAGGAGGACAGAAGCCTTTTGTTTTTCATGGCCCACTGTATTCCCTCTGAACACCTGGGGAGAGACAACCAATACTAGGAATGGATAAATTGATGAATGAATGAGTGAATAAGTTAATTAATATTTGTAGCTGATGGCAAAATAAGGATTGATTAAAGTGTGGGAACACTGCTGTACACAGCCAGAATAGTGTGGGGTTTTGACAAACACAATGTTCCAATTTCAACGGACTTGCTGAACAAGAACAGAGAACAGAGATGAGACATGTATTTTGCCACTTTCCCACTGTGTTTCTATTCTGGGCTTGCCAGGGCAGCCCACTGGAAATAATCTATGGTAAATCCTCTGTGTTCTCCAGGAGGCAAGGCCCCAGAAGCCTCTGGATTCTGAAATATCTCACTTAGCAGATTAAATCATGCAGCCTGCGGAGAGTCCTGTTGTCTCAGGCAAGTGCCTTCTGAAAGTAAAACAGGGAAGAAGAACTCAAGCAGAGCTCATGGGAATAAAAATGCTCTGCTGCCCTGTGATGTGAGAGAAACAAAACACCATCATGTCATGGACAAGTGAAAACACAGAGTTGTTTTGATTTTCCCTCCGGCAATATCCAGCAAATGAATTTTCCTTTTTTTCTCTCCTCAACAGTCAAGCTACCTCGAGGAACATAATAAATCCTGCTCCCTTTTGGCAAGATCTGCCTCCTTTAAGAGACTGCACTATCCTCAAACATATTAGAAATTTTTATTGACATTGTTTATGAGAACTTTTCTCTATTGTTATTAGAAATTGTCCATAAATATTTTAAAAATTAGTATCCAATGAAATATTGAAGTTTCATTAGTCTGAAAGCAAAATCTTTAAAATTGTTTTTTATTCAATTGCACAAGAGAGACAGAAATGAACCGACCAATAGGCAAACTAGTCAATGGTTGAAAAGATATAAACAGTGGTCCTGTTGGTAGGATGGAGGTGGCTGGAATTGACTAGAAAGGGGCACAATGGAATCCTCTGGAGGGATGCAAAGTTCTGTATGGTGGTAGGGATGTGGGTTATACAGGTGCATGCATTTGTAAAAATGTTAAATGGTCTTCTTCAGATTTGAACTTTTAATCACAAATAATATAAAACAGATAACAAATATTGAACTCAAGGTGATGATCTGCATGCCGAAGTATTTCAGAGTGAAAGAAAATTATGTCTGTAGGTTATTTTGAAATGCATCAAAAATGTTCATTCATACTGATGGATGAATAGAGTGAATAGAAGGAAGGATGGATGAACAGATACGCACACAAGCAGGTATAGAAAAATGTAGAACCTGGGTGGTGGTTATGTGAATGTTCACCTTCTCATTCTCTCAACATTTCTGTGTTTGAACATTTTCAAAATATAATAAACTGAAAGGAAAAAGACAAACAAGTTAGAATTGTGTCAAATAACTGTTTCTTATTCATATTAACCATCTCTTTTTTTCTTAGAAATGTAGGATGATAATCAGTCTTCTTGCTTTAGGGTGCTGACTTAGACAATGAGTAATCCCAAATAAAATTGAATGCTGACATAGACAGAATCAGAATATTGTAAAGAGATATTAACATGCCCTAGTCTGCAGCAGCACTGCCATGTTTACTATTTTAATCTTGCCTTACTCCCTGACTATGTATTTCAGTTCAGTTCAGTCGCTTAGTCGTGTCTGACTCTTTGCGACCCCATGAATCGCAGCATGCCAGGCCTCCCTGTCCATCACCAACTCCCGGAGTTCACTCAAACTCACGTCCATCGAGTCAGTGATGCCATCCAGCCATCTCAACCTCTGTCATCCCCTTTTCCTCCTGCCCCCAATCCTTCCCAGCATCAAAGTCTTTTCCAATGAGTCAACTCTTCCCATGAGGTGGACTATGTATTTATCCTCACTCAAATGCAAACTATGTGGCAATGGTCTTAATATTCTGACCCTATGTTTTATTTTAGTGAAGATAGGTTCCCAAGAGTAATGCAAATCTGGCTAGTCAAAGAAACACTTTTGAATATCTTCAGTTTTATAGGTTCACTTATATAATACAACAGTATCACATTTACTATCAGGGGTAGTGAAACTTCTTAGCTGCAGAACATATGTTAGCAAAGATGTTTACATAAATGCAAACAATACTATAGAGATTCAAATGCATAAAAATAATTTGTATTTATAATTTTATATTTGTAACCTTGATTGGCCTAAAGTAACCCTAAAAATCAACCTTTCCTCCACTCCTTTTACTATGATTAGGATCTTATCTGAAATAAAGTATCTTACCCTCTGAAAATCAAGTTTTCTCTGTAAATTATTTCAGCCACAGTGTGGACAAAGTGAAATTCAGGCTTCCTTTATACTAAAAAAGGGAAAGGGTGTGGTTGGTTGTTGCAGAGTTCTTGATTTCAGAATTCTTTGTTCTTGCAGCCATCCACATAGGTCGGGTCACAATATCCCTGTAAACCTTGAACAAGACAAATGTTATTCTCTGTTCTACAACTTTTTCTCTCTGCCTGAATGGAAGAGTATTATATCCTTAAAGTCAGAGCACTGAGCATGAGCTATCCTGTATATTTCAGGCTATAGGTAGAATTATTAACTTGAAGCAAAAGCAAGAGAATACAAATGTTAAATTAAAAGAAGCAGATACTTCTTTTATACTGTGTCAGATTTGTTCTTCCCTATTACATGATAAGGTGTACCTTGTTCTCTGCATTGAGTTCCTCATCAAAGTCCTCAGTTTTCTGTCTTCTGCTCCCACCAAATGCTTGCATTCCATTTTGACAGTATCCCAAATGCACCCACTTTTCCTGGATAGGTCTGGGTAGCGCAAAACCTGAGAAGATTTTCCTACAATATCTGTGCTGAGCTAGATTTCTTTCTAGGAGTTGTAAGTAAAGTCATCCATTGTAGTGAATGCAATGTCTTGGTTTCAAGTCTAGCTTTGAGGACAGCATATTAAGGTATGCTATTTCCAAGGAATTCCTGGCCTGAATCATCTTTACAGGTGGTTTTTGTGAGCAATGCCTTCTGCTAAATACAACAGGTGCAGGGGGTCAGATTTGTTATGTTTTTATTTTCTTTCTTTCTTTTTTAATAAATATCATCTATCTATAATTTTATTTAAAAATAAACAACCTATACCTCAGTTATCCTTAAAATCAATCCTTCTGTTTTCCAAATTTATCAGCATTGTGGCTGACCTCAGAAAGTACTCTTTATTTCCATAAATATTTTAGAGGTCTGCTGCAATACTCTCTATAGTATTCCATTATTATCAGTAACTTCTCTGGGCAGGGCCTTATGACTATGAATATGGGTTATGCCCATCTCTCTTCAACACTTATCTTTGTCCATGATATCTCCTAGTCTGTGGCAACAGAGATGGGCTCAGGGTGAAAGGATCCAGAGCTTCTGGGGAAAGTTCTAGTTCTGGACTGTGCTGTTGTAATGGGGAAGAACAAATCTGACTCCTTATTAGATGTGTTTCTTTTACTTTAACCTTTGTATTTTATTGCTTTAGCATTGAGTTAAGAACGTTGTGAATAACCTGAAATATACAGAATAGGTATATTATAACCTATAATATAGGTTATATTCTCAAGGGTATAACACTTTTCCCCTCATATACAGATAAAAGTTACAGAACAGAGAATAATATTTGTCATGGAGGTTTACAGAAATATCATGACCTAACCTATGTGTACAGCTGCAAGAACAGACTTCTGATGCAAAGATGTTTGCAACAACTAAACCTGCCCCTCCTTCATCTTGTCTTTAAAAATGGTTTGCTGAAACCCTTTGGGGAGTTGAGGGTTTTGTGGGGTGTGAGATACCCATTCTCCTTGCATGACTGAGCAATGAATCTTTCTCTGCGCCCAACCCCAATGTTTTGCTTTGTTTGGCCTCACTGTACACTAGGCACATGAACTTGCATTTTGTAACATTGTTGACCAAGGTGCCCTTTCACAGCCCAGCAATATCCACATTACCATTAGTGAGAGTTTCAATGAGGCACTTCCTCTCTGTCTTACACATGCCCCTTCTCTGCTTCTGGGCCCTCTGTAGAACTGATGAACCTATTTAATGAAACAGATATCAGCTCTATCAGAGAGGTCCCCAGCTAGCAGTGACTTTTGCTCTTCCACATCCTTAAGATAGACAGCAGTGGTTCTCAAAGTGGGGTCCACTGACCCACATCATTGGCATTATCTGAACCCTATTAGGAAATAAAATCCGTTGGCTTTATCTCAGACCTGCTGAGTTGGAAACTTCATGGGTGCTGGGGGCGGGGGGGCACAGAGGGGGAGGTCGTCCAGCAAGTGTGTTTTCATAAGCCCTCTGGGTGGTTCCGCTGCACAGTGAAGTTGAAAAACCGCTACTGTATATAATACTCATTTGCCTTCTGTGCTGGATTCAAAAGTCAGTTATGCAAGTGACAAGCTACTTCCCTACTAATAAAGATGCAAGCTCATTGGCTTATTCTACCCTCTCCCATGTGAATCAGAGTAGGTGGCATCCCCCTTTGTTCAGAGCCTGGCTGCCAAACCTTGGATGCCTGAAAGGAAGCTCTGTCACCAATGGGTGCCCTTAAATATATCAGCAACAGACTTTCCTCTCTGCTATTTTTATTCTGCAAAATGATGGCATGAAGCCATGGGTGAATACCACCCTAAAGTCTAGGATACACTAAAGGCACAGGATACTGGTGTGCTGTGTGCCTGTGATTTAGAGTCTGACAATCCACATACATCATACTTTAAATGTTTCCTACCTTATGTGCCCAACCAAGATGGCGTTCGAGATTTTTGATATGATTATCCATCTTAGACTGCAAACTTCTAGGAGGCTCCTTGCAGCACCGGTGGTTGTGTCACTATCCAAGGATGAATCATAGTTTATAGTTTTCTTTCAGTGACTCCTTTCATTTCTCAGAAGCTCACAGGGCTTGAAACTTCTGCTGACTTATCTCCCCAAGGGGCATTGGGCTGAAAAATCACAAACAGCCCACACTGAAGTGGCTTCCGTCATCAGGTTGTACTCACACAAGTGCTTATATCAGAAGGATAATGGCCAGTTGGTACCTTGGGCTACCGGAGACTCAAAGACAGGGACAGCCAGAGGCACTTAACTTCAGTTGGTACATGCACCAGAATGGAGGCTCTGGTTTCTCAGAGGTTACAGGATCACACAACTTACTTGATATAGTAATGCTATATCCAAGCCATCCAAGCCATTGGGTGCATACCTACAGCACCTCAATGGTAAGTCTGCAAAGAAGTGAGGATCACTAACCAACTGAAAATTGGTAGCAGCTTAACCTCCATCAAAATATACTTGGGCCATACTCTAGGATCATGAAGAGTGCCCTCAATACATTGGCCTATAGCTGCCAAGTGGCCGTGAATATGGAGAATATTTCCTGGACACTCTATATCCTCATCAATTCATACTCTAGAAATGAGAAAAAGTGAAAGTTGCTCAGTCATGTTCAACTCCTTGCAACCCCATGGACTGTATAGTTCATGGAATTCTCCAGGCCAGAATACTGGAGTGGGTATCCTATCCCTTCTCCAGGGGATCTTCACAACCCAGGGATAGAACCCAGGTCTCCCACATTACAAGCAGATTCTTTACCAGCTGAGCTACCAGGAAAGCCCAGAAATGAGAACCATCATGCAACGAATAGTTGTTTCATCCCTAATCTTTAGCTCAAATTCCCTGTGGCTCTGGAGAATTCTTCTTGACCTGCCAGCCTCTAAGTCCTTTCGCTATCCTGTATTCAGTTTCCCCTCCAACTTCTCCTCCTTCCCAAACACCCAAGTGCATTCCACAGAAGTAGCCTGAGCTGCTGGTACTTGGTGGCATGGAACAGAGCTACCTCCCTGGCCTGTCACATGACCGTAGTTTGGGAGCAGCCACCACAGAATCCAGTGAAGGCCTGAGAGCTTCCATCAGCTCTGCCAGGGTACAGCTAACCATGGATTTTTATTTCAACACTGCTTTCTCTAAGCCTTCTCTATAGGTCTCTGGGGGATTAGAGGCCACTGTTCCGGGGCTTCTTCCTCATGGAATTTCATTGGAATTGACCCAGTAAACTCATATCATGCATAGTCCAAGCTCCTTTGCCCAGCTGTGAAAACACGTTCCCCAGCATCACTTTACCCAGCACAATCTGGCAGAGATTCACATCTGTCAACTGTGAATTGGCACTTGCCAAGGGCATTTGCCATCTGACTCTGTGAGAACTGGAGCCTGTGCTGCTTCAGTTGTAGACCTCCCACACACCCTGTAGGAAGTTCAGGGTGGAGGACATGAATAAGGCACTCCATGCTCCAGAAAAACTGGCAGAATCAGTCTTCAGATAGATATTTTCAGGAACTGATTTTATTAGTCCAATCCTTGCATCTCCTCATATCTAGAAAAGCACTAAATCCCTTCAGGATGACAGCAGAAATCCTTTTGTAAAGGTAAGTGCTTGATTGAATGGACCCTCCCCCAACCCCCTTCACTAAAACCACATATATTTTGGCTTTCCCCCTATACCTCTTTGGAGCAGTTTCTCAGAACTACTGAGGTGCTGTCTCCCAGGCTGTAGCCCTCATTTTGCCCCAAATAAAACTTAACTCATAACTCTCATGATGTGTAATTTTTAAGTCGACACATCTTTCCCCCATCCTCTCCCCACACTCCGCAATTCTTCCCCAAGGGAAAATTCAAGCCCCATTATTTTTTTCTTGGGACATCAGTAGGGCATTACTGTTTTTTTTCTTAACCTCCTTACCCAGCTCTGTGGACCATCCCTTGGTTGGGGAGCAGAGAGCAACATATTGCCATTCAGTAGTCCTGGATTAAAACCTGGCACCTCCCTGAAACATAGAGCTTAATGCCAGCACAGAGCTCAGGCACTTCAGAGACAGAGACCACTGCAACACAGATAACTTCAGACACAGTCAGTCTTTCTGCTGTTCCTTCAATTAACCTTTCTTAGCAAAGGTTTATTTTTATTATCATGGCTTTTTTTCATTATCATGCAGAAAGCTCACCTCTGCCTTGAGTTTTATTGCAAGAGAACTCCCTCTTTTAATTATCTTTTGCTGTGCAAGGCGGGTGGGTGGGCTTTCCTGTCACACAGTGAACACATTTTTAGTAATGGGAGACTGATGCTCAGTCAAAAGGCCATTAAGATAATTATACCCTCCAGGCCAGGGTCATGGAGCTGTTGCTAAGATTCACAAGTGACTTGGGAATTTCCTTAATAAAAGATGATGTATTTTTGACCTGAGGAAGCAGCAGAGAATGTACCCCTTTGGCACTTGGATGATTTAGGGCAGGAAAGGAGATTCAGGTTATAGGTATCTGCACAGCTCAACTTCCGCCTGATTAATGAGTTTCAGTCAAATTAATTACCATGACTTGGAGCACAAGAATGAGATAAGCCACATTTTAGTGATAATTAAGTGAGAGGAATTTTACCACCTTACAAATCAGATATTAGGAAGGCCAGGGCAGAGCTTGCTGAATCCTGAAACATGTGTGCAAACATTTATGGAAGGAAGGATTTTCTTGCAGCTGAAAAGGAGAACAAGGTTGAGGGTCACTGGATTTCTAATAATGTGAAAGTAGAGCTCCCATGTAGTATGTGATACCACTCTAGGTAGAAATTTTTATTAGACTTAGTAGATAATGAAATTTCATTCTAGAATATACACATATATACACACACATATACATACATGCATGCATCACACATGAGCGCACACACACATCATCCATGCTTAGAGTCTGCATAAGGGAAAATCTTATGTAAGCAATACTACACAAGAAGATTAACTTCTTGGAAAAAGGACAATTTGGAAGTTAAGCCTGAAGGACAAACTTTACCGATTTGTGGAGCCCTACATCAAGATCACATGTGTGGAGGCTTATACCAAGGTCACAGGATAAAAATCTCTGGAAATGACCAACTCCCACAGCAGTTGCTCCCATGAGCCTCAGGATCTAAACCGGCCAATTTCCTGACCCCATATTAGGTAAAATACCCAATCTACTATCCACCCTATAGCATCCTAACCAATCACCCAATGCCACCATTCCAGTAGGAATTTTCTGTCTATAAAAATTGGCCATTAGCCTTTAAAAGTGTTCAACTCTTCCTTGAGCCAACCCCCTCTGTTCTAACTGCATCCTTCAATCTAATAAACTTTATTCCCTTCTCATTTTGCCTCATGTTTGGAAATTCTTTTCCAACATGTGCACAGATCACAACACAGGTTTACAGTGGTTTTCTTCCCTCCTAATGATGCAGGTCAGCTTCTTACTTTGAATATCAATTAAACTGAAACCATACATTTTAAAATTATAAGGAAAGAAAAAGAACATTTGCATTATCTTTTTAGCTGGGGCCTGGAAAATAAGATTGACAAAGGAAGATGAAAGAGTGAAAAGCAAACAGAATTTAGGAATGTGTGCATTGCACTTAGATGTGAGCACTCAGTTATTCAGTGATGAGTAACTCGAAGGATTGATTCGAACTTGGACTTACATAAAAGAACATATTTGTACAGATGTGAAAAGACACAGGAAAAGGGTATCCAGCTTTTAGGGGTGGCAGATATATAAAAGTAAATATATGAGGGGAAATAATGGAACAAAACCGCTGTTTGTTTAGTTTTGTCATCTGGAGTCCTCTCCTGCTTTCTCTGAGCTATTAAGATTCTCCGATGAAGTAAATCGCTAAGCCTGATTTTGTGCAAATGGTGAGTAGGGCAGAGACCTGTGGTGTCTGCTGTTTCTCAATTGTCTCTAGCTCCAGATAACCCTTATGCCAAAGGGAAGCATTTCAGAATGGCATGTTCTGATCTCCTATGAAATTTAAGATTCACCTTTAACCTGGAAGTGTGCTCATTTCATGCAAGATTCATGGGGAGTGAGAAATATAAGCAGTAAATTTGTTACCAAATCCAAGTTCACTCTGCCTCACAAGAGGCCACTAAATCAAAGGCACAAGATGTTGAGGCAAAGAATGACTATTCAGAAAGCCAGCTGACCAAGAAGATGGCAGACTAATGTCTCAAAGTAACCATCTTGTCTGGATCTGGATGCCAGATTCTTTTATAGAATCTTAGAGAAAGAGAAGCTGTGAGAACTCAAGTCAAAAGGCAGAATACAGAGGAAGAGTCAGTGAGACAGGTCTTGAAAAACATCTCTGGGAAGGGTCAGCCTTTGAAAGGGATATGTTAATCTCTTCTATTCATAGGTGGGCAGGGTCAAATTATCTCTGTATGAGTTGAACAAAGGCACTTTAGTTTACAGTCAGGCAGAGGGGCAGGGTCCTTTGAGGCAGGCCATTATGTATGATTGTAATAACAAATGGAATGGAAACCAAGTCAAGAAACTTCCAGCATGGAGTCAGAATTGGCTTCTTTTCTACAACAAATACACTTTTCATTTAGCCTGCTGTTCCTGGGAAAGAGGCACTCTGGGTAGGATAGGAACCTGCTGGGGTGTTCTCCACTGCCCTTGGGTTTAGTTATTGTGTAATTTTAGTTGAATTCACAAACAATTGAAATATGAATCTACTATGTTGACTGGTGGCATATCCTGGCAATTTGGGAGACTCTATTAATTTAACATTTTTATACCAGACTGGACTCACTGAAGTTCTACTTTATAGCTCCTGGAAATTAAATTTTAGAGACTACAGGAGTGTTGGCTTATAGCATTTTGCAGTATTGCTTTCAAATTGCTTTTTAAATGTATATAACATATTGAGCAGGTAACTCAACTCACAATCTAGGGGAAAAAAAGAGAATTCTGATTCAACACTTCTGAGTGAAACATTTGTCCAAGAGTTCTTCAAAGCCAGGTTTGCATTTATGATTCCATATTCCCTGTCTTCTTTATTCATCACAGGACTTCAGTGGGGGTCTTTGAAATGCAGGCACTGGCAGTCAGAAAGTTTACATTCCAAGCAACATCTTACAAGCTCAAAATAGAAACTCAGAAGATCCTCAGAGGTTGATTTTATCCATAGCATCTTTAGGTTTTTAATTACCTCAGTGTCTGATCAGGAAAAATGAACTGCAGTGATGATCTTCTCTTTACATTTCCAAAGCACATGAGGCATCATCTTGCTAGATTTCATTGAAATTATATTTGAGAAGCTCCTCTTCAGGTTTTCCTGAATCAAAGCAGAATGGTAGTGAGCTGTGTGTTCTTCATCTAAGCAGTGATGCTCTGGGGACTTGAAAGGTCCGTTGTTCAAAGTATGAAACTGCAGAGGTGTTGGATGTTATGGAGGCTTTGTAGCTTCCTTGAAAAGGAGGCCACTGAATTCCACAGTGATCTATAGATTAACTCACACATTGTGCTTTGGATCTAAATTTTATTCTTAGCTAACCAAACTAAGTTAACAGAACTGAGTAAGCACCCTCATCATCACACTAATCTGGACACCCACCTTTCAGCCCTTCTTTTTGTCTAGGGCAGCCCTGGTGTTACATCAGCCCTCCATACACAGGTATTCTACCTCCAGGGACTCTGGAGAAGGCTGAAACCCCAGTGATTCCCTGGGGATGTAGAGGAAGGCTACTGTTATTTTCAATGGACCAAGCATTCTGTGGTTTAATGCAGTAACTAGAACAGGGGAGGAGAAGGAAATGGCAACCCACTCCAGTACTCTTGCCTGGAAAATCCCATGGACGCAGGAGCCTGGTAGGCTGCAGTCCATGGGGTCGCTATGAGTCAGACATGACTGAGCGACTTCACTTTCACTTTTCACTTTCATGCATTGGAGAAGGAAATGGCAGCCCACTCCAGTGTTCTTGCCTGGAGAATCCCAGGGACAAGGGAGCCTGGTCGGCTGCCATCTCTGGGGTCGCACAGAGTTGAACACGACTGAAGCGACTTAGCAGCAGCAGCAGAACAGGGGAAGTGTATGTTTTCCATCAAAAACAAAAAACAAACCAAAAAACCTAGTTTATTAGTCACATACATCTCTGAACAAGTGCTGAGAAATTGGAGGCATCAATTTGACTTTAAATATCTATTCTATTTTCCTCAAGTATCTGCTCCATATTTCTAGCAGATATCAAGGCTTTGAAATTGCCTTGAGGATTTTGGCCTGAAAGAGAGGCAGCCTTTGGCAGCCTATCTTATACATAAGCCTCAGCTGCAGAGGAGATAATGCATGCAAGACATTCTGTATGGGCAAGGGAGAGAGAGACCAGTTAAGAAGCAGAGAGGGGCCTAGGAATTCTACAATATCAACAGCATTTGCAATTTCTTCTGCATCTCTTGGAAGAGAAGGTGAGATCCTAGAGATGCTGATGCTATGGTGGTCTCAGGGGGTCAGGAGCACTAAGAATGGGGTTCCCAGGCTCAGCAAAGAGCCCTCTTTATAATAGCTGTATTGCTTCTCATCTTGTTCACAGAGCCAATTGTCTTGCTGTTCACACTGTCTGCACTGTTCAGTGAACTCAAGTTAGACAAGGCATGAGTTAAGTGGCTGAAAGAAGTCACGAGGAGCCATAGGAACTGCAGACACATTTATCCTCTTCTGGCTGGCACAGCAGCCACAGCAGCAGACATGACATAACACAACATAACTGCACACAACCTCTCTCCTGGTTGACAGAGCAACCATAACAGTATTCTCTCCTGGTTGATACAGCAGCCGTAACAGCAGACATGCTATAATCTCTCCCCTACTGGCTGATCAATAGACACAGCTGTGATGCAGCAATCATTCCCACTGTTTTTTGGGTGGAGCTCACATATCCGTACCACACAAAGTAGTGGTCACCAAGCGAGTACCTTGTGACCTGCATGCACAGTGCTATAAATGATCTCAGCTGTCACATAGTCATTATTTACAAACATGGAGCCAGAGAGCCTAAACACCCCATATAGGCTAATTTGCTCTCTCCTCACAATGGCCCACAAAAAAGAGTTCTGGTGTTTAATTGCCCACTGAAAAGCTTCCATAATGCTGATGCCAGAGGCAACTAAGATATGTTGGAGTTTAGATGCTCTTTCCTCATTTGCAGGGACTGAGGAAGCCATCAGGATTCTAAGCCCCATGGTAAGGTAGGAAGAATGGACCTCAATAACTGTGAAGGTAGATTTTCATCAGATATATGCGGACTGATGTAATTGATAAAAAGAAGAGGCAATGTCTTGCTTGTATGAGTTAGAAACTGAGAATCATTCCTGTCTCACCATTTTGTAAGAACCACTCTTTCGGGGAGTCAATTCACTTTAATCTCTCCATTTCCAAAGGTTCTCCCCATAGCTTCAGCACCATGGTTGCTTTCTGGTGGATATTATCAGATATTTTGTAGCATTATTTTATTCTCTTTCTAAATTAGTCAGCTGTTAAATTGTCCTTCCATTAGAAACAAACCCAAAAAGTTAAGACCCAGGAAGGAGTCTGTTTAAAATAACTTAAAGCCTATTTGATGTTGCAATAGCCCAGAGCTTTTGGGGCACCAAGGTGTACAGACTGAAACTTTGATTTTGCAAAAGATTACTGGATTCTATAAAGTACCTTAGCTTAATCTCTTATTCTTTGATAAATTTATACATGAAGGAAAATGTTAAATTATAAGGTGACTGTTGAGTGACAGAGCTTCTTATCTTCTAACAGGGAAGGCAGAAAAGTAATGGGGATAAGGAAGGATGTGGAAGATATGTCCCCTGCACATGAAGCAAGGAAGTGAAATACCACTTAAATAAAAGAGAGGAGAAAATCATGTGCAATACCCTATGTTCTCATTTTGAAACAACCAACAACTGTATTTTGTTAAAGAAAAACTAGAGCCAGGCAGTAGTTAGAGTGGTAAAAACAGATTTCATTCAGGAACTATTGCAAAAGTGGAAAAAAGACCTTAGTATAGCCCCGGATGGAGAGTGGTTATTAGATGAAACATTACTAACAGAAACAGCAGAAGTTGGGGGCTCTGGTTAAGCAAACCTAAGAGAATTTTTATGGAACAAAGGTTGATAGCTTAGAGATCAAAGGAGGGGATGAGGAATTTGATCAGATGTCAATGATGATCAGATTTGGTGTCTGGGTGAAAGATTCTCCATAAACTGACTTGGCAAGATTTTGGCCACAACTGGGCAATGCAGGCCAGGCAAGGAGGGATGCCAAGGTCAAGGCCTAGGGGATGCAGAGGAACCTGACTAAAGTTTTGACAAGGAGATTCTTTACCAGTTTATTCTGTTAGTAGACAATGAGGGTCTCTCATTGACCAAACTCTACTCAGCATCCCTGAACTCTTTTTCAGCTAAGCATAACTTTTGGATTATGTGCATCATCCAATTTTAGTAAGAATCATCCATTTAACTAGAATCCTTTCATCCTTCATATCTGATCACTCTCAACATCTAATAAGGTCCCTCATCCCTCACCATGTCCCAGGTGATGTTCACTCACCCTGGCCTGTCCACTGCAAGAATCTTCTTAGGTCAGTTTAGCCAGAACCCCACTTACCTCTGATGCTCTTAGTAATTTTCTATTCACCAACTCCCTCCATGCTCCTTGGTTATAAATACTCACTTTTCCTTATTGTGTTTGGAGTTGATTCCAACCTGTCTCCCTCACTGTAAGACCCTATTGCAGTGGTCTTTGCACTCATTGTGACAGCCCCATCACTTTGAATGAAATCTTCCTTGCCATGCTACAACAAATGTCATTGAAATTTGTTTCCTTTAATAGACTACAGATGTTATCTTTGGCTAATAATCACAAAATGGGTACAGAATTATCACAGAATGTACAAAGGGTGTACATCATACTTTTCAGAATGAACCATAATCTGGAAATCCAAGCTCTGAACATGGACAGGGCACAGGGCAATTCCAGGGATCTGAGTGGCAGGTGCTAACAACTTGGTTATCTTCTTAGAATTCACATGACAAAATCCATAAACAACAATTTTTGGTCCTGGCATCAATCCATTCAGGTTTCAAATTTCCAGGGTGCCATTCCACTAGGCTAACTGAGGGCAGTGACTCAACTCTTTGCTAAGAGAACATAGAATGACTTAATTTACAGTTTCCAGATAACACACGTTAAGGAAAAGGTGATGGAACATTGTTTTCCAAACGATGACGGGACACTGTTCTTGGAAATTGGGTGAAGGGACTTTGTGGCAAGTCAAGGATCCGGGTTCCTGAACTCTCAGATAGCTGTTTACAGTGCAGATGGTAAGATCAATTTATGAGCTACACTTACTTGAGACATGTACGTACATTACTGGCTTTTGTTAATTTCACTTTTCCCCGCCCTCTTTACAAATTTGTAAAAGAGGATCATTGGTAGAGCCTTAAAGAAACACACTTGAGCTTAAATCTCTACTTCTTATATACTAATTTTTGTGAGCTTGGGCAAGTTAGTTAGAAACTTGGAAAATCAGTTTCTTCTTATATGTAACATGGGTTGATGTAACCCTATCCCAGAGTCTTGGGGATTAAATGTGGCAGTATACATACATTGCTTAGTATAATGCCTAGCACATGATAACCAATCAATATATATGAAAGTCACTGTTTTTCCCCTCTAAGTAACTATTTGTCACCTGAGTTTTAGTCCTTTAAACTTCATCATCATAAATATTTTAATCATCACTACTAAATGATGCCTTTGAACTTTCAAATTTCTGATTGTCTCAGAAATATCATGTTGCAAATGTCTGTTTGAATCAGGATAAACAGGATGAATACATCACAATTGATGTCCTTTAATTTTAATTTATAGATTTCCCCCATGATGATCTCTCTTTATTTTTTGTTTGTTTGCATGTGTTTTATAATAAACTATCCCACTAAGTAATTTAAAAGCATTCTATTGAAAAACAAGGGCTTGAATCATTATCCTGTAAATTTTCTTATAATGTGCATTTTGCTGATTGTTTTGTATGGTATGTATGCTGCTGCTGCTGCTGCTAAGTCACTTCAGTCGTGTCCGACTCTGTGTGACCCCATAGACATCAGCCCACGAGGTTCCCCCGTCCCCAGGATTCTCCAGGCAAGAACACTGGAGTGGGTTGCCATTTCCTTCTCCAATGCATGAAAGTGAAAAGTGAGAGTGAAGTCGCTCAGTCGTGTCCGACTCAGCCACCCCATCGACTGCAGCCCACCAGGCTCCTCCGTCCATGGGATTTTCCAGGCAAGAGTACTGGAGTGGGTTGTCATTGCCTTCTCCATGGTATGTATACTATTTCTTATTAATCATTCGCTGGATTTAGAGTTGATCATGCTCAAATTTAATTTATTATGTAATTTCTTAGCTCCATGCCTGGACTAGCTCTATGCATGGTAAAAGTAAACTCCATGGCCAATTCAGTAGCAAAAAACATCTCTAGGCCCAGATTCTTATCTTAAAAGAGCATTGTCAAAGAAAAGCAGACAGAAATCAAAGAGATTCTGTGGTAGTGGTCCTTGGAAGGAAAGTTATGACCAACCTAGATAGCATATTCAAAAGCAGAGACATTACTTTGCCAACAAAGGTTCGCCTAGTCAAGGCTATGGTCTTTCCTGTGGTCATGTATGGATGTGAGAGCTGGACTGTGAAGAAGGCTGAGCGCCGAAGAACTGATGCTTTTGAACTGTGGTGTTGGAGAAGACTCTTGAGAGTCCCTTGGACTGCAAGAAGATCCAACCAGTCCATTCTGAAGGAGATCAATCCTGGGATTTCTTTAGAAGGAATGATGCTAAAGCTGAAACTCCAGTATTTTGGCCACCTCATGCGAAGAGTTGACTCATTGGAGAAGACTCTGATGCTGGGAGGGATTGAGGGCAGGAGGAGAAGGGGACAACAGAGGATGAGATGGCTGGATGGCATCACTGACTTGATGGGTGTGAGTCTGGGTGACCTCTGGGAGCTGGTGATGGACAGGGAGGCCTGGCGTGCTGTGGTTCATGGGGTCGCAAAGAGTCGGACACGACTGAGCGACTGATCTGATGGGCAGCACTGGAAATTAGTTTAGTTTTTTAATCTTCCCAAATTCCCAAGGAAAAAGAGGCAGAAAAATTGGATAGGAAAACTACAATCTATGGACAACATTTACAATGAAAGTACATAACCAGGTGTTTGTTCTGAAGGTCCTCAAACCGTAAAGAGCTACAATACCTAGATGCTTCTCTGTCCATGCAGAAGAAAGCTGAGGGAAGCAGTAGAACATCTGACTGCCTTGCAGACAGAAGGACCCAGTAGAGTCTGCAGGTACTCACTGCAAAGTGCAGCAGGTAAAATTGAGAACAATTCTGAGAGGAGGTGGCATCCATCATTACTAATAAGGAGAAATAAAGACTCACACTTAACCACAGAGTACTAAGGGAAAAAGGAAATAAAAAAGTAATGACTAAAGACTAAAAAAAAAAAAAAAAAAGATTGAGAAGTGACACTGTTGAATGTAGACAAATGAGATCCAACACAGAAATAATGGGAATCCTTAAAGGAGAAACCAATAATTAAATAGTTAAAATAGAAACAAATAGTTAAAACTATAATTTAATAATTTTTCTTATGTTTAAATAAAATGATTTTAATCTATGTTTTGAAACACTGTGTATCTACAAATATTGATCCAAAATGACCAACATAAAGATATTTCTAGTAAAATGACTGAACATAAAAGGCATCTAGGTAAAAAGAGTCTATGATTTGTAAGAAAAGTAAACTAGGCTACCATCAGACTTGTTGACAACAATGCCAGAAGAAATACAAACTAGCATATTAAAGATACGAAGGGGAAAAAAGAGTATAATTAATCTACAAGAACCCAGAGAATATATTTCTGAGGACTTTACTAGAGAAAGAGCCCCAGAAAACCAAACTATTTAGAGAGCAATTAATAGTGGTGAACATTAAATGTTTAATTACCTATAGAAGAATAAATGAGGGTTAAAAGTGAGTATTTAGATATATAATAGGTTTGTCATCTGACAATGTAGATCTGCTATGACCATTTTAAAAATTATTGAAAAAGGAGATACATATTTTAAAAAATCAAATGTTTCTGGTAATTAGTAATTATAATAGTAGTAGACAACATTGTTATTCTGAGTTTATTGTACATGTAATATGAAGTAACAAATTAGCAATTATGAGATATTCTAATTCTATTACTTCCTGTATTTTTGAATGCCAGACTTTCGCTGTGGAAGAAAAGAAATTCAGACATACTGTAATGAAGGTAAAGTGAAATCCAGTAGTCCCAAATCTAAATTGGAAATACCAATATGAACTCACAAATTGCTTTAACTATTTCTAGATGTAATTACAGCACATTACATATTCAAATATATTTAAATCCATGAATTCATAATCATATTATGAAATATAATTGATGATTCCCTGAGGATGGTGAAGAATCAATTTGCTAGGTTGGAAATTGGGAAATAGAATTAGCGTTTATCTTTCCTAATGAGCTGTGCTGCTGGTTAAGTAAAGAAAAAATGAGAGGAAACATACCTTAATGATGTTCATATATATGGTGATGAAATGAAATGCCATCACTGACAACATGGTAGTCTTATTCAAAAGAATCGAATCCAAGTTTAACTGAACCTCCGATATAGTTGCCAGTTTCCAAGAAATATACAGGACAAAGAGACAGCCTAACCTGGATTTTGAGTTTGAATCAATGAAATCCAAGCTGTGAAAGACTACAGATCAAGTGGCCTGAGTTTTTCCATGGATAAATTATAAGAATAAGAAAAATCGTGTTTTAAAAAAAGACTTAGAACATAAGGAGATCTAAGAAATAAACTGAACTGCAGTATCTTGGGATAGAGATCTAACTGATAAAGCTATAAAGTCACAACAGTTATGCAATGTCTATCCATTTTGAAGTTCAAGTCCTCTTTTCCTTGGCCAATGGGAGCCTGTGTGAGTTGGCTTCTAGCCCTCTTGACATGACCCTAGTAATCTTTGACAACTTTATTGCATTCTGATATGAAAAGATGTTTCAGGCTTAACTTGTACATTTCCTGCCCTAGTGTTGGAATCAGCCCTGTCTCCATAAGGCCCTGGTCCTTTGGGTTAGCAATGCTATTTCAAGACAACAGTCCAGGGGTTGGATTTTAGAACATTTCTGTGAATAAAGCTAAGATTTTTGTTTATGAGGTAAAATGTACCTTGAATTCATACTTTCAATTCAAATTCAGGACTATAACATTTTGTTTTGTATAGTCTTTTCTGTCTGATGTTTGTGTCTACTTTCTCCCATACTGAGTACCTTATCAAGACCAGTTTAGATGATGGTACGTGTGTACTAAGTCGCTTCACTCATGTCTGACTCCTTGTGACCCTATGGACCGTAGCTGGCCAGGCTCCACTGTCCATGAGATTCCCCCGGCAAGAATACTGGAGTGGATTGCCATGCCCTCCTCCAGGGGAATCTTCCTGACCCAGGGATTGAAAACGAGTATCCTGCATCTCCTGCATTACAAGGAGATTCTTTACCACTGAGCCCTTAGATGATGGGGAGCCTTATCCAATAGAGAAGAGGACAGCAGAATGTGCAGATTAAAGACACAGGCTTTGGATTTAGCCTGATTGGGTTCAAATACCCTGGGTGTTAGCCACACCCTTTATAAAATTAAGTATAAAGACAAATAAAATGAAAATATCTTTATCATAGTATGGTTATAAAGATTAAAATTAGCCTGGAAAACAAATGCCTCTTTTGAGGGAGGGTCTTGGGCTTAATAGAAGCACCCAACCTTGCTTGACTTGATAGCTCTTTTCACTTTGAAATATGCTACCAGTGATTTCCTAGCAAACAGGCAACCTTGGGTTAATTGTCTACTTCTGATGTGGTAGGATGGGATAAATCTTATATAAATGAAATAAAAGATAACTTTCATCATTTCTCTTAAAAAACGTGAACATTAATAGCTATTGAATGCAAAAGTGGAGCAGGAGGTCAGGGCTGGAAAGAAAAATAATAGAGGAACTCCTTGATGGTCCGCTGGTTAATAATCTGCCTTTCAAGAGAGGATACATAGGTTTGATCCCTGATGAGGGAAATAAAATCCCACGTCTCAAGGGAACTATTAGTCTGAAAGCTCTAGAGACAATGGGCCACAACTAGAGAGAGAAACTGGTACACCACGGTGAAGAGCCTGCATGCCTCATGAAAGATTCCTGCATGCCTCAACTGAGACTTGATACAGTCAAATAAATAAATACTTAAAGAAAAGAAAATAATACAAAGAAGTTAAACTTTAAACAAGCAAAATGTTATGATTTGAGTTTTCATTGTGTTAAATAATATACTTTACCCAACTTCTGTCTCCATCTTTTCCCGGCATATAACATGCTCTTAATGTTCTATTTTCTGATAGGCATTTCCCTAGATGGTGGCATGTCAGTGTCAAACCCTGTTGAGAAAAAACAGCCCTTAGATCTACATATCTGCTAGTAGGCCAAGTGGACTTTATAACAGTTTAGAAGTAGAGCCCCTGCTCTGTGTACTTCCCATTCACAGGAGAGCAATTGAGTGTGCGGGGAGACCCTGAACCATTGTCCTCCACCCAACCATCCCCACAGGCACTCACACTCCTGGGATAAGAGTAATGGTCTTGCAGCAACCCCAAGAAACTGTTAAGGCTAAGTTTTTCTTCATGGCTTTATTCACTTCTAGGAGGCAAGCACAAACTTAGCCAAAATCTTCAAGTTGCTGTGCTCCCTAGCACTAGGATGGTTTATATTTTGGAGAGTGGAGAGCAAGACACTGGGAGTTGCTTGACCAAGATAGAAATAAACAGGTAATCAGAAGCTATATTGTTTCTTTTTTTTTTTTTTTTTTGTCTTCGTTTTAAGAAGCATCATCCACAGTGTCTCTCAATGGTTCTCAATCCCAAAATGTTATTCCTGCCCAGAGAGTACATGATGAGATTTCTGGCTTTCACAGTGACTGGAGAAGAAAAAGCATCATACACTAGGAGAATGCTAACCATCCTGAAAGCAGGGAAACATGCTAAAGATGGAATGTAGTCCCTCTAAAGGAAGAACTATGCCACCCAGAATGTCCCCAAGACAAAATTGATATGTAAAAAAAAATTGAATTTCTTTCAGTTACTTGACACAAACCTTGATCTTTTAATGTTCTTTCCCACTGCGAGTTTTTCTTAAATCCCAAAGGACCTTATATGTGTATCGGAATGCTTCATTTTAGGCTGATCAGAAGGACTGCACTAAAGCAGACATTAGTGCACAGGAAGCAAAATAATAAGCTTGGTGCTTCTCCATCAGTAGGCTTAGATCTCCAGGGGAAGAATGAATTTTTTTCCTCTTCCATATTCATTTCAAAAATCTTCAACGGACAGAAGCAGTTTTCAGAAATTATCTTGTCATGACACAAATTGATGTTGCTGCTGCTGCTGGTAAGTCGCTTCAGTTGTGTCCGACTCTGTGTGACCCCATAGTCGGAAGCCCACCAGGCTCCCCCGTCCTTGGGATTCTCCAGGCAAGAAGACTGGAGTGGGTTGCCATTTCCTTCTCCAATGCATGAAAGTGAAAAGTGAAAGGGAAGTCGCTCAGTCGTGTCAGACTCTTAGCGACCCCATGGACTGCAGAATACCAGGCTCCTCCGTCCATGGGATTTTCCAGGCAAGAGTACTGGAGTGGGGTGCCATTGCCTTCTCCAAATTGATGTTAGAAATCTGCAAATAAGTAATACCCATAAGTAATATCCATAGTAACCATGTATAGCACAAATTGATTAGTTACTACTTTTGTATGAAAGCAGCAATAATAATGGAATGGTTATCATTAATGATTTAATTGCTTTTAGAATTGAGATATCAAATATTAGAACTAAGTTTAAAATCTAGTTTTGTGAAAATGCATCCTTTTATATTTGGTTCTACAGTTATTATTTTCCAAATTATAATGATATCTTTACTTATCTTCCTACTGTTCTTATATGTTTATGATCTTTTCATCAGTATGTTATGAATTTTTAAGAGTATATAGATATATAATAATATATCAAGGAGATGGATAATTGTACACATTTGGCTTATAACACATTGTCCTTTCAAATAATTTTTAAGCTTGGGAGTAGTATTGTCTTGTAAACACTTGCTCCTTTCGGAGCAGTTACTGATCCACAGTACCAACCTGTATCATAGAATTTGAATTCTGAAAGGACTGTGTGAGGCCATTTTTGATATTTGGGTAGAGTATAAGCTTTCAGAGAAACTGGCATAGCCATTCCAGGGAGAAGGAAGCACATGAAGCTTTGGGGACCTCTGATGTACCATATCTCCTGATAGTCCCACTTCCTCTAGAATCTGATCTTTCCCAGGGACCTGCTTTAATCACTAGACTGTGCCAGTTCCAAGTCTAAATCTACTACTTAGCATGCTGAAGCTACTGCTTATGCATTTGGCGGAAGTCAGTCACCATTTAAGAAATCCTTCTTTCTGAGACCACCGTGCTGTGAGAAAGTCCAAGCAGAACACATGAAGAGGCCACATTAAAGAGAATCAGGAAGCCAACTGATAGCACCAAGGAACCAGCTGTGGGATCCTGGTAGAGCAGTGCCCACCAGTCTGCAGCACAGCCGACTGCCTCAGCTGGTGCCATATGAAGCAGAGACCTACCTCCTTTATACTCTGTTCAGGCTCCAGATCCACAGAATTGAAAGCAAACACAATGGCTGCTGTTTTAAGCTATTAAACTCCGGGAGTACTTTGTTATGCAACAATAGATAACTAACACAGCTTAAAGCATATGAGACATTCAAGGAACAATAAATGCTTGTGTTTGGCCTGAAAGATTTCCTGATGGGTGGGACAGCTTGATATGCAGAGAAAATTAAGAATGTGGACATTAGCCTGCATATATATATAGGAGGTAAAAAGTGCTTCTAGAAGTTTCTACAAATCCTTTAGGTGAAAAGTGGCACAATCTTATACAACTAGAAGTTGACCATGAGGAGTATCCATCAGCGAATGCCAGCAAAACCCCAAGTGGTCTTGGGGATATGCCACAGCTGACGCTCTCCTTGGAGACCCTCTCAGCACAGCAGGACCACTCCCAAGTCTCCGTGGACAAGGCTGTAAATATGAGGGAAAATAATCTCAGGCTTGCCAGACATGAGTCACAGGCACCAATTTCAGGTATTTTATGACAAAGGGGGTGCTGAGCGACTATGTACTTGATATATGTCATCTCAAGAAGACAAGCAATTATCAGACACATGCTAAGGTGCAAACAGAAATCTCAGGGGGAGAAAAACATCCCCTGAGTTTTCTTTTGCTAAAGGATACACAATTTGGGAATTGGCAGTAAGAGAAATTGGAGACTAACTTTTGTAGTTCCACAGTGAATATAGTGTTCACAATGTCATTACAACAAGAGGCTCTTTCTGTGAGATGGATTAGATCACAGGTGATACTCTGCCATTAGGAAAAAACAAATGTGTCCTTCTGCATCTATGAAGTTCTGTATATGTGTGCATGTATTTGTGTGTCTAAATCACATGGGTGTAAATTGAAGGATGATGCTGTCTTTAATATGTATCCTGCTCTACTCCACCAATTGCCTGTCTTGTTAATCCAAATATTACAGAGACAACTTGCTTGCAGAGAAAAATGTTTAGGGCAGCTCCTCATGTCAAACCACTCAGCTTCTGGGGAAAATTTAAATCTTAAAGTGAAGCCTTTTTGAAAAACTGAGTTTTCAATATCAAGATAGAAATGGCTACAATTCCTACGTTTCCTGATGACCAAACTACTAGAACACAGAAGGGAGCTTTTACTAACAGGTCATCAGGATTGGGTCAGAGAAATCAAGCCTATAGCAAGAACCCAGTCCAGAAGCTTAATTTTATCCAGATTGTGGGAACAAATATCAGTGACTGTTCATTCAAAAAATTCTGCCTCTAGTAACTCATTACTTGATGTACTATATGTACATTCATATTTAGAAAAATTTAAAAATCATGGACCAAGATAATCCAAGCCAATTTCAGTGTATTCATGACATCTCAGGGAAAGAGAGGCAGATTGGATAAGTTCACCAACTTTTTAATTTAGGGAGGATTTCTCAAATGTCTCAAATTCTGTTACTGAGAATCTGAACTTTGCGTAATGCTGGTATTACATTACCTTACTATACAGGGAAGAGAAAATAGATATCAGGTAAATTGAAATGCTAGAGTAAACTGCAACCTCCAAGAAGTGAGCACCCTCCATAGAGCAAACATCAGAGCAGTGGAATCAGGGTCTTGCCTGTTGAGGAGAAAGATGCGACTGGCTGGAGTTGGGGTGGAGACTGGCGAGTGGCTGAAACCGAGTTTCAGACTGTCAACCTGATCTGTTTCTTTTCTTGTCTTGCTCTGTTCTTGCAGAAGGCACCACCGGACAAACTGCCATCAGGCTCCTGGAACCTTGCGATGGGTGGTGGGGAAACACCTCTGGTGTTTGAGTATCTTTCTCTAGTGGGGCATTTTTTTAAATGTTTTCCCCTTATTATTAACAACTTCTTCCACCTCCATCCAGAAATGTAGGCCAAAAGCCTGTTTAGCTACTTTTTGCCTATTCATCACCTTCAAGAAATTTTAATACAATTGATATACATCTGCTTATGTGTTGTATACCATTGTGCTTTATACATACTAAGCATGAATCTTACTCATTTTATTACCTGAATCTTAAAAATAACTAAACACAAATTTTAAGTTCAAATTTAAAATAAAAATTAAAATCTATATCTTAAAATTTTATTTATTTTTAATTGAACAATAGTTGATTTACAATATTGTGTTAGTTTCAGGTACACAGTTAAGTGATTTAGTTATATATATACATATATATGTATATATTTTTTCAGATTATTTTCCATTATAGATTATCAAAAGATATTGATTATAGTTCCCCATTGTACAGTAAATCCTTGGTGAGAAGCTATAACATTTCATTTAACTTGATTATCTGAACAAGTTTTAATATAATTTATGTAAATTGCAATGTGTATTAGTTACATATAAATACATAAAATAGTATTGTACACATTTTAAAAATCATTCAAAACTTTATTTTCTCAGCAAGAATAAAATAATTTAAAAATTTAATTTCTTAAAAGTGTAGCAAAATGAACTTCTCATTTGATATGAGAGGATAACTTTAAATTCTTTCAGACATTACCAATTGTTTTTTATTTTCATCACTTGACATAATTAATGGTGGGCTAAATAATAGTTTTAAAATAAAATGATGAAGTCTAAACATTTTTATTTGAATTCTCAATGCCCTCAAAGCTAAAGTGGCATATAAGATTGCTGAGATCAAACAAACATGGTCCACAGAGGAGATAAGGGGCACAGGCTGACTCTTGCACCGTGTGACTCATATGGAACAGCTGATGGAAAACCTCCCACTCACAGGCATCGATTTGCCACAGCCTTGTAACCTGACTTCGCATATGTTTTGGATCAATGCCATTAATATCAGCATTGCTGTGTGTTATCCAAGAAAACCCAATGACAGAAATGAAATATTAAGGAATAAGATTTTACTTGGCAAGCCTGGCTTCAAAGAGCCACAAATCATTGTAATATCTAATAATTTCTCCCTCATAAAAACAAGCTTTCAGTCCTTTAGGAGTAGCATTGCCCCTCTTGAAAATGCATATCTGCATTATTAAAGTGCTTGAATTGCTACTTATATTTATCAAAAATGATTAAACTTTTTTGGGTCAAAAGAAAGATTACTTAAATGCTGAATATTTTCCCTATCCCCTAAAATAAAGTAAAATAAACAGCTATTTGATCACTTAACTTAAAAAACTGATCTTGGATGCAGTCTCCATTTGGATTATAATTCATTGATCAAAAAATAAATCCTCACCTTTATTTTGAAGTTAACTCCTGTTCCCTAGGAATCTTGGACCATCACATTGAACCATTTTTCCCTCCTGAACTGCCCTCCTTCAAGTATGATATCTCTTAGAACTCTCAGTCTTCCAACCCTAAGGTCACTTATTCTCTCAACCCTTTTGTTGGAAGGCCTTGGGCAACCACGTTTCCTCTCTAGCCTGCATGCCTTAGTTAAAGGCACTTGAACTCATCTCTCGCCAGGACCCTTAGTACCCTCAGTACCTTGTTTTCCCACAGCCGTCAATTCTACAAATCCTACTTGATACCAGTGTTGTCACCTATTGTCTCATAGCAGCTGAGTCCTATAAAAAAGTCCACAGCTCTGCTGATGGACGCTACTCTTAATTTGGGGTTTCTACACTTGCCTGGGTCTTGGCTAAAATCTGGGAGATAGATGCCATTTTGTTTGTATTTTACAAAGGCTGGGGCACAGACAGGTTAATTGATTTACCCTAAGTGACACAGCAAGTAAGTGTCTGAGCAAGATTAGAATACAGGCATCCTGATCCTAAGGTCTGTGCACTTAACTGCATTGACTATTTAGGAACTATTTGCTAAACTTTTAGGTAAGTAGAGCAACCTATACAACAATTTATTCCTTAGAGGATTTATGGTCATCCTGTGAAGAAAGCTGAGCACCGAAGAATTGATGCTTTTGAACTGTGGTGTTGGAGAAGACTCTTGAGAGTCCCTTGGACTGCAAGGAGATCCCACCAGTCCATTCTGAAGGAGATCAGCTCTGAGTGTTCTTTGGAAGGACTGATGCTAAAGCTCAAACTCCAATACTTGGGTCACCTCATGCGAAGAGTTGACTCATTGGAAAAGACTCTGATGCTTGGAGGGATTGAGGGCAGGAGGAGAAGGAGACGACAGAGGATGAGATGGCTGGATGGTACCACGGACTCAATGGACACGAGTTTGGGTGAACTCCGGGAATTAATGATGGACAGGGAGGCCTGGCGTGCTGTGATTCATGGGGTCGCAAAGAGTCGGACACGACTAAGCGACTGAACTGAACTGAACTGATTGCTTAGAAAGCAGTGGAAAACTGACAAGAAGAATTAGGGATTTTGAGTTCTGCTGGGTTTGATCCCTATCTTTTTTCCCTTAAAAAACAAACAAACAAACTATTTTTGACTTTTGAAAGTCTTACATTTTCATAGGACCCATATTTTGTAGGGAAGTTTTGGAAAATGAAAATAGTGAAAGACTGTGAAAAGATATTCAGCCCAAATGTTCCACCTGAATAAGGTCAGAAAGCAGCCTCTGACGTAATCTTTCCTATTAGGAGATTAAAATAGAGAACAGAGGATTCTGGTTAGGACACAAATCCCTTGTGAGAACACAGGGAGACTCTTTCTTCATCTGTTTCTTAGTACTCTTTGGTTTCTGATTTTAGAGAAATTTGCATCCACACCAGTGCTGCTGCTGCTGCTGCTGCTAAGTCACTTCAGTCGTGTCCGACTCTGTGCGACCCCATAGACGGAAGCTCATCAGGCTCCCCTGTCCCTGGGATTCTCCAGGCAAGAACACTGGAGTGGGTTGCCATTTCCTTCTCCAATGCATGAAAGTGAAAAGTGAAAGTGAAGTCGCTCAGTCGTGTCCAACTCTCAGCTACCCCATGGACTGGAGTCCACCAGGCTCCTCCGTCCATGGGATTCTCCAGGCAAAAGTACTGGGGTGGGGTGCCATTGCCAGTGCTAGAAAGTATCATTTAGGGTTTGTTTTTATTATATTTTTTTCCAAATGATGAATTGCAGGCTTCCAAGAGAGCTGCTGTTACTTTGATAAATTGCCCTTCATTTTGCCATATATAAAGAAAGAGTGTTTGACTAAACTGTGAATAAATTTTCACCATTATTCAAAAAGAGTATACTGGCTAAAGAAAAGTAGCTAGTGGAAAATTCAAGACTCTCTGCTGGTCAACCAACAGCAGGTTGAAGGTCTGGTCCCCATACTGAGTACAGATCAAAGAACAGTTTTATCTGAGAATATCATCCCATGGCAAAGTTAAATAAATTTCCCATCTGCTTTCAAATATTATTTCAAAAAAGTAGTTCAGAGTAAAACTTCAACTATCAGTGGCTGCCCAGATGTGAGACTTCTGCAAAGTTAGGTGAGTCTGATTGATTGGATAGTGATTTAAATGAACTCTAATACAATAGTGATATGATGGTAGCTCAAAAGGTGAAGAATCTGCCTGCAATGCAGGAGACCTGGGTTCAATCCTTGGGTCAGGAAGATCCCCTGGGGAAGAGAATGCCAATCCACTCCAGTAATCTTGGCTGGATAGATCATGGGGTTGCAAAGAGACAGACATGACTGAGTGACTCACACAATAACAACTAGATTAACAGACTTCTTCCTACTGTACTACCTTCCTTCCAACCTCCAGATGAGTCCATAAGTCTGCTACATGTATAATACATTTTAGCTATATGGGGATATACATAGTTTTTTTAAATGTAAGTACACATACATATATACATGTTATAATCATGTATATACTATATAAAGCCAGACTGAAAAAGCAGCACTGCACAGCACTCTCAAGTTCATGACCAGTGCCAAAGCTGATAGTGAGACCAGCCTGAAATGCCTCCAGTCCGTTTCCCAGCAGTAGAGTGTTGATAGAGTCAGGGCACATCTAGCAGGACCATAGCTATTTAGCGACCTGCCTAAACAAAAAAGGCAACTTTGCCTATTTGAGAATTTACCTGCATGGATTGGTGTTCCTGGATGTTCAGAGTTATGACAGTGATGTGCAAGGCAAAGAAGTTGAGTCTTCTGAACAAAGTATAAGAAAGAATGAAAGAACTCAATCAAGACAGTATTGAACGGGTAAAGCGCTTCCCACCCACAGTTAGAGGAGGGGACATCAACACAGAATGGTCCTCTGCAGATGGCTGTCTGGTTGAGTACAACACAGATAAAGTGGTGAATGATGAAGACCTTACCAGAACATTGGAATTTTACACTCAAAATAATTTGGAACTATTCTCTTCTTCAGTGGTGATGCTAGTATTACATCCCTACCCCAATCATGTAACAAAGTGACAATATGTTCGATTATGCTTTCTTGACAGATACCACCATTGTGGATTTCTCCAGGTTTGTTCATGTTACTGTTATTTTATTTTGAGAAACCCATTTATATTGGATTAACCTGTGGCTTGTCTGGGCTTTCATGTTTTATAGTAGAGACATAAAAATTTCTTGATACTCTTTTTCTTTTCTTATTTTTCTTTGTGATTAGTGTTTGAATTGTAATTCAAAAGAAAATGTAATTGGATATTTTTTGTAATTGTTTATTTTTTATTGAAGTATTTTCAATTTACAATGTTGTGTTGGTTTCTGCTGTGCAGCAAAGTGATTCAATTATACACATATATAAAATATATATTTTCTTTATTTACCTTCTCTTCCATTATAGATTATTGAATCTATTTCCCTGTTCTATACAGTAGGTCCTTGTTGCTTATATTAATTTCTTATATTTTAAGAAATCTTTTTGTTATGGAAAATTTCAAACCCAAGTAGACAAAATAGTATGATGAACCCACATAGACTCACCACTGAATGTCAACAATGATCAACTCCTGGCCAATCTTATTTCCTCTCTACTGTGGCTCTATTTTCTTCCTCACTATTCTTTTGAACTAACTCTGTGGTCATATTTCATTTGGAAACATAGTAGTTGCTTTCTAATTATCAAATCAAAATGGACTAAAGACCGAATTTTCTTCACACTGACTAAGTATATATGTGTATAATCTATGTAGGTAAATATTGTGTTGGGTATTGGATGAATGGCTTCCCAGGTGGCTCAGTGGTAAAGAATTTGCCTGCCAGTGCAGGAGATGCAGAAGACATGGGTTCATTCCCTGGTTCAGAAAGATCTCCTGGAGGAGGAAATGGCAACCCACTCCAGTATTCTTGTCCGAAGAATCCCACAGAGGAGTCTGGTGGTCTAAAGTCCAAAGGGTCTCAAAGAGTTGGGCACAACTGAGCATGAGCATGGACAAAATATATAAATATATGGAGATACATATATACATATATTCTTTTTGGGATCTTTTTTCCTTATAAGTTACTGCAAAATACTGATTATAGTTTCCTGTGCTATACAATAGGTTCTTGTTGGTTGCTGCTGCTGCTAAGTCGCTTCAGTCGTGTCCGACTCTGTGCAACCCCATAGACGACAGTCCACCAGGCCCCACTGTCCCTGGGATTCTCCAGGCAAGAACACTGGAGTGGGTTGCCATTTCCTCCTCCAATGCATAAAAGTGAAAAGTGAAAGGGAAGTCACTCAGTCGTGTCCGACTCTTAGCAACCCCATGGACTGCAGCCTATCAGGCTCCTCCGTTCATGGGATTTTCCAGGCAAGAGTACTGGAATGGGGTGCCATTGCCTTCTCCCTCTTGTTGGTTACCTAGCTCATATATACTAGTGTATATATGTTAATCCCAAATTCCTAGTTTATCCTCCTCTTTCTCTGTTGTTAACCATAAGTTTGCTTTCTATGTTTGTAGGTCTATTTCTATTTGTAAATAAGTTCATTTGTATCATTGTTTTTAGATTCCATGGATAAGAGATATCATATGATATTTGTCTATCTCTGTTCAGCTTGCTTCACTTAGTATAATAAGCTCTGAACATGCACATGCTGTTGCCTCAGTCATGTCTGATACTTGGTGACCCCATAGACTGCAGCCCACCAGGCTTCTCGACCCACGGGATTTTCTAGGCAAGAATACTGGAGTGGGTTACCATGTCCTCCTCCAGGGGATCTTCCCAATCCAAGGATTGAACCCAGGTCTCCTATATCTCCTGTGTTGGCAGATGGGTTCTTTATCATTAGCACCACCTGGGAAGTCTATGATAATTTTTAGGTCCATCTGTATTGCTGAAAATGGTATTGTTTGCTGTTGTTTAGTTGCTAAGTTGTGTCCAACTCTTTGTGACCCCATGGACTGTAGCTTGCCAGGCTCCTCTGTCCATGGAATTTTCCAGGGAAGTATTCTGGAGTTTGTTGCCATTCCCTTCTCCAGGGGATCTTGCTGACCCAGGGGTCAAACCCATGTCTCCTGCTGTGGTGGCAGGCAGAATCTTTACAATTGAATCACCTGGTAAGCTGCAAATGGCATTATTTAATTCTTTTCATGGCTGAGTAATATTCTATGTAGATGTATATCACATCTTCTTTATCCATTCATCTGTTGACTGCTTGATTGCTTCGATGTCTTGGCTATTGCAAATAGTGTTGTGGAGGATACTAGGGTGCATGCAGCTTTTCAAATTATAATTTTCTAAAGATATATGCCCAGGAGTGAGATCCTAGATTGTATGGTAGCTGTACTGTTAGATTTTAAAGAAACCTTCATATTGTTCTCCATAGTGGCTGTACCAGTTTATATTCCCACCAAGAGTACGTGAGGGTTCCTTTTTCTCCACACCCTCTCCAGCATTTATTGAATGTAGAATTCTTGATAATGGCCATTCTGACCCATGTGAGGTGATAACTCATTGTAGTTTTGATTTGCCTTTCTTTCCATATTATAACACTGTTTCTTTTTTGTGTCATTATGAGTTTATGATCTCATCAATTTAACTTATCATTTATTATTATTATTATTTTGATGCTCACTCAAATTGTCAAAATTTGGTTGTGTACTTTCAGCTTTTACAATGACAAACAGCCTTAAAGGGTAAGAGCTCTATCTTTCCTGAAAACAACGTAACTTTTCACTGCCATGTGCTCTGGAGTAAAAGACTCATTAAGAAGTTCTGATTTCTTTCAGGAGAGAAGAGGATTAGAGATGAAAATCTGAAGTCATGAAGACTTAGAGAGTTGGATGAAGTACTGAGGTTGCTGTAGCTATTGCGTTAGGCTGTTTTTTGTGTCACCAAGTTGAAAGGATGATTCTATTTAACATTTTTAGCACACATTGATTTTATAATTTTACATACTATGTTTTACTTATAAGAGAATAAATGTTTTTATCTTTGAGAAAGACTCTCTTCTTTGAGGATACCTGTGGTGGTTTTGCTTCCCTCTGCCATCTCTGTTAAAGGACAAAGGATAAAGAGGAGGCAGAGAGTTGAGGACACACACACACTCACAAACACACATCACACTCACACACACATGATCTTCCTCAGACACATGCTGATATGTATACACACATAATCACATTCACCTACATTCACATTCACACAACACCATGCTTACACACAATCACACATACACACACAGAGTCAGTCATACTCAGATACAATGATCCCTTGGCTACACTTCTCCTAAATAGCAGAAGGTTGATCTTTCAAAAACATGTAGGAGAGCCTCAGCAATTTGAATTCATATTAAATTTCAGATTCAGGGGATTAACAGTTTTCAGTTTTCACAAGTCAGGTAGGTGCTTCTGACTACAGAGTGTTAGTCATAGGAGTAGGTTTTATTATTCCTTCAGTCATGATGAAAAGTGTTTCCTAGAATGTGTCTAGTTTTACCACTAATCACCTCCTATCACACAGATTATAGAAAACATCCAGGTTTTGTCTGAGGTTTGTAAAATGTATCTCAGTGTGGATGAAAAGCTGACATCTGTATTTTATCAACCATCTCATTTCTCTTCCTGCCATAGTGAATCCTTGGATCTGTAAACATTACAGAACTTTTATTCATTTCAATTTTTTTGTTGTTGTTGTGGTAGTCACATAATAAAGTATATACTATTTTAACCATTATAATTCAGTGACAGTATATATTCACACTGTTGTATAACTCACCATCATCCATCTCCTGGATTTTTAACCTTCCTAAACTGAAATTCTGTCCCCATTAAACACTAAGTTCCCTTCCCTCTTCCACCCTTCGACTACCGCTGGCATCTTCCAGTGTATCTTCTGACTGACTGTATGAATTTGACTATTCTAGGTAAGTCATATAAATGGAATCAAACAGTATGTGTCTGCAGGTAATATGTATTGGGGCTTTCCAGGTGGCTCAGACACTTAAAAAATATCTAACTGCAAAGCAGGAGACCTGGGTTTGATCCTTAGTTCAGGAAGATTCCCTGGAGAAGGTAATGGCTGCCCACTCCAATATTCTTGCCTGGAAAATTCCATGGACAGAGGACCCTAGCACACTATAGTCCATGAGCTTGTAAAGAGTCAGACACAACTGAATGATTAACACACACACAACATATACTAGAATGCCTTTTTAAGGTTAACTTAATATAGACTCCACAAACAGATTGTATCTTTTTTTTTTTTTTTTACCCCTGGACTATACAGTAGGTTCTCATTAATAATCTATTTAATGCATAGTAGAGTATATATATCAGGGAAGGCAATGGCACCCCACCCCAGTACTTTTGCCTGGAAAATCCCATGGAAGGAGGAGCCTGGTAGGCTCCAGTCCATGGTGTCGCTAAGAGTCAGACACGACTGAGCGACTTCACTTTCACTTTTCACTTTCATGCATTGGAGAAGGAAATGGCAACCCACTCCAGTGTTCTTGCCTGGAGAATCCCAGGGACAGGGGAGCCTGGTGGACTGTCATCTATGGGGTTGCACAGAGTCGGACATGACTGAAGTGACTTAGCAGTAGCAGCAGCAGCAGAGTATATATATGGCAGAAGGCAATGGAACCCTACTCCAGTACTGTTGCCTAGAAAATCCCATGGAAGGAGGAGCCTGGTAGGCTGCAGTCCATGGGGTTGCTAAGAGTCAGACACTACTGAGTGACTTCACTTTCACTTTCCACTTTCATGCACTGGAGAAGGAAATGGCAACCCACTCCAGTGTTCTTGCCTGGAGAATCCCAGGGATGGGGGGGCCTGGTGGGCTGCAGCCCATGGGGTCACACAGAGTCGGACACGACTGAAGCGACTTAGCAGCAGCAGCAGAGTAGACGACATATGTCAAGTTTTGTTGATGTTGTTAAAACTCAACTTTCATAAAACTAAGATCATGGCATCTGGTCCCATCACTTCATGTCAAAGAGACGGGGAAACAATGGAAAGAGTGACAAACTATTTTCTTGGGCTCCAAGATCACTGCAGATGGTGACTGCAGCCATGAAATTAAAAGACAAGACACTACTTGCTCCTTGGAAGAAAAGCCATGACCAACCTAAACAGCATTAAAAAGCAGCGACATTACTTTGCCAACAAAGGTCTGTCTAGTCAAAGCTGTAGTTTTTCCAGTAGTCATGTATGGATGTAAGGGTTGGACCATAAAGAAAGTTGAGCACTGAAGAACTGATGCTTTTGGACTGTGGTGTTGGAGAAGACTCTTGAAAGTCTCTTGGACTGCAAGATCAAATCAGTCCATCCTAAAGGAGATCAGTCCTGAATATTCATTGGAAAGACTGATGCTGAAGCTGAAGCCACAATACTTTGGCCACCAGATGTGAAGAAATGATTCATTGGAAAAGATCTTGATGCTGGGAAAGACTGAAGGCAGGAGGAGACAAGGAGGACAGAGGATGAGATGTTTGGTGGCATCACAGAATTGATGGACATGAGTTTGAGCAAGCTCTGGGAGTTGATAATGGATAGGGAAGCCTGGGGAGGATGAGATGGCTGGATGGCATCACTGACTCGATGGGTATGAGTCTGGGTGACCTCCGGGAGCTGGTGATGGACAGGGAGGCCTGGCGTGCTGCGGTTCATGGGGTCGCAAAGAGTCGGACACGACTGAGTGACTGATCTGATCTGATCTGATCTGAGGGAAGCCTGGCGTGCTGCAGTCCATGGGGTCACAAAGAGTCGGACACAACTGAGCAACTGAAATTAGTGTATATATGTCAATCCCCACCTTTAGCTCTAAATTTCTTGTCTATCCTCAGAGACAGATGTTACCCTCCCCATTTTGTTTGTGAGAAAGCTAGGGTGAGATAGGTTAAGGCCCAAGCCTCTTATAGAAGGAGTACAAAACACACTAATTTCACTTTCTTTGGCATTTTTTCACCATCCTTACCTTTTCGTAAAACCAATGGAACCAACTGGAACCTACCAACTCATGACTTGTTCATACCTATTGGGCTTTAATCCTAGTAAATTACCCCTTTGTACAATTGAAAGAATCATACCTAAGTGGCTCATATCACATATTTTGTAAAGGAAAGGGTTTCTGGACATGCTTGACCCCAAATGAGTAAAGATGAGTAAAACAAATTTTAAGCCATTCACTGAGGCTAGATGATTAGCTCGTCTTGTAGTGAAATACCTTAGAATCAAATATTATGGAACTCAAAATGTCACCGAACTATCTGGGAAAGGAAGCTCCATTGATTCCTAGAAAATGGTTAAAGGATCTGCCCAGAGCAATTGTGTCATTGAATTGATTTCAATTTTTTCAAAGTGACAGTTTTGTACAAAATGTACAGCATTTAGTTCTATATACTTTTTAAAATTCTCTGTAATATTTTGCTGTTGGCCAGGTACTATTTTAGGTATAGTAGCTACAGCCAGAAGTTAGTATAGAGGACAGAAATATCTGTGTTCATCAAGTTCCCATTCTGATGAGAGGAAACAGACAATAAATGAGATAAATAAATAAAACATGGAATAGGTGAGATGTGGAGAAATAAAGCAGATAACAAAGGTGAGGAAAACTGAGAGAGTTTGCAACTGTAAAAGGTTGGTCCGAGAAGGGCCTTATTGAGAATGTGAAGCTTGAACAATGACTTGAGCTGTTGAGAGAATGGGGCTTGCAGATATATGGGCAAAGAGCTTTTCAGACAGAAGGAACAGCAAATGCAAACACTTGTGAGATGCTGCCTGATGTGTTTAAGCATCAGCAAAGAAACCAGAGTTGCTGCAGTAGAGTGAGCAAGCAGAAGAGAAAATACACAGCTAATGGGGACTGAATTACATGGAGCCTTGTAAAGTCATGATGAGGTTCTTTGTTTAAGATGGGAAAATCATGGCTGTGTTTAAGCAGAAAAGTGACTGTTAGAAACTGTGAAGGATCTGAGCTTTAACTCTACTTACAAATTAACAAGTCATCCTGCCACAGTGCTGACTGAGTCTCAGACCATTATTACTTGCAACAAAATCAATAGCTATGGAAGAAGCATCTGATGATGGTCCCATGACCAAAGCTCAGCAAGGCAAGGGGATGAGGGCCCTTTGTAACCGAAATGGGAAGCAGGGTTCATCTGAAGCATAGACAATTATGAGCTTTCATAGGGCTCCTATATATCCTGTTTTTTCCTTTTCTCCTTTTCAAAGTGAGAGATTGTTCATAACCATGAAAAGGAAGCAGATATCTTTGGGAAGAGGGTAGTAGGAATTTATTACTATTACCACAGGATATAACAGTTAGAACTGGTCATGGAACAACAGACTGGTTCCAAATAGGAAAACGAGTACGTCAAGGCTGTATATTGTCACCATGTTTGTTTAACTTATATGCAGAGTACATCATGAGAAATGCTGGACTGGAAGAAACACAAGTTGGAATCAAGATTGCCGGGAGAAATATCAATAACCCCAGATATGAAGATGACACCACCCTTATGGCAGAAAGTGAAGAGGGGCTAAAAAGCCTCTTGATGAAAGTGAAAGTGGAGAGTGAAAAGGTTGGCTTAAAGCTCAACATTCAGAAAACGAAGATCATGGCATCTGGTCGCATCACTGCATGGGAAATAGATGGGGAAACAGTGGAAACAGTGTCAGACTTTGTTTTTCTGGGCTCCAAAATCACTGCAGATGGTGACTGTAGCCGTGAAATTAAAAGACGCTTACTCCTTGGAAGGAAAGTTATGACCAACCTAGATAACATATTCAAAAGCAGAGACATTACTTTACCAACAAAGGTTCGCCTAGTCAAGGCTATGGTCTTTCCTGTGGTCATGTATGGATGTGAGAGCTGGACTGTGAAGAAGGCTGAGCACCAAAGAATTGATGCTTTTGAACTGTGGTGTTGGAGAAGACTCTTGAGAGTCCCTTGGACTGCAAGAAGATCCAACCAGTCCATTCTGAAGGAGATCAAGCCTGGAATTTCTTTAGAAGGAATGATGCTAAAGCTGAAACTCCAGTATTTTGGCCACCTCATGCAAAGAGTTGACTCATTGGAGAAGACTCTGATGCTGGGAGGGATTGAGGCAGGAGGAGAAGGGGACAACAGAGGATGAGATGGCTGGATGGCATCACTGACTCGATGGATGCAAGTCTGAGTGACCTCCGGGAGCTGGTGATGGACAGGGAGGCCTGGCGTGCTGCAGTTCATGGGGTCACAAAGAGTCGGACACGACTGAGCGACTGATCTGATCTGATCTGATCTGACCACAGGATATCTCTGAGATGGTAGGTTACTAAACATCTTTGGAGGAACTTATAGAATACCGTTTATTCTTCAAATGTGTCTTTGTTCAGAAGATCCAAATTTTGCAGAAATAAAAGAAACATGGAGAATTGCCTCCTAATAGTGATACTGCATAAATTTTTACCTGCTAATTGTTTGGGTTTTTTCCACAGTAATACTGCAGCATGGCTAACAAAAACTGTATATATTTAAGATATGCAAAGTGATATTTTGATATATAAAGACATTATAAAATGATTCCCACAGTCAAATTAATTAACACATCCATCAACATACATCAGATCAGATAAGATCAGTCACTCAGTCGTGTCCGATTCTTTGCGACGCCATGAATCAAAGCACGCCAGGCTTCCCTGTCCATCACCAACTCCTGGAGTGCACTCAGACTCACATCCATCGAGTCAGTGATGCCATCCAGCCATCTCATCCTCTGTCGTCCCCTTCTCCTCCTGCCCTCAATCCCGCCCAGCATTAGAGTCTTCTCCAATGAGTCAACCCTTCGCATGAGGTGGCCAAAATACTGGAGTTTCAGCTTTAGCATCATTCCTTCCAAAGAAATCCCAGGGCTGATCTCCTTCAGAATGGACTGGTTGGATCTCCTTGCAGTCCAAGGGACTCTCAAGAGTCTTCTCCAACACCACAGTTCAAAAGCATCAATTCTTTGGCATTCAGCCTTCTTCACAGTCCAACTCTCACATCCATACATGACCACAGGAAAAACAATAGCCTTGACTAGACAAATCTTTGTTGGCAAAGTAATGTCTCTGCTTTTAAATATGCTATCTAGGTTGGTCATAACTTTCCTTCCAAGGAGTAAGCGTCTTTTAATTTCATGGCTGCAGTCACCATCTGCAGTGATTTTGGAGCCCAGAAAAATAAAGTCTGACACTGTTTCCACTGTTTCTCCATCTATTTCCCATGAAGTGATGGGACCAGATGCCATGATCTTCGTTTTCTGAATGTTGAGCTTTAAGCCAACTTTTTCACTCTCCACTTTCACTCTCATCAAGAGGCTTTTTAGTTCTTCTTCACTTTCTGCCATAAGGGTGGTGTCATCTGCATATCTGACGTTACTGATATTTCTCCTAGCAATGTTGATTCCAGCTTGTGTTTCTTCTAGTCCAGTGTTTCTCATGATGTACCCTGCATATAAGTTAAATAAACAGGGTGACAATATATAGCCTTGACGTACTCCTTTTCCTATTTGGAACCAGTCTGTTGTTCCATGTCCAGTTCTAACTGTTGCTTCCTGACCTGCATACAAATTTCTCAAGAGGCAGATCAGGTGGTCTGGTATTTCCCATCTCTTTCAGAATTGACCACAGTTTATTGTGATCCACACAGTCAAAGGCTTTGGCATACTCAATAAAGCAGAAATAGATGTTTTTCTGGAACTCTCTTGCTTTTTCTATGATCCAGCGGATGTTGGCAATTTGATCTCTGGTTCCTCTGCCTTTTCTAAAACCAGCTTGAACATCTGGAAGATCACGGTTCACATATTGCTGAAGACTGGCTTGGAGAATTTTGAGCATTACTTTACTAGTGTCTGAGATGAGTGCAATTTCTCTGTATGGGATCAACTCTTTTAGCTAACATCATTATATTAATTTGTTATTACCTATCACCATGGAATGAGGTTCATGACATTGTACAGGAGACAGGGATCAAGACCATCCCCATGGAAAAGAAATGCAAAAAAGCAAAATGGCTGTCTGGGGAGGCCTTACAAATAGTTGTGAAAAGAAGAGAAGCAAAAAGCAAAGGAGAAAAGGAAAGATATAAACATCTGAATGCAGAGTTCCAAAGAATAGCAAGAAGAGATAAGAAAGCCTTCTTCAGCGATCAATGCAAAGAAATAGAGGAAAACAACAGAATGGGAAAGACTAGGGATCTCTTCAAGAAAATCAGAGATAACAAAGGAACATTTCATGCAAAGATGGGCTCGATAAAGGACAGAAATTGTATGGACCTAACAGAAGCAGAAGATATTAAGAAGAGGTGACAAGAATACACAGAAGAACTGTACAAAAAAGAGCTTCACGACCCAGATAATCATGATGGTGTGATCACTGACCTAGAGCCAGATATCCTGGAATGTGAAGTCAAGTGGGCCTTAGAAAGCATCACTACGAACAAAGCTAGTGGAGGTGATGGAATTCCAGTGGAGCTATTCCAAATCCTGAAAGATGATGCTGTGAAAGTGCTGCACTCAATATGCCAGCAAATTTGGAAAACTCAGCAGTGGCCACAAGATTGGAAAAGGTCAGTTTTCATTCCAATCCCAAAGAAAGGCAAAGCCAAAGAATGCTCAAACTACTGCACAATTGCACTCATCTCACACGCTAGTAAAGTAATGCTCAAAATTCTCCAAGCCAGGCTTCAGCAATATGTGAACCATGAACTTCCTGATGTTCAAGCTGGTTTTAGAAAAGGCAGAGGAACCAGAGATCAAATTGCCAACATCCGCTGGATCATCAAAAAAGCAAGAGAGTTCCAGAAAAGCATCTATTTCTGCTTTATTGACTATGCCAAAGCCTTTGACTATGTAGATCACAATAAACTGTGGAAAATTCTGAGAGAAATGGGAATACCAGACCACCTGATCTGCCTCTTGAGAAATCTGTATGCAGGTCAGGAAGCAACAGTTAGAAATGGACGTGGAACAACAGACTGGTTCCAAATAGGAAAAGGAGTACGTCAAGGCTGCATATTGTCACCATGTTTATTTAACTTATATGCAGAGTACATCATGAGAAATGCTGGACTGGAAGAAACACAAGTTGGAATCAAGATTGCTGGGAGAAATATCAATAACCTCAGATAGGCAGATAACACCACTCTTATGGCAGAAAGTGAAGAGGGGCTAAAAAGCCTCTTGATGAGAGTGAAAGTGGAGAGTGAAAAGGTTGGCTTAAAGCTCAACATTCAGAAAACGAAGATCATGGCATCTGGTCCCATCACTTCATGGGAAATAGATGGGGAAACAGTGGAAACAGTGTCAGACTTTATTTTTCTGGGCTCCAAAATCACTGCAGATGGTGACTGCAGCCTTGAAATTAAAAGACGCTTACTCCTTGGAAGGAAAGTTATGACCAACCTAGATAGCATATTCAAAAGCAGAGACATTACTTTACCAACAAAGGTTTGCCTAGTCAGGGCTATGGTCTTTCCTGTGGTCATGTATGGATGTGAGAGTTGGCCTGTGAAGAAGTCTGAGTGCCGAAGAATTGATGCTTTTGAACTGTGGTTGGAGAAGACTCTTGAGAGTCCCTTGGACTGCAAGGAGATCCACCCAGTCCATTCTGAAGATCAGCCCCTGGAATTTCTTTGGAAGGAATGATGCTAAAACTGAAACTCCAGTATTTTGGCCACCTAATACGAAGAGTTGACTCATTGGAGAAGACTCTGATGCTGGGAGGGATTGAGGCAGGAGGAGAAGGGGACAACAGAGGATGAGATGGCTGGATGGCATCACTGACTCGATGGATGCCAGTCTGAGTGACCTCCGGGAGCTGGTGATGGTCAGGGAGGCCTGGGTGTTGCAGTTCATGGGGTCGCAAAGAGTCGGACATGACTGAGCGACTGATCTGATCTGATCTGATCACCACGAAGTACATTAGAGTTCCAGGACTTATTCATCTTGTAGCTACATGTTTAGTACCTTTTAACCAACATATCCCCATTTCATTCCTTTACCCTAGGCCCTAGTAATCACCAATTTGCTTTCCATTTCTACAAGTTTGACATTATTTAAGTTCATGTATGAATAGAATAATGCAGTGTTTGTCTTTTTGTGCCTGTATTATTTCACATAGCCTAGCTGAAGAAAGCAATGGCAACCCACTCCAATACTCTTCCCTGGAAAATCCCATGGGTGGAGGAACCTGGTAGGCTGCAGTCCATGGGGTCTCGAAGAATCAGACACGACTGAGCGACTTCACTTTCACTTTTCACTTCCATGCACTGGAGAAGGAAATGGCAACCCACTCCAATGTTCTTGCCTGGAGAATCCCAGGGATGGGGGAGCCTGGTGGGCTGCTGTCTATGGGGTCACTCAGAGTCAGACATGACTGAAATGACTTAGCAGCTGTGTCCTCTATATTTATCCATGCTATGACAAATAGCAAGATTTTCTTCTTTTTTAAAGGTTGAATAACATTTTGTTGTATTTCCAGTGTATGCTCACTGGAAGAGACCTCATGATGGGAAAGATTGAAGGCAAAAGGAAAGGAGGGTGGCAGAGGATGAGAGAGTTAGATAGCACCAATGACTCAGTGGACATGAATTTGAATAACTTCTGGGAAACAGTGGAGGACAGAGAAGTCTGGTGTGCTGCAGTTCATGGAGTCTCATAGAGTCAGACATGATGTAACAACTGAACAACAGAAACAAATGTATGTAACCATAGATTATTTATCCTTTCATCCATCAATGGACTCTTGCTTCCATATGTTAGTTATTGTGAATAATGCTACAATGAACATGAGACTATGGATCTTCTTCAAGACAATCATTTCCTTTAGCTTTATATACCCAAAATTGGATTGCTAGGTGGGCCATGTGGTTCTATTATTAAGTTTTTGAGAAAATTCTATGCTGTTTTCCATGATGGCTCCATCATTTTACATTCCCACTGAAAACATATACGAGTTTCAATTTCTCCACGTTTTCACCAGTACTTGTTATCTTTTGACTTTTTGGTGATAGCCATTCTAACAAGTGTGAGGTGATATCTCACTGTGGTTTTGGTTTACTTTTTAGAAGTAACTTACATGTTTGGTTAAGAATAGACTGAGAGTATAGAGATCAGTTGGGAGGCTATAACAATCTTCCAGAGCAGGGATAATGGTTTCAATCTACTATTTATATGAAGTTGGCCACGTGACTTAAACTCTTAGAGCTTCAGCTTCCTTATCTGTAGACTGTGACTAAAAATAACTACAGCCTAGAACTGTTTGAGTAATACACTAAGAAGATGAAGTAACTCACACATAGTTTCTTGCATAGCATTTCTGTCCTTATTCATTTGAAGTTGCAGTAACTAGCACATCTAATGTTTAATTCTGGAAAACAATTCACAAGGAAATATACTTGAGTTGAAAATTAATAGTTATTTTGTTAACTCAAGCATTGTATTAAGAAACAATACTAGATCTACCCTTAATTATTTGATAACTGTTACCACAAATTTGATACTAAAAACACTGACATTCTTAAATTTCTGAAGAACAATTTAAGCATTTTTTTTGCAAAAAAAATTTTTTATTTGCATCTCTCTTTAACAGGGTAATATTAACAAAGGATAAAAAAAATGATAAATTCTTCAATAATATTTCTTTTGAGGTAATTATTGTATTTCTAAGATTAAAAATATATGATGCTTTATACATTTATTTAAGATGGGGAGTGGAAATAACTCATCTATCCTACTTCTGGAAAGCAAAATTTCACAACCCAAAAGCATAAAAGAGAGGGTAAAATCTACATATTTGGAAGAGTTTCAGTTATGCATCATAAATAATTTCTTCACATCTGCTATATAACATAAGGCCTATAAGTTTCCAGTACCCTATTGTACATGGAAAAAGTCAAGAAAATTAATCTCAAGTTAACTGTTCTTGCTACAAAAATTTAAAAAATCAAAAAGGGAGATGAGAGGAAACTTTGGAGGTGATGAATATGTTTGTGGTGATAGTTGACTGAGTATATGCATATGTTTAATCTATCCAACTGTATACATTAAATATGTACAGTTTTTCATATACCAATTATACCTTAATAAAGCTGTTAAAATTTAATAAGTAAACACTTCAATTTAAAATAAGCAAACCAAACAAGCAAAAAAAAAAAAAGTAAGAAACAATTACAATGAAATCCCAAATATAAACAATAAGGAATATCCGCAATATCTGAAATTTGGATCAAACTTAAGGTTTACACTCTTAGTAGATGCATTTCCATATATCAGGAATAATGCTTGTGCAGATCTGAGCATCTCAAACCTTGATCCCTTCACTGAAATTGCAGGCTCTGAAATATCTCTTAGCCTTGAACTTCAAAACACCAAGGAAGATGGGCTGAATGAGTAATTACACAAATGTACTAATTAAGGAAGACTGGTGTGAGCAGAATGGAAGAGATAGAATGGGTGACCCTCAGCTCTGCTATTGCTGATACTGGTCAGCTGGCATTATCATTCACAAGTATATAACACTTTCCTGGGGCGAAAACCTTCAACTCACCCATGACGGATAAACTGCTAAGTGCTCAGAACATCAGGGACGTAAAGTGTGCTTCAATCTTCTTCACAGCAGAATGGATCAAGAACTCATCTGTTGTAACAATATTGAACTGAACTATCTGATATGCCCTGTCATTCTTTCCACACTGCTTTCTACTCTACATCTGAAAACACAGGTGCAGAAAGAACCAATCTTTGAGTATGAGATGGAAAAGTACCACAGGAAAACAGAATCTTCTATGTTTATACTTTAGCACAGGCAATATGCAACAATCAAACACAAACAAAATTCCTGGGCATAATTTGAAAGGAAAACAGTATATTATTTCAGGACAGGTGGCTGCCAAGCATTTGACCCTCTCTGCCCCAACAAATCAGAACAAAGTCCAGACATGAGTGACACCAGCATCTCAGATAAGCTACTATCTTTGAGTGAAGTCCCAGTCAAAAGAATGCTCTGGAAATGATTCAATGGGCCACCCAGGCCACACTTCCTCAGGACCCAATGAACTATTTTACCATTTGGGCTACAATCTTGTCAACCTCCTGGTTCACCTTTTAGTTGCTATTTAGTCTTTAAGTCATCTCCAACTCTTTTGCAACCCCATGGACTGTAGCCAGCCAAGCTTCTATGTCCATGGAATTTTCTGGGCAAGAATACTGGAGTGGGTTACATTTTCCTTCTCCAGGGGATTTCCCTGACCCAGGGATCAAACCTGCATATCCTGCTTGGCAGGCAGATTCTTTACCACTGAGCCAGCTGAGTCCATGGCAAAAACACCACTCCAGGCCAGAGGCACATACTGAAACTTTAGATTCACAAATTCCTGCAGTCAGCTAAAAAGATCACTGCCTTCGAGAGACAGTTATCGGCCTATTAGTGGGCTTTAGAAAATGTTGAGCATAAGACCCATGGCTGTGAAATAATTTAAAAATCAAAACCCCATTCGAGGCAAAAACAAGATGGCGAAGGAGTAGGTGGACATGGAGTACTTCTCTCTCCATAGATCCATCAGGAATATAGCTTCAGACACAGAAGTGCATGCAGAACACCAGCTGAGAGCGGTCAGGAGTACCTGACCAGAGGAAAAGAATATATAGAACCACACAAAACTCAGTAGGATGAAGGAACTAGGGGAAAAAACAGGAGTGTTAGTAGAACTGGACCTGCCCTTAATGGGTGGGGGAACTGAAGCAGGAGTCCGATTACCACATTGGGGAAATTGTCTGAGTCAGAGGAGAAACATTTAAGGCTGAGAGTGAAACAACTGATCTGTGGCAGCCTAAGTGGAATGAGAGTCAGACAGCTCTCCACAGCCATACATACCCTGGACAGGGATGCAGGTCACCTGAAAGGCGCAGCAACTGAGAGCTGAAGTTTAGGGATTTTGAAGCAATCCAAGGGCAAGGGTTGCTGTTGACTGTGGAGAAATGGATTGAGGGGATGTGATGGAGGAGACTGTGGTGGGAAATACCTGTGGAGGAAAGCTGGGCAGCCATGAAAGCAAGGCGATACTGCTGAGTCACATGTAGCGGCTGGAGCCATCACCATAATTTCTTTTTCCTCACACGCCTGCATCAGCAGCTGAATAGAGAGGCTGGCCCATCAAATGCCTGATACACTAAACTACAGAGTAGGACCCCACCCAGAGTGCTCCTTAAGTGCTTGAAATGCTGATCTACAGAGTAGGATCCCAGCCAAGGAGGCCCTTCAATGTGCCTGATGCACCGAACAACAGAGAAGGACCCCAACCGACAGAGCTATGGAGAAAGACTGGCCAAAGAGGCCTTCTAATTGCCAGCTATAAGAGGCTCGTAAAAAGACTCTGATAGGACCATAACTCCTGCGATGGAGGCAGTGTGTCCCTGCACACTTGGTGCCGCCAGGGTCCTCTCAAGCCAAGCAACTGTGCCACCTTCATGCTCAACTCTCACTGGGGCAGAGCTGCCACAGGCAAAAAAAGTCTTGCATCTATGCTTGCAGGGTCACTTCAGTCATGTTCAACTCTTTGCAGCCCTCTAGACTGTGGCCTGCTAGGCTTCTATGTCAGGGAGGGGGGTTCTCCAGACAAGAATACTGGAGTTTATTGGCCAATACTGGTTGCCATACCCTTCTAGAGCACTGTATTTCCTGATGCCCTAGCTGCCAAATACCGTGAGTACCTGGTGCTGCAAGAACCCCTGTGACACAAGCAGCTGCACCGCCTCCACACCTGGCCCTCACAGGGGCAAACCCAAGTTCTCCAGGGCAGCCTCAGGAGCAAACTCCAGTGGATGACCCACATGCAGAGGTGGAAATAAAACCATAATGAAACCCAGGGGCAATGTGGCTGAGGAGGAAGACCAAAAACCTTCCTACCAGTTGTACAAGCTGCAGATTAAATCCACATGTTCAATCAGGCAGACTCTGTTTATGAAATATATAAAAGGTCACTAAGAGCTCCCACAAAAGAAAACACACTAGTTCTGATAGCCGTGAACATTGGAGGCAAGAACACATAGGAGTAGATCCAGATTAGAATCTGAGCTGCCCCCACAGCAGGTCCAGAGGTCAGCACAGTGTTGGAGGGCATCCTAGTGATTGAGGTGGACTGTGTCTTCCAGCGAGGTAAAGGACTCTGAAAGCAGTGACTCAAGAAAAACATTTATTATTCTTAAGTTTTGACTTGTTCTGTAGATTCTTTTGGAATTTTCTTCTTCTTCTTTTTTCTTTTATTTCCCCTATCTTGTAGTTGTCGATTTTTTTGGCACTATGAAATCTAACTAAGCTTTTTTTTTTTTTTTTTTTCTTCCTCAGTCACCCTTTTTAACTGTTGTTAGAAACTTCTCCTCTACACTGGGCTTTTGCAGTTCTGTGCAATTTTCCTTTTTAATTTTTTCTTTTCTCTTTTTTTAATTTTAATTTTTAATTTCTTAAACCTATTACTATTGTTTCTGCATTTTTTTGTTTGTGTGTTTTTCCTACTGTTCTTTTCCACTTGCAGTTAATCTTTCATGTATATAAATCTTTCAGTTCAGTTCAGTTCAGTTCAATCGCTCAGTCATGTCTGACTCTTTGCAACCCTATGAATTCCATCTACCTCTAATTACTTTACATATCTAATTTTTCTTTCCTTTCCTCTCAACATATTTATTAGTTTTGTTTCCATTGCTTTATTGCCCAATTGGCACCTTGCTTTGGTTTTGTTTTCCAGTTTTTGCTTTAGTTAGTTTTGTTTTGGAATATATAATTTTTGGTTTCCTTTGTTTGCCAGGTCAATCTATTATACTTTATTTTTGTTGGACTGTTTTAATTTTGCTTATGGGTGTATATTCAGTCATATATGTCTGTATATTTGCTTATGTGTATATTCAGTCACAGTTTTTATTGTTGTTGTAAACCTCTCCCTCTATGTTGGGCTTTTGCAGTTCTGTGGAGTTTTCCTTTTTTTGTTTCCTTTTCTCTTTCTTCTGTTTTTTTCTCTTTTTAAATTTTTATTTATTTTTTAATGTATTAAAAATTTATATTTTTAATAAATTTAATAAATTTATTAATTAATTTATAAATTAATAAATTTAATTTTATAAATTAAATTTATATTTAATTTATTGCTTTATTCCTGACTTGGCACTTAGCTTTGGTTTTGTGTTTCAGTTTCTGCTTTAGTTTTGTTCTGAACTGGTAAATATACTTTTTGATTTCCTTTGTTGGGTCAATAAATTGCACTTTATTTTTGTTGGACTGTTTTGACTTTGCTCATGAGTGTATCTGTATACGTGTATATTCTATTCTTTTAATTATTATTTGTCTGATTTTTAAAGTGCCATTTGTCTAGGGTTCATTTTTGGTTTCTTGTTTTTGGATATTTATTTTAATCTCACTTAATGCCATATCAAACCACTTGTGGAATCTTCATTCCTGACCAGAGATCAAGCCCTGAGCCTTTGGAGTGGGAGCACTGATTCCAAGACTCTAGACTATCAGAGAACTAACTCAGATCAGATCAGATCAGATCAGTCGCTCAGTCGTGTCCGACTCTTTGCGACCCCATGAACCGCAGCACTCCAGGCCTCCCTGTCCATCACCAGCTCCCGGAGGTCACTCAGACTCACACCCATCAGGTCAGTGATGCCATACAGCCATCTCATCCTCTGTCGTCCCCTTCTCCTCCTGCCCCCAATCCCTCCCAGCATCAGAGTCTTCTCCAATGAGTCAACTCTTCGCATGAGGTGGCCAAAGGACTGCAGTTTCAGCTTTAGCATCATTCCTTCCAAAGAAATTCCAGGATTGATCTCCTTCAGAATGGACTGGTTGGATCTTCTTGCAGTCCAAGGGACTCTCAAGAGTCTTCTCCAACACCACAGTTCAAAAGCATCAATTCTTCGGCGCTCAGCCTTCTTCACAGTCCAGCTCTCACATCCATACATGACCACAGGAAAAACCATAGCCTTGACTAGGCGAACCTTTGTTGGCAAAGTAATGTCTCTGCTTTTGAATATGCTATCTAGGTTGGTCATAACTTTCCTTCCAAGGAGTAAGCATCTTTTAATTTCATGGCTGCAGTCACCATCTGCAGTGATTTTGGAGCCCAGAAAAACATAGTCTGACACTGTTTCCACTGTTTCCCCATCTATTTCCCATGTAGTGATGGGACCAGATGCCATGATCTTCCTTTTCTGAATGTTGAGCTTTAAGCCAACCTTTTCACTCTCCACTTTCACTCTCATCAAGAGGCTTTTTAGCCCCTCTTCACTTTCTGCCATAAGAGTGGTGTTATCTGCCTATCTGAGGTTATTGATATTTCTCCCGGCAATCTTGATTCCAACTTGTGTTTCTTCCAGTCCAGCACTTCTCATGATGTACTCTGCATATAAGTTAAATAAACATGGTGACAATATGCAGCCTTGACGTACTCCTTTTCCTATTTGGAACCAGTCTGTTGTTCCATGACCAGTTCTAACTGTTGCTTCCTGACCTGCATACAGATTTCTCAAGAGGCAGATCAGGTGGTCTGGTGTTCCCATCTCTTTCAGAATTTTCCATAGTTTATTGTGATCTACACAGTCAAAGGCTTTGGCATAGTCAATAAAGCAGAAATAAATGTTTTTCTGGAACTCTCTTGCTTTTTCCATGATCCAGCGGATGTTAGTATCAAATAGTGAGAACTCACACAAAGGAAACCACTTAAATACAAGACCCAGCATCAATCAAACACCAGTGCACCCTGTGGAGGATGCCTCATCTAAACAACAAACAACACAAAAATACAAACCCAATCATCAGCACACAGGATTACCACCTCACTCAGCCTTGCCCATCAGAGGAAAAACAAACAATCCAATAAAATCTCAGCACAAATCTCACCCTATATGAAGCTACACAAACTACTGGACCGACATTAGGAGGGCAGAAACCAAAAGAAAGAAAGACTCCAACACTGAAGCCTGGGAAAAGGATACCTCAAACACAGTAAGTTAAAAAAATTAATAATGAAAATGCAGATAAATACTACACAAATGAAGAAACAAGCTAGAAATGCCAAAGTCCAAATACATGAAGAGGAAATAGGCAAACTACCTGAAAAAGAATTCAGAATAATGATAGTAAAGATGATTAAAAACCTTGAAAACAAAATGGAGAAAATACAAGAATCAATTAACAAAGACCTAGAAGAGTTAAAGAATAAATACATAGAGACAAACAACACAATTACTGAGATTAAAAATACTCTAGAAGGAATCAATAGCAGAATATCTGAAACAGAAAAACGAATCAGTGAGCTGGAAGATAAAATTGTAGAAATAACTTCTCAGGAGCAGAATAAACTAAAAACAATGAAAAGAACTGAGGATAGTCTCAGAGACCTCTGGGACAATATCAAACACGCAAACATTCGAATAGAAATAGGGATCCCAGAAGAAGAAGAGAAAAAGAAAGGGTATGAAAAAATTTTTGAAAAGATTTCAGTTGATAACCTTCCCAACATGGAAAATGAAATAGTCAGTAAAGTCCAAGAGGCACAGAGACTCCCATACAGGATAAACACAAAGAGAAACAAGCCAAGACACATACTAATGAAACTAACAAAGAGTAAACACAAAGAAAGAATATTAAAAGCAGCAAGGCAGAAGCAACAAGTAACATACAAGGGAAACCCCATAGGCTTAATGGCTGATCTTTCAGCAGAAACTCTGCAAGCCAGAAGGGAATGGCAGGATATATTTAAAGTACTGAAAGGGAAAAATCTACAACCAAGATTACTGGACCTGTTAAGGATCTCCTTCAACATTGATGGAGAAATAAAAAGCTTTTCAGACAAGCAAAACATAAGAGAATTCAGTACCAAACCAGGTTTACAACAAATGGTAAAGGGACGTGTATAGTTAAGAAATACAAAATAAGAAAAAAGATCTACAAAATCAACCCCAAACAATTAAGAAAATGGCAAGAGGAACATATATATTAATAACTACTTTAAATGTAAATGGATTAAATGCTCTAACCAAAAGACACAGAATGGCTGAATGGATACAAAAGCAAGACCCATATATATGCTGTTTACAAGAAATCCACTTCAGACCTCAAGATACATATAGACTTAGAGGATGGAAAAATATATTTCATGCAAATGCGAAGCAAAAGAAAGGTGGAGTAGCAATCCTCATATCGGACAAAATAAACTTTAATATAAAGAAGATTACAAGAGATAAGGAAGGACACTACATAATGATCAAGAGATTAATCCATGAGGAAGATATAACAATTTTAAATATCTATGCACCAAACATAGGAGCACCTCAATACATAAGACAAACAGTAATATACATAAAAGGAGATATTGACATTAACACATTAATAGTTGGAGACTTTAACACCCTACTCACACCAATGGACAGATCATCAAAACAGAAAACTAATAAGGAAATACAATTCTTAAATGATACAGTAGATGAGATGGATCTCATTAATATCTTCAGGACATTCCATCCAAATGAAGAATACACATTCTTTTCAATGCATGGAACATTCTCCAGCATGGACCACATCTTGGGTCACAAGTAAAACCTCATTAATTTTAAGAAAACTGAAATTATACCAAACATCTTCTCCAACCACAATGCTTGTAAGACTGCTGCTGCTGCTGCTAAGTCGCTTTAGTCGTGTCTGACTCTGTGCGATCCCATACACGGCAGCCCACCAGGCTCCCCCGTCCCTGGGATTATCCAGGCAAGAACACTGGAGTGGGTTGCCATTTCCTTCTCCAATGCAGGAAAGTGAAAAGTGAAAGTAAAGTCGCCCAGTCGTGTCCGACTCTTTTTGCGACCCCATGGACTACAGCCACCAGGATCCTCTGTCCATGGGATTTTCCAGGCAAGAGTACTGGAGTGGGGTGCCATTGCCTTCTCCAGCTTGGAAGGCTAGATATCAATTAAAAAAAATAAAAAACTATAAGAAATACAAACACATGGAGATTAAAAAACAGGTTTCAAAATAACCAAGAGGTTTCTGAAGAAATCAAAAGGGAAATCAAAAAATTTCTAGAAACAAATGAAAATGAAAAACAAGACAACTCAAAACCTATGGTATGCAGCAAAAGCAGTTCTAAGAGGGGAGTTTATAGCAACACAATCCTACTTCAAGAAAGAAGAAAAACATTGACGAGACAGTCTAACTTTATACGTTACACCAACACTTTATTAAAACAACTGGAAGAAGAAGAACAAAAATCCCCAAAATTAGTAGAAGGAAAGAATTAATGAATATTTGAGCAGAAATAAATGAAAGAAACAATAGTAAAGATTAACAAAACTAAAAGCTGGTTCTTTGAGAAAATAAACAAATGTGACAAGCCTTTATCCAGACTCATCAAAAAAAAAAAAAAAGAGAGAGAAGAATCAAATCAACCAAATTAGAAATGAAAAGAAGAGGTTGCAACAAACAATGAAGAAATACAAACGGTTAAAAGAGCCTATTATGAACAACGATGTGGCAATTAAATCGATCAGTTCAGTTCAGTCACTCAGTCATGTCCGACTCTTTGCGACCCCATGAATCGAAGCACGCCAGTCCTCCCTGTCCATCACCAACTCCCAGAGTTCACTCAAACTCACGTCCATAGAGTCGGTGATGACATCCAGTCATCTCATCCTCTGTCATCCCCTTGTCCTCCTGCCTCCAATCCCTCCCAGCATCAAGTCCTTTCCAGTGAGTCAGTCAGGTCTTTGATGAGGTGGACCCTAAGTACTGGATCAGACTAGCCTTTTCAATCATTCCTCCAAAGAAAAATCCAGGGCTGGATGGTCTCCTTCAGAATGGACTGCTTCGATGCCTCTTTGCAGCCCCCCCCCCCCCCCCCCCCCCCCCCCCCCCCTCCTCCCCCCTCCCCCCCCCCCCCCCCCCCCCCCACCATCAGAGTCTTCTCCAATGGCACTCTCAAGAGAGGTGGCCAAAGTACTGAAGTTTCAGCTTTAGCATCATTCCTTCCAAAGAAATCCCAGGGCTGATCTCCTTCAGAGGCCCCCTTTCCAACACCACAGTTCAAAAGCATCAATTCTTCGGTGCTCAGCCTTCTTCACAGTCCAGCTCTCACATCCATACATGACCACAGGAAAAACCATAGCCTTGACTAGACGAATCTTTGTTGGCAAAGTAATGTCTCTGCTTTTGAATACGCTGTCTAGGTTGGTCATAACTTTCCTTCCAAGGAGTAAGCGTCTTTTAATTTCATGGCTGAAGTCACCATCTGCAGTGATTTTGGAGCCCAGAAAAATGAAAGTCTGACACTGTTTCCACTGTTTCCCCATCTACTTCCCATGAAGTGATGGGACTGGATGCCATGACCTTCGTTTTCTGAATGTTGAGCTTTACATCAACTTTTTCACTCTCCACTTTCACTTTCATCAAGAGGCTTTTTAGTTCCTCTTTACTTTCTGCCATAAGGGTGGTGTCATCTGCATATCTGAGGTTATTGAGATTTCTCCCGGCAATCTTGATTTCAGCTTGTGTTTCTTCCAAACCAGCGTTTCTCATGATGTACTCTGCATAGAAGTTAAATAAACAGAGTGACAATATACAGCGTTGACGTACTCCTTTTCCTATTTCGAACCAGTCTGTTGTTCCATGTCCAGTTCTAACTGTTGCTTCCTGACCTGCATACAAATTTCTCAAGAGGCAGATCAGGTGGTCTGGTATTCCCATCTCTTTCAGAATTTTCCACAGTTTATTGTGATCCACACAGTCAAAGGCTTTGGCATAGTCAATAAAGCAGAAATAGATGCTTTTCTGGAACTCTCTTGCTTTTTTGATGATCCAGCGGATGTTGGCAATTTGATCTCTGGTTCCTCTGCCTTTTCTAAAACCAGCTTGAACATCAGGAAGATCACGGTTCACATATTGCTGAAGCCTGGCTTGGAGAATTTTTAGCATTACTTTACTAGCATGTGAGGTGAGTGCAGTTGTGCGGTAGTTTGAGCATTCTTTGGCATTGCCTTTCTTTGGGATTGGGATGAAAACTGACCTTTTCCAGTCCTGTGGCCACTGCTGAGTTCTCCAAATTTGAGGGCATATTGAGTGCAGCACTTTCAGAGCATCATCTTTCAGGAATTTAATAGCTCTACTGGAATTCCATCATCTCCACTAGCTTTGTTCCTAGTGATGCTTTCTAAGGCCCACTTGACTTCACATTCCAGGATGTCTGGCTCTAGGTCAGTGATCACACCATCGTGATTATCTTTGTCGTGAAGATCTTTTTTGTACAATTCTTCTGTGTATTCTTGCCATCTCTTCTTAATATCTTCTGTTTCTGTTAGGTCCATACCATTTCTGTTCTTTATCGAGCCCATCTTTGCATGAAATGTTCCTTTGGTGTCTCTGATTTTCTTGAAGAGATCCCTAGTCTTTCCCATTCTGTTGTTTTCCTCTATTTCTTTGCATTGATTGCTGAAGAAGGCTTTCTTATCTCTTCTTGCTATTCTTTGGAACTCTGCATTCAGATGCTTATATCTTTCCTTTTCTCCTTTACTCTTTGTGTCTCTTCTTTTCACAGCTATTTGTAAGGCCTCCCCAGACAGCCATTGTGCTTTTTTGCATTTCTTTTCCATGGGGATGGTCTTGATTCCTGTCTCCTGTACAATGTCATGAACCTCATTCCATAGTTCATCAGATACTCTATCTATCAGATCTAGGCCCTTAAATCTATTTCTCACTTCCACTGTATAATCATAAGGGATTTGATTTAGGTCATACCTGAATGATCTACTTTCTTCAGTTTAAGTCTGAATTTGGCAATAAGGAGCTCATGATCTGAGCCACAGTCAGCTCTCGGTCTTGTTTTTGATGACTATATAGAGCTTCTCCATCTTTGGCTGCAGAGAATATAATCAATCTGATTTTGATGTTGACCATCTGGTGATGTCCATGTATAGAGTCTTCTCTTGTGTTGTTGGAAGAGGGTGTTTTTTTATGACCAGTGCATTTTCTTGGCAAAACTCTGTTAGTCTTTGCCCTGCTTCATTCCGTATTCCAAGGCCAAATTTGCCTGTTACTCCAGGCGTTTCTTGACTTCCTACTTTTGCATTCCAGTCCCCTAGAATGAAAAGGACATCTTTTTTGGGTGTTAGTTCTAAAACGTCTTGTAGGTCTGCATAGAACCGTTCAACTTCAGCTTCTTCGGCGTTACTGGTTGGGGCATAGACTTGGATTACTGTGACATTGAATGGTTTGCCTTGGAAACGAACAGAGATCATTCTGTCGTTTTTGAGATTGCATCCAAGTACTGCATTTCAGACTCTTTTGTTGACCATGATGGCCACTCCATTTCTTCTGAGGGATTCCTACCCACAGTAGTAGATATAATGGTCATCTGAGTTAAATTCACCCATTCCAGTCCATTTCAGTTCACTGATTCCTAGAATGTCGACATTCACTCTGGCCATCTCTTGTTTGACCACTTCCAATTTGCCTTGATTCATGGACCTGACATTCCAGGTTCCTATGCAATTTTGCTCTTTAGAGTATCAGACCTTGCTTCTATCACCAGTCACATCCATAGCTGGGTATTCTGTTTGCTTTTGGTTCATCCCTTCATTGTTTCTGGAGTTATTTCTCCACTGATCTCCAGTAGCATATTGGGCCCCTACTGACCTGGGGAGTTCCTCTTTCAGTATCCTATCATTTACCTTTTCCTACTGTTCATGGGGTTCTTAAGGCAAGAATACTGAAGTGGTTTGCCATTCCCTTCTCCAGTGGACCACATTCTATCAGATCACTCCACCCTGACCCGCCCGTCTTGGGTTGCCCCACAGGCATGGCTTAGTTTCACTTAGTTAGACAAAGCTGTGGTCCTGGTGTGATTAGATTGACTAGTTTTTTGTGAGTATGGTTTCAGTGTGTCTGCCCTCTGATGCCCTCTTGCAACACCTACCATCTTACTTGGGTTTCTCTTACCTTGGGCGTGGGATATCTCTTCATGGCTGCTCCAGCAAAGCACAGCTATTGCTCCTTACCTTGAACAAGTGCTATTACAGTGTTCTTTATTTTTTCATGTGGATTTGAATTACTGGGTAGTGTCCTTTCTTTTGAACCTGCAGGACTTCCTTTGATATTTCTGTAGAACAGTTTATTTAGTGAGTAATTCCCTTAGTAGTTGTGTATCTGAGAATGTCTTAATTTTTCATTTGCTCTTTAATTTTTAAAATTTATTCATTTTTGGCTGTGCTAGCTCTTTGTTAGTGCATGGGCTTTTTCTCTAATTGACATGAGTTGAGACTATTCTTTAGTTGTGGTGCACAAGCTTCTCATTGCAGTGGCTTCTCTTGTTGCAGAGAATGGGCTCTAGGTGCTGGGCGCCAGTAGTTGTGGCACATGAGCTCAGTAGTTGCACCTCTCAGACTCTAGAACACAAGCTCAGTAGTTTTGACACATAGGTTTAGTTGCTTGGCAGCATGTGGGATCTTCTTGGAAGGGATCGAACCATATCCTGCATTGGCAGGCAGTTTCTTTACCATTGAGCCACCAGGGGAAATCCCCTCATTTGCTTTTGAAAGATAATTTTGATGGATGTAAAATTTTTGATTGACTTTTTTCTTTAAGTGCTTTGCATATACATCCATTGCTTTCTGGCTTCCTTAGTTTCTAATGTATAATTAGTTCTTACTTTTATTGAGGCTGCCTCTGTGTAATGAGCCACTTCTGTCTTGCTGCCTTCAAGATTCTTTTGTGTTTCAATGTTTGAATGTGATGTGTTTTTGTATGAGTCTCTTCGACTTTCTCATACTTAGAGTTCATTGAGTTTCTTGGATGTGTTGATTGACATTTCTCATATAATTTGCAAAGTTTGCAGTCATTATTTCTTCAGATATTCCTTCTACTCCCCTTTTTCTCTCTCCTCTCATTTTGAGATCCCTGTTATGTATATATTTTCCTACTTGCAAGTTTCCCACCAGTCCTTTAGATTTCCTTCATTTTTCTTCTTTTTGTTTCTAGGCTGGATAATAATACTTCCCTTGTCTTTAAATTTGATTATTCTTTTTTTGTATTAGCTAATATCTACTATTGAGCCTTAATAGAATATCTGGTTTTTATTTAATTTCCCTGTGTTGATATTCTCTATATGAGATTGTTATCATACTTTTCTTTAGTTTAAAACATCACCATTCTTTGAAAATAAAATAGCTGACACAGTTTTTAGTATGTTCAACATCTGAGCTTCCTGAAGGACAATTTTTCTTACTGAAATTTGCTTCTGAATATGTCATACTTTCCATGGCTCAAAATGTTGTGTTAAAAATTGGACATATTAAATTATATAACATGACAACTCTGAAAATAAGATTTCTTGCCTACCCAGGGTTCCTTGTCATTGCTGTTTGTTTAGTGACTTTTCTGAACAAACACTGTAAAACTTGCATTTGTTTTGTGTGGCAGCTGAAGTTTCTATTTAGTTTGTTTAGTGATAAGCTAATAATTGGACCGATTTTCTTAAATACCTTGCAACAATAAATTTCTTGGACTTTACTGAGAGGTGCTATGTCTGTGTGTGTGTGTGTGTGTGTGTGTGTGTGTGTGTGTGTGTGTATTGGGGTATGTCGGCCTCCAGTATACCTTCAGTTACAACTTTACCTTAGTCTTTATTTTCCACTTGCATAGTGAAACAAGATCATTCCAGGTGAAATCTCAGGACCATCTCATATCTTTCTTGGGCATGCACACAGTACCATATGTGCATGTGGCCATCTAGATTCTCACGTGTATGTCTGAACTTTTCAAAGCATCCATTTCCAGGTTTTTCTTATAGGTTTTTTAATTCAGCTGCTTGTTTTACCTGTGACTAAGAATGCCACTAGCATTTGTGATATCAAGCAATTGTCACTGACTGTTTTGACAAACTGTACTGGAGCAAAAGGCAATTCTACTAGAGTAGACTCTGGATCAGGTCAAATGAAGGTAAGCCCTGTGAGTGGGAATTTCTAGATATATGCCTGATGGGTCAAGTGGTAAGAATTTTCTGAGGATAGGCTTTTGGGAAAAACCAAACCAAATTTATTCCTTCTACTGGCTACTAGGCTTCCTATTTTCATGATTACAAAACTGTGGTACATATACACGATGGAGTATTACTCAGCCATTAAAAAGAATACATTTGAATCAGTTCTAATGAGGTGGATGGAACTGGAGCCTATTATACAGAGTGAAGTAAGCCAGAAAGAAAAACACAAATACAGTATACTAACGCATATATATGGAATTTAGAAAGATGGTAACAATCACCCTGCTTATGAGACAGCAAAAGAGACACTGATGTATAGGACAGACTTTTGGACTCTGGGACTGGGAGAGGGTGGGACGATTGGGGAGAATAGCATTGAATTATGTATAATAACATATCTGAAACGAGTCAGTCCAGGTACGATGCCCTATAACAGATGCCTGGGACTGGAGCACAGGGATGACCTGGAGGGATGGTGTGGGACGGGGGGAGGGAGGAGGGTTCAGGATGGGGAACACGTGTATTCTGGTGGCGGATCCATCTCAATGTATAGTAAAAGTAATACAATATTGTAAAGTTAAGAAAAATTTAAAAAAAAAAAAAAAAAAAAAAAAAACTGTTGGCATTCAAGGCTACAAAGCTAGGGAGAATGAAATTAGAATCAAACAAAGAACAATAAAACTCACTGTTCTTACAGAAATTCCACCATTTCTTGAATAAACACATCTCAGATTGTTGCAAGCATTTTGTTAAACTCTACAGATTTAACAAACTGATTTTAACTTTTTTTTTTTTTTTGCCAATATTCTCATATTTATGGAAGAGCAGAGTTTTGAGGTTTTTACTCCACTAATGAGTAATTCAAGAAGTGATTATTTGTTTTATTACTTCTATTTCATTGCTGAGTTTTTCTGTTTATTATAGATTATTTATAATTGATAGTTTTAGCACTTTTATGATAACTACTTAAAAATCTTTGTCAGATAATTCCAATATCTGATTGATCTCAGAGTTAACATCAGTTGATTGTCTTTTCACACTCAAATTGAGATTTTTTTCTGGTTCTTGATATGATGGATGATTTTTATTTTATTTTATTTTTTTTGTATTATATCCTGGAAATTTTATCTGTGATACTGGAAGATTTTGAGTATTCTTTAAGTAAAACTCTAAAGTAAAACTCTAATGAGGTTTTACTTTAACAGATAGTTAACCTTTTTAAAGTTAAGCATGAAATTCCTTGCCTACTTTGTGGGTTATGATTCTAAAGTCAGTTTAGTTTTCAGAACCTCTATAGTCCTATTTTAGTCCTCTTGGCTTGCCTGGTGCCACAGGGGCATCCTCTTAGCTCTGCTGATCAAGCATGAGGGATCAAATGGGATTTCCCCCAGTGAGACCACTTGGTATCTTTTAGTGTGAAAGGAGATCTTCAAGTCTACAAAGATGAAGAGAGCCCCTAACAAGAAACCTGTTGTGGTTGGATCCTCTCTACTCAAGATGCATAGAGAATGCATGTTAGGTCTTAGGCTGCTTATTCTGGTAGGATAATTCTGGGCAGTGACCCTTGACTACTCTGTCCCTGGATGTCAGGGTAAAGTATTTGGTCTATGTAGACAAAGCAGTGTCATGGACTGAGCACTTGCAGTTTTGCCTCTGGATACCCTTGTACCTCTCAGAGGTGGAGGGAGCCTTGGGATTGGCAGTAAAGAACACTGTCCCTGGCTGCTTTACACTAGTAGGGGTCACTGTCATTCACCTAGCCAGGGATGTTGGGTGCACCTCCTGTTGTATTCAGGACTCCCATTCCATCTTGGGGAAGAATAGCCTGTAGAAGCTGCCTTCTTTGGGTTAAAAAAAAAAAAAAAACAACAAAAACCCACTAAGATTAAGCAAACTTCTTCTATTTGGTGGAGAGATGCAAGAATGCTACTGCTGTGTTGTGCCTTTTCTTGGTGCTCCAAACCAGTTCTCTTTCTTTTTCCATCACTCAGAGTTCACATGTAGTTGCCTCTTGCATTATTTCCAGAGCTCATAGTTGTAAGTAGTGGGGAGGAGAAAAAAAAGGAGTTTATAGCAGTCTTATTTACATGGAAAATGAGTGCCCCCAACTAATTATTAACACAGGTGCAAAAACAATTCAACAGAAGAAGGGTAACCTTTTCAGCAAATGATATTATAGTCAAAACTAAATATTCATGGTGAAAAAAAAAAAAGAGCTTAGACTTAAACCTTTTATATTATACAAATATCAAATCGAGATAGATCACAAACTCAAATGTAAAATGTCAAATTATAGAAGTTTACAAAAAAGGCATCAGGATATTTTTTCTGGAGTATAAGGCTGGCAAAGAATTTTAAAATGTGAACATATATGCATGAGTAACAAAAAGAAAAATAATAAATGTATTACTTTCGACTTAAAAACATTTGTTATGAGATAGCTCATGCTAATAGAAAGAAAAATTATAAATGGGAATAAAATATTCAAAATCTACAAATATGACAAATGACCAGCATATAGAAAGAATGCATATAGCCCTCTCACAATTCAACAGTAAAAACAATCTTATTAGAAAATAGTCTAACAACAAAATGATATACACATGGTAAATAAGCATGTGAAGATATGTTCAACATTATTACCTGTTAGGGAAAAGCAAATTAAAACAGCATCAAGTTATCAGTGCATACCTATGAGAATAAAAAGCAACAACATATAATGCTGGTAAGAATGCAGAGAAATCAATAACTTGTTGATGGGAAGGTAAAGTGGCATAACCACTCTGAAAACATGTTGGCAATTTTTTATATTAATAAAATTGAACACTCAGTTATCATATGGCCTAAGAATTACATTCGTTGGCATTTATATCAGAGCAATGAAGACTTATGTTCACAGAAAAACCTGCACACAAATGTTTATGCAAGCTTTATTCGTTTTAGTCCCAAACTAGAAACAACCCAGATGTTCTTCAAACTATAATACATCCATCCTTTGGAATTCTACTCAGAAATGATAAAGAATACAGTATTATATCTGTAACAACTTGGATGAATCTTTAGAGGATTATACTGAGTGAAAAAACAATCCCAAGAACTTACATACTTTATGATTCCATTTACATAATTTATATAATAGTTTTGAAATTTTATAAGTAAAGAATAGAGTAGTGGTTTCCAAGGTTTAGAGAAGGAGGTGGCACAGGTGTAGGGAATGTAAGTATTACTATGAAAGGGCAACTAAGAAATTTTTGTGTTGATGAAACTGTACTGTATCTTGACTGTGGTTATGAATATACAAATCTTCGCATGTTACAAAATTGCATAGAAACAAACACAGAAGTACATACATACAGATAAGTACAGGTAAAACTGAGGAAATCTGAATAAGATCAGTGTACTGAATCATTGTCAATATCCTATTTGAAGACATTGTCTTTTGATTTTGCAAGATGCTAATATTGAGGGAAATTGGGTAAAAAATGCCTGCAGTCTCTATTATTTCTCTCTCACAAACCCATGTGAATCTACAATTATCTTGAAAGTTTAATTACAAAAGAACATGTTGCATAATGTGTGATTCATGTACATAATATTCTTGAGGTCACACCTACAGTGATTGAGAACAAATCAGTGGTTGCCCCGTGTTAGGACTGGGAGTAGGTGTGACTATTAAGCTGTAACATAAAGATTACTTTCTTTTGTTGATAGAATAGAATGGTATCCCAATTTTGGTGATCTATGCATGTCATATAAAATTTCATAGAGCTACACACTCTCCTTCCCAACAAATGGCAAAATGTGAATAATCTCTGCAGTGAAGTTAATAGATTCCACCAATATCAACTTATTTTAACAATGTGCTATGGTTATAAACATATAATTGGGAGAAGTCTAGTGAATGGTAGAGGGAACTCTGTATTATCTCTGTAAGTGTTTGCAAATTTTAATCTATTTAAAATTTTTTAAAATATTAAAAGAAACACATGGTATAGGCACCTAAATCATCTGAAAAATTAATCTAATTAAAATTCAGAAATATTTAATATAAAAATGTATACAGAAATTTAGTATATGATAAAAGTATCATTTCAAATCATGGATGTGTAGGAAAATGAATTTTTTGACAAACGGTGCTGACATAATTGCTTAACTACTTTGGAGAAAGGCACAAAGACTGATTTCCTTCATTATAACTAATATAAAGAACAGTGGAGACTTTTTATATCTGTGATTGGACACATTGTATAAATTAAACCTAGAAACTATAATGTAAAAGAAAATAAATTTGATTATGTAGTACTCAAAAATTTCTTCTAGAAAAATTCATATGTAAAAAAGCCAAAAACATAAAATGAGAAAAAATATTTATGATTCCAAAAAAAAGAAAAAAACCCAAGAGCATAGTGTGTTTCCCATGAATCCATATCTAATTTTCTTCATCTCCTCTACATTTACTTCCCCTATTCTGGCTTTTTAGATTCTTTCTGTTTGTCTTCTTGCCCTCTTGGTCTGTGCAACCCATCCAGCACCTTCCTTGGGGAAATGTCTGTGTTGACTATTTTTGGGACCGTGGCCATTATTTCCAGGTGGCTTTGGGCAGCTGACTCTCAAGCATTGTCACCCTTTGCCCTCATCTGACTACATGTCTCTACCAGCTGCTCTAACTCCTGATAGTCTCTCTCTGTTAGGCTTTTCGGGCTCTGGCTTAATGTGAAGACTTGGAAAATGCTGGAAAGAGAAAAGCAGTTTGCGTGCAATTGGCTCACCCTGGGTGAGATGCCCATCTCTCTGGATATGACTCCTTAGGTCCTGCCTGCCTCACAACAGAAGTTTTGTATATTTTCATGCAAATTCTCTAGTTTTCTCATTGAAAGAGTTGCTCTATTGCAAGCAACTCTATTAAAGCCCTATTTGACTTCTGCAAAATGACTAAAATTAAATATACTTTTAAAAGAATAAAATTTTGATGAAAATCAGTTTTATGAAATGGCTAATTGTCTAAGTAAAGGTACACTATTTCATTATTCTCACTTCCTCTTATAACTTGAGATTATAGAAGACATGTGAAAGTAAGACATTATGATTTCAAACATTATTTTCACCTCTTTGCCTTATTTTGTTCAAATTCCTAGCATAACTAGATGATATCACATCACTTAAATAAAATAATTTTTCAAAGTCTCTTGAGTGCTTGCTCAAATTTTCAGTGGGATAAGATCAATATGGCATTCAGATGATGATTAACTTAAATATTTTTTGTAAAAAAAATAGCCAAGATAATTACTTTACACACACACACATCCCATATACACTTTACAAACTGACAAATGCTTTCTGTGTAAGTAGTTATCTACTTTTTTTTTTTTTTTAATGACGCATTCAGTAACCATATTTAAACAAATGCTAAAGACTTAATTTAATGACACCATCTGTCCATACAGCCTTAAGTAAATTCCAGTTCCTTGAAATATCTTTAAATATAGATTACTTTAAACACAGGTTATTTGTCAGGACTCACTTATTCCTCTGATTTTCCATTCATAAAAGTTAAAAATTATTGCCTATTATCCTGTAATATTTTTGAGAAAAAAACATAATTTTCATCTTGCATCACATTCCTCTAAACGCTAACTAGATGAAAGTCTCATAGTTAACACATTTTACTTGTACTGCTGGGAAATCTATTTGAAGCTTTTGCTTCACAAAACCTGGCATGGAATTTCCATTAAAAAATAGAATTTGAATGATCTGATTTTGAAGAAGAGTCAAGGATGATTAGCAAAAAGATATCGGTTAGGTCAAGGGTACTCAACCTCCAGGATGATCTGAGGTGGGGCTGAAATAATGATAATGGTAATAAAGTGCACAATAGAGAGAACAAGATGGTGCAGAAGTAGGTGGACATGGAGTACATCTCTCTCCACAGACACATCAGGAATATAACTTTAGACACAGAAATGCATGCAGAACACCAGCTGAGAGCAGACAGGAGTACCTGACCAGAGGAAAAGAATATATAGAACCACACAAAACTCAGTAGGATGAAGGAACTAGTGGAAAAAAACAGGAGGGTTAGTAGGACTGGACCTGCCCTTGGCGGGTGGGGGAACTGAAGCAGGGGTCCGATCACCACATGGGGGCAATTATCTGAGTCAGAGGAGAAACATTTAAGGCTGAGGGTGAAACAGCTGATCTGCGGCAGCCTAAGCGGAATAAGAACCAGACAGTTCTTGCCGCAGCCATACATACCCAGGACAGGGATGCAGGTTGCCTGGAAGGCGCAGCAGCCGGAAGCTGGAGTTAGAGATTGTGGAGCAATCCCAGGGCAAGGGCTGCTGTTGACTGTGGATAGAGGAATTGAGGGGATGTGGTGGAGATTGTGGTGGGGAATGTCTGTGGAGGAAAGCTGGGCAGCCATGGAAGCAGGGCAATACTGCTCCATCACCATAGCCTATCTCCCCCCTACCCAACGCCAGTATTGGCAGCTGAACAATAGAGCGGTTGTCCCATCGAACACCAGAAGAACTGAACTACAGAGTAAGACCCCACCCTGGGTGCCCCTTTAAGTGCCTGAAGCATTGATCTACAAAATAGGACCCCAATCAGGTGGTCCCCTCTATGTGCCTGATGTGTGGAACAATGAGGAGGACCCTAGGCAAGGAAGCCCTCTAAGTGCCTGAACGTTCAGAGCTACAGAGAAAGACTGGCCAAAGAGCCCTTCCAATTGCCAGCTACAAGAGGCTCAAAAAAAGACTAATAGGACCATAACTTCTGCTGCAGAGGCAGTCCATGTACCTGCACACTTGGTGCCGCCAGGATCCTCTCAAGCCAAGCAACTGTGCCACCTTCATGCTCAACTCTCGCTGGGGCAGAGGTGCCACAGGCAAAAAAAAAACCCCTCCTTCCATCTATGTGCACAGGGTCACTTTGGTCATGTCTGACTCTTTGCAACCCTGTAGACTGTGGCCTGCCAGGGAGAGGGGTTCTCCAGACAAGAATACTGGAGTTTATTGGCCAATACTGGTTGCCATACCCTTCTAGAGCACTATAGTTACTGCTGCCCTAGCCACCAAATTCCCTGAATACCTGGTGCTGCCAGAACCCCTGTGACCCAAGCAGCTGCACTGTTCCACACCTGGCCCTCAAGGGCAAACTCAGGTCCTCCAGGGTAGCCTCAGGAGCAAAACCCAGTGGATGACCCACATGCAGAGGCTGAAATAAAACCACAATTGAAACCCATGGGCAGTGTGGCTAACGAAGAAGACCAAAAACCTTCCTACCAGTTGTATAAGCTGCAGATTAAACCCACATGTTCAACTAAGCAGGCTCTGTGCCTGTGGAATATATAAAAGGTCATTGAGAGCTCCCACAAAAGAAAACACACTAGTTCTGATAGCCGTGAGCATTGGAGGCAGGAACACATAGGAGTAGGACCAGATTAGAATCTGAACTGCCCCCACAGCAGGTCCAGAGGTCAGCACAGTGTTGGAGGGCATCCTAGGGAATTGAGGTGGACTGTGACTCCCAGTGAGGTAAAGGACTCTGACAGCAGTGACTCAAGTAAAACATTTATTATTCTTATGTTTTGACTTGTTCTGTAGATTCTTCCGGATTTTTTTTTCCCTTTTTCTCTTCCTTTTTTTCCCCTGCTTTGTTGTAGTTATCGATTTTATTGGCACTATGAAATCTAATCAAGCTTTTGAACCTTTTTTTTCCTTCTATTTCTGTCACATTTTTTATTGTTTTTTTTTATTTTTATTGTTATAAATCTCTGCCTCTACCTTGAGCTATTGTAGTTCTGGGGAGTTTTCGTTTTCTTTTTTTCTTCTTCTTCTTTTGTCTATTTCAATTTTAATTTTAAAATTTTTAAACTTATCATTATTTTTTCTACATTTATTTATTTGGGTGTTTTTCCTGTTCTTTCCCCCTTGCAGTTAATCTTTAATGTATATAAATCTTCTTTATCTACCTCTAAAAACTTTACACATCTATTCTTTCTTTCTTTTCTTTCTCTCCTTTCCTCTAAGCATACTTGTTATTTTTGTTTTCATTGCTTTATTCCCCATTTGGCACCTTGCTTTAGTTTTGTTTTCCAGTTTGTGCTTTAGTTAGTTTTGTTCTGGTAGACCTAATGTTTGGTTTCTTTTGTTTGCTGGGTCAATTTATTGTACTTTATTTTCGTTGGACTGTTTTGATTTTTCCTATAGGTCTATCTGTATATGTGTATATTCAGTCACACTTTTTATTGTTGTTATAAACCTCTGTCTCTAGGTTGGGATTTTGCAGTTCTGTGCACTTTTTCTTTTTTCTTCCACTTTTCCCCCCTCTTTTTATAATTTTGATTTTTAATTTTTTAAAGCTATATTTTTTCTACATTTATTCCTTTGTTTGCCTTTCCTAGTGTTCTTTTCCCCTTGCAGTTAATCTTTAATGTACATAAATCTTCTTAACCTACCTGTATTTAACTTTGTATATCTATTCTTTCTTTCTTCTTTCCTTTCCTCTCAACATATTTGTTAGTTTTGTTTTCATTGCTTTATTCCCCACTTGGCATCTTGTTTTAGTTTTGTTTTCCAGTTTGTGCTTTAGTTAGTTTATTCTTAACTGGTGAATATAATTTTTTATTTCCTTTGTTTGCCAGGTCAATCTATTTTGTACTTTATTTTTGTTGCACTACTTTGACTTTACTCATGGGTGTATCTGTATATGTGTATATTCCATTATTTTAATTATTATTTGTCTGATTTCTTGACTGCCATTTGTCTGTGGTTCATCTTAGGTTTCTTGATTTTGGATATTAGTTTTAATCTCATTTAATGCTATAACAAACCACTTGTGGAATCTTCTTTTCTGACTAGAGATTAAGCCCTGAGCCTTTGGAGTTGAAGCACTGACTCCAAGACCCTAAAATACCAAAGAACTAACCCTAGGGGTATCAAATAGTAAGAACTCACACAAAGGAAACCACTTAAATACAAGGCTGAACATCCCCAAACCACCAGTAGCACCCTGTGCAGAATGCCTCATCTAAAAACAAACAGAACAAAAATACAAACCTAAGCATCAGCAGACAGGATTACCACCTCACTCAGCTTTGCCCATCAGAGGAAGAACAAACCAAGCAACCAACCAAGTCTCAGCACAAATCTCACTCTACACAAAGCTTACACAAACCACTGGACCAGCCTTAGGAGGGCAAAAACCAAAAGGAAGAAAGGAAGAAAGAAAGTCTGGGAAAAGGAGACCTCAAATATGATAAATTAAAAAAAATGAAAAAGCAGAGAAATACTACACAAATGAAGGAACAAACTAGAAACACAGAAATCCAAATAAATGAAGAGGAAATAGGCAAACTACCTGAAAAAGAATTCAGAATAGTGATAGCAAAGATGGTCAAAAATCTTGAAAACAAAATGAAGAAAATGCAGGAATCAATTAACAGAGACCTAGAAGAATTACAGAATTAACACACAAAGACAAACAACACAATTACTGAAATTAAAAAACACTCTAGAAGGAATTAAGAGCAGAATATGTGAAGCAGAGGAGAAGGCAATGGTACTCCACTCCAGTACTCTTGCCTGGAAAATCCCACGGACAGAAGAGCCTGGTAGGCTGCAGTCCATGGGGTCGCAAAGAGTCGGACACGACTGAGCGACTTCACTTTCTCTTTTCCCTTTCATGCATTGGAGAAGGAAATGGCAACCCACTCCAGTATTCTTGTCTGGAGAATCCCAGGGACAGGGAAGCCTGGAGGGCTGCTGTCTATGGGGTCGCACAGAGTCGGACATGACTGAAGTGACTTAGCATAGCATAGCATGTGAAGCAGAAGAATGAATCGGTGAGCTGGAAGATAAAATGGTTGAAATAACTTCTGAAGATCAGAATAAAGTAAAAAGAATGAAAATAATTGAGGATAGTCTCAGAGACCTCTGGGACAGTATCAAACGCATTAATATTCAAATAATAGGGGTCCCAGAAGAAGAAGAGAAAAAGAAAGGGTATGAGTAAATTGTTGAAGACAGTATAATTGACAATATCCCCAACATGGAAAAAGAAATAGATAATCAAGTCTATGGAGAAGACAATGGCATCCCCACTCCAGTACTCTTGCCTGGAAAATCCCATGGACTGAGGAGACTAAAGGGCTGCAGTCCACGAGGTTGCTGAGGGTCGGACACGACTGAGAGACTTCACTTTCACTTTTCACTTTAATGCATTGGAGAAGGAAATGGCAACCCACTCCAGTATACTTGCCTGGAGAATCCCAGGGACTGGGGAGCCTGGTGGGCTGCTATCTATGGGGTTGCACAGAGTCAGACACGACTGAAGTGGCTTAACAGCAATCAAGTCTAAGAGGCACAAAGAATCTCATACAGGATAAACCCAGAGGGAAACAAGCCACATACTATTGAAATTAACAGAGGCTAAATATAAAGAAAGAACATTAAAGCAGCAAGGGAGAAGCAACAAGTAACATACAAGGGAAACCCCATAGGCTTAAGAGCTGATCTTTCAGCAGAAACTCTGCAGGTCAGAGGGGAATGGCAGCATATATATTTAAAGTACTGAAAGGGAAAAAAATAAAACCAAGATTACTGTACTGGATGAAAAGTTGTTACTGAGCCGTGATAGATGCCAGGATTCTTGGCCTCCAGAGGAGAAGAATTCAATCCAGGACCAATGATGAGGTTTGATTGCTGAGAGATTTTCTGTAATAAAATTTATTAAAGTATAAAAGAGATAGACAAGTTTCTGACATAGAATCAAAAGGGAGCAAAAAAAGAGTGGTTCCCTGCCAGTCTTTAGCCAGATGTTTTATGTCTGCTAGAGAGCTATTAATCAGATAAGAGAGACACCTCAAGGCTGATGGACTTTTCACCAGACCCCTCTCTCACAATATGCATTTTTGAGATGGGATAGCATGAGGTGTGTCATCCCCCAGCCTTAAAACAACTGATATGAATACTGGTTTGTTCACTATTATCAGCCCAAAGTTTGAGAAAAGAAAAAGTTAGTCTTAGGTGGAAGCATTTTGAAGAAAGGAAAATTTCAAAGCAAATACATAGTTTCATTAACATAACTTAAGAAAAACATTTCCATAAGAAAAATAAATTTGTTAGTTCAAGGTTTGAGAAAAGTTAAGTGCAGGTGGAACTAGGTGTTGTAATGGCTACACAGAATTTTAAGAAAAACTTCCATTTAATTTTGTATCAGATCAGATCAGATCAGTCGCTCAGTCGTGTCCGACTCTTTGTGACCCCATGAATCACAGCACGTCAGGCCTCCCTGTCCATCACCAGCTCTCGGAGGTCACTCAGACTCACATCCATCGAGTCAGTGATGCCATCCAGCCATCTCATCCTCTGTCGTCCCCTTCTCCTCCTGCCCTCAATCCCTCCCAGCATCAGAGTCTTCTCCAATCAGTCAACTCTTCGCATGAGGTGGCCAAAATACTGGAGTTTCAGCTTTACCATCGTTCCTTCCAAAGAAATCCCAGGGCTGATCTCCTTCAGAATGGACTGGTTGGATCTCCTTGCAGTCCAAGGGACTCTCAAGAGTCTTCTCCAACACCACAGTTCAAAAGCATCAACTCTTCGGCACTCAGCCTTCTTCACAGTCCAGATCTCACATCCATACATGACCACAGGAAAAACCATAGCCTTGACTAGGCGAACCTTTGTTGGTAAAGTAATGTCTCTGCTTTGGAATATGCTATCTAGGTTGGTCATAACTTTCCTTCCAAGGAGCAAGCGTCTTTTAATTTCATGGCTGCAGTCACCATCTGCAGTGATCTTGGAGCCCAGAAAAACAAAGTCTGACCCTGTTTCCACTGTTTCCCCATCTATTTCCCATGCAGTGATGGGACCAGATGTCATGATCTTCGTTTTCTGAATGTTGAGCTTTAAGCCAACCTTTTCACTCTCCACTTTCACTTTCATCAAGAGGCTTTTTAGTTCCTCTTCACTTTCTGCCATAAGAGTGGTGTCATCTGCATATCTGAGGTTATTGATATTTCTCCCAGCAATCTTGATTCCAACTTGTGTTTCTTCCAGTCCAGCATTTCTCATGATGTACTCTGCATATAAGTTAAATAAACATGGTGACAATATGCAGCCTTGACGTACTCCTTTTCCTATTTGGAACCAGTCTGTTGTTCCATGTCCAGTTCTAACTGTTGCTTCCTGACCTGCATACAGATTTCTCAAGAGGCAGATCAGGTGGTCTGGTGTTCCCATCTCTTTCAGAATTTTCCATAGTTTATTGTGATCCACACAGTCAAAGGCTTTGGCATAGTCAATAAAGCAGAAATAGATGTTTTTCTGGAACTCTCTTGCTTTTTCCATAATCCAGCGGATGTTGGCAATTTGATCTCTGGTTCCTCTGCCTTTTCTAAAACCAGCTTGAACATCAGGAAGTTCACGGTTCACATATTGCTGAAGCCTGGCTTGGAGAATTTTGAGCATTACTTTACTAGCGTGTGAGATGAGTGCAACTGTTCGGTAGTTTGAGCACTCCTTGGCATTGCCTTTCTTTGGGATCGGGATGAAAACTGACCTTTTCCAATCTTGTGGCCACTGCTGAGTTTTCCAAATTTGCTGGCATATTGAGTGTAGCACTTTCACAGCATCATCATTCAGGACTTGGAATAGCTCCACTGGAATTCCATCACCTCCACTAGCTTTGTTCATAGTGATGCTTTCTAAGGCCCATTTGACTTCACATTCCAAGATGTCTGGCTCTAGGTCAGTGATCACATCATCATGATTATCTAGGTCTTGAAGCTCTTTTTTGTACAGTTCTTCTGTGTATTCTTGCCATCTCTTCTTAATATCTTCTGCTTCTGTTAGGTCCACACCATCTCTGTCCTTTATCGTGCCCATCTTTGCATGAAATGTTCCTTTGGTATCTCTGATTTTCTTGAAGAGATCCCTAGTCTTTCCAATTCTGTTGTTTTCCTCTATTTCTTTGCATTGATCACTGAAGAAGGCTTTCTTATCTCTTCTTGCTATTCTTTGGAACTCTGCATTTAGATGTTTATATCTTTCCTTTTCTCCTTAAGAGCGACCTCCCCTGCCCGCGACCGGCGCGCCATTTAAGAGTGACCTCGCCTGCCCGCGACCGGCGCGCCATTTAAGAGTGCCCCGCCGGCTGCGTCGCGCACTAAGAGCGCCCCGCCGCCCAGAGCGCCCCGCCGGCGCGTCGCGCACTAAGAGCGCCCCGCCGGCTGCGTCGCGCACTAAGAGCGCCCCGCCGGCTGCGTCGCGCACTAAGAGCGCCCCGCCGGCTGCGTCGCGCACTAAGAGCGCCCCGCCGGCTGCGTCGCGCACTAAGAGCGCCCCGCCGGCTGCGTCGCGCACTAAGAGCGCAGCCGAGAGGAGCTACCCCACAACCGAGGAAGGACGGCGGTGAGGGCCAGTGCACTAAGCAGGGCGGAGAAGAGCTACCCCACGACCGAGGTCAGGAAGGGCGGCGGTGAGGAGAGACCCCTCGTCCAAGATAAGGTGCGATGGCTGTGCTTCGCTGGCTGGGAGCAGCCAGGAGCAGCCGGGATGAGATACCCCACGCCCAAGGTAAGAGAAACCCAAGTAAGACAGTTGGTCTTGAAAGAGGGCATCAGAGGGCAAATACACTAAAACCATTCTCACAGATAACTAGTCAATCTAATCACACAAGGACCACACCCCTGTCTAACTCAATGAAATTAAGCCATGCCCGAGGGGCAACCTGGGATGGGCGGGTCATGGTGGAGAGATATGACAGGGTGTGGTCCGCTGGAGAAGGGAATGGCAAACCACTTCAGTATTCTTGCCTTGAGAACCCCATGAACAGTATGAAAAGACAAAATGATAGGATACTGAAAGAGAAACTCCCCAGGTCAGTAAGGGCCCAATATGCTACTGGAGATCAGTGGAGAAATAACTCCAGAAATAATGAAAGGATGGAGCCAAAACAAAAAGAATACCCAGCTGTGGATGTGTCTGGTGATAGAAGCAAAGTCCGATGCTGTAAAGAGCAATATTGCATAGGAACCTGGAATGTCAGGTCCATGAATCAAGGCAAATTGGAAGTGGTCAAACAAGAGATGGCAAGAGTGAATGTTGACATTCTAGGAATTAGCGAACTAAAATGGACTGGAATGAGTGAATTTAACTCGGATGACCATTATACTACTACTGTGGGCAGGAATCCCTCAGAAGAAATGGAGTGGCCATCATGGTCAACAAAAGAGTCCGAAATGCAGTACTTGGATGCAATCTCAAAAATGACAGAATGATTTCTGTTCGTTTCCAAGGCAAACCATTCAATGTCAGAGTAATCCAAATCTATGCCCCAACCAGTAACGCCGAAGAAGCTGAAGTTGAAAGGTTCTATGAAGACCTACAAGACCTTTTAGAACTAACACCCAAAAAAGATGTCCTTTTCATTCTAGGGGACTGGAATGCAAAAGTAGGAAGTCAAGAAACACCTGGAGTAACAGGCAAATTTGGCCTTGGAATACGGAATGAAGCAGGGCAAAGACTAATAGAGTTTTGCCAAGAAAATGCACTGGTCATAGCAAATACCCTCTTCCAACAACACAAGAGAAGACTCTATACATGGACATCACCAGATGGTCAACACCGAAATCAGATCGATTATATTCTTTGCAGCCAAAGATGGAGAAGCTCTATACAATCAGCAAAAACAAGACCAGGAGCTGACTGTGGCTCGGACCATGAACTCCTTATTGCCAAATTCAGACTGAAATTGAAGAAAGTAGAGAAAACTACTAGACCATTCAGGTATGACCTAAATCAAATCCCTTATGATTATACAGTGGAAGTGAGAAATAGATTTAAGGGCCTAGATCTGATAGATAGAGTGCCTGATGAACTATGGAATGAGGTTCGTGACATTGTACAGGAGACAGGGATCAAGACCATCCCCATGGAAAAGAAATGCAAAAAAGCAAAATGGCTGTCTGGGGAGGCCTTACAAATAGCTGTGAAAAGAAGAGAAGCGAAAAGCAAAGGAGAAAAGGAAAGATATAAAAATGTCTGACACTTGTAGCCTATTTCCTGTTTGGAGAACCCTAGCCTTCCAGCCTGTTACCCTCTCACTGGCAAGGATCTCAATCAAAATTGATGGAGAAATAAAAAGCTTTTCAGACAAGCAAAATGTAAGAGAATTAAGTACCATCAAACTGGCTTTACCACAAATGTTAAAGGGACTTATATAGTCAAGAAATAGAAGAGAAGAAAAAAGATCTACAAAATCAACCCCAAACAGTTAAGAAAATGGCAAGAGGAACATATATATCAATAACTACTTCAAATGTTAATGGATTAAACGCTCCAACCAAAGACACAGACTGGCTGAATGGATATAAAACAAGGCCCATATATATATACTGTTTACAAGAAATCCATTTCAGACCTCAAGACATATATAGACTGAAAGTGCAAGGATGGAGAAATATATTCCATGCAAATGGGAAGGAAAAGAAAGCTGGAGTAGTAATGCTCATATCAGACAAAAAACGACCTTAAAATCAAGAGGATTACAAGAGATAAGGAAAGATACTACATAATGATCAAGGTATCAATCCAAGAGGAAGACATAATAATTGCAAATATCTGTGCACCCAACAGATTTAAGGGCCTAGATCTGATAGAAAGAGTGCCTGATCAACAACAGAATGAAGTTCGTAGCATTGTACAGGAGACAGGGATCAAGACCATCCCCATGGAAAAGAAATGCAAAAAAGCAAAATGGCTGTCTGGGGAGGCCTTACAAATAGTTGTGAAAAGAAGAGACATGAAGAGCAAAGGAGAAAAAGAAAAGATATAAGCATATGAATGGAGAGTTCTAAAGAATAGCAAAGAGAGATAAGAAAGCTTTCCTCAGCAATCAATGCAAAGAAATAGAGGAAAACAACATAATGGGAAAGACTAGGGATCTCTTCAAGAAAACTAGAGATACCAAAGGAACATTTCATGTAAAGATGGGCTCAATAAAGGACAGAAAATGTATGGACTTAACAAAAGCAGAAGATATCAAGAATAGGTGGCAAGAATACACAGAAGAACTGTACAAAAAAGATCTTCATGACCCAGATAATCACGATGGTGTGATCACTGACCTAGAGCCAGACATTCTGGAATGTGAAGTCAAGTGGGCCTTAGAAAGCATGACTACAAACAAAGCTAGTGGAGGTGATGGAATTCCAGTGGAGCTACTCCAAATCCTGAAAGATGATGCTGTGAAAGTGCTGCACTCAATATGCCAGCAAATTTGGAAAACTCAGCAGTGGCCACAGGACTGGAAAAGGTCAGTTTTCATTCCTATCCCAAAGATAGGCAATGCCAAAGAATGCTCAAACTACCGCACAATTGCACTCATCTCACACGCTAGTAGAGTAATGCTCAAAATTCTCCAAGCCAAGCTTCAGCAATATGTGTACTGTGAACTTCCTGATGTTCAAGCTGGTTTTAGAAAAGGCAGAAGAATCAGAGATCAAATTGCCAACATCCACTGGATCATGGAAAAAGCAAGAGAGTTCCAGAAAAACATCTATTTCTGCTTTATTGACTATGCCAAAGCCTTTGACTGTGTGGATCACAATAAACTGTGGGAAATTCTGAAAGAGATGGGAATACCAGACCACATGACATGCCTGTTGAGAAATCTGTATGCAGGTCAGGAAGCAATAGTTAGAACCGGACATGGAACAACAGACTGGTTCCAAATAGGAAAGGAGTATATCGAGGCTGTATATAGTCACCCTGCTTATTTAACTTATACGCAGTACATCATGGGGGAGACCCTGGCAAGCCAACGCCAATCCCGCGTCCTCTCCTCCTCCCTCCCTCCCACATAAGTTCTCAATAGTCTCTTGCATAGGTGGCCAAATAGAGTTTCAGCTTGGCATCACCTTCCAAACCCAGGGCTGATCTCCTTCAATGGACTGGTTGGATCTCCATCCGGGACTTCATCTCTCCAACACACAGTATCAACTCTTCGGCACTCAGCCTTCCCATCCAGTTCTCACATTCATACTGACACGGGACCAGCCTTGACGGGGACCTTGTTGCGTAAGTCTCTGCTTGATATGCTCTAGGTTGGTATAAGTTTCCTTCTAAGGAGTAAGCGTCTTTTAAATATCTTTAAAATATTTTTAAATATCAATAACCTCATATATACAGATGTCACCACCCTTATGGCAGAAAGTGAAGAGGAACTAAAAAGCCTCTTGATGAAAGTGAAAGTGGAGAGTGAAAAAGTTGGCTTAAAGCTCAACATTCAGAAAACAAAGATCATGGCATCTGGTCCCATCACTTCATGGAAAATAGATGGGGAAACAGTGGAAACAGTGTCAGACTTTATTTTTCTGGGCTCCAAAATCACTCCAGATGGTGACTGCAGCCAGGAAATTAAAAGACGCTTTCTCCTTGGAAGGAAAGTTATGACCAATCTAGATAGCCTATTCAAAAGCAGAGACATTACTTTGCCAACAAAGGTTCACCTACTCAAGGCTATGGTCTTTCCTGTGGTCATGTATGGATATGAGAGTTGGACTGTGAAGAAGACTGAGCACCGAAGAATTGATGCTTTTGAACTGTGGTGTTGGAGAAGACTCTTGAGAGTCCCTTGGACTGCAAGGAGATCCAACCAGTCCATTCTGAAGGAGATCAGCCCTGGGATTTCTTTGGAAGGAATGATGCTAAAGCTGAAACTCCAGTCCTTTGGCCACCTCATGAGAAGAGTTGACTCATTGGAAAAGACTCTGATGCTGGGAGGGATTGGGGGCAAGAGGAGAAGGGGACGACAGAGAATGAGATGGCTGGATGGCATCACTGACTCGATGGATGTGAGTCTGAGTGACCTCCGAGAGCTGGTGATGGACAGGGAGGCCTGGAGTGCTTCAATTCATGGGGTCGCAAAGAGTTGGACACGACTGAGCGACTGCACTGAACTGAAGTGATGCACCCAACAAAGGAGTACCTCAATATGTAAGACAAAACTAATAGACATAAAAGGAGAAATTGACAATAACACAATAATAGTAGGAAACTTTAACACTCCAGTCACACCAATGAGCAGATCATCAAAACAGAAAATTAATAAAGAAACACAATTCTTAAATGATACATTAGATGAGATGCATCTCATTGATATCTTCAGGGTATTCCATCCAGATGCAGAAGATAACACCTTCTTCTCAAGTGCACCTGGAACATTCTCCAGCATAGACTACATCTTGGGTCACAAATCAAACCTCAGTAATTTTAAGAAAATTGAAATCATACCAAACATCTTCTCCAACCACAATGCTGTGAGACTAGATATCGATTAAAAGGAAAAAGCTGTAAGAAACACAAACACATGGGGATTAAACAACAGGTTTCTAAATAACAAACAGGTTACTGAAGAAATCAAAAGGTAAATTAAAAAAATTCTAGAAACATGTGACAATGAAAACACAACAACTCAAAACCTAGAACAAAAAATTTCACAGTTCATATGGAAACACAAAAGACCCTGAATAGCCAAAGCAGTCTTGAGAAAGAAAAATGGAGCTGGAGGAATCAACCTTTCTGAATTCAGATGATAGTGCAAAGCTACAGTCATCAAGATAGTATGGTACTGGCACAAAAACAGAAATATAGACCAATGGAACAAGATAGAAAGCCCAGAAATAAACCCATGCACCTATGGGTAATATTTTTGACAAAGGAAGCAAGAATATACAATGGGGCAAAGACAGCCTCTTCAATAAATGGTATTGGGAAAACTGCTTAGCTACATGTAAAAGAATGAAATCACAGCACTTCCTAACACCATACACAAAGATAACTCAAAGTGGATTACAGACCTAAATATAAGACCAGAAACTATAAAACTCTTAGAGGAAAACATAGGCAGAATACTCGATATCATAAATCAAAGCAAGATCCTCTATGACCCACCACCTAGAGTGATGGAAATAAAAACAAAAGTAAACAAGTGGGACCTGATTAAAATTAAAAACTTTTCCACAACAAAGGAAACTATAGGCAAGGTGAAAAGAAAACCTCCAGAATGGGAGAAAATAATAGCAGATGAAGTAAATGACAAAGGATTAATTTTCAAAATATACAACAGCTCATACAACTCAATGCCAGAAAAACAAACAACCCAATCAAAAACTGGGAAAAAGACCTAATCAGACATTTCCCCAAAGAAGACATATAGATGGCTAATGAACACTTAAAAGATGCTCAACATTGCCCATTATTAGAGAAATGCAAATCAAAACCACAATGAGATATAACCTCACATCTGTCAGAATGCTGCTGCTGCTGCTAAGTCGCTTCTGTCGTGTCCGACTCTGTGTGACCCCAGAGATGGCAGCCCACGAGGCTCCCCCGTCCCTGGGATTCTCCAGGCAAGAACACTGGAGTGAGTTGCCATTTCCTTCTCCAATGCATGAAAATGAAAAGTGAAAGTGAAGTTGCTCAATCGTGTCCGACTCCTAGTGACCCCATGATCTGCAGCCTACAGGCTCCTCCGTCCATGGGATTTCCCAGGCAAGAGTACTGGAGTGGGATGCCATTGCCTTCTCCATCTGTCAGAATCAGATCAGATCAGATCAGTCGCTCAGTCGTGTACGACTCTTTGCGACCCCATGAACTGCAGCACGCCAGGCCTCCCTGTTCATCACCAACTCCCGGAGGTCACTCAGACTCACATCTGTCAGAATAGCCATCATCAAAAAGTCTACAAACAATAAATGCTGGAGAGTGTGTGGAGAAAAGGGAATGTTTTCACACTGTTGGAGGGAATGTTAATTGATACAGCCACTATGGAAGATGATATGGAGATTCCTTAAAAAATTAGGAATAAAACCACCATATGACCCAGCTATCCCACTCCTAGAAATACATCCTGAGGAAACCAAAACTGAAAAAAACACATGTATCCCATTGTTCACTGCAGCACTATTTACAATACCTAGAAGATGGAAGCAACCTAGATGTCCATTGACAGATGAATGGATAAAGAAGCAGTGGTACATATACACAATGGAATGTTACTCAGTCATAAAAAGGAATGCATTTGAGTCAGTTCTGATGAGTTGCATGAACTTAGAACCTATTATACAGAGTGAAGTGAATCAGAAAGGGGATGTTAAATATCATATTCTAATGCCTGTATGTGGAATCTAGAAAAATGTTATTGAAGAATTCATTTATAGGCCAACAATGGAAAAACAGAGAATTGACTTATGGACATGGGGAAAGGGGAAGAGAGGGTTAGGTATATGAAAAGAGTAACATGGAAACTTACATTACCATATGTGAAATAGATAGCCAACAGGAATTTGCTGTATGGCTCAGGAAACTCAAATGGGGCTCTATATCAACCTAGAGGGGTAGGAAGGGGAGGGAGGTTCAAAAGGGAGGGACCATATCTATACCTATGGCTGAATCATGTTGAGGTTTGACAGAAAACAACAAAATTCTGTAAAACAATGATCTTTCAATAAAAAAAAAAATTAAAAAAATAAAGTGCACAATAAATGAAATGTGCTTGAATCATTTTGATAACATCCCCTCCAGGGTCATGGAAAAAACCTCTCCCATGAAACTGGTTCCTGGTGCCAAAAACTTTAGGAACCAAAATGCCTCTTAGAGTTTTCTTTTTGTATACAAGAGAGAACATAAAAGCAAACTTAATCATTTCCTTTCTTACAGCATAAAGCTGGGTGCTAAAGAAACAGTGGGAGGGGTTCCCAAATCTATCCAACTTGAGTTAATTGAATGATACTGGGCCAAGAAGGATTCTGTATTGTTTTTAATTATTAAAAAAGAAAGACTTTTCAGCTACTTAACAACTTACTAAAAATACTACCCTGGTCCAAACTAAGATGAGTTGAAACATCTCTAAGGAAGCAGATAACCACAGCGACAACCATTAAAATGGATGAATGTGCTGCATGAATCAGAAACAAGTACCATTCTGTGGAAAAAAATTAAATTGTTCAGAGAGCAGGTGTTTCCTAAAATAAAAGGATACATTCATAGAAATATAGCAGCTGATCTCTGTATATCATATAATCTGTTTAACATTAGCAGTGACAAAAGTCCACTGTTCAAGAAGCTATAAAATAGCCAGTGAGGTATCAGCACTGTATAACTAATAAATAGTACACTGAGCAAGGGCCTGAGGTTTTTGATCAGAACTGGGTGTAAATCCTGTCACTCTGTGGCTTATATTTTTTTCTTATGAGACATTTTAAGTTTTTAATCTGTGATTATTTTCTTCTCTGTACATAATATGTCCTTTTTCTCTGGCTACTTGTAATGTTTTCCCTTTTCCACCAATTTTCACCAATTTTATTAAGATGTGCCTTGATATAACTTTCTTCTTGCTTCTTCTGCTTGGGTGCTTTTGATCAACTTGAAACTCTGGGTTTATCAGATCAGATCAGATCAGTTGCTCAGTCGTTTCTGACTCTTTGAGACCCCATGAATCGCAGCACGCCAGGCTTCCCTGTCCATCACCAACTCCTGGAGTTCACTCAGACTCACGTCCATCGAGTCAGTGATGCCATCAAGCCATCTCATCCTCTGCTGTCTCCTTCTCCTCTTGCCCCCAATCCCTCCCAGCGTCAAAGTCTTTTCCAATGAGTCAACTCTTTGCATGAGGTGGCCAAAGTACTGGAGTTTCAGCTTTAGCATCATTCCTTCCAAAGAAATCCCAGGGCTGATCTCCTTCAGAATGGACTGGTTGGATCTCCTTGCAGGGACTCTCAAGAGTCTTCTCCAACACCACAGTTCAAAAGCATCAATTCTTCGGTGCTAAGCCTTCTTCACAGTCCAGCTCTCACATCCATACATGACCACAGGAAAAACCATAGCCTTGACTAAATGAACCTTTGTTGGCAAAATAATGTCTCTGCTTTTGAATAGGCTATCTAGATTGGTCATAACTTTCCTTCCAAGGAGTAAGTGTCTCTTAGTTTCATGGCTGCAGTCACCATCTGGAGTGATTTTGGAGCCCAGAAAAATAAAGTCTCACACTGTTTCCACTGTTTCCCCATCTATTTCCCATGAAGTGATGGGACCAGATGCCGTGATCTTCGTCTTCTGAATGTTGAGCTTTAAGCCAACTTTTTCACTCTCCACTTTCACTTTCATCAAGAGGCTTTTGAGTTTCTCTTCACTTTCTGCCATAAGGGTGGTGTCATCTACATATCTGAGGTTATTGATATTTCTCCTGGCAATCTGGGTTTATAGTTTTACTCAAATTTGGAAAAATAATTGGCCTTAATTTCATTAAATATTCACTCTCTCCTCTTTCTGGTACAACTGTGCACTCACAGGCTTTGTTGCCTGTTGTTGTCCCACAGCTTTCTTATCTCTTTCTGGTCTTTTGATTTCATCTTTGTGTCTCATTTTGGATAGTATTAATTCCCGTGTCTTCAAATTCACTACTCTTTTTGTCTACAAGGCCCTTTTTCATCTAGTATATTTTTTCATTTCGGATGTATTTTTGCATCTCCAGAAGTCTTCCCCCTTCTCCTCCTGCCTTCAAGCTTTCCCAGCATCAGGGTCTTTTCCAATGTGTAGGCTCTTTGCATCAGGTAGCCAAAGTATTGGAGCTTCAGCTTCAGCAACAGTCCTTCCAATGGCTATTAATGGTTGATTTCCTTTAGGATTGACTGGTTTTATCTCCTTGCTGTCCAAGAGACTCTTAAGAGTCTTCTCCAGTACCACAGCTTGAAAGCATCAATTCTTTGGCACTCAACCTTCTTTATGGTCCAACTCTCACATCCCTTGGTGACTACAAAGACCGTAGCTTTGACTAGATGGACCTTTGTCAGCAAAGTGATATCTCTGCTTTTTAATACACTGTCTAGTTTTGTCATAGCTTTTCTTCCAAGGAGCTGCTGCTGCTGCTACTAAGTCACCTCAGTCGTGTCCGACTCTGTGTGACCCCATAGACGGCAGCCCACCAGGCTGCCCTGTCCCTGGGATTCTCCAGGCAAGAATACTGGAGTGGGCTGCCATTTCCTCCTCCAATGCATGAAAGTGAAAAGTGAAAGTGAAGGCGCACAGTCGTGTCTGACTCTTAGCAACCCCATGGACTGCAGCCTACCAGGCTCCTCCGTCCATCGGATTTTCCAGGCAAGAGTACTGGAGTGGAGTGCCATTGCCTTCCAAGGAGCAAGTGTCTTTTAATTTTATGACTGCAGTCATCATCCACAGTGATTTTGGAGCCCAAGAAAATAAAATCTGTCATTGTTTCCCCATCTATTTGCCATGAAGTGATGGGACCAAATGCTATGAGCTTAGATTTTGAATGTTGAGTTTGAAGCCAGCTTTTTCACTCTCCTCTTTCACCTTCATCAAGAGGCTCTTTAGTTCCTCTTCACTTTCTGCCATTAGGGTGGTGTCATCTGCATATCTGAAGTTATTGATATTTCTCCCAGCAATCTTGATTCTAGCTTGAGCTTCATCCAGCATTTCACATGATGTACTCTAATATAGGTTAAATAAGCAGGGTGATAATATACAGTCATGACCAGTCCATTGTTCCATGTTTGGTTCTAACTGTAGCTTCTTGACATACAGTTTTCTCAGGAGACAGGTAAGATGGTCTGGTAATCCCATCTCTTGAAGAACTTTCCCATTTGTTGTGATTCACACAGTGAAACGATTTAGCAGAAGTAGATGTTTTGTTGTTGTTATTGTTGTTGTTTTTTGGAATTCTCTTTGCTTTTTCTATGATGCAGCAGATGTTGGCAGTTTGATCTCTGGTTCTTCTGCTTTTTCCAAATCCAGCTAGAAATTCTCAGTTCATGTACTGTTGAAGCCTAGCTTGAAAGATTTTGAGAATTACCTTGCTAGCGTGTAAAATGAGTTCAATTGTGTGGTATTTTGAACATTCTTTTGCATTGCCTTTTTGGGGGATTAGAATGAAAACTGACCTTTTCCAGTCTTGTGACCACTGCTGAGTTTTCCAAATTTGCTGGCATATTGAGTGCAGTGCCTTCACAGCATCATCTTTCAGGATTTGGAATAGCTCAACTGGAATTCCATTACCTCCATTAGCTTTGTTGGTAGTAATGCTTCCTAAGACCCACTTGACTTCATACTCGAGGATATCTGGCTCTAGGTGAGTAACCACACCATTATGGATATCCAGGTCATTAAGACCATTTTTGTACAGTTCTTCTGTGTATTCTTGACACCTCTTCTTAATATCTTCTGCTTCTATTTGGTTCATATCATCATTTCTATCCTTTATTGTGTCCATCTTTACATGAAATGTTCCTCTGGTATCTCTGACTTCCTTGAAGAGATCTCTAGTCTTTCCCATTCTATTACTTTCCTCTATTTCTTTTGTTTTCCTCTATTTCTGCCAAGTTTATTAGGGACCTTACCACACAAGCTATGGGAACTGGAACTCTTCCCGACCTCCTGTGAGCACTGAAGATAGTTTTGTCTGTTTCTCTGTGGTGGTTTTTCCCCACATGTGGTAATTCCCTGACTTTCATGCCCAGGTCAGTGTTCAAAGACATGCAGATATTTGGAGCTATGTCTGAAGCTCTTTACTCTCTAGTACTTTTGATCTGTAATTCTAGCCACCTGGCCTGCCTGAACTTTGAACTCTGTCTTCTCAGCTTGGTGAACCCCTGGTCTGTGTTGCACCTCCCTCTTTGCTCTGCATCCTATAAACACTCTTGGCAGGGTTCTGGGACACTTGCGGTCCTCACCTCACTTGTTTCTCTTCTCTTAAGCAACACTACCTATGCAATGTTTCAATATCTGAGAATCATCATATCAGTTATTCTGTTTAGATTTCTTTTGCTGCTTAATTCATGAGGAATTCAGTCTTTCTGTTTCCATTAGGGCCAGAAGCAGAAACTCCATTTATTTATTATGAAGAGCTATTTTTGTGTGAAAGAAATTAATCATTCAATTTTTATGTATGGCATACTTTGTTTTTCCCATGTATAATTTTCTTTCAACCATATATGATGTTTCCTATTAATACATTTGTTAACCATGAAAATCTTCATGTGTAAAATTTATCAATTTTATTGAATGCTACTTAAAATCATTTCCATTTAAATGATAAAATCATGCATGCCTGTTTCCTTATTGTATGTTGGGTTTTCTTTTAACATTTACATACCAATTTATATGGAATTTATGTTGATGTTAGAATAAATTTAAGAATCCAGTGTAATGGCTAGACAGTTGTCTAAAACTCACTTATGGAGTTATCTTTTCCAATGTTTTTGAATTACTTTCATCATCATGTTTAACTTGATCTGTGTCTGTCTTTTTCTTCTGTTACTCTCTTTGGTTTTTAATTCTGTTTCATTATTTTGACAGAAAATTCTTACACTAGTAACACACTAGGTTCATATTATATTTTATTAACTGGTAGAGGAAAAAATATTTTCTCAATACTCTCCATTTTTAAGATTTTCTTTTTCTCCCAGCCTCTTCCTGCCCTTTACATCTGCTCTAAGACTTCTTTGTTTGGGTGAACTTTAGAATGCATATTATCCAAGGGACAAAAATATCTATTTGGGACTTTGGGATTAGATTGGAGTTTTAGACTAATTTAGGGAATATTGATATTATTGGAATAGTCAATCTCCCTATCCAAAGAAAACTAATGTTTATTAATTTTTCTGTAGTTTATGCATTTATATCACCATTTATTCATGTATTCAAATGGCTGATAGTTTTGGCACATAGTTAAATTTATTTCTAGATATTTTCTTTAGTTTTGTTCTTTTTTAAATGAATATTATTTTATCTTCTAACTGTGCTGGTGATACAAATAAAACTGAATTTTATGTATCAATTTTGTCATGTTATAAACCAACTGCTAGTTTATGATGGTTGCAGTTATTTGTCTTGAGCATTCTTGCAGTTATTTCATTCTGTCATTTGCAAATAATGACCACTTTACTATCTTCTTTCTAATATTTGTCCATATTATTTTATTATCTTGCTAGATTTAACTGACATATGGTTGGGGAATTTGTGTTGTAACTGATGGCAGTGGAAAAACATTTGATGTTTTATAATTAAGTATAGAACTGGCTGTTGGTTTGTTCTAATATCATTTTAAAATCGTGTTACAGATGTGTTCTTCCATTTCTGTTTTATTAAGTGTGGGAAGTGCTGCACAGCAGAACTTAAAATCATAGACTCTGAAGCCATATTTACAAGATTCAAGGCCAATCTCTGAGACTTAAAAATCTGAGTCATCACAGAAATTATGTAAACTCTTTGGGCCTCATTTTTCTCATCTGTAAAATGGAGACAATGACACCTATCTCATATGGTTTCTATAAATTCATATTTATAAAACTCTTAAAAAGTCCCTATACATTATAGGTGCAAAAAACATGTTTGCTTTTGCAACTTTCTACAAAGCATTCTGTTTGAATTAGCTTAATAGCTTCTGAACTTTAGTTACTTGAAAATTCTTATTGAACTTGTTTGCATATCTATGTTATCTCTGTTTTATTCTGATTAACACTCATTTTCATTTAATTGTATTATCAAGTTTGCAGAAAAAGAAGTCCTGACACTTTTTTCCACTTTGTTTCTTCTTATACACACACACACACACACACACACACACACACACACGTATATATATATAATTTGTGAAAGCATTCAAATGTTATAAAATAGAAAAAAAAAAGAGAAAAGTAGAAATTCCCCCTTCAACTCTCACTCTTACTCCCTGGAGGCTTTTATAGTCATAAGTTTGCCTTGCATGCCTCTTTTCCATTTTTATACATGTGCACACATACATCCATAAGTGTGTTTTACTCTAACAGATAAATTGTTCTGCAACTAACAAATTCTACTTTACAGTATGTCTTAGCAAGATATTCAGTTCAATACAAAGTGATCTATCTCTTTCTTTCAAACAATCACCTAAGATAAGAAGTCAGTTCAGTTTAGTTGCTCAGTCATGTCTGACTCTGCAACCCCATGGACTGTAGCACGCCAGGCTTCCCTGTCCTTCACCAACTCCTGGAGCCTACTCAAAGTCATGTCCATTGAGTCGGTGATGCCATCCAACCATTTTATCCTCTGTCGTCCCTTCTCCTCCCGCCTTCAATCTTTCCCAGCATCAGGGTCTTATCCAACGAAGTCAATTCTCTGCATCAGGTGGCCAAAATATTGGAGTTTCAGCTTCAGCATCAGTCTTTCCAGTGAATATTCAGGACTGAATTCCTTTAGGATTGATTGACTGGTTTGATCTCCTTGCAGTCCAAGGGACTCTCAAGAGTCCTCTCTAACACAACATTTCAAAAGCACAATTCTTCAGTGCTCAGCTTTCTTTATAGTCTAACTTTCACATCCACACATGACTACTGGAAAAAGCATAGCTTTGACTAGATGGACCTTATTGGCAAAGTAATGTCTCTGCTTTTTAATATGCTGTCTAGGTAAGTCATAGCTTTTCTCCCAAGGAACAAGCGTCTTTTAATTTCATATCTGCAGTCACCATCTGCAGTGATTTTGGAGCCCATTTGGCAGATGACAGAAGATAAGATGTAGTGCTTACTTTATAAGACCTTGCTTTTTGATAGATGCAAAATATATCAAAGTATACAACTCTAAACACATATATGCAATTATTCTTCATGCTGATTCTGGAAATTGAACTGCTCAATTAACAGGCAAGCCCATTTAAAATTTGATGCATAGAGTAAGACTGCTTATCCATGAGGTTTCCACCATGCATAAAGAGACCAGTAGTTTTTGAAGAGAGTGCCAGTGTCTGATCCTTGCTGTTATCAGAGCTTATTAATGATTTTATTTTATTTTTGCCATAAGGATGAGAGAAGAATGCTTCTTCTTTTTTAGTTTGAATTTTTCTATGAACACCAGTGAGTCTGAGCAACTGTTTATAAACTTATTTGCATTTGGATGTGGGTTGCCTTTTTTCCCCCATTTCCATTTGAGCAGGTTGAATTGGTAAATTTGGTTTAGAGCAATTGCTTACAGTTCACAAAACTTTAACTTACTGGGTCAGTGAGTATTTTCTTCCACATGGCTGCCTTTTGTCAGCCTCTGGATTTTTGGCTTGGGATCAATCTTATATTTTTTTGTTAATTTAGGGAGACATAGCAGACTTAAATACTCCTTGTGTGGTCTCTCCCCTGAGCACCCTTATTGTCAACCTGAGCTAAGGGGTATCCTCTGTCAGGGCCTGCTCCCTGCTCACATATGGCATCTGTGCTCCCACTGAAAGCGGATGGAGGTGCCTTCAGAGATTCAGTAAGCTTATTCCTGTGATGCCAAATCATGCTTGGCATCATGAGGATTTAATGAGCTCCAAACAGTTTCCTCCAATTTGTTCCAAACTGTTTATTATAGCAGGTGCAATGTACTTTGAAAGTTGTCAATATGAGATTATAGTCATTTCCTAGTTAAACTAAAGGAAGTTGTCTTCTTCAAAACTCATTTAAAAATATTTGCAAATGGGCATTTATGCTGGTATCTTTCCTAGAAATCTTAGGCCTATTCTTAATCACTGACAAGATGATTATCTTTATTATAGCCTATTTTAGGTTAAAAGCTCTGGTGGCTCAGATAGTAAAAAATCTGCCCACAATGAGAGAGACTTGGGTTTGATCCCTGGGCTGGGAAGTTCCTCTGGAGAAGGGAATGGCCACCCACTCCAGTATTCTGGCCTGAAAAATACTGTGGATGGAGGAACCTGGTAGGTTACAGTCCATGGGGTTGCAGAGTTGGACCCAGCTGAGCAACTAACACAGAGCACAGAGATTTTAGGTTAATGGATTTTACAATAGTTTTATTACATATCTGTGATAATTTCTTGCTGTTAGCCAAAACCGAACCCTAAAATATGTAATAAGAGTATATTACTTTTTGTTAATAGAGAAATGTGTAAACTTACAGTTTTCTATAGTAGCAGTAATTCTGAGGTGCTCTTTATGGGCAAGGAAGGGGACAGCCAGAAGGGGGCGCTGGGAAGTGGAGTAGTTTGCAGATACGGGCTGATCTGGAAGGTTGACTTGAAGGGGATAGAAGTGGGAGGAATTACTGGAGTAAGGAAAGGGAGGGAATACCAGGGCTGGAGGAAGCCAAAGTAAAAGTGGAAAGGAAATGACATTATGTTCAATTCATAAGGAATAGATATGCAAACTATTCCTTAATAAAGAAGCATATTAGTCAATTACTCTAAAATGTTACTAATAAACTTAATTGTTTGGGACTCAGCTTTTTGCTATGTCATGTCCGCCTCTGGGATTCCCTAGACTGTAGCCCTCCAGGCTCCTCTGCCCATGGGATTTCCCAAGCAAGAATACTGGAGTGGGTTGCCATTTCCTTCTCCAGGGAATCTTCCTGACCCAGGGATGGCACAGAAAAGTATGATAGTGTAGATGTGAAGATTTGCTACAAGCCAATTCTCTTAGTCACTTTCAGTTTTCTTTGACTTCTTTGGTCATTTTAGCCACATAAAACAGGAGGCAGCTCTCAGAAACAGGCTTCCCAGGTTGCTGAGTGGTAAAGAATCTGCCCGCCAATGCAGCAGATGTGGGTGACGCAGGTTCAATCCCTGGATTGGGAAGATCCCCTGGAGTAGGAAATGGCAACCCACTCCAGTATTCTTGACTGGAAAATTCCATTGACAGAGGAACCTGTATGGCAGGGTACATACAATCCATGGGGTCTCAAAGAGTCAGACATGACTGAGCACACATTAGCTCACAAAGGAGGGAAGAGAGAAGCCTGAGTCTGACCCTCCTGAGTTCACCAGTTTTTCACGTGGAGCTGGCAACAGGATGAAAGCTGAGTGGATAACCTTCAGCTCCACATAGCACCAGAGAATGTGAACTCCCACGGGATCTAAAGCACACTTTAAAATTCACCTAGAAAGGAGGTTTGTGCCAAGTCGAACAATTGGTAAGTGGTAGCTGCCTTGAGCCAAGTGGAGAAGTTTAAGGTCAAGTTAGGGCATGTGGTCATCCGTCTATAATGTGTGTCATGAGTTTTATAGTACCATTAGTGCCAAGACAGCCTGCATTTTTGTTTTAACTTGCTGTATTGTTTCCACTTAAAGTAACTTAAGGAGATTAAAATTAAATTGAGACTGATAAGTATGGTGGGTATTATAATAATTATTTAATTGAACATAAGACAAGTGTGAGCCTCTTGTTCCTCAGTGTCCCTTGGAGGCAGTTTTAAACAGCTCAGCCAAAGATTACCTAGGGAAACAGGCTTTACTCACAGCTAGCTAGTGCTCCCAGACTTGATGAAGTCATAGCTAACTTGAAGTCACAGCTAACTTGTAGATAGTCTGGCAAAGAAGATAACACCCAAGGATATAGCTTATGAACCAGCAGTATATTAGACAGTTTTATAGAACCAGAAGGATGTTTGACAGTTTTAATATGGCTTACCACCATAGACTAACATTCCTTTATTAAATTGCCTATGATGAGACTTCTTTTCAAATACTACTCAAATCTGCTTTATAATCTTACTAGTTTTTGCATTAATTATGTCAATTATGTTTTTACTTTTGACAGCTACACTTTAACAGGAAAAAGGTAGCAATTGTGGATATTTGTGTTTTTCTCTGAATCTCTTTTAAAACTTCACTTAAAGAGATTCTGCAAATGCTTAGATAGTTATTCATGATTTTAGTAATTTTTCAGTTGAAGCATGATTATTGACTTGGAAAAATTGACTTTATTTCATTGCTCCTAGGGGGAACCTGGCTGTTAACCACAAGGTTATAAATGTACATCTAAAAGAAAATAGGCGGTAGCTTTGTAATAGATGAGCGTATAAACCTTACAAGAAATGGTGAAGCATCTTGTTGGTGGGATTGTTAGATAGACTAAAAGGATTTAAACATATCATTTTTTTAAAACGTAATTTAAATATTTTAGTTCCAGAAATGTATTTGTCCTACTTTTGGATATAAATGAGTCTTCTCATTGCCACTCAAGCAATATTTGGAAGTTTTTAGTGTTTTTGATCCAATAGCTCTACTCTATGTAATGGTTCGCCATCTCTTGGAAGACTGGAATCACCTAAAGAAGTAACATTTGATTCCTGAGTTCCAGTTCCTAGAGTTTTGTTTTAATTGATTTGGCATGTATTACAAACATTGATATTTTTGTTTATTTTTTTGTTTATTTTTTTTATTTTTGACCTTATATTAAAAGGTCCTGAAAATATGATAACACATTTACAGAAGACTTGAAAAATACAAAACAAAGTTACATATAGTTTCATTATATATATATATAAAATTATTTTAACTAGATAAATTCAGAATTTTAGTTGGGGTTTCAATATCAAACTCTCAAAAATTAATATAATGAATATATAGAAAAGTAGAAGGATATAGTAGGCCTGAAAAGTACCATGAACCAATTCAACATAATTAAGATTCATACAATATTCACATAACCGTAAGATACAAATTCTATTCAGTTTCCCATAGACTATAAACTAGGAGACACTGGAACATATCCAGGGATATAAAACAGGGTGCAAAAATTTCACGGTCTAAAGGTATTGAAATCATACAGAATCTGTTCTCTCATCACTGTGAAATTGTTAGAAATCAATATCAAAAGATATTTGAAAATAACCCACATATTTTCAAGTACAATGTTGCCGGGGTCCAGCCCCCAGTGGATCCAGAGAAATTGAAGGAGAGACGGCGTCGGTGAATACACTGGCTTTAATTAAATATTAATTAGAGATATAAAGAGTAATAGAATAAGGATAGCTCAGTAGGAAAATTCAGTGGAGAAAAGAGGCTGATAACTTGGTTTACATGGAAAGCTAATAACATTCCAAGGCAAGGAATTTACATCACCTATGTAGGCCACAGGCGTCCTCCCGTTCTCCGAAGGAGAGGAAACACTAAGGCCTCTCTGGTCAGATCTTAGACGCCCAGGCATAATTAGTAGGCTTGATGAGCCTCCACGTTCCAGATGGGAACTCAGCCAGAGGTTGAGAGAAAGAATGACGTTGAGGAGACCAGTTTTTTGAGGAACTAATCCCATTTTTTATTTTTCCAGGATCTGTTTTTATACACTGAGATGTTATACAAAAGTCACGCAGGGTCAGCAGTCCTGACTTTTATTAAAGTCAGGTGCTTCATACAGATGTATACAGAGATCTTAGGGGTGTTACATCATCTTCTGGCCAGGGGGCCTGCTGACAATTTATGACCCTCTCCTTGTGACAGCGGTCAGTCAACAAGAACACTTATTTCTCCAGGGGTGATTATTCGTAAAACAGATGCCACCTTCTGAAGATAAAGTTACATTCCTACAGGGTGAGGGTGTAGTGGGTCTTAATTAAGGAAAGAATTTGCTTAGCCTAAGGTCTAATGTGATTAATATCAAAGGTTAATACTTATTTCTTCTATATATTCATTAATGCGTATAAGGGCAGGGGATGTAGAGACTTAGCAGCAAACATTGGCTCAACAAATGAAAAACCCTTCACCAAGACAATTTCTAATCAGCCCACTATGCTGCTGCTGCTGCTGCTAAGTCACTTCAGTCGTGTCCGATTCTGTGTGAACCTTAGATGGCGGCCCACCAGGCTCCCCCGTCCCTGGGATTCTCCAGGCAAGAACACTGGAGTGGGTTGCCATTTCCTTCTCCAATGCATCAAAGTGAAAAGTGAAAGTGAAGTCACTCAGTCGTGTCCGACTCTCAGCGACCCCATGGACTGCAGCCTACCAGGCTCCTCAATCCACTGGATTTTCCAGGCAAGAGTACTGGAGTGGGGTACCATTGCCTTCTTCGTCAGCCCACTATACTATACAAATAATTTTCTAACTTCTCAAAAGAATCTGTTTTTAGAAAGTTTAGAGCATCTCGTGCTTCTCACAGTTGGGAGGCTGTGAACAATCATATGTGGCCGGACAAGCCTGTCAGGCAGGCTAGAGAACCTTCAGAGGAGTTTGTAGGTTGAAACACTCCTGTCACTTCCAGGAATTATTATTAACTGGAGCTCTAAGTTAACTCCTTCTCCGAAAGAGGTGGTGGGGTATAGCCCCCTGTAAAGTCAGAGGTGTAGGTGAGAGCACAAGGCAGTAAAGTAGGCAGACTCTGCTTTTGGGGTAGATGCTCGAGAATTTCCAGGGGGACTCCTGAGGTTTGATCCCACCTTTGCATATGCCGAGCCTCCTTCCTTATGACCTTTGCCACGGGCGGAGTTCCTCATGCTGGCTCCCAGCACAATGTGACATTTACCAAGAGAGATCTTTGACTCAGCCATTGAAAGCCTCAATAAAGTTAGAAGACTGACAAAACACAGAGTGATTGCAGAGAAGAAAGCATTTAGATGGGAGATTAATATCAAATGAGAAATTACTATCAAAGATACATAGAAAAAAAACCCATGTTTTGGAAATTAAATGTCCACTTTTACATGACGGATGTATCTAAGAAGCCATATCATGGAAAATTAGAAAATATTTGTAACAGAAGAAAAATGAAAAGGGAATTTACTGGAATTTGTCACATGCAGCTGAAGCTGCTCAACAAACATTGATGTTTTTCAATGCTTTGCAGTGGAGAACCAAGGTTCAGAACCACTGCCAACCTTGACAATCATCAGGACCTTATTAAAAATAAAAATAACTCATTCCCACCACTTAGAGGTTCTGATTCAGATAATATGAAGTGTGGACAGAGAACATTATGATGGCTGGCAGGGTCTAGGAATTACTGGCTAAAAGAGTTCATTTTAGCAATCTTGATAACACAATCCACAGATCAGAAAGTTCTGCCTCATAATACTCATATCAACCTATTCTCCCTAGCTGGCTTTGCTCATTCACATTTGTAATTTCATTTTTAGGTATTTAGTAGGAAACTCTTATTTTGAGAAGGAATAAGGTTCAATATAATTTTGAAAGGAGTCGAGGCATTGTCACAAGGGGAAATACAAATAATTCTAAATATGACTAATGTGTAAAAGCTATATCTTTAAAAAGTTCTATACTTTTCACTGACAAATATTTGTTAATTAGGATATAAATTTAATTAGAAGTGGATAAAAATCTCTTCTCAGTGTTCTAAATTGAAATCTGCCAAAAATACTGAAGCCTGATAAAACCTTGGCCCCACTACACTTTTATGATGCAGAATGGAGCTGCTGATGCCCTAACACTGGATAATTATAAACATCTCCCTAAAATACACATAAAGCTTTCAACAAGGGAACCTGCTGCTGCTCTAAATCAGGCACTGAGAATAAGACTCCAGGTGGTAAGATGTAAGCTCCATCTAGGTTTCTCTTCACCTGCATAACTGTTGATCTCCAAGAGGATGAACATAAAAGTTTATTTTCAGGAACAATAAAAACTTGTTCTACTTTTTAATTTTATGGTCTCATAGAGAATTTTCTTTAAAAATGCATTGAAAATGTGCATGTTCTAACATAGATACTAGCACAAAAATCACTTTTACCACTAAAATCCAGTAATATAGAATTTTCAAACTGGAGGATTCATCTCTTTCATGAGTTTTGAAACATTCTCAGATGTTATTGCTTCAAGTACTGCTTTTTTCTCAGTTAGAGCTATGTCACACTTTTTAATTCTATCCTAGATGACTTTGAACCTCTCTTCATTTATACTTTGTTGTCTCTGTGATGAAGTTTGGGCTTCCCTGGTAGCTCAGCTGGTAAAGAATCTACCTGCAATGCAGGAGATCCTGGTTCCATTCCTCTTGGGCAGTTTTCACAGTTCTATTTTTTATTCCACTAAGCTTTCCTTTAGGGATATGTGAGCTGCTATTTAGTGTATCCATTTACTATTTAAAATTTCTCATCTATATTTTTCTGGTCATAAGTAGCCCACAGGACTCAGATTTTAGCTCACTGACCTTTTTAATCCTAGAGGACCATGGGGTTACACGTATTCACAGACCAGCAGTCCCTACCTACATGGAGGGCCTCTGACAGTAGGGACATTTGGACTGAGATGTGTCTTCTAACAGTGGACAAAGCCAGTAAGAGGAAATCAAACAGAACAACATGAACAGAAAGAAGTAGAATTAACATTTAATATAGATAGAGGCCAAAATAATGAAATGGGAGAGAAAATGAGGGCAATCCTGTTTTAAAATGCAAATATGTATAACTGATTCACTTTGCTGTAACACAGAAACTTAACACGACATGGTAAAGCAACTATACTCCAATAAAATTTTTAAAAGTCAACCAGGAATGGACTGAAATTCCTACTCTAAAAAAAATAAATTAAAAAAATACAAACACAGATTTTATTTGCTTGAAATAATACAAAGCAGAAACCTTTAATAAGCCATTTAGAAATGAACAGAAACACATTTCAGAAATGATACAGGCTATTGTTTATGGGATAACAGAATTATAGAGCAAAGAGATTTTTGTATACTTATTGGAATAGACGTCAAACCCAGGGGAAATATTGAATTTTAGCAAATCGTGCCGTCAAAATGAACTCAAAGATAGAACAAATGACTTAATAACTCCACAGATGATATGATTTAGGTAAATACGAAACAGTCAATGTAGTTAAAGTTCACAGTGTTATAAAGGGGGGAAGATCCATTGGATAGAGGTTCTCTGTGTGGAGAACCAGGGATGGGGATTGGTTAAGTGGAAATTTACCAGCAGTAATTGTGCTATCTTTAAGAGAAAATCGCGGGAGCAATATCACACAGTGTTGGCAGGTCTTGCTTTGGGCGAACTGGGGCTATGGATGTCTCTGTCGTTGTTCCTTGTATTTTCCCCTACCCTCAATTCCATGTGGGATTTTTTAAAAAAATGCCTTGTGAGTTCCACAGAAATGTGAAAACCATTTGGCAAAATTCAACATCCTTTTATGACAAATACATCAATAGGGTGATAGAAAGAGACATTTTAAAGAAGCATGTGGACAGCTATGTCTTAATAGGCAAATATTAGAAATATTCCCAGCAAAAACAGAGACAGTGTGTCTAAAATCACCACTTTGTTTTTGGGCTTTAATATATTTCTCAAAAGGACCCACACCACTCTTTAGAAGAATTCTGCTACAAATTTACTTAAGGTGATTTTACTGAAACTGGTCAGAACGTATACAGTTCAAGAAGAGTGACATTTAAAACCCCCATCCTTAGAGGCAGGAAATAACCCTCTGGGATGATTTCCTGGGAATTCATTAATAATTCATGTTAGTGATTTTTTTCTCAAAATTACAACTTCCCCAGTGGGCCATTGAGCACTGGCTGGCTCTCCAGTACACATAGAGTTACAGGATCTAACTTTACTACCCTCCTGGAAATTGAAGATCTGAAGGGGAAGAATCAATAAGCAGTCATCATCCTGATGTTTTTAAGGCGTGTTCCGTGATTTAAGACTCATCACAGCCTTTTAAAAGTCTGTGTTGTGTCTTCGTTGTGGTGTGCGGGCTTTGTCTCTAGTTGTGGCATGCGGGACTTCTCTAGTTGCAGCACTTGGGCTTCTCTTGTTGTGGTGCAGTGGCTTCCTTTGTTGGTCTTTACAGCACGCAGGCTCAGTAGTTACAGTGTGCAGACTTCCCTGGTTGCAGTGCAGAGGCTTAGTTGTTCCAGGGCATGTGGGATCTTAGTTTCCCACCCAGGGGTTGAGCCCATGTCTTCTGCATTGGAAGGCAGATTCCTAACCACTGGGCCACCAGAAAAGTCCCTCATCATAGCCTTTTAAGGTGAGTGGGGTTTATTGGTGCAGGTTACTGTAGGGATTGAATCACCCAGACTTTACAGGTGGGAGTGGAGAGTGGAAAGGAGCACCAGGTCATTGACTGGGCACACCTGGCCTGCGGGTCCTAAACCCATTCTCTGCTAAAGATAATCTGGAACAGAAGTCTGAGTAAGATCAGTGAGCTGCCTGGTGCTGGTCTCCTTCTGGGCCAAATCCTCCCAGCCTGTGCCCCAGGGCTCATTTGAGCTGGCGGTTCTTTGGGTTCAGTGTTACTTTTCTGGCTTTATCAAAGCAGTGCAGTGCTTTCCCTTCTCTTGCTTTTATTTCTTGATATTTATGGGTTCTGCTCTCACACAGCTTGGTAACACAGTGAATTGAAGATAAAGAATAGTTGTAACAAGTAAGACTTATGAAAAACAAATATAAAGAAAAAATACAGCTAACAACAATGAGAGTTTCCACAATTGCAATTGTGATTAAAATAGCTTTTAATTGATAGATTAGTTGTCATTGTTATGACTGTTGTTATTAAGATTTCGGGAATAAGCTTATGTTAACAAAGTGATGAATGAAGGCAATCAATGAATATTTGACGAGTGCCTGTCTAGAGAGCTATCAAAAGATATGCCCTTTCTGAAGGAGGATTTCATAACAACAATAAGCAACAATAGCAGCAAGCAGTGCAACTATGATTAACACAGCTGTACAGTGTGTTAGGCAGGCAGTGTCTGCAGGGTTTTACTTTTAATACAAAAAATATAGAATGTTTCGTCCATTGTTCCCATTCTACAGATGAAGCTACTGAGGCACAGAAAAGTAAAATAATTTGTTCAAGGTCACACAGACAATAAGAAGTAGATTTTGGATTCAATTCCAGAGTTACACTTCCCAAGAAAGACTTATATAGAATCACTGTCCCTCCAGTGTCCTGAAGCAAGCACTGCTTCAACAGTTGTAATCATGAGGACTCAGAATACCAGTCCAGAAGACATTCATCAAAGTCAGAGGTCACAGCCTAGCTTGGAAGAGGGACTAGCTGGTCTGTCAAGATACAAAACATTGTTTTCATGAGCTTCCCTGGTGGCTCAGATGGTAAAGAATCTGCCTGCAATGCAGGAGACATGGACTTGATCCCTGGGTAAGGAAGATCCCATAAAGAAGAGAATGGCTACCTACTCCAGTACTCTTGTCTGGCTAATTCCATCAATAGAGGAGCCTGTTGGGCTACAGTCCATGGGGTTACAAAGAATCAGACATAACTGAGCAACTAACACTTTCACTTTTTTCACTTCAAGACCTGACTACATACAGTGAGGACTTTGCAAAACCCTACAGTTTGCGTGACAGAGATGAAGAGATTTTTAAGTGAGATATTATTTGAAAGGGCATTTCTTTGATGTATAGCCAGTGTTATTTCTGCTTTGCCATGAACTTGAGAGAGGCAAGCTAATCTTGGACGTGACATCTTATGGAACTAAATGATGTACACTTGAGCTGCATCTGTGCAATTAGCAATGACAATTTGTGATTAGTTAGGATATAGCAGTAAAAAAAATTGCTCTTCTTAGCTCTGGATTTCAAAATAGCTCTTCAGGTGGTAGCTGATGCTGAGAAAGAATCATGCAGAATTCCAAGTTGTAAAAACAACATTGAGAGTATTTTTGAGACAATGTCTGCTTGTCCCACTACAATCAAGATGTATTAAAAATTCTATGACATGTGTGGGGTTCCTTCCTCCTTCCAGTTTCTAACAAGTTGAAAAATATGTGCAAATGTCAAGGATTAAAATATCTCCTTCACTGCTGATAAAGATGAGTGGAAAATTCATCTCAGATCTAATAATTTAAAAAAAATAGTTTCTATTTCCCATCTGTATTGGATATACAGGGCAGAGAGGTCCAGCCAAGTGAATCAGCCACACTGAACAATCACAAACCAAAAGCAGGGACAGTGACCCAGTGACCGCACATCACCCTCCACCCAGAAGTAAAGATCTATGGAGAGAATGGCAAGTCCTGGCTCCCTTCTACTTGTGGGTCAGTAGAAATCCCTGTTTTGTGGGATGAGGCAGGAATCCAGGAATATGGAGAAAAAGCTTTCCTTGAGAATTTGAAAAGCTTGTTTCAAACAGATGAACTGGTGGTTCAGAATACTAATCATTGTCTTTCCCCCTATTTATATGATGGCCTCTGGTATGTGTGGCCTCCTAATCTTAATCGTGGGTGATACACAGAAGTAGAAAAGATGACTGTGCTTTGGGGACATTCTCTCTAAAAAAGGTCACTGCACACACAATGTTTGATTTAACACTTAAATAACAACACAATAAGCCAGATCATAGCACACCAACTGTGTGATTTCCCTGGAGGGCCAGTGGTTAGAGCTTCACCTTCCTATGTATGGGGTAAGAGTTCAATCCTTGGTTGAGAAGATAAGATCCCGCATGCCTTTTGACCAAAAAGCCAAAATATAGAAAACCAGAAGCAATATTGTAACAAATTCAGTAAAGACTAAATAAAAAGGCAACACATCACCTGTTCTCAAAAGGCATACAGATTCCATTGCATCCAAATAGATGAGATGTTGATGAATTTTGGAGAAATTTATTCATCAGACTTTTGCTGACTGAGATCATCACGAGGCAAATGCTTTTATAGAGAAATCCATTCTCAAAGGGCAGGCAAGGCTGTACTAGGAGAAATGGAGTTGTCAAGGAGGATGGGACATGAGAGGTGTGTATGTGTTTGTGTACACACAAGACAGTGAATGACCCATGCAAGTTAGAGAGTGAGTAATGAAAGAAATAGATTTACGAGACTAGATCTAATAGACAGAGTGCCTGATGAACTATGGACAAAGGTTCATGACATTGTACAGGAGACGGGAATCAAGACCATCCCCAAGAAAGAGAAATGCAAAAAAAGTAAAATGGCTTTCTGAGGAGGCCTTACAAATAGCTGTGAAAAGAAGAGAAGCAAAAAGCAAAGGACAAAAAAAAATATAAGCATCTGAATGTAGAGTTCCAAAGAATAGCAAGGAGAGGTAAGAAGCTTTCCTCAACTATCAATACAAAGAAATAGAGGAAAACAATAGAATGGGAATGACTAGAGATCTCTTCAGGAAAATTAGAGATACGAAGGGAATATTTCATGCAAAGATGGGCTCAATAAAGAACAGAAATGGTATGGACCTAGCAGAAGCAGAAGATATTATGAGGTGGCAAGAATATACAGAAGAACTGTACAAAAAAGATCTCTGTGACCCAGATAATCACAGTGGTGTGATGACTTACCTAGAGCCAGACATCCTGGAATGTGAAGTTAGGTGGACCATAGGAAGCATCACTACGAACAAAACTAGTGGAGGTGATGGAATTCCAGTTGAGCTACTTCAAATCCTGAAAGATGATGCTGTGAAAGTGTTGCACCCAATTATGTCAGCAAATTTGGAAAACTCAGCAGTGGCCACAGGACTGGAAAAGGTCAGTTTTCATTCCAGTCCCAAAGAAAGGCAATGCCAAAGAATCCTCAAACTACCTAACAGTTGAACTCATCTCACATGCTTGTAAAGTAATGCTCAAAATTCTCCGAGCCAGTCTTCAGCAATATGTGAACTGTGAACTTCCAGATGTTCAAGCTGGTTTTAGAAAAGGCAGAGGAACCAGAGATCAAATTGTCAACATCCGTTGGATCATCAAAAGAGCAAGAGAGTTCCAGAAAAACATCTATTTCTGCTTTATTGACTATGCCAAAGCCTTTGACTGTGTGGATCACAATAAACTGTGGAAAATTCTGAAAGAGATGGGAATACCAGACCACCTGACCTGCCTCTTGAGAAATTTGTATGCAGGTCAGGAAGCAACAGTTAGAACTGGACATGGAACAACAGACTGGTTCCAAATAGGAAAAGGAGTTCGTCAAGGCTGTATATTGTCACCCTGCTTATTTCACTTCTATGCAGAGAACATCATGAGAAATGCTGGGCTGGAAGAAGAACAAGCTGGAATCAAGATTGCTGGGAGAAATATCAATAACGTCAGATATGCAGATGACACCACCCTTATGGCAGAGAGTGAAGAGGAACTAAAGAGCCTTTTGATGAAAGTGAAAGAGGAAAGTGAAAAAGTTGGCTTGGAGCTCAACATTCAGAAAACAAAGATCATGGCATCCAATCCCATCACTTCATGGGAAATAGATGGGGAAACAGTGGAAACAGTGGCTGACTTTTTATTTTTCTGGACTCCAAAATCACTGCAAATGCTGATTGCAGCCATGAAATTAAAGGATGCTTACTCCTTGGAAGGAAAGTTAAGACCAACCTAGACAGCATATTAAAAAGCAGACATCATTTTGTCAACAAAGATCCGTCCAGTCAAGGCTATGGTTTTTCCAGTGATTATGTATGGATATGAGAGTTGGACTGTGAAGAAAGCTGAGCACCGAAGAATTGGTGCTTTTGAACTGTGGTGTTGGAGAAGACTCTTGAGAGTTCCTTGGACTGCAAGGAGATCCAACCAGTCCATCCTAAAGGAGATCAGTCCTGGTGTTCACTGGAAGGACTGATGTTGAAGCTGAAACTCCAACACTTTGGCCACCTGATGTGAAGAGCTGACTCATTTGAAAAGACCTTGATGTTGGGAAAGATTGGGTGGGGAGGAGAGGGGGACAGCAGAGGATGAGATGGTTGGATGGCATCACCGACTCAGTGGACATGGGTTTGGGTGGACTTCGGGAGTTGGTGATGGACAGGGAGGCCTGGCATGCTGCAGTTCATGGGATCGCAAAGAGTCGGACATGACTAAGCGACTGAACTGAATGAGAGAAATAATGAGGAGCAAGTTGGAACTGAGTATTATCAAGTGCAAAACTGAGGGATCTTTCCTCCCTGCCGCTCACGTCCATAAATCTTTTCTCTATGTCTGCATTTCCATTGCTGCCCTGCAAATAGCTTCATCAGTATCATCTTTTTAGATTCCAATTATATGTGTTAATATACGATATTTGTTTTTCTCTTTCAGACTTACTTCACTCCATGTTTTAGAATTCTAGGTTTGTCATTAGAACCTCATTAGAACTGAATCATGTGTTCCTTTTATGGCTGAGTAGTATCCCATTGTATGTACCACAGCTTTGGGAGGGGGCATATGTATTTCTATGGCTAATTTATGTTGGTGTATGGCAGAAATGAAATCAATATTGTAAAGCAATTATCCTTCAATTAAAAATAAATAAATTTTTAAAAACTAGAGATCTTTATGGATAATTGATGAGAACAAAACATTTTAAAGCTGTGGGCAATGCTTTAGAGAGATTTGTTATGCCAGAGCCTCATGCATTGGGAGAGAGAGCCAACTGAGGCAAAGAGGCTGATGGAGGGGGTTGAGAGAAATAGTGCATTATCAAGTATGATCAAATCCTGAACATACAGGGCAGTGAAGTCCTGCCAGGTGAACCAGCCATACTCAACAATCACAGATCCAAGCCAATGAGGAAGGAATGGAATTAAAGGGGCAGAGGTAGAAATGTCACCACAGGTGGCTTCAACAATATTCGATTTCCTTCAAAATCTGATGTAAATGAAATGCCTAGCACAAAGTATTCAAAGACAGAAAGTACCTAAAGGACTTACTGAGAAAGGTAACTGGGAATAAAGTGAGGAACAGATTTTTCTGCTCAAGAGAGGAAGTTGCATTGGAACCTCCAAGTTCATGAGCACGTCCATGCTGTCTATGTTGGTTGGGATTTGATCTGTGTTCTGATGACTAAATCAATTTGGGAGAAGTTAACCTACGCTGGTCACCTGAAGTTCAATTATTAAATAGTGCTTTAGGAAGGATACAGCATAAAACTGTACTTCACATCAAGTAAGAAATTTGCATATTTTTGGAATAATAAAAGCATATAATGGCAGGGAATGATTTTGACATCAGGAAGTTCTAGAGTCAGATCTTGGCTTTAACATTTCCTAAGTGGGTCACCATAATTAGACAACTATAATTTCTGTGAGTTTGTGAAAATAATACTTCTCTCACTAGCCTATTTTGAAAAATAAATTATATGATGTGAAGTGCCACATGATAACGGAGAAGGCAATGGCCCTCCACTCCAGTACTCTTGCCTGGAAAATCCCATGGATGGAGGAGCCTGGTAGGCTGCAGTCCATGGAGTTGCTAAGAGTCAGACATGACTGAGCGACTTCACTTTCACTTTTCACTTTCATGCATGGAGAAGGAAATGGCAACCCACTCCAGTGTTGTGCCTGGAGAGTCCCAGGGACGGGGGAGCCTGGTGGGCTGCCGTCTATGGGGTCACACAGAGTCGGACACAATTGAAGCGACTTAGCAGCAGCAGCAGCAGGAGCCACATGATAAAGTGTCACTTGATTGTTATTCAGAAAACAATGATTGACTTGTGAATACCATTCCTACATATTCCATGATTTTTGCTACTTGTGGTCACCATGACCTTGAGTGTCACATCTATAAAAATCCCATCATTTCTATGTATTTTAGTTCATATTAGATAATTGTATGTTTAGTAAATTGTTATAATATGCCTGGCATAATGTTGTGTATTCAGTACATAGAGCAGAGGAAAACATGACTTCTGGTTTCTAAGAGGTTAAAATCCCATAGTGGAGATAGACATGGAAACGGGAAGCAGAGTAGTGAGGGCCGTGCTGTATAGATGTATGGACCAAATTGTGCAGTAGCACAGATCTGAGGAGTTTAAATAGAGATGAAGATGAGTGATAGGGTGATGGGTACAGTTTTCCTTAGAGAGAGCAGGCAGATGCTTGAGAGAAGATGAAAAAAGACTATATATTTTTCAGATAAATAAAGAAGGTGTATAAATTAAGTAAGTGAAAGTCAGTCAGTCATGTCCAACTCTTTGCAACCCCATGGGCTGTAGCCTGCCAGACTTCTCTGCCCATGAAATTCTCCAGGCCAGATCACTGGAGTTGGTCGTCTTCCCCTTCTCCAGGGCATCTTCCCAATCCAGGGATTGAACTCAGGTCTCACTCATTGCAGGTGGATTCTTTACCATCTGAGCCATCAGGGAAGACCATAAAAAGGGTGAGGTGGTATCTACTGACTGATACCACTATTATATTCTGTGTTGATTGTTGTTCAGTCACTAAGTCGTGTCTGACTCTTTTGTCAGGCTCCCCTGTCCATGGGATTTCCCAGGCAAGAATACTGGAGTGGGTTGCCATTTCTTTCTCCAGTGGATCTTCCAGACCCAAGGATCGAACCTGGATCTCTTCCGTTTCCTGCACTGACAAGCTAATTCTTTACCACTGAGCCACCAGGGAAGCACATATTCTATGAAAGAGGCCCCTGGAAGATAACTTTCATAATACAAGTAAAAGCAAAGATCGTTATTATTGAGCACTGGGTCAGGCACTCTTTCAGATGCTTTAAGCATATTCTTGTTTGATTTTCATAAAGACAATAAAAATGATTCAAAGAGGTTAAGTGAGTTTTAGCCCATGTTATAAAAACAGTAAATGATCAAATAAGTATTTCAGTTCATGCTTTATGAGTCCAAGTCTAGAGTTCATTCTATAGTATTAGATCATATTTATTTTGGTGTTCAAATGAGAAAATTTCCATAAGAGGTCTTGGAAAGCTATAATCTATCTTATTTTTTTTTGTAATGCATGACTTTTATGTTAATGTATTAAAAAATATAAACAATTTGTTTACTTTTCTGTGTTTTGTGATAGTCACATGCAGCCGTGAAATAAAATTCTTGGGAAAACAACATTTATCATATTCACAGATCCTAGAAACAGGAAGCATGATATGACACAGAGGGACACATGGGGAAGTACCAGCATCAGTCAGATTGCAGAGAAGCAGGATTTAGGGGAGAGGGAGAGCCCAGGCCATGGTCTTAATGAAAATATCATGGGAAAAGCAAGACAGGGCAAGGTTAAAAGTTTAGGACAGACCAATTTGAATAACTTTGGTGGGATCTAAGCTATAGATGTGGTCCCTGATTACCAGGTACCTGGATCTGGGATAATTAAGGCAGATGAATATCACCTCCTGAAATGCCCAGGTCAGATGGAGGAGGTCTGGCTGGGATTGGATGACTCGCACATCAAAGACATACTCCAAGCTGGGCTCTTTGCTCTAACAATTCACTAGCCCAGGGAGAGACAGTCCCTCCTCAGCCAAAAGGATCTTCATCACTGACTCGACAGACATGAGTCTGAGCAAGCTCTAGGAGTTGGTGAAGGAAAGGGAAGCCTGGGCTCCTGCAGTCCATGGAGTCACAGAGTCGGACATGACTGAGTGACTGAACTGAAGATATTGATACATATATCATGATACACAGAAAATAAAAAAATGTAAACAAAATATAAACATACTTCCAAATTTACTCATTGTAGATGTGTACTGAAAGATTTTCATTGCTTTGAGTTGTATAGACATCATCACAATCCAGTTTTAGGTATTTCCATCACCCTGAAAATTTTCCTGTGCCCATTAAAGTTAATCTCTTCTCCCATTCTCAGTCCTAAGCAAAAGCTAATCTGCTTTACGTGTCTACATATATACCTTTTACAAACATTTCATGTAAACAGAACTATGCAATATGTACACTTTTGCATACAGCTTGTTTTTCACAGAAGTTTGCTGAGCTTCCTGTACATGTGGAACGATGTATTCATCAAAATTATAAAGTGGTTAGTCCTTATGTAACTGACATTGTATGAAGACTCACTTTTGACTCTTCCATGCTAGATCTGCTTGACTATAACTCTTAATTTTTATCGGTTTTGTTATTACAATCATACTTAATAGCCTGCCTTAGAGAACTGTGCCCTTCTTCCTTACTGTTAAAGTGGCTTTGTTCATAACCCTGTCCACCTGTAGATGGCAGAAGAAAGAAATTAACACATACACACTCCTACTTGAGGCTGGCCATTCTAGGAGATATTTGCAAGATTAATAGCCTTTTTACTTTATTTATTCATCTACCCCCATCTCTGATTCATAAAAGAACCTGACATCCAGACCCCAACAAAATAGTTATTTTGAGACATTAGTCTTCCATCTTCTCTGTCAGCCAGCTTTCCCCCCACAAAAGTCATTGTCCTCGCCTCAACACCTCATCTCTTATATTCATTGGCCTATCAAGCAGCGAGCAGAATCAACTTGAACTTGGTAACACTTATTTCTTCAAATACCTTTCTTCCCCCTTTATCCATTTCCTCTGGCACACCTATTACACTTAAGTAATATATTTGATGTCTCCTTTGGTCATTGAAATATTATTCATTTTTTCATCTTTTGTTCCTCTGTGATCTTTATACTAAGTAATTTATATTAATCTTACTCTAAGCTTACCCATTATTGCTTCCGCTACCTGAAAACTGTTGAGCCCTTTTAGTAAATTTATCATTACTGCTGCTGCTAAGTTGCTTCAGTCATGTCTGAGTCTGTGCAACCCATAGACGGCAGCCCACCAGGCTTCCCGTCCCTGGGGTTCTCCAGGCAACAACACTGGAGTGGGTTGCCATTTCTTTCTCCAATGCATGAAAGTGAAAAGTGAAAGTGAAGTCACTCAGTTGTGTCCGACTCTAGCGACCCCCATGGACTGCAGCCCACCAGGCTCCTCTATCCATGGGATTTTCTAGGCAAGAGTACTGGAGTAGAGTGCCATTGCCTTCTCTGAAATTTATCATTACAGGTTATTTCAATTTTCAACTTCAGTTCAATTCAGTTCAGTTCCGTCATTCAGTCGTGTCCAAATATTTGTGACCACATGGGGTGCAGCACGCCAGGCCTCCAACTCCCAGAGTTTACCCAAACTCATGTCCCTTGAGTCGGTGATGCTATCCAACCATCTCATCCTCTGTTGTCCCCTTCCCCACCTGCCCTCAATCTTTACCAGAATCAGGGTTTTTTCAAACGAGTCAGCTCTTGGCAGTAGGTGGCCAAAGTACTGGAGTTTCAGTTTCAACATCAGTCCTTCCAATGAACACTCAGGACTGATCTGCATTAGGATGGACTGGTTGGATCTCCTTGCAGTCCAAGGGACTCTCAAGAGTCTTCTCCAACACCACAGTTCAAAAGGATCAATTCTTCTGTGCTCAGCTTTCTTTATAGTCCAACTCTCACGTCCATACATGACTACTAGAAAAATGATAGCCTTGACTAGTCGGACCTTTGTTGGCAAAGTAATGTCTCTGCTTCGTAATATGCTTTCTAGGTTGGTTATAACTTTTCTTCCAAGGAGTAAGCATCTTTTAATTTCTGGCTGCAATCGTCATCTGCAGTGATTTTGGAGCCCAGAAAATAAAGTAAGCCACTGTTTCCACTGTTTTCCCATCTATTTGCATGAAGTGATGGGCCCGGACGCCATGATCTTAGTTTTCTGAATGTTGAGCTTTAAGCCAACTTTTTCACACTCTTCTTTGACATTCATCAAGAGGCTCTATAGTTCTTCATTTTCTGCCATAAGTGTGGTGTCATCTGCATATCTGAGGTTGTAGATATTTCTCCCGCAATCTTGATTCCAGCTTGTGCTTCCTCTGGCCCAGCATTTCTCATGATGTACTCTGCATAGAAGTGAAATAAGCAGGATGACAATATATAGCCTTGACGTACTCCTTTTCCTATTTGGAACCAGTCTGTTGTTCCATGACCAGTTCTAACTGTTGCTTCCTGACCTGCTTACAGGTTTCTCAAGAGGCAGGTCAGGTGGTCTGGTATTCCCATCTCTTTCAGAATTTTCCACAGTTGAATGTGATCCACACAGTCAAAGGCTTTGGCATAGTCAATAAAGCAGAAATAGATGTTTTTCTGGAACTCTCTTGCTTTTTCCAGGATCCAGCAGATGTTGGCAATTTGATCTCTGGTTCCTCTGCCTTTTCTAAAACCAGCTTGAACATCTGGAAGTTCACGGTTCACATATTGCTGAAGCCTGGCTTGGAGAATTTTGAACATTACTTTACTAGCATGTGAGATGAGTGCAATTGTGCGGTAGTTTGAGTATTCTTTGGCATTACCTTTCTTTGGGATTAGAATGAAAACTGACCTTTTCCAGTCCTGTGGCCACTGCTGAGTTTTCCAAATTTGCTGGCATATTGAATGTAGCACTTTCACAGAATCATGTAACAGGATTTGAAATAGCTCCACGGGAAATCCATCACCTCCACTAGCTTGTTTATAGTGATGCTTCCTAAGGCCCACTTGACTTCACATTCCAGGATATCTGGCTCTAGGTGAGTGATCACAGCATCGTGATTACCTGGGTCATGAAGCTCTTTTTTTGTATAGTTCTTCTGTGTATTCTTGCCACCTCTTCTTGATATCTTCTGCTTCTGTTAGGTCCATACCATTTCTGTCCTTTATTGAGCAGATCTTTGCCTGAAATGTTCCCTTGGTATCTCTAATTTTCTTGAAGAGATCTCTAGTCATTCCCATTCTGTTGTTTTCCTCTATTTCTTTGCATTGATTACTGAGAAAAGCTTTCTTATCTCTCCTTCTATTCTTTGGAACTCTGCATTCAGATGCTTATATCTTTCCTTTTCTTCTTTGCTTTTTGCTTCTCTTCTTTTCACAGCTATTTGTAAGGCCTCCTCAGAGAGCCATTTTGCTTTTTTGCATTTCTTTTTCTTGGGGATGGTCTTGATTCCTGTCATCTGTACAATGTTACAAACCTCTGTCCATAGTTCATCATGCACTCTGTATATCAGATCTAGTCCCTTAAATCTATTTCTCACTTCCGTTGTATAATCATAAGGGATTTGATTTAGGTCATACCTGAATGGTCTAGTGGTTTTCCCTACTTTCTTCAATTTCAGTCTGAATTTGGCAATAAGGAGTTCATGATCTGAGCCACAGTTATCTCCCAGTCTTGTTTTTGCTGACTGTATAGAGCTTCTTCATCTTTGGCTGCAAAGAATATAATCAATCTGATTTCAGTGTTGACCATCTGGTGATGTCCATGTGTAGTCTTCTCTTGTATTGTTGGAAGAGGGTGTTTGCTATGACCAGAGCGTTCTCTTGGCAAAACTCTATTAGCCTTTGCCCTGCTTCATTCCTTATTCCAAGACCAAATTTACCTATTACTCCAGATGTTTCTAGACTTCCTAGTTTTGCATTCCAGACCCCTATAATGAAAAGTACATCTTTTTTTGGTTGTTAGTTCTAAAAGGTCTTGTAGGTCTTCATAGAACCATTCAGCTTCTTCAGCATTACTGGTCAGGGCATAGACTTGGATTACTGTGATATTGAATGGTTTGCCTTGGAAACAAACAGAGATCATTCTGCCATTTTTGAGACTGCATCCAAGAACTGCATTTTGGACTCTTTTGTTGACCATAATGGCTACTCCACTTCTAAGGGTTTCCTGCCCACAGTAGTAGATATAATGGTCACCTGAGTTAATTCATTGTTAACATAGTTTAGTTCTTTTAAATTAATTTTCTTTCACTCTGTGAAAATATTTAAGATAGCTACTTTGAAGTCTTTGATTAGTAAATCCAACAATTGTGTCCCTTTAGAGAGAGATTTTGTGACTGCCTCCAATCCTATTATCTTGATCAAACATTTCAATTCTTTTCCCATCTTACAATTCTTTTTTGTTGAAAAGAAGACATTTTAGATAACATTTTGTAGCAACCTGAGTTCTCATTTATTTTTTCCCCGAAATTTGTTGTCTATGCTGTTTGTTTATTGTTTAATAACTTGGCTGGGCCAAAATAATCTGCTTTTCCTGTGGTGTGCAACCCTTGTGAGTATGGATAATGGAGAATATTCATAATTCATGAATTTCATTTTTTAATTGGAATATTGATTTACAATGTCATGTTAGTTTCAAGTGTACAGCAAAATGATTTTTCAATTTTTTTTTCCTTATAGGTTTTTTACAAAATATTGAGTATAGTTCCCTGTGCTATAATGTAGGTTCTTGTTAATTATCTATTTTAAATATAATATCATGTATACGTTAATCCCACCCTCCTCATTTGTTCCTCCACCCACTTCCTCTTTGGCAACTGCAAGTTTGATTTCTATGTCTCTGAGTCTATTTCTGTCTTGTAAGTAAGTTTATTTGTAACTTTTTTCAGATGTCACATTTAAGAAATATCATATATTTGTCCTTGTATGGCTTCAGTTCAGTTCAGTTCTGTTGCTCAGTCATGTCATACTTTTTGCGATCCCATGAACAACAGAACATCAGGCCTCCCTGTCCATCACCTACTCCTGAAGTTGACCCTTACTTCACTTAATATAATCATCTTTAGATACATCCATGTTGCTGCAAATGACATTATATCATTCTTTTTAATGGCTTAGTAATATTCCATGGTTTATATATACCACATGTTCTTTATCCAGTCATCTGTCAATGGCCATTCAGGTTGCTTCCGTGTCCTCACTGTTGTAAATAGTACTGCAGTGAACACTGAGGTACATATATCTTTTCAAATTATAGTTTTCTTTGGCTATACGTTCAGTAGGGGATTGAAGGATCATATAATAACTCTTTTTTTAAGGAACTCTAGTTTTTTAAGGAATCTCTATACTCTTCTTCCTAGAGGCTGTACCAAATTACATTTTCACCAATACTGTAGGCAATTTCAAGTCTGCTAGGGTTTTAATTTCCTTGAAGTCCCTATAGAATAGCTGTGCATCTGTGTGTAGCCCCAGGATCAGCCAGAAGTATGTGAATACCTTGAATTATTTGATCTGCACTGTATAAACTTGCAACCTAAACCAGGAATATGTTTTTCACAACCACAACCATTAATTCAGGACCATAGGATTGATAGTTGGTCCTTCTCCACTTATCCACCTCCAAAAAGTTACTTTAACTCCAATGTCATTGCCTATAGGCATTAACCACTGCTTCAAACTAAGTGATCTTTGCCACGGTAGAGAAGCTATTGATCCTTCAGGACAGTTCTGCTCTAGCAACACCCCTATAATCTAAATTTTAGTGATGAGAACATCACTGGGTCATAATGCCACTAATTACTACCAGTCTGACTCAATATTGAGTACTTTATCAATTTCCAGAGCACCAAAATGGTGGGTTTTGGGGAGGAATTTGCTGATTATCTTACTGAACCATAGCCACTTTTCACTATTTTTCCAGTTGGTCTGTTTGTCTAAAATTATCTCACAATAAAGTTTAATTAAAGTTTAATTAACTAAGACATTCTTTAATGCTCTTTGGGGTGATGAAGTCCTGGAACTGAGAGCAAACAGTTTTAGTAACTATGTGTAAAATTATGGTCTGCAGGGGGTGAATTGTGTTACATACATTAATGCAGTAATAATAATACTCACGTTTTATTCTACTAAAGTTCCTATTTTTCAGGCTATAAGAGAAGGGTTGGTATGAGAAGGGCTGGTAGGCTCCAGTCCATGGGGTCACTAAGAGTCAGACACGATTGAGCGACTTCACTTTCACTTTTCACTTTCATGCATTGGAGAAGGAAATGGCAACCCACTCCAGTGTTCTTGCCTGGAGAATCCCAGGGACGGGGGAACCTGGTGGGCTCCGTCTATGGGGTCGCACAGAGTCGGACACGACTGAAGTGACTTAGCAGCAGCAGCAGCTACATTCTAAAGATAAATGTCTAATTTCAGCTACATACTGGTACCTCAGAATTCAACAATGTGAGATAAGAAAATTCTGAAGTGTATAAAAAATTAGTGAAACTGCACAGAATCACTTCTTGTCTCCTAGGAGATGAAACCCTATCCAGCCTATAATAAGATGGAAATTAATAGAGCTGTTGAATAATGAAGGAACATTAAAATCAGGAAGATTCTGATGCTGTGAAAGGGGTCCACAAAGATAGTGGTGAAGTAAGGAGTGGGTCTGAGCATGGGGCTTTGGGAGAATGTATCTGAGAATCCCATCCAGATTTTTTAGTATTAAGACTCAAGAATATAACTGACTGTGTTTGAATCCCAGCTTTGCCTTTTACTAGCTGTGTAATTATGATAGTTATTTAAACTCTCAGTCTAAGTGTTTCCATACTTAAAATGGGGGTAAAATAGTACATTTATCATAGGAAATGATTTAATACATCTAATTCACTTAGAGTCTAGCTACACAGTAAATATTCAACAATGTTGGCTATTATTATTGTGAGCCCAGCCCTATCTTACATTGTATCCCAAAGACCCTAGGTCCTCAATCAGAGCTTGCATGCAAGTCATCAAGAGAGCTTACAGAACTACCTATGTGTCTTACTTTCCATAATAAAATATCACAAACTTGGTGGCTTAAAATAGTTCTGGAGGCTGAAAGCCTAAAATCCAGGCATCATCAGGGCCAGGCTCCCTCTGAAACATATAAGGGAATACTTCTTTGTATCTTCCTAGCAGCAGCAGCTTCTGGTACTTTGCCTGTAACTTTTGGTGTTCTTTGGTTTGCCACTCCATGACTCCAATCTCTATTTTATTGCCATATTGCTTTCTCCTGTATATCTTTGCCTCCCTATGATCATCTTTTTATAAAAACTCTAGTTATATTGGATCTGGGGCCCACTCTTATCCAATACAATCATATCCTAACTAATTACATATGTAACAACCTAACTCCAGTACTCTTGCCTGGAAAATCCCATGGACGGAGGAGCCTGGTAGGCTGCAGTCCATGGGGTCGCTAAGAGTCGGACATGACTGAGCGACTTCACTTTCACTTTTCACTTTCATGCATTGGAGAAGGAAATGGCAACCCACTCCAGCGTTCTTGCCTGGAGAATCCCAGGGACGGGGGAGCCTGGTGGGTTGCCGTCTCTGGGGTCGCACAGAGTCGGACACGACTGAAGCGACTTAACAGCAGCAACACGATTCAAAACATACTGTTGAAGGGACTAACAGCTTTTACAGCAGATGCAGAAAGAAATTTTATCTGCTCATCCCTTATCTGAGTAGGGCGGAGCCTCCAGAAAATTCAGCTGCCATTAAGCCCCGCCCCCCACTCCAAAGGAATCTCTAGACAGGAAAGTTGCTGATCTTTACCGCTGTGACTTTCCATGACAATTGCATAAGTGAGGTCTATCAGAACCTTCCATAATTCATATAAAGCCCCTAAACCCCTTTCCAACAGCTTTAACGCCTACATGGTCATAAAGCCACTTCTTTTGTGTGCTTTCACACATGTAAATAAACTTTATTATTTCTCTTATTAATCAGTCCATTGACAGATGCAAGAATCAATTATGTGTTGGTGCACAACAATCCCATAACTCACTTGGCTTAAAGCAACACATTGTTGTCACTGCTTATAGGGTTCTGGGCAGCAGGTCAGAGCCTCCAATTTCCGCTTGACTCACTGGAGTTAGCTTTATGTTTGGTAAGTTGGGAAGATGGATGGTTCTCCTGAAATTGCCTGTACTTTCTTATGTGCCTGGAGGTCACTTATCTAAGCTGAAGCTTTCAACCATCTTTCTCTTTTCTCACCTTTAGCAAGCTATCCCAGGCTTGTTCTAATGAGTTTTAAGAAAGAGATCCTAAATGTTTAAGGCCTCTTGAATTATATGCTCAAAACTGACATTCTATCACCTATATCACATTTTATGGGCCAAAGAAAGCTCAAAGCCAGCCCAGATTTAAGGATGAGAGAAATACATTCCACTTCTTGATAGCAGAATTACATATTCAGATTGAAAAGGGCATGGATATGAGAAAGGAATTGGAGCTATCTATGTAATCATTTTATACTAATATTTATAGCCTGAAGAGTGCATCAGGAGTTGGCAAGTGTTTCTTTAAAGATACAGAAATAGTAAATATTTTGGACTTGTGAGCTATGTACATTTTCTGTTGTCATTGCTTCTACTTCTCTGCTTTGAGTATTTTAATAATTATTATTAATAAATTTAATATTATTCAATAATTAATTTTTAATAATTGTAATTATTTTTATAAGATATGTCTTTTGTAAATATTTTCTCAAATTGGTAGATTAGCTTCTCACTCTACTGACAGTAAAGTGTCTGTCTACAATGTGGGAGACCAAGGTTTGACCCTTGGGTTGGGAAGATCCCCTGGAAAAGGAAATGGTAACCCACTCCAGTACTCTTGCCTGGAAAATCCCATGAACAGAGGAGCCTGATAGGCTACAGTCCATGGGGTCACAAAGAGATGGACACCACTGAGCGACTTCATTTTCTATTGACTCTGTCTTTCATGGAGCAGAAGTTTTAATTTTATTGAAGTCCAATTTATTAGTTATTTTTTTTTCATGGATCTTGCCTTTGACCTTTATCTAAAAAGTTGGCACCATATCCAAAGTCATCTAGGTTTTCTTCTAGATTATCTTCTAGGAAATTTGTAGTTTTGCATTCTGCATATAGCCTTATAATCTATTTTGAGTTAAATTTTGTGAAGGGTGTGACATTTGTGTCTATATCCATTTTTCTTTTTCTTTTACAGTTGTTCCAGTAACATTTATTGAAAGGATTGTTGTTGCTCCATTGTATTGCTTTGTACCCCATTGACAAATATCAGTTACTATATTTACATCTAATTCTGCACTCTATTTCCTGTTCCATTGATCTAGTTTTTAAATTATTTATCAAACACCGCATTGTTTTAGCTTTTGTAGCTTTATAGTAAGTCTTGAAATTGAATTGTGGCAGCCTTCCAACTTTGTTGTTCTCTTTCAATATTATGTTATCTATTTTGGATCTTTTGTATCTCCATATAAACTTCAGAATCAATTTGTTCATATCTATTTTGTCAGATACATAATTTGCAAATATTTTCCCCCATTCACTAGTTGCTTTCTCATTGTGTTGATGGTTTACTTTGCTATGAAGAAGCTTTTAAGTTTGATGTCATGTCACTTGTTTTATTCTGTTTTTTTGGAAAATAATTTTGCCATCAAATACAAAGAATCATTGCCAAGACTTGTCAAGGGGTTACCACCTATTTTCTTCTACAAGTTTTATGATTTTAGGTTAGATCTTACATTCAAGTCTTTAATCCATTTTGGGTTGATTTTTATGCATGTATAAGATAGTAGTCCAATTTCATTCTTTCTCATGTGACTGTCCAGTTTTTCCAACACTATTGTAGTGATTTTCCCCCCTTGTATATTCTTGATTTCTTTGTCATAAATTAATTGATCATGTATACATGACTTTAGACTTTCTGTTCTGTTGCATTGATCTGTGTATCTGTTTTTATGCCAATAACATTCTGTTTTGATTACTATAGCTTTGTAATATAGTTTGAATTCAGGGAGTGTAATACCTCCAACTTAGTTTTTTTTTTTTTAATTTTGTTTTGTTTTTTTAGTTTCTTTTGTAATACCATACAAATTTTAGAACTGTATGTTTGTTCTATTTCTGTGGAAAAGGCCATTGGAATTTTGATAGGGATTGCATAAATCTATAGATAGCTTTACACAGAATGGACATTTTAGTAATGCTAATTCTTCCAGTCCATGAACACAGAATATTTTTCCATTTGTTTTTTGTGCTTCTTCAACTTATTTTATCAGTCTTATATATTTCAATATATTTCAATATACAATACAATATATATTTCAAGATTTCAAGATTTCTCCTCCTTGGTTAAATTTATTCATAAACATTTTATTCTTTTTAATGGGATTATAAATTAGATTTCTTAAACTTATTTTAACTGGAAGGTAATTGCTTTACAATGGTGTGTTGTTTTCTGCAGTACAACAACATGGTTCAGCTATAAGTATACATGTATTCCCTCCCTCTTGAGCCTCCCTCCCCTGTCCCCATCCCGGTCCTCCAGGGCATCACAAAGCACTGGGTTAGTGCCTGTGCTATAGAGCTGTTTCCCATCAGCTATTTATTTTACTCAGGGTAGCGTGTATATGTCAGTGCTACTCTCTCAATTCGCCCCACCCTCTCATTCCCCCACGATGTCCACAAGTCTGTCTGTACATCTGGGTCTTTATTCCTGCCCTGTGACTGGATTCATCAATACTGTTTTCATAGATTATATATATGCATTAATATAAGATATTTGTAGTTTGTTTCTGACTTACTTCTTCACTCTGTATAACAGGCTCTAGGTTCATCCACTTCACTATAATTAACTCAGATCTGAGTAATATTCCATTTTGTATATGTACCACAACAGGTCAGGAAGCAACAGTTAGAACTGGTCATGGAACAACAGACTGGTTCCAAATAGAAAAAGGAGCACGTCAAGGCTGTATATTGTCACCCTGTTTATTTAACTTATATGCAGAGTACATCATGAGAAACACTGGACTGGAAGAAATACAAGTTGGAATCAAGATTGCTGGGAGAAATATCAATAACCTCAGATATGCAGATGACACCACCCTTATGGCAGAAAGTGAAGAGGAACTCAAAAGCCTCTTGATGAAAGTGAAAGTGGAGAGTGAAAAAGTTGGCTTAAAGCTCAACATTCAGAAAACGAAGATCATGGCATTTGGTCCCATCACTTCATGGGAAATAGATGGGGAAACAGTGGAAACAGTGTCAGACTTTATTTTTTAGGGCTCCAAAATCACTACAGATGGTGACTGCAGCCATGAAATTAAAAGACACTTACTCCTTGGAAGGAAAGTTATGACCAATCTAGATAGCCTATTCAAAAGCAGAGACATTACTTTGCCAACAAAGGTTCACCTAGTCAAGGCTATGATCTTTCCTGTGATCATGTATGGATGTGAGAGCTGGACTGTGAAGAAGGCTGAGCGCTGAAGAATTGATGCTTTTGAATTGTGGTGTTGGAGAAGACTCTTGAGAGTCCCTTGGACTGCAAGGAGATCCAATGAGTCCATTCTGAAGGAGATCAGCCCTGGGATTTCTTTGGAAGGAATGATGCTAAAGCTCAAACTCCAGTATTTTGGCCACCTCATGCGAAGAGTTGACTCATTGGAGAAGACTCTGATGCTGGGAGGGATTGGGGGCAGGAGGAGAAGGGGATGACAGAAGATGAGATGGCTGGATGGCATCACTGACTCGATGGATGTGAGTCTGAGTGACCTCCGGGAGTTGGTGATGGACAGGGAGGCCTGGCATGCTGTGTTTCATGGAGTTGCAAAGAGTCGGTTGCAAAGAGTCGGACACGACTGAGCGACTGATCTGATCTGATCTGACCACAACTTCTTTATCCATTCATCTGTCAGTGGACATCTGGATTGCTTCTATGTCCTGGCTACTGTAAATAATGCTGCTATGAACATTGAGGTACATCTGTATTTTTGAATTATGGCTTTCTCTGGATATATGCCTAGGAGTGAGATTGGTAGATCATACAGTAGGTCTATTTTTAGTTTTTTAAGAAATCTCCATGCTATTCTCCATAGTGGCTATATCGATTTACATTTCCACAACACTGTAAGAGGGTTCCTATTTCTCTCCATCCTTTTCAGTATTTATTGTTTGTAGATTTGTTGATAATGGCCATTCTGACTGGTGTGAGATGATACTTCATTAATTTGATTTGAATTTTTTTTTAATAATGAACAATGTTGAGCATTTTTCATAGGTTTGTTGGCCATCTGTTTGATCTCTTGCATTCCCATATACTAACAACAAACAATCAGAAAGAGTAATTAGGGAAATAATCCCATTCACGATTGCAACAAACAAATAAAATACCTAGGAATAAACCTCTCTAAGGAGACAAAAGACCTATATGCAGAAAACTATAAGACATGTATGAAAGAAATTAAAGACACAAACAGATGGAGAGATATATCATGTTTTTGGATTGGAAGAATCAACATTGTCAAACTGACTATACTACCCAAAGCCACCTTTGGATTCAATGCCATCCCCATCAAATTGCCAATGACATTTTTCACAGAACTAGAACAAAAAATTTTACAATTTGCATGGAAACACAAGAGACCCTGAATAGCCAAAGAAATCTTGAGAAATAAAAATGGAGCTGGAGGAATCAAGCTTCCTCACTTCAGACTTTACTGCAAAGCTACAGTAATCAAGATACTATGGTATGACACAAATATAGAAATATAGACTAATGGAACAAGACAGAAAGCCCAGAGATTGACCTGCACAACTATGGGCATCTTATGTTTGACAAAGGAGGCAATATATAATGGAGAAAAACAGCCTCTTCAATAAGTGATGCTGGGAAAATTGGACAAGCTACATGTAAAAGAATAAAAATTAGAATGCTTCCTAACATTATTAACAAAAATAAACTCAAAATGGATTAAAAACCCATATGTAAGGCCACACACTATAAAACTCTTAGAGAAAAACAGGTAGAATACTCTTTGACATAAATTGCAAAAGATCCTCTCTGTCCCACTTTCTAGAGCAATGGAAATGAAAACAAAAGTGAACAAATGGGACCTAATTAACCTTAAAAGTTTTTGTACAGAAAATGAATCTACAAGCAAGATGAAAAGGCAACCCTCAGAATGGGAGAAAATAATTACAAATGAAGCAACTGACAAAGGCTTAATCTCCAAAATATACAAGGAGTTTATGTAGCTCAATATCAGAGAAACAAACAACTCAACCAAAAACAAAACAAAACAAAACAAATGTGCAAAAGACTTAAATAGATATTTCTCCAGAGAAGACATACAAATAGCCAATAAATTATATTTTAAAAATTGTATCTTTCTATTTCCAGTTTTTTAAGGATCTCCACACTGTTCTCCATAGTGGCTGTACTAGTTTTCATTCCCACCAACAATGTAAGAGGGTTCACTTTTCTCCACACCCACTCCAGGATTTATTACTTGTAGACTTTTGGATAGCAGCCATTCTGACTGACGTGAAATGGCACCTCATTTTGGTTTTGATTTGCATTTCTCTGATCATGAGTGATGTTGAGCATCTTTTCATGTGTTTGTTAGCCACCTGTATGTCTTCTTTGGAGAAACGTCTGTTTAGTTCTTTGGCCCATTTTTCAATTGGGTCATTTATTTTTCTGGAGTTGAGCTGCAGGAGCTGCTTGTATATTTTTGAGATTAATTCTTTGTCAGTTGCTTCATTTGCTATTATTTTCTCCCATTCTGAAGGCTGTCTTTTCACCTTGCTTATAGTTTCCCTTGTTGTGCAGAAGCTTTTTAGCTTTAATTAGGTCCCATTTGTTTATTTTTGCTTTTATTTCTAATATTTTGGGAGGGGGATCATAGAGGATCCTGCTGTGATTTATGTCAGAGGGTGTTTTGCCTGTTTTCCTCTAGGAGTTTTATAGTTTCTGGTCTTACATTTAGATCTTTAATCCATTTTTAGTTTATTTTTGTGTATGGTGTTAGAAAGTGTTCTAGTTTCATTTTTTACAAGTGGTTGACCAGTTTCCCCAGTAGCACTTGTTAAAAAGATTGTCTTTTCTCCATTGCATATTCTTGCCTCCTTTGTTGAAGATAAGTTGTCCTTAAAAAACTGGAAATAGAACTGCCATACGACCCAGCAATCCCACTTTTGCGCATACACACCAAGGAAAACAGAATTGAAAGAGACACGTGTACCCCAAGGTTCATCGCAGCACTGTTTGTAATAGTCAGGACATGGAAGCAACCTAGATGTCTATCAGCAGACAAATGGATAAGAAAGCTGTGGTACATATACACAATGTACCACATATACTCAGACATTAAAAAGAATACATTTGAATCAGTTCTAATGAGGTGGATGAAACTGGAGCCAATTATACAGAGTGAAGTAAGCCAGAAAGAAAAACACCAATACAGTATACTAATGCATATATATGGAATTTAGAAAGGTGGTAATGATGACCCTGTATGCGAGACAGCAAAAGAGACACAAATGTATAGAACAGTCTTTTGGACTCTGTGGGACAGGGCAAGGGTGGGATGATTTGGGAGAATGGCAATGAAACATGTATAATATCATATGTGAAATGAATCGCCAGTCCAGGTTCAATACATGATACAGAATGCTAGGAGCTGGTGCACTGGGATGACCCAGAGGGATGGGATGGGGAGGCAGGTGGGAGGAGGGTTCAGGATGGGCAACATGTGTACACCCGTGGTGGATTCATGTTGATGTATGGCAATACCAAAACAATATTGTAAAGTAATTAACCTTCAATTGAAATAAATAAATTTATATTAAAAATAATAAAAATAAAAAATTTTAAAAAAGAGAAAACAAAAAAAATGTATCTTTCTGATAGTTCTGACAGCTCATTATTAGTATACTTGCTAGTTACTCTTCAATGACTTCCATGCTATGCTAAATAGGAATGCTGAGAATGGGCACTCTGATTTTAGAGGGCAAGCTTTCAGATTTTCACCACTGAGTATGATGATAGCCCATATTATCATTGATTTTCACAAAAAGCCTTTATTATGTTGAGGCATATTGCCTCTAAACCAACTTTCCTGAGGGTTTTTTTAACATAAAAAGATCTTGAATTTTGTCATAAATTTTTTGCAACTATTGGGATGACCCAGTGATTTTTATCCTTCATTTTGTTAATGTAATGTATCATACTGAGTAATTTGCAGATATTGAGTCATCCTTCCATTTCTGGATTTAATCCCACTTGGTCATGATGTATAATCCCTTTAATGTAATGTTTAATTTAGTTTGCTAATATTTTGTTGAAGAATTTTGTATCTATTTTCATCAGAAATTTTGGCCCCTAATTTTCTTTTCTTATAGCTGACTCATTTGAAAAGACTCTGATGCTGGGAAAGATTGAGGGCAGGAGAAGGGGATGACGGAGGATGAGATGGTTGGATGGCATCACCGACTCAATGGACATGTGTTTGGGTAGGCTCTGGGAGTTGGTGATGGACAGGGAGGTCTGGTGTGCTGCAGTTCATGGGGTCACAAAGAGTCAAACTCGACTGAGCAACTGAACGGAACTAATGGCAGTCTTGCCTGATTTTGGTGTCAGGGTAATGCTGACCTGAAAAAATGATTTTGGAAGTGTTTCCTTATATTTTTTAGAGGAGGGTGAGAAATATTGATATTAATTATATTTTAAATGTTTGATGTAGATACACTTTAAAATATTTTTGTCTTTCTTTCTAGTAAGATCTCTTTCTCCAGAAAAAAATCATAAATATCAATTTATAATTTTGTCATGTTTATATGCATGCATACATATGCACATCTACACACATCTTTACCAAGTTTCTACCCTCAATCTTGCGTCTTTATGTCTTCTTGACTGAGTGAAAAGTCAAATGTAGTTCTCATAAACTAGAATATGTGACAAAGAGATTGTAATTCCACTATAATCAGTGGAAAGTGTAAAGAGAAGGCACATTTCAAAGAGAGATATTGAGCTTCATCTTTGAATTTCAGATGCTTCTAAGACATCTAGCACTTAATAAACATATACACATATATAAATCCAGAATATAAGTCTGTATAAGAAGTTACAAATTTAGGGATAAAATAATAAGTAGTTATAAAAATTTATAGGAAATGCAAACATTCAGGCATAAAAATATCCTAAACCTCAGAAATGTTTATATCAGTCACCTATAGCAAATTAAGGGTTAACAGTAAGGCATTAGAAATTTATTAGAAGTATTTTAACAATAAGAATCTAGTAAGAAGACTTCTGTCTCAGCTAATGATCATCACTTAATATACTACAGATTGTAATCATGACAATAAGAGTGGAACACAAATAACAGTATAAATATTCGATAGGAAGATATAACACTGTCATTATTTACAGACAGTAAAATATTCAGTGAAAAAATCCTTGGTAAAGCAACTGAAAAAGAACTAGTTTCTGAGATGGTTAGATATAAGAGAACTTCTATACATTCCCTACTTTTCTGTTCTGTTATAACTGAAGAAAACAAATATGAAAATTTATCATGTGGCAACAGTTAGAAATAGACATAGAACAATAAACTGGTTTAAAACTGGGAAAGGAAAACAACTCTGTATATTGTTATCCTGTTTTTTAACTTATATGCAGAGTACATCACACAGAATGTCAGGCTCAATGAGTCACAAGCTAAAATCCAGTTTGCCAGGAGAAGTATCAACAATCTCACATATGCAGATGTTACTGTTCTAATGGTAAAAAACGGAGAGGAACTAAAGAGCCTCTTGATGAGAGTGAAAGAAGAGAAGGAAAACCTGGCTTAAAACTCAACATGAAACACTAAGGTCATGGCATTCAAGTCCCATCACTTCATGCAAATATATGGGGAAAAAAATGGAAGCAGTGACAGATTTTATTTTCTTGGCTCTAAAATCATTGTGGATGGTGACTGCAACCATGAAAATAAAAGATGCTTGCTCCTTGGAAGAAAAACTGTGATAAACCTAGAAAGCATATTGAAAAGCAAAAACATCAGTTAGCTGACAAAAGTCTGTATAGTCAAAGTTACAATTTTTCCAATAGTCATGTATGGATATGAGAGTTGACCATAAAGAAGGCTGAGTGCAGAAGAACTGATGCATTTGAATTGTCATGCTGGAGAAGATTCTTGAGAGTCAACTGGACCACAAGGAGATCAAACCAGTTAGGCTTAAAGGAAATCAACCCTGAATATTCATTGGAAGGACATGATGAAGCTGAAGTTCCAATACTTTGGTCACTTGGTGTGAAGAGCTGACTCATTGGAAATGGCCTTGATCCTGGGAAAGATGAAATGCAAAAAGAGAAGAGGGCAACAGAAGATGAAATGGTTAGATAATATCACTGACTCAGTGGACATAAAACTGAGCAAACTCTGGGAGATAGTGAAGGACAGGGAAGTTTGGCATGCTGCAGCCCATGGGGTTGCAAAGAGTCACACACGACTTAGCACCTGAGCAACAACTAGAGTATCTTTTATAGATACTATACCCTATCATCTACCTATAAATACAAGAAGGAACCACTGATGAAGTGGAGAAGAGAAATAAACATTCTCACAATTATGTGTCAAGACATTTAATCCACTCAAAGCAATTAATAGAAATATTGAAGAATTTCAATTCTTCAAGTATAAAATAATTGAACAACACATTCAGTGAAAGGACCTAATTGACCTAATTTTTACTGCAGGAAACTAGAGCAAGAAAAGAAAAAGAAATTTAAAGCATATAAAAGGAAGGAAGTACCCACAAACCTTGAGGATGTTGCAGGTTTGGTTCCAGATCACTGCAATAAAGCAAGTCACACATATTTTTTTGATTTCTCAGTGCATATAAAAGTTGTGTTTATATTATACAATCTATATTAAGTGTGCAATAGCATTAAGTTCAAAAAAACTGAATCTAAATATGCTTATTTTATTGCTAAAAGTGCTAACCATCATCTAAGCCTTCAAAGAATTGTAATCTCTATCTATAAATACAAGAGGTACCTGGAGACACAGTGAACAAATGCTTTTGGAAAAATTGCACCAATAGATTTGCTTACCACAAGGTTACCACAAACCTTCAGTTTGTAAAAAATACAATATTTGCAAAGTAAAATAAAGCAAAGTATAATTAAACAGAGCAAACTAATAATAAAGATAAAAGTAGAAATCAATGAAATTGAAAATAAGAACAATAGAGTAAGCTAATGAAACAAAAAGCTGGTTCTTTGAAAAAAACCCAAAAAATCAGCAAACATCTAGCAAGACTGACAAAGAAGATACCAATGACTGATACCAGAAATGAAACATGGGATATTAGTACCATTAGACCTCAAAAGGATGATGGAATACTACCCAAAACTCAACACACATTCTTCAATAACCACAATGAAATGGGTCAACTTCTCAGAAACTATAGACTATTGTAACACAAAAAAATATAAAAAAAGATTATTGCTAAATCTATAAGACAATTAAATTAATAATTTAAAACCTGTCCAAAAAAAGATGTTTTGCCCAAGTGGTTTCATTGATTATTATACTAAAAGTAAAGAAAAATAAATATGATTTATTACACAATGCATTCCAGAAAACAAGAGAAGTATGAACACTTGCCAACTCATTTTACAATATCAGTATCACCATCGAACCAATAAAGGACAAGAAAAGTACAATAGAAAAACAATAAATATCTCTCATGAATTTGGATGCATAAACCCTCAACAAGTTGCTGAGTATAGCAATTTGTGTATTGCGTGTGTATATATATTATATATACAATGTATTATTATATATTAGTATAATTATTATAATGTATATCAGTTCAGTTCAGTTTAGTCTCTCAGTCATGTCCAACTCTTTGCGATCCCATGAATCGCAGCATGCCAGGCCTCCCCGTCCATCACCAACTCCCGGAGTTCACTCAGACTCACGTCCATTGAGTCAGTGATGCCATCAAGCCATCTCATCCTCTGTCATCCCATTCTCCTTCTGCCCACAATCCCTCCTAGCATCAGAGTCCTTTCCAATGACTCAACTCTTCGCATGAGGTGGCCAAAGTACTGGAGCTTCAGCTTTAGCATCATTCCCTCCAAAGAACACCCAGGGATGATCTCCTTCAGAATGGACTGATTGGATCTCCTTGCAGTCCAAGGGACTCCCAGGACTCTTGTCCAATACCACAGTTCAAAAGCATCAATGTTCAGCACTCAGCCTTCATCACAGTCCAACTCTCACATCCATACATGACCACAGGAAAAACCATAACCTTGACTAGACAGACCTTTGTTGGCAAAGTAATGTCTCTGCTTTTGCATATGCTATCTAGGTTGGTCATAACTTTTCTTCCAAGGAATAAGTGTCTTTTAATTTCATGGCTGCAGTCACCATCTGCAGTGATTTTGGAGCCCCCAAAATATATATACATAATATATAATATTACATAATACATATATAATAATACATATAATATTATTGTATATTAGATCAGATCAGATCAGATCAGTCGCTCAGTCGTGTCCAGCTCTTTGCGACCCCATGAACTGCAGCATGCCAGGCCTCCCTGTCCATCACCAGCTATCGGAGGTCACTCAGACTCATATCCATCGAGTCAGTGATGCCATCCAGCCATCTCATCCTCTGTCATCCCCTTCTCCTCCTGCCCTCAATCCCTCCCAGCATCAGAGTCTTCTCCAATGAGTCAACTCGTCACATGAGGTGGCCAAAATATTGGAGTTTCAGCTTTAGCATCATTCCTTCCAAAGAAATCCCAGGGCTGATCTCCTTCAGAATGGACTGGTTGGATCTCCTTGCAGTCCAAGGGACTCTCAAGAGTCCAACACCACAGTTCAAAAGCATCAATTCTTCGGCGCTCAGCCTTCTTCACAGTCCAGCTCTCACATCCATACATGACCACAGGAAAGACCATAGCCTTGACAGGGATCAAGACCATCCCCATGGAAAAGAAATGCAAAAAAGCAAAATGGCTGTCTGGGGAGGCCTTGCAAATAGCTGTGAAAAGAAGAGAAGCAAAAAGCAAAGGAGAAAAGGAAAGATATAAACATCTGAATGCAGAGTTCCAAAGAATAGCAAGAAGAGATAAGAAAGCCTTCTTCAGCGATCAATGCAAAGAAATAGAGGAAAACAACAGAATGGGAAAGACTAAGGATCTATTCAAGAAAATCAGAGATACCAAAGGAACATTTCATGCAAAAATGGGCTCGATAAAGGACAGAAATGGTATGGACCTAACGGAAGCAGAAGATATTAAGAAGAGGTGGCAAGAATACATAGAAGAACTATACAAAAAAGAGCTTCATGACCCAGATAATCATGATGGTGTGATCACTGACCTAGAGCCAGACATCCTGGAATGTGAAGTCAAGTGGGCCTTAGAAAGCATGACTACAAACAAAGCTAGTGGAGGTGATGGAATTCCAGTGGAGCTATTCCAAATCCTGAAAGATGGTGCTGTGAAAGTGCTGCACTCAATATGCCAGCAAATTTGGAAAACTCAGCAGTGGCCACAAGATTGGAAAAGGTCAGTTTTCATCCCAATCCCAAAGAAAGGCAATGCCAAAGAGTGCTCAAACTACCGCACAATTGCACTCATCTCACACGCTAGTAGAGTAATGCTCAAAATTCTCCAAGCCAAGCTTCAGCAATATGTGTACTGTGAACTTCCTGATGTTCAAGCTGGTTTTAGAAAAGGCAGAGGAACCAGAGATCAAATTGCCAACATCCACTGGATCATCGAAAAAGCAAGAGAGTTCCAGAAAAACATCTATTTCTGCTTTATTGACTATGCCAAAGCCTTTGACTGTGTAGATCACAATAAACTGTGGAAAATTCTGAAAGAGATGGGAACACCAGACCACCTGATCTGCCTCTTGAGAAATCTGTATGCAGGTCAGGAAGCAACAGTTAGAACTGGTCATGGAACAACAGACTGGTTCCAAATAGGAAAAGGAGTACGTCAAGGCTGCATATTGTCACCCTGTTTATTTAACTTATATGCAGAGTACATCATGAGAAATGCTGGACTGTAAGAAACACAAGCTGGAATCAAGATTGCGGGGAGAAATATCAATAAGCTCAGATATGCAGATGATACCACCCTTATGGCAGAAAGTGAAGAGGAACTCAAAAGCCTCTTGATGAAAGTGAAAGTGGAGAGTGAAAAGGTTGGCTTAAAGCTCAACATTCAGAAAACGAAGATCATGGCATCTGGTACCATCACTACATGGGAAATAGATGGAGAAACAGTGGAAACAGTGTCAGACTTTCTTTTCTGGGCTCCAAAATCACTGCATATGGTGACTGCAGCCATGAAATTAAAAGACGCTTACTCCTTGGAAGGAAAGTTATGACCAACCTAGATAGCATATTCAAAAGCAGAGACATCACTTTGCCAACAAAGGTTTGTCTAGTCAAGGCTATGGTCTTTCCTGTGGTCATTATTGTATATTATGTATATTATATATATATATATATATATATATATATATATACACACATATATATACAAGTGATACTTGTTCCAGCTCTGGAAGTTGTTCAACCTCCAAATAATCAGTGTATCCACCAGATCAAGAAAAGACAAAGTAATCCAACAGACTATAGAAGAATTAGTCGGACACGACTGAGCGACTGATCTGATCTGATCACCTGACACAGAAAAATTTTGACAAAATGCAATATTCATTCACAATAAAAGCTCTCATCAGTTTAGCAAAGGTAGGATGATCTCAAAATGATAATGAGCATCTACAAAAATCCATACAGTAACATCACTCATAGGGTAAAAGACTTAAGTTTATCCCTAGGATCAGAAACAAAGAAATAGTCTTCATTCCCATCTCTTTTATTAAATGTAGTACTAGAAATTATAGGAAGCACAATAAGGAAAGGAAGGAAGTAAAAGGAAAAGAAGAAATAAAACTTTCTCTCTTTGCAAGTAACATGATTGTCTCCGTACAAAATCCCAAGGAATCTACAAAAAAAAGGAACCTGTTAGAATTAGTAAGTGAATACAAGCGCTCTCACTGGATATAAGATCAACACACTAAAATCATTTGAATTCTATTGATGAACGAACATTTATATTTTAAGGCTGGACATGTAAAACTAAACATAAAATCCTCTGTGTGTATGTTCGGACCCTCTCCCTTTCTCCCTAATGTTCAGTGTGCATCTTCCCTACACATTAATCAAACCTCCTCAAAGGTGGGAGTACCTGCTTGACTGTAAATATCAATCTTTTTCTTTCTTCTGACACTAGCAGAGTAACTTCTTTAAAATATAGTGTTCATTCCCAACTCTTTAGGGGGTCATGATGACCTGCTGATCTCTTTGTTCGTGCTTTCCTGGACTATGTATCCTTGAACTTGATGTAAAATATCAGTATGTCATTTTGATGTGTGATCCTTTGTCTCAAAAATGTATATGACTGTGCCTTTGGCTTCTAACAGCTGAAACAATTCCAAAAGCTTTTTGAGAATCTGCTTCCTGGGTTATAACCCTCAGGTTGGCTCAAATAAAATTCCTTTTTCAATTCTTGATAGTTAATTGCTTTTTTGCTGACACGATAAATTAACAATAAACATGTGAAAACTGAGATTAAAAACACAACACTGTCTACAATTACCTCAAAATTAATGAACTACTTAGGAATACATATAACAAAACAGACCTATATGCTGATTATGAGAAAATGCTGGTGAAATAAATCAAACATCTAAATAAATGGAGAAACATGCTCTGTTAATGGATTGAGGACTCAGCATAGTAAAGATGTCAGTTCTTTCCAAATTGACCTAACTTTTAATCCAATCCTATTGAAATCCCAGCAATGACTTTTATTAACATAGATACTTTTATTGTAAAATTTATAACGAAAAGCACAGGTTCTGGAATAGCTATTTTTTTTTTTTTAAATGAAGAATGAAGTAGGAGTACATCCTCCAAAGAGGGTACACAGATGGCAAATAGCATATAACAAGATGTTCAACATTATTAGCCATCAGGAAAATGCAAACAAACTACAATGAGATATCACTATACATTTGTAAGAATGGTTAAAATAAAAATAATAAAAATGACAATTTCTGGCAAAGATGCAAAGAAACTGGGTCATTCATGTTGCTGGTGGGGATACAGCTACTCCAGATAATATCTTGACATTTTCTTATAAAATTAAACATGTGATTACCATATAACCTTGCAACTGTGCTCTTGAGCATTATCTTAGAAAAACAAACCTATACTCACACAGAAATCTGTACACAAATATTTATAGTAGTTTTATTCATAATGCTCAGAAACTGGAAACAGGTCAAATGTCATTCAATGGGTGAATGGTTAAACAAGCTGTCATAGATGTATACAAGGGAACACTATTCAGAATTCAAAATTAATGAATTATCAATAAATGCAGCAATTTGGATGAATCTTCCAAAAAGTGAAAAAGACATTTCAAAAAGATTACATAATGTATGATTCTACTGATATAAAAATTTTGAAATGACAATATTTAGAAGTTTAGCACATATTAGTGGTTGTCAGGGTCAAAGATTTGGGTGTGATTGGCTGAAAAAGGATTGGGGCTTCCTGGGTAGTGCCAGTGATAAAGAACCCACCTGCCACTGCTGGAGACATAAGCTCAGATGTGACTTCCCTTGTCAAAGGCAATGGCAACCCACTCCAGTACTCTTGCCTGGAAAATCCCATGGACAGAGGAGCCTGGTAGGCTGCAGTCCCTGGGATCGCTAAGAGTTGAACACGACTGAAGCAACAGCAGCAGCAACAGCAGCTTCCCTTGTAGCTCAGTCTATAAAGAATCTGCCTACAATGCAGGAGGCTGGGGTTTGATTCTTGGATTGGAAAGATTCCCTGGAGAAGGGCATGGCAACCCATTCTAGTATTCTTGCTTGGAGAATCCCATGGACCGAGGAGCCTGGCAGGTTACAGTCCATAGGGTCCAGATGAGTCAGACATGACTGAAGCAACTTAGCACGCAGGCACTGCTACAAAAGGATACCACACTAGATCCTTCCGGTGATGCAAATATTTTGTAACTTGACTATAGTGTTAATATCTTGATTGTGATACTGTGCTATAATTGTGCAAGATATTATTTGTGTAAACAATAGTCTGGGAAAGACTAGAGATCTCTTCAAGAAAATTAGAGATGCCAAGGAACCATTTCATGCAAAGATGAGCACAATAAAAGACAGAAATGGTACGGACCTAACAGAAGCAGAATATATTAAGAAGAGGTGACAAGAAAAACTGTACAAAAAAAAGATCTCATGACCCAAATAACCACAATGGTGTGATCACTCACCAAGAGCCAGACATCCTGGAATTCGAAGTCAAGTGGGCCTTAGGAAGCATCACTATGAACGAAGCTAGTGGAGATGAAGGAATTCTAGTTGAGCTATTTCAAATCCTGAAAGATGATGCTGTGAAAGTACTGCACTCAGTATGCCAGCAAATTTGGAAAACTCAGCAGTGGCCATAGGACTGGAAAGGGTCAGTTTTCATTCCAACCCCAAAGAAAGGCAATGCCAAAGAATGTTCAATCTACTGCACAATTGAACTCATCTCACATGCTAGTAAAGTAATGATCAAAATTCTCTAAGCCAGGCTTCAACAGTACATGAAACATGAATTTGCAGATGTTCAAGATGGATTTATAAAAGGCAGAGGAACCAGAAATCAAATTGCCAATATCCATTGGATCATCGAAAAGCAAGAGTTCCAGAAAAACATCTACTTTTCAATATTGAATACACCAAAGCCTTTGACTGTGTGGATCACAACAAACTGTGGAAAATTCCTAAAGAGATGGGAATGTCAGACCAATTGACCAGCCTCCTGAGAAATCTGTATGCAGCTCAAGAAGCAACAGTTAGAACTGGACATGGAACAACAGACTGGTTCCAATTGAGGAAAGGAGTACATCAAGGCTATATGTTGTCACCCTGCTTATTTAACTTATGTACAGAGAACATCATGTGAAATGCCAGACTGGATGAAGCACAAGCTGGAAACAAGATCCTGGGAGAAACATCAACAACCTCAGATATGCAGATGACACCACCCTATGGCAGAAAATGAAGAACTAAAGAGCCTCTTGATGAAAGTGAAAGAGGAGAATGAAAAGGTTGGCTTAAAACTAAAGATTCAGAAAACTAAGATCATGGCATCCAGTCCCATCACTTCATGGCAAATAGATGGGGAAACAATGGAAACAGTGAGAGACTTTATTTTGGAGGGCTCACAAATCACTGTAGATGGTGACTGCAGCCATGAAATTAAAAGATGCTTGCTCCTTGGCTACAACCAACCTAAATAGCATAGTAAAAAACAGAGACATTATTTTGCCAACAAATGCCTGACTAGTTAAAGCTATGGTTTTTCCAGTAGTCATGTATGAATGTGATAGTTGGACTATCAGATCAGATCAGATCAGATCAGTCGCTCAGTCGTGTCCGACTCTTCGCAACCCCATGAATCGCAGCACGTCAGGCCTCCCTGTCCATCACCAACTTCCGGAGGTCACTCAGACTCACATCCATCGAGTCGATGCCATCCAGCCATCTCATCCTCTATCGTCCCCTTCTCCTGCCCTCAATCCCTCCCAGCATCAGAGTCTTCTCCAATGAGTCAACTCTTTGCATGAGGTGGCCAAAATACTGGAGTTTCAGCTTTAGCATCATTCCTTCCAAAGAAATCCCAAGCCTGGTCTTCTTCAGAATGGACTGGTTGGATCTCCTTGCAGTCCAAGGGACTCTCAAGAGTCTTCTCCAACATCACACTTCGAAAGCATCAATTCTTCGGTGCTCAGCTTTCTTCACAGTCCAGCTCTCACATCCATACATGACCACAGGAAAGACCATAGCCTTGACTAGGCGAACCTTTGTTGGCAAAGTAATGTCTCTGCTTTTGAATATGCTATCTAGGTTGGTCATAACTTTCCTTCCAAGGAGTAAGCGTCTTTTAATTTCATGGCTGCAGTCACCATCTGCAGTGATTTTGTAGCCCAGAAAAAGAAAGTCTGACACTGTTTCCACTGTTTCTCCATCTATTTCCCATGTAGTGATGGGACCAGATGCCATAATCTTCGTCTTCTGAATGTTGAGCTTTAGGCCAACCTTTTCACTCTCCACTTTCACTTTCATCAAGAAGCTTTTGAGTTCCTCTTCACTTTCTGCCATAAGGGTGGTGTCCTCTGCATATCTGAGGTTATTGATATTTCTCCCGGCAATCTTGATTCCAATTTGCGTTTCTTCCAGTCCAGCGTTTCTCATGATGTACTCTGCATATAAGTTAAATAAACATGGTGACAATATACAGCCTTGACGTACTCCTTTTCCTATTTGGAACCAGTCTGTTGTTCCACGTTCAGTTATATCTGTTGCTTCCTACCTGCGTACAAATTTCTCAAGAGGCAGGTCAGGTGGTCTGGGATTCCCATCTCTTTCAGAATTTTCCACAGTTTATTATGATCCACACAATCAAAGGCTTTGGCATACTCAATAAAGCAGAAATCGATGTTTTTTTTGGAACTGTCTTGCTTTTTCCATGATCCAGCGGATATTGGCAATTTGATCTCTGGTTCCTCTGCCTTTTCTAAAACCAGCTTGAACATCTGGAAGTTCACAGTTCACATATTGCTGAAGCCTGGCTTGGAGAATTTTGAGCATTACTTTACTAGCGTGTGAGATGAGTGCAATTGTGCGGTAGTTTGAGCATTCTTTGGCATTGCCTTTCTTTGGGATTGGAATGAAAACTGACCTTTTCCAGTCCTGTGGCCACTGCTGAGTTTTCCAAATTTGCTGGCATATTGAGTGCAGCACTTTCACAGCATCATCTTTCAAGATTTGGAATAGCTCAACTGGAATTCCATCACCTCCACTAGCTTTGTTCGTAGTGATGCTTTCTAAGGCCCACTTGACTTCACATTCCAGGATGTCTGGCTCTAGGTCAGTGATCACACCATCATGATTATCTGGGTCATGAAGATCTTCTTTGTACAGTTCTTCTGTGTATTCTTGCCATCTCTTCTTAATATCTTCTGCTTCTGTTAGGTCCATACCATTTCTGTCCTTTATCGAGCCCATCTTTGCATGAAATGTTCCTTTGGTATCTCTGATTTTCTTGAAGAGATCCCTAGTCTTTCCCATTCTGTTGTTTTCCTCTATTTCTTTGCATTGATCTCGGAGGAAGGCTTTCTTATCTCTTCTTGCTATTCTTTGGAACTCTGCATTCAGATGTTTATATCTTTCCTTTTCTCCTTTGCTTTTCGCTTCTCTTCTTTTCACAGCTGTTTGTAAGGCCTCCCCAGACAGCCATTTTGCTTTTTTGCATTTCTTTTCCATGGGGATGGTCTTGATCCCTGTCTCCTGTACAATGTCACGAACCTCAGTCCATAGTTTCATCAGGCACTCTATCTATCAGATCTAGGCCCTTAAATCTATTTCCTACTTCCACTGTATAATCATAAGGGATTTGATTTAGGTCATACCTGAATGGTGTAGTGGTTTTCCCTACTTTCTTTAATTTCAGTCTGAATTTGGCAATAAGGAGTTCATGGTCTGAGCCACAGTCAGCTCCTGGTCTGTAGCTGAACTATAAGGAAAGGTAAATGCTTAAGAATTGATGCTTTTGAACTGTGGTGCTGGAGAAGACTCTTGAGAGTCACTTGGATGGCAAGGAGATCCAACCAGTCCATCCTAAACGAAGACAGTCCTGAATATTCATTGGAAGGACTGATGATGAAGCTGAAACTGCCACCTGATATGAAGAAACGACTCATTAGAAAAGACCCTGATGCTAGGAAAGATTGAAGGTGAGTGAGGAAAGGGATGACAGAGGTTGAGATGGTTGGATGGCATCACCAATGTGATGGACATGACTTTGAGTAGGCTCTGGGAGTTGGTGATGGACAGGAAAGCCTGGCGTGCTGCAATCCATGGGTTCACAAGGAGTTGGACATGACTGAGAGATTGAACTGAACTGATTTGTGTAAACTGGATAGCAATACACAGGACTTCTTTATAATAATTTTTTCAAATCCATGCAAATTTATGCTTATCTAAAAATAAAAAGTTTAATTAAAGAAGGATACTTGAAGTAAACAAACACCAACATCTTTCATACGAACTTTGTTTCTTTCCATGATCCAAGTCATTATATATCCAAGTCATTAATGAGAAGGAACTTGAGTCCACCCCTTAGTAGACTGGTATGTATTCCTGGAAATCGCTGGAATGCTAACTCATCCTTGGATTATCTAGGATGCACTATTTTAAGTCTTTAAGTTTCCTTCTGTGAGCATCTTTTTGAGGAAAGAGAAGAAATACTTTCTGAGTATATTGGGAGGTGAGATAAGGATATGAAAATGTGTTTAGTAATGTCTCCTTGGCTACAAGTTCTAACTCTGATAAGCTACAAAATGGGATTATAGGATATACTAAAATAAGATGATTATCTTTACATCTCTGGTATAATATTTTAACACTTCCACACAGTATAAATAAAAGCAGATTTTTTTTTTTTTTTTTTTAAATATAATTTAAAAGAGATTCTGTGATTTGGCCTAACAAAAACAGTTACAAATGAGGAATAAAGATGTATATTTTTTTAAACTTAATCTGGCAGATGAAATGAAGAATGATGGAATTTCTCTTTTTCTCACTTATCTCCTTCCCTTTCACTCCTACTTCTTCTTCTACATAGATATTCCTAGACACTAAGCAAAAAACGAACACACATTTGAGGTTTCCTTCCTAATTCAAGTAAGGCCATTTGTACAATGCATTACTAAGGTGTGGATGTATTCATATTGAAATTTGTTCTTACTTTCATGAGCCAGGGAAATATAGCTCTATGTGGTTGCTTAATACAATGAATCTTATTTTGTTGAAAGCAAAGATGTTATAGACAGGTGAATTCAAATAGGCAAACTTTTCTTCTTCTCATTTAATCAACCCCTTCTCCTGCATCCATTCCCTGCCGACAACTGCTTTGAATTCTATTCTACAGTTTTGCCTTTTTTGAATGCTATATAAATGAAATCCTATAGGATGTAGCCTTGGTATAATTAATTTGAGGTTCATCTATGATGTGTGTATCAGTAGTTTGTTCTTTTTAATTCTGGGTAGCGTTACTTGGAGGGCTTCCCCAGTAACTCAGCTGGTAAAGAATCCGCCTGCAATGCAGGATACCCTGGTTTGATTCTTGGGTCAGAAAGTTCCCCTGGAGAAGGATAGGCTACCCACTCCAGTATTCTTTGGCTTCCCTGGTGGCTCAGATGTAAAGAATTTGCCTGCAATGTGGGAGTCCTGAGTTCAATCCCTGGATTGGGAAGATCCCCTGAAGGAAAGCTTGGCAACCCATTCCAATATTCTTTGCTGGTGAATCCCCATGGACAGAGGAGCCTGGTGGGCTACAGTCCCCGGGGACATGACTGAGTGACTAAGCAGAGCACGACACAGCACAGCATTACTTAGACTGAATTTACAGCAGTTTATTCTTCAGTTAAAAGACATTTCCAATACATCCAGATTTTGACAAGATAAAGACAGCCACTGTAAATATTTGCGTATAGATTTTAAGTAAACTCAGATTTCATTTGTCTTGGGAAAATACTTAGAAAAGTATTTTTAAGACTTAGGTCATATGGTATGTGCTTATAAGAAACTGGCAAACTGTTTTCCAAAGTGGTGGTGACATTTTGCATTCACACTGGCAATAAATGAAGGTTCCAGTTGCTCTGCTTACTCTGTCAATGTGCAGAACTTTGTAGTCAGGATCATTGTCATCCTCAAAAGTATTTTATCTTATTATTATTTTTAAATTTTGGTATCTATCTTGTTATTTTTTGACATCCATATCTCCTTTTTATGAAGTATGTATTCAGATCTTTTGTACCATTCATAGTTGGATTATTTATTTTTGTATTATTAAATTTGAGTTAATTATTTATGCATTCTGGATATAAATCCTTTATTAGGCATATGTTTTGGAAATACTTTATCTCAGTCCATGGCTTTTTTATACTCAGCAATGTCTTTCAATAAAAAAAGATTTAAATTTTACCTAAGCCCCCTTAATTTTTATTATTTAAGGGAATGAATTTGATAGCCAGTCTATGATGTCTGTAAAGAATGTTAAAAAACATATGTATTAATAATGAAAATGTATACAACAGTGCCACGTGCATTTTTTGTTGAGAACAGTGTTTCCCAGGCAAGGGGGCCAGTGAAGAACCTGCCTGGGATGCAGTTCCCCAAGATGTCTAGACATTATTCAAATGGAACCTAAAGGGAGTGGTGGAAAATGCTATTTGTTTCAACACAAAGAAAGAAAATATCAAAAGTCATTAAAATGAGACTAACCAAATAGTTATTTTTCTTGTATTTAATTGTTCTACAATGTTGGAGGGAGGAGAGATTGAATCAATTTGGTCACAAACAAGTTAGGTTTGTTGTTGCTAAGATACCTAATCACCTAGTATTAACTTGGATTTGGGGTGGGGCAAGTTTGCCAGTTTTAACCTAGGACTTCCCTATGTACCTGATCCTGAGAGAGAATCTCTCTCCACAACTGCACCTGTGGTGAACTGCCATAACCCTAGTTTGGAATGCATTCAGCTGGTTCTCCATGTTTGGGGGATAAAGGTGGTGAACTTTGTCAGTAATCCTATTCTTTTGTGGGTAAGTGGTAATCAAATGAATGGGAGTCTAGGATGGTCTTATACCTCTCTCTCAGGAGCAGAGGTTTATTATTTTCTCCCTCAGTTTGCAATAAATCTCTTCTAAGCCTTGAAGGTAACCAGTTTCCCCACCTATTGAACAGCAGCTAGTTTTGGAGGAGAGAACAATATAAGTGGTAATTTTGTCATTGTTAACAACCAGGATTTTTCTTGTTATCAGATCAGATCAGTCGCTCAGTCATGTCCAACTCTTTGAGACCCTATGAATCGCAGCATGCCAGGCCTCCCTGTCCATCACCAACTCCCAGAGGTCACTCAGACTCACATCCATCTAGTCAGTGATGCCATCCAGCCATCTCAACCTCTGTCGTCCCCTTCTCCTCCTGCCCCCAATCCCTCCCAGCATCAGAGTCTTTTCCAATGAGTCAACTCTTTACATGAGGCGGCCAAAGTACTGGAGTTTCAGCTTTAGCCTCATTCCTTCCAAAGAAATCCCAGGGCTGATCTCCTTCAGAATGGACTGGTTGGATCCCCTTGCAGTCCAAGGGATTCTCAAGAGTCTTCTCCAACACCACAGTTCAAAAGCATCAATTCTTCGGCGCTCAGCCTTCTTCACAGTCCAACTCTCACATCCATACATGACCACAGGAAAAACCATAGCCTTGACTAGACGAACTTTTGTTGGGAAAGTAATGTTGGCAAACTTTTGTTGGCAAGGCTTTTGAATATGCTATATAGGTTGGTCATAGCTTTCCTTCCAAGGAGTAAGTGTCTTTTAATTTCATGGCTAATTACTTTACAATATTGTATTGGTTTTGCCATACATCAGCATGAATCCACTACAGGTATATTTCATGGTTTCAATCACCATCAAGAGGCTTTTTAGTTCCTCTTCAGTTTCTTGTTATGGTAGTATGGAATGACCTACTTTCCATCTTTCTATATTTCATTTTCTATTTTATGTATTTCTGGTCTAATCATTATCATTTTATTTCTGCTAAACTTGGGCTTAATTTTTTTTCTTATAGTTCTTTTAGGTGTAAAGTTAGTTGTATATAAGAACTCTTTCTATTTTATCAATATATATTCTTAAATTTTTCCTCTTATTTACTTATTTAACTAAATTTAAATATTTATTTATTTAGTCAATTAGTTGCTATTTCAAATCCTAAGATTCTGCTGTGAAAGTACTGCACTCAATATGCCAGCAAATCTGGAAAATTTATCAGTGGCCACGGGACTGGAAAAGGTCAGTTTTCAGTCCAATCTCAAAGAAAGGCAATGCCAAAGAATGTTCAAGCTACTACACAACTGAACTCATCTCACATACTAGTAAAGTAATGGTCAAAATTCTCCAGGCCAGGCTTCAACAGTACATGAACCATGAACTTCCAGATGTTCAACATGGATTTAGAAAAGGCAGTTAAGTTTACCTCAGTGGCTCAGTTGTGTGAGACTCTTTGCGACCCCATGAACCACGCCAGGCCTTCCTGTCCTCACCAACTCCCAGAGTCTACCCAAACCCATGTCCATTTAGTTGAAGATGCCATACAACCATCTCATCCTGTTTCCCTTATCCTCCCACCCTCAATCTTTCACAGCATCAGGGTCTTTTCAAATGAGTCAGCTCTTCGCATCAGCTGGCCAAAGTATTGGAGTTTCAGCTTCAACATCAGTCCTTTAAATGAACACCCAGGACTGATCTCCTTTAGGATGGACTGGTTGGATCTCCTTGCAGTCCAAGGGACTCCCATAAGTCTTCTCCAACACCACAGTTCAAAAGCATCAATTCTTCGGTGCTCAGCTTTCTTCACCATCCAACTCTCACATCCATACGTGACCACTGGAAAAACTATAGCCTTTACTAGAGACCTTTGTTGACAAAGTAAAGTCTCTGCTTTTTAATATGCTGTCTAGGTTGGTCATAACTTTCCTTTCAAGGAGTAAGCGTCTTTTAATTTCATGGCTGCAATCACCATCTGCAGTGATTATGGAGCCCAAAAAATAAAGTGAGCCACTGTTTCCACTATTTCCTCATCTATTTTCCATGAAATGTTTTGTTTCCTTTTTGTGTGATTTGTTTTTTGAGTTTGTTTTGAATTAAATGTTCTTTAATTTTTCAGGGCTTTATATTTTTTAAAAGTTTCACATACATGATTTCATATAATCCGATAATGACGTTTTACTTTCCTCTACCCCTATATCACACCTCCTCCTTTTCCTCTCTCCACTGGCAGCCACTAGTTTGTTTTCTATATATGTGATTTTGCTCCCTTTTTGTCATATTTTGCTAGGTATTTTTTAAGATTCTGCATTAAGTGATATCATATAGCATTTTTCTCTCTGATTTATTTCACTTAGCATAATATCATTTGCTGATTTTATTTTTTATGTTTGAGCAGTATTCCACTGTGTATGTGTGTGTGTGCTGCTGCTGCTGCTAAGTTGCTTCAGTCGTGTCCGACTCTGTGCAACCCCATAGACAGCAGCCCACCAGGCTCCCCAGTCCCTGGGATTCTCCAGGCAAGAATACTGGAGTGGGTTGCCATTTCCTTCTCCAATGCATGAAAGTGCAAAATGAAAGTGAAGTTGCTCAGTCATGTCTGATACTTAGCGACCCCATGGACTACAGCCTTCCAGACTCCTCTGTTCATGGGATTTTCCAGGCAAGAGTACTGGAGTGGGGTGCCATTGCCTTTTCTATGTGTGTGTGTATACATACATATATATATATATATATATATATATATATATATATATATATATAACTCACTCATTTTTATCCATTTTTTGGCTGATGGACACTCAGGTGGTTTTCATATCTTGGTAATTGTAAATAATGCTGCTATGATTCCCTTACAGTGGCTTGTCAACCAAGGCCAAGGCTGGAGGCCCAAGAAGTTCTCTTTTTCTCTAAGTTAAATGTCCATGTTGATGACAGAAGGCCATTGAAGTCAGCCATTTCTTCTTTAATGATTGAGAGGTCTGAGACTCATGATTGATGAAACTAATTAGACTGCACAGACTTAGAGAAAATGTCTGCTTCTCAGACCAGGTTACAGCTCCAAACTACAGTTAGGCTCACATTCTAGTTAGTGGATCCTAATTCGACTTCCCTTTACTATTACTGTCCTTTGTACAGTGTTCTTTATTATGGGAAATGGAGTGGAAAAAGGATAGGGTCTAGCAGTGTGCTTGATTGGGAGTAGGACTCAGGACATTCCAGGGTCCCCAGTGAGAGGATATCTCATCATATTTTAGTCTCCACATTATTTTGATGCATTCCCTCAAAATATATATGTCTTGTGCTATACCACAATTTCAATGGAAAGCATAAGGGATTCCTAAGGATATTATCTCCTAAACACTGCTGAGCCTTTCAGTTCTTTCTGAGTGCAATACCAGCCCCTCAGTTGGTATGAGATAATTCTTCTTGCACTGAGGTTATATATTCCCTTTACTTTTCCCTTTTTTCATCCCATCCAAAAAATAATGAATCAGACCATGATACACTTTAGAAAAAGGGACTCATTTTTCTATGCTTGGTAAGGGAACCCCACTAAGGGGATTGTTTTTATTAATTTAAGCTTTAAAAAGTTGCCTTTAAATCTGGAATTTCAAGTTATCTCTACAGTATAATAAAGTTGGATTTCCTAACTCTTCAGTAGACTGACACTTTTTCATTTATGCAAGTTTCTTGTAGGGTAATCAGGGGGAAGAACAGATGACAGAGCCTCCAGACACTTGAGATTGTGGATCAACATTTTGTGAACCTCTCATTCAAGCTGCAGAAACAACTTGTAAGAATGCCTGCAGAAGAGCATAATAAGAAGTGAAGTAAATGTCACATCCATTTTTATGACTTTTCTCTTTATAGAAATTCTTTCCTGTAATGTTGGTTTCGAATATGTATAGGAATTATGTAACTAGAAACTTGAAAGCTATCTAAGTGGATTCTGTGCCTGCATGTGCTAACACGCTTCAGTCATGTCAGACTCTTAGCAACCCTGTGGACTGTAGCCTGCCAGGCTCCCCTGTCCATGGGATTCCCCAAGCAAGAATACTGGAGTGGGTGGCCATGCCCTCCTCCAGGGGATCTTCCTGAACAGAGATGAAACCTGAGTCTCTTACATCTCCTACATTGGCAGGTGCATTCTTTACCACTAGTACCACATAGGAAGTGTAGCCATTAGAAACACTATGGATATATATGTACTGGAGTAGAAAGATGATCACATGAGGTTAAGTGAACAGAGGAAGTTTCTGAACATTAAAAAAATAAATAAATAATGTAGAGGAGTGAATGAATGTTGAGTAAAGATCTGGATTGCCTCCTTGGGCAAAAAAGATATGTTTGAGTTGAAAAAAGAATAATAAATAAACTTTAAGCTATCAAAATACCACAGACAATATTTAAGGATGAATTAAACTTTAAAGATTAAAATTCATCATTTTAGAATGATATCTTAATGTTTCAAAGTGATGTCATTAGTATGTTCTTAATTTCCTATGACTATTTCAAAATGAGGTATGTCAATTGTGTTAGAGGCCCTGATGAAGTTTTGACTACATCCTTATTTCAAAATAGAACACAGGCTCTGGAGCCAGACTGCCTGGCTTCAAATATTGGTTCCTCCACTTACTAATTTTGTTTGTGGATTTTATTAATTTATAAAAAAGCAATAGTAATGATTGCATCAGATTCTCTGGGTCCATGCCTATAATTCCTTGGTGGTGGTGGTTTAGTCGCAAGAATATTGGAGTGGATTGCCATCTCCTTGTCCAGGAAGAAGATACCCACCTTCCTGCATTGCTCAAGGAATTCTTTGGCCTTTCCTTCTCTCTAGGAAGACTGGAAGTGCAAGGAACACCTTCAGATAGTCATGGTGTATATGAGCAGGTAGATCTCTGGCCATCCCCTGATCATGTGGTACAATTCTGAAAGGGAAAGGGAAAGGGAAGTCGCTCAGTCGTGTCCGACCCTCAGCGACCCCATGGACTGCAGCCTTCCAGGTTCCTCTGTCCATGGGATTTTCCAGGCAAGAGTACTGGAGTGGGGTGCCACAGAATTCTGAGGTGTGCTTCAAACAGTCTTTCAGAGGGTCCTTGAGGATTTGAGTCTTTATTGTCCATAACAATAATAAGCTCATTATTGCATCCTTCTACTCTTTTTCCTGTTCTCACTCACAACTCTTCTCCTGATCACCTTTCAAACAAACTATTCACTGTTCACACCCAAAGCTCTTCTCTGAGGGGAATTCAATCTAAGATAATAGTATTTAACTTTTGAAGTTGTAAAAATTAAATTAAATGATGCCTGTAAAGGTTTTGCCTTATGTATTTTGATGCTCTGCTGTTATATTATACATGCTTAGACTTGATATCTGTCTTTGGAAAATCAGTCCTTGTATAATACTTATCTCTATCTCTGATAACTTTTCTTGTCCCAAAGTCTTCTTTATTTGGTATTATTTAGTGTGCTATAGTCCATGGGGTTGCAAATAGCTGGACATGACTTGGTAACCGAACAACAACAATATACAGCTATTTCATTTTTAACCTACTTGAGTTATTATGTATAAAGCAAGCTTCTTATAGACAGCAGCTTTATTTTATTACACACACAGTACAATTTATTTTTATTGGTATATGATTAATATGATTGGGTTAGTTTCTATAATTTTTGTCACTGTTTTCTATACATTGTGCTTGTTCTTTATTTTCTTCTCTTTTTCTGCCTTCCCTGGTTTTAATTAAGCATTTTATATTATTCCATTTTATTTTCTCTTATATCATATCAATTGTATTTCTTTAAAAATGTTAATGGTTTCCCTACAACTGTAATGTACATGTTTAACTAATATAAGTTCACCTTAAATTAACAATACAGTCCAGGTACCTTGTAACGATACAAGCATAACTTGCTTTATTGTGCTTTGCTTTCTTGTGCTTCATAGATAGTGCATTTTTTTTTTTTAAAACAAAGCAAAGTTTGTGATGACTCTGTCAAGCAAGTCTATCAATGTCATTTTTCCAACAGCATTTTCTCATTTCATGTTTCTGAATCATGTTTGGGGAATTCTCAAAATAATTCAAACTAATTTATTATTATTATATTTGTTATGGTGAGCTATGATCAGTGATCGTTGATGTTACTATTGCAAAAATGTTATAGTTTGCTGAAGGTTCAGGTGATGGCTAGCAATTTTCAGCAATAAGGTACTTTTAATTAAAATATAGTCATTGTTTTTTAGACATGGTGCTATTGCACATTTAATAGACTATGGCACTGTATAATGTAACCATAACTTTTGTATGCACTGAGAAACCAAAAAAAAAAAGTGTATGACTCATTTTATTGCAATATTTGCTTTATTAAAGTGGTCTGGAGCCAAACCTGCAATGTTTCTGAGATATGCCTGTACACTGATACTATTATTACTTTAAACAAGCAATTTTCTACTAGATCTATATAAGTAAAACATTTTCAATGTTTATTTGTCTTATTTTTCTGCTGATTTTCCTTTCTTTGTATATATATATATATGCTTTCTTTGTATATATATATGTATATAAGAATTACTAAATAATATAATTTTTCAGGACTTCCCTGATGGTCCAGTAGTTAGCACTGCACTTCTACTGCAGGGGGTGTAGACTTAATCCCTGGTCAGGGAACCAAGATCCCACAATGGCCAAAAAGTAAAAAATAATAATAATAATAATTTTTCTTTTTTCTGAAGAACTTCTATTAAGACATCTTGCATCTGTTGTCTGATGCTGCTGCTAAGCTGCTTCAGTCGTATCTGACTCTGTGCGACCCCATAGACGGCAGCCCACCAGATTCCCCCATCCCTGGGATTCTCTAGGCAAGAACGATGGAGTGGGTCGCCATTTCCTTCTCCAATGCATGAAAGTGAAAAGTGAAAGTGAAGTCATTCAATTGTGCCTGACTCTTAGCGACCCCATGGACTACAGCCTACCAGGCTCCTCCATCCATGGGATTTTCCAGGCAAGAGTACTGGAGTGGGTTGCCATTGCCTTCTCTGTTGTCTATTGGCAATGAATTCCCTGAGCTCTTTTTTATCTGAAAAAGTATTTATTTTTCCTTCATTTTTGAAATTTCCTTCATTTTCCTTCATTTCTCTGGATATAGAAGCCTAAATTGTTTATTTTTTTCTTCCCAGCGCTCATTCTCTCCTTGCTTGTGTGGCTTCTGATGGGAAGTCTTCTGAAACATATATCATGTCCATCTCTGGGTTATATGCTAGGTTTCTTTCAAGACTTCCTTTGTCTTTTGCTTTCTGGAGATTGAGTATGACATGTGCAGGTGTATTTATTTATTTTTTATATTTATTCTGATTTTTTTCTGAGTGTGTTTTTATCTTGAGCTACATTTTTGAGTTTTTTTCTTGAGCAATATTTTGAGGTTTGTCATTACTTTTTAAAAATTCACTGCAGTTATTATTTCAAATGTTTATCCTACTCTGTTATCCTTTTCTTCTCATTCTGGCATTGAATTTATGTATATTTTTATGCCTTTTTAAATTGTCCAACAATTTTTGGAACTTTGAAACTTTATTTTTAAAAAATGCTTCCCCCTCTTTCTTCATTTCAGTTTGGGGATTCCCTATTGAGCTATCTTCAAGACCCCTGTTGTTTTTTTTTTTTTTTGCATCCAGTAAGCTGATGAGTCCATCAAAGTCATTTTTTATTTTTATTACAGTGATTTTTATTTGTAGCATTTCCTTTTAATTTTTAAAATATCTTCTTCTCTCTGTTTGTGTTATCCATCTCTTCCTGCATGTTTTCTAGTTTTTTCATTAGTCATTAGCTTATTAGCCATAGCTATGTCAAATTCCTTATCTAATAACTTAACACCTTTATTGTATATGAATCTCTCTGTTACTTTTTTTTTCTCTTTAGACTTTTTTTTTTTTTTTTACTTGCCTCTTACTATGCCTTATCTTTTTCAACTGATACCTGGACATCATATATTAGGTCATATGAACTGAGGTAAATAGCCCTACAGTGTGAAGTTCTATGTTACTCTAACTTGGAGTTCAATTGCAATTGACACTTGTAGCTGTAGGTGTTTGGCCCTTCTAATTCCTTCACTGTCCTTGCCAATATCTCTCTTGTTACCTTTTCTCTTCCTTATAATCTTCTGATTAAGTTTTATCATTTTAGTCGACCTATTTCTCTGATATGTGACCATCAAAAATATTTCTTAATCTGTTTCCCAGGTGAAACAGGGTAGTTGGTTGAGTTTGGAGCCAGGTACATAGCTTTCCCTTAGATGGGGGTAATCCTCTGGTTGTCTTGCCATAGAGAGCAGGTTTTTATTAGGTAAAAAGCTCTACATGTATTGTTAGGGAAAAAGCTCTAGGCATATTTCACATGACTACTCTTCTCTCCCCCTTCCAGAGTGTAGAGAGAATCTTTCTTTGCTCTTCATCATGTTTGGGGATTTTTTTCTATATTTTATATAGCATTGTGAGGTGTCCTATAGAAAGAGTTCTTCAGATTATCTAGTCCATAATTGTGCTGGAAGTGGAGTCACTCAATTCATTATTCAACAGGTACATATTGAGTATAAACTATGTGCCAGTTCTTGTGTTGTTATAAAAATAAACTAATAATTAATTTAGACATCAGAGATCAGATCAGATCAGTCGCTCAGTCGTGTCCGACTCTTTGAGACCCCATGAATAGCAGCATGCCAGGCCTCCCTGTCCATCACCAACTCCTGAAGTTCACTCAGACTCACATCCATCGAGTCAGTGATGCCATCCAGCCAACTCATCCTCCTTCGTCCCCTTCTCCTCCTGCCCCCAATCCCTCCCAGCATCAGAGTCTTCTCCAATGAGTTAACTCTTCGCATGAGGTGGCCAAAATACTGGAGTTTCAACTTTAGCATCATTCCTTCCAAAGAAATCCCAGGGCTGATCTCCTTCAGAATGGACTGGTTGGATCTCCTTGCAGTCCAAGGGACTCTCAAGAGTCTTCTCCAACCACAGTTCAAAAGCATCAATTCTTCAGCACTCAGCCTTCTTCACAGTCCAGCTCTCACATCTATACATGACCACAGGAAAAACCATAGCCTTGACTAGGCGAACTTTTGTTGGCAAAGTAATGTCTCTGCTTTTGAATATGCTATCTAGGTTGGTCATAACTTTCCTTCCAAGGAGTAAGCGTCTTTTAATTTCATGGCTGCAGTCACCATCTGCAGTGATTTTGGAGCCAAGAAAGATAAAGTCAACCACTGTTTCCACTGTTTCCCCATCTATTTCCCATGCAGTGATGGGACCAGATGTCATGATCTTCATTTTCTGAATGTTGAGCTTTAAGCCAACCTTTTCACTCTCCACTTGCACTTTTATCAAGAGGCTTTTTAGTTCCTCTTCACTTTCTGCCATAAGGGTGGTGTCACCTGCATATCTAAGGTTATTGATATTTCTCCCAGCAATCTTGATTCCAACTTGTGTTTCTTCCAGTCCAGCATTTCTCATGTGTACTCTGCATATAAGTTAAATAAACAGGGTGACAATATACAGCCTTGACGTACTCCTTTTCTTATTTGGAACCAGTCTGTTGTTCCATGTCCAGTTCTAACTGTTGCTTCCTGACCTGCATACAAATTTCTCAAGAGGCAGATCCGGTGGTCTGGTATTCCCATCTCTTTTAGAATTTTCCACAGTTTATTGTGATCCACACAGTCAAAGGCTTTGGCATAGTCAATAAAGCAGAAATAGATGTTTTTCTGGAACTCTCTTGCTTTTTCGATGATCCAGCGGATGTTGGCAATTTGATCTCTGGTTCCTCTGCCTTTTCTAAAACCAGACCTTGATTTTCCAAAATTGACACTTTTGTGGATAAGATGATTATTTCAAAAGGAATTACGTTTCTATGCTTGTGGTCTATATGAAGCAAAAAGGAAAAAAAAAAAAAAAAAAGAGTGTTTATTGACATACCCATCTGCTGTCTTCTATTAACAGGCTCTGAATTCTTTGGTGGAATTATCTTCTTACTCAGAGTACCTAATTTCTTTATATATTCCAGGTTATCCTCACTCTTTTCTGAGCTCATAAATTTCCTTGTTTCCTTCCATTTCTCAACCTTTTGCCTGACAAGAACTAAAGACATGCTGTATTCTACCTCCTATGCATCATAGCCTTAGTTCCTTTCATACATATTTTTAAGATTTTTTGACTAGTTAAAAATAAACTTTTGGAAAAACTGGATATCCACTTGCAAAAGAAATGAAATTGGACTCTTATCGTATACCATACACAAAAATTGACTTAATTGGATTAAAGACCTAAACAGAGGATCTGAAACTATAAAACTGCTAGGAGAAAACATAGGGGAAAAACGTTATGACATTGGATTTGGCAATGATTTATTTTATAAGATACCAAAAACACAGGCAATGATACGAAAAACAGATGAATGAGAGATACCAAACTTTAAGACTTTAGCATAGTAAAAGAACCAACAGAGTTAAAAAAGGTGGGGGGGAACCTATGGAATGGGGGAAATACTTGAAAACCATGTATCTAATAAGGAGTTCATTTTCAGAGTACATAAAGAAGAGCTACAGCAACAACAACAAATAGCACAATTTTAAAATGGGCAAAGGACATGAATACACACTTCTTCAAAGATACACAAATGGCCAGCAAGCATATGAAAAAATGGTCAACATCACTATTCATCAGGAAAATGTAGATCAAAACCACAATGGAATATCACTGCATATATGTTAAAATGACCACTATAAAGATAACAGACCATAACAGCTGTTGATTAGAATATTGAGAAACTGGAACCCTTGTACACTGTTGGTAATATTGTATAATGGTGTAGCCAATATGATAAACAGTATGGAGTTTTCTCAAAAAGATTGTAAACAAAATTACATATGATCCAGCAACCCCAACAAATTTGAAAGAAGCAGCTCAAAGAGATATTTTCACATACATATTTATAGTAGCATTATTCACAATAACCAAGAGGTAGAAATAACTAAATGTCCTTCAACAAATGAATAGACAAATATCATATATACATACAAAGGAATATTATTCAGTCATGAAAATAGGTAAAATTTGTCAATGCTACAAAATGGGTGAATCTTGAAGGACATTATGCTAAATGAAATAAATAAATCACAAAATGATAAAGACAGTATGATTCTACTTATATGAAATATTTAAAGCATTCAAATTCTTGTAGACAAAAAGTAGAATATTGGTTGTAAGAGGTTGATTGGAGGAGGGAAAGGGAGACACACATATTTGTTTCCATTAAAATGTAGGCTTAAGAATTAAGTGCATACTTTTTAAATAAATACTAATCCCTCCACTGGTAAAACAAATATAAAATTTTATACTATAAATATATTCTAAAATATCTTTTTTGCAACTGTCTCAGTAAATCTCCTGACAACCTGAGGTAATTTACACATCAAAAAGATTTTCCTTTTTCTGTAAGTTTAGATATTACACACAAAGAAATTTAAGAATTAAGAACATATGTCTTTTTCCAGAAAATTACTCTATTTTTCAGCTTCCCTTTACTTATAGGAAATTATCCATTTTACTTTTTGAATTTTACTAAATTAAGTATGCAAAGTGCTAAAAAGAAGCCAACGAAATACTTTGGTTCCAGTTCATCAAATTTAACTTTTTAATTATGAGCAGTTAATAAAAATAAAACCCTAGAGAAAAGGCTCAAGCAACTGGGATTAGATAAGAAAACAGAAGTCTCCAGATGGTATGCAAACAGAAGGTGATGATGATAAATATTACAGAGCCTCTGAGGAAAAGAAATGAACTTTGGTCATAGGATTAGGAATTTTAAGTTAGATTTAGAAATCATATACTTGGGGTTCTTACTGGATTATAAAAATGAATGCACTAGTCATGAAATTACTTGAATTTATTGTTATTCCTCTTTGTGAGAACTCTGTAAAGTGAGTGTTTTTTATCACATTAAGTCCAGGAGAAGAAGAAGAACTTTCTAAGATCACACAGGTACTCCATAACTGGACCAGGAATTTTGCCCAGATTGTCTGATTGCAAGGCCTACTTTTCACCAACATTCCCAAACTCCTATTTTGCCCAAAGGCCAGAGAATGGGCTAGTGGCCTTTCCCAATGAGCCAGACTGTGTTCATTGACGTTGAGTCTATTGTAACTATCTCAGGAACCTGAACACATGGTCCTGGAGAACTGACAGATGGGGGGCAGCACACATGCCCCTCACTTTCACCCTAACCTTATCCATAACTTTCTGGAAAAGATTACTTGATGTTCTCATGGGTCACTGAAATTCTCAGGATAAGAGGAGGGAAGGAGTGAAATTCTGATACTTAATGAAGTTTCTGACTCCTTCATAATACAGAGTGATCAGTTTCTAATACAATAGTTAATAAGAGAAAAGTGCCATTAAAATTTAACACCCATTATCATATTTTAGGGATAAAATTATGGTCAATTGATTAATAGATGTAAATTAAAAGAAATCTATATTTATATTTTATCTATCAATATTTTTTTTTGCTCTTATTATTTATAGCTGTACTGGGTCTTCCTTGCTGCTTGGAGGCTTTTTCTAGTTGTGGTTCACAAACTTCTCACAAACTTCTCTTATTTCAGAGTACAGGCTCTAGAGTGTGTAGACTCAGTAGTTGTGGATCATGAGCTCTAAGAGCATGCAAACTTCAATAGTTGTCACTGCATAGGCTGGCTCGGTTGCCCTGCAGCATGTAGAAACCTCCCAGACCAAATATCAAATCCATGTCCCCCTCACTAGCAAATGGATTATCAACCACTTGACCACAAGGGAAATCCTGCTCTTCTAATTTGTATGTAGATTTTTTTAAGAAAGAATATAGAAAAATAATTATTTTCATTATGTTTAATTCAGTTCAGTTGCTCAGTCGTGTCCGACTCTTTGTAACCCCATGAATCGCAGCACACCAGGCCTCCCTGTCCATCACCAACTCCCGGAGTTCACCCAGACCCTACTTACACTTTGATTAACTGTGTTTTGTTTTTGTCTTTTATCCTTAATGCAAAATATGGTATTTCACCATCATTATATAACAAATTAATGGTGGACTAGTCTGAACTTCCCAGCCTGTGGAATATGTAATGCCAATCGTACATGCATGTGTGTGTGCATGAGTTTAAATAATTTAAAGTAAATAATAGTAAAATGCATTACATTTTAAGCAATCTAATCCTTATCCAATCTTAGTGTATCCTTAGCTCTATAAAGGAGAATCAAAGTGTTGGCTATAGTGAGTTTGGGTCAAATTCATTGGAGTCCAATTGGTCTAAATTTTAATCCATATTATGTATCGATCAATTGTGGAATATCAGGCAAGGTTGAGTCATGTGACTGTGGGAGCTGTTATTTGGTTGTTTCTTTACGCCTCTTTGGTAAAATGGATATAATAATACCTGTATCATGGCATGGTAAGATTTCCCTGGTGGCTCAGTGGTAAAGAATCTGCCTGCCAAGACAGAAGACACTGGCTTGATCTCTGGGTCAGGAAGTTACCCTGGAGAAGGAATTAACCCACTCCAGTACTCTTGCTTGGGAAATTCCATGAACAGAGGAGCTGGGCAGGCTACAATCCATGGGGTCGCAAAAGAGTCAGACACAGCAACTAAACATCTTGGCATGGCTATGAGGGTTAAGTGAATGATAGAAAAAAATGGAAGCACTTGCCAGATGCTTGTGGTAGAAGCTCAGCAAATGGAAGACACGTTATTTATACTGGATGAACTTAAATTTTACACTTATTAATAAAAGCAAAAACATATTTCCTGTGTTTACACTTGCATAGCAAAATAGAACTGTAGACTTTCCAACATTACCATGGTTTTCCAGTTGAATTACGAATGACCAGAAAGCATAGTGATTGCTTGAGACAGGCATAAATTTTATCCTCAACAATGCCTTCTTCTCACAGGACTTCCAGTCCTCAAAAATTACATTTGTGATTTCATTTGCTACAGGGATGTTTCACTCTTATGGATGTATTGTTAATAAAATGAGTCAGTCTTTGATTGCCCAGGCAATTCTCCTTCTTTTTATGAAAATCCCTTGATAATACTGTTTGCAGCATTCTGGGGCAAATACCTATCTTGTCAGAGCACTTGTGTCCTTATCTCTATTAGTACACCGACTACCTTCTATTAGTATACCGACTGGCTTCTATTAGTATATGGTTTATGGACAAAGGTTTTATAAACTTATATACCTTTGGTATTTTATAATTTATTTTCTTTATAGCTCTATGGTATGTCTGTGCAATTTAAACAAATTTCCTTTCCCTCATCTCATTGCAAAAAGATAAAATTGAAGGCAATGTTTTCCCTGAAAAACCAGTCTTAACTCAAATGTATTCTTAGATAATATTTTTGGACTTAATGTAAAGCAGATACTGTGGATACATGCTAAAAACAAAGTCATTTTGAATGTTTATGAGTTTTTCTCTTGTTGATACCATCATCAACTTGGCCATTAAATATTTCCCAGATGTCGATAGTAAATGCTAAAATGTAAATTTTCAAGTGACCAGTTTCTCTCTACAGATGTCTTGACTTTCTAAATTTCACAATGAAAACAGAATCTGTATAGCAAACAAAGGTTTTGTTTTATCATGGAAAGTTTAGGCTCCTGGATAACAGAATGGGCATTCTCACTGAAGTTTTACAGGAGAGTGATTAATTCTAGGGCCAAAAATATGATTGGTTTACAGATTATATGGAATAAACACTTTGCTTTCCTGGACTTCATGGGAAAATACCCAATTGGGGGCACAAGCAGTGGCTGCTGCCAAGAAACCATTTTAATATTAGCTGTATGACATTAGGCATTCACTTATTCATGTATTCAACAAATATCTGTTGAAAACATTATCTTTTAAAACATGAAAACATGTTGGGACATAGCCGAAATAAAACAGAAAAGCTCATTTCCCTCATGGAGCATACATTCTGATGTGGAAGAGAGTAATAGAATCAACTTGGAAAAATAATGCAATATAGAGAAAACATTAAAAAACAAACAAACAAAAAACCATTACCTCTGTGTTCGAAGATTTGGGAAAGTCTCTTTGTGGCATCACATCTGAGCCCTGAAGTGTGGACAGAAGTCAAGGAGATCTCGGGAAGAACCTTGGCACAGAGGGTGCTACTGCTGCTGCTGCTGCTAAGTTGCTTCAGTTGTGTCCAACTCTGTGCAACCCCATAGATGGCAGCCCACCAGGCTCCCCAGTCCCTGGGATTCTCCAGGCAAGAACACTGGAGTGGTTTGCCATTTCCTTCTCCAAAGCATGAAAGTGAAAAGTGAAATGGAAGTCTCTCAGTCATGTCCAACTCTTAGTGACCACATGGACTGCAGTCTACCAGGCTCCTCCATTCATGGGATTTTCCAGGCAAGAGTACTGGAGTGGGGTGCCATTGCCTTCTCTGACAGAGGGTTCAGTACTGGAAATTACCTAGAGTCAGAAAGGAGCTTGGCATGAACCACCAATAGGAAGATCAAGATTGCTCTATTGTGGCGAAAGAGGGATTTAGTGTTGGGACACTGAGTTGAACAAGTAGGGTCTATTCCATGTGAAACTTTGCCAGCAATGATGAGAAGCTTGAGGAGGCCATCAGAGGACTTGGAGCAAGAGGAGTCAAGTTACATTTTAGTAGAATTATACTGGCTTTGATGTTCAGAGGAAATTGTAAATGAGGAAATGTGGAAGCAGTGAGACTAGTATAAGATTTCTTTCAAGAGGCCATGCCAATGTTCGGACGATTGTGTTTGTTGAGAGAGCAAAGTGGTGAGGGGCTCCCCAGAAACTTTTACCAATATGTTGCCCTAGTACCAAGGGCAAAATCTCCTCTTTGTTCCATGTTTCCTAAATTCTGTACCCTGATAAACCTTTGTATACTCTTAGTAATTTTACCTTTGACTTACTAAGATTATTCGGCAAAAGGCAAAGACGCATGAATGTTAGTATGAGTATCCTGAGGTTACTAAGAAGTAGAGTTGAAGAAAAGGACAATCCAATATTCCCTGTAAACTTTTAAGGGCTATTTACATTTAAATATTAGCATCTGAAGCATGTCCTAGTCTGTTAAAGTAATAGGTGCTGCTTATGTACAGCATCCAACAACTGAAGCTGAAATCAAATCCCAATTTTAAAGAGCAGAACTATGGAGGCATTTGGGAATGCAATTATTATTTATGCAAGGAGAGGCGTATCTTACACTAAAACATATGGTTTTCTATTCTTATTTTTACAGTTATCACTTAATTTAAAATGTTAAAATATCAAGTGAAGGAAGCCAGTGTGAAAAGGCTACATACTATGTGATTCCAAGTATGTATGTTTTGAAAAAGACAGGGGAAAAATCATCAGTTGCCATGGGTTCATAAGAGGAGAGGGAGGATTGACTAGGTGAAATATAAGGGATGTTTTTAGGGTGGTGAAACTATTCTGTATGGTACAGAAATGGTGACTACCTAGCATCATGCAATTGTCAAAAATCCATAGAACTTTATAGAACAAAGAATGAACCTTACTCTGTGGAAATTTAGATTTCATTAAAGAATTTGGGAATCTGAGTAGGGAATGCAGACTGTGATCAAAAAATAGAGACGTATTACAAACATATGAATCAACTTCATTGAAGGGAGTGGGAGTAAAAGGTTTTGAATTAAGTAGCTTTGGAAATAAGGAGTCAATGAAACTAAAGCCAAGGTAACTGTATATAAGCACTGAGTTCTGTTGATATAATTATTTCCTACACAGGTATGTTTACTTTAAAGCCTTGGATGTTTCCAGGAATCCCGGCTCTGGAGCTAGTTAATGGATGGTTTCAAGGCCAGGGGGGTTTGTCAAAGGTGCTTTCTTTTTTTTTTTTTTTTTTTTTGAAGATTCACAATGCTTATTAGCATATCACGGAGAAGGCAACGTCACCCCACTCCAGTACTCTTGCCTGGAAAATCCCATGAATGGAGGAGCCTGGTAGGCTGCAGTCCATGGGGTCGCTAAGAGTCAGACACGACTGAGCGACTTCCCTTTCACTTTTCAGTTTCATTCACTGGAGAAGGAAATGGCAACCCACTCCAGTGTTCTTGCCTGGAGAATCCCAGGGACGGGGGAGCCTGGTGGCTGCCGTCTATGGGATCACACAGAGTCGGACACGACTGCAGTGACTTAGCAGCACACAGGTATGTGTTCCTAGTTTTGCTGATGCTATTCAGTTATACTGGAATGGAACAATTCTGTAAGTGCATAAGTGATGGCAAGAGCCACTGTTAGACTGGAGCTCACAGAGAAGCAAGGAGAAGAAGCTAGATAATCCATGTGGTAGCAGAGTTGGAAATTTGTAGATCTGATGTTTAGTTAATATAGAGGTTCAGATATAGAAATATTCATCAGATCAGATCAGTCGCTCAGTCGTGTCCGACTCTTTGCGACCCCATGAACCGCAGCACGCCAGGCCTCCCTGTCCATCACCAGCTCCCAGAGGTCACTGAGACTCACATCCATCGAGTCAGTGATGCCATCCAGCCATCTCATCCTCTGTCGTCCCCTTCTCCTCCTGCCCCCAATCCCTCCCAGCATCAGAGTCTTCTCCAATGAGTCAACTCTTTGCATGAGGTGACCAAAATACTGGAGTTTCAGCTTTAGCATCATTCCTTCCAAAGAAATTCCAGGCTTGATCTCCTTCAGAATGGACTGGTTGGATCTGCTTGCAGTCCAAGGGACTCTCAAGAGTCTTCTCCAATACCACAGTTCAAAAGCATCAATTCTTGGGCGCTCAGCCTTCTTCACAGTCCAGCTCTCACATCCATACATGACCACAGGAAAGACCATAGCCTTGACTAGATGAACCTTTGTTGACAAAGTAATGTCTCTGCTTTTGAATATGCTATCTAGGTTGGTCATAACTTTCCTTCCAAGGAGTAAGTGTCTTTTAATTTCATGGCTGCAGTCACCATCTGTAGTGATTTTGGAGCCCAGAAAAATAAAGTCTGACACTGTTTCCACTGTTTCCCCATCTATTTCCCATGAAGTGATGGAACCAGATGTCATGATCTTCGTTTTCTGAATGTTGAGCTTTAAGCCAACCTTTTCACTCTCCACTTTCACTTTCATCAAGAGGCTTTCGAGTTCCTCTTCACTTTCTGCCATAAAGGTGGTGTCATCTTCATATCTGAGGTTATTGATATTTCTCCCAGCAAAATACTGATACATTCAACAAATCAGATGAATCTCAAGGGGATTGTGCTAAAAGACAAGCCAATAGTAAGACTGTAAAGATTACATGTGTAAAATTCTATTTACATAATATTTTCTTAATTATAAAAATTTAGAGGTGGAGAACAGGTTAATGATGCCAGTCAGGGATAACATATGGGAATTTTTTTGCATGATTATAAAGTGGTTCTGTATCTTGATTATGGTAGTAGTTACATAAATATACACACACACACACATTGATGAAGTCTGCATGAGGTCTGTGGACTGTACCAATGTCACTTTTCTAATCTGACATTATACTAGTGTTATGTAACATTGTTATCATTGAGGAAATCCTGGCAAATCACACAGGGATTATTCTACTACACTTTTTTGCAACAATTTGTGGTTATGTCAGCATTGAAATCATTTACTATGTCACAGAGGACACTGAGCTTCCTCTTTGTAGAAAATATAACACTATATTTCCATTAATCTGTCTTGAAAAGAGTTAACAGTTAAAACTTTATTTTGGGAGGCTCCAAAATCACTGCAGATGGTGACTGCAGCCATGAAATTAAAAGACGCTTGCTCCTTGGAAGAAAAGCTATGACCAACCTAGACAGCATATTAAAAAGCAGAGACATTACTTTGCCAACAAAGGTCCATCTAGTCAAAGCTATGGTTTTTCCAGTAGTCATATATGGATGTGAGAGTTGGACCATAAAGAAAGCTGAGCGCCGAAGAATTGATGCTTCTGAGCTGTGGTGTTGGAGAAGACCCTTGAGTATCCCTTGGCCAGCAAGGAGATCCAATCAGTCTATCCTAAAGGAAATCAGTCCTGAATATTCATTGGAAGGACTGATGCTGAAGCTGAAACTTCAATGCTTGGGTCACCTGATGCAAATACTGACTCATTTGAAAAGACCCTGATGCTGGGAAAGACTGAAGGCAAGAGGAGAAGGGGACAACAGAGGATGAGATGGTTGGATAGCATCACCGACTCAATGGACATGAGTTTGAATAAGCTTTGGAAGTTGGTGATGGACAGGGAAGAGTGGTATACTGCAGTCCATGGAATCGCAAAGAGTCGAACATGACTGAGTGAATTGAACTGAACTGAACAAACATCACCGGCTCAATGGACATGAGTTTGAGTGATCTCTGGCAGTTGGTGATGGACAGGGAGGCCTGGCGTGCTGCAATTCATGGGGTCACAAAGAGTCGGACAGGACTGAGCTACTGAACTGACTGACTGAACAGTTAAAAATACTTACATAAGGTAACCAAATCGTGTGTTTGTTGCAATCATCAGTTCAGTTCAGTCTGTATTCTTGCTTTGAGAACTGCATGAAGAGTATAAAAAGGCTGCTGTATATCATACTGGATATATTATTCCTGGATGAGAGAATTTTCAGAATGAAGGTGACAAGAAGTGAAATTGGTAGAGCTAGTATGGGAATCCATGGTAAAAGGCCACTAAAAGTGGTATCCAAGGTCCGGGGCATTCCCACGGAAAAGCACTAAAAATGAATAATGAGAAGAATCTGGAGATAGAGGTGTTGATAAGAAGGGTGACTGTGTCTCATAAGGTGACATGTTTAGAGATGAGCTAAGCCCATGGGAACTGGTGACTTTGGAAGAGCCTCATAGAGTGTGGTGACACCAGCTACATTAGATAAAGAGAGGCCATTTAAGAAGGCAGTTGTTAGAAAGAGAAAATAAATGCCACATTTTAATAAAAATATTCCTTTAATGTTACAAAAGAACATTTTTTAAAATTCTTATCAGAACTTGATTATTTTATGGAAAGCCAAAAAGTAACCAACATCATAAAAGAAGAAAAACATTTACATTTAAATTATGATTCTTGGAAAATACAGCCAATTTTTTAAAATATATTTGAAAATACAACCTAGAGAATGGCAGAAATATTGGTGAATCTTATTTCTGATTAAGGCTTAGAATATATAAAGAATTATTACAGCTCAACAGAACAGATGACTCACCTAAATATGGACAAAGGATTTGAATACATTTTTCTCCCAAGATATGTAAATAAGTAATAATAATCACATGAAAAGATGATCAAAATCATTAGCTATTAGGGAAATGTAAATCAAAACCACAATGAGGTATCATTTCACATCCACTGCTGCTGCTGCTGCTAAGTTGCTTCAGTTGTATCCAACTCTGTGTGACCCCATAGACAGTGGCCCACCAGGCTCCCCTGTTCCTGGGATTTTCCAGGCAAGAACACTGGAGTGGGTTGCCATTTCCTTCTCCAATGCATGAAAGTGAAAAGTGAAAGTGAAGTCATTCAGTCATGTCCGACTCTTAGCGACCCCATGGACTACAGCCTACCAGGCTCCTCCATCCATGGGATTTTCCAGGCAAGAGTACTGGAGTGAGGTGCCATTGCCTTCTCCACTAGGATAGTTATAATAATTTAAAAAGAGAAAATAATAAGTATTGGTGAAGATGTTGACACAAATGAGATTCTTATACATTGATGATTGAATTATAAAACAGTGCAGTCACTGTTGAAATCAGCTGGGCAGTTACTCAAAAAATTAAACATAGAATTACACTATGATCCAAAAATTCTACTCCTAGTTATATGCCTGAGAAAATTGAAAACATAAATTCACCAAAAATTTTGTATCTGAATATTTATAGCAATATTATTAAAATAGTCCAAAACTAGAGACCATCCAAAAGTCCATCAACTGATGAGTGGATAAACAAAAACATTCATATAAAGAAATATTATTCTTCCATTAAAGCGAGTTAAGTATTGTTACGTGCAGAATCTTGGGTATAACATAAGTGAATCTGCAAAAAATTATGCTAAGTAAAAGAACCAAGAGGAAAAAAAAAAACATATTGTGCAATTCCATGTATATGAAATGTCCAGAATAGTCAAATCCACAGAAATAGAAAGCAGATTAGCTGCCAGATAATGGAAAGTTTGAGGATATTTTGGAGGCTATGAAATGCTCTGAATTAGTGGTGATAGATGCATAGTGTATATACTAAAACTGCTGAAATATATACATTGAATGGGTAAAATTTATTCATATGAATTGTAACTTAATAAATGAAATAGGAGGTTTCTTTTGTTGTTATCAAATGGCTACAGGAGTTAAGAGAAATAAAGGAGTGTTACTAAACAACTGAGTCAGATATAGACAGCGTTGTCTTCCTGAGAAACAAGAAAAAAATTAGACTATTTAAAAAATCATCTATCTTCTGTTCCCTTTATTTTTGCTGGGGGGACAGGGAGGGCTTCCCAGGTGGCAAAGTGGTAAAGAATTCATCTTTCAATCCAGAAGACAGCAAGAGACTTGGGTTAGATCCCTGGGTCAGAAAGATCCTGTGGAGAAGGAGATGAAAACCCACTCCAGTATTCTTGCTGGAAAATTCCATGGACAAAAGAGTCTAATGGGATACAGTCCATGAGTTTGCAAAGAGGCAGACACAACTGAACGCGTGCACACACACACACACACACACACACACACACACACACCTTTAGTCTTTAAGTCAAACTGGGCATTTCTAAAGAATATAGTCAATTCTTAATTATTCCATGGTTTATACACTCTGGGATTTTTTAAAAAAACATTTTGTTTTCTGCCTGCAGTGTCTCAGTTGTATAACAAAGAATTATGCCAGAGGATGGGCAGCAGACCATGAAATCAAATAAATCAATTTGGCTTTTAACTTATGTCATAAAATTTTCCATAATAGAAGATTAAGTTGACTTATATTTGTAGTTTCCCATTCTTGTAAGCTTTAGCCATTCTCATGGAGGATGCATAGTTACATTTGCCATGAGGTGTTTTGCCTTATGCCTGCTTCAAACATGAAATCCCTGGGCCCTTTGTGAGTACCATCTTCTATCAGAGAAGTTCTACCAGTTCTATCAGAGAGACTATGAAATAAAAACACTGATTTTATGTTAAATGTGCTGTGTCACTGTGCTTTTCTGGCTTTTCTCTCTAAGTGTGAGGATTTATGGATTAAGATGTTGGTATGTCAACTTTGTCAAAGGAATCCATCCCAGGATACTAATAAAAGACTTATAGAAGCACACTTTTAAAAACTTTCACAATTACACTGCAAGGAAGAAAACGAAAAGTTATAGACCACAATCTGGAGATAATTTCCACAGATTTTAGCCAAAAAAAAAAAAAAAAGATTGAGGAGTTCCACAATGGCATCTGCATGTTCCCCCAGGAACCCAAACCTTTTCTTTAGCTGGCATTAAAAAAAACACAGATAAGCTGGTTTCACCCTAAAAACACTTCACATTTTCTAATTTCAAGTTTTAAAGGAATATTTTGATGACCGTGTGTGTGTGTGTGTGTATTAGTTGCTCAGTCTTGTCCAACTCTTTGCAACCCCATGGACTGTAGCCCACCAGGCTCCTCTGCCCATGGAATCCTCCAGGCAAGAATACTGGAGTGGGTTGCCATTCCCTTCTCCACGGGATCTTCCTGACCCAGGGACTGACCCCAGGTCTCCGGCATTGCAGGAGGACTCTGCCATCCTGAGCCACGAGGGAAGCCCTGTCTTGATGAGAATATATACATGTTAATTATTGTGTTAATGCTTTTAATTTAGTGGATTTCATTCAGTTAGGAAAGAGTGGTAAGGAGATGAAGCTACCAAATAAAACATAACAGACATTGGGAATAGAATGAAAAACAACTAACTGAAAAGCAACAAGATAGTAGATTGAGCAAATGAGTTACCTTCCTTTTGACTGAATCTCAGAAAAATCAAGAATTATCTAAGACAAGGAATAGACTCATAATAACAATTTGAAAAAATACTTTCAAAATTAGCGGAAACATTTTGAGAATTTGAAAAATGTGAGATGGAATAGAAACCAGATAAAATAAAAACATCAATTAAAATATGTAGAAATCTGTTTTAACCTATCAATTTTTATCAGGGAAGCCCAAGATACAGGCACCAATATCATGGGGAGATGATAGTAATTATCAACAAAAGATGCTGCTGGGACAATGGAGTTTACATATTACTACACACTTATTAGAAAGGTCAAAATAAAATAGAAACCCATGATGCTAAATGCTGGCATGAATGCAGAGCGATATTACCTCTCATTCACTGCTTTTGGAAGTATAATATGATACAGCCACTTTGGAAGACACTTTGGAAGGTTTTTTGATTTTGAAAATTAAATATGTATTTACCATATAATTCAGCAAATGAAATCCTACATGTTTACTTAGGCTATATTTTACTTTAATTAGAAAAAACTCTGTACTTGAATTTTTATAGCAGCTTTATTTGCAATTGCTAAAAAATTGAGGGGGAAAAAAAAACCAAAATGTCTTTCAACATTTGATGAAAAAACAAACTGGGGTTTCTGTGATTTAAAAAAAAGAGATTCAGGTATTGATTCACACAACAATGTGGATGAACCTTAACTGCGTTTTGCTAAGTTAAAAAAACCTGCCACAAAAGGCTATGCATTATATAATTCTATTCATATAATATTTGGGAAAAGGAAAAATTATGGTATGAAAACATTACATATTGACACTGCTTGGAGGAAAGGAGATTAATTGACTACAAAGGGGTTATACTTATTAAAAAAGGGAATTTTAATGTATGCTAATTTAAAAATCAAGCTGTATATCTTAGGATACCCGGATTTTGAAATCAGACTGTGACAAGTAAATCCAGCTGTATTATAAATATAAGAAACAATTTAATTTAAAAGTAAGTGGATAAAAGGAAATTAAAAAAAATATTTTGACTGGAAATCATACGTCTCAAGACAAAAATAACAAAATTACGTACAGTTGTTGGTACATAGTCAGCAAATATTAATTAATGGAAATGCAAATGATAAAGCCTAGCTAAAACAATCTTGCAAAAGAGCAAAGAGGCTCACACTTTTCAATTTCATAAATTACTACAAAAGTTACAGTAATCAAAAAAGTGTGGTATTGACATGCCTGTGTGTGTGCTAAGTCTCTTCAGTCATGTCCAACTCTTTGGGACCCTATGGACTGTAACCCTTCAGACTCTTCTGACCATGGGATTCTCCAGGCAAGAATATTGGAGAAGGTTGCCGTGCACTCCTCCAGGGGATCTTCCTAACCCAGGGAACAAACCTGCATCTCCTACTCTGGCAGGTGAGTTCTTTACCATTGCCACCTGGGAAGCCTGGTATTGACATAAGGATGGGCATAGAGAACAATGGAATAAGAATAAAAGTTCAGAAATAAGCCCATACCTCTATAACCAAATGAGTTTTTACAAAGTTGCCAAGATCATTTAACGAGGACTTTCAACAAACAATTTTGGACAACTATAAATTAACATGAGAAAGAGTAAAATTAGACCCCTCCTCATACCATGTATGCTGTTGCTGCTGCTGCTAAGTCACTTTAGTCGTGGCTGACTCTGTGCGACCCCATAGACGGAAGCCCACCAGGCTCCTCTGTCCCTGGGATTCTCCAGGCAAGAACACTGGAGTGGGTTGCCATTTCCTTCTCGTATAAAAACTAACTAAAAATGGATCAAAATCTAAATGTAAGATCTAAAACTATAAAATTATTAGAAGAAAACTCAACTGTGATCTTGAGTTAAGAAATATTCCTTATTTACACAATAGAAATATTTTTGTGATCACAAAATTGGACCACCAAAAGCACAATTTATTTAAAAATAGATTTCTTCAACATTAGGATTTTCTGCTTCAAAGACATCACTAAGAAAATGAAAAGACAATGCACAGACTGGAACATTTATCAGTCATATATGTTAAAGAACTTATATCCAGAATATATTTGGAGAAGGAAATGGCAACCCACTGTCATTATTCTTGCCTAGAGAATCCCATGGACAGAGGGGCCTGGTGAGCCCCCTGTCCATGGGGTCGCACAGAGTTGGACATGACTGAAGCGCCTTAGCATGCATCCAGAATATATAAAGAAATCTTATAACACAATAACAGTAATAAAAGAAACAATGAACAGAAAAGACATTTATGTAAATAATATGTACAAAATGCAAAAAGCACAAGAAAAGATGACCATTAGTCATTAGAGGAAAGTGCGTTAAACCACTATGAGGCATAATTCACAACCTCTTGCATGATTGCACTCAAAAGATAAATTAGACCAAGTATTGATAAATGTAAAATAATGAAAATGGAATTTTATGCACATTGCTAGTCCCTGTAGCCCAGATGGTAAAGAATCTGCCTGCAATGCAGGAGACCTGAGCTCGATCCCTGGGTCAGGAAGATCCTCTGGAGAAGGGACTGGCAATCCATTCCAGTATTCTTGCCTGGAGAATCCCACGGGATAGAGGAGCCTGACGGGCTACAGTCCGTGGGGTTACAAAGAGTTGGACACGACTAAGCGACTAACCCACCCAGTGTGAAGGTAAAATGGAAAATATTTTGGCAGTTTCTTAAAAGATTAAGTGTGAATTAACCACACAAGCTAATAAGTTCATGTCTAGGACTCTTCACAACAGGAATGAAAGGATAGGCTTACAAAAAGACCTGCATATGGAGGTCTGATCATGGAGGCATTATTTATAATTGTCATTAACTGGAAAAAAAACTGTTAAATGGATTAACAAATGTAGTACATCTATATGCTGCTGCTGCTGCTACTGCTGCTAAGTCGCTTCACTAGAATACTAATATTTGACAATAAAAGAAAATAAAATACTCATATAAGTTAAACCATGAAAGACTCTCAAAATCATTATGCTAAGATAAAAAAGCCAGACATAAAACATCACAAATTGTATGATTCCATTTATATAAAATTTATGAAAGAGAAAAATCAATAGATACAGAATTTAGAGTAATAAATATCTGGGCCTAGAGGTAAGAATGTCGAGTAATTGTTAATGGATATAAATGTTTTTTGTGGAATAGTATAAATATTCTAAAATTGGATTACAGTACCACAACTCTTAAAATTTATGAAGAATCATTGAATTATACATTTAAAATGAGTAAGTTTCATGGTAAATAAATAATATCTCAATAAATTTGCCTAAAAAGTAAGCAAGATCATGGAGAAATGCTATGGAACATTTATGACAGTAATTAAATGAAATAGCTACTGCTGAATAACTGGTTCAAGAATTAGGTACTATACATTCCTTTCTCTATAGAGAGTCCACTGCTGGCATGAGTGACAGGTAAAAATGTAAATCAAATTTTTAGAGCATTCAGCTGTGATATTGGGGCTGAGACGAGAAGCTGACAAAACCTTAGATACTTTCAGATCTCCATAACCAACAGGCAAAATGACTCCCAGATTTCCAGCTTACAGTTTCAGAAGTAGAGAAACTGCTTTTGAGGGAAACTCAATATTTTGGTTTTGAAAATACTAAACTTGAAATAATTATAATTATGACTGTGGTTTTAAGTACTATGAAATACACTGAGGGAAATCTGTGTGCCCTGCTTGAGTTCCAAGGGTGCATGTGTTCTTGCGATTTTCTCTTGTCTCAGTCTAGATGTCACAGGTCTTGGCAAGTATGCTTCATGATAGGTTGTTTGTGACTTTCTAATTTCTTTGAACATACTGCTGATTTGGCTTTTAACGCCTGTCGTTCTTATGTTCTAAATAATTGCAAGAGAGGAAAGTGAAGGAAAATTGCTTGACTGTACAATCTTTTACTTACAAGGCCCTTCTCTGGGCCTTGATATTTTCAGATGTAATTAGAGATTGATCATTGCACACATGAGCTGGATTGTACAGAGAGATTAATTATATAAAAGATGTGTAATATATGTAAATTTGTTAGGAAAATGCATAGTAAGTACTCAATAAACATTAATGTCAATTTGCTCTATTGTTTTAGAGAAATCCATTTTTCAATAATTTCAAAGAAAAGAGAGTGAATGGGAGGGTAAGTAATTTAAGCATTGACCAAATCTGTTTGGGATGCTATAAACTGAGTATCATAGATTGGGCGGGTTGTCAACAACAGAAATTTATTTCTTACTGTTCTGGAGGCTGCAAAGTCCAAGATAAAGGTGCCAGCATATTTAGTTTCTAGTGAGAACCCACTTCCTGCTTTATAGATGGCCATTTTCTTACCGTGTCCTCACATGAAGAGTTAAGGTAAGCCTCTGGGGTCTCTTTTATAAAAGTAGAAATTCATTTCAGGGATACCCCACCTTCATGACCTAATAACCTCCTAAAGGCCATACCTCCAATGTCATAGGGTGATAGTATTTAATATATTAATTTTGAGAGGATATGAACATTCAAGTGATAGCAAACATTTTGTAGTTCTACCTTTACACTTAATTAATCTATTGAATGGGCATGGAATTATTTCCTTATAATATGAAGATATTGCTCTGTTATATTCTGCTGCTGCTGCTGCCACTAAGTCACTTCAGTTGTGTCTGACTCTGTGCGACCCCATATATGGCAGCCCACCAGGCTCCCTTATCCCTGGGATTCTCCAGGCAAGAATACTGGAGTGGGTTGCCATTTCCTTCTCCCATCCATGAAAGTGAAAAGTGAAAGTGAAGTCTTTCAGTCATGTCCGACTCTTCTCGACCCCATGGACTGCGGCCCACCAGGCTCTTCCGTCCATGAAATTTTCCAGGCAAGAGTACTGGAATGGGCTGCCATTGCCTTCTCCATCTTATATTCTAGTTTCCAGGATTTTGTTCAGCTGTTCAATGACATTATATTACCTGAGACTTTTTATTTTCATAGTATGTAGTTCTTGCTTTGCTTTTGTTTGCAATATCTTTCTTTTAGAGTTTCCTTTTTGTTTTGTAAATAGTCTGTTTCCTTTAAGTTGATTTTACCTTTGTTGGTTTGTTTTAGCCTGTCTTTCAAATGAGAGACTGTGATTGTCCAGTGATGGGCGGCTATCCATCAAACTGTGACTTTCTCTTTAGAGTCTAGAATACCGATAAATCTGGCAGGGCCCCTATTCTTAGAGTCTCTTCCTTTAGGCTGGTCAGTACTACAGAGAAGGATCTCCCAGGCTCCTATTCACTTTGTGTAACACTCGTGGCCTAGTGATTTGATTTGGAAGAAAAGGGCTTGACACATCACCATACAGTATATGATCTTTCACTGAATTGATAAGGTTTCATGCTCTCATGTGCTTGGTGGATCTCAGTTCAGAGACCTTTGCTTCATCCTGCTGCAATTAATAAGCCTCTAGTCTAATGCTAGGATGAGAAGAGAAGTAACCTGTCATTCTCTGCCATCATAAACTGCCCTGTATGATCCTGTTCTAGAAGGACTCTCAGGAGTATTTCCAGCACTTCAGGATCAAGAAGCAAATTAATTCTAAACCATGTAGAACACTCTAGGTATTAACATAGAGAATAGATGTCTAGTTAAAAATGGCAAGATTAAGACAGGCATTAACTTTCAGTCTCTCCAGAAACTTCACTAAAATAGTAAAGAGTTGTTCTGTGATTTTCAATTGTAAATAAGTAAAACAAAAAATAGGACAAAAGATAACACTGAACTAATTTGGGTAGCTGTAAGCAGATGGATAGGAAATAACAAATACCCCCACAGAAAGTCTGTAGGCAGATCCATTTACATATTAGTACCCTGGAATGATGTATTTGTGATAGGGACTTAGATGAGGCTAAAAACAAAGAAGATAAGGTGAAAGTCTTTCTAAGAAACAGTTTCACATATCTTCTTTCCCAACTCTGAAAGGGGAGTTACTGTGGCTTTTAGTGGGCTATGGACAGAGAGCTCATGCTTCCTGACACAGATCCCTCTAGCACTCACAGAGAAGTACTTCTGGCTCAGGTGTTCTTGGGACCTCAGCCATTTTTAATGCAGCCATGAAATCAAAAGACATTTGCTCTATGGAAGGAAAGGTATGACAACATATTAAAAAGCAGAGATATCACTTTGCCAACACATGTCCATATAATCAAAGCTATGGTTTTTCCAGTGGTCATGTACAGATGTGAGAGGTGGATCATAAAGCAGGCTGAGTGCCAAAGAATTGATGCTTTCAAACTGTGGTGTTGGTGAAGATTCTGGAGAGTCCCTTGGACTGCAAGGAGATCAAAGCAGTCAATCCTAAAGAAAATCAACACTGACTATTCATTGGAAGGACTGTTGCTGAAGCTGAAGCTCCAATACTTTGGCCACCTGCTGCAAACAGCTGACATATTGGAAAAGACCATGATGGTGGGAAAGGTTGAGGACAGGAGGAGAAGGGGGCGATAGAGGATGAGATAGTTGGATAGCATCACCAGCTCACTGGACATGAATTTGAGCAAACTCTGGGAGATAGTGAAGGACAGGAAAACCTGATGTGCTGCAGTCTACGGGGTCGCAAAGAGTCAGACACAACTTAGCTACTGAACAACAGCCAGTTTTTATTTCCCTTTTGTGTGTTGTTAAGTTTATAAAAGGGACAACTCTTTTCATTGTTTATTTCCTAAAGCATAAAAAATGTTTTAAATAGACTGACTACTTGAGAAAACTAGCCACTGTTGATGTTAGAAGGCAAAGTAGGTTAAATCCAGTGAGTGAATATATATATAGTGCTTAATTGTTCTGAGCCTGTTTTGTCCTTTGTTAACTAGAAATAGCAAATAATATTTGGTTCCCTGGATTAATGTGAGACTCAAACACATTTAAATGATATATGGGTGTGAAAGGATTTACTTCTAAAGGTATCATGTCTCTGGGGTTTGTCCAAACTGGAATCTGAAAGTTTGCCAGTAACATTACAGTACACACATCAAAGACAGGGGCTTGCCTGATAGCTCAGTTGGTAAAGAATCTGCCTGCAATGCAGGAGACCCTGATTGGATCCCTGGGTCAGGAAGATCCGCTGGAGAAGGGAGAGGCTACCCACTCGAGTATTCTTGGGCTTCCCTTGTGGCTCAGCTAGTAAAGAATCTGCCTGCAATGCAGGAGACCTGGATTCCATCCCTGGGTTGGGAAGATCCCCTGGAGAAGGGAAAGGCTACTCACTCCAGTATTCTGTCCTAGAGAATTCCATGGACTGTATAGTTCATGGGATCACAAAGAGTCAGACATGACTGAGTGAATTTCGCTTCCCTTCACTTCCTTCATGAAAGATATCTGCAATTTTTTTTTGCTGTTTCTCCCTTGAAAAGGCAAGGTTTAAATTTTTTCTCCATAAAACTAGGCAATCTCTGTACCTGCTTTGACCAATAGAATCAAGAAGAAAAGACAGTTTCCAGGCTGAGGATTTAATATACAGGTAGCTCCAAATTTATATCTCCTGAAACACATGCTTTTGGATCACTATGACCACTCTGAGGAAGCCTAAGAAGCCACTTGAAATAGAAATCAAGGGCTCTAGTAGAAAAGTTTCCAGACAAGGACGAGCACCAATCTTATCACCCAGATGAGGAGCCATCCTGAATGTGGATCCACTGGATCTGTCTGTCCCTGGACCTGTGAAGAGCAGAGAGGGGAAGAGGTGAGAACAAGTATTTCATCTCAAAAACTTGACTTTTAAAATAACTGTATAATACCAAAAATAAATTTAAAAAAAGAAAAATTAAAAAAACAAAAAACTCTTGATAAGTTGATTGAAAAGATACAATTCAAACTTCAGAGGAGAAATTCTGTGTCTACTAGCATAGCAGTGTATGTGTGCTAGGTCCCTACAGCCGTGTCCAGCTCTTTGCCATCTTATGGACTGTGGCCAGCCAGGCTCCTCTGTCTGTGGGATTCTCCAGGCAAGAATACTGGAGTGAGTTTCCATGCCCTCCTCCAGGGGATTTTCCTGACCCAGAAATCAAAGCCCTGTCTCTTGCATTGATAGGCGGATTCTTCACCACTAGCACCATCTGGAAAGCCTTATACCAGGTCCGAGGCCAAATGTAGCTTCCCTCATAGCTCAGTCGGTAAAGAATCTGCCTGCAATGCAGGAGACCCAGGTTCAATTCCTGGGTTGGAAGATCCCCTGGAGAAGGAAATGGCAACCCACTTCAGTATTCTTGCCTGGAGAATCCTATGGACAGAGAAGCTGGCAGGCTACAGTCCATGGGGTTGCAAGAGTCAGATACGACTTAGCGACTAAACCACCACCCCCAGGCCAAATGTAAGAGCTGCCAGTTGAATTTTGATGGAGCAAATTTGGCCAAGAACTTTCTTTTCTCTTTCTGGGCCTTAGATTTTTCATCTGTAGATTTCTTTAAGATTAAAAGGGATTTTTTTAATTATAAAGGAAAATTTTAAATTACAAAGAAAACATAAAGCAACTCAACTTACAACAGCAGCTGTTCTTTAGCAAAAATCTCATAAAAGCACATATTAAACAGCCTGTAAATGCCATGCACTATCTATTCCTAAATTTATTTATGGGTTTGCATTTTTCTCAGGTCTTTATATACAAGTTTATACTTGCAATGCATGGAAAATAGTGGGTCAGTGATAAATTCCATTTGCCACTTTCCAGGATAATGAAAGCTGTCATTTATTGATGAAAAAAACAAACAAAAAGATTAAGCAGGGGTTTTAAGGGTTATTCTTTTCTGCTCTCATTGAGATTGATTCAAATGTTAATGCATTCCTTGTCCAGCTTTAAATGTGGCAGTGGATTAGACAAAGTAATATCCGATTGTTGTATCTGGGTTCAGGACTTTTGCATCGAGTGTTCTGGAACCATCTGTGGAAACCACCTCTGAATTAGTGTGACTCCACAGGGCATGTCTGTGTTATGTATGGTATTATTATTTGATCTTTTGAGATGACTCTGATGTTTTCATGACAGCGTCATAAAAATAGCAGGGACCTGTGGTTGAGCGGAAGGGGCAGGCAGCCAGGGCCCTCCTGGGAGTGAGGTTTTGACAGGTCCAGATGGTGCGCTGCTTTTCTGATCTGGCCCCGCTTCATTTTGTGGGCTTAGAGCATGATGCCTTCCATTCCCTGATGCCTCCCACCTGCTTCCTGACATCAGACCTGAAGGATCCTGACGCTGAGATTACTTTTATCAACATGTCATGATTATAATGGGGCAGATTGAGCCCAGTATGAAAGCCCACTAGGGCAGCCCTTCGACTTTAGATGGGCTTTCTGAGCTCCTGCTGTTTGCAAGTAATTCACTGCTCAGATCACAGTGAGTATACTCTGGTAACCAGGAGCTTGTTGTCCAAAGGAGAAGATTCAAGGGCTGACAGTGTATAAAGAAGTTGGGGCAAGGGGCCAACACCATGGTCTGAAGGTCCAGAAGGAGTTTATCAAGGATCACTGTGGGCTGCTGGCTTCTGGGAAAGACAACACTGACCAGAGTTTCTCTTCTGCTTCTTAAGTATGTGCTCTTCACCTTTAACCTAGAACAACCTGTGCCTACCTGCTCAGCTCTGAACCAAGCTTTCCACGTTCTCAATTTCAACAGATCTCATTAGCATCTGACCACTGGGGGCATTGTTAAGCAGAGGCCGTCAGGAATGTCACCTGAACGTTAGCAGCTGAGAAACACGGCTTACATCCTCCCATGGCCAGTGAGGACCTTGGTAACAGGAAGCCTGACAGGTAGGTAGGACTCTGTACTAAATCCTGACCCCATCTAATTTCAATTGTATCTGCTCAGAATGAAGAGACAGTGTTCTTACTCAAAGACAAGAACATTGCATTTGTTTTCTTACTAGAAAAATAATTAACACTCAAGTCAGTTATGCAATTTTCTAAAAAGTGCATTAAAAATAAAACAGATAGAACTAATTACATTTCCTTCAAATTTTTTGGCTGGCTCATTTTTAAAATGCTACCGTTAAGCTATGATAAATCATTTCATTAATAGCTGAGTGAGCTTACATATTTGATGGATCAAGATCTTTCCTTTTTTAGCAAAAAAGTGAAAGGACATGCCATCTATTTTTTAATGAAAAAAAAAAAATTATGTGTGTATGGAGAGAGAGAAAAAAAAAGTCCCAGCAGGAGGAGAACATGCTATGAGATGTCTTTGTTTAGCAGGTGAGTCCCATAAATGTGACTCAGCTTTAGTCTGACCAGAAGCCGATTTTTTTTTTCCTATGCCATAATACTGTTCCTATAGTCTTATCTAATTTGATTTCAACAAGCATATATTTTATTTAAAAATACTATATTATTTACTTCTTTGTTTCTTCTACTACTTTACACTGTGCTAAGAGAGTCATTTCCTCTGTGTGTGTTTTAGCTCATCTTATTTCAGCAGGTGAAGTGTACAGGTGGACATTCTATGTACATCTCAATATGAGAGAATGAATATAATCATAGTGTTTCCTTCTGGTCACCAGTCAACTTGTGCTGAAGGATGCTCAACTTTTGTACCACTTAAGTTTCTACAATGATTTTGATATTGAAAAAGGTAAAAGATTAGCAAGCAATATGTTAATGGTCTTGTTAGAATCACTGACAATAAGAAATTTACATCTGAAACCATTGAATGAACAAGTTTTGAATAACTATCATAGATGCTTTTCTTAGAGTATTTCTCAGGAATCCATGAATGCAGGGGCTATTAGTGATACAGATAATGCATTCCCAAACACAGAAGGATGTATGAAAATGTACATATATACAATAGAATATTACTCAATCATAAAAAAGGAAATAATGCCATCTGCAGCAATATAGATGGACCTAGAGACTGTCATGCTGAATGAAATAAGACAGAGAAGGAGATATATGCAGAATCTAAAAAGAAATGATGCACATAAATTTCTGTATTTACAAAACAGAAACAGAGAATGAACTTATGGTTACTATGGGGGAAGACTGGGGGTGGGGTGGGTGGTGATAGTTACAGAATTTGGAATGAATAGGTACACAGTTCTCTATTTAAAATGGATAACCAGCAAGGTCCTACTGTATAGCACCGGGAATTCTGTTCAATGTTATGTGGCAGCCTGGATGGGAGGAGAGTTTGGGGGAGAATGGATACACGTATATGTATGGCTGAATCCCTTTACCGTCCATCTGAAACTATCACAACACTGTTAATCAGTTATACTCCAATGCAAAATAAAATATGTAAAAAAAAGAAAGAAAATGGAGAGCCCTATGTCATAATCATTGCTCCTGCATGGGGCTTAAGTTGGGTATAGGAAGAACTGAAGAGGTAATGAAGACGGGGGTGGGAACAGGGAGCAGCTTTTGAGGAGGAGTTGGGAGAACACTCTGAAGCCCAAAGAAGAAGGAAGCAGGCACAGCTGACTAGCAGATGGAGTAGAAATTTAAGGATAATTTTAAATACTGCCTGCAGGTATATAAAGGAAACCCAGTTTGTCACTCTTTGGATAAATTAGGACTTAACAAAAGATATGAAAAAGTAAGAGAATATATCAGAAACAAAAGAAACATCATGGGTCGACATTTTAGCACGTAGTACAATGAAATGTAGGGGATTTAGGACAGTGAGATTTCAGAGCGATGTTGCAGGGCACACCAGAAAGACTGATTCCTTTTTAAAAAGTACTGAACTAGTTCTGAGAAAAGAATTATGATTCAATAGTATGATTGACAATCTGCTGGTAAAAGTGGCTCCCATATCAATGAGGTGGACTGTGAAAACAATGATAACAGCTAAAAATGAATCTATATTTAATTATTTAATTATAACACTGACACAATAGGGCCAAGAATCATACGACTTTATTACTTAGGGTATTTTTAAAAGTTACCACTGTAATTCTGGAATTAAGTTCCTTTGGAACTGTTGTTATTTTGGATTAAAATATAAGGAATCTAAATTTTACAGTAGTAAGACAATCACTGTGGAGAGAGAAGAATGAATGTATGATGTTTCTGCTTAAACTTGGCAGATTGGACCCCCAGGTACAGCTCCTTAACGTCTAATCTGTTTAGGTAAAGTAAAAGGAGAAAGCATAATGGGGGAACTCACTATCTCTGAAAAATTTTTGGAAGTTAGAAATCATAGGGACAATTTAACTGACAGAAAACTAGAGTTCATGCTTGTCAAGAAGAGCCTGGAATAAAGTTGACCCAAGCGAAGAAACCCAAGATGGCTCAGCAGTGGAGGTCCCAGGTTTTCCACAGCTACATTTAAACACGAGAGAATAATATTAGATCACTAGACATTTGGAGGAATGACCCAGCACAAAGAGAGACCTTACAAGGTAGCAGAGTAGAGGAAACTCGGAAAAACAAATTGTGCACAGAACAGAATAAAGTGATATATTTTAACTGCAATGGATATCTTCAAAGGAATAAGAACAGATTACATTCATGAAGCAAGAACATGTGGCTATGAAAGTAAACACTGAAGGAATTAAAATTAATTTTTAACTACCCAGGAGTTTAAAAAGTCCAATTGAACGATTGCCAGCCAAAGTTAAGTAAATTTATCAGAAATGAAGGCTAAAAGAAACAGGTACATAGAGAACGTGAGAAAAGTAATAATAATAAGTAATCTTTCTAAAACCTCTAAGCAAACAATCTATATTTTACAAAGGAAAAAAAAAACAGCAAATGAAAAACAAAAGTTGAAGAAATTTTTTTATAATGGAAATATGTATGTTTCTGATTTTTTCATATTTAAAAATACCACTGTTGCAGGAAGGGGGACCCCTTCCAGGGCCCAAAACTGGGCTCTTGGGAAATGAATTGTCTGAGGAGACACATGTGCTGACAAAGCTAGACATTTTATTGGGAAAGGGCACCTGGGTGGAGAGCAGTGGAGTAAGAGAACCCAGGAGAACTGCTCTGCCACATGGCTCGAAGTCTTGGGTTTTATGGTGCTGGGATTAGTTTCTGGGTTGTCTTTAGCCAATCATTCTGACTCAGAGTCCTTCCTCGTGGTGCATGCCTTATTCAGCCAAGATGGATGCAAGAGAGAAGGATTCTGGGAGGTGGCCAGAACTGTAGTGTCTCCTCTTGGCATTTTCTGAACTCTTCTGGTTGGTGGTGGCTTATTAGTTCCGTATTCCTTACCAGGACCTCCTGCCATAAAACAACTCATGCAAATGGTTACTGTGGTGCCTGGCCAGGGTGGGTGGTTTCAGTCTCACTGTAAAAGTTCAGAATGTTAACAAAGATGATTAGGTTATAATTACTATTGTAAGAAAAAAAGATCATGTAGATAAACTTTCAAGAATCTGAATGATGTAGGTCTTCTCAACCACTCAAAAAGACAGTAGTTCAACATAATCATCTATAGCTCACTAGTATTTATAAAATCTTTGTACTCTAAGTCCTATATATTTATCCAACAACAAAAAAGTATATATGAAGTGATGATAACTTAGAATCTTAATACTTAGATATAAAGGCTATTGAAGAAACAATTTTGTGGAGATGTTTTTTGAGAACATGAATTGGACCCTTCATGTGAGAAGAGAGAATGAGGGGTGTAAAGGATTCAGGCATAAGCTGTGATTGACCTCCTTGGTCCTACCTGCTGCTGCTGCTGCTAAGTCATTTCAGTCATGTCCGACTCTGTGCGACCCCATGGACTGCAGCCCACCAGGCTTCTCTGTCCATGGGATTCTCCAGGCAAGAACACTGGAGTGGGTTGCCATTTCCTTCTCCAATGCATGAAAGTGGAAAGTGAAAGTGAAGTCGCTCAGTTGTGTCCAACTCTTAGTGACCCCATTGACTGCAGCCTTCCAGGCTCCTCCATCCATGGGGTTTTCCAGGCAACAGTACTGAAGTGGGGTGCCATGGTCCTACCTAGATACTGTCGAATAGCTAGGCTTATACAAACACATTAGTGAGCAAATGGCAATGATTTAATTCCTAAGGGAATCGCTAAAATGATATGGCTGACTCAAAGAACTTTTAAACAGCTGATCTATATGGATAACATGATACACAGATGTGTGGGTAAGCTTGTTGGTCAAAACACTTGTTAATGATTGACAGGGCAATAAACTCTAAACTTTATGACTACCGTTTAGAAATCATCTCTACTGTATAAAAATCTACAGATCTACATGTAAATTCAGTAAATCTGGGACCTTTAGAAAATAACTAACTAAATCAATCAGGGTATATCCTCCTAAGTGATTAAGTAATTCTAAGCTAGGATTGGGCTCCCAATGTGTCATTAAAGAAAATATGCTACCCACTTCTTTCAGTCAGTTCAGCCACTCAGTTGTGTCTGACTCTGCGACCCCATGTACTGCAGCACGCCAGACTTCTTTAAAAAAACAAAACAAAACAAAACAACCAATTTCCAAGTTTAACTTTTTTTTTTCTTAATGAGTGTGTGTTTCCCATGGACTCAATGTAGTCTACTCAGGCAGAAGCCAGGGTAATGGGGGTTTCAAGTGGAACCAATCCAAGAGGAAGATGATTTTAGAAGAATAGACTAGAAGCACTGCCAGGGGGAAGAGTATTGCCAAGGGCAGGGTTAGGGAAGCATCACCTTAGAGGAGAGAGAGAGAGAGAGACAGAGATAGAGAGCAACAGAGATAGAAAAACAAGAGAGCTGTGGCAACCCTACAAAGCAGCCACACCATTTTGTCACTTGTCAGCAAGGGCTACCTCTCAGTTCCCCCCTCTTACACATTAATCCACCTCTCCCCAACTGATTAAGTAATCCTTTAATCCTCAGGGGAGTCAAACTCCACCCTAGTGTAGGGGCTCTAACTCTCGGAAACCAACAAGGAAGGACCAGATCTGCTTCCTTTTCCACTACAGGCTTGCTGTCCTGGGACAGAGGGTTTCAGTTCAGTTCAGTTCAGTCACTCAGTCGTGTCTGACTCTTTGAGACCCCATGAATTCCAGCACGCCAGGCCTCCCTGCCCATCACCAACTCCCAGAGTTCACTCAGACTCACGTCCATTGAGTCAGTGATGCCATCCAGCCATCTCATCCTCTGTTGTCCTCTTCTCCTCCTGCCCCCAATCCCTTCCAGCATCAGAGTCTTTTCCAATGAGTCAACTCTTCGCATGAGGTGACCAAAGTACTGGAGTTTCAGCTTTAGCATCAGTCCCTCCAAAGAACACCCAGGGCTGATCTCCTTCAGAATGAACTGGTTGGATTTGCTTGCAGTCCAAGGGACTCTCAAGAGTCTTCTCCAACACCACAGTTCCAAAGCACCAATTCTTTGGCGCTCAGCTTTCTTCACAGTCCGACTCTCACATCCATACATGACCACTGGAAAAACCATAGCTTTGACTAGACAGAGGGTTTAAGAGGTAGGAATTCTGTACAGAACTGAATGTTTTACCTGTGAATTTTGTTTGGTTATAAGGAATAACAAGAATGCATTTTACTATCTAAGAAAGACATGCAATATCTTGTGGTTACTTTAGATTTCATCAAGGAGTAGATGGGAGTAAATTGCCATGTGGGGTGAAGGACAGTGATGAGAGTATGAAGAATTCTCCACAGGATTTCCCTAGGGGTCCAGTGGATAAGACTCCACCCTCCCAATGCAGAGGGCATGGATTCAATCCCTGATCAGGGAACTAAGATTCCAAATGCTGTTGTTGTTTAGTTGCTAAGACATGTCTGACTCTTTGCGACCCCATGGACTGTAGCCTTCCAGGCTCCTCTGTCCTTGGGATGTCCCAGGCACGAATACTGGAATGGGTTTCTGTGCCCTTCTGCAGGTGATCTTCCTGACCCAGGGATCAAACAAGTGTTTCCTGTCTCCTGCATCGCAGGCAGATTCTTTACTGCTGGGCCACTGGGGAAGCCCCAAATGCTGTACAGTGTAGCAAAAAGAAAAAAGGAATTCTTCCCCTGCTCTCCCCAGATGGAGGCCCACTCATCCAATGCAAAGATCTCATTCTCAAGAAATGAAAAGTGTTGGATCAAAGGAAGAGTGTGTGTTTTGAGGTGTAAACGAATGAAAAGTGTAAGAAAGAAAAAAAACTTAGTTTTAATATCAGGAAATCAGCAGATAATATGTGTATATGTATAACTGAATCATTTTGCTGTATATCTGAAACTAACACAACATTATTAATCAACTATACTCCAACATAAATTAAAAAAAAAAAAAAAAAAAGCCAAAACACTACAACTCAAACACAGGAAATGATGAAACAACAAAGGAAATACCAGAGAAAATACCTAAGATAGTTTGTTTCTGGGAAATTGGGGTAGGGATTGGGTAAAGGGAAATGCAGACTTTGTAGACTCTTAACCAAATTGACCTGACATTGCAATATTTCAGTTGAGGAGCATCACATTAGTGCATAAGTCTCTACAGTGGGAGAGGCACTGGGATCAGGGAAACAATTTATGGTAAAATTACATCTTTCCATCAGCGAGTTTTAAAATGTTGATTAAGTGTCAAACTCTTTCTTCACACTATCATATCAGCCACAGAAGTTTGAGTAAGAAGGAAAGAAAGAAAGAAAAAACATATATATATATCATTGTATGGAAGGAAAAGATTCTCAGAATGTTAAAACATTTTACTTACTAATTTGTGAACAAAACCATTTGGATATCATATTTTACTAATATAATTTGATATTTGAAAAAAGACACAAAATCTATTAACAAAATACCATTAATGTTAGCTAAGCTCTTCACCATTTCACATATTTCTTCAACAAGAGGTATAGTTGCTATAGAATATTTTGTTACAGGTGAACAATATAGTGATTCACAATTTTAAAGGTTATATTCCATTTATACTTATTATAAAATATTGGCTATATTCCCTTCATTGTACCATACATCCTTTTAGTTTATTTTATACTTACCAGTTTGGATCTCCCACCCTCCACCCTATATTGCCCCTACCCCATCCTTCTCCACACTGGTAAACACAAGTTTGTTCTCTACATTTGTGTGCTTCTTTTTGTTATGTTCACTAGTTTGTTGTATTTTTTTAGAAACCATATGTAAGTGATATCATATAGTATTTGCTTTTTTATGACTTATTTCACTTAACAAAATGCCCTCCAAGTTCATATATGTGCTTCGAATGGCAAAATTGTATTTTTTTATGCATGCGTGCTTGCTCAGTTGCTAAGTCATGTCAGATTCCTTTGTGACACCATGGACTATACCCCACCAGCTTCCTCTGGCCATGGGATTTTCCAGGCAAGAATATTGGAGAAAATTGCCATTTCCTTCTCCAGGGGATCTTCCTAACCTAGGGATCCAACCTGTATCTCCTGTGTCTCCTGCACTGGCAAGTGGACTCTTTGCCACTGAACCACCTGGGAAATCCCATTCTTTTTTATGGCTCAGTATTATTCCATTATAAATATTTATATATACCACATTTGTATCTATTCATCTATTGATGGACACAAGTTTCACAATCATGTCTTGGTAATTATAAATAATGCTGTAGGAAACTTGAGGCACATGTATCTTTTCAAATTGTTTTCACCTTTTTTTTTTTTTTTAATCCAAAAATATACCTAGGAAAGTTCTTAAGACATTTTGCCTAAACCTCTTCAGTGCTTACATTCAACCCTGACATATCAGTTTTTCATTGCAAATGATGTTTATATCTCCAAGAAGGAATATTTTTTTAAACTACTGATCTTTTGTATCTTCAACCTTAGAACAAGACAAAAGGATTTGTTCAAAAGTAGAAATGTGGCTTTTGGATAATGCTGATAATACTGAAGTATATCACTCCAACTCTGTCCAGTGTTGGACAGAATTTATTACGGAGCAAACAGGAAGGATGCCATGAACTACAAGCGGTGGAATCCAAAATATTGTGCCAGAAAATAACACCATCAGTGGTTCCTCCATTTGGGGGCAACCTAGTGGAAAATGACTACATTTATAGAGGGAAAGATCAGATCAGATCAGTCACTCAGTCGTGTCCGACTCTTTGCGACACTATGAACTGCAGCACGCCAGGCCTCCCTATCCATCATCAGCTCTCGGAGGTCACTGAGACTCACATCCATCGAGTCAGTGATGCCATCCAGCCATCTCATCCTCTGTCGTCCCCTTCTCCTCCTGCCCCCAATCCCTCCCAGCATCAGAGTCTTCTCCACTGAGTCAACTCTTTGCATGAGGTGGCCAAAATACTGGAGTTTCAGCTTTAGCATCATTCCTTCCAAAGAAATCCCGGGGCTGATGTCTTTCAGAATGGACCGGTTGGATCTCCTTGCAGTCCAAGGGACTCTCAAGAGTCTTCTCCAACACCACAGTTCAAAAGCATCAATTCTGTGGTGCTCAGCCTTCTTCACAGTCCAGCTCTCACATCCATACATGACCACAGGAAAGACCATAGCCTTGACTAGGCAAACCTTTGTGGCAAAGTGATGTCTCTGCTTTTGAATACGCTGTCTAGGTTGGTCATAACTTTGCTTCCAAGGAGTAAGCGTCTTTTAATTTCATGGCTGCAGTCACCATCTGCAGTGATTTTGGAGCCCAGAAAAACAAAGTCTGACACTGTTTCCACTGTTTCTCCATCTATTTCCCATGTAGTGATGGGACCAGATGCCATGATCTTCGTTTTCTGAATGTTGAGCTTTAAGCCAACCTTTTCACTCTCCACTTTCACTTTCATCAAGAGGCTTTTGAATTCCTCTTCACTTTCTGCCATAAGGGTGGTATCATCTGCATATCTGAGGTTATTGATATTTCTCCCGGCAATCTTGATTCCAGCTTGTGTTTCTTCCAGTCCAGCATTTCTCATGATGTACTCTGCATATAAGTTAAATAAACATGATGACAATATACAGCCTTGACGTACTCCTTTTCCTATTTGGAACCAGTCTGTTGTTCCATGTCCAGTTCTAACTGTTGCTTCCTGACCTGCATACAGATTTCTCAAGAGGCAGATCAGGTGGTCTGGTATTCCCATCTCTTTCAGAATTGTCCACAGTTTATTGTGATCTACACAGTCAAAGGCTTTGGCATAGTCAATAAAGCAGAAATAGATGTTTTTCTGGAACTCTCTTGCTTTTTCCATGACCCAGAGTATGTTGGCAATTTGATCTCTGGTTCCTCTGCCTTTTCTAAAACCAGCTTGAACATCAGGAAGTTCACGGTTCACATATTGCTGAAGCCTGGCTTGGAGAATTTTGAGCATTACTTTACTAGCGTGTGAGATGAGTGCAATTGTGCAGTAGTTTGAGCACTCTTTGGCATTGCCTTTCTTTGGGATTGGGATGAAAACTGACCTTTTCCAATCTTGTGGCCACTGCTGAGTTTTCCAAATTTGCTGGCATATTGAGTGTAGCACTTTCACAGCATCATCTTTCAGGATTTGGAATAGCTCCACTGGAATTCCATCACCTCCACTAGCTTTGTTCCTAGTGATGCTTTCTAAGGCCCACTTGACTTCACATTCCAGGATGTCTGGCTCTAGGTCAGTGATCCCACCATCATGATTATCTGGGTCGTGAAACTCTTTTTTTGTACAGTTCTGTGTATTCTTGCCACCTCTTCTTAATATCTTCTGCTTCCATTAGGTCCATACCATTTCTGTCCTTTATCGAGCCCATTTTTGCATGAAATGTTCCTTTGGTATCTCTGATTTTCTTGACTAGATCCCTAGTCTTTCCCATTCTGTTGTTTTCCTCTATTTCTTTGCATTGATTGCTGAAGAAGGCTTTCTTATCTCTTCTTGCTATTCTTTGGAACTCTGCATTCAGATGTTTATATCTTTCCTTTTCTCCTTTGCTTTTAGCTTCTCTTCTTTTTGCAGCTATTTGCAAGGCCTAAAGGTGATTACTAAATCTGTTCTCTGTCCTCCTGGAATTTATGTCCCAAATTCATGTTTATTCTTTTATCTCCAGAGAAGTGAGGTTTAGATCTTCCCAGATTAAGTTTCAGAAAGCCTGAACAACTGTAGATGATGGATCCGCTGTCACCAAGACAAGTGTGCACAGTTGACACTGCCCAGGTGAAATAGGTCAAATTGATAATGCTTATACTGCAATGAATCTATGAACTTGGCCTTGGTTTACTTGGCAGCTATGACTGTAACAGCCTCCCCATTATGGCCTCCCTGAATATGGTTTAACTTTATGTGTGTTTTGGCCTTGGGGTTTTATTATTAATGTGTTTGTATTCCTTTCTCATTGATAAATGAATTTATCATGCCTTTTTCTTTCCTGTATTTTTGAGGCTTTGAAAATAAAGTCCTTGCTGACTCTGGAGGGGCTGTCCAGGCAGCACAGTGGTAAAGAATACGCCTGCCAATGCCAGAGATGCAGGAGTTTGGATACGTGGATTTGATCCCTGGGTTAGAAAGATCCCCTGAAGTAATAATGGCAACCCACTCCAGTATTCTTGCCTGAAAAATTTCATGGACAGAGAAATTTAGTAGGGTACAGTCCATGGGGTGGCAAAGAGTCAGACACGACAGTATTCATGTCACAGTAAGGGACTTCCCAGAAGGTTTACCTTTCATGTGGAAACAAACCAGTCCAGAGCCTACCCTAACTACCTCCTTTATGGGTCTAAAACTCAGACCACTATCGCCTGCCCTAATCACCATCACCCCTGTACCCCAGGGCCTGCTGATATTATTCAAACTAGCTTATCCTAAGTCTGCTTATCCTACCTCACCTATTGCTTCATGAAGAATCCACAGTGGAGGTTCTGGTCCATGTTACCTCCACTCTCTCTGCCTCATCCACCCCAGTGCTTTCCCTGTGGCCTTCTAGAGTGTAACATGGACCCTCCTCTTGGGAACTGTGACTAATAAACCATCTTTTTTAGCATCAGTTGTTTCCTGTTAGCTTTATTCAGTTCAGTTCAGTCCAGTCGCTCAGTCGTGCCCAACTCTTTGCGACCCCATAAATTGTAGCACACCAGGCCTCCCTGTCCATCACCAACTCCCAGAATCCACCCAAACCAATGTCCATCGAGTCAGTGATGCCACCCAGCCATCTCATCCTCTGTCGTCCCCTTCTCCTCCTGCCCTCAATCCCTCCCAGCATCAGAATCTTCTCCAATGAGTCAACTCTTCGCATGAGGTGGCCAAAGTACTGGAGTTTCAGCTTTAGCATCATTCCTTCCAAAGAAATCCCAGGGCTGATCTCCTTCAGAATGGACTGATTGGATCTCCTTGCAGTCCAAGGGACTCTCAAGAGTCTTCTCCAACACCACAGTTCAAAAGCATCAATTCTTCAGCACTCAGCTTTCTTCGCAGTCCAACTGTCACATCCATACATGACCACAGGAAAAACCATAGCCTTAACTAGATGAACCTTTGTTGACCAAGTAATGTCTCTGCTTTTGAATATACTATCTAGGTTGGTCATAACTTTTCTTCCAAGGAGTAAGTGTCTTTTAATTTCATGGCTGCAGTCACCATCTGCAGTGATTTTGGAGCCCAGAAAAATAAAGTCTGACACTGTTTCCACTGTTTCTCCATCTATTTCCCATGAAGTGATGAGACCAGATGCTATGATCTTCGTTTTCTGAATGTTAAGCTTTAAGCCAACTTTTTCACTCTCCTCTTTCACTTTCATCAAGAGGCTTTTTAGTTCCTCTTCACTTTCTGCTATAAGGGTGGTGTCATCTGCATATGTGAGGTTATTGATATTTCTCTTGGCAATCTTGATTCCAGCCTGTGCTTCTTCCAGCCTTGCATTTCTCATGATTATGCCTGGATAAAAACTCACATTTTAAAATAGTAAACTTGGCCCTGTCCTTTGTTGACATGTAATGAATGCACGCACACAGATGTTGAAGATGAAATTTCATCCTTTTATCTAATCCACAGAAATAGAAATAAACATACATTTACCAAACAAAGGGTGAATTGTACCTCCACTAGGGAATTGGAACCAGAAGTAGCAGCAGTGCCAACAATAATTACTGTTCCAAGAACTTTGTGTTACACATCTTGTTGATGTTTTACATGTACTGTTTCATTTCATGCTCATGACAACACTAGCATGTCAATTTTATTATCTCCATTACACAGAAATTAAGAACTTACCAAATCCACACAATTAATAAGGTACATATCCTGGAATGTTATTTGAGTCTCTGGAATAATGAGACTGTACGACTTACACATGATGCTGTGGGCCAAGAGAACCCATTTCACAGAACTGACAATAAACTCATACTCCCATAGGCTGTCTGCATTTGTACTAGGACATGTGGATATAAGAAACATAAGAGCTAAAGGAGAAGAGGTAGCTATAGGTCAACAGAAAAAAAAAAAAAAAAATATATATATATATATACATATATATATACATATATATATACGTATCTCATTTGTTGGGTGCAATTTGCCATGTATCATGTGCATCAAATAGTTCATCCAGAGAAGTGGAACCGGTAACATATTCACATATACATGTATAGATATATGATAAAAAGTAAAGGAATTTATTACAGAAGGGAAATTATTCCAAGGAAATGGCCTGTGCAGTCCTAAGTCAAAGAGGAGAAAGCAGGAAAGGAAGGTCACTGGCAGTCTAGACCCCCAGAGTTGAGCTAATGTTGCCCAATCAGGGATCAGAAAGGAAGTTTGGAGGAGGAGGAAGGATCACAGACCCAGCTGGAGTTTTGAGTTTCTACATCCGTTCAGCTCAGCTCAGCTCAGTTGCTCAGTCGCGTCTGACTTTTTGCGACCCCATGAACTGCAGCACGCCAGGCCTCCCTGTCCATCACCAACTCCTGGAATCCACCCAAACCCATGTCCATCGAGTTGGTGATGCCATCCAACCATCTCATCCTCTGTCGCTCCCTTCTCCTCCTATCAATCTCCTCCCCTTCAATCTTTCCCAGTATCAGGGTCTTTTCAAATAAGTCAGCTCTTCACATCAGGTGGCCAAATTATTGGAGTTTCAGCTTCAGCATCAGTCCTTCCAGTAAACATTCAGGGCTTATTTGGTTTAGAATGGACTGGTTGGATCTCCTTGAAGTCCAAGGGACTCTCAAGAGTCTTCAACACCACAGTTCAAAAGCATCAATTCTTCAGTGCTTAGTTTTCTTTATAGTCCAACTCTCACATCCATACCTGACTACTGGAAAAACCATAGTCTTGACTAGACTGACCTTTATTGGCAAAGCAATTTCTCAGCTTTTTAATATGCTGTCTAGGTTGGTCATAGCTTTTCTTCCAAGGAGCAAGCATCTTTTAATTTCATGGCTGAAGTCACCATCTGCAGTGATTTTGGAGCCCCCAAAATGAAGTCTTTCACTATTTCCATTTTTCCCCATCTATTTCCCATGAAGTGACGAGACCAGATGCCATGCTCTTAGTTTTCTGAATGTTGAGTTTTAAGCCAACTTTTTCACTCTACTATTTTACTTTCATCAAGAAGCTTTTCAGTTCTTTTTTGCATTCTGCCATAAGTGTGGTATCATCTGTATGTCTGAGGTTATTGATATTTCTCCTGGCAATCTTAATTCCAGCTTGTGCTGGAATCTTGATTCCAGTCTAGCATTTCATATGAGGTACACTGCATGTAAGTTAAAGAATCAGTGTGACAATATACAGCCTTGATGTACTCCTTCTATGGGATAGTGAAGTCACTCAGTCGTGTCCAACTCTTTGTGACCCCATGGACAGTAGTCAACCAATCTCCTCCGTCCATGGGATTTTCCAGGCAAGAATACTGGAGTGGGTTGCCATTTCCTTCTCCAGGGGATATTCCCAACCCAGGGATCGAACTGGGTCTCCTGCATTGTAGGCAGATACTTTACAGTCTGAGCCACCAAGGGAGGCCTTCTATGGGATGCAGAGGCATAAATATCTGGACACTCTTATAAGAGTTTAAATTACTTTCATCTAACTCTTGCAGGGAGAAGGATCAAAGAAAAATGTTTTCCACCCATTCCCAGCCATTGCTAGTAATTTTTTATTTGTTTTAAAGAAAACACATTTCTACCTGAATATGCTTTTGTTACCAGTAAACATTATGTGTGGGAGTAGGGACTTTGAAAAGAGAGAGACATGCTTTAAAATGTAGTCTCAAGCACATTCTCTGCCTACAGTTCATTTTAGAGTCTCTGACTATAGTAGAAAATTTGTTCTGAGGTGTAACTTATAATGAGTGATGAATCATGCAGCCCACTCATAATACAGATTGTCAAGCCCCTGTCAGACACTACTATATTTTTATTTTTTTATTAGCTACCAAGTTAACTTTTTAAATTACTGATGTGTACTTTTCAAAACTCCATGCATAGTCAAAGCCTGCAGCAATGACTTGTGAGTACAATACATCCGTGGGGGTTTGATTTTAATGAGGGGTTCTTGATACATCAGCCTTCTCAGAGGCTATTAGTAAGAAGGATGGGAGAAATCTTTTCCACTGTGGAGGTGTTAGCTCATAGTTTCTTCAGCTGCTTCTAGAGTCTGGGGTTGAAGAAATGTCCCCAAGAAAGAAACATCAAGGGTCTGGTCAGTATCTCCCAGCTAGCCATCTTGGGGATGTGTCCCCTCCAGTCTCTGATTATTTATTGATCGTGGGAAGGATTTCTGAGACTAGCAGCAAATTGCCAGTGCTGGGAAGGGAAGGGCTTCCCTGACGCTGACTCGTGTGCTCTGCTTGTGCTGCATGGAGTTCTATTTAGTGATGATTGTACTGACCCTGCTGTGCATGACTCAGAATAGTCCCCTGTGCTCCAGTTACACTGGCTTCCTGGCTGCACAGTCTGTTAGCAAGGTAGTGTGAACCATGGGTGTGGGTGAATGAGGCCACATGGAAGCCTCTGTCATTGACAACAAGGAGGTCCGGGAAAGGCAGGTCAGACGCTGGATGTCATCAGTATTGATGCTTGAATGACATGATGTGGCAGGGAGTGTCTATGAGGACAAGAGGAAAGCCACACATTAAGGCAGTAAGCAACGGAGGGGAGTGGCCTGAACCCGAAAAACAGCATTGTTTCATGGTGCAGGAGAACCATGCAGGAAAAGTAAACCTCAACTTCATTTCCTGTTCCAGAAATAGGGAAATTGGGGGAGATCAAGTCTGCCTCTTCTGAAAAAACTGCAGGAGAAGTATGTTCTGAGGACAGTCAGGACCCATGAAGGCCAGGAGGTGAACCCTGGGAGAAAGTGTTGGGAACATAGGAGATTTTGTTAATGACAGGAGGTCAGAGGTCACAGTGCAAAAATTTGGGAGAAACTAGAGAGCTGATGCACCATTGGGTCAGATTCAGAAAGCTTGTCACACTTAATTCTATCCCAGGTGACCTAGATGGCAAAGAATCTGGCCTGCAGTGCAGGAGACCTGGGTTCGATCCCTGGGTCAGGAAGATCTCCTGGAGTAGGAAATGGTAACCCACTCCAGTATTCTTGCCTGGAAAATTCCATCAACAGAAGAGACTGCTGGGCCAAAGTCCAAGGGGGGCAAAGAGTCAGACACTACTGAGCGACTAACACACCACACAGAGGCAGGAGAGGAAGTTACAAAGACTCTAGAAAAGCCATTTTCCCACTGAGAGCAAGGACAGTGCCCAAGAATGTCCACATTCTGGGTTGGGGTCCTCACCACCTCGTAATCAGTGGAAGCTCCATCTGAGAATGGTGGGTAGGGCTACAAGGATCCATGTCACAGCACAAAAGGAAGCTTCATTGTTCCTAGCTGCAAGGACAGGGATGGAAGACAAAACACTGCTTCTTCCTCAATATGTGCTTCATTTGAGTTGTGACTGTTAATGACAAAATCTACAAATTAATCATGATGAAGTATAAGAGTTTTATGAACTCATTTGGGAGGGCACCAGCAGAAGACAAAAAGAACTGGTTCCAGGATCATTTGAGAAACAGAAATACTCAGTTGAGGAAAGAAAGTCCTAACTAAGAAGGCTAAACCATTTGTGAGGCTGGTTAACTTTCACAGGACACAGACCACCGAACAACATTGGGATAATTCACCTTCCAGGCTGTGAAAGTTCCAAACCTCACCAATCTCTTTGGGTCAACCACTAATCTGACAGGCTGTAATCCAACTATGTTTTCTTGTTGTTAATTGTAGCCAAATACATTTATACTTCAATTCTCTCTTCCTGGAAATCCTGCTGCTAAATGAAAGCCATTCAATGAGAAAAGAGTTATACTAATTTTAACAGAAAAAATTAATGAAGCAGCCTAAGCCATTTACACAGAGATTCAAACATATATTGGTTGAACAATGAAAGAAGCTCATGAATTTAATAAACAATTGTGAAGAGTAAACACGGACATGAAGTCCTTTTATTCACAGTGTTGGAATGTAATGAAGGTTTCTTATGCTCGCTACAGTGAGAAGACCAGATAGTAGATGGTGAATGGTGTGTGGGGAGACATCGTTTAGAGGGCATATTCTTCTTCCTGCACCCTTTCCTGATAATTTTCCCTTTTAAGGCAATTTGTGATTGTCTTACACTCAGACTAAACTAAAGTTATAGCAAGGGAAAATGTTTTCAGTGCCTGAAAACTTCTGTCAATTCTACACTTTGCACACAGACTAAAGATCCTAGAAGATTCTAGCTCTTCATCACTCTCTGAGCTTACATAAGCAGAGCAAAACACCTTGTGTTCATCTGAACACAGCAGAAACTCAACTTGGTTTCACACAGAGTGTTCCAGCTAGAAAATGCTGCTTCTAGTAAGCTATAGTATCCTTCAGGTAAATAAATCCTCACCTGAAATAATATCAAAATATTGGTTCATGTAGAGTAGTCATTTGGTGTGATTGTGTGAAAATAGCACTGTATACCCCCAAAATAGTCATCCTAAGAAAGGTGTAGTTTTTCAAAAGCTGTTATGCCAAAACATGGTTAGTATAACAGTCAATCTTCAGAAGAATTCTATATACTCTGACAACAAAGACACCTTTCCTAAGTGTGCTTGTGTTTAGCTGCTCAGTCATGTCCAGTTCTTTTCAACCCTTTGACAGTAGCCCTCCAGGCTCCTCTGCCCATGGGGTTTTTCAGGCAAGAATACTGGAGTGGTTTTCCATTTCCTCCTCCAGGGAATCTTCCTGATCCAGGGATTGAACCCACATCTCCTGTGTCTCCTGCATTGAAGGCACATTCTTAACCCACTGAGTCATAGAGGAAGCCTTCTAGGAGTCAAACAGGCCTCATAGGAAATGCTCTCTCATATCAAAACATCAAATAATTAGCCTTTGTCTCTTATCCTGTTTCAGCAATTTTTTTTTTTTTTTTCCTTCACATACTTGATAATCAGTTTTGAGATATCAACCTGAACTTGGAGACTTATTTTCAGCATCTCACAGTGACTGTAGTCTTTTCTTCTGCTGGAGACTCTGAGTCAGGATGGAGGCTGCTGCTGCTGCTAAGTCACTTCAGTCATGTCCGACTCTGTGCGACCCCATAGACGGCAGCCCACCAGGCTCCCCCATCCCTGGGATTCTCCAGGCAAGAACACTGGAATGGGTTGCCATTTCCTTCTCCAATGCATGAAAGTGAAAAGTAAAAGTGAAGTCACTCAGCCGTGTCCGACCCTCAGCGACCCCATGGACTGCAGCCTTCCAGGCTCCTCCGTCCATGGGGTTTTCCAGGCAAGAGTACTGGAGTGGGGTGCCATTGCCTTCTCCGAGGATGGAGGCAAATACCACCAATCACCTGGAAGAACCAAGGGAGCTGCTTGACATGAAGACACAGGGTGGAACCGAGAAGTGAAGCTGACTCCCAGGCAGCATAGAGACTGTGTCCGTGGGGAGGATGATCACCTGACCAAGGAATTTACAGAAGGGGTCCGACCTAAGACCCACATTTTAAGGGAATTTGCGGTGGTTGGAGAAAACAAGTGCCTCCACTGGAACTTCAAACTTTCATCCTTCTTCTTTATGCCTTTCTTAACACATTTTTGGAGCAGATCATCAGCAGTGGATCGTCACTCACAGTGTACTGAAGAAGATCCTGATAGGAAAAGAGTAAGCTAAAGCTTTCTAATTGGTAGACTGGCCAAGCTACAGTTTGCGAGAGAAAAGGGCAAGGGAGGGGGCGACAACACCCATGATACATGTAAGCAAGTTGTATGCAATTCATGAAAACAGGAATCTCAAAGCAACTTTGTCATGAGCCTCTCTGTTTTTGTCATTTTTATAGGAGCGTGGTAGACATTGATGGATGGCACACGCTTTGTTCGTATGTGCATGCTAAGTTGCTTCAGTCATGTCTGACTATGTGTGATTCTGCACTATAAAGCCTGCCAGGTTCCTCTGTCTATGGGATTCTCCAGGCAAGAATGGATGCGGGAGTGGGTTGCCATGCCTTCCTCCAGGGGGTCTTCTTGACCCAGAGATCAAAGCTGTGTCTCTTGTCTCCTACATTGGCAGGCGGGTTCTTTGCTATTAACACCACCTGGGAAGCCTGGCACATAACTTGCAAGCCAGTCTTTGTCTTTACACTTGTTTACTCCTTCTAGGTAACCTACAATCTTGGCTAATATCTTCCTCCAAAATCATCTGAGAAATAAGGCTCTGGTATCAGACGAAATACCTACATAATTAGAAATTTTTCTCTGCTATCCCTTGAAAAAATATTTAAAAAGTAATGGTCATACAAATGCCCAATTTCTGATTTTTCCAAATGCTGATATAATATTTTATCTGTTTCCATGACAACTAAGAGCTTTATAAATTTTTTCTAGCCTATGATATTTTCCAGAATGTATCTGCATTTCTGTACTTTAATAATTGTGAGCTGACACTAGTCACATAATTCTATCTGGATTGCATATGTGCTTCCTATATGTGCAAAGGAGGAGTAATTGATGCCTTTATTTTACAATATAAGACATCTTAAATAAGTTTTTATGTATAATGTATCTTAAATGCTCATTCACTCTGCTCAATAACTAGTTAAATCATTGCCAGCTTCTCATCAATTTTTTTCCTCCAAAGTTAGAAATAGTCACTAGTGTGATTGCTCACTCCAGGCACTTGTAATAACCAAATTGAGTTTATAAAAACTAGCTGGGTTAATTAAAATTTATGAAGACAGTAGAGCAGGGTTTTCAGTGAAATTTAGACCCTTAATAGACAATCCCTAAGAAAGTATAAAGAAGGAAACAAAAAGCATGGAAACAAAATGAGTGAACAGATCCATCAAAGTAAAAGTTACTTCTTTGAAAATATGTACAAAACTTGGATTATTGTATACCTGACTTATCTAAGATAGACCTAGTTCCCCTCAGCTCTCTGGGGTCACCTTCCATTTAGCTTGTGTCTCAGATTATTAATTGTTAATTAAATATAGTTATAAATAGTTGAATTCTGTTAATTTAGCATAAATTTGGCAAACAATTACTTTGCTTTTCTACCTTCTTCCATCGTCTCACCTAACAGTGTGTGCAACTGAACAGAATTCTCAATTTAACATGTTGAAATCTAAAATATGGTCTGTGATAACTTGATTCTCTTTGGCTTTCTTTCCAGATATGTATGACTAATTCCTCCTTCACAGAAACAGCATGCCGTGTTTTCTGATAAATTGAAGTGTGCCTGACACAAGCAATAGGGTCAGCTAACATCCTCTGATCATGAAAGATATACTTGGCACTATCCTCCTGCCATGCATTTGGTATAGCAGCTAGCTGTGGTACAGCCTTCTCTGGTGGCTCAGTGGTAAAGATCCTGCCTGCCAAGAAGGAGACTTGGGTTTGATTCCTGGGTCAGGAAGATCCCTTGGAGAAGGGAATGGCAACCTACTCCAGCATTTTCTTGCCTGGGAATTCCATAAACAGAGGAGCTTGGTGGGTACAGTCCACAGGGTGGCAAAAGAATCTAACATGATTTAGCAACTGAACAACAACTAGTTGTGCTGTGGCCATGAGGCTACCTGTCAATGGGGTCAATGATTAAACATGGAAAATTACAGTTTATTTTATACATGAAATAGGTATGACAAATATGTATGACCAATCTTTCCATGGCATGTATGTAGTCTGAACTTTCTGGTCACAACATTTTTCATTTTTAATACATGCAAATCTACAATTAATTATTTTATTGTTTAGTAACACTTTAGTTTTACAGTTAATTGTTTTGTTTGTGATTATTTTGCAGCAATGAACTACAAAGTTTAAAAGTTCATGTTTAATTAAAGTTATAAACATAAATTGTATGTCTCAAGATCAATGTTTGTTAGCATTGATCATCTACGATGGGGACTGTAGCGACCACATGGAAATGAGAAGTGACAACATGAGAATCAGGTAAGCAGTTATCATAAGAAGACTAGGCCTAAAAGTAAAAACTGAATACATCTTGAGAAAATGTGTTTTCATCACATGCTGTGAAAGAAGAATTTTCATCTAGATCAAATAACTCCACTGTGAATTTCACATTTTCCTGACATATATAAAAATTGAGGCAATAGTTATTGAGGAATAACTATAAATTTCTCTGTGCCAGAATGATCAAACTAAGAATTATAAAGACAAGTAACAATGTTTCAACACATCCCCACTTGTGACAGACCTTTCCCAATGTGCAATGTGCATCTTCATTGTGCATTAACCACACCTCAAAGCAGGCGACTATAATTAACTTTTACAAAGAATTCTCCCTTTCCTCAGACTCAAGAACTGTAGTTCTAAGGTTAATATTTTCTTTTTCATCCCTACTTGGGATAACAATGACATGAAAACTCACTCTGTACTTGCAAACCTGACCAAAACATCTTGGATGATCTTTATATATTAGTTATGATACATAATTCTTGGTCTCAAGAATGTGCATGAGTGTGTGCTCAGTCGTGTCCTACTCACTGAGACGCCATGGACTGCAGCAGGGCCAACTCTGATGTCCATGGAATTTTCCAGGCAAGAATACAGGAGTGGTTGGCCATTTCCTCTACCAGGGCATCTTCCCAACCCAGGGATCAAACCCACATCTCCTGCATTGGCAGGTGGGTTCTTTACCACTGAGGCACCTGGGAAGTCCTCAAGAATGTATAATGTGGCATCTCTAACTCTTGATCCATAGAACAGTTCTCAGAGCTTCTAGAGGTCTATCTCCTGAGTTATAATCCTCAGTTTAGCTCAAATAAAATTATTTTTTCTTCCTTCTTAGTTTGATTGCTATTTGATTCTTCATTATTGGGCTTCAGTTAGCAGAGAAACATAGAAAATAAGTAAATGATACCAGATTTCCATCAGTGATGTGACTTGAAACAGAAAATTATTTAATTTCCATACTGATTTGATATTTTCATTTCATACACATAATTAATGTAGGCCTTTGGAATTTTAGTCTCTTGAAGGTGACATACCTGATATGTGAGCATTACCAGGATTTCAACTTAAATGTTCAGCCAGAAAGATAGAAGTATTTGTATTTGTATTTATAATAGAATTTTTAGTGGTGCCAAAGTTCATGATAACAAAAAAAAAAAAAAAAAAAAAAAAACTTCTTTTCATAAGTTAAAAAAAATTTGCAAGCAAAAATATATTAAAAAGTAATTGGAGGGCACACATAATTCATAGTTTTGTCCAAATAAACTGCATTGTTCTGCCAATTGGAATAAAAATCAGTTCAGTCGCTCAGTCTGATTCTTTGCGACCCCACCCACTGCAGCACGCCAGGCTTCCCTGTCTATCACCAACTCCCAGAGCTTACTCAAACTCATGTCCATCTTGTCGGTGATGCCATCCTACCATCTCGTCCTCTGTCATCCCCTTCTTCTTCCATCTTCAATCATTCATTCCCTGCATCAGGGTCTTTTCAAATGAATGGATATTTCACATCAGGTATCGGAGTTTCAGCTTCGGCATCAGTCCTTCCAATGAATATTCAAGACTGATTTCTTTTAGGATGGACTGATTGGATCTTTTTGCAGTCCAAGGGACTCTCAAGTCTTCTCCAACACCACCGTTCAAAAGTATCAATTCTTCAGCACTCAGCTTTCTTTATAGTCTAACTCTCACATCCATACATGACTACTGGAAAAAACATAGCTTTGACTAGACAGACCTTTGTTAGAAAAGTAATGTCTCTGATTTTTAATATGCTGTCTAGGTTTGTCATAGCTTTTCTTCCAAGGAGCAAGTGTCTTTTAATTTCATGGCTACAGTCACCATCTGCAGTGATTTTGGAGCCCCAAAAATAAAGTCTCTCATTGTTTCCCCATCTATTTGCCATGAAGTGATGGGACCAGATGCCATGATCTTCATTTTCTGAATGTTGAGTTTTAAGCCAACTTTTTGACTCTCCTCTTTCACTTTCATCAAGGGGCTCTTTAGTTCTTCTTCTCTTTCTGCCATAAGGGTGGTGTCATCTGCATATCTGAGGTGATTGATATTTCTCCGAGCAAACTTGATTCCAGCTTGTGCTTCAACCAGCCTACCATTTCACATGATGTACTCTGCATATAAGTTAAATATAGTTTTCCAAATTTGCAAATATTTTAAATATACACAGCTAAGTAACTGAAATACAAATTTTATGGAAAATCTATCTAATTTTAAATAGAGAAATGGAATGTGTTTTAAACCTCTTTGTCTATCACAAATCTTATTTTAGATGTTTGAAACTTTGAAGAACAACTGTGTAAAGTAATCCATGTTATCAACAATAATGCCGATTTTCATGACCCTTCTAAATGTAGTTTTGTGTTTTATGTCAAATAAATAAGAAGTCTTCAAAGCAGAAGAATATCTAAAAAAATGCTGAATGAAAATAAGATGACTAACAATGTTTCAGAATCTAAATTTGGCAAAATATTCCAAAACATTAGAAAAACAGACTGGCTATTTGACAAGTTTTGTCTTTTTATAATATTTATCAATGACATGAATTTTAAATTATAGTGAAAAAGTAGCTCCTGTGAAAATAATTTGCCTAAAATATTTACAATTTCAGTCCAAAAAAATTAAAAGCAGAAGTAGTTTCCATCAAGCTCTGCACTGTCAAGGTACTTCAGCTCCACTGAGTTATTCCACAATGAAAAAACATTGTCCACAAAGGAAGTGCTAAATTCATTCATCATAAAGTATAACTTTGAAGGTTATATATAACACTTATGGCAGAAAGTGAAGAAGAACTAAAGAGCCACTTGATGAAAGTGAAAGAGGAGAGTGAAAAGGTTGGCTTAAAATTCAACATTCAGAAAACTAAGATCATGGGATCTGGTTCCATCACTTCATGGCAGATAGATGGGGAAACAATAGAAAGAGTGAGAGACTATATTTTGGGGGCTCCAAAATCACTGCAGATGGTGACTGTAGCCATGAAATTAAAAGACACTTGCTCCTTGGAAGAAAAGCTATGACCAACCAAGACAGCATATTAAAAGGCAGAGACATTACTTTGCCAGCAAAGGTCCATCTAGACAAAGCTATGTTTTTTCCAGTAGTCATGTATGGATGTGAGAGTTTGACTATAAAGAAAGCTGAGCACCAAAGAACTGATGCTTTGAACTGTTGGAGTTGGACTTTTGAAATTTTGGCATTGGAGAAGACTCGAGAGTCCTTTGGACAACAAGGAGATTCAACCAGTCCATTCTAAAAGAAATCAATCCTGAATATTCATTGGAAGGACTGATGCTAAAGCTGAAACTCCAATAATTTGGCCACCTGATGCGAAGAACCGACTTGTTGGATAAGACCCCGATGCTGGGAAAGATTGAAGGCTGAAGGAGAAGGAGATGATAGAGGATGAGATGGTTTGATGGCATCACGGGCTCGATGGACATGAGTTTGAGTAAGCCCTGGGAGTTGGTGATGGACAGGGAAGCCTGGAGTGCTGCAGTCCATGGGGTCACAAAGAGTCAGACACCCCTGAGCGACTGAACTGAACAGAGCTGAACTTTGAAGGAGACTTCTATGGATTTTATGTTTAATATTTTACATAATAAAGACCATATATATATAAATATGTTATTCTGAACAATGTAAATGACATTGAACAGAGAATATTACAACTAAGAAATGAAAATAAATAAATATTTACAAGAATAACCACTAATAATTTTTGATGTTTGGATATTCATTACCAACAGGCACATTTGCTTTTAAATTTGTTTTAGTATTCATATATTTTTAAAGGAAATATGTTATTTTAAAGAGTTTTTAAAATGTCTTTTAGTTTATAATATAAAAAACATCTATTATATTGTCATATTTTATATAATTTTTAATTATGTTGGGGTTATCCTTTCACTCTCCCGGTTTGAAGGATAATTTTTGCAATCATCCTGTATCAAAGAGGAAAAATTCTGGTAAGATTGGTGAAGAAGTAAAAAGAAGACACAATATTATTCTGAATAGAAAAACACAGGTCCACAGATAGAGCAGCCATTAATAATATTCTGTGATAATGATATTAGTAACTTAGTGCAACATTTAGAAACTTTGAAGAAATGGACAATTCTTTTAATATGTAACTTAATCTAACAGGTAAAATTAGATTGCATGAAGAATGCTGAGACTAGAAAAGAATCTTAAAAGGTCAAAACTTTTGATGAAGACAAATACTATTGCCATATGGCTTTCTAAGTGAGTTCTACAAGTTCTCACCTGACACATCACCCCAATTTATACATGCTTTTACATAAATTAGAAGAGAAAGACTTGTCAACTTATTTTGTAAGAATGGTACAATCATGGAGCAAAAGATAAGTACAGTACATGAAAAGAACATTATAGGCTGATTTGACTCAAATAACTACATATAGATAGATTACAATTATCTTAAACAATATAACAGCCTAAATCCTACAGTGCATAAAAATGGTGATACACAGTACCTTGTGACTAAATTGGGGAAACTTGGCCAACACTAATTTAGCCAAATGATTAAAGTCAACGTCTTCTGTGATAGGTCATATTGAGAGCATATACCCTTGATAGAATGTGTTGAAAATGGTTTTCAACCTCTAGGATCTTCCTCCTCAAAATCCATAACCCCAGACTCACCATATAAAAATGTGGGACAAACTCAAATTGAGGGACATGCTACAAAATACGTAATCAGTAATCCTCAAAACTGTCAAAATCATCGAAAAGAAAAAAAGAAAAGTCTGAGAAACTGTCATGCCTAGGAAGAGCCCAAGGAAACATGGGGACTAATCAGATCAGATCAGTCGCTCAGTCGCGTCCGACTCTTTGCGACCCCATGAACCGCAGCACGCCAGGCCTCCCTGTCCATCACCACTCCCGGAGGTCACCCAGACCCATACCCATCGAGTCAGTGATGCCATCCAGCCATCTCATCCTCTGTCGTCCCCTTCTCCTCCTGCCCTCAATCCCTCCCAGCTTCAGAGTCTTCTCCAGTGAGTCAACTCTTTGCATGAGGTGGCCAAAATACTGGAGTTTCAGCTTTAGCATCATTCCTTCTAAAGAAATTCCAGGATTGATCTCCTTCAGAATGGACTGGTTGGATCTTCTTGCAAACCAAGGGACTCTCAAGAGTCTTCTCCAACACCACAGTTCAAAAGCATCAATTCTTCGGCGCTCAGCCTTCTTCACAGTCCAGCTCTCACATCCATACATGACCACAGGAAAGACCATAGCCTTGACTAGGCGAACCTTTGTTGGTAAAGTAATGTCTCTGCTTTTGAATATGCTATCCAGGTTGGTCATAACCTTCCTTCCAAGGAGTAAGCGTCTTTTAATTTCATGACTGCAGTCACCATCTGCAGTGATTTTGGAGCCCAGAAAAACAAAGTCTGACACTGTTTCCACTGTTTCCCCATCTATTTCCCATGTAGTGATGGGACCAGATGCCATGACCTTCGTTTTCTGAATGTTGAGCTTTAAGCCAACCTTTTCACTCTCCACTTTCACTTTCATCAAGAGGCTTTTTAGCCCCTCTTCACTTTCTGCCATAAGAGTCGTGTCATCTGCATATCTGAGGTTATTGATATTTCTCCCAGCAATCTTGATTCCAACTTGTGTTTCTTCCAGTCCAGCATTTCTCATGATGTACTCTGCATATAAGTTAAATAAACATGGTGACAATATACAGCCTTGACATACTCCTTTTCCTATTTGGAACCAGTCTGTTGTTCCATGACCAGTTCTAACTGTTGCTTCCTGACCTGCATACAGATTTCTTAAGAGGCAGATCAGGTGGTCTGGTATTCCCATCTCTTTCAGAATTTTCCATAGTTTATTGTGATCTACACAGTCAAAGGCTTTGGCATAGTCAATAAAGCAGAAATAGATGTTTTTCTGGAACTCTCTTGCTTTTTCCAGGTCACATAGTATCCTGGATGGAATCTTGGTACAAAAAAAGGACATTGGAGGGGAGGAAAACTAGTAAAATGGGATTAAAGAATAACGATTAATAACAAAAAAGGAATGCATTGGAAAAAAATAAGAAACTTTAAGGAAAACAAGAATTTGAGTTTAACACTGTTAGATGGTATCTATGACGTTGAAGTGGGCAGAAATCTATACTGACCCTGAAATTCCCAGTCCCTAGTAGACACACTTCTTCAGTTAGTCAAACACTAACCTATGTGCTGCTATGAAGGGATTGTTATGATGTGATTAAGTTCCCCAATCTCCGTAATGTTGAGGAGATTATCTAGATGAGCCTCACCTCACCTGGTGAGCTCATTCAGTTTCCAGCTGGTTGTAGAAAATAAGGAAATAGGCATGCACACCGGTTGTCCTGGACAAAAGTGTACACCCACATCGTGAACTGTCCGTGAGTGTTGTGAGAAGGATCTGTGAGCAGCCTCTGGCTGAGTGTTCTCTGGCCAAAAACTAACATGATAATGGGAATATCTATCACACAGGAACAAAGAAGTGAATTCTGCCAACAAGTGAGGCTGAAAGAGAGAACTCTGTCTCTGAGAAGGTTGATACCTGGATTTCAACCTGTAAGACCCTGAGCAAAGTAATCCAGCCACAATCTACTACTCTTTGAACTTATAGAAACTGTGAGATGGTAAGTTTCTGATGCTTTAAGCCACTGAGTTTGTGGTAAATTGTCATGTGACAAATACAAATGTAATACAATAAAGTAATAAAGAGTAAGATATAAATAGTTACAGGACAAAAAATCCTCCAAAGGTAAGAATGGCATTCCATAAAGGAGAATACATACATGGTTAGTAAATGTTTAAAAGATATCTTTAACCACTTGAATGAGGTATGTAAATGAAATTCTAAAGAAATAATATTTTGCACCTATTAAATTATCATTACTTAAGAAACTTTCAAATACTAAGATTTGTAGATGATATGAATGAAGAATCTCTTATTCATTATAGGTAGAAATGTAAGCTGGTATAATGACTTTAGGAAACAATTTAGAATTATGTTATAAAGTTGAATATTTACATATCTCACTATGACTAGAAAGTTCCACTTCTGGGAACATATCCAAGAAAACGCTTATAAATGCTCAACAGAAATCATGTGTTTAAAAGTTTAATACAGTCCTGTTTTTATTAGAAAGATCTTGGAAACAATCAAAATGTCTATCATTGAAGAATGAGTAAATTAACTGTGGTGTACTCACATAATAGAATATTATGTAATAGTCAAAACAAGTGTATCAAACCTCATGGGTCAATCTCAGCAATATAGTTTGTGTGGGCTAGTCCCACAAGGTTATATCCATGCATATAATGATAAATAAAACAACCACCGAAAAATTTTACTTAAGGTTTTAAAAATGTTTTTATAGTAAAATTATATTTTACAAAAGCAGCAGACATATTTCTAGACTGTGGTTACCTCAAAAAGGGGTAAATAGCAATTTGCAATAGGGAAGGAGCTCTGGAAGATGTTAATGACCATCAGCATTCTAGGGAATCACTTATCCATGGGTCCATGCTTGCCGTTATATTGAAATGAGACAAAAAATAGGAGGCGGGCAGGTCACAATGGATGTGTATTAGAATCACTCATTCGGGGAGATTCCAGAGTGCCCCAGCCTCCCCGCTTCTGATTTGTTTTCTTTAAGATTCAAGTTACGAATCTGCATTGTTAATGAGCTCTTGTACAGATTAAAATCTGTATCTCCAGATTCCAGAGAATCCTTTACCATGACTTGAGAGGGGAGTCCACCATCCTTGAAAAGCTTTATGGTGGCTCATATCTGTAGAAAATCATATTGGGAACTGCTGCTATCAAACTGGATTTCCCAAAACTCAGTGAGGATGATGGAATTCCTGGGAAACAGCGACCCACACCTACTCCCCAAAGATGAGATGGGCTGGTAGCTATAATGAACAATGAAGCCAAAACTATAATCAGAAAGTCTGACTCATGGAAACCTGTGACACTGGCCAATTGATTATTGTGACCCTAGAACTGAAATGGAGGGGCAGCCTGCTGAAGTCCTACAGACCAAGGGAAAGTTAAGGCAACAGTCTTCTTTATGATTAATAGTATTCTTAATTTAACAAACTGGACAGTTACAAAAAGCGGACTCAGCTGATAAGACAAAACATGTGGACATTATGTAAATAAGGAGCCTCGTTGTATCAGTTCAGTTCAGTCACTCGGTTGTATCTGATTCTTTGCAACCCCGTGGACTGCAGCACACCAGGTCTCCCTGTTCCTCACCAACTCCTGGAGCTTGCTCAAACTCATGACCATTGAGTCAGTGATGCCCGTGTAAGCCAGTCGGTGAGTCAGTGTACTCCTCAGGTTAAATAAGTGTTGGTTTAGGGCAGAGAGGATGTATAGTCTACCTTTACACATTTGAAATATTGTCATAACATGGAGAGTAAAATTTCATTATGTAATTATGAAGACTAGAACCAAGGGATAGAAAGATAGGGGAATATTGAATATCAAACATTTTAAAAACTTTAAATATTAAACTAATTCCAAAAGAAATTAGTTACAATGAAGTCATTTCAATAGAAATTGCACAGTTATCAGAATTTGTAGATATTTTTCAGTTGCTTTAGAAGTCAAATAAGATGACCTTTAAGTACTGATGATAAGATTTGATTTCTTATATTCTTCTAACAATAGAACATTAAAACAGAAAACAACATATTCACCCTCTTCACTTCTACATATAAAACATAAGAGAGCACACCTTTTATATAATTCCACAAATGACGTTTGTGTTTTTGTTCTCGGATTTTGAATACCCACATCTCTTCCAAAAAGGAAAAAATATCTCAAATGTCAAGTATTTTCCTTTGAGCTAACAATGAAGCAGAATTAGTGAATACTCCTTTTTTTCAGGTTTGTGACTCATTTTTCAAATTGTAGTGAAAAATACATAATATAAAATTTATAATCTTAACTATTTTTAGTGCACACTTCAGTGGTTCTAAGTATATTTACACTGTTATATAACAAATCTCTAGCACATGTTTTCATCTTATAAAACTCTATGCCCATTGACAACAACTCCCCTATGTTTTTCTCCAAAGCTCCTGGCAACTATCATTTTATTTTGTGTTTCTATAAACTTGGCTATTTTAGATACATTATATACATGAAATTATGCAATATGACTTGTTCATTTCACTTAACATAATGTCCTCAAAGTTCACCCATGTGGCAAAATGTGACAAGATTTCCTTCATTTTTAGGGCTGAAAAATATTCCATCATATGTATATAGCACATTTTCTCTCTCCATTCATACCCTGGTGGGCATTTGGGTTGGGTCTTCCTCATGAAAACTATGAACAATGCTAAAATGAAAATGGGTGTGCAAATATCTCTTGGAAATCTTGTTTTCAATTATTTTGAGTATATATATATATATATATCCAGAAGTGGGAATGCTAGAATATATGGTAACTTTTAATTTTTTTAGGGAACTTCCTGTTGTTTTCTATAGTGACTGTTGTTATTATTCAGCTGTGCCCTACTCTTTGTGGACTGAAGCACACCAGCCTTCCCTGTCCTTCACCATCTCCTGGAGCTTGCTCACACTCATGTCCACTGAGTCGGTGATGTCATCCAACCATCTAATTCTCTGTCATCCCCTTCTCCTCCTGCTTTCAACCTTTCCCAGCATCAGGGTCTTTTACAATGAGTCAGTTCTTCACACCAGGTGTTCAAAGTATTGGAGTTTCAGCTTCAGCATCAGTCCTTCCAATGAATATTCAAGACCAATTTCCTTTAGGATGGACTGGCCGGATCTTCTTGCAGTCCAATGGACTCTGAAGAGTCTTCTCCAACACCACAGTTCAAAAGCATCAATTCTTCACTCAGCTTTCTTTATTGTCTAACTCTCACATCCATACATGACTAATGGAGAAACCATAGCTCTGACAAGATGAACATTTGTTGGCAAAGTAAAGTCTCTGCTTTTTAATATGCTGTCTAGGTTGGTCATAGCTTTTCTCCCAAGGAGCAAGCATCTTTTAATTTCATGGCTGCAGTCACCATCTGCAGTGATTTGGGAGCCCCCCAAAATAAAGTGTCTCATTGTTTCCATTATTTCCCCATCTATTTGCCATGAGGTGATGGTACTGGATGCCATGATCTTAGTTTTCTGAATGTTGAGCTTTAAGCCAACTTTTTCACTCTCCTCTTTCACTTTCATCAAGGGGCTCTTTAGTTCTTCTTCATTTTCTGCCATAAGGGTGGTATCATCTGCATATCTAAAGTTACTGATATTTCTCCCAGCAATCTTGATTCCAGCTTGTATTTCATCCAGCCTGGCATTTCTCATCATGTACTCTGCATATAAGTTAAGTAAGCAGGGTGACAATATACAGCCTTGACTTACTCCTTCTGGATTTGGAAACTTTCTGTTGCTCCATGTCCGTTTCTAACTGTTGCTTCTTGACCTGCATACAGATTCCTCAGGAGGCAGGTCAGCTGGTCTGACATTCCCGTCTCTTTCAGAATTTTCCACAGTTTATTGTGGTCCACATAGTCAAAGATTTTGGCATAGTCAATAAAGCAAAAGTAGATGTTTTTCTGGAACTCTCTTGCTTTTTTGATGATCCAGGGAATGTTGGCAATTTGATCTCTGGTTCCTCTGCCTTTTCTAAATCCAGCTTGAAAATCTGGAAGTTCATGGTTCATGTACTGTTGAAGCCTGGCTTGGAGAATTTTGAGGATTACTTTGCTAGTATGTGTAATGAGTGCAAGCGTGAGGTAGTTTGAATATTCTTTGGCATTGCTTTTCTTTGGCTTCCCACCTGCTATCTATTTTACACATGACAGATTATATATGTCAGTGCGACTTTCTACATTCGTCCTACTCTCTCCTTCCCTCGCTGTGTCCACACCTCCATTCTCTACCTCTGCATCTCCATCCTTCCCTGCAAATAGACTCATCAGTGTCTTCTTCAGGTTCTTTCAGCAATGATTTATAGTTTTCAAAGTACAATTCTTTCACTTCCTCGGTTAGGTTTTTTCCTAAGTATCTTATTCTCTAGATAATATTGTAAATGGAATTGCTTTTTTAATTCTACTTTTGGATTGTTAGTATATAGAAATGTAACTGATTTGGGGGACATAATTGGGGCATAATGACTGTATCCTGCAAATTTGCTGAATTAATTTATTAGTTCTAACAGTTTGTGTGTATATGTGTATATCTTTGGGTTTTCTACATTAAAAAATAATGCCATATGTAAACAGAGATAAATTGGTTATTTCTTATTAGTTTGGATATCATTTTTTTTTATCTGATTGCTTGAACTTTCAGTAGCATGTAGGGGAGAAGTGGTAATAGCTGACATCCTGGCCTTTTTTCTGATGTTGGAGAAAAGGATCTGTCAGCCTACTATCATAAAGTATGATGTCAGCTGTAATATTTTTTCATGTATGATCTTTATTTTGTTAAGGTAGTTTCCTTCTATTCTTGGTTTATTAAGTGTTTTTATCATCAAGGGTGTTATATCAAATATCTTTTATACATCAAGAGTTAATCACGTTTCTTGTCCTTTATTCTGTTGATATGACAAAGTTTATTGACAAATTTTCTTACGTTGAACCACCGTTTCATTCCAAGAATAAATCTCAATGGATTTTCTGTATAATTCTTTTGACCTGCTTTTGAATTTGATTCACTACTGTTTGTTGATTTTTTTCTCTAGTGTTTTGTTCATTTCTTCGTGTTGTGTCTTTGTCTGGCTTTTGTGTTGAAATAATGCTGGCCTCCTAAATGAGCTTCGAAATCTTTCCTCCTTTTCAAATTTTTGCAAGAGTTTGAGGATGGATGCTGTCTCCAGGAATCTAAATAATAAATTTCTGCTTTTTATAAGCCATCCAGTTAATGGTATTGCTAAAATAGCAGCCTGAACACATTAATGCAGAAATTGGTTCTGAGAAGTAGAGATACTTCTGTAACAAATACCTAAGTACGTGGAAGTGGGTTTGGGACAGGATAACAGTTAGACACTGAACTAGTTTTGAGATGCACGCTAGATAACACGCCACGGCTGCAAATAGAACTCCATAGGTGATTTCAGTGAGGATGCTGGTGGGAAAAAGGATTGTCTTTGTCGTTTTGTCACTAAGCCATTTCCAACGCTTTTTGCAAACCCACGGACTCTAGCCTGCCAGGCTCCTCTGTCCATGGGATTTCCCAGGTAAGAATACGGGAGTGGGTTGCTATTTCTTTCTCCAGAGTTATCTTCCTGACCCAGGAATCAAACCCAGGTTTGATCAAATCAACTGCATTGGCAGTTGGATTCTTTACCTTAGCTACGTGGGAAGCTTGAAAGTGAAAGTCATTCAGTTGTGTGCCCTTTGCGACCCCATGGACTGGGGCCTGCCAGACTCCTCTGTCCATGGAATTCTCCCAGCCAGAATACTGGAATGGGTAGCCATTACCTTCTCCAAGGGACTTCCCAACCCAGGGATTGAACCCAGGTCTCCCACATTGCAGATGGTTATTTACATCTGACCCACCAGTGAAACCTTATAAAAGAAAATGAAGAGGAACTAAAAAGCCTCTTGATGAAGATAAAAGAGAAGAATGAAAAAGCTGTCTTAAAGTTAAAAAAAAAAGTAAAATAAAATAAAAGCATGGTGTATTATTAAAAAAAAATAAATAAAATCATATAACAAAGCTCAACACATAGTAACCAAAAAAAGAAAAAGCTGTCTTAAAACTCAACATTCAAAAAACTAAGATCATGGCATCCGGCCCCATCACTTCATAACAGATAGATGGGGAAACAATGGAAACAGTGACAGACTTTATTTTGGGGGGCTCCAAAATCACTACAGATGGTGACTGCAGCCATGAAATTAAAAGACATTTGCTCCTTGGAAGAAAAGCTATGACCAATCTAGACAGCATCTTAAAAAGCAGAGACATTACTTTGCAACAAAAATCCATCTAGTCAAAGCTTTCATTTTTCCAGTAGTCATGTATGGATGTGAGAGTTGGACTGTAAAGAAGGCTGAGTGCTGAAGAATTGACTCTTTCGAACTGTGTTGTTGGAGAAGACTGTTGAGAGTCCCTTGGACTGAAAGTAGATCCAACCAGTCCATCCTAAAGGAAGTCAATCCTGAATATTCACTGGAAGGACTGATGCTGGAGCTGAAGCTCCAATACTTTGATCACTTGATGCAAAGAGCCAACTCATTGGAAAAGACCCTGATGCTGGGAAAGATTGAAGGCAGGAGGAGAAGGGAACAACAGAAGATGAGATGGTTGGATGGCATCATCGATTCAATGGACATGAGCAAGCTCCAGGAGATGGTGAAGGACAGGGAAGGCTGGTGAGCTGCAGTTCATGGTGTCACAAAGAGTCAGACAAAACTGAGCAACTGGACAGCAACAACAACCAGGGAAGCCGGACAAATGAATAGCTGTAGAGAAAGTGTTAATCTTCTTAGTGAATATATAAGTAATTATGTGGGTAAAAAATATGGCAGTGAAAGTTATCATGATGCTGTTTCAGATGGAAATAAAAATATGTTACTGGACAATGGAGAAAAGGTGACCCTTGTAACAAAATGGCAAAACTTGGTCTAATTATGTTTTAGTGTTCTGTGAAAAGTAGAACATATGAGCAATGAAATGATATTTAGCTAAGGAAATTTCCAAGCAGTTTGTTGAAGGTATAGCTTGACTCCTTATAGTAAAATGAAAGAGAAGAGAGATGATTTTAAAATGAAAATTTTAAGCAAAACTAAAAGATCTAGAAAATTCTCAGTTTAACCAATTGTAACTGAGGAAAATGGGACAAAATGAATGGAAACTTTTGGACTTCCTAGACTCTACAGGGCTGAACCCTAGAAGTAAGCTGTGAACCTATACTATTCTTTAAGACTTGGGGAAAAGGACCCTTAGTGGCAATTCTGAAACCCTCAGATTGCCAGACCTACCACAGGATCAGCGTGTGTAGGCCTGGGGCAGATGTGCCTCCCCCTAATTCCAAAGGCATGGATCGAAGCCCCATAGAGAGCCCATGCAGAGCCCTGGGAGTGCATTCTCACTCCAGAATAAGTCCATGATAGCATGGACAGATACCGCAGAGAGACATGGCATGGGAGAAGCCATAGCAGAAAGCCACAGCATGAGCTACGGGGATGGGGTGCCACCTCAGTGAGTCCAGAAGGTCATGTCTTTATGTATCTGAAAGATGGGACTGAACTCCAGTGGGCCTGTAGGATAGAGTATAAAGCCCACAGGATTATTCTTGAGCTTTAACTCTGATAAAGTTTGCTTTGCTACATTTTGTATATTCTTGTGACCCTTCACTCTTTCCTCCTTTCCTTTTTCTCCATTTTTGAAAGGGAATGTCTATCCTATGCTGATCCTATCACTGTATTTTAAAAAAATAATGTTTGGTTTCACAAGTTCACAACAGAAGCGGAAATTTTTTCCTCAAGTTATCTTGTGCCTCACCCACACTTGATTTAGGTGTTATTTCCATGAAACATTGGATTTTAGAGTCTAGGGTTGATGCTAGAATGAGTTCAGGTTTTTGGAAGTTGTTTTGATGAATGTATTTTGCATGTGAGATGGACATAAATTGGGGAAGCAAGGTAAAAATGTTATGGATCAAAAATGTGTGTCTCCACCCCTAAATTATTTTGTTGAAAACCCACCTCTCAATGTGATGGTGTTAGGAGTGATGCCTTTGGAAGGTAATAAGGACTAGATTAAGTGATAAGCCAAGACCCCTTATGAATGGGATTAGTGCCCTCATGAGAATCTCAGTCACCATCTGCGTGATTTTGGAGCCCAAGAAGACAAAGTCTGTCACTGTTTCCATTTTTTCCCCCATCTATTTGCCATGAAGTGATGGGATGGGATGCCATGATTTTAGTTTTTTGAATGCTGAATTTTAAGCCACCTTTTTCATTCTACTCTTTCACTTTCATCAACAGGCTCTATAGTTCCTCTTCACTTTCTACCATGAGGGTGATTTCGTCTATATATCTGAGGTTATTGAGATTATGGCCATTATTTCTACCATCTGGCTCTACACCCTCTTCTCTCATTCTTCTTCCTTTGGGACTCATATAACCCACAACTGATCTACATAACAGTATTCCATAAATTCTTTAGGCTGTCTTTCTCACTTTTTAATCCATTTTTCCCCCTCTTCCATTTGGCTATTTAAAGTGATTTGTCTTCAAGTTTGCTGATTCTTTCTTCCGTTTGAAGTCTGTTGAATCCCTAGTGAATTCTTCAATTCAGTTATTGTATTTTTTAGTTCATATTTTTTTGTTTAGTTGTTTTTTATAGTTTCTATCTCATTGATATACTCATTTTGTTCATGAATCTTTTTTCTGAGTTTGTCTATTTATCTGTGTTCTCTTTCAGCTCAGTGATCATCTTTAAGACAGATATTTTGAATTCTTTGTCAAGTAATTAATCTCCATTTCTTTAATGGTCCTTTATTTGTTTCAGGAAAATATAAAGTTGTTTCTTTGTATATCTTGTGATCTTTTGTTGACTCTTTGGCATTTAAAAACAAACAAACAAACAAACAACTACCTCTCTCTGTCCTTACAGGCTGGATTCATCCAAAGAAAGGCCTTCACGAATAATCATGGCTAGAGATTACCAGACCCTCTCTGGCCTTTTCCAAAGATAGTGCATGTAAATTGCAGTTAAAGATTTTTTTTTTTCTTTTCAATTCAGTTCAGTTCAGTTGCTCAGTCATGTCCGACTCTTTGCAATCCCATGAATCTCAGCACGCCAGGCCTCCCTGTCCATCACCAACTCCCAGAGTTCACTCAAACTCATGCCCATCGAGTTGGTGATGCCATCCAGCCATTTCATCCTCTGTCGTTCCCTTCTCCTCCTGACCCCAATCCCTCCCAGCATCAGAGTCTTTTCCAATGAATCAACTCTTCGCGTGAGGTAAAGTACTGGAGTTTCATCTTTAGCATCATTCCTTCCAAAGAACATCCAGGGCTGATCTCCTTTAGGATGGACTGGTTGGATCTCCTTGCAGTCCAAGGGACTCTCAAGAATCTTCTCCAACATCACAGTTCAAAAGCATCAATTCTTCGGCGCTCAGCCTTCTTCACAGTCCAACTCTCACATCCATACATGACCACAGGAAAAACTATAGCCTTGACTAGACAGACCGTTGTTGGCAAAGTAATGTCTCTGCTTTTGAATATGCTATCTAGGTTGGTCATAACTTTCCTTCCAAGGAGTAAGCGTCTTTTACTTTCAGGGCGGCAATCACCATCTGCAGTGATTTTGGAGCCCAAAAATGTAAAGTCTGACACTTTCCACTGTTTCCCCATCTATTTCCCATCAGATCAGATCAGATCAGTCGCTCAGTCATGTCCGACTCTTTGCGACCCCATGAATCGCAGCACGCCAGGCCTCCCTGTCCATCACCAACTCCCGGAGGTCACTCAGACTCACATCCATCGAGTCAGTGATGCCATCCAGCCATCTCATCCTCTGTCGTCCCCTTCTCCTCCTGCCCCCAATCCCTCCCAGCATCAGAGTCTTTTCCAGTGAGTCAACTCTTCGCATGAGGTGGCCAAAATACTGGAGTTTCAGCTTTAGCATCATTCCTTCCAAAGAAATCCCAGGGCTGATCTCCTTCAGAATGGACTGGTTGGATCTCCTTGCAGTCCAAGGGACTCTCAAGTGTCTTCTCCAACACCACAGTTCAAAAGCATCAATCCTTTGGCGCTCAGCCTTCTTCACAGTCCAGCTCTCACATCCATACATGACCACAGGAAAGACCATAGCCTTGACTAGGCGAACCTTTGTTGGCAAAGTGATGTCTCTGCTTTTGAATATGCTATCTAGATTGGTCATAACTTTCCTTCCAAGGAGCAAGCGTCTTTTAATTTCATGGCTGTAGTCACCATCTGCAGTGATTTGCGAGCCCAGAAAAATAAAGTCTGACACTGTTTCCACTGTTTCTCCATCTATTTCCCATGCAGTGATGGGACCAGATGCCATGATCTTCGTTTTCTGAATGTTGAGCTTTAAGCCAACCTTTTCACTCTCCTCTTTCACTTTCATCAAGAGGCTTTTTAGTTCCTCTTCACTTTCTGCCATAAGGGTGGTGTCATCTGCATATCTGAGGTGATTGATATTTCTCCCAGCAATCTTGATTCCAGCTTGTGTTTCTTCCAGTCCAGCGTTTCTTATGATGTACTCTGTATACAAGTTAAATAAACAGGGTGACGATATACAGCCTTGACGTACTCCTTTTCCTATTTGGAACCAGTCTGTTGTTCCATGACCAGTTAACTGTTGCTTCCTGACCTGCATACAGATTTCTCAAGAGGCAGGTTAGGTGGTCTGGTATTCCCATCTCTTTCAGAATTTTCCATAGTTTATTGTGATCTACACAGTCAAAGGCTTTGGCATAGTCAATAAAGCAGAAATAGATGTTTTTCTGAAACTCTCTTGCTTTTTTCATGATCCAGCAGATGTTGGCAATTTGATCTCTGGTTCCTCTGCCTTTTCTAAAACCAGCTTGAACATCAGGAAGTTCACGGTTCACATATTGCTGAAGCCTGGCTTGGAGAATTTTGAGCATTACTTTACTAGCGTGCGAGATGAGTGCAATTGTGCGGTAGTTTGAGCATTCTTTGGCATTGCCTTTCTTTGGGATTGGGATGAAAACTGACCTTTTCCAATCTTGTGGCCACTGCTGAGTTTTCCAAATTTGCTGGCATATTGAGTGCAGCACTTTCACAGCATCATCTTTCAGGACTTGGAATAGTTCCACTGGAATTCCATCACCTCCACTAGCTTTGTTTGTAGTAAGGCAAATTGGAAGTGATCAAACAAGAGATGGCCAGAGTGAATGTTGACATTCTAGGAATTAGCGAACTAAAATGGACTGGAATGGGTGAATTTAACTCAGAGGACCATTATATCTACTACTGCAGGCAGGAATCCCTCAGAAGAAATGGAGTGGCCATCATGGTCAACCAAAGAGTCCGAAATACAGTACTTGGATGCAATCTCAAAAACGACAGAATGATCTATTTCCCATAAGTGTCCCGTAATCTCTTGCTCCATCTGGTGCCTGTCTATGGTACTGCATTTTTCTCTGGTGCTTTAACAAACTGGAACTAATCTTTGTTCTCAACGCCCTCAACCTCGTTTACAAATTATACCTCTCTTCCCTTAACACAGTCAAGGGATACAGAAACCAGTCCCTTCATAGGTCCCCAAAGTCCGAAACATTGTGCTGCACATTCTACTCTTCTCTTTTTCTCCCAATTAAAAGCCAAGAGTTGGGAGTTTGTTCCCAATTTGCCACAGTGGCTTAGTAAAGAGGAGAGACCAACGTGGGGAAATGCAGCCAAGTTTCTTACCTATTTCCATGTGACTCTTATTGACTTTTGCTTGCTTGCCTGGGAAGCTGTCACTTTTTATCTGAAGTCCTCATAAAGAAATTTGAGTCCAGGTACTGTTTTTAAGTTTCTGTCTCCACGGGGGAATGAGAGCCTGGGACTTCCTATTCCACCTACTTTTGCCTGGAAAATCCCACGGACGGAGGAGCCTGGTAGGGTACAGTCCATGGGGTCGCAAAGAGTCGGATACGACTGAGCGACTTCACTTTCACTTTTCCTTTCATGCATTGGAGAAGGAAATGGCAACCCACTCCAGTGTTCTTGCCTGGAGAATCCCAGGGACAGGGGAGCCTGGTGGGCTGCCTTCTCTGGGGTCGCACAGAGTCGGACACGACTGAAGCGACTTAGCAGCATCAGCAGCAGCTGATATCAGACTACACTTTTACTTAGTCAAGGTCTTTATTATTTTATGTTTATTATAGATTACCCAACTGGAAATTTTTTCTTATTTTATAAATTCTGCTAAGTTTTTTTTTTTCCTTTCCCATTTTACATTGGGTATGTTTACTTGTTTTACATTTATTAAAAATAATAATTCTATTTTTATTTCTCTCATAATTATTTCTAACATTCTCAGATGGGTTATTATTTTTCTAATGACCTCAAATATGTATTAATATCTATAATTTTACCCTGAATTAAATGATTAGTTTTGTATGCCCATACTTTTTTCTTTGTCTCGTGTTACCACCTAACTACTCTATTGCTATATTCCAAAATTTTCATTCTGGATTGCTATAGATGTATCTTAGAGTTCAGGATGACTTTGTCATTTTAGAATACAGGCATGCCTCATTTTATTACAACTCATTTCATTGTGTTTTGCAGATATTGCATTTTTTACAAATTGAAAGTTTGTGACAACTTTGTGTTAGCAAGCCTATCAATGCAATTTTTTCAATAGCGTTAGCTCACTTCATGTCCATGTGCCACATCTTGAGAATTTTTGCAATATTTTAAACTTTTTTAAGGCAAGATCCTCCACCAACAATGAGATTATAACTCACCGAACGCTCAGATGATGGCTAGCATTTTTTGGTAGTAAAACTTTTTTTTTTAATTAAGGCATATATATTGCTTTTTAGACATAATGATATTACACATGTAATAGATTATAATGTAAATAAAACTTTGGTATAACCTAGGAGACCAAAAAATTTATGTGAATCATTTTATTCTGATATTTGATCTCTTGTGGTGGTCTGGAACTAAACCTCTAATATCTCTTAGATATTCCTGTGTCATACAAAAGCTTGTTTGATTGTAAATACCTATCAGTGTAGAAATAATAATTATTATGTATATAAATGCTAGTACTTTTAATAACATAATATGTAAACTTTACCAAAACAGGCAAATCAGGTTATAATTATGAATTCTTTTTTCTTTTTAAATTCAATAGCTTTTGCTATGCCACTCCAAGTTACAGTCCACTTTAGAAGGCTGAATAAAATTCCCTAGGTTATTTATGTATCCTTATTCTGTATTATTCATATTTCATTATGTCTTCAAGAATGTGTTTATCTTCTTCCTGAAATACTTCTCTCAAGGGTATTTTTAATGGCCATGTATTTTCTCTTTGTATGCCATATTGCTGTTGAGAATTCTGACGTCAGTCTGAATCCTTTTATTAATTTAGTTAGTTTTAATCTCATGAAACTCTCTAAATTCTTTCTGTACTTATACTTTAAATTTTTGATGAATATGTTTTATTTTTTCCTTATTTATCTTATAGTTTAGTCTTAGCAATCAGAGATCTTACATTGATCAAATGTTAAAGAGAAGCTATAGATAAAACAAAATACTAATTTTCTGGTAGAAAAGAATGGTAAAAAATATTAGTAGACAATTTTTAGAAGACTAAAATTAAATGTCTTAGCTGCTGCTGCTAAGTCGCTTCAGATGTGTCCGACTCTGTGCAACCCCATAGACGGCAGCCCACCAGGCTCCCCCATCCCTGGGATTCTCCAGGCAAGAACACTGGAGTGGGTTGCCATTTCCTTCTCCAATGCATGAAAGTGAAAAGTTAAGTGAAGTTGTATCCAACTCCTAGCGACCCCATGGACTGCAGCCTACCAGGCTCCTCCATCCATGGGATTTTCCAGGCAAGAGTACTGGAGTGGGCTGCCATATTTATTTTTAAGCAGAAACTAGATAACCAAACCGCAATATTCTTTAAGAGTATGTTACTCGAGGGCCTGCACCTTTAGAAAAACACTGCAGTCTGAGGACCAGATGTGTCGCGATGCTCTTGGTTACCACATAAACATCACTTACTCAGTGAAACTCATATATGTCACTAAATTAACTGTTTTCTTTGATTTTGGAAAAATACATTTTATAAAAATATAATTTGAACCATAGATTAATGGATCATGTCCAAAAGGAATTCAGGTGGCAGTTGCAGTTAGACAGACTGAAACAGCCAGGAGCTTGAGTTTGATCTGTCAGCATAGAAACACCCTATGCAAATTAGTCAGAGGACGATGGGATAGGTAGGTACCAACACAGGACCCAATCTTTTTACTCACACACACACACTGCAAATATGAAATGTTAAATAAGAGCCATACATCCTTATAGATTTCATAGAGCTGGAAGTGATTTTTAAATTAATAGAGGCAGTCTTTCGGTATCTAGTGAGTAAAGTGAAGTCACTCAGTCATGTCCGACTCTTTGCGACTCCACAGACTGTAGCCTACCAGGTTCCTCCCAGTTGGAAATATCTTGCTCATCTGTAATTAGCAAAAGTCAAATTAAAATGAGGTAAACTTTCTCACATTGGAAAAAAAAAAAAACAAAGTTTAACGTACAACACTTCTACTGTTGGCCTTAACCAGGCATTTTATTCTCATGGTTACTTTTTGCCAGGATAAATTAACAAACTGCATTGGAAGTTTATTTGGCAGTATATTTCAAAGTTTAAAAAATCCAAATGACCTTGGGATGAGTAATTCTCTTTTAAAGAATCTGTTTAGAAGAAACAAAATTATATTTGAACTTTCAAAATAACTCAAATTATAGACCTAAAACTATAAAACTCACAGGAAAAGTATAAGTATAAATCTTTGTGACCTTAGGTTAGAGCATTCTGAGATATAATGCTAGAAACACGAGCAAGAAAATATAAAGTGGACTTTATAAAATTATTAAAAATTTAACTTATCTTTATCAAAATTCTTTAAAATTTAATGTTCAAAGAATATCATCAAGCAAGTGAAAAAAAAACTAGAAAATGGGAAAAATATATTTGAAAATCATACATCAGATGAGTGTTTTATTTCTAATGTTTATAAATAGTTCAGTGATATAAGAATGCATGACCCAATTAAAAATGGACAAAGAATCTAAACAGATATTTCCCGAGATAAAATATATGAATGGTCAAAATGTCTGTGAAAAGATGCCATACATCATTAGTCATCAGGTAAATACAAATCCAAGTCACAATTAAATACACTTTATACCCAATAGGATGGCTATTTTTAAAAGAAAATGACTAATTTTGATGGGAATCTAAAATAGCACAATCATTTTGGAAAACAGTTGAGCACTTCTTCAAAAAGCTAAATACAGAGTTAACATATAACTTAACAATTCCTTTCCTAGGTTTATACCCAAGATTTGAAAACATGTGCCCTTAAAAACACTTATACATATATGTACATAGCATTATTATTCATAGTAGAAAAGTTAAAACAATCCAAAATTCCATCAATGGATGAATTTTTAAAATGCAGTATATTCATATATTGAAATATTCAGCAATAAAAAGGAGGTACTGATACATGCTGCAATATGGATGAAACTTGAAAACATTATGCGAAGTAAACAATGAAAAGGAAAGCAAGCTACATATTATTTGATTCCACTTACTTTAAATGTAGAGAATAGACAAATCGATAGAAATAGAAAATAAATTAATGGTTACCTACATCTTGTGGGCTTGAGGCTAAGGAGTGAGTAGTTGATTACATTTATTTTGTGGATGGTAAAAATGTTTTAAAATCAGTTGTAGTGATAGTCACACAACTCTGTAAATATACTAAAAATAAATGAACACATGTGAATTAATTTCAGCAAAACTATTTTATGAAAAACATATACAAAAATTTTCATAGCTGAGTTGAGGAAAAATGTAAAACCAATAAAATATGTCAGCACCAACTAAATTAAATGGCATCCTTCTATACTGCTTGTATCCTTCTGTGCATTCTTATATACTACTATATGTTCCTCAAAAGAATACTGTAAAAATCTCTATATATTTACTGATTAGGAGCAATCTCTGAAACACAATGATGAAATGAAAAGTCAGTTTTATACAAATATATACTTACCATATATATTTGAGTGAAAAAGCTGGCTTAAAATTCAACATTCAAAAAACTAAGATCATGATATCTGGTCCCATAACTTCATAGCAAATAGATAGGGAAAAAATGGAAACAGTGACAGACTTTATTATATTGGGCTCCAAAATCACTGTGGATGGTAATTGCAGCCATGAAATTAAAAGACACTTGCTTCTTGGAAGAAAAGCTTTGACAAGCCTAGACAGTGTCTTAAAAAGCAAAGACATCACTTTGCCAACAAAGGTCTGTACATTCAAAGCTATGGTTTTTCCGTTAGTCATATATGGATTTGAGAGGTGGACCATAAAGAACACTGAATGCTGAAGTATGAATGTTTTTGAGCTGTGGTGTTGGAGAAGAGTTGAGAGTCCCTTGGACTGCAAGGACCAAACCAGTCAATCCTAGGGGAATTCAGTCCTGAATATTCATTGGAAGGACAGATGTTGAAGATGAAAGTCCAATAGGAAGAGCTGATTAATTAAAAAAGACCCTGATCCTGGGAAACATCGAGATCAGGAGGAGAAAGGGGAAATAGAGGATGAGATAATTGGATGGTATCATTGACTCAATGGACTAAAGTCCGAGCAAACTCTGTGAGATAGTGAAGGACAGGAAAGCCTGGCGTGCTGCAGTCCATGGGGTGGAAAAGAGTCAGACACACCTGAGTGACAGAGCAACAGTGCATACTACACTTTCATTTTTCATTTAAAGTGTGTGTGTTTTTTTTAATTTGTGCAAGAATAGTAAAAAATAAAAAACCACATATTCAATTGTCAATACTGTTTTTAGAGAATAAGGGATAGAAAAAAGAATATGAGATTTGCAGGATATACGAGCTTTTTCATGTTTTATTTTAAATAATCTGAGATTGCTGAAATCTTTTAGGCTAAAAATGCATTTCTGTATCTTTTGAATGATGAACAATAGATAGATAAATAGTTAACTAAAACTGTCAAGTGCTTGAGAATGAAGAGGTAAAAGATCTGTCATTTGTTCAGTGATCTCTTGGTCAACTAAGCATGAGCTGCTGCTGTCTGTATAAATGGCTTCCATAAAAAAGCAAACAAACAAACAGAAAAACCTAACTTGAACTTTAGTTATAAACATGACTTTGAAGAAGGCAGAGTTTTCACTATAAGAAAGGAAATTAAAGGGGAATCAAAGTATTTTTTTTCTCTTTATATGCTTGTAAATCATTTTCCACTCAGTTTCTATTCTTTTTATATTTCCTGTAATTAATGTCTATGCTTAACTATCTCTCTTGATAAATTATATTAGAATGTGTCAGTCAGATTCCAAAGTAGGATAAATTGAAGATAATTTTTTTAAAGGACTGATAATATACAGGAAGTTTGTAGAGTTGCCACAGGGATAGCACAACATAAGTATTATTACCAACCTCAAACCTAACAAGACTGGGAGGTCTAGCCAGTAGAAACTAGGATGAGGCTTAGGAAGAGTGGTAACGCCCAGGGAAGAAACTCGGTCCTCCCAAGTTTGCCTTGCCTTGTGACTGACTTCTGTCTGTCCTCCCTCTGACTTCCTGCTGGAACTTCCCACTGGAAAATCCAATGGGAGCTACATAGGTAGAGGAGTCCACTGGGGTAGCCTCCTAGAGCAGAGAGCTGGATAACAATCTGAATTTGGAAGATGAAGTAAAGAGCTGGACAGTACATTTTTTATCCTTATTCGCATTGCACCTGACAACAATTTGCTGCAAGTATCAACCTGCCACGTGAACTTGACTTTTTTTTTTTTTTTCCCACAATTCCTTTGGTTTCTGACCTATTCTGATTGGCATTTTGTCATGAAATTCTTTTCTGATTTGTTATTATCGAAATGTCATGAATAGCTTTAAAATGAGTTCAACACAGTTGCTGAACAATAGAGTTCAATGTTGAGTTTATGCAGGGTCCCTCATGACTGCAATTTGCATAGCACTCATCCGAAATAGCTTTTGAGAGAACTTTTGTAGGCTTAATTTAACTTTTATCTCAATAGCTATAGAAATAAAGCACTCTTTTCAAATACTGCCCACAATTCACTTTTAATTGCTCTTTAAAAAGCAATACTTGAAAATCTTCCCACAGCAATAACCAAATTATTTTCTTTTTTTTTTTTCCATAGAGGAAAAAAAGGATACAAGGAAATTAGAACAGGAGGGAGCACATCTTCGGGATGGCCACAAGATCCTGAGTATTCTGGGAGATGTCTCAGTTGCTCTGTTTTTCTAAATCAAGGTTTTGTTTGTTTTGTTTGTTTGTTTGTTTTGTTCTTTTGTGGTAGGTGAGTGGGGGCTGCCCTTTATCCCACATGGAAAATAAACATCTTCCTCAGGCCTCCCACACAAGCAGTCTGAGAACTGTTTATGATGTCTACTGTATGGGTCTGGGTGAACTCCGGAGTTGGTGATGGACAGGGAGGCCTGGCATGCTTCGATTCATGGGGTCCCGAAGAGTCGGACACGACTGAGCAACTGAACTGAACTGAACTGTATGCCAATGTAAGCTATGGGTGCAATTCTAATGGCACCAAAGAAGTTCCTTTCTTTTTAGATTTAAATCTCTTTAACCAATACCTACATTATGCATATACAGTTGTCGAATTGCCAGTGAATTTGGGGGAAAATGTATATCTGTTTTAGAATCAGTTTCTAGCTCTTCTGATTAAAACAACTCTTGACTGAGATTTAAGTGATATGAGTCACACGTAGTGTGCTTTTGTGTTACCATTAACATTTACATTTATTTCAGAATCCTTTAAGGCATTATTTTCCGAAGTAGAGTGAACCTCAGAACCACCTAAGAACCAAAGTCATTCTAAAATAAAATCTAGAATCTGAAATTAAAATAAATTGAATCTAAAAGCTGCTTTGTTTTTTTTTAAAGCAATCCTCTTTTGATTCTAATACCCAGTAATGATTGGAACCCCGCAGCATAAAATGATTTTTTAGTCAGTAAAGATATTTTATTTTCCAGGAGGATAAGTACATGAAAGAGACACGTGTGCACACGCACGTGTGTGCCCACACACACATGCAGACTGAATATGTTTTTGTATGCACACATATTTACCTATATCAAATTGAGACAGTAGCTTGGAGAACTGATGATAGGAAAACTTTGGAGGGTTATTTTCTAATTTTTTGGTGCTTTCTCACATGATGGTGATAGGTGGACAACCTGTGGTAGATGAATGTTTACAGAAAAGTTTTTAATATTCTTTATTATGACTATCTTAAATTTCAGGAAACTGAAGAAAGTGTGGTTCATATTATTTTATTCATTAACCGTTCTCTCTTGTAATTAGTTTTTATACCTTCCATTTTGACTTGAAATCAATTTTCAATTTCCTCCAAGATGAAGATTATTATCAGAGAATATAAAACAGGCAGGTAGATGGTAGATTTAACCTGAAAATATCACTAATCTTATTAGCACTAAAGAGGATAATCCATTAAGTGAAAATGGAATATTTCAATTAAAACTCAAAGATTGTCAAATTGGATAAAAATATACCTAATTATCTACATGTTATGAAACATATGCTTTAAATGTAAGAGCTAATGAGGGTGATCACACTGATAGAATAAAGGACCATCTCAATATGCACAGAAAAAAAAGTAACAAAAATTGGTATGCACTAGTGATTGGTTGGAGAAGGAAACGGCAACCCACTCCAGTGTTGTTGCCTGGAGAATCCCAGGGATGGGGGAGCCTGGTGGCTGCCGTCTATGGGGTCACACAGAGTCGGACACGACTGAAGCGACTTAGCAGCAGCAGCAGCAGCAGCAGTGATTGGTACTAGTGATAGGTACTCTTATCAAACTAGAAATAGGAAGAAACTTTCTAAATCTGATAAAGGAGATCTACAAACAGAAAAATTCAAGCAACCATAATAAAATCAGAGGTTTAAAACTTTCTCTCTGAGATCAGAAACAAGAAGGCCTGTTATCTTCAATTTTATTTAACTCTGTTGTGAAGATTTCAGTCAGTACAATAAGATGGTGAAAAATTATATATAAATTGAAAAAAAAAGAAACAGAACTGTTATTATTCTGTATATGATTTAGTCTATGTAGAAAATTCAAAAGGATCTATAGTTTATTTAAATTAGCAAGCAAAGTTGTTAATAAGTAAAATTGTCAAGGTAACTGGTTATATTAGCCATACAATAGTAGAAAATAAAATTGAATGAAAAGAGATAATTTATACAAGCATCAAAAACTTCAAATATGGAATAAGTCTAAACAAAACTGTGCAAGAGAACTCAGGTGGTCAGAACTTGTGCTTCTAACCCCTAGCCTGTCTTCTTCTAAAATTAAACAACTCGATTTATTCTAGCTACTTATTCCAGTGCTGTTTTCTTTGTTAAAACAGATTACCAAAGCCTCTGGTCCTGGGCATAGAGCTCTCAATCTGGTAGGACTACTTTCTTTCCCATTGCAATGCCGCAAAACATCAAAACCAAAGGACTTTCAATGAGCTAGGACAGCAGCTTGATCTTTCACACAATCTTATATATCGATAGCCACATGACATATTTGTCAACAGTTAAGACATGGAACAACAGACTGGTTCCAAATAGGAAAAGGAGTACGTCAAGGCTGTATATTGTCACCCTGCTTATTTAACTTCTATGCAGAGTACATCATGAGAAATGCTGGGGTGGAAGAAACACAAGCTGGAATCAAGATTGCTGGGAGAAATATCAATCACCTCAGATATGCAGATGACACCACCCTTATGGCAGAAAGTGAAGAGGAACTAAAAAGCCTCTTGATGAAGGTGAAAGAGGAAAGTGAAAAAGTTGGCTTAAAGCTCAACATTCAGAAAACAAAGATCATGGCATCTGGTCCCATCACTTCATGGGAAATAGGTGAGGAAACAGTGGAAACAGTGTCAGACTCTAGTACTTTGGCCACCTCATGTGAAGAGTTGACTTATTGGAAAAGACTCTGATGCTGGGACGGGTTGGGGGCAGGAGGAGAAGGGGACGACAGAGGATGAGATGGCTGGATGGCATCACTGACTCGATGGACATGAGTCTGAGTGAACTCCGGGAGTTGGTTATGGACAGGGAGGCCTGGCATGCTGCGATTCATGGGGTCGCAAAGAGTCGGACACGACTGAGCAACTGAACTGAACTGAACTGAAGCCATGTGTGACCTTGACTACATCTTCTTTCCAGTTTATCATGTTGATGCTTCACTTATAGGATCTAGGGTGCAGAATATTCCTAGGTTTCTAAGAGGGAGGAAGCAAATTCCATGAAAAGAGTTAGTAAAGTTAACTGAAATCCTATGGTCTAGGGCCATGGTCACCAATCTTTTTGGCACCAGGGACTGGTTTTGTGGAAGACAATTTTTCCAGGGACTGAAGCTTAGGCAGGGGGATGAGGAATGTTTTCTGGATGATTCAAGTGCGTTACATTTATTGTGCTAATGATAATTTGTATTTGCAGCCACTCCCCAGCACTAGCATCACCAGCTCAGCTCTTCCTCAGATTATCAGGCATTAGATTCTCATAAGGAGTGCATAACCTAGATCCCTCGCATGCACAGTTCACAGTAGGCTTCTCGCTCCTATGAAAATCTAATGCCACCGCTGGTCTGACAAGAGGGGAGCTCAGGCAGTAATACAAGTTCTGGGGAGCGGCTGTTAATACAGATGAAACTTTGTTCACTTGCCCACTTTGCCCACTGCTCACCTCCTGCTATGCAGCCTGATTCCTGGACGGGTACCAGTACATGGCCCCAGAGGATGGAGACCACTGATATAGGGCTTATAAGGACATCCTTTGTAAAGGTAAGAGTCCTTGTGCTCCCCCAATCCCAATGCCAAGGATCAGATCAGATCAGTCGTTCAGTCGTGTCCGACTCTTTACGACCCCATGAACCGCAGCACGCCAGGCCTCCCTGTCCATCACCAGCTCCCGGAGGTCACCCAGACTCATACCCATCGAGTCAGTGATGCCATCCAGCCATCTCATCCTCTGTCGTCCCCTTCTCCTCCTGCCCTCAGTCCCTCCCAGCATCAGAGTCTTCTCCAATGAGTCAACTCTTCGCATGAGGTGGCCAAAATACTGGAGTTTCAGCTTTAGCATCATTCCTTCTAAAGAAATTCCAGGATTGATCTCCTTCAGAATGGACTGGTTGGATCTCCTTGCACTCCCAGGGACTCTCAAGAGTCTTCTCCAACACCACAGTTAAAAAGCATCAATTCTTCGGCGCTCAGCCTTCTTCACAATCCAGCTCTCACATCCATACATGACCGCAGGAAAGACCATAGCCTTGACTAGATGAACCTTTGTTGGTAAAGTAATGTCTCTGCTTTTGAATATGCTATCTAGGTTGGTCATAACTTTCCTTCCAAGGAGTAAGCGTCTTTTAATTTCATGGCTGCAGTCACCATCTGCAGTGATTTTGGAGCCCAGAAAAACAAAGTCTGACACTGTTTCCACTGTTTCCCCATCTATTTCCCATGTAGTGATGGGACCAGATGCCATGATCTTCGTTTTCTGAATGTTGAGCTTTAAGCCAACCTTTTCACTCTCCCCTTTCACTTTCATCAAGAGGCTTTTTAGCCCCTCTTCACTTTCTGCCATAAGAGTCGTGTCATCTGCATATCTGAGGTTATTGATATTTCTCCCAGCAATCTTGATTCCAACTTCTGTTTCTTCCAGTCCAGCATTTCTCATGATGTACTCTGCATATAAGTTAAATAAACATGGTGACAATATGCAGCCTTGACGTACTCCTTTTCCTATTTGGAACCAGTCTGTTGTTCCATGACCAGTTCTAACTGTTGCTTCCTGACCTGCATACAGATTTCTCAAGAGGCAGATCAGGTGGTCTGGTATTCCCATCTCTTTCAGAATTTTCCATAGTTTCATGCCAAGATTGGCACGATAAAGGACAGAGATGGTGTGGACCTAACAGAAGCAGAAGATATTAAGAAGAGGTGGCAGGAATACACAGAAGAACTGTACAAAAAAGAGCTTCAAGACCCAGATAATCATGATGATGTGATCACTGACCTAGAGCCAGACATCTTGGAATGTGAAGTCAAATGGGCCTTAGAAAGCATCACTATGAACAAAGCTAGTGGAGGTGATGGAATTCCAGTGGAGCTATTCCAAGTCCTGAAAGATGATGCTGTGAAAGTGCTGCACTCAATATGCCAGCAAATTTGGAAAACTCAGCAGTGGCCACAAGATTGGAAAAGGTCAGTTTTCATCCCAATCCCAAAGAAAGGCAATGCCAAAGAATGCTCAAACTACCGAACAATTGCACTCATCTCACACGCTAGTAAAGTTATGCTCAAAATTCTCCAAGCCAGGCTTCAGCAATATGTGAACCGTGAACTTCCTGATGTTCAAGCTGGTTTTAGAAAAGGCAGAGGAACCAGAGATCAAATTGCCAACATCCGCTGGATCATGGAAAAAAAATGCCAAGGAAGCCTCTGTGAATTTTATAGGCTGTGTAACTTACGTGTTATGATCTGACCTGAAATGTTGATGGATTTGAGTATTTCCCTAAGCAAGAAACTGCTTAGGTGCATTACTTTGCTATCCTGTCATTGATCCAAGTGGGACCTTGGATCATAATATAATAGCAGTCAATAGGACACTCACTCTAAAGAGGCAAGTCAGGGAAGGCCCCCCAATGTTTAAACAAAACCTATACAGTTATGACTCTTTTTTTCTTTGAGAAACAGTCCCTAGATAATTCATCTAGCAGACTGAGTGTTTGAGACCTGAGGTGAGCAAGGGACTGAAGAAGTCATCTTGAACAACTTTCTGTCTAATTCAGCAATAGTAACATCAGAAGGCCCAATAGCATTCCATACCAAGAGTGTCATATATAAAACCTGCCTCATGCTGGCTCTGAAGTGGGAGCAGTTTGCCCCATGGCACTGCCAGCTACTCTTCAACCTGACCTCAGAAGTCATGGGGAATTCCCTAAGGCCATTTGGCAGAGAAATGCAAACTTCAAGTCTCTTTTACTCATAGGTTTCATCAATATTCTCGGGGAGTGGTGCTGGAGAGCATGATGGATCTTCACCATTCCTATCACAACTGAAAGGCACCGTCTCAATGAAGTCTTCTTGTCTTAATCTTTCTACCCAAGAACCACCATCTCCTTTCCTTCACATCACATAATTTTGCTCTAATTATATAAGTTAACAGTTAAAAAAATATCTTGCTTATATATTTTTCTTTGTTTTCATCTGTTTCCTTTGTTTAGAATATAAAATTCCAAAGTACAGGTAATTTATTTGTCTCAGCACACAGAAAAGTACATTCTGAACTCTTAATGTTCAACCAAAACATAATGCAAGCCAGATAATTTTAAGCATTCTACTAGATAGAGTAAAAAGGTGAAAAGCAAAGCAAAAGAGATGAAAATGATTTTGCCTAACATACTTCAATATTATCACTTAGCATGTAAATAATACCAAACTTTCTGTAAATGGGATAGGATGTGGGTTATACTCATAGCATATCTTCATGAGAACTGCCTCAGTCGGATCAGTCGCTCAGTTGTTTCCAGCTCTTTGCAACCCCATGGACTGCAGCATGCCAGGCTTCCCTGTCCATCACCAACTCCCGGATCTTACTCAAACTCATGTCCTTTGAGTCGGTGATGCCATCCAACCATCTCATCTTCTCTTGCATCCTTCTCCCCCTGCCTTCAATCTTTCCCAGCATCAGGGTCTTCTCCAATGAGTTGGTTCTTCACAGCAGGTGGACAAAGTATTGGATTTTCAGCTTCAACATCAGTCCTTCCAATGAATATTCAAGACTGATTTCCTTTAGGGTGGACTTATTGGATATCCTTTCAGTCGAAGGGACTCTCAAGTCTTCTCCAATACCACAGTTCAAAAGCATCAATTTCTCAATGCTCAGCTTTGTTTATAATCCAACTCTCACATCCATACCTGATTATTGGAAAAACCATAGCTTTGACTAGACGGACCTTGGTTGGCAAAGTAACATCTTTGCTTTTTAATATGCTGTCTAGATTGGTGATAGTTTCTCTTCCAAGGAGCAAGAATCGTTTAATTTCATGGCTTCAGTCACAATCTGCAGTGATTTTGGAGCCTCCAAAACTAAAGTCTCACTATTTCCATTGTTTCCCCATCTATTTTTCCATGAAGTGATTATTATGGTATTATTATTTCTGTAATTATTGCAGCAGTCTTTACTCATCATTATTTCCTCTGCTAGCTCTATATAAGACACAATGCTGTAAGTAGGTTCTTGTTGTTCATCTAATTTATATATAACAGTGTGTATATGTTAATTCCAAAATCCTAATTTATCTCTGCTGCCCACCTCTCTCTGCTGCTGCTGCTGCTGCTAAGTCGCTTCAGTCGTGTCCGACTCTGTGCGACCCCATAGACAGAAGCTCACTAGGCTCCCCCGTCCCTGGGATTCTCCAGGCAAGAACTCCGGAGTGGGTTGCCATTTCCTTCTCCAATGCATGAAAGTGAAAAGTGAAAGTGAAGTCGCTCAGTCGTGTCCGACATCTCTCTCTACTATTCCCTTAATTAACCATAAACTTGTTTTCTTTTATGTTTGTGAGTCTATGCTTTATAAATAAGTTCATTTGTATCATATTTTATATTCTACATACAAGTGATATCATATGATATTTTTCTTTCTCTAACTTACTTCACTTAATGTGCTAGTCTCTAGGTCCATTTGGGAGAAGGCAATGGCACCCCACTCCAGTACTCTTGCCTGGAAAATCCCATGGACGGAGGAGCCTGGTAGGCTACAGTCCTTAGCGAGTCGGACACGACTGAACGACTTAACTTTCACTTTTCACTTTCATGCATTGGAAAAGGAAATGGCAGCCCACTCCAGTGTTCTTGCCTGGAGAATCCCAGGGATGGAGAAGCCTGGTGGGCTGCCATTTATGGGGTCGCACAGAGTCGGACACGACTGAAGCAACTGAGCAGCAGCAGCAGGTCCATCTGTATTGCTGCAAATGTCATTATTTCATTTTTTTTATGATTGAGTAATATTCCATTATATATTTTCTTTATCCACTCATCTGTTGATGGACACTTACATTGTTTCCATGCCTGGGCTATTGAAGTAGTAGTATAATGATCTTTGGGGTACATGTATCTTTTTGAATTAGAGTTTTCTCTGGATATTGCCCAGGGTTGGGAGTGCAGGATCATATGGCAACTCTATTTTTTGTTTATAGGGACCCTCCATTCTGTTCTTTATAGTGACTGTACCAATTAATATTCCTACCAACACTATAGGAAGGTTACGTTTCTTCCATACTCTCTCCTTTATTTCTTATTTGTAGACATTTTAGTGCATCCATTTTTACTGATATGAGGTGATACTTCATTATAGTTTTGATTTGCATTTCTCTAATAATTAGCAATGTTGAGCATCTTTTCTTATGCTTCTTGGTCATCTGTATGTCTTCTTTAGAGAAATGTCTATTTAGGTCTTCTGCCCATTTTTTAGTGGTGTGGTTGTTGGTGTTTTGATATTAACCTGAGTGAGCTGTTTGTATATTTTAGAAATAAAGTCCTGTTGGTTCCATTGTTTGCAAATATTTTTTTCTTTCATAGGTTATCTTCTAGTTTGTTTTTTTTTTATATATAGTTTCCTTTGTGGTTGGTTAGTTTTTTATTTGTTTATTTTTATTTTTCCTTCCACAATTGCACTCATCTCACATGCTAGTAAAGTGATGCTTAAAATTGTCCAAGCCAGGCTTCAGCAATATGTAAACCATGAACTTCCTGATGTTCAAGCTGGTTTTAGAAAAGGCAGAGGAACCAGAGATCAAATTGCCAACATCTGTTGGATCATTGAAAAAACAAGACAATTCCAAAAAATATATATTTCTGCTTTATTGACTATGCCAAAGTCTTTGACCATGTGGATCACAATAAACTGTGAAAAATTCTGAAAGAGATGGTAATGCCAGACCTCCTGACCTGCCTCTTGAGAAACCTGTATGCAGGTCAGGAAGCAACAGTTAGAACTGGACATGAAACAACAGGTTGGTTCCAAATAGGAAAAGGAGTACGTCAAGGCTGTATATTGTCACCCTACTTCTTTAACTTATATGCAGAGTACATCATGAGAAACACTGGGCTGGAAGAAGCACAAGCTGGAATCAAGATTACTGGGAAAAATATCAGTAACCTCAGATATACAGATGACATCACCCTTATGGCAGAAAGTGAAGCAGAACTAAAGAGCCCCTTGATGAAAGTGAAAGAGGAGAGTGAAAAGGTTGGCTTAAAGCTCAACATACAGGAAACTAAGATCATGGCATCCATTCCCATCACTTCGTGGCAAATAGATGGGAAAACAGTGGCTGACTTTATTTTGGGGGGCTCCAAAATCACTGCAGATGGTGATTGCAGCCATGAAATTAAAAGACACTTATTACTTGGAAGCAAAGTTATGACCAACCAACCAACCTAGACAGCATATTAAAAAGAAGAGACATCACTTTGCCAACAAAGATCCGTCTAGTCAAGGCTATGGTTTTTCCAGTGGTCATGTATGGATGTGAGAGTTGAACTATAAAGAAAATTGAGCGCTGAAGAATTGATGCCTTTGAACAGTGATGTTGGAGAAGACTCTTGAGAGTCCCTTTTTTCTTTTAATTTAATTTTATTTTATTTAACTTTACAATATTGTATTGGTTTTGCCATATATCAAAATGAATCTGCCACAGGTATACATGTGTTCCCCTTCCTGAACTCTCCTCCCTCCTCCCTCCCCATACCATCCCTCTGGGTCGTCCCAGTGCACCAGCCCCAAGCATCCAGTATCGTGCATCGAATCTGGACTGGCGACTCGTTTCATATATAATATTATACATATTTCAATGCCATTCTCCCAAATCATCCCACCCTCTCCCTCTCCCAGAGTCCAAAAGACTGTTCTATACATCAGTGTCTCTTTTGCTGTCTTGTATACAGGGTTATTGTTACCATCTTTCTAAATTCCATATATGTGCGTTAGTATACTGTAGTTCCTTAGTCTGCAAGGAGATCCAACCAGTTCATCCTAAAGGAGATCCGTCCTGGGTGTTCTTTGGAAGGACTGATGCTAAAGCTAAAATTCCAATATTTTGGCCACCTGATGCAAAGAGCTGACTCATTTGAAAAGACCCTGAGACTGTCTTTTCTCCATTGTATATCCCTTCCTCTTTTGTTATATCAATAGATTTAATCATAAAAAGTGCATTGGTTTATTTCTGGTCTTTCTATCCTGTTGCATTGATCTATGTGTCTTTTTCTGTGCCAGTATGAGTCTGGTTAAAGGTTTATCAATTATGTTTATCTGGTAACGGTTTACCAATTATGTTTATCTTTGTTTATCTGTCTATGTTTTGCTTGTTCTTTCTCTGGTTGTTTTACGTATAGGATTAGGTTAGGCTGTTTATTTGAGATTTTTCTTGTTTCCTGAGGTAAGATTGTATTGCTATAAACTTCCTTCTTAGAACTGCTTTTTCTGTGTCCTATAGGCCTTGGATCATCGTGTGGTTTTCATTTGTCTCTAGGTATTTTTTTTTTTAATTTCCTCTTTGATTTCTTCAATGACCCACTGGTCACTTATTAGCATATTATTCAGCCTCCATGTATTAGTGTTTTTGCATTTTTTCCTTGTAGTTGACTTGTAGCCTCATAGATCTGTTGTCAGAAAGATGCTTGATATGATTTCCATGCATTTGCAAAGCATTTACAAAATTACCAAAACTTACATTATGGCCCAGAATGTAGTCTATCCTGGTGAATGCTCCATGTACACTTGAAAATAATGTGTATTCTGCTGCTTTCAGATGGAATGCTTTATAAATATCAGTTAAGTCCTTCTGATCTAATGTGTCATTTAAGGCCTGTATTTCCTTCTTGACCTTCTCTCTGGATGATTTTCTCCATTGATGTAAGTAGGGTGTTATTATTATTTTGTTACTATCATCAATTTCTCCTTTTATGTCTTTTAACATTTGCCTTGTACACTGAGGTCCTTCTATGTTGGGCGCATATATATTTAAAATTATTTTATCTTCTTTTATTTACCCTTTGATCATTATAAAGTGTCCTTCTTTGTTTATTGTAACAGTCTTTATTTTAAAGTTTGTTTTCTGATATAAGTATTGTAATTCTGGCTTTCTTTTGATTTCCATTTCCATATCCTTTTCCATTCCCTCATTTTTAGTGTGTATGTGTCTCTAGATCTGAAGTGATTTTCTTGTCAGATCAGATCAGATCAGTCGCTCAGTCGTGTCCGACTCTTTGCGACCCCATGAACCGCAGCACGCCAGGCCTCCCTGTCCATCACCAGCTCCCGGAGGTCACCCAGACTCATACCCATCGAGTCAGTGATGCCATCCAGCCATCTCAACCTCTGTCGTCCCCTTCTCCTCCTGCCCTCAATCCCTCCCAGCATCAGATCAGATCAGATCAGTCGCTCAGTCGTGTCCGACTCTTTGCGACCCCATGAACCGCAGCACGCCAGGCCTCCCTGTCCATCACCAGCTCCCGGAGGTCACTCAGACTCGCATCCATCGAGTCAGTGATGCCATCCAGCCATCTCATCCTCTGTCGTCCCCTTCTCCTCCTGCCCTCAATCCCTCCCAGCATCAGAGTCTTCTCCAATGAGTCAACTCGTCCCATGAGGTGGCCAAAATACTGGAGTTTCAGCTTTAGCATCATTCCTTCTAAAGAAATTCCAGGATTGATCTCCTTCAGAATGGACTGGTTGGATCTTCTCGCAGTCCAAGGGACTCTCAAGAGTCTTCTCCAACACCACAGTTCAAAAGCATCAATTCTTCGGCGCTCAGCCTTCTTCACAGTCCAGCTCTCACATCCATACATGACCACAGGAAAGACCATAGCCTTGACTAGGCGAACCTTTGTTGGCAAAGTGATGTCTCTGCTTTTGAATATGCTATCTAGGTTGGTCATAACTTTCCTTCCAAGGAGCAAGCGTCTTTTAGTTTCATGGCTGCAGTCACCATCTGCAGTGATTTTGGAGCCCAGAAAAACAAAGTCTGACACTGTTTCCACTGTTTCCCCATCTATTTCCCATGGAGTGATGGGACCAGATACCATGATCTTCGTTTTCTGAATGTTGAGCTTTAAGCCAACCTTTTCACTCTCCACTTTCACTTTCATCAAGAGGCTTTTTAGCCCCTCTTCACTTTCTGCCATAAGAGTCATGTCATCTGCATATCTGAGGTTATTGATATTTCTCCCGGCAATCTTGATTCCAACTTGTGTTTTCTCTTTCATCACTGTAAGTTTATTTTTCTACTCTCTTCTAGCCTACAGAGTTTATGCAGAAAAATCAGCTGGTAGCATTATGGGAGTTCCTTGTATATTATTTGCTGCTTTTAAGGGCTTCCCTGGTGACTCCGAGAGTAAAGAATCTGCTTGCAATGCAGGAGGCCCAAGTTTGATTCCTGGGTTGTGAAGATCCCCTAGAGAAGGAAAAGGCAATTCACTGCCATATTCTTGCCTGGAAAATCGAATGGACAGAAGAGCCTGATGGACTACAGTCCACGGTGTTGCAAAGATATAACTGAGCAACTAACACTTGCTGCTTTTAATATTCTGCTTATCTTTAATTTTTATCATTTTAATTACAGTGTGTTTTGGTGTGTTCCTCTGTGTGTTAAACTTATGTAGAACTCTGTGCTTTCTGGATTTGGTTAACTGTTTCCTTTCCCAGGTTAAGGAAGTTTTTCATCTATTATCTCTTCAAATATTTTCTCAGGTCCTTTCCCCTTTCTTTTCTCTTTCTGAAATCTTTATAAGGCAAATATTAGTGTTCTTCCTGTTGTTCCAAAGATCTCTTAAACTGTCCTCATTTATTTTCATCCTTTTTTTTTTTTTTCTGTCTTTGGCAGCATCACTACTCTGTCTTCCAGCTCATTTATCTGTTCTTTTGTCTCATTTGGTCTAATATTGGTACCTTTTAGTGTATTTTTCGTTTCAGTGAAAACATTTCCGTTATTGTATTCTTCAGTTCTGTTTGGTTGTTCTTTATCTTTTCTAACTCTTTGTTAAAACTTCTAATTTCTTGCTCTTTGCAACCATTCTCCTCCCAATTTCTTTGATCATCTTTATAATCATTATGCTAAACTTCTAAGCACCTTGAGTAGATTGCCTATCTAAACATCACTTAGTTCTTCTGGGGTTTTATTTTGTTCTTTTGTCTGAAATGTGTTCCTCTGTTGTCTCATTTTATTTCAGTTGTTACGTGTATTTTTATGTGTGTGATAGGTTAGTTATATTTCTCAACTTGGAGAAGTTGTCCTCTGTATAGATGTCCTATGCCTCCCAGAAGTGCAGTTTCTACTTGTCATTCAAGAGCCAGTGACCAGTTGATCCAAGGATAGTGTCTACCTTGAGTGTGTTGACTTTGCAGTCTTGCAATAGTTTTCCTGCTTTGGTGCCTGCCCACTGGTGGGCGGAGCTAGGTCTTGGTCCTCTGGTGGGCAAGGCTTTGTCTTGGGGCATGTCTAGAGGCAACTGTGGGCTCAAGAGGTCTTTAGGCAGGCTTTCTGTTAATGGGTAGGACTGTTTCCCCACCCAACTTGTTGTTTGGCATGAGATATACCAACACTCCCAACACAGAAGGCTGAGTGTTTTTTCCAGTCCTGTGGCCACTGCTGAGTTTTTCCATTCTTTACTGTCTGAGCCATAGGGAAGCCCATATTAATCAGCTATTTTGTATTTCTGTTCTCATGATTCCAAAATCTCTGCTGTGTTTGAGTTTGGTATTGATCTTTACGCCATTTTGTTCTTGCCTTTTCTCATGACTTGTGATTTTTCTTGAGCATTGTAAATGATGTATTCAGTAATAGAGGCTGAGGGAAACAGTCCCTTTAGTATAAAGTTTAGAGAGGGGAATGACAACTCACTCCAGTATTCTTGCGTTGAAAAGTCCATGGACTGAGGGTCCTGACAAGCTACAGTCATGTGGTGGCAAAAAGTTGAACACTATTGAGCAATTAAGTGGCCACATGACTCAGTAGTGGTCACAGGACTGGAAAAGGTCAGTTTTCATTTCAATCCCAAAGAAAGGCAATGTCGAGAACGCTCAAACTACTGAACAGTTGTTGTTGAATGAAAAAAGATGCCAGGATTCTTGGTCCCTGGAGGAGAAGAATTCAATCCGGGGCCAGAGATGAGGCTTGACGCTCAGAGCTTTTGTGTAATCAAGTTTTATTAAAGTATAAAGGAGATAGACAAAGCTTCTGACATAGGTATCAGAAAGGGGCAGAAAGAGTACCCCCCTGCAAGTCTTCAGCTGGATGTTATATAGTCACTAGCAGTCTGTTTATAAAAGAAAAGAATGTCTTAAAACTCAGAATGGCACCAGGCCCCTCATCCATAAGATGCATTTTGGGATAATCTTGGCACCAAATGGTTCATCCTGGGCCATAAAATGATTAACATGAATCTTGAAGAAGGGCAGACCACCATACAAATAGTTTCATTTACATAGATTAGGGGAACAATATCTGAGTATAACATACTGGGTTGACAAGTAGGTTCTGAGCCAAGAGGCAGAACTGACTTGAAGACAGAGTTTGGGGTAAATGCATAGTACATTAGCATAGATTAAGATAAATATTTCCATAAGAGAAATGCATTGGTTATCTCTAGGTTTGAGAATAGTTAATTTCAGGTGAAAACAGGTGTCATTATGGCAACACAGTACTTTAAGAGAAATCTCCTTTTATATTTGTATAGAGAAGGAAAAAGATATCATTAGTTTGTTTCCCCCTGCCACTTATGCTATGCTATGCTATGCTAAGTCACTTCAGTCGTGTCCGACTCTGTGTGACCCTACTGACGGCAGACCACCAGGCTTCCCCATCCCTGGGATTCTCCAGACAAGAACACTGGAGTGGGTTGCCACTTCCTTCTCCAATGCATGAAAGTGAAAAGAGAAAGTGAAGTTGCTCAGTCATGTCCGACTCTTAGCGGCCCCATGGACTGCAGCCTACCAGGCTCCTCCGTCCATGGGATTTTCCAGGCAAGAGTACTGGTGTGGGGTGCCATTGCCTGCCACTTAAGAGAGATAAAAAATGTTTGACACTTGCAGGTTATTTCCTCCATTTGAGACCCCTGGCCTTCCTGCCTGTTACCCTCCCATTACCACACAATTGCACTCATCTCACACACTAGTAAAGTAATGCTCAAAATTCTCCAAACAAGGTTTCAACAGTACGTGAACTCCCAGATGTTCAAGCTGAATTTAGAAAAGGCAGAGGAAACAGAGATCAAATTGCCAACATCTACTGGATCATTGAAAAAGCAAGAGAGTTCCAGAAAAACATCTACTTTTGCTTTATTGACTATGCCAAAGCCTTTGACTGTGTGGACCACAACAAACTGGAAAATTCTTCAAGAGGTGGGAATACCAGACCACCTGACATGCCTCCTGAAAAATCTGTATGAAGTTCAAGAAGCAATAGTTACAAATGGACATGAAACAACAGACTGGTTCCAAATAGGAAAAGGAGTACATCAAGGCTGTATATTGTCACCCTGCTTATTTAACTTGTATACAGAGTACATCATGAGAAATGCTGGACTGGAGGAAGCACAAGCTGGAATCAAGATTGCCAGGAGAAATATCAATAACCTCAGATATGAAGATGATATCACCCTTATGGCAGAAAGTGAAGAACTTGGCCCCTTTAGTTGAGAAATAACTCCACAATTTCTTCAATGGAGAAATAACTCCACTGAGAAAGAATGAAGGGATGGAGCCAAAGCAAAGACAATACCCACCTGTGGATGTGACTGGTGATAGAAGCAAAGTCTGATGCTGTAAAGAGCAATATTGCATAGGAACCTGGAATGTCAGGTCCATGAATCAAGGCAAATTGAAAGTGGTCAAACAAGAAATGGCAAGAATGAATGTCGACATTCTAGGAATCAGCAAACTAAAATGGACTGGATTGGGTGAATATAACTCAGATGACCATTATATCTACTGCTGTGGGCAGGAATCCCTCAGAAGAAAAGGAGTAGCCATCATGGTCAACAAAAGAGTCTGAAATGCACTACTTGGATGCAATCTCACAAACGACAGAATGATCTCTGTTCATTTCCAAGGCAAACCATTCAATATCACAGTAGTAATTCAAGCCTATGCCCCAATCAGTAACACTGAAGAAGCTGAAGTTGAATGGGTCTATGAAGACCTATAAGACCTTTTAGAACTAACACGGAAAAAAGATGTCCTTTGCTTTATAGGGGACTGGAATGCAAAAGTAGGAAGTCAAGAAACACCTGGAGTAAGAAGAAAATTTGGCCTTGGAATACGGAATGAAACAGGGCAAAGACTAATAGAGTTTTGCCAAGAAAATGCACTGGTCATAGCAAACACCCTCTTCCAACAACACAAGAGAAGACTCTACACATGGACATCACCAGATGGTCAACACCAAAATCAGATTGATTATATTCTTTGCAGCCAAAGATTGAGAAGCTCTATATAGTCAACAAAAACAAGACCGGGGGCTGACTGTGGCTCAGATCATGAACTCCTTATTACCAAATTCAGACTGAAATTGAAGAAAGTAGGGAAAACCACTAGACCATGCAGGTATGACCTAAATCAAATCCCTTATGATTAACAGTGGAAGTGAGAAATATGCTGATTTAAGGGCCTAGATCTGATAGATAGAGTGCCTGATGAACTATGGAATGAGGTTCATGACATTTTACAGGAGACAGGGATCAAGACTGTCCCATGAAAAAAAATTGCAAAAAAGCAAAATGGCTGTCTGGGGAGGCCTTACAAATAGCTGTGAAAAGAAGAGAAGTGAAAAGCAAAGGAGAAAAGGAAAGATATAAGCATCTGAATGCAGAGTTCCAAAGAATAGCAAGAAGAGATAAGAAAGCCTTCCTCAGAGATCAATGAAAACAAATAGAGGAAAACAACAGAATGGGAAAGACTAAGGATCTCTTCAAGAAAATTAGAGATACCAAGGGAACATTTCATGCAAAGATGGGCTCGATAAAGGACAGAAATGGTATGGACCTAATGGAAGCAGAAGATATTAAGAAGAGGTGGCAAGAATACACAGAAGAACTGTACAAAAAATATATTCACGACCCAGATAACCACGATGGTGTGATCACTCACCTAGAGCCAGACATCCTGGAATGTGAAGTCAAGTGGGCCTTAGAAAAAATCACTACGAACAAAGCTAGTGGAGGTGATAGAATTCCAGTTGAACTATTTCAAATCCTGAAAGATGATGCTGTAAAAGTGCTACACTCAATATGCCAGCAAATTTGGAAAACTTAGCAGTGGCCACAGGACTGGAAAAGGTCAGTTTTCATCCCGATCCCAAAGAAAGGCAATGCCAAAGAATGCTCAAACTACCGCACCATTGCACTCATCTCACACGCGAGTAAAGTAATGCTCAAAATTCTCCAAGCCAAGCTTCAGCAATACATGAATCGTGAACTTCCTGATGTTCAAGCTGGTTTTAGAAAAGGCAGAGGAACCAGAGATCAAATTGCCAACATCCTCTGGATCATGGAAAAAGCAAGAGAGTTCCAGAAAAACATCTATTTCTGCTTTATTAACTATGCCAAAGCCTTTGACTGTGTGGATCACAATCAACTGTGGGAAATTCTGAAAGAGATGGGAATACCAGACCACCTAACCTGCCTCTTGAGAAAGCTGTATGCAGATCAGGAAGCCACAGTTAGCACTGGACATGGAACAACAGTCTGGTTCCAAATAGGAAAAGGAGTACGTCAAGGCTGTATATTGTCATCCTGCTTATTTAACTTATATGCAGAGTACATCATGGGAAATGTTGGACTGGAAGAAACACAAGCTGGAAACAAGATTGCCAGGAGAAATATCAATAACCTCAGATATGCAGATGATACCACCCTTATGGCAGAAAGTGAAGAGGAACTAAAAAGCCTCTTGATGAAAATGAAAGTGGAGAGTGAAAAAGTTGGCTTAAAGCTCAACATTCAGAAAACGAAGATCATGGCATCTGGTCTCATCACTTCATGGGAAATAGATGGGGAAACAGTGGAAACAGTGTCAGACTTTTTGGGGGGTCTCCAGAATCACTGCAGATGGCAACTGCAGCCATGAAATTAAAAGATGCTTACTCCTTAGAAGGAAAGTTATGACCAACCTAGATAGCATATTCAAAAGCAAAGACATTACTTTGCCAACAAAGGTTCATCTAGTCAAGGCTATGGTTTTTCCTGTGGTCATGTATGGTTGTGAGACTTGGACTGCGAAGAAAGCTGAGCACTGAAGAATTGATGCTTTTGAACTGTGGTGTTGGAGAAGACTCTTGAGAGTCCCTTGGACTGCAAGGAGATCCAACCAGTCCATTCTGAAGGAGATCAGCCCTGGGATTTCTTTGGAAGGAATGATGCTAAAGCTGAAACTCCAGTACTGTGGCCACCTCATGTGAAGAGTTGACTCATTGGAAAAGACTCTGATGCTGGGAGGGATTGAGGGCAGGAGGAGAAGGGGACGACAGAGGATGAGATGGCTGGATGGCATCACTGACTCGATGGATGTGAGCCTGAGTGAACTCTGCGAGTTGGTGTTGGACAGGGAGGCTTGGCGTGCTGAGATTCATGGGGTCACAAAGAGTCAGACACAACTGAGCGACGGAACTGAACTGAACTGAACTGAGGCCCCTTTAGGGCCTGTTGATGAAAGTGAAAAAGGAGAGTGAAAATGTTTGCTTAAAACTCAACATTCATAAAACTAAGATAATGACATCCAGTCCCATTACTTCATGGCAAATGGATGGGGAAACAATGGAAACAGTGAGATTTTATTTTGGGGGCTCCAAAATCAGTGCAGATGGTGACTGAAGTCATGAAATTAAAAGATTCTTGCCCCATGGAAGAAAAGCTATGACCAGCCTAGACAGCGTATTAAAACAGAGATGTTACTTGCCAACCAAGGTCCGTCTAGTTAAAGCTATGGTTTTACCAGTAGTCACGTATGGATATGAGAGTAGGACTATAAAGAAAGCTGAGCACCGAAGAATTGATGCTTTTGAGCTATGGTGTTGGAGAAGACTCTTGAGACTGCCTTCAAAAGCAAGGAGATCCAACCAGTCCATCCTAAAGGAAATCACTCCTAAATATTCATTGGAAGGACTGATGCTGAAGCTGAAACTCCAATAATTTGCCATCTGATGTGAAGAACTTTTAAAAGACCCTGATTCTGGGAAAGACTGAGGGCAAGAGAAGGGGATGAGAGAGGATGACATGGTTGGATGGCATCACCAACTCAATAGACATGAGGTTGAGCAAGCTCCGGGAGTTGGTAATAGACAGGGAAGCCTGGTGTGCTGCAGTCCATGGGGTCACAAAGAGTTAGACATGACTGAGCGACTGAACTGACTGAGTGATTAAGACTTTTGCTTTCACTTTTCACTTTATGTCTATCTAGATAAGAGTGAAGCTATGTTTAATGTTTGCTACAGCTATAAATGTGAGAAGCTTCTATTTCCTCTAGTATTATTGATATTATCTACTTATTGTCTTTAGGTTTCTTTCTTAAGGAGAGTCTGTGTCTGAGAGAACTGAGCTGTTCTCTCAGTTGTATTATGTTATTGGAGTTCTGTTGACATGTTGTTAAGACATCAGGGAGGAGAAAAAGAATGGCATAATCTTTATTTTGAAATCTATTTATTAATGGGCTTGGGTTCCTGGGCTATGACCTTCAAAAGAGTCTCCTAGCTGCAGTATTTGTCTCTGTTATGTAAGATAGGAAGTCAGGAAAGGTCTTGAGACAGCTGGTTGTCCTTCTGCTGTGTCAAGCAAGGTTCTCCAAAATTATTTTCTACCAAGAACAAGTTCATGCCATGAAGAACAAAATTCTCTAGTCATATTTTAAAATAATTACTTCTACTTCCCCTTCCTGAAGCATGGGTTTGGTTTTTTTTTCCTACTACCTTTACCATGAGATTTGGCCAACTTATGAAAGTGTGGGGCTCCCTATGACTGGGTTTTAATGAATTGTAAGCTTCCAATTTAGCTCACCTTTAGCCTCCTATAATTTTTCAGTTACTATTTAATTGTCCCTATCAGACCTGGGATTTCTTTGGAAGGAATGATGCTAAAGCTGAAACTCCAGTATTTTGGCCACCTCATGCGAAGAGTTGACTCATTGGAGAAGACTCTGATGCTGGGAAGGATTGGGGGCAGGAGGAGAAGGGGACGACAGAGGATGAGATGGCTGGATGGAATCACTGACTCGATGGATGTGAGTCTGAGTGACCTCCGGGAGTTGGTGATGGACAGGGAGGCCTGGTGTGCTACAGTTCATGGGGTCGCAAAGAGTTGGACGCGACTGAGCGACTGATCTGATCTGATTTCTGACCAGTTCCTGTTTCCAGTGGCAGCTTCTGATCCTGGTAAGCTATGATACTCTGTATTCACTTATCTCTATGTTTTTATGTATCAGTTTCCCCTCTCTTTTCCAGTTGATCTAAAAAGAGTTGCTGGTATTTGTTTGTTAAACATTTTTTCTTGTTCTGAAGATGGTAGTAACAACAACCAAACTCATATTGGAGTGGAAAGCAGGTGATACTTTTGAACAATTCTACTTCCTACACTGGGCAAACAGTGGAAACAGTGTCAGACTTTGTTTTTTGGGGCTCCAAAATCACTGCAGATGGTGACTGCAGCCATGAAATTAAAAGACGCTTACTCCTTGGAAGAAAAGTTATGACCAACCTAGATAGCATATTCAAAAGCAGAGATATTACTTTGCCAACAAAGGTCCGTCTAGTCAAGGCTATGGTTTTTCCAGTGGTCATGTATGGATGCGAGAGTTGGACTGTGAAGAAAGCTGAGTGCCAAAGAATTGATGCTTTTGAACTGTGGTGTTGGAGAAGACTCTTGAGAGTCCCTTGGAGTGCAAGGAGATCCAACCAGTCCATTCTGAAGGAGATCAGCCCTGGGATTTCTTTGGAAGGAATGATGCTAAAGCTGAAACTCCAGTACTTTGGCCACCTCATGTGAAGAGTTGACTCATTGGAGAAGACGCTGATGCTGGGAGGGATTCAGGACAGGAGGAAAGGAGGACGACAGAGAGTGAGATGGCTGGATGGCATCACCGACTCAATGGATGTGAGTCTGAGTGGGCTCTGGGAGTTGGTGATGGACAGGGGGGCCTGGCGTGCTGCTATTCATGGGGTCACAGAGAGTCGGACACGACTGAGCGACTGATCTGATCTGATTCATATAAGTAAACTGGAGAAGGAAATGCCAACCCATACCAGTATTCTTGCCAGGGAAATATCATGGAGAGTGGGGCCTGGTGAGTTACTGTCCATAGGGTCACAAAGAGTCAGACACAACTGAAGCAAGTTAGTGTAGTGGGAATAAATAAATAATAATTTTTAAATTAAAATATCTAATATAAATATTGATTCTCTTGCATATGCTATGTTGGATAAAGTAGATTGGTCCTTAACTTCTATTTCACTCTTTTTCTATTGTTTCTTCTAGTGCTGCAGAGAATGGAGAGCAAAAATTGCCATATTCTAGGCTTCTTTGCAGCTAGAATAGTGCATATAATTTTGTTTTAGTCAATAAAACACATTCCTTTGAGATCTGAGAGAGGAAAGTAAAGCCACATGTCTGCAGGTTTTTCTCTTTCTTCTATAAATTTGATCATAGAGTCATCTGATGTGTGTGTGTGTATGTGTGTGTGTGTTTGTTTACTATTTTAACAATAATTGAGTTCTAGTATCATTTACTTTTGCAGGTGTCAAGGCACAATAAATCTGTTTTGCTGCTGAAGAGCATGCTGGCACCAGCTGTAATGTCAGACGTTTAGAACTGCAGGGAACTGATCATGATGATAGCAGTGAGATTACAGAGCCTGAAGTTTCCTGGTTGTAGAAGCAGCAGCAGTTCCCTTAGTGGCTTGATTCTGTAGTATGGTTCTTGGAATAATGACTACTCAACTTGGAGCAGTCTCAACTTAGTCACAGATAACAATCACCTAAAGGGGCTGTCAAGTTCCACTACCTGCACCCTAGACAATCATTATCATCTCAGGGAATGAATTTAGGATATGGATATTTTCAAAATCTTCTCAGTTGATGACCATGCAGAGACAGGATTGAGAACTTCTCATCTGAAATCTGTCCTTTCAGCTCTCCTAATAAATATTTAAGCTATTCATTTTCCTTTAGTAAATACTTTCTTACTGAAACTAGCTACCGACTCAGTTTTCTGCAATAGTACCCAGATTCATATATGTTGTTTCTGAATCTGGCAGCCTTCCAGCTTTGTAAAATGAATGACTAAAGCTTCAGAGGTCACAAAGAAGGTATTAATATTGAGAGATAGCATGTTTTCATTTTCCTCTTGTCAAGGATAGGCCTTGCATTATAGTTTATATCTTTGTATTTACTGCAATTTCATTCTGTTATGGCTTAAGGATAATGACATAAATTACTATTAAATAACAAAATTGCAAAGAACATTTTCAGTGCAAAGGTATAATTTGCAAGATGAATGAGAACAATTGCATCTGGCCATTGGCCAAATTTGAAAGTGTTCCCATTATCTCCATTTTGTTCTTTCATGGTACTTCCTGAACCCCACGGTTTAGCCATTTTCTTTCAGGGGTTGGTCATCAATTTATCCACTAAGTCATTCAGTTCAGTTCAGTCACTCAGTGGTGTCCAACTCTTTGAGACCCCATTAGTTAATCACAATCTGTTAGCTCTGCTAAAGACATTGAAGGAAGGTTTATAGAAATAAGATAAAGCCATAAAGAACTGACTCTCTATACTTAGAGTTTTATACATCTTGGCAAGCCAACAAAGGAAATTCTTTTGGCTAATTGACAGTGAAGAGGATAAACACTTCCAATTCCTTTCAGAGTATGTTCTGCCAATAGCTATTTTTAATGAATGGTAAATTGTCATCAATTTACATCAGTGGTCCTTTTAGTTCCTATAACAGATCAAAGAAACTTTGGCGATGTGACATGAGTTTTCCAAAATAGTACACATAGGATGGGACTCCTTTTCTCAGCATATAATGCACAGAATAATGGCACTTCACCAACTATTTTTTGACTACATTTTCAGTATCAATTATTGACATTATCCTACTCAAAACTTAGTGAAAATGTAATGATTTATAATTTTCCTTTTGCTTCTTTATATACAGTTTCAATGAATCAAACCTTAATATATGCATATATGTATATATACATGAGCTTCCCTGGTGGCTCAGTGGTAAAGAATCTCCCTGCCAATGCTGGAGCCATAGGCTTAATCCCTGGGTTATGAAGACTCCATGGAGAAGGAAATGATAACCCACTCCAGTATTCTTGCCTGAAAAATCCCATGGACAGAGGAGCTTGGTGGGATACAGTCCAAAGAGTCACCAAGAGTTGGATATGACTGAGCAACTAAGCACTATGAGCCCTCAGTTCAGATCAGATCAGTCGCTCAGTTGTGTCTGACTCCTTGAGACCCATGAATCACAGCACACCAGACCTCCCTGTCCATCACCAACTCCCAGAGTTCACTCAGGCTCGCATCCATCGAGTCAGTGATGCCATCCAGCCATCTCATCCTCTGGCGTCCCCTTCTCCTCCTGCCGCCATTCCCTCCCAGCATCAGAGTCTTTTCCAATGAGTCAACTCTTCGCATGAGGTGGCCAAAGTACTGGAGTTTCAGCTTTAGCATCATTCCTTCCAAAGAACATCCAGGGCTGATCTCCTTCAGAATGGACTGGTTGGATCTCCTTGCAGTCCAAGGGACTCTCAAGAGTCTTCTCCAACACCACAGTTCAAAAGCATCAATTCTTTGGCACTCAGCTTTCTTCACAGGCCAACTCTCGCATCCATACATGACCACAGGAAAAACCATATCCTTGACTAGACAGACCTTTGTTGGCAAAGTAATGTCTCTGCTTTTGAATATGCTATCTAGGTTGGTCATAACTTTTCTTCCAAGGAGTAAGTGTCTTTTAATTTCATGGCTGCAGTCACCATCTGCAGTGATTTTGGAGCCCCAAAAAACAAAGTCTGACACTGTTTTCACTGAACAGCAAAATCACAGCATATGTTGTCCTTGCACCGTGAAATACCTTGCTTGACCATCTGGCGTATTCTGACAAGTTTCAAGTTGGAGCAGCTCCAGAACTTCTATCTTAATGGCAGCTATTTGTTGTAAAGTTGGGGGAGAATATGTTCATGGGAAGGAGACATAAAGAAGGGTGGAGATAGCAGGCAGTCCATATTCCCCTAGATCTTCCCTTCTCAAATTCCTCCAAGCAAAAGTCCTCAGGGTTGACATAATTTTTCATCTGTATACTATTGCAGTAAAAAAAAAAAATTGCATTATTGATATTATTTGTTTATATAAGTATCTCCCATTCTAGAAAGTTAATCTTACACTCTCTGGAAGCAGTTAGTGCCATTTTATAACCTTAGCACAGATACAAATACAGACTTTTTTTTCTTAATACATCCTGCATGAGTGAAGGAATCTGTAGACTCTCATCACAAGCATCAATTTGTACCCATTGAACCACTAAGGGAGATGGCAGGAGAAGCACATTCATAGCTGGAAAAGCAAGTGCAAATATGAGCACAAGCAACTCTAGTCAATATGAATCCCCAGAGTCGTGAGGGGAGTGGTGCCTACTGTAAACCCAAGGAGAAAGGCGGATATACAGATTTTGTGACCAAAGAGGGAGAAAAAAAAAAAAAAAAGTCAGGGCAAAAGTGGGCTTCACTTCAGTGACATTTAAATAACTTGAGGATATTTCAGAGTAAAATGCTGCAAAATCTATCAGACTCTTGTTAAAATGTGTTTGTGCATAACCTAGAGACTCAGCTTCTACACACCAGTCAGCCCTACCAGTGTTTGGTTTATCAGTTGGCCTTCAGCCAGTCAGAGGAATAGCCTTCATAGAGTTAACTGATGACATGAGCTCCTTGCGGAGTTCCACTGCAGCTGCCAGGAAAGCAGAATTGCATTCATCACCAATGGGATTTTCTAAATAAAAAGAAGCAATTTCACGACAGCACAGCCTGCAGCAGTTATGAGTCTCCATTTCACTCCACGCAGCAGATGTCAAGAGAGCTGTGATAATGTTCTTCTCGTCTTTCAACCTGACATTATGGTGTGGAAGAAGGGGGGCTGGAATTTGTGAATTAATCGCACTCTCTTGATTTTGAAACTTATATGAACAAGGTAATGTGGTTGTGACAACTTTTTCTTCAACTGAGTACTTATTTGTGTATTTTTAGTATCAGCATTGAACAACCTCTTGCCCACAAAGATAGAGTAAAATGTGGCTTAGGTGTGGGTTGGGCAGGAGTCCTTCAGAGGGCACAGAAAATATCTCACAAACAGTGCACAGAACTTCCTCTGTATGGTTCCATTGGGATGCTTTTCTACACATTTCACTTTCAAACACACCACCTGTGTAGGTGGCATTCTCCAGAAAGCAGATCTTAGACAAAGGAAAAAGAATAAGATGGGGAACACCTGTGACAAATTAAAGGTAGGAGGGTAGAAGTAGGAGAGTCTGCCAGCCATCATTCTACTCTGACCCTTGTCAAAGAAGGAAAGACGGCTGGGTAGGAAGATTCAGACTACCCAGCTCTAGGTATGTGGTGTGACCATGAAAAAATCTTGGCCAGATCGATGGTGAACTTGAATGCAAAGAACCCCACATCACACGGAAAGAGCCAGGCCCAAGAACATAAGCCATACTGAGTCACCTGCTAGGGGCTGCTGGGAGCTGTGTCCTGAGCTCAAATGTTGTAACTAACTGCATCCTAACACCTGAAAAATAGAACAGCAGGTAATTTCTTGACCGGAGATCCAAATGGTATGTATCGAAGCTGCTTGATTTTTTTTTATTTTTCCTTTCCCTTCACAAACACTATACTGTCAGCTCCTTGAAGGAGGTTTCTGCTTTTCTTTTTCTAGCTACTTTATCCTCTGCACCAGGAACTGTCCTTGGCAAACAGTACTGTTGTTGTTCAGGCACTAAGTGGTGTCCAGCTTTTTTTGACTCCATGGACTGCAGCACACCTGGCTTCCCTGTCCTTCACAGATTTTGCTCAAACTCATATCCACTGAGTTATGATGCCATCCAACCATCTCATCCTTTATCACCCCCTTCTCCTCCTGCCCTCAATCTTCCCCAACATCAGGGTCTTTTCTAATTAGTTGGCTCTTTGCATCAGGTAGCCAAAGTATTGGAGTTTCAGCTTCAGCATCAGTTCTTTCAATGCGTAGTCAGGGTTGATTTCCTTTGGGATTAACTGGTTTGATCTTTTTGCAGTCCAAGGGACTTTCAAGAGTCTTCTCCAACACGACAGTTCAAAAGCATCAGTTCTTCAGTGTTCAGCCTTCTTTATGGTCAACTCTCACATTAATACATGACTACTAGAAAAATCATAGCTTTGACTGCTGCTGCTAAGTCGCTTCAGTCGTGTCCGACTCTGTGCGACCCCATAGACGGTAGCCCACTAGGCTCCATCCCTGGGATTCTCCAGGCAAGAACACTGGAGTGGGTTGCCATTTCCTTCTCCAGTGCATGAAAGTGAAAAGTGAAAGTGAAGTCACTCAGTCGTGTCCAACTCTTAGCGACCCCATGGACTGGAGCCTACCAGGCTCCTCCGTCCATGGGATTTTCCAGGCAAAAGTACTGGGGTGGGGTGCCATTGCCTTCCCCCTAGCTTTGACTATGGCTTGGCAAATGTTAGGTGTTCAGTAATTACTTGCTTTCTTTATAGTCCAACTCTCACATCCATAAATGATTACTAGAAAAACCATAGCCTTGACTAGATGGACCTTTGTTGGCAAAGTAATGTCTCTGATTTTTAATATGCTGTCTCAGTTCAGTCGCTCAGTCATGTCCGACTCTTTGTGACCTCATGAATCTCAGCACGCCAGGCCTCCCTGTCCATCACCAAATTCCCGGAGTTCACTCAGACTCACATCCATCGAGTCAGTGATGCCATCCAGCCATCTCATCCTCTGTCGTCCCCTTCTCCTCCTGCCCTCAATCCCTCCCAGCATCAGAGTCTTCTCCAATGAGTCAACTCTTTGCATGAGGTGGCCAAAATACTGGAGTTTCAGCTTGAGCATCATTCCTTCCAAAGAAATCACAGGGCTGATCTCCTTCAGAATGGACTGGGTGGATCTCCTTGCACTCCAAGGGACTCTCAAGAGTCTTCTCCAACACCACAGTTCAAAAGCATCAATTCTTGGCACTCAGCCTTCTTCACAGTCCAACTCTCACATCCATACATGACCATAGGAAAAACCATAACCTTGACTAGACGGACCTTTATTGGCAAAATAATGTCTCTGCTTTTGAATATGCTATCTAGGTTGGTCATAACTTTCCTTCCAAGGAGTAAGCATCTTTTAATTTCATGGCTGCGGTCATCATCTGCAGTTATTTTGGAGCCACCCAAAATAAAGTCTGACACTGTTTCCACTGTTTCCCCATCTACTTCCCATGAAGTGATGGGACCGGATGCCATGATCTTCGTTTTCTGAATGTTGAGCTTTAAGCCAACTTTTTCACTCTCCACTTTCATTTTCATCAAGTTCCTCTTCACTTTCTGCCATAAGGTTGGTGTTATCTGCATATCTGAGGTTATTGATATTTCTCCCGGCAATCTTGATTTCAGCTTGTGTTTCTTCCAGTCCAGCATTTCTCATGATATACTCTGCATATAAGTTAAATAAGCAGGTGACAATATACAGCCTTGACGTACTCCTTTTCCTATTTGGAACCAGTCTGTTGTTCCATGTCCAGTTCTAACTGTTGCTTCCTGACCTGCATACAGATTTCTCAAGAATATGCTGTCTAGGTTGCTTATAACTTTCCTGCCAAGGAGTAAGTGTATTTTAATTTCATGGATATAATCATCATCTGCAGTGATTTTGGAGCCCAAAACTATAAAGTCTCCTTGGATTGCAAGGAGATCCAACCAGTCCATTCTAAAGGAGATAAATCCTGAGTGTTCATTGGAAGGACTGATGTTGAAACTCCAATACTTTGGCCACCTGACTTTGGCCACTGAAGACCTGACTCATTTGAAAAGACTCTGATGCTGGGAAAGATTGAAAGCAGGAGAAGAAGGGTATGACTGAGGATGAGATGGTTGAATGATATCACCAACTCAGTGGACATGAGTTTGGGTAAACTCTGGGAGTTGGTGATGGACAGGGAGGCCTGGCGTGCCACAGTCCATAAGGTTGCAAAGAGTTGGACATGACTGAGAGACTGAACTGAATGCTGAATTAATGCAAAGAAAATGGTAGTGACTGAGCTCTTGCAAGGGGCCTGGGAATGTAGTAATACTCCATTAATACTCCTACTCCTACTACTCATGACTACCATGCCAGGAAGACATTTTAATCCATTGAACAAAAAGGTAAATCAGAAATTGTGAAGATTAAGTAAACTTTCCTAGGTCACAGGGTATTTTAACACAGGTGAATATTGCCTCTAAAGCCCTTAGCCTTTCCACTATTCTAGGCTATTGTGTTGTTAAGTAGCTAAGTCATGTCTGACTCTTTTGCAACCCCATGGACTTTAGCTCACCACGCTCCTCTATCCATGGGATTTCCCAGGCAAGAATATTGGAATGGGTTGCCATTTCCTTCTCCAGGTATTCTAGGTTGACACACCATCAATTTCTGTGCTACAATGAGCAACTTGTTATCATTTTTTTAAACTTGTTATCATTTTTTAAATTTTTTTTCTTTTCTTTGGAAGAGAATATGTGTGTTATATACACATTGATTAGGCACTGAATTATATTCTTTTGATTTTGCAGACTGACACTTGTTCTCAATTTGTCCAGAAACCATGGAAGCAATTCCACTACTGAATGCAGAATGCTATTTTGTTTTACTTTTTACTTGCCCGTGATCTAAGAACCACTGTTCGTAGTTTTATTTCCTGCCACAATTTCAGCATGCCTTCAGTTAATCCTCTGGATTCAAAGCATCCATGAGTGTTCAAATTTCTGGATCTGCCAAATTCATGTAACTCTTTCTCTCACCTAGATAATTGCCTATTTAAAAGAATCCCAATAGACCCGTATCTCCTGTGCCCATGGCCACTGGCTTTCCTGTGCTCCTGGCTCCACCAGAATCCCTAAGATCCAAGCAGCCGTGTCACCTCCATGCCTGGTCCTCAATGGAGCAGTCCCAAGTCCTCCAGGGACACTTCATAAGCTAACTCCTGTGGATAATCCACATTCAGAGCTTGGAATAAAACCACAGTTGAGTTCCAGGGGCAGAGTGACTAAGAAAGAAGATCAAAAAACTTTCCACCAGCTGTACAAGCTACAGATTAAATCCACATAATCAACTAGGTAGACTCTGTGTCTGTGGAATATGTAAAAGGACAATGAGTGTTTCCACAAAAGAAAATGCTCCAGCTCTGGCAGCTGTTGGCATTGGAGGCAAGCATATGCAAGAGTAGGGCCAGACCAGAATCTGAGCTATCCCCACAGCAGGTCCAGAGACCAGCCCTTCCCAGGATTGAAGGGTCTCCTAGGGAGGTAGAGGTAGGCTGTGACTCATAACAGAGGTAAGGATACGGACAGCTGAGACCTGGGAAAAACATTTATTATTATGTTTTAATTAATTCTGTAGTTGGTTCTGGATTTTTTTCTCTTCATCTTTTTGTCCATTGTTCATTTTATTATTATCTCTATTTAAGCTTTTGGAAATTTTAATCATATTTTTTTAATTTCCTTTATATATTTTTACTACTTTCACATTCTGCAGATTTTTGTTGTTGTTGTTCTTGTAGTTTTGCCTTAGTACATATATAGTCCTTTTAATTTTGTTTTTACAGTTTTTTTTTCCACCATGCTGTGTGTTTGTCTTATTTTCTTTGCTTAATTCCTAAATTGACACTCTGCTTTGGTCTTATTTTGTCTTAGTTTTGTTATTAATTGGTTGATATCATTTTTGTTTTCTTTGTCTGCTGAGTCACTCTCTTGTACTTTGATTCTTTTCTTTGTTTTGGTTTCATTTGTGTGTGAGAGTGTGTGTGTGGGGTGGGTTGGGGGGGTGTATGTAGGTTCCTTTGTTTTTGTTTCTATTTTCCTTATTTTGCTTTTACCATTTGTATGGGATTCCTTTTATGTTTCTTGTTTTTTTTGGCTGTTGTTTTCTTTTCTTTTTTTGGTCTGTTTTCTATTTTGTTTGTTTGTCTGTTTTAATCCCCTTTGTTGCCATAACAAACAGTTTATGGGATCTTAGTTCTCCAACTAGAAGTCAGGTGTGAGACTCTGGGGTGGAAGGGCTGAGTCCAGGACACTGGACTACCAAAGAACTCTTGATCTCAGGGAGTATTCCCATGAAGTCCTCCACGGAATACAAGACCCATCACCACCCAACTGGCTGCAACATCTAGCACCAGATGCCTCGAGCAAGCAAGCAAGATAAGAACACAGACCAAATTATCAGCAGATAAGCTGCCCACAGACACCCCAAAACACATCACCTCACATAGACCATCACCATCCAAGGGGAAAAACTCACCTCCCACCAGAATGCAGGCACAAATCCCTCCCAACTCAAGGCTTGCACAAGCCACTATACCAACATTACTCCCCAAGGACAGAGACCAATAGCAAGAATTACAACATATAGCCTGGGGGAAAGGAGACCTTAAACACAGTAAGTTAGACAAAATGAAAAGACAGAGAAACATTTTTCAAATAAAGGAACAAAGTAAAAAAACAGGACCAAATAAATTAAGATGAAATAGTTAAACTACCTGAAAAATAGTTCAAAATAATGATAGTAAAGATGATCCAAAATCTCAATAGTTGCCTATTTAAAGTGTTTCAAACAAAGAAGAGATGAAGACTACTATCAGATCAGATCAGATCAGGTCAGTCGCTCAGTCGTGTCCGACTCTTTGCGACCCCATGAATCGCAGCACACCAGGCCTCCCTGTCCATCACCAACTCCTGGAGTTCACTCAGACTCATGTCCATTGAGTCAGTGATGCCATCCAGCCATCTCATCCTCTGTCGTCCCTTTCTCCTCTTGCCCCCAAGCACTCACAGCATCAGAGTCTTCTCCAATGAGTCAACTCTTCACATGAGGTGGCCAAAATACTGGAGTTTCAGCTTTAGCATCATTCCTTCCAAAGAAATCCCAGGGCTGATCTCCTTCAGAATGGACTGGTTGGATCTCCTTGCACTCCAAGGGACTCTCAAGAGTCTTCTCCAATACCACCACAGTTCAAAAGCATCAATTCTTCGGCGCTCAGCCTTCTTCACAGTCCAATTCTCACATCCATATTTCATACTAATTTGAGACTTGTATTATAAAATGCTTTTCTCAGTACCTATAACATTTCTTTTTCCTTGGTCATATGACCATATCATGACATTTCATAATAAACGAAATTAATGAAGTTTGATTAGTTATAGAGATTTAACTAAACAATAATATGGAAGGTTAATATGACTATATTTCAGCAAGTAAAACAATTTATGAATAATTGCCATTGTCTATGAGGAGCAACCTGGCCCCAAGAATTTTACTTAGATGCATTTGGAAGGCATAGCTTCTTTTCTTTCCAGTCTTTTAGTTAAATATTAAAATTCAGATTATCTATCTTATTTCCTGATACTCCACACAACTTTTTTTCCAGCTTCCCAGATATTTATATAATTTTCTCGTATCTTTTAAAGTTCTCTTTATTTTGATTTCTCTAATAACCAGACTAGGAGATGACATTTGCTCCCTGTAGGCATTGGTCTGTTTCGCAGTAAAATCTGTTTGCAGTAATATCCTAAATGTACATATGGTATGATTTAGCACATGCATCAAGTCATAACTAAACAAATCACACCAGTATCATTCATTATGGGCACAATCTCAAAACAACTTAATTATCTATCAACAGAAAAGTTAGACCATAAACTACAGAATGTTCACAGCATTAACATTCTGCATAGAATTTTATTAGGCAATGAAAACCAACAAACCACAGCTAGCCTCACAACACAGATGAATACAAATACTGAATAAGCATAGACAGACAAAAGTATACATATTCTATGTTACCACTACAAAGTGCTTGAAAATGACAAACTAAAATACAATATTTAGGGATGCATGAATGGTAAGGTTATTCATTTTAAGATGTGGATGTTAATATCATAAGTGATAAGTTGGTTACCTTCAGAAATATTTAGTAATGATAGAGATGGGGCAAGAGGGAGTACTTCTGAAATGTCATCAGTGCTTAATTTCTCCACCTGAAGCTGTGGTTTCACATGTATATTCACTTAGTGATAATTTATTGAGGTGCTCATTCATGTTTTATGCAGTTTTCTATTTGCATTGAATGTTTTAGAATTTTAAACAAACTGTGGCATGGAAGCATATAGCTTCAATTACAGACTCCAATGTAATCATCCTCTCTCTCACTCTCCTTCTCTTCTCCCTCTCCAATTGTTTTGTCAATTTCCCCAATCATGACATCAAAGAGATAGATGACTTCTAAACTCATCTCTAGTCCTAGTATTTTCTGATTCTAATTTGCTGATAATTTGTAAGATATTTTTCTGTAAAAAAATTATTGTTTTTTTCCTAAAAGACACATTTTTTTTTTCAATTTCATCTCTTGGTTTTTATGCTTCTAGGGGAGTGATCAACCACCCTGTCAGCTTGCTTGACTTTTGGTGAGATAATGAATGGCAATGGTGAAGGAGAAAAACCATTTACTTTGTTGTCTTCTAACAAATGTCAGTTGAAACAGAAAGTGATAGTTAATGAAGGAAGGTTGTCCTTACCATCCAATCCCCTAAATGTAACAGGACTTCTGAAGGAGAAAGTGGGGACAAGGGTAAAAATTCATAAAGTATTTTTTTTTAATGGTTAACCAAAAACAGATAAGGACATAGAGTTTTACATTTGGCTTCATTAAATTTTTTGAGATGAACAGAGGCTCTAGATTTATTAGGGATCCTGTTGCCATTTGAAAAAGAAAGATAATTAAACAGACAGGGAGCCATCAAGGGAAAGTTAGAGTATTCTGAGGTCACCATTCACCTTGAGGAAGAGCCACAGTCTGAGCACCATTCTGTCTTGGAGGCTTGACACCTGAATTGTCAGCATTCAGAGTGGTTCCATTTCCCAGGACAGACACACATTAAAGCATCTCTCAGAAGCTGGCATTTCAAAACCAGAAAGCTCTGATTTCCTTCTATTGAGAATTTCAATTGTCAAATAGACCAAATGAACACTTCCACAGGTGCCAGCTGCAAAATACAAATATCAGCAGGTTGACTTAGAGGTTTCTTTCAGTTGTGCTTCTTTGAGACCTCCACTGACCTTGGCAATAAGTGGACCAGCTTCGTGGGGAATGTTTGGAGTTACTTTCGCTTAGTGCTTGCTTTTGAACCCTCCTGTTTCTTTGCACCCCTTGTCTTGACAGTCTCTTACTACATAGTTCAGTTCAGTCACTAGGTCATGTCTGACTCTTTCCAGCCCCATGAACCACAGCATGCCAGGCCTCCCTGTCCATCACCAACACCCGGAGTTTAGATAAACTCATGTTTGTTGAGTCGGTGATGCCATCCAACCATCTCATCCTCTGTCATCCCCCTCTTCTCCTGCCCTCAGTCTTTCCCAGCATCAGGGTCTTTTCAATGAGTCAGCTCTTCGCATCAGGTGGCCAAAATATTGGAGTTTCAGCTTCAACATCAGTCCTTCCAATGAACACCCAGTATTGATCACCTTTAGGATAGACTGATTGGATCTCCTTGTAGTCCAAGGGACTCTCAAGAGTCTCCTCCAACACCACAGTTCAAAAGTATCAATTCTTCAGCGCTCAGCTTTCTTTATAGTCCAACTCTCACATCCATACATGACTACTGAAAAAACCATAGCTTTGACTAGACGGACCTTTGTTGGCAAAGTAATGTCCCTGATTTTTAATATGCTGTCTAGGTTGGTCATAACTTTCCTTCTAAGGAGTAAGCATTTTTTAATTTCATGGCTGTAATCACCATCTTCCCACACAGGTACAGTGCAATTGAACAAGCTTCTGGATCCAAATCACAGTCATATACTGATCTTGCTCCCTCACATTCCTCACTATCAGGATTGGACTTACGTCATACCTTTATAGCAGTGTTTTACTCAGCTCTGGCTGCTGTAATAGTATATCAGGCATCCCAAAAAAAAACAGGGATTTTTATTTTCTCACATTCTGGAGGCTGGAAGTCCAAGATCAAAGAGCCAGCATGGACGGGTGCTAGTGAGAGCTCAATTTTTGACTTATAGTCAGCCATTTATTGAGGTGTGCTCACATAGAGAGAGGAGCATTCTGGTCTTTCTTCCTCTTCTTATAAGGGCACAAATCTCCAAGCCAGATTTCAGCAGTATGTGAACCATGAATTTCCAGATGTTCGAGCTGGTTTAGAAAAGGCAGAGGAACCAGAGATCAAAATGCCAACATCCACTGGATCATGGAAAAAGCAAGAGAGTTTCAGAAAAACATCTATTTCTGCTTTATTAACTATGCCAAAGCCTTTGACCATGTGGATCACAACAAACTGTGGAAAATTTTAAAAGAGATGGGAATACCAGGCCACCTGACCTACCTCTTGAGAAACCTATATGCAGGTCAGGAGGCAACAGTTAGAACTGGACATGGAACAACAGACTGGTTCTAAATAGAAAAAGGAATACATCAAGGCTGTATATTGTCACCCGGCTTATTTAACTTATATTCAGTGTACATCATGAGAAATGCTGAGCTGGAGGAAGCACAAGCTGGAATCAAGATTACTGGGAGAAATATCAATAATCTCAGATATGTAGTTGACTCATTGGAGAAGACTCTGATGCTGGGAGGGATTGAGGGCAGGAGGAGAAGGGGACGACAGAGGATGAGATGGCTGGATGGCATCACTGACTCGATGAATGTGAGTCTGAGTGACCTCCGAGAGCTGGTGATGGATAGGGAGGCCTGGCGTGCTGCGGTTCATGGGGTCGCAAAGAGTCGGACACGACTGAGCGACTGATCTGATCTGATCTGATCTGATGCAGATGACACTACCCTTATGGCAGAAAGTGAAGAAGAACTAAAGAGCCTCTTGATGAAAGTGAAAGAGGAGAGTGAAAAAATTGGGTTAAAGCTCAACATTCAGAAAACGAAGATCATGGCATCCGGTCCCATCACTTCATGGCAAATAGATGGGAAACAGTGGAAACAGTGTCAGACTTCATTTTTCTGGGCTCCAAAATCACTGCAGATGGTGATTACAGCCATGAAATTAAAAGACAAGTCACTTTAGTCGTGTCCGACTCTGTGCGACCCCAGAGAGGGCAGCCCACCAGGCTCCCCCATCCCTGGGATTCTCCAGGCAAGAACACTGGAGTGGGTTGCCATTTCCTTCTCCAATGACCAACCTAGACAGCATATTAAAAAGCAAAGTAATGTTGACATTACTTTGCCAACAAAGGTCCATCTAGTCAAGGCTATGGTTTTTCCAGTAGTCATGTATGGATGTGAGAGTTGGACTATAAAGAAAGCTGAGCGCTGAAGAATTGATGCTTTTGAAATGTGGTGTTGGAGAAGACTCTTGAGAGTCCCTTGGACTCCAAGGAGATCCAACCAGTCCATCCTAAAGGCGATCAGTACTGGGTGTTCATTGGAAGGACTGATGTTGAAGCTGAAACTCCAATATTTTGGCCACCTGATGCGAAGAGCTGACTCATTGAAAAGACCCTGATGCTGGGAAAGATTGAGGGCAGGAGAACAGGGGGACAACAGAGGATGAGATGGTTGGATGGCATTACTGACTCGATGGACATGGGTTTGAGTGGACTCCGGGTGTTGGTGATGGACAGAGAGGCCTTGCGTGCTGAAGTTCATAGGGTCTCAAAGAGTAGGACACGATTGAGCAACTGAACTGAACTGATTCCCTTTTCATGGGCGCTCCAATCTCATTACCTCATCTAACCTTAATTATTTCCCAAAGGCTCTGTCTCTAAATATCATCACCTTGGGGATTAGGGATTCCACACGTGAATTTTGGGGAAATATGACTCAATACACAGCAAGTAGATTAATTTTCAGAAGTCCCCAGAAATGGGGGTAAAAGACACCTTAACTAGTGCCACCTCTTCCTAACCATGGCTTTTCCCTGCAATTGAACTGAGGTGTATGATGGGAATGCAGCTTATCTCCAGGAGACAGAAGCTTCAGCCTTGATCCTGACATTTTACAAAGAAATGGTTTTTCTTAAAGAACTGTCAGGGAGTCTCGTTTCTTTCTCTCAGCTTGAGCTGCAGATGAGATCTTGGTCTATAGATTCATTTAGGAGCCACTCCTAGGGAAGAAGCCTGAAGTCTTTCTCAACTGCACCCAAAGACAAAATAAGAGACCATTTTACTCAATGGAGATGCTACCCTAGTGATGTTACCCTAGGTCTGTGTGTGAGCAGCCAGTGCCAGCCACAGAGATGCTCTTGACCTCCCACAGGGAAAGGGTACTGGAGAGGAGAAGTGGAGGAAAAGAATTCATAGATGTTTCCAAATTGTGGCCCATGGTGAACTGAGAGAGGAGGGATGGTACAGGGAAACATTTCAGAACCTCCAGGATAGAGGGTTATGGCAACACTGAGCCTTGATACTTAAGCCTTTCTGGGTCAAGAAGGCCAGAGTGGTGTCATGAAATAAGTTCAATCTTAGGGCAACCTCTCTAAGACTTGCTTTTCTCATCTGAGACCAATACTGCTATTTTATAGATAGTAGGCAGAATGGGGTCATTTTCATTACTTTTCAACTTCTGGTATGTTAAAAAATACCAAATAGGCTTACACAAATTATGTTACCTTTCAATAATTTACATGTAACAAATTTTCTCTTTCTCTGGTCCCATTCCCCTCAGTATAGTCAACCTTCAACAGGGTTATATGTATACCTTCTAACAAACAACAGGCAAATCAAGAACATGTGCTTGTCTTTGATTCAAATTCATGTTCACAACACCTAGAACATATGCAGGGCATAGTCAATAAAATTAGGGTTGTCAAATGTAACAAATGAAAATACAAGATGCTCAGTTAACTTTGATTTCAATGTTAAACCTTTAAAAGTATATTTCATGCAATATATGGTACATATGTATACTAAAAAATCACTGTTTTTTAAATTTAAATTTAACTAAACAAGGCATTGTTTATTTTACCTAGCTATCCTAAATATTTATTTTAAAAAGAATAAATAAATGATTTTATGTGTATATTCATTTGACCATGTGGATTACAACAAACTGTGGAAAATTCTTAAGAGATGGGAATGCCAGATCACCTTACCAGTCTCCTGAGAAGGAGCTCAAGAAGCAATAGTCAGAATCAGACATGGAACAATGGACTGGTTCAAAATTGACAAAGGAGTATGACAAGGCTGTATATCGTCACCCTACTTATTTAATTTGCATGCAGAACACATCATGTAAAATACCAGGCTGGATGAATCACAAGTTGGAATCAAGATTGCTGGGAGAAATATCAACAGCCTCAGATATGCAGATGATATCACTCTAATGACAGAAAGTGAAGAAGAACTAAAGAGTCTCTTGATGAGGGTCAAAAAGCAGAAAAAACAAACAAACAAACAAACAAAAAAAAAACCTGGCTTGAAACTCAACATTCAAAAAACTAAGAACATGGCATCTGATTCCATTACTTCATGGCAAATAGATGTGGAAAAAGTGGAAACAGTGACAGATTTTATTTTCTTGGGCTCCAAAATCACTGTGAATGGTGACTGTAGCTATGAAATTAAAAGATGCTTGCTCCTTGGAAGCTGACAAACCTAGACAGTGTATTTAAAGCAGAGACATCACTTAGTGAACAAAGGTCTATGTATTCAGAGTTATGGCTTTTCTAGTAGTCATGTATGAATGTGAGAGTTGGACCATAAAGAAGGCTTAACATCAAAGAATTGATACTTTTGAGTTGTGGTGCTATAGAAGACTCTTGAGAGTCCCTTGGACAGCAAGGATATCAAACTAGTCAATCCTAAAGAAAATAAACCCTAAATATTGATTGAAATGACTGATGCTGAAGCTGAAGCTCCAGTACTTTGGCCACCTGATGCAAAGAGCCTATTCATTGAAAAAGACCCTGATGCTGGGAAAGATTGAGCCAGGAGGAGAAAGGGTGGATTGAGGATGAGATGGTTGAATGATATCATCGACACAACAGACATGAGTTTGAGGAAACTCCAAGAGATAGTGAAGGACAGGAAAGCCTGGCATGCTGCAGTTCATGGAGTCTCAGAGTCAGACATGACTTAGTGACTGAACACAGTATATTCATTTATGCATTCATTGATGTTGAGTTTTTAATAGTTTGGTTTCCTCTCCTTACCTTTTCATATTTTAAACTAAGTCTTCCCTATGAGGTTCAGCTTTAATACGTCTTTCTCAATGTCTGCTACAAGGTCCCAGTCTCTCAATTTTATGACAGTTTTATTTTTATTATGTAATTTGTATTTATCAGTTATTATTATTCATAAATATGTATCTTTTATATTATATGACCATTGAGATTACAAATGGACACAATATATGCTTTGATTTTTTTGTAGTGAAGAAATGTGCTCAATTTTTTCTAATCCACTGATCTCTATGACTATAAATTCCTAAGTACATTGTAGAAAATATCAAACAATGAAAATGCTGATCATAATTGTCTTTTAATTTTGCAGCTGACTGCACCCTCATAGCCTTCTGGTTTATTTGGAGAAAGATATTCACAAACAGAAATATAGACTTAAAAGAAAGCTTGCTTGAAATACAGAGCCAGAATTTTATTATAAGACAAGAATGGAGCATGTGCCATGAGAGACAGTCCCACCACACAAGGAGAGAAGATAGGAATCCCAAAAGGATTCATTCAACTTCCATAAATAGAAGTTGTATGAGGGATCTTTGAAAGGTAGGAGAGTGAGTATAATAACTGTGTCCTTAAAAGGGGACCACATACACAATCGGACTCTAGATATCTTTGAAAGTAAGGGTGGTGAAATAGAAAAAGCATTTATAAACCCTCAGAGTGATTGAAGAAGAATCCTAGAATCCCTGGGGGAAGTGTTTTGTTTCATTTCTATATCCAGCCTGGGGCAGGAATAAGGCTGGTAACAATGAAAATTATCCCCACCCCAGTACTCTTGCCTGGAAAATCCCATGGACGGAGGACCCTTAGTGGGCTGCAGTCCATGGGGTCACTAAGTGTCCGACACGACTGAGCGACTTCACTTTCACTTTCCACTTTTATGCATTGGAGAAGGAAATGGCAACCCACTCCAGTGTTCTTGCCTGGAGAATCCCAGGGACGGGGGAGCCTGATGGCCTGCCGTCTGTGGGATCGCACAGAGTCGGACACGACTGAAGTGACTTAGCAGTAGCAGCAGTACCTGCTTTCATGAGGCTCTTGTTCTAGTAAGAGAATAAACTCCCAAATAGTGTGAATAGTGTGTGAAGTTGCTCAGTCGTGTCCGACTCTTTGCGACCCTATGGACTGTAGCCTACCAGGCTCCTCTGTTCATGGTAGGCTACAGTCCATAGGGTCGCAAATAAGCAAGTGACAAATAGATGAACATCATTTTAACGTGATGTACACTTTGTTGTACAAATGAATCATGATGATTAGGAGGATGATCATGAGGATGAGGAGAAATGAGTTTTGTTTTTTTTTTAAGGGGTCAAATTTAAGCTAAAAACCTGATAGAAGTGAGTGAAGTTAAAGGAAGATTTGCAAGAAAGTACAGCAGTTGCAAAGGTACTGGAGCAGGATTATTCTTAGACACTTGCTGCTACTGCTGCTGCTAAAAGTCGCTTCAGTCATGTCCGACTCTGTGCAACCACATAGACAGCAGCCCACCAGGCTTCCTCATCTCTGGGATTCTCCAGGCAATATCACTGGAGTGGATTGCCATTTCCTTCTCCAATGCATGAAAGTAAAAAGTGAAAGTGAAGTCGTTCAGTCGTGTCCAACTCTTAGCAACCCCATCGACTGCAGTCTACCAGGCTCCTCCGTCCATCAAAAAGACCAGGGCAGGTGGTACAGAACAAGTGGTGAGAAAAGGGGCGAGGGATAAGAGATGAAGCAAAATAGATAAACTGGAGTAAATTACTTGTGATTAATTTTCTTATTGTAATGGGAAAAAAACTGCCAGATTTTGAAGGGAGGAAGTGAGTTGTCTTATTTGCATTTCTAAAATGTCACATTTTCTAGAATATAGAGTGAGGCACAATGTGAAAAGAGCCCATTTTGGAGGCTATTTTCATAACCCAAATGAAAGAAAATGTGGATTGTAGGAGTAGGTTGGAAACAGTGAAGTTGGTGAATAATGTATTCGAGATATATTTTGAAAATGGAGCCAATAAGACTTGCTTTTGGATCAAAGAGGTATGAAACTGGACAACCAAATGAAAATGATATCATTAACCAAGATGTAGGGAAAGGGGATTTGTGGAGAAGAGGGACTAAGTGGATGAAACCAATAAAATGTCTAAAAGGAGCTGTTGAGTAATTACTTGGAAAATGAGCCTAAGGCTCAGAGAAGTAGTCAAGCTAGTGATAAAATCTGGTAGTCATTAGAACATTATTGGAGAAGGCAATGGAACCCCACTCCAGTACTCTTGCCTGGAAAATCCCATGGACGGAGGAGCCTGATGGGCTACAGTCGGACACGACTGAGCAACTTCACTTTCACTTCTCACTTTCATGCATTGGAGAAGGAAATGGCAACCCACTCCAGTGTTCTTGCCTGGAGAATCCTGGGGATGGGGTAGCCTGGTGGGCTGCCATCTGTAGGGTCGCACAGAGTCGGACACGACTGAAGCAGCTTAGCAGAAGCAGCAGCAGAGCATTGTTGATTTATAAAGACATGAAATTAGATCAAATCACCCAAGGAATATATGCCAATAGCAAAGAGAAGAGCTGACCCTTAGTACCTTCATCAGACAGCAGATGCAGGAAAATGAATGTGGGAAGATCATGGGATTTAAAGATGCATTAAAAGAATGATTAGCAAGATAGAAAATGGAATATTCCATTAAAGAAATTGAGACCACTATGGCAGAGATGAACAGTTAAATACTAGAAACCTCAATGTATTGGAAGTCTATGTGTTTTTGAAAGTTGCTGAAGTAGAAATATTATAAAGGGTGAACTGGAAATAAAGGTTGTCATTACTATTCAGTTGCTAAGTCATATCTGACTCTGTGACCCCATGGACTGCAGCACACCAGGCTTCCCTGTCCTTCACTATTTTCTGGAGTTTGCTGAAATTCAGGAAATCTAAGTGATGGAGCTCAAAAAAATGAGTGCCTAAAATTGATATTTTGAGGTGGCTTAGATAATGGTGATGGCAAGTCTTTGTGACATTTCTAAGGAATTGAATAGTTAAGGTCGCATAGAGAAAAAGTTATAAATGAGAAAATCAAGGCGTTTGATGAACTGTCCTCCGGATTTTGTAGCTACCACGAGTAACTTAATGAGCTCCCACCATAATAACGTTTTATATATAACATAAAATAGCAAATTTTCTTAAAATAATTTGAAATATTTCTTAAATTATTTTTATATACAGTTTTATTATTTTATATAGGGTTGGCATTTTCTCAGATGTCATTTAATAAAATAGTTTTATCTTTTTTGATAACATCTGATTGTTTGAAATAATAGAAACTGAGTAGACCTATGTAGAGACTTACTAGTGAAAAAATCCCCATAACATCTGCTTACTGATGATTAAGAAAAAGACTGTGTCAATAACTGTGGCCTCCTAGGCCAACCATGAGTTGACACTGCTGCTGCTACTGCTGCTAAGTCGCTTCAGTCGTGTCCGACTCTGTGCAATCCCATAGACGGCAGCCCACCAGGCTTCCCTGTCCCTGGGATTTTCCAGGCAAGAGTACTGGGAGTGGGGTGCCATTGCCTTCTCCAGGGGATGATTTAGTATATGTTTAATTTTCTCAGGGCCTATGACCCTAGTCCCTTCTGATATGATTAGGCCCAGATATCTAACCGATTGTTGACACAGCTGAGCCTTTTCTCTTGATGCCTTGTAACCACAGCCTGCCAGAAAATTTAAGAAATCTTCTGAGGCTCACGAACAAGCTTCCTCTGTCTCAGCACAGAGCAAAATATTATCTACATATTGTAACACCACCGCTTTAGAGTTATTAAAGTTTTGTAGATCCCATGACAAACTTTGTCCAAATAAGTGAGGACTGTAATGAAATCCCTGAGGCAAAACTGTCCAGGTTAACTGAGAAGCGGGCTGCGTAGGGTCTTCAAAGGCAAATAGAATTGACTTTCTTCTGCCAAAGGCACTGAATATAAGGCATCTTTCAAATCGACTACTGAGAAATATTTGGCTCATTCAGGAATTTCAGACAATAGAGTATAAGGATTAGGCACCATGAGGTGTAAAGGAACTACAGCCTCATTTATTACTCATAAATCTTGAACTAGTCTCCATTTACCATTTAATTTCTTTATACCCAAATTAGGAGTATTGCAAGGACTGTTACAGGGAATTAATAGTCCCTGCTCCTTTAAATTTTTGATGATGGGTTTTAACCCTTCCTTAACCTCAGGTTTCAGTGGATACTGCTTCTTATGTGGGAATACATGCGGGTCTTTGAGCTTAACAACTACAGGAATAGTATTTTGTGCTTGACCCACAGATTTTCCATCAGCCCATACTCTAGGATTTACATTTTGTTCAACTAAAGGGAGAGAAAGGGAGGGCTCCATATTCATGAAAACAGAGGCATGGACCTTGCTCAGTATATCCCTTCCCAAAAGGGGTGAGGGAGATTCTGGCACGATCATAAACTCGTGTGAAAACAGCACAGAATCCCAGTTGCAAGATAAAGAATAACTGAAATAATACCTTTTGACTGGTCCAGACAGTCCCATTACGGAAGCAAATTGGGAAGAAAGTGGGCCAGGGGCTTCGGTAAGCACAGAATAAGTTGCCCCAGTATCTAAAAGGAAATCGACGGATTGGCCCCTCACAATTATTAATACCTAGGGTTCCTCAGGTGTAATTAGGACGGGAGCTTGTGTGGGGACCCCCGGGCACCTTCAGTCCTGATTGTCTTGAGAGTCTGACCCCGGAGTCCAACACTTCTGGGGGCAGTCTCTCTTCCAGTGTGGTCCTTTGCAAACCGGACATGGAGCCAGGGGCGGCTTCACAAGCCCCAGCAATTCACGATTAGAAAAACAGAGGAATGCAGAAACAAAGATAGATCAACCAGGCAGGGACATAACCATAACTTAGTAAATCATTCCCAAAGGCTCACAGTTCTGTCTCAAAGGCAAAGACAGCTTCCAATGCACACTCTTCCGCTGTTGTGTGGAAACCAGACCCCAACAAGACAAAGAATAGCTATCATGAGCACATATCCACCAGACTGCCTGGAACCTGAAGACTGATAAGGCTGACCCTATGACCTCACCTGGTTACCTCACCACCCACTAATCAAATTGTACATTAGCTGATCATGTTCCCCACAACTTTCTCCTTTGCTTTGTCTCTAAAAACACATCCCTAGAAGCCACTGAGGGGTTCAACACTTTTAAATCTGAGCTGTCCATTCTCCTTGTTTGGCACCCTGCAATAAACACTGTAATTTTCTTTGCCTACAAGCTGGTATTAGTAGATTGACTTTGCTGTGCAGCAAGCTAGCAGACCAAATTTTGGATTGAAAACATAACTGTTGAACCTAGAGATTGTATCTTATTTTCATTGCTTCCCAGATTTTCTATATGACCCAGCTTCTTACACTAAATTTAGAGGAGCCACAATATTGAGATTAAGTATAATTTGATCATCATAACTAGTATAGGCTCATATATGAGAGATTCCCCATGAAGGATAAATGTTGATACATCAGATCAGATCAGATCAGTCTCTCAGTTGTGTCTGACTCTTTGCAACCCCGTGAATCGCAGCATGCCAGGCCTCCCTGTCCATCACCAACTCCTGGAGTTCACTCAGACTCACATCCATCAAGTCAGTGATACCATCCAGCCATCTCATCCTCTGTCGTCCCCTTCTCCTCCTGCCCCCAATCCCTCCCAGCATCAGAGACTTCTCCAATGAGTCAACTCTTCGCATGAGGTGGCAAAAGACTAGAATTTCAGCTTTAGCATCATTCCTTCCAAAGAAATCCCAGGGCTGATCTCCTTCAGAATGGACTGGTTGGATCTCCTTGCAGTCCAAGGGACTCTCAAGAGTCTTTTCCAACACCACAGTTCAAAAGCATTAATTCTTTGGTGCTCAGCCTTCTTCACAGTCCAACTCTCACAACCATACATCACTAAGATGGAAATAAGAAGGTCAAGTCTGAGCCCTGATATCAAGGAAGACTTCAAAATGTTGACTTTGTTATCTGAGAAATCTAATATGATGGTTAGAACATATCAACAGGAATTGTCTGGTTCCATTTTGGTTGGTGATCCTTTGGGTTGAAATAGCTATCTAGCCTACTGTTAATAAGAAAAAGTTAAAGAAAAAAACAAGGTTCATCTACAAGTACAAGGAACTGGTAAGAACCAGAATAACTGGTGGTAAACCAGGTGGGCATTTTTAGCTTGTGGTTAGGCCTTGTCATAAGTTCTGGATAGAACAAATCAGAAATGAGAAAGAGTCAACTGTTTACTTCAGAATTAAGGGGAAGACTGTACTTCTTTGCTCAGAGTAGGTTTATGAGACCTTGAACTTAAGATACCAATAGAATTTCCAGATTCCATTTTCTCTTGGAGTAAGTAATTGGACCCATGATTAGTTAACACTGGTGTAGATACCAATGAATATTGGTATTGGATATTGGATGTTAGATACCAACATTTCTTTAGTTTTCTTTCGTTATATATCTTAAACCTCAACTCATTTCACCAGAATATATGTTTTATATAAAACCTTATCTATAAAGCTTAGGAGATAAAAACTCAATGGTAGAAGCTAGTCTCTGATCTCAAGGAGCTGAGAGTAACATATATGCACACAAAAAATCACTTTTTATTCTAAATCCAGTGAATGATCTGTACTAAGTCCAAAATCAGACATATCACTTTGGAGGTTGGAAGAGGTATCAAGTCACAGCTGAACAAAGTGGACACAGAAAGATTCCAGAAGAAGGCTCAGTCAGACAACCATAGCTTTCAGCCATCATTCATGGTACTTCTGCTGTTTTCTTATATTTTCTGTCTTTTTCCAAAATCATCTATCTATGTTTACCTGCTTATCCTTTCCAATAGACTTTAAAAACACATTTTTACATTTGGAAGATGCTAAGTAGAGTCTGAAAATATTGCTGTTATTTTCGGCACTAGTGTTCTAATAGTTCTTATTTCTACATCAGGTTTTATTGCATCAGCTCAAAATTCCAGAACAGCATTAGAGGCTAATCGTGAAGAAGAGTAGCATTGTTTTGTTTCTAATTCGAACTGGAAAACTATTTGTTATGTATTTTAGCAGGTGAGTATGAGACTGAATATAATTATAAATATTCCTTGTGTCCAGAAACTATCCGTTAGTTTGTTAAAGAATTCCCTTTAAATGAAAGAAAGATTAAAAAATAGAAAGAAAGTAAGATTCCAGGAGGAGAGAGTATCTGAAGACATTTTCTCAGGAGATAGAAGAGAACAGAAGAAAAAAAAGAAAAAGGAAGAATGGAGTTAAAGTTTTGGTGGAAACAGATGCCAAAACCTACTGGAATGTTGGCATAAACAACTATAGGCTCTCTTGTTCAGAAATTCTCCTACTCCTACCTGTGGACCTATGGGTAGCTTTTTCCTACTTATAATTCCTTGCTCTGCTGACAGTTTCATGTTCAGGAACCACATCCAACTATGCAGAATGGCATGTGCAGGCTCTGTCCAGATTCCTATAGTATGGTAAAAGTTACAGAATGGTGATGGAAATAACATGCAAACTCAGATGAAATAATACGAGGTTGTCTTTCCATTCTGTTCAGTGCATAGACAATAGTTCATATTCTCCTTCCTCTAGAATACTGGTCCTGTGGAGCTTGCAAAACCTAACAGAGAGAAAAAAGACAAGATGGTTAGCATTAACAGTAGTTCTGGAAGAGTACAATAGAAGAGTTTGTCTTTGAGGTTCACTCCCTTGAGGGGAAGGATTGCTGCCAATATCTCTTCCTCTAGTCACTGGACCTGAAGTGTACCCCCTTCCCCTATCTTCCACCCTTGCTCCATGAAGGAGACAATCAGATGAATCTGAATGACTGTTTCTTTCAACTTTTTCCACCCAATCAAGGCCAGCCTTCTTAACCTCCTAGAATAGGTCAATCTATTTGCTACTTCAGCACCTTTCCTTGTTTTTGTTCCTCTTCCCAAAACATCCTTCCCAGTGCTCTTTGCTTGTCCTCCAACTTCTACTCATTTTCTAATCTTGCTCTTGATCTCAGCCTCCAAGTCACTTCTGAATAGGGGAACTTTGCAATTATTATAAGATAACTCTATATTAACCTTTATCCCAGCACAATTTTTTTTTCTCTAATTAACTCCTAGCACTGATTTAATTGTTTACTTGTCTGTGGTCTTTCTAACCAACTGAAATGCCATGTCCCTAAGGAATTTGATCATGTTAGTACCCCATCTGGAACAGTGTCTGGCACAAAGTTCATAAATAATACATAATTTTTTGATGAATAATTTCATTTAAAAAAGTTTTTAGTGATGTTATAACTACACTCCAACTCAACTTTTTCCAAGGCAGAAACTTTTCCTCACTCTAGAACCCAGCCACTCTGTTCTATTCACAGCTGAATTCCACATTCTATAAGAAATCTCAGTAATTTGAAGTGTGATTTCACAATTCCTTCCTTCATCCTTTAACACAGTTTCTTCTTCCATTTCACTTCACATATATCCACCCCCAGAGAAATCTTAAAATATCAGAAAAGTTACACGCCATTTCCTTTTAAAGTTAAAATTCATGTCATCTGTGACAGTGATGATAGAAGTTCACACTTTTAGATGAGAGCCTCCAAATCATTAGTGATCCACACTGAAATGGTTTGAAACTCTCCTCTACATTATTTGCCTGAAAAGAATAAAGAAAAAGCAAAGACACAATGAAAACCCTTCCCTTTTAGATATTTGGTATCTATGCATGCCAACCCAGGGATTGAACCCAGGTCTCCTGCATTGCAGACTGAGCCACCAGGGAAGCCTGTTTTGTTCTTTTTATTTTAAGATAAAAACTGTTTACCATATATTTAGTGTTCTGGGCTTTTCCATGTGACTTTTGGAACCAACATGGTATACTTTATCATGTATTTGTGGCAGTATGGAACTGAAACTCACAGAAATTCTCTAAATTTTTTTTATTTTAAATAATTTCAGTTTCCTTTCAATTTGAAACTGAGCCTATCTGACTCAAATACCTAGACCCTAAACTTAGACTAAACATCAGAACAACCTCAAATAGCCCATCTTGCCTTCTTCAAGTACTCTGGGATATAAATTCTATATAAATCACTCAGTAATGTGTATTCACATTGATAATATTTATGAATTTACAAAGTATACATCTGTGATCCCCTCCTTTACCTTAGCATGAAATGCAAAAACAAAAAAAAGAGCTCATTGCTTTTGCTGGCAATCATGTGCAACGTGGCTGAGTCCTCCCTAACCAAAAGTCAACATGTTCAACATCAATAATCTTTGGAGTCCCAAGAAAGAGACATTTCCACAGGTCAGTACACTTAACAGCAGAGTCTGCTATTGAGTGTGCATTTTGGTCACTGACAACATCTAAGCCCACAGGATATATTTAAATAAAGGTGAGATAAGCAAGGCTTCCATCTTTGTGTTACAAGATGGAATACAGGGAGTTTTGCTTAACTTCCTTAGTGATGCTAAGTTCAGCCTTTTCTAGGTGCTACACATATTCTCTTCCAATGACCTCCATCAGATGTTGAAGTCCAAAATTTTCTGGTCTTGGCACGCACATCCTCTCACTTTACACTGGATTTTTTTTTTTTTTTTAACCTGAAAACTATTCAATTGTATTCTAAAGTAGAGTGATCCAACTAAATTTTTCCCAGTGGGACTGAATTTAAAAAGCTGGGAGAGTGAGAACATAAGAAAACTCTTTTATTTTCAAGGAATGTTGGCTTTTTATTCTGGAGATGATGTGGAGGAAAAAAGAGACATACATTCTTTTGACATAATGAAGACAGCATTAAAAAATGATAAGGTATTGGAAAGCTTTTATTGGAATATAGTTGCTTTGTAATGTTGTATTAGTTGCTGCCATACAGCATCGTGAATCAGCCATATGTATGCATATACTCCCCTTACTCTTGAACCTCCCTCCCAGCCATCCCCATTCCACCCCTCTAGGTCATCACAGAGCACAGGTTGTGCTCCCTGTGTTATACAGCAGCTTCCCAGTGGCTGTTTTAACATGCCGGTGTATGTATGCCAGTGCTACTTTGTCAATTCGTCCTCCCACTCCTTCCCTCCCCATGTCCACAAATTCATTCTCTAGGTATGCAAATCTATTCCTGCCAGGCAAATAGGCTTATCAGTACCATTTTTCTAGATTCCATGCTGTTAAGTAGCTTCAATCGTGTCTGACTCTGCGTGACTCCATAGACGGCAGCCCACCAGGCTCCCCTATCCCTGGGATTCTCCAGGCAAGAACACTGGAGTGGGTTGCCATTTCCTTCTCCAGTGCATGAAAGTGAAAAGTGAAAGTGAAGTCGCTCAGTCATGTCCGACCCTCAGCGACCCCATGGACTGCAGCCCACCAGGCTCCTCCGTCCATGGGATTTTCCAGGCAAGAGTACTGGAGTGGGGTGCCATTGCCTTCTCCGCTAGATTCCATATATATGCATTAATATATGATATTTGTTTTTCTTACTGGATAATTCCACATTTTAGAAAAGATATGTATAAGAAATACATAGGAAGTAAAAAATAAATTATGAAATCTTTTATTAGAATGTTTAAAAACAAATTATTGATATATGTTTTAAATTTTGTATTGCATACCATTGATACAGTTTGCCTTCAAATTTTATCTATTATTAAATATTGTCAAATACTCTTCTTTCATTATCTTTATAATATCCTTGTGCTCAGTAATGATGATCTTTTTTATTTTTAATATCAGTAATTTGGGTCTTCTCTCATTTTTTTCTTGCTTAGCTTCACTTGTTATTCAGTTGCTCAGTTGCATCTGACTTTTTGTGACCTCATGGACTGCAGCATGCCAGGTTTCTCTGTCCTTCACCATCTCCCAGAGCTTTCTCTGACTCATGTCTATTGAGTCGGTGACATCCAACCATCCAACCATCTCATCTTCTGTTGTCCCCTTCTCCTCCTGCCTTCAATCTTTCCAAGAATGGGGGTCTTTTCCAATGAGTCAGCTCTTCACATCAGGTGGTCAAAGTACTGGAGCTTCAGCTTCAGCATCAATCATTCCAATGAATATTCAGGATTGATTTCCTTTAGGATTAACTGATTTGATCTCCTTGCAGTCCAAAGAACTCTCAAGAGTCTTCTCTTAACACCATAGTTCGAAAGCATCAATTCTTCAGCACTCAGCCTTTTTATGGTCCAACTCTCACATCCATACAGGACTACTGAGAAAATTTCACTAGAGGTTGATAAATTCAATAATCTTTTTAAGGAAACAAATCTCATTAATTTGTCTTTACTGTTTTCCTATCTAAACATTGATATCTAACCAAACTTTTCAAATTTATTTTCTTCTGTTTCTTTTATGCTTAGATTGCCCTTCGGCCTCAAGATTTCAGAACTTTCTTCTTCCTAATATATACATTTAAAACTTAATTTCTTTCTGAATCCTGCCTTCACAGCATTCCACATATTTTCACAAAATTTATTTTTATTTAGCTCTAGATAAGAATCTGCCTGCAATACAGGAGAGCCAGGTTTTATTTCTGGATTGCTAAGATCCCCTAGAGAAGGGAATGGAAACCCATTTCAGTGTTCTTGCCTAGAGAATTCCATGGACAGAGGAGCCTGGTGAACTGCTGTCCATGCAATTGCAAAGTATTGGACACTATTGAGCAAGTACCACACTCACATACAAACATTTTAAAATTATCTGAAGACTTCTTGGACCTGTGTTTTATTTAGAAGTAAGTTTTTAATTTCCATTTACTTGGAAAATTTCTGGTTATCTTTCAATTTTTCGTTTCTAATTTAATTTCACTGTGCTCTGAGAACATTCTTTATACTAATGACTTTCATTATTTTAAATTTGTTGAGGTGTGTTTTATAGTTAAAATGTGGTCCACCATGATGAATGGTCCAAATGAGCTTGAGAAGAATGTGTGTTCAGCAGTTGTTGGATAGAGTATTTGGTCAATTAGAAGTTAGTGAAGTGCTGCTCAAGTAATCTACATCATTATTAACCTGTCAGATTTATCTGTCAATAAACTGTGGAAAATTCTGAAAGAGATGGGAATACCAGACCACCTGATCTACCTCTTGAGAAATTTGTATGCAGGTCAGGAAGCAGCAGTTAGAACTGGACATGGAACAACAGACTGGTTCCAAATAGGAAAAGGAGTTCGTCAAGGCTGTATATTGTAACCCTGCTTATTTAACTTATATGCAGAGTACATCATGAGAAATGCTGGACTGGAAGAAACACAAGCTGGAATCAAGATTGCTGGGAGAAATATCAATAACCTCAGATATGCAGATGACAACACCCTTATAGCAGAAAGTGAAGAAGAACTAAAGAGCCTCTTGATGAAAGTGAAAGAGGAGAGTGAAAAAGTTGGCTTAAAGCTCAACATTCAGAAAATGAAGATCATGGCATCCAGTCCCATTACTTCGTGGGAAATAGATGGGTAAACAGTGGAAACAGTGTCAGACTTTATTTTGGGGGGCTCCAAAATCACTGCAGATGGTGAAATTAAAAGGCACTTACTCCTTGAAAGGAAAGTTATGACCAACCTAGATAGCATATTCAAAAGCAGAGACATTACTTTACCAAAAAAGGTTCGCCTAGTCAAGGCTATGGTTTTTCCTGTGGTCATGTATGGATGTGAGAGCTGGACTGTGAAGAAGGCTGAGCGCTGAAGAACTGATGCTTTTGAACTGTGGTGTTGAAGAAGACTCTTGAGAGTCCCTTGGACTGCAAGGAGATCCAACCGGTCCATTCTGAAGGAGATCAGCCCTGGGATTTCTTTGGAAGGAATGATGCTAAAGCTGAAACTCCAGTACTTTGGCCACCTCATGCGAAGAGTTGACTCATTGGAGAAGACTCTGATGCTGAGAGGGATTGGGGGCAGGAGGAGAAGGGGACAACAGAGGATGAGATGGCTGGATGGCATCACTGACTCGATGGACGTGAGTCTGGTTGAACTCCAGGAGTTGGTGATGGACAGGGAGGCCTGGCGTGCTGTGATACATGGGGTTGCAAAGAGTCGGACACGACTGAGCCACTGATCTGATCTGACTAACAGAGGGCCTTTATATTTTCAACTCTCATAGTGGATTTGTCAATTTCTCCTTTAAATTCTATCTAGTTTTGCATCATGCATTTTGGTATTCTCCCCTAAGATTCATACAAGGTGAGGATTTGAATGTATTTTTTTTTTTTTTTGAGGGAGGGAGAATTGATCTCTGATAATGTTTCTTATTCTTATGTTTGCTTAATCTTAATTAACATAGCTAATCCATTTTTTATTATTGTTATCTTTGTCTATATCTTTCATTTCAGCTTAAGTCTGTATATTTTAAGTTGATTTCTGCAAACAATCTATAGTTGAGCCTGTGTGTGTGTGTGCATTTGTGTATGCGTGTGTGTGATTTTCAAGTTCATTCAAGACAATTTACAATTTCTATGTTGTGAGGGTGTATTTAGACCATTCACAGTTAAAATCATTATTTATATGCTTGGATTTATATACATCATGCTTATAATTGTTTTCTATTCATTGCATTGCTCTTTGTTTCACTCTTTTTTCTACCTTTGCTGATTTTAATAAGTATTTTAAATATCTCCATTTAATTTTCCAAATGTATCAGTTATATTTCTTTTATAAAAATAAATTTCAATGACTTTGCCTTAGAGTATATAAAATACGTATTTTAAAAAATGTTAAAAAAATGTGAAAGTGTTAGTTGCTCAGTCATGTCAGACTCTTTGCAACCCCAAGGATTGCAGCTGCCAGGCTCCTCTGTCCATGAACTTCTCCAAGTGAGAATACTGAAGTGAGTAGTTTTCACTTTTCCAGGGGATCTTCCTGATACAGGCATTTAATTCAGGTCTCCTGCATTGCAGGCAGACTCTTTACTGTCTGAGCCACCAGGGAAGCCCGAAGAATGTAAGTCAACCTTCAAATAGTTGTATAGTATAATGCTTCGCATGAATGTGGTATCTGATAACAGTATCACAAGCTCCTTCCTCTTTCCAGCCACCTGTGTCATTGTGCCTTTCTCGTTACTTATCCCTGGAATCTACCTAATACATTGCTACTTTAACCAAACAACTGTGTTTTAGGTCAGTTAATCAATAAGAAAAATGAAAGATATTATCTTATCTTTATTTATTCATTCACTGAACTGTTTTCATGCAGATCTGAGTTTCTGAGCTATATCTGAGCTATATCTTTCTGAACCAAATCTTTTAACATTTCTTACAAGGAAGTTGTGCTGAATGAAATTTCTAAGCTTTTCTATGCTGAGAAATTATTTCTCTTTCACTTTCAGAGAATATAATTTTTTTGGTCAAAATTGTGAATTATATGCTGGTGACTTTTAAAGACTTCAAATATTCCACTCCAACACTCTTATTTGCATAGTGTCTGATGTAATTATTTTTCTTCTTTCTCTACAAGTAAAGCTTTCTTTTTTCCCCTATGATTTTCTTTAAGACTTGTTTTCTCCATATCTTTGTGTATTTTGAATAAGATTTACCTAGGTGTGTATTTTACATGTTTATATTTTGTTTAGTGACCTCTGAGTTTCAGGAGTCTGTGCTGTGATGTCAGTCATTTATTTTGGGAAGTTCTTGTCTATTGTTACTTCAACTATTTCATCTGCTTTATTCTTTCCTTTTGCTTCTGGTATTGAAATTATACCTTAGAAAAATTTTCACAGTGTTTATATGTATTTTTTTAAATTATTTTTATCTTCAAATTTCAGTTCGGATCTATTTTCAAGCTTATCGAGTCTTTCTTCAGTCGTGCTGAGTCTACTGATGAGCCCATCAAAGGGAATCTTCATCTGCATTGTTCTATTTTTGTTGTTGAAGGGTTTTTTTTAATGCTATTTTCTTAGAATGTCTAGTCTCATTAGTAGACTCATCACTTCTCTCTGCTTACATTATCCATCTGGTTGTCTACTTTTCCATTCTTTATTATATTAAACATAGTTATTTTAAATTCCTCATCTGGTAATTCCAACAATTGTGTCCTATCTGGGTCTAGTTCTGATGATTACTTTGTCTCTTCAGACTGTTCTCTTCTTCCCATGCCTTTTAGTTTGACATAAATTCTTGTTGAAAACTGGACATGTTGTATTAAGTAATAGGAAGTTAGTTAAATGGACTCTTAGCATATGGTTTTATGTTTATCTGGCTGACAGATGTGTTGGTTTGATGTATACTCTGGACATAGGAGCCAGAAACTTCATATTCCTCTCCTGTCTTCTTTTCTGTCTCTGTTGCAAACATTGATTTCCCTAAGTACTTGCCTCCAGAGTGAGAATACATCTTGAAGTTCTGTCATCTGTAATCCAGAATCATCTCTGACACTTCTCTTTTTCTTATATACACACCACACATGTCAGAACATCATACTGGCCTCATCTCGAACATACATCCAGTCTGATATTCCCTGTAGATACCTTAGTGTGATTACCAACATCTGCTACCTGTACTTTTACAACAACTTCTTAACAGGTTCCACGACTTTTTTTCCTTGTCCTTTGAGGCAGATATCTATTTGGCCTTCAGATCTACTCTCTGCCCTTTGCCTTACTGCTCTGTGCCTCAGGATCCTGAACTGGCTTACGCTCTGCTGTCCACTTGGCTCCACATGGCAAAGATCCCTGGAAGGAAGCCAGTGGGAAGGAAGACACTGTAGGGGCTTTTTAATCTTCTAGGACTGATGTAACAAATTAATCACAAATTGAGGACTTAAACAGAAATTTATTTTCTCACAATCTAGAGATCAGAAGTCCAAAATCAGTATTGTTGGGCCAAAGTGAAGATGTCAACAGGGCAATGCTTTCTCCAGAGGTGGTAGGGGAAAATTCTTCCCTGTCCTATTCCAGCTTCTGATGGCTGTCCTTGTGCCTCAGCTGTGGCAGCATCACTCCAATTTTCAAATTCCCCAGTCTTTCTCTCATAAGGACACTTCTGACTATACCTAGAACCCACAAGAATAGTCCAAGATAATTTTTCCATCTCAGTACTCTTAATGTAATCCTATTTGAAAGGACCATTTTTTTTTTCATATAATGTACCATTTACTTGTTCCAGGGATTAGGATCTGATATCTTTGATGACTATTTTCATTCTACAGGAGTGTCCTTCAGCCAAAGGTTATTGCTCTTATCAATGTTGCTTTTTCCATGCAACTCTCTTCTCCCTGGTTAGGAAGACTTCTAGAGAGGTCCTCCTGTCCCTATATCATCAGGTCTAAGAGTGACAATGTCTGCCACCAGCACCACCACTAACAAATTGTTGGAACTTTTACATGTCCTATGTCTTGGATTTTCCTAACCACACTAGTTACATTTTATTTTCCTTTAAATTACTGAGTTACATGTGCCATCTCTTTTCTCATAGAATCCTGACAGATAAAACCCTACAAGTAGTCTTAACATAAAAGTCAAAGTGATACTTTTCAAACTAAATTTATATATAGGGTGCCTCCTTACATTAAGATTAAAAGTCATTACACCAAGAGGAGCAGAAAAAGAAGAAAAAAACCCTTGAAAGTTAGTGGAAGGAAAGAAGTAATAAAGGCAAGAGTGAAAATAAATGAAATAAAGACTAAAAAAATTGAAAAGATAAATGATGCCAATAGGTGATTCTTTGAAAAGATGAACAAAATTGATAAACCTCTAGCTCAGGAAAAAGAGAGAGGGTCCAAATAAATAAAATTAAAAATTAAAGAGAAGAAATTACAACCAGCATCACAGAAATACAAAGAATATAAGAGATGAGTATAAAAAATACATATCAACAACATGGACAATATGGAAGAAATGGATAAACTTCTAGAAATATATAGTCTCCTAAGACTGAATCAGAAATATTAAATATGAATAGATAAATTACAAGTAATGAAACTGAATCAGTAATTTAAAAAAAAAAAAAAAAAACACTGACAAAAGTTCAGGACAAGATGACTTCATAGGTGAATCTTATCCAAAGAGTTAACATCAATCCTTCTCAAACTATTTCAAAAACTTGAAGAGGAAGGGACACTTGAAAACTCATTCTATAAGGCCAGCATCACTGATACCCAAACCACATAAATACACCACAAGTAAAGAAAATTACAGGCTAATATCACTAATGAACATAGATGTAAAAATCCTAAACAAAATATTAAGAAAATAAATTTGGCAATACATTAAAAGGATCGTACATCATTATCAAGTGGGGTTTATCTCAAGGACAAGAGGATAGCTCAATGTTATACACCTCAAATCAATGTTATATACCATGTTAACAAATTAAAAAATAAGAACTGTATGCTCATATCAATAAATTTAGGAAAAACTTCTGACAAAATTCAATATTCATTTATGATAACTCTCAACAAAGTAGATATAGAAAGGACATACCTCAACATAATAAAGGCTACATATAATAAACCAATAGCCAACATCATACTCAACAGTAAAAAACTGAAAACATTTTTTTCTAAAATCAGGAGCAAAATATGAATGACCATTCTCACCATTTTTATTCAACATAGTATTGGTGAATCCAAAGACATTCTTTTGAGAAACAGTTCTTTAACACTATCATTGCATAAATAATGGAGATCAACATCTAGGATTTGTTCTGGATAAATATTTGGTTCACAAACTCTCTACATCTAGTTTCTCCCATACCACATGGTCACAAGAGTGCTTGACTTTGGGGTAAGGAAAGAGGAAAACACACACACACACACACATACACACAACTCAAAGAACTTCCTTGGTGGCTCAGGCAGTAAAGAATCTGCCTGAAATGCAGGAGACACAGGCTTGATCCTTGGTTGGGAAGATCCCTTGGAGAAATGAATGGCTACCCATTCCAGTATTCTTGCCTGGAGAATTCCACAGATAGAGGAGCCTGGTGGGCTACAGTGCACAGAGTCGTAAAGAGTCAGACATGACTGAGCAACTAATACTTTTTATTACCTCAAAATATTATCCAGGTATATACAAATTAGAACCATATTCTTCAAGGTAACAACAACAAAAGGAATTTAAATGTAAATTGGCATTCCCGTTATTATCCAACGGTCACTTGTAGTTCAAAGTGGATACAGACTTTAGGATTCCTCAAGTTAAAATAATTTCCTGTAACTCTCACTTTATCAGCAGCCCCAGATCTCTGCTCCCACTTGTACCCAAGTTCTCCAAATAGGTAACTGCACAAAGTGCCTCTCGTTCTTTTCCATTTAACCCCTCCTCCTCTTACTCCAAAGAGAGTACTACTTTCACCACTCATCTAAAATCCCCCTTGTCTGGGTTGCCAGTGACACCCATGTGTCCAAGCACAACAGACCTCATTTCATTCTCATTTTGCTTGATGCTCAGCAACATTGATCACTGTTGACTTCTCCTTCCTTATTGAAGCTTTTCTATATCTTCTGTAGGCAACCAAAACAAAGGTGGCTAATTTCCCCAACTCTTTTACTTAGTGAGTAAAGACATATTATTAAAATTAACTATGAATATGAATACCAGACCACCTGATCTGCCTCTTGAGAAATCTGTATGCAGGTCAGGAAGCAACAGTTAGAACTGGTCATGGAACAACAGACTGGTTCCAAATAGGAAAAGGAGTACGTCAAGGCTGCATATTGTCACCATGTTTATTTAACTTATATGCAGAATACATCATGAGAAATGCTGGACTGGAAGAAACACAAGTTGGAATCAAGATTGCCGGGAGAAATATCAATAAACTCAGATATGCAGATGACACCACTCTTATGGCAGAAAGTGAAGAGGGGCTAAAAAGCCTCTTGATGAAAGTGAAAGTGGAAAGTGAAAAGGTTGGCTTAAAGCTCAACATTCAGAAAACGAAGATCATGGAATCTGGTCCCACCACTACATGGGAAATAAATGGAGAAACAGTGGAAACAGTGTCAGAATTTATTTTTCTAGGCTCCAAAATCACTGCAGATGGTGACTGCAGCCATGAAATTAAAAGACGCTTACTCCTTGGAAGGAAAGTTATGACCAACCTAGATAGCATATTCAAAAGCAGAGACATCACTTTGCCAACAAAGGTTCGCCTAGTCAAGGCTATGGTCTTTCCTGTGGTCATGTATGGATGTGAGAGCTGGACTGTGAAGAAGGCTGAGCGCCGAAGAATTGATGCTTTTGAACTGTGGTGTTGAAGAAGACTCTTGAGAGTCCCTTGGACTGCAAGGAGATCCAACCAGTCTATTCTGAAGGAAATCAATCAATGGCATGACTGACTTGATGGGTGTGAGTCTGAGTGACCTCCGGGAGTTGGTGATGGACAGGGAGGCCTGGCGTGCTGCGGTTCATGGGGTCGCAAAGAGTCGGACACGACTGAGTGACTGATCTGATCTGATGAATTAAAAATTATTTTTCCATCCTTCTTAAAACTGAAGGATTTATTTGTTCTATTCTTTATATTTTATTTGATATACCACTAACTTTAGCTGCCTTTGATCATGTATATGATCCTTGTAGCACATGTCTCATGACCATCTTAAGGAAAACCCCTTGCAACATCTATAGAGACAGGACTCTAGTCTGGGTTCAAATCTTATCTCTTCCTCTTCCAGGCTGGACCTGCACGACTTTTTTTCCTCATGTAAAACAATAAAAAAATAATTTTATCATTAAAAATAGCAACACAAAGTTGTTTAAATATTAAATGAGTTCTTATATGTAAGGACGCAGCAAATATGAGTTCTACTGTTATTTCCAATTATTAAAGGCAGTTTTACTACAGTAATTGATTTTGTGCCACAGTCTTTTGATTTCCTTGAACCAACAGCTGGTGATTATACAAAACTATATAATTTCAAATTTCTTCATTGAAACGTGTCATACACTAGACAAATAACAGGAGAACATAGCAGACTTCAGTTTTCTCAGCTGGTGAAAGAATAAATCAAGCAAGAGATTAAAAGTGATCACCAGTATTGCTGAGGGTATCACAAATAATCTTCTTTTATGTGCATGTACTACCAGTCAGTTCTGAATTCCAAGTATTTAAAAAAGTGTCCAGATGAAGGAGCACAGTAATCAAAACCATCAAGGATTCTCTTCCATTCAGGAAACAAAGTTCAGTTTAAGTATGATGCAGTAACTATATGGCTGAATCTAACAGAAAATCTAATTGCTGTATATAAAAGATCTTAACATAGCTACAGAAGAAAAGTTCATATTTTATTGCATTTTTATTTTAACTAAACAATACAACACAATAAATATTATCTGTATTAATAATATGGAAAGCACTAGCTGATATCTAATGCAGATAAAATGGATTGTAAGATTGTGTCTTATCTCTGGCTGGTATCAAGAAGTCTAAGATAAAATAGCAGAGGATATCTCATAAGCCTCAAGATCACATTGTCCTCTTTCTGAGAAGTCTGACTGTTAACATTTGCTGTAGAAACAGATGCCCAAGTTCTGCCCTCCTTCTCTCCCTCCTCTTCATTATTCCACAATGTTCTGCTTGTTAATGTGATTCTGTCAAACAAATAAAGCCATAGGAAATATGGAGGGTACAATTTTATGCTTGACCTTGGGAAATAAATCTTCCATACGATTAAGAAATAAGAGTTTTAATTGAAAATTAAATGAGTATAATAGTACTTGGGCCAGAAAACTCAAATTGTGTGTGTGCTTATTCACTCAGTCATGGCTGACTCTGTGACGCTATGGACTGTAGCCTGCCAGGCTCCTCTGTCCGTGGAATTTTCCAGGCAAGAATACTGGAGTGGGTTGCCATTCCCTACTCCAGGGGATCTTCCCAACACAGAGATCAAACCTGCATCTCTTACTTTTCCTGCATTGAGAGGTGGTTTCTCTACCACTGTGCCACCTCAGTGCATAAATTTATAGACAGCCAGATTCAAGAAGCAAAATGTTTCAAAATTTAAAAATGAGTGGTGGTATGGGGAAGGAGGAGGGAGGGGGGTTCAGGATGGGGAACACATGTATACCTGTGGCAGATTCATTTTGATATATGGCAAAACCAATACAATATTGTAAAGTTAAATAAAATAAAATTATTAAAAAATAAGTATTAAACATTCATTTTTGATTTATACCTTCAGAAGTCACATGATTGAGTGTGACTGAATGTCCAGTATCAGTTACATATTTAACAACGGGATGAATGGCCATTCCAGGTCCTGTTTGATAACCCTTGATAAAGAAAGTCAAGCTAAGTAAGGCATATTTATTTTCAGGGCTAGTTGAGACTGTGGATGCTAATAAATTCAGACCCCACAAAATCTGAAACTACCCCTACTAGAAACATACTTACCACAGCCACACGAAAGCCCAAAAGATTTTACCAAATAACATGGAAATATTTTTTATATTGAGGACAATAACATTCTGCGCAGGAAGTTTGCCTCCTGTTGAACTATCTGTAAGTAAAATATAAGTACAGTTTGTATAAAATAATGAAAGCAATGATAATAATGTCTAATTTATTGGAAGTAAAAAATACAGAACTAAAACCCTTGAAAATAACATGTACTTATGGAGAGTTGAAGTAAATTTTATTTCTAGCTGTATAGAAAACAGGTTTAAGATACTAATTTTAGAATAGTTAAGTACATTGGTATAATTTTAAAGATAAGCACTAAGAAATATAAATAAAAGATTTCAACTTGCAAATGAGAAGGGAAAATGAAAAAAAAAATTGCAACTCTAGTTGCATTAAAGATGTTAATTTTTTAATGTAACATTTAGAAAAATATAAAGGGAATGTTTTAATGATATCATAAGGGGATAGTTCAGTTCAGTCACTCAGTCTTATCTGACTCTTTGTGACCCCAAGAACCACAGCATGCCAGGCCTCCCTGTCCATCACCAATTGCCAGAGTTTACCCAAACCCATGTCCATTGAGTCAGTGATGCCATCCAGCGATGCCTCTGTCATCCCCTTCTCCTCCTGCCCTCAATCTTTCCCAGCATCAGAGTCTTTTCAAATGAGTCAGCTCTTCGCATCAGGTGGCCAAAGTATTGGAGTTTCAGCTTCAACATCAGTCCTTCCAATGAACACTTAGGACTGATCTCCTTTAGGATGGACTGGTTGGATCTCCTTGCAGTCCAAGGGACTCTCAAGAGTCTTCTCCAACACCACAGTTCAAAAGCATCAATTCTTAGGTGCTCAGCTTTCTTTATAGTCCAACTTTCACATCCATATTGAATGCAGAGGGGATAAGAGGGCAAGAAAAATTTTGTCTAAACAAGACAATAATAATTAAAACCACTTATAAAATTAATTAAATTCAATGTAAAACTTGTGTCCTTAAAAGACATACTAAAGAATATGAAAATGAAAAGTCACAAATTGTGAGATGTTTGCAACATACCTGACTCAAAAAGTAAATAAAAGTGGGCTTTTATGAATCAGTGAGAAAAAGAGAAACAACCAAAAAGAAAAAAAAAAGGAACAAAACTGAAAAGTGATTTTACCTAAAAGTAAACATGAAATGTTGCTGTTGTTCAGTTGCTCATTTGTAATTGATTCTTTAGGACCCCATGGACTGCAGCACACCAGGCTTCCTTGTCCTTCACCATCTCCCAGCATTTGCTCAAACTCAGGTCCATTGAGTTAGTGATGCCATCAACCATCTTATCCGATGTCATCCCCTTCTCCTCCTGCCTTCAATATTTCCCAGCAACAGGGTTTTAGTAATAAGTAGACGCTTTCGTCCGGGGAAGGCAGTGGCACCCCACCCCAGTACTCTTGCTTGGAAAATCCCATGGACGCTCCAGTTCATGGGGTCGCTAAGAGTCAGACATGACTGAGCGACTTCACTTTCAGTTTTCACTTTCATGCATTGGAGAAGGAAATGGCAACCCACTTCAGTGTTCTTGCCTGGAGAATCCCGGGGATGGGGAAGCCTGGTGGGCTGCCGTCAATGGGACCGCACGGAGTCGGACACGACTGAAGCGACTTAGCAGTAGCAGTAGCAGCAGACGCTTTCGTCAGGTGGCCAAAGTATTGGAGCTTCATTCAGCTTCAACACCAGTCCTTCAAATGAACATTCAGGGTTGGTTTTGTTCTGGATTGACTGGTTTAATCTCCTGGCTGTCCAAGGGACCCTGAAGAGTCTTCTCCAACACCACATTTCAAAAGCATCAGTTCTTTGGTGTTCAGCCTTCTTAATGGTCCAACTCTCACATCTATACATGACTATTGGAAAACCATAGCTTTGACTATACAGACCTTATTGGCAAAGTAATATTTCTCTCTCTTTTTTTCTAATTAAAGGATAATTGTTTTACAGAATTTTGTTGTTTTCTTTCAAACATCAACATAAATTAGCCATGCTGTCTAGGTTTGTCATAGCTTTTTTTCCAAGTATCAAGCACCTTTTCATTTCATGGCTGCAGTGACCATCCACAGTGATTTTGGAGCCCAAGTAAACAAAGTCTGTTACTGTTTCCATTGTTTTCTCATCAGTTTACCATGAAGTGATGGGACCAGATGCCATGATCTTAATTTTCTGAATGTTGAGTTTTAAGCCAGCTTTTTACTCCCCTCTTTCTTCTTGATCAAGAGGCTTTTTAGTTCCTCTTCTCTTTCTGCCTTGAGGGTGGTGTCATCTGCATATCTGAAGTGAAGTGCAAGTCATGTCCAACTCTTTGTGACCCCATGAACTAGCCTGTCAGGCTCCTCTGTGCATGGAATTCTCCAGGCTTGAATATTAGAGTGGGTAGCCATTTCCTTCTCTAGGAGATCTTCCCAACCCAGGGATCAAGCTGAAGTCTCCCACATTGAAGGCAGATTCTTTACCATCTGAGACATCAGAGAAGCCAACAATTACTGGAGTGGGTAGCCTATGCTTTCCCCAGGGGATCTTCCCAACCCAGGAATTGAACCAGGGTCTCCTGCATTGCAGGAGGATTCTTTACCAGCTGATCTATGAGGGAATCCATATCTGAGATTATTGATATTTCTTCCCACAACCTTGATTCCAGCTTGAGCTTCATCCAGCCTGGCTTTTTGCATGTTGTACTCTGTATTTATTAAATAAGCAGAGTGACAATATACACCCTTTATATACCTTTGTCCCAATTTTGAACCTGTCCGTTTTTCCATGTCTGGTTCTAACTGTTGCTTCTTTACCTGCACACAGGTTTCTCAGGAGGCAGGTATAATGGTCTGGTATTCCCATCTCTTTAAGAATTTTCCATGGTTTGTTGTTGACCATGTAGTCAAAGGCTTTAGCATAGTCAATAGAGCAGGAGTAGATGTTTTTCTGAAATTCTCTTGCCTGAAATTCTTCTATGATTCAACAGATGTTGGCAATTTTATCTCTGGTTCCTCTCCTTTTCTAAATTCAGCTTGCACATCTGAAAGTTCTTGGTTCACATACTATTGAAGCCTTGCTTGAAGGATTTTGAGCATGACCTTGCTAGCATGTGAAATGAGTGCAATTGTGTGGTAGTTTGAACAGTCTTTGGCATTGCTCTTGATCAAGAAACAAATCAAAAGATGCTTAACCTTATTTTTACTCAAAGTCTTACTAAACAAAATCATAATAAGATGCCATTTTTCATCGACCAGGCTAGCCAGATTGACAGGTCAGTCAGTAAGGTTGGATATCATACAAGGCAATGGAAACACTTTCTGGTAGAAAATGTTGAAAGATATAATCTCCTTTGAAAACACTTTTCCTTACATAATAATCCCACTCCTGAGTATTAAACTTGGCAAACTCTGGTACATTCACACTAAGATGAAGTACAAAAATACTCAGACATCTGCATATAGTCTGAAGTAAAACAAAATCAGTTCTGCATATTTTGGTTGAAAGGGGATAAATCTCTTCAAGAATATTATGAACCTCAATGAATTTATGAAAAACCTTCAGAAATACACTAAAGTCAAATTTGCAGACAAGTCAGAGAGATGTACTGCAGAACTCATGCGGGAGGTAGTAAACACCACAGAAGCACAATGCAGAACCGGCCCAGGAAGAAGCTGAGTCTCTCTCACCAACTACAGAAGCCCACAGAGAAGGGGCCTGGAGAATGGGCTGCTGCCACTGCTCAGCCATCACTCAGAGAACAGAAGTGACTGCTGCCTGCCTGAGGCTTGGCTGAACTTATTTCATATCAGAAGTCTGGCACCGCCCTGTGGTTGCAGGAATCCAAGGCACATTCCTTCATGGAAGCTGCAAGAGAGACTTTTGAAATACAAAATGAGCACTGCGAAAAAATTCCGAAATATGAAACAGGAAGAATGTTATTAATAACAATAACAGAACAAAAAATCATGCTATTATCTTAATAGATGCAAATAAAACATTTAGTACAATCCAAAACTCATTCATGATAAAAATTCTTTACTTCAATCTGATAAAGGATATCTACTGAAAAACCAAAAGTTAAAATCATAGTTAATAGCAAGAGACTGAAAGCCATTTCCTAAGAATGGGAACACAGCAATGAGATCATTATCATGGCTTTCATTCAACATTGTGTTGTAAGTTCTAGCCACTGCAATAAAACAAGAAAAAATGATGAAAGATTGAAAAAGAAAAAGAAAAACAGGTTTCCACTTGTACATGACATTAATTGAACACATAAAAAATTCTAAGTAACATTAAAAGCAGCTACTACAACTAATAAGCAAATTTATCAAGTTTGAAGGATTCAAATTCTGTATGCAAATAATAATTATATTTCTACCTACTAGCAACAAATGATTAAAATTGAAATTTTTGAAAATGTCATTTACAAAAACAAAATACCTAGGGACAATTGCTTAAAATATGTGCAAGACCTATAAAATAAACTCTATACAATATTTTTGTGAGAAGTAAAGACAAATAAATGGAAATATACATTGTGCTTTTAGTTTGGAAGATACAACTTTAAGTTTTCAGTTTCCCAAATTAATCTATAAATTTATTATAGTAAACTTTTTTAGTAGAAATTGACAAAGTGATTTAAGAATTTGTATTATAGATGACCTAGAGTAGCCAAGATTATCTCAAAAAATAAAAACAAAGTACTTTCTGATTTTAGACTCACTGCAATGATATAGCAACCACAACAATGTGGCAATGGTGAAAGGACAGACAAGTAACTCAATAGAACAGAATCAAATATTGAGATATATGTGACCAATAGATTTTAGAAACACTGGTAAGTACATAGTAAAGAATGTATTACTATCATATCAGATCAGATCAGTCCCTCAGTCGTGTCCGACTCTTTGCGACCCCATGAACCACAGCACGCCAGGCCTCCCTGTCCATCACCAACTCCCAGAGTTCACTCAGACTCACGTCCATCGAGTCAGTGATGCCATCCAGCCATCTCATCCTCTGTCGTCCCCTTCTCCTCCTGCCCCCAATCCCTCCCAGCATCACAGTCTTCTCCAATGAGTCAACTCTTTGCATGAGGTGGCCAAAATACTGGAGTTTCAGCTTTAGCATCATTCCTTCCAAAGAAATCCCAGGGTTGATCTCCTTCAGAATGGACTGGTTGGATCTCCTTGCACTCCAAGGGACTCTCAAGAGTCTTCTCCAACACCACAGTTCAAAAGCATCAATTCTTTGGCACTCAGCCTTCTTCACAGTCCAACTCTCACATCCATACATGACCACAGGAAAGACCATAGCCTTCACTAGGCGAACCTTTGTTGGCAAAGTGATGTCTCTGCTTTTGAATATGCTATCTAGGTTGGTCATAACTTTCCTTCCAAGGAGTAAGCGTCTTTTAATTTCATGGCTGCAGTCACCATCTGCAGTGATTTTGGAGCCTAGAAAAATAAAGTCTACACTGTTTCCACTGTTTCCCCATCTATTTCCCATGAAGTGATGGGACCAGATGCCATGATCTTCGTTTTCTGAATGTTGAACTTTAAGCCAACCTTTTCACTCTCCACTTTCACTTTCATCAAGAGGCTTTTGAGTTCCTCTTCACTTTCTGCCATAAGGGTGGTGTCATCCGCATATCTGAGGTTATTGATATTTCTCCCAGCAATCTTGATTCCAGCTTGTGTTTCTTCCAGACCAGCATTTCTCATGATGTACTCTGCATATAAGTTAAATAAACAGGGTGACAATATACAGCCTTGACGAACTCCTTTTCCTATTTGGAAGCAGTCTGTTGTTTCATGACCCGTTCTAACTGTTGCTTCCTGACCTGCATACAGATTTCTCAAGAGGCAGATCAGGTGGTCTGGTATTCCCATCTCTTTCAGAATTTTCCACAGTTTCTTGTGATCTACCTAGTCAAAGGCTTTGGCATAATCAATAAAGCAGAAATAGATGTTTTTCTGGAACTCTCTTGCTTTTTCGAATGTCCAGCGGATGTTGGCAATTTGATCTCTGGTTCCTCTGCCTTTTCTAAAACCAGCTTGAACATCAGGAAGTTCATGGTTCACATATTGCTGAAGCCTGGCTTAAAATAGTTGTATGTGTTCAGATTTTATGGACACCTTATAAATCTACAAAATTGCAATTATTAGATTTTCAACAGATATTCTAAGGTACTTAAATGAGCAAAAGATTTTTGAAAACTTCTTCTGGAAAAACTGGATATACGTAAGAAACAAGTGAACCATGAACTAAAACCAAAATTAATTTCAGATCAATTATAGATCCAGATATTAAATAACAAAGATAAAGTTGTTTTAAAATAGGAAGTATCTTTGAAACTTTGTAAAATGGAGCACACAAAAATGAATCAAAAAATGAAAAAATTAAAAATTAGATTTTAATAAAATTAAAAATGGTTGCTCATCAGAAATCACCATCAAGAAAAGAAAAATGCAAGGGAAAGACTTGGAGAAAATATTTGCTACATACAAGTGCACCAAGAATGGTATCTGGAATATATATTTTTACAAAGCAATAATCAAAAGAAAATGACACAAAAAGTGAAGGAGGGGTGGGCAAAGACTTGGATAGATATTTCATAGGATGAGCAACATTATTAGTCATCACTAAGATAATTTAGTGAGTTATCACTTCACTTACAAGCATGGCTAAAATTTGGAAGACTGATAGTTTCAAGTGTTAACTTGAAAAATGGAACTTTAATGCAAACAAAACTGGAATTCATTCACTGCTGGAAATGCTACAGCCACTTTGGAAAACCACTTAGCTGTTTCATATGAAGTTAAACAAGTAAAATTTGAGCTAAAAGTTCATTTCAATGTAATTATCCAGGAAAAAGAAAAGCATATGTGGCACAAAATAATTTGCATTATAATGTTTATAACATTTCCTGCTCACAACTGCAAACCACCAAAATAGCCATCAACATGTAACTACATAAAGGAAAATACAGTACATCCATTTAATGGAATACTGATCAGCCATAAGAAAAAATAAAGTTTTATCATGATCTTGCAGCAATTCAGCCACATCTCTGGGCTTCTCTTCTAATTCCAGTCCTCTTGCTATTTCCACCGCATGTCTAGTTACTTCCTCCACTGAAGTCTTGATTTTCTCAAAGTCATCCATGAGGTTTGGAATCAATTTCTTTCAAACTCCTGTTAATGTTGATATTTTCACTGCTTCCCATAAATCAAAAATGTTTTTAATGACATCTAGAATACTGATTCCAGAAAATTTTCAATTCATGCTGCCCAGATCCATCATAGGAATCACTATTTATGGCAACCACAACCTTAACAAAATGTTTTTGGGTTTTTTTTAATGATAATAAAACTTGAAAATTGAGATGACTCCTTGATCTATGGGTTGCAGAATGAATACTGTGTTGGCAGGCATGAAAATACCATAATTCTTATACATTTCCATCACAGCTCTTGAGTAACCAAGTACATGGTCAATAAGCATATTTTGAAAATATTTTTTTCCCCAGGCAGTAGTTCTCAACAATAAGCCTAAAATATTCATAAACCATGTTGTGAACGTGTTTCCCTGGTGGTTCAGAGGGTAAAGCATCTGCCTGCAATGCAGAAGACCTGAGTTCGATCCCTGGGTTGGGAAGATCCCCTGGAGAAGGAAATGGCAAACCACTCCAGTACTCTTGCCTGGAAAATCCCATGGATGGAGAAGCCTGGTAGTCTACAGTCCAAGTGATCGCAAAGAGTTGGATACAACTGAGTGACTTCATTCTCTCTCTCATGTTGTAAACAGATGTGTTGTCATCTAGGCTTCATTGTTTCATTTCTAGAGAACAGAGTAGATTGAGCATAATTCTGAATAGCTCTAGGTAGATTGAGCATAATTCTGAATAGCCCTAGGGTTTTTAGAACAATAATTAGATTGGCCTCAACTTATAGTCACCAGCTGCCTTAATTCCCAACAAGAAAGTCAGCCTGTCCTTGGAGGGTAAGCATTGGCTTCTCTTCTCTTGCTATGAAAGTTCTGGGTTATATATTCCTTCAATATAAGGCTGTTTCATCTACAAGTATTTTGTTTAGTGTAGTCACTTTCATTAATTATTTCAGGTAGATCTGGATAACTTGCTGCAGTTTCTACATCAGCAGTGATGCTTCACCTTGCACTTTTATGTGTAGAGATGGTTTCTTTCCTTAAACCTCATGAATCAACTTAAACTTTCTTCCCTATCCTAGCCTTCATAGAACTGAAGAGAGTTGGGGCCTTGCTCTGAATTAGGCTGTAGCTTAAGATGATGTTGTGGCTGGTTTGATCTTCTATCTAGACTGCTAAAACATAGCAATACATTTGTTTCACTTTCTTGTCATTCTTGTGTTCACTGGAGTAACACTTTTAATTTCCTTCAAGAATGTTACCTTTTATAAAGGTGTTTATAACTTGGCTAACTGCTTGGCATAAGAGGCCTAGTTTTCAACCTGTCTTGGCTTTTGGCAAAACATCTTCAAAAGGAAAACAAAACAAGACAAAAAAGCTTAAATCATTTCTAGCTTTTGATTTAAAGTGAAAGTTGTGTGACTGTGTGACTTTTCTTTCACTTCAACACTTAGAGGACATGGTAGGGTTATTAACTGGCCTAATTTCAATACTCTCATGTTTAAAGAATTAGAGAGGACTGAGGGAGGGAGCAAGATGGGGGAATAGCCAGTCAACGCAGCAGGGAGAATGCACACGTTAAACAACAAAGCTTGTGGTCTTAAACAGGCACTTTGTGGAACCTCCCAAAAAATTACAATGGTAACACTAAAGATGGCTGATCGCAGAACACCATAAAAAATGTAATAATGATGAAAAATTTGAAATACTGCAGTCATTAACAAAATTTGACACACAGGGTTTCCCCGGTGTCTCAGTGGTAAAGAATTTGCCTTTCAATGCAGGAAACATGGGTTCAATCCCTGAATAAGGAAGATCCCACAGGCTGCAGAGCAGCTAAGCCGTGCACCGCGACTACTGAGCCTGTGCTCTAGAGCCCAAGAGCTACAAGTACTGAAGCCTGCACACCCTAGAGCCCGTGCTCCTCGACAAGAGAAGCCACACAATGAGAAGCCCAGGCAAGGCACTGAGACAGTAGCCCCCATCCATGCAGCAGAGACCCGGCACAAACAAAAGTAAATAAATAAAATTATAAAAATGTTGGACTCAGAGACAAAGTGAGCAAATGCTGTTGGAAAAAAGTGGCACCAATAGACTTGCCTGATGCAAAGTTTCCATAACCCTTTTAAAATGGAAAAAGACGTAATATCCACAAAGTACAGTAAAATAAAATGAGATATACCTGTATATCATAAATTCTGCATAGCCAAAGTTCAATAAATATCATATATCCTCATTTTATTTTATATCTCAGGAGGTTTTGCAACAGAGTGCTAAGTTACTCGACAAATAATTAAATACTTCTTTCTTAAAGTACTCTCCCCTGCTGGCTTCTGAATCAGTGAAGGCTCCTTAATTTCTCCCTACATCAATAGCCAGTCCTTGGTCTTCTTTGCTGGAACATCTAATTTTTCACAACCTTTAAATTATGGTGTATCCTAGCGTCCAATCTTTGGACCTCTTCTCTGTCTACTCTTACTCTCTGTGCTGCTGCTGCTACTGCTAAGTCGCTTCAGTCGTGTCCGACTCTGTGCGACCCCATAGACGGAAGCTCACCAGGCTCCCCTGTCCCTGGGATTCTCCAGGCAAGAACACTGGAGTGGGTTGCCATTTCCTTCTCCAATGCATGAAAGTGAAAAGTGAAAGTGAAGTCTCTCAGTCGTGTCCGACTCTTAGCGACCCCACAGACTGGAGCCTACCAGGCTCCTCCATCCATGGGATTTTCCAGGCAAAAGTACTGGGGTGGGGTGCCAGATTCCGTCAAATCCTTTGGATCCAAGCACGAGAAGAACTGCATCACTCACAAATATGTTTTTAACTTTGATTTCTCCCTCTGAAATGCTTCCTGGGATGGCCTTATCTAGAATTACTCTTTGTCACTACCTTTTTTCCTTGTGTTTCATTTTTTATTATAGCCCTTATCACTGCCCCCCCCCACACATACACACATACACAATCTGTTTAAGGATTTAATATCTGTACCTACTTTATAAATAAATGCTATTTGAAGGCACATCTTTACTCATCATTGTATTCTCAATGCTTAAAATAATAGCTTGTGGTTCAGTCGTTCAGGCCCAGGGCTGAAAGAGCAGAGTGCATAGACTTTGTCCTGCACCAATGAGATGAGCTGGTACATCAACAACAGTGTGTGAACTCGCAGCCATATCTGGTTATTAGGCCAATCTTCACAGCATCGGGATGGCTGCTGCTTCATGTCAGCCTTCACATTTTACACATATTTCTATTGTGCCCAACCATTATCTGGAAAACAGGGAGAGAGTTCTAAAGTACGTAGTTCTAAATTTTCTAAGTTGACACAGTCCATAGTTACCATATGGAGTATCTTCCTTCTTGGAAAAAGTGATAGTCCAGTAGAAAGCAGAATAAAGGAGGGAGTAAGACATACTAATCTCTGAGAGAAGCAAGTCCAAGACAGAGCTGACAGTGAAGGTGAAGGCCTGACCTGAAGCATCCTGAGAGTGCTTCCAAAATAGGAAGGAGGTCATCATGGCTTCAGTAGGGTAAGGGAGAGAAAGATGCTGTCAAAGAGGTGCCTAGGGCATCAATTGTTTGGGGCTTCTGTTTCCCATCATACTCCAGGCAGTGCACATAGAAGATAGCCAATAAGTATATTTTAAGAAAGCATTAAATACACAAATAATTAATTTTCTTTGTAATATGGGAGTTAAGAAAATTGAGTTAGTTTAGGAAGAACTCTAATATAAACTATTTAAGTTCATGAATTCTGACTTAAGTGTCTGTGTGGTGGCTACAATGTCTTTTCAGCATCAGCACATGAGGGTTGTCTTATCTGCATCTCCATAAAACTCATATAAACAAGGGTGTGGATAACACAGCCAATTTCTGTACATTAACCATGAAGTGAAGTGAAAGTCACCCAGTCATGTCTGACTCTTTGGGACCCCATAGACTATAAAGTCCATGGAATTCTCCAGGCTAGAATACTGGAGTGGGTAGCCTTTCCCTTCTCCAGGGAGTCTTCCCAACCCAGGGCTCAAACCCAGGTCTCTGACATTGCATGTGGGTTCTTTACCAGCTAAGCCACAAGGGAAGCCCAAGAATACTGGAGTGGGTAGCCTATCCCTTCTCCAGCAGATCTTCTTGACCCAGGAATTGAACCGGGATCTCCTGCATTACAGGTGGATTCTTTACCAACAGAGCTTTCAGGGAAGCCTGATGCCAATCATATCTAAGATCAACACTGCAGAAGATACAGAAAAGATCAGATCTGTCATCAGAAAGATAAAATGACAGATTAAATTTTGACTAAATTCAGATCCCAGAGAGGTTACAATTGTTACTGAGATATTTGCAGGATGGAGGAGCAGGTGGCTAACTCTAGACAATAGCTAAACAGCTAAACCAAGCAAAGACTATAGATACACAATATAATTATTATGAAGTTATGAATGGGAGCATGGGTGAACTATGTGCTGATTTACATATAGAATATACATTTTTATCAGGTTTACATGTAGATGATACTCTTATGAAAACTCATATAAGAGCAGCACCTCTGAGGAAGGAGCTATACTTGAGAACACTTGATTGGAACTTGAGGAAGGTCTTTGGAGGCACTTGAGATTCCATTAAATAAACCACTCAAAACATTAACAATTTCTCTAATACATTAGAAAAATACACATTAAAAATATAGCTGGGAAGCAATCATACTCTAGTTATTACAAGCCAGGGTAAACCCTTACTTTTAGTCTCTTTAAAAACTGAACTCAAGATATCTCAGAATCCAGTAAGCATACACAGAAAGTTTTTAGCTGATAAAATAAAAGAATACTACTTTTCTTGCACTTGAATCATGGAGACATCTGCCATAAGAAGAAGTAAACTTCATGAAACAGAATAACAGACCACATCTGCTATATTGTACAGATACAGGTCACATAATCAATTAAACTTTAAAACACACACAAAAAGGAAACTGTCAGAAAACAAACAAGAAAAAACAAACAAACAAACAAAAAAAACAAACTAAAAATGGTCAGTCTAATAACTATGAAGAAAACAAGACTTTAAATGGGCATGTAGGCAAGATAGCCCATCTGTACAGAGGGAGAAGGGCAAATCAACTAGGTCATAAACAATGCAATTGATAAGGAAATGTAACATACAGAAAAATCACTAAGAAGTTATTCATAATTGTTCTCACAAATAATATTCATCAGTCTAAGAGTTTGGTTCCAAAAATGGAAAACAAATAACGGAATAATGGACCACCAATGTGGATAAGGCAATGGCACCCCACTCCAGTACTCTTGCCTGGCAAATCCCGTGGATGGAGGAGCCTGATAGGTTGCAGTCCATGGGGTCACTAGGAGTCGGACACGACTGAGCAACTTCCCTTTCACTTTTCACTTTCATGCATTGGAGAAGGAAATGGCAACCCACTCCAGTGTTCTTGCCTGGAGAATCCCAGGGACAGGGAAATCTGGTGGGCTTCCCTCTATGGGGTCGCACAGAGTCAGACATGACTGAAGCGACTTAGTAGCAGCAGCAGCAGTGTGGATAAAATAACTGGAGAGGAAATACATCAAATATTAGAACATATTCACATATCAATCAGATATATTTCAAAACCTTGGAAAGATAAAACTTGAAAATAAAAACAAAAATGAGGATATAAGTAATGTAATTAGATTTATAACATCCCAAACTAATCAGCTAGTAGAACTAATAACTAGATAGGTCTATCAAAAAATTAGACATTTAGAATAAACGTCAACTTCAGAGTCAGATGAATACAACTGCTCTGCTCTTCTAAGATCAAAAGGTTTAAACTATGGCCAGAAGTCATCTAGATGTTGCTCTAATGAATGCCACTATATGTCCTTATAATAGAATCAGGTCCCAAATAAACTGACTATCATAGACAAGGTCTAGAAATTATGGTACTAATATAGCAGAGCAGGAGGCCTTCCTGGAACAGACCTCCCCCTGTCTTCAAGTCCTCTGCCTGCCTCTTGTTTGTTGAAAATTTTTAGTCATTTAGACCTTCCTCAAGTTCCAAGGGAAAAAAAATTAATCAGAAAAGTGAGACAATGTAGAAACAAAAGAAAACAGTCAAGCAAAACAAAAAAATAATAGCTTAGCCATTAAACAAAGTTAAGGACCTTTAGTTCCTCCTCAAAAGGAACATATAGATAACAATATGATATTTCAAATTGTGTTGCTGGATAAGACTCTTGAGAGTCCCTTGGATTGAAAGAAGATAAAACCAGTCAATCCTAAAGGAAGTAAACCCTGAATATTCATCAGAAGGACTGATGCTGAAGCTCCAGTACTTTGGCCACCTGATGCAAAGAGCTGATGCATTGGAAAAGACCCTGATGTTGAGAAAGATTGAAGGTAAAAGGAGAAGGGGATGGCAGAGAATGAAATGGTCCATCACCAACTCAATGGACACAAATCTGAACAAATTCTGGGAGATAACAAAGGACAGGGGAGCCTAGAGTTCTACAGTTCATGGGGTCACCAAGAGTGGGCATGACCTAGCAACTGAAGAGCAACAACAGTCCTTGAGCTATTTTGCAGATACTGAAACCACCACTAGCTCGAAGAAGTATGCTGACCACAAGCAGTTACAACCCAAACCAGGAGAAACAGAAGGTTGATAAGTTTGTTTCCCACAATGACTTCACCACCAACAAATCAAAAGAATATCCATAAGCTTATCATGCAATCCACAACCCCTTCCCTCACCCTATCTTTAAAAATATTTCCCTGAAAGCCATTGTGCAGCTGGGAAATTCTGAGTATTAGCCACCCATACAACTGAACAACAATTCCTTTCTTGGTGCTTACAATCAGAGTTGTGCTTTTTTTCACCACAACCAAGTGTCAGTAGATTGGCTTCACTGTGTACAAGCTAATAGACCCAAGTTTGGTTTGGTAACACTGTAGGCCAAATTGATATACGTGTTTTATATGTATTGTATCTACTGAAGCCATCATTATTCCTGTTTGGCTCATTTTAAATTGAGATATATTGACTTTAAAGAGCAAAAGTACTGGTGAAGCTATGTGTGTATTAGTCGCTCAGTTCAGTTCAGTCACTCAGTCTTGTCCAACTCCTTGCGACCCCATGAATCTCAGCACACCAGGTTGTCCATCCCTGTCCAACCAGTCCCGGAGTTCACTCAAACTCACGTCCACTGAGTCAGTGATGCCATACAGCCATCTCATCCTCTGTCATCCCCTTCCCCTACCCCCCAATCCCTCCCAGCATCAGAGTCTTTTCCAATGAGTCAACTCTTCCCATGAGGTGGCCAAAGTATTGGAGTTTCAGCTTTAGCATCAGTCCTTCCAATGAACACCCAGGACTGATCTCCTTTAGAATGGACTGGTTGGATCTCCTTGCAGTCCAAGGGACTCTCAAGAGTCTTCTCCAACACCACAGATCAAAAGCATCAATTCTTCAGTGCTCAGCTTTCTTCACAGTCCAACTCTCACATCCATACATGACTACTGGAAAAACCACAGCCTTGACTAGATGGACCTTCATTGGCAAAGTAATGTTTGCCAATGCTTTTTAATATGCTATCTAAGTTGGTCATAACTTTCCTTCCAAGGAGCAAGTATCTTTTAATTTCATGGCTGAAATCACCATCTGTAGTGATTTTGGAGCCCCCCAAAAATAAAGTCTACACTGTTTCCACTGTTTCCCCATCTATTTCCCATGAAGTGATGGGACCAGATACCATGATCTTAGTTTTCTGAATGTTGAGCTTTAGCCAACTTTTTCACTCTCCACTTTCGCTTTCATCAAGAGGCTTTTTAGTTCCTCTTCAATTTCTGCCATAAGGGTGGTGTCATCTGCATATCTGAGGTTATTGATATTTCTCCCGGCAATCTTGATTCCAGCTTGTGCTTCTTCCAGCCCAGCGTTTCTCATGATGTACTCTGCATATAAGTTAAATAAACAGGGTGAAAATATACAGCATTGGTGTACTCCTTTTGCTATTTGGAACCAGTCTGTTGTTCCATGTCCAGTTCTAACTGTTGCTTCCTGACATGCATATAGGTTTCTCAAGATGCAGGTCAGGTGGTTTGGTATTCCCATCTCTTTCAGAATTTTCCACAGTTTATTGTGATCCAGATCAGATCAGATCAGATCAGCTGCTCAGTCATGTCCAACTCTTTGCGACCCCATGAATCTCAGCACGCCAGGCCTCCTTGTCCATCACCGACTCCCGGAGTTCACTGAGACTCACGTCCATCGAGTCAGTGATGCCATCCAGCCATCTCATCCTCTGTCGTCCCCTTCTCCTATTGCCAGTCATGTCCAATTCTTTGTGATCCCATAGACTGTAGCCCATCAGGGTCCTCTGTCTATGGGATTCTCAGGCAAGTATACTGGAGCGGATTGCCATTTCCTTCTCCAGGGGATTTTCCCAGCCCAGAGACTGAACCTGGGTCTCCTGCATTGCAGGAAGATTCTTTATCATCTAAGCCACCAGGGAAACCCAGTGAAGATATGACCTAATATTATTCATAGCCCTGTTGCAGATCACAATGCTCTGAATTTCCAGGTTTATATAATGAAAACTGGTATGGATCACCTTTCTAAAATGCAGTACAAACTCACATAAAATTTCCTACAGAAACAGGGAGTTGATTAAGGTTTTGCAAAAGTTTGAATTAAACGTGAAGTGAAATTCTTGAAAAGTAGAACATTAACAAGACCAAAAAAAAAAAAACCTTAACTGAGCTCCTCTAATATAGTTTTCAGAATTTTCTCTAACATCTCTAAAGCATTTAGTAAATATGGAAGTTGTCCTCCAAGTCACCTGATTTCTACTTTTTGCCTTGTATTTACAGAAGAGCAAGATTTCTAAGTGGAGGAAGATGAATAATTATTCACATTTTCATCAAACTCAATGGGGGATTCTAAAATTCTTTCAAGTTTCCTACCTGTAGGAATTACTTTTTATGCTAGAAACATCTTTTTTTTTTTTACCATTTATTTTAATTTTATTTTGCTTAACTTTACAATATTGTATTGCTTTTGCTATTCATCAAAATGAATCCACCACAAGTATGCATGTGTTCCCCATCCTGAACCCTCCTCCCTCCTCCCTCCCCATACCATCCCTCTGGGTCATCCCAGTGCACCAGTCCCAGGCTTCCATTATCAGGCATTGTACCTGGACTGGCGACTCATTTCAGATATGATATTATACATATTTCAATGCTATTCTCCCAAATCATCCCACCCTCTCCCTCTATCAGAACCCAAAAGACTGTTCTACACATCAATGTCTCTTTTGCTGTCTCGAAAACAGGGTTATTGTTACCATCTTTCTAAATCCCATATATATGCGTTAGTATACTGTATTTGTGTTTTTCTTTCTGGCTTACTTCACTCTGTATAATAGGCTCCAGTTTCATCCACCCTCATTAGAACTGATTCAAATGTATTCTTTTTAATGGCTGAGTAATACTCCATTGTGTATATGTACCACAGCTTTCTTATCCATTCATCTGCAGATGGACATCTAGGTTGCTTCCAGGTCCTGGCTATTGTAAACAGTGCTGCTATGAACATTGGGGTACACGTGTCTCTTTCAATTCTGGTTTTCTCAATGTATATGCCCAGCAGTGGGATTGCTGGATCATAAGGCAGTTCTATTCCCAGTTTTTTGAGGAATCTCCATACTGTTCTCCATAGTGGCTGTACTAGTTTGCATTCCCACCAACAGTGTAAGAGGGTTCCCTTTTCTCCACACCCTCTCCAGCATTTATTGCTTGTGGACTTTTGGATTGCAGCCATTCTGACTGGCGTGAAGTGGTACCTCATAATGGTTTTGAAACATCTTCTTAATGCAAGTTATAGGCTACAGAGAAAGAAAAGGCATGAACTTAGATCAAAGTAAGTCTGTTAGGAAAAAAAAAAAAAAAAGCTTTATCAGAAGCCTGAACATTACTTTGAAAGATGAAAGAAATTGAGACCAAACAGATCACAGTTCAGAAAAGAAAGACAAATAAGAAAATCAAGAAAGAGATGTAGGCTTTTCAGAAGTGCATTGAAAAAGACAGTGTTTGTGTGTGAATGCATGTAAGTATTCATGCATATACAAAGTTACAAAGTTTGCCATGTTTTAGAAGCCAGATATGAGAGACAATGCTGAAAATTCCTTGCTTTGAATGTTGGGTGCATGCACATCAGCTATACTTGCATGATTTACTCTGATTGCTTCAAAGATAAAATTGTCTTTTAATGATAATGTCTGAACCAAAATAGTGAGAAGTAACAGGCAGTCATAACAGGCAAATACATGGAAGCTATGAAGGCAACAAGTGCAGTTATATGAGAATGTCAACAGAACAGTGAATTGGGGAAAATCTCCAATGGAGGTGAGACTGAAGAGAGATTCATGACATCAGAGAACCCACTTTATTAATGAGGATATACTTGGTACAATGGAAATTGTGGTATACTTGAAATAAGGAAAGAAATAACATCCACAGGAAGGATATCCTAGTCATATCTTTATTCACATCTTATAACCAATTCCTTGACTTTTTCCACTAGCAGTTATCATTCTCAAGCTGCTAGAGGTTCATTCATATAACAGTCAACAGTCTTGAATGCATTTGCATTTGCTACAGTGAGAACTAACACTGTAGATAAAAATTCTAGATTGCTTCTTCAAGTAACTAAAATTTTCATGCTGGAAGAAGAAAGAAGAAACAAAGTCAGAGAGCAAATGACTGAACTCCCAATTTTTTAAAATACTTTGCTATTACAATTTTTTTTTCTATACTTGACCTGTACTATACTCAGTTCAGTTGCTCAGTCACGTCCGACTCTTCACAACCCCATGGACTGCAGCACAAGAGGCCTCCCTGTCCATCACCAACATCTGGAGCTTACTCAAAGTCACATCCATTAAGTCAGTGATGACATCCAGCCATCTCATCCTCTGTCATCCCCTTCTCCTCCTGCCTTCAATCCTTCCCCTCATCAAGGTCTTTTCCAATGAGTCAGCTCTTCACATCAGGTGGCCAAAGTATTGGAGTTTCACCTTCAGCATCAGTCCTTCAAATGAATATTCAGGACTTATTTCCTTTAGGATGGACCTCCTTGCAGACCAAGGGACTCTCAAGAGTCTTCTCCAATACCACAGTTCAAAAGCATTAATTGTTCCATACTCAGCTTTCTTTATAGTCCAACTCTCACATCCATACACGACTACTGGAAAAACCATAGCTACGACTAGATGGACTTTGTTGGCAAAGTAATGTCTCTGCTTTTTAATATGCTGTCTAGATTGGTCATAACTTTTCATCCAAGGAGCAAGTGTCTTTTAATTTCGTGGCTGTAATCACCATCTGCAGTGATTTTGGAGCTGAAAAAAAAAAAATAGTCTGTCCCTGTTTCCACTGTTTCCCCATCTATTTGCCATGAAGTGATGGGACTGGATGCCATGATCTTAGTTTTCTGAATGTTGGGTTTTAAGTCAATGTTTCCACTCTTCTCTTTCACTTTCATCAAGAGGCTTTTTACTTCCTCTTTGCTTTCTGCCATAACTATGGTGTCATCTGCATATTTGAGGTTATTGATATTTCTCCTGGAAATCTTGATTCCAGCTTGTGCTTCATCCACCCAGGATTCTCATGATGTACTCTGCACATAAGTTAAATAAGCAGGGTGACAATATACAGCCTTGACATACTCCCTTCCCTATTTGGAACCAGTCTATTGTTCCTTGTCCAAATCTAACAGTTTCTTCTTGACTTGCATACAGATTTCTCAAGAGGCAGGTCAGGTGGTCTGGTATTCCCATCTCTCTAAGAGTTTTCCACAGTTTGTTGTGGTTCACACAGTCAAAGGCTTTGGCATAGTCCATAAAGCAGAAGTAGCTGTTTTTTTGGAACTCTCTTGCTTTTTTGATCATCCAGCAGATATTGGCAATTTGATCTCTGTTTCCTCTGCATTTTCTAAAACCAGCTTGAACATCTGAAAGTTCATGGTTCACATACTGTTGAAGCCTGGCTTGGAGAATTTTGAGCATACTTTACTAATGCTATTGTGTGGTAGTTTGGTCATTCTTTGGTATTACCTTTCTTTGGGATTGGAATGAAAACAGACCTTTTCCAGTCCTGTGGCCATTGTTGAGTTTTCCAAATTTGCTGGCATATTGACTGCAGCACTTTCACAGCATCATCTTTCAGGATTTGAAATAGCTCAACTGGAATTCCATCATCTCCACTAGCTTTCTTTGTAGTGATGCTTCCTAAGGCCCACTTGACTTTACATTCCAGGATGTCTGGCTCTAGGTTGATGATCACACCGTTGTGATTATCTACATTGTCAAAATCTTTTTAATATAGTTCTTCTGTGTATTCTTGCCACCTCTTCTTAATATCTTCTGCTTCTATTAGGTCTATAGTATTTCTATCTTTTATTGTGCCCATCTTTGCATGAAATGTTCCCTTGGTATCTCTAATTTTCTTGAAGAAATCTCTAGACTTACACATTCTATTGTTTTCCTCTATTTTTTTGCACTGATTACTGAGGAAGTCTTTCTTACCTCTCCTTGCTATTCTTTGGAACACTGCATTCAAATAGATATATCTTTCCTTTACTCCTTTGCCTTCGCTTCTCTTCTATTCACAGCTATTTGTAAGGCCTCCTCAGACAACCATTTTGGCTTTTTGCATTTCTCTTCCTTGGGGATGGTCTTGATCCCTGCCTCCTGTACAATGTCACAAACCTCCATCTATAGTTCTTCAGGCACTCTGTCTATCAGATCTAATCCCTTGAATCTATTTCTCACTTCCACTGTATAATCCTAAGAGCATACCTGACTTAGGGCATACCTTAATGGTCTAGTGGTTTTCCCTACTTTTTCTTCAATTTAAGGCTGAATTTGGCAATAAGGAGTTCATGATCTGTGCCATAGTCAGCTCCCAGTCTTGTTTTTGGTGACTGTATGGAACTTCTCCATCTTTAGCTGCAAAGAATATAATCAATCTGATTTCAGTATTGACCATCTGATGATGTCCATGTATAGAGTCTTCTCTTGTGTTGTTGGAAGAGGGTGTTTGCTATGACCAGTGCTTTCTCTTGGCAAATCTCTATTGGCCTTTGCCCTGCTTCATTCTGTACTCCAAGGCCAAAATTGCCTATTACTCCAGGTATGTCTTGACTTCCTACTTTTGTACTATACTGGGAAAATTCATTTACTCCAGTGGTATGATAATGGATGTAATCCAATATCTGTCTTTACATGTGTGTGGCTTGAGCATCAGTCTTGTTTGTTGCATTGTCTCTTAAGGATAGCTGTGATGCCAAGGACTTATGTGTAGTTCCAATCAGATTCAGAGACTCCTCAAATCTCACATGTTTTTTATTTCCCGTAGGCAGTATTTCTCAGACTCCACTCATGGGACCATGCCAATCTTTTCTGTAGAATATTTGAAACGGGCTTTCTTAAAATTGACAGTATATGAGAAAGATGAAAAAATGTCCAAAATATCTCTATTTTTATGATGTTTATAAAATACAAAGTGAAAAATCATTTTGACATAAAGATATTCTTCAGTATTATATAACTTCTCTTAAACACAGTAGAAGTTTTTCTCATTTTCAATTACTGCATGCAAAAAATTAGTCACCACAGAAAATAAACAGCATAACAAATTTTTAAGCCAAATAAATATTTTACCATTATTCATCTTTGAAGTTCTTCTCCTCAGTTACTAAATCCTGTTTCTGAGTCAGATTTAAAATATGTAAAGGAAGCATTTTCATTGCCCCTCTGGCCAAGAAATCAGTTTCTTGTCCCTTGCTCTAATAACTCCTCTTTTTTCTAACCTCAAAAGTGTGTTTAAATTTACTCCAAATATATAGAATTATTTCCATCTTTCTTCCATTAGAAATGCATTTTTCTATTGTGTAAAGTTCCATTGTAATATTCAGCATGAGTCCAATTTTACAGCTATCTGAGATCCACTTAAATTGTATTTACTTCTTTCAGTTGCCATATTTATTTCATTTTATCACACTCTGCACAGGTACATAGAGATCCACTTAGATTGTATTTACTTCTTTCAGTTACCACATCTATTTCACTTTATCACACTCTGCACAGGTACACAGAGACCTAAAGCCAAAGTAAATGTTTTTGGTCCAAATTCCTGTAATTTCTATTGATTGCTACTTCCTCACTAAATGAGGAGAGGCAATGGCAACCCTCTCCGGTACTCTTGCCTGGAAAATCCCATCGATGAAAGAGCCTGGTGGGCTGCAGTCCATGGGGTCGCGAAGAATCAGACACGACTTTGTGACTTCACTTTAATGCACTGGAGAAGGAAATGGCAACCCACTCCAGTGTTCTTGCCTGGAGAATCCCAGGGACAGGGGAGTCTGGTGGGCTGCCGTCTATGGGGTCGCACAGAGTCCGACACGATTGAAGCAACTTAGCGGCAGCGGCAGCAGCACTAAATGAAGAAATTGAAAAAGAGTTGATTGGCCATATACAACAAACCTGCAGCAAATATTATTCTTAATGGTAAAACACTGGAAACATTTCCTCTAAAACCAGGAGCAAAACAAGGGTGCTCACTCTCACCACTACTATTAAACATAATTTAGGAAGTCTTAGCCACAGCAATCAGAGAAGACAAAAAATAGAAGGAATCCAGACTGGAAAAGAAGTAAAATTCTCACTGTTTTTCAATGACATGATTCTTTTCATAGAAAACCCTAAAGATGCCAGCAGAAAATTGCTGGTGCTAATCAATGAACATAGTAAAGTCACAGGATACAAAATTAATACATAGAAATCCCTTCCACTCCTATACACTAACAATGAAAAATCAGAAAGAGAAATTAAGGAAACAATCCCATTCACCACTGCAACAAAAGGAATAAAATATTTAGCAATAAATTTACCCAGAGATGAAAGACATATATGCAGAAAACTGTAAGATATTGATGAAAGAAATTAAAGATGACACAAATAGATGGAGACATATACCATGTTCTTGGATTGGAAGAATGAATATTGTGAAAATGCCTTCACTACCCAAAGCAATCTATAGATTCAATGCAATCCTTATTAAACTACCAATGGTATTTTTCACAGAACTAGAACAAATAATTTCACAGTTTGTATGGAAACACAAAAGATCATGAATAACCAAAGCAATCTTAGAAAGAAGAATCTTAGGAAAGAAGAAACTGAAAGAATCAAACTTCTTACTTCAGACTATATTATAAAGCTACTGTCATCAAGATATTATGGTAGTGCCACAAAAACAGAAATATAGACCAATGGAACAATATAAAAAATCTGGAGATAAATCCATGCACCTGTGGGCACTTTACTTTTGACAAAAGAGGCAAAAACATACAATGGAGAAAAGACAGTCTCATCAATAAATGATGCTGGGAAAATTGGGCAGCTACTAACACCATATACAGAAATAAATTTAGAATGGATTAAAGACCTACAGGTAAGATCAGAAATTATTAAAAAAATAAAAAAACAATAAAAGTAAAGCTACCAAACTAAAGAAAAAAACAATAAAGTACTTACATGCACATCAGGAAAAAAAAAGTTCTTAGAGGAAAGCATAGGGAGAACAGTCTTTGACATAAATCATAGCAAGATCCTCTATGACCTACCTCCTTAGAGTAATAGAAATAAAAACAAAAATAAACAAATGGGACATAATTAAACTTAAAAGCTTTAGCACAACAAAAGAAACTACAAAAAAGGTGAAAAGACAACCTTCAGATTAGCAAATGAAACAACTAACAAAGATTTATCTCCAAATTATACAAGCAGTTCATGCAGATCAATATGAGAAAAACAAACAACCCAATCAAAAAGTGGGCAGAAGACCTAAACAGATGGCTAATAAGGCCATGAAAAGATGATCAACATTGCTTATTATTAGAGAGATGCAAATCAAAACTATAACGAGCTATCACCTCACACAGATCAGAAAGGCCATCATCAAAAAATCTACACACAATAAATGTTGGAAAGTGTGTGGCAAAAAACCCTCTTGCACTGTTGGTGGGAATGCAAATTGATACAGTCACTATGGAGAACAATATGGAGATTTCTTTAAAAACTAGGAATGAAACTACTGTGTGTGTGTGTGTGTGTGTGTGTGTGTGAGCGTGCACATCTGAGCATATTAGTTGCACAGTCTTTGCAACCCCATGGACTATAGCCCACCAAGGTCCTATGTCCATGGAATTTTTTCCAGGCAAGAATACTGGAGTGAGTATTTATTTCCTTCTTCAGGCGATCTCTCCAACCTAGGGTCTAAACCCAGTCTCTTGCATTGAGAAGAGCCAGTGGGAACCCAAAACTGGTGCTCTGTGACAATCTAGAGGAGTGGGATAGGGAGGGAGGTGGCAGGGAAGTTTAAGACGGAGGGCACATGTGTACTCCTGTGGCTGATTCATGTTGATGTATTGCAGAAACCATCTGCTGCTGCTGCTAAGTCGCTTCAGTCGTGTCCGACTCTGTGCGACCCCATAGACAGCAGCCCACCAGGCTCCGCCATTTCTGGGATTCTTCGGGCAAGAACACTGGAGTGGGTTGCCATTTCCTTCTCCTTTACTGATCATACACTACATTAATTTATTCAGCCAAACTTAAGTACCTACCACATGCTAAACTCTATACTAGAGATTAGGACTTCAAAAGAAACCAAAACAGATAAGGTGCCCACTGTAGTTGAACTTACATTCTAATGGAAGGAAAGAGAGTGAACAAGTAAGTGAGAAAATATCATGTTTATATGCTATGTAAAACAGAAAGATAGGATAGAGAGCATGATTAGAGACTCCAAACTGGTTAATTAGGGAAAAACCAAGGAGGAGCTTCATCTGCTGCTACTGCTACTGCTAAGTCGCTTCAGTCTTGTCCGACTCTGTGCGACCCCATAGATGGCAGCCCACCAGGCTCCTCTGTCCCTGGGATTCTCCAGGCAAGAACACTGGAGTGGGTTGCCATTTCCTTCTCCAGTGCATGAAAGTGAAAAGTGAAAGAGAAGTCGCTCAGTCGTGTCCAACTCTGAGCGACCCCATGGACTGCAGCGTACTAGGCTCCTTCGTCCATGGGATTTTCCAGGCAAGAGTACTGGAGTGGGGTGCCATCACAATAGGATAATTATCTTCCACTTTAAAATAAAATAAAATAAAAATTTTTTAAAAGAGCTGATGATTTTAAGCAATAGAATTTCTTTTTATTAACCTTCCCCAAATGTCCCCTGTAAATTTTCTCAAATAAAAGCATCAGTCTCATGACAACGTGTGTTTATGTGTGTGTGTGTGTGTGTGTGTGTGTGTGTGTTTGAACTTGTGTGTTAGTCACCCAGTCGTGTCTGATTCTTTGTAACCCCTCAGACTGTAGCCCTCCAGGCTCTTCTGTCATGAAGTTCTCTAGGCCAAAATACTGGAGTGAATAGCCCTTCCTTTCTCCAGAGAATCTTCCCAACCCAGGGATCAAACCTGGGTCTCCTGCATTGCAGGCAGATTCCTTTTACTGTCTGAGCCACCAGAGAACATGTTCTTCCCAGTTTTTGTAATCAACTGTACTATCTCCAACAACACATCATTCTAGTATGGTGAAGTGTAAATTTGAAAATTCACTCTTACTGGATGAGGAATCACTTTCAAAATCCCTTTTCAATAATTCAAAAACAAGATTTCTAATTCCAAAAGAAAAAAATGGCAACTCTTCAATGTATAATGAGATTTTTAAAACACTATAAACACACTTCATATTTTTATTATTGTGTTTATTCTCATGCTGTTGCTGTTTGGTTGCTAAGTCATCTCCAACTCTTTGTGACTCTGTGGACTGTATGTAGCACACCAGGCACCTCTGTCTTCCACTATCACCTGGAGTTTGCTCAAATTCATCTCCATCGAGTCAGTGATGCTATCTAACCATCTCATCCTTTGCTGCCCCCTTCACTTTTAGCCTTTAATCTTTCCCAGCACCAAGGTCTTTTTTCAGTGAGTCAGTTCTTTGCATCAGGTGACCAAAGTACTGGAATTTCAGCTTCAGCAACAGTTGTTCCAATGAATATTCAGGGTTGATTTCCTTTAGGATTGATTGGTTTGATCTCCTTGCTGTCCAAGTGATTCTCAAGAGTTTTCTACAGCACTACAGTTTGAAAGCATAAATTCTTTTGAGTTTGAAAGCTCAGCTTTCTTTATCCTACAACTCTCACATCCATACATGACTACTGGAAAAACCATAGCTTTGACTATATAAAACTTTGTCAGCAAATGATGTCTCTGCTTTTTAATACACTGTCTAGGTTTGTCATAACTTTTCTTCCAAGGAGAAAGCATCTTTTAATTTCATGATTGTAGTCACTCTCAGCAGTGGAGCTCAAGAAAAAATATGTCATTGCTTCCACTTTTTCCCCATCTGTTTGCCATGAAGTCACGGAACTGCATGTAATGATCTTATTTTTCTTTAATGTTGAGTTTCAAGCCAGCTTTTTCACTCACTTCCTTCCCCCCTCATCAAGAGGCTCTTTAGTTCCACTTCATTTTTATTTTGTCTTATTTCTATTTATCTCCATAGATCTCCATAAACGTGTAGTACTGTTTATGAGAATTTGGAGTCCTTTAGTGATCATTTTTTTATACAGTTCATGCGGTTCTCATGGCAAGAATACTGTGGTGGTTTGCCATTCCCTCCTCCAGTGGACATCACAGATTCAGTGGACATGAATTTGAGCAAGCTCTAAGAGATGGTGAGGGACAGGGAGAACTGGTGCGCTGTAGTCCATGGGGTCAAGAAGAGTCAGACACAACTAGGTGACTGAACAACAACAACAGAATGATCATTTTTAGGGGAACATAGTAAAGCTTCTAGTTGTAGTTATCAAAAATGATTACAGAATGAAAGGTAGAGAAATATATCAAGGCTGTGAAAGAAAAATCATAATCGCACCCTTGTTGAGGCATTCAAAAACCAAGGTGTGGGCCTCCAATTATGTTATAGACCCTTTCAACATTTTTATATTCTAAATGCATGTTTGTTTGTTTGGTTTTGTCTTTTCATACTGTTCATGGGGTTCTCAAGGCAAGAATACTGGAGTGGTTTGCCATTCCCTCCTCCAGTGGACCACTTTTTGTCAGAACTCTCCACTACAACCTGTCCATTTTGGGTTGCTATGACTCATAGCTTCATTGACTTATGCAAGCCCCTTAGCCATGACAAGGCTGTAATCCATGAAGGCACATGAGAATGAGGATGAGAGAGGGGCAAAAGAGAATAAGATGGTTGGATAGAATCACTGACTCAATGAACATGGGTTTGAACAAACTCTGGGAGACAGTGAAGGGCAGGGAAGCCTGGTGTGCTGCAGTCCATGGGATCGCAAAGTGTTGGACATGACAAATGTATTTTTAGCAACACATAGTATATTATGATAAGTTTACTTGGAAGATATCATCTGAACAGAAGCTCAGAAAATGGAATTAATATATTTGAAATCTTTTAAATGAGTACAAGACAAATAAAATTAAGAAATTGCGGTGTTTAAATAGAAAGATAAATGTCAGCCCATACTCTTCAAACTACATCATATCTAATTTTGCCTTTAAAATGATCAAGAAAGGATGTTAGCCACTATCTGTGCTCAGGTAAAGTTAACTGATGTTTGTTTCTACTAAAGGAAAACTATAATTTTTTGGAAAGGGCTCTAGGCAGAAAAACTCAAGTTGAGACAAGACATAATTGTATTACCAGAGTTTAGACTGATTTGAAAGATATTCTGCATAATGTTGGAATAGACAAAGGAGCTACTTAAAGAGATTTGTTCACCAAGTTCAAACCATTTAAGCAATTCAAAAATAACGGTAATAATAATGCCATGAAAATCCAGCTGCTCCTAGTGAGGTTTTAAATGATCAACTACTGTCAGATATGGTAAGAGGCAGGTATACAAGGATTTCTAATTTAGAGAAATTCTGCATGTTAATCAGTTTATGGTCATAAAATATCGACAACAAATCCACGATTTGCTACCAGGGCCCAGACAGGAAAAAGGAAGAAGGATAATAGCGAAAGGCAACATCTTTCCCTCAAAGAGGTTTTATGTTCTGTGACTTCATTAAGAAGAAAGCCTCTCTCCATCTTTGAGCTGCCCTTTGTTAAAGCATGGAGGGTTTTGCCCTACACTTTATGCAGGTGCAACTACAGAGATTGTTTTCCCTGTTTTCCCTGAGCATCTATAAAATTCTCAGGCAGGGTCTCTGGAATGAGAAGATAAATCTTTCTAGAAATAAATTCAATGTTGTAAATGATGTCCTTCTCCTTTAACCACCTAGATTTTAAGTAGAGATTGCAGCTTTTCTGACATGATGGCTTTCTTTACTTTTTTTTTTTTTTTTTTTGTATTATTAATTATTTATCAAGTCATTTAAAAGTAACTGTGCTGTGTGGGCGCAGGAGGGCCGAGAGGAGCCACTCCATGTTCAAGGTCAGGAGGGGCCGTGGTGAGGAGATACCCCTCATCCAAGGTAAGGAGCAGCGGCTGCACTTTGCTCGAGCAGCCGTGAAGAGATACCCCTACGTCCAAGGTAAAAGAAACCCAAGTAAGACAGTAAGTGTTGCGAGAGGGCATTAGAGGGCAGGCACACTGAAACCATAATCACAGAAAACTAGTCAATCTAATCACACTAGGACCACAGCCTTGTCTAACTCAATGAAACTAAGCCATGCTGTGTGGGGCCACCCAAGATGGGCAGGTCATAGTGGAGAGGTCTGACAGAATGTGGTCCACTGGAGAAGTGAATGGCAAACCACTTTAGTATTCTTGCCTTGAGAACCCAATGAACAGTATGAAAAGGCAAAATGATAGGATACTGAAAGAGGAACCCCAAGTCAGTAGGTGCCCAATATGCTACTGGAGATCAGTGGAGAAATAACTCCAGAAATAATGAAAGGATGGAGCCAAAGCAAACAGAATACCCAGCTGTGGATGTGACTGGTGATAGAAGCAAGGTCCGATGCTGTAAAGAGCAATATTGCATAAGAACCTGGAATGTTAGGTCCATGAATGAAGGCAAATTGGAAGTGGTCAACCAGGAGATGGGAAGAGTGAACATCAACATTCTAGGAATCAGTGAACTAAAATGGACTGGAATGGGTGAATTTAACTCAGATGACCATTATATCAACTACTGTGGGCAGGAATCCCTCAGAAGAAATGAAATAGCCATCATGGTCAACAAAAGAGTCTGAAATACAGAACTTGGATGCAATGTCAAAAATGACAGAATGATCTCTGTTTGTTTCCAAGGAAAACCTTTCAATATTACAGTCATCCAAGTCTATGCCACAAACAGTAACACTGAAGAAGCTGAAGTTGAAAGGTTCTATGAAGACCTACAAGACCTTTTAGAACTAACACCCAAAAAGGATGTCCTTTTCATTATAGGGGACTGGAATGCAAAAGTAGGAAGTCAAGAAACACCTGGAGTAACAGGCAAATTTGGCCTTGGAATATGGAATGAAACAGGGCAAAGACTAATAGAGTTTTGCCAAGAGAATGCACTGGTCATAGCAAATACCCTCTTCCAACAACACAAGAGAAGACTCTACACATGGATATCACCAGATGGTCAACACAAAAATCAGATTGACTATATTCTTTGCAGCCAAAGATGGAGAAGCTCTATACAGTCAGCAAAAACAAAACCAGGAGCAGACTGTGACTCAGATCATGAACTCCTTATTGCTAAATTCAGACTTAAATTGAAGAAAGTAGGGAAACCACTAGACCATTCAGGTATGACCTAAATCAAATCCCTTATGTTTATACAGTGGAAGTGAGAAATAGATTTAAGGGCCTAGATCTGATAGACAGAGTGTCTGATGAACTATGGATAGAGGTTCGTGACATCGTGCAAGAGACAGGGATCAAGACCATCCCCATGGAAAAGAAATGCAAAAAAGCAAAATGGCTGTCTGGCGAGGCCTTACAAATAGCTGTGAAAAGAAGAGAAGCGAAAAGCAAAGGAGAAAAGGAAAGATATAAACATCTGAATGCAGAGTTCCAAAGAATAGCAACAAGAGATAAGAAAGCCTTCCTCAGTGATCTATACAAAGAAATAGTGGAAAACCACAGGATGGGAAAGACTAGAGATCTCTTCAAGAAAATTAAAGTTACCAAGGGAACATTTCATGCAAAGATGGGCTTGATAAGGGACAGAAATGGTATGGACCTAACAGAAGCAGAAGATATCAAGAAGAGGTGGCAAGAATACACAGAAGAACTGTACAAAAAAGAGCTTCACGACCAAGATAATCACGATGGTGTGATCACTCACCTAGAGCCAGACATCCTGGAATGTGAAGTCAAGTGGGCCTTAGAAAGCATCACTATGAACAAAGCTAGTGGAGGTGATGGAATTCCAGTGGAGCTATTCCAAATCCTGAAAGATGATGCTGTGAAAGTGCTGCACTCAATATGCCAGCAAATTTGGAAAACTCAGCAGTGGCCACAGCACTGGAAAAGGTCATGTTTCATTCCAATCCCAAAAAAAGGCAATGCCAAAGAGTGCCCAAACTACCACACAATTGCACTCATCTCACACACTAGTAAAGTAATGCTCAAAATTCTCCAATCCAGGGTTCTCCAATACTTGAACTGTGAACTTCCAGATGTTCAAGCTGGTTTTAGAAAAGGCAGAGGAACCAGAGATCAAATTGCCAACATCCATTGGATCATGGAAAAAGCAAGAGAGTTAAAGAAAAGCATCTATTTCTGCTTTATTGACTATGCCAAAGCCTTTGACTGTGTGGATCACAATAAACTGTAGAAAACTCTGAAAGAGATGGGAATACCAGACCACTTGACCTGCCTCTTGAGAAGCCTATATGCATGTCAGGAACCAACAGTTAGAGCTGGACATGGAACAGCCGACTGGTTCCAAATAGGAAAAGGAATACATCAAGGCTGTATATTGTCACCCTGTTTATTTAACTTATATGCAGAGTACATTATGAGAAACACTGGGCTGGAAGAAGCACAAGCTGGAATCAAGATTGCCAAGAGAAATATCAGTAACCTCAGATATGCAGATGACACCACCCTTATGGCAGAAAGTGAAGAGGAACTAAAATCCTCTTGATGAAAGTGAAAGAGGAGAGTGAAAAAGTTGGCTTAAAGCTCAACATTCAGAAAACAAAGATCATGGCATCTGGTCCCATCATTTCATGGAAATAGATGGGGAAACCATGGGAAAAGTATCAGACTTTATATTTGGGGGCTCCAAAATCACTGCAGATGGTGATTGCAGCCATGAAATTACAAGACGCTTACTCCTTGGAAGGAAAGTTATGACCAACTAGATAGCATATTCAAAAGCAAAGACATTACTTTGCCAAAAAAGGTCCATCTAGTCAAGGCTATGGTTTTTCCACTGCTCATGTATTGATGTGAGAGTTGGACTGTGAAGAGGGCTGAGCACCGAGGGGTTGATGCTTTTGAACTGTGGTGTTGGAGAAGACTCTTGAGAGTCCCTTGGACTGCAAGGAGATCCAACCAGTCCATTCTGAAGGAGATCAGTCCTGAGTGTTCTTTGGAAGTACTTCAGTTTCAGCTGAAGCTGAAACTCCAATACATTGGCCATCTCATGCAGAGTTGACTCATTGGAAAATACCCTGATGCTGGGAAAGATTGAAGGCAGGAGAACAAGGGGATGACAGAGGATGAGATGGCTGGATGGCATCACCGACTAGATGGATGTGAGTTTGAGTGAACTCCAGGAGTTGGTGATGGACAGGGAGGCCTGGCATGCTGTGATTCATGGGGTCGCAAAGAGCTGGACACGACTGAGCAACTGAACTGAACTGAATATTCCATTGTGCCCATGGACATCTAGGTTGCTTCCATGTCCTGGCTATTGTAAACAGTGCTGTGATGAACATTGGGGCACATGTGACTCTTTCAATTCTGGTTTCCTCAGTGTATGGCAGTTCTATTTCTAGTTTTTTAAGGAATCTCTTGTTTTGCATAGTGGCTGTACTAGTTTGCATTCCCACCAACAGTGTAAGAGGGTTCCTTTTTCTCCATACCCTCTCCAGCATTTATTGTTTATAGACTTTTTGATAGTAGCCATTCTGACTGGTGCGAGATGGTACCTCATTGTGATTTTGATTTGCATTTCTCTGATAATGAGTGATGTTGAGCATCTTTTCATATGTTTGTTAGCCATCTGTATATCTTCTTTGGAGAAATGTCTGTTTAGTCCTTTGGCACATTTTTTGATTGGGTCACTTATTTTTCTGGAATTGAGCTTCAGGAGTTACTTGTATATTTTTGAAATTAATTCTTTGTCAGTTGTTTCATTTGCTACTATTTTCTCCCATCCTGAAGGCGGTCTTTTCACCTTGCTTATAGTTTCCTTCGTTGTGCAAAAGTTTTTCAGTTCAATTGGGTCCTGTCTGTTTATTTTTGCTTTTATTTTCATTACTTTGGGTGGTGGGTTTTGGAGGATCCTGCCTTGATTTATGTCAGAGAGTGTTTTGCCTATGTTTTCCTCTAGGAGTTTTATCGTTTTTGGACTTATATTTAGATCTTTAATTCATTTTGAGTTTATTTTTGTGTATGGCATTAGAAAGTGTCCTTGTTTCATTCTTTTACAAGTAGATGACCACTTTTCCCAGCACCACTTGTTAAAGAGATTGTCTTTTCTCCATTGTATATTCTTGCCTCCTTTGTCAAAGATAAGGTATCCATAGGTGCGTGGATTTGTCTTTGGGCTTCCTATTTTGTTCCATTGATCTATATTTCTGTCTTTGTGCCAGTACCATACTGTCTTGATGACTGTTGTTTTGTAGTATAGCCTGAAGTCAGGCAGGTTGATTCCTCCAGTTCCATTCTTCTTTTTCAAGATTGCCTTAGCTATTCGAGATTTTTTGTATTTCCATACAAATTGTGAAATTATTTGTTCTAATTCTCTGATAAATACCATTGGTAGCTTGATATGATTGCATTGAATCTATAAATTGCTTTGGGTAGTATACTCATTTTTACTATATTGATTCTTCCAATCCATGAACATGGTATATTTCTCCATTTGTATCATCTTTGATTTATTTCATCATTGTTTTATAGTTTTCTATATATAGGTCTTTTGTTTCTTTAGGTAGATTTAATCCTGAATATTTTATTCTTTTTCTTGCAATGGCGAATGGAATTTTTTTCCTTTCTGTTTTCTCATTGTTAGTGTATAGGAATGCAAGGGATTTCTGTGCATTAATTTTATATCCTGAAACTTTACTATATTCATTGATTAGCTCTAGCAATTTTATGATGGAGTCTTTATGGTTTTCTATATAGAGGATCATGTCATCTGCAAACAGTCAGGAGTTTTACTTCTTCTTTTCCAATCTGAATTCCTTTTATTTCTTTTTCTGCTCTGATGGCTGTGGCTAAAACTTCTGAAACTATGTTGAATAGTAATGGTGAGAGTGGGCATCCTTGTCTTGTTTCTGACTTTGCTGCTAAGTCGCTTCAGTCGTCTCCGACTCTCTGTGACCCCATAGACAGCAGCCCATCAGGCTCTGACATTCCTGGGATTCTCCAGGCAAGAACACTGGAGTGGGATGCCATTTCCTTCTCCAGTGCATGAAAGGGAAAAGTGAAAGTGAAGTTGCTCAGTTGCATATGACTGGTAGGGACCCCATGAACTGAAGCCTACCAGGCTCCTCCATCCATGGGATTTTCTAGGTAAGAGTACTGGAGTGGCTTGCCATTGCCTTCTCCAGTTCCTGACTTTAGGGGAAATGATTTCAATGTTTCACCATTGAGGATAATGTTTGCTGTGGATTTATCATATATGGCTTTTATTATGTTGAGATATGTTCCTTCTATGTCTGCTTTCTGGAAGGTTTTATCATAAATGGATATTGAATTTTCTTAAAGGCTTTCTCTGCATCTATTGAGATAATCGTCTGGTTTTTATCTTTCAATTTGATAATGTGGTGTATCACATTGATTGATTTGTTGATATTGAAGAATTCTTGCATCCCTGGGATAAAGCCCACTTGGTCATGATGTATGATCTTTTTAATATGTTGTTGGATTCTGTTTGCTAGAATTTTGTTAAGGATTTTTGCATCTATGTTCATCAGTGATATTGGCCTGTAGTTTTCTTTTTTGTGGCATATTTGTCTGGTTTTGTTATTATGGTGATGGTGGCCTCATAGAATGAGTTTGAAAGTTTACATTCCTCTGCAGTTTTCTGGAAGAGTTTGAGTAGGATAGGTGTTCAGATCAGATCAGATCAGTCGCTTAGTCGTGTCCGACTCTTTGCGACCCCATGAACCGCAGCACGCCAGGCCTCCCTGTCCATCACCAGCTCCCGGAGGTCACTCAGACTCGCATCCATCGAGTCAGTGATGCCATCCAGCCATCTCATCCTCTGTCGTCCCCCTTCTCCTCCTGCCCTCAACTCCTCCCAGCATCAGAGTCTTCTCCAATGAGTCAACTCTTCGCATGAGGTGGCCAAAATACTGGAGTTTCAGCTTTAGCATCATTCCTTCTAAAGAAATTCCAGGATTGATCTCCTTCAGAATGGACTGGTTGGATCTTCTCGCAGTCCAAGGGACTCTCAAGAGTCTTCTCCAACACCACAGTTCAAAAGCATCAATTCTTCGGCGCTCAGCCTTCTTCACAGTCCAACTCTCACATCCATACATGACCACAGGAAAGACCATAGCCTTGACTAGGCGAACCTTTGTTGGTAAAGTAATGTCTCTGCTTTTGAATATGCTATCTAGATTGGTCATAACTTTCCTTCCAAGGAGCAAGCGTCTTTTAATTTCATGGCTGCAGTCACCATCTGCAGTGATTTTGGAGCCCAGAAAAACAAAGTCTGACACTGTTTCCACTGTTTCCCCATCTATTTCCCATGCAGTGATGGGACCAGATGCCATGATCTTCGTTTTCTGAATGTTGAGCTTTAAGCCAACCTTTTCACTCTCCACTTTCACTTTCATCAAGAGGCTTTTTAGCCCCTCTTCACTTTCTGCCATAAGAGTGGTGTCATCTGCATATCTGAGGTTATTGATATTTCTCCCGGCAGTCTTGATTCCAGCTTGTGTTTCTTCCAGTCCAGCATTTCTCATGATGTACTCTGCATATAAGTTAAATAAACATGGTGACAATATGCAGCCTTGACGTACTCCTTTTCCTATTTGGAACCAGTCTGTTGTTCCATGACCAGTTCTAACTGTTGCTTCCTGACCTGCATACAGATTTCTTAAGAGGCAGATCAGGTAGTCTGGTGTTCCCATCTCTTTCAGAATTTTCCATAGTTTATTGTGATCCACACAGTCAAAGGCTTTGGCATAGTCAATAAAGCAGAAGTAGATGTTTTTCTGGAACTCTCTTGCTTTTTCCATGATCCAGCGGATGTTGGCAATTTGGTCTCTGGTTCCCCTGCCTTTTCTAAAACCAGCTTGAACATCAGGAAGTTCACGGTTCACATATTGCTGAAGCCTGGCTTGGAGAATTTTGAGCATTACTTTACTAGCGTGTGAGATGAGTGCAATTGTGCGGTAGTTTGAGCACTCCTTGGCATTGCCTTTCTTTGGGATTGGGATGAAAACTGACCTTTTCCAGTCCTGTGGCCACTGCTGAGTTTTCCAAATTTGCTGGCATATTGAGTGCAGCACTTTCACAGCATCATCATTCAGGACTTGGAATAGCTCCACTGGAATTCCATCACCTCCACTAGCTTTGTTCATAGTGATGCTTTCTAAGGCCCATTTGACTTCACATTCCAAGATGTCTGGCTCTAGGTGAGTGATCACATCATCATGATTATCTGGGTCTTGAAGCTCTTTTTTATACAGTTCTTCTGTGTATTCTTGCCACCTCTTCTTAATATCTTCTGCTTCTGTTAGGTCCACACCATCTCTGTCCTTTATCGTGCCCATCTTTGCATGAAATGTTCCTTTGGTATCTCTGATTTTCTTGAAGAGATCCCTAGTCTTTCCCATTCTGTTGTTTTCCTCTATTTCTTTGCATCGATCACTGAAGAAGGCTTTCTTATCTCTTCTTGCTATTCTTTGGAACTCTGCATTTAGATGTTTATATCTTTCCTTTTCTCCTTTGCTTTTCGCTTCTCTTCTTCCACAGCTATTTGTAAGGCCTCCCCAGACAGCCATTTTGCTTTTTTGCATTTCTTTTCCATGGGGATGGTCTTGATCCCTGTCTCCTGTACAATGTCACGAACCTCATTCCATAGTTCATCAGGCACTCTACCTATCAGATCTAGGCCCTTAAATCTATTTCTCACTTCCACTTGGATAGGTGTTAGCTCTTCTCTAAATTTTTGGTAGAATTTAGCTGTGAAGCCATCTGGTCCTGGGCTTTTCTCTGTTGGAATTGGAAGATTTCTGATTACAGTTTCGATTTCTGTGCTTGTGAGGGATTTAAGATTTTCTATTTCTTCCTGGTTCAGTTTTAGAAAGTTACACTTCTAAGAATTTGTCCATTTCTTCCAAATTGTCCATTTTATTGGCATTTAGTTGCTGATAGTATTCTCTTATGATCCTTTTCTATGTTGTCTGTTGTGATTTATCCATTTTAATTTCTAATTTTGTTGATTTGATTCTTCTGCCTTTTTTCCTTCATGAGTCTGATGAAGGGTTTGTCTATTTTATTTATCTTCTCAAAGAACCAGCTTTTAGCTTTGTTGATTTTTGCTATGGTCTTCTTTGTTTCTTTTGAATTTATTTCTGCCCTAATTTTTATGATTTCTTTCCTTCTAGTAACCCTGGGGTGCTTCATTTCTTCTTTTTCTAGTTGCTTTAGGTGTAGAGTTAGGTTATTTATTTGATATCTCTCCTGTTTCTTGAGGTAGGCTCGTATTGCTATGAACCTTCCCCTTAGCACTACTTTTACTGAATCCCATAGGTTTTTGCTGGGAGAAATATCAATAATCTCAGATATGCAGATGACACCACCCTTATGGCAGAAAGTGAAGAGGAACTCAAAAGCCTCTTGATAAAGGTGAAAGTGGAGAGTGAAAAAGTTGGCTTAAAGCTCAACATTCAGAAAACGAAAATCATGGCATCCGGTCCCATCACTACATGGGAAATAGATGGGGAAACAGTGGAAACAGTGTCAGACTTTATTTTTCTGGGCTCCAAAATCACTACAGATGGTGACTGCAGCTATGAAATTAAAAGACGCTTACTCCTTGGAAGGAAAGTTATGACCAACCTAGATAGCATATTCAAAAGCAGAGACATCACTTTGCCAACAAAGGTTCGCCTAGTCAAGGCTATGGTTTTTCCTGTGGTCATGTATGGATGTGAGAGCTGGACTGTGAAGAAGGCTGAGTGCTGAAGAATTGATGCTTTTGAACTGTGGTGTTGGAGAAGACTCTTGAGAGTCCCTTGGAGTGCAAGGAGATCCAACCAGTCCATTCTGAAGGAGATCAGCCCTGGGATTTCTTTGGAAGGAATGATGCTAAAGCTGAAACTCCAGTACTTTGGCCACCTCATGCGAAGAGTTGACTCATTGGAGAAGACTCTGATGCTGGGAGGGATTGAGGGCAAGAGGAGAAGAGGACAACAGAGGATGAGATGGCTGGATGGCATCACTGACTCGATGGATGTGAGTCTCAGTGACCTCCGGGAGCTGGTGACGGACAGGGAGGCCTGGTGTGCTGCGATTCATGGGATCGCAAAGAGTCGGACACGACTGAGTGACTGATCTGATCTGATCTGATCTGATAGGTTTTTGGGTTGTTATGTTCTCATTTTCATTTGTTTCTATGCATTTTTTAAAATTCTTTTTTGATTTCTTCTATGATTTGTTGGTTATTCAGAAGTGTGTTGTTTAGCCTCCATATGTTTGTATTTTTAATAGTTTTTTTTTCCCTGTAGTTGACATCTAATCTTACCACATTGTGATCAGAAAAAGATGCTTGAGATGATTTCAATTTTTTTTGAATTTACTAAGGCTAGACTTATGGCCCAGAATGTGATCTATCCTGGAGAAGTTTCCATGTGCATTTGAGAAAAAGGTGAAATTCATTGTTTTAGGGTGAAATGTCCTATAGATATCAGTTAGGTCTGACTGGTCCATTGTATCATTTAAAGTTTGTGTTTCCTTGAAAATGTTATGTTTAGTTGATCTATTCATAAGTGTGGGTAGGTTATTAAAGTCTCCCACTATTATTGTGTTACTGTCAATTTCTCCTTTCACACTTGTTAGCATTCGCCTTATGTATTGTGGTACTCCTATGTTGGGTGCAGATATATTTATAATTGTTACATCTTCTTCTTAGATTGATCCTTTGATCATTGTGTGATGTCCTTCTTTGTCTCTTTTCATGGCCTTTATTTCAAAGTCTATTTTATCTGATATGAGTATTGCTACTCCTGCTTTCTTTTGGTCTCCATTTGCACGAAATATCTTTCTCCAACCCTTCATTTTCAGTCTGTATGTGTCCCTAGGTTTGAGGTGATCTCTTGTAGACAGCATATATAGGGGTCTTGTTGTTGTATCCATTCAGCCAGTCTTTGTCTTTCGGTTGGGACATTCAACCCATTTACATTTAAGGTAATTATTGATAAGTATGATCCTGTTTCCATTTACTTCGTTGTTTTGGGTTTGAGTTTATAAACCTTTTCTGTGTTTCCTGTCTAGAGAAGATCCTTTAGCATGTGTTGAAGAGCTGGTTTTGTAGTGCTGAATTCTCTGAGCTTTTGTTTCTGTAAAGCTTTTGATTTCTCCTTCATATTTGAATGAGATCCTTGCTGGATACAGTAATCTGGGTTATAGGTTTTTCCTCTTTCAGCACTCTAAGTATGTACTGCCATTCCTTTCTGGCTTGAAGAGTTTCTACTGAAAGATCAGCTGTTATCCTTATGGGGATCCCCTTGTGGGTTATTTGCTGTTCTTTCCCTTGCTGCTTTTAATATTTATTCTTTGTGTTTGATCTTCGTTAATTTGATTAATACGTATCTTGGGGTGTTTTGCCTTGGGTTTGTCCTGTTTGGGACTCTGTGGGATTCTTGGACTTGGGTGGCTATTTCCTTCCCCATTTTAGGGAAGTTTTTAACTATTATATCCCCAAGTATTTTCTCATGGCCTTTCTTTTTGTCCCGTTCTTCTGAAACTCCTATGATTCAAATGTTGGGGCATTTAACATTGTCCCAGAGGTCTCTGAGGTTGTCCTCATTTCTTTTAATTCTTATTATTTTTTCCTCTCTGCTACATTTATTTCCACCATTCTATCTTCCATCTCACTTATCCTATCTTCTGTCTCAGTTATTCTACTGTTGATTCCCTCCAGAGCAGTTTTGATCTGTTTTTGCATTATTCATTATTGATTGACTCTTTTTTATTTCTGCTAGGTCCTTGTTAGACTTTTCTTGCTTCTTCTCAATCCTTGCCTCTAGACTATCTGTAACTCCATTTTGTTTTCAAAATTTTGAATCATTTTTATTATCATTATTTTGAATTTTCTTTTCAATTAGACTCCCTATCTCCTCCTCTTTTGTTTGGTTTGGTGGGCTTTTATCACGTTCCTTTACCTGCTATATTTCTCTGCTGTTTCATCTTGTTTAGGTTGCTGTGTTTGGGGTGGCCTTTCTGTATGCTAGAAGTTTGTGGTTCCTCTTTATGGTGGAGGTTCCTCCCAGTGGGTGGGGTTGGACGAGTGGCTTGTCAAGGTTTCCTGGTTAGGGAAGCTTGCTTCGGTGTTCTGGTGGGTGCAGCTGGATCTCTTCTCTCTGGAGTGCAAAGACGTGTCCAGTAGTGAGCTTTGAGGTGTCTATGGGTTTGGTGTGACTTTTTGCCACCTGTATTTTTGTGCTCAGTGTTATGTTCCTGCTTTGCTGGAGAATTAGTTTGGTATGTCTTGCTCTGAAACTTGTTAGCTCCTGGGTGGAGCTTGGTTTCAGTGTAGGTATGGAGGCTTTTGGATGAGCTCTTGTCAATTAATGTTCCCTGGAATCAGGAGTTTTCTGGTGTTCTCAAGTTTTGGATTTAAGCCTCCTGCCTCTGGCTTTCAGTCTTATTCTTACAGTATCCTCAGGACTTCTCCATCCATATAGCACCAATGATAAAACATCTAGGTTAATGGTGAAAAGATTCTCCACGGTGGGGGCCACCCAGATAGGTTCACAGAGTTACATGAAGAAGAGGGAGGAGGAAGATAGAGGTGACCAGGAGGAGAAAGGGGGGAATCAAAAGGGGAGAGAGCAATCTAGCCAGTAATCAGTTCCTTATTTGCTCTCCACAGTCTGGAACACTCAGAGAGGTTCGCAGAGTTCCACAGAGAAGAGAAGAGGGAGGAAGGAGATAGAGGTGACCAGGAGGAGAGGAGGGGGAGTCAAAAGGAGAGAGACCAGTCTAGCCTGTGATCAGTTCACTAAGTGTTCTCCACAGCCTGGAACACCCAAAGAGATTAACAGAGTTAGAGAAGTAAAGTGGGAGGGAGGAGATAGAGGTGACCTGGGGGAAAAAAGGAAAGTCAAAAGGGGAGAGAGCAATCAAGCCAGTAATCACACTCCTAAGTAAAAATAGATACTGAAGATTGGATTCTTAAAGGTACAGAATTGATAACAAATACCAAAAAGCAAAGATCAACAATCTAGAGTAGAGGTTAGACTTTCAAAAATACAATATTAAAAAAAAAAATGAAATCACGAAAGTTATAAAAAATATATATGTGAAATTTGCTTTAAAAATAGGGTCTTTTTTGCAAGATAATAGGTTTTAAAAATGAAAATCAAAGGAGTAATAAAGAACTTAAAAAATAATGAAAATGATAATAGTAAAATATATCTAGGAGTTTCTCTGGAGCTGTTGAGGGTGGTTGTAGGGTCACTTCAGTTTCAGATAGTTCCTTGTTCCAGCTTATACTTCTTCTCAAGGTCTATAGGTCGCTTCCAATGTTGCCAGTGGTAACTACAGGGTTTTAATCTGTTTCACCCACCTCTTTCAAAGCCATTCCCTCTCTTTGTTTATTTTGACTCCCACTGTTTGCAAGTCTCTTCAGTATCTAACTTCTGCCCTGACACAAGGGGGCAAAGGTGATCATTAATTTAGGCTCACTTGTTCAATTGTTCTGTGGGGAGGGAGGAACACTGCAAACAAATCTCACTAGCATGTGTGGGGAGTGCTTGCAGTGTCTGGGCCACATTAGGTATGCCCCCGCTCACGGCACGTGTGCTTTCCTAGTCTACATTGCTCAGGCTCCAGGTTGCTCTCCTGGGAACTAAGGCGGGCCCTAGGTTGCGTGCACTCCCAGGTCTAAGCCGCTCAAGTTCAGGTCCTTGGGTACTCCACAAAGGCACAGACTTGGTTGGACCTGTGTTTTGTGCCCTTCACAGGTCCGCGCAGCTCAGGCAACTAAGTGCTTGATGAGTGCACTCTGCACAGGTGAGTACATCTTATCACCTCCCCAGTCCCAGCCGACAGTTTCCTGGGGGCACAGCAGGAGTGCCGCTGCCTCAGGTGTGCCATATGTCTCCTCTGGGGAGCTGATCTCTGGCTGCGACCCTCCTGGGAAACGTCAACCCAGGATCTCAGGAAGATTTGGTTAGCAACTGGGAGCCCGTTTGCAGTTTGGTTGGGCATGCTGTCTCTGGGGCCAAGTTTGCCCTTTGCCTTCGGGCTCTTGTTGCCTGCCGACCTCCCTGCTCCGGTGGGGGATGGGCCAGGCTGCAGCCAGCTAGCTCTCCTCTGGTATTTGCTTAGTCCTTTGTTCTGTGAGTGGCCCTGACAGTGCCTTCATAGGTAAGTCGATGATTTTATTTTCTGAGAAAGCTTCTGTTTTCATGTAAATAGTTTTGGTGCAGGCTAACTTCACCATTTTGCTCATTGAATACTAACCTATGATAGACAATACTGAAGTTGTCATTTTCTAAGCTATGGTAGTTTCAGTTGTAATTGTTTCAACTTTAAAAAAAAAAAAAACTTTTACTTTACTTTAAAAGTTATATATGCTTCTGCTGCTGCTAAGTCCCTTCAGACATTCTGACTCTATGCGACCCCATAGATGGCAGCGCACCAGGCTCCGCCGTCCCTGGGATTCTCCAGGCAAGAACACTGGAGTGGGTTGCCATTGCCTTCTCCAATGCATGAAAGTGAAAAGTGAAAGTGAAGTCGCTCAGTCGTGTCCGACTCTTCGCGACCCCATGGACTGCAGCCTACCAGGCTGCTCCGTCCATGGGATTTTCCAGGCAAGAGTACTGGAGTGGGGTGCCATTGCCTTCTCCAAAAGTTATATATATAGGCTTATATATAAAGTTATATATATATATAAAAAAGTATATAACATATGTGTGTGTGTATGTGTGTGTATATATATATATATATATAGAGAGAGAGAGAGAGAGAGAGAGAGACTTCCCAGGTGATGCTACTGGTAAAGAACCTGCCTGCCAATGCAGGAGACATCAGAGACCTGAGTTTGATCCCTGGGTCAGGAAGAGCCCCTGGAGGAGGTCATGGAAGCCCACTCTAGTATTCTTACCTGGAGAAGCCCATGGACAGTGGAGCCTGGCAGGCTACCTTCCATAGGGTCATAAAGAGTCAAATACAACTGAGTGACTAAGTGTGCTCACACACACACACGTACACATATATGAAGTTTTTCATAACATTTTAAAAAACTAATGGTGTTGCTGGAAATACGAAATAGATATAGTTCTCCTATTCTTCCCATTAAATAGAAATTTTAAAATCCTGAGATTATATATAAAATAAACATAAGCAGACTATGAAAGTGGGCCAGCATAAGGCAGGCCAGCTGAGGACACAGGACTCCATAAAAAACAGTGATATAGTCCCTAGTTTTTCTTTTTCTTTTTTTGTCTCAAACATCCTGCTGCTGCTAAGTCACTTCAGTCGTGTCCGACTCTGTGCGACCCCATAGACAGCAGCCCACCAGGGTCCCCCGTCCCTGGGATTCTCCAGACAAGAACACTGGAGTGGATTGCCATTTCCTTCTCCAATGCATGAAAGTGAAAAGTGAAAGTGAAGTCGCCCAGTTGTGTCCGACCCTCAGCAACCCCATGGACTGCAGCCAGGCTCCTCCGTCCATGGGATTTTCCAGGCAGGAGTACTGGAGTGGGATGCCATTGCCTTCTCTGCTCAAACATCCTACACGAAGTAATATCAACTTGAAAACCAGAAACCTGGAAACATGAACAGGTGCAGACAAGAAAATCCCCAAGAAAAGCCTTCTCTCTTTAGCCAAAAGTACATAAAAAGACACCCCAACAAGAAAGAGAGCTTTCAGATAATAATCACTCTACTCCAGTCAAAGACATCAGAAAACAAAAAAGGCACACATCTGAAAGGAAAGAATAAACTGTTCCTGTTTGCAATGATGTGATAGTCTACATACATAATAATAAACTGATTGAACTAGTAAGGGTATTCATCAAGATCTCAAGATATAAGATAAACACAAAAATCAGATTATAATCAGTTTATATGAGATACACACAAAAATCAGTATATAGATTTCTATATACTAGCTATGAATACATAGGCACTAAAATTAAGAACCCAGTACTATTTACAGTTATTTCAGTAAATAAAAATGCTTACATATAAATCCAAGAAAACATGTATATGGCCTATGTGCTAAACAATACAATGAAGACCTGTACATGGAGATACATAACATGCTTGTATTTTGAAAGATTCAATATAGCAAAGATGCCAATTCTCCCCCTAATTGATATGCAGGTTTTATGCAATTTCTAATAATACTTTAGCAAAATTATTTTGCAGATAAGGACATTATTCTAAAAAATATATGAAAAAGCAAAGAAACTGAAATTTCTAAAAGAATTTTGAAAACACAGGTAAAGTTGGATGAGTTACACTCCACGGTTTCAAGATTCATTATACAGCTACATATATGAAGATATGTAGTATTGATGACTAAACAATGATAAGGAATAGAGAATGAACTCATATAGATATGCCCAACTTACTTTTTAATCAAAAGAAGGAAGACAACATTTCAAGAAATGATGTTACAGCAATATTAGACAACTATAAGTAAAAAAAAAACAAAACAATGGAAATTCAACCTATTTCTCACATTTAAAAAAATCCTAAAAATGGATCATAAAGTGAAATGTATAATATAAAGCCATAAAGGTTTTAGAAAAATTTAAGAGCAAAACTGCAGCATCTAAAGCTAGTTAAGGAATTCCTTAACCTTGACATGAAAAGCATGAACCATGAAAGGAAAAGCAGATAAGTCAGACTTCACCAAAACTTGTAACATTTTCTCTATGAAAGACTGTTTAAAAGCTCCCGACTGGAAGAAACTGTAAGTGACGTATCTGACAAAGTACAATAGCTAGAAAATATAAAGAATTTTCAAAACTTAATATTAAAGAAGTATACCACCAAGATAGTAGCATAAGAAGCCCTGTAGCCATGTTCCCCTATACAGTAATAGACTCAACAAGGATAATGTGGACCAAGTTGCTTTGTGAAACCTCTGGAATCCACTTATGAGGTTGCAGAAGCTCAGGTGAGAGCAAAGTCAAGAAAACTTCGTCAAAGCATAGGAAAAGTTACGGCATTTTGCTCATTCTGGCTTCACCTCTTCCCCAGCAGTACAGTGCCATTTGGGGGAGAGCTTTCAACTCCCAGGTTTTCCCTTAGGAGACACAGAGAAGAGTGGAATGTGCATTCAACATTCTGGATTTTAGGGGACTGCCCAAGTAACTGGATTTATTTCATCTAACTTGAATGCTGCTGGAAACTGGTATGGTTTGGAATGTAGATTGGGGCCATGAGAACAAAATCAAGTCATACAGCTGTTTTTACCACCAGGGGGACTGCAATACTGTAGACAGGTACAAAAGGCAAGAGATTAGCAGAGACCAACCTCTTTAACTTGGAAATTGCACACACAAGCTCAGAAAAACCACATTCCCAGAAAAGGTTTGGGGGTTCCTCAGAATCTCTAGCCAGACTGATGGGTGAAGTTTTTCCCACGTGCGGATCCAGATTATAAAGAAGGGGAGAAGCAATTTTCTCAGATGCCCGAATCTCAACAGAGACCACAAAGCACATAAAGAAACAGAGAAACATGGCCCAATGAAAGGAACAAAATACTTTCTAGAAACCAATCCTAAAGAAACTGATTTATGAATTACCTAAGAAAAAATGTAAAATAGAAAATTTAAATATCTTCAATGAACTGAAAGAGAGCAAAGATAGGCAATTAAGGAAATTTAAAAAAAATGATCAAATAGCAAAATGAGATTATCAGCAAAGAGATAAAAACTATTTTTAAAAATTCAAGCAGATTAATTGGGAACTGAAAAATATAGCAACTAAAATGAAAAATGCATTTTAGAGCTTCAACAGCAAACTTGATCAAGCAAAAGCATAAGAAACAATCAGTTGTCTTGAAGACATGTCATTTACAAATATTGAGTCAGAGGAGCAAAATCAAAAAAGAATGAAGCAAAGGAGATCCAAAAGAACTTATGTGACACCATTAACCAAAAAGTTCATTGCATCTACCCACCTTATTCTCCTCCTTTGCAGGACAATGCAGAATAATTGGAAGAAAACTCCCAACTTCTGGCTTCTTTCTCAGTCAGTTCAGTAGCTCAGTCATGTCTGATTCTTTGTGACCCCATGAACTGCAGCATGCCAGGCCTCCCTGTCCATCACCAATTCCCAGAATCCACTCAAACCCATGTCCATTGAGTTGATGATGCCATCCAGCCATCTCATCCTCTGTTGTCCCCTTCTCCTCCTGCCTTCAATCTTTCCCAGCATCAGGGTGTTTTCCAATGAGTCAGCTCTTCACACCAGGTGGCCAAAGTATTGGAGTTTCAGCTTCAACATCAGCCCTTCCAATGAACACCCAGGACAGATCTCCTTTAGGATGGACTGGTTGGATCTCCTTGCAGTCCAAGGGACTCTCAAGAGTCTTCTACAACACCACAGTTCAAAAGCATCAATTCTTTGGCACTCAGCTTTCTTTATAGTCCAATTTTGACACCCATACATGACCACTGGAAAAACCATAGCCTTGGCTAGACAGATCTTTGTTGACAAATTAATGTCTCTGCTTTTGAATATGCTGTCTAGGTTGGTCATAACTTTTCTGCCAAAGAGTAAGCATCTTTTAATTTTATGGCTGCAATCACCATCTGCAGTGATTTTGGAGCCCAGAAAAATAAAGTTGCCACTGTTTCTACTGTTTCCCCATCTATTTGCCATGAAGTGATGGGAAGCAGGTATGTATCAGTGTACGTGCTTTCTGGGGTATGTTTTCTGTCTCATTTGATTCAGAGAGCTGAAAGGAACAGAGATATAAGTTGAATAACAGACTGGGGGCTTCTGAAAACAAAGCCTAGCCCCAAAGCTTGGTACACTAACAGGGAGATTGCAGTAACATAGATAGACACCAGGTGGAAGAGATTATGGGCTCATGAGAACAACGCAAACCTCTTCAGCGAATTTACTTACAAGCTCAGTAAAGACACATTCCAGAAAATGTTAAGGAGGGCTTCAAAATCTCTAGCCATGTTTATTTGTGAAGGTCTTCCTCTTCATGAAGCCAAGAGAAGGAAAAGTGGCTAGTTTTTCAAATTCCCAAACCTCAGCAAAAAAATTTTAAATTATAAAGAGACAGCAAAACATGGCCCAAACAAGTGAGCAAAATAGATCAGTTACCTAAGAATTGAAAATAATTATCTTAAAGATGATAAATGAGCTTAAAGAAAGCACAGATAGACAACTAAATGAAATTAAGGAAATAGCAGATGAATGAAATAAAAAAGAGAAACTATGAAACGTAAGTAAATAAAAATTTGGGAAAAATATAAAAAATAAAAGTTGATAGTCCATTGGACCTGCCTTAAAAGAAGAGCTAAAATATCAATAAAATTTACCAGTTCTTATGTAGATTAATAAATAAGAAAGGACTCACATAATTAATATAGATATAAGAGAAGGGACATAACTAATGCCACAGAAATAAGAGGGATTATAAGAGCCTATAATGAACAGCTACATGCCAACTAGTTAGATAAGCTAGAAGAAATTAATATGTCTAAAAATGTAAAAACTACCAATACTGAACCATAAAGTAATAAAATTATAAACAGGCCAATATATTAAGGAGATTGAATCAGAAATTTAAAACTTCCTCCAAACAACAATAATTCCTGGGTAAGATGGCTTTACTGAAGAATTCTACCAAATATTTAAAGAATTTAACATCAATCCTTTGCAAATCCTTTCCAAAAATTGAAGAGAACGTTTCCAAACTTATTTTATGAGGTCAGCATTACACTGACACCAAATCCAGATAAAGACTCTAAAAGAAAATGACAGACCAATTCCTCTGATGGATGTGAATGCAAACATCCTGAACAAAATATCAGCAAAGGAATTCAAAGACCTATTAAAGAGGTAGGATTAGTACATGTAATACAAAGTGAGCTCAAGATATGAAAATCAATGTAATGTGTTCCATTGCTAATATGGTATACCGTATTAACAGAATAATGGATGAAATTTACAGGATCACCTCAAAAGATGCAGAAAAAGCATTTGAAATTTTTCAATATTTTATGTCATGAAAAGACTAAACTAACCCCTAGAAATATAAAGAAACTATCATAACATTTAAAAACCCATATGTGGAAAGCCCACTGCTGATGAATGTTCTTCCTCTAAGATCAGAAATACCAAGCATCCCACTCTCACCACTTATATTCAATATAGGATTGGAAATCCTAGCTAGAGCAGTTAGTTAAGAAGAATAAATAAAAGACATCCAAATGAGAAATCAAAGATGCAAAATTATCTTAGTTTGCAAATGACATGATCTTATATATGGAAAATTTTATTTCCATACATAGATACACACACACACATATGCAACCTGTTAGAAAACACAAAACCTATTAGAACTAATACATTTAACAAATTTGCAGGTACAATATCAACATGCAAAAGCTTTTGTGTTTCTATATACTAATAATAAACAATTCCTAAAGTAAATTAAGGAAACATTTCCATTTACAACATAATCAAAATAATGCAATGTATGTGCTGTGCTGTGTGCTAAGTTACTTCAGTCATGTCAAAATAAAAATAAAATTCTACTGATTCAATGTCATCTCCATTAAAATTTCAATGGAAATTTTTATAGAAATAGAAAAAATCCTAAATTTCAGGATTTAAGGAGCCTCAGGGACCTAGATAGCCAAGCAATCTTAAAAAAAAAAAAAAAGAGGAACCAAGTTGGAAGCCTCAAACTTCCTGATTTCAAAACATATTACCAAATTACAATAATCAAAATAGTGATTCTGGCATAAAGAGGTGCATGAAGAATAGACCACAATAGACAGTCCAGAAATAGACTTTTGTTTATATAATAAATGATCTTCAATAAGAGTGCCAAGACCATACAGTGGAGAAGAAAATTTTCTAACAAATAGTTTTGGGAAAATTGAACAAGAAGATAGTTTTTTGATAGAGATTGTAATAAATTGAAAGTATGGACACTGCAGCAATATTAAATATTCCAACTTATGAACATGGGATATCTTTCCATTTATTTGTGTTCTCTTTAATTCATTTTAGCAATGGCTTGCCATCTTCAGGGTACAAGACTTTCATCTCTTTAGTCAAGTTTATCCTCAGTATTGTATTGTTTGGGAACTTTCTAGTGGCACTAGTGGTAAAAAACCTGCCTGCCAATGCAGGAGACTGTAGACAGGGGTGTGATCCCTGGGTAGTGAGGATCCCCTGGAGAAGGAAATGGCAACCTACTTCAGTAGTCTTGCCTGGAGAATCCCATGGACAGAGGGGCCTGGCAGACTACAGCCCATCGGGTCACAAAGAGTCCAAATGACTGATGCGACTTAGCATACAGCACAGCACATTGTATTATTTTGATTATATTGGAAGCAAAACAAATATCCATTGATGGATGAATGGATAAAGAAAATGTGGTATATGCATACAAAAGCATATTATTCAGCCTTGAAACGAAAGGAAATTATCACATATGTTATGAAATGAATGAACCTCGAGGACATTATGTTAAGTATGAATAAGATAAACCAGTTGCAAAAGGACAAATACTGTCTGATTCTAGTTACATAATGTGTCAAAAGTAATCATGTTCATTATAGTATATGAGTTAAATCTCAATAAAGATGTTAAAATAAACAGGAAAAAATTCATAAAACCAGAAATTAGAATACTGATTACCAGGGGCTTACAGAGAGGTAAATGGAAATATTTTTCAAATGGTACAGAATTTCAATTTTGCAAGATGAAAAATTTATAGAAACATGTTGCACAACAATGCAAATATACTTACTCCCAATAAATTGTACATTTGAAATGTTACAATGGTAAATATTATGGCATTTCTTTTGCCAAAATTTAACATAAAAGTAAATTAAATAAAAATATAGAGAGAACTTATGTGTCTGGAAAAAATCAACATTAAAAAAACAAAAAGTCCGATTAGAACATGGTCTAGAGACATAAAGAGATATTCTACTAAAGAACAAATGACATGGTAAATAAGCACATAAAAGTATACATAACATTCTAATAAGCCATTAAGGAAATGTAAATTAAAGCCTTAATGATATGTTACCATGCACTATTTGAGATGGTTCATGGTAACAAATAAATAATTAGTAACAATACCAAAAACTAGCAAGGATGTGAAGTGAGTGTATTACTCATGCATTGCTGATATTGATAAAAATGTAAATAGTACAGCTATTCTATTAAATAGTTTGACAAAAAGCTAAAGTTAAGTTACTATCTAAAAAGTAAACATGAAACAGCAATTGTATTTCTCAGCAATTTTATCTGAAAGAAATAGACTTTTAGACACACAAATACCTGTAAGTACATGTGTATAATGCTTTTATTTGGAATAACTAAAAACTAGAAATAGCCCTGTTGTTCTTCAATGGGTAAATGATGCTCCTGTGGTTTCTACCTATCATGGGATACTACTCAGGTATTAAAAGAATGAACTGCTTACTGATATTTACAATCTGCATGAATCATCAATGAATTACACTGAGTGGAAAAGGCAGTCCCAAATGATTGCATACTGTGTGATTCTACATATATAATATTTTGAAATGAGAAAAATATAAAAATGGAGAATATATTAGTCATTACCAAGGATTAAAAAGAAGGTGGATGACAGAAAGGAAGTGGTCATGAATATCAAAGGCAACATGAGGGATCCTTGTGGAGGTGGAAATATCCCATATCTTGAATGTCAGTGTCACTATTCTGCTCTGATATCATATTTTAGTTTTACAAAAAGATACAACAATTCTAAACATTTATGCACCTAGTAATAGAGCTCCAAAATACCTGAGGGAAAAATTGATAGAACTGCTAAGAGAAATGGACAAACTCATGGCTGTCAGACATTTTCAATAATCCTCTCTCAATAATTTATAAGATAAAGGAACTAGAATGCAAACAAATAGTTTATATGAAACAAGTAGGCAGAAACTCAGTAAGGATCTAGAAAATTTCAACAACACAATAAAAACTAATTGAAGTTTATTTAACACTACCCTATGATAAAAGAACACAGATTCTTTTCAATTACACACAGAAAATTGACCAATTCATCTGTTGACGCACATTTAGGTTGTTTCCACGTCTTGGCTATTGTGTATAAAGCTGCTATGAACACAAGGGTGCATGTATTAATATCTTTTTAAATTATAATTTTGTCCAGATACATGTGAAACAGCAACAGACACACAGACATCAAGACTTGTGATTGTCAAAGGGTAGGGCTGATGAAGGAGGGGTGGACTGGGAGTGTAAGGTTAGTAGATGCAAACTATTACATATAGAATGGATAAACAAGGTCATACTACATAGCACAGGGAACTGTATTCAATATCCTAGGATTAACCATAATGGAAAAGAACATTTATATTTGTATATATGTGTGTATAACTGAGTCGCTTTGTTGTACAGCAGATGTTATAATAATGTTATAATATAATGTTATATAATATAATGTTATATAATGTTATTATATAATAATGTTATATAATGTTATTATATAATAATGTTATATAATGTTATTATATAATAATGTTATATAATGTTATAATGCAACATTATAAATCAACTATACTTCAATAAATAAAAACAAAAAATAAAGAAAACTGACATTATTGGAAATATTAAATGTGTTTTAATAGATTTAAACAGATGGAAGTCATATTCTGCTCTAGCCACAGGTTTTAGGCCTCAGTGGAATTAAATTTGAAATAAGTAACAAAAAGATTCCTGGAACACCTACAACTATTTGGAAACAAGTTAAAATACTTTTAAATAAGACTCAAGTTAAAAAAAAAAATCAAAAAGATCTTAGCTAGTATAATAGGTAAGGAAAAAGAAATAAAAGGCATCAAGATAGAAAAGAAAGAATAAAGCTGTTTTGTGAATGGCATGACCATTAACATCCAGGTCCTAAAGCTATAGAACCTACTGTCAGTCTTTTAGAACTAATACATGATTTTGATAAGGTTGTCAGATATCAGATCATAGATATAAAAAAGTCTACAAAACTGGCAACTAACAACCGAAATCTGAGAAAAGTTAGTACCATTTACAATAGCATAAACAAGTGAAATGCCTAAGAATAAATTTGACAAAAGTAAAAGACCTGTCACATAAAAAATGACAAATCATTGATGAAAGACATAAAATGATGTGAATAAATGGAGAGATTGTTTGGGGTCATTCTCAGCCTGTCAACAGTGATGCTATGGGCTAGAAATGCCTGAGCATTACCCTGGGCCTGTATTACTGTGGCAGCCCCTACAGACATTTCCCTGACTTGAGTTGGAGATGTGGCTGGGCTGGCTGACATGGTTTTTGTTACAATTGTGGGATGCACCTCAGCCAAAACCATCAGGGAACTTTGTAAAGAACAAAATTGATTACTTACAGGTCCTGCAGAGTACCTGGCATGCCCAGGTCCACAAAGCCAACTCCTGGGTAGAGAAAGAGAGAAACAGAGATCCCATGAAGCTGGGGTTCTGTTTTTATTGGGGTCATAGATGGGGTTCCTAGAGTTTTGTAATTTTACTCTTTATTGCTGAATTTAGATATAAGAACAAGAACTAAAGTGTGCGAAGGGAAAAGCAGGGTGGTCAGTTATGTAGGTCACCCAGGGCTACAAAAGGAACTTCAGTGATGGTGTGGCACAGCTTGGCTCTTTACCGAGTTTTGTAGGTGGCAATGTACTTATTCCAGATGAATTACTTTGAAATGGATTCTTTGACAATCAAAAGCTTAATGTTGTTTATTTTTCTGGAATTGAGCTGCAGGAGTTGCTTGTATATTTTTGAGATTAGTTGTTTGCCAGTTGCTTCATTTGCTATTATTTTCTCCCATTCTGAAGGCTGTCTTTTCACCTTGCTTATAGTTTCCTTTGTTGTGCAGAAGCTTTTAATTTTAATTAGGTCCCATTTGTTTATTTTTGCTTTTATTTCCAATATTCCGGGAGGTGGGTCATAGAGGATCCTGCTGTGATGTATGCTGGAGAGTGTTTTGCTATGTTCTCCTCTAAGAGTTTTATAGTTTCTGGTCTTACGTTTAGATCTTTAATCCATTTTGAGTTTATTTTTGTGTATGGTGTTAGAAAGTGTTCTAGTTTCATTCTTTTACAAGTGTTTGACCAGTTTTCCCAGCAGCACTTGTTAAAAAGATTGTCTTTTCTCCATTGTATATTCTTGCCTCTTTTGTCAGAGATAAGGTGTCCATAGGTGTGTGGGTTTATCTCTGGGCTTTCTATTTTGTTCCATTGATCTATCAGATCAGATCAGATCAGTCACTCAGTCGTGTCCGACTCTTTGCGACCCCATGAACCACAGCACGCCAGGCCTCCCTGTCCATCACCAACTCCCGGAGGTCACTCAGACTCGCATCCATCGAGTCAGTGATGCCATCCAGCCATCTCATCCTCTGTCGTCCCCTTCTCCTCCTGCCCTCAATCCCTCCCAGCATCAGAGTCTTCTCCAATGAGTCAACTCTTCGCATGAGGTGGCCAAAATACTGGAGTTTCAGCTTTAGCATCATTCCTTCCAAAGAAATCCCAGGATTGATCTCCTTCAGAATGGACTGGTTGGATCTTCTTGCAGTCCAAGGGACTCTCAAGAGTCTTCTCCAACACCACAGTTCAAAAGCATCAATTCTTCGGCGCTCAGCCTTCTTCACAGTCCAGCTCTCACATCCATACATGACCACAGGAAAGACCATAGCCTTGACTAGGCGAACCTTTGTTGGTAAAGTAATGTCTCTGCTTTTGAATATGCTATCTAGGTTGGTCATAACTTTCCTTCCAAGGAGTAAGCGTCTTTTAATTTCATGGCTGCAGTCACCATCTGCAGTGATTTTGTCTGGGGAGGCCTTACAAATAGCTGTGAAAAGAAGAGAAGCGAAAAGCAAAGGAGAAAAGGAAAGATATAAACATCTAAATGCGGAGTTCCAAAGAATAGCAAGAAGAGATAAGAAAGCCTTCTTCAGCGATCAATGCAAAGAAATAGAGGAAAACAACAGAATGGGAAAGACTAAGGATATCTTCAAGAAAATCAGAGATACCAAAGGAACATTTCATGCAAAGATGGGCACAATAAAGGACAGGGATGGTGTGGATCTAACAGAAGCAGAAGATATTAAGAAGAGGTGGCAAGAATACACAGAAGAACTGTACAAAAAAGAGCTTCAAGACCCAGATAATCATGATGGTGTGATCACTGACCTAGAGCCAGACATCTTGGAATGTGAAGTCAAATGGGCCTTAGAAAGCATCACTACGAACAAAGCTAGTGGAGGTGATGGAATTCCAGTGGTGCTATTCCAAATCCTGAATGATGATGCTGTGAAAGTGCTACACTCAATATGCCAGCAAATTTGGAAGACTCAGCAGTGGCCACAAGATTGGAAAAGGTCAGTTTTCATCCCAATCCCAAAGAAAGGCAATGCCAAGGAGTGCTCAAACTACCATTGATCTATATTTCTGTCTTAATAAAAAAAATGGGCCAAAGAACTAAATAGACATTTATCCAAAGAAGACATACAGATGGCTAACAAACACATGAAAAGATGCTCAACATCACTCATTATCAGAGAAATGCAAATCAAAACCACAATGAGGTACCATTTCATGCCAGTCAGAATGGCTGGGATCCAAAAGTCTACAAGCAATAAATGCTGGAGAGAATGTGGAGAAAAGGGAACCCTCTTACACTGTTGGTGGGAATGCAAACTAGTATAGCCACTATGGAGAACAATGTGGAGATTCCTTAAAAAATTGGAAATAGAACTGCCATACAACCCAGCAATCCCACTGCTGGGCATACACACCGAGGAAACCAGAACTGAAAGAGACACATGTACCCCAGTGTTCATCGCAGCACTGTTTACAATAGCCAGGACATGGAAGCAACCTAGATGTCCATCAGCAGATGAATGGATAAAGAAAGCTGTGGTACATACACACAATGGAGTATTACTCAGCCATTAAAAAGAATACATTGGAATCAGTTCTAATGAGGTGGATGGAACTGGAGCCTATTATACAGAGTGAAGTAAGCCAGAAAGAAAAACACCAATACAGTATACTAATGCATATATATGGAATTTAGAAAGATGGTAATGATAACCCTGTATGTGAGATAGCAAAAGAGACACAGATGTATAGAACAGTCTTTTGGACTTTGTGGGGTGGGGGGATGATTTGAGAGAATGGCATTGAAACATGTATAATATCATATAAGAAAGGAATTGCCAGTCCAGGTTCAATTCAGGATACAGGATGCTTGGGGCCGGTGCACTGGGATGACCCAGAGGGATGGTATGGGGAGGGAGGTGGGAGGGGAGTTCAGGATTGGGAACACGTGTACACCCGTGGTGGATTCATGTTGATGTATGGCAAAAAACAATACAATATTGTAAAGTAATTAGGCTCTAATTAAAATAAATAAATTAAAAAAAGTTTAATGTCAAGCACTTACAATATAATCAGAAAGGTTAATTTCCAGGTGTTCACACTATGGAGACATACATGTTCACAAGTCAGAAGTTTCAATATTGTTAATTTGTGGATTTCCTCCAATAGTAACTACATACTCTGTGAGCTTGCTATAGAAATTAACCATCTGATTCTAAATCCATGTGAAAATGGAAAAGGCATAAAATAACCAAAATAACTTTGAAAAAGAACAAAGTTAAAGGGTTAACATTACCAAATTCAATAACTTATTATAAAACAATAATAATCAAGAAAATGTAGTTTTGTTAGAAAAAGATAGTAAAATAGATGAATAGAGACCAGAAACAGACTTAAACAAATACTATTGTTTTTTAATCTTTAAGACATATTCTACTCTTTACAGTACCATGGGCTATGGGAGCCCAGCAGGCTCTTCCATCCATGGGATTTCCCAGACAAGAGCACTAGAGTGGGTTACCATTTCTTTTTCAACATACATATATAGGCAATAGTTTTTCTTTTCTTTTTTTTTTTTTTTTTAACTACGATGCAAAAGTTATTCAGTGGTGAAAGGGTAGTCTTTTCCACAAATGGTGCTGAAAAAAGTTGGTATCTATATCCAAAAATAAATAAACCAAACTAAATTAAAGCAAACCAAACAAAAAATCCACATTGATCCATACTTTGCACCATATACCAAAAAAAAAGCCCCCATTGGATTGCATACCTAAATATAAAACTAAAAGAATAAAGCTGATAGACAAAAACATAGGATAAATGTTTTAACACTGAGGCAAAGGTTTTTTAGATCTCCCACTACAAGTATGATACACACACACAAAATCGACAAATTGGACTTCATCAGAAGTAAAAGCTACTGCTCTTTAAAAGACTTTATTAAGGTAATAAAAAGATGTAGCAGACTTGTAGAAAATATTTGCAAACATATAGGCGTTGAAGGGCTTGCAACCAGAATTCATAAAGAACTCTCAATGCACAATAAATAAATAAATAGCTAAAAATTTTAAATGAGCAAACTATTTGAACAGATGCTTCATTAAAAAAGAAACATGAACAAATGTTCAGCATCATTAGTCATTAGGAAAATGCAAATGGAAACCTCAATGAACATCTACTCCACACATATTAGCATGGCTAAAATTTCAAAGACTGACCATACCATATATTGGAAAAGCTATAGAGGAACTGAACGTCTCATATACTGCTGATAAGAATGCAAAATTATGCAATTATTTTTGAAAACTACCTGGCATTTATCTTAAAAAGATAAATGTATTCTCCTAAGTGTTTACAAGAAACTAAACATATCTCTATATAAACACTTACACATAAATTTTCACAGCAGCTGAATTTAATAGTCAAAATGTGAATGGATAAACAAACAATGTAAAAATACCCTGAAATAAAAAAGGAATGGGCTAATGATAGTCCTACGACATGAATGCATATCAAAATAATTAAAAACAGAGAAGAAACTCAGGCAAAAAAAAAAGAATACATATTGCATGGTTCCATTTATATAAAATTCTAATAAACACAAAAGATACGATGACAGATGTAGGTGGGTAGTTGCCTAGAGCTAGATGGGAGTCATAGCATGAAGAGATTATTAAAAAGGCAGCAGAAAACTATTGGGAATGAACTAATGGATATCTGCATCTTCTTGATTGTGCTGATGTTTTCACAAGTATATACATATATTAAAGCTCATCAAATTATACTCTTTAAATACACACTCTTTATTATATTTCAACTATATGTCAGCATAGCTTTTTTAAAAAGAAAAATTTTAGAAACTGCAATTTGTGTTGTCCTAACAGTGAAAATCCCCTTCAGTTCAGTCGTGTCTGACTCTTTGCGACCACACCCAGCCACAATTCTCATGGGTAAATTAGAATTATGAAATGAAACTTCCTGTTTCATGAACATGAGGTGCAATGAATCAGTCTGATTTCTATTTCTGAAAAAAGAGAATAAACATACCAAAAGTGGCAAAATATGTATCCTAAACTGACTTTGGGATTTTACACAACGGTTTTTTGTTGCAAATGTACTTTGTAAAGTGGACTTCTCTTAATTTTAGTGATGCCTTTAACTTCAAGAGAAATCAATGTCTTTTGAGTGTGGGAAGTTAATAAAAACATTGATTACAACAAATATATGAAATTAGCATAATTAGACAAAAATTGCTTTTTTGTAAGTATAATATAGCACCAAATTGATCTTGCTAAATATGAGTGCATTAAGTTTTTGGGTTTTTTTTTAAAGGTTGATAATCAGTAGAGTATTTAATTTGGGGCTTTTAATGAAAAGAATGGATCTCTGAAAAACAGGGAGGGGGAGACCATTTTATCAGACCTCCACTATCTGATTACTCTACCCTCATGTCATATTCCTAAAATCAATGAGGACAGGGGTCATAATGAATCAACAGTAGTCTTTATGGTTTATTCCTTCCATAAGTAGGGAACATTACTCTATGCAAAAATAAAAAATAAAAACAAAGAGCTGGCAATATTGCATTCAATTTTATGTGTTGCCCAACTTTGAACTACTACTCTGAGGTAAATTTGACTGATTGTAAATTGATAAGAGATAGGAGATAAATCCAAGAGATAACAGCATGACCAAAAAAAAAAAAAAAAGTTACTAGGAAGTAAATAAATGGATAAAGGTGGCTGTGAATAGGGAGAAAGGGTGAGAGAACTCTTGCCTGGTTAAAAAATGCAGGAAAAATGTTTAGTTAGATTTTCTGCCCACTTTTTACTTGGGTTGTCTGTTTTTTAATGTTGAGCTGATTGAGCTGTTTGTATATTTTGAAGATTAATCCTTTGTCTGTCAATTCATTTGCAAATATTTTCTCCCACTTTATGGATTGTCTTTTCATTTTGTTTATGGTTTTCTTTGCTGTGAAAAAGTTTTTAAGTTTAATTAGGTTCCATTCATTTATTTTTGTTTTTATTTCCACAAAACTAGGAGATGAATCCAAAAAGATCTTGCTGCAATTTATGTCAGAAAGTGCTCTGTCTTTGTTTTTCTCTAAGAGTTTTGTAATATCCAGTCTCATATTTAGATCTTTAAACTATTTTGAGTTTATTTTTGTGTACAGTATTAGGGAATGTTCTAACTTCATTCTTCTACATGTAATTGTCCAGTTTTCCCAGCATCACTTATTTGAAGACAGTCTGTCTTTCATCCATTGTATATTCTTGCCTCCTATGTTGTAGATTAGGTGATCACAGGTGTGTGGGATTATTTCTGGACTTTCTATCCTGTCCCATTGATTTATATTTCTGTTTTCGTACCAGCATCATACAGATTTGATGACTGTAGCTTTGTAAGGTAGTCTGAAGTCAGGGAGCCTGATTCTTCTAGCTCTAAAGAAGACATACAGATGGCCAAAACCAGATGAAAAGATGCTCAACATCACTAATTATTAGAGAAAGCAAATCAAAACTACAATGAGGTATTACCTCACACTAATCAGAATGTACATCATCAAAAAGCCTACAAACAATAATTTCTGGAGAGGGTGTAGAGAAAAGGGAACCCGTTTGCACTGTTGATGGCAATTTAAATTGGTACAGCCAGAGGAGCTAAGACGGCGGAGGAATAGAACACTTTCTCCCCCACAAATTCATCAAAAGAACATTTAAACGCTGAGTAAATTCCACAAAACAACTTCTGAATGCCAGCAGAGGACATCAGGCACCCAGAAAAGGAATCCATTTTCTTCGAAAGGAGATATTTTATCAATGGTGCTGTATAAAAGGAGAAGTTTTGAGACTACTGTAAAAACAAGACCAATAACTGGAAACAGGAGGCTCGAGTCCAAAACCTGACTCCAGGGAACATTAATTGACAGGAGCCCATCAAATGTCTCCATACCTACACTGAAACCAAGCACCACACAAGGGCCAACAAGTTCCAGGGCGAGACATACCAAGCAAATTCTCCAGCAACACAGGAACACAGCCCTGAGCTCCAGTATACAGGCTGCCCAAAGTCACCCCAAAACCATAGACATCTCATAACTCATTACTGGACAGTTCATTGCACTCCAGAGAGAAGAAATCCAGCTCCACCCACCAGAACACTGACACAAGCTTCACTAACCAAGAAACATTGACAAGCCACCTGTACAAACCCACACAGAGTGAGGAAACGCCACAATAAAGAGAACTCCACAAACTGCCAGAATACAGAAAGGATACCCAAACTCAGCAATTTAAACAAAGTAAAGAGACAGAAGAATATCCAGCAGGTAAAGGAACAGGATAAATGCCCACCAAACCAAACAAAAGAGGAAGAGATAGGGAATCTACCTGATAAAGAATTCCGAATAATGATAGTGAAATTGATCCAAAATCTTGAAATCAAAATGGAATCACAGATAAATAGCCTGTGACAAGGATTGAGAAGATGCAAGAAAGGTTTAACAAGGACCTAGAAGAAATAAAAAAGAGTCAATATATAATGAATAATGCAATAAATGAGATCAAAAACACTCTGGAGGCAACAAATAGTGGAATAACAGAGGCAGAAGATAGGATTAGTGAATTAGAAGATAGACTGGTAGAAATAAATGAATCAGAAGGGGAAAAAGAAAAACGAATTAAAAGAAATGAGGACAATCTCAGAGACCTCCAGAACAATATTAAACGCTACAACATTCAAATCATAGGGGTCCCAGAAGAAGAAGACAAAAAGAAAGACCATGAGAAAATACTTGAGGAGATAATAGTTGAAAACTTCCCTAAAATGGGGAAGGAAATAATCACTCAAGTCCAAGAAACCCAAAGAGTCCCAAACAGGATAAACCCAAGGCAAAACACCCTATCAGATCAGATCAGATCAGTCGCTCAGCCGTGTCCGACTCTTTGCGACCCCATGAACCACAGCACGCCAGGCCTCCCTGTCCATCACCAGCTCCCGGAGGTCACCCAGACTCACATTCATCGAGTCAGTGATGCCATCCAGCCATCTCATCCTCTGTCGTCCCCTTCTCCTCCTGCCCTCAATCCCTCCCAGCATTAGAGTCTTCTTCAATGAGTCAACTCTTCGCATGAGGTGGCCAAAATACTGGAGTTTCAGCTTTAGCATCATTCCTTCCAAAGAAATTCCAGGATTGATCTCTTTCAGAATGGACTGGTTGGATCTTCTTGCAGTCCAAGGGACTCTCAAGAGTCTTCTCCAACACCACAGTTCAAAAGCATCAATTCTTCGGCGTTCAGCCTTCCTCACAGTCCAGCTCTCACATCCATACATGACCACAGGAAAAACCATAGCCTTGACTAGGCGAACCTTTGTTGGTAAAGTAATGTCTCTGCTTTTGAATATGCTATCTAGGTTGGTCATAACTTTCCTTCCAAGGAGTAAGCGTCTTTTAATTTCATGGCTGCAGTCACCATCTGCAGTGATTTTGGAGCCCAGAAAAACAAAGTCTGACACTGTTTCCACTGTTTCCCCATCTATTTCCCATGCAGTGATGGGACCAGATGCCATGATCTTCAGAATGGGAAAGACTAGGGATCTCTTCAAGAAAATCAGAGATACCAAAGGAACATTTCATGCAAAGATGGGCACGTTAAAGGACAGAGATGGTGTGGACCTAACAGAAGCAGAAGATATTTAGAAGAGGTGGCAAGAATACACAGAAGAACTGTACAAAAAAGAGCTTCAAGACCTAGACAATCATGATGTTGTGATCACTGACCTAGAACCAGACATCTTGGAATGTGAAGTCAAATGGGCCTTAGAAAGCATCACTACGAACAAAGCTAGTGGAGGTGATGGAATTCCAGTGGAACTATTCCAAGTCCTGAAAGATGATGCTGTGAAAGTGCTGCACTCAATATGCCAGCAAATTTGGAAAACTCAGCAGTGGCCACAGGACTGGAAAAGGTCAGTTTTCATCCCAATCCCAAAGAAAGGCAATGCCAAGGAGTGCTCAAACTACCGCACAATTGCACTCATCTCACACGCTAGTAAAGTAATGCTCAAAATTCTCCAAGCCAGGCTTCAGCAATATGTGAAACACCCTAAGACACATATTAATCAAATTAACAAAGATACACAAAGAACAAATATTAAAAGCAGCAAGGGGAAAACAACAAATAACACACAAGGGAATTCCCCTAAGGATAACAGTTGATCTTTCAATAGAAACTTTCCAAGCCAGGAGGGAATGGCAAGACATACTTAAAGTGATGAAAGAAAATAACCTACAGCCCAGATTATTGTACCCAGCAAGGATCTCATTCAAATATGAAGGAGAAATCAAAACCTTTACAGACAAGCAAAAGCTGAGAGAATTCAGCACCACCAAACCAGCTCTCCAACAAATACTAAAGGATATTCTCTAGACAGGAAATACAAAAAGGGTGTATAAATTCAAACTCAAAACAATAAAGTAAATGGCAACGGGATCATACTTATCAATAACTACCTTAAACGTAAATGGGTCGAATGCCCCAACCAAAAGACAAAGACTGGCTGAATGGATACAAAAACAAGACCCCTACATATGTTGTCTACAAGAGACACACCTCAAAACAGGGGACACATACCACAGACTGAAAGTGAAGGGCTGGAGAAAGATTTTCCATGCAAATAGGGACCAAAAGAAAGCAGGAGTAGCAATACTCATATCAGACAAAATAGACTTTAAAACAAAGACTGTGAAAAGAGGCAAAGAAGGCCACTACATAATGATCAAAGGATCAATCCAAGAAGATATAACAATTATAAATTTATATGCAGCCAACATAGGAGCACCACAATATGTAAGACAAATACTAACAAGTATGAAAGGAGAAATTAACAATAACACAATCATAGTGGGAGACTTTAATACCCCACTCACACCTATGGATAGATCAACTAAACAGAAAATTAACAAGGAAACACAAACTTTAAATGATACAATAGACTAGTTAGACCTAATTGATATCTATAGGACATTTCATTCCAAAACAATGAATTTCACCTTTTTCTTAAGAACACATGGAACCTTCTCCAGGATAGATCACATCCTGGGCCATAAATCTAGCCTTGGTAAATTCAGAAAAATTGAAATCATTCCAAGTATCTTTTCTGACCATAATGCAGTAAGATTAGATCTCAATTACAGGAGAAAAACTATTAAAAATTCCAACATATGGAGGCTGAACAACACACTCCTGAATAACCAACAAATCACAGAAGAAATCAAAAAAGAAATCAAAATTTGCATAGAAACGAATGAAAAGGAAAACACAACAACCCAAAACCTGTGGGACAAGGGGAAAGTTCATAGCAATACAGGCACACCTCAAGAAATAAGAAAAAAGTCAAATAAATAACCTAACTCTACACCTAAAGCAACTAGAAAAGGAAGAAATGAAGAACCTCAGGGTTAGTAGAAGGAAAGAAATCTTAAAAATTAGGGCAGAAATAAACGCAAAAGAAACAAAAGAGACCATAGCAAAAATCAACAAAGCCAAAAGCTGGTTCTTTGAAAGGATAAATAAAATTGACAAACCATTAGCCAGACTCATCAAGAAACAAAGAGAAAAATCAAATCAATAAAATTAGAAATGAAAATGGAGAGATCACAACAGACAACACAGAAATACAAAGGATCATAAGAGACTACTATCAAAAATTATATGGCAATAAAATGGACAACATGGAAGAAATGGACAAATTCTTAGAAAAGTACAACTTTCCAAAACTGGATCAGGAAGAAATAGAAATCTTAACAGACCCATCACAAGCACGGAAATTGAAACTGTAATCAGAAATCTTCCAGCAAACAAAAGCCCAGGTCCAGACAGCTTCACAGCTGAATTGTACCAAAAATTTAGAGAAGAGCTAACACCTATCCTACTCAAACTCTTCCAGAAAATTTCTGAACTCATTCTATGAGGCCACCATCATCCTAATACCAAAACCTGACAAAGATGCCACAAAAAAAGAAAACTACAGGCCAATATCACTGATGAACATACATGCAAAAATCCTTAACAAAATTCTAGTAATCAGAATCCAACAACACATTAAAAAGATCATACACCATGACCAAGTGGGCTTTATTCCAGGGATGCAAGGATTCTTCAATATCTGCAAATCAATCAATGTAATACACCACATTAACAAACTGAAAAATAAAAACCATATGATTATCTCAATAGATGCTGAGAAAGCCTTTGACAAAATTCAACATCCATTTATGACAAAAACTCTCCAGAAAGCAGGACTAGAAGGAACATACCTCAACATAATAAAAGCTGTATATGACAAACCAACAGCAAACATTATCCTCAATGGTGAAAAATTGAGAGCATTTCCTCTAAAGTCAGGAACAAGACAAGGGTGCCCACTTTCACCATTACTATTCAACATAGTTTTGGAAGTTTTGGCCACAGCAATCAGAGCAGAAAAAGAAATAAATGGAATCCAAATTGTAAAAGAAGTAAAACTCTCACTGTTTGCAGATGACATGATCCTCTACATAGAAAACCCTAAAGATTCCACCAGAAAATTACTAGAACTAATCAATGAATATAGTAAAGTTGCAGGATATAAAATCAACACACAGAAATCCCTTGCATTCCTGTACACTAATAATGAGAAAATAGAAAGAGAAATTAAGGAAACAATTCCACTCACCATTGCAACGAAAAGAATAAAATACTTAGGAATCTACCTAAAGAAACTAAAGACCTATATATAGGAAACTATAAAACACTGGTGAAAGAAATCAAAGAGGACACTAATAGATGGAGAAATATACCATGTTTATGGATTGGAAGAATCAATATAGTGAAAATGAGTATACTACCCAAAGCAATTTATAGATTCAATGCAATCCCTATCAAACTACCAGTGGTATTCCTCACAGAGCTAGAACAAATAATTTCACAATTTGTATGGAAATACAAAAAACCTCGAATAGCCAAAGCTATCTTGAGAAAGAAGAATGAAACTGGAGGAATCAACCTGCCTGACTTCAAGCTCTCCTACAAAGCCACAGTCATCAAGACAGTATGGTACTGGCACAAAGACAGAAATATAGATCAATGGAACAAAATAGAAAGCCCAGAGATAAATCCACACACCTATGGACACCTTATCTTTGACAAAGGAGGCAAGAATATACAATGGATTAAAGACAATCTCTTTAACAAGTGGTGCTGGGAAAACTGGTCAACCACTTGTAAAAGAATGAAACTAGAACACTTTCTAACACCATACACAAAAATAAACTCAAAATGGACTAAAGATCTAAATGTAAGACCAGAAAGTATAAAACTCCTAGAGGAGAACATAGGCAAAACACTCTCTGACATACATCACAGCAGGATCCTCTATGACCCACCTCCCAGAATATTGGAAATAAAAGCAAAATTAAACAAATGGGACCTAATTAACCTTAAAAGCCTCTGCACAACAAAGGAAACTATAAGCAAGGTGAAAAGACAGCCTTCAGAATGGGAGAAAATAATAGCAAATGAAGCAACAGACAAACAACTAATCTCAAAAATATACAAGCAACTCCTACAGCTCAATTCCAGAAAAAATAAATGACCCAATCATAAAATGGGCCAAAGAACTAAATAGATATTTCTCCAAAGAAGACATACAGATGACTAACAAACACACGAAAAGATGTTCAACATCACTCATTATCAGAGAAATGCAAATCAAAACCACTAGGAGGTACCATTTCATGCCAGTCAGAATGGCTGCAATCCAAAAGTCTACAAGCAATAAATTCTGGAGAGGGTGTGGAGAAAAGGGAACCCTCTTACACTGTTGGTGAGAATGCAAACTAGTACAGCCACCATGGAGAACAGTGTGAAGGTTCCTTAAAAAACTGGAAATAGAACTGCCTTATGATCCAGCAATCCCACTGCTGGGCATACACACTGAGGAAACCAGAATTGAAAGAGACATGTGTACCCCAATGTTCATCACAGCACTGTTTACAATAGCCAGGACTTGGAAGAAACCTAGATGTCCAAAAGCAGATGAATGGATAAGAAAGCAGTGGTACATATACACAATGGAGTATTACTCAGTCATTAAAAAGAATACATTTGAATCAGTTCTAATGAGGTGGATGAAACTGGAGCCTATTATACAGAGTGAAGTAAGCCAGAAAGAAAAACACCAATACAGTATACTAATGCAGATATATGGAATTTAGAAATATGGTAACAATAACCCTGTATACGGGATAGCAAAAGAGACAGTGATATATAGAACAGTCTTTTGGACTCTGTGGGAGAGGGCTAGGGTGGGATGATTTGGGAGAATGGCATTGAAATATGTATAATATCATATATGAAATGAGTCGCCAGTCCAGGTTTGATGCATGATACTGGATGCTTGGGGCTGGTGCATGGGGACGACCCAGAGGGATGGTACAGGGAGGGAGGAGGGAGGAGGGTTCGGGGTGGGGAGCACATGTGTGCCTGTGGCGGATTCATTTTGATGTATGGCAAAACCAATACAATATTGTAAAGTTAAACAAAATTAAAACATATATATATATATATATATAACTGAAAAAATAAATAAATAAATTGGTACAGCCATTGCAGAGAACAGTATGCATGTATGTGTGCTCAGTCATGTCCAACTCCTTGCAACCCTGTGGACTGTAGCCCACCAGGCTCTTCTGCCCATGCAATTTTCTAAGCAAGAATACTGGAGTGAGTTCCATTTACTACCCCACAGGATCTTCAAGACCTAGAGATCGAACTCGCATCTCTTGTGACTCCTCCACTGGCAAGCAGATTCTTTACCACTGTGCTACCTGGGAAGCCAAAGAACAGTACAGAGGTTTCTTAAAAAACTAAAAATAGAGATCTAGCAGTCCCATTTCTGGGCATATAACCAGAATGCCATAATTTGAAAAGATACATACATGCATCTCAATGTTCATTGCAACACTGTTTACATAATCAGGACATGGAAATGACTTAAATGTCCATCAACAGAGGCACAGATAAAGATATGGGGTACATATATACATTGGAACATGACTCAGTCATGAAAAAGAAGTAAATAATGCCATTTGCAACAACATGGATGGACCTAGAGATTGTCATACTGAGTGAAGTAAGTCAGACAGAAAAAGACAAATGTTATAAGATGTTGCTTATATGTGGAATCTAAAAAAAATGACACAAATGAACTTATTTACAGAGCAGGAATGGAGTCACAGATTTAAGGAACAAACTTATGGCTGTCAGGCGGGGAAGGGGAGGGATAAATTGGGAAATTGGATCTGACATATACACACTACTACATATAAAATAGATAACTAATACGGACCTACTCCATAGCACGGGGACTCTACTTAATACTCTGTATCATGGGTTCCCAACTCCTAGGCCACGGACCAATAACCTGGTAGGAACTGGGCTGTTCAGCAGGAGGTGGCAAGTGAAACTTCATCTGTATTTATAGCCACCTTCCATTGCTCTCATTACTGCCTGAGCTCTGCCTCCTGTCAGATCAATGACGGCATTAGAGTCTCATAGGAGTGCAAACCCTACTGTGCCGGAATCATCCTGAAACCATCCCCACGTCCTGTCTGTGTAAAAATAGTCTTCTGTGAAACCAGTTCCTGGTCCCAAAAAGTTGGGGACTGCTGCTCTATCTATATGGGAAATTACCTATATGGAAAAGAATATAAAAAAGAATGAATGTATATATATGTATAACTGATTTACTTACACAGCAGAAACTAGAATGACACTGTAAGTCAACTAAATACTTGAATTTAGAAAAGCGCATGGGATAATTAGAAACCAGGAAGGAATGGGCCCAGCCTAGGGTATCTGGGAGAGGAAGTCTGACTGGAGATGGTTTGCAGTAGGAAATAATAAAAGGGTAGCAGCAGCAAGGAGAACATAATGGTTTGTGTTGTGATAAACAAGGCCCGGTGATATTTTGCTGGGGCAGCAACATTTGACATCACAGGTACCTGTCTATTCAGTACAACACGTGCTATGTGAGTGTGTGTGTGTGTGTGTGTGTTAGAAAAACTACTGAATCTTCAATACAGGCCTGCATGCCTTTTGACTAGACCAGATGTATCACCTATTAAGGAGTAAGGTGTGTGAATAGACAGTAAGGTGATGAGGTAAAACGCCAGCAGAGAGAAAGCAGGCTGTAAGGGAGTATGGAAAGTGGCTTTCTAACCTTTCAGACCCAGGAAGCACAAGAAGTGGGGCCAATAGTATTCTTAGGGACCCATCAATATTTTAAATATATAATTTTTATTTTTTTGAAAATATAAAGACAAATAAAGATAATATAACAATGAATTTAACCTACAATATATTGTCTTTGGCTTCTCCAGGGGTTCACTGGTAAAGAATCTATTGCAATGCAGGAGACACAGAGATGCGAGTTTGATCCCTGGGTCAAGAACATCCCCTGGAGGAGGGCATGGTAACCCATTCCAGTATTCTTGCCTGGAGAATCACATGAACAGAGGAGCCTGGCGGGCTACAGTCCATGGGATCACAGAGTTGGACAGGACTGAAGTAACCTACCATGCATGCACATATTTGTCTTTATACTGATTTTTAAATGCTTTTTATTTCTTTTTCATGAAGGAGGACGTTTGCAATGGCAGCAGTTCCTCAGACCATAGAAGTCATAGTGTAGCCTTACTTGAAGGAGACTACTGACATGGTTTTGTGTCTTATTAAATGTTAAGCCTATGCAGTGTCTGAGCGACCCTGGAGTTCATAACATGGACAGCACTGTGGACAGCAATGCAGCTTTCCTTGGCTAGAAAACAGCAGTGAGATGAGGAGTCAAAGCAATGTGTTTTGCTGTGAGTCCCCAAAGGTGCCTAAACACCCCTTACCCAGGGCAGGTGCATTGCAAAGAGAGGTCAGGTAAGAATCTGCAGCCTTGCTCGAAGGCAACCTGCACTGCCTTTCTAATCAGGGCCTCTTCTTGCTAAAAACACATAGGTGTTGCCTTGACTACAGGTTAAAATTACTGAAAGGATCATCAGAGGATTTTTATTACCTATCCTCAGCTTACCTTTGTTTCCTATCTCCAGGGGTAAATAAAGGAACATTTCATGCAAAGATGGGCTCGATAAAGGACAGAAATGGTATGGACCTAACAGAAGCAGAAGATATTAGAAAGAGATGACAAGAATACACAGAAGAACTGTACAAAAAACATCTTCACAACCCAGATAATCATAATGGTGCAATCACTGACCTAGAGCCAGACTTCCTGGAATGTGAAGTCAAGTGGGCCTTAGAAAGCATCACTACGAACAAAGCTAGTGGAGGTGATGGAATTCCAGTTGAGCTATTCTAAATCCTGAAAGATGATGCTGTGAAAGTGTTGCACTCAATATGCCAGCAAATTTGGAAAACTCAGCAGTGGCCACAGGACTGGAAAAGGTCAGTTTTCATTCCAATCCCAAAGAAAGGCAATGCCAAAGAATGCTCAAACTACTGCACAATTGCACTCTTCTCACACACTAGTAAAGTAATGCTCAAAATTCTCCAAGCCAGGCTTCAGCAATATGTGAACCGTGAACTTCCTGATGTTCAAGCTGGTTTTAGAAAAGGCGGAGGAACCAGAGATCAAATTGCCAACATTCACTGGATCATGGAAAAAGCAAGAGAGTTCCAGAAAAACATCTATTTCTGCTTTCTATTGGCTATGCCAAAGCCTTTGATTGTGTGGATCACAATAAACTGTGGAAAATTCTGAAAGAGATGGGAATACCAGACCACCTGATCTTCCTCTTGAGAAATTTGTATGCAGGTCAGGAAGCAACAGTTAGAACTGGACATGGAACAACAGACTGGTTCCAAATAGGAAAAGGAGTATGTCAAGGCTGTATATTGTCACCCTGTTTATTTAACTTATATGCAGAGTACATCATGAGAAATGCTGGACTGGAAGAAACACAAGCTGGAATCAAGATTGCTGGGAGAAATATCAGTCACCTCAGATATGCAGATGACACCACTCTTATGGCAGAAAGTGAAGAGGAACTAAAAAGCCTCTTGATGAAAGTGAAAGTGGAGAGTGAAAAGGTTGGCTTAAAGCTCAACATTCAGAAAACGAAGATCATGGCATCCGGTCCCATCACTCCATGGGAAATAGATGGGGAAACAGTGGAAACAGTGTCAGACTTTTTTGGGGGGAGGGTGCTCCAGAATCACTGCAGATGGTGACTGCAGCCATGAAATTAAAAGACGCTTACTCCTTGGAGGGAAAGTTATGACCAACCTAGATAGCATATTCAAAAGCAGAGACATTACTTTGCCAACAAAGGTTCGTCTAGTCAAGGCTATGGTTTTTCCAGTGGTCATGTATGGATGTGAGAGTTGGACTGTGAAGAAGGCTGAGCCCCGAAGAATTGATGGTTTTGAACTGTGGTGTTGGAAAAGACTCTTGAGAGTCCCTTGGACTGCAAGGAGATCCAACCAGTCCATTCTGAAGATCAGCCCTGGGATTTCTTTGGAAGGAATGATGCTAAAGCTGAAACTCCAGTCCTTTGGCCACCTCATGCAAAGAGTTGACTCATTGGAGAAGACTCTGATGCTGGGAGGGATTGGGGGCAGGAGGAGAAGGGAACGACAGAGGATGAGATGGCTGGATGGCATCACTGACTCGATGGACGTGAGTCTGAGTGAACTTCGGGAGTTGGTGATGGACAGGGAGGCTTGGCGTGCTGCGATTCATGGGGTCGCAAAGAGTCAGACACGACTGAGCAACTGATCTGATCTGATCTGATCCCCAGCTTATCTTTGTTTCCTATCTCCAGGGGAAAATAAAAAGATCAGAAGAGAATTCCGGTTAGACAGTAAAATGGAAATACTAGACAAAAAAAAATCACCAGGGACTGAGGAGGTAGACCCAAATACAGAGAGAAAGAGCAGTGTCAGGATGCACAATAAAAGGTAATTTCCATCAATATACACTATTTACCTAACCTTTGAAATATCACCACCATTATTGCGTAATATCAGCATTCATATATAATATTCTGATAAAGGTCCTTGAGGCTCTGAAGGCTTTTCATGTTAAAACATACTGTTTGTGTCACATCCAATCTTTCTCTACTTTTTCCTGATTTGACTGCATCTCTCAACCTTGATTTTCACTGCAACTGGTAAGGATTGTGCTCCCACCTCATTTCAGATTTGGTGGGTTCATTCTGTTGTGAGAGTCTCAAGATGGGAAGGACTGGAACTAGGTTTGTAAAATAAGGAGTGTTAGTGGATGCAATGGCACCCCACTCCAGTACTCTTGCCTTGGAGAATCCCATGGACAGAGGAGTCTGGTAGGCTGCAGTCCGTGGGGTCGCTAGGAGTCGGACACGACTGAGCGACTTCACTTTCACTTTTCACTTTCATGCATTGGGGAAGGAAATGGCAACCCACTCCAGTGTTCTTGCCTGGAGAATCCCAGGGACGGGGGAGCCTGGTGGGCTGCCGTCTCTGGGGTCTCACAGAGTCGGACACGACTGCCGCGACTTAGCAGCAGCAGCAGCAGCAGTCATCAACTGTGGAGAAGGCAGTGGCAACCCACTCCAGTACTCTTGCCTGGCAAATCCCATGGACGGAGGAGCCCGGTAGGCTGTAGTCCATGGGGTCTCTAGGAGTTGGACACGACTGAGCGACTTCACTTTCACTTTTCACTTTCATGCATTTCAGAAGGAAATGGCAGCCCACTCCAGTGTTCTTGCCTGGAGAATCCTAGGGACGGGGGAGCCTGGTGGGCTGCCATCTCTGGGATCGCACAGAGTCGGACACAACTGAAGCGACTTGGCAGCAACAGTAGCAGTAGTCACCAACAGAGCATGAGAGTAGAAGGGTTGGCCTTTGCAGAAAAAGTAAATGATGTGGGGAAAAAAAAAAAAAAGCTAAGTGCGATGGAATGAAACCCACTCCACCTCAGTGATGCCGATGAAAATCCCCAAAGTGATGATTAAAGCCACTTCCGGTGTCTGTCCACCCTCACAATAGATAGAAGCGATGGAGCAATGTGAGGAAGAACAACACTGCCACCTTTAGGTGGCTACATGCCTCTGCAAGGGCACAGGTTGGTCCATAAGCTGTATTTGTTGTTTAGTCGCTCAGTTGGTGTCCAATTCTTGGCGATCCCATGGACAGTAGCCTGCCCAGCTCCACTGTCCATGGAGTTCTCCAAGCAAGAATACTGGAATGGGTTGCCATTTCCTTCTCCAATAAGCCATATGCTATGGGTATTTATGATATTTGATAGGTATTTCCTGAATAGGAAGCACAGAGAGCTAAAGGCATAGACATGATGAGCACTGTATTTTCATTACTTGTGTTTTGTGTTACCTGCTCTTCTTTTCTGGTAATGTGTACCATTTTTAAATAGATCTTCAGTCTTAGAATGCTCTCCTTTTTACCCCTTTTCCCCCCATCCTTGAAAGGGGAAGAACTCTCTTGAGGTCTGTAGTGAAGTTCTTTGCAAAGGCTTCATGGATCCTTTGATTTCATTTCAGTTCCTTTCTCAGATATAGCTGAGGCTAGTCATGGGGCACAGTGCTCCTTGCTGAGGACGGGGCACCCCACAGACTGGGGCTGAGGGAGGGCTCCGGGCTTCACTCACCCTCTCCTTGGTGAAACTGGGTTAATGTCCCCATTAGAGACATTCTGAGGTTTTGGAGCTGATGTGCTTGGAAGAGGGTGTATATAAAAACATATAGATCTTAAATCCCTCTTCACTATACTTGTACAACAGATTTCAAGTAGATTCCAAATTTTTATCTGAATCTGCTGAGACAACCAGTAGGGGTGATATCTCCTTCTCTTTACATGAAGGTTTTAACAAAAGGGAGTCAGGGAAAAGAACATTTAAGTCAATACCTGACAACTATCTCCCATTTCTTATGTGCATAATGTTTCCTACTTTAAATACCTCATTTACAAATTTACCATAAAAATATTCCATCCTTACTGCTTTGTTTGCCAATAATGTAAAGATACAACTTTTGCTCAATTTGTTAAGAAATCAAAATGAAATAATTGGCAATTAAATAAGTTTCCTAGGAACATTAGCATATTATTTCTATATTGGACCATTTGGAAAAATAGTAGAACAATTTGTATAGTTTACATAAGATTTGATAAAAACAATAGTGAGATCCTCACCCCAATTATATCCATGCTTCAGTATCTACATCTGTGTAAAGAGGAGAGCTTCTAAGAGCTCTACAGCATGATATAAAGGATAGTTTCTTTATTTCTGTAAAGAGTTAAAACTCCTACATCTAATTACAATAACGTTACAGCACAATCAATAATTCTTTCCTGTTAGGATTTCCAGCAGTTTTCATTGCCTATTACACTTTTGAATTTATAAAGCATTCATTTACAAACTGCATTTAAATTACTTGGAAGGTGACAATAAATGCTAGATCTGTATGTGTGCCAGTTGCAATAAAGAAAAAGGAACAGTAAATAAAGGAGAATGTTGAGTTAGACATAAAAGTATTTTGATAAAATGATCGAGGCAGGCGTACTGAAATATGAGGAAATAGGAAAACTTGGCCCTAGCATTTTTAGAAGAAGGTGTAATTCTGAGCCAAACAGAAAACCATAGCTATTTCCTGTTCCCTCTGGGTCATTTAAATATTTTAAACTGTTGTGAAGGCACAGGGGAACTTGGCCTACCAGTAGATTTGCATTGCCCATCACAGATTGTCAAAATGTAGTATTTTACTGATGTTGCAACTTCAATATATCAAATATCTGTATTCACGATGAGTCTATTAATGAATATAGTTCACCACCAGATACCAGCTTCTTCACTGCTTAAAATTTTTGCCTCTTTTTTCTTCCCTGGTTTTACAGGGTGATATGGCATCCAAGTAGGTACAAATAAAAGAAGAAGCTCATGGGGTGGTTCTTAAGGAGCTTCCTGTGATGGCTATGTTGTTCTTGTTCAGTCTCACAGTTGTGTCCAACTCTTTGTGACCCCAAGGACTGCAGCATGCCAGGCCTCCCTGTCTTTCACCATCCCTCAGAGTTTGCCCAAGTTCATGTCCATTGAATTGGTGATCCCATCCAGCCATCTTAACCTCTGATGCCCTTTTCTCCTTGTACCCTCAATCTTTGCCAACATCAGGGACTTTTCCAATGAGTCAGCTGTTCCCATCCAGTGACCAAAATACTGGAGCCTCAACTTCAATATCTGTCCTTCCAATGAGTATTCAGGGTTGATTTCCCTTAAGATTGACTGGTTCGATCTCCTTGCTGTCCAAGGGACTCTCAGGCGTCTTCTCCAGTGCCACATCAATTCTTTAGCTCTCTGCCTTCTAAAGGGGCGGCCTGGTGTGCTGCAGTTCATGGAGTCGCAAAGAGTTGGACACGACTGAGTGACTATCATTCACTCACCCATTGGAGATGGCCAATAATTAAAATGTTATCCATTATCAGCTAACAAGTCAATATAAAGATAATTGTTATTGTGTACTTTTGCCTGCAGTACAGTTGTATCACTTGCCAGTGGTGTTAAGAGAAAACAAAAAAGTATTGAAAAAGAAGCAAAAATATGGCTCGCCTATAGGGAAAAATATATAAATATCATCCAAACTGCTTGCCTTTCTTCTTATCCTCCCCTTGAATTCTACTGTTTTTTTCATCAGTATTGTTAGTTGAAACCAACCCCTGAGAAATATAGATATTTCTCACCATGTCTCTATGCGTCTGTGGTTATATGTGTATTTTATTTTGTGTCTTTTTGATGGTTCAGTTTTTACTAAGATCATCCCAAGAAACCATAACCAGCATTTCCTCTTTTTTGAATCAATATCTAGGTTATTTATGTAATGAGTATTTCCCCAGAGATTCAGCAAATACCATTCAACTCAAGTTTATTTGCATATCTATTTTATTACCATAAAGTTCCAGGAACATAATCATGATAACTCAAATCTGAAGCATGTTTGTCTATTAGTGGTGAGGTTGGAATGAGGCCACGAGACATTTATACTGTCAGAGGGCTGTGCTTGTGTTGGGTGAAAAGGGTTGGCTCTAAGAGCCAGGGCCATGCTGGAATGCAGGAAACTCTATGAACCTTAGTCCTGGTGTCTGGTGAGATGCACAAGCACTGGCAGATATCATGGATAGATAAGAGGACCAGGTTAAGAAATGAACAAAGTCAGGAATCAGGAGGCATTCAAGAGCTATTATAAGAGCAGAGAAATGGTTGCACAGATGGTAAAGAATCTGTCTGCAGTGCAGGAGACCCAGGTTTGATCCCTGGGTTGGGAAGGTCTCCTGGAGAAAGAAATGGCTACCCACTCCAGTATTCTTGCCTGAAGAATTCCATGGACAGAGGAGCCTGGCAGGCTACAGTCCACAGGGTGCAAATGACTGAGCAACTAACACATTCAGGGAAACAGAGGCTACGTTTTAGGAGGTTGAAGACTCAGTGGAAAAGACACATATACAGAGAAACCCTACAGGTGAGGTCTTAACATTTACGAAAGGAGTTCAACCCCTTCTCTCCTGGATAACCTGCATGCTCAGTGGCTTTTGGTGTCCTGTTGGCCAGAGGAGACTGAAGGGAGAGGGGTGCTCACTGAGGCATGCTCGTTGAGGGATGCTCATCAGAGAATTGATCTGGTCCTAGGGGGATGAGCCACAAACAGGATGGCAGGCCTTCCAAGTGCTCTCCCATCTGAAAAGAGCCAGCACTGCAGAGTGTCTCAAAGTGACAGCTATAGCTGGCATTAGAATCCACTAAGAAACTTATTACAATGCAAATTCCTGGGATTCCATTCTGGATCTGCCACATTAGATTTAGCACATCTTTCTGGGTGTGTGAGAGAGATGAATTTCTGCCGCACTTGTTTGCAAACCAGCCAAAGTCAAGTAAGTGCTGCCCTTAGTTTTATGTTCAATTTAGTGTTTGACCTTGTGCTACAGTTGCCTCAGCAATCAAAGAAGGATATCTATTTATATTCTGTCTATTGGTTAAAATAACAAGAAATTTCTTTTTAAATTTGAAAGTCTTATCCAGAGATTGGGCTTCCCATGTGGCTCAGTGATTAAAGAATCAGCCTGCAATGCAGGAGACACAGGAGATGTGGGTTTGATCCCTGGATGAGGAAGATCCTCTGGAGGCGGGCGTGGCAACCCACTCCACTATTCTTGCCAGGAGAATCCCATGGACAGAGGAGCCTGGCAGGCTACAGTCCACCAGGTCGCAAAGAGTGGGACACAGTTGAAGTGACTGAGCACACACGTATCCAGAGATTTTGATTAATTTCCATTAGACGAAGGTGAGCGTTCCTCTGGCCTCTGGCTGTCATCAACATTCATATTCTTGTATAGGTGTGGCAGAAATTCTTCTCAAGTGGGGCAGAAATTCATCTCTCTCACACACCCAGAGACATGTGCTAAACCTAATGTGGCAGATTCAGAATGGAATCCCAGGAATTTGCATTGTGATGAGTTTCTTAGTGGATTCTAATGCCAGCTATAGCTGTCACTTCGAGACACTCTACAGTGGTGGCTCTTTTCAGATGGGAGAGCACTTGGAAGGCCTGCTGTTCTGTTGTGGCTCATCCCCCTAGGACCAGATCAATTCTCTGATGAGCATCCCTCAACAAGCATGCCTCAGTGAGCATCCCTCTCCCTTCAGTCTCCTCTGGCCACCCACCTATACATATTCTTTTTTTTTTTTTTTTTTTTGCTTAACTTTACAATATTGTATTACTTTTACTATACATATTCTTATATGTATAGGTGACATATTGAAACATGTCTCCCTAGAGTGTTATGTAATTATGTAATTTCCTTAATCACCATAATAAATTACTAGTATATGGGATATATTCTGTGCAAGGTGGGGCAGTCCCAGTAGGTCAGTGGTAAAGAATATGTCTGCCAATGCAAGAGACATGGGTTTGATCCCTGGATAGGGAAGATCCCCTAGAGGAGGAAATGGCAACCCACTTCAAGATTCTTGCCAGGAAAATCCCTTGGACAGAGGAGTCTGGCAGGTTAGAATCAGACATGATTTAGCAACCGAACACACAGGCATGAATGCACATTCTGTGCAGAATAAATATACTGAGCAAAATGCATTTCTCCGGGAATATCTGCCAAAGAGCACAGAGCACATACATTACATGTTGCAAGGTAGGGCAATGGAAACTGAGTTTTGAACAAGACAGTACAAGTAAAGCTTCCTTCTGACAAAGGCTGTCAGGGAGGCTCCACGTGGGAGATGTGCTGGGTCCTACGCAGTGTTCAAAGAACACAAAGGGCATTCCACAAATTGCGTACCTATGGTGCAGGAAGGGGGACCCCTTCCAGGACCCGAAACTGTGCTCTTATCTAATACTCAGAAATGAATTGCCTGAGGAGACACATGTGCTGACAAAGCAAGAGAGTTTATTGGGAAAGGGCACCCGGGAAGAGAGCAATAGGATAAGGGAACCCAGAAGAACTGCTCTACCGTGTGGCTGGCAGTCTTGGGTTTTATGGTAATGGGATCAGTTTCCAGGTTGTCTTCAGCCAATCATTCTGACTCAGAGTCCTTCCTGGTGGTGCTTTCTTGATCAGCCAAGATGGATGCCAGCAAGAAGGATTCTAGGAGGTGGTCGGACATGTGGTGTCTCCTTTTGACCTTTCCCGAACTCTTCCAGTTGATGGTGGCTATTAGTTCCGTGTTCCTTACCAGCACCTCCCATCATAAAACAACCTGTGCAAATGGCTACTATGGTGCCTGGCCAGGGTGGGCAGTTTCAGTGTGCTTCCCCTAAACTAGAGCTTGTGGGTGGGAAAATGCAGTTGTGTGCTCCAATAATCCATAAGGTCCACATGACTGCTGTATAAAGTGTATGGTGGCTGGTGTGATGAGAGTGGAAGTGACAGAGGAAAACACTAGAAAATATGGCTGAAGCAAGGTTATTTTTCATGCACAAAGATGGGAAGTTTGTTTTTCTTTATAGAGATTCTTTGAAGGAGAAGAGCAGGCCATATACTTTTATAATCCATAAATGTTTTATATCAAACCAACACAAAAATAAGTCCAATAAAATGTAAATGCAGAAAAGACTGTAGATCCTTTTCGTGTGTATAGATGTTCAAAGAACATCCACGTGGCTGGGGCTTTCCACACAGTTAGCCATGTTGCAGTCTGTCAGACATAGGAGCAGTCACATTTCTTGGAGTTTTCCTGCAGCAACCCCCACAGTAACAGAACATGGGCTCAGTGCATAGGACACATAACTGCAGGGAAGTGAGCCGGTATCCGTGTCAAGCAGACCAGAATTCCAGGAAGCACTTAGAAGCACAGCCACTCCCAGCTAGGAGAGATCAGATCAGTCACTCAGTCGTGTCCAACTCTTCGCCACCCCATGAATCGCAGCACGCCAAGCCTCCCTGTCTATCACCAACTCGCAGAGGTCACTCAGACTCACATCCATCGAGTCAGTGATGCCATCCAGTCATCTCATCCTCTGTCGTCCCCTTCTTCTCCTGCCCCCAATCCCTCCCAGCATCAGATCTTCTCCAATGAGTCAACTCTTCGCATGAGGTGGCCAAAGGACTGGAGTTTCAGCTTTAGCATCATTCCTTCCAAAGAAATCCCAGGGCTGATCTCCTTCAGAATGGACTGGTTGGATCTCCTTGCAGTCCAAGGGACTCTCAAGAGTCTTCTCCAACACCACAGTTCAAAAGCATCAATTCTTCAGCACTCAGCCTTCTTCAGTCCAGCTCTCACATCCATACATGACCATAGCCTTGACTAGGCGAACTTTGTTGGCAAAGTAATGTCTCTGCTTTTGAATATGCTGTCTAGGTTGGTCATAACTTTCCTTCCAAGGAGTAAGTGTCTTTCAATTTCATGGCTACAGTCACCATCTGCAGTGATTTTGGAGCCCAGAAAAATAAAGTCTGACACTGTTTCCCCATCTATTTCCCATGAAGTGATGGGACCGGATGCCATGATCTTCGTTTTCTGAATTTTGAGCTTTAAGCCAACTTTTTCCCTCTCCTCTTTCACTTTCATCAAGAGGCTTTTTAGTTCCTCTTCCCTTTCTGCCATAAGAGTGGTGTCATCTGCATATCTGAGGTGACTGATATTTCTCCCAACAATCTTGATTCCAGCTTGTGTTTCTTCCACTCCAACATTTCTCATGATGTACTCTGTATATAAGTTAAATAAACAGGGTGACAATATATAGCCTTGACATACTCCTTTTCCTATTTGGAACCAGTCTGTTGTTCCATGTCCAGTTCTAACTGTTGCTTCCTGACCTGCATATAGGTTTCTCAAGAGGCAGGTCGGGTGGTCTGGTATTCCCATCTCTTTCAGAATTTTCCACAGTTTATTGTGATCCACCCAGTCAAAGGCTTTGGCATAGTCAATAAAGCAGAAATAGGTGTTTTTCTGGAGCTCTCTTGTTTTTTCCATGATACAGTGAATGTTGGCAATTTGATCTCTGGTTCCTCTTCCTTTTCTAAAACCAGCTTGAACATCAGGAAGTTCACAGTTCACATATTGCTGAGGCCTGGCTTGGAGAATTTTGAGCATTACTTTACTAGCGTGTGAGATGAGTGCAATTGTGCAGTAGTTTGAGCATTCTTTGGCATTGCCTTTCTTTGGGATTAAATTGAAAACTGACCTTTTCCAATCCTGTGGCCACTGCTGAGTTTTCCAAATTTGCTGGCATATTGAGTGTAGCACTTTCACAGCATCATCTTTCAGGTTTTGGAATAGTTCCACTGGAATTCCATCACCTCCACTAGCTTTGTTTGTAGTGATGCTTTCTAAGGCCCACTTGACTTCACATTCCAGGATGTCTGGCTCTAGGTCAGTGATCACACCATCATGATTATCTGGGTCGTGAAGCTCTTTTTTGTACAGTTCTTCTGTGTATTCTTGCCACCTCTTCTTAATATCTTCTGCTTCCATTAGGTCCATACCATTTCTGTCCTTTATCGAGCCCATCTTTGCATGAAATGTTCCTTTGGTATCTCTGATTTTCTTGAAGAGATCCCTAGTCTTTCCCATTCTGTTGTTTTCCTCTATTTCTTTGCATTGATCGCTGAAGAAGGCTTTCTTATCTCTTCTTGCTATTCTTTGGAACTCTGCATTCAGATGTTTATATCTTTCCTTTTCTCCTTTGCTTTTCGCTTCTCTTCTTTTCACAGCTATTTGTAAGGCCTCCCCAGACAGCCATTTTGCTTTTTTGCATTTCTTTTCCATGAGGATGGTCTTGATCCCTGTCTCTTGTACAATGTCACGAACCTCATTCTATAGTTCATCAGGCACTCTATCTATCAGATCTAGGCCCTTAAATCTATTTCTCACTTCCACTGTATAATCATAAGGGATTTGATTTAGGTCATACCTGAATGGTCTAGTGGCCTTCCCTACTTTCTTCAATTTAAGTCTGAATTTGGCAATAAGGAGTTCATGGTCTGAGCCACAGTCAGCTCCTGGTCTTGTTTTTGCTGACTGTATAGAGCTTCTCCATCTTTGGCTGCAAAGAATATAATTGATCTGATTTTGGTGTTGACCATCTGGTAATGTCTATGTATAGAGTCTTCTCTTGTGTTGTTGGAAGAGGGTCTTTGCTATGACCAGTGCATTTTCTTGGCAAAACTCTATTAGTCTTTGCCCTGCTTCATTCTGTATTCCAAGGCCAAATTTGCCTGTTACTCTAGGTGTTTATTGAATTCCTACTTTTGCATTCCAGTCCCCTATAATGAGAAGGACATCTTTTTTGGGTGTTAGTTCTAAAAGGTCTTGTAGGTCTTCATAGAACCGTTCAACTTCAGCTTCTTTAGCATTACTGGTTGGGGCATAGACTATCTCCTCACTAGCCAACCAACTCTCAAAACAAGTGTAGGAAAGTAGCAACATAGATCCCTTCTCCCTGCCCCCACCTACATGTCTTGGGATTTGGTTTTTGAACTCTTTTTCCAATAATGAATCCAGTCATATTCATAGCTTGAGATCTTATCTATATCTATAGAAGTATATTTGAGGCAGCACATAATTCACTGTACCTAAGAAGGAAATGGCAATCCACTCCAGCACTCTGGCCTGGAAAACCCCATGGATGGAGGACCCAGATAGGTTACAGTCCATGGGGTCACAAAAGAGTCAGACAGGACTGAGTGACTTCACTTCACTTTCACTTTCAATATTAAAATGATTTAAAAAAACTAAAAGCCAATTCTGGTGAATTGATATTATATACATTTGTGTGTAACAGGTTTTCTGCTTGCCCTTAAGATCCTAGGAAGGGAAGAAAGACAAATGAAGGAGGTAGAAGGTGAGTAAAAATAAAAATTATCTTTAGAAAGTGACAGTCCAGACCTCATCTCGTGCCAGTGAGGTGTCACATTGCAGAACAGTTTCAGCCAAAACACCAGACTGATCCTAGGATCCAGACTTCCCCTACTCAAGAAAATGTTTTCTGCCAAAACACCTCAGATTGTGCTGGGACTCAAACCCAGCCAAAACCCATGGTCTTCCAGCTAAGATCCCACACTTAATTTCAGGATTTAATGAAGCTCAGGTTCTTTGTGTGTCCGTGCAGAAGGAATTCAGCAAGAGGCAAAGTGGTAGTCAGAAAGTAAATTTATTAATATAAGATGATTGTAAGAGATGCAATGGGCAGGTGAGGGAGCTCTGCCCAGAGGATTAAGTGGGCTACAGTTTTATAGCCAAAGGAAAATGCGTGAGGAGAAAAGATGTCCTTCTTTCAGCAGATGTCAGGCTTACATCCCTAGCTCCTCCTTCATATCAGACAGGCGAGTGTCTGACCCTATGAGGTCAAACTAGTACTATCATAGCACTTATTCACATTAGTAGAAGGGTGGTGACATTTTTTTTTTTCCACCTGATAACCTGGGACATAACTCTTGCTTTAACTTATGGCTTTAGAGGTAAGCAAGCCTGCTTCATTCCATAACGTTCTGATAGTTTCCTAAGTGATAATTAATTGACAATGGTTTCCCAATGATTCCTTTGTTTCCCTCTCTGTTTCTACTAGCACGCTACAGATACCTGTATAATTATCCTTTTCTATCCCTACCACCTCTTTTCTCCTATCATGCGTTCCCAACACCCCACACAGGGGCAAGAGTTGAAGTATCATTAAGGGATGACTGTTGTTGATCAGTTGCTAAGTCATGTCCAACTCTTTGTGACGCCATGGACCACAGCATGCCAGGCTTCCCTGTCCTTCACTATCTCCCTGAGTTTTCTCAAAGTAATGTCCATTGAGTCAGTGATGCCATCCAACCATCTCATCCTCTGCCTCCCCCTTATGCTCTTGTCCTCAATATTTCCCATCATCAGGGTCTTTTCCAATGAGTTGACTCTTTGCATTAGGTGGCCAAGGTATTGGAGCTTCAGCTTCAGCATCAGTATTTCCAATGAATATTCAGGACTGATTTCCATTAGGATTGACTTGTTTGACCTCTTTGCTGTCCAAGAGACTCTCTGGAGTCTTCTCCAATACCACAGTTCAAAAGCATCAATTCTTTGGCACTCAACCTTCTTTATGGTCCAACTCTCACATTCATACATGACTACTGAAAAACCGTAGCTTTGACAATAAGGACTTTTATTGGCAAAATGAGGTCTCTATATTTTAATATACTGTCTAGGTTTATCATAACTTTTTTCCCAAGGAGCAAGTGCCTTTTAATTTTATGGCTGCAGTCACTGGCCACAGTGATTTTGGAGCCCAAGAAAATAAAATCTGTCACTGTTTCCATTTTCCCCCTTCTATCTGCCATGAAGTAACAGGACCAGATGCTATGATCTTGGTTTTTTGAATGTTGAATTTCAAGGCAGTTTTTTCATTCTCCTCTTTCACCCTCATCAGGAGACTCTTTATTTCCTCTTTACTTTCTGCCATTAGAGTATTATCACCTGCATATCTGAGATTGTTGATATTTCTTCTGGCAATCTTGATTCCAGCTTGTGTTTCATCCAGCTCAGCATTTTGTAGGACATACTCTGCATACAAGTTAAATAAGCAGGGTGAGAATATACAGCCTTGATGTCCTTCTTTCCAAATTTTTAACCAGTCCATTTTTCCATGTCAAGTTCTTATTGTTGCTTCTTGACCTGCACACAGGTTTCTCAGGAGGCAGGTAAGGTGGTCTGATATTCTGATCTCTTTAAGAATTTTCCATAGTTTTTTGTGATCCACACGGTCAAAAGCTATGGCATAGTCAATAAAGCAGAAGTAGATTTTTTTTTAATTCCCTTGCATTTTCTATGATCCAGTAGATGTTGGCAACTTGATCTCTGGTTCCTCTGCCTTTTCTAAATCCAGCTTATACATCTGGAAGTTCTCAGTTCATAAACTGTTGAAGCACAGCTTGAAGGATTTTGAAGATTACCTTGCTAGCATGTGAAATTAGCACAACTGTCCAGTAGTTTTAACTTTGTTTGGCATTTCCCTTCTTTGTGACTGGAAAGAAAACTGACATTTTCCAGTCCTGTGGCCACTGCTGAGTTTTCCAAATTTGCTGGCATGTTGAGTGCAGCACTTTAATAGCATCATCTTTTAGGGTTTGAAATAGCTCGGCTAGAATTCTATCACCTCCACTAGCTTTGTTCATAGTAGCCCTTCCTAAGGCCCACTTGACTTCACATTCCAGGATGTCTGGCTCTAGGTGAGTGACCACTCCACTGTGGTGTGAGATGATTAGTATAGGTTTAGCTCAATGGGTAATGCAGAGCTATGGACACATTTGCTCTCCCATAATAAACTATAAACTGTCTTTTAGAAGGAATAGGAGGTACGGGAGGATTAGAACTCAGCTGTGGGCTCTGCCGGGATCAGCAGATAGTGGGCAGGAAGGAGTGGGCAGAAATATTTGATTGTGGCAGAGATCACTGCTCCTAGTCAATATGACCTAAAACTTCACTATACACGATGGCTGACAGCCAGGAGACAAAGACTGACATTGTACTCTGAGCTCAGGGCAGTGGGAGAAGAGTGGTATCCTGTATAGAAACGAGGGAATCCTCAACAGAAACCTGACAGGATGATGGGAAAGGCTGTAAAGAGCTTGTCTTGTGAAGCACCTATCTCCAAGAAAATTGTGATACAGAACTGTGATAGAATTGGACCCCTATCTTATATTACTCATAAAAATTAACTCAAAATGGATTAAGAAACTAAATGTAAGACCTGAAACTGTAAATATCCTAGAAGAAAACATATGGAAAAACTCCTTTATATTAGTGTTGCCAAAGATTTTTTTGGATATGATACCTAAAGCTCAACCAACAAAAGCAAAAAATAAACCAATGGGAATACATCAAATTTAAAAAGCTTTCTCCACAGCAAAATAATCAACGAAATAAAAAGGCAACCTACAAACAGGGGGGAATATTTGCAAGCCATCCAGTAAGGGATTAATACACAAAATATACAGGGAACTCATACAACTCAATAGCAAACAAACAAGTGAATATCCAGCAAAATGATTTTTAATCAGGCAAAGTGGTTTATGAGATGTTTTTCCAAATAAGATGTACAAATGGCCAACAGACACATGAAAATCATTAACAATCAGGGAAATGCAAATCAAAATCACCAAATATCACCTTATACATGTTAGAATGTCTCTTAATAAGAAACAAATGTTGGTGAGAATGTGGACAAAAGGGAACCCTTGTACACTATTGGAGCAAATGTGTATTGGTGCAGTTACTGTGGAAAGCTATAAGGAGGTTACTCAAAATAACGAAAATAGAACTATGATATGATCCAGCAATCACATTTCTGGATATATATCTGAAGGAGATAAAAGCACTATCTTGAAAAGATATCTATATACCCATATTCATTGTAGCATTATTCATAGTAGCCAAGACTTATAAACAACCTAGGTGATAGATGAACAGATAAAGAAAATTTAGAGAATATATATGCAATGAAATATTCTTCAACCACAAAAAGAAAGAAATTGTTCCTTTTGCAGCAACATGGATTAACCTTCAGGGAATTATGTTAAGTAAAACAAGGCCAGAGAAAGACAAATACTATATGGTTCTCACTTATGGATAGAGTATTTTTTTTTTTTTACAAAAAGCTGAACTTACAAAAATAAAGATTAGAAATGGTGATTTCTAGAGAATGAGGAGTGAGAGAGATGGGGAGATGTTTGTCAAGGTGCACAGATTCTCAACTATAAGATGAATAAGTTCTAAAGATCTAATATACAGCACCATGATTACAATCAATAATGCTATTAATGTATTACAGAAGAAGAAATAAAGAGGCTGTTGATGAAAGTTAAAGAGGAGAGTGAAAAAGCTGTTTTAAAACTCAACATTCAAAAAACTAAGATCATGGCATCCAGTCCCATCACTTCATGGCAAATAGATGGGGAAACAAAAACAGGGGTAAACTTTATTTTGTTGCTGCTGCTAAGTTGCTTCCGTCGTGTCCGACTCTGTGCGACCCCATAGACGGCAGCCCACCAGGCTCCCCTGTCCCTGGGATTCTCCAGGCAAGAAGACTGGAGTGGGTTGCCATTTCCTTCTCCAATGCATGAAAGTGAAAAGTGAAAGTGAATTCGCTCAGTCGTGTCTGACTCTTAGTGACCCCATGGACTGCAGCCTACCAGGCTCCTCCATCCATGGGATTTTCTAGGCAAAAGTACTGGAGTGGCTTGCCATTGCCTTCTCTGAAAGGGGGCTCCAAAATCGCTGCAGATGGTGACTGTAGCCACGAAGTTACAAGATGCTTGTTCCTTGGAAGAAAAGTTATGACCAACGTAGACAACATATTAAAAGGCAGAGATATTCCTTTGCCAACAAATGTCCATCTAGTCAAAGCTATGGTTTTTCCAGTAGTCATGTATGGATATGAGAGTTGGACTATAAAGAAAGCTAAGCTCCAAAGAATCGATGCTTTTGAACTGTGGTGTTGGAGAAGACTCTTGAGAGTCCCTTGGACTGCAAAGAGATCCAACCAGTCCATTCTGAAGGAGATCAGCCCTGGGGATTTCTTTGGAAGGAATGACGCTAAAGCTGAAACTCCAGTACTTTGGCCACCTGATGTGAAGAGCTGACTTATTGGAAAAGACCCTGATGCTGAGAAAGATTGAAGGCAGGAGGAGAAGGAGGTGATAGAGGATGAGATGGTTGGATGGTATCATCGACTCAATGGACATGAGTTTGAGCAAGCTTCTGGAGTTGGTGATGGACAGGGAGGCCTGGTGAGCTGCAGTCCAAGGGATTGCAAAGAGTCAGACACGACTGAGCAACTGACTAACTGATGAAAAAGTAGAACCTTTAAAATTGTGAATCACTAGATTGTACACCTGTAGTTTGTATAATTTTATACAGCAATTATACTTCAATAAAAATAGCAAAAAAAAAAGTAAAAAGAAAAGATTATTTTCTAGTTTATGGTGTAAACCAGTTTAACATTTAGCAATTGTTAAGAATATAATCTCATCAACTTGTGTGTGTGTGTGTGTGTGTGTGTGTGTGTGATGCTCAGTCATATCTGACTCTGTGACTCCATGGACTATAACCCGCCAGGCTCCTTTGTCCATGGGATTTTCCAGGCAAGAATACTAAAGTGGGTTGTCATTCCCTTCTCTGAGGATCTTCCTGACCAAGGGATCAAACCTGTGACTCCTGCATTGGCAGGCAGATTCTTTGCCACTGAGCCATCGGGAAAGCCCCTTATCAACTTAGGTGATCATAGTTTATATTTGGAATTCAAGCATACCTTTCATCAGTGAGTTTGACTAAATTCAAATATTTTATTAAATAACTTCTAGGGCATAATAGTTTCTGAACAATCATATTCAACTTATAAAAATAATTTAGATAATTAGAATAGAGGAAATACACCAGAGGAATAGTTTGAAAAAACAAGTACTAGACACAGAGCAATATCTAGGGGCTGAGAGGATTATAAGAGAAATATTAGGTAAGTTTGTCAAAGACCTATAGCCTCACATGGAATACTACACACGCTCAAATAATGCATAAGAAAAAATTGTAGCGGAAAGAGAGTTACAGGCTGTTGTTAGTCACCAGGTCTAAACTTCTTCAGAAGTATAACTGGACCAGACACTGGATACCTCTCCACGCAAAATAAGTTATTTATACTTAATCCTACATCAGGACTTGGATTTTGGAGAAATTAGCATGTTCAAATTCAGATATAGCTACTTAAAAACTTCCTGTGGAAAGTGAGCCTAAATCAGTACTAAATATTCATTGGAAGGACTAACGCTGAAGCTGAAACTCCAATACTTTGGCCACCTGATGTGAAGAACTGGCTCATTGGAAAAGACCCTGATGCTGGGAAAGATTGAAGGCAGGAGAAGAAGGGGATGACAAAGGATGAGATGGTTGGATGACATCACCGACTCGATGAGTTTGAGGAGGCTCCAGGAATTGGTGATGGACAGGGAAGCCTGGCATGCTGCAGTTTATGGAGTCACGAAGAGTCAGACATGACTAAGCGACTGAACTGACTGAACTGAACCTGGGAATCATCTCCTTGGGAATTAGGTCTCAACATATGAATATTCATACCATAGCAGTTTTGAGTACATTTGCCTTTATATAGTAATTCTGAAACTGTCTGACTTGCCTGCCATGCAGAAGGCATAGAGTAGAGGCTCAGTTAACACTAATTGACTCTATAGTTTCCATCAGTGCTGATGAGATACTACAGTATTTTCCTATGGTGCACTTCCCTAAGGGGGCCTCTCCCACCCCTGGACTTTAGCTAGCATCCACATCATTATTATATATCTTATTAGTATTAATATTCCAGAAGTATAGGCATACTTAAGTTAGGTTATTCTGATTCAATAGGTGAGGAAGGAGAGATGATGAGGATAAAGAAGTTCCCTCCTCCTTTCCTTCCTTCCTCTGTTTATTTTTACAAAGAGGCTGAACTTTCTGGCTATTGGTCTCACTGAAGAAAGACTACTGCTGCTAAGTCGCTTCAGTCGTGTCCGACTCTGTGCGACCCCATAGACGGCAGCCCACCAGGCTCCCCCATCCCTGGGATTCTCCAGGCAAGAACACTGGAGTGGGTTGCCATTTCCTTCTCCAATGCATGAAAGTGAAAAGTGAAAGTGAATCGCTCAGTCGTGTCCGACTCTTCACGACCTCATGGACTGCAGCCTACTAGACACGACTCTTCATGACCTCATGGACTGCAGCCTACCAGGCTCCTCCATCCATGGGATTCTCCAGGCAAGAGTACTGGAGTGGGGTGCCATTGCCTTCTCTGGAATAAAGATTAATCCAACGGAAAATAACAGTAGTGGGGTGGACCTTAGTAAGGGATTTAGTCTGGATACAGTCATGACTGATGAGGGCAGTACTGTTTCTCAAACAGAGACACTGAGAACTAAAAGATAGGGTGTGTGTGTGTGTGTGTGTGTGTGTGTGTGTGTGTGTGTGTGTGTATGTGTGTGTGTGTACATGGTGTTTCTATAGAGAAAATGGTTGGACCCATAAACTCAGAACAATTATATTTCATGATGGGCTTTTGCTATGTTTTACATTATAATTTCCTTCTCTTACCAAACCACATTTGGGTCCACTTGCCTGCACTCAGTAAAACCAATATGCCGACATGAACATGTGGTGAAGGAAAGTACAGTGTTTGTTTCAAAGTTCCAAGGAAGGAGTCTAAATAGCTAGTGCTTAAAAGACCTTTCTTTTAAGCACTAAGAAGGCTTTCAGGGAAAAGCTTTTAAGGATAGGAGGGGAGAGGAGGGCTGTGGCGTGTGATCAGCTTGTGGACATTCTTCCAATTTGTTGGTGGTGAGGAAATTGGGAGGCAACATCATCAACCTGGTTCCAACCCATCTGGGGTCCTGTGGGCAGCACACAGTTAACTTCTCCACCTGGTGCGGGTTTTAGTATTTGCAAAACAGCTCAGAATTCTATCCATAGCCCTTGAGAAGGAAGTAAAGATCCTTGACTTCATTTAATGACCAAACTATTATTATTTTGTTTTGCTTTACTGTTTTCCTTTCTCTCTGCATTGTCTCAATTCTCTGATTAAACGTACTTTTTGGAACTCAGGGAAGGCCTAGGAGGCTAAAGTTTTTCTACAGACAAGAAGCAAGTGGAGGACATGGGAGGATGAGTCTTCCAGGAAGGCCCCATAGGGTCCTGCTTGGTTACACTTCCACTAATCACAAGCATTAATTAGTGTTTCTGATAACTACTTCAATCAGACATTACTTGTACGGGGAGAATTCAGGAAAGGCCCTGCATCCATGATGGATGTGGTGCAGGAAGGAAAGGGAGCCTTCCCTATGTTCAACATCACTCTCCATAGCCAATGGAGGGGTAGGACCTGGGGGTGGAGAGCACAACAGAACGCGGTGATGCTCTGCTTGATGTGGACTTCATGCCCACAGTTAGCATCTGTAGGGAAAGAGCAAATTAGCTAAGACACTGGTTATCAGGCTCTCTCGCCCCACGTCCTCTTGCTCTTGCCCCACATTTTGTAAATAATGATTATGTAACAGTTGAGATCACTTATAGCACTGCTCCTGTGTGTCACCAGGTACTTGCTTGGCCACAGGCTACCTTTGTTCTGTAAGCATATCTAATCTCCACCTGGAAAGCCCTTGAGGCCATGTTGTGTTATGACTGTATCCATCGGATCAGCCAGGACAGGAAAGAATACAGTGTGTCTGCTGCTATGGCTGCTGCGCCAGCCTGGAGAGAATAAACATGTCTGCAGTTCTTATGGCTTCTCAAGTCTTCTTCCAGCTTCCCTGCTCATGCCTTGCCTACCTTGGTTTCAGCAAACAGTGCACACAGTGAGATACAGCAAGACAGGATCAAGCTGGGGGAGGGGACTGATGTGCAGACTACAGCATCAAGTCTGTAGGAATAAATGCAGCACTTTCTTCTTTCTCATGCCCTCCCAAACAGGAAGAAAAAAGGAACAGGGAAGGATGGATGTAGGCTGCAAGTACCCAAGCAGCAGACTCTGAGTTGCCTACATGTAAGAACCAGCAGTTAAGGTGGTGGTTAAACAGCTTTGGGGTTCAATCACCTGGCTTTGCTACTGATCAGCTATGGCACCCCACTCCAGTATTCCTGCCTGAAAAATCCTATGGATGGAGGAGCCTGGTAGGCTGCAGTCCATGGGGTCGCTGAGGGTAGGACACGACTGAGCGACTTCATTTTCACTTTTCACTTTCATGCATTGGAGAAGGAAATGGCAACCCACTCCAGTGTTCTTGCCTGGAGAATCCCAGGGACGGGGGAGCCTGGTGGGCTGCAGTCTATGGGGTCACACAGAGTCGGACACGACTGAAGTGACTTAGCAGCAGCAGCAGCAGCTAATATCAGCCAAGTTAACCTCTCTGTGCCTCAGTAAACAAACAATAATAGAGGTGTGCTATCTTTTCAGATACTTAGGACCAATTAATGAGTTGACACACAATAAATCACTCAGAACATTCCTGACACACTATTAAGTGTTAGTATTATTGTTTATAATTATCTCTCTGATTGCAATTGTTTATTCATAAACCGGTCTCAGCTGATTACACTGTGAGCTCCTCAAATGAAGGAACAATTTATTTTTCTTTGTGTCTCCAGATTTCAATTACTGCTAGCATTTGGAAAGTGATCAATATAAATTAACTGAGTTCCAATTGTGGTATGGTGATATATATTGTATATATATGCAATGTGTATATATTGCAAATATAGAATATGTGTTGACAGTAACATTTCAATAACAGATGAACATCAATAGATTGATCTCAGATCTGCCTTATTTCTTTCTTTTAATAAAGGACACTGAATTAGTTAGTATAGTGAAAATACACCCTCCTTCTTCAACACTGCCATCACTCCCAGCTGTCCTCACTTTCTGAGACAAGACCAGCTGAAATAGCCCCCAACATCCTCATCGGTGATCAGAGCTATGTATGTATATATTTCCTGATATTTTTTGTTCTAGCTTGTCTGAGATTGATATATCTTGAGCTCTATATTTAATACCTCCTTTAGGAAAACAACAACAGAACCAGGAAGAAGCAAAGACAATTACGTGGTCAATTATCTCCCTAGTTGAGATCATGTTAGACCCTCAGGCGAAGCATATTTCCTAATGTCTGAACATCTGCAGGTGGGCCATTGTTTATTTCCCCATCTGAGTGAAAATGAGATTTAGAGTTGTCACTGCAGTGTGGCCGTCCTCATTGCTTACTCTTCACAGACCCCATGTTTTAAAGTCAAGCTGATTGACTTTGTCCACCACCTGCTAAAAAATGTTGGTGTGTGTATGTGTGTGTGTGTGTTTTAGAAGCTCAGTCGTGTCCAACTCTTTGCAACCCCATGGACTGTAGCTTGCCAGGCTCCTCTGTCCAGGGAATTTTCAGACAAGAATACTGGAGTGTGTTTCCATTCCCTTCTCCAGGGGATCTCCCCAACCCAGAGGTTGAACCTGGGTCTCCTGCATTCCAGGCAGATTCTTTATTGTACAAGCCACCAAGAAGCCCAAAATGTCCCTTACAAGACCAGAAGTCCATTATTGTACTCCCTTGGAAATCAACTCAATTGGATCACACAGCAACTCTCAGAGTATAAAAATGTAAAATTCTTGCAATTCACATTTTTCATGTCTAATTTTTTGTTCTTTTACTGAGTAAAACTGCTTTTTGAAAGAATCATGCTTGCAGGCATTTTCCTCCTGTTATAGACTACAGAGTGAAGGAGTCAGAATCTCTAAGGATGAAACCAGATGCAGAGAGGCCAATGAATGGATGAATAGATGGACAGACAGATAAAAATAGATTGTATGCTCATCACAGGAGTCTCAAAGTCTGGGAGGGAAGAGGAATAATTTCTGCACTGAAAAGAATCTCAGAGCCCATTACACTGAATTTAAAATGTATTTCATTATGGATACAAACATTGAAATTTGCTTGTATTTTTTCACAAGTCTTTAAGGACAATTTCATCTTATTATTCTATCTGTAAAACTAATAGGGTTTTAACTAACAATAATTTGATTTTCTGATTGGTAAGGTGTTTAAGAAAGTAACTTCCTCTAAACAATCAATTTTGATTACAAGAATCTTTAAATTTTCTTAAAATGTTAAATCTACATGGAAGTAGTTTGACCCAGTGATGAGAGGCTAGCTTGTTTGTCACCAATTTCCTATGAAACAAAACTAGAAAAACTAAACAAACGTATTTTTAAAATACCCATTCAGTATCAATTGTACATGCTAGCAGGGATCTGGAGCTACTGGAACTCACTTTGTATTTTGGGGAAATTATAACAACACTTAAACCCTATGACTCAGAAATTCTTCTAGGTACACATCCTAGTACATGTAAATGAAGAACATGTATAGGAATGCTCAGAGTAGCATTGTTTAAAATATTCATTAACTGGAAATAAGCAATCAGTTGTGGAAAGGATAAGTAAAAGTGTACATTGTCATAGAATGGACAAAGCAATGTCAATGAGCAAATCTTGATGAATCCTACAAACATTTGTTTGCAGTTTAGTCACTAAGTTGTGTCCAACTCTGTAATCCCATGGACTGCAGCACACCAGGCTTTCCTGTCCTTCACTATCTCCCAGAGCTTAGATTCATTGAGTCAGTGATGCTATCCAACCATCTCATCCTTTGTTGCCTCCTTCACCTCCTGCCCTCAATCTTTCCCAGCATCAGGGTCTTTTCTAATGAGTGGCTCTTCACATCAGGTGGATAAAATATTGGAGCTTCAGCATCAGTCCTTCCAATGAATATTCAGGATTGATTTCCTTTAGGGATTGAACAGTTTGATTTACTGGCTGTCCAAGGGACTCTCAAGAGTCTTCACCAGCACCGCAATTTGAAATCAACTTTTCAGCACTCAGCCTTCTTTATGGTCCATTTCTCACAACCATACATGACTACTGGAAAAACTGCAGCTTTGAGTGTACAGACCTTTGTATGCAAAGGGAGGTCTCTGCTTTTTAATACGTTTTTTAAGTTTGTAATAGCTTTTCTTCCAAGGAACAAGCATGTTTTAATTTCATGGCTTCAGTCACCACCTTCAGTAATTTTAGAACCCAAGAAAATAAAATCTGTCACTGTTTTCACTTTTCCCCTTCTATTTGCCATGAAGTAACAGGACCAGATGCCATGATCTTAATTTTTTGAATGTTGAGTTTTAATCCAGTTTTTTCACTCTCCTCTTTCACCTTCATCAAGAGGCTCTTTAGTTCTTCTTCGCTTTCTGCCATTAGAGTGATATCATGTGCATTTCTAAGGTTATTGATAATTCTGCCAGCAATCTTGATTCCAGCTTGTGATTCACTCAGCCAGGCATTTTGTATGATGTACTTGTATGTAAATTAAATAAGCAGGGTGACGATATACAGCCTTGTCATACTCCTTTCTCAATTTTGAAGCAATCTGTTGTTCCATGTCTGGTTTTAACTGTTACTTCTTGACCTGAATACAGATTTCTCAGGAGACACGTAAGGTGGTCTGGTATTCCTATCTCTAAGAATTTTCCAGTTTGTTGTGATCCACACAGTCAAAGGCTTTCTTGTAGTCAATGAAGCAGAAGAAGATATCTTTTGGAGTTCCCTTACTTTCTCTGTGAACCAGTAAATATTTGCAATTTGATCTCTAGTTCCTCTGCCTTTTCTAAGTCCAGCTTGTACATCTGGAAGTTGTCAATTCTTCTACTGCTGAAGCCTATCTTGAAGGATTTTGAGTGTTACCACAAACCTAATATGGCACAAAATAAAAATGAATGAAAAACTGCTTATGAAAAATTCAATTTATACAATCTTTAAAGTGAACTAATCTATGGTATCAAAAGCCAATATGTTTGCTATGTTTTGGAAGACATATACTTGGTTTGACAGCTGTTGGAGCTCTGCTAATGTTCATGTCTTGAGTGGGATTTACACAGCTTCACGCATTTTGTGATCATTCATAGGTCTCCATATTTGTGATTAGTGTACTTTGCTGTGTGTATGTTATCCATCAATTTAAGTTTATTAAAATGAATACCACATAGGCTAATATATCTGATTCTTTCCATTACTAATGAATATTACTACAGTATTCTATATTCTGTGTTATATACCTATAGTGTAGGTGTCTGAGGATAAGCTTTTTTAATTATAATGTAAGTGCTTGAAATTAAGCATTTGATTACCCAGGTATCTACTTCAAAAACATTCATATCGAATAAACACATTGCCAGCTACACAACTAGGTAATAAGCCAGACTGTGCTACCCCACCCATGAAGCTCCCCCTGTAGAAAGCCCTGGGTGACCTAGATAACTGACCACTTGAGTGACCCTGCTTTTCCTTTCCTGAACTTTAATTCTTGCTCACATGTTTTAAATTTGACAATAAAGAATGAACCTGCTGAACCCTAGGTACCTCACCCTCAACCCCAATAAAGGTAGAACTCCAGGCACACACTACCTCACTCTCTACTGTGTCCTTGCTGTGTGGCCCTCCGGTGTGCTACACCTAGGCCCGTCAGTAATAATCTCATGGTTTTTACCCCAAAGTTTGCTAACAGCTGTTTCTGAGGTGCATAAGAATTACAAGGACCAAGAAAAATCTAATTTAAAAAGATGTATGCATCCCAATGTTCATTGCAGCACTATTTACAATAGCCAAGACATAAAGGCAACCAAATGTCTAACCACAGATCAATGAATAAAGAGAATGTGGTACATATATACAATGGAATATTATTCACTCATAAAAAGAATGAAATAATACCATTTGCGGCATTATGGATGCACCTAGAAGTTATCATGCTAAGTGAAGTAAGTCAGAGAAAGACAAACATCGTATATCATTTATATGTGGAATCTAAAATATGACACAATTGAAATTATTTACAGAACAGGAATAAATCCACAGACACAGGAAACAAACTTACGATTACCGAAGGGGAAAGGAGGTGAGGGAGAGATAAATTATGAGTTTGGGACTGACATAAATACACTACTAGAGATATAAAATGGGTAAACAGCAAGGACAAGAGAACTTACTCAATATTTTGTAATAATGTAGAAGAGAAAAGAACCTGAAAAGTATACATATATATTTTAATATATATTATATATACATACATATATATATATATATATATACACCTGAATCTTTTTGCTGTACACCTGAAACTAACACAACTTTGTAAATCTGCTATACTTCAATTTTGAAAGAGAGAGATTAAAAAATAATTACAGGGACCACCCAGCCAGAATGTTGGCTATGGCTGAGAAAGTGTCCATGGGTCTTTACCAAAATACAGACCCAGGTGAATGCTCCAGGAACTCTTAGCCAAGAAGATCACTATTGATAAGCTGAGACCAACACATTATACATCTACCTTGTATACTGTATTTTACTATATACTGCACTATAATGCCTATACCAATACTATTTATAGACCTAATAGGCAAACATTTTCTGAGCATGTAAACTGAGTTTGTAAATTTATAAACTCAAATATAGAAATGCATTAATCAGTTTCCTTAATTTACAGACTTAACTGGTATCTTGAGGCATATATTGCCTACAAGTGGGAAATTTACATTTTTGTTGGTTTCAATAATCATTTTTAAATAGATTGGGTTGACAAAAACATTCCTTAATTTTTTCAAGTAAAAATGAAGGACACATTTTTCATTTTCACTAAGAATTTTGTTGAACAGTTTATTCACTGTTTTGTTCACTGCCGCTGCCGAGTTGCTTCAGTCGTGTCCGACTCTGTGCTGGCCCCATAGACGGCAGCCCATCAGGCTCCACCATCTTGGCATCTTTATAATTCCATCTTCCCAAAACTTTTATCTTTTTCAGCAAATAATTGTTTCATATGCTTTTTATGGACTTCTAGGGAACTGAATATTTTTCATAAAGAGAATTTTGTAAAGACCAAAATAAAGAAAATCCAAAGGTGCAATGCCTGTTATACAGCAGATGAATCAAAACTTCAGAACTACAGCCAAGCTATAACAGTTTTTGCCTGGTCATCAAAGAAATATGTGGTCTTGTTTTATCCTGATGGAAGATTATTAGTTTTCTGTTGGCTAATTCTGGATGCTTTTCATTGAATACTGCTTTCAGTGGGTCTAATTTGGAGCAGTAATTGTTAGAATTAATCATACGGTTTTCCAGAAGTAGCTCATAATAGAGGACTCCCTTCTAATCCCTCCACATACACAACATCACCTTTTTGGAATGAAGACCAGTCTTTGATGTGGTTGGTGGTGGTATATTTTGCTTTCCCTATGAATACTTCCATTCCACATTATTATATAGTATATATATATATGTATATATATACTCACCCATCACCCACTTGTCATCACCCATCACAATTTGTTTTAAAAACAGTGTTTTCATTACATTTAAGCAGTAAATCGCATGCAGGAATATGTCAAAAGGGTTTTATTTTTGCTTAACTTATATGGAACCCAAACATCAAAGCAATCAACATAACCAAGCTGGTGCAAATGATTTTCAGTGCTTGATTTGGATATTTTGAACATCCCAGCTATCTCCCATATGGTATAAAATTGATTGTTCTCATCTGATGCCTCTGATTGCCATCAACTTCACTGGCCTACCCAACCGTGGAACATTGCCCAGTGAGAAATCTCCAGCACAAAACTTCACAAACCACTGTTAGTACATTGGGTTCCGTCTCAGCACCTTCTCCAGACACACTGCACCAATCTTTTTTTTTTTTTTTTTGCATTGCATTTGCATTTTTAGCTCTCTTGAAATACTAAAACATAATATGCTGAACGCAATGGCACCCCACTCCAGTACTCTTGCCTAGAAAATCCCAGGGGCGGAGGAGCCTGGTAGGCTGCAGTCCATGGGGTCACTAAGAGTCAGACATGACTGAGTGACTTCACTTTCACTTTCATGCATTGGAGAAGGAAATGGCAACCCACTCCAGTGTTCTTGCCTGGAGAATCCCAGGGACGGGGGAGCCTGGCGGGCTGCCGTCTATGGGGTCACACAGAGTCGGACACGACTGAAGTGACTCAGACGCAGCAATATGCTGAAAATGTTGCTTTTTTCTTCAATGTCAAAATGGCTACATAGAAATTCACCGATTTTGATATTAGTCTTTAAATGCATGCTGATATGACAGCTGTCACAGTACAATAACAAATGATTTCCAATGAAGTTAAAGACAACCAAGGGCTACTAGAGCCATCTTATAGAGAAAAATGAACGAACCTTTGGGCCAACCCAAAACTTTGTCCAATTGCCCATCTTTACCAGGCAAGTTGTCCATTATTAATATCTTGGGATCTTCAGGTTTTCTATGATTTTTGTATTTTGGAGATATCTTACTGCATGAGTTAAGATGCAGTATATTCATTTCTGGGCTTCCCTGGTGGCTCAGGTGGTGAAGGATCTGCCTGCAATGCAGGAGACCCAGGTTCGATCCTTGGGTCAGGAAGATCCCCTTGAGACGGGAATGGCAATCTGCTCCAGTATTCTTGCCTGGAGAACCCCATGGACAGAGGAACCTGGCCCACTACAGTCCATGGGGTTGCCAAGAACTGAACATGACTGAGCAACTCACACACACACACACACACACACACTCACACACACACTTTTTTTCACTTCTAAGGCACCATATCACCCTCTTGCACTGTTCCACACTCTTCTCCCCCAGCCTTAACTGCTATCCTGTGAGTCCTGGGGATGGGGTCCTGATTTACTCTCAGGGTGGCCTCCCCTGCTCCTCTTGTTCTTTCAAGTCAGGCACCACAAGAGAACCCAAAAGAGGACAGTGCCGCCTCAGGTGATGGCTCATCTGCTAGTGATATGAAGGTGGTCTGGCCCCACTCCAGTTCCTTCTGCTTCCATGTACATTCAAGCCTCTGCTGCAGGGCAGTCTTACACCCACCCTCCACTGCTAGGATGCCCCCCGAGAGGCAGCCATGGCTCTCCTTAGCTTGGTCAGAGACACAAACATCCTAACCTCTTCTCTGAGTTGGAAATCCCATTTGTGTGTTCAGCTGGGTGGAGTCAAACTTCAAAGTGTCTCTCTTGCACTATCTGATGGTTTCATAGAACTAAATGGGAGAGGGAGGTGTGACTTGCATCTTCTCTCCCAGTACATACTTCACCCCCATCCTTCAAAGCCTCTAAGGCAGGCTGCTCCAGCAGCCCCAACCCTTAGCAATCTCCAGGCAGCAAGTTAGCAACAGACTGTGTTTATGTACACCCTTCCAGCTCCAGGGATACATGTCAACTTTCCCTAGAACTTCATCACTACACACTCCTATCACTGTGAAGTTAGTGACAGCAAGTTGATGTCTTTCAGTGATTTAAGCCCTTATAATGTGACTTCTCTCCATCATGTTTCCATTCATTTGGAGCAGTGCCAAAGTTTCCCCAAATTTCCAAAACAACACAATTGACACTACTTTTTCATTGGATTTACCAGGATTCCTGATGTGTTGACTCACTCTATTAGATCCTGCAACATCAATAAGAAGAGAAATCAGAGTTTTGGTGCCTTTGTTACAAAGAAGACATGACGTAAGCACACACCTCAGTTTTTCTTCCAAGAACGTGTGTAAGCCTTAGAGTCATGGTGCTTCATGAAGGAAAGAAAATCTGAAAAGATAAGGACCTGGACTCAATATTGGTCTTGGGATCTTCACAAGGCAAGTATTGAAATTCCTCAGTAAACTGGCAAACATAACAGAGACGAGTGTTAAAATCTGAACATTATCAATTTTCCAGACTCACATGGATTCCTGTTAAGCCCCTAGATGTTAAATGTTATTAACTCAGCTTTTTTTTCCACACCTAACAATTCTTTTATAGAATATTTACATCAAAATAAGTCATTTCTTAGGAAGAAATTGTGGCAAGATAAAAATATCACCATCTTTTATTTGCTTTAAATGCCAACCCACTCCAATATTCTTGCCTCGGAAATCCCATGGACAGAGGAGCCTGGGAGGGCTGCATTCATAGGGTTGCAAACCAGTAAGACTTAGAAACTCAGTTCAGTTACAGTTAGGTCGCTCAGTCGTGTCCGACTCTTTGCGACCACATGAACTGCAGCACGCCAGGCCTCCCTATCCATCACCAGCTCTCGGAGGTCACTCAGACTCACATCCATCGAGTCAGTGATGCCATCCAGCCATCTCATCCTCTGTTGTCCCCTTCTCCTCCTGCCCTCAATCCCTCCCAGCATCAGAGTCTTCTCCAATGAGTCAACTCTTCGCATGAGGTGGCCAAAATACTGGAGTTTCAGCTTTAGCATCATTCCTTCCAAAGAAATCCCAGGGCTGATCTCCTTCAGAATGGACTGGTTGGATCTCCTTGCAGTCCAAGGGACTCTCAAGAGTCTTCTCCAACACCACAGTTCAAAAGCGTCAATTCTTTGGTGCTCAGCCTTCTTCACAGTCCAACTCTCACATCCATACATGATCACAGGAAAAACCAGAGCTTTGACTAGACAGACCTTTGTTGACAAAGTAATGTCTCTGCTTTTGAATATGCTATCTAGGTTGGTCATAACTTTCCTTCGAAGGAGTAAGCGTCTTTTAATTTCATGTTTGCAGTCACCATCTGCAGTGATTTGGAGCCCCCAAAAATAAAGTCTGGCACTGTTTCCACTGTTTCCCCATCTATTTCCCATGAAGTGATGGGACCAGATGCCATGATCTTCGTTTTCTGAATGTTGAGCTTTAAGCCAACTTTTTCACTTTCCACTTTCACTTTCATCAAGAGGCTTTTGAGTTCCTCTTCACTTTCTGTCATAAGGGTGGTGTCATCTGCATATCTGAGGTGATTGATATTTCTCCCGGCAATCTTGATTCCAGCTTGTGTTTCTTCCAGTCCAGCGTTTCTCATGGTGTACTCTGCATAGAAGCAGGGTGACAATATACAACCTTGATGTACTCCTTTTCCTATTTGGAACCAGTCTGTTGTTCCATGTCCAGTTCTAACTGTTGCTTCCTGACCTGCATACAGATTTCTCAAGAGGCAGATCAGGTGGTCTGGTATTCCCATCTCTTTCAGAATTGTCCACAGTTGATTGTGATCCACACAGTCAAAGGCTTTGGCATAGTCAATAAAGCAGAAATAGATGTTTTTCTGAAACTCTCTTGCTTTTTCCATGATCCAGCGGATGTTCGCAATTTGATCTCTGGTTCCTCTGCCTTTTCTAAAACCAGCTTGAACATCAGAAAGTTCATGGTTCATGTATTGCTGAAGCCTGGCTTGGAGAATTTTGAGCATTACTTTACTAGCATGTGAGATGAGTGCAATTGTGTGGTAGTTTGAGCATTCTTTGGCATTGCCTTTCTTTGGGATTGGGATGAAAACTGACCTTTTCCAATCCTGTGGCCACTGCTGAGTTTTCCAAATCTGCTGGCATATTGAGTGCAGCACTTTCATAGCATCATCTTTCAGGATTTGGAATAGCTCCACTGGAATTCCATCACCTCCACTAGCTTTGTTCATAGTGATGCTTTCTAAGGCCCACTTGACTTCACATTCCAGGATGTCTGGCTCTAGGTCAGTGATCACACCATCGTGATTATCTGGGTCGTGAAGATCTTTTTTGTACAGTTCTTAGGGACTAAACAATAGCAATTTTAATTGTAGGGCTCCATCTGCTGATCATTGCTCTTCTTCTGACTTTTTTTTTTAATTGCTCAAGTTATTTACATTGGGCAAATTCATAATCAAGAAAAACAATTTGGTTATGTACGGCATCCTCCATTTGGGAATTTGACCAAACTGATTTACCATTACACTCTGGAAGTAAACTCAAAAGAATAATAATTCTTTAATATGAAAAAAAAATACTCATTTGGCAAGGGGGCAAAGAGAAGAACCCGTTGAGGTACAGGTGTGACCAGCAACTATGTAAGTAGGTAAGTGTGTAAGTAACTATGTATGCATAGATCAAAAGCCTTAAAAATGTCCATTCCTCTTAACCACAGAATTCAAATTCTATGAATATATTCTTGACAGCACCAGAAATGTGGGCACACATTCTTGTGTGTGGCTACTTATTGAGTTATTTGTAACACTTTTTCCTACACTTGCAGATAGAGGTGTGCGTGTGCTGAGTCACGTCAGTCGTGTCCAACTCTTTAGGACTCTATGAACTGTAAGCCCACCGGGTTCCTCTGTCCATGGGGATCCTCCAGGCAAGAATACTGGAGTGGGTTGCCATGCCCTCCTCCAGGGGATTTTCCAGACCGAGGGATTGAACCAGCATCTCTCATGTCTTTGGCTGTTGTATTCTTTACAACTGGCACCACCTGGGAAGCCCAGAGGTGTAGACATATATAAAATATGCAACCATTATAATCCTAAATTTTAATTTAAATAATAATATGGGAAATATGTCTATGATACAAAGGCAAGTAAAATAAATTTAGAAACTAAACAGTATTTTCAGTATAATCCCAATTAGGGGCAAAGCATATTTATACATCATATTAAAGCAAAAATAATTAAAAGAAGCTGTGGATGTAGTACAGAGATGATCGTTTAATCATAATTTTTAGTTTTGAATTTTTTATTTCAAAAATGTATAGCTATCTTTCACTTTTGTAATCAGATAACTTGCCTATTTAGTGTAAGCACACATTTTTGCTGCTGCTGCTGCTGCTAAGTCACTTCAGTCGTGTCCGACTCTGTGTGACCCCATAGACGGCAGCCCACCAGGCTTCCCCGTCCCTGGGATTCTCCAGGCAAGAACACTGGAGTGGGTTGCCATTTCCTTCTCCAATGCCTGAAAGTGAAAAGTGAAAGTGAAGTCGCTCAGTCGTGTCCGACTCAGTGACCTCATGGACTGCAGCCTACCAGACTCCTCCGTCCATTGGATTTTCCAAGCAAGAGTACTGGAGTGGGGTGTCATTGCCTTCTCTGAGCACACATTTTTAATGGAAAATAAATGTTAACAATGGTTACGGGAAAATTAAGTTGCATACTTTGCTGCCACCTAGTGGACATAGCAGAAACTGCACTTAATGTCTGTTTTCTTTAAAAAATAAAATACCGATATTTAAGAACAAAAACCAAGAAGTAGGAGTAAGGAGAACAGAGAGGGAGAAGAAAGAACAGAAGAGGACTAAAGACCATGTGAGCAACAACTCAATACAAATACATGAAGCCTGAAAACGTTATATTTTAAGCAAAATTTCATCACTAGTGTTTGTATACAATTTCTGTTCAAATAACTCATCTCAGCTTGGCTTCTTTAACACTAAGTTCCTTCTACTTTTTCATCCATGACCACAAACTCCCCGCCACCCAGTGTCTGTACCAGCCAGTTCCCCGCCGGCCTTCAGGACTGCCCTGACCTAAACAACTATTAGCTGAACTACTGTGCCCTTGGGCCTTGTCCTGAAGGACCCCAGTGGTGATTTTCCTGGGGAGACTGACCTCTTCTCATCTCCTCCAAATACATGATCTTCCCTTCTACTTGCATGAGTTTCATTTTGTGCATTCTCTGAGACCCTTAAAAAGATCAAATACACATTCTAACATGAATCATTCCAAGGTCACTCCATTGCTGAAAAATCCTTACCTGTCTTGTCATGAAAAACAAAGCTGAAATTCTTTTCAGTTCTGTTAGTATTTGCTTTATATATTTAGGTGCTCCTATATTAGGTGCATCACTACTTATAATTGTGATACCTTCTTGGTGCATTGACATTTATCATTATACAATGACCTTTCTTTGTTTCTTTTTACCAACTTTAGCTTAAAGTCCATTTTGCCTAGTATAACTGCCACGCGATGCTAAGTCTCTTCAGCCCTGTATGACTCTTTGTGACCCTATAGACAGTAGCCTGCCAAGCTCCTCTGTCCATTCTTGTCCTCCAGGCAAGAATACTTGAATGAGTTGCTGTGCCCTCCTCCAGGGGATCTTCCAGACCTAGGGATTGAACCCTTGTCTCCTGTGGTTACTGCATTGTGGGGGGTTCTTTACCATTGAGCCACAGGAGAAGTCCTGGTCTTTTTATTTTCTGATTTGATCACCATTTGCTTGAAATATCTTTTTCCTTCCCCTAAAACTAAAATGAATCTTTTGTCCAGCATATTGTTGGATCTTGGTTTTTTGTTTGTTTGGTTTTTTATCCACTCAAATTCCAAGTTCCTTACAAGGACAGAGGGTCATGTCACGACAGAGCCTTTGCCTCCTGTTCAGCTTGGTCTCCCTTCAGTCTTACTCCCCAACTCACATTCTTTCAGGTTTCTAGAATAACCATGTGCTATTTCCTGGAATACTTTTCCCACTTTATCAGCCTGGAAAACTCCTATGTACATCTGTGTTCTCTGTGAAAACTGAATGTCTAGAGACATGTAGATTTTTGTTGTGTGATGGAATTCTAAGAAATGATCTTTCCAGTTACTAATGCTTAGGCAAGATATATGTGCATATTTGTAGCTGGATAGACATCTAGATATAAACATGTATCTCATTCTCAAGATAAGACAATGGACTTCATGAGAAATTAAGTGACGTCATCAAATTCAGAGTTGGAAGCTATACTGCAAGAGTGTAAACTGTTAGATATTTTTGGAAAGCTGTTTGTATGGATGTGAGAGTTGGACTGTGAAGAAGACTGAGCACTGAAGAATTGATGCTTTTGAACTGTGGTGTTGGAGAAGACTCTTGAAAGTCCCTTGGACTGCAAGGAGATCCAACCAGTCCATTGTGAAGGAGATCAGCCCTGGGATTTCTTTGGAAGGAATGATACTAAAGCTGAAACTCCAGTACTTTGGAAACCTCATGCAAAGAGTTGACTCATTGGAGAAGACTCTGACTCTGGGAGGGATTGGGGGCAAGAGGAGAAGGGATGACGGAGGATGAGATGGCTGGATGGCATCACTGACTCGACGGACGTGAGTCTCAGTGAACTCTGGGATTTGGTGATGGACAGGGAGGCCTGGCGTGCTGTGATTCATGAGGTCGCAAAGAGTCAGACACGACTGAGTGACTGAACTGAACTGAACTGAATGAATGTTAGATATCTCTGGCAGAGAAGTGTTGTCTGTTTTACACCCACAGTTTCTGCTGGTAAATAACAAGTGAAAGCCAAGGACAGAAGTTGGAGTAAGCTGTACCTAACCGCAGGGTAGTGGGGGAGTGTGATTTAGGAGGAGTGTTCAGAGAAGATGGAAAAGACACGGGAGCTAGGGGAGTTGTAAGACCAGAGTGAGTGTGAACTTTGGGGGCAAATGGGATGATCGCTGATGGAGCCAGGGACCAAGAGGAAAGAGCTGAGAAGAAAGCCCTGTTGGGCAGCTGGCAGCCACAGGGTGACTGAGAGGGGACACCTGGCAGAGAGGTAGGGGCAGGAGCTGGGTTCAGGGGTATGGGAGAATGGGTGTGAGGGAACTCAGGCAATTCGTGTGGGTCCTGTCTCATGTAGGGCCTGCAGGTACACTTGGCTCCCTTCCAGACTGACCAGATTAATGCATCTAAGTGGGTAGTGAGCAGCAAAGGGGCTCTGATCTCTTACCTCCTTGCAGCCAGAACTGGGGGCCTCCAGCCTCACTGGTTGGGGAGAGGTTGTGCACAGGCCAAGGCCAGAGACAGCAGAGGCAGCTACAAAGTCTCCAGCCCAAGCTGGATGGAGTTCACCCTTGGCCCAGACCAAGCACAGCCCACATCTCAAATCTTTGAGATTTGAAAAAAGAAAAAGGCCTTTCATACAGAGCACACAGACATGATGTTCTCATTAGCAATGCTTCACAGTCACCACAAAGGAAAAAACTGAAAAAGAAAAAAAAAATTAACTTTTGTTACTCTACCCCAAAATCCCCTTCATTGCTTAGTAAGACTCAATCTCCCTGTGCACAGAAATAAGGAAAGGAAGGCTGTCTTTGTGGAAAGTGAAGTGGAGCCCAGAGAAACATGGATCAGGATCATAACTGAAAATTAGTCTCTTCCTCTATTTTCAGTTTGTTGAATTCAAGCAAGGTGGATTCCCCAATCCACAGTCAAGGATGAGATGTGGGAAGTCACTTGACTTAATGCTCTGCTGTCACCAACTTAAAATCCTAAACAATTTCATTTTTAAACTTGAATTTTACAGTGAAGTCCATGAGATAATGGTGTGTGCGTGTGAGCAGAAATCTATGCAGGTGTGTATCCTTCATCCCTTGCCGCCAGGTATTCATCATTTGCAATGCCCTGTGGACACGGAGCTCTGATGGATACGTGAAGTTCAGAGGAGTTCAAAGTGAGTCCCAGGTAAGTGTGTGATATCTTGACTGAGTAATGGAAGAAGGCTGATAGTGCTGAGAGGATGCACGTTATGTTTCAGCCACAAATTGCTTCATCAAATGCAGAAAGCCCTGGCTTCTAAGAAACAACCATGCACCCTATCCTGCCCTATCCTTTCTTAACCTCTAGTAGCCAACCACTTACTCTGCAAATGATGGCGCAGAACAAAAGACAGATGGAACGGCCCACAGTTCCTTCTTCAGTCTTCTTTACTCTTCAGTAAGCAAAGGTAGAGTGCTGATAAAGTGTGCATATCATGGAGAGAATTCATGGGTTTTCACTATAAGAGCAAAATATATGTGTACAAGCTACAAAATGAACATTGTGTGCTTTCAATGATTCTATGTACAGGTTAATGTTCTAATAGCTATACTTGATGCTGGCACTGCCAGTTTTCTATAAAGGTGAATGGTAGGATTCAGGTTAATCATTTAAAATTTTAATTTTTCTCTACTTAAAGTGAAAGTGAAAATGAAGTTGCTCAGTCGTGTCTGACTCTTTGTGACCCCATGGACTGTAGCCTACCAGGCTCCTCCATCCATGAGATTCTCCAGGCAAGGACACTGGATCCCCTCCAGGGGATCTTCCCGACTCAAGGATCGAACCCGGGTCTCCCACATTGCAGGCAGACATTTACCCTCCAAGCCATCAGAGAAACCCTTTCTCTACTTAGCGTGATATTAAATAGCAAATTTTTAAAAATCATAAGAGAGACATTATGGAAGAAAATGAAAACACATCATGTGTTCATATACTTGACAGTACTTTTATCCTTGCAAAAGACCTACATTTTCATTTTCATTTGGAAAATTGTGTATCCAATTCATCTACACTCAGCTGTCTACCAAAGAGCCGTGCTAGGTTCTTTTAAGGATGAGAATATAGAACATTACAGACAAATTCTCTCTCTTGCTATATAAACTTTGGCCACAAATCTTTATCTGGTCTTTGGCTGTGAATGGAGTGGGACCACAAATGATCTTCTAAAATTCCTTTAGATTAAGGTCTGTAGAAAATAAGTTCTGTACACAGCGTGCTGCATACCTACTTTATTTAGAACTTCAGTTTTCACTAAGCCGCCAAAAGACCAGTACATCTGGAATGTGGGAAGTATCACCAGGCCCTTACTAGCTGCAGAGATGTCAGAATCCACTTGAGTAACCAAATGACAAAGTGCCCAAGACAGAAACTGTTGCTGACCATTTCTATTTATAATCCCTTTTCTCTTTCCATTGGAATCACCACCATATACCACATCACCTGCGTTATATATTTCTTTTAAACACTAATTTTATTTATTTTAAAATAAGTAATGTATAAACATGATTCAAAATGAGAAATCTTAGAGGGAATTTTCTCTGATCAGGATAAAATAACCTAAATAATTTTTGATTAATAAATTCATTTACATTTGGAAATTAAGTAGTACAATAGTTCTGTTTTGAATTTAAAAACAAAAACAAAGCTGGGTATGAAAACATTGTAGAGTTTACTTAGGAAGTGTTCTCAGGAAGGAGAAGTGAGAGGGTGGAAACATTCAGACAGGAAAGTTGGAAAAGTCCATAATGTAAAGGTGTCTGGTTTGTCCAATCACTAGTTGATTTTTCAGAGACCTGCAACAAGCACATAAAAAACCTCCCAAAACTTCCTCCTGAAGGAGGGAGGGCTGGGACGTTCATACACCAGTTCTAATAGGCCACGGAGTTGTCAAATTCTCTGTATTTGGGAGTTGAATTTGTGCACAAATCAAGAAGTCTTCCAAAGAATTGAGGACAGCTGGAGCAAAAATTAGAACACATACTTGGCTCATATTTGAAGAGGAAGAATGTCCACACAACAACATTCACCGCGGCTGAGGCTGAAATCAGAGTGAACTGGGAGATGAAATGTGAGTACCAGGAGCATCAGGTAGAGCCTATAAAAAAAAATAATCACAGTGAAAAGTAGGAATATTTTTAACTGAAGAATGATAAAAATAAATGACAAATCTTTTGGGACACAGCTAAAGCTGAATTCACATGCATAAATTGAAGAAGTGGAAAAATTGGAAATCAAGGAGTTTAACATCTGTCTCACAGAGTTATAAAAAGAAACTCAGATTAATGCAACAGATAGTAGAAAATAGAAATTAGAAAGGACAAACAAACAAAAAAAATAGCAATATGGGAAATAACTGCACACACAACAATAGAATCAACAAAGCCCAAAAGAAAGGGGGGAGCAAGACTGATCAAGAGACAGAAAATAATGTACAAGTTATGATTATCAAAAATAAAAAATGGGATAGTACTACAGACCTTTACATACATTTAAGAGATGAGTCAGACGTTCTTGGTGGCACAGTGGGTAAGAATTTGCCTTTCAGTGCAGGGCACACAGGTTTGATCTCTGCTCCAGGAAGATCCCACTTGGCATGGAGTCACTGAGCCCGTTTGCCACCACTACTGAGCCCGCCCTCTAGAGGTCGAGAGCCACAACTGCAACTGCCAAGCCCACATGCTGCATGCGCCTAGAGCTTGTGCTCTGCAGCAAGAGAAGCCCCGGCAGTGAAAACCCGGCACTGCCGGGAGCCGGCGAGAGGACCTCCGCCCGTAGCAAAGGTCATGAGGAAGGAGGCTCGACATACGCAAAGGCAGGGTCGAGCCTCAGGAGTCCTCCTGGAAATCCTCAAACATCAGATCAGATCAAATCAGTCGCTCAGTCGTGTCCGACTCTTTGCGACCCCCTGAACGCAGCACGCCAGGCCTCCCTGTCCATCACCAGCTCCCGGAGGTCATCCAGACTCACACCCATCGAGTCAGTGATGGCATCCTCAAGCATCTACACCCATAACCAGAGTCTGCCTACTTTACTACTTTGTGCTCTCACCTACACTTCTGACTTTATGGGGGGCTGTCCCCCACTACCTCTCTCTGAAAAAAGAGTTAACTTAGAGCTCCAGTTAATAAAAATTCCTGGGTGTGACAAGAGTGTTTTAACCTACAAACTCCTCTGAAGGTTCTCTAGCCCACCTGACAGGCTTATCCGGCCACATGTGATTGCTCACAGCCTCCCAACTGTGAGAGGCACGAGATGCTTTAAATCTTCTAAAAGCAGGTTCTTTAGAGAAGTTAGAAAATTAATAATGGGCTGATTAGAAATTGTATTGGTGAAGGGTTTTTCATTTGTTGAGCCAATGTTTGCTGCTAAGTCTCCACATCGCCTACCCTTACACACATTAATGAATATATAGAAGAAATAGGTATTAACCTTTGATATTAATCACGTTAGACCTTAGGCTAAGTAAATTCTTTCCTTAATTAAAACCCACAACACCCTCACCCTATAAGAATGTAACTCTATCTGGTACCTTCGGAAGGTGGGGTCTGTTTTAAGAATAATCACCCCTGGAGAAATAAGTGCCCTGGCTGACTGACCGCTGTCACAAGGAGAGGGTCATAAATTGTCAGCAGGCCCCCTGGCCAGAAGATGATGTAACACCCCTAAGACCTCTATATACATTTGTATGAAGCACCTGACTTTGATAAAAGTCAGGACTGCTAACTCCGCATGACTTTTGTATAACATCTCAGTGTATAAAAGTAGACCATGGGAAATAAAGAATTGGGATCAGTTCCTCTAAAGACTGGTCTCCCCATGTCGCTCTCTCTCTCAAGTTCTGGTTGAGTCTCCATCAGGAGCGCGGAACCCACCATGCTTACCAATTATGCCTGGGCTTCTAAGATCCGACCGGGGAGGCCTCAGTGTCCCCTCTCCTTCGGGAGAACAGAAGGATGCCTGTGGCCTACGTAAGTGGTGCAAACTTCTTGTCTTGAAGTTTTATTGGTCTCCCGCATAAACCAAGCTACTCAGTCTCTTTTCTCCACTGAATTTCCTACTGAGCTATCCTCATTCTATTAATCTTTATATCTTTAATTAATATTTATTTAAGCAATTGTTTCCTGACCCTCACCAACGCTGTCCTCGCTTCGAACTCCCTGGATCAGCTGGGGCTGGACCCAGGCAGGCATACCACAGTGAAGAGTAGGCCCTGCTCACTGCAACTGGAGAGAGCCCGCGCAAAGCAAGGAAAACCTAGTGCAGGCCAAAATAAATATAAATAAACAAATAATTTATTTAAAAAGCTCCAGCTCCAAAACAAGCAAAACTACAACAATAAAAAGATGAGTGGACCTTATGCAAAATTTTATACCAATGAATTTGAAAAGGTAGATGAAATTTATTAGTCCTATAAAATATAAATTGCCCAAATTAATAGAAGAAACAAAGATTGAACAGTCTTATATCTAAAAGAGAAACTGAATCAATAATTTAAAACTTTTTCATAAGAAAAGCAGAATTTCAGGACTAGATGACCTTATCAATAAATTGTACTAAAAATTCAATGATGAAATTATGCCAAATCTATACAACCTCTTCTAGAGAACAGAAAACAATATACTACACCTGTATTTCTTTTATGAGGACAGTGTAACTTGATATTAACTCTGACAAAGACATTACAATAAAGGAAAACTATAAAACAATACCCCTCATAAAATAAATGCAAAAATACTCTACAAAAAAATGGCAATCCAAATAAAGTTGCATTTAAAAACAATAGAAATCATAAAAAATTGAGGTTATGCTAAGACTGCATATGTTGGTCAATGTAATTCATCACATTAATGGAAAGAAAGAGATAAATCAATATCTTCATCCTGTGGATCAGTTGTTAAGTCATGTCAACTCTTTGAGATCCTATAGACCATCACCTGCCAAGCTTCTATGTCCATGGGATTATCCAGGCAAGAATACTGGAGTGGGTAGCCATTTCCTTCTCTAGGGGATCTGCCTGACCCAGGGATCGAGCTCAGATCTCTTGTATTGCAGGCGAATTCTTTTACTGACTGAGCCTCCAGGGAAGCCCAATCATCATCCTAAAAGGTGCAAAAAATGCATATTAAAAAAAAAACAAGTAGAAAAACACACCTCCCAGCAGTCTAGTAATTGAAGGATATGTCCGTATCTAATAAGTGGCATCTGTATATACCTTTATCAAGTATCAAACTTAATTATAAAAAGTTAACAATCTTGCTCCTTTGAGATCCAGAGGAAACAAGGATCACTTGAATTTGATATTGTTCTTGAGGCCCTTACTAGTGCAATATGGCAAGAGAAAGAAAGAAAATACATTTATAAATAAAATATATCTTATAAAATATGAGAATTAGAAGACATTATTTATATACATATACTTAGTAAGTAGATAAGATGAACCTTCAAATAAGTTATTAGAATTTATGCATACTTAGTAGGAACGCTGAATAAAAAGTCAATTGCATTACAATAAATCAGCAAAAGCTAAGTAAGAAAAATATTATAAACTTATTACAGTACAGTACTATATTATGTTAGTTGGGTACCTAGGTTAACTTTGTTGGACTTACAAGTAAATTAGATGTATAAACATGCTCTTGGAACAGAACTCATTCATATGTAGGGGACTTACTGGACCAATTTCTCTTTATCAGTAAGAGTAAAATGTCAGGTCACAAAACAGCAGAAGATGTTTGCAACATATAAAAACAAAATAGCACTCAGAATATATAAAGAGCTTTTACAAATCAATTTAAAGACAACCAAATAGATAAATAAGCAAGTCACATGAAAAAAAGTCACCAAAAAAAGGTCACATGAGTATTCAAATGGCCAAGAAAACTTATTTATCTGCAAGGAGATGAAAATGAAAACCCCAATGTGATACGAATATATACCGACATGAATTTTGAAATTATAAAGACTCAAAAGTGAAAAGGATGTGAAGCAACTGGAAATCTGGTGGTGATGCAAATCAATTCAACCACTTTGGAAAAAAGATTGAATTACCTAGTAAATTTGAAGAGTAACATATCATAAAACACAGCATTTTCATTCTTTGTGATGTACCCTAATGCTGATTGATGCCTATTATATGTCAGTAATTCTCCCAGGAGTTTTGTAAACCTTAATTCTAATACTTCATATGAACCTATAAACTCTAATACTTCCTATGTTCCTTCATAGGAACCATGAATAATTCCTGTGATATTATTTTCCCCATATTTGGAGCAACTAATACTAGCTTAAAGTCACATTGCTAGCAGCAAGAGAGGGGAGATTGCAACTTAACCCAAACTCAGACCTCAGGAATGAGCATATATTTCACTAATTTGGTATGTAGGTAATTATATGAAATAGTCACTATCCTAACATGTTATATGTATCTCTCTGTCTTTTCTAAAGCATCAGCAGCTGCACATATGAGAACTGCCTCTTGGTCTTCAAGTGAAATAGACAAGCGGAGGCAAGGAGTTGATGCCTTTCTGATCAGCCCTCAGCAATGTAATGGATGTTGGAGAATAAATATTATCTTTTCTACATCTGGAGTAGATCACTTTAAGCTTGTTCCATATTATCTCCCTGAAGTCTTCAACAAAACCGAGTCCTGGCCTCCTGCTTTTCTCCCATCCCTGTCTCACTTCCATTTTCCTACCAGGCCTAACTTGGATCAACTTCCAAATAAACCACTTGCCCTGGAGTTCTTCTCTCCAAGTCTGTGTTGGAACCCAACACAAAAAGCCAACTTTACATAGAGTAGTAACCAACTTCTTATATGGCAGCATTAAATATCTTAAGTTGCTGTGAATCATTCGATATTGATATCATACGTGCATGTGTCCATGCTAAGTTGCTCCAGTGTGTCTGACTCTTTGTAACCCTTTGGACCATAGCCCATCAGACTCCTCTGTCTATGGAATTCTCTGGGAATGAATACTGGAGTGGGTTGCCATTTGCTTCTCCAGGGCATCTTCCAGACCCAGGAATCAAACCTGCATCTCTTACATCTCCTGCACTGGCAGGTAAGTTCTTTACCACTAGTGCCACCTGGGAAGCACTTAACGATATCAGGAACCACATTATTCATTATACATTGAAGGAATCAATCATTAATGAAATTATCTCCCTTCTTTGCTAAAATATTCCTCCAGAAGTTTGCCAAATATCTAAAATTTATACTACCAAAAGTATTATTTTGGCATTAAAGGAATAGTTTTCAAATTACTGAAAGTAACACAGATCTTATAGAAGAAAGTAATACAACTTTGTAAAACAACTATACTCCAGTTTTTTTTTTTTTTAAAAAAGTAACACTGATCTTTTATAATTAAGCAGAACCTCTATATATAATTAAGAGAAAAAAATCAGGATTCTCTCTTGAAAAAGAATATGGGGGTTTCTGGATTTCGTGCACTGGGCTTTGATTCCCTTAATATCCCTCTAGAGAACCTGTAAACTCTAGTATATAAAGTCAGAATAGCTCTGAGTTTTGGAATTAAATTCCCAAGAATTTTTTTTTTCATGTCATGACATTTTTCATATCACTTGTTAAACACAAAATTCCATAGAAAGAGGAGAGAACTTTGACTGCTGTGTTGATGAGATTTAACCAGGAGCTTTGTTCTTCCTCTGTAATGAATAATACTGCATAATCATTAACCAGTTACAGATAAAAAAAAAAAAACAACTAAAAAGTGGCTGAGACTGGTAAAGAATCTACTGCAATGCAGGAGATCCATGTTGGATCCCTAGGTCAAGAAGATCCCTTGGAAAAATGAATGGCTATCCAGTCCAGTATTCTTGCCTGGAGAATCCCATGGACAGAGGAGCCTGGTGGGTTACAGTTCATGAGGTTGCAAAGAGTTGGACACGACTGGGTGACTAAGAGGGTTAGAAACATGCCCCCAAATAACACAGGTGATAATGTAGGAGCTGAGATTTGTTTCTATGGTTTGTCATTTCAAAGTTCATATATTTTATATAATTCACTACAAGAAAGCCAACTATTAGTGAAACCATGGGAAAAACAAACAGACTTACCTTTTTTATTAGAGTAATTGAGCAAATTACTCTATTCTGGAGAAATAACTCCAGAAAGAATGAAAGGATGAAACCAAAGCAAAAACAACACCTAGTTGTGGATGGGACTGGTGATAGAAGGAAGACTCAATGCTGTAAAGAGCTATATTGCATAGGAACCTGGAATGAATATTGCATAGGAACCTGTTCATGAATCAAGGCAAATTGGAAGTGGTCAACAGGAGATGGCAAAAGTGAACGTCGACACTCTAGGAATCAGAGAACTAAAATGGACTGGAATGGATGAATTTAATTCAAATGACCATTATATCTCGGGGAAGGCAATGGCACCCCACCCCAGTACTTTTGCCTGGAAAATCCCATGGACGGAGGATCCTGGTAGGCTCCAGTCCATGGGGTTGCTAAGAGTCAGACACGACTGAACAACTTCACTTTTACTTTTCACTTTCATGCATTGGAGAAGGAAATGGCAACCCACTCCAGTATTCTTGCCTGGAGAATCCCAGGGACAGGGGAGCCTGGTGAGCTTCTGTCTATGGGGTCGCACAGAGTCGGACACGACTGAAGCGACTTAGCAGCAGCAGCAGCAGACCATTATATCTACTACTGTGGGGACAAATCCCTTAGAAGAAATGGAGTAGCCATCATAGTCAACTAAAGAGTCCAAAATGTGGTACTAACCATTCAACATCACAGGAATCCAAGTCTATGCCCCGACCAGTAATGCTGAAGTTGAACAGTTCTACGAAGACTTACAAGAACTGCTAGAAATAAAACCCCCCAAAAGATGTCCTTTTCATTATATGGGGACTGGAATGCAAAAGTAGGAAGTCAAGAAACACCTGGGGTAACAGGCAAATTTGGGCTTGGAGTACAGAATGAAGCAGAGCAAAGGCTAACAGAGTTCTGCCAAGAGAACACACTTGTCATAGCAAACACCCTCTTCCGACAACACAAGAGAAGACTACACATGGACATCACCAGATGGCCAACACCAAAACCAGATATAGATTTTGAAGCTCTATACAGTAAGCAAAAACAAGACCGGGAGCTGAATGTGGCTCAGATCATGAACTCCTTATTGCCAAATTCAGACTTAAATTGAAGAAAATGGGAAAAACCACTAACCATTCAGTTCAGTCAGTCAGTCAGTCATGTCCGACTCTTTGCTACCCTATGAATCCCAGCATTCCAGGCCTCCCTGTCCATCACCAACTCCCAGAGGTCACCCAAACTCATGTCCATCGAGTCGGTGATGCCATCCAGGCATCTGATCCTCTGTCATCCCCTTCTCCTCCTGCCCCCAATCCCTCCCAGCATCAGAGTCTTTTCCAATGAGTCAGCTCTTCACATGAGGTGGCCAAAGTATTGAAGTTTCAGCTTTAGCATCAATTCTTCCAAAGAACACCCAGGGCTGATCTCCTTTAGAATGGACTGGTTGGATCTCCTTGCAGTCCAAAGGACTCTCAAGAGTCTTCTCCAACACCACAGTTCAAAAGCATCAATTCTTCGGCGCTCAGCTTTCTTCACAGTCCAACTCTCACATCCATACATGACCACAGGAAAAACCATAGCCTTGACTAGACGAACTTTTGTTGGCAAAGTAATGTCTCTGCTTTTCAATATGCTATCTAGATTGGTCATAACTTTCTTTCCAAGGAGTAAGCCTCTTTTAATTCCATGGCTGTAATCACCATCTGCAGTGATTTTGGAGCCCCCCAAAAGTAAAGTCTGACATTGTTCCCCTGTTTCCTCATCTATATCCCATGAAGTGATGTGACCAGATGCCATGATCTTTGTTTTCTGAATGTTGAGTTTTAAGCCAACTTTTTCACTTTCCTCTTTCACTTTCATTAAGAGGCTTTTTAGTTCCTCTTTACTTACTGCCATGAGGGTGGTATCATCTGCATATCTGAGGTTATTGATATTTTTTCCAGCAATCTTGATTCCAGTTTGTGCTTCTTCCAGCTCAGTGTTTCTCATGATGTACTCTGCATATCAGTTAAATAAGCAGGGTGACAATCTACAGCCTTGACGTACTCCTTTTCTTATTTGGAGCCAGTCTGTTGTTCCATGTCTAGTTCTAACTGTTGCTTCCTGACCTGCATATAGGTTTCTCAAGAGGCAAATCAGGTGGTCTGGTATTCCCATCTCTTTCAGAATTTTCCACAGTTTATTGTGATCCACACAGTCAAAGGCTTTGCCATAGTCAATAAAGCAGAAATAGATGTTTTTCTGGAATTCTCTTGCTTTTACCATGATCCAGTGAATGTTGGCAATTTGATCTCTGGTTCCTCTGCCTTTTCTAAAACCAGCTTGAACATCTGGAAGTTCACAGTTCACATATTGCTGAAGCCTGATTTGAAGAATTTTGAGCATTACTTTACTAGCGTGTGAGATGAGTGCAATTGTGCAGCAGTTTGAGCATTCTTTGGCATTGCCTTTCTTTGGGTTTGGAATGAAAACTGATCTTTTTCAGTCCTGTGGCCACTGCTGAGTGTTCCAAATTTGCTGGCATATTGAGTGCAGCACTCTCACAGCATCATCTTTGAGGATTTGAAATAGCTCAACTGGAATTCCATCACCTCCACTAACTTTGTTCATAGTGATGCTTTCTAAGGCCCACTTGACTTCACATTCCAGGATGTCTGGCCCTAGGTGAGTGATCACACCATTATGATTATCTGGGTCATGAAGATCTTTTTTGTACAGTTCTTCTGTATATTCTTGCCACCTCTTCTTGATATCTTCTGCTTCTGTTAGGTCCATACCATTTCTGTCCTTTATTGAGCCCATCTTTACATGAAATGTTCCTTTGGTATCTCTGATTTTCTTGAAGAGATCTCTAGTCTTTCTCATTCTGTTGTTTTCCTCTATGTCTTGGCATTGATCACTGATGAAGGCTCTCTTATCTCTTCTTGCTATTCTTTGGAACTCTGCATTCAAATGCATATATCTTTCCTTTTCTCCTTTGCTTTTCCCTTCTATTCTTTTCACAGCTATTTTAAGGCCTCCCAGACAGCCATTTTGCTTTTTTGCATTTCTTTTCCATGGGTATGGTCTTGCTCCCTGTCTCCTGTACAGTGTCACGAACCTCCATCCTTAGTTCATCAGGCACTCTATCTATCAGATCTAGTCCCTTAAATCCATTTCTCACTTCCACTGTATAATCATAAGGAATTTGATTTAGGTCATACCTGAATGATTCAGTGGATTTCCCTACTTTCTCCAATTTAAGTCTGAATTTGGCAATAAGGAGTTCATGATCTGAGCCATAGTCAGCTCTCAATCTTTTTTTGTTGACTGTATAGAGCTTCTCCATCTTTGGCTGCATATAATATAATCAATCTGATTTCAGCGTTGACCATCTGGTGATGTCCATGTGTAGAGTCTTCTCTTGTGTTGTTGGAAGAGCGTTTTTGCTATGACCAGTGCATTCTCTGGGCAAAACTCTGTTAGCCTTTGCCCTGCTTCATTCCGTATTCCAAGGCCAAATTTGCCTGTTACTCCAGGTGTTACTTACCTTCCTACTTTTGCATTCCAGTCCCCTATAAAGCAAAGGACATCTTTTTGGGGTGTTAGTTCTAAAAGGTCTTTTAGGTCTTCATAGAACTGTTCAACTTCAGCTTCTTCACCATTACTGGTTGGGGCATAGACTTAGATTACTGTGATATTGAATGGTTTGCCTTGGAAATGAACAGAGATCACTCTGTCGTTTTTGAGATTGCATCCAAGTACTGCATTTCAGACTTTTTGACCATAATGGCTACTCCATTTCTTCTGAGGGATTCCTGCCCACAGTAGTAGATATAATGGTCATCTGAGTTAAATTCACCCATTCCATTCCATTTTAATTCACTGATTCCTAGAGTGTTTACGTTCACTTTTGCCATGTCCTGTTTGACCACTTCCAATTTGTCTTGATTCATGGACCTAACATCCTAGGTTCCCGTGCAATATTGCTCTTTACAACATCGAACCTTGCTTCTATCACCAGTCACATCCACAACTGGGTATTGCTTTTGCTTTGGCTCCATCCTTTCATTCTTTCTGAGTTATTTCTCCATTTTTTTTTTTTAATAGGGGGGGGGCTCCCGACCCGGGGGGGCCCTCTTTTTTTATTCTATTATTTTTTTTTTTTTTCATTTTTTTGGGGGGTTTCAAAGGAAAAAAAAGAAAAGGGTTTGCCTTCCCCTTTCCCCGGGGCCACATTCTTTCAGACCCCTCCACCATGACCTGCCCGTCTTGGGTGGCCCCACATGGCATGGCTTAGTTTCATTGAGTTAGACAAGCCTGTGGTCCGTGTGATTAAATTGACTAGATTTGTGTGATTGTGGATTTGTGCATCTGCCCTCTGATGCCTCTCGCAACACCTACCGTCTTACTTGGGTTTCTCTTACCTTGGCTGTGGGGTATCTCTTCACGGCTGCTCCAGTAAAGCAGAGCTGCTGCTCCTTAGCTTGGACAAGGGGTATCTCCTCAGGTATGAAGTAAATCAAATCCCTTATGATTATACAGTGGAAGTGAGAAGTAGATTTAAGGGACTAGATCTGATAGACAGAGTGCCTGATGAACTATTGACGGAGGTTTGTGACATTGTACAGGAGACAGGGAGCAAGACCATCCCCAAGACAAAGAAATGCAAAAATGCAAAATGGCTGTCTGAGAAGGCCTTACAAATAGCTGTGAAAAGAAGAGAAGGGAAAATCAAACGAGAAAAGGAAAGATATACCCATTTGAATGCAGAATTCCAAAGAACAGCAAGGAGAGATAAGAAAGCCTTCCTCAGAGATCAATGCAAAGAAATAGAGAAAAACAATAGAATGGGAAAGACTAGAGGTCTCTTCAAGAAAATTAGAGATACCAAGGGAACATTTCATGCAAAGATGGGCTCGATAAAGATAGAAATGGTATGGACCTAACAGAAGCAGAAGATATTAAGAAGAGATGGCAAGAATACACAGAAGAACTGTACAAAAAAGATCTTCACGACATAAAAAATCATGAAGTTGTGATCACTCACACTCACCTAAAACCGGACATCCTGGAATGTGAAGTCAGGTGGGCCTTAGGAAGCATCACTACGAACAAACCTAGTGGAGGCTATGGAAATCCAGTTGACTTATTTCAAATCCTAAAAGATAATGTGTGAAAGTGCTGCACTCAATATGCCAGCAAATTTGGAAAACACAGCAGTGGCCACAGGACTGAAAAAGATCAGCTTTCATTCCAATCCCAAAGAAAGGCAATGCCAAAGAATGCTCAAACTACCACACAATTGCACCATCTCACATGCTAGTAAAGAAATGCTCAAAATTCTCCAAGCCAGGCTTCAGCCATATGTGAACTTTGAATTTCCAATGTTCAAGCTGGTTTTAGAAACAGCAGAGGAACAAGAGAACAAATTGCCAACATCCACTGGATCATCGAAAAAGCAAGAGAATTCCAGAAAAACATCTATTTCTGCTTTATTGACTATGCCAAAGCTTTTGACTGTGTTGATCACAATAAACTGTGGACAATTCTGAAAGAGATGGGAATACCAGACCACCCGATCTGTCTCTTGAGAAACATGTATACAGGTCAGGAAGCAACAGTAAGAACTGGACATGGAACAACAGACTGGTTCCAAATAGGAAAGGGAGTACGTCAAGGCTGTATATTGTCACCTTGCTTATTTAACTTATATGCAGAGTACATCATGAGAAACGCTGGGCGGGAGGAAGCACAAGCTGGAATCCAGATTGCTGGAAGAAATATAAATAACCTCAGATATCCAGATGACATCACCCTTATGGCAGAAAATGAAGAAGAACTAAAGAGCCTCTTGATGAAAGTGAAAGAGGAGAGTGAAAAAGTTGGCTTAAAGCTCAACATTCAGAAAACAAAGCTCATGGCATCTGGTCCCATCACTTCATGGCAAATAGATGGGGAAACAATGGAAACAATAGCTGACTTTATTTTTGGGGGGCTCCAAAATCACTGCAGATGGTGACTCCAGCCATGAAATTTAAAGACACTTGCTCCTTTCAAGGAAAGTTAAGACTAACCTAGACAGCATATTAAAAAAAGCAGAGACATTACTTTGTCAACAAAGGTCCATCTAGTTAAGGCTATGGTTTTTCCAGTAGTCATGTATGGATGTGAGAGTTTGACTATAAAAAAAAGCTGAGCACATGAGAATTGATGCTTTTGAACTGTGGTGTTGGAGAAGACCCTTGAGAGTCCCTTGGACTGCAAAGATATCCAACCAGTCCATCCTAAAGGAAGTCAGTCCTGGGTGTTCATTGGAAGGACTGATGTTGAAGCTGAAACTCCAATACCTGGCCACCTGATGCAAAGAGCTGACTCATTTGAAAAGACCCTGATGCTGGGAAAGATTGAGGGCAAGAGGAGAAGGGAATGACAGAGGATGAGATGGTTGGATGGGCATCATCAACACAATGGACATGGGTTTGGGTGGACTCAGGGAGTTGGTAATAGACAGGGAGACCTGGTGTGCTGCAGTTCATGGGGTTGCAAAAAGTCGGACATGACTGAGTGACTGAAATGAACTGAACTAAATTGAGCAAAGATGGATCCAGAATGTTTCCACTGAGGATTAGATTAGATTAGATCAGTCGCTCAGTCGTGTCCGACTCTTTGCGACCCCATGAACCGCAGCACGCCAGGCCTCCCTTCCATCACCAGCTCCCGGAGGTCACTCAGACTCGCATCCATCGAGTCAGTGATGCCATCCAGCCATCTCATCCTCTGTTGTCCCCTTCTCCTCCTGCCCTCAATCCCTCCCAGCATCAGAGTCTTCTCCAATGAGTCAACTCTTCACATGAGGTGGCCAAAATACTGGAGTTTCAGCTTTAGCATCATTCCTCCTAAAGAAATTCCAGGATTGATCTCCTTCAGAATGGACTGGTTGGATCTTCTTGCAGTCCAAGGGACTCTCAAGAGTCTTCTCCAACACCACAGTTCAAAAGCATCAATTCTTCGGCGCTCAGCCTTCTTCACAGTCCAGCTCTCACATCCATACATGACCACAGGAAAGACCATAGCCTTGACTAGGCGAACCTTTGTTGGTAAAGTAATGTCTCTGCTTTTGAATATGCTATCTAGGTTGGTCATAACTTTCCTTCCAAGGAGCAAGCGTCTTTTAATTTCATGGCTGCAGTCACCATCTGCAGTGATTTTGGAGCCCAGAAAAACAAAGTCTGACACTGTTTCCACTGTTTCCCCATCTATTTCCCATGCAGTGATGGGACCAGATGCCATGATCTTCGTTTTCTGAATGTTGAGCTTTAAGCCAACCTTTTCACTCTCCACTTTCACTTTCATCAAGAGGCTTTTTAGCCCCTCTTCACTTTCTGCCATAAAGGTGGTGTCATCTGCATATCTGAGGTTATTGATATTTCTCCCAGCAATCTTAATTCCAACTTCTGTTTCTTCCAGTCCAGCATTTCTCATGATGTACTCTGCATATAAGTTAAATAAACATGGTGACAATATGCAGCCTTGACGTACTCCTTTTCCTATTTGGAACCAGTCTGTTGTTCCATGACCAGTTCTAACTGTTGCTTCCTGACCTGCATACAGATTTCTTAAGAGGCAGATCAGGTGGTCTGGTATTCCCATCTCTTTCAGAATTTTCCACAGTTTATTGTGATCCACACAGTCAAAGGCTTTGGCATAGTCAATAAAGCAGAAATAGATGTTTTTCTGGAATTCTCTTGCTTTTTCCATGATCCAGCGGATGTTGGCAATTTGATCTCTGGTTCCTCTGCCTTTTCTAAAACCAGCTTGAACATCAGGAAGTTCACGGTTCACATATTGCTGAAGCCTGGCTTGGAGAATTTTGAGCATTACTTTACTAGCGTGTGAGATGAGTGCAATTGTTCTGCTCCCTAAAGTGAGAGTATCCCTCCTTCTATCTCTACCTCAGTCTCATGCTAGAAAGATTTTAAAGGCAAGTAAGACAAATGGGAGCACAAAAAGTTACATTTTCATGTGTCTACATTCACCTGGTCTATGTATACCCATTCTGTACACCTAATCTACACCAGTCAATTGATCCTTATCATACCTTTCCCTAGTTGCAGTGTTTTGAATGAAAAGGTAAGAAGCAACAGAAAACAGAGAGAGAGAGACGTGCAAACACTAATTGCTACAGTCCAAGAGGCATTGATAGCTTGGATGTGAATGTGAAAATGGAGACAATGGGGAAGAATTGGGACATAATTTGGACAGAGAATTGAGAAGACATACTGATGAAATGGATGGTGGTTGAGGCAAATGTAGAAAACAAAGGTGATGTCAAGCTTCTGATTTAGTCAAGGAGGTGAATGATGATGTGGATCGGAAGGCCGAGATGAGAAGATTGGGAAAAGAAAAGGTGAGGAGAGGTGAAAATCAGAGTTCTGTTTTTGTTTTTGTTTTCCAGATGCCCCATCATGCAGGTAAAGACACCAGATAATTCGCAGCAACTGCAGAGAAAGGAAAGAGAGTTTGTTGTTAAGATGGATGATATCTAACCAGCAGGGGAAGGCAAATTGATAATGTGGGGGATAAAGGAAGAATTGCTTGAGAAAAACCTCTCAGGAGAAGTTGAGGGTTAGAACAGCCATAAGACAAGTGAGTTGAAGAAGTTACTTGTAGGTAAGAAGTAAGATCATGAGCCTAAAATGGGGAGGGGCAGGTGAAGGTGATGTCTGAGAACTCAGAAACCTAGAGGTATGGAAAGCCACTTTATGGGGAGGGAGGAGGGAGGAGGGTTCAGGATGGGGAACACATGTATACTTGTGGCGGATCCATCTTGATGTATGGCAAAAGCAATACAATATTGTAAAGTTAAGCAAAATAAAATTTAATTAAAAAAATAAAAGCACAGAGCATTAACAGTCAAGGAACTGGTTCTTCATCCTCTGGAGTTTTAATGGTTGGATCTAACTTTAGAGTTGGAAAAAACTGGATGTGGGAATTTTGGAGAACTACAATTAGGGAAAAAATTGTATACGAATGAATATGTAGCCATTAAATTGGAGCTCATTAAATCCAGAGCATCACAGCTACATTTGACTGTATTCCAATTTCTACAAGCAGTTAGGATCTGGAGATGGTATACCTCAAGTTTATTATTTTGGTCCTTGTGGTAAATACAGCACTATGGTGATGGAACTGCTGGGACCTATTTTGCAAGATTTGTTTGATTTGTGTGACAGAACATTTTCTCTCAAAACAGTTCTCATGATAGCTATCCAACTGATTTCTCACATGCAATATGTCCATTCAAAAAACTTGATATACAGAGATGTAAAACCTGAGAACTGTTTAATAAGTTGTCTGGGAAACAAAACCCAGCAAGTTATTCATATTATAGATTTTGGTTTGGCAAAGGAATATATTGATCCAGAGACAAAGAAACACATACCATACAAAAAACATCAGAGCCTTATAGGAACACCTAGATATATGAGCATAAACACACATTTAGGGAAAGAACAGAGTAGAAGAGATGACTTAGAAGCTTTAGATCACACGTTCATGTATTTTCTGAGAGGCAGTCTTCCTTGGCAAGGTTTAAAAGCTGACACATTAAAAGAGAGATATCAGAAAATTGGAGATTCAAAATGAGCCACACCAAAAGAAGTGTAATGTGAAAATTTTCCAGAAGAAATGGCAATGTATCTTGGTTATGTAAGAAGGCTAGATTTTTTTGAAAAACAAGATTATGACTACCTGAGAAAACTTTTTACTGACTTGTTTGATCAAAAAGGATATATGTTTGATTATGAATATGACTGGATTGGTAAATAGTTGCCTACACTAGTGGGTGCATTCAGCAAGATCCTGCTCTGTATATCAAACAGAGGAGCACACTCACACGGAGATAAGATCCAATCCAAAAATCAGGTCCTCTTAAGGTATGTAATGTCTTAATTTATTTCTATATTATTTTCTCACTGTTTATAAATTTATTTTGTGTTTTATCAAGCCCAGACAGTTTTATATGTGCACGCATTTGTGCATGTGTTTGCATACATGTGTGTATACATACATATATATATAAATTATTGAAATACATATTCTTTTCTTCTATAAAACAGACTGTATATAGACATATTAAGGATAAAAATGCACATATTTTCAATAGATAGGCTCTTTCCCCTCATGTTCACATTAAATTTGTTTAATCGTAAATCCTGATTAGTGGTGTTAGTATAAACTTTGAGAATATTGTTCTGTTAGAATGGAAGTGTTTGGATACCCTGTTGGAATGAATTGTAATGGTAGTTGTCCTTTCTAACTGTATTCTAGTTTAGTGTAATAAATTATTTACTGAGTTCTGTTATTTGAAAGCTACTGCTCTCCACATTGCAAAAATGCAGAGGTAAGGAAAAACATATAACCTGTGGGAAATGACTTTGTAATGAATAGTTAAGAGCTCACTGAGCCTCTGGAATCAATCAGATCTGGATATCGCAGGTTACTCATTCATTTAAAACCTCAGTTCTCATCTATAAAATAGAAATAATATATGTTAATTCTTAGCATATAGTAAGCTATCATTGTGGCTGGTGTTGCTGTTATCATTATTACAATAAATTCACAAGTAACTACATAACTTCAGAATAAACTCTACCATGGGAGATACATTAATAAAGTGCCGTGAAGGATCACTGGAATGTGTAGGATCTATAAAGATTTTATGCAAAGGTGGTTTTTGAGATGAGGATGATGACAGAATGGAATTTTTAAAGGCAGGCTAAAGAATAAGAGAATTTTGGAGGGAGTGAGCATTAAAAAAATATAAAGCCAAAGTTTAAAAATGTAGAATATGTTTGAGGAGAAATAAGCAATTGGTTTGGAGCAGAGAGCAGGTTCAAGACAAGATATAGAAGATTCATTGATGAGTTTGTATTTCCTTGATAAGAGAAATTGGAAACTCTTGAATTTTTGAGCAACATTTTCACTCTCCTCTTTTTTGTATAAAGAAAACTTACCAAATCCATTTTTGAAACAGAATTTTTGCTGTCACCTTGAATTAAACAGTATCTTTAGAGTTTTTGGTTATAACCCTTTTTGGAGAAGTATAGTGTGCTATCTTTTTTGTATCTCATCAGGGTTGAGATGAGCATTAAAAAAATAAAATCAAAGAAGAAACACAACTCACTAAAAATCATAGTCAAATAAAATGCTACATTTAGGAAGTATTTATAATACTATGCTTCAAAGTATAGACAATTTAAAAAAGATTAGTTTTATAACTTTGCCTTAGAAAAACTGGGCAGTAAACGGTCTTATACACAAATTACTTCAAGTATAAATTAAAAAACATTGATAGCTTGAGTATTCTGATAAGATGCTGTGTATTGAAATAAATGGGAGTAGTGAAGACTTGAGGAATGTGTTTTATAAATCAGTTAATTTCTCAAATGTATGTGGAACAAGACCAGTAATTCATGTCCTGTGAAGATCTCCACTTGAGCTATTAGGTATTGTAATAAATGAAGCTCTTCTTTTGTTGTTGAATTAAATTATTCTTAAAATAAATTTAAATATTTTAAAGTTTAAAAAAAATAAATAAAAGCAACAGAGCACATATACTAAGTCACTTCAGTCGTGTTTGACTCTGTGTGACCCCATAGATGGCAGCCCACCAGGCTCCCCCATCCCTGGGACTCTCCAGGCAAGAACACTGGAGTGGGTTGCCATTTCGGTTTGCCAAAGAATGGCTCAGTAGTCTAAGAATTCACTTGAAATTTGCAGTCAAGAATTTAAAAGTGGTTTGGTTTTTCTCACAAGCCTAGATTAATTGGATGCATATTTGGAACAACTGGACCATCAACCAGTACATAGAAGAGTGGAGGAACTGAATTCAAGATGTTATTCACAAGTTATTGAAATGATGAATATTTTTGTGGGTGGAATTGAAACAAGAGGGAAGGCAGGTAGGACACAAGATTTAAAAGAATTACATACACATGTACCCCAGTGTTCATTGCAGCATTATTTACAATAGCCAGGACATGGAAGCAACATTTTGTAGCTGTCTATCTACAAATGGGTTAATAAAGAAGACATGGTACATATATACAATGGAATATTACTCAGCCGTAAAAAAACAATGAATTTGGGGCTGGTGTACTGGGATGACCCAGAGGGATGGTACAGGGAGGGAGGAAGGAGGAGGGTTCAGGATGGGGAACACGTGTATACCTGTGGCGGATTCATGTTGATATATGGCAAAACCAATACAATATTGTAAAGTTAAAAAATAAAGAAAAAGAAAAAAAAAACAATGAATTTGAGTCAGCTGTAGTGAGATGGATGAAACTAGATCCTTTTATACAGATTGAAGTAAGTCAAAAAGAGGAAAACAAATATTGCATATTAGCACAAATATGTGGAATGTAGGAAAATGATATCGATGAACCTATTTGCAGGGAAGAAATGCAGATGATGTAGCAGAGAATGGACTGTGGACACAGTTGGAGAAGGAGATAGTGGGGAAAAACATAGAAAATAGAATTGACATATATACTCTACCACGTGTAAAATAAATAGCTGGTGAGAAGTTGCTATCAGATCAGATCAGATCAGTCACTCAGTCGTGTCCAACTCTTTGCGACCCCATGAACTGCAGCATGCCAGGCCTCCCTATCCATCACCAGCTCTCAGAGGTCACTCAGACTCACAGTCATCGAGTCAGTGATATATATATAAAACACAGGGAGCCAAGCCTGGCACTCTGTGATGACCTAGAAGCGTAGGAAGAGGGGAGGGAAGAAGGCTCAAGAAGGAGGGGGCATATGTATAGTTATGATTGATTCATATTGTTGTACGGCAGAAACCAACACAACATTGTAAAGTGATTTTCCTCGAATTAAAAAATAAAATTAAAAAGAATGACCTAGCCTGAGGACACAACATAAACTGATTAGAACCAAATAGGTGCAAGATGGCAGACCAGCTGACTTCCACTAGACCTTTAGCCTTAGAATAAGCTCAATTTAACACATCAACAAACTAAATGGCACACCCACCAGCGACATGACAGTTCTGAGGCCAAATATCAAGGATCAAAAAGTGGTCAGTGACCCAGTTCCTAGAAACTCCTACCTCTTCCCCCAAATTGCTGGAATAACCATTGTACTCATCAGTCTATGACTTTATCCAACTCATAAAAACTAACCACACCATATTTTGAGGTTGCTCTCGCCTTCTGGGATAGCCAACACTCTGCCTGTGGAGAGTGTTTCTCTCTAAATAAATCTGCTTACCTATCACTTTACCTCTCATTGAATTCTTTCTGCAATGGGACATCAGGAACCTGAGTTTCATTAAGTCCTGAAACCAAGTGTGTGATCTTAGTTAAAAGGCAATGAGTTCAAGCCCCAAACTGGGTTACATAGTATCAGTAAGTCCATGCATCAGAAATCCAAATGAGACTTAAGAACTGCTAGTGGAGTTAATTGGGGAAGGCAATGGCACCCCACCCCAGTACTTTTGCCTGGAAAATCCCATGGACGGAGGAGCCTGGTAGGCTGCAGTCCATGGGGTCGCTAAGAGTCGGACACGACTGAGCGACTTCACTTTGACTTTTCACTTTCATGCATTGGAGAAGGAAATGGCAACCCACTCCAGTGTTCTTGCCTGGAGAATCCCAGGGACAGGGGAGCCTGGTGGGCTTCCGTCTATGGGGTCGCACAGTGTCGGACACGACTGAAGCGACTTAGCAGCAGCAGCAGAGTTAATTAGGGTAAGTGAGCTGGAAGACTAGGAACCAACAGACTGAGAAGGGATTGCGGCTCTTCTCTAAGACATGGTGGCCTGATCGTGGGAGGTGTGATTCTGGGAAGGAGGTGGTGAGTGTGAGGAGAAAAGGCACTCTACCATTGCTGTGTGGGCCAACAACCCAAGGCTGAGGCCACGAAGGATGGTGGCCAGGGTATCATGAACAAGGAGGCAATGGGCGAGGGGCACTACTCCATCCATTCTTCTGGCCTTCCCATCCCACCTCCTCCTCCAGCCTTCTTATTACATGGTACTCAAAACTCTTTCTTTCTGAAACCACATCCTGAATATCCTCATGAATTAAATCCTACCAAACCTTTGCCTCTCCCTGGATTTCCGGACTTTCTCACCAACTCCACCCCTCTGGATTTGCCACAAAAATCACACATTCTCTCCTCTGGAAGTTCCCCAGTGACTCTGACCTCCTCACTGCTCCCAAATGTGCCCTCTATTCTTCAACATTCTGAACTCAACCCATCTTTCTATCAGATGCAGAAGCCTGAAGAAGCATCTACTTCCACAGGCCTGCTTTTGAGATGAGTGGCCTCTGTGTTCTTTAATCTGTTAGCAAAGTGCACCTATTAGGTTGTGTATGATCAAGATTACATAGGTTTGTACACAGTTCACTTCTCCATGTTAGTTATGACTACAGAAAGCACTCAGCACAGATCCTATCTGATTTATAGGTACAGATTTGAAAGACATTAACATTACCAGATAATCAATCCTGAAGAATTAACAAACCCAGATACTCTGTGGCCTAGCATGGCCCCAGCTATATGAGAAGGCCACACCAGTCAAGGGCATTGATCATATGGGGGGAGCGGTGCATCTCTTATATATACCTCTAGAATTAAGTCAGAATGAGAGAAATAGGTCGTGAGTTATTATATAATCACACATAAAGAGAAATAGATGTTTAACCTGATGTAAATAGCAACTGATAACAAATATGTCAACTTTGATTTCCTGGGAAACATTATACTTTTTATATGCCATTTATTGTTTGCTCCAAAATACACACTTAAAGACATTCTTAAAGGGAATTTTTTTTGTGTGTAGTCTGAACAATGTAAAACTGAATATGTCCTATTTTTGAACCCCTACACATAGCGGCAACAGGAAAAAGCTTTCAGATTAATCAGTAGGAGTCTTCCAGATTCGACAAGAAACTCGGTTGCTCTTTCTATGGACTGTTTTTTATAGCTCACAGCTTACTAGTTATGTGGGTTATGAGAATGGTGGTCTGCACCCTGACAAACCACCACAACACTGGCAGCAAGAACGCTCATGTCTCAAGTCCCTCTTCACCTATTGTAATGAGACAGTGATGGAGCTTTTCTCAGGGCATGGGGGCCAAACCCACTGAACTTGGTACATACATCCTCTTGTCCTTTCCTGCTCTGTGTCTGAGGTACTAGCTAGAATTATACTGTTTATCAGAACTTAACCCTTGGTATTAACTTTGAACACACTCCGTAAGATGGCCAGGGAAGCCTGGCCTGCTGCAGTTCATGGGGTCACAAAGAATTGGACATGACTTAGCAACTAAACAACAACCACCCTTGGTATCAACAACCCAAGGAATCCTGAGAGGCCCCTCCACACATTAGGATGGAGTTCTCATTCATGCTGAACAGAGGAACAAATACCACCTCCAAATGGCACAGTGTGATAAAACTCTGAACTTTATCTCTCTCCATCAAAGTAATGAAAAAAAAAAAAAGGCAAAAGCAAGCACACGTAGCTTAATGGATCAGAAATGGGTCAGAAACACAGTCAGAAGTTTGGGGCCTGAGACTGAAAGCTGCAACCACAGGCCAGTAGACTTCAGAGGTAGAAACAGACGTATTCTCTTGCACTCAGTGTGTGTTGGAGGACTAGAGCCAGGCTTACTGCTTACTCTAGCGCTGTGATGAGGGGCTGCTGAGGCTGGTGTAAAAGCCACACCTGGGTGAGTCAGCTACTTGGCAATCACATGCATCCTGCTGGGACCTGGACAAGCCAGGCTGCCTTAAGAATCTGATTTTATAAACTGATGATGTAACTCCAGGGAAAGAACTCCAAGATATGCCTGTGGCGACTGTGGCCCATGTTAAGCAGTGGGCAGTGAAAAGAATAGCAAAACTGCTACAATAGTGATTTAACAGAAAAAAACTAAAATTTGCTATTCAAGATGCATTTCCCAACTAAAGTTTGGAGCACAACAGAAATTAACACTAACCAAGGAAACAACTATTAGAATGTTCACTCCTGACTAATGAAGTAGTACAAAATATTAAAATAGCTACTGTGTTTATATCTTTGGAGAGCAAAGGAAAGTGGGTCAACACTAAAAACCAAGTAATTAGAAGGAAAACACTGGAAACATGTACATTAAAAGAAACAAACAACAGTTTGAAATCTTAGAAATGACAAATGTGTTAGCTGCTCAGTCATGTCTGACTCTTTGCAACCTTCTAGACTGTAGCCTGCTGGGCTCCTCTGTCCATGAAATTCTCCAGGCAAGAATGCTGGAGGGGTTGCCCTTTCCTTCTCCAGGGATCAAACCTGGGTCTCCTCCATTTGCAAGTGGCTTCTTTACTATCTGAGCCACCAAGGAAACCCAATACAGACACTGACATTTTAAAAAGCTTTTGAAGGCTAGGATAGACATTACCCAACTCTTTTTTTTTTTTTGGAAGAGAATGCAGTAAATCAGAAGATAAAACTGAATAGCTTCTGTCTAGAACACAAGACAGAGAGAGAAAGAATTGAAAATATTAATTCATGGTTGAAAAACTTGCTGATTAATTTCCAGATATGAGGAAGAACTAAATAACAGAATCATTAGAAATTAGCCTATTCATACTGGGGTGAAACTGAATAATATCAAAGGTAAAAAGAAAGATTAAAAAATTACCAAGGAAGACAGATCAACAAAAAGCTGATAAATAGATGATAGATTTTTAAATAGTAGTAACAGGTACCCGAAGACAACAACTTTTGTCTTAAAATCACAACTTGAAATCTAGAATTCTGCGTGTTGAATAGAAAGCAGTAGTCAGAAAGGAAATTTTTGAATAGGAAAAAGGAAAATACATCAAGATAAGATATTTAAAATTGATAGCTAAAATACATAAATTCAGGAAAACCTAATCTTGGATAAAGGCCCCCACTGGCTCAGCAGATAAATAATCTGCCTGCAATGCAAGAGACGCAGGTTTAATCCCTGGGTCAGGAAGATCCCCTGGAGGAGGAAATGGCAACCCACTCCATTATTCTTACCTGGAAAATCCCATGGACAGAGGAGCCTAGTGGGCTATGGTCCAAAAGCTTGAAAGGAGTCAGACACGACCGAGCATGTACAAGTCCAACCTTGGAAAGGATGGAGAACACAAGAAAACCTGGACAGAATTGGGAAGTAGCTTCCATTTCTTCAAGCCCCACCCCCACCTAAGAACACAAGAACATCTGACAAATCTTCATTACTTCTTACTTGACTTTGATTTGATAATTGCCCCTCTCACCTTAGTGTAAAAAGTATTACAATAGGCAAATCCACATCAAATGAACCAGACAATAACTGCAAATTAAACTGTAATCTGGAGAAAGGTCCAGAAGGAAATTTGAAAGGACTTATTTTATAGACCCAGAAGTAAGTTATGTAATATATGTAGCAAAAGGGTTAGTTTGATTTTCAGTGCTTGCAAAAGGCAGATTGGCTCACCAGCTTCATGTCTGGAAGAAAATCTCAGGGCTTGGGATTAGGAAAATTCAGTTTCCCTATTCTGAGGCTCTATGCAGGATTCAGGGCCTTTTTGGTGGCTCAGATGCATTAAAGAATCCTCTTGCAATGCAGAAGACTTGGGTTCGATTGCTGGGTAAGGAAGATCTCTTGGAGAAGGGAATGGCTATCCACTCCAGTATTCTTGCCTAGAAAATCTGGTGAACCGAGGAGCCTGGCGGGCTAGTCCATGCAGTCACAAAGAATCATATGTGACTGAGAAACTAAGTACACACATGCCCACACATGTAGAATTCAGAGAAATCCAAGCAGCTTATTTTAGGAATTTCTTTCAGGTATCACCCAGAAATGCAGTGGAGAGCATCAAGTCTATACCCAGCTAAGTTATCGTTCAATAATAGGAGTAAAACACAGACATTTTCAAAAATGCAAAGTAATTTACCATTCAAAACTATTTCCTTAAAATGGAGTGGGAAATATCTAGAGAGACAGAAGAAATACTAGTAAGCAAAACAACTGTAAAACTGCTTATAAAATCTAATGAGATTATTACAACTAAGAAAAGTAATAGCTAAAATTTTCTCTTCTTAAAGAAGAAGTAAAATTAAAATATTATGCAGTAATAAGACACATGGGAACAGGAGATTTAGAGGGTAGTAAAGAGTCCCTTGGACTGCAAGGAGATCCAACCAGTCCATTCTGAAGGAGATCAGCCCTGGGATTTCTTTGGAAGGACTGATGCTAAAGCTGAAACTCCAATACTTTGGCTACCTCATGAGAAGAGTTGACTCATTGGGAAAAACCCTGATGCTGGGAGGGATTGGGGGCAGGAAGAAGGGGACGACAGAGGATGAGATGGCTGGATGGCATCACTGACTCAATGGACGTGAGTCTGAGTGAACTCCAGAAGTTGGTGATGGACAGGGAGGCCTGGCGTGCTGCGGTTCATGGGGTCGCAAAGAGTTGGACACGACTGAGCCACTGAACTGAACTGAACTGAAAAGCACTTAAAGATTCTTATTTTGTTTAGAGAATCCACAATGTGAAGACCAGATTGTGAACTTAACAAAATCAATTCTTATATGATGGTGATTTTTAAAAGGTTTTTCATTTGTGTGTGCTCAGTTGTGGCAGGTCACAACATAAGTCACAAAGAGTAGCTTGCCAGGCTCTTCTGTCCATGCAATTTTATGGGCAGGAATACTGGAGTGTGTTGCCATTTCCTCCTTCAGGGGATCTTCCCAACCCTGGGATCAAACCCATGTCACTTGCATCCACTGCACCACCTGGGAATTTTGATTTTAAAATAAATAAATAAGACTAATTGTGTTGAGTTTAATACAGGACAAGTTTTTCAATTTTATTTTTCTATAATCATGATATGATTCATGGGAAAGTAGCTGGAAGAATAGCAAGAGTATTGGGAATTTCAGGGATCCCTATTTATTAATTTATTTGATGGGATATATTATGGGCTTCCCTCATAGCTCAGTTGGTAAAGAATCCACCTGTAATGCAGGAGATCCTGCTTCTCTTCCTGGTTGGAAAGATCCCCTGGAGAACGGAAAGTCTACCCACTCCAGTGTTTTGGCCTAGAAAAGTAGCTGGGAGAACAGCAAGAGTATTGGGGTCTTCAGGGATTCTTATTTATTAGTTTGATAAGATATATTATAGCATATTTTTGTGCCCAAAGGTGGATGTGATCACAATTTTTTAAAGATAAAAGAATCAAGCTTAGAGACAGTAGGGAGAGAAGTTTTGGAGATTTGGGGAGCAAGAAGAATAAGTTGTATTAGAAAGAGAGAGAAAAGACTGATGACAGGTTCCTGGCAACCTGGCTAGACAGGTTGAAGAGTCCACCTGACTTTGGAGACAACAAAGTGAAAATACTGCTAAATATCATGCTTGTGTGCTCTGGTCTGGTCATGTTCAACCGCTTGCATTTTGACACTAATTAAGCAGATTGTTTAACCACAGCTTAGGTTTCAAGAACAGGTATACTATTGTGAGAAATGGACAAGAACAGTGAGATTATCTACAAGGAATAATTATTGTGTGAGACAGGGCTATTTAAACCCTGAAGGGCTCCATGGTTGAACTAGAGACAATCAGTTGGGATACCAAGAGGTGGTGGTGAGGGAATACGATGCTCACAGTTAAGACTTTGAAGGAAATGCTGTTGTTGACAATGATCAATTCTAGAATGTAACCATGGGAGTGAGCTTCTGAGGTGACTTGATAGAAAAGAGCATCAGTAGGAAGGTGTAGGAATGAAAGGCAGTCTGGACGTAGGGTGCGTTGGTCCACATGAATGTTGAAGTCACCAAATATGGTGACAGAACTGATGGATAAAAAGCAGGAATCCAGGTACTAAACTTTTCCAGGAATAATAGGGAGCACTTTAGTTATGAACAGGAGATTTTAGGTAATGAGCTTCAAAGTTGGGGGAAGTGGTTAGTGAAGAAGGAAGAATGGTAGCCATGAAGTCACAATAAGGAACAAGACGGATTTTCCACTTCTCATCTTGGGGGGTAAAGGAGTGTGGAAAAAGTGGCTACACTGCAGATAGCCAAAGCTAAAACAATATCCTTAAGGAAAACATCATTTTCAGTTAGAAGGTTAAAGTAAGTGATTGACTGAGAGGAGACAGATGTTGTTCTCACCAGTCTCTATAGCGTGCAATTGGGAGACTTGGGGAAGCTGGAAAGACCTCTAAGGACCACAAGTTTGGACGTAGGGTGAGACCTGAGGCTACAGAATATTATGAAATCAATACTAATATTCTGTTAGGAGTATGTGGGCCAGTAGTTCTAATGATGGTGTCTTTTGAGAAACTTGTACACAGTATCATCAGCAGAGGAGGTGTTTGGGTGAATAAGTGGAAACCAGGGTGGATCCCATGTTGAGGAGGCAGAGGCAGGAAAGCATGTCGCAGTCATTCTAGACTCAGCCCTCAGCTAAAGGGACTAACAGAGGCCTGGAGGGTCACAAATGCCAGCACAGCTGACTTGGCAAGAAGTATGATGAGCGTGTGATGGATACAAAGCATGCAATTACCTGCTGTGTATATATTCTTCAGAATCTAGGATAATAGTAAGTGCTAGGTCAAGAGTTTGATGTTTGTCATATGGAAATCTTACTTTTCCTTGGGAGACATAATCAGCCCTGAGCTCTTTAGCTTCATGTCTTCTTTAGGTTATGTCACTTAACTTATGAGTGGTGTGACTGATGCCAAGTCTAAAAGTCACTTTTACTCCAGTGCCTTCACTTAAGCTATGGCCCCTTCCCTCCTTTCAGTCGCTGCTGGGAAATGATGGAAGGCCAGAATAATTTAGAGCCATAAGATAACCCTGGATGAGTCAATAGTCATGCAATACCTCAAGGCCAACAAATGATCAATTCATGGAATGATTAGGTAGATTTTACCGTGGGCTTCACACATCTACACTATGAGGAACCCATTTGTGGAATACTCTGGATTACTACTAATACCTCACTTCACATCTTAAACCACTGATCTGAATACCCTGGCACAAGAAATCACGTATACATTCATCAACACATCTCCATGCATATCATTTTTTCACTAGTAAGTCAAAAACTGTGACATACATGGGGAATGTTTTCAAGGAGCTCAGAGTCAAGAAGGGGGACAAGTTATACTATCATCTTTCTAGTGCTGCAAAGAAAGAACATCAGAGCCTTTGCAGTGACCTAGAACACAAGGTGCTGACAATCTGAAAACTGGATAGCTGGAGACAGCAAACCAATGTCAATTGTTCATTTAAAGGCCAATTTCCTCACTGTCAATTGAATTGACTAACAGGAACTCTTTCCATATTTTTCCTTCTCTTCTCTGTGCCCATTAAATATGTAAAAGTTTGTTTAGAATGTGTGCTCTCTGAACTTGTATGCTGCTGAGAACACATCGAAACCTCTGGAACATTCCAGACACTTTTGCTAAGCTGGCTAGAGAGCTCATATTCTCTAAACTATGCCATATGTACAAGAGAGCTCATATTCTGCAAACTATGTCATATGAAGCAAAACATGCTCAGTGATTTCCTTTGTCATTTTGCTCATTTCCTAAAGATTGTACATGCATATCAAGTTAATGGAGATGCTTAAGATTTGCTGAATTCCTCCTTCTTTCAGTTGATATTTTTTTTTTTTTTCAAAAAGACAGAACATGTGTGAGCCTTTTTATTCTTAGCTCTCCAAATCACTGTCTTACAGCTTTTGCACTTTCCTGTCTAACCCTTCTCTCTGGATTTAAGGTGTCATTTATTTGGTTGAAATGCTAATAATTACATTGCATGATGCAGATTTCATGATTTTTTAAAAATTTCTCTTTGACCTGTCAACACCTCTCTACGTCTTTTGACAGCTGCAGCGCATGGTATACAATGAATATGTATACAGAATTCTCTCACTTTCTCTGCTCCCCTCTCCTTTTCTCTCTAACATATACATGCATGCATGTATGCATCAAAGCTAACATCAGTTCAATTCAGTTCAGTCTCTCAGTCGTGTCCAACTCTGGAACCCCATGAATTGCAGCACACCAGGCCTCTCTGTCCATCACCAACTCCCGGAGTTCACTCAGACTTAGGTCTATCGAGTCAGTGATACCATACAGCCATCTCGTCCTCTGTTGTCCCCTTTTCCTCCTGCCCCCAATCCCTCCCAGCATCAGAGGCTTTTCCAATGAGTCAACTCTTTGCATGAGGAGGCCAAAGTACTAGAGTTTCAGCTTCAAAATCATTTCCTCCAAAGAAATCCCAGGGCTGATCTCCTTCAGAATGGACTGGTTGATCTATATTTCTGTCCTTGTGCCAGTACCATACTGTCTTGATGACTGTGGCTTTGTAGTAGAGCCTGAAGTCAGGCAGGTTGATTCCTCAAGTTCCGTTCTTCTTTCTCAAGATAGCTTTGGCTATTCGAGGTTTTTTGTATTTCCATACAAATTGAGAAATTATTTGTTCTAGCTCTGTGAAGAATACCATTGGTAGCTTGATGGGGATTGCATTGAATCTATAAATTGCTTTGAGTAGTATATTCATTTTCACTATATTGATTCTACCAATCCATGAACATGGTATATTTCTCCATCTATTAGTGTCCTCTTTGATTTCTTTCACCAGTGTTTTATAGTTTTCTATATATAGGTCTTTAGATTCTTTAGGAAGATATATTCCTAAGTATTTTATTGTTTTCATTGCAATGGTGAATGGAATTGTTTCCTTAATTTCTCTTTCTATTTTCTCGTTATTAGTGTACAGGAATGCAAGGGATTTCTGTGTGTTAATTTTATATCCTGCCACTTTACTATATTCATTGATCAGTTCTAGTAATTTTCTGGTGGAATCTTTAGGGTTTTCTACGTAGAGGATCATATCATCTGCAAATAGTGAGAGTTTTACTTCTTCTTTTCCAATTTGGATTCCTTTTATTTCTTTTTCTGCTCTGATTGCTGTGGCCAAAACTTCCAAAACTATGTTGAATAGTAATGGTGAAAGTGGGCATCCTTGTCTTGTTCCTGACTTCAGAGGAAATGCTTTCAGTTTTTCACCATTGAGGATAATGTTTGCTGTGGGTTTGTCATATATAGCTTTTATTATGTTGAGGTATGTTCCTTCTATTCCTGCTTTCTGGAGAGTTTTTATCATAAATGGATGTTAAACTTTGTCAAAGGCTTTCTCTGCATCTATTGAGATAATCATATGGTTTTTATTCTTCAGTTTGTTAATGTGGTGTATTACGTTGATTGATTTGCGGATATTGAAGAATCCTTGCATTCCTGGGATAAAGCCCACTTGGTCATGGTGTATGATCTTTTTAATGTGTTGTTGGATTCTGATTGCTAGAATTTTGTTAAGGATTTTTGCATCTATGTTCATCAGTGATATTGGCCTGTAGTTTTTTTTTTTGTGGGATCTTTGTCAGGTTTTGGTATTAGGGTGATGGTGGCCTCATAGAATGAGTTTGGAAGTTTGCCTTCTTCTGCAATTTTCTGGAACAGTTTGAGTAGGATAGGTGTTAGCTCTTCTCTAAATTTTTGGTAGAATTCAGCTGTGAAGCCGTCTGGACCTGGGCTTTTGTTTGCTGGAAGATTTCTGATTACAGTTTCAATTTCTGTGCTTGTGATGGGTCTGTTAAGAGTTTCTATTTCTTCCTGATCCAGTTTTGGGAAGTTGTACTTTTCTAAGAATTTGTCCATTTCTTCCACATTGTCCATTTTATTGCCATATAATTGCTGATCGTAGTCTCTTATGATCCTTTGTATTTCTGTGCTGTCTGTTGTGATCTCTCCATTTTCATTTCTAATTTTATTGATTTGATTTTTCTCCCTTTGTTTCTTGATGAGTCTGGCTAGTGGTTTGTCAATTTTATTTACCCTTTCAAAGAACCAGCTTTTGGCTTTGTTGATTTTTGCTATGGTTTCTTTTGTTTCTTTTGCATTTATTTCTGCCCTAATTTTTAGGATTTCTTTCCTTCTACTAACCTTGGGGTGCTTCATTTCTTCCTTTTCCAGTTGCTTTAGGTGTAGAGTTAGGTTATTTATTTGGCTTTTTTCTTGTTTCTTGAGGTATGCCTGTATTGCTATGAACTTCCCCCTTAGGACTGCTTTTACAGTGTCCCACAGGTTTTGGGTTGTAGTGTTTTCATTTTCATTCGTTTCTATGCAGAATTTGATTTCTTTTTTGATTTCTTCTGTGATTTGTTGGTTATTCAGGAGTGTGTTGTTCAGCCATAAATCCACGCACATATGGTCACCTTATCTTTGACAAAGGAGGCAAGAACATACAATGGATTAAAGACAATCTCTTTAACAAGTGGTGCTGGGAAAACTGGTCAAACACTTGTAAAAGAATGAAACTAGAACACTTTCTAACACCATACACAAAAATAAACTCAAAATGGATTAAAGAGCTAAATGTAAGACCAGAAACCATAAAACTCCTAGAGGAAAACATAGGCAAAACCCTCTCTGACTTACATCACAGCAGGATCCTCTATGACCCACCTCCCAGAATATCAGAAATAAAATCAAAAATGAACAAATGGGACCTAATCAAACTTAAAAGCTTCTGCACAACAAAGGAAACTATCAGATCAGATCAGATCAGTCGCTCAGTCGTGTCCGACACTTCGCGACCCCATGAACCGCAGTACTCCAGGCCTCCCTATCCATCACCAGCTCTCGGAGGTCACCCAGACTCACATCCATCGAGTCAGTGACGCCATCCAGCCATCTCATCCTCTGTCGTCCCCTTCTCCTCCTGCCCTCAATCCCTCCCAGCATCAGAGTCTTCTCCAATGAGTCAACTCTTCGCATGAGGTGGCCAAAGGACTGGAGTTTCAGCTTTAGCATCATTCCTTCCAAAGAAATCCCAGGGCTGATCTCCTTCAGAATGGACCGGTTGGATCTCCTTGCAGTCCAAGGGACTCTCAAGAGTCTTCTCCAACACCACAGTTCAAAAGCATCAATTCTTTGGCGCTCAGCCTTCTTCACAGTCCAGCTCTCACATCCATACATGACCACAGGAAAGACCATAGCCTTGACTAGGCGAACCTTTGCTGGCAAAGTAATGTCTCTGCTTTTGAATATGCTATCTAGGTTGGCCATAACCTTCCTTCCAAGGAGTAAGCGTCAAGGTAAGGTGCGATGGCTGTGCTTTGCTGGAGCGGCCAGGAAGAGATACCCCACGCCCAAGGTAAGAGAAACCCAAGTAAGACGGTAGGTCTTGCAAGAGGGCATCAGAGGGCAAATACACTGAAACCATACTCACAGAAAACTAGTCAATCTAATCACATCAGGACCACAGCCTTGTCTAACTCAATGAAATTAAGCCATGCCCGTGGGGCAACCCAGGATGGGCGGGTCATGGTGCAGAGATCTGACAGGGTGTGGTCCGCTGGAGAAGGGAATGGCAAGCCACTTCAGTATTCTTGCCTTGAGAACCCCATGAACAGTATGAAAAGGCAAAATGATAGGATACTGAAAGAGAAACTCCCCAGGTCAGTAAGGGCCCAATATGCTACTGGAGATCAGTGGAGAAATAACTCCAGAAAGAATGAAGGGATGGAACCAAAGCAGAAAGAATACCCAGCTGTAGATGTGTCTGGTGATAGAAGCAAAGTCCGATGCTGTAAAGAACAATATTGCATAGGAACCTGGAATGTCAGGTCCATGAATCAAGGCAAATTGGAAGTGGTCAAACAAGAGATGGCAAGAGTAAATGTTGACATTCTAGGAATTAGCGAACTAAAATGGACTGGAATGGGTGAATTTAACTCAGAGGACCATTATATCTACTACTGTGGGCAGGAATCCCTCAGAAGAAACGGTGTGGCCATCATGGTCAGCAAAAGAGTCCAAAATGCAGTACTTGGATGCAATCTCAAAAACGACAGAATGATCTCTGTTCGTTTCCAAGGCAAACCATTCAATGTCACAGTAATCCAAGTCTATGCCCCAACCAGTAATGCTGAAGAAGCTGAAGTTGAGCGGTTCTATGAAGACCTACAAGACCTTTTAGAACTAACACCCAAAAAAGATGTCCTTTTCATTATAGGGGACTGGAATGCAAAAGTAGGAAGTCAAGAAACACCTGGAGTAACAGGCAAATTTGGCCTTGGAACACGGAATGAAGCAGGGCAAAGACTAACAGAGTTTTGCCAAGAAAATGCACTGGTCATAGCAAATACCCTCTTCCAACAACACAAGAGAAGACTCTATACATGGACATCACCAGATGGTCAACACCGAAATCAGATCGATTATATTCTTTGCAGCCAAAGATGGAGAAGCTCTATCCAATCAGCAAAAACAAGACCAGGAGCTGACTGTGGCTCAGACCATGAACTCCTTATTGCCAAATTCAGACTGAAATTGAAGAAAGTAGGGAAGACTACTAGACCATTCAGGTATGACCTAAATCAAATCCCTTATGATTATACAGTGGAAGTGAGAAATAGATTTAAGGGCCTAGATCTGATAGATAGAGTGCCTGATGAACTATGGAATGAGGTTCGTGACATTGTACAGGAGACAGGGATCAAGACCATCCCCATGGAAAAGAAATGCAAAAAAGCAAAATGGCTGTCTGGGGAGGCCTTGCAAATAGCTGCAAAAAGAAGAGAAGCGAAAAGCAAAGGAGAAAAGGAAAGATATAAACATCTGAATGCAGAGTTCCAAAGAATAGCAAGAAGAGATAAGAAAGCCTTCTTCAGCAATCAATGCAAAGAAATAGAGGAAAACAGCAGAATGGGAAAGACTAAGGATCTATTCAAGAAAATCAGAGATACCAAAGGAACATTTCATGCAAAGATGGGCTCGATAAAGGACAGGAATGGTGTGGACCTAACGGAAGCAGAAGATATTAAGAAGAGGTGGCAAGAATACACAGAAGAACTGTACAAAAAAGAAGAGCTTCACGACCCAGATAATCATGATGGTGTGATCACTGACCTAGAGCCAGACATCCTGGAATGTGAAGTCAAGTGGGCCTTAGAAAGCATCACTAGGAACAAAGCTAGTGGAGGTGACGGAATTCCAGTGGAGCTGTTCCAAATCCTGAAAGGAAACTATAAGCAAGGTGAAAAGACAGCCTTCAGAATGGGAGAAAATAATAGCAAATGAAGCAACTGACAAACAACTAATCTCAAAAATATACAAGCAACTTCTACAGCTCAATTCCAGAAAAATAAATGACCCAATCAAAAAATGGGCCAAAGAACTCAATAGACATTTCTCCAAAGAAGACATACAGATGGCAAACAAACACATGACAAGATGCTCAACATCACTCATTATCAGAGAAATGCAAATCAAAACCACTATGAGATACCATTTCACGCCAATCAGAATGGCTGCTATCCAAAAGTCCACAAGCAATAAATGCTGGAGAGGGTGTGGAGAGAAGGGAACCCTCTTACACTGTTGGTGGGAATGCAAACTAGTACAGCCACTATGGAGAACAGTATGGAGATTCCTCAAAAAACTGCGAATAGAATTGCCTTATGATCCAGCAATCCCACTGCTGGGCATATACACTGAGAAAACCAGAATTGAAAGAGACACGTGTACCCCAATGTTCATAGCAGCACTGTTTGCAATAGCCAGAACGTGGAAGCAACCTAGATGTCCATCCACAGATGAATGGATAAGCAAGCTGTGGTACATATACACAATGGAGTATTACTCAGCCATTAAAAAGAATACATTTGAATCAGTTCTAAGGAGGTGGATGGAACTGAAGCCTATTATACAGAGTGAAGTAAGCCAGAAACAAAAACACAAATACAGTATACTAACGCATATATATGGAATTTAGAAAGATGGTGAAAATAACCCTATTTACGAGACAGCAAAAGAGACACTGATGTATAGAACAGACTTTTGGACTCTTGGACCGGGAGAGGGTGGGATGATTGGGGAGAATAGCATTGAAATATGTATAATATTATATCTGAAATGTATTAATTGTTCAAACTAAACACTATCATGTTACAATTTGTTCATACTAGATGTTTGTAATGTTTCTGATAATCAATAAAAGAGATTCTTGATTAAAAAAAAAGAAATTAAAAAGATAAAAAAAAAAGAATAAAAAAAAAAAAAAAAAAAAAAAAAGAATGGACTGGTTGGATCTCCTTGCAGTCCAAGGGACTCTCAAGAGTCTTCTCCAACACCACACTTCAAAAGCATCAATTCTTCGGCGCTCAGCCTTCTTCACAGTCCAGCTCTCACATCCATACATGACCACAGGAAAAACCATAGCCTTGACTAGACGGACCTATGTTGACAAAGTAATGTCTCTGCTTTTGAATATGCTATCTAGGTTGGTCATAACTTTCCTTCCAAGGAGTAAGTGCCTTTTAATTTCATGGCTGCAGTCACCATCTGCAGTGATTTTGGAGCCCAGAAAAAGAAAGTCTGACACTGTTTCCACTGTTTCCCCATCTATTTCCCATGGAGTGATGGGACCAAATGCCATGATCTTAGTTTTCTGAATGTTGAGCTTTAAGCCAACTTTTTCCTCTCCACTTTCACTTTCATCAAGAGGCTTTTTAGTTCCTCTTCACTTTCTGCCATAAGGGTGGTGTCATCTGAATACTGAGGTTATTGATATTTTTCCCGGCAATCTGGATTCCAGCTTGTGTTTCTTCCAGTCCAGCATTTCTCATGATGTACTCTGCATAGAAGTTAAATAAGCAGGGTGACAATATACAGCCTTGACATACTCCTTTTCCTATTTGGAACCAGTCTGTTTGTTCCATGACCAGTTCTAACTGTTGCTTCCTGACCTGCATACAGATTTCTCAAGAGGCAGATCAGGTAGTCTGGTATTTCCATCTCTTTCAGAATTGTCCACAGTTGATTGTGATCCACACAGTCAAAGGCTTTGGCATAGTCAATAAAGCAGAAATAGATGCTTTTCTCTTGCTTTTTCCATGATCCAGTGGATGATGGCAATTTGGTCTCTGGTTCCTCTGCCTTTTCTAAAACCAGCTTGAACATCAGGAGTTCACGGTTCACGTATTGCTGAAGCCTGGCTTGGAGAATTTTGAGCATTACTTTACTAGCATGTGAGATGAATGCAATTGTACGGTAGTTTGAGCATTCTTTGGCATTGCCTTTCTTTGGGATTGGGATGAAAACTGACCTTTTCCAGTCCTGTGGCCACTGCTGAGTTTTCCAAATTTGCTGGCATATTGAGTGCAGCACTTTCACAGCATCATCTTTCAGGATTTGAAATAGCTCAACTGGAATTCCATCACCTCCACTAGCTTTGTTCATAGTGATGCTTTCTAAAGCCCACTTGACTTCACATTCCAGGATGTCTGGCTCTAGATAGTGATCACACCATCGTGATTATCTGGGTTGTGAAGATCTTTTTTAAACAGTTCTTCCGTATATTCTTGCCACCTCTTCTTAATATCTTCTGCTTCTGTTAGGTCCATACCATTTCTGTCCTTTATCGAGCCCATCTTTGCATAAAATGTCCCCTTGGAATCTCTAGTTTTCTTGAAGAGATCTCTAGTCTTTCCCATTCTGTTGTTTTACTCTATTTCTTTGCATTGATTGCTGATGAAGGCTTTCTTATCTCTTCTTGCTATTCTTTGGAACTCTGCATTCAGATGCTTATATCTTTCCTTTTCTCCTTTGCTTTTTGCTTCTCTTCTTTTCACAGCTATTTGTAAGGCTTCCCCAGACAGCCATTTTGCTTTTTTGCATTTCTTTTCCATGGGGATGGTATAAGCATGGACATATTTTTGTGATAGATAATTACGCCAGAAATTGCACAAGTCTCTTTGAAATTAGGAACAAAGGAAACAATTGAGAAAGTGTCAGAGAAAGGATGTTGACCATTTGCGTATGATATGGTCTAGGAAGGAAAGTGGAGAAAGCAATGGCACCCCACTCCAGTACTCTTGCCTGGAAAATCCCATAGATGGAGGAGCCTGGTAGGCTGCAGTCCATGAGGTTGCGAAGAGTCGGACACGACTGAATGACTTCACTTTCACTTTTCACTTTCATGTATTGGAGGAGGAAATGGCAGCCCACTCCAGTGTTCTTGTCTGGAGAATCCCAGGGATAGGGGAGCCTGGTGGGCTGCCATCTATGGGGTCACACAGAGTCAGACAGGACTGAAATGATGCAGCAGCAGCAGCAGGAAAAAAAGAGATAACCACATCAAACAAGAAAGTGTAAATATTTTTAACACATCTGTGTTGGTGTAATCAATGCAGGATTTGGGGAAATCAGTGCAGAAGAGTGGATTGTTGTTGTTTAGTCGCTAAGTCCTGTCTGACTCTTTGAGACCCGTGGACTGTGGCCCACTAGGCTCCTCTGTCCACGGGATTTTCCCAAGCAAGTATACTAGAGTGGGTTGCCATTTTCTTCTCCAGGGGATCTTCCCAAGCCAGGAATCAAACCCGTATTTCCTGAATTGAAGGCAGATTCTTTCCCACTGATCCACCCAAGGAAGCCTTAGAAGAGTGAGTGCCCCGGGGGTTAACAGCTGTAGCCTGAGGAAACAATAGAAGGGGTTAGTTAGCAGCACCTGCTATCCAGTGAGGGTGGTTGTTAGCAGAAGGCTGCTTGACAGGGCTTGTACTAGCAGGAGTGGGGCATGGCAAGCCTGCAGTTGAGGCAGCCATAAGGACTCAGCTCCAGCCATCCGGGGCTCCTCATTCTGCCACCCTTTGGTGACACCTGACAGGGAGTAGGGGGCAAGGGAGCCTCCTAGTACTCAGAAAGAAAAGGATCCACAGTGATGGGGTAATGCTAAGCACACTTCCTCTGCTCAGGGATGATGTTCTATTGTAAAAGTTAGTTATTTATTAATATCATATTACCCTGATCTGACTCTAAGAAGATTATGATGTACTTGGTGCATTCAGATGAAATAACATGCCAGGTTACAGTCACCTGCAGAAGCAAGTTTACAAAAGATAATTCCTGCCTCTCTCCACTATACTCAGGGAATCAGATCTGCTAGTAATGCAAGCCATTTGAATAGCATGAAACCTCTAATAGCCAAACACATTAGTCTTTTGGTCTCCCATTTGGCACATACATACTCAGGATAGAAATAATAGATGTTCCCAGAAGAGTGCTGTCTTATTTCCAGGTGCATTACTTAGTACAAAGACATACCATCTGGCTACTCACACACACACTCACTCACGGTCCCATCACTTAAGTTATTTCCCTGGTTACTGAAAATAAGACCCAGGGCACTAGAAACTCTAGGATAGCTAGAAAAATACTGAGTATATATTGAAACTCTGTTTCATCTTAAGAAAAAACAAAACAGATTCCTGAAAGTAACCTCCCCTGTGTTTAAAAATTAGTTCAAAGCCTGAGAAGACCCTAAAAGTGATTTTTCTCTTTTCTCTCCAGTCCTAAGAAGTCTGGACTCCCTGGCAAGAAATTTGCATTAGGTTGGCAATGTGTTAAGGGATGATAGGAAGGTTATTTGTTCGTTCGTTGTTTTACTTTTCTGCCATAAATGCATTCATTTTGAAGGCATGCCAAATCTCACTTTGAATCAAAACAGCAAAGACTGAATCAAAACAAACTGAAGCCAGAAATGTTATGGTTGGATCCAGTCCTGGGATCAGAGTGAAAAAATAAAGAAACTTAATTCGGGGTAATCTCCCCCTACGAGAGAATGGGAGTGGGGGTGAAAACCTCAGGAGGGTCCTTCTGGCTAATGAGTCTAGATGAGCAATTTTCAAAGTAGGTTCCATCTATTAATAGTCATGCCAACAGAAGTTACATAAGAAAAGGGAACCATATCCAGACAGGTTTGAGAAATGTAACATTCCATGATATTAAAATTAATTACTTTAATTGAGAACTGTGTGAATCTCCGAGAGAATGACATGGTACACATAAAATTATTCAAATTCATTTGACAATGGAGCCCTTTTCTTTAATTTTTTAAAATAAAACCTTTAGGAAGGAAAAATTTTCCCTGAAACATATTTTGAAAAATAACTATAATCTGATTTTTCTCAGATCCCCAATATGTGTGTTAAAAGACTGCTTTTCAGAGACAACCAAGATATAGAAACCAGAACTGTTTGTAGAGCTAAAGATAATGCTATCAGAATCAACTTCTCAGAATAGCTGATACCTAAGCATTTTGAAAGATGTCATTTCTTATTGTAGGATTTTTTTCACTTAAAGAAGACCTTTTAACACTTCTCATAAAGTCAGTTTACTATTGACGAACTTTGAACTTTTTTAGTTTTTGCTCGTCTGAGTATCTTTATGTCTCAGAAGTTACACTCCAGGTTACAGTCACCTGCAGAAGCAAATTTATAAGAGAAGTCTTGCCTCTCTCTACTATACTAAGAGAATACAGTATAGAATTATTAAGAATTGTTAGAATTGAAGAATCTCTTTCAATTCTAAATAATAACCTTGCTGAGCAGAATATACTGTGTTGTAGGTTTTTTCTTTCAGTACATTAAATATATTATGCCATTTCCTTCTAGCCTGTTTTTAGGAGTTTCTCTTTAATTTCTGCCATTTTAATTATGATATGTCTTGCTGTGGGTCTCTTTGGGGTCATCTTGTTTGGAAATCTCTGTGCTTTCTGTACCTTGATATATGTTTCCTTCCTACAATCTTGGCAGTTTTCACCCATAATTTTATCAAATACATTTTCTACCCCTTTTTATTTCTCTTCTTCTGCAAGGGCTATAATGCCAATATTAGATATCCTAGATATTGTCCAAAAGATCCCTTAACCTGTTTTTATTTTTTAATTTATATTTCTTCTTGCTGTTCTAAGTGGGTGATTTCTAATTATCTGTCCTCCAGATTGTTTCTGTATTCTTCTGTAGTACCTAATCTGCTGATAATTCCCTCTAGGTGTTTTTCTTTTTTTAATTTCAGTTATTGTATTGTTCATCTCTGACTGGTTCTTTTGTATATTTCTAGTTCTCTGTTAATATTTTCACTGTGTTCACCTGCTCTTTTTCCCAATTCAGTTAGCATTCTTCTTACTATTGCTTTGAACTCTCCATCAGGTAGGTTATCTCTTTTTCATTTTTCATTTTTTAAGGGTCCTTTCCTTTTTCTTTCATTCATTTGAAACATATTCTCACCTATTTTCTCATTTAGTTTAACTTCCTCTGTCTTAATCTTGGATGCACGTCTCTGTATGAGAGCATCCCCATGCAGTGTGGATGCACCCAGTGACTTTGGTGGGAGAGTTGAATCTGAAGTGAGCACAGGCTACATCTTCCCCTGAGAAGTGCTGGCAGTCACCACCTTGATGAGAGGTAGGGCTGGAGTTGAAGGGGCTAGAGACAGAGTCAGTTTCATTCTGGGGCTTCTCCTAGGTTCAGTGACTATCACTGCTCTACCGGGGAAAGGGTCAAGACCCAGCAGGCTGAAGAGAAGCCCTTAGGGAGTTGGATTTCTCCCGTGTATGTGATGATGGTTTCTCCCTTGTTGAAGTCATAGTAGGGATCTGAGGGCTAGGGCCTGTGCTTCCGTTCTAGTTTTATTTATTCCCCCTTTGTGCATGCCTTGGTTAGAGTCTGGGTCAGGGCTGCATGCTAAGCTGGCCCTGCCCCTTCCCAACTCTGCAAAGGGACATTCCTGCTGGCAATGACTACTTCAGCCTCTACCATAGTGGAAGAGCAGCCCTGGAGCAAGATGGGCTGAAGAAGGGGCCCAGTGCAAGCCTGAGGGCATGCAGGGCCAGTCCTGACAAGCCAGCCAGGGCCCCAGGCAGTTTCCAATTAGCTGCCTCTGTGTTGTAACCAGGAGTAAGCAAGACTGTGCACATGCTTCTCGAGTCTGGAGTCTCTCCTTTGTATCATCCTTCAGTAAACCCCACTGATTTTCAAACTGGCTATAGTGCTTTGTCTTCTTGGTGTTGGACCTCAAGCCTGAGGTTCTTAGAATGTGGTTTGAACCTCTGACTCCCCAAGGAGGATCAAGTCTGGGATATCCCTTTCTTCTTCTATGCACCGGCTAGTGGTGCAGGCCCCAATCAAATTGCTTCTCCTCCCTTCCTAACAGACTCCATGTTGCTCTTTCTTTATAGTCCTGACTGTAGAAGACTTGTTTGGCTAGTTCCCAGGTCAACGTCAGTGACAGTCCTTCTATATGTAGTTGTAGTTTTGATGCGTTCTCGAGAAGAGGTAAGTCCCAAATCCTCCTACTTTGCCATCTGGATCGCAAATTTTTTGAATGAATTAAAATATTGATAGCAAAACAGCTTCATTCTAAAACAAATCTGCATCAGCAGCAGAGTTATCAGAAAATGCCTTGTGCACATAGGCAGTCCTGTGTGCCTCTGGGTATTGAATTCCACGTATTCATCAAGTTCTCCTCAGGCATAGCTGAGAGCCTATCACCCCCAGATGAAGAACCCTCAGACCACTTCAGCATGTGGGAAACCCACACTTGCTTAGAGCCCTACCCCTACCTACCAAACCATGCTTTGTCTAATATCTCCTCAATCCTGTCCTTCTCTCCCCGAACCCTCCCTATCATGGGACTTGCAGTCACTGCAACATGTGCTTCCCAGTCTCAAGTCTTCCTGAACCAATGGTGCATCCAGTCACAAAGAGTAAGCTAAGAACAGTCAGTTTAGTCGCTGAGTCATGTCCGACTCTTTGCTACCCTGTGGCACGCAAGTCTTCCCTGTCCATCACCAATTCCCAGAACTTACTCAAATTCATGTCCATAGAGTTGGTGATGTCATCCAACCATCTCAACCTCTGTTGTCTCCTCTCCTCCCGTCTTGAATCTTGCCCAGCATTAGGGTCTTTTCCAATGTGTCACTTGTTCTCATCAGGTGTCCAAAGTTCTGGAGTTTCAGCTTCAACATCAGTTCTTCCTAAGAATATTCAGGACTGATTTCCATTAGGATTGACTGGTTGGATCTCCTTGCAGTCCAAGGAGCTCTCAAGAGTCTTCTCCTACAGCACAGTTCAAAAGCATCAATTCTTCAGCTCTCAGTTTTCTTTACAGTCCAACTCTCACATCCATACATGACTACTGGAAAAACCATAGCTTTGAGTAGACAGACCTTTGTTGGCAAAGTAATGTCTCTGTTTTTTAATATGCTGTCTAGTTTGGTCATATCTTTTCTTCTATGGAGTAAACGTCTTATAATTTCATGGCTGCAGTTACCATCTGCAGTGATTTTGGAGCCCCAAAATATAAAGTCTCTCATTGTTTCCATTGCTTCCCCATCTATTTGCCATGAAGTGATGGGACTGGATGCCATGATCTTCGTTTTCTGAATGTTGAGCTTTAAGCCAACTTTTTCACTCTCCTCTTTCACTTTCATCTAGAGGCTCTTTAGTTCTTCACTTTCTGCCATAAGGGTGGTGTCAACTGCATATCTGAGGTTATTGATATTTCTCCCAGCAATCATGATTCAAGCTTTTGCTTCATCCAGCATGGCATTTCGCATGATGTACTCTGCATGTTAGTTAAATAAGCAAGGTGACAATATATAGTTTTGACGTACTCCCTTCGCGATTTGGAACCAGTCTGTTGTCCCATGTCCTGTTCTAACTGTTGCATCTTGACCTGCATACATATTTCTCAGAAGGCAGCTAAGGTGGTCTGGTATTCCCATCTCTTGATGAATTTTCCTCAGCTTGTTGTGATCCATATAGTCAAAGGCTTTGGCGTAGTCAGTAAAGAAGTAGATGTTTTTCTGGAACTCTCTTGCTTTTTTGATGATTCAGCAGATATTGGCAATTTTATCTCTGGTTCCTCTGCCTTTTCTAAATCCAGCTTGAACACCTGGAAGTTCATGGTTCACACACTGTTGAAGCCTGGCTTAGAGAATTTTGAGCACTACTTTACTAGTGTGTGTGATGAGTGCAATTGTGTGGTAGTTTGAGCTTTCTTTGGCATTGACTTTTTTTGGAATTGGAATGAAAACTGACCTTTTCCAGTCCTGTGGCCACTGCTGAGTTTTCCAAATTTACCTGCATATTGAGTGCAAGCAAGCTAAGGACATTGCATTGTATTTTTAATTTTAGAAAAATAGAAGATATCGAGAATGTTAATTTTCATTGTTTATAAAAATCTGAGGATTAGTAGGTAAAGACATGTGATGAAAACATCTTTAGAACATTCTTTCCTGAAGCCTCAGTGACTTTCACCCTTGGAAGGCCTGCAAGGAAATTTCCTTTATAGGCCTGCAAATGCTCCTCCTTCTCTTAAGCACCTGGAATTGACCAGCTACTGGTAATGGACGAGGGATTTTAAAATCTTATAACATACAGGCAGCAGATGCTAAGACTGTGGAATGCTTTAGAATGCTTTGCTCAGAACTCTGATTTCACTTGAAATTCTATTTTCTTGTTCTTTGTATTTCTGTAAAGACATCTCTCGGGGTCCTAGATGAGGCTGGGGCTCTTCATGAAGGCTCGTAATCCAGTTTGAAGAGAGTCAGCTCGGGGCCTGCACTAGTGGGTACTGAAGACCCTCACCTTTTAGCAAGTGCTATAACAAAGGCTGTGGCATGTTCATATCATTTAGCAATGCAATTGTAAGGAATCAGATCAGATCAGTTGCTCAGTCGTGTCCAACTCTTTGCGACCCCATGAACTGCAGCACGCCAGGCCTCCCTGTCCATCACCAGCTCCCGGAGGTCACTCAGACTCACACCCATCAAGTCAGTGATGCCATCCAGCCATCTCATCCTCTGACGTCCCCTTCTCCTCCTGCCCTCAATCCCTCCCAGCATCAGAGTCTTCTCCAATGAGTCAACTCTTCGCATGAGGTGGCCAAAATACTGGAGTTTCAGCTTGAGCATCATTCCTTCCAAAGAAATCCCAGGTCTGATCTCCTTCAGAATGGACCGGTTGGATCTCCTTGCAGTCCAAGGGACTCTCAAGAGTCTTCTCCAACACCACAGTTCAAAAGCATCAACTCTTCGGCGCTCAGCCTTCTTCACAGTCCAGCTCTCACATCCATACATGACCACAGGAAAGACCATAGCCTTGACTAGGTGAACCTTTGCTGGCAAAGTAATGTCTCTGCTTTTGAATATGCTATCTAGGTTGGTCATAACTTTCCTTCCAAGGAATAAGCGTCTTTTAATTTCATGGCTGCAGTCACCATCTGCAGTGATTTTGGAGCCCAGAAAAAGAAAGTCTGATACTGTTTCCACTGTTTCTCCGTCTATTTCCCATGTAGTGATGGGACCAGATGCCATGATCTTCATTTTCTGAATGTTGAGCTTTAAGCCAACCTTTTCACTCTCCACTTTCACTTTCATTAAGAGGCTTTTTAGTTCCACTTTCTGCCATAAGGGTGGTGTCATCTGCATATCTGAGGTTATTGATATTTCTCCCAGCAGGAATAAAGGGACAATACAATAATAAAAGTTAGCATAAGAAATATGTGGAAAATTCTGAAAGAGATGGGAATACCAGACCACCTGATCTGCCTCTTGAGAAATCTGTATGCAGGTCAGGAAGCAACAGTTAGAACTGGTCATGGAACAACAGACTGGTTCCAAATAGGAAAAGGAGTTCCTCAAGGCTGTATATTGTCACCCTGTTTATTTAATTTATATGCAGAGTACATCATGAGAAACGCTGGGCTGGAAGAAACACAAGTTGGAATCAAGATTGCTGGGAGAAATATCAATAACCTCAGTATGCAGATGACACCACCCTTATGGCAGAAAGTGAAGAGGGGCTAAAAAGCCTCTTGATGAAAGTGAAAGTGGAGAGTGAAAAGTTTGGCTTAAAGCTCAACATTCAGAAAACAAAGATCATGGCATCTCGTCCCATCACTTCATGGGAAATAGATGGGGAAACAGTGGAAACAATGTCAGACTTTCTTTTTCTGGGCTCCAAAATCACTGCAGATGGTGACTGCAGCCATGAAATTAAAAGACGCTTACTCCTTGGAAGAAAAGTTATGACCAACCTAGATAGCATATTCAAAAGCAGAGACATTACTTTGCCAACAAAGATTCATCTAGTCAAGGTTATGGTTTTTCCTGTGGTCATGTATGGATGTGAAAGTTGAACTGTGAAGAAGGCTGAGTGCCAGAGAATTGATGCTTTTGAACAGTGGCATTGGAGAAGACTCTTGAGAGTCCCTTGGACTGCAAGGAGATCCAACCAGTCCATTCTGAAGGAGATCAGCCCTGGGATTTCTGTGGAAGGAATGATACTAAAGCTGAAGCTCCAGTACTTTGGCCACCTCATGCGAAGAGTTGACTCATTGGAGAAGACTCTGATGCTGGGAGGGATTGAGGGCAAGAGGAGAAGGGGACTACAGAGGGTGGGATGGCTGGATGGCATCACTGACTCGATGGATGTGAGTCTGAGTGAACTCCAGAAGTTGGTGATGGACAGGGAGGCCTGGTGTGCTGCAATTCATGGGGTCACAAAGAGTCGGACACAACTGAGCGACTGATCTGATCTGAACTGATCTGATAATAAATATAAAATTAAAAATTATATAACTTCATTTCTATCTTTGCTCTCTGAATATGTATTTTGTTATAATGGAAATAATCAGAGTAAGGTACACAGAGAGAATATGAAACATTTTAGCAGATCTCAAGGCAGAAGTGAATCTCTGCAACCTGTAAAAATAATGGATTTTCATATTTGGAGATTTGGTCATTTTTCCAGAATTTATATACCCTATACATTATGTGCCAGGCTTTATTGGGTGCAAAAGAAAAGAATTAGACAAAGGTTGGCCCTCATTCATTGTCCAATCTAAGAAGAGAGAAGGATGTATATATGAAATCACAACACATTATTAAGTAGGGGTATATAGAAAATGTGGTGAGAATACAGCACAAAATGAAGGAGTGAGAAATTCAGCATTGAGTGATGGTAAGACTTCTTGAAAATGTGAACTTTTAGATACAGCAGAAAGAGTCCGTAGCATTTCATAAAGCTGAGGGAAGGCAGATGCACCTCCAAAAGTGTGGATAATATAGGTCACGGGGTGAGAAATGATGGAGAAAAGTGAAGGAAGGCAACTGAAGAAAAGGTATATAATAAAACCAGCTATCCACAGAGCAGCTGGAGTGAATTCTGCAGGGAGCCTGGAAATGATGAGGAACACACACCTTGAAATGAGGGAGCCAGGGTATTTGTACAGTCCTGAGCTACACGCTGCTGCAGTGTGTTGTGGAATCTGGGCTACCAGTGGAAGGGCAGAAAAGTCTTTGGCTTGGCTTTGGAGAATTCCTGCAGCCTGAAACAGAAAGGAGGCCCCAAATATTTTGGCAGTGTGAGATCAGGCTCTGCTACAAAGGGCCATTGGAGGAACAGTTCCAAAGACTTCATCAGATGATCCAGATGAAAGAGTTAACTAGTGAGAATGTGGAAAAAGAGAGGGAGGTGATGACAAAAAGTCTAACTGAAGTGAATAGTGTTCATATAGCTAGAGACTCCAGAGAAAGAAACAAGTTTAAAGAAATTAAAAGATGAGTGACGTTTTGGACTTTTGTGGCTATGCTAAAACTGAATGGTTATTTCTAGTGAGCAATTTGAATGATGAAATGGTAGCTGAGATCTTAAGTTTGTACAAAGTCACAGAGCCCAAAATGAGAAGAGAAGAAAGTCAAAAACATTCACACTGGTATTTCTATTGTCAAACAAAATTCTCTATAGTAGCTCTGTGGCTGAACAGAAGACACATATTAAACAGAGAAATCGTGGCTCACTGGTAAAGAATCTGTCTGCAATGCGGGAGAGTCTGCAATGTGAGAGACCTGGGTTCGATCCCTGAGCTGGGAAGATCCCCTGGAAAAAGGAAAGGTTACTCACTGCAGTATTCTGGCGTGGAGAATCCCAAAATTGGGTAGTCCATGGGGTCCCAAAGAGTCAGACAAGACTGAGCAACTTTCAGTTTCACTTTCAAGTAGAGAAAAAAAAATAACAACATTGAGCAGCATGCCATAGAGCATCACTCTACATCATGGAGATGTTTGTTGGACTGACAGGAAATGAAGCTGTTCTGATTTCAAGAGGAAGAGAAGACTGAAGAACTCTACTTTTAAATTTGTTTTCTGGGAGATTCATGTTACGTCACTAATCAATAGTCCTGCTTTGACAGTTTTCATTTCCTATAAATATAAATCCCAAAAAAGAATGTCCAGAGTTTCCTGACTCAAATCCAGAAGGAGCAGGTGTGTTCTCTGGGTGAGTCATGCCGTTAGCAGCCAAGACTGGGACATGGCTGCAGAGTCCTTTAAGGGAATAAAAGCAAGCTCGGAGGAGGGCCAGGCTTCTGGAATCGCAGTAGTTTGGAATTTGGGGATTCTGATAGGCGTGGTTCTCATTTTTCATTCCTGTTGAAAGCAATAACATCATCTGGTATTCCAAGGAAAATTTCTACATAAATAGATGAATATGATTTTCATCCATTTATCTGTTGATAGATATAAACTGTTTCCATGATTGACTATGAATTTTTAAAAAAAGGTGAGATTATAGACGATGAAAAATTACTCTGTCTTAAAAAGGAAAGAAATTCTATCACATGTGACGACACGAATGAACCTAGAGAACCTTGTGCTAAGTGAGAAAAGCCAAACATAGGATGAGTATTTTATGATTCCATTTATGTGAGAAGCAGAGTAGCATAGTGGTTGCCAGAGAATGGAGGAGGGGGAATGGGTTGTTACTGTTCAATGGATATAAAATATCAGTTGTGCAAGATGAATGAGCCCTAGCCATCCACTGTGCAACACTGCGTGTGGTTAACAATACTGTACCATGCCCTTAGCCATCTATTAAATGAGTAGATCTTATCTTAGTTTTTTTATTATAAATTTATTTATTTTAATTAGAGGCTAATTACTTTACAATATTGTATTGGTTTTGCCATACATCAACATGAATCCACCACTGGTATACACTTGTTCCCCATTTTGAACCCCCTTCCCACCTCCCTCCTCATACCATCCCTCTGAGTCATCCCAGTGTACCAGCCCCAAGCATCCTGTATCATGCATTGAACCTGGACTGGCGATTCATTTCACTTATGATATTATACATGTTTCTATGCCATTCTCCCAAATCATCCCACCCTCGCCGTCTCCCACAGAGTCCAAAAGACTGTTCTATACATCTATGTCTCTTTTGCTGTTTTGTATACAGGGTTATCATTACCATCTTTATAAATTCCATATATATGCATTAGTATACTGTATTGGTGTTTTTCTTTCTGGCTTACTTCACTCTGTATAATAGGCTCCAGGTTCATCCACCTCATTAGAACGGATTCAAAGGTATTCTTTTTAATGGCTGAGTAATACTCCATTGTGTATATGTACCACAGCTGTCTTATCCATTCATCTGCTGATGGACATCTAGGTTGATTCCATGTCCTGGCTATTATAAACAGTACTGCGATGAACATTGGGGTACACATGTCTCTTTCAATTCTGGTTTCCTCGGTGTATATGCCCAGCAGTGGGATTGCTGGATCATAAGGCAGTTCTATTCCCAGTTTTTTAAGGAATCTCCACACTGTTCTCCATAGTGGCTGTACTAGTTTGCATTTCCACCAACAGTGTAAGAGGGTTGCCTTTTCTCCACATCCTCTCCAGCATTTATTGCTCATAGACTTTTGGATAGCAGCCATTCTTACTGGCGTGAAATGGTACCTCATTGTGGTTTTGATTTGCATTTCTCTGATAATGAGTGATGTTGAGCATTTTTTAATGTTTTTGTTAGCTATCTGTATGTCTTCTTTGGAGAAATGTCTGTTTGGTTCTTTGGCCCATTTTTTGATTGGGTCGTTTATTTTCTTGGAATTGAGCTGTAGGAGTTGCTTGTATATTTTTGAGATTAGTCCTTTGTCAGTTGCCTCATTTGCTATTATTTTCTCCCATTCTGAAGGCTGTCTTTTCACCTTGCTTATAGTTTCCTTTGTTGTGCAGAAGTTTTTAATTCTAAGACCAGAAACTATAAAACTCCTAGAGGAGAACATAGGCAAAACAATCTCCGACATAAATCACAGCAGATCCTCTATGACCCACCTCCCAGAATATTGGAAATAAAAGCAAAAATATTTTAGTTGTTTTTACCATAATCAAATAAAATAGATGAATCAATAGATCAGTCTCAAAACTCTTCTTATTTTCTTTAAATTCACAAGATACACGTGCACTGAGATGATGTCCTTACCAGTTTCCCAAGTCAAAATACCTACTTTACCCAAAGTATCTCAAAGGGAGCTCTTTCAAAAAGAAGTAACACATACATGTATTAAGAACACTTCACTTTATTCTAAATAAATACATTTACAATTAGTTATCATAATGATGAAACTACATGTAATATCACATGTTTTATTTGAAGATCTCTTTCTCAAAACAGTGATGCAAGAGGGTAAAAATATTGAATACATTTGGAGATAATAGTAGCTTCTGGTGCTAAGTTCCATGTTTATCAATCTTGTAAATCACAAAGTCTTGTTTAGACAATTAAAACAGAGGTGCTACAGTGGAAGATCTAGAAATGTTAAGGAGGAATTTTGTATTCCTTTCTCAAATTATTTTTTTCATTAATGAAAACATACTCATAAAACAGGAAAATAGGCTGCATATCCTAATTTAGGAGACTGTTAAAGTTATATCCTGTAATTTTAATATCATTAAGTCTGACTAAAATGCTAAATAAAATAGGAGACCTTTTTAAAACTACCACTAAAACTCAACTTGGAGAAGGCAATGGCACCCTACTCCAGTACTCTTGCCTGGAAAATCCCATGGACAGAGGAGCCTGGTGGGCTGCAGTCCATGGGGTTGCTAAGAGTCAGACACACTGAGCGACTTCACTTTCACTGCATTGGAGAAGGAAATGGCAATCCACTCCAGCGTTCTTGCCTGGAGAATCCTAGGGATAGGGGAGCCTAGTGGGCTGCCATCTATGGGGTCGCACAGAGTTGGACACAACTGAAGCAACTTAGCAGCAGCAGCAGCAAAACTCAACTTAGAGGCAACACCACAGTAAGGAGCTATGCTGGATGAAACACTGAGTCATGTTTGTGGGAAGTACAAATGTGGTTTCATGTTCAGAGGATCTTATTAGTCATCGTGATGACTAATCTCTCCTGCTTCCTAACTGTCTCCTACTTCCTAAATAATTTTTCTTCCCCTCTCCCTCGGCCCTGCCTTTCCCACAGGGTCCCTGGCACCAGGAACATGACAGGTGAGGCTACTGGGCTGATGGCCCCTGTGCAGCAGCTGTTCTTGCCTCAAAGAGAAGGAGGCCATAGGTTGCATCAGGACGGAAGAGTGTAAGTCACTCTAAAACAACAGATGATGTCACTGGACACATAGTAAGATGACAGCAGCTTTCAGGGGATGATATTACAGACAGTTTTCCCTGTCTACATGTCCTTGTTACACATCAGAAAGCAAGCTTGTCTGTCCAGATGGACTCAGGATATAGAAAATGATAATCATTCATCCCAATTATTCCTAGCTTTTTTTACTGTGTGACTGCGGCTGTCACTCATTATTTTTCTTCTATGTGCGTGTCACTCTAAGAGAATTTCTGAGACTAGTTGAACTTTAATGAAGATCTTAGAAAGCTGTATTAGATATCAGTATCATTATTAGGGAATAATGTGCATCATAATGTATCATTTATGGTAATCAAACTGTTCATGAAAAGCTGCAAACTAAATGGTTATATGACTTTTATTGGGAGATTGTTCTATTGCTCAGAAAATATTCACTCCCTTTGTCACACTGCCCCTGGAAGGGGGATATTCTTGTCCCATAAGTGATGGAGTGACTCGCTTTGGTTTATTGGGATGAGAATGTGAGAGTGGAGGTAGATACTCCTGGCTGTGCAAAGACATAAACACACGTGCTTGTTTTGGCTCATTCTTGTGCTCCTGCTGTCTGTCCCAGAGAGTGGTCGTTCCTTCAGTGTGAAAACACACAAGAATCAGATATCTGCCTACTTGCAGCCTGTAGGGGAACTGGCACAGCCTACCTGCAAACTCAGGAGTGAGAAGTAAAGAAATGCTGCCTGCTTTAAGTCACTGAAAAAACGAGTTTTTGTTGCCACAGCAAAAGCTTATACACTTGCCTGTTTGCACAATGACCTATAATATCATTTCAGAGTGTACCTTTTGTTTGACTAATCCTCAGTTGACAGTTATCAGCTAGTTATTGCCACAACAATGCTGCATGACAAACAACCACCGAATTTCAGAAGCATACAGAATTTTAGGTATCTCTGGCATTTGTGTACTGACTTGGGCTTGACTAGGTGAATCAGCTGGGGTAGCTCTGTACTATACATCTGACATCCAGCTCCTGAACCAGGAGTTTATCCCATGTGTGAGGGCCCAACTGTGCAACCATTCTTCAAGCCTCTACTCCATCATGAGTGCTAAATCCCAAGTCACATGACCAAACTGAAAACAATAGAACAGGGAGGTACACTTTTTCTTGGAAGTATAGAGAAAGCACTGAATATTTCTAAAATTAATCTAATTTACCACCCTTGTTAGCCCTAATATTTTAAGAAAGGTGTTTGCTTTTTCTTTTACATTCTGCTTTCCTTTTCCATATTTGAGTCAAAGGAAATATAATATAAAGACATTTTCGTAACCAGCATACAGTGCCTTCAAGAGACTTCTGCTGTTGAGCACTTAACTGTAATGACCTGTAAGCTAATTAACATTCCCATGTTACCTATTTAGTATTGATCAAGCAGAGTGGAACATATTGAGCAGCAAATTTGGGACTATGACATGAATCCCTGTTGTCCAATATGGTGCCATAAGTCACACTTGGCTACTGAGCATTTGAAATGCATCTAGTCCAAAATCAGAAGCTTTGTTAGTGTAAAATACACACCAGTCTTTGAAGACTTCCTGTGAAAGTGTAAAGCATATCACTGGCAATTTCTACATTGATTATATATTAAAATAAAAGTATTGGATATACTGGGTTAAATAAAGAAGAGTATTAAAATTATCTCAGAAATAAAGGGGTTTCTGATGAAGTCTCTCTCCTTGGCTTGCAGAAATCTACTTTCCTGCTGTGCTTTCACATAGCCCCTTATCTGCATAGACATATAGAGAAATCTCTGGTGTCTCTTCTCACAGACACCAGTCTTGTCAGACAGAACCCCACTCTTAAGACCTCATTTAACCTTAATTATCTCCTTAAAGGCTCTGTCTCCAAATGCAGTCACATTAGACATTTTAATTGGTTGGGAGGGGTGAAGGACACAGTTCAGTCAATCACAGGAGGTCAACAAAGATTGCACTCTGAGGAAAAGACATGGAAACATAACTTAAGGACTGAGATTGTGGTGGCATCACTAATGTTCTTTCTAATCTAGTTTGAAATGATATCAGGGTGTGTTATTGTAACTAGTACTATTAAATAAAAAGTTGCGTGAAAGGAATTATATTTCATAATTATAATGATTTAAATTTAAGGGATAAAGTTTCAATCCATCTTCTTTATGGAAGAATTCAGTAGCACATTCAGAAAGTTGTGAAATTTTAAAATATTAGGGATGGAAAGAACTCTGAGGTCATCTGGTAAAAAAGTAGCCAGATTCATAAGGCGCCCTGGTAGCCCCTCAAACTTCTCTTGTTCCCTCTGAAAATTGAACCATTATTCCTTGTATTCATATTGAGGTGTAGTGAAAATTAATGAGGATATACAAATTGACCAAGAAAAGAGTTATAAGCAAAAGTCCAGAAAATGTGCCACTAATTTGAGGGGGGAAAAAAACAGAATTGATCAGAGATAGCTAAAGAAAATTATATTTCAAAAACTATGTCCACATTTTTGAGTTGTTTAAATGAAAGGTGAAGTTAACTGTCATTGTTAAAAGTTGACTAAAATCCCCAAACAGAAAAATCTAACAGTACCTAGAAAAAACCTCAAAGTACATGGTTCTCAAACTCCAAATTTAAGCAGATATTCATATCTCCACCCTTCATAGTCTGACACATTAACCATGTGTAAGTATTTCTAGACATTATGCTCATGTTACCTGTAGACTTCATGTAGGAGGCAAAGAGCCTCAAAATACATCTCTACAATGTTCTTGATCTGTAAGTCTTCAAAGCAGCAACCCTAGCCTAGAAGAGAAAAGGAAAGATCACAAGTAACCCATCTTCAAATTGTCACTCTAATCCCTTCTCTGAGCCTTAGATTAAAGGATGCTGATGTCTGGATGGTCAATGGCTTCCAATAATGGATGAAGTCATCAAGAAGCTTAAATTGGAACTTAGCTTCACCATTCCCCTTGGGGGAAAGAGAAATAGTTGCTTATCAGATATGCCATCAAGAATAAGAATGGATCCTGCGTATACATAAAATACCAATATCCTTTCTGATAATATTATGAGGCATTGGTATTCTGCAGTAGTGAAAGTTGCTCAGTTTTGTTCAGCTCGTTGGGACCACATGAACTGTAATCCATGGAGTTCTCAAGGCCAGAATACTAGAGTGGGTAGCCTTTCCCTTCTCCAGGGAATCCTCTCAACCCGGGCATCGCACCAGGGTTTCCTGCATTGCAGGTGGATTCTTTACCAACTAAGCTATCAGGGTAGCTCTACAGTACTGAAAACTTCAGTGTCAATTTGCAGTAAATGTAGAACTTTGCTCCAGAGTCAGTGACAAAAATTGGAGGTTGGCAAATTTCAGGTCATGGCCCAAATTCATTGCAGCCTGTTTGAGCATGGTCTGTGAGCTAAGAATGATTTTTGAATTTTTAAATAAATTTTAAAAAATACTAAAAGAAAAAGAATATTTCATGACACATAAAAAAATACATGAAAGCCAAATTGCAGTCTCCTTAAAGATTTGTTAGAATACATATGGATAACGGTCATTTGTTATGGGTCAACTGTGGCTTCCTCTGGGATACAAAGGCAGGGCTGAATGGTTTCAACAGTACAGCTCTCAAAGCTGACAATAGGTGTCTGGCCCTTTCCAGAAAGAAAGGTAGCTGCCACTTGAGGCAGACCGTGGTCCTCTACCCTGGCTGGACAATATGACCATTCTGAGAGTCTTTAAAGGAATCACGCTCAGGCTTTTCAGAAAGAACTTTATTTACACAAATTGGTAAGGGTTTCCAAACTGATTGGTCTAGAAGCCTGAGCCCGGTTGTTTCATAAGCTCTCAGAGGGTTCTACCTCATCATGAATTTGTAGCTTCAAGTTGCCCATTCTTCTCCCTGACCTCTGGTCCTAAACCTCCCATGACTTTTGGCATCATGTCTGGTTTGGATTATTACTACAAGAATGTCTTCTCAGAATGGACACATCACACATGTTCACACACATATATGTGTATACACACAATGTACAGGTTTCTCTCACATGCACACATGTGCACATGCACATACACAAACACATACGCATGCACACACATACGTACAATTTTCAGAGCTCAAAGGAGTGGGAAATTGATTTTACTGAATCAAGGAGGTAGATTCCTTATCCAAATAACACATGTATCCTTTCCCTAACTGGAACCCCTCTAGCCCTTGATTTGGAAAAATAAGCACTTGATCTTGGATGCAGAGATCGTTGGTAAATTAAGATTTTTAAGGGGGTTTCATTCTCTCATCTGCTTCTGCCAAGCTGAGCCTCTGGGTGGCAGCAGAAACTCACAGTTGAATATCTGACTAAGTGTGTGTATCTGTGCTGTCTGGGTATGTGTGCGATGCATGTGCATCTGTGTGTAGGGTGTATGTGTCTTGTGTCTGTGTTTTTATATGTGTGACTATATGTGTCTGTGTAGTGTGTGTGTCTCTGTGATATGTGCATTTTTTGTCTGTATGTGTGTACCTGTATATGTAAGGTATGTATGTGTGATGTGTATGTGTGTATAAGTGTGTGTGTGTATATGTCTGGTGTGTGGGCATTTATATGTGTAAGTGTATGTGTCTGTGCAGTGTGTGTGTGGTTTATGTGTATTTTCTATCTGTATTGTGTATGTGAGGTATGTATATGTATGTGTGTGAGGTATATATGTGTGTATGTGTGTATATGAGATATGTGTGTATATGTGCATGTGAGGTATGTATGTATGTGTGTGCATGTGAGGTGTGTGTGTGTGTCTATGTGAGGTATGTATGTGAGTGAATGTGTGTGTGATGTGTATGAAGCATGTATGTGTGTATGTATCTGTATGTGTATATTGTGTATATATGTATGTGAGGTATGTATGTGTGTGGGTGTATATGTGAGGTATGTGTGCGTGTGTGTGCATATGTGTGTATGTGAATGTGTGTGTGTGTGTATGTGACATATGTTTGTGCATGTTAGGTGTGTATGCATGTAAACGTGTGTGTGAAGTGTGAAGTATGTATGTGTGTGTATTGTGTATATATGTACTGAGGTGTGTATATGTATGTGCGTATATGTTTATGTGAGGTGTGTGTGTGTGAGGTGTGTGTGTGCATGTGTGTATGTATGTATGTGTGTATGACATATATACATGTGTATGAAGTGAATGTGTGTGTATGTATGTATATGTGTTTGTGAAGTATATGTGTGTGTGTATGAAGTGCATGTGTGTGTGTGTGTATGTCTGCATGTGCATGAAGCACAACTGCTTTAGATGGCCAGCTGTCCCAGAGACGCCTCTCCAAAGAAGACTGTTTTGGGGAAGACTCTGTGCTGCTCACAGAGGAGGAGGGATAATCACGGAGACAGTCCTACTCACCTGCTGACCAGGACCAAGCAGCCAGGAGACAACTGCGCACCTGGGGACCCCAGCACCACCTCCACCCCACTCCAGTCATGGACTCAAGTGCTGCCACTGGGTCACAGACGTGGGGCAGGTGCCTCCTGGAACAGCACCTTCTTTCTGTATGAACTCTCCTCCATTGTCTGTTTTGCTCCACTAGGTTCCCTTGCCTTTGCCATCTGTCCTGGCCAAGGGACACTGTGTTCTGCCTTTTAAATCTATTTGTACAGATTCCCGCTGACCGAGTAAGGGAGGGGAACACACACTCACAGCAGCCTACCTCAGGTGTGGTGGGTGAAAGTGCCTCGTCCTTTCCAGTCTCTTTGCACAGCTGTCCTCAGCCTGGACACCCTCTCTACTAGTAGCCAGGGCTACCATGACTTCACTGACCTTCCTCTGAAGTGATGAGGAGAACTCTGGCCCTATCTTCTTTGCCTGGGACATGTAATAAGAAGGTGATGGGAGAGGAAACTGATATTTAATTCTTCCTAATTAAAATATGTTTGCAGACACAAAATGAGTTTGCAGACACAAAAGCCTGGAAACAGAGAAAGGATATGGATGCACACAGATCTCTAGTGAGAGGGTCTGGTGCCTTCCCCAAAAGACCTGACCTACTGCTTACCAGACTCTCTAAGCCCAAGTTTCCTCATCTGTAAAATGGGGCACGTTGCCTCCCCCATCATTACCAGCTCAGGAGATTACATGAGACAGTATGTCCAGGAAGGCTTTATAAACTAAAGCCACAAATACAGTTTCTGGGTCCAATATCAATAACACTGTTTCCCATGTGGAAGGTGACTGGACGTCTCAGAACTTCAGCTCAGGTGCCTCACCCTGGCTGACTCCTGACTCTTGTCCTTGCCCTTCATGAGCTACCTAGGAGCTGGGCCTGCATTCCATAAGCCCTGGGACATTCTGTTGATTGTGTCATTGAGGACTAGGTGAAATACAGAGCAAATGTGAAGGCTCCCAGCCCTGCCAGCCCCCGTGTGGCCATCCTGCGGGCTGGTGGGGCTCGAGCCCTGGGATTGCAGCTCTGGCAGAACCAGGTGTCATCTCTGAACTGCACTCTGACGGGAACACAGAGAAACTTGCCCCGGGGTGGCCTCAGCATCCGTCTTGCTGCCTTTGTTTATTTGGGTGCCTGGGAGACAAGCACCCTGCTCACTCACCCACATTCTGGGCCAGGGCCACTGTACCCACACATTGGCCTTTTACCTCGGAACAGACCTTCTGATGCCAGTGTTCCTTCCATTGTGAAAGATGCCAGCTTCTCAGCCCTGTGGATGCAGCTTTATTCACTCCCTAGCCAGGACTAGAGCCAAAGCTGGAAATAGGGGCCCCACCATGGCTCTGACCTGCCCCACTCTGCTCCCAGGGAACACGACCTTGGTCCTTAATTATTTGTGTCTCGTTCATAGTCTCTACATATCCAGTTTCCTTTTCCCCAGGCTCAGTCTGTAGGTGAGATCTTCCAGTTTGGACACATCTACAGGCACTGAAGAATTCTTACAAGACTCTAGATATTGCTTTTAGTGGAAAAGGAGCTTGGTCTCCCAGGAAAGCTGCTCTTGACATTTCATCCCCTCTCCTGCCCTGAGGCTGCCCGTATTCAGGTCAGCATGCTGGTTCTCTTTAAGACACACACCTGTCTACAGACTCTGCCCTCACTCCATTTCTCTGCCCTGATCAGGAGCCGGACAGAGGCAGGCCTGCCACAGCTCTAAGCTCAGAGAGAGCGCTAAAGTCAGACATTCTGCAAGAGCAGCAGGTAGTGTTCACTGCAGAGATCTGCGTCTCCTTCAAGGTGACTCTATTTTCTCCACTCGTTCAGAGGAAAGTTACTGTCAGAAAGGCACTGTGCCTGCAGGATTTAGGAGTAAAGGTTGATATAACGTGAGATATAAGGGTTTTCAATAGCTCTGAGGTGTCTTGTTCTGTGTGTGTGCATGCACACGTATGTTTGTGTCGGTCCAAAGGCACACAGGGCAGCTTACAAATGATCTGTGCTCTTTCTCAGAAAAATCAGGACAATATTGTTAGACTATTAAACAGAAAAAACTTGTGTCCTTTCTTCCTGTTGATTTTTTTTCTGCCTGTTCAAATAGTAATAGTGTGTTAGCAATAATAGTGTTCATGTCACTTAGTTTCAGCAAAACAAACAAAGCAAAGATGGCCAAGATGTTTCCCAAACTCACAGCTGCTGTGTGCTCACCAGAACTCTCCAGGGATGCTCCTGAATGCCCTCTGGATCAGCAAGAGTTCAGAGCCCTGGGCTTCTGGTATCACAGAACACAGGGGGAGCTGCATGTATCCAGATGTACTCAGAAGACACGGGCAGATTGGGCTTGATTTAAAGGTACTTTGGTTCAGTGTTTGACACTAAAAGAGGACACTGACCTTGCCCAGGGAGTAGTCCTCACTGTAACTAATAATTACCATGAAAACAGGTATAAGTGCAAAATTTCCCAGGCATTGACTACGACCAGGAGAGCCTTTGTGCACAGACGTCTCTGTGAGCACCCACAGGTAGTGGCTTGGAGGCGGAAGAGAAGGACCTCTGGGGTGCTTGTAGCACCTGTCAGGCTTGCATTGGCCACAGAGAGCGGCGGCCAAGAGAAGACATTCCCGACTGCTGGCTTAGTGGTTTGTAAATAATGAGCTCCTGGTGGGAGGCCTGTGCGTTTCAGAGCATATGCTCTGACAGATGGGATGGACATCAGCAGGTTTGTGGGTACACTCTGGTGACCTGCCAATCACCAGCATCCAGCTCCTGGGAGGGAACCAGCCTTCAGAAAAGGATAGAGGTATTAGATAGCAACTTCAAACACGTTTCAGTGCAGGCTAACCTTGACCACAGTGATTTTTCTCTACAAATCCTCTTCCCCTGGAGTGCAGAGAGCCCCAGATAGACTTCAGATCAGTCTGTGGATGCTTCACATGGGGAACATTAACTACATCTACGGTTCTCAAAGTGGGGTCCCTGGACTAGCAGCAGCTGGAATCCTGACGGATATTTTTGGCGGGAATAGAAAAAGAAAGAAAGGGACTCTGATATAATTTTGAATTCACTCCTTAAATTTGGTTTCAGATTGAAAAGCGGAAATTCCAGCAAAGAGCCCCTGAGAGTGGGTTTATTTTACACACTCTGTCAGGAGCAAGATTCAGTGCCTTAGGTCAGAGCCCGTTCCTACCAGACTCCAAAAAGAGTAGATTCTGCAGAGAAATGAAGGACTAAGCCCCACCCAATCTTGAATCTAGGACTATTCCACTTGAAACAATAGGAAGAACCTCCAGTGCTTTGGATCTTACCCTTTAAAAAGTGAAGCAAAACAAAAACCAAACCAAAGAAGCTACTGAAGAAGCTCTGGCCAAATCCTTGGATCCGCAGTGATCAAGGATTATCCATCAGTGATGCTCCCAGCTGAGACGTGGAGAGTTTGCTACTCAAAGACTGCACAGTATTCTTGGGTCCAGACATGGAAGAGTGACTACTGCCAGCAGAGATCTGGTGCAGATCCAGTGCCAGGGAGCTCCTGCCACCCCCAGCAGGCAGGTGTCCATGCCTGCCAGCAAAGCTGAGAGAGTGGAACAAGAATGGTCTTTTATTAGGCAAAGAATTTTTCCAAGTCACTTACGCTGACTGAGCTTTCAGTTTTTTCATTGGCAAAATGGATCTATTAATATATTCCTCAAAAACGTTTTGTAGGTGTTAAATGAGTCGTGTCCGGCATCTAGCATCTGGTACATGTTTATGCAGTGGTTTGGAAATCTGAGTTGCCACCCATTAGAGGGAAGGACAATCAATTCAGTAAGTCATGATTCTAAATGATTTACTGGGGACTTGAACTTAAATATTTTCAGTCATACTTGATATTAATCTTTTTTTGTATTTTTCTTTATCAAAATAGTAAGCATTTTCACTAAACTTTTGTTTCAATTGTATCTATCATACACATGAAGTAGAATGTGACACATATTTCTTTTTTCAGTTTCTCTTATATTTATTGATGAATAAGACAGTAAGTATTGTGCATATGGAGAAGGCAGTGGCACCCCACTCCAGTACTTTTGCCTGGAAAATCCCGTGGATGGAGGAGCCTGGTGGGCTACAATCCATGGGGTTGCTAAGAGTTGGACACAACTGAGTGACTTCACTTTCACTTTTCAGTTTCATGCATTGGAGAAGGCAATGGCAACCCACTCCAGTGTTCTTGCCTGGAGAATCCCAGGGACAGGGAAGCCTGGTGGGCTGCCGTCTCTGGGGTCGGACAGAGTCAGACACGACTGAAGCGACTTAGCAGCATTGTGCATATATGCACTGATACATTTGCTTTTGATTTAGAATGAGGGAATTTTTTTTATAGTTGTTCTATTAGAATTCATTTAATTTTTTAAAAATATTTTAAATAACAACAATAAAATAATATATATTTTTAAAAGTAAAATCTTTCTTGCTCAGAATTGTAAACCCCAAGTTGGAAAGCATTGTATTAGCTAATCAATAGATATTAGTCGCTTTCCTTCTTCCTCCTTTGTCACTTCATCCATCCCTCAGAAAAGCAAGGTGGCCACTTTCAATCATCCGAGTATCTGAAGGGGTTCTGCATCCAATTCTGATGTGTGTGTGTATGTGTGAAGGTATGGGAGGGTTCTCCTGTACCGCCAAGCACCTCCATCCTGACACTGTCTCCCTGGAGATAACATCAGGTCACACAGGTGAAGGGCTACGTCCTGCAAAACTTGCCCACAACCTCCACACTTCAGATGCCAGTCCCCAAGTCCAAGTTGTCACCTGAGCTTTGGGGCAGTGGATCAGAGGTTTCAATGACCTGCTCCTTGGGTCTGATTAATTTGCTGGAGCAGTTCATAGAACTCAACCATTTTACTTACTAGACTGTCAGTTTATTAAGAAAAGGGTATAACTTGGGAACAGCCAGATGGAAGAGAAGCACAGGAGAAGGCATGGGAGAAGGGCATGGAGCTTCTACACCTTCTCTGTGCTTGTCCTTCTCCCCACACCTCCATGTGTTCACCAGCCCAGAAGCTCTCTGAACCCCATCCTTTTGACTGTTCTATGGAGGCTTCATTGCCTAGGCATGACTGATAAATCATTGACTATTGGTGATTGATTCAGCCTCTACAATCTTCCTCTCAGCCTTTCTAGAGATCCAGGATGGGAGTGAAAGTTCCCACCCTCTTAATTCCATGGTTGGGTCTCCAAACAACCAGCAGGCAATGTTAGGTGCTTTCCAGAAGTCACCTCATTAACATAACAAAAGACACCTTGATCCTTTTTATTGTGAGGTAATTCTAAGTTTTAGGAGCTCTGTGCCAGAAAGTACCAAATGTATATATAAATCATATAGGAGGGGCTGATTTTTTTTTTTTTTTAAACTGGAGTATAACTGCTTTACAGTGTTGTGTTAGTTTCTGCTGTATATATATTTTTTATTATAAATCAGAATATCACAATATCAACATTGCTGGTCACCTCAGTTGAAGCAGAGGAAGAAGCTACAGACCACTACTTCAGCATGTGGTGTGACCTGTGTGGGGGGTTCTGTCATACCACCAACACCTCCATCCTGACACTATCTCCCTGGAGATAGCATCAAGTCACACAGATGAAGGGCTCAGTCCTTCAAGACTCACCCAACACCTCTGCACTTCAGATGCCAGTCCCCAGTCCAGGTTGTCACCTGAGATTCAGGAGACAAAGCTCTCTGGAAGGGAACTCCTGATGGCAGCAGGATTTCCCTGCACCCAGAAAGCCCTAGAAGAGCCAATGGGATGCCAGGGATACTGGAGGGCTAAATCAGGGTCTGATGGCAGCTTGTGAATAAAGAACAGAGCACTCTCCTTGCTGACTCTTCTTGCCCTGAAGGTAATTAGAGAAGCCAAAACTCAGAGAGCATCAGGAGGTAGGGGAGAGTGTGTGTGTGTGTGAACAGAGAGAGACAGAAGCATGCAGCCGTGTGGGTAGCACGGGGGCAGTTCCCAGCCAGAGCTACTCCTGTCCTAGTGTTTGAAGAAAAAACAAATCTGAGTGACCTGATGCCTGGCTGCCTGCTGGGGCCAAGCTCACCCACCCTGCCCAGCTGGGCCGCTGTGGCGAAACACACGTATGGAGACACAGACTCAGCCAGTGCAGGACATTAACAGTCGCTCCGCTGAACAATGACCCGACTCCTCAGGAAGCACAGCCGCATAGATTTACCATGTGGCTTCTGTAGGCAGACATCCTGCATGGACACCCTCCCTGGAAACACAGCTTTCCACAATCTCTCCTCATTTCAATTCAAACACCCCTCTGCTCTCTCATTGAGTTTCTGAGCAGAAGAGCTTAGAGAAACAGGACAGCAAGAGTGTTGTCAGCTCACCTTCTGCTGGTCCACAGTGCAATTTCTCAAGCCTCTTTCCCAAGAGCTGGAAGGTTCTGGCCTGAGATTCTGGGAGGGAGGCCTGCCATCTGCAATCTCCAGAACACTGCCAGATTCCTTCCCTCTGGGGCCCTGCTGAGAGGCAAGACAGTGGTGGGGTGTGAACAGCTGGCAAGGTGGGCTCTGAGTTAAGAGGCACTCTGACCTCTGACCTCAGGTCAAGCCAAAGTTTAGGACCAAGCACTCTCCTGAGGGAGGTGTTGGAACCCCTGCTCAGAAGTTCCTCCCTGCTCTCTTCAGGGTGGTGGTGGGGGGGCACTTTCAGAGGCTCTGCATCACCCCTTCTAGTTGCCACCAAAACCTGGGAGATGCAAGAGGTCTCAGCAGATAGGGACAATGCATGTCTTGTTTCCTTTTCAATATTATTTTTCCTTTTGGACTATTTGGAATTCAACAGAAATATCTTGCTGTTCATCTAAAGATGACGTCTTACCCAATAGGTAAGGTAAAGACTCAAAGATCTCTACCAAAGTACTCTGAGAAACACTTTTAGAGGAAAATAAAACATCGAACTATGATAGGTTTACATTCAGCATTTTTAAAAAATCATCTTACTGAGTTAGATTCATATTTTTTAACCAGTGCTTTCCTTTTATCACCCCCATCAAATGCATGCTGGACAAATTGGCAGCAAATTGACTTAGGCTTTGGGTTGGAAAATAAAGCTGGAAGGAAACCTCGCTTTTAGCGCTGTGGGTAGCATGCTGATATTATTCTACTTCTAGAAATCAATTGTCAAAGTACCTTCAGCTTTCACTTCTAACTCTAACATTTTCAGAAACATGAATTTTTTTGAGTGACATTCAAAATCTTTTCATTTTACATTCACCCATCCAACAAATATGCAGGAGTGCCTTTGTCCATTGGAATGACAGCCAGCCTCTCTTCTTTGCAATATGATGAAGGCTGTAGCACATGAGCTTACACAATTTTGGCTGCACAATCAAACCGTTTAGAAAGTCACTTAATCTCAGTGTTCATGAACTCTCACTGTTGAATATTTACCCAACAAAATTGAAAGCAGAGACCCTATAGGTTTTCGTACAGTCATGTTCACAGCCGTATTATTCACAATAAACAAAAGGTAGAAATAAATGTCAACAAATAAATGGAAAAACAAATGACTATATATACACACACAGTGGAATATTATTCAGCCTTAAACAAGAATGAAATTCTGACACATGATACAACATGCATGAAACTTGAAGATGTTATGCAGAGTGAAATGAACCAATCACAAAAATACAAACATGTTTGATTCTACTTGTATGAGGTACCTGGCTTGAGTAGTCAAAATCACAGAGACAGAAAACAGAATAGTGGTTGTCAGGTGCTGGAGAAGAGGGGAATGAGTTCTTGAACGGGTATCAAATTTCAGTTTTTCAAGATGAAAAAGTTCTGAGGATGGCTAGTGAGAGTTGCACAACAATGTGAATTTATCTAATGTGACTGAACTGTCCACTTTGGTTAAAACAGTAAATTTTATGTATATTTTACCAAAGATAAATAAATTATCAATGTTTAGACACTGTATCATGAATCAGAATAGTATTCATGGAAGCAGGTCCCAGGCGTCAGGCTCCAATGTGCAGCCCAGACTGAGCTGGTGCTTTAGATGATTCCAATGCCGGGGCTGTCAACAGCTTTCTCTAAGGCATCCATAGATTGGCCTATGCTTATTTGAAGAAGCTGATGTGCTGAAAACATGGAAAGGAGACACATTCTGACCACTTGTCAAGATTACAGAAGTATTGAGATTCTCTTTGGGGCCCACTTATATTGAACACATCTGAATTCCTATGGATATCCAAGCTCAGTTACTAGCCCTCACTTCACTTCATGTGTTGATAAAAACTGTGTGCAAGAATTCTGCTAGGTGCAGGGCCACAACAGTGAATGAAGCTTCTACCCAATCAGGGAGATGGACGCATTTAATAAATATTCAAAATTTGTATAGTGTATCTGAATGTAGTAACTGCTAAAAGAGCAAAGTAAAAGAAGATTAAGAAGATGGGAATGGAGTTGAAATAATGGAGGTTACCGTTTTTAAAAGTATCTGTCTGAGTGAATACCATCAAAAAGAAAAACATAAAAAGATAAAGACAAACAAAAATACATAAGGACTCTAGTCTAGTTGGAGGAATTTTTTCTCACAGAAATAGCAGGTAGCAATTTTTGAGCTATATTTTAAAATTGAAGTATAGTTGATGAGAAATATTATATAACGTGCAGGTGTACAACATAGTGATCCACAATTTTTACAGGTTATATTTCACTCTTAGTTATTGTAAAATATTGGCTATATTCCTTGTATTTTACAAAATATACTTTTACCTCACTTTATACATAATGTCCGGAGACAGCAATGGCACCCCACTCCAGTACTCTTGCCTGGAAAATCCCATGGACGGAGGAGCCTGGTAGGCTCCAGTCCATGGGGTCGCTAAGAGTCGGGCACGACTGAGGGACTTCACTTTCACTTTTCACTTTCATGCATTGGAGAAGGAAATGGCAACCCACTCCAGTGTTCTTGCCTGGAGAATCCCAGGGACAGAGGAGCCTAGTGGGCTGCCGTCTATGGGGTCGCACAGAGTCGGACACGACTGAAGTGACTTAGCAGCAGCAGTAGCCACAGCATACATAGTGGTATATGTATAAAATATACACATACATCTATGTGTTTCCCCCAGCTCCTCAAACTAGTTGGAGGTCTAACTTGTTTTCTATTTATTTGTGAGTCTATTTCTTTTTCATTATATTCACTAGTTTTACTTTTTAGGTTCCACATCTAAGTGGTATTATACAGCATTTGTCTTTTGCTGTCTGATTTATTTCACTTGGCATAATGCCCTTCAAGTCTATCCACATTGTTGCAAATGGCAAAATGTCATTCTTTTTATGACTGAGTAATATTCCATTGCGTGTGTGTATGCGTATCACACATCTATTTCTGCTTTATTGACTATGCCAAAGCCTTTGACTGTGTAGATCACAATAAACTGTGGAAAATTCTGAAAGAGATGGGAATACCAGACCACCTGATCTGCCTCTTGAGAAATCTGTATGCAGGTCAGGAAGCAACAGTTAGAACTGGTCATGGAACAACAGACTGGTTCCAAATAGGAAAAGGAGTACATCAAGGCTGTATGTTGTCACCATGTTTGTTTAACTTATATGCAGAGTACATCATGAGAAATGCTGGACTGTAAGAAGCACAAGTTGGAATCAAGATTGCTGGGAGAAATATCAATAACCTCAGATATGTGGATGACACCACCCTTATGGCAGAAAGTGAAGAGGAACTCAAAAGCCTCTTGATGAAAGTGAAAGTGGAGAGTGAACAGGTTGGCTTAAAGCTCAACATTCAGAAAACGAAGATCATGGCATTGGTCCCATCACTACATGGGAAATAGATGGGGAAACAGTGGAAACAGTGTCAGACTTTATTTTTCTGGGCTCCAAAATCACTGCAGATGGTGACTGCAGCCATGAAATTAAAAGACGCTTGCTCCTTGGAAGGAAAGTTATGACCAACCTAGATAGCATAATCAAAAGCAGAGACATCACTTTGCCAACAAAGGTTCGCCTAGTCAAGGCTATGGTCTTTCCTGTGGTCATGTATGAATGTGAGAGCTGGACTGTGAAGAAGGCTGAGCGCTGAAGAATTGATGCTTTTGAACTGTGGTGTTGGAGAAGACTCTTGAGAGTCCCTTGGACTGCAAGGAGATCCAACCAGTCCATTCTGAAGGAGATCAACCCTGGGATTTCTTTGGAAAGAATGATGCTAAAGCTGAAACTCCAGTATTTTGGCCACCTCATGTGAAGAGTTGACTCATTGGAGAAGACTCTGATGCTGGGAGGGATTGGGGGCAGGAGGAGAAGGGCACGACAGAGGATGAGATGGCTGGATGGCATCATTGACTCGATGAATATGAGTCTGAGTGACCTCTGGGAGTTGGTAATGGACAGGGAGGCCTGGCGTGCTGCAGTTCATGGGGTCACAAAGAGTCGGACATGACTGAGCGACTGATCTGATCTGATCTGATGCATATCACTTCTTCCTTATCCATTCATCTGTTGATACACAAATGTGTGTGTGTGTGTGTGTGTGTGTATAAATGAAAAATTAAATTAAAAATGGGCAGAAGACCTGAATAGATATTTTTCCAAAGAGGACATCAGATGACTAACAGGCAAGTGAAAAGATGTTCAGCATCACTAGTCATCAGGGAAATGCAGATAAAAACCACAATGAGACATCATCTTGCACCTATAAGACTGGCTACCATCAAAACACACACACACACACACACACACACACACACAAATAACAAGTGCTGGTGAGGATATGGAGAAAAAGGAGCCCTCGTGCACTATCAGTGGGAATCAAGTTGGTGAAATCAGTGTGGAAAAAGAGTACAAAGATTTTTCTAAAAAACTAAAAATGGAACTACCATATGATCCAATTTCGCTCCTGGGTATATATATCTGAAAAAATGAAAGCAGCGAATCAAAAAGATACATGTATTCCAATGTATACAATGGAATACTGCTCAACCATAAAAAGGAAATTTCAGAAATACTTTACTTATGTATACTAGGACTGAACAAATATGAATTTGGGGAGAATGCCATAAAGGTGACGTGTCTGTGTCATCTCATCATATCAAGGGGTACATAATTTCAGTATCACATGTCACCTCTGGTATCCACCTTGATCATCTGATTAAGATGGTGTCAGCCAGTGCTCTCAATTGTAATATCACTACCTTGCATTTTCCTTTTGTGCTTAATTATTCAGTCTTGTCTGACTCTGTGACTCCATGGACTGTAGCCCACCAGGCTCCTCTGTCCATGGGGATTCTCTAGGCAAGAACACTAGAGTGGGTTGCCATGCCTTTCTCCAGGTGATCTTCCCAGCCCAGGGACGGAACCCAGGTCTCCCACATTGCAGGCAGATTCTTTACTTGGAAATGTTTGGGAGTAGATATTTGAGACTTTTTAGATATACACTGTAGATAATGAGGCCCAAGTTTCTCACCGACAGAGAAAGAAATTAAAAATAAGCAATGGAGAGGATACTATGGAGAGGATACAATGGAGAGGAATTAACCCTATCCTTCTGGATTATACTGAAAGATATCAACTGCTTATTTTAACACATGCACCATTTAATAGATACAGAAATGAATATACATAATGTTTGTATATGTATATACAGAGGTTAATATAGATAAGGGCTTCCCTGGTGACTCAGACAGTAAAGAATCCTCCTGCAATGTGGGAGACCTGGGTTCGATCCCTGGCTTGGGAAGATCCCCTGGAGAAGGGTATGGCATCCCACTCTAGTATTCTCCCCTGGAGAATCCCCATGGGCAGAGGAGCAAAGTCCATGGGGTTGCAGAGTCAGACATGACTGAGCGACTAAGCATAGCACAAAATAAATAAACATTTTTATATTTCTTCCTGCTGAGAGGGCCTCAAAGCTGTGACACCCTAGTAGCCATAAACACACACACCAACTAGGACTTGATTTCTAACACCTTTCTTTTTTTTTTTTCCAAAAAAGGAGCCAGGACTCCTTGGAAAATGGCTGATTCCAAGACTGGGACAGGAAAAGCATAAGATAAGGCTACAGCATCTTGCAGTGCCAGGAAGTAAGGAAGTGATTTTAAAGATTGGGAGGTGGGATTAGGAGTATGTCAAAAGGACCCAACATGAAACAGCTAACAATTGTTAACCCTGGAACAATTTAAGCACCAAAAATAAATAATGAAGTGCTTAATTATACCCCAAAGAATAAAATAAATAGCCATGAGTCTATGCTGATATAATAAATGGTTGAACACATATTCAAAGTGGGAGTGAAGGAGCATATCTTCCTTACAGAATAATTCCAATCAACAAATACAGAAGGACTGAGGGGAACAGAAATCATCATGAGAAAACCACATGAACAGTAGCTGCCAGCAAGGTCAAAACTTCAAGGAAAAGCAAGACACTAACATGGCTTCAAGCATCTACCCTAAATACTTCCAAATTACTTGTTAATTTTAACATATTCCATAAAATGTTCAACATTCCTCCCTCCAGGAAATGAAGCTGAATTGCCCTCCTTCAAGGAAAGGGAAAAGTGTGCTGTTATAATGAGAGCCCTGGCAGATACCACCTTAGCCAAGAGGCCAATGTGGACACCACAGGTGACAAGTCTTGGTGATATCATGTTCTGTTTGATATGATGCGATGATACACACACATCACCTCTATGGCATTCTCTTCAAATTCATAACTTCTGTGTAATCATGAGAAAACACCATGAAAAATCATGAAAAAATCATGAGAAACCCAATTTGAGGGAAATTCTACAAAATGCTTGACTAGCATTCTCCAAAAAGTGTCAAGATCTTAAAAAACACTGAGAGACTGTCACAGATGGGAGGAGATTTAAAGACACACAACACCTAATGCAACATGGTAGCCTGCATGGAATCCTGGTAGAAAGAAAGGCTGCTAGAAATCTGGTGAAATCTGAAGAGTATATGGCGCAGTTAATAGTACTGCATTGTGTGTCTGGGCTTCCCTGGTGGCTCAATGGTAAAGAACCCACCTGACCATGTAGGAGACACAGGATCAATCTCTAGGCTGGGGAGCTCCTCTAGAGAAGGAGATGGCAACCCACTCCAGTAACCTTACCTGGAACTGACTGGCTAAAATCCACGGGGTTGCAAAGAGTTGGACACAACTGAACGACAAAACAACGCTGTGTGTCTATAACTATATCCATGATAAATACACTATGGTTTTGTGAGATGCTCACTTCAGAGGAAGCTGGTTGAAGAAACTCATGGTATTAGTTTTGCAACTGTTATGTAAATTTAAAATTAAGTCAAAATTTAAAAATTAAATTAAAAAAAAAGGTGTCACTGGCCTTTTAGACCTTCAGATGCCAAAGTCTAACAGTGGCCCAGACTTTCCAAATGTGAGAGTACAAAGGTTTGATTCTGGATGGTCTACAGTGAGGCCAGGCCAGCCTGACCACATCTTGGTGGTTCTTAGGGACAAAGGCTGACCACTGTCCTTACAGTGAGAGTGAAAGAAATGGAGGCTGAGGAGCAGATTTCTTTCATGTCTCAAAGCTGAATTTCGGCTGGATCATGGCTTTTTCCACTAGTGCATTTCAACTGGAAAAGAGTCAGCTCAGACTGGAGCCACCAGCTAAACACAAGCTAATTACAGATGAGAACCAGCTGGTTTTAGACCCTTGAAAGTGTCGCTGTGGTTTTCAATTTGGTCTTGGTGTCTTAATTTTCATTTGTCCCTGAGTCAGTCTTTGCACACCAGTCAGAAAGGTCTTTTACAAAGTAAAGAGCACACCAAGATGCACACTGTCCACTGGTAGAGAGATGCCCTCACTCAAGACAGAAAACACAACAGCAACTGAGAGCTGCTATTCTGCTTCAGTGTGGTCAGCATAATCAGTGTTAAGGTTGATCATCAATTTATCTATATAAATTGTATGTACAAATGACATTGCAGAATGACCTTGTGGGGGAAAGGAGGGAAGTTAGGGTTGGGGGCGGGGGAAGAATGGCTTTTGTGACCTTTAAAGAGACACACTGATGATTCTAGAATTTGGCAAGTTTTCCTCTTTTTTCTTCTCTCCAAAGAGATTGGTAATGTATGTGTGGTTGTGTATGACACAGACATTAACATCAGTACCTACAATGGAAAGAATCCAGGATCAGTAAGTAACCAAGGAATCTGGTTCTAGTCCTGACTTTACTACAAACTGCGTCTGAATAAACACCTGAATCTCTCTGCTCTCATGTGTACATGCTGTCGCTGCAGTCGTGTCCAACTCTGTGCAACCCTATGTATCATAGCCCGCCAGGCTCTTCTGTCCTCTCCAGGCAAGAATACTGGAGCGGGTTGCCATGCCCCACTCCAAAGGATCTGCCTGACCCAGTGATTGAACTCGCATCTTTTATATCTCCTGCATTGGCAGGTGGACTCTTTACCACTGGGAAGCCCTCTCTGCTCTCATCTCCTCACATACTAACCATAGAATTTGAACAATAGTAATGTCAAGGGCTTTTATCCTGTTAGCTCAGGTGTACAATCTCAGGAAGATTGACCTAACTCTGTAATGTTACAAGTAGAACATTGTCAAGTATTATGGAGTCTGTCTAGCACCATTCTACTTGAATTAGCTCATACACAAATGCAAAATGGAGAAGAGATTACTTTCAAGTGTTCTCTCCAAGTAAAATTTCTCAGTAACCCTAGATAAAAGTTGACCAAATGTCTCTATGTCTCCAAATGATGTCAACAGCCATCCATTTCATAAAATGGAAATCTGTGTTTTGAACCACTAGTAGGTCAGTTTATTGCTGTCTGACAATATAGCAAGACTAACTTCACTATGAGCAATGTCAAGCCTCTGGTTTCAAAGGATGTGGTTCTAAACGGAAATGATCAGCCATGCTCTCCTTTCTTTTCTAAGACAAGAGACAATCCTCCAATTATAGCAAACCACAATAAGAAGATCTGTAACTAATTCAGGTGAAAATTAATTAGGTACCTCTTCCCAGGATAGGCAATAAAAGCCTTACTCTCTGGCAGCCAACCCCTTCCCTGAAGGCTTGAGGGGGATAAGCCCCCGAAGGCATGTCTTACTGAGCTGTGCTGCCACACAATGCTACAAGGGCTGAAAGGACTTCAGTGGGATCAACAGATGTGAAGTACAGGAGTCCAGCTTGAACCACATGGCAGGGCCCAGCCTGGCTGTTAGCTGAAAAGTGCTCTATGCAAAGCAGCAGGGCACCTCAACTGAAATCGGTACAAATTCAAAAGATATTCTCTTAGTGACCTGGTTTGCCCTCCTCACAAAATGAATTTCTGCTACCAAGGGTCTCAAGGGTTTTCTTGGACATCAAACACTGCTCAGTCAGCAAAACCACATTTTGACAAATTTAAGGAGAAGCAAACCAAAACCATTCACGGCTGTAATTGCTCATAAAATGCAGATGCAACGAAAAGCTTAAGAGGGAAAATATCTGGGCAAAATAAACTTGGAGTTAGTAAACACAGCACAAGCAAAATCTACTTGAGATTTTGAGAACAAAGCTTCTAGGATCAGATGACCCAGCCCTGTTATTAAATCTCATATCTCAGCCTCAGACAGCCAATGGCAGTGTGAGACCCATACAAGGCACTATATATTGCCCATCTAATGAAATGAGCTCCAGACCCAGGCTGCCGAGTGGCAGGAAGACCCTCCAGAAGCACAGTGCACTGTACACAGAGCTCTTCCAAATATGCCAGCAACAGATTTTTACAGCCCAGCATACCACAGATATCAAATATCTGTGCTGGCTGTATTTCTATTGGCTTATGGCCTTTATAATCAGGATAGATAGATAGATAGATGATATTATATCTATATAGATAGATAAAGATATCGATCTACATATATAAATTGGACAGGACCCAGTGATTTTTAGCCTGAAATCAAAACTGGGTAGTAAAGGTGAATATCTGGATTTGGAGCTAACCCTCCAAATACACCTCTTTTGAAAAACTGGTGGCCATCTTAAACACTGTCCATTGTTTCTTAACACCTGAATTTGTAATTTCAAATTCATTTATTGGAGCTTACTTTCCTTTATCAATATTCTTTTTTTTTTATTATTTTTTTAAATTTATTTATTTATTTTTAATTATATTTTATTATATTTAACTTTACAATATTGTATTGGTTTTGCCATATATCAAAATGAATCTGCCACAGGTCCATTCTGAAAATAGAATTTGGAGGGCATTTTCCCTCCAAATTTGGAATGCAATATCTTTCAAGACATATTTTATCATTTTTTTCACTCAGAGTAATTAAACCAAGAAATCACAGTCCTTCAACTGTTTAATCCTAGTTAACAACAAATGCACAGATTCATTTTGGAATGATGTTTCAAACTATGTAGTGGAGAAAACTTGAACACACCATCATTAGCAACCTCAATGTTTACTCTTGACAGATTTCATTCCCTCTTTAACTTTTCAGATTAAACTGTATGGTGGTCTAAGTTTGCAAATAATTTGATTGTTTTGTTAATGTTTTCTTGCAACAAGAACAAACGGATATACAAAAACGATGTTCAGTATATAATAGTAGTTTGAAAACTATTCTAAAAGTAAGTTAAGTGCAGCTCAACTATATTTGATATAAACAGTGTCCTCACTATTTGCTCTGTAATTTGAATCGCCCTCTGTTAGCATCTGTCTGCAATGAGGTAACTTACAGAGACTATAAACCAACAGGATTGTATTTAAGATAATCACAATCTCTCCACAGCAACACACACACACACATTATTTTCTATTCTTCTTAGTAAATCTCATGTATTTATTGTACTGTATGGACTAAAATTATTTTTATTCAGGGATTCTCCATCTTCCTGACACAGAAACTTAACAAGAGATTAATGTTCTGACTTAAATTGCAGTTGACCCTAATGATCAGCATATGAAAATGTATGCTAAAATCCAATGTTCAGGTTGATGCCAACAGTTTTATCTCCTTTTACATATCCCACCTCCCACCATTCTCCTCCCTCTACTTTTTAATAAATATGTCTTATAGTGCAAGAAGTAGTTCAATATTTGCCTCTTCTCAGAACATTTTCATGGTTCTTGTATCACCTTATTCTGTTAAGACTAAGACTTAACAGACATGAGCTCGTATAGAATCTGGGCTTCCCAGGTGGTGCTAGTAGTAAAGAACTCACCTCCCAGTGCAGGAGACATAATAGACTCAGGGCTCAATCCCTGGGTTAGGAAGATCTCCTAGAGGAGGTCACGGTGACCCACTCCAGTATTCTTGCCTGGAAAATCCCGTGGACAGAGGAGTCTGGTGGGCTAGAGTCCATAGGGTCGCAAAGAGTTAGACATGACTGAAGCAACTTAGCAAGCACACATATTGGATCTAGTGCTTACCTCTATGCCAATGCTCACATAATTTTGTAATTGACAAATTGTCTATCTGCCCACTAATTTCAGTGGAAGTTTAAAACCTAGGCCATTTCCTGGAAATTAATGTATATGAATAGTTCAATTTCTTTGAACAGTAGACCAAAAGCCTTTCGAAGGCAGCCCTCTTCTCTGCTTTCCTTGTTGCCGTATATCCTGACACTTGATAGACATTTAATATGTTTTTGTCCAATGAATTAGTTAAGTTTCAATTTAGTGGAAAGAAAATATATACTTAGCAACTGATGCTGGCATAATCATACAAATCCCTGGGGAAAAAAGCTGTTTCTCTAAAGCAGACATAGGCAAACCACAGCCCACTGCCTGCTTTTGCATGCCCACCAGCTAAGAATGGCTTTTACATTTTCAAAATGTTTTGCTCAAAAGAAGACTACCGTTCCATGAGATGTGAAAATTATGTGAATTCACATTTCAGTGTTCACAAGTGAAATGTTTATTGGAGAAGCAGCCATGTTTATTCTGGCATGTGCTGCCAATGGCTGCCTTCACCCTACAACTATAAACCGAACTAGTAACTAGCTATATGACTAGCTATGTGTTCTCCTTGCTTGGGATTCTATTGCACTACACATTGCAAGATTGCCATTGTAATTCCATGGTTTTCCCAATACTACTTGTACTTGCTGCACAGCAAGATTTCATTTATTCAATTTCACTTTACTTCATCACATCAATCAAGAGAGGGGTCAAAAAGTGAGCACTGAATATCTAGTTTTCAAGGCACCGTGGACAGTAGATTATTTATCTTCACATTAGATGGCAAAGCATGTCTTCATTATGCAATGACACTATAACTATGCTAAAGAGTACAATACACATTGGCATTGCCAGACTAAGCATTCATTACTAGAGTCTCAACTTCAGACAGAAATACTAGAAAATTTGAAATGGAATACCTAATCACAACAGAATTTTCCACAAATTTTGTATCTCTGTATCTATCTATTTGGGCTTCCCAGGTGGCACTAGTGGTAAAGAACCTGCCTCCCAGTGCAGAAGATGCAGGAGACCGGGGTTTGATCTCTGGGTTGGAAAGATCCCCTGGAGGAGGGAATGGCAACCCACTCTAGTATTCTTGCCTGGAGAATCTCATGGACAGAGAAGCATGGCAGGATACAGTCCATAGGGTTGCAAAGAGTCAGATATGACTGAAGTGACTTAGCTTGTGCACATCTGTCTGTCTATCTATCTCTATCTATTTATATCTGTCAAGAGATAGACATGGCTACAACCAAAATAAGTTTCCAAGTGGTTCACTTGCTAACTAAGCAAACAAAACCATTTACTGATGTTTAGTCATATATATGATGAAGAAGGCAATGGCACCCCACTCCAGTACTCTTGCCTGGAAAATCCCATGGACGGAGGAGCCTGGAAGGCTGCAGTCCATGGGCTCGCTGAGGTCGGACACGACTGAGCGACTTCACTTTCACTTTTCACTTTCATGCATTGGAGAAGGAAATGGCAACCCACTCCAGTGTTCTTGCCTGGAGAATCCCAGGGACAGGGGAGCCTGGTGGGCTGCCCTCTATGGGGTCGCACAGAGTCGGACACGACTGAAGTGACTCAGCAGCAGCAGCAGCAGCAGTCATATATATCGGGGAAGGCAATGGCACCCTACCCCAGTACTCTTGCCTGGAAAATCCCATGGATGGAGGACCCTGGTGGGCCGCAGTCCATGGGGTCGCTAAGTCGGACACGACTGAAGCGACTTAGCAGCAGTCATATATATATATTGCAGCAGTTGAAAAAATATGTCCAGAGAAAATAAACTCCTTTAAGGTTATTCATTTTTTATCAAGAACGCTTGTTTGAAGAGATGAGGACATTGGGAGGAACCTCAGTAGTCGATTTAAAAGCACAATTATTTTACATAGTTATAAAAGGCAAAATTATAATTCATGAGAAAATTGTATCGGAGAAGGCAATGGTGACACACTCCAGTACTCCTGCCTGGAAAATCCCATGGGCGGAGGAGCCTGATAGGCTGCAGTCCATGGGGTCGCTAAGAGTTGGACACGACTGAGCGACTTCACTTTCACTCTTCACTTTCATGCATTGGAGAAGGAAATGGCAACCCACTCCAGTGTTCTTGCCTGGAGAATCCCAGGAATGGGGGAGCCTGGTGGGCTGCCATCTATGGGGTCGCACAGAGTTGGACACAACTGGAGCAACTTAGCAGCAGCAGCAGCAGATAATTGTATAAGTTATCTTTAGGGCTTCCCTGGTAGCTCAACTGGTAAAAACCCACCTGCAATGCAGGAGACCCCGGTTAGATCCCTGGGTTGGGAAGATCCCTGGGAGAAGGGAGAGGCTATCCACTCCAGTAATCTTGGGTTTTCCTTTGGCTCAGATGGTAAAGAATCCACCTGCAAGGCTGGAGACCTGGGTTTGATCCCTGGGTTGGGAAGATCTCCTGGAGGAGGGCATGGCAACCCACTCCAGTATTCTTGCCTGGAGAATTCCCATGGATAAAGGCGCTTAATGGGCTATAGTCCATGGGGTTGCAAAGACACAACTGAGTGACTAAACACAGAAGTTATCTTTATCACTTTGGGAATGGAAAAGAGTTTTAAACAAAGCTAAAGTATAACAAACCCATAAAGGGAAAGGTTTAACATTTCTACTTCATTAAATTAAAGTTTAAATCATTTAAAAGCTATCATAATCTCATGATTAAAGAATCCAAATTGAAATTGCACCTCTTAGATGGGCAAAAATCCAAAAATGTTTATCTCAACAAGATGGCAAGATAAGAAGGAATATATCTTCTCTTTCACTACTGATGAGGAAGTAAATTGTTCTAGCCAACTCACTTTGTAAAGAGAATTTCACAGTATATATAAATAACTCACAGCATTTCCATTTCTGTGATTTTAGCCCTTGGTGTTGGAGAAGACTCTTGAGAGTCCCTTGGACTGCAAGGAGATCCAACCGGTCCATTCTGAAGGAGATCAACCCTGGGATTTCTTTGGAAGGAATGATGCTAAAGCTGAAACTCCAGTATTTTGGCCACCTCATGCGAAGAGTTGACTCATTGGAGAAGACTCTGATGCTGGGAGGGATTGAGGGCAGGAGGAGAAGGGGACGACAGAGGATGAGATGGCTGGATGGCATCACTGACTCGATGAATGTGAGTCTGAGTGACCTCCGAGAGCTGGTGATGGATAGGGAGGCCTGGCGTGCTGCAGTTCATGGGGTCGCAAAGAGTCGGACACGACTGAGCGACTGATCTGATCTGATCTGAATATGTATAAAATTATCTACTTTACATTTTTTACAGTAGTAGAAATAAACAAGCTGGACATCCATCCTGAGGGGACTCATCAAATGAATTAGAATACACACAAAATATGAAAAATAAGTGCAATTATAAAAGTTGGTTAAGTACTTTATGAACAAAAATAAGTAGAGTTATATATAACACTTTCTTTTCTCTCTCATTTAAGTGAATAAAAAACAAGGTGAGGAAACATTCATGAAGTATGTCCACAACTGGAAAAAAAGCACAAGAAATAAATACTATAGCCACATTGTTTTTATGTATATTAAAATATCTGGAAAAATACAAGAGAAACTGAGAGTGATTACCCTTTTGCTTTTTAATTTCTTTGAAGGTCTCCTGTCTAGCTGAGCAGTGGTTGGAAGTAAAATTTTAACTGTTTAATTTGAGTCTTTGAATTATGTGACTAGATTGCCAGTTTAAAATATAGAATTTTTAAAAATCTAAGGCTTTAAGTTCAAAACTATAATGCTTTTTAAGGCACATTAATAAAATTGGGAATATAAATCACTTTAGGTGATGTTCCTGGCAGTACATATAAATGACAAATTATTGTTACTCAGAATGTATACTGTGCTTAATCTCTCAGTTGTGTCCAACTCTTTGCAACCGCATGGACTATATATAGCCTGCCAGGCTCCTCTGTCCATGGGGATTCTCCAGGCAAGAATACTGGAGTAGGTTGCCATGCCTTCCTCCAGGGGATCTTCCCAGCCCAGGGATCAAACCCAGGTCTCCCACATTACAAATAGATTCTTTATCATTTGAGCCACCAGGGAAGCCCAAGAATACTGGAATGGGTAGCCTATCCCTTCTCCAGGGGATCTTCCTGACTCAGGAATTGAACTGGGGTCTTCTGCATTGCAGGCGGATTCTTTACCAGCTGAGCTACCTAACTGTAAATTAATTATTAGAAAAAGACCAAGTTGCACTGCAGAAATGGGCAAAAGACTTGAGCACCATTATATATTAGACTTTAATTATTAGGGGAACCTGGAAGTGTCAAATTTCTAAATAACCTTAATCCCATTAAAAATCAGAAACGTGAAAATCAACATCAAAAAGATTAAAATTTCCCACCCATCCAATTGGAAGCAAGTTCAGAGTCTGATAAAATCAAGTGTCGGTTAAAGATATGGAGCTACAGGAGCTCTTACATAACTGCTGTTGAGAGTCAAATTGGTGAAACCACCATACTTTGGGAAATAAATTCCACTCCTCAATATATCCTTGAGAAATGTGTGTGGCAGAATATATATGAACATAGCTTATAATGGCAAGACACTGGATGCAGCTATATTTTCACCAAGGGCAAAATGGATAAATGAATTGAGGTATTTTTATTTAGTGGATTTCTATTTGGCAGTAAAAATAAATGAAAAACATTTACAAGCAGCAACACAGATAAATTTCACAAATACAATGTTTAGTATTTGTCATATGAAGTATATAGTATGAAAGTGAGTCCCACCACTGTAGGATTGCGTTTAGGTAAAATTTTAAACATTCAAAAGTAAACATGGAATGTTACTCAGTCGTAAAAAAAATGAAATAATGTCATTTGCAACAACATGGATGGACCTAGAGATTATCATACTACGTGAAATAAGTCACAGAAAGACAAATATCATATGGTATCCCTTAGATATGAAATCTAGAAAATGATACCAATTATCTACAAAGCAGAAATAGACTACAGTTATAGAAAATAAACTTATGGTTACCAAAGGGGTAAGGTAGCAGAGGGAGGGACAAATTCTGAGTTTGAGATTAACAAATACACCCTACTATACATAAGGTAGATAAACAATAAAGACCAACTGTATAGCACAGGGAACTAGATTCAGTGTCTTATAATAATCTATAATGGGAATCTGATCAAGATCTATATGTACAACTAAATCACTTAGATGTACACCTGAAACTAGCAAAGCAGTGTAAATCAGCTATATTTCAATTGAAAAAAAAAATAAATGAAACACTATGGTTTTCAGCAATACATACATGTATGTGTCCAATCACTCAATTATGTCCAACTCTTTACTTCCTCATGGACTGTAGCCCACCAGGCTCCTCTGTCCATGAAATTTTCCATGCAGGAATACTGCAGTGGGTTGTCACTTCCTATTCCAGAGGATCTTCCCAACCCAAGGATCAAACTCACATCTCCCACATCTTCTGTATCGGCAGGCAGATTCGTTATCACTGAGCCACCTGGGCAGCCCTAAGTGTACAGTAAATATATAAAAATCAAAAGAAATGAAAAACAAAAAATAATTAGGATAATGGTTAGCTTTTAGGGAAGAGGAAATGAGAAGAAACATGTTTAGGAAGGGGTGGGATTAGAGTAATACAGGCAGGATTCCAAAAAGTAATTGCAGTTGAGCGACTTCACTTTCGCTTTTCACTTTCATGCATTGGAGAAGGAAATGGCAACCCACTCCAGTGTTCTTGCCTGGAGAATTCCAGGGACGGGAAAGCCTGGGGGCTGCCGTCTATGGGGTCGCACAGAGTCGGACACGACCGAAGCGCTTAGCAGCAGCAGCAGCAGCAGTCTTAAACCAATTGATGGGTACACGTTGTAGATTGTGCCGTTACTCTTTATGCATGAAACAATTGTTATAAATATTTCTATTTAAGCCATTATTTATTAAAATTACTGAATTTTCAGTTGCCCAGTCTAGCACTTTGGAATAAAACTTGTCTATGGAGAATTATTATTTTAATATAGCACATATTCTATATTTTTTATTTAATGTAGAATTCTGGAACCAGTATTCAAAACTAAAATATGATCTTTACTTTTTCTATTTCAGTATTATCTTGGTTTTAAGATTATTCTTGACTTCACAAAACCAACTGAAGAGTTTTCAATACTTTTATAGTCTGAAGCTGCTTAGGTACCCAGGCATTATCTGGGTAATTTTTGTTTGTTTTCTTTCTTTCTTTCTTTTTTAATTTGTCTATTTTAAACATTCTTTTGTTCTAAAATATAAGTAGGAGCAAAGGGATTGTCAAGTAATTTAGGAATCTTTTAATTCTGTTTTTAAAATGCAAGCATTTTCAATCACTTGTCTCCCGATTATATAAATCAATTTGCTTTTGAAAAAGAATCAGGGCATGGCATCAAACTTTAAGGTCATTTATGCATTCCATTGTTACTTAATGGACTTAGGCAAGTAATTCATGTGGATCTTTCTCAGCTATCCTCTGGAAAGAACTCAGCTCACAATTAGGGTACTCTTCGCATAGTGAATTACAGAGTAGCTTAGTTCACTTACTGAATGATCCTAGGTAATGTGAGAGAATATCTTGGTATAATGAGTTGCGTGATGATTCCCAAAGTGGTGTATCTGCATTTGGAGCCCTGTAATTCAAGTTACTGGTAAAAGGGTCTTGGAAAATGTGTTGAAATTAGTGATCTTGAGAGGAGAAGATCATCCTAGTTACTGAGGTGGACCTTAAATTCAATTAAAAGTGTCCCTATAAAAACAGAAGTACAGAAGACATAGACATAGACACACAGAACTGAAGGAGTTGTGAAGACAAGGGTAGTAATTAGAATGATGTGGCCCCAAGCTATAGAAGCCAGAATCCAATAGAAGCTGAAAAGGGCAAAGAACCAAAATCTTCCCTGGAGCCTCTAGGGAGAAAAAGGATCTGCTGACTCTTTGATGTATTATGTGACTTACAGGACTGTGGGAGAATCAAATTCTATTATTTTAAGACACTCAGTTTGTGGTAATTCATTGCAAGAGCCACAGGAAACTAATAAAGATTTCTGTACAATGAAGTGAGTTGCTCTGTAACTACTACTTAAAAATGTGGAAGTGATTTTGGATTTGGGCAATAGACAGTGACCAGATTAATTTTGAGGTGTATGCTAAAAAAAAAAAAAAATCTAGATTTTTCTTGAAAAGAATGTTGGTAGAAGAAAGGGTGCTAATACTCTGCAGGTGAGGGCTCAGGAGAAAGTGAGGAACACAATAGAGAACGCTTCTATCATCTCAAAAAATGTATATATGTTGTCAAGAACTGAATGCTGGCAAAAACATGAACACTAAACTTGCTTTAATGAAGACTTAGAAGGAAAAACATGTTTTTGGAAACTGGAGGAAAGGTAATCCTTATATTCAGTGCAGAATATAATAGAATATAGATATAGAATTCATAATATAATATAGAATTATATTATAATTCTAATATATATTATTATCTAATAATAGAATTTAGCTGTTATGTCTTGCTATTGGGTAGAAAGCAGAACTTTTAAGCAATGAACTTGAATGTTTAGCTGAAGATAATTTTTCAAATAAAGTGTTGAAGGTGTGATCTGGTTTTTAATTTCTCTTTATAGTAAAATGCAAGAGGAAAGTGATACTTGAGGGAAAAAAAATGTTGGGAGAAAAGGAGTCAAAAGAGGAACACTTGAAAAAATTTCAATAGATGCTAATACTAGGAGATTTACTGTTAAGAAAGTATACTCTGGAGAGAAGTCCAAGGGTGTACACGGACAATCTTTCACTGAAAGAATTCTGTGTGTCTTGTGGATCCACTTGGCCATCTCAGCAAAGTGAGGAATTGATGTGAGCCTCCATGACATACACAGGAGATCCATAAGGCTTTTTGACAATATTATATCAGCAGGGAAAACTTCCAGCTTGCAATGAAGGAGACAGAAAGAGCATAAAATGAGGGAAGGCTGTTGAATCTCTGAAATTCTACTGGTAGAAAATGAACTGATAGAGTTACTCAGCTGCAAACACGTGCTAGTCTTCAAGAAAAGGAAGATGACTCTGAGAACAGAGTCTTAGGCCCAGAGGATGGAGCTTTGGGAACATACAACAGATTATCAAGCAATAGAGTGTTATTCTGTTATTCCCAGCATTAAAAACTAATGGGATTTTCCCTTATGCCTTGGGATGTTACTTGGGAGTGGAGACTTAGTTCTGCTTTCCATTTTCTCTTTTGGAATAAGAACATCTATAAATTTTTATACTATGATTGTCTCATCATTGTATTTTGTTTTCTAGTTTAACAGGTTAACAGATGGAGAGAAATTTTGCCCCAGCCAGAGCCAAACCCATTTGTGATTTACATGATTAGATGATGAGATTTGGGACTATTGAGCTAATAATATTTAGATAAGATTTTAGACTTAAGAGTTGTTACTTTGGGCAATATTCTGATGAGGTGCATATATTTTGCATGCTCAACAGACGTTAATTTGGAGTGGCCAATGGGCAACCTATAGAGTTGAATGGTAGCCCTCAAAGAGATATTGCCTGAAACCTGTATATGTTGGCTTATTTGGAAGGCAGGCTTTTGCAGATGTAATTAAGCTAAGAATCTTGATATGAGAACAGCATCCTCAATTAAGCAGGTAGGCCCTAATTTCAATAACAAACATCCTTATAGATACACACAGATGAGAAGGCAAAATGAAGGAGGAGGCAGAAATTGGAATGGTATGGGCCCAAGCCAGGAAATTTGATGAATGTCAGAAGCTGGAAGAATAAGAGACAGAATTTTCCCTAGAACTTCTGGAGGAAGCATAGCTCTCTTAACATATTGACTTAAGACTTATAACTTACAGAGTTGTGAGAGAATACATCTGTGTTGTTTTAAGCCTCCAAGGTTGTAGTAATTTTTATGGAAGCTCCAAGGAACTGAGATCTTTGGAAATGCCATCAAGCCTCAGATAAGAGATCCATGGATTGCAGCCTCTCTAATGCAGTAAGCCTGGGTTTCCCAGCTACCAGTAAACAGTTATAGAAGTATTTCCAGTGCATAATAAGAAACTTCTTCATTTAACTAGTAGCTTAATTAGCTTGCCCTCAAGCATATTCAAGAAGTGAATTAAAATGTAGTTGCAGGTACTAAGAAGTAGGAAAAATTAAAATTCACCGTATTGGACTAATTTCTTCTTTAATTATTTGAATATTAATTTATGTGCATCTATATATTAGATAAAATACTTTGGCAGTTTTTCTTTTGGTACCAGAACCTATAATCAATTTTTTTCTTTTTTTAATTAAATGGAAAATAAAGATAAACTGTCTTTGTAAACTTCTAAAAGATTGTTTCTTTTATTTTTTAGCCCTAAGAAAGCTGAAATAATTTGCTGTGGGGAATCAAAATCTTTAGAAATTATTAGCTTTCATCTATAGAGACAAGCATATGGCTTACTATCCTGAAACTAGATGATTACTAATACTCTCCCAAAATTGTAGGTCATAACTTGTTAGTGAATGATGGGTTTAAATGAGGCTGTTATAGAAGAGATACAGACATTGTACGTTAGCAAATACTCAAGAAAATAACAGTAACACAGCAATAATAGTTAAAATGTTCTGGGCTGTTACACAGCTAAGCATTTCACAGTGGAGTGAAAAGTGGCTGACTGTGGTTTCTTGAGGCTTACCGCTCTCCACTATATGTCACAGCCATCTCCGTCTTGCAAGTTCTTGAGCTTAATGGGACTGACCCAGACAGTGTCTGGCTTTCTTTTATCTTCATTATCTGGCAGTACTGTTTGCCTGAAGGTGAAAAAAGAAAGTGAGTGCACAGGCAAAGATAAAACATAACATCTGAAGAGGATGAAAGTGTGGATGAAACAGACAAACTGATCATTTTACATACAATGCGATGCTCAAAATCATCCTCTAAAGTTGGTACTATTATACTTGTCACTGTGAGTAAGGCATTTTATATTTAATCCTTTTTGGTCTACAGCTTATGTTAGCACCCCTCCGCGCTGATATCCAGGACAAGGGCCTTCTTAAAGCAGCAGCTTTTGTGCGGGTACCGGATTCACTGCTCCAGTGGCGGGGCAGTCCCACTTTCTCCTTGAGTCACCTCAGAAATTATATACAAAGCAGCAGAATCCACAAACCCGAAGAAGAATGCATCCCACTCCCACCTTGTAAAAGAAGACATTTGTATCAATGTTTTAGATCTTGATTTGTGGTGGGCAATAAGTTTTAATCACAGAACATTAAGAAAGAAATTTGCTGTCTATTAAGAAACAAAATAGCTCTTCCTTTCAAGTAGGAAAATTAGGCCTGCTACTTCCATTAAGGGTAGGATTTGGGTATTTTATTGGCTTTTAGAGTCTCTTGCAGTTCTAATTCCACCATTTTATCATTCAGAGTCACTTCTATAAAGTTGAAGGTTATCACAGGAAAGTCTTTGTGATAAGCCTCTAAACCAGCCTGCCTGTGGACTACCTGCCTATAGAAGGAAACTCCCAAACTGAAAAGAAACTGTGGGGATTCCCAGAGGTGATAGGATCTGCTTGTGTGGAGCTTCTGATGTTGGCCCAAAGGTGAGACACCCAGGCTCTGCATTAGGAGCACAAAGCAGAAAGGGAGCTGAGGGGTTTTCCCCTTTTGCTCTGTACTGCTGCTGTCTTGAGACACTGTACCTCTGTTCCAGAGAAATTTTCCTGCTTGAGAGGAGTTCCAGGAGGGAAAGTGTAGATGGGCCAGAGAAGAGCTGAAAGAGATAGTGGCTGCAACGTTTCCAGAAGTGATGTAGAGCAGGGAGTCCTGGTGTGAGGGTGCTTTAGGAATGCTTTATCCTGTACATTTGCTTGTATTTTCTTTTTATTTGTATGAGCATGCTATTACACAAAAACTCTACATGTTGAAAGATGTCTAAATAAAAGATTTCTACCAACTGATTTAAAATAAATGTGGTCAAAAGCACAATGGCACCCTGCAACTTTTATCCTTTCTTTGTAATTCTTAAAACAATGGTGCACCCTTCAATCAATGATAACTTAGATTTTATTAAAACTAACTTCTCTATTTGAAGTATGTATATGTATATAAAATCTACAATAATTTGGGTTCAGTTCAGTTCAGTTCAGTCAATCAGTCATGCCCGACTCTTTGCGACCCCATGAACCACAGCACACCAGGCCTTCCTGTCCATCACCAACTCCTGGAGTTCACGAAAACTCATGTCCATTGAGTCGGTGATGCCATCCAACCATCTCATCTTCTGTTGTCCTATTCTCCTCCTGCCCTCAATCTTTCCAAATATCAGGGTCTTTTCAAATGAGTCAGCTTTTCTCAACAGGTGGCTAAAGTATGGGAGTTTCAGCTTCAACATCAATTCTTCCAATGAACACCCAGGACTGATCTCCTTTAGGATGGACTGGTTGAATCTCCTTGCAGTCCAGGGGACTCTCAAGAGTCTTCTCCAACACCACAGTTCAAAAGCATCAATTCTTCAGCACTCAAGCTTTCTTCACAGTCCAACTCTCACATCCATACATGACTACTGGAAAAGCCATAGCCTTGACTAGATGGACCTTTGTTGACAAAGTAATGTCTCTGCTTTTTAGTATGCTGTCTAGGTCTAGTCAAGGCTATGGTTTTTTCCAGTGGTCATGTATGGATGTGAGAGTTGGACTATAAAGAAAGCTGAGCACTGAAGAATTGATGCTTTTGAACTGTGGTGTTGGAGAAGACCGGGGAAGGCAATGGCACCCCACCCCAGTACTTTTGCCTGGAAAATCCCATGGACGGAGGAGCCTGGTAGGCTCCAGTCCATGGGGTCGCTAAGAGTCGTACACGACTGAGCGACTTCACTTTCACTTTTCACTTTCATGCATTGGAGAAGGCAATGGCAACCCACTCCAGTGTTCTTGCCTGGAGAATCCCAGGGACAGGGGAGCCTGGTGAGCTTCCGTCTATGGGGTCACACAGAGTCGGACACGACTGAAGTGACTTAGCAGTAGCAGTTGGAGAAGACTCTTGAGAATCCCTTGGATTGCAAGGAGATCCAACCAGTCCATCCTAAAGGAGATCAGTCCGGGGTGCTCATTGGAAGGACTGATGCTGAAGCTGAAACTCCAATACTTTGTCCACCTGATGCAAAGAACTGACTCATTGGAAAAGACCCTGATGCTGGGAAAGATTGAGGGCAGGAAGAGGAGGGGATGACAGAGGATGAGATGGCTGGATGGCATCACAGACTTGATGGACATGGGTTTGGGTGGACTCTGGGAGTTGATGATGGACAGGGAGGTCTGGCATGCTGTGGTTCATGGAGTCGCAAACAGTCGGACACAACTGAGTGACTGAACTGAACTGAACTAAGTTGGTCATAAGTTTCCTTCCAAGGAGTAAGCGTCTTTTAATTTCATGGCTGCAATCACCATCTGCAGTGATTTTGGAGCCCAAAAGATAAAGTCAGCCTCTGTTTCCCCATCTATTTACCATGAAGTGATGGGACTGGATGCCATGATCTTAGTTTTCTGGATATTGAGCTTTAAGCCAACTTTTTCACTCTTCTCTTTCATTTTCATCAAGAGATTCTATAGTTCTTCTTCACTTTCTGCCTTAAGGGTGGTGCCATCTGCATATCTGAGTAGAATATTCAGTTTTTTGCCAGCAAGTTTGAAAATTCAAATGGAATGGACTTTTTTCCAAGGATGTTTGCTAAGTTACGTCAGTCGTGTCCAACTCTGTGCGACCCCATAGACGGCAGCCCACCAGGTTCCCATTCTTGGGATTCTCTAGGCAAGAATATGGAGTGGGTTACCATTTCCTTCTCCACTGCATGAAAGTGAAAGTGAAGATGCTCAGTCGTGTCCGACTCTTTGCTACCCCATGAACTGCCGCCCACCAGGCTCCTCCATCCATGGGATTTCCCAGGTAAGAGTACTGGAGTAGGTTGAATTGACAAAATCAACTGCAGAAGTTATGGAAAATCAGAGAAGGCTCTTAAAAGAGAAACTATAAAAGAAGAAAAGAAAGCCATGTAAAAGTTTTACTTTTTAAAAAAGAACTCAGCCCAGATGATTTTTAATGCTGGCTTTTGATTCTTGCAAATTTTAAAAGAACAGATACCTCTTATGGATATTATATTGCATAGATTTAAATATAACATATGTATATGATGTTATTACACATTATATTTAAAATAATTCCTTTATTAACATTTGATTAGTAAATATTACTTTATATTATTAACATTAATTTAATTATATGAATTGTATATATATATATATATATACACGTATACATATAGAGATAGAGACAGGAAATAAAACTCCAATTTTATTATTCTACGAGGCTATAGTAACTTGGATACTAAAAATAGATGAATAGTACACAAAAACAAAATATATAGGCAAACTTTATTTCTAAAAACTTATGCAAAAATCCTAAACTAGATGTAACAATAACAACAGCAAATTAGCAACCCAGTAAAATATTCAAATGACATAAACGAAAGGATTTATCCCGGGAAATGAAAATGCCTCATCAATAGGAACTTTATTAATAAAATCCATTATCAGTCAGTCAGCTCAGTCTCTCAGTCATGTCTGACTCTTTGCAACTCCATGGACTTCAGCACATCAGGACAGCTTCTCGGTCCATCATGTCCATCGAGTTCGTGATGCCATCTAACCATCTCATCCTCTGTCATCCCCTTCTCCTCCTGCCTTCAATCTTTCCCAGCATCAGGATTTTTTCCAATGAGTTGGTTCTTCGCATCAGGTGGAAGTATTGGAGTTTTAGAGTTTCAGCTTCAGCATCAGTCCTATTAAAAGATAATAACATCTTAACATATACAAAGAAGGAAATGGATAAAATTTACCAGCTATAGCTATTGTATACACAAACTATCAAAGTGATACAAAACATAGATGCTATAAACATTTGAAGAATTAACATCAATCCTTCTCAAATTTTCCCAAAAAATTTAAGAGGAGGGAACACTCCCAAGCTCATTTTGTGAGATGAGCATTGCCCTGACACCAAGCCAGGTAAGGATAGCGTAGGGAAAGGAAACTATGGGCCAATAGAACTGATGAATACAGATGTATTCTCAACAAAAACTAGCAAACTTAACTCAGAAGCACATTAAAAGGATTATGCATCAGAATCAAGTGGGATTTGTTCCTGGGATAAAGTCTGGTTCAATATACACAAATCAGTAAATGTGATACTTCACAATAATAGAATGAAAGATAAAAATCATATAGCCATCTCAATAGATGCAGAAAAAACATTTGACAAAATGCAACATTCTTCCATGATAAAAATGATTAAAAAAAATTCTAAGTGAGTTAGATGTGGATATTTCAGCACAGTGAGGGCCATGTATGACAGGACATCTAATGACATAATACTCAGTGGTGAAAGGCTCAAAGTTTTCTTTAAAACCAGGAATAAGACAAAGTGCCCACTCTCACAACTTCTATCCAGCATAGTGCTGAAAGTCCTAGCCAGTGCAATCATGCAGAGTAAAAGAAATTAAAAGCACCCAAATCAGAAAGGAAAAAGTAAAGTTGTCTTTGTCAGCATATGATTTGGCCTTATACAGACAAAATCCTAGAAATTCCACCAAAGGGCTGTTGAAACTAATGAATGAGTTCTGTAAGATACAGGATACAAAAATCAAAATGCAAATGTACATTTTGGCTGTACACTAACAATAAACAATCTGAAAAAGGATAAAAAATTATATTACAATATCATCAAAATCAATAAAATACTTGGGTATAAATTTAACAAAGTGAAAGATTTATAAATGAAAACTTCAAGACTTTGATGACAAATAGAAGGGAAAGGTGGAAGCAGTGACAAATTGTTTCTTCTTGGACTCTAAAATTACTGCAGATGATGACTGCAGACATGAAATCAGGAGACAGTTGCTTCTTGGCAGGAAAGCTATGACAAACCTAGACAGTGTGCTGAAAAGCAGAGACATCACTCTGCTGACAAAGGCTGACAAAGGTCAAGCCTATGGTCTTCCCAGTGGTCATATACGTTTGTAAGAGCTAGACCATAAAGAAGGCAGAGTGCCAAAGAATTGATGACTTCAAATTGTGGCGCTAGAGAAGAATTCTGAGAGTCCCTTGCACATGGAGATCAAACTAGTCAATCCTAAAGGAAATCAACCCTGAATATTCATTGGAAGGACTGATACTGAAGCTGAAGCTCCAGTATTTTGGTCACCTAATGTGAACAGCTGGAGAAGGCAAAGGCACCCCACTCTAGTACTCTTGCCTGGAAAATCCCATGGATGGAGGAGCCTGGTGGGCTGCAGTCCATGGAGTCACTAGAGTCGGACACGACTGAGTGACTTCATTTTCATTTCTCACTTTCATGCATTGGAGAAGGAAATGACAACCCACTCTAGTGTTCTTGCCTGGAGAATCCTAGGGACAGGGAAGCCTGGTGGGCTGCTGTCTATGGAGTTACACAGAGTCGGACACAACTGAAGCAACTTAGCAGCAGCAGCAATGTGAACAGCTGACTCATTGAAAAAGTCCCTGATGATGGGAAAGAATGAGGGCAGAAGGAAAGCTAGTGGAGGTGATGGAATTCCAGCTAAGCTATTTCAAATCCTGAGAGATGATCCTGTGAAAGTGCTGCACTCAATATGCCAGCAAATTTGGAAAACTCAGCAGTGGCCACAGGACTGGAAAAGGTCAGTTTTCATTCTAATCCCAAAGAAAGGCAATGGCAAAGAATGCTCAAACTCCCACACAATTGCACTCATCTCATGCTAGTAATCAGATCAGATCAGATCAGTCCCTCAGTCGTGTCCGACTCTGCGACCCCATGAACCGCAGCATGCCAGGCCTCCCTGTCCATCACCAACTCCCGGAGGTCACCCAGACTCACACCGATCAAGTCAGTGATGCCATCCAGCTATCTCATCCTCTGTCGTCCCCTTCTCCCGCCCTCAATCCCCCCAGCATCAGAGTCTTCTCCAATGAGTCAACTCTTCGCATGAGGTGGCCAAAATACTGGAGTTTCAGCTTCAGCATCATTCCTTCCAAAGAAATTCCAGGATTTGATCTCCTTCAGAATGGACTGGCTGGATCTTCTTGCAGTCCAAGGGACTCTCAAGAGTCTTCTCCAACACCACAGTTCAAAAGCATCAATTCTTCGGCGCTCAGCCTTCTTCACAGTCCAGCTCTCACATCCATACATGACCACAGGAAAGACCATAGCCTTGACTAGGCGAACCTTTGTTGGTAAAGTAATGTCTCTGCTTTTGAATATGCTATCTAGGTTGGTCATAACTTTCCTTCCAAGGAGTAAGCGTCTTTTAATTTCATGGCTGCAGTCACCATCTGCAGTGATTTTGGAGCCCAGAAAAACAAAGTCTGACACTGTTTCCACTGTTTCCCCATCTATTTCCCATGCAGTGATGGGACCAGATGCCATGATTTTCATTTTCTGAATGTTGAGCTTTAAGCCAACCTTTTCACTCTCCACTTTCACTTTCATCAAGAGGCTTTTTAGCCCTTCTTCACTTTCTGCCATAAGAGTGGTGTCATCTGCATATCTGAGGTTATTGATATTTCTCCCAGCAATCTTGATTCCAACTTGTGTTTCTTCCAGTCCAGCATTTCTCATGATGTACTCTGCATATAAGTTAAATAAACATGGTGACAATATGCAGCCTTGACGTACTTCTTTTCCTATTTGGAACCAGTCTGTTGTTCCATGTCCAGTTAGTTAGAACTAACTAACTGACCTGCTTCCTGACCTGACAGATTTCTTAAGAGGCAGATCAGGTGGTCTGGGATTCCCATCTCTTTCAGAATTTTCCATAGTTTATTGTGATCCATACAGTCAAAGGCTTTGGCATAGTCAATAAAGCAGAAATAGATGTTTTTCTGGAACTCTCTTGCTTTTTCGATGATCCAGTGGATGTTGACAATTTGATCTCTGGTTCCTCTGCCTTTTCTAAAACCATGCTAGTAAAGTAATGCTCAAAATTCTCCAAGCCAGGCTTCAGCAATACGTGAACTGTGAAATTCCAGATGTTCAAGCTGGTTTTAGAAAAGGCAGAGAAACCAGAGACCAAATGCCTATCATCCACTGGATCACTGAAAAAGCAAGAGAGTTCCAGAAAAACATCTCTTTCTGCTTTATTGACTATGCCAAAACCTTTGACTGTGTGGATCACAATAAACTCTAAAATTCTGAAAGAGATGGGAATACCAGACCACCTGACCTGCCTCTTGAGAAATCTGTATGCAGGTCAGAAAGCAACAGTTGGAACTGGACATGGAACAACAGACTGGTTCAAAATAGGAAAAGGAGTACGTCAAGGCTGTATATTGTCACCCTGCTTATTTAACTTATATGCAGAGTACATCATGAGATGTGCTGGGCTGGAAGAAGCACAAGCTGGAATCAAGATTGCTGGGAGAAATATCAGTCACCTCAGATATGCAGATGACACCACCCTTATGGCAGAAAGTGAAGAGGAACTCAAAAGCCTCTTGATGAAAGGGAAAAAGGAGAGTGAAAAAGTTGGCTTAAAGCTCAACATTCAGAAAACTAAGATCATGGTATCCGGTCCCATCACTTCATGGGAAATAGATGGGGAAACAGTGGAAACAGTGTCAGACTTTATTTTTTTTGGCTCCAAAATCACTGCAGATGGTGACTGCAGCCATGAAATTAAAAGACGCTTACTCCTTGGAAGGAAAGTTATGACCAACCTAGATAGCATATTCAAAAGCAGAGACATTGCTTTGCCAACAAATGTCCATCTAGTCAAGGCTATGGTTTTACCCAGTGGTCATGTATGGATGTGAGAGCTGGACTGTGAAGAAAGCTGAGCGCCGAAGAATTGATGCTTTTGAACTGTGGTGTTGGAGAAGACTCTTGAGAGTCCCTTGGACTGCAAGGAGGTCCAACCAGTCCATCCTAAAGGAGATCAGTCCTGGGTGTTTCTTGGAGGGACTGATGCTGAGGCTGAAACTCCAATACTTTGGCCATCTGATGCAAAGAGCTGACTCATTGGAAAATACCCTGATGCTGGGAAGGATTGAGGGCAGGAGGAGAAGGGGACAACAGAGGATAAGATGGCTGGATGGCATCACCGACTTGATGGACAAGAGTTTGAGTAAGCTCTGGAAGTTGATGATGGACAGGGAGGCCTGGCGTGCTGTGATTCATGGGGTCGCAAACAGTCAGACATGACTGAGCGACTGAACTGAACTGAATGTGAACAGCTGACTCATTGGAAAAGTTCCTGATGCTGGGAAAGAATGAGGACAGAAGGTGAGATGACTGGGTAGCATCGCTGATGCAATGGACATGAACTTGGGCCAACTCCAGGAGATGGTGAAGGGTAAGGAGACCTGGTGTGCTGCAGTCCATGGGTCACAAAGAGCTGGACATGACTAAGTGACTGAACAACAACAACAATTTTGGGGGATAGTTTGAGAAAGATAAGTGTTAACTCTTCTGTAAATGTTTGATAGAATTTGTCTATGAAGCCATCTGATCCTGTATTTCTGTTTATTGTAAATCTTTTAACCACAGTTTCATTTTAAGTACTTGTGATTGATCCATTCATAGTCTTGGAACAGTCTTTGATATTTTTCAGTCTTGGAAGGCTGTACCTTTCTAAGTATTTGTTCATTTCTTCTGGATTTTCCATTTTATTGGCATATAGTTACTTGTAGTAGGCTCTTATGGTTCTTTGTATTTCTGTGATGTCAACTGTAACTTTTATTTCATTTTTGATTTTATTGGTTTGGGTCCTCTCCCCCTTTTTTTGATGAATCTGGCTAAAGATTTATTGATTTTGTTTATTTTCTCAAAGAACCAGATTTTAGTTTCATTGATCTTTTCTATCATTTTCTTCATCTCTATTTCATTTACTTCTGCTTTGATCTTTATGATTTCTTTCCCTTACTGACTAGGTTTTCTTTGCTCTTTTTTCTCTAGTTACTTTAGGTATTAAGATCAGGTTGTTTGTTCTATCTTTAACTTTTGAAGTTTAATTATAATATGTCTTAGTATGGGTCTCTTGTGGTTCTTCTTATTTGGTATTCTGTGCCTTCTGGACTTGAATGTTTATTTCCTTAGATTAGGGACATTTTCAGCCATTATTTTTTCAAATAGAGTTTCTGTCCCTTTCTCTCTCTTTTCCTTCTCAGCCCCCTATATTTTCCCAGAAGTCCCTTAAGCTTAATCCTCATTTTTTATATTATCTTTTCTTTTTTGATTGGGTGATTTTTACTACCCTGTGTTCCAGACTTCTATTCTATTCTTCTGCTTCCTGTAATCTGGTTTTGATTCCCTTTTGTGGGTTTTTCATTTCAATTATTGAGTCTTTCAGTCGTAATTTCTTATTTTTACATTCTCTGTCTCCTTGTTAAAGTTCTCATTGAATATTTATTCTTTTCCTGAGTTGAGCATCTTTCTGGTCAATGGAGAAGGCAATGGCACCCCACTTCAGTACTTTGTCTTGAAAATCCCATGGATGGAGGAGCCTAGTAGGCTGCAGTCCATGGGGTCACTAAGAGTCGGACAGGACTGAATGACTTCACTTTCACTTTTCACTTTCATGCATTGGAGAAGGCAATGGCAACCTGCCGGGGTCCAGCCCCGGTGGATCCAGGGAATTCGAAGGGGAGACGGCATCAGCATCGGTGATCAGGAAACAACAGCTTATTTAAATGTTAATTAAAGATATAAAGAGTGGTTAAATAAGGATAGCTCAGTGTGAAAATTTAGTGGAGAAAAGAGCTGAATAATTCAGCCAGAAGGTAAGAGAAAGAACCACATGGGAAGACCAAGTTTTGGTGAACAAGGCCCACACTTTATTTTCCAAAGTAGTTTTTATACCTTAAGTTATGCATAGAGGATAATGGGGGAAGGGGTAGAATCATGCAGTAAGCCAGGCTTTCTTCCTGCAAACTTATCATATGCTAAAGTTTAGGTGATTTGCATCATCTTCTGGCCCGAAGGCCTGCTAACATTTTAAGACCCTTTCTTCAGAAAACTTATTTTTCTCTAAAGGTGATTAGTCAGGCACCACCCTCCAAAAGCATTAGATATGGTTGCATTCCTATAGGGCAAAGGTGTGGTGGGCTACAACAAGAAAACGAATTAACTCAAGGGTCCAAGGTTACAAACATTAAAGCTGCTACTTACACCAATTATATTAATCATACACTGCCAGGGACACAGCAGGTAAGGGATATGGAAACTTAGCAGCAAACATTGGCCCAACAAGTGAAAAACCCTTCACCAATACAATTTCTAATCAATCTTTTAACTGCTCAAAGGAATCTGTATTTAGACAGTTTAGAACATTTCATGCCTCTCACAGTTGGGAGGCTCTGAGCAAATCACATGTGGCTGGAATAACCTATTCAGGCAGGCTAGAGGACTTCCAAAGGAGTTTGTAGGTTGAAACACTATCACACCCAGGAACTATTAACTGGAGCTGTAAGTTAACTCTTTTCTCAGAGAGAGGTAGTGGGGGACAGCCCCTCGTAAAGTCAGAGGTGTAGGTGAGAGCACAAAGCAGAAAGTAGGCAGACTCTGGTTTGGGGGGTAGATGCTCGAGAATTTCCAGGGGGACTCATGAGGCTAGATGCAGCCTTTGCGTATGCCGAGCATCCTTCCTCATGACCTTTGCTACGGGCGGAGCTCCTGCTCCCGGCAGCAACCCACTCCAGTGTTCTTGCCTGGAGAATCACAGGGACGGGGGAGCCTGGTGGCTGCCGTCTATGGGGTCACACAGAGTCAGACACGACTGAAGTGACTTAGCAGCAGCAGCAGCTGACCAATGAAGTCTTCATCTTATAAATTGCTTATATCTGTTTCATTCAGTTGTTTTGGGGGGAGTTTGATCTTGTTCTTTCATTTGAAAGGTTTTCCTTTGTTTCTTCATTTTGCTTAATTATCTGCATATATTTTTATTAGGTATATCAACTACATCTCCTGGTCTTGAAAGAATGACCTATGTAGAATGTGTCCTGTGGGGCCCAGTGACAAAATCACTCCTTGTCACCAGAGTGCTCTAAGGGTATATCCCTTGTGGGGCTGCCTGTGCCTTCCAGCTGTCCTTGAGCTTCAATTGCTACAGGCACTAGTGGGTAGAACTGGCCCCTGATGGCAGACACCCTGATGGGAAGGGCTGGTACCCAGTCTGGCTGTCCAACAGGCCTGGTTTCAGCTGCTGTAAGCAAGCTGGTATGCATTTCTAGCCTCTAATATGACTTAGAGGCTACAAAGTCTACAAAGCCTGGCTGTGTGCCCGTGTATAGAGCTTGCCTCTAGGAGAAGGAGCTGCTTTAGAGGGATGCTGGTCCTGGCTGAATCTGCCTGTTGTGTGGGAGGGGCTGGCCACCTGGAACTACTATACTACTACTAATAAGTCACTTCAGTCGTGTCTGACTCTGTGCGACCCCATAGGCGGCAGCCCACCAGGCTCCCCCGTCCCTGGGTTTCTCCAGGCAAGAACACTGGAGTGGGTTGCCATGGCCTTCTCCAATGCATGAAAGTGAAAAGTGAAAGTGAAGTCGTTCAGTTGTGTCCGATCCTCAGTGACCCCATGAACTGCAGCCTTCCAGGCTTCTCCATCCATGGGATTTTCCAGGCAAGAGTACTCTGGAGGGGAGCTGATGCTGGACAACACTGCCTGCCAGGAGCGGTATGGTTGGACCTGCTTTGGAGGGGCCCAGTGGGGAAGGTGAGTTGGACCGGGAAAGTTCTCAGGGGAACATAGGGGCAGTGCTCATGGCATTAGGTAGGTTGATTAAGAATGAAAGAAATATTACTTACCAGAGCCGAAACAACTAGATGAAGCAAGGGTAAAAAAATAAATAAACAGATGGCTCTTGATAGTACTCTATCCCCAGAGAAAGTTCTATCAGATTCCTGCCCCTCCAGTACCCACCTTAGTATAAGGCAATGTACCTCCTTCTCAAATGGCTCAGGTGCTTTGCCCTGGGAGTGAGTGAGTGTTAGTTCTATAAGAGTGGAGACTTGGTTTCCCACAGCCTTCCATCTCCCCCAGATGTAAGCCTCACTGGTTTGCAAAGCCAGACATATGGGGACTCATCTTCCCAGTGCAGGTCCCCTAGGCTAGGATCCTAACGTGGGGCTCAGATCCCTCCACTTCTCAGGGGAGCCTCTGTAATTGTGGGTTGTCACATCGAGAGCATGAATTGTGATTAGATTGCATCCTGTCCCTCCTACCTATCTCAATGTGTCTTTTCCTTTATATCCTTAGTTGTAGAAAATCTGTCCTGCTAGTCTATGTAACTGTAATTTTGGTATGTCCAAAAAAGAAGGTGATCTCAAGATTTTTCTGTTCTGTCATCCTGAATCATACTGCACAAACTGTAAATTTCTTATGGAAAGTCAACATTTTCTGTGAGAGTATGACATTTGAGTGTTACTCAAAGCAAGTTGTTAGAAAAGCAAGTAAATGTTAGCTTTTGTGGTAGGAAAGGTAGAAGGAAACAAAGAATTCAAGGGAGAAATAGCATGAGCTGTAAAGAAGTCAAGCTTTTGGAGGTGAAAAATAATAGATATATAGACAGTACAAAAAGCAGAAACATTACTTTGCTGATAAAGGTACATCTAGTCAAAGCTATGGTTTTCCAGTAGTCATGTATGGATGTGAGAGTTAGACTATAAAAAAAGCTGAGCACTGAAGAATTGTTGCTTTTGAACTGTGGTGTTGGAGAAGACTCTTGAGAGTCCCTTGGACTGCAAGGAGATCCAACCAGTCCACCCTAAAGGAAATCAGTTGTGAATATTTATTGGAAAGACTGATGCTGAAGCTGAAACTCCAATATTTTGGCCACCTGATGTGAAGAATTGATTCACTGGAAAAGACTCTGATGCTGTGAAAGATTGAAGGCAAGAGGAGAAGGGTATGACAAAGGATGAGATGGTTGGATGATATCACCGATTCAATGGACATGAGTTTGAGCAAGCTCCGGAAGCTGGTGATGGACAGGGAAGCCTGGCGTGCTGCAGTCCATGGCATCGCAGAGTCAGACACGACTGAGTGACGGAACTGAACTGATGATAGATTTTCAGAGATAGAAGGGATCTTGGTAATTGTTTGGGCACCTTTTATTCCTTAGATGAAAACATTTAGTTAAATGATTACAGTACATCTCATGATTATTCAAGAGAAGGCCCACTAGAATCTAATGAATCTTGACTTTTAATTCAAGATTATTTTTTTTCCAATTAAGGGAACTGTACAATTTTTCCCAAGGAAACACCTTTCATTGGCTACAACTTTTTTCTTTTCATCATTCGAAGCCATGTCAAAACTCTGTGTTCCATGAGATTTTGCCTCTTCTTATTCTGTCTCATTGCACTGCCTGGAGGAGATTATATTTTTCAAAGACAGACTCAGCAGCATTCTGTTATGAACTGAATGTGTCCCCTTAAAGTTGATATTTTGAAGCCCTAAATCCCAGTGTGGCTGCTTTGGGAGATGTGACCTGTAAGACAGTAATTAAGATTAATGAGGTAGTAAGAGTGGGGCCCACATTCAATGGTTTTAGTATCCTTATAAAAAGAGACACCTGAGAGCCTTCTCTCCCTGCACATGTATTGAAGAAAGGCCATGTGAGGACACAGAGAGAAGGCAGCCATCTGCATGCCAAGAAAAGACTACTTGCCAGAAACTAAATCAGCCAGAACCTTGATCTTGGACTTCCAAACTCCAGAACTGTGAGTAATAAATTTTAGTTGTTTAATCCAACAGATCTGTGGTCTTTTTTATGGTGGCTCAAACAGACTGATTTGTGTCACATCCCACAATCCTTTCTACTTTCTCATTAAAAATGGGATAGAATGATCTCCCCTGAAGCTAGACTGGCCTTAGGAACTTGCTTGTAACCAATAGAATGTGGTAGCAAGAATGCATCAGAGCCATTTGCAGTTATGTGCTATGAGATTCCTGAAGTCTGATCAGAAGAGGCCATGCATTTCAGACTCTTCCCTCTAAACACTGGCTTTCCACATGCATCCTCTTGAAGTGCTGTTTCAGAACCCAGCTTTCATGCTGTGAGGAACCCAAGCCACATCCTGAGGTTGTGTGTGGGGGCACAAATGCACAACTGAGTCCAGCCTTCAAGTCATTCCATTCTGGGTGCCAGACGGTTCCAGATGGTTCCAGCTCTCAGCCAGGCAAGCCACCCCAAGGGTTTAGATCCTCCCAGCTGAAGCCCTGGAGCCCTGAGTTCTAGAGCAATGTCCAAATTTCTGATTATAGAATGTGCAAGCATAGTAAAATGGCTGATTTAAGCCATTAATTTTGGGGTTTTTTTGGTGCATCCATGGAAAATTAGAACATGGAATTTCTTGCTGTACAATATCTTCTGTGGTAGCTGTCTAACTAGTCCTATGCATTTTACTCCTTATGACTTGTAAGATGGAGAAAGAGACAAGATGAACACGGGACAGAAATCTTCCCATAAGTAAGCTAGAGACAACTTTTGAAATAGTCCAGAATCTTTGCTACTTAACTTCATTTGCCAAACATTATACTTGATGATGAAAGATTAAAAAATGCTGATTTTAAATACAAGTGTCTCTGAGCTTCTGACATTTGGTTATTTATGTTCAAGACTAGTTTAATCATCATAGCTATATTGAAAGTTGAAACTCTCAAAATGATCAAGGTGCTCAATGCTGGGTTAAACCAGCCTGAGTGAGTCATTCTCACTAGACAGAAATCAGGGTGCCTACTAGAGAGGGAATACATAAGATAAAACTAGGGTAGATTTGGTCTCCACTTAGTTAACTAGGGATCAGAAACATTTTTGCAGCTAATTTCTTGCCTGTTAATAAGTTGATTACAGTCTGGTTAATTGCTCAGATTGAAAAGGTGGTGCTATTCATAAATACACTACTACAATAGACAAGCATCCTACATGATTGCGTTCATGAAAAATTCTACAAAATGCAAAATTCCTAGCGACTGAAAGCACTAGAGACAGTGACTGAAAGTATTAGTGTTTGCCTGGAGATGGGGAGGAGGGGTAACTACAAGGGTCAATGGATGTGTCATTATCTTGATGTGGTAATAGTTTCATAGATATACACATATGCCAAAACTTTTCCAGCTGTACACTTTAAGTGTGCTATGCTTAGTCACTCAGTCATGTCTGATTCTTTGCGACCCCGTGGATGGTAGCCCGCCAGGCTCCTCTGTCCGTGGGATTCTCCAGGCAAGAATACTTGAGTGGGTTGCCATGCCCTCCTCTAGGGGATCGTCCCAAGCCAGGGATCGAACCCAGGTCTCCCAGACTGCAGGTGGATTCTTTGCCATCTGAGCCACCAGAGAAGCCCACATTTTAAATATATGCAAGTTATTATAAGCCAGTTTTCTCTATAAAGCTGTTTTTAAAATTTCCATCATAGCCAAGATCATAGTATTGAACTTTCTGCTGGTCTTTTTTTTTTTTTTAAGAAAAGAAAGTATTGCAGAAATATCCCTCTTACTCCCTCTGCCTTTGTCATTTTCCCAAAGCAAACACTATCAGGTTGTCAATGTATTTCCCGTGAAATATTTTATACAGTATCTCTGAGTGTGTCCATTAAATTTATTTTCTTTCATGAGTTCAAAATATTTGCATAAATATTATCATATTTGGATAAATATCTATTTGTGATTATTGAAAGGGAAAAAGAAATTCTTTTCTTTTCCACCTTCCTTTCAGACATAAGTTTCCAGCCTCGGATTACTTCGCATGCACCCTTTGCTTATGATCATTATTTGTTACATGTCATATTTTCTGTTTGTTGGATTCTTTTTGTTTTTCTGTGGTATGTTCTCAATGAATTGTATTTTATGAAAGGTACTTGGATTAGAAACAAATTTTCCAATCCTTCTTTGAATGTCTAAAGGTATCTATTTAATTTTTGTATTCATGTTTGATAGATAGCTTGGCAGGGGATAGAATTTTAACTTGCAAATTATTTTCCCAAGAAAATTCAAGCATTGTTCCATCACATTCTAAAAACTGGTGATACAGATGAAAATTCTGACAAACTTGATCTTCTTTCCTTGTAGTTCACGTGCCTTTTGCTTCTAGAACCCTTTAGTGTCTTTATTTTGTTCTTAGTTTTCTGAAATTTTTTTTTCCCTCATACTTCTTAACTCTTTTGACTGGGAAATTTCAGCAAATCTTTCTTTGAATTAGTTCTATTAAATGGTTTTATTCAGGTATCATGTTTTTAATTCCATGAATTGACTCCATTTTTTTTTTCTTTTGAATAGTAGTCTATTCTTAGGTTATAGATACTCTCTAAGTCTGTCTAGAGATTTTAAGTATCTCATTTTTCCTCTGAATTATCTTCATTTCCTCTTTGTCAATTCTGTTTGTTCATCCTTCCCTGACTCTTCTGTTTTCCCTTCTTTTCTCCTTTTGAATTTTTTCCTGGAGTGTGTATTTATAAATAATTCACAGTGTTGGTTAATCAGACAGTTCACAAGAATTTACTCAATTATTCATGTATGACTTCTCCTCAGAATTTTAGGACTTCTTACAAGCTAGAGTATAGGTGAAATATGTCAACTGGAAGATTTCTTTAAGTATATAAACAATGGTGTGAAAATTGGCAAACATCCCAAAGTCACAAAGGGATCCTGTCTATTATTTGAGGAACCTTATCCTCTCCTACTCAGGTACTTCTGCCTTCATTCTGGGAATAAATATAGATTCTGGGAAAGAAAGTTGGAAAAAGCCTACCTTGACCCCTACTCTATTCTCAGCATTGCTATAAATTTATTCTGCTTTATATATATCTCAATCTCAGGAGTGTGACTCGTATAAACTGCATACATTAAAATCTGTTATTGGGTTTACTTTGAAGTGAACCTAAACTAAGTTAATCTCTTGAATTCAACACTTAATCCTAGAATCTGAGGATTTATTTTCTTTGATTCATTAACTATGTTCTTATAAAGATTTTTCTCCTAACTTTGTATTTTTACAGGAAACTAGATGTAGATTTTGGTGCTGTCAGAACCACTACTACCTATTCTGTGACATGTTTTAATGTAGACATATTTACTCAGCTTCAACTACAGTCTTCCTTCTTGAATCTTTCATGCATTAGTTCTAAACCTTCCCTCCACAGATCCAGAAAAAGTAATTCCATAATCTAATAAAGTCAATTAACTTTGATCTCTGGACAGCTCAAGATTTTGTGGAAGTTTTTCCCTCTATTTTCCAAAAATCAGCTAATGAGATGAGATACAGGATTTGATCTATCCATCTAATTAAACATTAATGATTGACTGACCCTCTACTTCATGCCAAACAGTTTAGGAGATATAAAAAATCCATAATCATAGGGCATATTATCACAAAGATTACAGTTTAATAAGAAATACACACAAACAATAATTGTGCTCTGTGAGACAAAGGCTATGAGAGAAGAGTCCAGAGTGCCATTGGGAGAATCAGTTGCTGGTAACTGTCTATAGCAACTGGGAGCATTCCTGAGAGGAAACAATCCTGTTCTGAATCTTGAAAGGTGGGAAATAGAGCTTTGCTAGTTAAAGGGACCAGGTGTTTCAAGCAGAGAGAACAGCATTTGTGAAACATTCTATTTCATCTGCTAGACCCATAATTTTCAATAAATTTTGTAACGGGAGCAGAACACTTTCTTAAACAAGAAGTTTTGTGGGATACCAAGTACGGTCTGGGACTCTAAGAGAGACATCTTTCAATTCAAGGTTTCTACTGACTCTAACATAATGCCTCTCCCCATCCCAGGCAGCCCCCCACAAGGATGACACGTGGTATGATGAGTTTACGTGATGCGGGTACTGCTCCACAAAGAAAAGCAAATCATTCCTATTACAGGCTTCTCTGGTATCTCAGACAGTAAAGACTTTGCCAGCAATTCAGGAGACCCAGGTTCAATCCCTAGGCCAGGAAGATCCCCTGGAGAAGGGAATGGCAGCCCACTCCAGTATTCTTGCCTGGAGAATCCCATGGATAGAGGAACTTGGTGGGCTATAGTCCATGAGGTTGCAAAGAGTCAGACACAACTGAGTCACTAGCACACATACACATTCTTATTACAGATTCTCATGAGATGGACCACTCTAAAATAGAAAGAATTTCAGTGGCAGGTACCAAAACGCTCCTTTGAAGGGAGGCTTTCCTTGATTAGTACCATATACAGCTAATGTGAATTAGAGAGAGAATGAGTTGGCAAGAAATAGGAAAGCAAAGATTGCTAAATTAGTCTCTTTAGGAAGATGGGGGTTTTTTTTTAATATATTTTAAATCTTATTTACTATTCTTGAGGTGATGAGGAAATAGAAATCAGAAATGGGGAGGAAACATGACTTGTTGCTCTGATGGCAAAAGTCACAGTTGGCTGAAATAGCAAAGAGACAATATTTTTAAGGAGCACAGGTGTACAATATTTAGTTTTTGGTTATTTGTAAAGCATACCGGTGCCAGCACTAGTGGCTGGAGTCTGTTCTAAAAATCAATTATTAAACTGTCAGGAATTTCACAAGCTTGTCATTAACCTTATTAACATTTATTCCAGATTAAATAACACAAATGTACAATAAGTAACACATATTAAAAACAAAGGGAACAAATACTCAAAACTGATTACCTCCTAATTATTTTGCTATATTATACATATGTACTCGTAAGTTCCCCTATACCTATGGCATAAGTAATGTGTAACACCATAAAGCCTGGAAAATCCCATGGATGGAGGAGCCTGGTGGGCTGCAGTCCATAGGGTCACTGGGAGTTGGACATGACTGAGGGACTTCACTTTCACTTTTCACTTTCATGCACTGGAGAAGGAAATGGCAACCCACTCCAGTGTTATTGCCTGGGGAATCCCAGGGACCGGGGAGCCTGGTGGGATGCCGTCTATGGGGTCACACGGAGTCGAACACGACTGACGTGACTTAGCAGCAGCAACAGCAGTGACATAATACACAGTGATCTTTTCCTGACTAAGCCAGTGATATCATGTTGGTAGCTTGAAGTATTTGCACCACAGGATTTGGCAAATGCTTCAGATCAGGATGTTTCTGTTTGAGAGCAGGTCGTTGAATTTTCACCAGAGCATCAGCCCACCAAGGGCCAGTTTGCCTGAAAGCAGTCACTCAGAGTCCTCACTCCATCACTAACCAGCGGTGTGACTTGAGCAATTACTTAGTCTTCTTCTGTCTGACTTTGCTCTTGTGGTTATTTTCAGAAGTAAATGAATCAAAATGTAATTGTTATCCATTATTGGTGTTTCGTTGTAACATTTTTTTACATAATAATATTAAAATACACGTATTCTATATAAATGTCTGGCATCTTCCTAAACCCTCAGAAGCACACACAAAATCCTGGCTTTATCCTATGCTGTGCTTAGTTGCTCAGTCATGTCCAACTCTTTGCAATCCTGTGGACAGTAGCCCACCAGGCTGCTCTGTACATGGGGATTCTCCAGGCAAGAATACTGGCGTGGGTTGCCATGCTCTCCTCCAGGGGATCTTCCTAACCCAGGGACTGAACCCAGAGCTCCCACATTGCAGGCAGATTCTTTACTGTCTGAGCCACCAGGGGAGCCCAACAATACTGGAATGGGTAGCCTATCCCTTCTCCAGGGGATCTTCCTGACCCAGGAATCAAACCAGGGTCTCTTGAATTGCAAGCAGATTCTTTACCAGCTGAGCATCCATTTACTCAGTCAGTTTTCATAGTTAAAAAACAAACTACTGTTAGCTGGGTGTAATAACCTCTATAACTAAGAAAACATTTCTCAGCTTCCTTTGGTTGTTCTGAGTAATGTCTTGAAACTCTAAGTATCATAGAACTGCTGCTTATAGTCTTCCTTAAGAGGCAACCAAGTGGCAGACTTGGCTATGCCCCTTCAACTTCTTTTTTCTTGCTTGTGGGATGTCAACATTATGGTAGGATCTGCAGCAGCCATTCTGAACTTTAAAGAATGAAGTTTCCATAATGGAGCAGCAATATGAAAGTTGCCTGGGTTTCCTCAGACTCCACAGAGCAGAGTCTCCACATCAACATTTTCCTGGGAAAGAAAACTATTAATAAGTATCTGTGTTATTAATTCCCTTCTACCTCAGAGTGTGTTCTTTGAAACAACAGTTCTTATCAGAAATTCAGAATCTCTCTCTCAAGTCATTTGGTGGTTTAGTTGCTAAGTCACGTCCAACTCTTGTGACCCCATGGACTGTGGCCTGCCAAGCTCCTCTGTCCATGAGATGAGATTCTCCACACAAGAACATTGGAGTGGGTTGCCATTTCCTTCTCCAGGGGATCTTCCCAACCCAGGAATTGAACATGGGTCACCTGTACTGCAGGAAGATTCTTTACCAACTGAGCTACAAGGGAAGCCCAAGACTGTTGACCTGCGTATTAATAAAATTCGCATTAACACGATCATGCACATTAAAGATGGGGACATGCTCAGGTAATCATGGGGTAATGGTGTTTAATTTTCACCATTCTTACTTTCAGTTGAGTCCATTCTAACTTCTTTTACCCTTATGGGATCAAATTTGTACAGAATAACCAATGGAAGGGGCAGTGTGCATACTTGGGTCCTCAGGATGAAAAGGAACAAATCATGGTGTGGTAAGGAAAACAGATGAGAGGCAGGAAACTGGAACCTGTGCCACAAGCAGAAAAAAACTCTTTGTCTGGAAAAGGGGGAATTACTGAGTTTTACCCAGATCTTGGGCTTCCCAGGTGGCTCAAGTGGCAAAGAATCCACCTGCCAATGCAGAACACACAGGCAGGAGATGCAGGTTCTATCCCTGGTTCAGGAAGATTCCCTGGAGGATGAAATGGCAGACCACTCCAGTATTCTTACCTGGGAAATGCCATGGACAGAGGAGCTTGGTGGCTACAGTCCATGGGGTCGCAACAAAGTCAGACAAGATTAAGTGACTGAGTACACACTCAGATCTTGAAATGGAGGATTACGGTCTTATCAACCAGTCTATTCCAGATGACAGTAACGATGCTGCCGTCTTGGTTGACTGTCTTGTCTTCCCCACAGTTCTTTGCTCCTCCAGCCAAAGTGCTTGTCAGTTTCATTTACTCTTTTAAATCCAAGGTTTCCTAAGACATAAAATGCCTAGGAAAGGAAAGTTCTGTGGGTTCCCACTATTGCTAAAGCTAGCTTGGGTTGTTCTTTAAAATGTGAGCTTTATTATTACTCAGGTATGCTGAGGCCAACAAATAGAAGGCGACAACTGCTGTTAAAAAGATAGTCTCTTACAGTTCTCAAGAGGTGGGTACATGCCATGCAAGGCCAAGAGAGAAGCATCAGGATCAGTCAGGAGGCAGAAGGAGAAGATATAATGTGGGCAAGAGTCTGTTATGTAATTTTCATGAGAAGGAATTGACAAACAGAGTTAGCATGATAAGCCGATTTAGGATTGGTTAGTTTGAATAATTCCAGGCTCTGGGATATAGAAAAGAGTGAAAGTGTTACCCTCTCGGCTGTGTCTGATTATTTGCAACCCCATGAACTATAGCCTGCCAAGTTCCTCTGTCCATGGAATTTTCCAGGTAAGAATACTGGAATGGGTAGCCAATCCCTTCTCCAGGAAATCTTACTGACCCAGGGATCAAACTCAGGTCTCCTGCATTGCAGGCAGATTCTTTACCATCTGAGCCACCAGGAAAGCCCAAGGCATAGAGGTTACCCCAGACTGTCTGGTACCTGGCTCAGAGAAATATAGGCCTGGAGTGTGAAAGCTTTATAGAGGAGGTGTGGGCTAAATCAGTTAGTTTGCTCATGAATGGCACGTTCTTGAGAAAACTGTTTGATATCCAGAAATTAACTAATCCAAGGAAGAGCAGTCCCACCCTGGTCTGCAAGATCCCAGTTGCCAGAATATCAAGAATAAAGAAAATGAGAAAATATAATAAATCAAGGAAGGCTTAGAGGAAATAATAATTTGGCCTCAAAGGAAGAAGATTTGGTTTAGAGATAAAGAATTTTCTCTTTTTTATTGGCGTATAACTGCTTTATAATAGTGTGTTAATGTCTACTGTACAACAAAGTCAATCAGCTATATGTATACATATATCCCCTCCTAGTTGAGCCTTCCTCCTACGCATCCCTCATCCCACCCATCTAGGTCATCACAGAGTACTGAGTTGAGTTCCTTGTGCTATCCAGCAGCTTCCCACTGGCTATTTTACACGTGCAGTGTATATATGTCAATGCTATCGTCCGAATTCTAAGTCAAGTAAAAGCACAAAAGGCTGATCTTCAGGAAAGATGACAGTGAGGATGAAGAAGACTATTCATTACAGGAGCTGTCAACTGCCTGCTAAGAGCTGCAGCAAAACTCTTGCACCCATGAGATAATGAAAGGAGGAAGGAATGGAATGGAGCCTGAGACCATCATACCATTGCTGAGTGGCTGAAATACACTTGGGATGATCTAGCTGCAGACAGCTTGCATGACATAGTGAGGTGTTATTCTTGCCTAAGGCACAGTTAGGTTGGTTCTCTGACACCTGCCCTGAAAGCTTGAAATCAGTATAATAAAAGCAGGAAACTGGGGGATAAGCAATTTGGGATTGGTAAAATTTGACCTGAATACTAAAGGATTGAGAGAAGAGCTATGATCATAATATTTTTTAAAGGTTATTGCTACAGTCATGCATAAGATGGACTAGAGAGGAAATAGAACAAAGGAAATATATATATATATATATATATATAGAGAGAGAGAGAGAGAGAGAGAGAGAGAGAGAGAAAGCGAGAAGCAAAAGAATTTAGACAGTGAAAAGAAAAAAAGAAAAATAAGGAAGTCTGAGAAAGTTTCACAGCAGGGCTTCTGAGGTGGCTCAATGTTAAAGAATCTGCCTGCCAATGAAGGAGACACAGAGATGCAGGTTCGATCCCTGGGTCAGGAAGATCCCCTGGGGCAGGATATGACAACCCAGTCCAGTATTCTTGCCTGAAAAATCCCACAGACAGAGGAGCCTCAGAGGCTACAGTCTATGGGGTTGCAAAGAGTCAGACATGACTGAGTGCACACACACAAACACACACACACACACACACACACACACACATGACCACTGAAGTTGGTGACCCTGGATAAGAAAGGAAGTTATTTTGAGTCCCTGTGAGCAGGACAGCACTGGAGCCTCAAAAGGAGAATCATCAGTAGAACAGACTCGGGAGCAAAACCAACACAGTCAAGCTTAAGACCAAGCCCAGGCCTCCAGGGAAGCCCACAAGCTCCTAGTTGCATATCACATGCCATAAAAAAACATGAAAGTCTTTACACCTGATAAAAAGAAAAGTGATATTTTTGACCTTTGAAAACAAATATACTCTTGGAATAAGTGAAGATTGTTCATTAATTGAGCACTGATTCTCTGGCTTCCCAGAGTGGGGATTACATCATCTCATTTTTCTTACCATAACCATGTACAACTATTGTGACTGTTTTATTCACATTTTAATTATGAAGAAAAATTTAGGCTCAAAAAATCAAAATCCTTATAGTCACACAGCTGTAAGTGGAGGAGCTGGTAGCAAAGCAACTCAGTAGCCATGAAAGTACACATTTACTGAAATGACAAGCACGCATGATATTTTAAGAGGATCTGAAAGTCTCTTTTTAATCTGGCTTCAAAATCTCCACCTACCGTTTCAATGGTCTTAAAGCACCTCCTGAATTAGCCAGCGACTCATTTTACTCCAGAATTTATAAATAGCACTGACAATTTTTTACCAGGATGAAATATAGAACAGAACAGATAATCTCTATAAACACAGGGCTTAAACTTTTTTTTTATCTTTATGGCAGGATCTGGATCAATTTAGGGTCCTGCATTTCAGAGAAGAGTTGGGACAGAATGCAGGGGAGAGTCAGTGGGAGTTTGTGCAAGATGGTTGAGAGAGATAGGGTTGTTTACAGGCAGGATGGAGCATCCATTTATTTATTTACCGTCTGTAGCCTTAAACATTACAGACAGAGATATGAACCAACCCACACAGAGTCATCAGGTTGGGGAGGCTGGTTAACAGCATGCCAAGCAGCTCAGGGCACCCGTCTGTCTAGACTGGGAGTCCTCTATCACCCAGGCCAACACCATTGCGTTTTCTCTCTGTGGATCTGTGTGGCAGAGGATGAGGACGCTGGCACCCGCTTCATCAAGATAACTCTCTTTTAAGGCTTGCTCTAGGTAAGCAGCTCACCTGGCTAGTCAAGATCAGGCAATCCTCTTTGTTCTCCCTGTGGTGCAAGGGACCTTTTGCCTGGGCAGAAAGCACTGTTTTCATTGTGCATTATGCATGAGCCCTTGCTCAAGTATCAGCCTGCGGTGAGACACACAGGCGAACACATCCAAAGGCATCCTGTGATCCACACCCTCTGAGCACTGGCTTTGGCAACCAAGAGCACTAAACACTGAGTGAAAACAGAAGGCAAACCGTCCTTTTATAAGGAAATATGAATCAAAGGTCCGATTTCAGAATATAAAGTGGGTGACTCTGGGTATAGATTTTAAAATAACAGCCTGCAAACAGCTCTCCAAGGTCATTGACTTAAACTTTGCCTTGCTCCTTGACTTTGTAATGCTCTCATTCCTGAAGCTGCCCCTAGACCCACCTCCCTCACTCCCTCTATCCCTGGTAGGATGCCCCAGACCTTCCCAGGGCTGGCTCCTGCCATTCCTACAGTGGCCCCAGCCGAACCACAGCACATGACATTGCCTGATGCTTTTGGCCGTGAAGGCCATACAAAAATTTTCTCAAACCACTACAGGACCTGTGTTTTCCAGAACCCAGAGGAGTTTTCTGTTGCATGACCCAGATGGTTCTTGCTATCTCCTACTCGGCTTGTGGGTCAGCTTCTGCCTGGTTTAATATATCTTAGTAAGAGCTTAATTCCCAGGTACCTGTTATCTGATCTGCCAATTTTAGCCCTGCATTTTCTGGGTCAGTTGGATAATGGACCTCTTTTACTGGTTGATCATTACCACTTTGCTTTTGAGGGGCTATTATTAGTTTCCTCGGACTGCCATAACAAAGTACCACAGACTAGGTGGCTTAAAGCATCAGAAATTTATTGTCTCCCAGTTCTGGAGGCCAGAAGTCTCAAATAAGACTGTCAGTGGGCAACGTGCCTTCATAAGACCCTAGGGGAGAGTTCTTCCGCCTCCCAGCTTCTGGGGAGCTTGGATGTTCCTTGATTTGTGACAGCATCACTTCAATCTCTGCTTGTTTTTACAAGGCCATCTTTTTCCTATGTGTCTGTGTTTTCAAATCATATGTATATGTGTGTGTATACATGTGTATTTGTATAGGCATGAATAGGTATATATGTGAATGGGTCTATGTGCATATGTATGTATGTATTTTATGTATAGGTATGTGTGTTTCTGTGCATTGTGTGTTCAATCATAACTCTAAGTTAGAGCACAGGGTGAAGACTAGGACAAAGGAAAGCTGAACCACAAGACAGTATCCCTTGTGGCCTGCCTGGAGGAGGGCAACCCCAGCTGTAGAACACCTGGCCTCTTGTAAAGCAAAATAATGAGATAAATTATTTTAGGTGGGACTTGGAAATCCCATGGCCTGGTATGGAAGGAGGAGACTGAGATGCCCAGGGAGTTTGGAGCCTCAAGGGGCCTAAAAGAAAGGTGGCCACTGGATTTCCCATTAGTGGTCCAGCTGGAAACTTTGAGAACAGAGACATGGAGTCTCCATCCTAAGTGATGTTTGTTTAAGTGGTATGGATGGTACTGGTACCAGTGGAGAAATCAGGTCACTGTGCCTTCTGGGAGAGTGGCCTGATAGAATACAGGCTGCCTCTTTAGAATGTGAAATTTGAGATAAATAATTAATTGATTAGTATGAAGTATGTCCCAAGCATTATGAGACATAACTGTACTAAGATATTGTTCAGTGCCTATCTGAAATTTATAATTAACTGGGCATCCTGTACCTGTATTTGCTAAATCTGGCCATCTTATTTGTGAGGACCCTCAAGGCATAAAGAGACAGCCTGTCAGGACGGACTTATTCTATAATCATGCCCCTACCCCCAGGGTCCATGGAGACCACCAAGATGGGGTGGGAAACAATTACATTGGATTCTCCAGATATCTGATGTTTTAATATATTTAGTACTAACAGGATAAGAATGAAAAAGGGAAAGAAAATGAACCTCACCTGCTATCAGGCATTCACTAAGGGAGGCATGGACCATCCATGGAGTCTTTGCTCAGGGGAATTCTAAGTACATGTGAGGAAATGGGCACCTGGTGGGTAGGTATAGGGATTAAGTAATTTGTCAGTAATTAATAAGTGAAGTGAAGGGACCATTAGTAAGTGAAGGCAAGGAAGGGCCTGAGGTGTCTTTCCTACACCCAACTTTACCTACCTGTGTATCACTTTTCTCCTGGAGTCACATCAGCGCCATCTGTTTGCGCATCCTCCAAGTTTGCCCAGGTTCAAGATCAGCCTGGTTCCTAGCTCCTGCCTTGCTCTTCCACCCATCAGTGGATCAACACCACGGTCATAAACAGAATGCACAGTCTCTGCCTTCACTGGGAGAGGAATACACGTGGGGTGGGATGCACTAATAGGAAAATGCAGACTTACTTGATGGGAACGTGGCAATTAACTTTAGTGGGGTGGGACAGTAAAATGAAAGGATTTTTTTCAAGACTCGATATTTAAGCTGAACAGCAAAATTAGTAAGAGTTACAAAAGCCTGGTGGGAGAGGTATGGGGGAGTTCTAGCTGTAGGGAACAGCAGGTACAAATGCCTGGAGGTGGGGAAGTCATGCTGTATTCCAAGAGCAAGAAGACTACCACCATAACTTAGAGGAGGAGTAGGGGATGGGTTGGGATGAGGCTGAGCAAAAGATGAAGGCTCAAGACTGAAGTTGCTGAAGCCCAGATTTATCCAACTGGAAACATGTCCTGCAGTTCCTCTGGTTAGTCCTTCTGGAGCCTCTGCATTTGCACAGCCCCCAGCTGCCCAGTGTCATTCTCCAGGGCCATTTGCTAGAGTCTCCATACAGTGACCTCTGATGGGAGGGGCACAATGCTCCCAAATTGTCTGGGGCTCCTGGCTATGGCCTTGTGACAGGATCCCCTTGTCATTCCCTGCTGTTCTGTCCTGCCTCAGCAGGCAGGTTTCTATCTCACCTGGCCCATTGTCTCCCTTAGGTTCCAATATGACCTCATTTCCTGCCTCATATCTTCTGCCTATGTCTGCCTCCCCACCCTACCCCTCAAAGGCATGTCCAAGACCCACGGAATAGCTATTGATTTTGTATGTTTCAGGACAGAGAAAGAGAGAAATGTAAAGGAAAAACTGTCTTGTTCCATGTGATTCCTGGCAAAGCAGTCTTTCTAAAGTGGGAAGAAGGGACCTCTGTTCACCTGCGCACCTTTGGAAAGACATTGCTCTGATAGCCAGTAGCAGGATTGCTACTGCTATCCCAGCAATGCTATTCCCTGCTTATGTGACTTTCTACCATTATTTGGCTTCTCTGTGACTCATTTCCTCACCTGTAAGATGAGGTCAACCACAGTGCCCCTTTGAAGATTAAGAGCAGTGACTCTTAGAAACCCTCATCACAGTCCTCGCCTGTGGTCTTCACTCTCAGACAATGAGTAGAAATAGTGGGACTCCCACCAGCCCCAAGCCTTGAGTAATGATGGGAGAGGTATAGTTGGAACTGAAACATTTCAAACTTACTCTGCTCATCAGAAAGTAATTTGCATCTTCTGGCAGAAATCTGGAGGGTGGGAAAGGACAGAGGGAGGCTGGGTCTTACAGAGAAGAGCACGAGGTGAGAAATGTCTTTCAAGTTTAAGAAAATAAGAAAGTTGAAGAGACATTGGAGGTGTGAAAACTCACCCCTCAATTGAAAAAAACTATAAGCATTGCAAAACTATGAAGAAACGCAATGACTTAGTGACTGAACAACAACAACAAGTGAAGGAACGCAACGCAGCAAGTAGGTTAAATTCGAAGTCACCATTAGTCAGTCCTGACATTGCAGGCAGAGGTTAAACCCTTGCCCTCGATGCCTTCCCCGTGACAAATACTGATATGTGGGTGGGTCTCAAACTGTCCGTGCCCTTTTGTTTCCGTGATTCATGTCCAAAGGGGCCCTTCTTCCTTAGGGAACACTGTCTATTGTTCACTTATGTGTGGAAAAGGGGGAAGGCAACAGATCAATTTACCATGGCTTTATCCTGCTGCATTTTTCTAGAGGTAGAATGTCCAGGCTGTACTGAAGATGCAACTGTTGAGACATATTCTATGGCAACACTTTAGCTGAGCACTTAGGGATAAAAAGACAGGTAAGAACATCTATGTGGCCCTCATGCAGTTTCCAGTGTAGTGGAGGAGGCAAACTTATAAACTTACCAGGGAGAAAACTACCCAGGAATTAATAAGAATGAGATGTGTGCAGAAAGTTTGCTTGCCTGCCTTTTGCTTGCCCACCTTGCCCACCTCCCACAGCAGCAGAAGTTGAAGCAGGTAACCCTGATAAGGAAAGGTAAATGTTGTATCGGTTGGAACAAATGTTTGACTCTGTAACACCACTGAGTCCAGTGCAGAGTCGGGGGCAGGAGATTGTGTGCAGACAGTGATACATCCTTCTCCCTCCTGGTTGCAGCAGGACAAAGTGCACAGCAATGTCTGCCTGGAGAGAAAGAGAAAAGACAGGGAGGGCAGGCCAGGTGGGCCCTGCAAACTGAGATGGGGCCACAGGTCATGTTAGGGAAAGAAACCATATGGACTCATGCATCTTTAGAAAGATCCTGTCTACAGTGGTAACATTGAATAATTTTTAAAAATCATCTAAGACATCTCTCATCTGGAAAAAAAATTCAGAACTTGGGAAAGGTGAAGGAACTAAACACTTTGATGAGGAAAGGTACAGGCACAGTGGGAATGCCAGAGGCAGACAAAGGTGGTGGTACCCACAATGAACAAGATGGTTGAATGGGATGTAGTTGTGGCCTCAAGTGGGTTAACCCACTTATGGACAAATTGTATCCTCCCCAAATTCATACGTTGAAGTTTGAATCTCCATTACATCAGAATATGACAGTATTTGGAAATAAGATCTTTACTGAGGCAATTAAGCTAAAATGAAGTCATTAGAGTTGGCCCTAATCCAACCTGACTGGTATCCTTAGAAGAGGAGCAGAGCAGAACACAGATATTCACAGACAGAAGACCGTGAGAGGACACGGGGAGGAGATAGTCGTATGCAAACCAAGGAGAGAGGTTTCTTGATCTCAGACTTTCAACCTCTAGAACTGTGAGGACATGCATTTCCTTTACTTAAGCTCCCAGGTATTTTATTACAGCCAGCCCTAGCTCACCTGGTGGCTCAGAGGGTAAAGCATCTGCCTGCAATGCGGGAGACCTGGGTTCGATCCCAGGGTGAACATCCCCTGGAGAAGGAAATGGCAACCCACTCCAGTACCCTTGCCTGGAGAATCCCATAGATGGAGAAATCTGGTGAGCTACAGTCCATGGAGTCGCAAAGAGTCAGACACGACTGAGTGACTTCAGTTTCTCTTTCTTTTCTGCTCACCTAGACTTTCTCCCCACTTGTGTCAAAGGCCAGCATGACCACAAGCTGAGTTCATAAAGATGTATTTTTTAAATTTTTATTTTGGCTCAGAATATCATTATTTTTATTTGACTAGTAAAACAGTTGTTTTATCTTTTGTTGCCTAACCAATTTATTTCTGATTAAATAAAAGTAAGTAAATATAAACTCTCAGAATATATTCTCCAGATAAATTAAATAACAAAATTCTCCTAAGGATAGGAGGAGAAATAGAAGCTGGTAAAATTCACTATCCTTTGAAGACATCACCTTGAACAGATCAAGCTCTCTTAATGATTATAATCTCTTCTCCAACACAATTTAACTTACTCTGTTGGTTTTATTAATTATACTTTACTCTTACAAATAGATTGCCCAGTCTCCAGTTTCACTCATTCCTTTTCATTTCTCCAGCCACAGAAAAGAATGACCTAATGGAAATGTGCTTGTGTATTGAGTTTTGGTATTGGTACATTAGAAAATTTTGCCATCTCCCAGTTTCTCTGCTTTGTGATATCTTTCAAAATGCTTTTGAGAAACTGTACTGCCAGTGTTGTATGGCTTTCTTCCCTGGTTTCAAAATAAATTTATTTGACTTCTACTTCTAGGAAGATGTAGTAGCTGTATGTTTCCCTATTCCTCCCACTGCTGCTACTGCTGCTAAGTCGCTTCAGTTGTGTCCGACTCTGTGTGACCCCATAGATGGCAGCCCACCAGGCTCCCCTGTCCCTGGGATTCTCCAAGCAAGAACACTGGAGTGGGTTGCCATTTCCTTCTCCAATGCATGAAAGCGAAAAGTGAAAGTGAAGTCGCTCAGTCGTGTCTTGACTCTTAGCGACCCCATGGACTGCAGCCCACCAGGCTCCTCCATCCATGGGATTTTCCAAGCAAGAGTACTGGAGTGGGGTGCCATTGCCTTCTCCCACTAGTTACAACTTAAAACCATAGACATTATATAGACAACAACCAAAGAAGATTCTCAAAGGTGGGGAGCAGAAGGAAGGCCAGCTAAGAACCCTGGGAAAAGCGGATCACATGGCAGTAGTTTTTGGGTTTTCTTTTTGCCTCATACAATCCCAACTTGAAGCTGAGTAACATATAGACAAAAATATCTCAGCAAAATCATTCTGTCTCTAGCCAGAGGACAAGAGTACCCATGCTAGCAAGACAGAAACTTTCAGATGATAAATGCTCTCCTCCTAACCAAATCCCACTGAGAACTGTGGACTAACCCTCATCCATGCCAGCAAAACCCAAGTTGGAAACCTTGACTTCCATCCCCTCCAGGCAATAATGCATGCATGTTCTGTTTCTCAGTTGTGTCCAGCTCTTTGCGAGCCCCTGGACTGTAGCCAGCCCAGCTTCTCTGTACATGAGATTTTCCAAACAAGAATACTGGAGTGGGTTGCCAGTTCTTTCTCCAGAGGATCTTCTTGACCCTGGGATCAAACCAGTGTCTCCTGAGTCTTCTGCATTTGCATGAGTCTTTACGGCTGAGCTTAAAGAGGCATCATAAAAAGCCCTCGCATTTCCCAAACCGAGCAGCATCACAGAAAGCCAACTAAAATAGAACTTTAACTTCAAATTCTCATAGTACAATCTCCATATTTCCAGATTTCAATAAAAATAACTCATCAAAGACTTAAAACTAAATGGAAAAAATACAATAGATCCCATCACCAAGTTGGCCAATGTGCTAGAATTCTTTTGGACAACTTTACATAAAACATGAAACTTCACTAAATTCTTACACCTCATATAAAAAAACTCAAAATGGTTTATGAATACAAAACCTAAAATTTCTACCAAAAAAAAAAAAAAAAGGAAAAAATATCTTCAGGATCTAAGGCTTGGCAAAAATTTCTTAGACGTTACACAGAAGCATGATGCAAAAAGGAACAATTTTTGACTTGGATTTCAAAGTCAAATGACTCTCTAAAGAGGGTAAGAAGACAAATTACAGATTGGAAGAAAATATTTGCAAACATCATATCTGAAAAAGGGCTAATATCTAGCATATATAAGATCAGATCAGATCAGATCAGATCAGTCGCTCAGTCGTGTCCGACTCTTTGCGACCCCATGAACCGCAGCACGCCAGGCCTCCCTGTCCATCACCAGCTCCCGGAGGTCACTCAGACTCGCATCCATCGAGTCAGTGATGCCATCCAGCCATCTCATCCTCTGTCGTCCCCTTCTCTTCCTGCCCTCAATCCCTCCCAGCATCAGAGTCTTCTCCAATGAGTCAACTCTTCGCATGAGGTGGCCAAAATACTGGAGTTTCAGCTTTAGCATCATTCCTTCCAAAGAAATTCCAGGATTGATCTCCTTCAGAATGGACTGGTTGGATCTTCTTGCAGTCCAAGGGACTCTCAAGAGTCTTCTCCAACACCACAGTTCAAAAGCATCAATTCTTCAGCGCTCAGCCTTCTTCACAGTCCAGCTCTCACATCCATACATGACCACAGGAAAGACCATAGCCTTGATTAGGCGAACCTTTGTTGGTAAAGTAATGTCTCTGCTTTTGAATTTGCTATCTAGGTTGGTCATAACTTTCCTTCCAAGGAGTAAGCGTCTTTTAATTTCATGACTGCAGTCACCATCTGCAGTGATTTTGGAGCCCAGAAAAACAAAGTCTGACACTGTTTCCACTGTTTCCCCATCTATTTCCCATGTAGTGATGGGACCAGATGCCATGATCTTCGTTTTCTGAATGTTGAGCTTTAAGCCAACCTTTTCACTCTCCACTTTCACTTTCATCAAGAGGCTTTTTAGCCCCTCTTCACTTTCTGCCATAAGAGTGGTGTCATCTGCATATCTGAGGTGATTGATATTTCTCCCAGCAATCTTGATTCCTTTTTTTTTTTTCTTTCTTTCTTTTTTTTTTTTGTTTTTTTTGTATATAAAAAAAAAAAAAATAAAGACAATATGCAGCTTGGGCCTTTTTTTTTTTTTTTTTTTTTTTTTTTTTTTTTTGTTTGTCCATTTATTTTTTTTTCTTCTTGTCCCTCATAAGAATTTAGAAAGAGGAAAAGAGGGTGGGTTTGTTTTTCCTTTTTTTTTATATTTTTTACTTTTTTTTTTTGTTCCAAACAGACAGAGGGGTTGGAATTAATAAAAAAGAAAAAAAAGATTTTTTTGTAGATCTTTTTTTTTTTTTCTTCTTCCGGGGGGTGGTGGAAATGTTTTCTGGGTTTTCTCCTTTTTTTAAAACCAGCTTGAAAAACAGGAAGTTCAAGGTTCAAAAAATGGTGAAACCTGGCTTGGAGAATTTTGAGCATTACTTACTAGCGTGTGAGATGAGTGCAATTGTGCGGTAGTTTGAGCACTCCTTGGCATTGCCTTTCTTTGGGATTGGGATGAAAACTGACCTTTTCCAATCTTGTGGCCACTGCTGAGTTTTCCAAATTTGCTGGCATATTGAGTGTAGCACTTTCACAGCATCATCATTCAGGACTTGGAATAGCTCCACTGGAATTCCATCACCTCCACTAGCTTTGTTCGTAGTGATGCTTTCTAAGGCCCATTTGACTTCACATTCCAAGATGTCTGGCTCTGGGTGGGTGGCTAAATCATGATAATATTATGATTTTTTTGCTTTTTTTTTTTTTTTTTTTTTTTTTTTTTTTTTTCTTTTTTTTTTATTTTTTTTTTTTTTTTTTTGTTTCCCCCCTCTCTTTTTTTTTTTTTTCCTCTTTTTTTCATATAATTTTTTTTTGTTTTTTTTTTTTTTTTTTAGTTGTTCTTTTTTTTTCTTTTTTTTTTTTTTTTTTTTTTTTTTTTTTCTTTTTCCTTGAAAAATTCTTTCTTATCTCTTCTTTCTCTTCTTTGGAACTCTGCATTTAGATGTTTATATCTTTCCTTTTCTCCTTTGCTTTTCGCTTCTCTTCTTTTCACAGCTATTTGTAAGGCCTCCCCAGACAGCCATTTTGCTCTTTTGCATTTCTTTTCCATGGGGATGGTCTTGATCCCTGTCTCCTGTACAACGTCACGAACCTCATTCCATAGTTCATCAGGCACTCTATCTATCAGATCTAGGCCCTTAAATCTATTTCTCACTTCCACTGTATAATCATAAGGGATTTGATTTAGGTCATACCTGAATGGTCTAGTGGTTTTCCCTACTTTCTTCAATTTCAGTCTGAATTTGGCAATAAGGAGTTCATGGTCCGAGCCACAGTCAGCTCCTGGTCTTGTTTTTGCTGATTGTATAGAGCTTCTCCATCTTTGGCTGCAAAGAATATAATCGATCTGATTTCGGTGTTGACCATCTGGTGATGTCCATGTATAGAGTCTTCTCTTGTGTTGTTGGAAGAGAGTATTTGCTATGACCAGTGCATTTTCTTGGCAAAACTCTATTAGTCTTTGCCCTTCTTCATTCCGTATTCCAAGGCCAAATTTGCCTGTTACTCCAGGTGTTTCTTGACTTCCTACTTTTGCATTCCAGTCCCCTATAATGAAAAGGACATCTTTTTTGGGTGTTAGTTCTAAAAGGTCTTGTAGGTCTTCATAGAACCGTTCAACTTCAGCTTCTTCAGCGTTACTGGTTGGGGCATAGCCCGCTACCGGCGCACAATTTAAGAGCGCCCCGCCGGCTGCGTCGCGCACTAAGAGCGCGGCCGAGAGGAGCTACCCCACAACCGAGGAAGGACGGCGGTGAGGGCCAGCGCACTAAGCACGGCGGAGAAGAGCTACCCCACGACCGAGGTCAGGAAGGGCGGCGGTGAGGAGAGACCCCCTCGTCCAAGGTAAGGTGCGATGGCTGTGCTTTGCTGGCCGGGAGCAGCCAGGAGCAGCCGGGATGAGATACCCCAAGCCCAAGGTAAGACAAACCCAAGTAAGACAGTAGGTCTTGAAAGAGGGCATCAGAGGGCAAATACACTAAAACCATTCTCACAGAAAACTAGTCAATCTAATCACACAAGGACCACACCCTCGTCTAACTCAATGAAATTAAGCCCTGCCCGAGGGGCAACCTGGGATGGGCGGGTCATGGTGGAGAGAGATGACAGGGTGTGGTCTGCTGGAGAAGGGAATGGCAAACCACTTCAGTATTCTTGCCTTGAGAACCCCATGAACAGTATGAAAAGAAAAAATGATAGGATACTGAAAGAGAAACTCCCCAGGTCAGTAGGGGCCCAGTATGCTACTGGAGATCAGTGGAGAAATAACTACAGAAAGAATGAAGGGATGGAGCCAAAACAAAAAGAATACCCAGCTGTGGATGTGTCTGGTGACAGAAGCAAAGTCCGATGCTGTAAATAGCAATATTGCATAGGAACCTGGAATGTCAGGTCCATGAATCAAGGCAAATTGGAAGTGGTCAAACAAGAGATGGCCAGAGTGAATGTCGACATTCTAGGAATTAGAGAACTAAAATGGACTGGAATGGGTGAATTTAACTCAGATGACCATTATATCTACTACTGTGGGCAGGAATCCCTCAGAAGAAATGGAGTGGCCATCATGGTCAACAAAAGAGTCCGAAATGCAGTACTTGGATGCAATCTCAAAAACGACAGAATGATCTCTGTTCGTTTCCAAGGCAAACCATTCAATGTCACAGTAATCCAAATCTATGCCCCAACCAGTAACGCCGAAGAAGCATATATAAAGAACTCTGAAAACTGAACAGTTGAAAAATTCTCAGAAAAAAATGGGCAAAAGAAAAAAAGAAACATTTTGCCACAAAGGGTATGTGAATGGCAAATAAGCAAATAAGCATACAAAAAGATGTTCAACGTTGCTTTCAGGGAAATGTACATTAAAATTACAATAATATATCACTATATGATCATCTATGTGAAAACCTTTGACTGTGTGGATCACAGTAAACTGTGGAAAATTCTGAAAGAGATGGGAATACCAGACCACCTGACATGCCTCTTGAGAAACCTGTATGCAGGTCAGGAAGCCACAGTTAGAACTGGACATGGAACAACAGACTGGTTCCAAATAGGTAAAGGAGTATGTCAAGGCTGTATATTGTCACCCTGCTTATTTAACTTATATGCAGAGTACATCATGAGAAACGCTGGACTGGAAGAAGCACAAGCTGGAATCAAGATTGCTGGGAGAAATACCAGTCACCTCAGATATGTAGATGACATCACCCTTATGGCAGAAAGTGAAGAACTAAAGAGTCTCTTGATGAAAGTGAAAGAGGAGAGTAAAAAAGTTGGCTTAAAGCTCAACATTCAGAAAACTAAGATCATGGCATCTGGTCCCATCACTTCAAGGGAAATAGATGGGGAAACAGTTGAAACAGTGTCAGACTTTGTTTTTTTGGGCTCCAAAATCATTGCAGATGGTGACTGCAGCCATGAAATTAAAAGACGCTTACTCCTTGAAAGGAAAGTTATGACCTACCTAGATAGCATATTAAAAAGCAGAGACATTACTTTGCCAACAAAGGTTCGTCTAGTCAAGGCCATGGTTTTTTCCAGTGGTCATGTTTGGGTGTGAGAGTTGGACTGTGAAGAAAGCTGAGCACTGAAGAATTAATGCTTTTGAACTGTGGTGTTGGAGAAGACTCTTGAGAGTCCCTTGGACTGCAAGGAGATCCAACCAGTCCATGCTAAAGGAGATCAGTCCTGGGTGTTCATTGGAAGGACTGATGCTGAAGTTGAAACTCCAATACTTTGTTGTTGTTTTTTTAATTTTATTTTATTTTATTTAACTTTACAATATTGTATTGGTTTTACCATATATCAAGATGAATCTGCCACAGGTATACATGTGTTCCCCATCCTGAACCCTTCTCCCTCCTCCCTCCCCATACTATCCCTCTGGGTCGTCCCAGTGCACCAGCCCCAAGCATCCAGTATCGTGCATCAAACCTGAACTGGTGACTCGTTTCATATATGATATTATACAAACTCCAATACTTTGGACACCTGATGCGAACAGCTGACTCATTGGAAAAGACCCTGATGCTGGGAAGGATTGGGGGCAGGAGGAGAAGGGGACAACAGAGAATGAGATGGCTGGATGGCATCACCGACTCGACAGACATGAGTTTGAGTGAACTCCCGGGAGTTGGTGATGGACAGGGAGGCCCGGCCTGCTGTGATTCATGGGGTCACAAAGAGTCAGACACGACTGATTGAACTGAACCGAACTAATATGACCATCAGAATGACTAAAGTTTTTTTTTTTTTTTAATGGTGACATTACTGAATATAGGTGAGAATGCAATGAAACTGGATCACTCATACATTGGAACATAAAATAGAACAGCCACTCTAAAAAACCTTTTGGCAGTTTCCTTAAAAAAAAAAAAAAAACTCTTAACTATCATATGACCCAGAAATTATACTTCTGTGAGTTTATCCCAAGAATTGACGACTTAAGTTCAACAAAAGTACTTAAACCATGTGAGTGCTCATTCAGGTATTTTTTTATTTTAATTTATTTTTAATTATAGGATAATTGCTTTACACTATTGTGTTGGTTTCTGCATACATCAACATGAATCAGCTATAGGTATAAATATATCTTCTTCTTGAACCTCTTTCCCACTTCCCATCTCATCCCACCCCTCTAGACTGTCACAGAGCCCCAGTTTGAGCTCCCTAAGCCATACAGCAAATTCACACTGGCCATCTATTTTACATACGGTAGTGTATATATTTCCGAGCTACTCTCTCCATTCATCCCACCCTCTCTTTCCCCTGCCCTGGCTGTCCTCCTCCGCCACTGTGTCCACAACTCTGTTCATTCAGTTTTACCTGTAATAGTCAAAAACTGGAAATAACTCTGATATCCAATAATGGATGAATGGTTAAACATACTATGATCCTTCCATACCATGGATCACTACTCAGCAACAAAAAGGAGGGGATTATTGATACAGCATCAAACTGGATGAATCTCCAGGAAAGATGAGTGAGAAAAGATTGAAGTCATAGTCCTTGTAAAGCCCCATCTAACATGTGGCATTCTATCACTTTGGCTATCCTATCTGTTAGTGAAAGCAAAAGTGATAGTCGGTCAGTTTTGTCCGACTCTTTGCGACCTCATGGGTTGTAGCCCCCAGTTCCTCTTATGCATGGAATTCTCCAGGCGAGAATACTGAAGTGGGTTGCCATCCACTTCTCCAGGGCATCTTCCCAACCTGAGATCGAACCTGGGTCTCCTGCACTGCAGGCAGATTCTTTACCTTCTGAGCCATTCTCTTGGTTAGAAGTAAATCATTAGGTCCAGCCCACCTTCAGCAGGAGGGTTTTTCACAGGCATATGAGTTCCAGGAGCCAAGATCATTTCAGGTTACCTTGGAGGCTATCCACCAAAGCAGGTAATAACCCTCTCCTGCTTGGAGAGGGAAATGGAAACCCACTCCAGTATTCTTGCCTGGAGAATTCCATGGACAGAGGAGCCTGGCAGACTGGCTCCTCTTTGTGTCCACGTGTCCATGGGTCACAAAGAGTTGGGCAGCCCTCCCCTGCTTAGGCAAGTCAAAGGATCTCAGCACTCCTGGTGGAATTAATGTGGCATTTGGGGGAGAGAGGGCCTGTCTTGAGATGCCTTAAGTTGACCTAGAAAGATCATTTGTAAAAGGTCCAGCTTGCTGAAGGCAAGAGTTAGCAAGTACAGTGGACACCTGGCAAACCAGAGCCTGGGGGGAGCAGCTGCCAGGCGAGGAGAGGCACCGCCCCACCTTGAAAACCACAGCTGTGGAGCCCAGCAGTGAAATAGCACTGGGAGAACCACAGAAAATGGCCCTGGGGACAATCTCAACCATACCACCTCAGCAGATGGAGAATGAATCCACACATCAGCCTGCATTTTCTTTCCTTTCTCCCCTTCCCCAGGCTCACCCTGGAGGGGCCAAAACTGTTTACCAACTGAGCTATCAGGGAAGCCCAAAGTTGACTGGAGGAAAGAGAAAAATAAGAGGAAGGGAGGGGAGCAAAAGATATACAGTTCCTTCTGCAAGCATCTGGCCCACAGTGCCAGGTGGGCCAATGAAGGTGGAGGTGGTGACTGATTCCAGTTTAGGAGTGGGCAGTTCAGGTGTGAAGGAGACACTGAGACAGTGCATGATGCCACCCACCCTAGGATCATCCATTAGGTGAAAGGGAACAGAGAGGTCAGGGGACTAGCTGGTTCCTCCAAGAATAGAGAAAATCTATCCCCCTGGTATAAATTTCTTAGGGGCCACAGAAAATGAACACAAAGTGGATTGTGATCATATCTTTTAGGAAAAGTGTGTGCAACGTCCCAGTTATGGTAAGAAAAAGCCTGTCCCTGCTCAACCATGCTTACCCACTGGGAACTGATAGATACGAAAGAACAATTTCTGTTGCATAAATGTAAGCCACAGCTATCCCTTAGATCTCCCTTAAATCTCTAGCAACCCTTTCTTTTAACATTGTATCCAGGTCACAAGTTCATTTGCACTGTGTGTTTCACGTTTGTACAGTTTGGTGGTGTGTTGACAGATATACCCACCAGAGCATGTGAAGGGGTCCTTCTGCAGCCGTCAAAGCACTGCTGTGACCAACCAAGAGTGAGAATGGGGTATAACAGCCTCCCTGGAGGGATGCCTTTCTGTAGAAACCTCTGGGATTCCAGGGGGGCCACTTCAGCTTGACATCTCTCATTTACTCTCCAGAAAAACCCCTAATCCTCTGAAATCATGGTCCTTCAACTGTGAGTCACAGCCTTAGTGAACATGGCTGCTGGCTGGAGAAGAGCATGCCCTTGGAGAAGCTGTAAGGCTTCACATAAACTGAATTCATGGGTGACTGTCTAATATTAAGTGACATCTGGTTTCAGAAATGGCCAAGCTAGCCACCTCTCTTAGGGTTTTTTATAAACAGAGAATTGAAGACTTTGGATCCAGATAAACCATAAAATCTGGGTTTTGCCACTTACTGGTCCCAGTTCCTCCAGCAGATGACTCAGTCTTGCAGCCTCGATTTTTCTGGATTTAAAACTGGAGGTGAAACAGAAACCCCTCCATAGAGGTCTTGTTGCGGGGTAAGTGAGGTGACATAGGGAAAGTACTCAGCCTGTGCCTGGCTTATGGTAGCTGCTGCCTCTTAACTAAAAACCCAGGATAGGCAAGCCAGGCTCTGTTGGCCATGCTACCCAGTCACTGAACATAAAAAAGGGGATGCCTCTATCCAGGAACTGATACTAAAGGTGACATCTCTTCTCTACTCACTCACCTCTGTTCCCATTTCTTGAACCTTTTCCCTTGAAGAAATCCTGGGCCACCTTGGAAACCAGAGATGCCAGCTCCTGGTAGAGACAAAAGCCTGCATTTGTCCCTGCTCTCTGTAGAGAGGACTTTGCCCTGGTCAGGTCTGGGCTCACTCAGGAGGACCATGCTGATAGGAAACTAGATCTATCCCTACCCACTGCCTCTCCTCCAACCGTTAAATAAGGTAGCCCCTACATTCACAGGGCAGTTCCTTGTCAGAAAAGAAGGAAGCCAAGTCCCAAGGCATTTTACAGCTGCTAAAACTCACTGTGAGCCTTTATTTTCAAGGATGTCGAGTAGCATCCTTCTTCATCTTGATGTTGATGGGCAGATTGTAAAAAGGACCATAGGGTCTGCTGAAATACACAGCCCTGTATCATATCCTTTTCATGCATGAGAGCTGGACCTAGTCACTTTCTTCTACAAAGAGATGGGATGTCACTTCCACGGTGAAGGTACAAAAGACCCCGTGTTCTATCTCCCACACATTCTCTTGCATTTTGCTTACTCAATCTGCAGGAAGCCAGCTACTCAGATGTGTTTTGCCTCTTGAGAGGCCTCTTGGCAAAGAACTGACAGCTCCAGCCGGGGAAGAACAAAGGGCTTCAACTCAACATGTACAAAGCCCAGAATCTTACTCAGAACTATGGGAGTGAGCTTGGAAGAAGAGACTCCCCTTTCCCTCTAGTTCTGAGAGAACTGAAGATCCTTCAACACCCAGACTGCAGCTTCTGAGACCTTTAGCCAGAACACTGAATACTAAAGAGTTGCCAGTTCAAAGTCATTGAGATCTGTTAGGCGGAAACAAACTAAAACCGCTGTTAGATTTTAAACAATCCTGTAAATGAGAATGAAAGAATAAATGGAGGAGGTTTCTGCTGCTGCTGCTGCTAAGTCGCTTCAGTCGTGTCCAACTCTGTGCGACGCCAGAGACGGCAGCCCACCAGGCTCTCCTGTCCCTGGGATACTCCAGTGTTTTTGTTTTTGCCTGGAGAATCCCAGGGACAGGGGAGCCTGGTGGGCTGCCGTCTCTGGGGTCGCACAGAGTTGGACACGACTGAAGCGACTTAGCAGCAGCAGCAGAAACCTCCTCCATTTATTCTTTCATTCTCATTTAAATACTCTCATTAACATCAATAAATAGCTCATGAGAAACAGGCATGCAATTTTAACGCCTACACACCAATCTTGAGTGAGTGCCTGACAATGTACCTCGGTTTCAAAATACCACTTGCATTTCATTCACAGTCCATGCTGCATCCTACTGCTTCTTTAATCTACTTTTCTGCCTTTTTTTTTTTTTAACAGGGTTAGTCGACTTCACTTTCACTTTTCACTTTCATGCACTGGAGAAGGAAATGGCAACCCACTCCAGTGTTCTTGCCTAGAGAATCCCAGGGACGGGGGAGCCTGGTGGGCTGCCGTCTATGGGGTCGCACAGAGTCGGACACGACTGAAGCGACTTAGCAGCAGCAGCAGCAGTCTTTTGAAAAGGAAATATTGAGTGGTGACTCTTACAAAACTGCCGCGCATCAGTGAATTAGAACTAGATGTGTGGTTCCAGTGCTGATTTGTTTACGTGCTTGTACCCACAGGACACTGTACAGTTTCTGGGTGAATCACCCCATTGCCTTTCTCCAAGGCTTTGGGGGTTGATTAAAATTATCCTCTGCCTTCAGGCACACAGCAGAAGGAGGCCGTTTTTTCTGGGAACAAGTCATAGTTTTTCTTTCATTGTCTTCCCAGACTTAGGTGCTCCAATTTTTCCTTTTCATGAGGTTTTTATCCCATTATTTGCTGTCATTTCTGTCACTTCCTCCTTGTTGTCACAGCACAAATGGAAGCTCACCAGTCACCAGGGATCTTTTTGTGTCTCCTGTCACCTGGGGGTCTGCACCTAACAGACTTTAAAAGATTAATTTTCTGTTTTCAGTCACAAAGGAGGACAAGAGAGTGCTTAGTCACCCTGCAAACTGGGGTCCAAAGATTATTTTTACAGACACTTTGCTTTTTTTATTTGTGATAAAATATGCATGACATAAAATTTACCATTTTAACCTTTTTCAAGTGTACAGTTCGGTGGAACCATCAACCACTATCCACTGTCTATCTTCAGAACTTTTTCATCTTCCCAAACTGAAACTCTGTCCCCAGTAAACGCTAACTCCTGCTGTTAGCCCCTGGCACCCAACACTCTACTTTATGAACTTGACTACTCTGGGTCCCTGACACAGCTGGAATTATGCAGTCCTTCTGTGGTTGGCTTAGCTCACTTAGCATAATGTTCTCAGGGTTCATCCATGTTGTAGCACGTATCATTTTTGTTATGGTTATATCTTGGCTATAGATGTGTGTGTATATATATATATATATATAATGTATATATATACATTTCAGGTAATGTATTTTGCCATTTTACCCAAAACATTTAGCTTCAGGTGGACTTGTGCGTTTTGCTGCAATGTATATCATTACGTGTATTCTATTAGACTGGATGTCCTGTCTCTTTTGAGGCAGTGTTCCCTGACCACCACAGTTTCAAGACTGACTCTTAGCATGTACTATATTTTGTTTATTCATCCATTGATGGACATTTAGGCCATTTCAACTTTTTGGCTACTGTAAATGATGCTGCTATGAATATAGGTTATTTTCACAGATGTCTCGGCCTCATTGCTGACTAAGGATAATAGTAACAAGACAGAGACCATGTGGGAGACGGGCCTAATTTGACTTTTTCCCCTTTTTTCCTTCTTTCCTTCTATCATCCAGTATGATTCAAGTAACTGAGCTGGGCACCAGGGGTGCCAGGCATAAACATGGCAGTACCCCGTTTCATACACTCCCAGACAGGGAGGAGAACTCCATACATGCTCTTTGGGGCTGGTGAACCTGTGGAGTAAGGTCAAGCCCTACAGAAAAGATATAGCCTAGCTCAGGATCGATCAGAAAGGCTTGGCCCAGTACCCTGACAGACAGATTTAGAACAAATGTAAGGCAGAGAACAAGAGTAGCATTGGCATGGTACAACTTGTCCTGAGTGGCTGAAGTGCCAGGAAGGTACATGGAAAGCCTGATCTCGTTAGAAAGCGAGATTGAAGCCCATGAAGAATGAACTTGTGTATCTTCAAAAAAGCAACCCACTAAACACAATCAAATCATTGAAGTATGTTTTACTTTATTGCAAACTTATTTTGGGGTAAATGTTGAAACCCTAAAGATAATAGAGAAGCTGCTATGTTATCACAGCACAGTTAAGTTCTAAAAAGTCATCGTAACATAGACAACAAATGAGATGTGGTACCTGGGTTGGGATCCTGGAACTGGAAGAAGATGTTAATTTTAAAAACTGGTGAAATCCAAATAAAATCCACAGTCCACTTAATAGTAACATACCAATGTCAATTTCTTAGTTTTGATAAGTAAGCTGTGATATGAAATAGATTAGTGATGAGGGGAACTCAGTGAAGGGTATATGAGAACACTGTTTTTGTAACTTTTCTCTTATATGTAAATATGTTTCAAAATAAATTTTATTAAAATTTTAAAGTCCCAGAAGTCTATAATCCTATCTTTGAATTGAATCTCTTTTCCTTTTTCCTATGTTTTGCTCTAATTTATAGTAGATATTCATTTTTATATCTGTAAAGAAAGTTACTAGATAGACATACTATAATTGGCAGTTTTAGTTAACATTGCTCACACTTATGTTTCTCCATTTTGTTTCAGTCTCTATTTTTTGTCTCTTTCCCTTACCCTTTTAAAACCATCACAGAACCAGTATTACATACTTTTCAGTATGCTCTATACCTCATATATTAATTCAAATGTGTAAACACATGTACATCAATGGCAAATGTATGTCTTTGTTGAGTTTTATAGAAAAGGAATCACAAGGTAGATGATTGATTGATTAAAAGACAATCTGTACACCTTCTTTCTTTACTTCACAACATAAACATCCTACAATTCAAGAGATATAGGTCTAATTAAAAATGTTAAATGACCAAATAACATTTCAGGATAATGTATTTTGCCATTTTATCCAAACATTTTGCTTTGGGTGGACTTGTGCGTTTTGCTACAATATATATCACTATATGTGTTGTATTGGACTGGATGTCCTGCCTTTTATCCCTGACTACCACATTTTCAACACTGACTATTAGAATCCACCCTAGGCTGCAGCCAAGGCCTGACCTTTTCTCTCTGGTACATTCCCTGTGTGGCTTAGGTCTCCCAAGACTGGGCAGGATGGAGGATGAGTGGAGAAGGCAATAACTTTTCTTATTTTTATCTCACTGGTGACGTTTCAGTTGGACATTGGTGCCACTTAGGTGACATTAAGTATAGTCACATGGCTCTGCAACCATCAGCAATATCCATCTGTAGAACACTTTCATTTTTTCAATCTGAAACTCTGTATCTATTAAGCAACAACTTTCCATTCCCCATTCTCCAGACTTGGCACCCACCTTTCTTCTCACTGTCTGTTTGTTTGATTTGAATCTTTGTTGTTGGGAGCTCCGGCGGGTTCTCAGAAGATGGCCCTATGCCCCTAAGACCCTAATAGCGTCAAGGACTCCGTAGGGCTGCCCCTGACTGTTGGGCACCCTCTCTCAGGATGCCTCCCAAAGGCACATCCATGATTTCTGTCTGCTCTCAGGAGTCATACCCCTCAGCCTCCCCTGAGAGCATTCTGCCCTCAGAATACTCCTAGCTAGTTTCTGACACAGAGATTTCACCAGCTCAGGAGTGCATACACCCTGTTTTCCAGGGATTCTCTTAAATATCCCTCAGTTGTCAGGTGCTGGGGAAAACAGTCCATGCAAAGGCAAGGCACTCTGCAGCTTCTCTAAAGAGACTTTCCCTTACCTTTCTTATCACACAGCCCTCCCTTCCGGGTCCATCTGAGGACACAGAACAGGTTCTGCTGCCTCCTTGGCAAGTGTTCCCAGAAAGTCTGTTCTCTCTTAGAAGGCGTGGGCCCTTTGTTCTCTTGCAGCCTGATATTGGAGGAGTCCCCATGACAGTCTGCTGCACAAGGGCACACTTTACCACTTTCCATTATGTATATAAAATGAAGATTCCAAGAGTCAAGACAGAGGGTGGAGGTACACAGTAGGGAGGTGACATACTCTCTCTTTGGCCAAATTTTACTCAGTGTTCTTGGAGCTCTTTTTTTTTTTTTTTTTTAAATAATTTATTTAATTGGAGACTAACTACTTTACAATATTCTGGTGGTTTTGACCATACATCGACATGAACCAGCCACAGGTATACTTGTGTCCCCCTATCCTGAATCCCCCCTGCACCTCCTTCCCCACCCCATTTCTCTTTTTAAGCTAAGCCTCTACTTGGGTACTCTGCATTGTCCCACTTTAGGAAGAATCCTTGGAAGTCTGTTTAGTCACCCCTTTCCACATTGTTCACATCTGATCACCCTCAATGTCTGACTAGGTCCCTCATCCTCCACTACCTCCCGCCTCCTACCCCATGGTGATGTCCGATCACCCTGGCCTTCCTTCATCAAGAATCCTGTTAGGATGGGTTAGCCAGAATCCCTCCTCATCCCTAATGGTCCTCATAGTGACTTTTCATCCACTGACCCCATCCTCCTCCTTGACCATGAATTCCCACTTGTTCACACCATATTCAGAGTGGACCCTGATCTCTCTCCCATTGTAGGAGGCCTTTCCTTGAATAAAAGTGGCCTTACAGTTCTTTAGCAAATGTCAGTAAGATTTTACTTTTTAATTGAAATATAGCTGACATACAGTTTTACATGAGTCTCAGATATACTACAAGACGATTTGACATTTGCACAGGTTATGAAGTGATCACCACTGTGCATCTAGTAACCGTCTGTCTCCATACAAAGTTACTATGTTACTGACCATATTTCTCATGCTATACAGTATATCCCCATGACTCATTTATTGTAATAACTAGAAATGTGTACCTCTTAATCTTCTTCACCTATTTTGCCCAAACCCTCTCATCAGATCAGATCAGATCAGTCGCTCAGTCATGTCCGACTCTTTGCGAGCCCATGAATCGCAGCACGCCAGGCCTCCCTGTCCATCACCAACTCCCGGAGGTCACTCAGACTCATGTCCATCGAGTCAGTGATGCCATCCAGCCATCTCATCCTCTGTCGTCCCCTTCTCCTCCTGCCCTCAATCCCTCCCAGCATCAGAGTCTTTTCCAATGAGTCAACTCTTAGCATGAGGTGGCCAAAATACTGGAGTTTCAGCTTCGGCATCATTCCTTCCAAAGAAATCCAGGGCTGATCTCCTTCAGAATGGACTGGTTAGATCTCCTTGCAGTCCAGGGGACTCTCAAGAGTCTTCTCCAACACCACAGTTCAAAAGTATCAATTCTTTGGCGCTCAGCCTTCTTCACAGTCCAACTCTCACATCCATACATGACCACAGGAAAGACCATAGCCTTGACTAGACGAACCTTTGTTGGCAAAGTAATGTCTCTGCTTTTGAATATGCAATCTAGCTTGGTCATAACGTTCCTTCCAAGGAGTAAGCATCTTTTAATTTCATGGCTGCAGTCACCATCTGTAGTGATTTTGGAGCCAAAAAAAATAAAGTCTGACACTGTTTCCACTCTTTCCCCATCTATTTCCCATGAAGTAATGGGACCAGATGCCATGATCTTCGTTTTCTGAATGTTGAGCTTTAAGCCAACCTTTTCACTCTCCACTTTCACTTTCATCAAGAGGCTTTGTAGTTCCTCTTCACTTTCTGCCATAAGGGTGGTGTCATCGGCATATCTGAGCTTATTGATATTTCTCCCGGCAATCTTGATTCCAGCTTGTGTTTCTTCCAGTCCAGCGTTTCTCATGATGTACTCTGCATATAAGTTCAATAAGCAAGGTGACAATATACAGCCTTGACATACTCCTTTTCCTATTTGGAACCAGTCTGTTGTTCCATGTCCAGTTCTAACTGTTGCTTCCTGACCTGCATACAAATTTCTCAAGAGGCAGGTCAGGTGGTCTGGTATTCCCATGTCTTTCAGAATTTTCCACAGTTTATTGTGATCCACACAGTCAGGATGCTGCAATTGTTATACCTTCTTGTTGAACTGATTCCTTTATCATTGTGTAACGTACTTCTTTGTCTTGTTATTGCCTTTGTGTTAAAGCCTACTTTTCTTGGTATAAGTATTGCTACCCAACTTTATTTTCATTTCCATTTGTACTGAATATTTTTTCACAGCTTTTCACTTTCAGTCTATGTGTGTCTTTAGGAGTAAAGTAAGTCTGATCTAGGCAGCATGTATATGAGTCAGGTTTTTGTATTCATGTGGGCCACTCTATGTCTTTTGATTGGAGCATTTAGCCCATTTATGAGTAGTTATTGATCTATATGTTCTTTTCACATCTTATTCATTGCTTTCTGGTTGTTTTTATAGATTTTCTTTTGCTTTCTTCCCTTGTGATTTGATTTCTATCTTTAGTGTTGTGTTTGGATTCATTTTCTTGTGTGTGTGTGTGTGTGTGTATCTACTATAAAGGGTTTTGGTTTGTTATTACCATAAGGTCCCTATCTTATCTATTTATCTATCTGATTATAGTAAGTTAATAATCTTTTAAGTATGAATAGATTCTAACAACCTTGAAGTTTTACTTCTCCCCCTTGTTTAATGTTTTTAACATCATGTTTTATATTATTTTGCTTTGTGTATCCCTTAACTACTTGTTATGGATATAGATATTACTACTTTGTCTTTTAACCTTTCTATTAGCTTTATATGTGGCTGACCTACTACATTGGCTGTGTGTGTGTCTTTATCAATGATGCTTTTTCTTTCATAATTTTCATATTTCTAGATGTGGTACTTACTTTTCTGCTTAGAGAAGCTCCTTTGACATTTCTTGTGAAGTCAGTTTACTATTCTAAACTCTTTGAGCTTTTACTTCTCTTTAAAAATACTTTCCTTCAAATATGAATGATAACCTTTCCAGGTAGAATGTTTTTGGTTGCAATCTTACCACTTTTACTGACTTGCAAATTTTCTACTCAAAAGTCATCTGATGGTCTAATGGGAGTTCCTTTGTATGCGGATATGCATATTTCTTTTCTATCAATGCTTTTTAAGAGTATCTGTTAATCTTTATTTAATTTCTTTCATTTTAATCATAATTTTTCTTGATGGATCTCTTTGTTTCATCTTGTTCAGGACTTTCTGTGTTTCCTAGATCTTGATGTATGTGTTCTTTCAGAGGTCAGTAAAGTTTTCTAATTTTCTATTATTTCTTCAAATATCCTTTCTGCCCCCTTCTCATTCTCTTCTCCTTCTGGTACCCCTATAATGTGAATGTTAGAATGCTTGATGTTGTCTCAGAGGTCCCTTTAAAAAGTCCCTTAAAAGCTCTTTTTTAAAAAAAAAAAAAAAAACTATTTTCATTTTTTTAAATTCTTTTCTTCTTCTGTTCAGTTTTAGTGATTTCCACTACTTGCTCTTCTAGTTCACAGATCTGTTCTTCTGTATTATCTAATTTTTTCTATATATGCATATCCTTTCATAACAAAGTCACTTTAGCTGTAAACAAAGAAAGGAAGACAAGAAGAATTTAACACATGATACTTCCACAACTTTGGGTCAAATCAGGCATACGTGAAGCTTTAAAACATATATTGTTTGTATACAGGCTATAACTACCCACTTTGATTATGCACATCTTCTAAAACATAATTATCAAAGAGTGCATGCAAAGTTAGAGAAAAAAATATCAGAAAAATTTTGTCTTAAAATTTTGATAAAGTCTTTTAAGAAAGTCTCGCATTGACTCTCAAACCATTGATTTTTATATCAGAATATCAGTTTGCCACTTTAACTTTCACCATACATAAAAAATGATCAAAATTTTATTGATTGGCCTATAGTAATGTGACTGTTTATACTTACATTAAGCAGACTCTTTTACCAAGTTCTTTATATTCAAATTACCATTTGTCTTATGTCAAATTCTTTCAAAAGTTAGAAGCAACAGAAATGTTATTAGAAATAATGCATTTGAGTATGTAACTGCTTTCTATCAACAAAGAACATTTTAAAATAAATTAACTGAAAAATTACTATCTAATTTACTGTTTTCCCTTCTAGTATATTTTTATTTCAGTTATTGTATTCTTCAGCTCTGTTTAGTTCTTCTTTATATTTTCTGTTAAAATTCTCAGTTTGTTCTTTATTCTCCTGAGTAGCTCACTGAGCATATTCATGGCAATTACCTTGAACTCTTTCAGGTAGATGGCTTATCTCCATTTCATTTAGTTTAGTTTTGTTTTTTTCTGGGGTTTTGTATTATTCCTTTGTTTATTATTGTTTTGTATTATTTGTTTTGTATTATTCCTTTGTTTATTATTGTTTTGTATTATTCCTTTGTTTATTATTGTCTCTGTTTATTATTATGTACTAGGTATGTCAGTTACACTTCCTGATCTCAGAGAAGTAATCTTATGTAAGAAACATTCTACAAGACCCAGAAGCACACTCCTCTCTATTCCTCAGAGCTATAATCTCTAGAAGTGTCAGCTGTGTGGGCCATAACTACTGTGAGTGCATTGGTGGGCATGGCTGCGCTGACTGAGTTGGCTGCCAGGCCCTGTCTCATGTAGTGGCTGCTGGCTCAGTGGTGAGTGGGGCCAAGTTGTGGTGCTGCTGACTGCATGACCTGGTGTGTCCTGGGATGTGTACCAGTACACTGGTGGTCAAGACTGACTCCTGTTGTTTCCTATGCAAATTGTGGGTTCCCTGGACTGGTGCCAGTTAGCTGCTGGTAAGGGTTGGGTCCCAGGGCGGCTGATGTGGGGCCTAGGGCTGGTTCCAGTCCACTGATGGGAGGGACTGGGTCCCAGCTTGGCAGGCAATGGGGCCAAAGGGAGTTTGGGTCTGGTGCTGGCCTGACAGCAGACAGGTAAGTCCTTGGCCCTTATAGGCTATAAGAAGGACTTCAAAATGGTGCTTACCAGTACCAGTGTCCCTGTGGTAGAAGAAGCTCCACCAAATGGAGCATCTGTGTCCTCAAGGGGAGTCCCAGTTGCCGCCTTTCTCTTCAGGAGGCTCTCTAAGACCAACAAGTGGATTTGATTCAGGCTCCTTTCAAATTACTGCCTTTATGCTGGTTCTCAGAGTTTGTGAGATAGTCTGTGAACTTTTCAAAGGCACAGTCTCTGTTTCCTATAGCCCTCCAACTCTCCCATACTCAAGCTCTGGTTGCCTTCAAAGCTAGACATTCTGGGGGCCTCTCTTCCTGGTATAGGACTCCTGGGCTGGAATGCCCAATGTGGGACTCAGATCCTTTACTCCTTAGGGAAAACCTCCACGATTGTGATTATTCTCCCATTTATGGGTCACCTACCCAACTACATGGGTTTTGATTATACCATATCTCTGCCTCTCCTACCTATCCCATTGATATGGAAAATCTTTTATGCTAGTCTTCAGATTGCTCCCATTGATGGCTGCTCTGTAAACAGCTATATTTGTGATGTGTCCGTGGGAGAAGGTAAGCTCAGGGTTTCCTTACTCTGCTATCTTGGCCATACCTCCAGAAATAGTATTTTGTGTAACAATGCTCCAGATGTGTCTTCTCTTACATTTGGTAGATTTCCAGGGTGGGTTTCAGGGTGACCAGGAATTGCAAGCAGAACAGGCAGGACAGTGGCCAGGAGGCTGTTGCAAATGTCCAGGACCTGCGGGAATAGCACAGCCATATTCCAAAAGATCGGTGTTTAATTTTTAAGTTATACTACACTTCTTTCAGAATAATTTTATCTAGCAATCTTGGGAAATGCTAGATACGAGGGCATGAAAAGTAAAGTCACTGCCTGCCCTGGAAGAGATAGATATATAGGGCAATATTGGCCTTGTTTTTTGGATCAAATTTATCACAGGCAGCATCACTACAGAATGTTCAGTGCATGCATGCTCTGTTGCTCAGTAGTGTCTGACACTTTGTGACCCCACAGACTGTAGCCCATCAGGCTCCACTGTCCATTAGCTATTCCAGGCAAGAATACTGGAGTGGGTTGCCCTTCCCTTCTCCATGGGATCTTTCTGACCCAGGGATTAAACCCACATCTCCTGTGTCTCTGCACTGGTGGTCAGATTTTTTTACCACTGACACATTTAGAAAGCCTGGAGAATGTTCAGTGCTAAGCCCCAATTCTGGAGATGCTTCTAAAGACCAGAATTTGGGCATGGATGGGTTTGCCGAAATGATTATCCTGAGCTCCTTTCAAGCACTAAGTTGGCAAGAAGGGTGGGTTAAGGCAGGTGTTTTAACTGAGAGGTGATAAATGTCATTGAGGAAAAACATGTGAGCTGCACAGGCCCCTGAATGCACCAATTATCTGCTGAAGGCTGCTGCTGTGCTGACACCTGGAATCTCACACACCTGACAGACCATCTCTACTGTAAGACACACCCACTGAGATGTGAGCTCAGCAGTCACTCAACAGCCATCGTAAACTTCTAAGTAATCTTTCAAAAAAAAATCTCTCTAGTTAAATAATCTTTACCCTTATATGAAAGTTAAAAAAAAAGAAATGGAGTGTGTACACACATGTATGTGTGTTTGTGTATTTGCGTGCAGATCTATCATCACTGATATTTATGCTGCAACACATAATGCAGAGTACAAACCACTATATGATCATGGTAATGCTGCTACTGACAGAAATAAACTTCATCACAAAAGACAGCATATAGGCACTTGCCTAACCGATCCCCACTGTGATATTGACTCTTCAGTTGTATTGCCTCCGCAAAACTGACTTATGAAATGTAGTCATACTTTGTATATTCCTATTATTAATATCCTACATGGTCAGATTATATATATAAACATGTAGGAATAGAAGCACTTCATTTGTTGTTGTTCAATCGCTCAGTTGTATCCAACTCTTTATGACCTCATGTACTGTGGCACACCAGTGTTCCCTGTCCTTCACTATCTCCCAGAGTTTGCTAAAACTCATGGCCATTGAGTCGATGATGCCTTCCAACCATCTCATCCTTTGTCACTCTCTTCTCCTCTTGCCCTCAATCTTTCCCAGCATCAGGGTCTTTTCCAATGAGTCGGCTCTTTGCATCAGGTAGCCAAAGTATTGGAGCTTTAGCAACAGTCCTTTCATTGAATATTCATGATTGATTTCCTTTAGGATTAACAGATTTGAACTTCCTGGAGTACAAGGGACTTTCAAGAGTCTTCTCCAGCACCACAGTTTGAAAGCATCAATTTTTGGTACTCAGCCTTTCTACAGCCCAACTCTCACATCTGTACATGACTACTGGAAAAAACCATAGTTTTTAAGATATGGACTTTGTTGGCAAAGTGATGACTCTACTTTTAAATACACTGTTTAGGTTTGTCATAGCTTTCCTTCCAAGGAGAAAATGTCTTTTTATATTGTGGTGAAGTCACCTTCCATAGTGATTTTGGAGCCCAAGAAAATAAAATCTATCACTGTTTCCACTTTTCCCCTTCTGTTTCCCATGAAGTGATGGGACTAGATGCCATGATCTTAGTTTTTTAAATGTTGAATTTTGAGCCAGCTTTTTTGGTTTCCTCTTTCACCTTCACCAAGAGGCTCTTTGTTTTCAACCATTAGAGTGGCATCATCTGCATACATCTGAGGTTGTTGATATTTCTACCAGCAATCTTGATTCTAACTTGTGAGTCATCCAGCCCAACATTTCACATGATATACTCTGCCTATAAGTTAAATAAGCAGGGTGACAAATATACAGCCTTGATGTACTCCTTTCCCATTTTTGAACCATCCATTGTTCCATGTCTGGTTCTATTACTTCTTGACCCGCATACAGGTTTCAAAGGAGTCAGGCTCCTTTGTTTAGTTCCCACAATGTGGGAGACCCAGGTTCCATCCCTGGGCCAGGAAGATCCCCTGAAGAAGGGCATGGCAACCCACTCCAGTATTCTTGCCTGGAGAATCCCATAGACAGAGGAGCCTGGCGGGATACAGTAGTCCATGGGGACACAAAGAATTGGCTACAACTGGGTGACTATCACACTAGGGATATTAACAATTTGATCTCTGATTTCTCTGCCTTGTATATATCCAGCTTGTACATCTGGAAACTCTTGGCTTATGTACTGTTGAAGCATAGCTTGAAGGATTTTGAGCATTACCTTGCTAGCATGAGAAATGAGGGTGATTGTACAGTAGTTTGAACATTCCTTGGCATTGCCTTTCTTTGGGATTGGGATGAAAACTGACCTTTTCCAGTCCTATGGCCACTGCTGAGTTTTCCAAATTTGCTGGCATGTTGAGTACAGCACTTTAACAGCATTATCTTTTCAGATTTGTAACAGCTCAGCTGAAATTCCATCACCTCCACTAGCTTTGTTCATAGTGAGACTTCCTAAGGCCTACTTGACTTCATGCTCCAGGATGTCCTTCTCTAAGTGAGTGATCCCACCATTGTGATTGTTTGATCATGGCATCTGGTCCCATCACTGCATGGGAAATAGATGGGGAAACAGTGGAAACAGTGTCAGACTTTGTTTTTCTGGGCTCCAAAATCACTGCAGATGGTGACTGCAGCCATGAAATTAAAAGACGCTTGCTCCTTGGAAGGAAAGTTATGACCAACCTAGATAGCATATTCAAAAGCAGAGACATCACTTTGCCAACAAAGGTTCGCCTAGTCAAGGCTATGGTCTTTCCTGTGGTCATGTATGGATGTGAGAGCTGGACTGTGAAGAAGGCTGAGCGCCGAAGAATTGATGCTTTTGAACTGTGGTGTTGGAGAAGACTCTTGAGAGTCCCTTGGACTGCAAGAAGATCCAACCAGTCCATTCTGAAGGAGATCAATCCTGGAATTTCTTTAGAAGGAATGATGCTAAAGCTGAAACTCCAGTATTTTGGCCACCTCATGCGAAGAGTTGACTCATTGGAGAAGACTCTGATGCTGGGAGGGATTGAGGGCAGGAGGAGAAGGGGACGACAGAGGATGAGATGGCTGGATGGCATCACTGACTCGATGGATGCGAGTCTGAGTGACCTCCGGGAGCTGGTGATGGACAGGGAGGCCTGGCGTGCTGCGGTTCATGGGGTCGCAAAGAGTCGGACACGACTGAGCGACTGATCTGATCTGATCTGATCTGAAGACCTTCTTTGTATAGTTATTTTGTGTATTTTTGCAACCTCTTCTTAATCTCTTCCATTTCGGTTAGACCCTTTCTGTTTCTGTCATTTACTGTGCTTATCTTTGCATTAAATATTCCCTTGGTACCTCCAGTTTTCTTGAAGCGATCTCTAGTCTTTCCCATTTTATTGTTTTCCTCTATTTCTTTGCACTGTTCACTTAAGAAGGCTTTCTTATCTCTCCTTGCTATTCTCTAGAACTCTGCATTCAGTTGGGTATATTTCCCTTTCTCCTTTGCCTTTCATTTCTCTTCTTTTCTCCGTTATTTGTAAGGCCTCTTCAGACAACCACTTTGTCTCCTTGCATTTCTTTTTCTTGGGGATATTTTAGGTCACCACCTCCTATATAATGTTATGAACCTCCATCCATAGTTCTTCAGGTGCTCTGTCGACTAGATCTAATCCCTTGAATCGATTCGTCACCACTTCTGTATAATTATAGGGGTTTAATTTAGGTCATACTTGAAAGGTCTAGTGGTTTTCCCTACTTTCTTCAATTTAAGCATGAATTTTGCAATAAGAAGCTGATGATTGGAGCCACAGTCTGCTCCTGGTCTTGTTTTTGCTGACTGTGTAGAGGGGAGCATACTCAGTTTGCATTTGCTTGTATCAGCCATCACTGGGTGGCGGGGGTGGGGGGGGTGGAACTGAAGGAGAGAGAATTTGTGAATGATTAGGAAATAGTTACTTTGTTCTTTCTTTAGCTGAGAAAGGTGTTACACTCCTTTCCCACCTTTCATTGATATGGAGTGCAGAGATGCTAACAGGGAGGAGGGCACATGGCCCCACACCCAGTCTGACTTCTTTCTGCATTTCAATGTCCTCTCTTCTGCCACCTCCTGAAACCAAGACAGGGAAAGAGGACAAAATGGAGAAAGGTTGAGGTTTCACTGTTCTTATTCATAAAGGCCACAGTTAAAATCCATGGGTCACTGACTCAGAAGCAGGAGACCTGGAACCAGCCCACAGGCTCCCTGCTCTCTTTGATCAGCCCTCACATTCCTCCAAACTGAAGAGGAAAAATGGAAACAGTGACTACTTTATTTTCTTGTACTCCACTGCAGATGGTGATTGCAGTCATGAAATTAAAAGACACTTGCTGTTTGGATGGAAAGCTATGACAAACCTAGACAGCATATTTAAAAGCAGAGGGATGGTACAGGGAGGGAGGTGGGAGGGGAGTTCAGGACTGGGAACATGTGTACACCGTGGTGGATTCATGTTGATATATGGCAAAACCAATACAATATTATAAAGTAATTATCCTCCAATTAAAATAAATTAAATTAAATAAATAAATAAAAGTAGAGACATCACTTTGCCAACAAGGATCCAAATAGTCAAAGCTATGGTTTTTCTAGGAGTGGTGTACAGATGTGAGATTTGGACCATAAGGAAGGCTGAGAACCAAAGAATTGATGTTTTCAAACTGTAGTGCTAGAGAAGACTCTTGACAGTTTCTTGGACAACAAGAAGCTCAAACCAGTCAATCCTAAAGGAAATCAACCCTGAACATTCACTGGAAGGATTAATGCTAAAGTTGACGCTCCAATACTTTGGCCACCTGATGTGAAGAGCTGACTTATTGGAAAAGACCCTGATGCTAGGAAAGATTGAGGGTAGGAGGAGAAGTGAGCGACAGAGGATAAGGTGGTTGGATGGCATCACTGACTCAATGGCCATGAGTTTTAGCAAACTACAGGAGATAGTGAAGGACAGGGAACACTGGCGTGCTGCAGTCCATAGGATGAAAAATGTTGGACACAACTGAGCAACTGAACAACAACAACAATGCATCCCTCCACTTGTGCTTCTGGCTCTGTTCAGACCTATTTTCAATCTCAATCTCAACCTCAATCAGACCTAATCTCACTCCTGGAACTGAACCTCATCATCTTGGTGTGGAACAAATGCTCCAACACCAGAAAAATCCTTTGAGTACCCTGATATCTTTGCACATCAATGATGATTTCTTGCATCTCTGATGTCAGTTCCACCATTATTCTTACATGTGCTCAGAGGACTCCAACCAAACAGCAAACTTTCTGTGATAATGCTTTACACCTTAATGCAGGTGGGATTTCTATGAAGAGACAGAAAGAAACAACCAGAGCCAAGAGCCTCACAGAGTCACCTCCTTACACATAGAAAACTCAGGTGAAAGGAAGGATTGGGAGCCCCAGTTGGGCCCAGGCTTCTTCAGGGGGAGGATGAGGCATCTGCTTAGCAGCCTGAGGCATGCATGAGTAGACTGTGCCCCTGGATGCTGGCAACAGATAAGGAACACGTGAGCTGAGACTCCAGTCAATTCTGTACCTTGGAATCAGTCATCATCCTCAGGAAACAAAGAATTTCTGGATCACATTGGCAAACAGATCAATACAGAGCTCCTCTCCTGTAGAGGTGACAGAAGGGGTAGGTAGCTCCCAGCTGCCTGCTGCTTCAGTGCAGGCAAAGCGGCTCTCAAGTTCTGATGCCCTGACCATGCAGTGCATGCAGCGCTTGCTTCTTTGAAAGGGCCTGAGGGTCACATTGCTCCCGTGTTACTTATAATAGACCAGAGCCCAGATTCCAAGAAGTCCCTCAGGGCTGTGTTCACCCAGTTCTCCATGAGCAGGCAACAAAAGTTGCAGGAAGCAGGTCCACTGTCTGTTTACAAAATTGTCTGATTGAAGACCTGCTTCTGTTTCCATATTAAGAAAGTTACCTGCTTATATCCAGGAGGAGGATCAGCTTACACAGCTATAATCTTTATCCACAGAAAAAAACAAAACCAACAGTGTCCAGTTTACCATCAGTTAAGAGTAGAACCAACATTGCAACTCAGGGCTGATTGACTTACAAAGTATGTCCTAGTTTCCCTCTAGAAAAGCAGGAACAATAATATCTGTTTTCTCCTGGATACAACAACATGAGATGTGATCAGAAGTGTTTGTAGCTCTTCAGAAGAAAAATTACACAGTGCTACACCTGTCCTCAACCTGGTACTTAGAGACTAACTTATCTGCATCTGAAAGCTCCACACAATTTAGGAGGCCAAATCACCAGTCTTACTTAAGCACTTTAGATAAACCTCTATTTAAGAGTTTAAAAATAAGGTGAAAAAGTCTTTTTATTGGTTCTAAGACTTGAATAACTTAATTGGGTATGTATCGGCATCTGTGTCATGTGCGACTCCATATGTGCATACATGCATACTTGTGTGTGCAGACATATGTATATCTGTACATATATGTATATGTTCCTGTGTGGGAATTTGTGTGTCTTTGTGCATGAGTGTATGTGTGTGTGAATATGTGTCTGAGTGTAGGAATATGTATCTGAGTGCCTGTGTGTATATTTTGTCTAATAGTAGTCATTTATGGTCCAGTTTCCTTAGCTGTTCAAACCAAGCACTACCTTCCAAGTCATCCTCTGAGACCTGATAATCTATTGACTCCGATAGATATCTCTCTCTGTATTTTCTTTTGTTTTGAGGAGATATCTTCAGCTTTCTTCCTATTCCTCTCATTTTTTTTAAATTGAAGTATAGGTAATACAATGTTGTATTAGTTCTAGGTATTTAGCATGGTAATTCAGTTTTACATATACACACATATATGTATACATATAATTTTTTCAAATTCTTTTCCATTATTAGCTATTACAAGATATTAAGTGTAGTTCCTTGTCCTATAGAGTAGGTCCTTGTTTATATATTTTATGTATAGCAGTGTGTATATGTTAATTTCAAACATATATGGAATTAATGTGCTAGTTTATCCCTCCCCCAAACCCTTTCCCCTTTGGCTAAACATAAACTTGTTTTTTATGTCTGTGAGTCTATTTCTGTTTTGTGAGTTCATTTTTATCATATTTTAGATTCCACATTTAAGTGATGCATGATATTTATCATTCACTGTCTGACTTCTTTTAATATGCTAATCTCTACATCCATTCATGTTCTGCAAATGATATTATTTTATTCTTTGTAGTAACGGCTGAATAATATTTCAGTGTGTGTGTATATATATATATATATATGTATGTATGTATGTATATATATATATATATATATATATATATATATGTATGTATGACATTTTATCCATTCAACACTTTATAACATCTAGGTTGCTTCCATATCTTGGCTGCTGTAAATAGTGCTTGAATGTATATTAGGGGGCATGTTTCTTTTTGAATTAGAGTTTTCTCTGAATTTTTAAAAACATTTTAATTTCCTTATTATACTTAAAATGTACAAGAACATTTTATTTTTTCTGCTTTATTGAGGTATAATTGACAAATAAGAATGTAAGAAATTTAAAGTACACTTCCCAAGATTTGATATCTGTATACATTATTAAAGGATTTAGTTAGCTAACACATCCATTACTTTATGCATTTATATTGCCATCATCCACTGGATCATGGAAAAAGTAAGAGAATTCCAGAAAAACATCTATTTCTGCTTTATTGACTATGCCAAAACCTTTGACTGTGTGGATCACAATAAACTGTGGAAAATTCTGAAAGAGATGGGAATATCAGACCATCTGACCTGCCTCTTGAGAAACCTATATGCAGGTCAGGAAGCAACAGTTAGAACTGGACATGGAACAACAGACTGGTTCCAAATAGGAAAAGGAGTACATCAAGGTTGTATATTGTCACCCTGCTTATTTAACTTCTATGCAGAGTACATCATGAGAAACGTTGGGCTGGAAGAAGCACAAGCTGGAATCAAGATTGTCAGGAGAAATATCAATCACCTCAGATATGCAGATAACACCACCCTTATGGCAGAAAATGAAGAGGATCTAAAAAGCCTCTTGATGAAAGTGAAAGAGGAGAGTGAAAAAGTTTGCTTAAAATTCAACATTCAGAAAAACTAAGATCATGGCATCTGGTCCCATCACTTCATGGCAAATTGATGTGGAAATAATGGAAACACTGACAGACTTTAATTTGGGGGGCTCCAAAATCACTGCAGATGGTTACTGCAGCTATGAAATTAAAAGACACTTTTTCCTTGGAAGAAAAGCTATGACCAACCTAGACAGCATATTAAAGAACAGAGACATTACTTTACCAACAAAGGTCCATCTAGTCAAAGCTACGGTTTTTCCAGTGGTCATGTATGGATGTGAGTTGGACTATAAAGAAAGCTGAGTGCCAAAGAATTGGTGCTTCTGAACTGCAGTGTTGGAGAAGACTCTTGAGAGTCTCTTGGACTGCAAGGAGATCCAACCAGTCCATCATAAAGGAAATTATCCTGAATATTCATTGGAAGGACTGATGCTGATGCTGAAAGGTCAATACTTTGGTCACCTAATGCGAAGGGCTGACTCACTAGAAAAGACTCGGATGCTGGGAAAGATTGAAGGCGGGGGGAGAAAGGGATGACAGAGGATGAGATGGTTGGATGGCATCACTGACATGATGGACATGAGTTTGAGTAGGCTCCAGGACTTGATAATGGACAGAGAAGCCTGGCATGCTGCAGTCCATGGGTCACAAAGAGTCGAATACGACTGAGCAACTGAATTGAACTGATGTATACATCCAGCCCCTGGCAAACACTTCTGCTATTTCTATAAATTTGACGTTTTTTATATTCTGCATGTAAATGACATTATACAATATTTCTCTTTCTTTGGCTTATTTCATTTAATATAATGCCATCAAGTTCCATTCATGCCATTGCAAAAGCAAGATTAATTTTTTTCTGAATAATATTGCATTATAGATGCTTGTGTGTGTATGTCTTTGTATGTATGTAACATTTTCTTCATTTGTTAATGGGCACAGGTTGTCTCCAATTCTTGACTATTGTGAATGATGTTGCAGTGAACATGGGGGTGCATATGTGTTTTAGAGTTAGTGTTTTACTTTTCTTTGGGTAAATACCCAGGAGTGTGATTGTTGGATTATATGATAGTTATCACCTAACTTTTTGATGAATCTCTACTGCTTTCCACTGTGGCTACATCAATTTACATTCCCACCTATAGTGCATTAGGGTTCTCTTTACATCTCAAGGAACTAAAAAAGAAATTAAGCCCAAAGTTTGTAGAAGAAATAACAAAGATGAGAGTGGAAATAAATAGAAACTAAAAAAAAAAAAAAGACAGTAGAAACGATCAATGAAAATAAGAGCTGCTTTTTTGAAAAAATAAAATAGTCCAGCTTTAGCTATTCTTACCAAGAAAAGGAGAGGGAATTCAAACAAATAAAATTATAAAATCTGGTAGACCCCTTTGCAGCTTTTTGTGCCTTATGCAGAAACACCCTGTATTATTGATGCTGCTAAGTTAGTTCTACGTGATGCTTAGAATATAGATCTTCAGTGGGAAGCTCCCCACTCCCTCCATTCTCTCTCCTGCAGGTAGCACATGGAGCATCTTGGAGCAGAATTACTGGAAGCTTCACAAGTGCTTGGCTCTTCACAAATGTTGCCAGTCCACCAGTCTGCTAGGGCCCCACACCTTGGCCATTCTGCTTCTTTCTCCAGTTACAGTGATTGAAAACAGAGACACCAGCCAGTAAGGGTTTCTCACTCTGACCTTTAAATTTTCCCTAAAGCCCAGCTGGGAACAGTGACCTGGAGGACATGGGTGAGAGTTCTCCAGTTAAGATAATCAAATTCTGGGGCCTGGAGACACCACTCTCCTTATAGCCTTTCAGCACTATAGTGAGAGAAATGTAATTATGCTTGAAAATTGAGTGTTGCTTTACGTCAACAAGGTATGTGGGATTAACTGAGTCCTTACAAACAGATGCCATTTTGGATTGCAGAAGCTAAGTTAAACCTTTTAAATGAAAGTCAGATCAGATCAGATCAGATCAGATCAGTCGCTCAGTCATGTCCGACTCTTTGCGACCCCATGAACCGCAGCACACCAGGCCTCCCTGTCCATCACCAGCTCCCGGAGGTCACTCAGACTCACACCCATCAAGTCAGTGATGCCATCCAGCCATCTCATCCTCTGTCATCCCCTTCTCCTCCTGCCCTCAATCCCTCCCAGCATCAGAGTCTTCTCCAATGAGTCAACTCTTCGCATGAGGTGGCCAAAATACTGGAGTTTCAGCTTTAGCATCATTCCTTCCAAAGAAATTCCAGGATTGATCTCCTTCAGAATGGACTGGTTGGATCTTCTTGCAGTCCAAGGGACTCTCAAGAGTCTTCTCCAACAACCTTTATTAAAATTGGGTAAGGGTGGGATTATTGAATTTTAAAGCAACTGATAGGGATTTTTCTGAAATGATGTGTGAAGGCTATCCTTTGTGATATACAGTTCTTGAAGATGAGTCCAAGAAACCTTATTCTTTATGATTAACTAAGGAGTGTCAAATAATTGTCATAGAAGGGATTTGTTTAGAACACAAAGGTCGTTCAAGTGAATAAATAGCCATAGCTGACTGACCTTTAGTAATCCATGAAATGAAGACAAGCACTAACACCGACTGGGCTTCCCTGGTGGCTCAGATGGTAAAGAATTTGCTGCAATGCAGGAGACCCAGGTTCCATCCCTGAGTCAGGAAGGTCTCCTGGAGAAGGTAATGTCTACCCACTCCAGGATTCGTGCCTGGAGAATTCCATGGACAGAAGAGCCTGGTGGGCTACAGTCCATGGGGTGGCAAAGAGCCAGACATGACTGAGAGACTAACGCTTTCACTAATACAGATGATGGAACAACAGTAACCATCTTTCTTCATGTAACAGTTTAAAATAAAAATGCTTTAGTAGATAACATTATAAAACTTATAGTTTCAGATATTTAGACAACTGCATATTTTATTTCAACCTGCTCGTTTGACTTGCCCTTAAAACTGCATTTTAAAGACGTGCATTTTAAAGGCACACAACATGCTGGAGTAAGGAGGAACTTAAAAGTCCGAACATCTATGTTGTGAACCTGAAAGCCAAGTGACCTTAACCACTGGTGACACTAAGCAAATCACGTCACTTCTCCGAGAATCAGAATCCTCCTCAATACACAAAAAACATCACTGTGACACTGTGATGTACCACCTCCCCCACCCCATTGAGTTTCCAGTGATCCAGTGAGATAAGGCATGTGAAAATATTGTGATATTGTGTTGTGACTATTATTAGTTGTGATGCTATTAGTCATGGTAATGTTAATAATTACATTTTAAATGTGATATATTTAACTCCCATCAAAAACATCCAATCTCTGTGGTAAACACAGACATGCTAATGTCCCACCTTGCTAGCCCTGAAATGAAAACAAAACAAAGCCTGCCTTTAGCTCAGCTCTAAGGTAACCACCTTCACTTGGAGCACTTGACATGTTGACAACAATCAGTTCAGTGAGTTTACAGAAGGAAGGAAAAAAAATCAGTCATGTTGTTTGGACTTACCATCACGTAGCAGGTTGCTTATCTGAACTACACACTTTCTGACATTGCAAAGGCACAAGTCTGGAAAATGTCTTCCTTTTAAAAAGTCTTAAAGATCTGTATTAAAGTATTTATTCAATGTATAGACTTAAATGAGGAGAAATTAATTTTAATAAATTAACATTATTGCAACTTAATGCAATAAAACTGAGTTGTATGATGTGAAATTGCCTGGAGGTTTTGATTCTTTTCGTTACCTCCTGATGTTCTCTGTTCCTTTTGAACTTTGTGAATTTTTGCAGGTTTCAACAGCTTAGGTGGGCATCAGAAGTGCCATCCAGCAGTGGGACTTTAGATGCCCACTGGGAAGGACAACAAAGCAGACCTAAGTGTGCTTTTCAAGGATATAATATTTCCTATTATGAAGATCCAGCAAAAGATATGAGATAGTAGCTGTTGACAAAGGAGATATGAAGAGGGAGTGTTTTCTTTTTTAACCCAGAAGTCATCTACTCTTCTAACCCAGGAGGGTGAATGTTCTTTCTATAGGGTGACAATTGTTTCGTGTTAGCAGTTTTACTTGTTCATGAGCTTTATACACTGTCTAAGAGGCTGGGCCTTCCAGGCTATGTGGGGCCATGTACTGAGGCCCAGGGGATCATGTGACTTAGAAGCCTGAGGGTAAGGATCCAGGATCCATTTACCGCTTCTTGGCCCAGCCCTGCTACACTCTGAGTCTCTGACTGTGCATAATCAAATTCAGTTGACACAATGTCGAGATTTGATTTTTAATGAGACAAAAATATACAAAGACAAGGAAATCCTAGGAGACCTGAGTCATATAGACTCAGAAAGAAATTGGCAAGTGTAGTAGAAGGTCAGGGCTTATTGTGTAACCTTTGCTCTAAAGACACGCTTCCCTGGAGCAGGCCACAGAATCAAGGACTGTTGTCCATATTCAGACATTCAGACATTGCATTCTCCAGCATCAGCATCTCACCTGAAGAAGTCCAGGTGGAACTGAGCCCCTGGCTGCTGGATTCCTGGAGTTCTCACACTATGTGCCAGGGGAGCTTCAGGGAGAACATTGGCAGCCCTACTTAGTGCCATGGAGGGCTACATGAACAGGCAACTTGGATCCTGCTCCCAAATGGCCCATTGCCCAGCCAGACAGCAACCTGTATCCCTCAGAGAAAAATCAACACATGTCTTGATTAGTTTAAAATCTGGTCTAGTTGAGCAAAAAGCAGCCTCCCATTGGTCCTGGGGAAAGCTTCCATGATGGAGAATTGCATAATGATATTGGGCAACCCAGCAGTGATGTCACAGTGAGGCCCAGAGGCCAGCATCATGGGGAAGGACCTGGGCTAGCCAAAATCAGGATATAACCCATAGTCAAGGTGCAGTTGCTCACTCATGACAATTTCACTTTACCTGATGTTTAAAATTCTCCAAGCCAGGCTTCAGCAATACATGAAGCGTGAACTTCCAGATGTTGAAACTGGTTTTAGAAAAGGTAGAGGAACCAGAGATCAAATTGCCAACATCCACTGGATCATTGAAAAAGAAAGAGAGTTCCAGAAAAACATTTATTTCTGCTTTATTAACTATGCCAAAGCTTTTGGCTGTGTGGATCACAATAAACTGTGGAAAATTCTGAAAGAGATGGGCATACCAGACCACCTGACCTGCCTCTTGAGAAACCTATATGCAGGTCAGGAAGCAATAGTTAGAACTGGACATGAAACAACAGACTGGTTCCAAATAGGAAAAGGAATACGTCAAGGCTGTATATTGTCACCCTGCTTATTTAACTTACATGCAGAGTACATCATGAGAAACTCTGGGCTGGAAGAAGCACAAGCTGGAATCAAGATTGCCGGGAGAAATATCTATAACCTCAGATATGCAGATGACACCACCCTTATGGCAGAAAGTGAAGAAGAACTAAAGAGCCTCTTGATAAAAGTGAACGAGGAGAGTGAAAAAGTTGGCTTAAAGATCAGCATTCAGAAAATGAGGATCATGGCATCCCGGTCCCATCACTTCATGGCAGATAGATGAAACAGTGGAAAGTGTCAGACTTTATTTTTCTTGGGTCCAAAGTCACTGCAGATGGTGACTGCAGCCATGAAATTAAAAGACACTTACTCCTTGGAAGGAAAGTTATGACCAACCTAGATAGCATATTCAAAAGCAGAGACATTACTTTGCCAACAAAGGTTTGTCTAGTCAAGGCTATGGTTTTTCCAGTGGTCATGCATGGATGTGAGAGTTGGACTATAAAGAAAGCTGAGCACAGAAGAATTGATGCTGTCAAACTGCGGTGTTGGAGAAGACTCTTGATAGTCCCTTGGACTGCAAGGAGATCCAACCAGTCCATCCTAAAGGAGATCAGTCCTGGGTGTTCATTGGAAGAAATGATGCTGAAACTCCAATACTTTGGCCACCTCATGCGAAGAGCTGACTCATTGGAAAAGATCCTGATGCTGGGAGGGATTGGGGGCAGGAGGAGAAGCGGACGATAGAGGATGAGATGGCTGGATGGCATCATCGACTCGATGGACATGGGTTTGGGTGAACTCTGGGAGTTGGTGATAGACGGGGAGGCCTGGCATGCTGAGGTTCATGGGGTCACAAAGAGTCAGACAGGACTGAGAGACTGAACTGAACTGAACAGATGCCCTCTCCCTCTCTTGCTTACAGTACAGCTTTCAATGGATCCCCCTTGTATTTTCATGGGTAACAGATGGTATCGGGTTGGCCAAAAAGTTTGGTTGCGTTTACCATCTTATGGGAAAAACTTGAATGAACTTTTTCGCCAAACCAATAGCTTTCTTTGTATGAGTTAGCTTTAGATTTTTATATTTTGGATAAGCAAGACTTTTTTTGCTCTTCTGCCCAAACAAAAACTGAGTCTTCATATATGAAAAGGTGTATTCCTAAAAAGGAATTGCATGAAAAGGAAAGATTTTCAATCACATGAAATTTTCAATCACAGGAAAAGGAAAGGTTATTTTGAATAATATTGGCTGACCCTTCACTGGGACTTGGCATAATGCCCCAGGAACCTTCAGTCCTAATCAGGTTGTTTCGTTAGCTTTCTGCCTGTTGAATTTTCTTGAAGCAGGGCATCCCTGGAACATAACATTCTGAACTGTCCGTGACCTGCTTTAACAGCTCTTCTCAGTGATCCAGCAGAGAAAAGGCAAATGAACGAAAGCTGCTTCCAGGAGCCAGATGTGTCCTCACATTGGAGAGCCCAGGGAAGGGCAGGCCTGGGGAGGGCAAGGCCAGTTGTATGAAGCAACATGGCCTCGACAACCCCAAACAGACTTGCAACTAAACTACACAAACACTGACCCACATGGCAGAAAGGAGATTTCTATCTCCTATGAAAACAGGCAAACAGCCAATCACCCTCTGAGCTTTCTGTTTGCAAGACTGCCATCCCAGCAGGTGGCTAATTGGCACTTGGTGGCAATTCTCAGCATTCAGTTCACCATAACACCAAGAATCCCACTCCTGGCTTAGGAGGGTGGTAACCCAAGGGGAGGCTGAACGCCCAGAAGGGGAAGAGAATATCTTTGGACTCCTTCTCACCTCAGAGGAGTGTCACTAGGTTTATTCCCTATGGTGGTTTTCATTGTTATTAAAAGAAAATAATGATTAAACATAAAAATAAAAACAAAGCCAGCAGCACCTCAGCTGTTGCCACAGCATCTTCCTACAGACATGCAATGTTACTAACCCAGCACAGTTTGCCCCATGGTTCTTTCATTCTGTGGACATTTAACAAATATTTACTACATGCCATGGAGACACAGATAACAAGACATGCTGTCCCTCCTCTGGGGAGCGTGCAGTCTCATGAGAAGATGGACATTGAACACTTTCAACAGAGTGTCAATGTGTTGTGATAAACACAAGGACCACGAGAATGCAGGGAGAGCAGGAGTGTTAGGAACACTGCACAGGGGTTGTGAGAGGGCACATGGGCTTGAGGAGAGACAAGGGGTCCCAAAAGCAGTAATGCTGCGAACGCATGGAGTGGCTTGGGAAACTATGGTCCTGGCATGTTTCAGAACCAGGGCATAAAGGTGGCTGGGAGGTGGGAAGGTGTGGAAGGCAAGTAGACGTGGGCCCTGACAATGGAAGTTATGCAAAGGCTTTGAGCAGGCAATGCCAACATCATCATCCCAGCCAGCATCTGGAAGAGGTGCAGGCAGCTACTGGGGAGGCAGAATGCCCAGAAAGGAAGTTAGTCTGAATGAGAAAGGAAAGGTTTGGACTACGGCCCCCATTCTGTCCAGAACTGCCCTGATTGCCAGACAAAGTACATAAGGCATATCTTTAATTGTACATTTTCTAGAAGCCACATTTAAAATGCACAAGGAAACATGTGGAATTCATTTTTATAATAAAAGGCATTTTACCTAATATAGCCAGGGTATTATTATTTCAGCATATAACCAGTACCAAAAACAAATGAATGAATTTTTTTCATTATTTTTCTTAAACTGTCTTCAAAACCTGTATGTATGTATTTTATACATATAACACATCTCTGTGGGACCAAACATAATTCAAGTGCTCAGTAACCACATGTGACTGGTGGCAGCTTTGTGGGCCAGTTCTGGACACTCCAATGTGCGTCAGAGATTCCCTATTTGGGCCACAACTGCTCTGAGTGGCAAGATTGCTGATACTTCTTTCTCACAAGATATATTAAAATGAAACAGTTTCCATCGGCAAAAGGCATATAGTACTCTAAGACTTCCAAGGCAAGCCACAGGACCAGATTGATGGGAAAAGTTGTCTTAAAATAAGCATGCACTCCATAATTCTCTTTGATTTCCAAAGCTTAGGGGAGAGAGGGTGCCTAGGACAATATGCATTTTAATAAACACTGCCTCTTGCAAAATGATTCTCAACGTTCTTAATGAATGCCTCCCAATAACAATAATTAACATCAGAAGATGCTGTGCCAGCATTCAGTAATGAATGCCCTCCAAGGCAGCCCCTATTTTGATTGACTTACAGCAAAGCTTTTAAGTAACTCAACTGGCACGGGGCCAGACAGGGAGTTGGGTTTATGTAACTTGTTTCCCAGAAGAAAAGCAGCTTAAGTAACTTCATATCTAGTCACAAGTGGGATAGGTATTAGAAGCAAGACTACAGCACAGGAAATCTGTAGCAGTGTTTTCAGTACTTAAGATCTCAGGAGGGGCACTTAGGTGTCCTTTATTAAAGTGCTAAGCAGGCAATGGGGACACTAACAGCCTCACATGGGTGTGTTGGCTCTACCATATCAGCTCCCCTGTCCCATGACTAATGCTCCACCCAGCTCAGGACACATAAGTTTAGTTGAGGACTTGGCCATATCCAAGGGGTTCCTCAATACTTGCTACAACTCATCCCCTCAAAGCTTGGACCTGACTTGCAGAATTCCCATCTGAAGATCCCTAAGGTCCCTGGCTCCTTTCCAATACCCAGTTTGGACAACAGTGTGGTGGGATTTACATGTATGTGATAACCTTCCTACACATGCTTCCATGGCCCTGCTGTAGCTTCAGAATTAACAGTCATGAAAGAAGCTTACTCTTATTGACTTAACACATATGTGCCAAGCACTGAGCAAAATGTTTTATGTGAATGAACTCAATAGATCTTCTCTACAACCCCATGAAATCAATGTCTTCAATATCTGCATCATGTAGAAAGGGAAATCAAGGAAGATGAGTAACTCACTGTGGTAGTTCAATAAAACATGCTAAAGCTGGTCCATTTCAAGGGAAGATGTTTGTACCACTAGACTATCCAGCCTTCTTCATTTAGCTGTGGTGAATTTCTTGTCTTGTATAGTAATGGGAAACATACATTGTGGTAAACAGAATTCTAAAATGATCCCTAAGATTATCACTCCATCCTATGTACTTTCTGAATAATTCCCTTCATGTGGGTGAGGGCAGAACTGCTAAATATGATGGGGCATCATTCTCATGACTAGATTCCAATCAGTTGACTCTGAGTTGGTCAATAGGGAAATTATTCAGGTGGACCTGATCTAAAGTTAAAGCTTGAGCTCAGGTGGGCTTCCCTCATAGCTCAGTTGGTGAAGAATCCTCATGCAATGTAGGAGACCCCAGTTTGATTTCTGGGTCAGGAAGATACCCTGGAGAAGGGATAGGCTACCCACTCCAGTATTCGTGGGCTTCCCTCATGGCTCAGCTGGTAAAGAATCTGCCTGCAATGTGGGAGACCTGGGTTCAGACCCAGGGTTGGGAAGATGCCCTGGAGAAGGGAAAGGCTACCACTCCAGTATTCTGGCCTGGAGAATTCCATGGACTGTATAGTCCATGGGATCACAAAGAGTCGGACACGACTAGAACTTCACTTTCCAGTATAATAATGAAAATGAGTGGTGGGAGGGTTCACCCTTGCCTTATTCTTGATCTTAGGAAAGATTGAAGTTTCTCCACCATTAAGCATGATGTTAAGTGTAGGTTTTCTGTAAATAATGAAGATATTTCCCTTTTGTTAATATGCTGAGAGTTCTTGGCGTGAATGGATATTGAATTTTGTTGACTGATTTTTCTTTATATACTGATCTGATTATGTGATTTTTCTTCTTTAGTTTTTGATGTGATGGATTATATTAATTGATTTTCAGCTGTTAAAACAGATTTGCATACATGGAGTAAATTTCACTTTGTCATGGTACGTAATTCTCCTTATACACTGTTGATTCAATTTGTTAACTTTTGTTGAAAATTTTTGCATCTATGTTCATAAGAGACAGTGATCTGCAATCTTCTTTTCTTGTCATGTCTGGTTTTGGGAGTAATGCTGGTCTCAAAGTATGAGTTGGACGTATTACTTTTCCTTCTAGCTTCTGGAAGAGGTTGTAGAGAAATAATTTAATTTCTTCCTTAAATGTTTAGTAGAGGTCACAGGTAAGCGTGCACGGGCCTACTGTTTTCTGTTTAGGAAGGTTATTAACAGCAGATTCAATTTCATTAATAGATATAGGACTCTTTAAATTGTCTATTTCTTCATATGTAAGTGTGTTAAATTGCATCATTCATGGAATTGGTCCATTTCATCAAGGTTATTCAATTTGTGAGCACAGAGTTGCTCATAATGCTCTTTCGTTATCCTTTTAAAGTCTATGGTATCTTAATAATTCTTGATAATAGTAATTTGTCTCCTTTTTTTTTTAACCTTTATAAATTTCATTGATCTTTTCAAAGAACCATCTGTTGAATTTTGTTGATTTTCTCGACTGATTTCTTGTTTTCAATTTTGTTGATTTTTCCTCTCATTTTTGTTATTTTTTAAAAATTCTGCTTACTTTGAATTTGGGCTTCCCTAATAGCTGAGATAACCTGGGCTGGAAGAAGCACAAGCTGGAATCAAGATTGCTGGGAGAAATATCAATCACCTCAGATATACAGATGACACCACCCTTAAGGCAGACAGTGAAGAGGAACTAAAAAGCCTCTTGATAAAAGTGAAAGAGGAGAGTGAAAAAGTTGTCTTAAAGCTCAACATTCAGAAAACTAAGATCATGGCATCTGGTCCCATCACTTCATGGGAAATAGATGGGGAAACAGTGGAAACAGTGTCAGACTTTATTTTGGGGGGCTCCAAAATCACTACAGATGGTGACTGCAGCCATGAAATTAAAAGACGCTTACTCCTTGGAAGGAAAGTTATGACCTTTCCTTCAAAAGCAGAGACATTACTTCGCCCACAAAGGTCTGTCTAGTCAAGGCTATACAAAAGCAGAGACATTACTTTGCCAACAGAACCAGGTTTTCTACATTCAAAAGCAGAGACATTACTTTGCCAATGAAGGTCCATCTAGTCAAGGTCAGTGGTCATGTATGGGTGTGAGAGTTGGACTGTGAATAAAGCTGAGTGCCGAAGAACTGATGCTTTTGAACTGTGGTGTTGGAGAAGACTCTCGAGAGTCCCTTGGACTGCAAGGAGATCCAACCAGTCCATTCTAAAGGAGATCAGTCCTGGGTGTTCATTGGAAAGACTGATGCTAAAGCTGAAACTCCAATACTTTGGCCACCTCATGCGAAGAGTTGACTCATAGAAAAAGACCCTGATGCTGGGAGGGATTGAGGGCAGGAGGAGAAGGGGACGACAGAGGATGAGATGGCTGGATGGCATCACTGACTCAATGGACATGGGTTTGGGTGAACTCCAGGAATTGGTGATGGACAGGGAGGCCTGGCGTGCTGCAATTCATGGGGTTGCAAAGAGTCGGACATGACTGAGCAACTGATCTGAACTGAACTGAAGAGCTCAGTTGGTAAAGAATCCATCTGCAACGCAGGAGAGCCTGGTTCAATTCCTGGGTCAGGAAGATCTTGGGCTTCCCTTTTGGCTCAACTGGTAAAGAATCTGCCTACAATGTGGAAAACCTAGTTTTGATCCCTGAATTGGGAAGATCCCCTGGAAAAGGGAAAGGCTACCCACTCCAGTATTCTGGCCTAGAGAATTCCATGGACTCTATAGTCCATGGGATTGCAAAGAATTGGATATCACTGAGTGACTTTCACTTTCATTTTGAATTTAATTTTTTCTTCTTTTTCTAGTTTCCTAAAGTGGAAGCTTAGGTTGTTAATTTTATAACTTTTTTTTCTAATATATGCATTCAATGTTATAAATTTCTCTATAGGTACTGCTTTTGCTACATCTGACAAGCTTTAATAAGCTTTTATATTTTATTTTCATTTAGTCAAAATATTTTTTAAATTCCTCAAGTTTTTTGATCTATATTTTATTTAGAAGTATGTTGTTTAATCTCATCATATTATTGAATCTCCAGCTATTTTTATGTTATTATTTTCCAATTTTAATGCCATTATAGTCTGAGAGCATACACTGCATGATTTCTATTCATTTAAATCTGTTCAGGCATGTTTTATGGCCCAGATTGTGGTCTATCTTGGTGAACGTTCAATGTAAGCTTGAATGGAATGTGTAATTTGCCATTATGGTCTAGAGTAACTGATGTCTTCTTGCTATATTAACCCTATTATGTAATGCCCTTCTTTATTTCTGATAACTTTCCTTGCTCTGAAGTATGCTCTGTCTGAAATTAATGCAGCCACTTATACTTTGTTTTTTTTTTTTTTTTAACAATGTTGTGTTGGTTTCTGCCATAACAGCAATGTGAATCAGCCATAATTATACATACATCCCTCCCTCCTGAGCCTCTGTCCCTTCTCCCCATCCCCCCCATCTAGGTCATCACAGAGTGCCAGACTGAGCTCCCTGTTTATACAGCAACTTCTCACCATCCACTTTATACCTATCAGTGGGTAAAGAATCTTCCTGCAATGTAGGAGACACAGGAGAGACAGATTTGATCCCTGGGTTGGGAAAATCCCTTGGAGAAGGAAATAACAACCCACTCCAGCATTTGTGTCTGGGCAATCCTATGGACAGAGGAGCCTGATGGGCTACAGTCCAGTGGGTTATAAAGAGTCAGACACTACTGAGTGACTAAACACACACACAGTGTTATATATATTGAAGCTCTTATCTCCATTTGTCCGTCTCTTTCCCACCAGGGGCAGTTTGGGCCCCCAGAGCAGGCAAGTCTGCTAGGCCAAAGCAGGAGGGAACCTCAGGGATCAGAGGATCCATTGGGGAAGCCCCTGAGGTTACCCTTACACTTGGCCTTGAGGAGCCTCCTGGGGCCCCTGGGGCCTGGGCCTCCACCCTCCTGAGCCCTCTCTAACCTTCACCCAAGCCCTCTGCCCTCCAGGGCACCCTCGACTCTACAGTGACCTCACGCTTTCTTTAGACCAGTATTAACAGTGACGTGTCTTCCTCCAGGGGCTTCCCTCATAGCTCAGTTGGTAAAGAATCTGCCTGCAATGCAGGAGATCCCAGTTCGATTCCTGGGTTGGAAAGATCTGCTGGAGAAGGGATAGGCTACCCACTCTGGTATTCTTGGGCTTCCCTTGTGACTCAGCTGGTAAAGAATCCACCTGCTATGTGGGAGACCTGGGTTTGATCCCTGGGTTGGGAAGATCCCCTGGAGAAAGGAAAGGCTGCCCAATCCAGTATTCTGGACTGGAGAATTCCTTGGACTGTATAGACTATGGGTTCTCAAAGAGTTGGACATGACTGAGCAATTTGCACTCACTCATCTTCCTCCATATATTTGCTTTTAATCCATATGTGTCTTTTATCTTTAAAGTGGATTTGTTATAGACCTGATGGATAATTAGATCGTGTATTTTGATCCACTCTGACAATTTCTGGCTTTTAATTGGTACATTTCAGTAATTGAAAATCAAAGTTACTATTGATATAGTCAAAGTAATAGCTACTATATTTATTAGTGTTTATTTTTTGCCTTTGTTCCTTGTTCCTGTTTTTGTCTTCCACTCATTTTCTTCCTTTTTACTTGAGCATTTTGCATGATTTCATTTTTTTCTCATTTCTTAACATATCAGTTATACTTTTTTTAAGCTTCTTTTAGTGGCTGCTCTAGAGATTGCAATATATTTTTACAGCTAATCTAAGTCCAGTTTCACTTCACAGGTAATATATAACAAAATAATCTTAATTCCTTTTTCCTATATCTGGTATCATTGCTCTCATCCACTTTACATATATATAAGCATATATTGGCACCAGGGGGCTTCCCAGGTGGTGCCAGCTGTAAAGAACCCACCCACCAATGCAGGAGATGGCAAGAGATGCAGGTTCCATCCCTGGACTGGGAAGATTCCCTCCAGGAGGGCATGGCAACCAACTCCAGTATTCTCGCCTGGAGAATCCCATAGACAAAGGAGCCTGGTAGGCTACAATTCATAGGGTTGCAAAAATTCAGACAACACTAAACAGATTTAGCATGCACACACACATATACATATTCAAATACGTCATTGCTACTATTATCTTGAACGAACTGTTATATGTTTGTTAGCAAACTGTTATCAGTGAAGAATAAGAAAAATAAAAGTTTTAACTAACTTTTACTTATTCCTTCTTTGATGTTTTTCCCTTCTTTGTGTTGGCCTGAGTTTTTGACCTAATTATTTTATTTTTCTCTAAAAATTCCTTCAAACATTTCTTGAAAGGCAGGTCTACGGGTAAAAAACATTCCCTCAGTTTTTGTTTGTCTGAGCGAATCTTTATTTCTCTTTCACTTTTGAAGAATAATTTTGCAGGATTCTAGGTGATTTTTTTTTCTCGCAACACTTTAGATATTTTATCCCACTCTTTGCTTCCAAGCATGGCTTCTAAGAAGTCAGATGTGATTCTTTGTTCCTCTATAAGCGCAACATTTTTCCTCTCTGACTTCTTTCAGGATTTCTTTTTTTTTTTTTTTTCCTGTGCTCTGAAATAATATCCTTAGGTATAGTTTTTTTTGTTGTTTTCTTTTTGGCATTTATCTTGATTGATGTTTTCTGAGCTTCCTGTACTTCTGCTTTAATATCTCATATTAATATAAGGAAATTCTCAATCATTGCTTCAAATAATTTTTCTACTCTTTTTCCTCTTTCTTCTCCTTTGAGTATTCCCATTACACATATGTTCCAACTTATGTCATTATCTCCAAGTGCTGGTATATTTTATTCAACTATTTTTAGTCTTTTTTCTCTTCACTTTTTTGGTTTTTGGGTTTCTATTGACAAATCCTCAAGTTCGTAGATTTTTTTCTCAGCTGTGTCCAGTTTTCTAGTAGGTCCATCAAAAGCATTCTTCATTTCTGCAACAGTGTTTTTTTTTTTTTTTTTATAAGGATTCCCATGTCTCTGCTTTTAAAGTAAATTCTTTTGATGAATAATTTTAGATTCACAGACAGTTTCAAAGAGAAACACCTTATTTTGTTTGTCAAAACTAAGAGACCATAATTTGTGTATTACCATTAACTAACGCCCAGATTTTGTTCAGCCTCTATTCAGTTTTCCCATTAATGTCCTTTCCTGTTTCAGGTTCCAAGGTAGAGCAGTATATCACACTTAGTCATCACATCTTACATCTGTGATGGTTTCTTAGCCATTCTTTGTCTCTCACACCTTGACAACTTGGAGAAGGTGCTGGTCATATATTTTGTAAAATGTCCCTCAATTGGAGTTTGTCTGTTGTTTTTTCTCAAGACTAGACTATGTTTATGGGTTTGAGGAAAAAATATCACAGGAGTGAATTGTCCTTCTCAGTTTATCAGATCAGGGAATACATGTTGCTGCTGCTGCTAATTCTCTTCAGTCATGTCTGACTCTGTGAGACCCCATAGACGGCAGCCCAACAGGCTCCCCCAACCCTGGGATTCTCCAGGCAAGAACACTGGAGTGGGTTGCCATTTCTTTCTCCAATGCATAAAAGTGAAAAATGAAAGTGAAGTCGCTCAGTCATGTCCGACCCTTAGCTACCCCATGGACTGCAGGCCTACCAGGATCTTCCATCCATGGGATTTTCCAGGCAAGAGGACTGGAGTGGGGTGCCATTGCCTTCTCCAGGGAATAGATGACACCCACATAATTGCCTGTTTATCTTAATCATCATCATTTTCTTAGCAAAAGTTTTATGCTATACCAATTTTTATGAATTATGTAATCATATTCTCTATTATTTTGATGTCACTACAATTATTATGACTATTAAACACACAAATCTAATTTTGCCAATTGTCATTACTATAAGAAAGGTATTTAAAACAGGGCTGTGAAACATACATAATCAACTGATCCACCAGTTGACTTTGGAACTCACCCCACAGTGTGGTACACAGATTTGGGATAACTCAATACTACTAATGGGCGTAGTTGGCTAGACCTTCCTTGAGATGCAGCTGCAATAAGAGTACTCAGTGTTGGAGTATTCCCGGTGCCCCCACTGTGGCTGCAAAACTAGTGGACAGATTGGCCCTGCATGACCTGTCAGCAGTCAGCACCCCCTCAGCCTATCTGATGATAGGCTTTACCCGTCATGTAAGTCAGAAAAATATCATGTTGGTCTTCAATGAAATCCATATCTGTCATTTCTGACTCTCTTTTCTCACCTAAGATACTTCTTATATTTCAACTTCCTGGTAAGCAGCACTTCTAGGGTTTCTCTCTCTTTGCAGGAAAGAAAAAGTGAAACCTGATTCATCTCTCACAGAGATGTTTATTTTAGCCATCTTTCAAACTGGAAAGGAGACTATTTCAAGTATCACAAAGTGGATGAGCCTTTTAGGGGAATGAAGAGTCTTCCAGCTAACCTGTGGTCATCATGACATTGAATAATACTGGAACGTGATGTATAGGAAGCTGACCAAGTTGGTGGACAGCACTGACCTCTCTCAGGTCCTTGCATCTCCTTCAGGTATCTCTTAGTGGACCATGAGGGGCCCAGAGGCTCCATGACCCTACCCAGCACTCTGCATGGAGTGGCACAAAACCCTTGACAGTATTGGTCTCCTGCACTCATACCCCTTACCTGCTATGCAGTTTCCCCGTTTGCCACTGTGACTTGCTGGCCATGACCATGCAGCGATCCTAGTCCTGGTCTTCAGGGGCCCACTCATCTGCCTAGTCACAGGCTTCCTGAGCAGCTCAGTGCCTGGACCATGCCAGGATCCATTTTAGCCATCCCTCCTGAGTCAGTATGAAGTCTGAATGCGAAGCAAGGTGCTTGGTTTATTACCCTGGAAGTATCTGCTCTGCCATATTTTCTCTCTACTGTGCTGGCCAGGCTGGCTGCTGAGTCTTCCTAAGGTCAGTGTGATCTGGGGACTGAGTCCTTGTGTGGCTGTCTTGCCCTATGACTGGTGACACACAAGCTAATGTACATGCCACCCCTTGCAGGGTTCAGAGGGTTGGAACCATGCACTTGAACTGTGTGGTCCAGTTTTAATTTACAGGGCTTGTATTTTAAAAGTTCTTTGTGTAGTTAGATCTGAGAATTTAGTGAATTAAATAAATTTTTGATGATTTCAATCATCCTCAGTGCTTCCCCAAAATATGCCTTTGGCATTTTAATACTCCAACTAACTTGTCTTATTATTTAGTTATTGAAAAAAGAAAAATACATAATTGGTTCTCAGAAGTATTAATAAAACGCTTTACCCGGGATCAGAAGCAGTCTTTTTATCTCATAGAGAAGGAAAGTTAAATTCAGAGTTTTCTAGTTTTAACACAGAGCATAAGTAGTGTAGAATTAAACAAGAATATAATCAGATAAGTTTATACACATGTTCACAGCAGCATTATTAATCTGAAGGCAAAAGTATATCAAGTGTCCATCAATGGCTGGATAGATAAACAAAAAGTGGTCCAGCCATGCAATACAATGTTATTCAGTCTTGGAAAGGGAGGATATCCTGACACATGCTTCAACATGGAAAAACCTTGAGGACATTGTGCTAAGTAAAATAAGTCAGTCACAAAAGGACAAACACTGTATAAGTCCTTTTATATGAAGTCCCTAGAGTAGACAAATTCATGGAGACAGAAAGCATAAAGGAGGTTGCCAGGGGCTGAGGGGAGGGGAATGAGGAGTTAGTGCTTCCTGGGTACAGAATTTCAGTTTTGCATGACGAAAGAATTCTGTAGCTGGATGGTGGTGATAGTTGCACAATGATGTGAATGTACTTAGAGCCATTAAACTGTACATTTAAAAATGATCAAAATGGTAAATGTTATGTATAATTTACCACAATTTACCACAATTTTTGTCAATAACTTTTTAAAGTTAAACACAGAAAAAAAATGTAGAGTTAAACCTATTACCAGAAAGTGTTGCAATTCATCTAATAAACTGAGAAAATCCCCAGCTGAGAGGATAATCAGACCAGATGCCCACTCTCTGAGGCTATGGCTATAGCCGAGAACCTGTCTTGGTGGCAGAGATCAAAGACTGGGCTTTCCATCAGGAAGATGTGTCCAGACTCAGCCAGGGCTCAGCTAACCCACCAAGAGTTCCTATGATCTCTGCACCAAGTTCAGAACCTCTGTGTGTACACAACCATGGAGGGTTTTTAGCAGTGAGATGGTTGTGAGCTCACAATACAAAATACAGGCCCAATTCCATGTTAACTGGCCTCAAAGACACAGAAGTGCCCAGTAAAAGAGCTGAGGATGAATTTCTTAGGTGTTCATCATTTGAAAATCTGCACACCCTATTCTCCCTGCCCCTCACCCACCACCCTCCTACAGTCACCATTCTGTTAGTTCATGGCCACAGGACGGGGAGCTACCACTGGTGGCAGCCCAGCCCTGGTGGCTGAGCAAAGATTTGCAGGTGCGTTTGTGGCCCAGGGTGGGCACCAGCAGCAGCAGGTACTTATCTTGTGAGAGACACCTGCTGGGTTTCCTTACTAGCTGTTTCCCAAAACTTTTTAAAAAGATATTTTATATACACAAATTACATATATGATATTTATATATTGTTGTTTAGTCACTCAGCCATGTCTGACTTTTTTGTGACCCCATGGACTATAGCCTGCCAGGCTCCTTTGTCCATTGGATTTCCCAGGCAAGAATACCAGAATGGGTTGTCACTCCAGTGGCAAGGATCAATGGAGGGATCAAACCCATATATCCTGCATTGGGAGGCAGGTTCTTTACCACTAAGTCACCAGGGAAGCCCTATATATGAGTGTATTACATATGTATATATCTTTGTTCTACCATATTTGTTTAATTAGAATTTGTGCAAGCCTTTCCATGGAACTGGAACATCGTGACCCTCCTGTCCCTTCACCCATCAGACTCCTCTTGACTTGGGGATTTAACTCAGCGGCCCCTCCAGAGGAATCCTAGGGGACACTCACAAGTCCTGCTCTCAGTGTTCCCGGTGCAAATTTTCATCGCAGTCTTTATCATGGTTCACATGTCAAATGGAAATTCCCTGTAAGACCTTGAGTTCTATGATGACAGAAATAAGAGCCTTCTTCTTTGTTTCTTTGAGACTTTTACTTTTCGCTTTCATGCATTGGAGAAGGCAATGGCAACCCACTCCAGTGTTCTTGCCTGGAGAATCCCAGGGATGGGGGAGCCTAGTGGGCTGCCGTCTATGGGGTCGCACAGAGTTGGACATGACTGAAGTGACTTAGCAGCAGCAGCAGCAGCAGCAGCATAACACTGGAACGTAAGATATAGTGACTGAGTAAAGGGAGGAGGGAAGGAAGGGAAGACAGGCAAAAAAGAAAAAAGGAGGTGGGGAGGAAGAGAGGAAGGGGAGAATGGGGAGGGAGTATAGGGATAAAAGGCGAAATGGGAAACGGTACAAAGATGGAGAAAAGATGAACTTGGTACCTGAAGCTAGAGTTGACAAATTTATGTTGTTAATAATAGATATTTAAGCCATACTTTTTGCACATATTCTAGACACAATGTTTGAAGCCTGTCTCATTCTCCAACTTTCATCTAGGTACAAAACAGGAGAGGAAAAGCCACCAGTTCAATTGCTGGTCCAATTTAACAAATCAGTCCCAAATTCTAGAATGGAATACAAATCTCTTGGGTCTTATCTCAGAACCACTTATAGTTGGACGTTTGACTAGTGAACTTGGTTTCTTAAAGGAAGTGATGCTGACCTGCATAGATGTCTCCCAAATAATCACATCCTCACCAAGACTGCTCAGAAAAGAAAGGGAAAATTAGTGGCTTGTGCTCAAAGACTAAGGGCTCCTTCTGCAAAGTGACTCTTCTTTGAAGATCAGGCTAAACCTTGAAAAGTTTTGGCCGTGTTGTTATCCATCTAGAAGGACAACTGCCTAATAGGGTGCAGGTTTGCCTTTTGTGTGGCAGGTGCCCTGGAATGAGTAGTCCTAAAGTGGGTCAGCTGCATGACATTGTGAAATATGTTACCTGTGACCATATAGGGGAAATGTGGTTCGCCTGGCAGCGACCTCTGCTCTCTCGTTTCTACTAAAACCCAGGTGTCGAATTTAAGGTGCCAGAGTGAGAATGTGTGAGCTGACTTTTCTTGTTAGATGCTTCATCTTGGCAGTCAAGAAGGTTGACTTGGCAACATTGATGGATAAAACCCTTCTGGGGCCAAACAGAGGCTCCATCTTTCTCATATGTAGCCACAGGGTGTAATTGTTGAAATGAACTGCTGCAGTAAGGCCATGAGACTGGGGAAGTATGAGTTTGAAGCAGGGAGGAGGACCAGAGCCCCTATGTAAGGGCTGTTTGAAAAGTGCAATGAACAGAAATTTTCAAATCTCAATCATGTTTTAAGAGCCAACAGGGCAGGGCCCTGATGCCTTACTTCTCCTTTCCTCACTCTGAGCCCAGCTCCTGGCACCCCAATTCTGTCTGGGCCCTGGCCCATATGACACCATCATCTGCTCAACTACTACCCCCTCAACTCCCCACCAGGATGGAAGCAGGTAGTGAGAAAGGCAATGCATCACTCACTCAAGGCAGAAACTTCTACAATCTTCTAGGCTTAAATGAATGAAGTGGTTAAGGAAAAAAGAAAATGCATCACTGAGAGAGAAATCTTCAGATGGGACTTTCTTCCTTTTCATCCCTCAACTCGCATGGCTTGAGTGGCCGTGTTACACAGCTTACCACCTTCTTCCAAACACACAGACAGACTTGTGAACCCAGGAGTCTCACATGATCAGCTTTTACCCTAAGGATTTTCATAAGCCCTAAATGCTGGAATTAAATAGAAATACAATCTGTCAAAGTTATGTGAATCCAAAGGGGAATGAAATATATAAAATTGAGGCTGTGTTCTAGATCTCTGTCTCAACCGATGACACCATATCAACTGGTCTGAACACAGTGTACTGTCTTCATGGTGACATACAAGATTCCCTATTGATTTTGGCCTAGGCCTTACAAAGAATATGGAAAGAAAGGCACCCACAACAAGAGGAGAAATGAGTAAAAATCTAAGGTGCAACGCCCGGCATATGAGCAAATGATTCCTAAATGATGAACACGGTATAAAGAGTTATTATAATTATCACTAGTAATCCACTAACCACATGGAGAGGTATTCTTGCTCAAATAGTGTATTAGGCTCCCATAACAAAAAAACATAGACTGGGTGGCTTAAACAACAAAAACTTATTCCTCATTGTTCTGGAGGCTGAAAGGTAGTTTCCATTTTGAGACCTCTTCCCTTGGCTTTTAGGTCACCACCACCATGCTCTGAGCTTCCATGACCACTTTTCTGTATGCCTGAAGAGTTCTCCAGTGTGTCTCCTTAAAGGACACTAATCCTGTTGGATCAGGAGCCTCACACCACCCCCACCCCTCACCATGATCTCATTAAACCTTCCTTCTGTTCAGTTCAGTTGCTCAGTCGAGTCCGACTCTTTGCGACCCTATGAATCGCAGCACGCCAGGCCTCCCTGTCCATCACCAACTCCCGGAGGTCACTCAGACTCATGTTCATCGAGTCAGTGATGCCATCCAGCCATCTCATCCTCTGTCGTCCCCTTCTCCTCCTGCCCCCAATCCCTCCCAGCATCAGAGTCTTTTCCAGTGAGTCAACGCTTCGCATGAGGTGACCAAAGTACTGGAGTTTCAGCTTCAGCATCATTCCCTCCAAAGAAATCCCAGGGCTGATCTCCTTCAGAATGGACTGGTTGGATCTCCTTGCAGTCCAAGGGACTCTCAAAGGTCTTCTCCAACACCACAGTTCAAAAGCATCAATTCTTCGGCGCTCAGCCTCCTTCACAGTCCAACTCTCACACCCAAACATGACCACAGGAAAGACCATAGCCTTGACTAGGCGAACCTTTGTTGGCAAAGTAATGTCTCTGCTTTTGAATATGCTATCTAGGTTGGTCATAACTTTCCTTCCAAGGAGTAAGCGTCTTTTAATTTCATGGCTGCAGTCACCATCTGCAGTGATTTTGGAGCCCAGAAAAATAAAGTCTGACACTGTTTCCACTGTTTCTCCATCTATTTCCCATGAAGTGATGGGACCAGATGCCATGATCTTAGTTTTCTGAATGTTGAGCTTTAAGCCAACTTCTTGCACTCTCCACTTTCACTTTCATCAAGAGGCTTTTTAGATCCTCTTCACTTTCTGCCAAAAGGTAGTGTCATCTGCATATCTAAGGTTATTGATATTTCTCCTGGCAATCTTGATTCCAGTTTGTGTTTCTTCCAGTCGAGTGTTTCTCATGATGTACTCTGCATATAAGTTAAATAAACATGGTGACAATATACAGCCTTGATGTACTCCTTTTCCTATTTGGAACCAGTCTGTTGCTCCATGACCAGTTCCAACTGTTGCTTCCTGACCTGCATACAGATTTCTCAAGAGGCAGGTCAGGTGGTCTGGTATTCCCATCTCTTTCAGAATTTTCCACAGTTTATTGTGATCTACACAGTCAAAGGCTTTGGCATAGTCAATAAAGCAGAAATAGATGTTTTTCTGGAACTCTCTTGTTTTTTCGATGATTCAGCAGATGTTGGCAATTTGATCTCTGGTTCCTCTGTCTTTTCTAAAACCAGCTTGAACATCAGATTTAGATTCAATGGGAGTTGGACTTCAACATATCAATGGGGGCACATAGATATTCAATCCATATATGTAAGCACAGCCCAGGAGCACTAGTCCAAGATTATTTGATGATGAGCGTTTTTGTCTATATGGTGATGTCTTATTCATGACTTACCCCTGGGACTTGAGAACAACTAGGTATGCATTGTTAAAGAAAATCTGTCTTGTTCAAGTAAAATCTTGGATAAGATAGATTCTGTGAAGACTACCAATTAGATTTTGATTCCAGAGTTATTTTTTAAACTTGCAAAAGATAATAGGGAAAAATACATGGGGAAAAAATCTTTTAATGAACTCATGGCCCTCTTTGGAGATCCAGATCACAAAGCATGGTTTGTGGACATGACACTCAGATCTTTTTCTACCTGTAGGTGTCCTTGGAAGATGGGACATTGGGAGGACTGTCTGCCCATGCATTAAAGCACTGATCCCTTGTGACACTCAGTACCTGGTTATCTAGGCCTCTTGTCCCTTACTCATTCAATATAACTAGAAATTTCCCAGGCAAGACAGAATGAATGAGATCTCCACAGTCTCTTTTTTAATTAATATATTTTTAATTGGAGGATAATTGCTTTACAATATTGTGTTGGTTTCTACAATACATCAATATGAATCAGCCATAGGCATGCATATGTCGCCTCCCTCTTGAACCTTCCTCCCATCTCCCACCCCATCCCACCATGCTAGGTTGTCACAGAGCACTGGGTTTGAGCTTCCTGCATCATACAGCAAATTCCTACTGGCTATCTATTTTACATATGGTAAATAAAAACAAAAATAAACAAATGGAACCTAATTAAACTTAAAAGCTTTTGCACAGCCAAGGAAACCATAAACAAGGTGAGAAGACAACCCTCAGAATGGGAGAAAATAATAATAAATAATTTTTAAAAAACTATAAAGGAATAATTTCTAAAATATACAAGCAGCTCAACCAATAAAAAAGTGGGCAGAAGACCTAAACAGACATTTCTCCAAAGAAGACATACAGATGGCTAACACATGAAAATACGCTCAACACATTGCTCATTATTAGAGAAATGCCAATCCACTGGCTCTTTCTACAAATCTATCTTCTGAGGCTTGAAAACATTTCACCTTTGCTTCTTGGTCATTTCCATCAAGACTGTTTTTCTAGGAGTGACTCCCCACAGACATTCTGTACTTTGTGTTCTGTTGAGATTGCTTTGTAAGCACTAGCTCTCCTTAGCACACAGAGACCTTGAACATGGGACTCCCTGTATGCCAGTCACTGTGAATTCCCCAAGTACCAGGAAGGGAGCAATGGGCTCAATTTCCCTCCCAACGTGTGCCCTGGAGGTAGATTTAGATCAACACTAGGACACACAGCACGTGACACCTCAGAGCTTCACATCCAGCTGAATCCTTAGACGGGTAACCTTTAGACCTTTCTTGAAATAATGTCCTGGGAGGAGATCCAGGAAGTGCTTGCAATATATTCAATATATTCAGTGTGTTCTCAGGTCATGAGATGTTTAGTGTTAATCATGTAGCTTTGAATGCTCTTTGAGGCTATTTCCAGAAATTCAATGAGAAACTTCAGTTGGAAACTGGATTTTTTTCTTCCTCCAAGGTATTTTTGCCTCCAGATTACCTTGGGCCTTCTTTCGATAGCACAAGCCCACCACGACACCCTGCTTTGTCATCCTTCCTGATAGTTGTCCTAAAATCCCGCTGCTGGGTGGCACCTCTAATGCCCGCCTAAGCTGCTAAAACCTGCAACAACTCACAAAAACGCAAAAAGGAACAGAAAAACATCAGGAGGTAATCAAAAGAAACAACACCTCCAGAAACTGTTCATCATACGACTCAATTTTTATTGCATATACTTGTAATAATGTCCACAGTTGATTTCTCCTGATTTAGGTGTTTGTCTTGAATAAACATATTATTGCAGGTCTTTAAGAATTTTTAAGAGAAATCTGTTGTTGATTTTTCTTAAGCACTCACCAGTTTACTATGAATATCCTGACTGAAAATGCTGCCAAGAAATGAACCCGAGACACACCTAAAATAGAGGCTCTGGCAAAGGTCCCAGCATCGGGTACTGGTGACAGGGGAGAGCTCACTTCTCAGAGATGACTAACACCAAGGCGACAGCCGGTCCTTCACCCAGTCACATTCCTCCTTTCCTATGCAGAGAACTCCAGTAGGCATATAATTTAACAAAAAATCCTTTAATTCTGACTTTGGCAAGGAAGGAGAATCAAACCTCTAGAGCCACAAACTCGCACAGCAGGACGCACTCAGGCTATGTTTATGTAACACTGGTATTCTCCGTGTCACATGTGATGCGAGAAACAGCCGTGCCATGCACAGCAGTGAGAATAACCTGAACAGCCCACACCAGGCTGGGTGCAAAGTTGCTGAGGCAGCAGCACTTGCAAAATAAGACGGAACACAGCCATCACTGAGAGAGGTGCCCTGAGGTCACCAACAGGTCTCCCAGGGCCACTTGTGAGACCTAGGGAAAGTGCTGTCAGAAACTCCGTGGAAAAGAAACCAGTGTCTCCTCATTATCCAGCATTCTCAAATACATTTCCTCTCCTTTCATTTTTCTGAATCTCCTATGACATCTTCCGAACTACAGTCCCAGGACACACACATGGGAATTCCAGCTTTGTACCCTTGGGATCCTAATACAATAGTAAAGTTCTCATTAAGGAGGAACCCTGAGTCCTGAGTTCATCTGTGATTCTTTGAAAATGTAATTTAATTCCTTTTAAAAAGGAAAGAACTTAACATTGGAGGTTTACTTTGTCAGAGGGTAACAGGAGCCCTTAGAAATGTGCATATCCCCCCACATATGCTTTGGTGTGGGTGACACACAGCCAGTGCAAACCCTGTATTGAATACCAACCATTCCAGCCAGCTGCTCTGACCCTCTGGGAAGCAGGTGCCAGGAAGGCTTGCAACATATTCCCCTGCTCAGAACCACAGACAATCCAGAAGGGCAGCCGCCATCTACCCCAGCTTTCTGAGGACATAGCTCCAGGGGCAGGGCATCTCTAGGGAGTTTCCTGTACTAGTCACTGACTCCACAGCATCCCATGGAGAGTGGTCATTTCACTGACCCCCCTACATCCATTCCAGCCCCAAATGATTGGTTTAATCATGGAATCCCAGTCTTCTTGTTGGTTACAGGTAGAGGAATGGGCATATGACCCAATTCCATCTGGCTGGATTAGGGAGATCTTCACTTAGGGATGTGTCTGGGTAGAATTTATGGCTTCCATGCGGTTCCAGAAAAAAAAAAAGAAAAACCCTCAGAGATGGAGTTTCATGTTCAGGTGATTTCTTGAGGGGTTTTCTTGGGAGTGACAACTATAAGAAAGTGAATGAAGCAGGACTAGGTTGAAAGAGAAGTTCACTGATAGAGTGGTCTACATGAAGACCTCTGCCAACACAGTGGTCACTGTGGGACTGAGATAGCTACTCTGCTGCTGCTGCTGCTGCTAAGTCGCTTCAGTCGTGTCCGACTCTGTGCGACCCCATAGACGGAAGCTCACCAGCCTTCCCCATCCCTGGGATTCTCCAGGCAAGACCACTGGAGTGGGTTGCCATTTCCTGGCAACCCCAAAAGGAACTCAGGAACTGGGGTATTTTCCTCTTGCATCTGGTCACTGTGTGGGCTGTCTGTGGGGAGCAGGCATCACCTGCTATGAGACCCCTTTCCTAGGAGGGATTCAGCTGTGAGCCACTGGCAGCAGGACCACCAACAGCCAGGAGAAGGAGTGCCTGAGTCCTGAAGGGATTGTCTGGGCATCACACTGCTATCTACTACAGTATGTCCCTGCACTGCTCAGAGTCACCAGCTTCGTGTTCTAAGTTCACTTCCTGGGGAGCATCTCCTCCAGTATTCTGCTTTGTCTTCTTCCCAGGGAAACAAGCTAAGAAAATTGCTGGAGGGACCACAGCCCCAGTCACTACAACTTGTCTTCAGGCCACAACCAATACCATCTCCCTCCTCCATTATCCAGCCAAGATTCTCCTCACTCTGGGCTAGCACCTCTGCTGGTCACACATCGTGTGCTGGTCCAGAACCTGCTCCTTGGGGATCCGGGCTTTCATTCACCAAGCCCTTCTCAGACTATGGTTGCAACAAAGTCTATTTACCGTCAAAGTCAGCCAAGTACCAACTGGACCACCTGGGTGTACATATCCTACTCTTACCAAGCAAAGCAGTCCTGTTTCCTTCTGACAATCAGAACCAATGCCCCTGTCAGGATGCCAACTTCTTGGCAAGAAGAATTCAAAGTGACTGGGCAAAAAACACTTAAGTTTAATAAGACTCTTGCTATGACTCCTATTAGAAACATCTCCTCTGGAAGTAAGATCTCTAGAGCCACAGAACTTAAAGCTACTGAAAGGAGAAACATAGACTATTCCCCAAATGCGTCATAGGAGTGATGGTAAGCAGGTACATGCCCACTTTCTCCCCTTGTTTCCTAGATTTTCATTCCCAAGCACCATATTGGAGACTCAGTGCCAAGAAATGGCAGAGTCTATTTCTAAATTGGCACTATACTGGGCCTTCTCTAGTTATTTTTTATTAAACATTTATTTTGTATTGGAGTATGGCCAATTAACAATGTTACTTTAATTTCAGGTGGACTCAAGTCTTTTTAATGGTCCCATCAGGTCATAGGTTTCTGGTTGATATGATGAGCAATAAGATCAGAGGATCCCGTGGACATATGTCCACTGCCCCATATCTCTTTTGCTATAAAGCGGGTTCCTTTGTCTGAAAGGACATGGTGTGGTATTATTTGTAAGTCATCAGAGGTTGAGGCTTTACAAGCAGGAAAGTCAAACCCTTAACTAGAATTTAAATCAATTTTAGTTACCATAAATTTCTTCCCTTCTTGGGTGGAAGGGATTCAATGTAATCAGCTCATCATCAAGTGTCTGGTTAGTTTATTGAGGGCTGACTATGTTCATGCATCAGGTTGGTATTCTGACAGCAACGGAAGCTAGGTCAGTCCTGGTTAGTGGAGCCAGTTCCATGAGACTCATGCATGAGCTCGCTCCTAACACCACTGCTATGCTCTCTGTGTACTCACTGTAATAGGGAAGAAACTTTTGTATTCTATTACAAGTTAATCACTAAAGAAAAATTGCCTATAAGCTTAAATTAGACATAATGGCCCATCTCTGGGAACCTTGCTTCCCAGGTAATGAGAATTAAGCTAAAATACCTTTGTTTAGCTTACAGGAAACATCCTAACCAGGCCCACCTATGAATGACTGCAGGGAGGAAGAAATTAACACATCCCCTCCAGAGGCTGATGGGAACCAGGAAGTGCTTGACTTTACTCCCTCCCCTTCTGGTACAAAAAGAGCCTGAATTCTAACTCAGGTAAGATGGCTCTTTGGGGCACGAGTTCACCATCCTCTTGGTTTGCTGACTTTCTGAATAAAATCATTATTCCTTGCCTCAACAACTCATCTCTTGATTGTTGGCCTGTTTGGCCGTGAGCATTACCAGCTCAGGCTCAGTAACACCAGTGTGCAAACACCAAGGTGGCTCATATAAAAGGCTGGTTGATGCCAACTGGCCAATCTTCTAATTGTTCGTTTTGTTCTTTGTGTGACGAGTGCTTTTTGGTGGAAGTCAGTGCATAACTCAGAGTTTTTCACACATCATAATCACACCCATAGATCTGTACACACGTCTACCTTGCAGACCTCCTCATGCCCAGTCTTTTAATCACTCTCTTTAGGCTCCTCATCAAAAGCCAAGTCATATAAAATGACCCATGATTCCAAATATATTCTTATAATAAGTTACTTCTTTCTCCTCATAAGGCAAATTTCCAAGGAAACTATGCAAAACTCTGACCCCTTAAAGAACTGCCAATCACCATTGTATTTCCAGGTGAAGCTGTAGTATAGTAGAAGCCCATTTTGGCCTTGAACCCACAGACCAATCTATTGGTTTCTATTCATAAATCAAATACTTCTTCCTCCATGAGTTGAATCTCCCATTTGGTGGTAGGTATGAGCTGAGGGAGAGATATGGGTGGAGCAGTGAGGGGTAATGAGGACCTGAAATGAATATTCATGTTGCTTACTTTGCTCTTCATCCAAGCCTGTCTCCAGTTCCAGAAACATCACATTCATGTCATGGTGGAATGCTGTTTGGCCCACCCAACCACTGATACAGTCAATTGGACAGAACCAAGTCCATGGTCGACAGTGCTGACCATATAATAAGGCAGCACTTCACCTCTACCAGGGTCACCCAGCATCTTAGGAGTTGATTTTTGAATGGCATATTATCCTCTTCTGTAAGAGGCATGATCTTGCTCCAACAACCTAGGGAATCTATGTCTCTCTTGCCAGGAGGTGTCTTTTCCCACCACAAATATACCTATATGGAGTGCTATGTGGTATATGCTTCAGCCCATTTTCACCTCATCCTGAACCTGCTGCAGAGATCTTTTCTGCTTTGGACCTCACTCAAAACTGGCAGCCTTTTGTGTCATTCAGCATATGGGCTAGAAAATCTTTCCACCATATGGCATATGCTTCTGTCAGAATGTCTTGAGGATACCAGACATTGTGCTTCCTTCTTTGTGCTGCAAAGTTCAAGAAACAATGACTTGGCTACTTTAAACAGATGTCTTGGCTTATCCCTGTCTTTCAGAACCCAAAATATCTTACTCTGCAGTGGGCCTTTGAATCCTCACTGTATTTATTTCATCCTGTGGAGCACATGTGTCTTGCTGAGGTCTCAGGCATATTTGTCACTTCTTGCTCATCTAGTCTAGTTAACAGGATGCTGCTAATATAGTAGACCAGTGCAAGGTCACAGAATGTTTTGATGGTCTTTGTCACTTTAGACTGTATTATGACTGAGAGAAGGAAAGCTAACAGCCATAGGGAAACACTGTTTATGTGTCCTACTGTTCATCCCACGTGAATGGAAATTGCTTCTGACCTTCCTTCCTAATAGGAATGGAAAAGAATGCATCCATCACAATAGTGGCTGCATACTATGTACCTGAGTCCATTTTAATATACTTTTTCAAATATACTCAGTTGGGCACAGCAGTTTCAACTAAGGCTACTATTTGGTAGATCTTGGAATAGTCCTCTGGTATTCCCCAGAAGTAGTTTGATGGTTGCTGGGCATGACTAGTAAATGGGGATGTGATTAGTGATCACCACTTTTGCATCTTCTAGGTATCTATCATTTTCCCCAGGATGTGGTACTGTTTAACTTTACCACTCTCTTCACTGAAACAGGGGATGATTCTACTTGGCCTTCCTCAACGTGATAGGTCTTATACCACAGGCCAAGGACCTATTGTGAAAATTCTTCCAACCATCCATTTCAAAATCATACCTTCAGGGACTTGTGAAATGCCTACCAAATGGATTTGCAAGCCCAGTGGACCCATCATGAGACTGAGTTGGAGCAGGAGTTCATTTGTTTACCAGATATTTCCACTCTGATAGGAAGGTCATAAAGATGCTTCAGATTTTGGTTATTAATGTCAACTCAGGTCCCGGGTCCCAAAGTCTTTAAAATCGCATCAGATCAGATCAGTCGCTCAGTCGTGTCCGACTCTTTGCGACCCCATGAACCGCAGCACGCCAGGCCTCCCTGTCCATCACCAGCTCCCGGAGGTCACTCAGACTCACATCCATCGAGTCAGTGATGCCATCCAGCCATCTCATCCTCTGTCGTCCCCTTCTCCTCCTGCCCCCAATCCCTCCCAGCATCAGAGTCTTCTCCAATGAGTCAACTCTTCGCATGAGGTGGCCAAAATACTGGAGTTTCAGCTTTAGCACCATAACTTCTAAAGAAATTCCAGGGCTTGATCTCCTTCAGAATGGACTGGTTGGATCTTCTTGCAGTCCAAGGGACTCTCAAGAGTCTTCTCCAACACCACAGTTCAAAAGCATCAATTCTTCGGCGTTCAGCCTTCTTCACAGTCCAGCTCTCACATCCATACATGACCACAGGAAAGACCATAGCCTTGACTAGGCGAACCTTTGTTGGTAAAGTAATGTCTCTGCTTTTGAATATGCTATCCAGGTTGGTCATAACTTTCCTTCCAAGGAGTAAGCGTCTTTTAATTTCATGGCTGCAGTCACCATCTGCAGTGATTTTGGAGTCCAGAAAAACAAAGTCTGACACTGTTTCCACTGTTTCCCCATCTATTTCCCATGTAGTGATGGGACCAGATGCCATGATCTTCGTTTTCTGAATGTTGAGCTTTAAGCCAACCTTTTCACTCTCCACTTTCACTTTCATCAAGAGGCTTTTTAGCCCCTCTTCACTTTCTGCCATAAGAGTGGTGTCATCTGCATATCTGAGGTTATTGATATTTCTCCTGGCAATCTTGATTCCAACTTGTGTTTCTTCCAGTCCAGCATTTCTCATGATGTACTCTGCATAGAAGTTAAATAAACATGGTGACAATATGCAGCCTTGACGTACTCCTTTTCCTATTTGGAACCAGTCTGTTGTTCCATGACCAGTTCTAACTGTTGCTTCCTGACCTGCATACAGATTTCTTAAGAGGCAGATCAGGTGGTCTGGTATTCCCATCTCTTTCAGAATTTTCCACAGTTTATTGTGATCCACACAGTCAAAGGCTTTGGCATAGTCAATAAAGCAGAAATAGATGTTTTTCTGGAACTCTCTTGCTTTTTCCATGATCCAGCGGATGTTGGCAATTTGATCTCTGGTTCCTCTGCCTTTTCTAAAATCAGCTTGAACATCAGGAAGTTCACGGTTCACATATTGCTGAAGCCTGGCTTGGAGAAAATGGCATAGTCTTCTCTTTTCCCCTAGAGTTAACTGAATAAGGTATCACAAGTCAGTCTGGGGAAAGATTAGCACAGGTGTCAACAAACATTTTCTGTAAAGGTCTAGCATGTACGTAATTTTGGCTTTTCAGGCTACATGATCTCTGTTGCAACTATTCGCCTTTGCTGGCATAGCACAAAGCAGACGTAGGCAATATGTAAATAATGGGAGTGACTGTGTTCTATTGTTATTTACAAAAACAGACAGTGGGCTGGATTTGGCCCATAGGCCGTAACTTGCGGACCCCATAGCCCTCTGCTGGCCAGATCCCAGTGTCTGCCATCCCAACCTCATTGTTCATTGTGATAATTGCACCCACCTTAACTTGGGCAGTTCAGCACCTCCACCCAGTTTCTATTATTTCTGGATCCTATTGTTTCCATTTCTATCAGAGAACTTGGTTCTGTAACAGCATCTCCGCTCCTGAGCCTCAGATGTCTTTAAAATGTCTCTTCTGTGGGAATGTGAATTGATACAGCCACTATGGAAGATGGTATAGAGATTCCTTTAAAAACTAGGAATAAAAGCACCATATGACCCAGCAATCCCACTCCTAGGCATATACCCTAAGGAAACCAAAATTGAAAAAGATACATGTATCCCAATGTTCATTGCAACACAATTTACAATAGCTAGAACATGGAAGCAGCCTAGATGTCCTTCAACAGATGAATGGATAAAGAAGCTGTGGTAATATACACAATGGTATATTGCTTAGTCATAAAAAAGGAACACATTTGAGTCAGTTCTAATGAGGTGGTTGAACCTAGAGCCTATTATACACAGTGAAGTAAATCAGAAAGAAAGATAAATAATGTATACTAATGCATATATATGGAATCTAGAAAGATGGTACTGCTGAATTTATCTGTAAGGCAGCAATGGAGAAACAGACATAGAGAACAGACTTATGGATGTGGGGAGAGGAGAGGAGAGGTGGAGATGTATGGAGAGAGTAACATGGAAACGAACATTACCATATGTAAAATACATAGGCAATGGGAATTTACTGTATGTCTCAGGGAACTCAAACAGGGACTCTGTATCAACTAGAAGGGTGGGATGGGGAAGGAGATGGGAGGAAGGTTCAAGAGGGAGGGGACATATGTACACCTATGGCTGATTCATGTTGATGTTTGACAGAAAACAACAAAATTCTGTAAAGCAATATCCTTCAATTAAAAAATAAATTAATCACCTCTGAGCTCCTTAATGATGCCCTTTCACAGGGCATTTCCTACTGATTTTGAAAGAAGTTCCTTCTGAATTCTTGCATGGATCCTATTTGAGTGATGGCATTCCCAGCCTTACTTTATATCCACTCTACTATGTGACTTCTCTCAGCCTGTTGATCTCTTCTGCCACTTCTTGCCAAGGTGGGGCTGGTATTTCCACATCTCTTAGTATGGGCGCTTTTTCAAGCTTCCAAGAAACCTCCATCAGAAGGTCAGCATCATATCCTGGGGTCCTCTGATAAGGTGTTAGGTCCTAGATCAGGTTTCCCAGGTGGCTCAGTGGTAAAGAATCTGCCTGCCAATGCAGGAGCCACAGGAGACATCTGTTCAATCCCTGGGTTAGGAAGATCCCCTGGAGTAGGAAATGGCAACCCACTCCAGTACTCTTGCCTGGAAAATCCCATGACCGAGGAGCCTTGTGGGTTACAGTCCATGAGGTTGAAAAAAGTTGGGCACAACTGAGCATGAGCATAGATCCTAAATCAGGGAGATTATTTCTACACTAATAAACTCTTCTTATCCAACTTTGTGTTCCCCTTTTCTTGAGCCAATACCCTCAGGATCCACCCACTAGATTCTCTTCAGTTTCCTAATGGTTCATATTCGTGAGATTCCCCAGCTCTTGAAGTTCATGGTCTCTCTCTCCTCCTTTGCAGTGCTTCTTGCTTCCCTGGCCAGATGAGATAGTGACTTGACATTCATTATTTGTCTGGTGTCCAAGAGGATAGAGTCCCTTGGACTGGAAGGAGATCAAACCATTTGATCCTAAATAAATCAATCCTGAATATTCACTGGAAGGGCTTATGCTGAAGCTCCAATATTTTGGCCACCTGATGCGAAGACCTGACTCACTGGAAAAGACCCTTCTGAGAAAGATTGAGGCAGGAGGAGAAGAATGTGATAGGATGAGATAGTTGGATGGTATCATGGACTCAATGAACATGAGTTTGAGCAAACTCCCAAAGATGGTGAAGGACAGGGAAGTCTGGCATGCTGCAGTCCATGGGCTCCCAAAGAGCTGGACATGACTGAGCAGCTGAACAACAACCAGGAGGATCTGAGTGGTACATCCTGAGAAAGCCATGTGTTATCTTGCATTCTCTTTCCCAGTATCTGATTCTACTTTGCCACTGATAAAAGTTTTAACAATTGCACTGCTACTGATTACCAAGGGCTATTATCAATGATGAGGTCCTTATCAACAGCTGAGTGACAAGTGGTCTTTATCCAAAATATCATGTTAGATCAGCTTCCTAGGACCACTCCTCATGCATACTCTCTTGGAGTGAGTTCTTTTTTTTTTTTTTTTAGTTTGAACAATTAATACATTTCAGATATAATATTATACATATTTCAATGCTATTCTCCCCAATCATCCCACCCTCTCCCGGTCCCAGAGTCCAAAAGTCTGTTCTATACATCAGTGTCTCTTTTGCTGTCTCCTAAATAGGGTTATTTTTACCATCTTTCTAAATTCCATATATATGCGTTAGTATACTGTATTTGTGTTTTTGTTTCTGGCTTACTTCACTCTGTATAATAGGCTCCAGTTCCATCCACCTCCTTAGAACTGATTCAAATGTATTCTTTTTAATGGCTGAGTAATACTCCATTGTGTAAATGTACCACAGCTTGCTTATCCATTCATCTGTGGATGGACATCTAGGTTGCTTCCACGTTCTGGCTATTGCAAACAGTGCTGCTATGAACATTGGGGTACACGTGTCTCTTTCAATTCTGGATTTCTCAGTGTATATGCCCAGCAATGGGATTGCTGGATCATAAGGCAGTTCTATTCCCAGTTTTTTGAGGAATCTCCAGACTGTTCTCCATAGTGGCTGTACCAGTTTGCATTCCCACCAACAGTGCAAGAGGGTTCCCTTCTCTCCGCACCCTCTCCAGCATTTATTGCTTGTGGACTTTTGGATAGCAGCCATTCTGACTGGCGTGAAATGGTACCTCATAGTGGTTTTGATTTGCATTTCTCTGATAATGAGTGATGTTGAGCATCTTTTCATGTGTTTGTTAGCCATCTGTATGTCTTCTTTGGAGAAATGTCTATTTAGTTCTTTGGCCCATTTTTTGATTGGGTCATTTATTTTTCTGGAATTGAGCTGTAGAAGTTGCTTGTATATTTTTGAGATTAGTTGTTTGTCAGTTGCTTCATTTGCTATAATTTTCTCCCATTCTGAAGGCTGTCTTTTCACCTTGCTTATAGTTTCCTTTGTTGTGCAGAAGCTTTTAAGTTTGATTAGGTCCCATTTGTTCATTTTTGATTAACACACAGAAATCCCTTGCATTCCTGTACACTAATAACGAGAAAATAGAAAGAGAAATTAAGGAAACAATTCCACTCACCATTGCAATGAAAACAATAAAATATTTAGGAATATATCTTCCTAAAGAATCTAAAGACCTATATATAGAAAACTATAAAACACTGGTGAAAGAAATCAAAGAGGACACTAATAGATGGAGAAATATACCATGTTCATGGATTGGTAGAATCAATATAGTGAAAATGAGTATACTACCCAAAGCAATTTATAGAGTCAATGCAATCCCCATCAAGCTACCAACGGTATTCTTCACAGAGCTAGAACAAATAATTTCTCAGTTTGTATGGAAATACAAAAAACCTCGAATAGCCAAAGCTATCTTGAGAAAGAAGAACGGAACTGGAGGAATCAACCTGCCTGACTTCAGGAAGTCTCTACCTACAAATCCACAGTCATCAAGACAGTATGGTACTGGCACAAGGACAGAAATATAGATCAATGGAACAAAATAGAAAGCCCAGAGATAAATCCACGCACATATGGTCACCTTATCTTTGACAAAGGAGACAAGAATATACAATGGATTAAAGACAATCTCTTTAACAAGTGGTGCTGGGAAAACTGGTCAAACACTTGTAAAAGAATGAAACTAGAACACTTTCTAACACCATACACAAAAATAAACTCAAAATGGATTAAAGAGCTAAATGTAAGACCAGAAACCATAAAACTCCTAGAGGAAAACATAGGCAAAACACTCTCTGACTTACATCACAGCAGGATCCTCCATGACCCACCTCCCAGAATATTGGAGTGAGTTCTTTGGGAGAAATATTCAGTACCAGGGTTTTAAAGACAAGAGATGTATCAGGGAGTGCCCACAAGAACACAATCTGTAAAGAAGGGAGGGAAACAGCATTGAGCCGAGTGGGAAGTTGAACTCCACTTGGCTGCAGCAAGATGTGAGTCTGTCTAAAGGGGAACTGGGACTAACATTGGTTACAAGGTACCTTGGGGTTCACACCCCAAGGAAAGAGTGTATCCTTGTGCAAGAAGCCTTGTTTGCCACTGCTGCTAAGTCACTTCAGTCGTGTCCGACTCTATGCAACCCCATACACGGCAGCCCACTAGGTTCCCTTGTCCCTGGGATTCTCCAGGCAAGAACACTGGAGTGGGTTGCCATTTCCTTCTCCAATGTGTGAAAGTGAAAAGTGAAAGTGAAGTCACTCAGTCGTATCCGACTCTTAGCAACCCAATGGACTGCAGCCCACCAGGCTCCTCCATCCATGGGATTTTCCAGGCAAGAGTACTGGAGTGGGCTGTTTGGATGAGTTCAATTCCTGGGGAGAAACTCAACAATGAGATATCATCAATCCTAGAGACTGGGAAGTAAAGTCTCCATCCCCCAAAGAAGTGTTCAGATGGCATAGCCCAGTGTCTGCTACAGATGCCTCATTCTTTAGAGGAAGGTCCAACAAGAGAAGATCCCTATCTTCCTTTGGAAATTGCCATGCCACGATAAAGTGCTTACAATGATATAACCTATATTGCTCCCATGAAGGAAGCTGCTCACGGCAAAGCTGCGGATGTCAGAGACAGAGAAAGCCTGATCCCTGTGATTCTGTTGCTGGAGCTGTAAGATCCTGCTGCTTAAATAGAATTCATTTTCTCTTTCTTAAAGAGGCAATCACTGTGAATGTTATGGTAAAGAATAGGTGACACTAGTGGTAAAGAACCCGCCTGCCACTACTGGAGACATAAGAGATGCAGGTTCGATTCCTGGGTCAGGAAGATCCCCTGGAGAAGGACATGGCAACCCACTCCAGTATTCTTGCCTGGAGAATCCCATGAACAAAGGAGTCTGACAGGTTATAGTCCATAGGGTCGTAAAGAGTCGGACGTGACTGAAGCAACTTAGCACACATATATCCAATTTCAAAATTCAATTTATAGAATGTTCAAATGATGGATGGAGGAAATGGAAGAGAGAATAGGCAAGAATGATTGAATTTTTTCTGATCATGGTCTTGCATTTCAAAAGAAAATACTATAATGAAATAGGGAATGATATTGTTGAAATATATTAATGTTTTTTCTTTTTTTGCATCTGATGTCACTTAACTCTGCCAAAGGCATTCATTTGCACCAGCGATTGAATAAAAAAAAAAAAAAATGATTCAATATCGGACTCTAACATCTAGAAAAGAATTTTCAAATCCACAGAAAAACATTCATTCTGAAAGCCAAGGATTTTCAATTTTTTTTTTTTTTTAAGTTTCCATTAAGATCCAGATGTGGGCAATGTGAGATTCAAATTTAGTGTTAGCCAGGGCTGGAGAGACAAGGATGTGATACAAAGTAAAATCTATTGTTACAGATTTTCATGAAGAGAGATGAGATAGAAACAGAGGAGGAGAGAGAAGGAAGATGGGCAGAGAGACATCTGCATCCCATCTTTTCTCCCAAGTTACTCAAGGACCTAAGGGAGCGAGATAAGTGGATGAAAGGAAACTCAAATCAAAGACACATTCCGCATTCGGAACCCCTGGTACTGCTCACTCATCTGTGTGTGGGTGATGAAATGAAATAGCTTAAATGTAGTGAGATGAATGAGATTCACGTAGTGTCCTTGCTTCCTCATATGTGTCCCCTAAGGGACCTAGATGTTCCTGTGTGCTCTGGAAAAGAAATGCAGTTGACCTCAGGGAGGTTATGGGCCATAGACCCTAGAGATCAGTCAGAGACATTCGAGGATACCAAGGCCTGGGGATCAATAAGAAAGACTGGAAACAGGGACTCCAATGAAAGTGTGGACAAAACACCCCAGGGAGCCAGATGAGACTAGAGTTCATTGACAAGCCACAAAGAAGAGAAACCAGGTGAATTTCAAGGACATCAGATCTAATGCTCTATCTTTTCTGTCCATACAATTTTCCAGGCAAGAATACTGGAGTGGGTTGCCATTTCCTCCTCCAAAGGATCTTCCCAACCCAGGAATCAAACCCATCTCCTGCATTGCCTACATTGGCTGGCAGATTCTTTACCACTGAGCTACTTTGGAAGGCTTTTCCTATCACTCAGTCAGTTCAGTTCAGTTGGGTGGCTCAGTTGTGTCCAACTCTTTGTGACCCAAGAATTGCAGCACGCCAGGCCTCCTTGTCCCGGAGTTCACTCTAACTCACATCCATTGAGTCAGTGATGCCATCCAGCCATCTCATCCTCTGTCATCCCCTTCTCCTCCTGCCCCCCTCCCAGCATCAGAGTCTCTTCCAATGAGTCAACTCTTCATATGAGATGGCCAAAGTACTGGAGTTTCAGCTCTTAGCATCAGTCCTTCCAAAGAAATCCCAGGGCTGATATCCTTCAGAATGGACTGGTTGGATGTCCTTGCAGTCCAAGGGACTCTCAAGAGTCTTCTCCAACACCACAGTTCAAAAGCATCAATTCTTCGGTGCTCAGCTTTCTTCACAGTCCAACTCTCACATCCATACATGACTACTGGAAAAACCATAGCCTTGACTAGACAGACCTTTGTTGGCAAAGTAATGTCTCTGCTTTTGAATATGCTATCTAGGTTGGTCATAACTTTTCTTCCAAGGAGTAAGCATCTTTTAATTTGATGGCTGTAATCACCATCTGCAGTGATTTTGAAGCCCTAAAAAAATAAAGTCTGACACTGTTTTCATTGTTTCCCCATCTATTTCCCATGAGGTCTCAAAAATATATTGCCCACTGTTAGATTGGAGAGAGGAATGAAAAAGAGGAATTCTTGAATAAACAATTTCTCAAAAGAGACTCTACCCTCATCAAAACGATGCAGTTTAAATCTCAAAAGACTATTTTTTTTAATTTACTTGGAATTATATTTTATTGTTGTTCACCATTTTAAAATTTTCTTTTTCATTCACAAAAGTAAGATGTAATCATTGCAAAAATTAATTCATTTGGAAATTAAGAAAAAAGTTTAAAGAGGAAAACATGTGCCCTGCCCTCTTATCCTTATTAACTTTTTAGCCTCTCTTTTTTCTTTTATGAACATTTTAAGTTTTTATTAGTTTTTATTGTAGTATAGTTATTTTACAATGTTGTGTTAATTTCTGCTGTACTGCAAAATGAATCAGCTATACATATATATTATCCCCTCTTTTATTTTCTTCCCACTTAGATCACCACAGAGCATTGAGTAGAGTTCCCTGTGCTGTATGTTTGGTTCTCATTAGTCATCTATTATGTGAAGTGAAGTGAAAGTTGCTCAGTGGCTGACTCTTTGTGATCCTGTGAACTATAGCCCACCAGGCTTCTCTACCCACGGAATTTTCCAGGAAAGAATCAGATCAGATCAGATCAGTCGCTCAGTCATGTCCAACTCTTTGCAACCCCATGAATTGCAGCACGCCAGGCCTCCCTGTCCATCACCAACTCCTGGAGTTCACTCAGACTCACATCCATTGAGTCAGTGATGCCATCCAGCCATCTCATCCTCTGTCGTCCCCTTCTCCTCTTGCCCCCAGTCCCTCCCAGCATCTGGAGTGGGTTGCCATTCTCTTCTCCAGGGGACTCTCCTGACCTAGGGATCAAACCTGGGTCTCTCACATTGTAGGCAGATTCTTTACCATCTGAGCAACAAGGGAAGCCCCCACGCTATCTAGTCAGTTCTCATTAGTTATCTATTTTATACGTAACAGTACACATGTTGATCCACCTTGGTATCCATACATTTGATCTCTACAAATGTGCCTCTCTTTTTACTTTGCAAGTAAGTTCATCTGTAAATTTTTTTAGAGTCCATATATAAGCAATTTACATGATATTTGTTTTTCTCTTTGAAATACTTTGCTCTGTATGACAGTCTCTAGGTCTATCCACATCTCTGCAAATGGCACAATTCTGTTCCTTTTTATGACCCAGTAATATTCCATTCAGAGAAGGCAATGGCACCCCATTCCAGTACTTTTGCCTAGAAAATCCCATGGACGGAGGAGCCTGGTAGGCTGCAGTCCATGGGGTGGCTAGAGTAGGACACGACTGAGTGACTTCACTTTCACTTTTCACTTTCATGCATTGGAGAAGGAAATGGCAACGCACTCCAGTGTTCTTGTCTGGAGAATCCCAAGGACAGGAAGCCTGGTGGGCTGCCGTCTATGGGGTCGCACAGAGTCAGACATGACTGAAGTGACTTAGCAGCAGCAATATCCCATTGTATATACGTACCACATCTTCTTTAGCCACTCCTCTTTTGACGGACAGGTAGGTTGCTTCCCTCTCCTGACTACTGTAAATAGTGCTGCAATGAACATTGGGGTGCATGTATCTTTTTGAATTATTATGGTTTCCTCAGGTTTGCCCAGGAGTGGGATTGCTGTGTCTTACAGTAGCTCTATTTTTAGTTGTTGTTTTTTTTTAATTGGATGATAATTGCTTTACAGTATTGTATTCATTTCTGCCATACATCAACATGAATCAGTTTTAGGTGTACATATGGAAAGGCAAAGGAGGGACGAATTGAAAGAGTAACACTGAAATATACACATTACCATATTTTTAGTTTTTAAAGGAACCTCTATACAGTTCTCTCTCCATAGACAGAGCTAGACCGCAAATATGCAGATGACACCACCGTTATGACAGAAAGCAAAGAACTAATGAGCCTCTTGATGAAAGTGAAAGAGGAGAGTGAAAATTTGGCTTAAAGCTCAACGTTCAGAAAACAAAGATTATGGCATCCAGTCCCATCACTTCATGGCAAATAGATGGAGAAACAGTGGAAACAGTGGCAGATTTTATTTTGGGGGCTCCAAAATCACTGCAGATGGTGACTGCAGCCATAAAATTAAAAGATGCTTACTCCTTGGAAGGAAAGTTATGACCAACCTAGACAGCATATTAAAGAGCAGAGATGTTACTTTGCCAACAAAGGTCTGTCTAGTCAAGGCTATGGTTTTTCCAGTAGTCATGTATGGATGTGAGAGTTGGGCTATAAACAAAGCTGAGTGCAAAGAATTGATGCTTTTGAACTGTGGTGTTGGAGAAGACTCTTGAGAGTCCCTTGGACTGCAAGGAAATCCAACCAGTCCATTCTGAAGGACATCAGCCCTGGGATTTCTTTGGAAGGAATGATGCTAAGGCTGAAACTCCAATACTTTGGCCACCTCATGCAAAGAGTTGACTCATTGGAAAAGACTCTCATGCTGGGAGGGATTGGGGGCAAGAGGAGAAGGGGAACGACAGAGGATGAGATGGCTGATGGCATCACTGACTTGATGGACGTGAATCTGAGTCAACTCCGGGAGTTGGTGATGGACAGGGAGACCTGGTGTGCTGTGATTTATGGGGTCGCAAAGAGTCAGACACGACTGAGCGACTGAACTGAACTGAACTATACAGTTCACAGTGGCTTTATCAATTTGCATTAAGACAGTGATATTTTAAACATTCATTGTACTGTCTGAATGCAAGGGAGTCAAGCAGCACCCTGCTTATATCCCCTCAGGCTGTACCCACATCCTACAGAATCCCTTCCAGCAGGAGTAGGTTTGAAATGCCAGAAAACCAAAAGGTCTCAGGAGCAGCCTTCAGCAGGATGGTCAGGAATCAACATGTTAATACTCAGCTCCTCCCTCAGGTTGGGGTAGTTCTTAGCACACATGCTACACAGGCTCCCAGAACTCCCCAGTGGGGCTAAGCTCCTGTCCCTTTGGTGGTTAATGTGCTCATAACACACATCTCAGTAGCTGCCTGCCCCTCTGAACTTCTTGGAATTTCCCTCTCATATAAACTGCTTGCACTTACATTTTCTGAGTTTTCCTCTGGGAAGCCTAGGCTAAGATGATTGAAAGCCATCACTCCTTTACCTAGTGAGATGGGAGCCCATTAGGACCATTAGATCTCCTACTATCAAAAGAAGCTATATTGGTTTTGCACACCGAAGGCAATGAGAATAAATCTGCACAGCATTTTTTAAAGCATTTTTTTGTACTGCAAAAGCACTATTCATTTAGGCAACAAAGATTGATTTAGTTAAAATTCATTTCAGTTCAGTCCATTTGCTCAGTCATGTCCAACTCTTTGCGACCCCCTGGACTGCAGCACACCAGGCCTCCCTGTTCATTACCAACTCCTGGCGCTTACTCAAATTCATGTCCATTGAGTCTGTGATACTATCCAACCATCTCATCCTCTGTTGTCCCCTTCTCCTCCTGCATTCAATCTTTCCCAGCATCAGCATCTTTTCAAATGAGTCAGCTCTTTGCATCGGGTGGCCAAATTATTGGAAATTCAGCTTCAGCATCAGTCCATCCAATGAATATTCAGGACTGATTTCCTTTAGGATGGACTAGTTGGATCTCCTTGCAGTCCAAGGGACTCTCAAGAGTCTTCTCCAACACCACAGTTCAAAAGCATCAATTCTTCAAATTAGGTATAAGCAGTTATGTAGGTCAATCTGGAATGTTCTGTAGTAATATGAAATTAGAATACACAAAATTCTCATGACTATATTCAATCTTGTTTCCCATCACTGTCTTCTGACCTGATCATTTGAGCCCATGTGCTCTTGCTTTTCTATTCACATCTGGTAAAGAATCCAACAAAATAGTCAATATTAAGTATAGAAGTTCTTTAATGAATAACACAATCATGCAGGACTTCCCTGGTGGTCCATTGGTTAAGAATGCATTGCAGGGGATGTGGGTTTGATCACTGGTTGCTGCTGCTGCTACTAAGTCACTTCAGTCGTGTCCGACTCCGCGTGACCCCATAGACATCAGCCCACCAGGCTCTCCTGATCACTGATTAGGGAACTAAGATCTCACATGGCTCTGGGTAACCAAGCCCATGTACCACACCTGGAGAGTCCATGCACTCACCGCAGGCCACAACTAAGGACTGACAAAGCTAAATATATACATAAATAGAAATACAATCATACAATGCACAGTCATTTATTACAGATCCACCCTGTGACAAATTCTCTGTGAATGAACGAATGAATATGTGAATGGTGGGGTCTCTGCTCTAAGGACTGTCATTCTGAAATAGATGTAAGCATTAACTTAAATTGATTCAGTGTGACAAGTGCTCTAATGGGGGACCACAGCCAAGAGAGAGAACTTCCCCTTGAGGCATAAAGGTTTGTTAAGGAAAAGAAGACATCAGTCAGTTATTTCCACAGTCTCACTAGAAAGAATTATTCCAAACCCATGTGGCCTAGACAATAGGCATTTATTTTTCTCACTCACAGGTAAGTAGACAACGGTTTGCTGGCTTTGGCTCTATGGCTTGATTCCAGGTCTGTTACATTTCTCATGCTCAATGAAGCATTGTCTCACCGTGAAAAAAAGAGTACAGTATCCAAAAGAGCACATAGAAACCTGCAGTGCCTCTCCAAGCATCAGAGCTGGCACTCTGTCACTTCTCCTGCATTTCACTGGCCACAGCACACATTTGGTCAGTCCTAAGGTGGAAACAGTGTGAGACTTTATCTTTTTGGGCTCCAAAATCACTGCAGATGGTGACTGCAGCCATGAAATTAAAAGATGCTTACTCCTTGGAAGGAAAGTTATGACCAACCTAGATAGCATATTCAAAAGCAGAGACATTATTTTGCCAACAAAGGTCGATCTAGTCAAGGCTATGGTTTTTCCAATGGTCATGTATGGATGTGAGAGTTGACAAAGAAGAAAGCTGAGCACCAAAGAATTGATGCTTTTGAGCTGTGGTGTTGGAGAAGACTCTTGAGAGTCCCTTGGACTACAAGGAAATCCAACCAGTCCATTCTAAAGGAAATCAGCCCTGGGATTTCTTTGGAAGGAATGATGCTCAAGCTGAAACTCCAGTACTTTGGCCACCTCATGCGAAGAGTTGACTCACTGGAAAAGACTCTGATGCTGGGAGGGATTGGGGCAGGAGGAGAAGGGGATGACAGACGATGAGATGGCTGGACGGCATCACCAACTCGATGGACGTGAGTTTGAGTGAACTTCGGGAGTTGGTGATGGACAGGGAGGCCTGGCGTGCTGCAATTCATGAGGTCACAAAGAGTCGGACATGACTGAGTGACTGAAATGAACTGAACTGAACTGAAGGTCCCTAAGATAGGAATGTAAACTGCACACCAAGGATAGAAAGAGGGCTGGATATCTGTGTGCATAATCCACTATATCCCAAGGATTGATGGAGGGATAAAAGCTCCAGACAGAAACAACAATGAAACACCATTACTCTCACATGTCCAGGTCAGTTGTTTAGTGGAAACAGGTGCAGACACATATCAGCAAGTCTCAGTCATCCTTTAGTCTACTGCAAACCAATGAGCACCATATCAGTAGACCCCAAAAGACACCAAAGTAGCTTCAAAAGTCACCTGGAGAGTCACGGTAGCAGAAATAGGGGCCCATCCCTACTATGCTCTAACTTAATTTGCAGACCTTGAAGACCTCAGGATTTTCAGAGAATCCCAATGTGGTACAATAAAAAATACACATTTGCTTGTTCTTCTGCCTCCTGGAACACAACTCCTAAAACCCTTGAAATCTCCAGGGTGATAAGAGTGGTGCAATGACTGGGGCCCCTGTGTAGCTTCAAGACATAGGCTATTTTCCATAAATACCAAAGCATAATTCAAGGCTTAGAATTTTTTACTCCAACCCCTGACGTCTCCCTCTCCAGGGAGGGGAGATTGAGTTCAATCACTAGTGTCTGAAGATTTAATTAATGCTGCCTAAATATTGAAATCTACATGGTGGTTGCTGGTTTAGTTGCTAAGTCATGTCTTACTCTTGTGACCCCATGGACTGTAGCCCAGCAGGTACTTCTGTCCATGGGATTTCCTAGGCAAGAATACTGGAGTGAGTTGCCATTTCCTTCTCCCAGGGATCTCCCCAGTCCAGGGATTGAACCCAGTCTCCTGCATTGCAGGCAGATTTTTTACCAACTGGGTCACCTGGAGCAATGAGATTCAGGGAGCCTCCAAGTTAGTGACTACATCAAGATGCTGAGAAGTCATGCGTGGTGCCCTGAGCCCCTTCCGCACACCCTGATCTACATATCTCTTCCTTCTGGCCATTCCAGAGTCATATCTTTTATCACAAATTGATAAAAGTAAGTAAAACACTTTCCTGAGTTCTGCAAGTTTTTCTAGCAAATTATCACATCTAAGGAGATGGTTTTAGGAACCCCCAGATTTTAGCCAGTTGGTCAATTCAGGTGATAACCTGGCATTTGCAACCAGCATCTGGCAGGGAGCAATCTTGTTGGACTAAACCCTTAACCTGTAGGGTCTGCACTAGTTCCAGGTAGTTAGTGTCAGAATTGAATTAAATTGTTACACACCCAGTTGTGTCCACAGAGAACTGGAGAACTACTTGGTCTGAGAAAAAACCCACACATTTGGTGTCAGAAGTGTGAGTAAAAACAACTAAGAGTTATTTTATGAAGATGAGACTTATGAATGAGGCCTAGGAGAAATGGGTGCAGCAAGACAGAGGGTGCTCCAGATGGAGACAGCTCATGGCAAACAGCCTTCTCATTTTCCTACACTAGCCAATGAAATTCCATGAGCCAAGAAGCCAAATCCCAGATATGGAACACAGAGGCATGTTAGCCAAGAGAGCAGACTCGAAAACTTTCAGTAAACAGGGTGTTTTCTCTAGAATTATCTTAGGGGCTGACATCTCAGCTTCCCAGCCCCTACCTCTGTGCCCCTGCAGCCATCAGCCACCTCACAAGACAGTAGTGGCTGCAGATTGACAGTCAGTGAGTGAAGGAGACAGGCTCATATCTTGGCTCACTGAGTGCAAAATAGCGTGATTTTGACAGCTTCTTGTCAATCTCTCAGCACCTGAACTCTGAGGACTGGATCATTCAATGTGTAACTTGTATTTTAATAGCCCAACCATTTTTACTGGACATTTCATATGGGGGCTTCAAATAGACCACAGACAAAAACTTAGCTACTGCAATTTGAAGAGGGTTTGAGAACACTGAAGGCCTGAGCATTTCATCTCGCTCCTCTCTCCAGAGTGATGCGTATAAAATTCCAGGGAACACTGGGCAGGACACATGCAAAGATGCATGGGAAAGCTGGTGCTTAGTCCCCTTCCCACTCCCATCCTGGGCCAGGAGTTCTGATGGATGGAAGCTAAGATGGCTGGGGCTGAGGAAATGGGTACCTTCAGTGTAGGAGTCTCCCTGCTTTCCAGGCCATGGCAGCACATTGTGATTTATTGACTCAGCTCATGTCAAAATATTACCATGGTTCCTCTAAAAACATGATTTCCTGTCTGATTCTTACATAGATTTCTCTAATCATAGGGATTTTAATTATCATCAATATGATTTAAATATTTTTAAAGTATTTCCCTAATGTAAACTTTTCTTTCAACTCACTGAATATCTATTGAGTTCTTATTATAAAAATGTGAAATAAATGCTAACAGATATGATACTACTAAGTATGATATGCATGTTATCACATCAGAAGTGCATTTATTGAGCACTTGTTGAATACTAGACACTCTCGGAAGGGCTTGTCATCAATATTAGCCCTCATCCTCATGAAACATTTGCTACTTACCTCTCACCTTTGCTTACAATGTGAAATGAGAGTTGATGTAAAGTATGCATCGTTTCAGGCTTCCCTGGTGTCTCAGCAGCAAAGATTCTGTCTCCAACGCAGAAACCACAGGAGATGCGGGTTTAATTCCTGGGTTTGAAAGATCCCCTGGAGGAGGGCATGGCAACCCACTCCAGTATTCTTGCCTGGAGAATGCCATGGACAGAGGAGCTTGGAAATTCTTCTGTCATCAGGTCACAAAGAGTCAGACATGACTGCAGTGACTTGGCACACAGGCATGATTACAGAGCAGGAAACTTGAACACAGTTCTTTTGATTTGTAAGTAGAGGATTTCTCTCTACATACATGAAACTTAGCACATACAATAGAGCATAAATGCAGTGCTAAATGTATGGAACGTCCAGTCCACATCCAGGCAGGTGTGGCTGGAAGCATTAGGAAGGGCTCCAGGCAGCTGCCTTTGCTAAAGCAAGACAGTCACAGAGGCTGAGGGGAAAATGTGTCCATGTTTTTTTCCCCAGAATAGCTCCAATGAAGAAATGAGTAAGGGAAAGTAAGACCACCCCACATCTGATTCTCTGAAATACTGGTTTCCATGTTCTACTGCCTTGGAGGTAACTTAGCTAACTTAAAGAAGTCTTGTGATATCTTGTGATAAACCATAATAGAAAAGAATATTTAAATAGCATGTATGCTTATGTATAACTGAATAGTTTCTGTATAGCAGAAACTAATACAACATCGTAAAACAACTATATGTCAATTAAAAATATATATATATCAGCTGGTAAAAGTCCAGGTCACAGGATTGGGATGCCCATTATCAAATGATACCCTGGAAACAGGGCTGTGTGCTACAAAATGAGTTCCCAAAGTCTCTAAAAAATGACAGATGTTCGATTATTTGGAAAAACTGTGTGTTTGGAAAGTTTTAAATACGTCACTTTCTCAGATAATCACACCTGCACATGTTACATTAAACATAGAAGTCTTATAATTATAGACAGCTTTTTATGTTATCATGCTTATTCCCAGGTAATGGAAAGAATGGAGCATTTTTTTCGACTAGAAGGCTAAACAGACGGTGGTCCTTGTGTGCCTTATGCAGCTAAGAAGGTATCCTTCCATCTCAAATTAGATCATCATTAAACAGTGAAGAATCTGTGTGAGCACATGCCAGGCTCTTATGTTTCACCAGGAGCTAGACTATGAACTCACTGGGAGCTCATGGCTACTTTAGAGGGTCTGGGATTTTTTTTTCCCATTCCTCCTTTAACTTTGTGCTCTCTTGCTGTGGTATCAGCCTCTCTCCCTCACGTTTCCTCATTCTAGGCTGGCATCTTCCAGACTCCCCTCTAAAGTGAAACCTTAATGGGACTTGATTTCCAATTTGCATTTTCATCCTTGGTGCTACTTCCTGGATTGCCCTCAGCCCTGTGCCCTGAATCCTACTATCCCACCCTGCTGACTTCACCCCAGACTTCCAGCCTGCAACTCACATCTCTCTGTACCTGATGGGAGCCTGTAAATGTTGGTTATTGATAGTGTCCACCAAAGGTTTGGTTTTTAATCATCTTGATACAGGACTGGGACCTAGGACCTTTTGCTGCAGTGCTGCAGTGCTTGCACCTGGAAGAACCTCTCCTCTAGCAAGAAAATACAAAGAAACTATAAGGAACTAAAAATAGTCCAAAAGTTCTGGACAAAAGATACAAAGAGAGAGAGAAAAAAAATGCCATTTTTGAAGAGCCTGAAGCAAAAGCAGGGTACTGTGTGTGCCCACTGCACACCACCACCTAAGAGTGGGAAAATGACCTAAGCCTCACCTCCAGCCCCACCCCTGGACACATCCCTACCTTCACCCTGTATGAGGAACAAGCTTGCCCCCTCTTAGAGAGTGAGTGAGCAAGGGAACCCATGTTTGTTTCTGCTCCCCCTGCTGCAGAAGGGACCCCAATAAAGCCTTGCCTGAATTTCTTGTCTGGCTTCTAGTCAATTTCTATTGATTGGAGAAGATCAAGAACCCTGGTCGATACCAATCTTGTCTTCTGAAAGGACTGCCTATCTCAGCCTTTGGGAGAAGAAGATATTTTAGCTTGTATTTTTCCCCTTTAATAATTATAAAATATCACCTCTTTTTAAAATTACTTTTGGAATTTTAAAATTAATCAAATGCCATGACTGAAAAGAAGCTAACTTATGTCTGCAACTTACTCTGAAATTTAACAACAAATAAGACACATTGATGAATGGATAGTGGAACTGATAGAGAATAAAGCACACACTGTATAGCAAAACGTTGTTTTAGGGTGCAGGGAAATGGGTCTTCACTATAAAATTATTTCAGCTGTCAGTAGCATTAGTCACTCTTTCAAGTCTGACTCTTTGGGGCCCCATGGACTGGAACCTACCAGGTTCCACATCCATGGATTTCTCCAGGCAAGAATACTGGAGTGGGTTGCCTTCCCTTCTCCAGGTTATCTCCCTCACCCAGGGATCAACCCCAGGTATTCTGCATTGCAGGCAGATTCTTTACCATCTGATCCACCAGGGAAGCCCTCAACTGTCAATATTTTTGAAATTTTTCATAATAAAATGTTGTGGGAAAATCTGAGCAGTAGTCATTTCAGAATACGTCTTACCAAATGACACCAGCACCCCTTCTGCTCTGAGAGGAAGGAGATGAGCTTCCGGGAGAAAGGATCTTGGGTGCCCACTCAGCGGGGAGACACGGCTGCCACTCTTCATTCTGCCTGACTTAACACTTCTGCTTTGGGGAAAGGATTGCTCATGCCTTTGCCTCAAGCTCTAAGCCTCTCTTGAGCTCTTGTATGGGGGAAGGGGGCAGTCACAGCATATTTTGCTGGACTTATCTCCTGGGATCTATGCTCAGAGCCTCACCCCTCTGGGCAGCTTGCATGACTGTGTTCCTAGCTCCACATCCCCTCTGCTGGAAATCTATCCTTCCAAACCCTCCTGGATCATGCTTCAACCCTCAAGGAAGAGGGCAGGGGCTGTTTCTCCATGAGGCAACTTTAAAATTCATTTCCCATCTGCCCCTGGAAGAGACAGTCACATCAATATTCTGACTCTGAGGAAAGGCTGGTCCTTGTGAAATGAATGTGTTCAGAAAAACAAATGGTGTCCAATTGATGCCTGGGTTAACACTGGTACCACAGGGAGATGTACATAAAAATGACTATGAGGAATATTGAACTAGTTCCTTCTGTTCCTCCCTCTGTGTGAGGAGTGTGACTTGTGGTACATGTGGATGAGGTGGGGCAGGACCTCAAGGGGCAGAATAGAAAGGGCCTGCCATTTACACCAAAGCATCTTTGAAACCAAGACACCAGTTCTGTAGGTTCCAAAGTAAAAGGAACCTCAAGGGTCGTGAGAAGTTAACTGTACTCTGAAAAGTAACAACTCTGGTAATGACTCCAGATCCTTGCAAAGTGAAAGGTCTGTATTAAAGGAAACAAAAGGTCTCAAATGCCCATCCGTATGCTGCTGCTGTTGCTAAGTCGCTTCAGTCGTGTCCGACTCTGTGCGACCCCATAGAAGGAAGCCCACCAGGCTCCCCCGTCCCTGGGATTCTCCAGGCAAGAACACTGGAGTGGGTTGCCATTTCCTTCCCCAGTGCATGAAAGTGAAAAGTAAAAGTGAAGTCGCTCAGTCGTGTCCGACTCTTAGCGACCCCATGGACTGGAGCCTACCAGGATCCTCCGTCCATGGGATTTTCCAGGCAAAAGTACTGGGGTGGGGTGCCATTGCCTTCCCCGGCCCATCCGTATAGCCCTTAAAAGTAAGTCGAAGTGGATTGGGAAATAGTCAGTGAAGCCAAGGGGACAACCAGATCACCAGGAATGTGAGTAGGATAATGATTAGAAGGCTGAAGTCCCATATGGCTTTGAATGTCCAAATGGGTATATATTAAATTAAGACTTAACTCGACAGCCAAGGACAGCCATTAGAGCTTTCTGAACCATGTAGTACCCAAGAGAAGCTAGTGGAATCTGAAAGGAAAGGATGTATATGGAGGAAGAATTGGCCCCTAGGGGTTCTTCATGGCCAGAAAGCACTGTGTGGTCTGGGGAGCTCTCCATCCTGGCCAATCTGGTGGTTGCCGACCGCAGGAATCATGTTACCTGGACTGCATGTGCTTGTCCAGGGACAGATGGTAGGACCAGAAACCCGGAAACCACTATGGGAGAGTCAGCAGGGCCTGGTCTCTGAAGAGTCAGAGTATAAATCCCCATGGAACGTGAGAGACGAAAGGGAGGCTGCTCAGTTAGCTCCAGAGTGATATGATAAGCAACAGGAGATAAACAGTTACTGGATCCACCAAAGCCCCCTGCCAAGCACCACAGCCTCACAGTAGTCTGAACAACAGACCCCTGGCCTCCGATGAGTGCTGGAGACCTGTGAGCAGCACGTGTGATGTTGCATGAGAGCACTCCCCAGCAAGGAACTGCAGATGGCTAACAAACACAGCACTTCCAGTGTGAATAAGATACAAACAAACAACATAAACACAGCTGAAGGAGAAAAAGGGCAGGGTGATGGGGGAGCAAGGAATGAGGCAGGATTTAAAGCATCAGAAGCAACAAGATCCTTGTTACAAATTTACATTCCCATTCTAGTGCCCTTGCCTGCCATTCTAAAATCTGAGGTCCACTTCCCTGGGGAAGGAACCAGGAACTTACTCAGCTCTTGGGTATTAATGTAGACTTTTGTCTTCTGAAATGATCTGGAAGTTTGTATTTACCTTCACTTTCATTTTCTAGTTAGAGAACTTGAACGATCATCTGATTATCAAAACATCCCAGGGCCCAAAACCTGCTAACCTTTAACACCATTGCTCACCTTTCTGCAAAGCCAAGGGAAAATGGAATCATGCTCAGATGATATCAGATTTGAAATTTATCAACAGCTGCTAAATACTTACAAAAAATCAGTGTCTAGGCTAAGCCTACCCCATGGACTATCACATTAGTCCTGGAGGCAGGCACTATAACCACTGATATTAACAGATGAAGAAGCAAAGCTTGGGAGATGAATTTCCCCCAGGTAGTGCAAGTAGTCTATTGCAAAATTAATTCCCAGGCAGTCTGGCTCTAAAGTAGTAAGTGTAACAGCTAAATCCATCTCAGCCACATTGCTGCTGCTGCTGCTGCTAAGTCGCTTCAGTCGTGTCCAACTCTGTGCGACCCCATAGACGGCAGCCCACTCGGGTCCCCTGTCCCTGGGATTCTCCAGGCAAGAACACTGGAGTGGGCTGCCATTTCCTTCTCCAACGCATGAAAGCGAAAAGTGAAAGTGAAGTCACTTCAGTCGTGTTTGACCCTTAGCGACCCCATGGACTGCAGCCTACCAGGCTCCTGCGTCCATGGGATTTTCCAGGCAAGAGTTGCAGGTGTTTCTAAACTTAAAAACATGCCAGGATCTCAGAGGAAGCTCCACTGCTCCTTACTAGGAAACTAAAAAGGCAAGGGGAACTTCTGATTCATGTAGTATCTGTATAATTCTTTGTATAAAATGGGTCTTATTAGTTTTATAGCAGCTGGCATATTTTAACATTTCTTAAAAATCATCTTCAAGGAAAGGCTTATTTTCAGAACAACTCATTCAAGGAAATGTCAAAGTTGCAGATCTGTAAATCACTGGCAGCATGACTCTGGCAAGCAACTCAGGTTTTTTGTCCCTTTTAGTATTGTTTGTATTATCATGAATATTAACATATACACATATACACATACTGTATGTGTATATATTTTCCACAGTATAAAAGAAATTGTATCACTTCACTTTATGAAGCATGTACAACCCTCAAAACAGTTTTTTTTTTTTTAATAGGAGGTGGACTCTTTACCAACTGGGCCATCAGGTAAGCCCTAAATATAGACAGACTTCTTTAAATAAAAATTGTATAGGTAAGATGCCTACCAAAAAAAAAAAAAAAAAAAAAAATCAGGTTATACAGTTCATTATAAGAGTAATCCCTAGAGACTAAGTCAGATATATAACAGAAACCCAAGATTAATAATTGCATTAATATAATGCCCCACATCAATAAATAAAATGATACATTGACATGATAAATTCTGAAAAAAATAGTCTTACTTTGAAAAAAAATGAATAAATTATGACTCTAGGAATCTTTCCTTAAAATAGCAACAGCAACAAAAAAATAAGCTCAAACCTACAGTTTATTCATTTGTCTACATGCCCTCCTTCAGGGGTTCTTCCTAACCCAGTGATCAAACCCATGTCTCTTGCGTTATATCTCCTGCATTGCAGACAGCTTCTTTACCACTGAACCACTGTGAAGCCCTTAAATTAATGCACATTTTTTCATTTGGTCCATAAATGTATATTAAGCTCCAAGTATTGTTGTGGGTGTTTAGGATACATTTGTGAGCAAAACAAAGATCTCTACCCCATGGAGATTCATTCTTGCTATGAGGGGAGTCAAAGAGAATAGATGATAACTAATAGTATAATATGCACATAAATTATATAATATCCATGCTAGTAATCTATTGCTATGTAATAAAACCCCTCAAACTGGGGGGTTTGACAAAAGCAATATTGTTAGCACTCACGATTCAGCAGGTCAGCTGGGCTCAGCTGGGAAGTTCTTCTGCTCCACATACCGTCCACTGGTATGTGCCACTGGTGTTTGGGAGCTCCTGGAAATGTATGTCCAAGGTGGATGCAGGTGGATATAAGCTAGCAGGCAGAGCTAAGCTGGGGCTGTTGAGTAGAGGTATATGTCAGGTGAGACTGGAACTCCCCAGGGAAAGGAGTCTGTGTTCCAGTAGAGATCATCTCTCAGCAAGTTTTCCATGAGGGAGGAAGCCAAAGCTGCCAGTTCTCTTCAAGGTTTAGCCTGACTGAAAGTTGCATGACATCACTTCTGTCATAGTCTATAGGACATAGAGTCACAGACTTATCCCTAATTCAAGAGGTAGAGAAATGGGCTGTCTCTGAATAGGACTCATGACACCTATGGGATCAACTGGTCATGCAGCAGAGAGAAATGAAAAGAAAACATTGTCAGAGGAATCAAGATGGAGCAGTGATTTAAATAAAGTGGTCAGAGCAGGTCCCATTGGGAGATAATGTTTTGAGTAAAAGACAAGAGGCAGTAATCTAGGAAGGGTGGGGCTCTTGATATATTCTGGAGGTAGAACTGAAAGGATTAATCATCAGTTGGGGATAAGGGTGGTGAGATGGCATCAACAAGAAGCAGTCTGCAGAATATAGAGGGGGTGGGTTGGTGTGGCATGGAGACCCAGTGTTTAGCCTTTGCCAGATAGACAGACACTGGAAGGATTTGACCACAGTCACCTGAAGGCCTGGAGTGGAACCAGGCTGCAGCTGTAGGCCAGGGGTCTTTAAGCCACGAAGCTGGTGAGCTCATCATGTGCTTTCAGGTCCCACCCCACCATCGTCCTCTGTAAGGAGAACAAACTGGAAGTTCAGAGGAGCTGCTTTTCTGAAAACTGGACCCCAAGGCCCCTCCCAGACGATGACCCCTACCAGGCCACTGGTGGTCACTCCTGAATCCACAGGGTGCTCCAGCCATGCCTTCCATCTGCCCGTGGGGTAGATAGAGGTGTCACTGTCCACCTGAGCATCCTCCTGCCTTTCCCGTATCCACCTCATCAGACATGGGGGGATGCTGAGGGTGACTGCTTGTTTCTGGTGGGATCCAGAAGCTTTTGAGCTCTAAGGTGAAGAGTGGCCTTCTAGCGGGAGGGAGGTTCTCTGACTCAGTATGGAGTCCCATGGGTTTTCTCTCCACTTCCCTGAGAACCAGATACTCTTCCCAGGTAAGCACTAAGTTATGATTTTTTCTTCGCTCCTCTGATAAAAGCAGATTCTTCAAGCACTTGATGTCACCAAGAGACTTCATCAGTGGCCTCACCCTCTGTTCATGAAGTACCCAGCCAAACCATCCTCTCTTTTTTCTTTTGGTTATGACATCCACTGTATTATTTTGTTAATTTTTATTTTATATTGGAGTATAGCTGATTTACAATGTTGTATTATTTTCAGGTGTACAGAAAAGTGATTCAGTTATACATATATATGTATATATTCTTTTTCAGTTCTTTTTCTATGTGGGTCACTGCAGACTACTGAGTAGAGTCCTCTGTGCTATACAGTAGGTCTTTGTTGATTATCCCTCTTTTTCCAGACCCTAGCCATCATCACAGCTTGGCCAGGAGGTTCTTTGTGATCCCTCTGAGAGGAGTCTTTGCAACCCCATGGAATTCTCCAAGCCAGAATGCCGAAGTGGGTAGCCTTTCCCTTCTCTAGGGGATCATCTTCCCAACCCAGGGATTGAACCCAGGTATCTCACATTGCAGGCAGATTCTTTACCAGCTGAGCCACAAGAGAAGCCCAAGAATACTGGAGTGGGTAGCCTATCCCTTCTCCAGTGGATCTTCTCGATCTTGGAATCGAACTCGGGTCTCCTGCATTGCAGGCAGATTCTTTACCAACTGAGCTACCAGGGAAGCCCAAGAGGAGTGAACACCCCAAAATATATTAACACCCCAGAATCATAATTTTTAGGTTGGGATATTATATGTATCAATTATATATATTCTTTACTTAGTTATTTTCCTATGCTTTCCTGGATTTCCATGCATTTGTGTCATTTTTACTTTTGAAACTTGAAAACATAGCTTTCAGCATAAATAGCCCCTTGCCAAAAAAAAATCCCCAAGCACAAGAAAGCCTGGGTCAAGACTTTGTGGGAGAATCTAAACTTTGAGTTGGTATAAATATTATAAAATGCCGCTTGTTTGCTAGTAAAACATCTCTCTTGACATAAATAGCAGGATGAGTAGCACCCAAATGAGGTTTTTCTTCACCAGAAGTTTCTCCCAGAATAGAAACTGCCCACAGTATTTTTCTCGAGAATAGATGTGTATGGCAATGTTCACTGTGGATTTTTAAGCTAACACACCATATCATGCAAAACCGAATAGAAACAGCAAGGTTCTATTTGCCACTTTCATTGTTACTCAAACTCTGCCGACTGGGGTAAGCATGCATTCACTAGTGGAAATGCAGTCAGCACTTGAATTCTTTGCATGTGCATTCCTAAAATGCCAGCAGCTCACATGCTGGCTTGGTTGGCTCAGCATTTTGGTCTCAAAGCTGAAGCAAGTGGCCCAAATCCTTTTCTTATCCTTCTCTGTGGCACTTGAGGCCCACAGCAAAAGGAAAATTCTGGTAGTGTTCTTTAGTGAGGATAAGGTTTCAAATGCACCAATCTCTCCAGAGGACTGCTGCTCCATAGATGAAAAACAGCCAACCAAAAATTAAGAAGCTGGCCCCCCTGTAAATCCAGATTCTGGGGTTTGGGTCTTAAAAAGCAGCACCTGTTGCAAGTAAGCAGGTGTTATGGGGCTGCAGTTGTGGGGTACTGTTATGTAGCCAGCTTGTATCAACAAACACAGGGGGCCTTGTCAGTCTGTCACATGAGGGTAGGGTGATAAATGAATTTTGCTATAGCTCCTGCCACTTCAGCAGAGAGAAACTAGGCAGAATTAAACAGGATCACTGCAAGTAATAAGGAAAAACATTCGTTTGCCTGGGTAGACCAGACTCTTGGTTGTGTTTTTTGCTCGTTTCTATGGTAATGATGTTCATTGTAAGTGCAGAATGGTTACCAATTCAATCTCTGGACTGCATTCCCATCAGCTGCAAGCCCACTCTTCCCACTTTCCTTTGGCATCATCGAATCACAAGGAAAGGAATGCATCCTGGAATGAAGTATTTAGGCACTTGGCCTTTGTAGTCTGTCCCAGAGAGAAGCGTGCAAACTGAAGGTTTCTAAGGAAGAAGGGGAGAAGAGGAGATTGGTATTGGATCCAAACCAATGGTAATAACCCAGATGTTCAGCTTGTCTTGGGATACAGGGTAATTATTTTAATCCTTTCCACCATTTCCATTTCCACTGGAATTCTGGCTAGATGTATTTCCTAATGAAAAAGTTTTCCTAAAGAATTTCTTTTATAGCAGAAGCTTGGAGCTGCTTCCATGCATGTTTGCAAACAAACCCAGGGCAGTTGTGCAAAGACAGACCATAAATCTCTGTGAAAGATATGAGCTTGTATTATCAGCGTCTCATCTGCTACTTGAATACAGATATGGAAAACCCAGCAAAGTGGCCCTATGGTCAGAAAGAACCACTGGGCACAACCCTGCAGAAAATGCTCCTGATCATAACTCCATAGGTTCACAGCTGATACAGAATGACACACCAGCAGGAATTCACCCTGCTGCCTAGGACCCTCCAGACACTGTCCATTCCTCTGGCTCCTACATTGTCAGACACGCGTCATCTGACCAAGTGACAGGGCAGACTCGTCATTCTTACACAGGCCTATCTTTGTTATTGATACTATTATTTCACTCATATTAACACTAAAAGAGGGCTTCCCTGGCGGCTCAGTGGCAAAGAATCTGCCTGCCAATGCAGGAGACAGGAGACATGGGTTCAATCCCACGTTCATCCAGTCGGGAAGATCCCTAGGAGAAGGAGATGACAACCGACACCAACATTCTTGCCTGGAAAACGTCATGGACAGAGGCGGAAGTGACAACCCACTCCAGTGTTCTTGTCTGGAAAACGCCATGAACAGAGGAACCTGGCCAGCTACAGTCCATGGGGTCGTAAAGCATCGGACATGACTTAGTGACTAAATGAGAACAATACCACCACCACTGAAAGAATTATGACTTTTTAATTAACTTGTTCTTTCTGCCTGTGTATCTTTAGCTCCATATAGGAAAATGAGATATTTTACTATTTGTAAGCCTCTATTTTGGTTTACTGTAGTAAAGTCAGACTCAAGCAAAACTCGGAAGATCACCCTATCAGAATATCCAGGGGAGAAGGTTTCTTGTACCAGCATCACAAAGGTAGAATAACCTAGGGATTGCACCCACTCCTCTTCAGACATAGCCATGGTTGGCCCAGGGCCTCTGCTGATAACAGAGAACTGTGACAAGCGGGAGGATTATAAGATGAAGGTTGAATTTGCTACAGTGTTTGATCTTTGAAGGTCAGGCTGTGTGTAGGAGGGGGCAGAGGTCAAACTAATATTTCTGGAGCTTTTCTTGACGGTTCTGAGCAAGCATGTTCCAGGAAGCTGTTTTGTTATTTTGGTTCGTGACTGTTTATCGTGATGCATTTGGGGGTCAGGTTTTTGGTTGCAGGGAGTTCTGACAGATCTTCATATTTACATAAATAAGCCTTCAAATATTGACTAAAGGTGTAATGTGGGAAAGAAGATTTCAACCTGCTGGGATTGAAAGACAGAAAATAATTATGAGGACACAAAGTTGAGGACAGTGAAGTTCATAATCTGTGACACTTCTCGGAATCCACAAGTAAGAATTTGCCACCTGAATTTTTCTTTTATGCAAAAGACTTAAAGTTCCAAAAACCAGCTAAAATGTTTACAGATGACCCCTAAGTTCAGACTCAGTTTAATTGTTCTAATACAGTCTGTAACCACAAATCAAGTAAGAGACTACTTTTTCCTTCGAAAAGATAAATTAAGAACCATTTATCCTTCATTATTTTTACAGACATTCTCATGTCGCGTGATTAAACATAATGTAGGCATAACCCCTAAGTCAGCATGTGTCTATAGGTGGCACTCCATAAAAACCAGTTCCCTTCTCTTGCATTTAAAAACCAAACCTAGCTAAACAAAAACTCTGGCCAAAATTATGGTGAAATAGAAACTTACCTTCAGAACTGCAGATGAAATAAACCAGCCAAAAATAAAAATAATAAAATAATTCAAAGAAAAGAACCTGTAAATAGTGTGATCTATTAGAGCACCAAAATGTTGCTCACTTCACCTTTAAAAAATGTCAAAATAACACTATCTTGCTCTTTACAGGAACCCTGAAAAACTGGCAATACAGATACAATCCCTTTTACAGGAATAGTCAGAAAAAGCGAAACAGTCTTTTTTAAGTTTACACGTGGCTTAAAATAGATCCAGAAGCCCTGGCACTGACCGATGCTCAGGCACAGCTCCGCCCCCACCTTTTTGCTGAGAGACCATTACTGGCATGTCACCCATGGGTCATGAACTGGGCAGGACCTCCCAAGGGCACTCGGGTTGGCGTTGCCGACTTTCTTCCTTTGGCGAGCTAACAGGATTTCTTGATATGATGCTTACTTGATTTTCCAGTGACTTGAAGCCTCTTCTCAATCATTTTCACTTTCTGGACAGGACAACAGGAATGTTTTCTCAGGCCCCAAACACAGCTGTCCTGGTCAGGTCTAGAAAGTGAAAGCTTGCTCCTGAGAAATGACTGCCTGCCCTTCAGGAAGGAGGCCCTGGTTTCCTTGACCCCAGACCCCTTTATAGGATAGTGGCTGCAGATGCTGGGGTATGTCTGGAGCACTGTTCCTCCGGCCCTTCCCCTGGGAAAGATCAGAAACCCCCGAGGCCCACGGGAAGCTCCTGCCCCTTCCCACAGCCTGCTCCCTGGCACATCCTAGAAGAAGGTCTGCTTTCAGGCAGGGCAGTCCATCCTCAGATTTGCTAGGTCAGAAACCCAGTCAGGGCCACGTTTGATAGCTCTACATGGCAGGAGGCCGAGGGGGCAACTCTAAGCTAATTCTGTTTTTGAGATGTCTGCTCTCTCTGCCCCAGCAGATGCCAGGTGCCTATTGAAAGGGGAGCATTTGTACCATGCAAGTAGGTCAGAACCCTGCAAGGCATCTTAGGGCCCCTAATTCACAGAAAGCACTTAGTCAGTGCCTGCAAGTCTCAGAAACTCTTGGACAAACTGGTTATCCCAGCTGGTCCCCACAGCAAAACCTTCTGCCAACTCCAATTAGAGACAGTGTATATCTATACTGTGTGTATATGTATATGTATTTGTATGTGTATACATACATATACATATATATGTGTGCCTATTAAGTTGCTTCAGTCTTGTCTGACTCTTTGCGACCTCATGGACTGTAGCCCACCAGATTTCTCTGTCCATGGGATACTCCAGGCAAGAATACTGGAGTGGGTTGCCATTTCCTTCTCCCGGGGATCTTCCCGACCCAGGGACTAAACCTGTGTCTCCTCCATTTCCTGCGTTACAGGTGAATTCCTTACCACTGAGCCATGGGGAAGCCCCTAAGCATGTTGATACCATCATTTTAAAAACTGAAACTGCACAGGGGACCTCAAGTATAAGCCCCAGAGAACAGTTCCTCGGAGAAATTCTAAGCCACACCCAAAGCCACTAGGATCCTCTTGTGTGCCCCATTACTCTTTTGCAAAATTCACCTGAGAGGACCCTAGTGAAATAGTCAATGTCTCCAAAAACTCTCCTTTTCCTTAGGACACAGGTCTGTCTCAGGGTGGGAAGGATCTCATCATACCACAGGACAGGCCAGCCAGAGAGACCCAAGGGCATAAACAATAGACAAGCATGTTAATAGCCACAGTTTGTTAGCATAAACTAATATAAGCCACATAGCTGGCTTGTGTCTGTTTGTTGGAGCTGATTACCAGATGTTCATGAATTTGGGAACCAGTTGTTAGGCATGTCTGTTATTAAAAATTAAAATGTATACACTGATGAATAAATAAAAGATATTAAAATCCAAGGTATTAATAATAAATGCTGATAGTTCATCCCCTCTATTTTGCCATGCTGTATCATCTGTGATCTTCAGGTTATTCGTGTCTGTGGCATCTGTCTGGTGGAAAGACTTAATGATGGTGACTATGGCAGGCCTTGTTCTAGCTCTATTTGGTGACATCATGTTGGTAGCTGGAACTCTGCCAGGAGGATTTAACATTGTGGAAACTGGCAAATGCTACAAACTAAGAGCCCACTACTCTTTGCGACCCCATGGACTGTAGCCTGCCAGGCTTCTCTGTCTATGGAATTCTCCAGGCAAGAATACTAGAGTGGGTTTTCCCAACCCAGGGATCGAACCAAGGTCTCCTACGTTGAAGGTGGATTCATTAGTGTGGGCTTCCCTGGTAGCTCAGCTGGTAAATAATCCGCCTGCAATACAGGAGACCCTGGTTCGATTCCTAGGTCAGGAAGATCCCCTAGAGATGGGATAGGCTACCCACTCCAGTATTCTTGGGCTTCCCTCGTGGCTCAGACGGTAAAGAATTTGCCTGCAATGCGGGAGACTTGAGTTTAATCTCTGGGTTGGGAAGATCCCCTTGAGGAGGGCATGACAACCCACTCCAGTATTCTGGCCTGGAAAATCCCCAAGGACAGAGGAGCCTTGTGGGCTACAGTCCATTGGGTCACAAAGAGTCAGACATGACTGAATGACTAAGCACAGCACAGGAGCCCACTACACACACACCCACACACACACACACACACACACACACACACACACACACATTCAAAGAGTTCCAGTTTGTCCTTAAAAGCCCCCAAATATCAAGGACTAGAAACCAAGCATCTTCTAAAATAGCCTTCCTAACATGAAGCCACTCCAGAGAGAAGAAGGTGCAAGCCATCCCAGAGCCAGAAGCAGGACTAATGGAGGCCAAGGTGTGACCAGACCTATACAAGGGCTGGTCGGGGTATGAGAACACCTTTGGGAGATTCAGGAAGACAGAAGCTCACCTCCTGGCTCCCTCTGGCAGGCAGCAGGGACTCAGAGTCCTCTCGGGCCCTTCCTCCCCCTTGCAAACTCTGTCACCCCTGGAAATGAGAGTGGGCCTGTCCAAACACCAGCCATGCAGCCCCCTTGGTCAACCTGGTTGGGGCTAAAATCAAGAAACTTTCTCCTGCTTCTGATATAGTGCTATGTTATAATAAGAAATAAAATAAAGGGACTGGATATAGAGTTACATGACAATGGCCAATGACGTAATCAATCTTGCCTATGTGATTAAACCTCGAAAAAAGCCTCTGAACTACAGGGTTCAATGAGTTTCAGGGTTGGAAAATGCATTGATGTGCTGGGAGGGGGTGCATCTGTAGAGAGTACAGAAGTTCCATGCCATCCCACACTTATGCCTTACCCTATGCCTCTCTTTCATCAGGCTTTTCCTGCATTTATCCTTTATAAGGAACCAGTAATAGTAAGAAAAGCACTTTTCTGAATTTTGTGAGTAGTTCTTGTGAACTATTGAACCTGGATAGGGTCTTGGGAGCCTCCAAGCTTATAACTGGCAAGTCAAAATTGTGGGTGATTCCTGGGATTTGCATCCAGCATCTGAAATGAGCACACTCTTGTAGCTCTGAGCCCTCAGCCTGGAGAGCCTGTGCTAGCTCTAATTTGTTGTTGTTGTTCAGTTGCTAAGTCATGTATAACTCTTTGTGATCCCATGGACAGCATGCCAGGCTTCCCTGTCCATCATCAACTCCCGGAGCTCACTCAAACTCATGTCCATCTAGTCCGTGGTGCCATCCAACCATCTCATCCTCTGTCTCCTCCTGCCTTCAGCCTTTCTCAGCATCAGAGTCTTTTCCAATAAGTCAGCTCTTCACATCAGGTGGCCAAAGTATTGGAGTTTCAGCTTCAGCATCAGTTCTTTCAATGAATTTCAGGTTTAACTTCCTTTATGATTGACTAGTTTGATCTCCTTGCAGTCCAAGAGTCTAGAGTCTTCTTCAGCACCACAATTTGAAGGCATCAATTCTTCGGTGCCCAGCCTTCTTTGTGGTTCAACTCTCAAATCTCTACATGACTACTGGAAAAATTTCCATTTGTGTGGGAAGAGGGAAGAGACAGCTGCTGCTGCTGCTGCGTCGCTTCAGTGGTGTTCAACTCTGTGCGACCCCAGAGACGGCAGCCAACCAGGCTTCCCGTCCCTGGGATTCTCCAGGCAAGAATAATTCAAGGGAAAAGAGAAAACAGCAAGATAAAGCAAGACTCTGAGCCAACATGATCTATGGTAGGGACTGAGCTCAGCTCGGGGAAGGCAATGGCACCCCACCCCAGTACTTTTGCCTGGAAAATCCCATGGATGGAGGAGCCTGGTAGGCTGCAGTCCACGGGGTCGCTAAGAGTCAGACATGACTGAGCGATTTCACTTTCACTTTTCACTTTCATGCACTGGAGAAGGAAATGGCAACCCACTCCAGTGTTCTTGCCTAGAGAATCCCAGGGACAGGGGAGCCTGGTGGGCTGCCGTCTATGGGGTCGCACAGAGTCGGACACGACTGAAGCGACTTAGCAGCAGTAGCAGTAGCAGAGCTCAGCTACTAAGTAGCTCTGTAGCCATAGGCAAGTTGTTTACTTGATTTCATAGATTCTCTTTAAAACAAAGCCAATATAAAATACTTATTGTGTGATAAACTGAGGAGACCCCCAAGAAAGATCCTTGTAGATGTGATGAACACACAATGACAGGAAAGACAAGATCCACAGTGGATGGCTGAGGGTCCCTAATGCCCAGGGCCACCCCAGACCCTCAAAGCTCCAGCTAGCCATGCTCCGAGTGAAAACCCCAGGGGTGGTCAAAGATGCCAGTCAGAAGCAGTGGCCAGAAGTTGCTGGGAGAGAAAGTTGGAAATGAAACCGAACAACAGCAACAACAAAACTGAAAACAAATGGAGGGCAAAGGGGACCTGAGACGACAGAAGCATCTCGTGTTCACTAAAGTGATGGAGCTTCAATCAAAGCCCAGGGGGATGGAATGGGGAGGGAGGAGGGAGGAGGGTTCAGGATGGGAAACACATGTATACTTGTGGTGGATCCATCTTGATGTATGGCAAAAGCAATACAATATTGTAAAGTTAAGCAAAATAAAATTTAATTTAAAAAAAAAAAAAAACAAAGAGAAGGGGATGCAGCCCAGTAACACCAAGACCTGGTGTCAGACGCCTGACCTTCTGTAAAGCAAGGATAAGTATATATATTTAAAATGCATTTTCTCCTATGGGCAGGAGAGAGAGGGGAGGTGAGATGAATAGGGATGGCAGATGAATTGGGAGATTGGGATTGGCATATATACACCACTGATACCATGTATAAAATAGATAACTAAGGAGAACCTACTGTATGGTTCAAGGAACTCTGCTCAGTGCTCCGTGGTGACCTGAATGGGAAGGAAATCCAAACAAGAGGGGATACATGTGTACATATAGCGGATTCACTTTGCTGTACAGTAGAAACCAACACAACATTGTGAAGCAACCATACTCCAATAAAAATTAGTTTTTTTAAAATATGTTTTCTCCCCCCATCTCTGTTCCCTCACCCAGGGAAAGCAAGCTTGAAGACATGTTTTCAATTCAGGGAATGGGACTTTAACAAACAGAATGAGAACAAAACATTTGAGTGTGTCAGAAACAGCTTGTTTTTGTCTGAAATGACATGGCTGCCCCTGCAGGTCTATCCACCTATATGTTCTGTTCCTTTCACTTTGGGAACAAAACAAATGATGTGATCAGCATTTAACAGTTTTCCACTGAGCATTCTGTGTGCCAGGTCCAAACAGAGTGGCTGTCGCAACTTACCCCAGGTTCACCATAATTGATTCTGGACAACTGGAAACATGTTCAAGGGCATGTTGATTTCATCAAGGTTTTCTCACAACCAAGCAGCCTGTGTGAGACAAACATTCAGACAACGGAATCCAGGGGAGGCTGAAGAGGGCCTGAGTGTACCCCAAAGGTGCTGCAGGTAAGGGGCTGGTGGATGCCACCTCTGGGTCAGGTGACATTGGGTACAATCTCAAAAGCATGTATCCTTTAGAAATCACATGCAGACAATATGTGTAAAAATTAAGTCAGGTTTCACAATATAGTGATCACCCTCTCTAAGTAAAGCTATGGTTCTCCAACCAAGGTGCATAACCAACCCTCTAGTGGTGGGAGGAGGGGGCGAGCAGTTAAAATGCAGATTCCCACGCCCCTATCCCAGAGGTGACTCTGGATTGGCACAACACTCAGAATTCCCGCCTCTCTCACTGACTAGTCAGCTTGTTACTTTGTCACCTTGCATGCCTGAGGGTACCTAAGTTAGGGGCATCATCTAGACCCCAGGGATACTAATGGCTTTTTATAGCTTTCCAGAGACCGTAATGGTTTGATGATGTAATGTCATTTGTCTGGCACACAAAAAGAGCTCAGAGCACATTGCTTTTTATGATATGATAAGGCATCATGTGGTTCTCAGATTCCATGGAATTCTTGTTCTAAGTACCCATCCCTTTCCATTATCGCCCTGGTCCTTGGATTGGTCCAATACACAGATTCGGGGAAGAAATCTTGTTGTCAGTGTCCTTGCAGTTTCTGTCTCTTAGCAACAGCCCATGCTCCTGTTCCTCTGCCAGTCCCAACTGAGCGACTGAGACCTAACCTGCCCTTTGCCTGCAGGACACAGCCAGGGGTGTGTTCTGAGATGGAACAGCAGAGGCCAGTCTACAACACACTTAACTGAGCCTATGTTTGCAAACAATCCACCTTGCCCTAAGTCTTCAATAGAAGACTCTTGAGAGTCCCTTGGACTGCAAGATCAAACCAGTCAATCTTAAAGGAAATCAAACCTGAATATTATGAATATTCAGGAAGGGCTGATGTTGAAGCTGAAGCTCCAATACTTTGGCCTCCTGATGTGAAGAGCCAACTCATTCGAAAAGAACTTGATGCTGGGAAAGATTGAAGTCAGGAGGAGACAGGGTCGGGTGCGGGGGGCGGGTAGAGAGGATGAGATGGTTGGATGGCATCACTAAATCAATGGAAATGAGTTTGAGCAAGCTCCAGAAGACCTTAAAGGACAAGGAAGCCTGGCACGTTGCAGTTCATGGGGTCACAAAAGTTGAAGACGACTGAGCGATGGAACGACAACAACTCCTTGCCCTCGCTGAGTCAAGCAGGAAAGGCATTTATGAAACAGCACAAGAAAGCATGCATTTCAGGAAAGGCCTGAGGACCAGGTAGGGTAGCTCTGAGCCATGACAGTACAGGGGGTACAGGGGCTCAGGTACAGGAGGACAGGACGCCCCTCTCTGGCCTCTGCCACCACTGCCCTTCAAAGCCGCATGCCTCCTGGCAGCCTGCCAGAGGGAAGGTACAGATGATCCTTGCTCACAACACCTCAATCTTCTGAAGCCAGGTCGGTGGACCACAGGCACTGTAGGGAGAATCTGCCCCTTTCTTGCAGGGAGCTGTGAAACTAGCTTTCAACTCCCTTGGGGTCATGGCTAGTAATCCTGAGCATGGACAGAATGTAGACTACATCCGACATCCAAGGCAGCTTAAGCATGGGAGCATTTGGGAGGCACCTGGAATCTGTTTTATCTTGTTCCCATCTCATCCCTGCTGTGCCTCTTCTCAGGCAGGAAGTCAGTAACCCTTCTAGCGATACAATTCCTTGATCTTTAGCCCTCTCAGATGCTGATCACAACCATGTCTCACAAGGCAAGTAGCTATATGAGCTCAGGTTCTGGGGGAGCCCCAAAGACCTTGGGAAGCAGCTGATTCATCCTAAAGCCCCTAATGATACAGCCATCCTCATAACTGCTGTCCCCTTATCTCCCTTCCTCAATCCCCTCACCTAGCACAGCATCGCTGCTCTCTTTGCCAGACAAACAGGTGCCAATCAGCTCCCAACCTTACCCCTACTCTTCCCTGCCCTGAGCAGCAAGTTCCACAAGCAGCCCCTCCACATGAAACTCCCAGAAACCCTGTTCATGCCTCCTGTTCTCCTGATCAATCACTGTAGCCAAGAATAGGGGTACTGGTCAGCTCTCCCAGCCCCCGGGGCCCCTTCTCTTCTTTCTCTGCCCATGTAGGGTCTGGCCACCCCAACGGGCAACTCTGAAGGGACCACATGGGGCTTGAGGGTGGTGCCCCAAAGAAAAACAGCATGCAGCTTGCTGCTAGAGGAAGAGGCAAGAGGTGCTGGTACCACACATGCTCACTCATGCACACACTCATACACATTCATAAATACCCACATTCTTCTCACACACTCACACAAAACACACACGCTAATACACCTACACACACTTACACAAATACACATGTTTAAACACACACCCTCATACACCAAAGCGTTAGTCACTCAGTCATGTCCAACTCCTCACGATGCTATGGACAGCATCCCACCAGGCTCCTCTGTCTATGGGATTCTCCATGCAAGAATACTGGAGTGGGTTGCCATTTCCTCCGCCAGGGGATCTTCCCCACCAAGGGATCGAATCCAAGTCTCCCACTTTGCAGGCAGGCTCTTTACCATCTGAGCCACCAGGGAAGCCTGCTCATAAACAAACATGCACTCAAACACAGATTGTTGCTCAAACACACATATGCTCACATACAACTCATATATAGTCACACACAACTTACCCTGACAAATGTACACACACACTCACATGCACATTTACACATATACAATTGTGCACATTCTCTTATACATGCTTACACATTTATACACTTCTCTACACATGCATACACATGTATTACCCTCTGACATCACCCAGATGCAGGGCACTAGTAACTAGAAGCAGGGTGCCCCAGAGTGGTACCCAGCCCATCAGGCTGACAGAGGCTCCTCATGTTTCTAGGAAGAAGAAACAGAGCAAGAGAGCAGGGCTGAGTCCTGCCTGCTTTGTCCCAGGAGATGAGAGGAGTCACACAAGGGACTGTGGAAAGTCCCAGCAGAAGAAAGCAGGAATCTGGGGTTGAGGACCAAGTCTGGGGTCAGCTTGACCTAAGGGTAGATGAAGCAGCCACAACGACTCGTTTTCTTTGGGAGGATTTCTTCTTCCCCCTAGAGTAGGGTGCCAATATGAGTCATTAACTGAGGAAGCAGCCCCTGGAGGCACAAGGGAGTGAAGACAGACAGGGGAGGGGAAGGAAGCAGGGAGCCAGCTTGTTAAATTTTCAGGGTTTTGCAAGCTAGTTGTTAAGGCCAGCTATTATTAAAAATTGTGATATCAACATGCAATTACATCAACTGTATCAAAAACAAAAAGCGCTGCTAACACTCCTGGCTCCCTAACTATTTTAGCACGTTTTCCTATCAGCTCCCAAAGCTGCCAACCCCCTAGGGTGGCGTTGACACAGCTGACACTGTGAATTCAGCTGGGTGGGAGTGTTTGTGTGGTGGGAACCAGCAAAGTCTATGAATGCCAACACTTGTGCTTTTCTGGAGAGCCAGCTGTTAAGGCTTTCTCAGCACATGCCTGGGTGGAAGGTGTATTACTGACTAGGTTACCTGGGGAACGCTCTAAAACACTTGCTTCTGAGTCATTGCAATCTGAGCAATTGTCCACCGGATCCTGTCTCTCAGTACAGTAAAGTGTTAGGCGTTCAGTCATGTTTGACTCTTTGCGGCCCCTTGGACTAGGCCTGCCAAGCTCCTCTGTCCATGGAATTCTCTGAGGAAGAATACTGGAGTGGATTGCCATTTCCTTCCCCAAATTTTATGCCACCCAACTTTGGGCTCGAATCCATGACTCTGAGTTTAAGAGTCTTATGATCTACCGACTGATCTAGCTGGGTGCTCATTGGCTAGAGCCAGTTTTCAGGGTATTGGAGGGGGTTTACTAACTCCAGAGAAGTTCTACCTCCCTTCTTGCAGTGGCCCAGTGCCACAGCATCCAGAGAAAGTCAAGCCTGAGACAAGGGCTATGGGCAGAGCACCAACAGTTTCCACTACCTCTCAGTGCTTTTTATTCCATCTGCATCCACCTACTGCCTGACATGGTAAACATGTACGATTTGCCTACTCATAAGTCAGTCAGGTCCTCTCACCTCTCATTCACATCTTGCAACTCCCTGGCCAGGCTGGCCCAGCTGCCTTCCAGGACAACCCTTTTCACAGAGGGAAATGAATGCCCTGTGTCCCACGAAAGGAAGACATCGTGTGGTGCAGGTGTAATGGGAAGAATGAAACTCGGAATCCACCAAGTAGTTTACAGATCACTCCTGGTCTCCTGACCAGAGCCCAGAGAAGACAGCTCTTTCTCCAATTTCTTATCCATTCATGTTAAATGCTCTGCAGCTCAGTACACTCCAGGACTCTGCCTTTGGACAAGTTCCTGTGGTCAGGAGACAGCAAACACCACGAGGAAAGACTGTTTAGGTGAGGAGGTAGGGAGATTCCTGGCAGCTCCTGGCCCTTTGCAGCCCATCACACCTCTTGTCATATCATCTCAGGATCTGGGGACTCAACCATCCTCTGAGTTTGACAACTCAGACTTAGTAGAGATCAATGGTGTGCTCTTTGAATGTATCTCTCCCTCATCCAAAAACAAAAGTCTAAGATGATTTCCTGACTCATCGATGACTTCCCTTGCAATCTGTGTACTGTGTTAGCAAACCTATTCAGTTGACTAATTTTCCCTCTTGTAAAGAGATACAGTAGGCTGAAAAGAAATAAAGGGATGAAGTGGTTGACTCAGAAGGACCCCACTGGGGCTTTCTTTCAATGTGACCATAGGTAGCATTTAGAGAAAATAAGGCCATTGGACAGCTTTGCTGGAAAAAAAAAAAAATAATGATAAAAGTTCCTTGTGTTCAAACTTGGTTCTCGGCTCTCTGGGCAGGGGAATGAGTCAGAAGGGCAAATTAATCAGATGTGAACGCCCAAACTCCAGCTCTGAACTCAACAACACAACCTCCTCTGAAACTATCATTACCTGCTGCAAACCCAAACAAGCTTGAACTCCATAACCTGTTCCCTGGGCAGGTGCAAGTGCCAGGCAAAAAGTGCCAGGGAGCCAGCCTGTCAGAATGTGACCTCTGTGAGTTCACACACAGCCGGGCCCCAGACAATCATCAGTCCTGTAACAGCAGTGACAACTGGTCTCTGTGGCTGTCTTGCTCCATCAAGCCTAATATGCATTAAATCACTGATGCTAATCAGGCCTCTTTAGGGGTGGAGGTGAATGCCTCTGCAACCATTATACAGATGGGAAAACAGAGGCAGAATCATCTGAACATCTGCTGAATGATTAGATATTGGCACTGGTACCCACTCCCCCACCATGTGTAGACTCAGCAGTGGTTTTAAATATTGGGGGAGTAAAACATCTTACTTAATTTCAAGTGAGAGGTCAGTGTTAGATTTGTATAAGGACTGTCATACATGTATTACTTACATCAAACTCTTTTTCATCCTTGACTTCAGATGGCAAGAGGTCAGATATCTGTCTTATCTGCTATGTCTGCCTTTTTTATGTAACTATGATGTAGTAAAATCCATAATAGTTTCAACTTACTTAACAGGCAATCACTAGCATAAGCTGTCTTTTCATTGAGACCATTTTTCTCTTAAGTCGTGCTCCTGTTGTTGAATACATCAAGGCACTAGCTACACCCCCATCTAGTAGGCTATGATTGCCTTCTTCCTCCCAAATCAAGACCAAAATCCTTCCATTTCATATCATTTTGATTTTCCACTTCACCTACCATTCTACAGACAAGGTAGCAACCACCCTGATGAGCCAAATACCAGATACTTTCCACCACATTTTCTGGGCATATCCAGAGATATGTGTTATACTTCCCTGCATCTATTAATAGCTGAATTTCTTACCAAAGGCTCAGTGGGACTTGAAATTCATTTCTTATTGATTTCAAAATATAATGTGATAGTTCCTGCATTTGAGAGCAGTGGAACATATCAGCTAGTATTAGATTAAATTCAAAAAAACAGAAGTCATATGTCAGAAGCTTAAAGATAGGGATTGTTTTTATCCTGCATAAACAAGTTTAAAGAAATCCTAGACTCCTTCTGAAGTTCCGTTTCACCATCCTTGGTGAATGGCTTCCAACTTTAATCCTACCTCCTCGTCGTCTAATAGGACTGCCATCATGTCTGCATTCCAGGCAGGAAGAAGTATAAAGGTGAAAGGGTAAGAGGAAATATGCCAGTCATTCTTCCTTCTTTTAATGTGCTTTCCTGGAAGCCCCATCCAACATCTCCTTCTTAAATCTGTGTCCAGAAATCAGGCATAGCCATAACAAGCAGTGAAGTTTCAGAAATTTGGATTTTACAGTTGGATTTGTTATGCCCAATAAAATAAGGGTTCTATGGCTAAGGAAGAAAAGAGAGGTGATTATTGGCTGAGGAAATTGCAATTGTTGCTGCACAAAGTAAAATTAATGATTAATATGTGTGTCTACACTCCAATTTTTGCTTAGAAATTTCTCAGATACATGAAAGTCTATTTTCCAAACTCCTGATTTAGTGACTGATAGTATTTCTTTATCTTACTTGTATTGTTATTTTGAATCCCCTTACATTAAGAGTACATTAAAGTGATACTATAAAAAAGAATTATAATATTTACTTAGTTATTGACTTGAGGAACTGATAAACAGCTCTTGTAGAATATCCCCAGGACTCGATGTGCTTCTCAATAAAATGAAGTTGCATTTAACAAGCACAGAGAAAGCCATGGAGAACAAGATCAAGACACATTTTGTACCAAATACATAAAAGAAGATATTTTCCATTCTTAACATTCTTCAAAGGGGTGCACTTCTGCTTCAACTATGATAGAAGTCAATTTTTGATCCACAAATAGAATAGAAAGAGAAAAAGAAGAAAGGTTTTGCAGAAACATTTGGATGAGATTTCAAAGAGAAAACAAGAGAGAATAAAAAGGTGACAGAGGTTGCTTTTGAGCAAATGAATTTTGGGAAGTGAAATTAATTTAGCTGTGATGAATGTACCACAAGGGAAATAGGAACTCATTCATTACTTATGTCTCATAGCTCAGTTGGTAAAGAATCTACCTGCAATGCAGGAGACCCCAGTTTGATTCCTGGGTTGGGAAGATCCCCTGGAGAAGGGCAAGGCTACCCACGCCAGTATTCCGGCCTGAAGAATTCCATGGATTATACAGTCCATGGGGTCCCAAAGAGTTGGACACGACTGAATCCCTTTCACTTTCATTTTGTCCCTGAGGGGGAAGGGAAGACGTGGGCCGGGGGGAGTCTTCAGGCAGGATGCCTATGGAAACCAGAAGGTGGCATGAGTCACCAGAAAGACTCGGCTGCCCTCCCAGCTGAGAGGACAACACTGGGGTATGAGAAAAGAGAAGCCAGTCTCCTCCCCTGTCCAGAAAGGAAAAACCAAGATGATTTTATATCTGACCAAATGACTTCTGTCAATAGTTTTCAATAATTTGCATTAATTTTCAGGCATGTTGTTTACCGTTGAAAATTTCCAGATAGATTCAAGGTAGTTCCAAAATCATGGCAGATGGTGACTGCAGCCATGAAATTAAAAGATGCTTACTCCTTGGAAGGAAAGTTATGACCAACCTAGATAGCATATTCAAAAGCAGAGACATTACTTTGCCAACAAAGGTCCATCTAGTCAAGGCTATAGTCTTTCCTGTGGTCATGTATGGATGTGAGAGTTGGACTGTGAAGAAGGCTGAGCACCGAAGAATTGATGCTTTTGAACTGTGGTGTTGGAGAAGACTCTTGAAAGTCCCTTGGACTGCAAGGAGATCCAACCAGTCCGTTCTGAAGGAGATCAGCCCTGGGATTTCTTTGAAAGGAATGATGCTGAAGCTGAAACTCCAGTACTTTGGCCACCTCATGTGAAGAGTTAACTCATTGGAGAAGACTCTGATACTGGGAGGGATTGGGGGCAGGAGGAGAAGGGGACGACAGAAGATGAGCTGGCTGGATGGCATCACTGACTCGATGGATGTGAGTCTGAGTGACCTCCGGGAGCTGGTGATGGACAGGGAGGCCTGGCGTGCTGTGATTCATGGGGTCGCAAAGAGTCGGACACGACTGAGTAACTGAACTGAACTGAAGTGAGTGACATCCCTGCTCCTTGGGCAATCTTTTCTTCTACTAACACAAGAATAGAAATAGCTTCTTGTCACTGGGGCCGTGTGAGGCATTTCCTAACCATACCCCATCAACATCAAGTCTTTCAGTGAGAGCCCTGTGTGGGAAGGCATGGACGTCTATTGCCACCCCAAGCACAAGCGGGTGTGTATGAGGAGGCTGAAGCCTCGCCATGGAAAGACACTATCAGCCCTCACCTCCACGAAGCCCTTTGCCTGAACCCATACTTCCTCTTCCCTTGTCAGGAGATATTTTGACTGTGGAAGTGTGTTTTGGATCCATGATCCTTGTCCCACTGGTTCATTCTAAGTCTTTTCATTGGGATGACTCTCTAGCCCAGTGGAGACATTTTATTATCAGCAGCACAAAATAGGAGAGCAGAAGCATGGTTAGACCAAACAGGAACATCTAAAAAGAATGCTCAAGGGTCAGGAAGGACCAACTTTGGCTTGCCCTCATCATAAAAAGAACAGGTGGAAATTCACAATCAGACATGGAGTAAAAAGGTTGCCTGGAGCACACCCACTCCTAAGTTTTGCTGAAACCCGCTGAGCAAAAATATAAATGGAGGCCCATGTATAACAGGCTAAATATTTTAAAGGTATCAATCAAGCTTACAAATTATTAAATAGAATATGCTCTATTCTTCTGCCTTGACAATTGTACGCCCATAATGACTTAGAAGCCAAACTGAAATCTAAAGTTCTCCTTTTCTTTGGAGGCATTGACACAAGAAGATCCCGCTTCCAGCCCTGGAGTGTGATTATGTCCATGTCCCTCCTTTCCCCTTGGCTGGCTCTGTCCCCTCCTCTCTGAGGTCCTTCTGTGTGAATCTATACAGTCTGCACAGTCATGCTCTGTCCACCACCCCCAGCATCCACTGGCCACCCTCAGGTCTGGGGAAGAGACCAGGTGGTATGGTCCACCTTCAGGAGGATGGTGCAGAGTGGGTCCTGGGAGCAGGCTGAGGGCTCTCTGGGGCAGGAAGAATACTCTAGAAGGTGATGCAGTCTCTGGGTAGGCTTGTTCTCTTGGCTTTGTGGATCTCTCATCCCACAGGGACCCAGAGCAAAGGTCTTTCTTGCCCATGAAAGACCTGTGGAGCTCTGCAAGACAGAAGAATTGCAGCAAAGTCTGTGGATAGTTCCCTAAACTGTAGTACATGCAAAAAGCAAGTTTAATAAGCTCACATATATTACCAAGGGTCGGAAGAATCTAGGAAAACCTCTATAAAAGTGATATATGTGTGTTAAGTCACTTCAGTCATTTCAACTCTTTGTGAACCTATGGGCTGTAGCCCACCAGGCTTTCCTGTCCATGGGATTTTCCAGGCAAGAATACTGGGGTGGATTGCCATGCCCTCCTCCAGGGGATCTTCCCAACCCAGGGATCGAACCCTTGTCTCTTTGGTCTCCTGCATTGAAGAAGGTGGTAGGCTCTTTACTACTAATGACACCTGGGAAGCCCCAGATTTTTGTTGTTCAGTCGTTCAGTCATGTCTGACTCTTTGGAACCCCATGGACTGCAGCATGCCAGATTTCCCTGTCCTTCACCATCTCCCGGAGCTTGCTCAAACTCTTGTCCAATGAGTCAGTGATGCCACCCAGCCATCTCATCCTCTGTCATCCCCTTCTCCTTTACCACTAGTCTTTATCACTAGCGCCTTCTGGGAAGCCCCAAATGTAGTTGGGTCTTAAAAGATGGATAGACCTGTGAGGGAAGATAGAGCCTCTCAGTCAAGATGGTATTTGAACAGTCTGTCTAAAATAGGCACAGTCAGAAAAGAACTCAAAATTTGGAATACAAGATGGTAAAGAAAGGATTGAAAAGATGCCTTGACTGGGTGACTAGGACAGTGTCATGAGCTGGACCCTGTCCCTTCCAAAAGATATGTTGAAGTCCTAGCCCCTGATACCTCCGAACATGACCTTACTTGGAATCAGGGTCTTTGCTAATGTTGTCAAGTTACAATGAGGTCATTATGAGTGGGCCTTAATTCAACATTACTAGTGTCCTTATACAAAAGATAAACTGGGGCACAGAGACAAACACACACAAAGAGAAGCCTATGTGATGCTGAAAGCAGAGGTCAGGGTGATGCTTCTATAAGACGAAGAATGCCAACGTTCACCAGCAAACCTTCAGAAACTGGGAGAGGGGCCGGCAATAGACTCTTCCTCATTCTGAGACTCATTCTGCAATGAACTCTCCCTGCAATGGACTCTCCCTCATTCTTCTGAGAGGTCTCAGGAGAAACTCAGAAGAAAGAGATCTCAGAAGAAACTAAAACTCCTGACATCTTGATCTTGGACATCCAGCCTTCACACCTGGGGTGGGGAGGAGGGACAGTAAGGCTCTGTTATTTAAGCCACGTGGCCTGTGTTTACTCAGAGTAGGAGTTTGCCTATGTTCTGCAGAGCGTAGAGAGCCATGGAATATTTTGGAGCCAGGATGTAACACGATCAAAGCCATGTTCTGGGAAGATGAATATAGCAGGTGTGAAACGTGGCAGGTGATAGGAGGAGGACAATTGGTGTTGGCAGTGGCATTCGGCTGCTCTGTTTACAGCCAGCTGTGGCAGGGTCCTTCAGTCCTTTCAGGCTTATGACTGTGTGTACCAGCCATGGCCAGCATGCTTCCCATTTGCTTGTTGTCCTCTGTCATGACTGTGTAAGCTCCCTAGGACTGAAAGAGCTGGCACAGATGATTCATAAAGAAAGATGAGAAGAGCTTACAACACTCCAGCAAGACAGACATCCATGTGCTCAGTGCATATATCATTCTTTCTGTGGATTTGGTGATAGAAAGTGGCCCAAACTCATCCATTATGACAATCACCAAGAAGGGTCCCAAGTCTTCAGTGGGAGTGTCCCATGACTTGAATGACAGAGAATCTGGGACTGCTTTATTGTAAGATTAGTGAGATGAGAACAGACACAGGGAACAGGAGGGACCCATCCACAATCGTATTTTACCAGAATGTGCATTGTCACTGGCTTACCACAAGGGTTTAATATCTTCGTCCAATAACCAAATTACTCCTGTTGAATTCTCAGCTCCTATCAGAAAGTAAGTTTTGTTCTCTGTCCTCACATGAGCTTGAGTCTACTGTACACTTCAAGAGAGGAAGGTACCTAAGAAAAAATGGAATTGTAAGACAGTTTGCAGCACTGTCCAAAACACAGAGGAGAATCAATTTCACAACAAAAGCAACATTAACATGTGTGGTCTCCTCTCCCAAAAGCCCCCTGACCTCTGACTGTCCTATGCATCTGACACAACAGAGACCTGGCCATGCCATGACAATGCATAACTAAGAGTCTCAGAGCATGGAATATCCAAGGTTTAATTTCAGCTCACTGACATGGTGGCTCAGATGGTAAAGAACAGGCCAGCAATGTGGGAGACCCAGGTTCTGTCCCTGGGTTGGAAAGATACCCTGGAGAAGAGAAGGGCAACCCACTCTGGTATTCTTGCCTGAAGAATTCCAAAGACAGAGGAAACTGGCAGGCCACAGTCCATAGGGTCACAAAGAGTGAGACACGACTGAACAGCTAACACTTTCACTGACCTACACAGCTCAGAAAGCAAGTGTCTCTGCTCCTCTCTGCTGCTCAGAGGCCAGGCCACTGGGGCAGCTACCAACCTAAAAGCTGCCAAGTGTCATGTGGAAAGTCAAAGACCTCTGAGACCTTGAACTGAAAATCCAGTGTTCAGCATGGCAGTGACATGGTTCACAGGTTCTAACTCACAGAGCACCCAGACCATGAAGACCTGTTCTTTGATTCTCTGACATGAAGATCAAGGACAGCAATTCTTAGATGTAGGACAGTCAGTGTTGGTGACTATCACAGCCCCATAACCCTAGAACTTATTCTCCCATTTTACAGATGAGGCTCAGAAATTCTGTGTAACTTGCCCAAGGTTACACAGTGAAGTTTGGAACTCATGCTAATGGATTCCAAAGATTCACTCTCATTTGCCTGCTTGCCGTTCTCCTTGTCCCTGTCTCAATCTCTCCTTCTCCCTCATACCACACACACACACACTTCATACACATATATCTTCACTTCTACCTCCTTTTATTTTTCAACTTAAAAAAAAAAAAAAAAATTAGTGCTTGGTACAAACAGAATTACCTAAGGATAACCTTCATTCAACTGGAGGTCGTTCTGTGCTCACTGGTACATCTTTACAAATTAAAACTGAACTCAAAATACTCAAAGTTCAGTTCAAAGTGCTGTCAATGTAAGAATACATTAAAGGATTAATTTTTGCCCCACATTTATGATTGCCATTATTTTGCATAACATCAAAAAATTTCAGTGGGAAGATAGGACAAAGCTTAATTCTTGTAAGAGTTCATTCCATGCACAGTGAGAATTTGGAGTTTTGTTCTTCGCCTTGGGAACGTAAAGGGCAGCGCTGTCACGCCCCACACTACTGTGGGATTCCAGCGACGTGTCAAAGCTGAGACTCCAGTAGACGTGAGCAGGTTTTAATTGCAAGTGTTTCAACCGTTTTAACAAACAGTTACAGATGATAAAATGCCAGCTGGGGTATGAGATATTAGGAGTGTTTGTGCTTTAATGTGTAAAGCTATTATAGCTCTATTGTCAAGGCACCAAAGGCAACGAAGGAGGATGACTCAGAAAATAAATATTCTGAATAATCCTGACATCAGAGACAGCTGACAGGAAAATGTCTTTGATTACAGGAGACACTTTGGGAAAGTATCAGTTGTTGTCAGCTCTTGCCAGAATTGCAAGTGACCTTGAAAAGACCAATTTTGGTGGAGCTGTGTGAGGGGAAAGAAAATTGCAGTGGGTTGATGAAAGTCTCTTAAGAAGTGGGGCTGTGAAACGACAAACAGAATTGGAGCAATAATGAAGGGAATGTGGCCTTGAGAAAGGAGGTTTGTTGTGTTTTTTTTTAATCGGTGAACATTAGACCTATCTTACTCCTTCAAGTGAACTGTGGACGCCTCGTTCCATTTACATCCTTTACCCTCTCCACTTTTATCTTTGTCCTGAGTATCGGATGGTGTCATTATGTTTGCTTCACTCATTATATGTGATTTTAAAAACTCATGAACACATGAACATGAGATGTCTTCATTTAATATTTAGCGAAATTTTCTTGTTATAACCATAAGTTCTTGCATATTTTCATTAGATTTATTCTTTGTTGCCACACTAAATGACATTTTTAAAGTATATTTTTAATCATTTGTAGCTGAATATTAAAGGAATATGATTTCTGGATATTCATTTGTATCTAGCATCCTTGCTGAACTATCATAAAAGTCATAAAAAGGTATCAGTAGATAGATTCTTTTCAATTCATTTGTAACTGCATCATCTATGAAAAGTGAGAGTTTTGGTTTTTTCTTTTCAATCCTATATCTGATGTATTCTTCCTGTCTTATTGAACTGAATAGAACATTCAGGAACATAACAAAAGCAATGATAATGGACATTATTGTCTTATTCATGATTTTAAAAGGACTATCATTGGCATTTCACCACTAAGTATGTTTCCTATAGACTTTTGGTAGACACTTTTTATCAAGTTAAGGAAGTTCTCTTCTATTCCTGCTTTGAAAAGATTTATCATAAATGAATGTTGACTTATACAGTAAAAAAAGGAAAAAACTCTGGAAAAAGTACAGTCTAGTTTGTGTGCTCCTATTTCTGTTCTCTCCACTTTTCCTTCCACCATCCTAATGCTCCAAGATTCTTTTATTCAGCATTTCCTTTCTTTTTTTTAATTTTAATTTTATTTTATTTAACTTTACAATATTGTATTGGTTTTGCCATATATCAAAATGAATCTGCCACAGGTGTTCCCCATCCTGAACCCTCCTCCCTCCTCCCTCCCCATACCATCCCTCTGGGTTGTCCCAGTGCACCAGCCCCAAGCATCCAGTATCATGCATCGAACCTGGACTGGCGACTCATTTCATATATGCTATTATACATATTTCAATGCCATTCTCACAAATTATCCCACCCTCTCCCTCTCCCAGAGTCCAAAAGACTGTTCTGTACATTAGTGTCTCTTTTGCTGCCTCATTTACAAGGTTATTGTTACCATCTTTCTAAATTCCATATATATGCGTTAGTATATTCTATTGGTGTTTTTCTTTCTAGCTTACTTCACTCTGTATAATAGGCTCCAGTTTCATCCACCTCATTAGAACTAATTCAAATGTATTCTTTTTAAAGGCTGAGTAATACTCCATTGTGTATATGTACCACAGCTTTCTTATCCATTCATCTGTGATGGACATCTAGGTTGCTTCCATGTCCTGGCTATTATAAACAGTGCTGCAATGAACATTGGGGTACACGTGTCTCTTTCAATTCTGGTTTTCTCAGTGTGTATGCCCAGCAGTGGGATTGCTGGATCATAAGGCAGTTCTATTTCCAGTTTTTTAAGGACTCTCCACACTGTTCTCCATAGTGGCTGTACTAGTTTGCATTCCCACCAAGAGTATAAGAGGGTTCCCTTTTCTCCACACCCTCTCCAGCATTTATTGCTTGTAGACTTTTGGATTGCAGCCATTCTGACTGAAATGAAATGGTACCTCATAGTGGTTTTGATTTGCATTTCTCTGATAATGAGTGATGTTGAGCATCTTTTCACGTGTTTGTTAGCCATCTGTATGTCTTCTTTGGAGAAATGTCTATTTAGTTCTTTGGCCCATTTTTTGATTGGGTCATTTATTTTTCTGGAGTTGAGCTGTAGGAGTTACTTGTATATTTTTGAAATTAGTTGTTTGTCTGTTGCTTCATTTGCTATTATTTTCTCCCATTCTGAAGGCTGTCTTTTCACCTTGCTCAGAAGCTTTTAAGTTTAATTAGGTCCCATTTGTTTATTTTTTATTTTATTTCCAGTATTCTGGGAGGTGGGTCATAGAGGATCCTGCTGTGATGTATGTCAGAGAGTGTTTTGCCTATGTTATCCTCTAGGAGTTTTATAGTTTCTGGTCTTACGTTTAGATCTTTATTTATTTTTTAAAGTTAGAAAGTGGTTTTTTTTTTAAATTAAATTTTATTTTGCTTAACTTTATAATATTGTATTGCTTTTGCCATACATCAAGATGGATCTGCCACAAGTATACATGTGTTCCCCATCCTGAACCCTCCTCCCTCCTCCCTCCCCATACCATCCCCCTGGGTCGTCCCAGTGCACCAGTCCCAGGCATCCAGTATCAGGCATCATACCTGGACTGGCGACTCGTTTCAGCTATGATATTATACATATTTCAATGCTATTCTCCCAAATCATCCCACCCTCTCCCGTTCCCAGAGTCCAAAAGTCTGTTCTATACATCAATGTCTCTTTTGCTGTCTCGTAAACAGGGTTATTGTTACCATCTTTCTAAATTCCATATATATGCGTTAGTATACTGTATTTGTGTTTTTCTTTCTGGCTTACTTCACTCTGTATAATAGGCTCCAGTTCCATCCACCTCATTAGAACTGATTCAAATGCATTCTTTTTAATGGCTGAGTAATATTCCATTGTGTATATGTACCACAGCTTTCTTATCCATTCATCTGCTGATGGACATCTAGGTTGCTTCAAAGTCCTGGCTATTGTAAACAGTGCTGCTATGAACACTGGGGTACACGTGTCTCTTTCAATTCTGGTTTCCTCAGTGTGTATACCCAGCAGTGGGATTGCTGGATCATAAGGCAGTTCTATTCCCAGTTTTTTGAGGAATCTCCATACTGTTCTCCAAAGTAGCTGTACTAGTTTGCATTCCCACCAACAGTGCAAGAGGGTTCCCTTTTCTCCACACCCTCTCCAGCATTTATTGCTTGTGGACTTTTGAATAGCACCCATTCTGACTGGTGTGAAATGGTATCTCATAGTGGTTTTGATTTGCATTTCTCTGATAATGAGTGATGTTGAGCATCTTTTCATGTGTTTGTTAGCCATCTGTATGTCTTCTTTGGAGAAATGTCTACCTAGTTCTTTGGCCCATTTTTTGATTGGGTCATTTATTTTTCTGGAGTTGAGCTGTAGGAGTTGCTTGTATATTTTTGAGATTAGTTGTTTGTCTGTTGCTTCATTTGTTATTATTTTCTCCCATTCTGAAGGCTGTCTTTTCACCTTGCTTATAGTTTCCTTTGTTGTGCAGAAGCTTTTAAGTTTACTTAGATCCCATTTATTTATTTTTGATTTTATTTCCAATATTCTGGGAGGTGGGTCATAGAGGATCCTGCTGTGATGAATGTCAGAGAGTGTTTTGCCTATGTTTTCCTCTATGAGTTTTATGGTTTCTGGTCTTACATTTAGATCCATTTTGAGTTTATTTTTGTGTATGGTGTTAGAAAGTGTTCTAGTTTCATTCTTTTACAAGTGTTTGACCAGTTTTCCCAGCACCATTTGTTAAAGAGATTGTCTTTAATCCATTGTATATTCTTGCCTCCTTTGTCAAACATAAGGTGTCCATATGTGCGTGGATTTATCTCTGGGTTTTCTGTTTTGTTCCATTGATCTATATTTCTGTCTTTGTGCCAGTACCATACTGTCTTGATGACTGTGGCTTTGTAGTAGAGCCTGAAGTCAGGCAGGTTGATTCCTCCAGTTCCATTCTTCTTTCTCAAGATAGCTTTGGCTATTCGAGGTTTTTTATATTTCCATACAAATTGAGAAACTATTTGTTCTAGCTCTGTGAAGAATACCGTTGGTAGCTTGATAGGGATTGCATTGACTCTATAAATTGCTTTGGGTAGTATACTCACTTTCACTATATTGATTCTGCCAACCCATAAACATGGTATATTTCTCCATCTATTAGTGTCCTCTTTGATTTCTTTCACCAGTGCATTTCCTTTGTTTGAAGAACTGCATTTAGCAGTCTTTCAGGGTGGGTCTTCTAGAAAAAATTCTTTCAGGTTCCCTTTATAGGAAAAGGTCCTTGATTTTCCCTTCATTCCTAAAGGGTAGCTTTGCTGGATGTAGGCTTCACAGTTGACAGTTCTTTTCTCTTGACTCTTGAAAATCATTGTGGCTCATCCCTCTGGCCTCTGTGGTTTCTGATGAGAAACCTACTCTCACATGAATCAATGTTACCCTATAGGGAATGTGTCATTTATCTATGAGTGTGTGTTTAGGTCTCAGAAACTTAATCATGATGTGTCTTGCCATGGATTTCTTTTTACTTATCCTAATTGGAATTTGTACAGCTTCTTGAATCTACAAGTTTGTGTCATTTGCAAAATGTTGGGTGTTTTAAGCCATTATTTCTTAGAGTATCTTTGTACCTCCATGCTCTCCTCTCCTTCTTGGATTTCACTAAGATGAATGTTGGATCTTTGTTATGTAGTCCTGTCCTACAGATCACTGAAGCTCTATTCTTTAGTTTTATTTATTTAATTTTTTTTTTTCTGTTATTCAGATGGGGCCAATTCTATTGATCTGTCTTCAAGCTAGGCCTGCACACTGGCAAACTGCTGGTGAAAGAAACTAGCCAGTATTGATTCATAGGATTAGTGTCTATTTGGGGTCATGGCATGATTTAAAATGAAACCAGTCAGTTCAGTTAGATAATGGTTTTATGATCAAGTTCTGCTTAGATATAGATTGAAAGAAGAATGGTACTTAAGCTGAAGGAGATTAGGGTTTTGGCAGGTAACAATAAACGTTATTCAATTGCTTAGTCATGTCCAGCTCCTTGCAGCCCCATAGACTGCAGCACACCAGGCTTCCCTATCTATCACCAACTCCCAGAGCTTGCTCAAACTCATGTCCATTTAGTCGATGATGTCAACTAACCATCTCATCCTCTGTTGTCCCTTTCTCCTTCTGCCCTCAATCTTTCCCAGCATCAGGATCTTTTCCAATGAATCAGCTCTTCCCATCAGGTGGCCAAAGTATTGGAGCTTCAGCTCCAGCATCAGTCCTTCCAATGACTATTTGTGGTTGATTTTCTTTAGGATTGACAGGTTTGATTTCCTTGCAGTCCAAGGACTCTCAAGAGTCTACTCCAGCATCACAGTTCAAAAGTATCTGTTCTTCAGCACTAAAGGGAGACAGAATATCAAGGGTATTGATTGTAATGAGAACTCATGGAGGAAAATGAAGAGATCAGGATTGCAGGATCCTATGGTAACTCTATTTTTTAGTTTCTTATGGAGTCTCTATACTGTTTTTTGTAGTGATTGCATCAATTTATATCCCCACTAAGAGTATAGGAGGTTTTCCTTGTCTCCACACCCTCTGCAGTATTTACTGTTTGTGGATTTTTTTGTGATAGCCATTTTGATTGGTGTGAGGTGATATCTCATTATGGTTTGGAATTGTATTTCTCTAATAATTACGACTGTTGAAAATGTTTGATAGATTCACCTGTGAAATCACCTGGTCCCGAACTTTTGTTTGTTGGGAGTTTTTAAATCACAGTTTCAATTTTAGTATTTGTGGTTGGTCTGTTTTCATATTTTCTATTTATTCCTGGTTCAGTCTTGGGGCATTGGGCCTTTCTAAGAGTTCACTCATTTCTTCAAGTTTGTCTTATTGGTATAAAGTTGTTTGTAGTACTCTCTTATGATCCTTTGTATTTCTGTGATGTCAGTTTTAACTTCTTTTTCATTTCTAATTTTATAGATTTGTGTCTTCTCCCTTTTTTTCTTGATGAGTCTGGCTAAAGTTTTATCAAAATTTTATTTTATCAAAGAATCAGCTTTTAGTTTCATTCGTCTTTGATGTTTCTTTCTTCATCTCTATTTAATGTATTTCTGCTCTAGTCTTTATGATTTCTTTCCTTCTGCTAACTTTAGGTTTTGCCTAGCTATTGTATAAGACAAATCTTCCTTTCCCTGAAGCTTAATTTTCCTAGAGTTTTGAGATTTAGAAACTACATTGTAGCAATTTAACAAAAAAAAAAAAATTAAGTAAGACTCAGTTCAGTTCAGTCACTCAGTCGTGTCCGACTCTTTGCAACCCCATGAATCTCAGCACGCCAGGCCTCCCTGTCCATCACCAACTCCCAGAGTTCACTCAATCTCATGTCCATTGAGTCAGTGATGCCATCCAGCCATCTCATCCTCTGTCGTCCCCTTCTCCTCCTGCCCCCAATCCCTCCCAGCATCAGAGTCTTCTCCAATGAGTCAACTCTTCGCATGAGGTGGCCAGAGTACCAGAGTTTCAGCTTCAGCATCATTCCTTCCAAAGAGATCCCAGGGCTGATCTTCTTCAGGATGGACTGGTTGGATCTCCTTGCAGTCCAAGGGACTCTCAAGAGTCTTCTCCAATACCACAGTTCAAGAGCATCAATTCTTCGGTGCTCATCCACATAATAAAATGGAACATGGATAATCTCCATCTTAATGCATTTTCCTGAGAGAAATAAGAATTTCTCTTATTGGCTAGAGGTAAAAATTCTGGAGTCAAGTTTAAAGAGTCGAGAGACAGTAGACTAAGTTGTGCTGTCCATATAACAGGGCATAGTGAGTGGTTTGGAGGAAGGGAGTGCAGTGTGCAGGAGGTAAATCTAAGACCCTTATCTTTTATGTTCAGCTTGTGTGTATGGCAACCTCTCAGGTAGTGGTCATGAGAAACCCTAGCTTATGAACCCATGTTGGTTTCAAAATAAATTGTTTTCTACCTCCTGGTCCTTTTGGGTCACTGAGAACAGTTGCTAATAGACAGTTTCCAATACTTCAATGGTCTGTTTTCACTCACAACACATCTGACACAAATGTGTGAGGTTTTTCACAGTAAAATCAGTTTTCATACTCTTCAGTCACCCACTGGGTGTCGTAAAATTTAATTCACTTCTGACACTACCTAGACTAGCCTAGATCCCACAGGTGTATGGACCCACTCAGTCCCACAGGACTGTCCTGACTTCAGATGCCAATCACAAGTATTGGTTGCCTGGGTCCCCTCACTTGGCTTAGTATTTGTGGCAAGTGATTGTGCCATCACGTGATGGCATCACGGACTTGGCTTCAATGTCAGCTATTGCCACAACTACCTTCCTTTCAAGCTTGGTGATTGGCTAGAATGGCTCCAGAACTCAGAAAGATATTTTATTATGAAGGATGCAAATCAGGAGCAGCCAAGTGAAGAGATGTGTGGGACAAGGCTATGGGGGAAGGGAGGCAGTGCTCGATTCTCCCAGCATTTCTACACATTCACCAACTCAGAAGCTCCCTGAACCCCACTGTGTAAGGATTTTAATAGAGGTTTCATTCCATGGGCATGACTGGTTAAATCATTGGCCACTGATGATTAAGTCAATCTCCACCTTCTCTCTCTTCTCTAGAGGGAAGTCAGGGGTCGGGGCTGAAAGTTCCCACCCACTAATTAAGTCTTGGACTTTCCGGAGATGAGCCCTCATTTTAGAGCAATCTCAGTGTCCCCAGCCACCAGTCTTCTCATTAGCAAATATGACACTTATCACTCTGGAGATTCCAAGAGTTTTAGTAACTCTGTGCCAGGGAGCAGAGACAACAACCAAGCATGTATTTCTTATTATGCCACAGTTTCTTAAACCTGAATGCTCTTTTACCAACTACATTAAAAATATTCAGAGAAACTGGAAAATGTGAATATTTAAACTTACAAAAGTTATTTTGGAATTCCCTGCTGGTCCAGTGTTTAGGACCCTGCACTTCCACTGCAGGACCATAGGTTGGATCCCTGGTGGGGGGAACTAAGATTCCACAAGCCACACAGTGTGGCCAATAAATAAAGAATAATAAATAAAATAAGTTATTTTGGCTATCCTTTCTTTTTCTTTACGTTTATTTGATTTAAAAGGCTCTCCATTATTAGTTTCATTTCCAGTCAACTCCAAGATGCAAACCATTGAGATCTGTTTGGCCCATTCACTTACGACCTTTACAGCATTTTTAAGTACAAGAATTACAAAATTAGTTGCCAACTTTTAAAAGCTAGAAAAATCTCACATTTAAAATATCCCAGCATCTGAATGGGGAAAATAATAGTAAATGAAACAATAAAGTTTAACCTCCAAAATATACAAGAAGCTCATGCAACTCAATACCAGAAAAACAAGTAACCCAACCAAAAAGTGGGCAGAAGACCTAAACGGGCATTTTTCCAAAGAAGATATACAGATGGCTAATAACCAAATGAAAAGATGCTCAACATTGCTCAATGTTAGCGAAATACAAATCAAAATACAATGAGATATCACCTCCCATCAGTCACAATCATTTCAGTTCAGTCACTTAGTCATGTCTGACTCTTTGTGACCCCATGTACTACAACACGCCAGGCCTCCTTGTCCATCACCAACTCCCAGAGTTTACTCAAACTCATGCCCATTGAGTTGGTGATGTCATCCAACCATCTCATCCTCTGTCATCCCCTTCTCCTCCCACCTTCAACCTTTCCCAGCATCAGGGTCTTTTCAAAAGAGTCAGCTCTTCACATCACGTGGCCAAAGTATTGGAGTTTCAGCTTCAGCATCAGTCCTTCCAATGAATATGTCACAATGGTCATCATAAAAAAATCTACAAACAATAAATGCTGAAGTGTGTGTGGAGAAAAGAGAACCCTTTTACACTGTTGGTGGGAATATAAATTGATACAGTCACTATGGAAGACAGTATGGAGATTCCTTAAAAAACTAAGAATAAAACTACCATATGACCCAACAATCCCACTACTGGCCATATATCCTGAGAAAACCATAATTGAAAATGACACATGTACCCCAGTGTTCACTGCAGCACTATTTACAATAGCTAGGACATGGAAGCAACCTAGATGTTCATTGACAGGTGAATGGATAAAGAAGATGTGGTACATATATACAAGGGAATATTACTCAGCCTAAAAAGGAGTGCATTTGAGTCACTTTTAATGAGGTGGATGAACCTAGAGCCTATTATGCAGAGTGAAGTAAGTCATAAAGAGAAAAACAAATATTGTATTGTAAATTAATGCATACATATGATCATACATCTATATGTAGGGCAGAGGAAGAGATCCAGACACAGAGAACAGGCTTGTGGACACAGTGGGGCAAGAAGAGGTGGGACAAATGGAGAGACTAGCATGGAAACATATACACTACCTTATGTAAAATAGATCGCCAGTGGGAATATGCTGTATAACACAGGGAGCTCAGACTGGGGCTCTGCGACAACCTAGTGGGGTGGGATGGGGTGGGAGGTGGGGGGAAGATTGAAAAGGGAAGGGAGCATATGTATACCTATGGCTGATTCATGTTGATGTATGGCAGAAACCAACAGAGTATTGTAAAAATGCAGTATTATTAAAAATACAGTAGTACTAAACACAGTATTATTATTACTAAATACAGTATTACAACACAGTATTATTAAAAATAAATTTTTAAAAAACCCAGCCATCTGTTTTTCTCTTGGAAATCTATGTAACTTGGCAACTGTGTGCTCCCCATTTACAGAGAGCAGGAGTTCCCCTTGTCACCAGAGGCCAGCCAATGCCTCATACCTCCTACCCCTGGTCAGTCTTACTAATTTTTGTTGATAATTTGCCCTTGCAGACAAGTGACTTAGGAATTACAGTTTGCAGATAACACTCATCCATCCAAATGATTCAGTGAGTCTAACATACATACCTAAATCAAATCCTTTATGATTATACAGTGGGAGTGAGAAATAGATTCAAGGGATTAGATGTGATAGACAGAGTGCCTCATGAATGATGGACAAAAGTTCGTGACATTGTACAGGAGCCAGTGATCAAGAGCATCGCCAAGAAAAAGAAATGCAAGAAAGCAAAATGGCTGTCTGAGAAAGCTTTACAAAAAGCTGTGAAAAAAGAGAAGCAAAAAGCAAAGGAGAAAAGGACAGATATACTCATTTGAATGCAGAGTTTCAAAGAATAGCAAGGAGAGATAAGAAAGCCTTCCTCAGCAATCAATGCAAAGAAATAGTGGAAAACAATAGAATGGGAAAGACTAGAGACCGCTTCAAGAAAATTAGAGATACCAAGGGAATATTTCATGAAAAGATGGGCACAATAAAGGACAGAAATGGTATGGGCCTAACAGAAGCAGAAGATATTAAGAAGAGGTGGAAAGAATACACAAAAGAACTGTACAAAAAAGATCTTCACAACCCAGATAATCACAATGATATGATCACTCACCTAGAGCCAGACATCCTGGAATGTGAAGTCAAGTGGGCCTTAGAAATGGATCACCATGAACAAAGCTAGTGTTGGTGATGGAATTCCAATTGAGCTATTTCAAATCCTAAAAGATAATGATGTGAAAGTGCTGCACTCAATATGTCGGCAAATTTGGAAAACTCAGCAGTGGCCACAGGACTGGAAAAGGTCAGTTTTCATTCCAATCTCATAGAAAGGCAATGCCAAAGAATGTTCAAACTACCGCACAATTGCACTCATCTCACATGCTAGTAGGGGGAAGGCAATGGCACCCCACCCCAGTGCTCTTGCCTGGAGAATCCCATGGATGGAGGAGCCTGTCCATGGGGCTAGAGGCTCCAGTCCATGGGGTCGCTAAGAGTCGGACACGACTGAGCGACTTCACTTTCACTTTTCACTTTCGCATTGGAGAAGGAAATGGCAACCCACTCCAGTATTCTTGCCTGGAGAATCCCGGGGATGGAGGAGCCTGGTGGGCTGCCGTCTATGGGATCGCACAGAGTCGGACACGACTGAAGCGACTTAGCAGCAGCAGCAGCACATGCTAGTAAAGTAATGCTCAAAATTCTCCAAGCCAGGCTTCAACAGTATGTGAACCGTGAAATTCCAGATGTTGAAGCTGGTTTTAGAAAAGGCAGAAGAAGCAGAGATCAAATTGCCAACATCCGTTGGATTATCGAAAAAGCAAGAGAGTTCCAGAAAAACATCTATTTCTGCTTTATTGACTATTCCAAAGCCTTTGACTGTGTGGATCACAATAAACTGTGGAAAATTCTGAAAGACATGGGAATACCAGACCACCTGACCTGCCTCTTGGGAAATCTGTATGCAGGTCAGGGAGAAATAGTTAGAATTGGACATGGAACAACAGACTGGTTCCAAATAGGAAAAGGAGTATATCAAGGCTGTATATTGTCACCCTGCTTATTTAACTTAAATGCAGAGTACGTCATGAGAAACACTGGGCCAAATAAAGCTGGAATCAAGATTGCTGGGAGAAATATCAATAACCTCAGATATGCAAATGACACCACCCTTATGGCAAAAAACAAAGAACTAAAGAGCCTCTTGATGAAAGTGAAAGAGGAGAGTGAAAAAGTTGGCTTAAAGCTCAACATTCAGAAAAGTAACTTCATGACATCTGGTCCCATCACTTCATGGCAAATAGATGGGGAAACAGTGGAAACAGAGACAGACTTTATTTTGGGGGGCTCCAAAATCATTGAAGCCCAAATCACTGGGCTCCAATTTTTGTTCTGCAGATGGTGATTGCAGCCGTGAAATTAAAAGACACTTGCTCCTTGGAAGAAAAGTTATGACCAACTTAGACAACATATTAAAAAGCAGAGACATTACTTTGTCAACAAAAGTCTGTCTAGTCAAGGCTATGGTTTTTCCAGTAGTCATGTATGGATATGACATTTAGACTAAAAAGAAAGCTGAGCGCAGAAGAATTGACGCTTTTGAACTGTGGTACTCAGAAGATTCTTGAGAGTCCTTTGATCTGCAAGGAGAAACAACCAGTCTATCCTCAAGGAAATCAGTCCTGAATATTCATTGGAAGGACTGATATTGAAGCTGAAACTCCAATAATTTGGCAACCTGATGCAAAGAACTGACTCACTAGAAAAGACCCTGATGTTGGGAAAAATTGAAGGCAGGAGGAGAAGGGAACGATAGAGGATGAGATGGTTGAATGGCATCACTAACTCAATGGACATGAGTCTGAGTAAATTCTGGGAGTTGATGATGGACAGGGAGGCCTGGTGTGCTGAAGTCCATAGGATGGCATAGTGTCTGACACGACTGAGCAACTGAAATGAACTGAACTGAACATACATTCTGTTTTCATTCTAAAGTGCATGAATAAGGTTGCAGTTCCCAAAGGTGACTAATTCTTTAAGTATCCACTCCAACATCCGCCTGAGGAAAGGAGGTCCCAGACACTGGGGATGCAGAGATGAAATATACCACCTCTACCCTTACTGCAGGGCTTCCCTGATGGCTCAGATGGTAAAGCGTCTGCCTGCAATGTGGGAGACCTGGGTTGGACCCCTGGGTCGGGAAGATCCTCTGGAGAAGGAAATGGCCACTCCAGTACTCTTGCCTGGAAAATTCCATGGACAGAGGAGCCTGGTAGGCTACAGTCCATGGGGTTGCAAAGAGTCAGGCATGACTGAGCAACTTCACTTTCTTTACCCTTACTGTATGGTGGAGAAAGCATTTATCTGCTTTGTCGTCTCTGATTCTCAGTATATATAGCGGCTCAATTTTAATGACCATATGGAATTCCCTAGTCTGCATATCTCATTTCCAATGCCCCCCTCTTTATCATGTAGTCTAGCTACATTTTGCTTTATTGTGATTTTTATCTACTTACAGCTCTATTTTTATTGTATTTTATCTATACAATCCCTTTGCATAAGAAGGAAGGATATGAATAAATAAAGTGTAAACAGACACTTCTAACATAGCTCAGTAGCCACAATGATAAATGTACAGTCAGAGTAATTTCAGAATGCTGGGGACATGAACTGAACTCAGGCTGGGAATGAGGGAATGATCTCCTAGGGGATTTGATTTAAATGAAAAACTACAGGTAAAGGGCCAGATATTGATGAGAACCTGTTGTGTTTCAGTATCTGCAAGCACTTCTGTGTGGATAACAGGTGGAGTTGAGGGCTAAAAGTGGCAGAACTGAAGTCTGGAGAGGTGGGCAGACGTCGGACCACAATGCCATTGTCAGAGAATTTAGATTTGTCTAAGATCAAGAGGAGCCATGGAAAAATGCTAAGTAGAAAAAGAACATCAACAGATTTGCTTCTTGAAAAGTTCCTTGGTATGAAAGGGAAAAGAAAGGAAGTCATTTGGAAAAAAAAGAGAAATCGATCAGCTATTCAAAATCACTTCCGAATTCATGTTGTACTTATATTCTAGGTTAACGGTGAGCTGAGTAGTTGGGACTAACACTCACACCACCCCAAGGAAGATATCCTGGGGCCCTCAGGCATGCACACCAAGGGAGGGGCACTGAGTGTTTGTAGTGAGGTCACTATGATCAGCTCAAAACTAGGACCTTTCAAATATCCGCCAAGTGAACAACCAGGGGAAGTACTCCATGTATCTGTCGTGGAGCACCGAATAGCACTGAACGTGACCAAGAGCATGGATGAAACTCAAGCTCATATTGGTAAATGAGCAAGTAAAATAAAATAAAAATCACAGAATGAAGAATATACACAGCTCACAAACAGGAATGTTGCACTCAGCAGTTTAGAGATAATGGTATTTGTGATAAAACTGAGGAGAAAATCAAGGAGTGATCCCCCTAAAATCAGCTTAGTGGTTGCCCCACAAGGAAGGAGGAAGGAGGAAGTGAATATTATCCAGAAAAGACAAGTCAGGGGCTTCTGGAATTTTAGCATGTTCTTTTCCTTGACCCAAATGCTGGTTACATGGCTTTTTAAAAATGTATGGTTTATTTGAATTTTATGCTATTTCTTGTAAGTTGTATTCCACAATTATTATAAACAGTTTTTAAACACAGGTGGAGGTGTGAGCTAAGTCAGTGATTTATAAGGCAGAACCTGAGGGTTGGATGATCAACGGAAGGACAATGCTAGGAACAGATAGCATCCAGGATGATCCTTAGATGTTCGGTGAGAATTGACTCCATGCACAAACATGGGTTCCAGAAGGGGCAGGTTTAGCTTGGAAGAGTGGAAATTAAGTTAAGTTTTAGACTTGTTTAAATGAAGATGCTCAGATCCATTAAGAAACTGGATATTGGACTGGGGCTCAAATTAAATATAGTTTGAAATTTCAGATTCAAGAATTATCAGCATCAGCAACTAACATAGGATGTCAAGTAATGCAAATATGTAAAATTGTGTGTGTGTGTGTGTGTGTGTGTGTAGATTAAGCAAAAAATAAACTAGGCCTTTGGAGAACTTCTAGACTCTAACTTTCTAGTTTTAAGAGACTTCCCTCATGGTCCAGTTGTTAAGACTCCATGCTCCCAAGGCAGGGGGCACAGGTTCAATCCCTGGTCTGGGAACTAAAATCCCACATATCACACGGCACAGGCAAAAAAGAAAATAAAAATAACCTTCTAGTTCTAGTGAAGTGGTGGGGATGGAAGCCTTGTATCAGGGTTAGAAATAAATGATAAAAATGAAAGAAGAAAGTGAAGCAGTTTGGCTTCTTTCAAAGAAGGTTTATAAAGAGAAAAGGGGATCTCAGTAGTTCTCTACGGAGGAGCTTGTACTCACAGAGAGGGGTTTCTTCCTTCATGTCTATTTGTCACTATGATGGGTGCTCCTTCTATGAAGCAGAGGAGATACTGACACAGTTATGCCTGTGAAAAAAGATAGGATATAACACTCAAATGCGGGGGCCTGTCTGGAATAGAAAGAGAAATACCCTCCCACAGTGAAGGGAGGGATGACCAGTAAGGAAATGGTGGATATAAGGGCAGGAAATGGAAACTTTAGCCTTTCTAATTTATTTTAGACTGCTATAAAAATACAGGACTTAGAAGTTCCAGGAGGCAAGTTAAGTGACTTAAATGATCTCCAATCTTGTGTGTGTGAGCTTCCATTACAAATTTATGCAGAATTTACACTTTTAAGGGGATAAAGTATCTGAGAAAGAACCAGTGCTGCATCATCTGACCTCTTAACTAGCTTCTGTCATTCAGCTTAAGCTTTGCAAAGGACCACAGGTTAGTCAAAGAGCAAATATCCATTATAAAAGGCAGCAAGGTTGAAAGATGAAACACTAAAGGAAGGAATGCCCAGAAGTATACCTTCTTTTCTCTCTCTCTTTTTATTTATTTATTTATTTTTTTGAGAACGTGGACATGTTTCCAAATTTTCCTTTCAAGTCTATCCTCAGGTTGGAGCATATAGAGAATTAACAGATAACCTGTTGAGACCACAGAAAAAGAAAATAAATGCTTATTACTGTCTTATAAGCACTGCAATGCCAAATTCATTAGACTAGGCAGGTTGTAGGCACACAACTTTACTACCTTTCGATGTTTGACCGGTGCAATAATCAAATTTCCTTGTATCAATGTTGCTACAAGTATTCGAATTCCTCTCAGAAAACACCAGTAAGCATACCATGAAACAGATTTCTTATAATCTGCCATTTAATATTACCAAAAACACCTTGCTGTATTTGATGAGCCTAAAATAAAGTGTGCTGCAGATAGGATACATTAAGTTAACTGTTAAAGCCTCCATGAGATTTGAGGCTAATATTTCATTAATCATCTGCGGTGATTTAGAAAAACAAAAATAAAAAACTCTAGTTCCAAATGCAGTTTGAAAACCAAAATGGATCACGTTTTCAAAAAGCACATCCACTGGGAGAATTAAAGGTAATTTTAACTTTTTTCTTTATGCCTTTCTGTAATATTTGATTTTATTTGACAACAATCATGTTCTACATGTATAATGCAAAGAAAGAAAATGAAACAGCTAGTAGACGTGCTCTTGATGGCCTTCCAGTAACCAGTCATTGAGATAATTACACTGATTCTCCAAAATGACCACATTTGTGTTCCAACCATCTGGGATGTTGACATGCATCCAAATTGTTAGGCTCACACTTGCGTGAATTTAAGCAGCTAAATGGTTTGCTTAGCGTGAAAGATGTCAGTCCAGAGGTGTAATGGGTGCCAGGAAGAGCCATGGTCAAAACTACAACCTCCTGTCAGCTGATGACATCAGATAAGTTGGCACTGAAGCCAAAGTCACGCAAAAAGGCCCAATGGTCATAGGATGATATTCTCCAGGACTTGCCACCTGCCTTTCAAGCATCTGATTGGAATAGAGAGAACACGTATCTGACTGGAGACCACGTCTGAACACATAAAGCTTATATCCATAAAGGACTATTTTAAGAGTTTACACAGTCTGACCATATTTCCACAACAATGCCCAATGCTGCTGGTGCTGCTAAGTCGCTTCAGTCGAATCCGACTCTGTGAGACCCCAGAAACGGCAGCCCACGAGGCTCCCCTCCCCCGCCCGTCCCTGGGATTCTCCAGGCAAGAACACTGGAGTGGGTTGCCATTTCCTTCTCCAATGCATGAAAGTGAAAAGTGAAAGTGAAGTCTCTCAGTCGTGTCCGACTCTGCACGACCCCATGGATTGCAGCCTTCCAGGCTCCTCCGTTCATGGGATTTTCCAGGCAAGAGTACTGGAGTGGGTTGCCATTGCCTTCTCCACAATGCCCCATAAGCCCTTATTTTAGCCCTTACCATGAGTCAGCTATGTTTTTGACAACTTTATTTATGCCAGTTCTATTTCTTATCTTTATTAATTCAGATAAGCCAATGATAATGATAATGAATATCTCTTGAGATCTTACAGTATGACAAGCAGAACAAAGCTCATTTAATGCTTATAACAGTTCAATCATTAGAATACTGTTATTTTATATACACTAATGCATGCTAGGTCACTTCAGTCGTGTCTGACTCTTTGAGACCCTATGAACTATAGCCCACAAGGCTCCTCTGTCCATGGGATTCTCCAGGCAAGAATACTGGAGTGGGTTGCCATTTCCTCTTCCAGGGGATCTGCCCGACCCAGAGGCTGAACCAGAGTCTTTTACATCGTCTTCATTGGCAGGCAGGTGCTTTACCAGTTAGCACCACCTAGGGAGCCCTTATATACTAATAGAAGGATAAGTTAGGAGTTTGGGATTAGCAGATACAAACTACTATATGTAAAATAGACAAACAATATCCTACTGTGTAGCACAAGGAACTCTCTTCTATAGAGTGAAAAAACTAACACATTGGGTATTAACTATGCTTTAATTTTTAAAACTGTTAAAGATTAACACCAAAGAGATATGCCTTGGCAATAGTATGTATTTGTGGTTTAATGTGATAAGACTGTCACTTTAGCTCTGTAATCTTCTTTCTCAAAAACCATAATTCTCATAATTATGAGAAGATCAGACAAGCCAAAATTTAGAGATATTCTCCAAAATACCTGACCCATACTCTCCAGAACTGTTGAAGTCATACAAACCAAGGAAAGTCTGAGAAATTAACACAGCCTAGAGGAAACTAAGAAAACATAATGACCAAATGTAAGGTGGTAACTTGGATAAGGATCTTAGAATAGAAAAAGAATGCTTTGTAAAAACAAATATAATAAGAGAAAAAAATGTAAACACTTGAGTGAGTAATTATATCATATAGGTTTAAGTATTGTGACAAATGTACCATTATAATGTGAGATGTTAACCAAGTAGGCACTTGAGTATGGGACATACTGGAACCCTCTGTACTATCCTCAAAATTGTTCTGTAAATCTAAAACTATTCTGAAATTAAAAGCTTACTTAAAAATACTATTACTACTTCAATTTTTTCAGAAGTATCATACATAGATTCACATACCAAAATTTACTCAAATTCAAGTTTAGAACCCCTGCTGCTGCTGCTGCTAAGTCACTTTAGTCGTGTCCGACTCTGCGTGACCCCATAGACATCAGCCCACCAGGCTCTCCTGCCCCTGGGATTCTCCAGGCAAGAAAACTGGAGTGGGTTGCCATTTCCTTCTCCAATGCATGAAAGTGAAAAAGTGAAAGTGAAGTCGCTCAGTCGTGTCCGACTCTTAGCGATCCCATGGACTGCAGCCCACCAGGGTCCTCCATCCATGGGATTTTCCAGGCAAGAGTACTGTAGTGGGGTGCCATTGCCTTCTAGAAGCATGGTTTTGAATTTTCCCATTTAATCACCAAAGAGAAGGGATCAAAACAGTTAGTCTGTGACACATTTTTCTTTCAGTTATTGGGAGTGGAGAGATGCCCCTAGAGGAAAGACAATAAAGCAAAACACTGGACATCCAGATAAATACTCCCAAGGTAGTCCCTGACTTATAATGGTTCCATCTACAATTTTTCAGCTTCACAGTGGTTCAAAAGTGATATGCATGTCAATTATGTGATTAAGAAGCAAAATAAGGAATCCACTTGCAACTATTCTGTACTCAGATCTCCACTCTGTTTTTGACTTTCAGTATAGGGCCTTAGAAAGCATCACTATGAACAAAGCTAGTGGAGGTGATGGAATTCCAGTTGAGCTATTTCAAATCCTGGAAGATGATGCTATGAAAGTGCTGCACTCAATATGCCAGCAAATCTGGAAAACTCAGCAGTGGCCACAGGACTGGAAAAGGTCAGTTTTCATTCCAATCCCAAAGAATGCTCAAAATACCACACAATTGCACTCATCTCACACACTAGTAAAGTAATGCTCAAAATTCTCCAAGCCAGGCTTCAGCAATACACGAACTGTGAAATTCCAGATGTTGAAACTGGATTTAAAACAGGCAGAGGAACCAGAGATCAAATTGCCAACATCCGCTGGATCATCGAAAAAGCAAGAGAGTTCCGGAAAAAATCTATTTCTGTGTTATTGACTATGCCAAAGCCTTTGACTGTGTGGATCACAACAAACTGTGGAAAATTCTGAAAGAGATAGGAATACCAGACCACCTGATCTGCCTCTTGAGAAATCTGTATGCAGGTCAGGAAGCAACAGTTAGAACTGGACATGGAACAACAGACTGGTTCCAAATAGGAAAAGGAGTGCGTCAAGGCTGTATATTGTAACCCTGCTTTTTTAACTTCTATGCAGAGTATATCATGAGAAATGTTGGGCTGGAAGAAGCACAAGCTGGAATCAGGATTGCCCGGGAGAAATATCAATAAGGTCAGATATGCAGATGACACCACCCTTATGGCAGAAAGTGAAGAGGAACTAAAAAGCCTCTTGATGATAGTGAAAGTGGAGAGTGAAAAAGTTGGCTTAAAGCTCAACATTCAGAAAAAGAAGATCATGGCATCTGGTCCCATCACTCCATGGGAAATAGATGGGGAAACAGTGGAAACAGTGTCAGACTTTATTTTGGGGGGCTCCAAAATCACTGCAGATGGTGACTGCAGCCGTGAAGTTAAAAGACGCTTACTCCTTGGAAGGAAAGTTATGACCAACCTAGATAGCATATTCAAAGGCAGAGACATTACATTGCCAACAAAGGTTCATCTAGTCAAGGCTATGGTTTTTCCAGTGGTCATGTATGGATGTGAGAGGATTCTTGAGAGTCCCTTGGACTGCAAGGAGATCCAACCAGTCCATTCTAAAGATCAGTCCTGGGTATTCTTTGGAAGGACTGATGCTAAAGCTGAAACTCCAATACTTTGGCTACCTCATGAGAAGAGTTGACTCATTGGAAAAAACTCTGATGCTGGGAGGGATTGGGGGCAGGAGGAGAAGGGGATGACAGAGGATGAGATGGCTGGATGGCATCACCAACTCAATGGACATGAGTTTGGGTGACCTCTGGGAGTTAGTGATGGACAGGGAGGCCTGGCATGATGCAATTCATGGGGTCCCAAAGAGTCGGACACGACTGAGTGACTGAACTGAACTGAACTGATAGTATTCAATATATCAGAGCTATTCAACACTTTTTGTTATTAAATAGGCTTTATGTGAGATGATTTTGCCCAACTGTAGGCTACTGCAAGTGTTGAGAGTGCATTTAAGATAGGCTAGTCTGGAAAATCCCATGAACGGAGGAGCCTGAAAGGCTGCAGTCCATGGGGTCGCTGAGGGTCAGACACAACTGAGCGACTTCCCTTTCACTTTTCACTTTCATGCATTGGAGAAGGAAATGGCAACCCACTCCAGTGTTCTTGCCTGGAGAATCCCAGGGATGGGGGAGCCTGGTGGGCTGCCATCTATCGGGTCGCACAGAGTTGGACACGACTGAAGCGACTTAGCAGCAGTAGCAGCAGTCTAAGCTAGATTGCTCAGTAGGTTAGGAGTACTAAAAACATTTTTCACTTATGGTATTTTCAATTTACAATGGGTCTATTGGAACATAACAGCAACATAAGTGTAAGAAGATCAGTCATATTTGTTTAGAGGAAAATTCCTATGGATGGACCACTTTGAGCAAGAAGTCCATGGCTTACAATTGCTCATATGAACAATTTACATTTGTGAAGCATGCTGCTGGGGAAATATTGCATACATATCTGGCTAGAGACTATTGGATGGAGCTAGTTTATAAATTCAATGCCCCCTGCTATGTGCCAAACTGTTTTATCTTTCAGCAGCTTCCTGCTATTTATCTTAGTCTTCTTCCCAAGGAATTTAACAGTTTGGGGAGTGCTATACTTCACCATATACCATAACTTCCCACACAGCAGCCTCCTCAGATTCTTTCTGCCTTCATAGTCCTGACTTCCAATGTCTCAGGTCTGTGAGATTTCTAAACCCTCTGCTGGTTTCTCTCATGCCATATCAAGAGTTGGAAGATACTCCAGGGTAATAAGCAGTGGAAAATTGCCTTTCTTATCTGTATTTGTCTTCTTGCCAGGATTTTGGCCCTTAGGGAATATGGTTCCTCCCAGCTCAAACCTGTAGTCTGTGACAACCTAGAGGGATGGGGTGCGAGGTAGGAGAGAGGTTCAAGAAGAAGGGAACGTATGTATACCTATGGCTGGTTCAAGTTGATGTATGACAGAAACCAATACAATATTGTAAAGCAATTATCCTCCAATTAAAAATAAATAAAAAACTCAAATCCCCAAAAAAGAAACATATCCATTTTAAAATAAATTAATAATGTATAATAGATATTTGGCTTACAATTTTGAATAATGTTATCCAAAATTTAAGGCAAGCATCCTGTCTTAAATTAAAATTTTGTATATTTTAATAATAATTAAAAAAAGAATACAGTTCCCTTGAGGTGCCTTCCTGACTCTCCCATACATTCAACAGACTTACTTTTTATCTGGTTTTGTAGTGGTTCTTGGCAAGAACACTAGTTTGCTCTAAACTATCCCATCATATCCAGAAGTTGAACTATACTTCAATTTTGAAAAGAAAATAAATGCTTTTACAGTTATAATCATTATAAGTTCCACACATGCAAAGGTATTTAAATTTCAGTTTCATATTTTTGTTGATAAAAGGGCATTGTTTGTGTTTTTGAAAGTGGATGTTATTTTATTATCCCCAGAAGTAGATAATTATTGGGTTGACCCAAAAGTTCCTTTGGGTCTTTTCATATGATTGTAGGAAAACTCAAACAAATGAACTTTTTGACCAACTCAATTCTATAAGTGCAAAATTTGTGAGGCTGAAAGGTAACTTGGAAATTTGAATAAAATCTTCTATTTTCAACATAAGGAATTATGTCCCCACCAAAGACAGACAGATGTAGTAAGGATTTTCTCTTACTTTTCTAGTTTTTACTTTGTTTCTCCCTCTTCATAGCTTATGAATTAAAATATTTGAAAAAACAGTTTATATGAATAATAGATAAAGCTTATGATATAGCATAGAAAAGGGGAAGCAATATAAATACATGGTCCCTGTGCTTATAGATTGTCTGCATGCTCTGATCAAAGCAGTTTCTTGCTGGTCAAGCAGAGTTGTCACTGAGCCCACCAGCCCAGCAACAGCTGCTTAAATGAGAGAGAGGGTGAGGGAAAATTAAAGATGTTGAACTGGGCCTGCGTTCTGCAGCTGTTGAAAGTGGGAGCAAGAGGAGGGCTCCCGCCCATATAAAACACATTGTCAAATGCACTGACTATGCTAGGTCTAGCAAGCCTACTATGCTCAGGGACACTAACCAAGCATTCAAGATCAAAGAAACTGAAAAGAAAGGCTTTATCTTCACTTTTTTCCTCTCCTCATCTCTTACAGCTAATCCACCCACAAGCCCCTTTGGTTTAATTCCAAAATACATATCAAAGTCATCCACATTTCCCTAATCCCACAGCTGCCACCCTAGGTCTAGCCCCCTTTATCTCATGCTTTGACTATTGCAGTAGCCACCTGCGTGGCCTTCCTACTTCCCTTTCTATTCTCCTTTAAACTTTTCTCCTGCCAGTGGCCATATATTATTATTTTTTTTAATATAACTACAGTCACACCACATCCCAACTTAATGCCTTTGGAAGTTTCCCTTTGCACATAGAGTATATTTCAAAGTCACACTTTCATCCAGTCCTCTCCATTCTTATCTCCTGCCACCATCTCTCCAGCTCACTGTGTACCTGTCCTACCAGCCTCCTCACTATGCCATCTCTTGCCAAACTCTTTTCTGCTCCAGGGCATTTTCAAATGATAAACTTCCCTTTCCCTCAGTTCACCCATTTTCAAGCCTGACTCTGAATCCCAGTGGTCTCAGCTTCGCCATCAATCTCTCAGACATACCATCTTGACCTTCACAGTTGGCCCCTCACTTGGTCTCTTTCATTGACTTGACTTGTTTTTTTCATAACCCATTTCACAGTTTTATTCACGTTCCTCATATTCTGTCTGAGCTGTTCAAGCATATGCTTCTTTAGAGCAAACTCATTTCCATTTTATCTTGGACTGTGTAATCAACATCTGGTGGGATCGCCTGGAAAATTCTAGGCACTTAGTAAAGACATGTATATATGGACAAATAAATTCATGAATAAATAAATGAGAATACGTTCATTTCCAAAGTTAAGTGAGCTGGATAGAAGTTTTCTTCCAGAAATAGTGTTCAAGTTAGAAGCAACTCAATTGTCTGTAAATGGATGAGTGGATAGCCACATTACATGTGGTATATGCATGCAATGGAATACTGTGCTGTGGCTCCGTCACTTCCGTTGTGTCTGACTCTTTGCCACCCTATGGACTACAGCCCGCCAGGTTCCTCTGTCGATGGGAATCTCCAGACAAGAATACTGGAGTGGGTTGCCATGCCCTCCTCCAGGGGATCTTCCTGACCCAGAGATGGACCCATATCTCTTATGTCTCCTGCATTGGCAGGTGGGTTCCTTACCACTAGTGCCACCTGCAATGGAATATTTCCCAGCCTTTCAGTTCAGTTCAGTTCATTTCAGTCGCTCAGTCGTGTCTGACTCTTTGCGACTCCATGAATTGCAGCACGCCAGGCCTCCCTGTCCATCACCAACTCCCGGAGTTCATTCTGACTCACGTCCATTGAGTCAGTGATGCCATCCAGCCATCTCATCCTCTGTCGTCCCCTTCTCCTCCTGCCTCCAACAGCTCCCAGCATCAGTCTTTTCCAATGAGTCAACTCTTCACATGAGGTGGCCAAAGTACCGGAGTTTCAGCTTTAGCATCATTCCTTCCAAAGAAATCCCAGGGCTGATCTCCTTCAGAATGGACTGGTTGGATCTCCTTGAAGGAAATGCAATAACATAGATGAACCTTGAGGAAATTACATTAAACAAAATAAGCCAGTCACAAAAAGACAAATACTGAAAGATTCCACTTATTTGAGGTCCCTAGAATAGTCAGATTTCTAGGGATAGAAGATAAAATGTGGTCCCTAGGGACTGTGGGGGTGGTAATGGCTAGTTAGCCTATAGTGGGGACAGAGTTTCAGTTAACAGGAAGAAAAGGTTCTGGAGGTAGATGCTGGTTATGGTTGTACAACAGTGTGAATGTACTCAACACTACTGAACTCTACACTTAAAATGGTAGAAATGGTAAATTTTTTGTTATGTGTATTTTACCATAATTAAAAATAAAAAAAAAACTTCTAAGTACTGAATGGGATAGGAAGATACATTCTATATATGATTTATTTGTACAAACAAAGTGAAAAACACTGATCTCATTTCCTGGAGAAATAGGATTGGAGAGAAGCAGGAGAAATCATCCACATTTTTTATAGTTGTCTATATTGTCAGACTGATTACATTTTTTTACATTATTTTCATGGTAAGGAAAATCTTCAGAAAGAGTTTTAAAAAGAAGCAACAGTTTGACTTAAATCCTGCCATAAGGCTTTCTGTGAGTGAGGAGAGCAAACCAATCTTCAGGGAAATCTGATAAGAGTTTACGTGAAGAGCTGTGTATCTCTTCCTGGGATTATAGGATCAAATACATAGGGTTCTTGTTGCTTAAAACAAGTCCTCTATGGGGGGGTGGGGGTGGGGGGTGGGGGGGGAGGAATTAATTAGGAGTTTGGGTTAACATATACTCACTGCTGCTGCTGCTGCTGCTGCTGTCACTTCGTCGTGTCCGCTCTGTGCGCCCCTGACGGAGCTCCCGGCTCCCCTGTCCCTGGGATTCTCCGGCGCCTGGGTGGGTTGCCATTTCCTTCTCCAATGCTGAGCGAAGTGAAGTGGCCGCCAGTCGGTCCCTCCGCCCCATGGACTGGAGCCCACCGGCTCCTCCGTCCATGGGATTTCCAGGCAAAGTACTGGGGTGGGGTGCCATTGCCCTCCCCGATTCTACTCTTTTTCAGTTCCTTTCCCTTATGGTTCATTTTCCCTCTATATCAGTAGTTCTTTGTTGCTTATCTCACTACTATATATAAAATAGATAAGCAACAAAGAACTACTGCATAATAGAGGGAACTATATTCAAAATTTTGTAATAACCTATAAGGGAAAGGAATCTGAAAAAGAGTATGAATCACTATGCTTTACACCTGAAACTAAAACGATGTTGTAAATCAACTATACTGCAGTTAAAAAAAGATAATGATATACCCCACCACCACCCCCCCGAAACAAAGTCCTTGCCAAACCACAGATCCCGTGAGGAGGAGGGAGAGCCACAGAGGAAGCAAGAGTGTAGGGGGTTAAGCATCCTCCTTTAACACCTTCACCAACAGAACTCCCCAAACAGAAGCACCTCACAACTCTGAATAGGATTCTCTGGCCTGAATGCCTATTTTGGCTGAATATTTCAAGATGCTGTCTAGTAAAGAACAGGGACTACCATCCCTGTAGGGAGAAGTATATATATATATATATATATCGGATCGTTGGTTATCAGTTTCCATTCCAAAGAGTCACTCTGGGGAGGAACTTTGACTGCAGGCTGTTTTTGCCCCATTTCCTGATTAGAAACCAATGCCCATGAAAGATGCTCAAATGCCACTTCACCAAATTAATGAATCTCATTCTTCCAGAGAGAAATGTTACCTCAAATGCAGAAGCTCTAGAGCAAATGGATGGTAGGCTTTTGCAGCCTGCCAGATGAGTTTATATTTCCTTGACCAGCAATTGGAAAATGCACATCCCACACTACTGTTTCAAAGGCAGTTTCAGGATGGGTGGATTCTCCTGTTAAACTGCTTGACGCAATCTACATACAGGCTGATGCCTGCCTGCACGTAGCTCCAATGTAGAGACAACAGCTGTGGGTCTGCCTGAGGTCACACTCACTGCATGCTTAGGGTGAAAGAGTCCTTAACTGGCAGGCATCTATTGCATTTACCAGAAGGTGGTGTCACTTTTGATAGTCTGTAGGGTGTGGGTGGGGCCCTGAATTAACCAGGGACAAGAGGCATAAACTGGGACTCCCCAGGGCAAAATGGTCCATTTAAGGTATGTGGTTGTATCATTTTTTCCGTGAAAGAGAGAGAGAGAGACGCTAAAATAATATAAGCTGAACTAAGTAATCAGCTAGTGCCACCAAACCACGTGTTCCAAGTAAGGGTGCTAGGGAAGGCATATGCTTCAGTATAGATAATTATTAAGATCTTTTAAGGAATCTAGTAGTATAAAATAATTGTTGCCTAGCATAAGTAATGTGGTAAAAGAAAAAATAGATGAGAAATTTAGACCCATGGAGCACACATGAAGTACAAATTTGGTGGAAGCCTGTTTTGAAAATGACAAAAGAATAATTTGCAAAATTTAGGTAAATGAAAGTAATTTGGAGTCTGAACTTTGATTCAGCAATTGTCTTATCTAATTAGGTAAAAATTGGAAATTATAAGTAAATTTTTATCCATAGCTTTTTAGGTACAATTAGGTGCTGTTAATTTTTTTTTCCTCATTCCTAACAGTCCTGTTTTTATTTTTTTTTTTAACTTTACAATATTGTATTGTTTTTGTCATATATCAACATGAATCCACCACAGGTATATACGTGTTCCCCATCCTGAACCCCCCTCCCCCTCCCTCCCCATACCATCCCTCTGGGTCGTCCCAGTGCACCAGCCCCAAGCATCCAGTATCATGCATAGAACCTGGACTGGCGACTCATTTCATATATGATATTATACATGTTTCAATGCCATTCTCCCAAATCATCCCACTCTCTCCCTCTCCCACAGAGTCCAAAAGACTGTTCTATGTACATCAGTGTCTCTTTTGCTGTCTCATGTACAAGGTTATTGTTACCATCTTTCTAAATTCCACATATATGCATTAGTATACTGTGTTGGTGTTTTTCTTTCTGGCTTACTTCACTCCATTAATTCTTAAATCAATATTGAGAATTTGTATTTTTCAAGAAATGTGTTTGAGCTTGTCCAGTTTTAAGATAGATTGTATTTTAATTATCTTTCTACAAAATTTTTATTTATGATATTTAAAATATAATAATAGAACAAAACTTTCCAGTTTTAGATATAATTAGCTTAAAATACTATATTAAGGTGTAAATTCTAGCAATTTTATATATGTATATATTGCAAAATAATTACCACAATGAGTTTAGTTTACATCCAGCGTCTCACATACTTACACTTTTTGTTGTGATGAGAACTTTTAAGATCTACTGTCTTAGCAGGTCTCAAATATACAAAGCAATATTGTTAACTATAGTCATCATACTGTACATTATATCTCCAGAACTTATTTATCTTTTGATAAATAATGATGGACATTTGTATCTTTTGATCACCTTCACCCATTTCCCCCCTCCACCTCCTGCTTCTGGCAACCATCAATCTGTTTTCTGTTTCTATGAATTCACTGTTTTTAGATTTCACAAATAAGTGGTTTGTGAATCTTACTGACTACAATGCCCTCTAGGTCGACTCATGCCACAAGTAGCAGGATTTCCTTCTTTCTCGTGGCTGAATAATATTCTATTGTATACATATACCATATTTTTTTATTCACTCATCCACTGATGAGTGAAACAACTTAGGTTGTTTCCACGTCTTAGCTATAATAAATAACACTATAATCAACATGAAAGTGCTGATATCTCTTTGAAATAATGATTTTGTTTCTTTACTATAAATACCCAGAGGAAGAATTGCTGGATATTATGGTAGTTATATTTCAAATTTGTTGAGGACTCTTCATATTTACTTGCCCAACCACAGTGCAAAAGGATTCTCTTTTCTCCATATCCTTGCCAGTGTTTGTTATCTCTCTTATCTTTTTGATGATAGCTATTCTAACAGATATAAGGTAATATTTCACTGTGGTTTTGATTTACAGTTCCATGCAGATGGTGATTGCAGCTATGAAATTAAAAGACGCTTACTCCTTGGAAGGAAAGTTATGACCAACCTAGATAGCATATTCAAAAGCAGAGACATTACTTTGCCAACAAAGGTCCATCTAGTCAAGGCTGTTGTTTTTCCAGTGATCATGTATGGATGTGAGAGTTGGACTATGAAGAAAGCTGAGCACCGAAGAACTGATGCTTTTGAACTGTGGTGTTGAAGAACACTCTTGAAATTCCCTTGGATTGCAAGGAGATCCAACAAGTCCATCCTAAAGGAGATCAATCCTGGGTGTTCATTGGAAGGACTGATGCTAAACCTGAAACTCCAATACTTTGGCCACCTCATGCGAAGAGTTGACTCATTGCAAAAGACCCTGATTCTGGGTGGGATTGGGGGCAGGACGAGAAGGAGATGACAGAGGATGAGATGGCTGGATGGCATCACTGACTCAATGGACATGAGTTTGAGTAAACTCTGGGAGTTGGTGATGGACTGGAAAGCCTGGTGTGCTGCAGTCCATGGGGTTGCAAAGGACTGGACACAACCAAGTAACTGAACTGAACTATCTCTTGGTTGTCTCAAACCTTTGTGATTGTCAAACTAGTTTTTGTGTTGTTTTTTTTTTTTAATCATTGACTACCAGTAGCTGAGACTGTGCCAAGACCTGTTTCGATGTGTATGTATTTTTTCCCTTATTTTCCTATTGCATAGGAGTTGTTCATCTAGTTTATGAGTTTCTTTCAGAGGAAATTGTTTCACATGTAACTGTAGATCTGATGTGAAAGGAGGTGAGTTCAGGAGTCTCCTAAGTTGCCATTGTGAAAATTAATAAGTAATAAATTAATAATCCTCATATAAAATGAGTTGGGTGTCAGAAGGAGGAGTTCTAATGCCCTACCCTTCACATCAATTGTAGAACCAACATGAAGAGATGTATCTCCTATCTCCAAAAGATAGAAGGTTACTACTTTACTACTCAGCAGAAGAGAAGTTTTTTCCTTGCCTGGCAGCAGCCCACTCAATGAGAGACTGCTACAACTCAGATGAGGAAAAATCTTGATATCTGTGGAGACTTCCACTTGTTTCCTGGGTACTTGAACGAAGACATATTCTTGAAGAGTTCAGTGTTTCACCCTTACTCAATCCTAGCCTTTTCCTTGGGCATTGTGCTATTTCCGCACTCAGATGCCTCATCAAGACCAAGCATTTTAGTGATATCCCTGGTCCACTGGGCTTCCCAGGTGCCACGAGTGATAAAGAACCCCACCCGTCAGTGCAAGAGATGTAAGAAGCACAGGTTTGATCCCTGGATTGGGAAAATTCCCTGGAGAGGGTCAAGGCAACCTGCTCCAGTATTCTTGTCTAGAGATCCCATAGACAGAGGAGCCTGGTGGGCTAGAGTCCATAGGGTCACAAAGAGCTGGATATGACTGAAGTGACTTGGCACATACTGGTCCACTGGGCAGAGGTTTTCACTTCCATCACTGAGGAGGCAGCCATCCATTGTCCCTTATTTAGAGAGATACATCTCCCCTTACTAGACAAGGTGGATCTCTTCCCTCTTGAAGTTATTTTATCCACCTTTTGATTTGTTTGTAAGAAAGAAAAGAAAGCCCATGTGAGTTCCACATGCCCAATTTTCCTGGAAACCAAAGTCTTAAGGGTCAGCTTCTTCTGCCTGTCTGCTTATGATTTCAATAATTTTGATAATATCTCCTATCTGGGAACAGACTTTCCAAATTGCTGATGTCTTTGAAAGATGAAAAGAAAAAGATCATAATATGTGTATATGTGAGTGTTTGTGTAAGACACAAGAGAGCAACACCAAATCCCAATGTGTGTCTAGGGAGAAGTAAAACTGGAGGCACAGAGTAACGAGGTTTGATTTTGCATCTCTCTTTTTAAAACAGTTTTATTGATACGTAATTGACATACCATAAAGTTTATCCATTTAAAATATACGGTTGGATAAGTTTTAGTATATTTACAAGGCTGAAGAACAATCACTGTACTCTAATTTTAGGACATTTTCATCACCCCCCAAAGAAACTTTGTACCCATTAGGAGTCCCTTCCTCTAATTCCCCATCTGTGACCTGCTCTCAGCCCTGCCAACCACTAATCCACATTCTGTCTGCATAAATTTGTCTACTCCTGACATCCATATAAATGGAATCAGAATGAGTGAACTTTGCAACTGACTTTCTGGCTATAATAGATAATGATTCTATTAATATTCATTCACAGGCTCTTATGTGAATATATATTTTCATTTTTTCTTGCGTATATGAGATTAGCCAAAAAGTTCATTTTTTTTTTTTCCGTAAGATGACTCTAGTAGTACTCAGTTGTCTTAAACTTCATTTGAAACAATTGTATTAGATTGTATGTGATGGCTGTCATATCAGCATTAATTTAAAGGAAATTGATCAAAATTGATGGCTTTTTCTGTAGTTATTTTAACATTGAAGATGGAAAAAATGCAACATTTTCAGCATGTTATTCTTTATGATTTCAGGAAAGGTAAAATGCAAATGAAAAAAAGATTTGTGCAGTGTATGGAGAAGGTGCTGTGACTGATCAAACATGTCAAAAGTGGTTTTCAGGGTTTCTCTGCTGGTCCAGTGGTAAAGAATCCACCTTGCAATGCAAGGGACCCCAGTTTCATCTTTGATCCTGAAAGATTCCACACACTGCAGAGCAAATAAGCCCCTGGGCCACAACTACTGAGCGCGTATAGGGCAACCACCAAATTCCATATGCTTGTGCTCTGCAACAAGAGAAGCTACCAAAATGAGTAGTCCACTGCCAGAAAGCATATGTCCAATTCGCCACAACTAGAGTAAGTCCATGTGCAGTGACAAAGACCCATCACAGCCAAAAAAAAAATTAAATAAATCTTTTTTTAAAAAAGAAAAAAATGATTCATAATTTTTTCTAAGTGATTTGCAAAGTTTATGCTAGAGATTTCTTGCTGGACAGTGCTCCATGGTCAGGAAGACATGTTGAAGTTGATAGAAATCAAATAGAGACATGAATTGAGAATAATCAATGTTATATCATGCATGAGGTAGTTGACATACTCAAAACATTCAAATCAAGCATTGAAAATTATTTTCACTAGTTTGTTTTCATGCTTGGGTTTCATATAAGCTAAGCAAAAAAAAAAAAAACAACAACCTCCTTTGCTGTATTTACATGCTTGTATTTATTTACATGCAATTCTTTACTTAAACATAATGGAAAAATTCAGAAATTCAGTTCTTAAAACAAACTTTGATGGGCAATGAAAAGTAGATACTGAATAATAATATGGAATGGAACAAATCGAGAGGCAAGCAAAATGAACCATCAATGGCAGGTCTTCATCCCAAGAAGGTGATATTGTATATATTGTAGATTGAAAGGGAGTCCTCTATTACAACTCCTTCTGTAAAATCAAGTGATTAATTTTAAGTACCACTCCCAATTAGACCAAGTGAAAACAACACTCAACAGAAAGTGTCCAGATGAGGCATCTGAGTGGGAAAAAATGTTGTGCAAACATCACCACTGTTTATTTCCAAACTTTTTCATCACCTCAAACAGTAAGTCTGTAATCATTAAGCAATCATTCCCCATTCCCTCCTCCTCCCAAGCCCTGGTAACCTATAATCTATTTTCTGTCTGTATGAGTTTGCTTATTCTAGACATTACATATAAGTAGAATCTTATTTGTTTATTTTGTGCCTGGCTCACTTCACTGATTACGTCTTAAGATTCATTCATGCTGTCAAATATATCAGAACTTCCTTCCTTTCACAGCAGAATCATACTCCATGGTATGTATGTAGCACATTTTGTTTATCCTTCATCCAACCACTGACACTCAGGTTATCTCCACCATTTGGAGCTATTATAAATAAGGCCATAATGGTCATTGGTGTAAAAGTCCCTGCTTTCAATTCCTTTGTGTATATTCCTAGAAGTGGGATTTGCATGATGGGGTAAGTCTGTGTTTAACATTTTCAATTCAGTTCAGATCAGTTGCTCAGTCATCTCCGATTCTTTGTGACCCCATGGACTGCAGCACGCCAGGCTTCCCTGTCCAACACCACCTCCTGGAGCTTACTCAAACTCATGTCCATTGAGTTAGTGATGCCATCCACCATCTCATTCTCTGTCATCCCCTTTTCCCGCCTTCAATCTTTCCCAGCATCAGGGTCTTTTCTAGTGAGTCAGTTCTTTGCATCAGGTGGCCAAAGTACTGGAGTTCCAGCTTTGGGATCAGTCTTTCCAATGGATATTCAAGACTAATTTCCTTTAGGATTGACTGGTTAGATCTCCTTGCAGGCCAACGGACTCTCAAGAGTCTTCGCCAACACCACAGTTCAAAAGCATCAATTCTTCGGTGCTCAGCTTTCTTTATAGTCCAACTCTCACATCCATACGTGACTACTGGAAAAACCATAGCTTTGACTAGACATACTTTTGTTGGCAAAGTAATGTCTCTGCTTTTTAATATGCTCTCTAGTTTTGATCATAGCTTTTCTTCCAAGGAACAAGCATCTTTTAATTTCAAGGCTGCAGTCACCATCTGCAGTAATTTTGGAGCACAAAAAAAAAAAAGTCTCTCACTGTTTCCATTGTTTCCCCATCTCTTTGCCATGAAGTGATGGGACCAGATGCCATGATTTTACTTTTCTTCAGAAAAGTTTTAAGCCATCTTTTTCACTTTCCTCTTTCATTTTCATCAAGATGCTCTTTAGTTTTTCACTTTCTGCCATAAGGGTGGTGTCATCTGTTTATCTGAGGTTACTGATATTTCTCCTGGCAATCTTGATTCCAGCTTGTGCTTCATCCAGCCTTGCATTTCACATGATGTACACTGCATATAAGTGAAATAAGCAGGGTGACAATCTACAGCCTTGACATACTCATTTCCCGATTTGGAACCAGTCTGTTGTTCCTTGTCCAGTTCTAACTGTTGCTTCTTGAACTGCATACAGATTTCTCAGGAGGCAGGTAAAGTGGTCTGGTATTCCCATCTCTTTCAGAATTTTTCAGTTTGCTGTGATCCACATAGTCAAAGGCTTTGGCCTAGTCAATAAAGCAGAAGCAAATGTTTTTCCAGAACTCTCTTGCTTTTTCTTTGAGGAACTGCCAAATTGCTCTCATGGCAGCTGCCTTATTTTACAATCCCACAAGCAGTGAACCTTCATAGTCATCCTGGTAAGTGTGAAATGGTTTCTCACTGTGATTCGACTTGAATTTCCCCCGTGTCTAGTGATGTTGAGTACTTTTTCATGTACTTATTTGTCATTTGTATATCCTCTTTGGAAAAATGCCTGCTTGCATTCTTTTTGCTGTTGAATTTTAGAAGTACTTTGTAAATTCTAGATAGCAATTCCTTATTATATTTATGATTTTCAAATATTTTCCAACCCTGAGGGAAAAAAATTTTGTTTTCTTGATAATGTTCTTCAAGGCACACAATTTTTTTTTTAATTTTGATGAAGTGCAATTCATCTATTTTGTTTTCTTTTGCTACTTATGCTTTTGGTGTCATATCTAAAAAATCTATTGCTAAATCCAAAGTCATGAAGATTTACCCCATGCTTTCACCTAAGAGTTATGATTTTAGCTCATGTTTAGGACATTGATTCATTTAGTTACTTTTTGTACATGGTATGAGTGCAACTCCATTCTTTTGCATGTGCAAAGGGGGTGCAACTCCATTTTTTTGCATGTGAATATGTGGTTGTCTCAGCACCATTTTTTGAATCAAATATTCTTTTACTTTTGAATGGACTTGGTGCCCTCTTTGGAAATTAATTGATCCTAGTTGTATCTGTTTATTTCTGAACTCACAATCCTATTACATTGGTCTCTATGTCTCTCTTCATGCCAGTAACACATTATTTTTATTACCAAAGCTTTGCACTGAATTTTGAAATCAGGAAATGAGAGTATACCAACTTAACTTTTTTAAATTGCTTTGATTCTCCAAGGGACTCTTGCCATTCAATATTAATTTGAAAATCAGCTTTTCCATTTCTACATAAAAAAAGCCATTGGAATTTTGAGAAGTATTGCATTGAATCTGTAGATTTCTTTGGATAGTATTGACATCTTAAAATATTGAGTCTTCCTATCCATTAGCATGGACTGTCTTTACATTTGTTTACATCTCCTTTCATTTCCAGCAGTTACTTTCAAACATATTCTATGAACTTTGAAATCAGATAGAACATTTTCTCTAATATAGAATTTGAAGCCATTGTTTGTCTCAATGATCTTTGTTTTTAAGCCTGTTACTTTAGATCAGTAGTCAGTAATCATTAAAGAGTAGTGTATTGGAGTGGTAATTAAAAGGCAGTTTTTCTGGCATTGGAAGACGATTAATTGGACAATGAGCGTAAAAACAAGCTCTCCTATCACTAAAATCAGCACCTCTAAACAAAAATTATGCAAAATATTTTTTTTAACTTAGACTATGTAAAAAAAATTAAATTCCATGTAGAAAAACAAAGTTTAAAAGATGATGATCTGGAAAGAAATATCTGGCATATTTGACAAGTGACTAAATTTTTTTTTCCAAAAGGCTTACATGGATCCCTATGGCAAAGATGAACAATGATATAGAAAATTAAGCAGAGATAGTTTGCTAATAAGATGTAAAATTGGCTAATAAACTAATAAAGAGATTGTAAACCTCATTCATGATTTAATACAAGCACATGTTAACAACAAAATCCCTTTTTTTAACCAGCAGATGGGCCTTGATTAAAAAGTTGAGTAACACCCAATATATGGGTGCAGCCATAGGGAATTATCAGATTAGAGCAGTCACTCAGTCGTGTCCGACTCTTTTCGACCCCATGAATCCCAGGACGCCAGGCCTCCCTGTCCATCACCAACTCCCGGAGGTCACTCAGACTCACATCCATCGAATCAGTGATGCCATTCAGCCATCTCATCCTCTGTCGTCCCCTTCTCCTCCTGCTCCCACTCCCTCCCAGCATCAGAGTCTTATCCAATGAGTCAACTCTTCGCATGAGGTGGCCAAAATACTGGAGTTTCAGCTTTAGCATCATTCCTTCCAAAGAAATCCCAGGGCTGATCTCCTTCAGAATGGACTGGTTGGATCTCCTTGCAGTCCAAGGGACTCTCAAGAGTCTTCTCCAACACCACAGTTCAAAAGCATCAATTCTTCGGCACTCAGCCTTCTTCACAGTCCAGCTCTCACATCCATACATGACCACAGGAAAGACCATAGCCTTAACTAGGCGAACCTTTGTTGGCAAAGAAATGTCTCTGCTTTTGAATATGCTATCTAGGTTGGTCATAACTTTCTTTCCAAGGAGTAAGCGTCTTTTAATTTCATGGCTGCAGTCACCATCTGCAGTGATTTTGGAGCCCAGAAAAACAAAGTCTGACACTGTTTCCACTGTTTCCCCATCTATTTCCCATGTAGTGATGGGACCGGATGCCATGATCTTCGTTTTCTGAATGTTGAGCTATAAGCCAACCTTTTCACTCTCCACTTTCACTTTCATCAAGAGGCTTTTTAGTTCCTCTTCACTTTCTGCCATAAGGGTGGTGTCATCTGCATATCTGAGGTTATTGATATTTCTCCCAGCAATCTTGATTCCAACTTGTGTTTCTTCCAGTCCAGCATTTCTCATGATGTACTCTGCATAGAAGTTAAATAAACATGGTGACAATATACAGCCTTGACGTACTCCTTTTCCTATTTGGAACCAGTCTGTTGTTCCATGTCCAGTTCCAACTGTTGCTTCCTGACCTGCATACAGATTTCTCAAGAGGCAGATCAGGTGGTCTGGTATTCCCATCTCTTTCAGAATTTTCCACAGTTTATTGTGATCTACACAGTCAAAGGCTTTGGCATAGTCAATAAAGCAGAAATAGATGTTTTTCTGGAGCTCTCTTGCTTTTCCCATGATCCAGCAGATGTTGGCAATTTGATCTCTGGTTCCTCTGCCTTTTCTAAAACCAGCTTGAACATCAGGAAGTTCATGGTTCACATATTGCTGAAGCCTGGCTTGGAGAATTTTGAGCATTACTTTACTAGCGTGTGAGATGAGTGCAATTGTGCGATAGTTTGAGCATTCTTTGGCATTGCCTTTCTTTGGGATTGGGATGAAAACTGACCTTTTCGAATCTTGTGGCCACTGCTGAGTTTTCCAGATTTGCTGGCATATTGAGTGCAACACTTTCACAACATCATCTTTCAGGATTTGGAATAGCTCAACTGGAATTCCATCACCTCCACTAGCTTTGTTCACAGTGAACGTAGGGAATTAAGCAGACACTTAACCTGATTGTGGGAATATAAATTAGTGTGATTCTTTGAAAAATGATTTGGCAACATCCATTAAAGTTTTAAAAGAAAATCTCCTCTGACTCAGCAGTTTCTCTGAGTTGGGAATTTTTCCTGCAAGTATACTCACAAAAACTATGCCTAATAGATTTAGAAGGATAGTTTTCCATTACTGTCTGTAAGAGCAAAAACAAACCAAAAAAAGATGAGAAACAACCTAAATAGCCATCAATAATGAACCATTAACTGTTAACCCATTCCAGAAAACATTCCACATTTTATATGATAACAAATAAGCCATTTATCAACATATTTATTGAACGTGTTAGTCAGTCTGAATGTAGGAATGTAGATGGAGGTCAACGATATTTTTATTGAAAAAATAAACAAAGGCCTAAGGTATATGAACAATGGTATAAAATGATTCAATGTGCACAAATTTTAAAAACATGTACACACAGCCATGTGCACAGCATTCTTCTGGAAGTTTTCCTCAAAGACCCACTCTGAATGTAGGCCTTAGAACTGAGGGGGAAGGAAGTGTGCCCAACAGGCTCCTCTGTCCATAGAATTCTCCAGTCTAGAATACTGATGTGGGTAGCCATTCGCTTCTCCAGGAGATCTTGCTGACCCAGGAATCGAACCCAGGTCTCCTGCATTACAGATGGATTCTTTACCATCTGAGCCACCAGGGAAGCCTGAGAGAAACTTACACACTTCACTTAATTTCCTTCCACACACTCTGCTATTTCACATATTCACCTAGAATACTTTTATGAAATAAAACTTTGCTTTAAAAAAGTCAGAAACGCAGTTTAAACAGTAAGTTTTATACTTTTTTGCTATATAAATATCCTTTGGGTTAATTAGCTCACTTCTTTATATACAAAGTGTTAGTCACTTAGTCATGTTCGACTCTTTGTGACCCCATGGACTATATAGTCTGCCAGACTCCTCTGTCTATGGAATTCTCCAGGCAAGAATACTGGGGTGGTTAGCCATTCCCTTCTCCAAGGGATCTTCCCAACCCCAGGATCAAACCCAATTCTCCTGCATCACAGGCAGATTCTTTACCATTTGAGCCACCAGGGAAGCCTTTATATACAAAAGCTCCTGAAATAATTAAGCCCTTTTATATGAATCATCTCAATTATTAAAAGACACGTAAGTGCCTACATGGAGAAGGCAATGGCAACCCACTCTAGTACTCTTGCCTGGAAAATCCCACGGACAGAGGAGCCTGGTAGGCTGCAGTCCATGGGGTCGCTGGAAGTCGGACACGACTGAGCGACTTCCCTTTCACTTTTCACTTTCATGCACTGGAGAAGGAAATGGCGACCCAATCCAGTGTTCTTGCCTGGAGAATCCCAGGGATGGGGGAGCCTGGTGGGCTGCCATCTACGGGGTCGCACAGAGTCGGACACGACTGAAGCGACTTAGCAGAAGCAGCAGCAGCAAGTGCCTACATATACATACACACACATTTATTATTTTCTGGCTGTGTTTGATCTGTGGCAAGAAAGTGTCCACACATATGTGTGAGTATGTGTGTGTGTGTCTGTATGTGTATTGCTATGATTACAGGTGGAGAAGACCGGGGGTCAAGTCATATCCCTGGAGAGTGGCTTGAAAGACCCAAGTAGCATTACTAGGATTACTAGCAATCCAGGCACAAGGGCTCCTAGCAAAAAGAGAGCATTCAGACAGGAAGGAGGGGATCTGGGAATATGCCCCTGGCATCCAGGTTGGCCTGGGAATCTTGACTCAGCCACCACTGTGCTCACCACTAAAACTGATCTCTGTGTCATAGTTGGACCTCTGGTGGAGATGTCAGATGCAAAGGAAAGCAGTGTGCGGTAAGATGCTGAAAGAGTGCTGAAAGGTGATGCATGGCTTGGCTGTAAAACATAAGTAAGTTATCTACCAGATCTTTCTTCTGCCAAAACAAAGAAGTGGAGCATAAGAATGGCGGCCTTTGTGGAGAATGTTATAATAAGAGTCCCATATTGGTTTCCAAGAGAAAACTCATGATAAGAGCCCTATATTGGTTTCCAACCCTTTTATTAAAGGAGTTGGACTCAATGGTTTTTAAAGTACCTTTAAAATGTAAGGACAGACAGACATATAGCATCAACTGGAACTTTCTAAGGAGCACAGTGACCACTTTATAGTCAGCAAACACTTGGGGAAGGGGCAACAGAGGGTAGCCTGGGGAACCTGTGTTTATTTGGCAGCAACTTGGCCCTGGAGTCTGAAGGGAGCTGGACAGGTACTGTGACTCCTTGAGCTTGCTCCTCCAGAAGATCCCAGCCTTTCTCACTTCGGCTGTCACCTCACCCAGAGCCCACATGGTACAAAAACTGATAACCATGCAGTAAAGGAGTGTTGAGGTTGCTATGGCTGCTATAACAAAGTACCACAGTCTGGTGAATGAACAACAGAGATACATCCTCTCACAATTCTGGAGGCTAGAAGATCAAGGTGTGGGCAAGACCGAGTCCTCCTGAGTCTTCTCTCCTCCGTCTGTACTGCTACTGCTAAGTCACTTCAGTTGTGTCCAACTCTCTGTGACCCCATAGACAGAAGCCCACCAGGCTCCCCCATCCCTGTAGATGGTCATATTTCTGCTGCCTTCACGTGATGTTCCCTCTGTGTGAATGTCTATGTCTACATTTCCTCTTTATGTAAGGACATCATATTATTGGACTAGGGTCCATCCTAATGACCTCATTTTAACTCAGTTACCTCTTTAAAGAAACTATCTCCAAATAGTCATATTCTGAGGTGCTGGGGAACAGAACTCCTGCAAGCCCTTTATGTAAAGACATAGTTCAACCCATAATGGAGAGACAGATGCATCTAGAAGCAATTAATAATTATAGATGCTAACATTTGGAATGAGCATGCATAGGACAGGGGAAAGGAGACTTCCTGAAGATTAAATATCCTGCTCATACCCATCCCAGGGATAAAGCCAGGTGTGTGTGTGGGCCTGAATTCCTCCATCACTGCAGTTCTGTGGGCCTGAGCCCAGGTACAGGAAGGAGTGATGCTGGCTCAGCAGAGGTGTCTCGGGGAAGAGGATGGGGACCATGTTAGAACACAATAGGCTAATGTCATCAGAGTTCCAGGAGATCCAAGAGCATAGGAGCAGAGCTTGCCAGGAGCCCTGCCATGTGGAGCTGATGATTTCAGACAAACCTGAGTGCTTCATCCCTTCTTCAATCCTGAAGAATTGGTCAGGATTTTTCCTAACACTCTTTTCAGTCGAGTCTGTTGTGAATCTATAAATTGATGTCACTGTGTTCCCAACACGATCCAACACATCACCCTGTGGGGTAGACATGGCCATGGGCTTTGACACAGTGTAATTGATTCCTTTATACCCTACAGGCCCCCACGATGGAACCAGCCATTCCAAATGCTAATGATAACAGTTCCATCTTTAGGCTGGACAATGTGAGATGACAGGTTTTCTCTTACATTCAGATACCCATGGAGACAGAGCCATTACATCACCCTCTTTGCATAAACTCTCAGCTGCTAGAGAGGGATGGAAACACAATTGGTCCTGAAAGTGAAATTGTATTTCAGCTCCGCTGTTTGGCACCAAACACTTGTTCTTTAAGATTTTTTTCCCCTTATAATTTCCAATCTAGTTGCCTATTTTAGGGAAGAAAAAAAAAAAATCGGACCTAGAATGTCATCCAAGGATTCAGTTCAGTTGAGTTCAGTCGTTCAGTCATGTCCGCCTCTTTGCAACCCTATGAATCGCAGCACGCCAGGCCTCCCTGTCCATCATCAACTCCCAATGTTCACTCAAACTCATGTCCATCAAGTTGGTGATGCCATCCAGCCATCTCATCTTCTGTTGTCCCCTTCTCCTCCTGCCCCCAATCCCTCCCAACATCAAGGTCTTTTCCAATGAGTCAACTCTTCACATGAGATTGTCAAAGTACTGGAGTTTCAGCTTTAGCACCAGTCCTTCCAATGAACACCCAGGGCTAATCTTTAGGATGGACTGGTTGGATCTCCTTGCAGTCTAAGGGACTCTCAAGAGTCTTCTCCAACACCACAGTTCAAAAGCATCAATTCTTCGGCACTCAGCCTTCTTCACAGTCCAACTCTCACATCCATACATGACCACTGGAAAAACCATAGCCTTGACTAGACGAACCTTTGTTGGCAAAGTAATGTTTCTACTTTTGAATATGCTATCTAGGTTGGTCATAACTTTCCTTCCAAGGAGTAAGTGTCTTTTAATTTCATGGCTTCAGTCACCATCTGCAGTGATTTTGGAGCCCAGAAAAATAAAGTCTGACACTGTTTCCACTGTTTCCCCATCTATTTCCCATGAAGTGATGGGACCAGATGCCATGATCTTTGTTTTCTGAATGTTGAGCTTTAAGCCAACTTTTTCACTTCCTCTTTCACTTTCATCAAGAGGCTTTTGAGTTCCTCTTCACTTTCTGCCATAAGGGTGGTGTCATCTGCATATCTGAGGTTATTGATATTTCTCCCAACAATCTTGATTCCAGCTTGTGCTTCTTCCAGTCCAGTGTTTCTCATGATGTATTCTGCATATAAGTTAAATAAGCAGGGTGACAATATACAGCCTTGACAAACTCCTTGTCCTATTTGGAATCATTTTGTTGTTCCATGTCCAGTTCTAACTGTTGCTTCCTGACCTGCATACAGGTTTCTCAAGCGGCAAGTCAGGTGGTCTGGTATTCCCATATCTTTCAGAATTTTCCACAGTTTATTGTGATCCACACAGTCAAAGGCTTTGGCATAGTCAATAAAGCAGAAACAGATGTTTTTCTGGAACTCTCTTGCTTTTTTGATGATCCAGCGGATGTTGGCAATTTGATCTCTGGTTCCTCTGCCTTTTCTAAAACCAGCTTGAACATCGGATTACCTTCAGTTAAATTTGTGGTTTAGTCAACTATTTTTAACTGAAATATGATCACAAAGTATTCAAATAGGCGCGAGGCAAGTCAGATCCTGCATATGTGAGGTACTGGACAAAGGGCACATCCAGCCCTGACTCTAGATGCACTGGTTTTGGGTTCGGAACTCAGAGCACATCTTTTTAGACTCTGACACCTTAGCAGCAGCCTTTCTTAATCTTTGATAGCCCTGGCCCTTCAAACATCCAAAGCTTAATACAGATGTACACATAATCATTTCATATCCTACTTTAAACAGTATGGGATGTTCTGTTGGAGATGGTGTGATACCCACATGTGCCACACCAAGAACTCTTGATGTAAAGATGACCTTTGCTCCCTCTGCTCCTCCCTTTCTCCTCTCTACCTTCCATAGGGACCAGTCTCAGTCCGATGTCAACCAAGATCCACACCTGACACTGCTCAGAGTGGCACAAATGTGCCTTTGCCTCAGGGTTTCAGAAAACACAATAAAATCACTCTGGTCATTCCTAGAGCCAGCACTGAGAGATGTCAGGGGATTAAGGCAGGCAGGAGTTGGATACTCACACACTGCCTGGTTAAGACATCAGATCAGATCAGTCGCTCAGTCGTGTCCGACTCTTTGTGACCCCATGAACCGCAGCACGCCAGGCCTCCCTGTCCATCACCAGCTCTCGGAGGTCACCCAGACTCATACCCATCGAGTCAGTGATGCCATCCAGCCATCTCATCCTCTGTCGTCCCCTTCTCCTCCTGCCCTCAATCCCTCCCAGCATCAGAGTCTTCTCCAATGAGTCAACTCTTCGCATGAGGTGGCCAAAATACTAGAGTTTGAGCTTTAGCATCATTCCTTCTAAAGAAATTCCAGGATTGATCTCCTTCAGAATGGACTGGTTGGATCTCCTTGCAGTCCAAGGGACTCTCAAGAGTCTCCTCCAACACCACAGTTCAAAAGCATCAATTCTTCAGTGCTCAGCCTTCTTCACAGTCCAGCTCTCACATCCATACATGACCACAGGAAAGACCATAGCCTTAACTAGGCGAACCTTTGTTGGTAATGTCTCTGCTTTTGAATATGCTATCTAGGCTGGTCATAACTTTCCTTCCAAGGAGCAAGCGTCTTTTAATTTCATGGCTGCAGTCACCATCTGCAGTGATTTTGGAGCCCAGAAAAACAAAGTCTGACACTGTTTCCACTGTTTCCCCATCTATTTCCCATGTAGTGATGGGACCAGATGCCATGATCTTCGTTTTCTGAATGTTGAGCTTTAAGCCAACCTTTTCACTCTCCACTTTCACTTTCATCAAGAGGCTTTTTAGCCCCTCTTCACTTTCTGCCATAAGAGTGGTGTCATCTGCATATCTGAGGTTATTGATATTTCTCCCAGCAATCTTGATTCCAACTTGTGTTTCTTCCAGTCCAGCATTTCTCATGATGTACTCTGCATAGAAGTTAAATAAACATGGTGACAATATGCAGCCTTGACGTACTCCTTTTCCTATTTGGAACCAGTCTGTTGTTCCATGACCAGTTCTAACTGTTGCTTCCTGACCTGCATACAGATTTCTCAAGAGGCAGATCAGGTGGTCTGGTATTCCCATCTCTTTCAGAATTTTCCATAGTTTATTGTGATCTACACAGTCAAAGGCTTTGGCATAGTCAATAAAGCAGAAATAGATGTTTTTCTGGAACTCTCTTGCTTTTTCCATGATCCAGCGGATGTTGGCAATTGGATCTCTGGTTCCTCTGCCTTTTCTAAAACCAGCTTGAACATCAGGAAGTTCACGGTTCACATATTGCTGAAGCCTGGCTTGGAGAATTTTGAGCATTACTTTACTAGCGTACAATTTAAGCACACAATTTAAGAGCACCCTCGCCTTCCCGCAACCGGCGCACCATTTCTAAGAGCGCCCTCGCCTTCCCGCGACTGGCGCACAATTTCTAAGAGCGCCCTCGCCTTCCCGTGACCGGCGCACAATTTCTAAGAGCGCCCTCGCCTTCCCGTGACCGGCGCACAATTTCTAAGAGCGCCCCCCTGCCTCGCCTTCCCGCGACGGGCGCACAATTTCTAAGAGCGCCCGGCCGGCTGCGTCGCGCACTAAGAGCGCCCCGCCGGCTGCGTCGCGCACTAAGAGCGCCCCGCCGGCTGCGTCGCGCACTAAGAGCGCCCCGCCGGCTGCGTCGCGCACTAAGAGCGCCCCGCCGGCTGCGTCGCGCACTAAGAGCGCCGCGCCGGCCGAGAGCGCAGCTACCCCACGACCGAGGACAGGACGGCGGTGAGGGCCAGCGTACTAAGTGCGGCCGAGAAGAGCTACCCCACGACCGAGGTCAGGAAGGGTGGCAGTGAGGAGAGACCCCTCGTCCAAGGTAAGGTGCGATGGCTGTGCTTCGCTGGCCGGGAGCACCCGGGAGCAGCCGGGACGAGATACCCCACGCCCAAGGTAAGAGAAACCCAAGTAAGACAGTAGCTCTTGAAAGAGGGCAGATCAGATCAGTCGCTCAGTCGTGTACGACTCTTTGCGACCCCATGAACCGCAGCACGCCAGGCCTCCCTGTCCATCACCAGCTCCCGGAGGTCACCCAGACTCACACCCATCAAGTCAGTGATGCCATCCAGCCATCTCATCCTCTGTCGTCCCCTTCTCCTCCTGCCCTCAATCCCTCCCAGCATCAGAGTCTTCTCCAATGAGTCAACTCTTCACATGAGGTGGCCAAAATACTGGAGTTTCAGCTTTAGCATCATTCCTTCTAAAGAAATTCCAGGATTGATCTCCTTCAGAATGGACTGGTTGGATCTTCTTGCAGTCCAAGGGACTCTCAAGAGTCTTCTCCAACACCACAGTTCAAAAGCTGGATCATGGAAAAAGCAAGAGAGTTCCAGAAAAACATCTATTTCTGCTGTATTGACTATGCCAAAGCCTTTGACTGTGTGGATCACAATAAACTATGGAAAATTCTGAAAGAGATGGGAATACCAGACCACCTGATCTGCCTCTTAAGAAATCTGTATGCCAGTCAGGAAGCAACAGTTAGAACTGGTCATGGAACAACAGACTGGTTCCAAATAGGAAAAGGAGTACGTCAAGGCTGTATATTGTCACCATGTTTATTTAACTTCTATGCAGAGTACATCATGAGAAATGCTGGACTGGAAGAAACACAAGTTGGAATCAAGATTGCCGGGAGAAATATCAATAACCTCAGATATGCAGATGACACCACTCTTATGGCAGAAAGTGAAGAGGGGCTAAAAAGCCTCTTGATGAAAGTGAAAGTGGAGAGTGAAAAGGTTGGCTTAAAGCTCAACATTCAGAAAACGAAGATCATGGCATCTGGTCCCATCACTGCATGGGAAATAGATGGGGAAACATTGGAAACAGTGTCAGACTTTCTTTTTCTGGGCTCCAAAATCACTGCAGATGGTGACTGCAGCCATGAAATTAAAAGACGCTTGCTCCTTGGAAGGAAAGTTATGACCAACCTAGATAGCATATTCAAAGGCAGAGACGTTACATTGCCAACAAAGGTTCATCTAGTCAAGGCTATGGTCTTTCCTGTGGTCATGTATGGATGTGAGAGCTGGACTGTGAAGAAGGCTGAGCGCCGAAGAATTGATGCTTTTGAAAGAGGGCATCAGAGGGCAAATACACTAAAACCGTTCTCACAGAAAACTAGTCAATCTAATCACACAAGGACCACACCCTTGTCTAACTCAATGAAATTAAGCCATGCCCGAGGGGCAACCTGGGATGGGCGGGTCATGGTGGAGAGAGATGACAGGGTGTGGTCCGCTGGAGAAGGGAATGGCAAACCACTTCAGTATTCTTGCCTTGAGAACCCCATGAACAGTATGAAAAGACAAAATGATAGGATATTGAAAGAGAAACTCCCCAGGTCAGTAGAGGCCCAATATGCTACTGGAGATCAGTGGAGAAATAACTCCAGAAAGAATGAAGGGATGGAGCCAAAACAAAAAGAATACCCAGCTGTGAATGTGTCTGGTGATAGAAGCAAAGTCCGATGCTGTAAAGAGCAATACTGCATAGGAACCTGGAATGTCAGGTCCATGAATCAAGGCAAATTAGAAGTGGTCAAACAAGAGATGGCAAGAGTGAATGCTGACATTCTAGGAATTAGTGAACTAAAATGGACTGGAATGGGTGAATTTAACTCAGATGACCATTATATCTACTACTGTGGGCAGGAATCCCTCAGAAGAAATGGAGTGGCCATCATGGTCAACAAAAGAGTCCGAAATGCAGTACTTGGATGCAATCTCAAAAATGACAGAATGATCTCTGTTCATTTCCAAGGCAAACCATTCAATGTCACAGTAATCCAAGTCTATGCCCCAACCAGTAACGCTGAAGAAGCTGAAGTTGAACGGTTCTATGAAGACCTACAAGACCTTTTAGAACTAACACCCAAAAAAGATGTCCTTTTCATTATAGGGGACTGGAATGCAAAAGTAGGAAGTCAAGAAACACCTGGAGTAACAGGTTAAGACATGGACATGTTCATTTTGCATTGGCCCATTCACATTCATGAACAGGTGGGTTGGGAGCTGCATTGCAGCATCACTGATGTGCTTCACCTTCTCTCCTGAGTCTCCAGATCCTCCATGGTTCTCCCCACCTCAGATTGAGGGTCCACTTGGTCCTACGTGGCCTCTGACCACAGCCCCATACAGAATGCTCCAGGCACTCTGGGGTAGGGGACAAGCATGGGTGTTATTAAGCTTTCCAGCTGACTCAAGTGGAAACCAAGTTTGAGAGCCAGTGCCCCAAAGGGACACTAACCATGCCCACATTCCACAAAGAATCATTCAAGAATTTTTGAAAATAACAGGAATGTGAGAAACATCTTAAATGTCCCTCAATAGGGGAAACTATGGACAAAATTTTTATTGTTGCATGATAGAATGTTTGTATCAGTCAAAATAAAAAACCATATGCCAACATGGAGAAATCTCTAAAGTGTAAGCTTAGTGGAAAGAGCAAGCTGAGCAAGACTTACACTTAGGTACCATTTGTATAACACGTAAAGCACATGCTACAGTACTATTACACGTGGGGGATAAAATCTTGGCAAGAGGTACATTACACCCATGGAGGAGAGGTGGAGTCAGTTATGCCTGCTACATCTCATTTCTCAAAAGGAAAACATCTGAAAGTAAAAACGGCCAAGTATGAGTTCATATGAAACCAAGTGGTGGGCGGACTAGTGCTGATTATATTCTGAGTTTTTATGAAAATCTTTTCAAGACACGATGTCATTTACAAACCTAGGTGGAGGAACAGCTATTCAGTTTTCAGATCTATGCAACAGAAGCAGCCCCACCTGACCCCAGGAGCTCATCATATATGTCTTTGCACAACTTTTACCCCTGGGGCTCTCCCAAAGGATCCAGCCATCATGAAAGAATGCCTCCTGAGTGCTATGATTTAATTGAGAATTGGATAATTTCAGAACTTTTTACATGCAAGCACACATGTTCACGTGTACGCAGACACACACACACACATATGCACACACGTGCGCGCGCACACACACACACACAAACTTTCTGCTCCAGCATCCTGAACCTGGTAATACCTACATCTCCTTCTGATCTTGTGCCTTTGATCCAGGGCCCTCCCCTGCTCCCTTCCCATTTTCCCTCTGAGTTCCTCGCCAGCTGACTCTCACAAATTCTTCTTAGAAATGGCAAAAGTCAGATATCATATCCTCTATGAGGCCTTAAAGATCTGAAAGCCGGGTCCTTTCTGAGTGGTTTCACCATTGTTGATAATGACCTATAAAGATGTTTGTCACCATTGTATCCAAGCCCTTGGCAGAGAGCTTGAAGTGAACGCATATTCACAACAGTGCATGTGTGTTAAATATACGGACTGCCCTATGCTTTGTCTCCTGCTCCAACGTCTGTAAACTGGATATGTGTCTGTCGGTCAGCACATTTCAAATACATCTGTGGTCTGTACTGAGTGACAGCTGACACCATCACCCAGTTTCTAGCAAATGTCACCTTCTCCAAGGAGCAGAATTCTTGAGCAGCTGTTTGCTGGGACCCAGTAGATCCTTCTAATTGCAGGCAACCTCACATTACAAGACCCCATTCGGCCCTGGACGCTGTGGTACTGCTATTACTTCTTGTCATTTCAAATTCTCCTCAGCAAAAGGTAGGAACCCGTCCGTGCTTGCAGCACCCAGGAGCCCCACCCACACTTTTATGCTAATCTACACAATCCATCCACACATCTACTTTTCTACTGGTTTCTCTGGTGGTTTCTACTTGAGACATGCAAAGTCTAGCTTCTATGTCTCCCTGCAGACACCTGTCTTCACAATGATGTTTGTCCTGTGACCTCAATTCTCTGATGTGTCCACGGAAAGTTGTTGCTACATGCCCAGCTTCTGTCTTGTTGTAAGGAAGAAGCTCACTGTACGTGAAATCAAAACTCTACCTACATTCAATCATGATTTAGATCACATTAAATAATCTATGTGAAAGGTCTTTGAACATCACGCAACTCTTCATAAGTGTAATATGATAGTATTCTGTGTAAAAGCAACAAGAATCCCCTTTGGTTCTGTAGGCATTCACCCTTCATGTCTGTGCTAACAGACATGAGAGTTGCCACGAGACAGCTCTCAGACAAATCATGGGGCTGGTGGAGAGGTGTTGCAAATGTCAGCAGGTGCCTGCCATGCACACATAATCCATCTACTTTGAAAAATAATTTGACAGTTTTAAAAAAAAGTTAAACATATACCTACCATGTGATTCAGTTATTCTTCTCCCATATATTTACCCAGGAGAACTGGAAGCTGTGTTCACACGAATACTTGCACACAAATGTTCACAGCAGCTTGATTTGAAAGAGTCCCAAACTGGAAGCCACCCAGATGTCCAGACACAGGAGAGTGGGTGAACAGATTGCAGCACATTCATGCAATGGAGTACAGCTCAGCAATCAAAAGGAAATAGAAGTGCATGGACTACTGATGCACCAAACAAAGTGAGTGTATCCCAAAATGGTGACATTGAGTGAAAGGAGCCAGATAAAAGGATATATATTAAATGGTTTTAGTTCCCTAAAATTCTAGAGAAAATGAAATAATCTACACTATCCAAAATTACACAAGTTGTTGCCTCGGGGTGGGAGGGAAGGACACAAAACGGCATAGGACAGTTTGGGGATGGTGGTTGTATTCATTATCTTGATGGAGCTGATAGTTTTACAGATGTATTTGTAGTTCAGTTGCTAAGTCGTGTCCAACTCTTTGCGACCCCATGGACTGAAGCATGCCAGGATTCCTTGTCCTTCACTATCTCCCAGAGTTTGCTCAAACTCATGACCATTGAGTTGATTATGCCACACATATTTCAAAACCCACCAAATTTTATCTTTAAAAATGTGTGATTATTCATATGTCAACTGTAACTCTAAAATGCTGTGAAAAAGAGAGACAACAGGAGAAATGTATGAGTGACTGGGGGTACAGAAGAAGGGAACACACCAGTTAAGGGCACCCTTGAGCCTCAATTCCACCAGGAAAAGAGGGCATAGGATTGCCAGAAATGCCTATCTTTTAAGAAAACCTGGAAGTGAGAAAATTTATACATGCCTCTTTAAAATATTCCCTTTTATCCCAAAATGTTTTAGACCAAGAAATGAAAAGGAAAAGAAAAAAAGATGGCAGTGGGCTACCAGTTTGTGATTTCTGATATAAACATGAAAACACATAAAACCTTCTAGTATAAATACTGCTCACCGAGTGAGGCACCTGTCTACCAACACATCTCTCAGAAAAGTGAACACCTTCCAGGCATTCTGAGGCACAGAAGATTAAAATTCAGGCAATGGAGCAGGTTGGACAAGTGTTCAAGCTCCAGAGTCCAAACCAACATTTGAATCCAATTCTGTTTCTCAGTGGCTGTGTGACCTCAGGCAAGTTACCTAACCTGTCTGTTTCAGTCACCCCATTGTAAAAGAGAGGTAGTAGCCATACCTACCCCAGGGAGTTGCTGTCAGTTTAGCATGCATAAATACATGTCTATTATTTGGAAATGGGTCTGACATATGTTACGCACTTCATAATTATGGTCTGTTTTCGCTATATTATTACTGTTGTTATTGCTGTCCTTTGTCCCTTCTGCCTCTTTCGTCTCTTCCTCTTCAAGGAAGTGCTATGCACCCCCTTTCTCTCTACTTCCTAGGAGGCAACATTTTCACACATTTGCAATTTGGGTAATTGTGCAAAATATTCAATACCAAAATGAATGGTAAATTGTCTTCCTGATCATTTAAACCACGTTTCTTTTTTGTCATTGGGAGATGTGAGGTGGGAGTTGTTTGTCTTTTTGTTTTGGTGGGAGGACTCTCCAATACCCCTACCACCACTAGTATCACCACCATGGCCTCACTCCCTTCTGGAAAGGTCCTTTCACAGCCCACCTCCTTGAAATGGGTTAGGATGCAGAACAGGATTCTCTTGTGGGCAGGAGTCCACGTGGAATATTCTGTTACTGTGAGGCATTCTTATATATCTATGTTCTGAGCTCTGCTTGTGGAACCGAGCTGTTGAGATTGGAATTAAAGTCCATTTTGCAAAAGAAGAAGAAGAAGAAGAAATGACTTTATATTTGACCCACTGTTATAAATTAAATCCCAACAACACAGGCCAGCCAGTGAGATAGGCTTGTTTTATGTCAGAGGATCCACCTCACTTCTCAAGCCCAATCCCTTCTTCTCATGGCTGGAGCTAATTCATGTCAATGAAAACAGTGACAGACTTTATTTTCTTGAGCTCCAAAATTACTGCAGATGGTGACTGCAGCCATGAAATTAAACATCATTTGCTCCTTGGAGAAGGAAATGGCAATCTACTCCAGCACTCTTGCCTGGAAAATCCCATGGACGGAGGAGCCTGATAGGCTACAGTCCATGAGGTTGCAAAGAGTCAGACACGACTGAGCGACTTCACTTTCACTTTCAGACAGCATATTAAAAAGCAGAGACATTACTTTGCCAACAAAGGTCTGTCTAGTCAAAGCTATGGTTTTTCCAGTAGTCATGTATGGATGTGAGAGTTGGACCATAAAGAAGGCTGAGTGCCAAAGAATTGATGGTTTTGAACTGTGGTGTTGGAGAAGACTCTTGAGAGTCTCTCGGACTATAAGGAGATCAAACCAGTCAATCCTAAAAGAAATCTGTCCTGAATATTCATTGGAAGGACTGATGCTGAAGCTAAAGCTCCAATACTTTGGCCACCTGATGCTAAGAACTGATTCACTGGAAAAGACCCTGATGCTGGGAAAGACTGAAGGCAGGAGAAGGGGATGACAGAGAATGAGATGGTTGGATGACATCACCGACTTGATGGGCATGAGTCTGAGCAAGCTCCAGGAGATGGTGAAGGACAGGGAAGCCTGGTGTGCTTCAGTCCATGGGGTCATAAAGAGTTTGACAAGACTGAGCAACTGAACAACAGCAACAACTGCATATCAGCTGGCTCCCTACTATGCTCCCCTACTGTGCTCCCCAAAATTGGCTCAAAACGTGGCAAGGGCACATCAAGCATTAGTCTCCAATTTATTTGAATTTGGCAGAGGGCTTCTCCTCATCTGTGACCATGTGATGAAGATAGTCACACCACTGTAGCCCCTGATGTGTCCTGGAAACGGTCTCCCTCTGACTCAGGTGAGCAGGCAGATAAGCAACATGCCCTTCTCCATTAACTTCTGACTAGGTCATTGCCTTTCAACAGAGCTTTCTGCAAAGATGGAAATGCTCTGTATTGGTGACAGGCAGCATAGTAGCCACTGACACATATGACTATTGAACATGGAGGAAATTAATTTTCAGGCTGCTTTCACTTTAACAAATTTAAATTTAATACAGGTAGCCACATGCAGCTAGTGACTGGGGTGGTGGACAGTGTAGGTCTAGGTGCACATGTGCAGGCAGCTCACATGGAGAGAGTACTGGGGTGACCAGGCACAGCAGGTTGTGCATGAAGTCTGGCTCAGGAAGTTACACAGCTGATGGGCATCCATGAGAGCCCACATGTGTAAGATCTGTCTAGGCATTTTACATAGCTCACTTAGTCCTCCTAACAGTCCTCTGGATGATTATCTCCCTTTGATGGGGCAAGAAACTGAGGCAGAAATCAGCCACTTTCCCAGAACTCTAGCTTATCAAGGTGGAGTGGGAAAATACCAGTGTAGACAGCCCTGCCTCAGCATTGCAACCACTGCTCTCTGTCATTCATCTGGAGGGAAGCCAGCCAGCCTCAGTTTTCTTTGCCAGGCTCCTGCTTTATACACAAAGCTGCCGCTCTCTCCAAGCTGGTCTCCCCTGGGCACAGTCCAGGCTTATCTGGACATCATCTGGATGCATCTTCTGTAGGTCACTTTATCCCCTTGGAAACCATGGCTTTCGCCCAGAGGGTCCCTGCAGAGCTTTCGGAGGGCAAGCCTTTGGCTCCCAACTTAGCCTCGGGATGTGCGCAGACCTCGCAGAGAGACAGCCTGGCCGTGGCAGCCAGAAGCATTTGGAAGCATCCTCTCTTCTATTGTTACGGGAAAGCAAGGAGAGGAGACTGCCGGGCTGTGAGCCCGACCCCAAGGACTTCTCAAAAGAGCAGATGTCCAATCTGGGACTTTCCAGTCAGCTCTCTCTGGCTTGGGGCCTGTCCCCCACACTTGGTGGGGTTGGGGGGTTGCTTAGGTGGCCATGTCCCTCCAGCAGATGGGCCTGACTCAAGGGAGGCCAGCAACTGCACTTTGTGACTAAGTGCCTTGCTGTGGGTACCACGCCCCAATGGCAGAGTGAAACAGCTGTAATTCCATAGCTGGGCTGACCACTGGCTTGGGAGTATGACCACTACTTATCCTGACTAATACAGATTAGCTTGAAAAATCCCTTTGGAAATCGCGTTTTCTTTCTGCAAACAGTTTTGTCTTTGGACTGCTGTTGCTGCTGCTGCTAAGCCACTTCAGTCATGTCCAATTCTGTGTGACCCCAGAGACGGCAGCCCACCAGGCTCCCCTATCCCTGGGATTCTCCAGGCAAGAACACTAGAGTGGGTTGCCATTTCTTTCTCCAATGCATGAAATTGAAAAGTGAAAGGAAAGTCGCTCAGTCGTGTCCGACTCTTAGCGACCCCATGGACTGCAGCCCACCAGGCTCCTCCATCCATGGGATTTTCCAGGCAAGAATACTGGAGTGGGATGCCATCGCCTTCTCCATTGGCTTCGGACTATTTGCTTATATTTGCCTTTCTTTCCTTGTCTGTTTATTGACATATCTGAACCATAGATGCTTTCTGGATTTGGGAGACTAGACAGATGAGGCAAAACTGGCTAATTCTTACCAATACCTGTGCTCTTCTTCTTCCTGGCACATACCTGTACAATGTTTATCAGCTTCCCTTGGAGTCACATAACTAAGTTCCAGACAGTAGAGTGTAAGCAAAAGTGATGTTCACCCCCTCCCAGACCTGTCTACAAAATCTATACATAATCTTGCCTATTCCCCCATCTGCCAGATGAATGGAGAAAACTCCAGTAAATAAGATAGGAGGACCCTGGGATCCTGAATGACCCTGTGGAGCAGAGAATCCCCTCCAACTCACACAGGACTGCAATGTGAGAGATACATTTATATTGCATTAAGAGCCTACAGTTTGCGGTTGACTGTTACAGCAATTAGCCACCAACTGAAAAAAGCTCATTACAGACAATCAGTAACAATGTCAGATCAATGTTGGCTAATTTTAGTCTTCTTACACTATGTTTGTTTATACATGATCTTAACAGCAGCCAGAATGTTAAAGAACTGTAAAGCACCTCAGTGGTAAGTAACAAGGAAGCATTTGGATGCAAGCCAAAGCCAGGAAAAGATGGTACTTCCATCTTTTCATCCGGCTCCCACTTGATCTCTGGCAAAAGACCAAATGTCTTTCTGTTGACATGGTTTTAGGTAAACACTATGCAGGGATCTATATAAATGGGTTAGAGTGGCCTTCCATTTTATCAGAGTGTCATAGTTATAATATCCAAACAGAATGTTGAAGGAAATTTCTGCAGAGAAAATACATGCAAGTTTCCTACAGCAGAAAGGACTTGGAGTCTTCATGCCATCAACAGGATCAGGGCTGGAATGTAGTAATTCATGAAAGGGGCACCAAAGTGGGGCAGGGCAGATGGAATAGGTTATGCCAAGTTTCCAAAGTCAGTCTTAGAAGTTCAGATAATTTATCTGAAGAGAAAAATTGTTGTCCAGTCACTTAGTCATGTCCAGCTCTTTGTGACCCCATGGACTGCAGCACACCAGGCTTCCCTGTCCTTCACTGTTTCATGGAGTTTTCTCAAATTCATGTCCATCGAGTCAGTGATGCTATTCTACCATTTCATCCTCTCTCAGCCCCTTCTCCTGCCCTCAATCTTTCCCAGCATTAAAGTCTTTTCCAGTGAGTTGGCTTTTCTCATCAGGTGGCCAAAGGATTGGAGCTTCAGTTTCAGCAACAGTCCTTTCAATAAATATTCAGGGTTAATTTACTTTAGGACTGACTGGTTTGATCTCTCTGCAGTCCAAGGGACTCTCAAGAGTATGGTCCAGTACCACAGTTCAAAAGTGCCAGTTCTTTGGTGCTCAGCCTTCTTTATGGCCCAACTCTCACATGCCTACATGTCTACTAGAAAAATCATAGCTTTGACTATACAAACCTTTGTCAGCAAAAAGATGCCTCTGCTTTTTAGGTTTGTCGTAGCTTTTCTTCCAAGGAGCAAGCATCTTTTCATTTCATAGTTGTAGTCACCATGAGCAGTGATTTGGGAGCCCAGGAAAATAAAATCTGTCACTGTTTCCATTTTTTTCCCCTTCTGTTTACCTTAAAGTAAGGGGACTGGATGCAACAACAGAAAGGTTTTAAACATGACTGGTTTACAGTTCATGTGGTGGTACAGGTATACAATAAACTGAGTATTATAGAAAAGTATCCCATACAAAAAGCTCTTGGACTAGAAAAGAACAGCTGGAGAAGTCATTGGCTGGGGATTATGTCATTTTTAGTGGTGGGAGATACTATAGTGCTTCTAAGGGGTTGAGAATGATCTCATGGAGAGAGAAAATCTGAAATGAGAGAAAAGGTAAGAAAAGACAGGACCCAGGAAACACACTGAAGAACTGCACTTTGGTAAGAGACAGGGAAAGTTAGTTTCCCCAGGAAAGAAAAAAAGAGGGTATGTACAAAAGAATTCAGCATTGAGGCTTTGGTGATGCAGAGATGAGGGAATGGGAAAGCCATGGACTAATAAGGCAGGAGGTGAGGACGGGAAGATGGTTTGAAGGGGAGAAAGATGCAAAGTAATCAAATAAGAGACTAGGAAATGTAGCTCAACCAAATAACTCCCCAGGTTGGCTTGCAAGATTACTGTAATAGAATCCATGACGCCTTCCTTCCTTTACCACTTGGCTCGCCCAGGTCCCTGGTGTGGACCCCAGTGCCCATATGAGTCTCTGCTGCCTGTGCCACTCTACCGGGTTCCTGCAGGCTGGAGGCACCTAAGCAATTGGGTGGGCCTTTCCTCAGACCGGTGAGGCAGGCCCCACCTCCTGCCCCATCATGGGGACAACTCTCAGGCTGGGAGAGCTCTCACTGGGGCTCACTGGTGCCAACAGCCTTACTGTTATGACCCCACTGCTTCTTTCATCTTACAGGTAAAATGGGAGGATGGGTGAGTAAACACAGATGAGTGTGTAACTCAAACAGGAAGAGCAAAGCACAAAGGTCAAAGTTTCTATTGGGTTCAAATTCACTAGGAAGAATTTCAATTGCCACCTAGTGTGCAAAGAAGTAGTCAGGAGTGGAAATGACTTACACAGTCTATGAAATTCTCAGTTTGTCAAGGCATTATTTTGGAGTTCTTTAGGGGAAAAAAAGTCACCTTCAGAAGCTAATTTCACAAAGTCACTAAATACTTGCAAAGACACGCAGAGAAACCCAGAGCACATGCAAGGATCTCATCTTCCTGCACCTGTCAAGCTATAGAAATGGAGAATCATTTTTTGAACCATTTCTTGCATTCACAACCTGGAATCACAATGTCAAGAGAGAGAGGATCTAACTAAGCAGATCACAGCCAGGAGTCAGCAGCCAAAATGGCAGAACTTCACAGAAATAAGGAGTTGTTCGTTGTTCAGTGACTAAGCCATGTTCAACTCTTTGTGACCCTATGGACTGCAGCACACTAGGCTGCCCTGTCCTTCACTATCTCCTAGAGTTTGCTCAAAGTTATTCCTGTTGAGTCAGTGATGCCATCCAACTATCTCATCCTCTCTCATCCCCTTCTCATTTTGCCTTCAATTGTTCCCAGCATTGAAGTCTTTTCCAATGAGCTGGCTCTTTGCGTCAAGTGGCCAAAGTATTGGCGCTTCAGCTTGACCATCAGTCCTTTCAGTGAATAATCAGGACTGATTTCTTTAGGATTGACTTATTTGATCTCCTTGCAGTCCAACAGACTCTCAAGAGTCTTCTCCAGCACCCCAATTTGGAAGAATCAATCCTTTTGTGCTCAGCCTTCTTTTTGGTCCAACTCTCACATCCATACATGACTACTGGAAAAACCATAGCTTTGACTAGACAGACCTTTGTTGGCAAAATGATGTCTCTGCTTTTTAACACACTGTCTGAGTTTGTCATAGCTTTTCTTTAAAGGAGCAAGTGTCTTTTCATTTTATGGGTGCACCCAGTGTCCACAGTAATTTTGGAGACCAAGAAAATAAAATGTGTCACTGTTTCCATTTTTTCCCCACCTATTCGCCATGAAGTGATGGGACTGGATGTCATGATCTTAGTTTTTTGAATTGAGTTTTAAGTCAGCTTTTTCTTGGCTCTAATTCATGAAAAAAAAAAAGAAGTGTTTTACACATATATTCCATATATTAATCGTGTCCCACACTCTGAAAGCACAGAAACTTATATACCCATTTTACAGACATGCAGAATAGGAGGACTTTGTCAAAGTCCAGACAGGCATCATGAGAGCAGCTAGGGGCAGAACAATCATGGCATACTCACCATACTAGATTGTCCATGAGTCTACCTCCCCAGCTAACCTGTGACCTTCCTGGGCAAGGATCATCTCCATCCATTCTCAAACAGTCTAGGACCCAACCTGAAAAGCTATGAGACCTCACTAGGAGTCCCTGAGAGGCTGGGTCCACGTATGGTGGCATTTCCTTCTTTGTCACATGGTCCTCCTGGATGCTCCAAGGCAGAGCTCAAGCCACCACATTCTAGGATATGACACCATATATGTTTAACTATGAACTATACTGACACGAACATCTTTGGATTTATCACAGTTGCCAAATTTGGGAAGCTTTCAGCCATTATTTCTTCAAACACTTATTTTAGTCCTACTCTCCCTCCCCTCTTGGGACTCTAACGATTCCAGTGTTAGGTTTTGGCTTCATGTCTCATGGGTCCCTGAGACAGTTTCTGTCCTTTTCTCCCCAGTCTGTTTTGTCTCTGCTTGGGTAAATGCCTGGACTCTGTCAAGTTCATTGATCTTTTCTTCGTCATCTCCCTGCTTCCACTGAACCCATCCTATAAGTTTTGCTGCTTGTTTGTTGATTGTTTTTGTTTGATTTTTATTTATTTTTGTGCTTTTAATATAGCTCTATAATTCTCATAGAGTTCTTTTTTGTATCATCTATTTTATTGACAAAATATTTTCATTTTTTACAAGAGAATTCCCAGTTGCTTGCTTAAGAACTCTGATGATGGTTGCTTTAAAATCCTGTCAATGATACCAACATCAGCCTCATCTTAATGCTGGTGTCTTTTGACTGTCTTTTCTCTTTCAGGCCATGGTTCTTCTGTTCTTGGTGTGACAGTTCAGTTCAGTTGCTCAGTCGTGTCCGACTCTTCATGGCCCCATGAATCGCAGCATGCCAGGCCTCCCTGTCCATCACCAACTCCCAGAGTTCACTCAGACAAGGGTTTTTCAAATTTTTTTTAACATAAAAAACCTGTTGAGCTTTTCTCATTATAATAAAAATTAAAATCCTATATGCATCAAATAGTAAATACACAAACTGTATTTTTTCTTTCCACTTGAAGAGTTATATTTCACTTGAATGTTAGCAAATAACAGTTTTGGTTTTTACTTTTTCAGTGTAAAATATTTGCCTTGATGGCATATGATGACATAAAGCTAATTGGTTGTAGGACAGTTAAATATCAGTATTGAAGCCCAGTCTTTGCCTGCTGTCTTGTAGACAGAAATGAATGTTCACCAACCATATATTTGATGTTCTGTTACCTAGTTCACTGCAACAAAAAGATAAGAAATCAACATATATTAGCTATGTGTGGTAAAAACCACAAGCTGAGAATCATAAATTATCAATAGAGTTTAGTATTTTCTATTTACTACACTCTTCTGTGTTGTATATTCAGGGAAGCCATAGCAATTGTAAATTCAATTAGAGTGGCATTTAAAATCATATATTTTAATGTAAAGGGCCTTTATAATAAAATGGTCAAAATATTGACAGTATATATTCACTGTAAAGAGGATTACTCTTAAGAGTTTTATTTTTCTGATATTAAGTTACTTAATAAAAATCTGTTTCCATCAACTCAATCAAAACAGTGTTCTGACCCTGGACATTTGAGGTGTTATGAGATTCTGAATCTCCTTTTATCTTCTAGTAGCAGGGAGCCCCCTGTTGAAGTATGGTGTGAGGACCAGGGCTGTGTAAGTACAGCTTCCCTCTGGACCTTCTCCTTGTGCGTGGGGAAGGAGGAAATTCAGCTCCCTCCTCAGTCTACTGACAACTTCCTGAGAAAATGTGGCACAAGTAACAGTCTATCTCACTTCCCCCCTGGGATGTTGCCAACACCATGGGAGAGACCAGAATGCCAAGCAGTGCCCCCTCTCACCACCGTGTCCTGGCTCATCATCTATGTCAGATCACAGGAAAGGGTCAGCTCCCTCTGGGAGACCAACTGTTGATGAATCCAGCCTGGGACTGCTCCTATAGAACCATAGACAAATTCCTTAAAGTTCCTGTGTCTGTTTCCTTATCCGAAAAATAAAAGAGGGTAACAGTATTTAATCTCTAGTTCTGTTAGGATTATATGAATTAAGCATAGTCCATGGATCCTGGGAACTTCTTAGAAATGCAGAATCTCAGACTGTTCCCCAGACCTCGGAAATAATTTTCTGTGTTTTGACAAGTCAGAATGCCCTGATCCAAAACATTGACAACTGCAAGTGAAAAGCAAAGATCTAGGTTAAAATACCCACAGTTGCCATGGTTTTTCTTCTTTTTCTTTTTTTGGTCATGCCATACAGCTTACCGGATCTTAGTTCTTGACCAAGGATTGAACCCAGGGCCATGTCAGTGAAAGTGCTGAGTGGTTAGGACCACTGGAAAACCAGGGAGGTCCCATGTCATGACTTTTTTCCCTGTAAAGAATACAAGGAAGCCCCAATCTCAGACATTGCGCTTACCTAAAGCAGTGTCTCAACTGAGAATGTTGGGATAGCTGAATTCAACCTAGAAGCCATTGGGTATTGTAGACAGTGGTGGGGTTCTGTCCTCACCCATTCTTTCAAGTCATTGCATTTTTATTAAAGGTGACATTTCTTCAAGAACACTTTCTGTGAGGTTTAGTGTTTACTCTTTCCGTTTACCTCCTATCTGGTAGTGAATGAAAAAATGTACTTCAACATAATGAGTAAGGATTTGTCAGACCCTGGAGCCCGGATTAAAATACACATCACCATCAGGGCATTCATGGCAGGCCCGTGTACTGTTAGAACTGGAATTATGCATGCCCCCCTGTTCCTCTGTGATCCTTGGATTCAAGAACTGCTGTCAAACAGCATCCTTCCTGTCTTACACAAAGAAATCTGCTTCACATTAAGCTCTCTGTGAGAGTATTTTGAATGATCATACAAACGCTCTGTGACGTGCACAGAGAAAAGATGGTACAGAACACAAATAATTCTGTTCTTAGCTACCTAGTTCCTCTTTGCTCTTGTGCTTTCACTTGTGTTCAAAGCCAAGTGATGTGGGTCAGGAAAGTTCACACTAGATAAGCCTCAGGAGCCAATGCCCTTTACCCTCTCTTTCCTCCTCAAAGGACTGAAACAGTGACAGATAAAATTCAGAGCTCAGAGAGCAAGAGAGAAGAGCAGCACCTTGGGTTTGGGTGCTGAAGATTAAATTTATTAGTATTACTCTGTGACCTCTGTTTCCTGCTGCATAGCACCAGGAAAGCTGTGCAAAAGAGATCTGAACAGCAGAACCCATAATAAAACCAATGCCTTAACACGGGCCGAGGTGAGTGAGGGTGTACACACAGCTTTCTCCTACAAGTAATGGGAGTGGTGTGCCAGAGGGCATCGGGCAAGGCTGAAGCTAGAGCAACAAGAGGCCACTTGCTCCATCTTTCATCAGCCCCTGCCCCATCTAATGGGCAGCCCCCTTGTCTAAGGACCTCTAGACCCATAGAGGTTGTATCCTCACAACCTCCCCAGCAGCACACCCTTGGCAAGCTCTCAAAGTCTCTCAAGTGTGTAAGCCTTGGGTTGGTTGATTGGTTTGTTTTCCCTGGCAGCAAACTCTAATAATTCTGCCACAATTTGAGTATTTTCCTTTTGTTCTTTCTTTTGTGATGTCCAACCGTATACCACCCGTCTATGGAAGGCTTGCAGACGCAGGTCAGCTTTCCAGCAGAGGCAGACAGCATTACTTCTCTTGGTATCCTGTTGGCTTTTGCAGTAAAGAAGACCATGTTCACTGTGTCTTGGGTTTCCCATCGCCCACCTCTGCTTTCTCTTAGGACACAAATGCCATATTTTATCTTTCAAGCCTAATTTTTCATTTGCCAAATATTCTCTATACAAATGTTGTATGTACCTGCCGGAACTGGTCTACTTTTTCAAACAAAAATAGAATAATGGACCCTAGGCTGTAGGGCAGTACATCAAAGGATGTGACTGGATAAAAACAGGCGGTTACTTGAGGACATGACTAAAGAATCCTACGTCATCAGGAAGAGCAAGCAGAAAAATGGAAAACAGAGGGCTTGGGTGTGGTCCCTGCTATTTTGCCTGTGTGCCATTTCAGGCTTTTCAGAAGGTTGTCCACTGAATATGCACCCCCTGAGCTTGGGAAAGGCATGATCGCCATTGCTGCCTCTAGGTGAAGACTTGTAGTGTGCACGGACTGCAGGTTTGATCCCTGGGTCGGGGAAACTCCCCTGGAAAAGGTAATGACAACCCAGTCATACTTTTAAAGATGTGGTACATTAAATGCCTTGGGAATATTTCACACTTTTGTTTAAATCAGTATCCAGATAAGAAGTATTGCAAAAAAGAAGTATCAATAGGTGTCAGAAGCCAAATACTGAATAAAAGTTGAGTTATAAAATAAACATTTAAAAACCCTCTGCTGAGTCTACAAATGTCACACTCTCAAGATCACCTGAAACACTGCCCCCCCCCCCAAAAAAAAAAACCAGAAAAGTCATCTTCAGTTGCCTCCAAGGGAAGTGAGAGGGTCAGAGGACAAATTAAGACCCCCCAGCTTAATGGGTCTGATTCCTCAGGATGCATGGGAAGGGCAAGTGATATGTGCACCCCAAGGGGACACAGAGCACTGAACACAGCACCAGAGGGGTGCCCTGGGGTCAGGCCCCTTCCCCACTTCATAGGTGAGGAAAGGAGACAAGAGAGATGGAGTGCCCAACTCCCACCTCGCAGAGACAAACAGTCTTCAGCACCAGACACCGAAGGGAAAGCAGTCAACATGGACTGACAGTCAGGGAGAATGACCTCTGACCTCCTCACAGCCTTCTTTCTGTAACAAGTGCCCTTGGAGATTAATCAAGAAGGAAAGTCATACATTTAGTTTCATCTGAAAAACAATAGCAACAATTTACTCATAGCTTCTCCACATGTGATGGAAAGGGAAAAGGTGCATAGAAATGTCTTGGAGAAGAGAAGTTATAGAAAATAAGGTATTTCTCCATCTGTCTGTTTATTCATCCCATATTTATGGGCCACCTACTATGTGCCAGGCACTGGGACAAGTGCCAGAGACACTATACTGACCACAAACCCACCTAGTTTGTGCCCTCCTGCAGCTTATGATCCAAGGGGGTAAACATCAACAAGTCAAGTAATTTATGCAAGCAGATATGAAGTTGTAAAGAAGACAAGCGCCAGGAACAGGAGGAATATTCTTCCTTAATTAACTGTAGTTGGGGTGGCAGGAGTGACCTCAGACGGGAGGTGGCAGAAGGCTCACCAATAGCCAATATGGCGGCTAGCAATTCCAGCCAAGCCGTGGGGCTGGGGTGGGGGCACGGGTGTTCTCACAGATTACCTTAGGAGAGTAAAAAAGAGGCTATCCCTGGCCCTACCTCCAGAAACCCTGACATAGTTGGTGTAGGTAGGCAGGGGCTCCCCATTATTTCAACATGCAGCCAAGTTTGGAAGCACTGCACTGGCTGGAGGAAGGGCATGAACACAGTGTGGGTGGAGGTGCAGGGTTCAGGGCCTCGGGGGAGTGAACCCAGAGGGCTGCCATCCTCTCACTTGGGACAGGAAGGAGGTACATAATCAGAGGAGCATTTTCCAAAGATCAGAAGAGCCTTCTGGAATCTAGACTGCCGGGGTAAACCACAGGCAGAGTCCAAGTGAGTTTTCACTCCCAGAACCATCAGCCAAGGATTTCCAGCTAAGAAGGGGAAAGAGACACACCCCCAAGGGATAGACCCCCACAAAGTTTGTGTCCGGTTCTCTTTTTCATATCCAGATCCAGTCCAGTGCATTTAGCTGGGTGCAGACGTATACAACAAAATCTTGGTCCTTAAGGAGTGTTTGTTTTGCAAAGGGTGGTGGACTGACTTGGGAGGTTTTAGAGGTGGGGACAAATGGAAATGCTGCTATAAATCTGGCAGATGTTTTAAACCAGGTCATGGCAGGAGCAGGGTTTCTCAGATGATGCTAGTGGTAAAGAATCTGCCTGCCAATGCAGGAGACATAGAGATGTGGGTTCGATTCCTGGATCAGGAAGATCCCCTGGAGGAGGGCATGACAACCCACTCCAGTATTCTTGCCTGGAGAATCCCACGGACAGAGGAGCCTGGTAGTCTACAGTCCATGGGGTTGCAGAGAGTCGGACACAACTGAAGTGACTTAGCACAGCACACACAGCACACAGCACATGGCAAGAGCATCTATAAGACCTCCAGACAGCCAGTCTTGTCACACATTAGTCTCACTGGCCAGCTCTAACTGCTTCTAACTTGTCCTCTGAGCCCCTCCCACACACACACACACACACACTGAATTCTATCACCAGGCAGCCACACCAGTGGCCTCCTTCTAGAACATCTGGTTTTTCACCTCACCGCTTAGACATGTCTGCTGCATCTGCACTTTCAAACAGAAAGATCCTACTCCCTGATCTAAAGGATATTCTGCAAAAATGTCCAGCTTCTGATCTTGGGAGAGGCTGGCTGCCACCCTGCCATTCCAAACCCTCCTCCTTGACTTCCATTTTTCCACACCCAGCTCAGACTCTCTGCTCTCAAACTTCCTGCCAGCATCCTGTGACCTCTGCTACTGCCCACCAGTCTGCTATCTCTCCATCCTTTCCTGCTCATCTCTCCACATGGCATCACTTGCTTCTGGATGTCTACACACAATGGCTTGACTTTTATCGTTGCTCCCTCCAAGGAGTGTGGGGATTTCCTTCATGACCAGTCCATATCCTGTTTTGTGTTATCTCTGGCTTTTCAGCCATTTCCGAATCAGCTTCCTACTTTCTCTGGGGCTAAATACCTGTCTTTATTTTTCCTTTATTTAGAAGTTTCAGGTTTCTGAATCCTTGGGTTTGCTAGAAAGCTGACTCCCAGCGGCTGGGGGAATGATAATAGTATCTTGAATGTATCTGGTTTCTTTCTCTTAGAAACTTGCATACATTCCATATATGTGATCTCATTAACCTCCCAGCATCTCTGCAAACCAGGGAAGTGACAGGTGTTTACAGGGAGGGCACCAGCCTTAAGTAATCTCTGTTCAATCACAGGGTGAGTAACAAGGACTTAAATAGAAACTGCTTGAGTTGCAATTCAGTTCTTCTTCCACTCAGTTGATTGGCAAAGAGTTATAGCTGGTTTTTTTTTTTTTTTTTTTTTTTTTAATGAAGAAATGGATGTTTACACTACCCAGATAAGCATGTTCCAAATTCTCTGGTGGCTCACCCGCTGGCACCAGATTAAATCAGCATTCTTTTGCCTGGTATAGTACATTCCCCATGTAGTAGCTACTTTGTCCATGACAGCATGCTCACTTTTCTTGGCTCTTTACCCTCTCTCTAATCGTGTGTAATATTTAGGGGTTGTTGATAATCTACAGGTGCTGCCCCTGGCCTGAGGATGTGGCAAACCTCAGCTCAAAGGCTCAGTACGACTTTTCTCTTTCAGACCCATTCTCCTTTGCTCCCTCTATCTCTGTACATGATTTCCAGCTTTAGTAGTATTCAGCTATAGCTGTGTGACAAAGTAATTACCTGCTTAAAGCCACCATGATTTCAGAGTCAGAAGTCTGGAAAGATAAGGTCTCTTTGGGGCCAGAGTCAGGTGTCATCCAAAGGCTTCCTGAGCTGGCCATTCATGAAGGCTCATTCACACGGCTGGCAGGTTATGTTGGCTATTGAGTGACAGCTGAACTGGGCTGTCAAGTGAAGTGTGCACTCATGGCCTGTCTGGCACCGTGGTCTTGACATAATCATACGTCTTTTACAGAGTCGGACTTCCTGTAGAGCTTGGGTCCCCAAGGAACTGGACAGAAGGCATGGCTTTGCTGGCCTCACCTTGGAAGTCACAAAGACTCACTTTCATCGTATTCCACTGGTCACAAGGGAGTCATGAGACCAGCCTAGATCAAGAGTGAGAATCAGACTCAGCCTCTGGACAGGAGAAGAGTCAAGTTCACCTTGTAGAAGAGCATGTGTGACAGAAGACATTGTTGCAGCCTCTTTTAAAAATATAACCTGTGACAGTGACATGGTACTTTTGCTAGGAACTACTTCATAGATCACGTTGAATGACCATAAATGAAGCTGGTCTCTACCCTTGGTACTCAGAACAATCACAGCAGTTCCAGAAGGCATTTGGGCATCATTTCTCAATGTTGCTCTTTTCAGTAGCCCCCGGAAACTTGTTAAAAAGAGAGATTTCAGGGACCCCATCCAAATGGAGTCTCTGAGGGTAGCAACAAATGTGTGTATTTTAAGCAAGCCCCTGCTCCAAGACACTGCTATCAAGAACTGTTCAGGAAAGTTGAAGAAAAGGATCTATAGGGGATTATATTAGTTATCCTGCATAAAAGAGTGCCTCCAGAACTCAGTGATCAAAAACAACAATATTTATTATCTTGCTGTGCCTATGGGGCAGGATTCAGGGCATGGCTGTTGGGGTGTCTCTGATGCAGGGTCTCACACAGGCTGCAGTCACTGCAAGTCTCACTTTAGGAAGGATCAGCACCCGAGATTACTCATGTGGATGCTGGGATGTCTAGCAAGCAAGTTGTGAAGACTGAGAGGGAGAGCAAGATGTAAGTCACTGTGTTTTTACAAGCTAATCTCAGAAGACATCCCAATTTGCCACATTCTATTTGTTAGAAGCAAACCACAGGTTCTGCCCACACTCAAATGGAAAAATATTGAGAAGTGTGAATACAAGATAGTGAGAGTTATTGGATCACCCTAGTGTCTTCCCCAATGGCTCAGTGGGTGATGAATCCATCTGCAAAGCAGAAGAGACACAGGAGATGCAGGTTTGATCTCCTGGAGAAGGAAATGGTAGCCCACTCCAGTATTCTTGCCGAATAAGTCCCATGGACAGAGGAGCCTGGCAGGCTACAGTCCAGGGGGATCATAAAGAGTCAGACACGATTGAGTGACTGAGCAGGCAGAGACTGTCTGTAACAGGTTGCAGACGTGGGGATTGAAAGCAGACCATCAGGGAGTTGTTCAAAGGAGACTAGAGGGATGAGCCAAGCACTTGATCAGATCTGATAACAAAGCACTAAGGACCATAGCTACTGCCCCATCCCAGAGCTTTCCACAGCTTCAAGTTACAGAGCTGTCTTGACTGTGTTTTTGAGAAGAGGAGAGAACTTCAATAGGCTGAGAGAAGAAAAAGGAGAAGTCTCATGCATTTTATGAGGTCTGCATTCCATTCATTCTTCTCTTCCTCCAGGAGACACTCCTATAAATGGAGAGAACTCTTAGTTGCTCAGCTGTATCTGACTCTTTGTAACCCCATGGGCTGTAGCCCGCCAGTCTCCTCTGTCCATGGGATTCTCCAGGCAAAAATACTGGAGTGGGTAACCATTCCCTTCTCCAGGGAACCTTCCCAACCCAGGGATCAAAACCAAGTCTCCTGCATTGCAATCAGATTCTTTTTGTTTGTTTGTTTTTTAATTTTATTTTGCTTAACTTTACAATATTGTATTGCTTTTGCCATTCATCAAAATGAATCCACCACAAGTATACATGTGTTCCCCATCCTGAACCCTCCTCCCTCCTCCCTCCCCATACCATCCCTCTGGGTCATCCCAGTGCGCCAGTCCCAGGCATCCGTTATCAGGCATCGTACCTGGACTGGCAACTCATTTCAGAAATGATATTATACATATTTCAATGCTATTCTCCCAAATCTTCCCACCCTCTCCCTCTCCCAGAGTCTATAAGACTGTTCTATACATCAGTGTCTCTTTTGCTGTCTCGTAAACAGGGTTATTGTTACCATCTTTCTAAATTCCATATATATGCGTTAGTATACTGTATTTGTGTTTTTCTTTCTGGCAGTCAGATTCTTTACCATCTGAGCCAACAGGGAAGCCCTGTGTTCCAGATCATGAGTGGGAAGATTGTTAAAACAGAAACATGACTATTTATAAATAGGACCCAGTAGCTCCTTTGCCAGGTGAAGCCCATTGTATACTAAAATTTGTGGTCCAATTACCCCATCCTTCACATTCTAAAATAGATCCCATGAGGGATTTGCTGTTATAAGGTAGGATAGTAAAGTGCAGTCAATCACAAATTTAACCCAATCTCCTACCCTAGAACTATGAACAACAAATGGCTTGAGAAAGAGATGAGAGTCAGAGAGGGATAGAGAGCAAAGAGAAATGTCTGTTTCCAACCTTCCCAGCCTTGATTTGTAGAGTTTAATACAGTTCTCCATTTTTTTCTCAATATTTTTCCTCAACATCATGAAAAATTTTATAATCCCCAATTGGCATGCCATGTATTCAAACTTTCTACAGAAGAAGATGGAAAAAAGCAGAGGGAAAGTAAAATGCATGTCCCCCCTCACAAAAAAAAAAAAAAAAAAAGCCCAAATAATCTAATCTGGAAGAAAAGACAAACCGAAGACAGGTTGTCATGAATGTTCTGGACCGCACTGACACACTTAGTTCCCAACAAAAATTCAGAGAACAAGGGCACACACCTCGCACCAGGATTATGCCAAACACTGAGGGGAACAAAAATTGCACAACGTTAACCTTTGCCCACAGTGCTAAAACTCCTATTGACCTGTCCCACAGAGCACTGACCAGGGGCAGAGTCTGACTGCTGACTGCCACTCACCTCCTTCTTGAGCTCATCCAAGAGAAGAAACTGCTCCATGACTGAACAAACCTTTGCAGACAGAAGAACCGGAAGCCACAGATCATGGAGGTGCTTCAAACAAATCCTTCTCAAGCTTGAGTCCCTTGGTCCTCCATCCTGTATACCTTGACCTCAGAAAGAATCAGTGAGGAAATGTAGGGCAAAACAAAGACCTCACTGACCTTCTTAAACTTCCCAATCTTTAAGAATGACCATATTTCATCAAAGGAAGAGCAGACCTCTTCCCTCAATCCACAGTCCCCACTTCGTTCCCATCTTTCTTAAAGATCTAGAAGAGATTGCAAGCTTCTCAAATGTTCTCAATTAATATTCAGTATTAGGATCATTCAGAACCCCAGATGTGTTCTTAGGATGTGCCTTTCTCTCTGCACACAGGTCATCCAGAATGGACACACCTGCCCAGTGTTTTCCCTCAAGGTCCAAGATACTCACCCCAGGTTGGGAGCAGCCTCGGTGGCAGGTTTATGAGGAACAGAGGAAAACTGCTGGGTGGCCCAGCTTCCTGAGCTTCCTTCAAGGACAGGCAAGGTCCTGACTCCCCAGCCCTTCTGCTGCTGTCCTCTGCCCTCTGAATCCAGGCCACCTGCTTTCGTAAGAGCCTGGAGGGATCTTTCCACATGTCGGCCTATTTAGTGATAAATTATACTCAATTTCCATTTGTTATTTTCATCATAGTACTTGAGTTCCTCCAAAATAAGACACTGAAGGTCACTTCAGCTTGAAGCTGATGGAAAATCATTTCCAAACACACATCATCCTTTATCCAACAAGTCACAACCAAGATTCAGGAATAAAAGTTCCTTCTTTGGTGAGAATGGGTCAATTGACATGTGCTGCTTGTCTCACGGATGGTGTCAATTTATGCTGGAGATACCTTTGGGTTGGTTAGGATGAACACTGTTTCACAAAAGAGCAAACAGTGTGTGGTTTCTAGTGCCCAGAGATAGAGAAATGCCTATTTTTCTTCAACTCCATATTCTGATACACATGTGCTTTGCGAAGAACTGTTGTTGCCCATGATATTGGTCCCCAAGAGTAAGATTTTAGGAAACAGGACAGTTTTCCACACATCTTAGGGACCTGTCCCATCTGTTTCATCTCCTGTATAGAATGGAGACATCTTAAAGTGCCTCCACAGCTCCAAAGACAAGTAAAAGGAAGAAACATGAACTGGGAGTATAAGACTCTGTATAAACTACAGTAAGCATATCTGTGGACACCTTGCTATTTGTGTTACTATGAGGATCAAATGAGGTGACTGGGCAAACTTGCCAGGGAATGATAAAGCACCACACAAACGCAAGCTAATGTGGAAACTGCCTGGGTTTCGAAAGCGCTGGGCTCAGTCCTAGTTCTGTCTCATTATGTGATCTTGAGCAAGTGAAGTACATTCTTCAGTTTTCTCAGAGCATGGTTCTCCTAGTCACAAGATACCCACCACCCTGGTCTTGCTGGGCTCTCAAAGCATCTCGATCTTGGCTTTGGCACTTGACTCTGATCCGCCGTCCATGTCCCAGCTGTAGATTTCATGCGAATATGTGTTGCCATCTCTGGGCACCAGCACTGATAATGAAATATACTGGATGCTTGGGGCTGGTGCACTGGGACGACTCAGAGGGATGGTACAGGGAGGTAGGCGGGAGGAGGGTTCAGGATGGGGAACACGTGTATACCTGTGGCGGATTCATGTTGATATATGGCAAAACCAATACAATATTGTAAAGTTAAAAAATAAAAAATAAATAAATAAAAGTCAGAAAGTAAATGAAAAAAAAAAAAAAAAAAAGAAATACTGCTCCAGCCCCAGTGTCCTTGACTATCTTCACAAGGCCACAAAATGAAGTGACATAGGAGAAAGTGTCTGTTTAAAGAGCCACTGCTACTGATCGGATCAGGTCCTTGTGGTAGATGCTGAGCGTCATCTAATGCACATTTCACTTGAACCTACTAGATCTCTTGCCTCTACAACTAATTTTTTTTTTTTTTTTTTTTTGCTTTCTTGGGCAGCTGCCAACTCTGAAAACACGTGGCTCTCTGCTAGATGTGATGAAAGACAGTCCACTTGTTTCAGTGAGAGATGAGGGTGAAACATCAGCTCCCACTAGATTCCAACCAGTGCAACCGGCACCTAAAGAATGAAGACTTCTCAATCCAGTGGGATCCAATGGGTCATCGTGGCCAAAAGGACAGCTGGGACTAGGGCATTCTCAGAGCAGACTGTGGACACAAGAGGGCCAGCAGGGAATGGCTCCTTGATATGCAAGCTGACAAAGATCCATAGCTTCAAAGCTATGGTTTTTCCAGTAGTCATATAGGGAGGGAGGAGTTGGACCATAAAGAAGGCTGAGCATGGAAGAACTGATGCTTTCAAACTATGGTTCTGGAGAAGACTCTTGAGGGTCCCTTGGACTGCAAGGAGATCAAGCCAGTCAATCCAAAAGGAAATCAACCATGAATATTCATTGGAAGGACTGATGCTAAAGCTGAAGCTCCAATACTTTGGCCACATGATATGAAGGCTGATTCATTGGAAAAGATCCTGATACTGAGAAAGATAGAAGGCAGGAAGAGAAGAGGACAACAGAGGACAAGATGGTTAGATGGCATCACCAACTCAATGGACATGAGTTTGAGCAAGCTCCGGAAGATGGTGAAAGACAGGGAAGCCTGGCATGCTGCAGTCCATGGGGTTGCAAGCAGGACACAACTGAGCGACTGAACAACAACAAAGTCAGAGCTCAGGGTTGTGGGCTCTAAAACCCTGACTATGGTGACTTGGTGATGTGACTGTAGATCTGGGGTTTGGAAGATGTTGTTCAGTCACTAAGTCGTAGCTGACTATTTGCAACCCCATGGACTAGAACATGACAGGCTTCCCTGTCGTTCACTATCTCCCATTGTATGCTAAGTTGCTTCAGTCCTGTTCGACTCTTTGTGACTCTATGGACTGGTAGCCCACCAGGCACCTCTGTCCATGGTATTCTCCAGGCAAGAATACTGGAGTGGGTTGTCATGTCCTTCTCCAGGGTACCTTCCCGACCTAGAGATCGAACCTGCATCTCTTACGTCTCTTGCATTGGCAGGAGAATTCTTTACCACTAGCGCCACCTGGAAAGCGCCACTATTTCCCAGAGTTTGGTCAAATTGATGTCCATTGAGTCGGTAATGCTATCTAACCATCTAATTCTATACCACCGAAGACATTCCTGCACTATCTCACAGAGATATGCCTCCTTGTATTAGCATCACTCTACCTCTCTCCCTTTCTCTCTCTTCAAATGCTACCTGTTTCTTGTATACTTAGAGCATCAGGGTTCCCCACAATGTGGACAGTCCCTGGAGCAAAGGATCGGGGATGTCCAAACTTAGCACTGAAACAGCCCAGTGGCAGGGGGATGGAATGGGGGGTGTAATGCAGCAACTAATGCAGAGCTAAGCAGGGGGGTACAAGCCCTCCCCAGAGGGTGTGGGGTTACCATGTTTACATTTGACTCAGTGCTTCTCTGTGGAACCAGGTCACATGGAGAAGAGTGCACTGAACACTGAGTAGAGGGAGTGGATAATTGCATTTCCTTGGATTTCTCAAGGTCTCATCCATCTGCTTTCTCCTGAGGGTGATTTATGCTGCATTTCTGTGTGTAAACTGGAGTTCTGAGATTGGAGGAGTTCTCTGTCACTAGCCACCGGTGTGTCTCACAACATCTTCCCCCGTCCACAGAGAAGAGTCTGCAGGTAACAACTCCCAATCCCAGTCAGTTCACTGTGCAATAAGAATGTGACTTATTCATTCTGATTTTACAGAAAACGTTCCAGAGTCATTTCCCCCTATTGTCATAAACTTTTAGAAATATTTCTCCACACTTGGCTAATAGTACAAAAAGTGAGCTTCAATCTCAGACAAGAAGATGTTCTAAGTGCCAAAGTCTTTTTAAGTTTGGACAGCAATAAACAAACGTGTTAAGTCAATTCAGTCGTGTCCGACTCTGTGCAACCCTAAGAACTGTAGCCCACCAGGCTCCTCTGTTCATGGGATTCTCCAGGCAAGAATACTAGAGTGGGTTGTCATGCCCTCCTCCAGGGAATCTTCCTGACCCAGGGATCAAACCCGCATCTCTTAAGTCTACTGCATTGGTAGGTGGGTTCTTTACCATCAGCGTCACCTGGGAAGCCCAAATAAACACAAATAAGTAAATAAATAAAGTAACTAGTACTATGAGTTGCAATAAGAGCAAATTGCATCTCAGCCAGCATGAGCTCAGGCACTTATGGTCAGTGACCCAAGTTCTTAGTCAAACAGAAACACTTTGTACGAGCATGTGCTCAGGCCAGCTCCGTCCACTCACTCTTTCTGAGGGCAATTCAGTCAAAGAGCAAACCCTGGGGCTCTGGGTGCTGCTTCACTAGAAACATGCCTTGGCTCGAAACCAATGAATGTGCTCGTCAAAGCTCTACAAAGCCTGAAAAAGGAAAGAACTGTCTTTTCTCTGGGGCCCAACTTCCTTTCCCTCTCCAAAGTCCCTGTGTTCCCCTTCTGATCACCAGCAAACTACCCCATACCCTGAGGCACTTCTTTCTTCTGTGAACTGTCCTCCTCCCTTTCTTAAAGTGGCTGTTTCCTGAGAACACCACTCCCCGCAGTCCCCTAGATGTCAGTGCACGTTCTCTTCTTTCCCACACTCATCCCATCTGACTCCAGGCTTACCATGAAGGCTGACTCTGAAATGTGCCTACTGGTAGGATAAATAAATATTCTGCATTATTGACTACAGCTCTTTATAGTATAGTGGATGGTTGTATGGAGCAATGATGACAAAGCTACTCACCACTGCCCTTAACCCATGTCTGTTTAGAGAGAGAACACTTGTTCCTGGTCAGTCTGTCCATCACGATTCCATGAACCAAAACAAAGGTAGGGCAGGTGATGACGGGAATCGCTGGCACATGAGCAGCATATGCAGGACAGTCTGTGAGCCCAGCCCCCACCTCATCACAGGGTCAGTAATGCTGCTGCCCTGGCTACCTCCTGTTTCCAAAACAGAAACCTGCACACAGGCTCCTCATGATGCCGTGATCTGTTGCCCTCTAACTTTTGTACTCTGACCTCCAATTGCCTTTTGTGTGCAATCACAAGATCAAACTGTCTGAAAAGATACTTTCCCTGTCTTTGCCCTTGGTGCATGCCTTCATGGTTTTGCACAGAATTCCTCTTCCCACTCTCCCTGTTGACTGTTTTATCTTCTCTTGTCTGAGAAACACAGATTGACTCCCACTGCCTTGTTATGTGTCTCCAGGTAGAGGACTGAGTTCGTCTTTTCAGGCATCGGAGTCCCATCCACCTGTGATAGGAGCATCTATGAAATTTTCCCTCTCCTTAAGACCAGAGTGTCTGTTATCTGGGCCATGCTCTGCTAAGTCACTTCAATTGTGTCCAACCCTTTGCAACCCTAGGGACTATAGCCCACCAGGCTTCTCTGTCCATGGGATTCTCCAGGCAAGAATACTGGAGTGAGTTGCTGTGCCCTCCTCCAGGGGATCTTCCTGACCCAGGGATCCAACTGTGTCTTACGTCTCCTGCATTGGCAAGCGGGTTCTTTCCCACTAGGGCCACCTGGGAAGCCCTGCATACTATCTAGTAGGCACCTAATGGATAAGTAATTGGACAAGATACTGAATGCATTAATAAACCAGTCTTTTCAGTTGTGGAAGAAACAGACACAAAATAATTAGGCCACGTTCTGGTATTAACTTCCTGGGAGGCTTCTGCCCCAGGTGCACTCATTATGGAAGGGGACAGTTCTGGGATGTCTTGCAAGACTTTATCAGTACTTCCCAGGGGAAAAGTACAGTATTGGAGACATAATAGTGGATGACAGCAGGTCTGGTCAGGGGGTCATGGGGATTATTGTTTAGGAGGAAAGACTGGCATTAATAAGAAACATTAGATCAAGGAGCAGTAAAAGTGCCAGAAGGAAGGAAGCGATAGCATATACCAGTTAACAGGCAGTGAGGAGAGAAGCTGAACTAGAGAGACATTGACTGGGATGAAGAGAGGAGGAAAAGGAGATGACAAGGAGAGATCTAGGTTTCTATTTGCATACTTGCTGTGTAGAGACACCACTCACTGCAGGACAGAAGGTGGAAGGATAAGAGAAAGACTGTCAGTTGACACCAGCTGCCCATAACCCTAGAGGACTACCCTGATAGCTCAGTTGGTAAAGAATCTGCTTGCAATGCTGGAGATCCTGGTTCAATTCCTGGGTCAGATAGATCCGCTGGAGAAGGGATAGGCTACCTATTCCAGTATTCTGGCTTCCCTTACTCCAGCATTCTTGGGCTTCCCTTGTGGCTCATCTGGTAAAGAATCTGCCCACAATGCGGGAGACCTGGGTTTGATCCCTGGGTTGGGAAGATCCCCTGGAGAAGGGAAAGGCTACCTACTCCAGTATACTGGCCTGGAGAATTCCATGAACAGGGGAACTTGGCAGGCTACAGCCCATGGGGTCCCAAAGAGTTGGACATGACTGAGTGATGACTTTCACTTTCACTTTGCCCCTAACCCTGTGCACTTGGATCTAATTGGGAGAAATCTCTCAGCAAACAGTTAATTTTGGCACAGTGCACTTATCACATCTTGGAGAAAAATTCACCTGTGTGAAAGTTGTACCTGGCATTCTAGCTGTGCTCCCTGTGATCTTTACTGTGCATGTTTATATTATAGTTTCCTACCATAATATGTCGGGGCTGACCTATGTAACAAATAGAATATTTGAAGAAGTGGTGGTATGTGAGTGATGGTGAGTATTAGACTTCTGAGTCTAGATTATAAAAGACATTGCAACTTCTGCTTGACCTCTTGGATTAATTGCTCTGGGGAAGCTAGGTATCGTATCTACTAAATAGCTGAAATTCAAAAAAACTGAATCTATGACATGCTGGTAGGGATGTTGTGCCACAAGAGCTTTTATCCATGGGCTGGTGGAAGATAACCATAGAAATATGGTATTACTGGGTAGGATTTTATTCATTAATATTGAGATATCATTTCCATGGAGCAAGATGGACAACACTTAAGAGTACAGTTCCAGAAGCTTTTAATTCTAATTAGGTCCCATTTGTTTATTTTTGCTTTTATTTCCAATATTTCTGGAGGTGGGTCAGAAGACCCTGCTATGATTTATGTGGGAGAGTGTTTTGCCTATGTTCTCCTCTATGAGTTTTATAGTTTCTGGTCTTATGTTTAGATCTTTAATTCATTTTGAATTTATTTTTGTTGGCACCCCACCCCAGTACTTTTGCCTGGAAAATCCCATGGACGGAGGAGCCTGGTAGGCTCCAGTCCATGGGGTCGCTGAAAGTTGGACACAACTGAGCGACTTCACTTTCACTTTTCACTTTCATGCATTGGAGAAGGAAATGGCAACCCACTCCAGTATTCTTGCCTGGAGAATCCCAGGGACGGGGGAGCCTGGTGGGCTGCCGTCTATGGAGTCGCACAGAGTCGGACACGACTGAAGCGACTTAGCAGCAGCAGCAGCATGGTGTTAGAAGGTGTTCTAGTTTCATTCTTTTACAAGTGGTTGACCAGTTTCCCCAGAACCATTTGTTAAAAAGATTGTATTTTCTCCATTGTATATTCTTGCCTCCCTTGTCAAAGACAAGGTATCCATAGGTGCATAGATTTATCTCTGGGCTTTCTGTTTTGTTCCACTGATCTATATTTCTGTCTTTGTACCAGTACCATACTGTCTTGATGACTGTGGCTTTATAGTAGAGCCTAAAGTCAAGCAGGTTGATTTTTCCAGTTCCATTCTACTTTCTCAAGATTGCTTTGGCTATTTGAGGTTTTTTGTATTTCCATACAAATTATGAAATTATTTGTTCTAGCTCTGTGAAGAATACTGTTGATAGCTTGATAGGGATTGCATTGAATCTATAGATTACTTTGGGTAGTATACTCATTTTCACTATATTGATTCTTCCGATCCATGAATACAGTATATTTCTCCATCTATTAGTGTCCTCTTTGATTTCTTTATATTTCTTTCTATATATAGGTCTTTTGTTTCTTTAGGTAGATATATTCCTAAGTATTTTATTCTTTTCATTGCAGTGGTGAATGGAATTGTTTCCTTAATTTCTTTTTCTATTTTATCATTATTAGTGTATAGGAATGCAAGGGATTTCTGTGTGTTGATTTTGTATCCTGCAACTTTACTAAAAGCTTCTGCACAACAAAGGAAACTATAAGCAAGATGAAAAGACAGCCTTCAGAATGGGAGAAAATAATAGCAAATGAAGCAACGGATAAAGAATTAATCTCAAAAATTTACAAGCAACTCCTGCAGCTCAATTCCAGAAAAATAAAAGACCCAATCAAAAAAATGGGCCAAAGAACCAAACAGACATTTCTCCAAAGAAGACATACAGATAGCTAACAAACACATGAAAAAATGCTCAACATCATTTATTATCAAAGAAATGCAAATCAAAACCACAATGAGGTACCGTTTCATGCCAGTCAGAATGGCTGCTATTCAAAAGTCTATAAGCAATAAATGCTGGAGAGGGTGTGGAGAAAAGGGAACCCTCTTACACTGTTGGTGGGAATGCAAACTAGTACAGCCACTATGAAGAACAGTGCGGAGATTCCTTAAAAAACTGGAAATAGAACTGCCATATGACCCAGAAACCCCACTTCTGGGCATACACACCTAGGAAACTAGAATTGAAAGAGATACGTGTGCCTTGATGTTCATCACAGCACTGTTTATAATAGCCAGGACATGGAAGCAACCTAGATGTCCATCAGCAGATGAATGGATAAGAAAGCTGTAGTACAAATACACAATGGAGTATTACTCAGCCATTAAAAAGAATACATTTGAATCAGTTCTAAGGAGGTGGATGAAACTGAAGCCTATTCGGACTTAAATTGAAGATAGTAGGGAAAACCACTAGACCGTTCAGGTATGACCTAAATCAAATCCCTTATGATTATACAGTGGAAGTGAGAAATAGATTTAAGGGCCTAGATCTGATAGATAGAGTGCCTGATAAACTATGGAAAGAGGTTCGTGACATTGTACAGGAGACAGGGATCAAGACCATCCCCATGGAAATGAAATGCAAAAAAGCAAAATGGCTGTCTGGAGAGGCCTGACAAATAGCTGTGAAAAGAAGAGAAGCGAAAAGCAAAGGAGAAAAGGAAAGATATAAACATCTAAATGCAGAGTTCCAAAGAATAGCAAGAAGAGATAAGAAAGCCTTCTTCAGCGATCAATGCAAAGAAATAGAGGAAAACAACAGAATGGGAAAGACTAGGGATCTCTTCAAGAAAATCAGAGATACCAAAGGAATATTTCATGCAAAGATGGGCTCGATAAAGGACAGAAATGGTGTGGACCTAACAGAAGCAGAAGATATTAAGAAGAGGTGGCAAGAATACACAGAAGAACTGTACAAAAAAGATCTTCATGACCCAGATAATCATTATGGTGTGATCACTGACCTAGAGCCAGACATCCTGGAATGTTAAGTCAAGTGGGCCTTAGAAAGCATCACTACGAACAAAGCTAGTGGAGGTGATAGAATCCCAGTGGAGCTATTCCAAATCCTGAAAGATGATGCTGTGAAAGTGCTGTACTCAATATGCCAGCAAACTTGGAAAACTCAGCAGTGGCCACAGGATTGGAAAATGTCAGTTTTCATTCCAATCCCAAAGAAAGACAATGCCAAAGAATGCTCAAACTACCTCACAATTGCACTCATCTCACACACTAGTAAAGTAATGCTCAAAATTCTCCAAGCCAGGCTTCAGCAATATGTGAACTGTGAACTTCCTGATGTTCAAGCTGGTTTTAGAAAAGGCAGAGGAACCAGAGATCAAATTGCCAATATCCGCTGAATCATGGAAAAAGCAAGAGAGTTCCAGAAAAACATCTATTTCTGCTTTATTGACTATGCCAAAGTCTTTGACTGTGTAGATCACAATCAACTGTGGAAAATTTGGAAAGAGATGAGAATACAGAGCACCTGACCTGCCTCTTGAGAAATTTGTATGCAGGTCAGGAAGCAACAGTTAGAACTGGACATGGAACAACAGACTGGTTCCAAATAGGAAAATAGGAAAAGGAATACGTCAAGGCTGGATATTGTCACCATGTTTATTTAACTTATATGCAGAGTACATCATGAGAAACGCTGGACTGGAAGAAACAGAAGTTGGAATAAAGATTGCCGGGAGAAATATCAATAATCTCAGATATGCAGATGACACCACCCTTATGGCAGAAAGTGAAGAGGAACTCAAAAGCCTCTTGATGAAAGTGAAAGTGGAGAGTGAAAAGGTTGGCTTAAAGCTCAACATTCAGAAAGCGAAGATCATGGCATCTGGTCCCATCACTACATAGGAAATAGATGGAGAAACAGTGGAAACAGTGTCAGACTTTATTTTTCTGGGCTCCAAAATCACTGCAGATGGTGACTGCAGCCATGAAATTAAAAGACGCTTACTCCTTGGAAGGAAAGTTATGACCAACCTAGATAGCATATTCAAAAGCAGAGACATTACTTTGCCAACAAAGGTCCATCTAGTCAAGGCTATGGTCTTTCCTGTGGTCATGTATGGATGTGAGAGCTGGACTGTGAAGAAGGCTGAGCGCTGAAGAATTGATGCTTTTGAATTGTGGTGTTGGAGAAGACTCTTGAGAGTCCCTTGAACTGCAAGGAGATCCAACCAGTCCATTCTGAAGGAGATCAGCCCTGGGTTTTCTTTGGAAGGAATGATGCTGAAGCTGAAACTCCAGTATTTTGGCCACTTCATGCGAAGAGTTGACTCATTGGAGAAGACTCTGATGCTGGGAGGGATTGGGGGCAGGAGGAGAAGGGGACGACAGAGGATGAGATGGCTGGATGGCATCACTGACTCAATGGATGTGAGTCTGAGTGACCTCCGGGAGTTGGTGATGGACAGGGAGGCCTGGCGTGCTGCAATTCATGGGGTCGAGAGGAGTCGGACACGACTGACCGACTGTTCTGATCTGATACAGAGTGAAGTAAGCCAGAAAGAAAAACACCAATACAGTATACTAATGCATATATATGGAATTTAGAAAGATGGTAACGATAACTCTATATGTGAGACAGCAAAAGAGACACAGATGTATAGAACAGTCTTTTGGACTCTGTGGGAGAGGGAGAGGGTGGGATGATTTGGGAGAATGGCATTGAAACATGTATATTATCATACGTGAAACGAATTGCCAGTCCAGGTTAGATGCATGAATCTGGATGTTCGGAGCTGGTGCACTGGGATGACCCAGAGGGATGGTATGGGGAGGGAGGTGGGAGGGGGTTCAGGATGAGAAACACATGTACACCTGTGGTGGATTCATGTCAATGTATAGCAAAACCAATACAACATTGTAAAGTAATTAGCTTCCAATTAAAATAAATAAATTTATATTTTTAAAAAAAGAGTACAGTTCCATAAATTTTGACAACTGTATACACCCTTGTAAGTACCAGATTAACATTTGTTGCCCAGCTCAACGTTTCTTTTCCCTAGGAAGTTCTCATGGCTCTGCCCATTCGACACACACCCCATCCCCTCTCCAGCAGTAACCATCACTCTGAGCTGTCCATCAATTAATTTACGTATTCTGAACCTTCACACAATGGGCTTATATAGGGCACTCTCTTTTTTGTTTGGCCTCCTTCATTTAGAGATTCATCTTGTTTCTATTGCATGTATCAGTAGCTTATTTTTTTTTTATCAAGAATCTCTTTTATTGATTATCAGAAACATTACAAACATCTAATATGAACAAATTGTAACATGACAGTATTTAGTTTGAACAATTAATACATTTCAGATATAATATTGTACATATTTCAATGTTATTCTCCCCAATCATCCCACCCTCTCCCAGTCCCAGAGTCCAAAAGTCTGGTCTATACATCAGTGTCTCTTTTGCTGTCTCGTAAATAGGGTTATTTTTACCATCTTTCTAAATTCCATATATATGCGTTAGTATACTGTGTTTGTGTTTTTGTTTCTGGCTTACTTCACTCTGGGCATATACACTGAGAAAACCAGAATTGAAAGAGACACGTGTACCCCAATGTTTATAGCAGCACTGTTTGCAATAGCCAGAACGTGGAAGCAACCTAGATGTCCATCCACAGATGAATGGATAAGCAAGCTGTGGTACATATACACAATGGAGTATTACTCAGCCATTAAAAAGAATACATTTGAATCAGTTCTAAGGAGGTGGATGGAACTGGAGCCTATTATACAGAGTGAAGTAAGTCAGTAGCTTATTCTTTTTCTTTTTAACTTTGTGTTGTGTTCCATGCAGTGAATTGGTTTATCTGTTCTGTTAATGGATGAGTTCTTTTCAGTTTTTAATGAATAAAACTCTGTGAATATTTTGAACAAGTTTTCCTGAAAATATGTATTCTTTTCTTCTAAGAATACACCTTGGAGTCGGTTGCTGGTTGCCAGGATATACACATGCTGAATTTTGCTGGAAACTGCCAGAGTTTTCCAAAGTGGATCTAGTATGTTCAGATTCCCCATGTGAGAGATCTGTTTTCCACTCTCACCAGCACTTGGTACCAAAGACTGCTTGCTTTATTCTAGCTGCACCAGTAGGCCTGTAATGGGAACCACTAGGGTTGGATGGAGGAGCCTGGTAGGCTCCAGTCCATGGGGTCGCTAACAGTCGGATACGACTGAGCGACTTCACTTTCACTTTTCACTTTCATGCATTGGAGAAAGAAATGGCAACCCACTCCAGTGTTCTTGCCTGGAGAATCCCAGGGACAGAGGAGCCTAGTGGGCTACCATATATGGGATCGCACAGAGTCGGACACGACTGAAGTGACTTAGCAGCAGCAGCAGGGCTTCATTTGTCTTTCCCTGATGAATAAAAATGATGAACACCTGTTCTTATGTTTGTTGTCCATTTGGATAAATGACTACGTCTGTTTTTTGTCCATTTTATAATTGGATTTTTGTCTTTTGTTTGTGGAAATGTGAAAGTGTCTTGTCTGTTCTGGCTGTGACCCCTTGTCAAATACATGGCATAGTGGATTGAACCTCCTTTGGGGAGCAGCCACAGAAGGGTGGAGGTGGGTGAACTTTACCTCCCTCCAAGGCATGAGTGTGGTCCTAAAGCTGCAAGGAGAAAAAGGACATTGCCCCTCTCTTGTCTCACTTGCCCCCATTTTCATCTGCTCTATCTCTGATCATCCTGGCACAGGCCTGGTACGGGGACAAGCTACTTGTGGGGAGCCTGTGTGAGGCTGGGGTCTCTACTTTGTCCCAGATGGCCAGCTTCACCCATTGTCCTGATTGCAAGTGGAGTCAAAACAGGTTTATTCCCCAAAGCAGTCTTAGTCCTTCTCCAAAGCAGATTTTAAGCAATCATATTGATCACTGATGATGGTGGTGGTGATTTAGTCACTCAGTTGTGTCTGACTCTTGCAACCTCATGGACTGTAGCCTACCAGGCTCCTCTGTCACGGGATTTCCCAGGCAAGAAAACTGGAGTGTGTAGCCATTTCCTTCTTCAGGGTATCTTCCCCACCCAGGAATCTAAGCTGGGTCTCCTGCATTGCAGGTGGATTCTTCACTGAATGAGCCACCAGGGAAGTCCTGGGTACTTGGTGAGAAAACTGGCAGTTTATTCAGAAGAGCTATAGAGAAATGGCTCACATTCAGACTCCTTCTAGAAGTCCTTCGTCCCCAGAAAGGAGCAGGGGAGCCCAGCCTTTATCAGACTTAGCTTTTGAACATCTTCAGCACAGTGAAGAGTAGGGGCAAAGGACTTTGGGGCAGGGGATAAGCAGGCCCAGTCTCAAACATTAGTTCCCCAGGTCACCATCCATGGGGTCTGGGACCACCTATTTTCTCCAAGCCCTTGTTTTCTTCTCTATGTAAGGTAAGTCATAGCCATAGTGTTAGTCATTCAATCATGTCTGACTCTTTGTGACCCCATGGATTATAGTCCACCAAGCTCCTCTGTCCATGGGATTCTCCAGGCAAGAATACTGGAGTGGTTTGCCATTCCCTTCTCTAGGGCATCTTCCTGACCCAGAGATCAAATATGGGTCTTCTGCATTGCAGGCAGATTCTTTACCATCTAAGCCACCAGGGAAGCCCAGGGGAACAATAACTGTGCCTAGTGATGAAATCATTGTGTCACTTCCATGAAATTAACAAGGTCCTATGTGTATCAGGCATCTTGATATAGAAGAAGAAGGGCCATTCTGCTGCTTCTCCTGGTTCACGCAGGTGTGGTTTCTCTCCATCAGCTCTCAGCAGAGTTCTCATCTCAGCTGAGTGAAGGTGGTGCCAGCCTGAACCCATGGTCACTACAGCTGTAAATTCTCAAAACAACAGCAGCCTCCACACCCTGAGCCCTCTCCTCTGACCCTAGGACCACGTGGAACTCACTGCCCCTTACCCTGACCATAGACTTCTTGGAACTGACAGATTTTGAGCACTGCCTTTGCAGTGCTGGATAGAGTGGCAGACAGGACAGCTGCTATGATATGGTGGTTTATAATAAGCAATACATATCTTTGTCTTCATCTCTGTTTCTGATACAGAGCTTCTCATATTCTGGGATTTCCAAAATGATGAAAGCATAAAGGTGTCATTTGTTAAGTTAATGAAGTTGTATTTTGGATCTCAGTTAAGGAGTGTGAGGGTCACCAGAGGAACCTGATAAGAGCTGAAGATGAATATTCCCACCTGAGGTCTGGGACACAAATGAGTCCCTGGTCTGAAGTGGAGCAGGGAGATGGGTGTTCCTGGGAGGGGTGGACAGTGGTTGGAGGACCAGTCAGCAGGGCCAGACTTCAGAGTTTGGATTTTATACTAAGTGTGAAGTTGAGCAGGGGAGGGCTTGTAGAAAGGCGAGGCCTCCCAGGCTTCAGAGTGGACTTAGGAGGACTGGGAGGAGTCATTGCAGGGGTTAGGGGGTCAAGAGGAAGACATGGTGTTAGGGTGATTGATTGGGGTCCACAGCAATGATAGCCGCAACACCTCTATAGCAGCGACAACAAGGTTCACTTGCCGTCCACACCCTGTCTATTGCCATCAGCAGGGGTGCCACCCTGTATCCTCTGTTCTCTAGGGCATAGTTGACAGCAGCTAGAATCTGGAACATGCCCGGTCACCAGGCAGGGGGTCCGCTCTCTTATTCCCTGGACACTGGCCAGAGCCAATGGTCCCACCACCTGATGCACAGGAGGTCCCTGGGAGTGGAACCGAATTCGAGCAATCCAGGTGTCAGTGCTGAGGCTGGAAGTGGGGGGAGTTGAGGTCCCCAGTAAAGGCAGAGGGAGAGCATCTGCTGGGTCTGGAGTCAAGCGCTGGACTCTGGGACACAAATGCGAGTGTCCGGGAGGTTTGTGCTACCTTCCTAGACTGGCACTCGCAGATCCACACACAGGCAGAAAGCACTCAAATGTGGCAGGTGTGACTGCCATGTGACACACCACTGCATCCCAGGAACACCAGGCTGGTAAAGAACCCTCGCTTAGCAGGTCAGGCACTGGTCTTTGTGTGTGATCCCCATTCAAATGAGACTCCTTTAGCAAAAGCAGCCTTGCCCAGGACCATGGACCCCTGAGCAGGTTTCACCAGCTCCCTGGAGGTGCCTGCTGACACCTGCTGCCAACACTGTGCTCCTCCAGGGGGTTTCAAGCCACTTGAAGTGAACCGTGGTTTCCCTCCAAAGACACTGTTTTTAAATTATAGTCAAATGAAGTCATGACCCTTTCTAGCTGGAGACCCATCCCTTGCTTGATTCTCTGAGAACTTCTGTGGGCTAAATTTTCAGAAGAGGAGACTTGGCCCCAAATTCTATTGTTTCAGAAAAACTGTGACTTCTTTTGCCTGCTTGGAAATCAGCAACAAGCCCATTCGAACTTCTGATGTCCTCTGTGGTTCCCTGGACCTGCCTTCAGACAGCTCTCCTGTCTACACAGCTACAGCATGCAGAGTGAGCATTTCCAGGGGAGCCCCGCGGTCGTCCTTTGAAAAGCATTTCTGTTGAAGCTGTGTGTTGGGATGGAGGTAGCAGGTGGGGAGTGCAAAGCATGACTTGATGAATTTTCACAAAACTGGACACACCTTGTGAAGCCAGCATCAACTAAAAAACTCAACATTCAGAGCCCCCACCCCCACCCCCTGCCTGCTCCCCTGCAGGCACCAAGCCCAGAATAACAGCTCTCCTGACTTTGAACAGCATGGATCAGCTTTGCCTGTTTTGTAGTTTATATAAATAGACTCATACAGTATGTGCTCTTTCCTATCTGGCTTCCAAGAATTACCTTTCAATGCCATCTGTTGTCATTTCATTCTTAAAGCAACCCAAACCTTGATTCAGAGTGGCTGTGTGTAACAGTCTTGCTGTCCATGTACTCAGGCTCTGGGGGCACAACTTGCAACCGCATCCCCTGGGTTGCAGTCTATTGCTCTTCAGAGTAGTGTCCGGGGGTGACCCTCTTGCTCCCTTACAGGCAAATCGGGGCAGATTCTTGGAGCCAGCATGGCTTCACCATTGTTCCAAGACCCTAACCTGAGGTGAGACCTTAGAGCACTGTGGGAGCTGGAACCCAGAGAGGAAGAAGTGTGAATTTAAAAGGACCATGACCAGGACCCCAACAGCTCCCTAAACCCCAAGTTTAGAACAACCTGGAGCCACAAACTGATGAAGACTCACCTCTTTCACTCCCTCTTCCCAGCTCAATCCAGTTCCCTCCTGCACGGTCACCACACTCTTGCTCTGTCCCTTTTCCCTCCTGACCTCCTTCACCTCCCTCCACTCTCAGTGACCTCCCACTCTGGCCTAGCTGCCAGCAGCCCTACATACAGGCTACCCCCACTCCAGACCCGTCCATCTCTGGTCCCTTCTTCACAGTGTGCCCAGATATTTTCCTTTTTAGAATGAACATGTGTAAAATACGTAATTAAATTCACTAATTAAAGAGGGAACCAATAAGATGACAAATCTGATTCAAAGAGCATTTAAAGGACTGAGTTCTTAAGGAGTGTTAGTTGCTCAGTTGTGCCCCACTCTTTGGGATCCCATGGACTGTAGCTAACCAGGCTCCTCAGTCCATGGAATTCTCCAGGCAAGAATACTGGAGTGGGTTCCCTTCTCCAGGGGATCTAAGTTTTTAAGTTAGAGACAAATCGGGTAGATATACCACAGGGTAATAAAACAGAAACTATCTCTCCTACTAGGTGGAAATCATTTGAATCTCTACCAGCAATTATCTACAAGTTAACATGTATTTCACAGTTTGAGCTCTTCATTAATAAGAGCAAACAATAAAGTCAGACAATTGACTTATCTTCTAGAGAAGTGCTATCTGATGGTATGCAACATGCGTCAGGTGCGTAATTTAAGTTTTTCTAGTAGCCACATTGAAAATCAGAAACAAATAGATTAATTCTGAGAGTATATTTTATTTAATCTAATACGTTTAAGATACTGTCAGCGTGACACGTGGCATTAGACACATATCAAGGGCTCAACAGCCATGTGTTGATAGCACAGTTCTAGTGTGGATCACAGCAAACTGTGAAGAGATGGGAATACCACATCACATTATCTGGCTCCTGAGAAACCTGTATATGGTCAAGAAGTAACAGAATGTTACATGGAACAACTGGGTTACTCTCATGGTTCAAAATTGGGAAAGGAGTACAAAAAGTCTGTATATTGTTACCCTGTTTATTTAACTTATATGCAGAGAATATCATGTAAAATTCTGGGCTGGATGAAACACAGGCAGGAATCAAGATTGCTGGGAGAAATATCAACAGCCTCGGACAAGCAGATGATACCACTCTAATGGCATAAAGGGAAGAGGAACTAAAGAGCCTCTTGATGAAGGTTAAAAAGGAGAGTGAAAAAGCTAGCTTGAAACTCAACATTTAAAAACTAAGATCATGGCACCTGACCCCATAACTTCATGGCAAATAGAAAGGGAAAAGTGGAAGCATATATATTTTATTTTCTTGGGCTCCAAAATCACTTCAGACAGTGACTGCAGCTATGAAATTAAAAGATCCATGACAAACCTATACAGTGTATTTAAAAGCAGAGATATTACTTTGCTGACAAAGGTCCATATGGTTTTTCTAGTAGTCATGTAGGGACATGAGAGTTGGACCATAAAGAAGGCTGAGTATGGAAGAATTGATGTTTTCAAACTGTGGTGCTGGAGAAGACTCTTGAGAATCCCTTGGACTGCAAGGAGATCAAACCAGTCAATCCTAAAGGAAATCAACCCTGAATATTCATTGGAAGGACTGATGCTCAAGCTGAATCTCCAATACTTTGGCCACCTGATGCAAAGAGTCAACTCACTGGAAAAGACCCTGATGCTGGGAAAGACTGAAGGCAAAAGGAGAAGGGGGCAGCAGAGGATGAGATGGTTAGATAGCATCACTGACTCAGTAGACATGAATTTGAGCAAACTCTGGCAAAGCATGGGGGACAGAGGAGCCTGATGTGCTGTAGTCCATTAGGGTCACAAAGAGTCAGATACAACTTAGAGACTGGACAATAACAACAAAAGAGAAATAATCTTCTTTTAGGTCTATTAAACAAAGCTTCAGCATGACACTGGAGGAAAATACAGTCATGCTCTTGACCTTATCTAAATTTTGGATAATTTTTCCTAACATACCTACTTAGGTCCGTGTGATCTGCTTGGCCAAGGTACAGGAAAGATGAGTCCAAACAGTGGCCCTAAATGGCAGCCATCTAGCTGTCCAGTTCCACAAATGGTCTTGGATAGGTTATGGGGTCCACGAGAGCCCAAAATTCTGTGGGTAGAGTGGATGGATCAGAAAAGACTGCACAAAAGATGAGTGTGTTTCATTCCAAGCAAAGGGAAGAGTGTAACCAAAGCAGGACAGTGTACAAGGTCAAAGAATTCCTTCTTGGCTGTGTGGGCAGGAAGGGCAGGGACTGAGCCTCAAAGTTAGGCTGGAACCATATGGTCAAGAACCAGATTTTTTTAAGACAAAAATCTTACCATGCTACTTTAAGGGTTCTCCTGGCCCTTAGTTGTGACCTTACCATCTTTAAGTGACTGGGTCATCACAGCCTCTGTATGTGTCTCCTGCTTCTTCCCCTCCCAGAACCCCCTCATACTCTACACTCGGCTGAACTTGGACTCCTTGGTCCTCACCACGGGCCTTGGAGAAACCATTCCTCTGCCCAGCCTAGCCTCTCCTCCCTCAGCTCCTCCCTGGGAAACTCCCTGTCCATCTCACCAGCCTCTAGAAGGATGTTCCCACCAGCGTCTTAGGAGCCCAGAGCTCATTATGAGGTCCTATACCTGCTAGTCTCACAGACTGGCTACCCTAATGGACCACATACTCTGTCAGGGCAGGAATCGGCTCATGGCCTTTTTCTCCAAGAGAATTTCTAATGTATATTAGACAGGAAAGAAACATTGCTTAAATGAATGATTGAATGAACTACAGCAATGCATTGTGGTAGATTAGTACCAGTCTATGCCCAGCTCAGTCAGACCTAACTTCACAGGCCCTCTGCCTACAAAGGAGTCTGTAATATGTACCTAATTGCACCAAAAGTTATAAGAGTGAAATCAGGGCTTCAGTAACAGAAAAAGAAGTAGTCTTGAAACAGCTCCTGATTCCCAAGAGGCAGAGAGGTCCTGGGTGCTGAGATACAGAGAGGAAGATTTGTTTCATGACTTCCAAGATGAACATCTACTCTGCGTCTCTGGGCACCCTTCCTGGGCAGTGGTATCATAGACAAACAAAGAAAGGAAATCATGTGGGATGACTGCTGGGGACAGGAAGTGTGTATAAAAATAGCTCCCAGGGGGTTAACTGCCCCTATTTTGTGCAGCAGGTGGGGTGTGAACCCCAGAAAGCCTTCAGGGAAGAAAGGATGAGAACTGATGGGCATTTTTAAGGTGGCATATTTGTGACCAATGGTAGGTGTCTGGCCCTCACTTTTTCCTAAGAGTTCCTCTCATTTTCTCCAGTTTTCTCCATCCCAGGAAGCAAGACTTAACAGCCAGATGCGGTGACACCTAAGCCTTACTTCCTCCCAGTTCTTTTTTCCCCAGGGAGGACAAGAAAGAAGTGACTATTTCAGCAAATAAACTAACGTCATAAGTCAGGCAAGTGTTGCAAATTCATGAGCAAATTCAGAGATCACTCATCCCATAGGAGCATTGCAGAAATCACACACATGCAGCGAAAGGTTGAGCACTGACTGACTTCTGTGCTAAGGCTGCTCTCCTCCCTTCTCCAACCCTACTCAGTTTGACCCTTGCTGGCATGAGAGACCTGGATGTAATGAATCAGTTGCTTTTGTAGACAACAATCTTGGAGTCTATGCTTGTGATCAAAGCTCGCCTGTTGACCTCACCAGTACAACAAATTTCCTTAAGATCAGAAGCCTGGAGTTTATGGCAACCCCTGATCTCTTTTCCCCAGACTCTCTTCCATAAACACCAAGGCCCCCAGGCCCCTGCCCTTACTGCCTATACAAACACTTGGCAGCTGGTTCTGTCTTTCCTGGGAGTCTTCACCCCTCAAGTGAAAAAGCTGGGAAACATTCCAAAGGGTTGGCCTGTGTCAGTGGGGCACCTTTCTTGGCTGGATTTGCATTTTCAGAGCCTTAGAGTTTTGGCCTGGTGACCCTCCAGGGTGGCGGTCACATTAATGTAGACCTGCCAGAGACATCTACACAGCCCAGCCACTCTCATCAGTGGTGACACATGAGAGGAGAAGAGCACCCGCACTTTGGCCTCATCTCTCAAGGAATGGCCCCAAAGGATACTCAGGAGCAACAGTCTAATGGTGCAGGAGTCAGACAAGTTCTGGGAAGCTGTCATTCTAGCTTACACCCCTGTTCACTGTGCAAACAGGAAATGTCAGTTAAGGACAAGGCAGGAAGACTGAATGGCCTGCAAGGGAAGACTGGCACCAAGCCCAGTCCCCTACACTGAGTGCCATGATGCTATGCTGCTTTGTGCTCAGCTTGGTCAAGTTGGAGGCTTATGTCTCAGATTACCCTTCCCTGCATGGTTTGGAGTGAACTGGCCACAAGTGTTCCTTGGCCTGATGTCTGGGAAGCCAAGGGCAGCACACAACTCTGGTAGACAGATGGAGAAAATTCTTACCTTCCTCGGGTCTGTATCTGGCAGCCCCAGGGGACCACCAGATATCCACTGTTCCAGCGCGGTGGCTACGCAGAAGCAGATGCTTCCATGACTTCCCCACCAGTGCACCTCTGTGATCACACCCAGAGTTCTCTGCAAGCTCAGATGTGGCCAGAAGTTTGAGAGGTCTAACTGGTGATCTCCTGAGCTTCTTCTCCACTGTGAGTCCAGGTCCTATGAGCATCCTTTATGCATAGTTCTATGGTTCCTTTTTCCCCAGAGTGAGCTCCAGTTACCAGGAATACTTTCTGAGCATGGTCCACTTCTCTCCAATGAGAGCTCTAGCTCCTACATGAGCTTCCATATATGATTTGCTTCAGGCTAGAAGGCAATGGCACCCCACTCCAGTACTCTTGCCTGGCAAATCCCATGGATAGAGGAGTCTGGTAGGCTGCAGTCCATGGGGTCTTGAAGAGTCGGACAGGACTGAGCGACTTCACTTTCACTTTTCAGTTTCATGCATTGGAGAAGGAAATGGCAACCCACCCCAGTGTTCTTGCCTGGAGAATCCCAGGGACGCAGAGCCTGGTGGGCTGCTGTCTGTGGGGTCGCACAGAGTCGGACACGAGTGAAGCGACTTAGCCGTAGCAGTAGCAGCAACTTCTTATAGTGCACCTTGATGAAACGCTTACTGATGGTTGGAGATGAACAAGTGGCAACTTTGGGGAATTGTTTGGGCTATCTTGAATCTGCCCTGCAGAGTGGGCATGCTCCACTGCCTTCCAGTGCTCACTCTGGTCCACTTCTCCCAAAGCTCACTTTCCAAACCTCAGGCTTTTTGCAGGGGTGGCTCTATGAACTTAGGCTTCTCTTGACCAGGCACTTGTGGGGCCCACACTCTCACACTGACAAATCTCTGCTCAAACACAGCTGACAAGGGCTGGACCAGAAGTGTCCATGAAGCTGAAGATCAGTGGAAGTTGGGGGTGGGCACAGAGCTACCCACATCACTATCAGTCCAGAAGCCCTGGACATTCTACCCTGCCCATGGGTTGTAGCCATTCCTTCTGTCAGCTCCCTTCCTGGGATCCCATGTCCCATGTATTCCCTCTAACCTGCTAGAGGAGCCAACCCCCACAGACTCTACAGCCTTTAAGAATGTTTTGTGTTATTAAATAGGCTTGAATTTGGAAAATTTGAATGTTCCAAAAGTCTGGGATTTATTTTATTTGATACAACATGGTCTGCACACAAGAACTCTACACACGAGTGTTCTGAAAGGCCGTTCAAAGAAATTATTCACTTTGCCTAAACTTCCATCATTTAATGTTGTGCTTAGGCTCTGCCCCATCCTTAGCCTTCCCATCCCAGACTGCAGAGTTACTCTGGTAAGAGCAAAGTGCATTGGCCACTACTTGTCTCAGAAAAGGAGGAAAGGTGGCCAGGATCTGGAATCCCCAAGCCCATAAGGAGCCAGAACACAGAAATCACAGGTAAGTGCACGCGTTGCTGGTAGACGAGGTATCAGGATTCCTTACTGACCCCTCACCTGGTTGGTTGCTATGATGGCTCTGGACCTCCTTGATTCCTCCAGCCTGAGCATGAGCATCCAGTCTTGCTACTCCAACCAATGAAAGGTTGTTGCTGAGCCACAAAAGGCGCTGGGATTCTTGGCCTCTGAAGGAGAAAAATTCAGTCCAGGGCCAGTGACTTGATCGTTCAGAGCTTTTGTGTAAAAAAGTTTTATCAAAGTATAAAAAAGATAAAGTTTCTGATATAGACATCAGAAGGGGGCAGAAAGAGTACCCCCCTGCTAGTCTTTAGCTGGATGTTATATAGCGACTAGCAAGCTGTTAATTATAGAAAGGAGATGTATCAAAACTCAGAGTGGCACCAGGCCCTCATCCACAACATGTGTTTTGAGATAATATTAGCACCAGGTGAGTCATGGGATAAAATGATTGATATGAATCTTGAAGAAAGGCAGGTTTCTGAGTTTCATTAACATATATATAATTTCATTAACATAATTAGGAAAACAATGTATGAGTAAAATATACAGGTTTGTCAAGTCCTTTCTGAGTCTTAGGCAGAACCTACTTAAAGACAGACTCTAAGGTTAATACATAGTTCATTAACATAGCTTAAGACAAACATTTCCATAAGAAAAACTCTTGGTTAGCTCAAGATTTAAGTAAAGTTAGTTTAGGTAAAACCAGGTGTCCTCATGGCACCGCAGAATTTTAAAAGAAACCTCTTTTTAAATTTGCATGTTCAGTAGCTCAGTTGTGTTCCACTCTTTGTGACCCCATGGACTGCAGCACGTTAGGCTTCCCTGTCCATCATCAATTCCCGGAGCTTACTCAAACTCATGTCCATTGAGTTGGTGATGCCATCCAACCATCTCATCCTCTGTCATCCCCTTCTCCTACAGCCTTCAATCTTTCGCAGTATCAGGGTCTTTTCAAATGAGTCAGCTCTTCATATCAGGTGGCCGAAGTATTGGAGTTTCAGCTTCAACATCAGTCCTTCCAATGAATATTCAGGACTGATTTCCTTTAGGATGAACTAGTTGGATCTCCTTGCAGTCCAAGGGACTCTCAAAAGTCTCCTCCAACACCACAGTTCAAAAACCAGTTCTTCGACGCTCAGCTTTCTTTATAATCCAACTCTCACATCCATACATGACTACTGGAAAAACCATAGCCTTGACTAGACGGACCTTTGTTGACAATGTCTCTGCTTTTTAATATGCTGTCTAGGTTGGTCATAACTTTCCTTCCAAGGAGTGTCTTTTAATTTCATGGCTGCAGTCACCATCTGCAGTGATTTTGGAGCCCAGAAAAATAAAGTCTCCAACTGTTTCCCCATCTATTTGCCATGAAGTAATGGGACCAGAGGCCATGATCTTAGCTTTCTGAATGTTGAGCTTTAAGCCAACTTTTTCACTCTCCTCTTTCACTTACATCAAAAGGCTCTTTAGTTCTTCATTTTCTGCCATAAGGGTAGTGTTATCTGCATATCTGAGGTTATTGATAGTTCTCCCAGCCATCTTGATTCCAGCTTGTGTTTTATCCAGCCCAGCATTTCTCATGATGTACTCTACATATAAGTTAAATAGGCACAGTGACAATATACAGCCTTGATGTACTCCTTTCCCGATTTGGAACCAGTCTGTTGTCCCAAGTCCAGTTCTAACTGTTGTTTCCTGACCTGCATTTCTCAGGAGACAGGTCAGGTGGTCTGGTATTCCATCTCTTGAAGAATTTTCCACAGTTTGTTGTGATCCACACAGTCAAAGGCTTTGGCATAGTCAATAAAGCAGAAGTACATGTTTTTTTGGAACTCTCTTGTTTTTTTGATGATCCAATGGATGTTGTCAATTTGATCTCTGATTCCTCTGCCTTTTCTAAATCCAGCTTGAACATCTAGAATTTCACAGTTCACGTACTGTTGAAGCCTGGCTTGGAGAATTTAGAGCATTACTTTACTAGTGTGTGAGATGAGTGCAATTGTGTGGTAGTTTGAGCATTCTTTGGCATTGCCTTTCTTTGGGATTGTAATGAAAACTGACCTTTTCTAGGCCTCTGGCCACTGCTGAGTTTTCCAATTTTGCTGGCATATTGAGTGCCACACTTTCACAGCATCATCTTTTAGGATTTGAAACAGCTGAACTGGAATTCCATCACCTCTACTAGCTTTGTTTGTGGTGATGTTTCCTAAGGCCCACTTGACTTCACATTCCAGGATGTCTGGCTCTAGGTGAGTGCTCACACCATCATGGTTATTTGGGTCATTAAGATCTTTTTTTTTTTTTTTTTTTTTGTACAGTTCTTTTATGTATTCTTGACACCTCTTCTTGATATCTTCTGCTTCTGTTAGGTCCATACCATTTCTGTCTTTTATTGGGCCCATCTTTGCATGAAATATTTTCTTGACGTCTCTAATTTTCTTGAAGAGATCACTAGTCTATCCCATTCTATTGTTTTCCTCTATTTCTTTGCACTCATCACTGAGGAAGGCTTTCTTATCTCTCCTTGCTCTTCTTTGGAACTCTGCACTCAAATGGGTATGATCTTTCCTTTTCTTCTTTGCCTTTAGGTTCTCTTCTTTTCACAGCTATTTGTAGGGCCTCCTCAGTCAACCATTTTGCCTTTTTGCACTTCTTTTTCTTCGGAATGGTCTTGATCCCTGCCTCCTGTACAATGCCACAGACCTCATCCCTAGTTCATCAGGCACTCTGTCTATCACATCTAATCCCTTGAATCTATTTCTCACTTCCACTGTATAATCATAAGGGATTTGACTTACATCATACCTGAATGGTCTAATGGTTTTCCCTACTTTCTTCAATTTAAGTCTGAATTTGGCAATAAGGAGTTCATTATTTGAGCCATAGTCAGCTCCTGGTCTTGTTTTTGTTGACTGTATAGAGCTTCTCCATATTTGGCTGCAAAGAATATAATCAATCTGATTTTGGTGTTGACCATCTGGTGATGTCCATGTGTAGAGTCTTCTCTTGTGTTGTTGGAAGAGGGCTTTTGCTATGACTCAGCTTTCTTTATAGTCCAACTCTCACACTCATACATGACTACTGGCAGGACACAAACAGAACCTTGTGCACACCAGGACCCAGGAGAAAGGAGCAGTGACCCCACGAGAGACAAGGACCCCACAAGTGTCCAGAAGACTCCAGCAGAGGTGTGGGTTGGTGGTGGCCTGCTGCAGGGTTGGGGGCACCAAGTGTAGCAGTGCATGCATGGGACCTTTTGAAGGAGATCACCATTATCTTCATTACTTCCACCATAGTTTGGCCCCAGGTAAATAACAGGGGGGTGGTGGCGGGGGGGTGGGGGGGGGAACACAGCCCTACCCATAAACAGAAAATTGGATTAAAGATTTACTGAGCATGGCCCCAGCCATCAGAACAAGACCCAGTTTCCCCCTCAGTCAGTCTCTCCCATCAGGAAGCTTCTATAAGCCTCTTATCCTTCTCCATCCGAGGGCAGACAGACTGAAAACTACAGTCACAGAAAACTAAGTGATCTGATCACACGGACCACAGCCTTGTCTAACTCAATGAAACTATGAGCCGTGTGGTGTAGGGCTGTCCAAGACAGACAGGTCATGGTGGAGAGTTCTGACAAAATGTGGTCCACTGGAGAAGGGAATGGCAAACCCCTTCAGTATTCTTGCCTTGAGAACCCCATGAACAACAGTTGTTAAATTTGTATGGAGAAGATGAGAAAATAGAACACTTGTAGTTTATTTCCTCCTGCCACTTAAGAGAGAGATTAAAAAAATGTCTGACACTTATAGCCTATTTCCTCCATTTGGAGACCTCTGGTCTTCCTGCATGTTACCCTGTCACCCACCAGCATCAGCATTCATCTTCCATTTACTCTTTCTCCCCACAGTGGCTCCCATGTGTGTTATGGGTCTCCCCTCTTTTCAAGGCAAGTTTGGGATGGGGCAGTTCATGGGCTGGGGGCTACAGACTCATGTTGCCATAAAGATCCCTCTCCCCTGCACTGACATTGGCTCTGCTCTTATGGGAGGAGAGTTAGAGGACATCATGATGAGAATACCAAGAAGGAGGATGTGGAGAAAGCTGTTCCAAGAAGCCCAGTGTGAGCAAAGTATGTTTGTGCTCCAAGATGCACAAACATGGAGGTTGGGATGGGGAGGGGGTGCGGAGGGGATGATGAAACTAGGAGTCTCTCAGTAGATGTCGAAAATAATGGCCAAACAGTTTGTGACCTGGGTTTTCTAACAGCCTGCAATCTCTTACCAATTAAGTTCCTCAGTGGAGAATGGCAGGTCTATCAGAACTAACAGAGAGCTGCTGTCTTCCTTCTCACCGTCTGACAAGGGCTCCCAGGCCTTCTGAGCCGCCCACCCCTGCAGGGAACAGCAAAGTTGTGACTCACATCAGGAATGATCAGGGCAAGGTGCTAGAACTGTAAGCATCCTGTTACAAAAGCATTTTCAAAGAGAGGGTGACAGATGGAGTGGAATGGCCCCAAGGAACAAGAAGGGCTTCCTCCCAGTTCTGGCAGCATAAATATACAGCTCTTTCGGCCTGTCTCACTAAGAAAAAGGCAACACAGAATCCTGCCAGAAACCTTTTACTGTGTCTAAGCCTCTGGGAGCTGTGTGTACACATTTTTCTACTCGCCTTTCTGTTGTAAAATCATGTCTCTATTTTTAGCAAAGTACGTCCACAGAGTGAAATCAAAGTGTTCTAAGTAGCTTTTATTAAAAAAATAAAAAGGTTGGGCCTAGTGCCCAAAACACTACTACTGCTTAGAGGAAGGCATTTTCAACTTCCAAAGATTTTTTTCTGATATTTATTTCCATATTTTTATGTGACATACAATCCTGCTATTTCTTGATTAATCAATACTCTAGATCATCGTATTAACTAAAGAAGGTGAGAACTCCCATGTGCCATCTCCCCCATGTGCCATCTCCCCAGGTCCTGCCCTCCCAACAGAGTTTACATTATCTACATGGGGCACAAATGTTCCCCATGCCTGGAGTGAGAATGCCTCACTTCTCACACAACCTTTATGGGGTTTTTTCCCAGAAACTAAAGATTGTCTTATGTTTTCACTTGCTTAATGTTCCAAGTACGTCTTAGCAAAAGTTTTTAAGAGTTTGAACACATGTGTTAAATACTTGAAAACTTTTCCCAGTATTCAGAGTTTTTTTTCTCCTAGAGACTTTTGAGACTTCCCCACTTCTCTCCTGTTTTGGGTCCTCTGTTTCAAGAATTCCATTTCATCTGATTTTCTTCCTTATTTTACTGAAGTGCATTATCCAGTAATTTTCAAAGACAGAGTTCAGGGGAAAGATAGATAGATAGGCAATAGATTATAGATACAGAGATATATGATAGATGAACAGACTATATAGATAGATGAGTATATAGATAATAGAGCTTCCCTGGTAATTCAGATGGTAAAGAATCTGCCTACAATGCAGGGGACCCAGGTGTGACCTCTGGATCAGGAACAGACTATATAGAGAGGTAAGTAGATAGGTAATGACTGGCTTTCTGGATGATGGATGTATGGATGGATAGTTTGACAATTGATTGATCAGTAGATGAGAGGTGGATGTACAGATAGATAGATCTTGCTTTCATGTCTAAAATAGCTATATTCTACCTTCCCTCTTGACCAATAGTTAGTAATGATTTTTTTCATAGCATGCTGTTTTTTTAATCTATGGATGCAATTCCATATTTAATTTATAAGAATGTTAACTCTTATTCTTCAGTCCTCTTTTAGCTCCCTGGTAATTTTTTCTGCAAATTTGCTTTCTGGTTTTTCTCTCTGAGTCTCAGGCTTCGATGTGGGCAATCTCTCTCCAATATCTGTGACGCTTGGCTCTCTGTTCATATCTCAAAGGAAAGCATTAAAGGGCTGGATGTGATTTGGGAAGATGGGAGCTGGACAGGGGGCTTGCCGTGAGATGATCCAGATGCAACTGCGAGACAGTCACGTGCCAATAAGTGGTGACGTTTTGTCTGAGAATGTCTCACCTTCTCCCCAGGTGAGCACGCGTGGGCCTGGCTGCTCTGTGAAAGCAAAACTAGGAAAGGAAGCTGAGGACGCAGCGTCCTGTAGGCTGATATTCACTCGATATCAGCCTCATAGCACTCTCCAGCCCTCTGCTAGGGCTGGTGTCCCTGACATGGGGACTCCCTGTACTTTCAGCTGGAGAACTCTTTACCACATTATAGGCTGAATTGTGTGTCCCTCAAATTCATCCGTTGAAGTCCTAAACCCCAGCACTTCAGGATGTAACACTATTTGGAGATAGTCTCCTTCTGAAGGCAATTAGTTAAAATGAGGAATTAAGATGGGCCCCAATTCTGTATGACTAATGTTCTTATAAAAACTTGGGCACAGACATGCTCATGAGGAACATACCCTGTGAAGTTTGGAGTTATGCTGCCACAAGCCAAGGAACTACCAGCAGTTGGAGAGAGGCCTGGGACAGATTCTTCCTGTGCCTTGGGAGGGATCCTGGCCCTGCCAACACACAGTGTCATCATTTGACCTCCTGAGTTGTGAAAAAGCACATTTCTGTTGTTCTCAGCTACCTGCTCTGTGGCCCTCTGTTTTATAGCAGCCCCAGGAAACTAATACCTCCTCATCTGGGTGATGGTGGCCAGAGTAACCCCTCACTGCACAGACTGGGAGAGGAACACAAGATGCTGGAGTCTCTCTGTGTAGATGCTCACCCCACCCCTGCTGGGGGCCGTTCCAACTCCCTCTGTCCCTCCAGCCCTCTAGCCCTCCAGCCTCTCCAGCCCCCAGCCTCTCCAGTTCTCCCAGTCCTTCCAGGCCCTCCAGTTCCCCCAGTCCCTCCAGCCCCTCCAATCCCAAGCCCCTCCAGTTCCCCCAGTCACTCCAACCCCAAGCCCCTCCAGTTCCCCCAGTCACTCCAGCCCCTCCAGCTCCCGCAGCCCCTCCAGTCATCCAACCCCTCCAGCCCTGTGCCCACTGGCCTTCAGACTGAAAGGCTCTTCCCAGTAGGGTGATCAGAAAGACAACCACTTTTTGTCAGTACCCACTCAGCTGAGTCACCACAACATGTGTGAGGACACTTAATCCCTGGCTTCAACCTGCTTTCTTTTTCTCTATGAGGTGATAGGGTTTCCTTTCCTTTCCTGTCATTTTAGTGGAGTGAGAGGAGAGAAGGGAGGCTTGAGTATGGTCAGCCTTCTATTCTGACCGCAAACCGCTCTGGGTCTTTGTACAGTATAGCATTCCACAGTCATTTATGAGCAGTTCTTCTAGTTCTCTATCTGGATGGGCCAGACGTCTTTCCTGAGACTGCCAAAAGTGTTACGAAGAAAAATGTCACCTTCTTACAGAAGGAAAAACAATCTCCTAACTGCTACTAATAATAATACTGTGGACAACACTTTCTGGTTACTGTGGTGAATTTAACATAACTCCACAAATTCTGGGACACTTGTACCTCCAGAACTTAGCACTGCTGTCCTCTGGAGCCTGGGCTGGACTGAGTGACTCTCTTGTAAGAAAAATACAGAAAAGGAAAAACAGTCGCTTGACCATTGAGAGACTTGGCAGACACTGACTTAACCAACAGACCAAGATGAGCATCACCAGAGAGGAAGCTATCTGAGGCCCTACATGCCCTGATGATGAGAACAGCACAGCAGCTCGTGATATTCCGCACAGAAATCCCTGACTACAACCTAATCTCGGAAAAGCATCAAACTTGGTGAGCGGGGAAGGAAAATTCTACAAAATAACTGGCCAGCACTCTTCAAAATTTATCAAAATTATAAAAGATAAGGATTCATAGAGGGATCATCACAGACTGGAGGGAACCAAGGAGACAGGACATCTTAATGTACCCTGGGGCCCTGGATTGAGTCTCAGTGGAAAAGGGGTTCTGTGGTTTAATCAGCAGTATTTTACTAATGATCATTTCTCGGTTTGGACCAATATTTCTCAGTTTTGACCAATGGACTCTGGTTTTGTAAGATGTTAACACAAAAGGAAACCAAGTGGACTGTATATGCAAATTTTATCCTTGCAGCTATTCCGGAAATCCAAAATTCTTTCAAAGCAAAAGTTTAGAAAAGATAAATGAAAAGCAGAGCATGACCCTGACCGTATCTTTCACAGTTGCTTGTCCCTGGAAAGACCCAGCACAGTCCCCTTCCTTGCTCCCTCTTCCAGCTACCCCTCCATCCCCATGGTGGGCTCCTCTCCTCTGAGGTCCAGCATGCCCAACTTTCCTGCTCCTTCCAGGGCTTCCAGGCACACCCTCCATACCTTGTCACCACCTCTACACCCAGGAAAGGAATGTTTGCATACACGAGCCCTGGACTTCTCACACTATACTGACCAGCCCTCAGGCCTCCACATCCCGGACACACTGCACTGTTCTCACTGCCATCCTTCCAGCTGCCCTCTGCCCTCTGCAGTGGGCACAGTCACGGGTTAGCGTTCCTCTTGCCACCATCTCTTCCCACACAGACCCTGCTTCAGGGTCCCAGGTCTTCACTTATCTCTGTGTTCATGGCTGTGACCGTCCTCCTCGCTGACATGTTCTCAGCATCCCCCTTACCCAGACCCCAAGCCCCATGGAAACAGGGCTGTGCCCACTCTCCCCATCCTCATTCCACCCCCACTTCCTTGCAAGACTCAGAAGAGCTCCTGGTGCATCACGGAAGACAGAAATGTAGGGAATGAATGACTGGCTGGGAGAAGAGACTGACACGTCCCCTCACTCTCGATGTGCTCAGATGGGCCCTTCCTGAGGAGGAAACCTCACAGGCTTTGCTTCAGGAATCCCTTTCATGGTAAGGATCGGGGAAGATGCTAAGAAAACAGTGGTTGGACCTCAGATGTGGGAGTGTCGGGTATGTTGGAGGAGGGAAGTTGGGGGAGGTGTGTGTTTGTGTATGGTGTGTGTGGTGTGGTATGGTGTATGCTGTGTGTGCATGTGCATATGGCATGGATGTGTACATTGGTATATGTAGGGGGTGGGGTGGGGTGGTGTTTGTGTGTGATGTATATGTGTGTGAGTGTGAGCATGGTATGGTGTGTATGCAGTATGGTACGTAAGATGTGTGATGTATGTGTATGTGTGTGTGTGTGTGGTGTGCTGTGTGTGCACACATGGCATAGTGTTTGTACATGTGATTTGGTGTGATATATGTGTGGTGTGATATGTAGGGTGTGTGTGATGTGTATGTATGTGTGTGTGTGTGTGTGGTGTGCTGTGTGTGCACACATGGCATAGTGTTTGTACATGTGATTTGGTGTGATGTGTGTGTGGTGTGATATGTAGGGTGTCTGTGATGTGTGTGTGTGATGTGCTTTGTGTGCATGTGTGCACAGTGTACATGGGGTTTGGTGTGATGCGTGTGTGATATGTAGGGTGTAATGCGTCTGTGTGTGTGGCACAGTGTTTGTACTTGTGGTATGCTGTGTGGGACCTGGGAGGGTAAGGATGCAGAGCCAGGACAGTGTCCCCCAGTGTAGTTGCCTGCAGCCTCCAGGGACTCAGTCAAGGAAGAGTTAATCAGAAATTCAAGGACACTGCAGCCTCCCCATAGACCTGCAAGGAAGAGGCCAGTCTGGCTTCAAGAGCAAACAGACATGGGGCGAGCTCAGGCCCAGCAAACATTTCTGTTCTCACTTCTAGCTGGACTTGGGATTACCCAGCCAGGGGTGAAGCGTGCAGGTTTCGCCTGGACCCAGGGGCCTGAGAGGATAAACGACCCGGCCATCTGCTCAGTCTGCACCAGCACTCGAAGCGCATCCCATTGAGAGGGGAAAGAGCCAAAGACACCCAGACACAAAGCTGCAGCCTGCTCATTAGTTGTGAACCGCCTTTGTGGAATGGTCTGGAAAGTGACCACTTGGATTAATCAAAAGATAATACAACTACTGAATGTGTTGGCCATACATCACTTATTTATTTTACTAAAAGGTAAGAAAAAGAAAATGCCAATTATGTTGAACAATACCTTGATGATAATTGGATCTTTTTATTATGTGGAGGTATATTCATACCTGCAATGCCCAGAGTGTGTTATTATGGATGTCATGTCCAAAGACAAGCAACAATTCCCAGGTCAATGGGAGGCAAGGAGTATAACTAAAGGGTCCTTGAAATGTCAATGCATTTCCAAGGCAGGTTTTAAAAAATGAAGTCTATTACTTGCAAATAAAATATTGCTTTGTTATTACCCCCTTTAAGGCTCAATTCTCAAGAGAAATATTTGTTTTCAGTTTGAAAAGTAGACTCCAAAAAAAGGAAAGGGATAGTGTTTCCATATGTGAAAGCTTTTGTATCTGGTCAGAAATAAATGTCCTTTGTTCTTCCCACTTTACCTGAAGCACCTTTAAAAAAAAAAAAAAAAAAGAGCATGAAGGATGTCAAGATGCCGCATCCCTGAAGGACCCCATTTTTTCACCAGGACACATGGTTATGATCCTGAACTCTGCCTGATTAGAGAGATTGAACTCACCTTGCAGTGTCTGTTGCTAATAGTGGGGTGCCACTTGCTGCGGCATTACGATGGTGGTCTTTCTGTTGACATTCAGAAGGGAATGTAAACTCCACGGACAAGGTCTGAGAACAAGAGGACACACACTGGCACCTCCAGTTTGGCCTCTCAGAGAGGCTGTTGGCTGAGGAGGAAATCAAACCCATGTATCTTCACCCCTCATCCTTGAAAGCAAAACACCTTCTGCACACCAGCCCTGCCTTCTAAACTTAGTGACCTCAAACACCCACTGTACTTCCTTGCTTCCAAAAGCAAAGATCAGCTACAAAGGTCATGTTGTAGTTTCACTGGCCTCATGCTTTGTAAGGACTGAAAGTGCTCCATTCCCAAGCGGTATAGCATTTGTTCTCAAAAGTAAGACAGCACTCCGTTGGGAAGACCTGTTTCTGGGACACCACCCTAAAGGGTCTGGGAGCATGATCGATCGCCACATCAGCAGAGGTGCAGCCATCAGCAGGGACAGCTTTGATGAATGTAGTCTGGGTACTTTCATACTGCTTGCATCTCGTCAGGTCACAAAAGTTGTTTCACGAATGAGTGTTGGAACAGTGGAAGTTCACATAGGAGGCTCTGGGCCATCTCTGCCCCAGGAATACTTCCACCATTCCTGAAATTTGTCTGCTCAGGTTGCCTTAACAAATACTACAAATGCAGGGCTTAAGCAACAGAAGTGTACTTCTTATAGTTCTGGAGGCTGCAAGTCCAAAATCAAGGTGTGCCCAAGGTCAGATTCTGGTGAGGGCGGTTTTCTGGCCTGCTAATGGCTGTCTTCCACCTGTGCATCCATATGGTATAGAGAGCTTTGCTATCTTTTCCTCTTCTTTAAGGTACCAGCCCTAGTGAATCACCCTTATAACCTCATTTAACCCTTATCATTGTTGTTCAGTCATTCAGTCGTGTCTGACTCTTTGCAACCCTATGGACTGCAGCATGCCAGGCTTCCCTGTCCTTCCTATCTCATGGAGTTTGCTCAAACTCATGTCCATTGAGTCAGTGACACCATCCAACCATCTCATCCTCTGTAGCCCCCCTACTCCTCCTCCCCTCAATCTTTCCCAGTATCAGGGTATTTTCTAGTGAGTTGACTCTTCACATCAGGTGGCCAAAGTATTGGAGATTCAGCTTCAGCATCAGTCCTTTCAGTGAATATTCAGGGTTGATTTCCAATTACATCCAAAAATCTTGCCTTCAGATATAGTCATATTGGGGATTATGCTACAACAGATGAATCAGAGAGTCACAGTCAGTCTCTAGCTGTGTTCCTATGATCTGCTCCATTCAACACTATTAACCACATCCCTTTTCTGTACTCACTCAACATGGGCTTCTCAAACTACACTCTCCCCAGGTCTCCTTCCTATCTCTCCAGTCCCTCCAAAGTTCCATCCTAGGTGCTGATCACCCTTGCCCTCTGCCCACTGCTGTCTCCATTGTCTCATTCTTCACTTAGATGAACTCATCCTTATGCATGGCTTTATTGATGACTAGTCTCCAGTTCCCACAATGAATGATGAGCCTGGGAGTCAGAAAAACATCAGCTTGAGTCCCAGATGTATATCTTCCTAACTGTGCAGTCTCAGGCACGTCTCATCCCTACACTCAGTGTCTGTAACCCATAAGATGGGTAGAATTTACCCACCAGTCATCAGCCCATTTTCTGTCCTCACCATTTCACCTGCCCAAATCCCTGGGCTGCTGCTTTCTTTCTATTTGATATCCTGGATGCTTGGCTTTGCTGTCATTCCTTTGTTTTGCTTTTCTATTTTTTACTAAAAACATATGCATTCCTAAAATTGTATATTGTTTACTTTTCACACTTTTGAACTTGAAAAAAAATCGTATTATGAAATATACATTCTTCTATGATACTACAGGGCTGGGGTGGATAGCGTGTCCATTCAGGAAAGGGATTAGAGTGAAGGATGTGTGCTGAAGGGTGGGGAAAAGGCAAGACTCATGTGATAGCCCAGGATGATGGGAAGTGAGGGGCCCAAATGCACTGGGCTGGATTTCAGACTAACTACAGAGGTGGTAAGACCCCAGGAGAGTCGTGGTGCGATCCTGTTCATTTTGGAACTCTCCTCTGTACTCTGACTACTGCATGGCATGTAGCCTTGATGGGGGGTTGGAGGTGTGCAGAGGAAGTCCTCCCTTCCTCCTCCGAACCCCGTTAGGATCAGCTGGACCCTGATCCTAATACTTGCTGCTTGCTGTTGATGGAGCTCTTCTTTGTGCTAGACACACATTCACATCAGTCAATCCCCTTTGGAAGTCTCCACATTCAGTATAGAACTCTCCCTCTCTCCACTGTAACAATGGGATAGGGAGGGGCGCTCAGTCTATAACCCAGACCCATCTGTATCCCACACCCATCACTGGTAGTGGGGGACTAGGAACTAGTTCTAAAGCTTGAATTCTGAACTTTTCTTGAATGATCACCTCTGGTTAAGGAAAGAGGAGTGGATATGTGAGATACGAGGGGCTAACACAGATGGGCTCTGCAGCTGATAGAGAAAGGAGGAGGGGTCTTACCGGCCTTGTGCGGCTGATGGTGATTTATCAAGGGAGTGAAGAGGTGGTTAGGGAATGAGATAATGAATGTGAGGGGCCTGAAGAGCTTCTCCATTAAAAATGTCTCAGACCTACTGTATATGGCACCAGGAACTATACTCAATACTTTGTAATAATGTATAAGGAAAAGAATATATATATATACTTTTTATATATTCTTTTATATATGTATATATTCTTTTTCAGATACCTTGTATATCAGTTCAGTTCAGTTGCTCAGTCATGTCTGACTCTTTGTGACCCCATGAATCGCAGCATGCCAGGCCTCCCTGTCCATCACCAACTCCTGGAGTTCACTCAGACTCATGTCCATCGAGTTGGTGATGCCATCCAGCCATCTCATCCTTTGTCGTCCCCTTCTTCTCCTGCCTCCAACCGCTCCCAGTATCAGACTCTTTTCCAATGAGTCAACTCTTCGCATGAGGTGGCCAAAGTACTGGAGTTTCAGCTTTAGCATCATTCCTTCCAAAGAAATCCCAGGGCTGATCTCCTTCAGAATGGACTGCTTGGATCTCCTTGCAGTCCAAGGGACTCTCAAGAGTCTTCTCCAACACCACACTTCAAAAGCATCAATTCTTCAGTGCTCAGCTTTCTTAACAGTTCAACCTTCACATCCTTCCATCCATATATATATATATATATATCTGAATCACCGTGCTGAATACATGAAATTAATACAACAATGTTAATCAACTATACTTCAACAAAAAAGAAATTTAAATAAATCATTGAAAAAAATCAAAAGAATAGCAATATTTTATGAAGAATAAAAATTAGAATAAATTGATATATCTATGTATGACTGAATCACTATGCTATATGCCTGAAACTAGCATGACATTGTAAATCAACTACACTTCAGTTTTTAAAAATTAAAGTAAATTGAATTTTCAGTGGCAATTAAAAAATAATAATAGTAAGTCTGGACATGAGAACTGTGACCTCTGTGGCCTCTTTCTCCATCAACATCGTGTGATGCTCAGATGCACTCCACCCAGGCCAATGCTGGACTCTTGCAGGGAGATGCTGGACTCTTCACAGGTGCCACCTTTCTGAACCTCACATTCTATGAGAGAGGTCTTACTCACCCCTCTTCAGTCATTCATGCCATAGTACGTGTTGGCCACCCACCATGTGACAGGCACTGTTCTAGGATTAGGGCACAGAGCTAACAGGACCCAAACTTCGAGCTCTTACGCTCTGAGGGTTCTGCCAAGAGAATAACTGCTCCATTGCAGCATAGGCTCGAAAGGCAATGTGTCACTGTAGATCATATGACAGCAAGTTAACAGGAGATTTTCATTCAAAAAAAATCTGAAATATTGACCCTCACATTTTTTTCTGAGCCTAAAATAGTGGAAAATAGTGCAGGCTTCCTACCTCAAAACATGTGACCTTAAAAGGAAAGCACCCAATCTCTGTTCTGGCGAAGTCATCTTTGAAGATGGGAGTGGGGCCCGGGATGGGGCAGCCAATGGGAAATAGTCCTGGTGCCATGGCACAGAGGATGTGGCAGGGGCCCCTAGGAGCCACCCACATGGGGCAGGATGCAGAGGAGATACAGACTTATATTCATGCTATCACCAAACTCCACCATCCTACTGCAGAAAAGGAAAAAGTTGAAAGAGGGAATCTGCATATTGTGTGAGAATCTTGCCTGGATTAATAATTCTGGCATTTTGTTTTCCTTATTTAGAAAAAGAAAAGCATGCTAAAATGCCTTCCCAAAAAAGTCCATAAAATTTTCCAAACATTCTCAGTACAGGAACCTGTTCTGTGAATTCTTTTATTTGTGCAATGCCTGGAAGAGTTCAACAGTGGAAGGAGAAGGCACACCCAGTGACTTGGTCCTGTGGAAAGAAAATTCAAAGGAAGAATGAGGTCACACACTGATTTGGCCGTCATAGGTGCAGCTACAGAGAACAATCTTCTAGGTGTACGCCCTTGTCCGGAGCTCCATCATCCTCGTGTGGATCACACAGATGTTACTCGGAAGCTGGACAGCTGAATGCCTAGAGCACAGCAGGAACTCAGAATCAGCTTGGGCATTACAAGCTAAGATCAAAAAAATCCATGTTGGGAGAGCAAGGAAATCCAGGAACCATGTAGAAAAAACTTGACAATTTTTTAAATTTAAAATTTTAATAATTAAAGATTCAGCATTTTCATAATTCTTTATACCAAAAAACACAATCAGTAAAATATTTTTTAAATTGGCCTGAAAACTCTTGCACATTGAACAGAGAGTTGGTGCTGTGATAATTCACTCCTACAATATTAATAAGAAAAAGTGGGTGAAGAACAGTCAGCAGAGTCCCTGAGGCAGTACAAATGCTCCATTAACTGCATTAGCCATCATGAATCCAAGGAAGATCTTGCAACACCTAAATGGCCATTGATAGAGAGATGGTTGAAGGAATTAATGACAACTCATGATGTGAGATTATTTAATCAGGAAAAAGGAGTAAAGAAGGCTTTTTCTGTACTGATTAGAAATATTTTGCACCAACCTAAAAACTTTTGCAATATCTTCACCTGCTGTAGCACATTTGGGCTGACTAAAGATTCAGCTGGCTTAGGGAACCTCATCTGAGAGTAGAAAATTAGCAGATTTTTGAAAAGCAGTCCTCCTACCAAGAGAGAATGCTTATAAAGAAAGGAATAAGGAAGGAAGCTAAAGGCTTTCCCATCCAGTTCTTTGTGTTCAGTAGCCCAAGAAATAAGACTTGGAGAGATATAGTTATCTTAAAATTCTCCTGCCACCAGACCTATGTCCTTCTGCTGTACATGGCCAGACCACCCTCCCAGGCCCCTTTTGCAGTCTGAAATATGAATAGGGGTATAATTGCTACTCTTAGGACTGGTCCAGTGAGAGCCTCTGCACAGATTTCTCTTGCACTTCTTCTGACATGTCCTTGGAAGGCAAGTGTTCAAGATGGCAGAGCACAACTTCCTGTGAGCAAGAAATAAACTTATGTGGGGTCAAGGCTGATCCTGGAGAGTTCTTCAGGAGTTAGCCCATAGTGACTGCAGTAAATCCCTCCATGCTTCCCCCAGCCTACACCAGGTCCTTTCCTATATGGCAATCCCTTTGAGGAATTTGCTGCATGTTGTCAGGGCCCACTTGCTTCATTCAAATACACGCTTTATACATGAGCCATCAATACCAGTAAAAGGTGGGATGACAGAAGAAGTCTTGACTGTGATGACAGAAATGATTCTGAGTATAGAGTCAAAGAATGTCAACTGAGCCATTTTGGAGAGGTGGTGTCAGTCTCCTTGGCAACCACATAACCACTGACATTGACAGCATGAAGGAATATGGTGGCCAGATAGGCCAAATTGAGACTATTCACCTGATGTGAAGAACTGACTCATTGGAGAATCTTTGCCTGATGCTGGGAAAGATTGAAGGCGGGAGGAGAAGGGGACGACAGAGGATGAGATGGTTGGATGGCATCACAGACTCAATGGACAGGAGTTTGAGCAAATTCTGGGAGATGATGAAGGACAGGGACGCCTGGCATATTGCAGTCCATGGGGTCTCAAAGAGTCAGACACAACTGAGTGACTGAACAATAACAAGATACAATTATAAAGAAGGGACATGAGGGGAATTTAGTAGGAAAATCCTCACCAAACAAACAATGCTGAATATTAGAATAAATACTGTAGCACATAAAATTAAAAAACAACCAAATAGGGCTTCTCTGGTGGCTGAGTGGTAAAGATTCTACCTGCCAATGTAAGAGACTCCAGTTTGATTCCTTGTCTCTGCTCCAGGAAGATCCCACGTGACCTGGGACAGCTAAGCCAGTGCACCACAACTACTGAGCCTGTGCTCCAGAGCCCAGCAGCTGCAACTGCTGTAGACCCTAGAGCTCATGCTCTGCAACAAGAGAAGCCACCACAACAAATCCGATCACTACAACTAGAGAGTAGCCCCCACTCACCGCAACTAGAGAAAAGCCCGTACAGCAACAAAGACCTAGCACAGCCATAAATAAATAAAAATTTTTAAAAAGAAAAGAAACAATCAAACACACAGCCTGCTTACCTAGGAAATCTGCACATTCCACGTCTACAAGTCATTTCAGGAGGTGGGAAATGAGGTCAGAGCAGCAGAACGATCCTGCCCTCCCAGGGGGCACATAGGCTCCAGCAAGCATATGGAGGCCCCAGGAGGATAGCCTATTTCCTCCTCTCTTCTCAGTCTGATAACACCAAAAGGGAGAAATTAAGCTCCTCTTTTCTTGCTTCCTGAATCTCCAGCTTCCCTGCTGTGGGGTCCTCCTGACTGCCAGTCATGGCTCCCTCTCTTCCTTCCCAGCAGAATGTAAAGTGAGAGTCAATGAGCTGATAAAAGTCCTTTTTTCCAGAGCTGGGCAATATAAAGATAAAAAATGAAACAGGAACTAACAAGAATGACGAGGGGAGACCCCAACAGGAAGAGGTGTTGGATGGACAGGGAGTAAACCCCAGGAAGAGGACCTGATGTGACCTGTTGAACTGTGACCTGGTTATTGGTGACCCCAGTGTCACAGAGGGGAGGAGGGACTGTGTTCCCCGGGTGAGATCTGCTCCCATGCTCAGCTCTCACACAGTTGTGGGTGAAACTTCCTAAGCAGTACTGGTTACCTAGGCATATGTGACTTGCAGAGGTCCTGTCCGGCATGTCCAGTCCACTTAAACGCCACAGGAAGAATGATCAAGTGCTCAGTGGTTGCTGGCTTTGAGATCTGGTCTACAGCAGCAGACAAAAGTGGCAGAAGCAACTCATGCTTGTATCAAAGTAATCATCTCCAGTGGCTGCAGAGTCTGTCTCTTCCCTCTGGGTCCCTAACCAGTCTCCTTCCTTCCTCCCCAAGGGACAACTAGACTTAATGAAAGGCTTTCCCATCACTTAAAAGTGAAAGTGAAAGTCGCTCAGTCATGTCTGACTCTTTGAGACCCCATGGAGTGTATAGGCTGAATTCTGGCCTGAATTCTCCAGGCCAGAATACTGGAGTGGGCAGCTTTCCCTTCTCGAGGGGATCTTCCCAACCCAGAAATTGAACCCAGGTCTCCAGCATTGCAGGCAGATTCTTTACCAACTGACCCATCACTTCAGTTCAGTTTAGTTCAGTTCAGTCGCTCAGTCGTGTCCGACTCTTTGCGACCCCATGAATCACAGCACACCAGGCCTCCCTGTCCATCACTAACTCCCGGAGTTCACCCAGACTCACGTCCATCGAGTCAGTGTTGCCATCCAGCCATCTCATCCTCTGTCATCCCCTTCTCCTCTTGCCCCCAATCCCTCCCAGCATCAGAGTCTTTTCCAATGAGTCAACTCTTCGCATGAGGTGGCCAAAGTACTGGAGTTTCAGCTTTAAAATCATTCCTTCCAAAGAACACCCAGGACTGATCTCCTTTAGAATGGACTGGTTGGATCTCCTTGCAGTCCATGGGACTCTCAAGAGTCTTCTCCAACACCACAGTACAAAAGCATCAATTCTTACCTAACAGTTATTTCAAGTTTCTCCTTCTCCCACCCTACATGGCTCTCCAGGAGACAGTGAAGAGGATTATTTGGAGAGACGCAAGAAGGGTGTTTCCCGGGATCCCACACCATGCAACAGTGAAACCAAAGGTAACCGGGTTACCAGCTTGGCTCAGAGCAATACTCCATTCAGATTTCTCACCTGGGACCCCACTGGCCCAGAGCACCAACCCTCTGTTCAGCTTTGTATTGGAAAGCGATGTTAAAGTCACTGTTCACTGTTCTTTCATCAAGAACATTTTCCAGTATTATCGAGAATATATCCTTCTACCACCATATTGAAAATCCCAGGCAAACACTGAAATGGGTAAGACAGATGTGCTTGAAGAGACTAGGAAGATATTAAAGGTCCATTTTTTACTGACAAAAGAGGTTTGTTGAACAGCATGGGTACTATCATTTTGTTTGAGGATAGATAGGTAGTCATATACAAATATGAGAGCTGGACCATAAAGAAGGCTGAGTGCTGAAAAATTGATGCATTTGAATTGTGCTGCTGGAGAAGACTCTAGAGAGTCCCTTGGACTGTAAGGAGATCAAACCAGTCAATCCTAGAGGAAATCAACCCTGAATATTCATTGAAAGGACTGATGCTCAACCTAAAGCTCCAATACTTTGGCCACTTGATGTGAAGACTGGAAACATTGGAAAAGACCCTGATGCTTGGAAAGACTGAAGACAGGAGGAGAAGGGAGTGATAGAGGATAAGATGGTTGGATGGCATTATGGACTCAAAGCACATGAGTTTGAGCAAATTCCAGGGAAGAGGACAGGGAAGCCTTGCGTGCTGCAGTCCATGGAGTCGCAAAGAGTAGGACATGACTAGTGACTGAAGAACAAGACAGGTAGATAAAAAGGCAGATTGATAGATAAGTGATAGCTTGATGATGGTTATAGATGGTCAATCAATAAATAGATAGTTTTTAATGTGCAAAAAAGCTGTGGAAGGAAAATGCATCACACTTTTCATGGTATGCAACTGGAAAGACACTTGTTATAGATTGAAAATATCACTTATGTCAATCACTTCCAAAACCATTATGTTTTCTACTATTTTTGCTATCATGGCTTTTAAAATCACTAAATACTGGTTGTCAAAAATTCAAAAGGTACACATTGTAAAGTGAATGATTAAACTCTTCTTTCCTCTTAGGTAAAAACATCATTAATATTTTCCTGTGAGTCTTTTTATAAAAAACACATTATGCAATCCTTATATACACATCCTTTAAAATATTAAGTATTTGGTTAAATATAATCCATACTGTTCAACTTCCCACTTTAATTAATATTACATCTTAAGTATTTTCCAAATCAACACAAAAAGATCTATGCTACTTTTTAAAAATTGCTAATATTTCACTTTATGGATATAATAATTTATTTCATAAATCCCTTACACATGGACATTTTGACAGTTTCCAGAAGCTAATTTTGCAAAAAAAAAATTATAAAAAAAACCATCCTTACCCTTAAACAAAGTTTCAGGAGGAGAAGGATTTGCACAGTCATACTTTTCAAATGTATTTTAACTCATGGAATCTGCAGACATATTCTTAAATTTGATAGCTATTGAAGAATGCTCTTCCAAAAATGTGACACTGAATTATATCCCACCCGGACAACAGCATATGTCTTTGATTTCCAGTTGTTTAGATTTAAATGTAGATCTGTGCCTCTTTAGACATACAATGGCTACATGCATTACTGTTTCAACAGTATTTTGGCACCCCAAAAGAAAATCCAGGTGAGATGTGATTCAGTATTATCCAATGGCCATGTGTGCCTGTGTGTGTCTGTATGCAGAGTACATCATGAGAAATGCTGGACTGGAAGAAATACAAGTTGGAATCAAGATTGCTGGGAGAAATATCAATCACCTCAGATATGCAGATGACACCACCCTTATGGCAGAAAGTGAAGAGGAACTCAAAAGCCTCTTGATGAAAGTGAAAGTGGAGAGTGAAAAGGTTGGCTTAAAGCTCAACATTCAGAAAACGAAGATCATGGCATCTGGTCCCATCACTCCATGGGAAATAGATGGAGAAACAGTGGAAACAGTGTCAGACTTTATTTTTCTGGGCTCCAAAATCACTGCAGATGGTGACTGCAGCCATGAAATTAAAAGACGCTTACTCCTTGGAAGGAAAGTTATGACCAACCTAGATAGCATATTCAAAAGCAGAGACATTACTTTACCAACAAAGGTTCGCCTAGTCAAGGCTATGGTCTTTCCTGTGGTCATGTATGGATGTGAGAGCTGGACTGTGAAGAAGGCTGAGCGCTGAAGAATTGATGCTTTTAAAGTGTGGTGTTGGAGAAGACTCTTGAGAGTGCCTTGGACTGCAAGAAGATCCAACCAGTCCATTCTGAAGGAGATCAGCCCTGGGATTTCTTTGGAAGGAATGATGCTAAAGCTGAAACTCCAGCATTTTGGCCACCTCATGCGAAGAGTTGACTCATTGGAGAAGACTCTGATGCTGGGAGGGATTGGGGGCAGGAGGAGAAGGGGACGACAGAGGATGAGATGGCTGGATGGCATCACTGACTCGATAGATGTGAGTCTGAGTGACCTCCGGGAGCTGGTGATGGACAGGGAGGCCTGGTGTGCTGCAGTTCACGGGGTCGCAAAGAGTCAGACATGACTGAGCGACTGATCTGATCTGATCTGATCTTACTCTTATCTGGAGAAGGAATTGGCAACCCACTCCATTATTTTTGCCTGAAGAATTCCATGGACAGAGGAGCCTGGTGGCTAAAGTCCATGGGGTCACAAAAAGTCGGACACGACTGAGTGACTAACACACACGTACTCTAACTGTGGTCACATCTATAACTAAATAATCTACAAGCTCTCTCTTGATTTGTAAAATATGAGAGGACTGGGCTAGGTAGGTCAGTAGGCTCACAGCAAAGGACTACAGTGCCTTCTATGGGTCACCTTGATCCTTGGGGGTCAGGTGTAATAAAAGAGAGACATGGGTATCCACTTTGCCCTCATGGGTCTCAGTGTTTGTCCAAGGGGTCCCTGAGTTTCCCCTCATAGTTTCCAATGTGTCTTCTTCTCTCTCTAACCATGTTTTAAGCTGTTCCTTCAAAAGACCTGTGGCTAGCAATCTGAGCCACAGAAGTGATGTGGGAGCACAGACTTCATTCCTGTGGTCCCCATCTAGTTTTCTGACCCTCAAACTGGACTCTCCTAGACGATTACTCTTTCCTCAGTGTCTTCTTCAGCTGCCTAACATCCAATGCTCACATACAAACACACATACTTCTTATTCCATATCACTCCAAGCAGTTGTTTCTCTGATCAAACCTAACTAATAAAGGTCATATATGATTGGGACTTCCTTGGTAGACCAGTGGCTAAAATTCCATCCTCCCAATGCAGGGGGCCCGGGTTTGATCTCTGGTCAGGGTAGTAGATCCCAAATGCCGCAACTAAGAGTTCACATGCCACAGCTAAAGACCATGCATGCTGCAACTAAGACTTTTCCAGCCAAATAAATTTCTGCAAAAGATTATACATTATTACTCACAAAATGCATCACATTAAATCACAGCTCTGTCTTCTCTCTCATGGTGCCTTCCCACTCATATTGTGAACAGAGGACACACTCGTATTTGCAACAGCCATCGTAACCCCAATTTCCTGCGTCACTGTGCTGTGAAGCTGGGTGACTTCACACTTCAAGGGGCCCACCTGAATGCCTCCCAGAGCAAAGGGGTGAGGGAGTGGGAAGGGATGAGTCACCCCCCACCCCACACTCTCTCTCCATCCTTTCCGGCCCGCCCTCTTCACCCACCACTGCTCTCAGTGCCTCCTCTCCTGCTCCTCCACATCGCCCAGAGCCAGACAAGGGCTCTCCATCCCCAGCTGGGCAGGAAAGACATAAAACTCAGCCCTGCTCTAAAAAGAGTTCAGCCCCAGGGCTCATAGGACAGTCTGATTCTTCCTGGGCAACACCGATTTCTATTCTACTCTCACCTTTCTTTTTCCCATTTATTGTTAAGCCTCTAAACATTTAGTGAGGAAATAAAAGTGGAAAAGAACAAATGAGCAGAGTGAGAGAAGCTAACACCAGGGTGAGGTGATTGCAGGTCAGCAATCATTAATCACATGTCACTCTCACCTAAAGACCTCAGCCTATTTCCAAGAACGTTTTCTCAGGCTGTTAGTTTCCTTGAATTGTAATTTGGGTCATGTGACCTGGATACTTGGGTAGAACCATATCTTTCCCAAGTAGGAAATGTTACCACATCTCATAAAATAAATGAGGGATCAAGAAGCACACGATACAACCCCAGAACAGGGCTAGGGGTAGGGGGTGGGGGGAGGGCGGTAGGAGGGATGGGGGGATAATACAGGGGGCGTAATTCTGAGTTTCCACTTTCTAAGCTTTAAGAAAAACAAAGACACCATTACATAGAATTATATGGAGGAATTTTTAACATCATTGGAAAATATACACTATATGCTGCTGCTGCTGCTGCTGCTAAGTCGCTTCAGTCGTGTCCAACTCTATGCGACCCCATAGACAGCAGCCCATCAGGCTCCACCGGCCCCAGGATTCTCCAGGCAAGAACACTGGAGTGGGTTGCCATTTCCTTCTCTGATGCATGAAAGTGAAAAGTGAAAGTGAAGTCGCTCAGTCTTGTCCGACTCTTAGCGACCCCATAGACTGCAGCCTACCAGGCTCCTCTGTCCATGGGATTTTCCAGGCAAGAGTACTGGAGTGGGGTGCCATTGCCCTACTAAGTTTAAAAAACCCAACAAAACTATTATAAAAATGTATAAAGCGTACAATGTATATATGTTTATAAGACCTCCAATATTATTATTTATTATTTATTGATAGTTGGATTTGAGTTATTTTTCTTTTGGGGGGGGATTTTTTCAAATGTTTTGTGATAATTACGTATTGTCTCTAAGACTAGAAAAATAATACATGCTCTTTTGTAAAAGAGAGAGAGATGTAGAAATAAGACCTCACCCCTAGTCTGGGCTTGCTAAGTCACTTCAGTCGTGGTCTGACTCTGTGCGACCCCATAGATGGCAGCCCACCAGGCTCCCCCGTCCCTGGGATTCTCCAAGCAAGAACACTGGAGTGGGTTGCCATTTCCTTCTCCAATGCATGAAAGTAAAAAGTGAAAGTGAAGTTGCTCAGTCATGTCTGACCCTCAGCAACCCCATGCACTGCAGCCTTCCAGGCTCCTCCATCCATGGGAATTTCTAGGCAAGAGTACTGGAGTGGGGTGCCATTGCCTTCTTAGTACTACAATAATGTAAAACTCCTGAAAGTGCTAGAAGACATGTTTTGAACTCAACTTGCCCAAAGTCAATATCATCCTTGCTCTTCCCAATCGTGACTCTCTTCAGGTCTTTTCTACTTCAGTGATTATCCTTCCACCCACTAAGTTAAGCCAACACACCTCATTTTCCCTACTGCCCCTTAATCCATGCAACAGGCATTCTGAAAGTTGATAACATAGCTTGCAACTCTATCCCCTTCTCTTCATACCTCCCATCAGCACACTCCTCCACCTCTTCTGTAAGTCCAGCCCACACCATTCCTCTAACCTAGACCACTCCAGGATCTTAAAAGATTTGCTTCCCTCATTGAGGCCAGTCTTGAAAACTATTCTCTACTGAAAGACAGGTCAAGTACAATCCAGAATTGAAACTGGATTTCCACCCATCTAATCTGTTACTTCCTGACCTTCACCATCTTAGGAAATGATAAATTCATTCAATTAGCTCATGGCCAAACCCTGAAGGTGTCCACTTTATTCATCAGTGGAAAAGCTCATCAACTTCATCGCCACAGCATAGTTTGAATTCCTTATTCTACCTACATTGCTACAGCCAGAGCCCAGTTACTGTCATCTCTTGTATACAGTATTGCAATCACCTCTTAATTGACCCCCTACGTTTATTCTTCACCCTATAATCTATAATCTGCAATAACCCAGAGAGGTTTTAAAATCAAAGCAGAAAAAAACATCTGGTTAAATCCCCAGAGGATTTGCCCTGCCCATGGGAACAAAGTGAACACTTTTTCTTGCGTGGCTTATGGCTGCCCACTTCTCATTGCTCATCTCTTAATCTCTGTTTTGTTCACCAGGTTCCTAACACACTGGATCTTCTCTACTGGGCAAGTAGACCTAGCCTAATCACAACTCTGAAACTCCAGTATTTTGGCCACCTCATGCGAAGAGTTGACTCATTGGAGAAGACTCTGATGCTGGGAGGGATTGGGGGCAGGAGGAGAAGGGGAGAACAGAGGATGAGATGGCTGGATGGCATCACTGACTCGATGAATGTGAGTCTGAGTGACCTCCGAGAGCCGGTGATGGATAGGGAGGCCTGGCGTGCTGCAGTTCATGGGGTCGCAAAGAGTCGGACACAACTGAGCGACTGATCTGATCTGATCTGATCTGAATCACAACTCAGGAACTTAGTGTTTTCTCTTCCCACTGCCAAGAGTGCTTCCCTCTGGCTATTTCACAGTCTGTCCTTTCTTATCTTGCAAAGCTCAGAACATAGATAAATTTCTAACATAGGCATTCCTGATGACTGATATTGACAAGTTAACCAATCTAGCTTGGTATCCCTTCAATCGGCTTTTATTTCCTCTTTTGCATTTGTCTGAAATAGTCATCTTTATTAACAGCCTTGGATGTTAATTATCAATCTCCCTCCACTATCTCATTGTCTCTTTGTTTCTTACTGCTGTTTTCCAGTGTCTAAGAATGGGCTTATGATTATTACATTTTTGCTAACTGGATAAACGAAGGACTCTCTAGGACTTACTCATAGTTTTTACATGAGTATATCTCACTGTCTCTGTGAGGTTAAGTCTAGCACAATCTGAGTTTTCAAAGTTCACACTTAACTATAGATAAGATGATGCCAAATTTGCTGCAAATTAAACTGCCTCTGTGCTGCGGGAGTGAGTGAAGGCACTCAAAGCATGATGGTGCACTCATGAAAGCACGCTCAGTCTCCATGAGAACATCAGACCTGGGGACTCCTCACTCTGAGTGGCCTGAGGACACCATTTGCCACTCTCTGGCATCTCTGGTATGTGCTGGAGGAAGCAAGCAGCTGCCACATGATAGATGAGGAGGCAAAGGAAAGGCCTTACTCTCTGCTAATATGCTTCTGCCCTGCTCTGGGAGAGGCTCAATCCCTTAGCAAAGAAAAATTCAAAGGCATTCCAAAATATATGGGGAAAATATAGATAGACAGGAGTCAGGACGGAAGTACATTGCTTCTCTTCTGTCTGATCCATAAAGTATTTATATTAGTATTGATATGGTATACCCCGCAAAGAGCTCTAGGTTAGCCCACACTCAGAATATACAGAAAGTGAAAGTTAAGTTGCTCAGTCGTGTCTGACTCTTTGTGACCCTGTGGACTGTAGCTCAACAGGCTCCTCCATCCATGGGATTCTCCAGGCAAGAATACTGGAGTGGGTTGCCATTTCCTTCTCCAGGGGATCTTCCCGACGCAGGAATCGAACCCAGGTCTCCCACATTATAGGCAGACGCTTTAACCTCTGAGCCACCAGGGAAGCCCCAGAGTAGACAAGCCCTGTACAACTGAGACTCAGGTACACTGACTTCCCATGTCCTGTCTGTCCTTAGGGAGCAGCCCTTAGACAGGTACTCTCAACAGCAATGACCGCTGTTCAACTGCAGCCTATTGAACTGACATGGATAATCATGATTCAAACAGCCCAAATGAACAAAGCCCATCTAAAATCATTTTCCTCCAATGCCTTATAGTACAGTTTGAAACCCCAGGTCTTCTGGGCTCTGCATCTCTCTGACAGTGAGATAGATATTCTAATGTGAAAACTGGGAGAAAGTCCTAGGGATTTAGAAGGTGGCAGTGGCCTGATGTGTGAGAATAGATCATCCATGACAAAGAACCAGGCACCAAGGTCAGAGAATCATTCAGTGACAAACTTGCCTCACTGTCCAGAGTGTATCAGATCTTGCCTTGTTAGTGCTGCAAATCATTAATAATCAAAATATCTCTCCTTGCACACCATTGTAGGATAGAAGCTAATCTTAAGGCAGCATCAGATACTATGGAGTAAGAGTTTATGGCTAGAAGTACAAGTACAAGGGAGTCAGGTGACACCAAGTGACTTTCTTTTTCATGTTCTACCTAGTATGTTTCAAGGATCACAGTCAAAGTACAGAGAATATCTAGTGGAAAAAGTAGATCCAGGGGCAAGGTCAGAGGCAGTTTTCCTTGGTAGGCAGGGTTACCTAAAGTCAAGTCCGGCCTTGGACGCCAGATCCCCTCCCCACAAGAGAATGTTAGCTCCTTTTTTAAATCACCAGGACAGGCAGAAACTAAAACCTGGGCCTCATCTCATTCTCTAAGCCGAATACTCTCAGTCAGGGTAGTTGGTCCCTCAAAATCTGAGTTCACAAGGCTGGGGAGGGGACACAACTGAGGAGAATAGCAATAATAAAAGTAATAAATTGTGCAATCTATATCAGATGGAGGCATATTAATAGACTAAGGCAGATAGTAAAAGTTAAGTGTGAGTCACTCAGTCATGTCCAACTTTTTGCAAACCCATGGTCTGTGCATGGAATTCTCTGGGCTAGAATACTGGAGTAAGCTGCCATTTCCTTCTCCAGGGGATCTTCTAGACCCAGGGGCTGAATTGGGGTCTCCTGCATTGCAGGTAGATTTTTTTTTTTTTTAACCATCTGAGCTATAATAAATATTCTTGAAGAGATAAAATAGGAAATTGCTGTCATGAAACAACAGAGAGAGAAGTTTCTAAGAAGAAGCCAGTAAAAATATTGGGCATGGGAAGGTAATTATTTTGAAAGTCATATATGGGATTAATTGTTGAATTGGTATAGCCAGAGAAGGAATGTGTGAGCTGGAAGATCAGGTGAAGAACTTCTCCCAGGACCATCAAGAAGGAACAAAAGGATGGGAAATCTAAACAGAAAATTAATAAGTGTGATGGGTATATAATATTCACAAAATATATAATATTCACAAAATACTATTTACAAAACAAAGAGGAAGAATTATTAGCAGAAATAGGAAATTAAATTTCACTAAATTAAGAAAATGATGAAAGTCTTCAAGTTGACATACCTAACCAGGTACCAAAAAGATAGATGAGGAAAAATCTAGAGTTGAAACACTATAAAGATATCTAATAATATCAGAGCCAAATAAACCTCCAAAAATGTTCAGCTAATAGGTATTGATAATTTCCAAAAGAAAAAAAGTCAGAACTGAATGTCATTTGTGTTTTAATAATAACATGAAGAATAAGGAGAGAGAAGAGTGACATTCTAATAAATGGAATAAAAGAATTTCAAAACTAGAATTTTATGTTCAGCTACATTATTGTTAAATGAAAAATGAATCCAGGAAGAAACGAGGTGGTAAAGAGAAGTAACACTGAGGAAATAGCAATGAAATTGTTGTTTTCTAATAAACTGGGCACACAAGAAAAGATTACCTTTGATATTTCCAAACTACAGACAAGAGATACTTGATTATAGGATGTCACTGCAATAGGCCACAGTCCCTGTGGTTTCAGCAGGTCAAACTGGGAGCCAGTCTTCCACCTTGCCTCACTTCCATCATACAGAAGCATAAGGCAGCAACCCAGCTCTCCCGCTCAGCAGTGTCTAGAGGGCTGGGCCTACAGCCCATTTCCTGCTCAGCAGAAGCAGGTGGTGGCACTTTGATTTCCCTAGAGGGTGGAAGCAGCAGGACGGAGAGGCAGCTGATCTTTCATCCCACACCAGGGAGAAGCAGGTGATGCTCTGACTCCCTCACCAGGATGGTGGGGTGGGGCAAGAAGAAGAGACGAGTCCAGCAAGTTGAACCTCCACACCTAGCATCAGCCAGACCAAGTGGGGCCCAGCCAGCATACCGTTTTCTCCCACCCACTGTGGTCTCAGTAGGCCCAAGTGGAAACCTGGGTCTCTGCCCTCATCCAGTTCCATTGAGGTGAAATGAAGGGGCAGAGAATGGAGCTGGTTGTTAGCCCCTGGGGTCTGCAGAGTCCATCAAGGAGCTGAGCTGAGTCCATCAAGGATCGAGCTTCTGCTTTGCCTGTGCAGCAGCAAAGTGATGGGACTCAACTCTCCATGTACCCCTATACCTGGTGTCAGCAGAGTCCAGTGGGAGCTGAGCACTTAAGAGGTGGTGCCAGTCAGTGCCCACATTGGTCAATGGGGCCCAAAGAAAAGATGAGCTTGCAGCCCATCATTCTACAAAGAAGAAATGTAAATTTGCATCCCATTTTTGCCAGAATGGTGTTAGCTGCACCCTGCAGGAAGCTGGAAATACACATCCATCCAGTCCTCATGCACACCTCCCCATGGGGCTCCAGATTACCCAGGTCCCAGAGTCTCATCATAAAATATCTAAAATGTCCAGGATACAACTGAAAACCACTCATTATGCCAAAACCCAGGAAAATCACAACTTGAATAAGAAAAATCAATCAATAGACACTGGCACTAAAATGGATCTCCTGTTTATTTTATTGAAATTCTGACAAAGATTTTAAAGCAGCCATCCTAAAAATATTGCAATAAGAAATTATGAGTTCTCTTAAAACAAATGAGAAAACAGAAAATACCAACAAAGGTTCAAAGATACAAAGAACCAAGTAGAATTTATAGATCTGAAACAGGCAATCGCCAAAATAAAAAACTCAGCAGAAGGGTTCTAATAGCAGGGCAGATATGACAAAGAATTGAATCAGGGAACTTGATGATAGATCAATAGAATTTACTCAGTCTGCACAACAGAAAGTAAATAGACTCAAAACAGTATGATACTTGGACAAAAACAGACACACAGATCAATGGAAAAGGATAGGAAGCCCAGAAATAAACCCATGCACTTATGGTCAATTAATCTATGACACAGGAGATAAGAATACACGGTGGAGAAAAGATAGTCTCTTCAATAAATGGTTTGAAATGGAAACTAGACAGCTATATGTAAAATAATGAAATTAGAACATTCCTTAACACCACACACAAAAATAAACTCAAAATGGATTAAAGACTTAAATGTAATACAGAATACTATAAAGCTCCTAGAACAAGCTTTAACACAGGGAGAACACTTTTTGACATAAATCACAGCAGTACTTTTAAATTTATCTCCTACAGTAAAGGAAATAAAAGCAAAAATAAACAAATTGGACCTAATTAAACTTAAAAGCTTTTGCACAGCAAAGGAAACCATCAACAAAACAAAAAGACAACCTACTAACTCAGAGAAAATATTTTCAGATGATATGACCAATACAGATAAATATCCAACATATATAAACAGTTCATACAGCCCAACCTCAGGAAAATGAACAACTCAAATAAAAAAAGAACAGAAGAACTGAATAAACATTTCTCCAAAGAGGAAATGCAGATAACCAACAGGCACATGATTGTTGCTGAACATTGCCACTCATCAGGGAAATACAAATAAAAACCATGATGAGATATCACAGGACACCTGTTAGAATGGTTATCACCAAAAAGAACACAAAAAACAAGTGTTGGCGAGGATGTGGAGGAAAGGGAATGTAAAGTGATGCAGCCCCTGGTAAAAACAATATGGGGGGTTCTCAAAAAACTGAAAATAAAACTACCACATGACCTAGTATTTCCACCTTTGAGTATATATCAAAAGAAACCCCACTAATTTGAAGCGATACATACACCCCAATATTCATGGCAGCACTAATTGCCAAGATATGGAAGAAACCAAAGTGTCCAGCATAAGATGAATGGATAAAGTATGGTGTATATATGATGTAGTACTAGTCATCCATTACATAAATGGAAATTTTCCCGTTTGCATTAGCATGCGTGCACTCGAAGAGTATTATAAGTCAGACAGAGAGAGATAAATACTGTATGATATCACTTACATGTGGAATCTAAAAAATAAAGCAAACTACTGAATATAGCAAAAAAGCCATAGACTCACAGATATAGAGAACAAAACTAGTATGCACAGGCAGGGGAGTAAGAGATACGAACTATTAGGTATAAAGTAAGCTATAAGGATGTGTCGGGGAAGGCAATGGCACCCCACCCCAGTACTCTTGCCTGGAAAATCCCATGGACGGAGGAGCGTGGTAAGCTCCAGCCCATGGGGTCGCTAAGAGTCGGACACGACTGAGTGACTTCACTTTCACTTTTCACTTTCATGCTTTGGAGAAGGAAATGGCAACCCACTCCAGTATTCTTGCCTGGAGAATCCCAGGGACAGCTGTCTATGAGATCGCACAGAGTCGGACACGACTGAAGCGACTTAGCAGCAGCAGCAGCATAAGGATGTGCTGTACAACACGGGGAGTATAGACCATTTTATAACAACATAAGTAGAATAAGGAATTCCCAGCAGCTCAAAGATAAAGAATCCACCTGCCAAGCAGAAAACGTAGGTACGACCCCTGGGTCATGAAGATCCCCTGGAGGAGGAAATGGCAAACCACTCCACTATTCTTGCCTGGAGACTCCCAGGGACAGAGGAGCCTGGTGGGCTACAGTCCACAGGAGTTGCAAATAGACACCACTGAACAACTGATCATGCACACCTATGACATATACTACACAGTAACTCTATTTCAATTTTAAAAAGGAAATTTAAAAACAGACTGAAAAAAATCAACAATTTCAAAGATCTAGAGATCAAAAATAAAATAACTAATGATATAATCAGAATCCCAGAAAAAAAGAAAGAAGACAAAGAATAGAACTAAAAAAGGTTTTGAAAAATAGTGACTAAAAATTTCCCAATTTACTGAATGATGCAAGTCTACAAATTCAAGAGGTTTAGTAAACCCCAAGCAGAATAAACCCCCAAACTACACATTAATACACACTATAATTAAACTTGGGGCAACTAGAGACAAAAGTCTTTAAAATCAGGGGAAAACAGCACATTTCTTCTAGGAAAACACCAATTAAATGATAGTGGATTTTTCATCTGAAACCATAGAAGCAAAAGGGAAGTGACATCATGTTTCTTAAGAACTAAAAAGAAATTTTAAAAAACTGTCAACCCCAATTCTCTGTCTGGTGAAAATATTCTATAGTAATGAAGAATATTCATAAGCATAGGAAAACTAAAAGAATTTTTTGCTGGGATCCCTACATTTAAAGAATGATTAAAGGAATTTTCTAAACAAAAAGGAAGTAATAACAGAGAAAAGCTTGGAACTTAAGAAAAAATAAAAACCATCAGAGTGGGTAAAAGTAAGTACAAATATAAGAGTCTATTTTTCTTGTAAGTTTCTTAAATTATATTTGGTAGTGGAAGCAAACATAAAGTTCACATTAGATTATTCGTGCAATATATAAGAGAATTATACTAAAAAGGGGGCAGAGTAAAGGGACCTGAATGGAAATAAGTTTCCTACATTTCATACAAAGTGGTAAAACATCAACACAAGCAGATTATGTTATTAATGTATATTGTGATACATGGAGCCATCACCGAGATGATACAACTATATATAGAGATATACTTGAAAACATCTTAAATGAATCAAGATTAAATCCTAGAAAAATGTTCAGGTAACCCAAAGGAAAGTAAATAAAGACAGACAAAGGAGAAATAGAGGAAACAAACAGAAAGTAAATAATAAAATAAAATGGCAATCCTAACACATCAATAGTTCCTTAAATATAAATAAACTAAATAACAACAATGAAAACACAGTGAAATGAAATGAAAACACAATGAAAAGCTCAGTAGAGTGGAGTTAAAAAAAAAAACAACCTTAATGCTATCTACAAGAAACTCACCTCAAACACAAACATATAGATTAAAAAGCCAGGAGTGTCCATATTAATATCAGATAAGGCATATTAAAGGAAACCAAATTACTAGAGACAAATAGAAATGTTTCAAAATGATAAAAGGCTCGATCCACTATTGATTGACATATGATACTAAGTATGTATGTGCCAAAAAGCAGAGTCTCAAAATACAAGAAGCAAAAACTGGTATTAGTACTAGGCCTTAGGGAAGTGCAAGTTAAAACTGCAGTAAGAGATCCCTCCACATTCAACAGGACAGATATTTTAAAATGGTGATCAACACCAAATGCTGGTGAGGATGTGGAAAAGTGGGATCATTCATGTAAGTAAATACCACCACTCTGAAAAAGATCACGGCAATTTCTTATAAAACTAAACGTGAACTTACTGCTCAACAATTACGTTCTTGGACATTTACCCCTGACAAGCGAAAAGCCAGGCTCACACTAAAACTTGTACACAAACGACAGTTTTATTTATAACAGCCTCAAACTGGAGACAACTCAAATGCCCCTGAGTGCGTGAAATGGTGGTCCATCCACGCAATGGAGAAAGAGAAAGAACACAAAAATAGTTGGATGGATCTCAAGGGATTTATGTTAATTGAAAAAAAACAATGTCAAAAGCATTCATATTATCTGATTCAATTAGATATCAATCTTGACTCTACAAAATTACAGAAATGAACAGATTAGGGTTGCTGGGGAAACATGAAGGCAGGAAGGGAGAAAGGTGTGTGCTCTGTCCTGTCTGACTCTATGCAACCCTATGGACTATAGCCCGCCGGGCTACTCTGTCCATGGGATTTCCCAGGCAACAATACTGGAGTGGGTTGCCATTTCCTTCTTCAGGGAATCTTCTTGATCCAGGGATCAAACCCCAGTCTCCTGTGTCTCCTGCATTGCAGGAGGATTCTTTACCAACTGAGCTATCAGGAAAGCTGTAAAAGTATATGGGATTCTATTAACTCTTATAACTGTTTGTCAATCTACAATTACCTCAAAATAATATGTTAAAGAAATGAGAATATAGGTATTTAAAGAAATCTGAATGTAGCCTCAAAAATATGTGGCCATATAATTAAATTAATATAATAATAACAGAATTATGATTCATAAAAAAAGCAAAGATATATGAGTTGAATTGTGTGGTAGTCTGAACATTCTTTGGCATTGCCTTTCTTTGGGTTTGGAATGAAAACTGACCTTTTCCAGTCCTGTGGCCACTGCTGAGCTTTCCAAATTTGTTGGTATATTGAGTGCAGCATTTTCACATTATCTTTTCAGATTTGTAATAGCTCAGCTGGAATTCCATCACCTCCCTAGCTTTGTTTATAGTGATGCTTCCTAAGGCCCACTTGACTTCACACTCCAGGATGTCTGGGCTCTAGGTGAATGATCACACTATCATGGTTTTCTGGGTCATTAAGATATTTTTCTGTATAATTCTTCTGTGTATTCTTGCTACCTCTTCTTGATTGATATATTCTACTCTGTTAGGTCCACACTGTTTCTGTCCTTTATTGTGTCCATCTTTGCATGAAATGTTGCCTTGCTATCTCTAATTTTCTTGAAGAGATCTCCAGTTTTTCCTGTTCTATTGTTTTCCTCCATTTCTTTGCACTGATCACTTAAGAAGGCTTTCTTATCTCTCCTTGCTATCCTTTGGACAGAGGATGAGATGGCTGGATGGCATCACTGACTTTTATCCACCTGATATTCAGTGCCCTCATGGAGTTCTCACTTGTAGGTAGAATCTAAAACAATACAACAAACCCGAAGTTTATAGCTACAGAGTGGTGGTTGCCAGAGGCAGGAGGTGATGGAGCGGGTGAGCAAAAAGTAAACTCCATGAGGGCACTGAATATCAGGTGGATAAAAGTGAGCAAAAAATATCTTTTTTTGTTGCCATTAGTATACATTCTATATGTAACTACAAGCTTGAGCTAGTTATTGTATTATTCAACTCATATCAGTTAATTTCAGTCACTTCTGACTCTTTGCGACTCCATAGACTGCAACATGCCAGGCTTCCCTGTCCATCACCAAGAGATACCTGGAGTAACAGACAAGTTTGGCCTTGGAGTACAAAATGAAGCAGGGCAAAGGCTAACAGAGTTTTGACAAGAGAACACGCTGGTCATAGCAAACATCCTCTTCCAACAACACAAGAGACGATTTTACACGTGGACATCACCAAATGATCAATACCGAAATCAAACTGATTACGTTCTTTGCAGCCAAAGATGGCTTAAGGCTCAACATTCAGAAAACAAAGATCATGGCATCTGGTCCCATCACTACATGGGAAATAGATGGAGAAACAGTGGAAACAGTGTCAGAATTTATTTTTCTGGGCTCCAAAATCACTGCAGATGGTGACTGCAGCCATGAAATTAAAAGACGCTTACTCCTTGGAAGGAAAGTTATGACCAACCTAGATAGCATATTCAAAAGCAGAGACATCACTTTGCCAACAAAGGCTCGTCTAGTCAAGGCTATGGTCTTTCCTGTGGTCATGTATGGATGTGAGAGCTGGACTGTGAAGAAGGCTGAGCGCCGAAGAATTGATGCTTTTGAACTGTGGTGTTGGAGAAGACTCTTGAGAGTCCCTTGGACTGCAAGAAGATCCAACCAGTCCATTCTGAAGGAGATCAATCCTGGAATTTCTTTGGAAGGAATGATGCTAAAGCTGAAACTCCAGTATTTTGGCCACCTCATGCGAAAAGTTGACTCATTGGAGAAGACTCTGATGCTGGGAGGGATTGAGGGCAGGAGGAGAAGGGGACGACAGAGGATGAGATGGCTGGATGGCATCACTGACTTGATGGGTGTGAGTCTGAGTGACCTCCGGGAGCTGGTGATTGACAGGGAGGCCTGGCATGCTGTGGTTCATGGGGTCGCAAAGAGTCGGACACGACTAAGCGACTGATCTGATCTGATCTGTGGGTAACTGATGGCAGAAGGTATTAGCAAAATGTAACACTGACCATGTATACCTGAAATATACAAGGGGCTTTTACAAATGAGCAAAAGATACAAGTAGACAGTTCATAAATGGAGAAACACTATGATAAACAATATATGGAGGCCAGAATACTGCAGTGGGCAGCCTTTCCCTTCTCCAGGGAATCTTTCCAACCCAGAGATAGAACCCAGGTCTCCTGCACTGCAGGTGAATTCTTTACCAGCTGAGCCACAAGGGAAGCCCAAGAATACTGGAATGGGTATCTTATTCCTTCTCCAGTAGATCTTCCATATCCAGGAATTAAACCGAGGTCTCCTGCATTGCAGGTCGATTCTTTACCAACTGAGCTATTAGGGAAGCCCTGCCAATATATGCTGCTGCTGCTGCTAAGTCACTTCAGTCGTGTCCGACTCTGTGTGACCCCATAGATGACAGGCCACCAGGCTCCCCCATCCCTGGGATTCTCCAGGCAAGAACACTGGAATGGGTTGCCATTTCCTTCTCCAATGCATGAAAGTGAAAATTGAAAGAGAAGTCACTCAGTCGTGTCCGACTCTTCACGACCCCATGGACTACAGCCTACCAAGCTCCTCCGTCCATGGGATTTTCCAGGCAAGAGTGGGGTGCTGGAGTGGGGTGCCATCACCTTCTCCAGCGAATATATGCAGAGATGCTCAAATTTGCTATTAATCAGACATATACAAATTATAATAGTGGTGAGAGCTATATATACCCCTATCTATCCACATATATGCACATACATATACATGTGTGTGTATACATATACATAGTTTTTACATATACGTACCTCAGATTGACAGACTAGCAAACTGAGTGACACCGATGAAAGATCTGGGGAGATAGGAACCATCATTAGTATTAATTAGTATTAGACGCTCAGTCGTGCCCGACTCTTTGTGACCCCATGGACTGCAGCCCACCAGGCTCCACTATCCATGAGATTTTCCAGGCAAGGATACTGGGGTGGGTTGCCATTTCCTTCTCCAAGGAACCATCATACTCTTGTGCAAAGCCCACTAGTGACCTTGCCCAAATGTGCTGAAAGCATCCAAGCATTGTTTAGTAAAGCCCAGCTTTTTTATAACCGACAAGCCATCAATTCCACTTCTAAGGATGTACCCCAGAGATGTCACCAGAGGTGACATCCGGAGGTCCGAGGATTTTCATGGCTGGATTTTCTGTGATCGGTGAAGTTGTAGGGTGTGGAAGGTGCAGCGTCTACAGCTGGTAGTGTTAAGGCAAATGTGCAGCCTGGAGGAGAGAGCTCTCCCCAGCCCTGACTGCCTAGAAAGTGAGAGGGAGCAAGAATCTAGCCTTACACATTTGATGTGGTTTAAAAACAAACATAAAAACACAGAACATTGTACAAGCACACCTCTGTTTTTCAGGCATGAGGCATACAAGAACCTGTGACTCTTGAGGGGGGCTTGAAATAGAAGTAAGGAGTTAGAGATAAATAGGGTAAAATATAAAACCAGAAAAAAACCTCTTAATGAACTGATGAAAAAAATATCTTAACCTACAGATAAAGAGAAAATAACTGACTATCCTCTGGCGGCAGGGCAGTGAGAGAAAAAAGGCCAGAAGCCTTCCTAGAGGTCACTTCTGGATGGAACTGAGGTAACGGGTCAGGCAGGAAAGACACTGCTTCCACTTTAAGATCCTTTTCCCCTTTATTGCTTTCATCCTTCCTTCCTTATTTTTGCTTGTTTGGGGTTTTGTTTTGTTTTGTTTGGCTGTACCACCTAGATTGTTGTTGCCATTGTTACATCGTGAAATCCTATCCCACTCCTGTGGCCCCATGGACTGTAGTCTGCCAGTCTCCTCTGTCCATGGGGGTTTTTCAGGCAAGAATACTGGAGTGGGTTGCCATTTCCTTCTCTAGGAGATCTTCCTGACCTAGAGATCAAACCTGCATCTCTTATATTAACAGGCGGATTCTCTACCAGGAGCCACCAGGGTATCCCACACCACGTAGTTTGTGGGATCTTAATTCCCTGACCAGGATTGAACTCATGCTGCTTGCAGCAGAAGCATGGAGTCTTAACCACTAGACTGCCAGGGAATTCCCCTCTTTTCTTTTTTTTTTTTAAAACCGTGGGCATGTATCACTTTGGTAAAAATAGAGAAAAGAAACAAACTGGTGGATCCAAATAAACTGAGGACCAGCTTCTGCCTCGACTGCCCATCTGCTGTCAGGCACCCACTGTCTCGTGATCTTGATCCTGCCAACTCCCAGGAATGAGGAGTGCGGGCACCATGTGCTCTTCCCAGTCTGCTCCTTACTCTGGGTGCTTCCCATTTGGTCCTGGCAACAGTGTTTCCTCTTGGGGATTTCTGGCAGTTAGAGAAAGGCTAAGATGCTGAGTGGTTTCTGACCTTGCACCCCAGCCTCTTTCTCAATGCTGATGCTGCTCACTCTTAGGGGCTCAGAGGACCTGCTGTCTCCAGGGAGTGGAGCCAGGCAGCAAGGGTCTGCAGCTTGGGTCACAGACTTCACTGTGGACCCATACACAGTGGGCAGGCAGGCCTGCCTCACGGTCTTTCCCTTCCTCACTGTCTGCTGGTCAGACAGCCCAGTGTGTAACCAGGCATGTGGGCACATCTGCCCATGGACGGGGAGCTAAGCTGCCTGGGATTCCCGTATAGTTTCCAGGGGAAAATGTAGTCATTGTTCCCACACAAAACAGACCTCTGCCCCTGGCCAGGCCTGTCCGTAGAAACTTATTTCCACAAAACTCTGAAGGAAAAAGCTACAAAAAAATGTGTTCTGGCTCAGTCTCCCTGTACACAGCTCTTAGCCAAGTACAGTGACATGCTTAGCATAACGGCTAAAGGGGCCTTGGGAGGCATGGACAACACGAGCTGCCCACTGAGTCCTGGTCCTCAGGCTCTGGAGCCATCCCTTGTCACAAAGCCATCCAAAACCTTGCAGACACCATCCCCTGAGCTTGCTTTTCCCCAGGACCCAGATGTTCATAACCAAACCTTTGGGCCAGTGGGTCGTGCCTCCCCCAACCCCAAGCTTCTCCAAAGATTTCCAAGGCCTTGAGGCCCCATCCAACCCATGACCACAGCCCTCTCTCCAACTTTGTGGACAGACTATGGCCTCCACCCAATCTCCCAAAAGGCTGGAGCCTTGCCTGTCTCCCCTGGCCAGCTTGGTGGTAGGAGCAAGTCATAGAGTAACACTTCTTAGGCCAAGCCTGCAGCTCCCTTCCACCTTCCTCCCCATCCCTGTGGGTCCTTAACAAAGCAGAGCCCTATGAACAAGCCAGTGCTGAAACCCGCCTGTTATCATGACAAGCCAAAGAAAGCAACTATTATGGAATTCTACTAATAATTTTTACTTAAAATACCAAATCTTAAAATAAGAAAGCTTGCATTTCAGTTTGGACTCAGATTTTCTAGTAATATTTTGTAGAGGTGGTTGGCATTTGACAGTCACTCCCTTCCCTAACAAACACCAAGGCCACTTACCACTGTGCAGGTCATGCCTCTAATGGGCCTTTCACCATGACTCCGTGGATGCCATTCCCTAACACACAGTGTACCCAACACATGGGTACAAGCTGCATGCCCTGTCCTGCCATTCCTAGAGCCATGGGCCCCACAGAACTCCAAATGTCAGGATAAACTGAGAGGTTGAACCTGGAGTCATGTGGTCTCCAGGCCTCGGGATGTGTGACATTAACCAGATGAAACTAGTTTGTTGTTCAGTCGCTAATTCATGTCCGAAGCTTTGTGACTCCATAGTCTAACAGCACACCAGCTTCCGCTGTCCTCCATCTCCCAAAGTTTCCTCAAATTTACGTCCATTGAGTCATCCTCTGCCACCCACTTCTCCTTTTATCCTCAATCTTTCTCAGCCTTAGGGTCTTTTCTGATAAGTAGTCTCTTCACATTTGGTGGCCAAAGTATTAGAGTTGCAGCTTCAACAACAGGCTTTCCAAAGAATATTCAATGTTGATTTCCTTTAGGATTGACTGGTTTGATTTCTTTGCAGTCCAAGGGATTCTCGAGTCTTTTCCAACACCACAATTTGAAAGCATCAATTCTTCAGCATTCAGGCTTCTTTGTGGCCCAACACTCACATCCATACATGACTACTGAAAAAAACACAGCTTTGACTATAGACCTTTGTTGACAAAGTAATGTCTCTGCTTTTTAATGAGATGTCTAGATTTTTCATAGCTTTTCTTTCCAGGAGCAAGCTGGAAAGAAATCTGTCTATTTCATGGCAGCAGTCACCACTAGCAGTGATTTTGGAGCCCAAGAAAATAAAGTCTATCACTCTTTCCATGTTTTCCCCATCTATTTGCTGTGAAGTGATGGGACTGAATGCCATGATCTTAGTTTTTTGAATGTTGAGTTTTAAGCCAGGCTTTTCAATCTCCTCTTTCACCCTCATCAAGAGGCTCTTTAGTTCCTCTTCACTTTCTGCCATTAGAGTGTTATCATTTATGTATCTGAGGTTGTTGATATTTCTCCTGGCCATCTTGATTCTAGCCTGTGATTTATCCAGCCCAGCATTTCACATAAAGTACTCTGCATATAAGTTAAATAAGCAAAGTCACAATATACAGCCTTGCTGTATTCCAGTTTATGACTGATCAAATATGACCAACTTGTTCTTTACCACTGCATAGTCATCTCGGAGGGGCATTCAAGCCATCCTGTCTAGATATGACCAAAGGCTTGGCTGAAGCTTAAGCAGAGGTTGGGGCATTGGGAAGGACCATGCTGTGGCTGGCAGAGCTCTCCACTTGGAATGGAGCAGGCACTCTGGCCTGGGCCCCAGTAGCCTCAGAGACAGACTCCCAGAGGGGCCCCAGTTTGGGAATCGGGCCTTTCAGAGGCTCTTGATCTTCTGCTTGCAAGAGCAGCTTGTATGTTTGATTCTCAAAAACATCATGATCCTGGAGCACTGATTGGATTATTTTACTCTTGAACTGGCTACAGTGCTCACATGAATGCGTAGGCTGGAGGTCTGCACAGTACATACCTCAGCGGTCTGCTGTTTGCTTTTCTAATGACTCCAGAGTTCGGACAATCAGATTCTCTGATGCAAGACCCAGCTCCAGTGCTTCTTCTACAGGACACCTGCCACCCAAGCCAATGACCAAGTCTCTCACCCAGCCTGGAGGCATTCCTTGAGAGAACAACTCCAGTGAATGATGGAAGTGTTTCCTTTTACCTGATGGTTTTAATGCATATTTCCCATCTTGTGGAGGCTGGGAAGGATGTTTTCCTCAGTTTCATCTCTACAAACTCTTATTCTCTCTCTGAATTGTTTATTTTCACCACCCAGGCATCTCCTTCTCACAAGGAGCTTATAAGACAGTATGGCAGCTGCCCATTCAAGGCCAGGAAAGAAAAAGGAAGAGGAAGGAGGGTTGGGGTTTCCTCAGCTCTTGTAAGAGCAACTGGTGATGAGCATCCATCCCTTCCTCTTCCCTGACAGTTTGGAGTCTCCTACATGTGGGACATGGAGGCCACATCAGTGCCCCAGACTGGGTGGTTTAAATAGCACTGATCTATTTTCTCACAGTGTTAGAGGCTAGATCCAAGATCAAGGTGTTGAACACCTTCCTAAGGTGTTCTTCTTAGGAAGGGTTGGTTCCTCTGGAAGCCTCTCACCTTGGTTTGTCGTTGGCCATCTCTTCCCTCTGTCTTCACATGCTCTTCCTTTCATGCATGTCTGTGCCATAATCTCTTTCTTATAAGGACACCATGCCCACCCTAATGACCTCATTTTATTTTAATCGCTTCTTTGAAGGCCCTGTCTCCCAATACAGTCACATTCTGAGGTCCTGGTGATTAAGACTTCAACATGTGAATTTATGGGACATGACTCAGGCCATAACAGAAGGTGTCTTCCGGCAGCACCTCTGCTGTCTTGACCTCTCCAGCAAGGTGACGAGGTGCCAGGGACTGGCACAGGATTCTCTGAAACCAACTCAAGTGTAGAGCAGCCTACAAAGGCATTGAGAGAAAAATGAATTTGGAAGAACTTAACCCTAAAGAGATGGTTGGGTGGCATCACCGACTCAATGGAGATGAGTTTGAGTAGACTCTGGGAGTTGGTGATGGACAGGGAGGCCTGGTGTACTGTGGTCCATGGGGTCACGAAGAGTCAGACACAACTGAGTGATGGAACTGAACCCTAAAGAGCCTTTTCTAATCTTCTGCACTAGAGCAGGGATCAACAAACTACTTCTTGGGCCAAATCCCCCAGGCAGGCTGGGCACCTGGTTTTATAGACGACTCTGTACTGGGGCATGGCCACCCCACTGCATGAGAGTCGTGTTTGTGGATGTTTTGCAGGGTTAAATAGATGCAACACAGATCACATGTAGCCCAAAGCTTAAAATGTGTATGAAAACATGTGCCAACCCCGCAGTAGAAGTCAGCTCCCTCTGGCAGGGACTTCTGTCTTCTGCCTGGAGCTGTATCCTCAGCACCCACAGCTCTGCATGCCACCCAGTAGGACTGAAGCAATGCTTCTTGGATGATCGGGTGAACCCATGCTCAAGGAACTGAAGTTGTGACAAAGTCAAGCCCTGGAAAGTGAAAGTATTAGTTACTCAGTCATATCTGAGTCTTTGCAGCACACAAACTGTAGCATTCCAGGCTCTCCTGTCCATGGGATTTCCCAGGCAAGAATACTGGAATGAGTAGCCATTCCCTTCTCCAGGGGGATCTTCCTGCCCAAGAGATCAAACCTAGGTCTTCTACATTGCAGGCAGATTCTTTATTGTTTGAGCCACCAGGATAGTCCAGCCCCGGAAAGCCCTGGAACAACCCAATACAATGCATCAGGCTGACACTCATCCTTTGTGTCCAGTAAGACCACAGCAAGTCAGGAAGGACTAAGTCATTTCCCAACTGCCCTCAGGGGCTTTGCCCACAGCATCTTCTGTTGAAACTTTCTATTCTACTTAGCGTAGAGGACCCTCTACTCCCATGATCGTCAGCACACTCCCCACTGCCTTTTTGGCCTTTGACACACAGTGATATTGGCTATATTCAGTATGTTCTAAGATACAGCTTAGAACCCAGATCAAAGTATGAAAGATGTTGGCCACATCATCGACCTGATCAAGCACTTGCAACAAGGTACCTGACTAACCTTCTTTCCACCTAAGAGTAAGATTCCCCTGTTTTCTTCCTAAAATCACAGTCTCCCAGTGTTCTTAGAACTTGTTACCACCCTCACTGTGCCTGGGAAATGCAGGTCTCTGCCCTCCCTGACCCACAGCCATCTCTAGATTTGAGTGGACCTGACCCTTCTTGATCCCAGGTGGGCTCAGAATTCCTAAGGATGCCTTTCCATTTCTAGGGAGCCTGGGACACCCCACTGCTATATCAACATCCCCCCAACACACATCCATTCACTGGCACAGCTGTGCAGCTGCAAATCAATTCCCAGGAATAGCCTCGAGCAGCCCATAATTCCCCAAAGTGCAATTGCAAAATAAACTCTAATGTCCTCTAGTTCCAGGAGCCTTTGGTCACACTCTTGAGAGACAAGAGGAAGAGGAGAGAGTGAGCAGAAGCAGTTCCCCTGACTGGTGTCAACACTCAGCCTCTAGGAAGTGGGATGTGGATGTGTCCGGACAGGCTGCCTGGGTCTTGCAGAGTTTCCCATCACTTCTCTAGGAGGAGGTTCTATAGAAGTGAGGCTGCAAGTGGTGCTTCCAACGTTGGAGATCTGAGTAGGACACTGGTTCTCATTCTTCCATAGGAAGAAGACCCACAAGAAAACCTCACTGTCCACATTTGTAAAATGAACTTGATAAAACAGACTTCATAGACTCTTGAGAGAATTATCAGCAACAGAACATGTAAGCACTTGGCACAGGTGCCTGGCACACAGGATCAATCAGTACCAAACATATGCGAAACCTGGAGAACAGGATAAGAGGGGCAAACAGGCAAAAAATACTTCAGCATAAAAGAAAGAAGTTTATTTTCTAAATGTCTTAGGAACTTTCTCCCCAAAAGTTCTAACAAGGCAAAGTAGAAGTAAATAGTTGAGTTTTGTCCTGCCACCTGACACTTACACTGTCAGAAATATGCATGGACCCTGTAAGTCCACATGCATGATCGTTCTCATAGTAGCAGGATGCAGACAATATATTGGTTGACATGCAGTCTACCTTGATACACTGCCACACAGCCTGTCTTCACACACATTCAAGAGAGCAACCTGAGAAATGTTTTCTGTCTCAACTCTCAGACTGACCTCATTTAGCTCAGAGAACCACACAGTAAGCTTATTTTAGGACATGGTTTGGCCTGATGATGCATGGTACCAAATGTTCCTGAAAAGAGTGCCAGGAGTGTGCTGGGGCACCTCTAATGCATTCCTTAGATACCTTTGTTTCTACCCAGCTCCTTCACAGGTAAAATACCTCGTATTTAGAGACCAAGTCATGACTGCATAGTTAAGTTTAGCATGAATGTGTGAATGAAAAGTACTTCTATTATTAAACCATCACAAGAGAGAAATATTTCTCCGATGACATCTAGCAGCTCCTGGCATCCAGGAACTCCTTTCCCCAAATCCTTTCCAAATAGGGAACTAGCAGCACTCTAAAATTGAGCCAAGGGGACCCCAAAGAATGTGTGGATTTGGAAATATTCAATGCATACTCGAAATGCCTTTGGCCTTCGGTATTCAGAAAGAACTGTGAACTTTGAAATATGAAGCTCTCATGACCACTGAACGTGCAGAAGTGCCAGCTGCACTGAAATCCCCCTTGGGATACTGGCCGTGCGTGCTTTTAGAAACTGCATGAACACCTTCCCTCAACTCATGTATTCTCAGGACACTCAACATTTTCAATTTCAGCTTTTAAAAGAACCGTGTTTTCATCTCAGAAACTCTCACTCATTGGGGAATACAGGATATATTTCTTTTCCAGGGACACATATTTTAAAATGTCAAGAGTAATGAATGGCCTGAAAATACAGAGAAAGTAAAACAGTATAATGCATAGCATTTATTGAGTGCTAACTATGTTAGGGGCATTGGGTTTGTATTCTTTTATTTGATCTCATCACAACTGAATGACATAAGGATGGCAATCCATTTCATTTTTCATTCACTCCTTCAAAAATAACAAATATTTATAGAGTATCCACTGTATCCCAGGATTCGTTCTAGCTGCGGGGAAGATGGCAGGGAGCTAGACAATGTCCCTTCCGGGTGGAGTTGATAATCTAAAGACAGAGACAGACCACAGTGAAAATCACATAGCTATACCATGACATCAGATAGTGATGCGATCTCAAAGAAAGATGAAGCAGGGTTAAGGTCCAGATGAAAGGAGCAGAGTCAGGAGCGACATTTAAGAGAAACTGATATCTGGGCATTAATCTGAGTGGAGGAAAAGTTCCCCACACATAGGAAACAAAGCAAAGGGGTCAGGGTGGGTGGAGGGCAGGGGGGAGGTGTGACGGGCTGACATTGGAAGAGGCAGACAGGGCCTGAGCATTAGGACCTGATGTGAATGCATCACATCTTGGGTGTGACATTGGAAAGAAAACAAAGAGAGGACTCAGTGTTCTTTGCTGTCTCCTATTTCATTTCTATTTCACATTTATTTTAAATGCTAATCACACTTCAAACTGTACTTAATTGATTTTACAACCCATTGAGTTTGAAAGCCATCAGATCAGATCAGTCGCTCAGTCGTGTCCGACTCTTTGCGACCCCATGAACCGCAGCACACCAGGCCTCCCTGTCCATCACAAGCTCCCGGAGGTCACCCAGACTCATACCCATCGAGTCAGTGATGCCATCCAGCCATCTCATCCTCTGTCGTCCCCTTCTCCTCCTGCCCTCAATCCCTCCCAGCATCAGAGTCTTCTCCAATGAGTCAACTCTTCGCATGAGGTGGCCAAAATACTGGAGTTTCAGCTTTAGCATCATTCCTTCCAAAGAAATTCCAGGATTGATCTCCTTCAGAATGGACTGGTTGGATCTTCTTGCAGTCCAAGGGACTCTCAAGAGTCTTCTCCAACACCACAGTTCAAAAGCATCAATTCTTCGGCGCTCAGCCTTCTTCACAGTCCAGCTCTCACATCCATACATGACCACAGGAAAGACCATAGCCTTGACTAGGCGAACCTTTGTTGGTAAAGTAATGTCTCTGCTTTTGAATATGCTATCTAGGTTGGTCATAACTTTCCTTCCAAGGAGCAAGCGTCTTTTAATTTCATGGCTGCAGTCACCATCTGCAGTGATTTTGGAGCCCAGAAAAACAAAGTCTGACACTGTTTCCACTGTTTCCCTATCTATTTCCCATGCAGTGATGGGACCAGATGCCATGATCTTCGTTTTCTGAATGTTGAGCTTTAAGCCAACCTTTTCACTATCCACTTTCACTTTCATCAAGAGGCTTTTTAGCCCCTCTTCACTTTCTGCCATAAGAGTGGTGTCATCTGCATATCTGAGCTTATTGATATTTCTCCCAGCAATCTTGATTCCAACTTGTGTTTCTTCCAGTCCAGCATTTCTCATGATGTACTCTGCATATAAGTTAAATAAACATGGTGACAATATGCAGCCTTGACGTATTCCTTTTTCTATTTGGAACCAGTCTGTTGTTCCATGACCAGTTCTAACTGTTGCTTCCTGACCTGCATACAGATTTATTAAGAGGCAGATCAGGTGGTCTGGTATTCCCATCTCTTTCAGAATTTTCCATAGTTTATTGTGATCCACACAGTCAAAGGCTTTGGCATAGTCAATAAAGCAGAAATAGATGTTTTTCTGGAACTCTCTTGCTTTTTCCATGATCCAGCGGATGTTGGCAATTTGATCTCTGGTTCCTCTGCCTTTTCTAAAACCAGCTTGAACATCAGGAAGTTCACGGTTCACATATTGCTGAAGCCTGGCTTGGAGAATTTTGAGCATTACTTTACTAGCGTGTGAGATGAGTGCAATTGTTCGGTAGTTTGAGCACTCCTTGGCATTGCCTTTCTTTGAGATTGGGATGAAAACTGACCTTTTCCAATCTTGTGGCCACTGCTGAGTTTTCCAAATTTGCTGGCATATTGAGTGTAGCACTTTCACAGCATCATCATTCAGGACTTGGAATAGCTCCACTGGAATTCCATCACCTCCACTAGCTTTGTTCGTAGTGATGCTTTCTAAGGCCCATTTGACTTCACATTCCAAGATGTCTGGCTCTAGGTCAGTGATCACATCATCATGATTATCTGGGTCTTGAAGCTCTTTTTTGTACAGTTCTTCTGTGTATTCTTGCCACCTCTTCTTAATATCTTCTGCTTCTGTTAGGTCCACACCATCTCTGTCCTTTATTGTGCCCATCTTTGCATGAAATGTTCCTTTGGTATCTCTGATTTTCTTGAAGAGATCCCTAGTCTTTCCCATTCTGTTGTTTTCCTCTATTTCTTTGCATTGATCACTGAAGAAGGCTTTCTTATCTCTTCTTGCTATTCTTTGGAACTCTGCATTTAAATGTTTATATCTTTCCTTTTCTCCTTTGCTTTTCGCTTCTCTTCTTTTCACAGCTATTTGTAAGGCCTCCCCAGACAGCCATTTTGCTTTTTTGCATTTCTTTTCCATGAGGATGGTCTTGATCCCTGTCTCCTGTACAATGTCACGAACCTCATTCCATAGTTCATCAGGCACTCTATCTATCAGATCTAGGCCCTTAAATCTATTTCTCACTTCCACTGTATACTCATAAGGGATTTGATTTAGGTCATACCTGAATGGTCTAGTAGTTTTCTCTACCTTCTTCAATTTCAGTCTGAATTTGGCAATAAGGAGTTGATGGTCCGAGCCACAGTCAGCTCCTGGTCTTGTTTTTGCTGATTGTATAGAGCTTCTCCATCTTTGGCTGCAAAGAATATAATCGATCTGATTTCGGTGTTGACCATCTGGTGATGTCCATGTATAGAGTCTTCTCTTGTGTTGTTGGAAGAGGGTATTTGCTATGACCAGTGCATTTTCTTGGCAAAACTCTGTTAGTCTTTGCCCTGCTTCATTCCGTATTCCAAGGCCAAATTTGCCTGTTACTCCAGGTGTTTCTTGACTTCCTACTTTTGCATTCCAGTCCCCTATAATGAAAAGGACATCTTTTTTGGGTGTTAGTTCTAAAAGGTCTTGTAGGTCTTCATAGAACTGTTCAACTTCAGCTTCTTCGGCGTTACTGGTTGGGGCATAGACTTGGATTACTGTGACATTGAATGGTTTGCCTTGGAAACGAACAGAGATCATTCTATCGTTTTTGAGATTGCATCCAAGTACTGCATTTCGGACTCTTTTGTTGACCATGATGGCCACTCCATTTCTTCTGAGGGATTCCTGCCCACAGTAGTATATATAATGGTCATCCCCGCCGGCTGCGTCGCGCACTAAGAGCGCCCCGCCGGCTGCGTCGCGCACTAAGAGCGCGGCCGAGAGGAGCTACCCCACGACCGAGGTCAGGAAGGGCGGCGGTGAGGAGAGACCCCTCGTCCAAGGTAAGGTGCGATGGCTGTGCTTCGCTGGCCGGGAACAGCCGGGAGCAGCCGGGATGAGATACCCCACGCCCAAGGTAAGAGAAACCCAAGTAAGACAGTAGGTCTTGAAAGAGGGCATCAGAGGGCAAATACACTAAAACCATTCTCACAGATAACTAGTCAATCTAACCACACAAGGACCACACCCTTGTCTAACTCAATGAGATTCAGCCATGCCCGAGGGGCAACCTGGGATAGGCGGGTCATGGTGGAGAGATATGACAGGGTGTGGTCTGCTGGAGAAGGGAATGGCAAACCACTTCAGTATTCTTGCCTTGAGAACCCCATGAACAGTATGAAAAGACAAAATGATAGGATACTGAAAGAGAAACTCCCCAGGTCAGTAGGGGCCCAATATGCTACTGGAGATCAGTGGAGAAATAACTCCAGAAAGAATGAAAGGATGGAGCCAAAACAAAAAGAATACCCAGCTGTGGATGTGTCTGGTGATAGAAGCAAAGTCCGATGCTGTAAAGAGCAATATTGCATAGGAACCTGGAATGTCAGGTCCATGAATCAAGGCAAATTGGAAGTGGTCAAACAAGAGATGGCAAGAGTGAATGTTGACATTCTAGGAATTAGCGAACTAAAATGGACTGGAATGGGTGAATTTAACTCGGATGACCATTATATATACTACTGTGGGCAGGAATCCCTCAGAAGAAATGGAGTGGCCATCATGGTCAACAAAAGAGTCCGAAATGCAGTACTTGGATGCAATCTCAAAAACGATAGAATGATCTCTGTACTCCAGTGAATATCCTTTGCTTCTGAATTATCCTTACCAAAATAGAAGCATTAAAAAAAGGACCTATCATCAGAAGAAAATAAAATGTATGTGGTCATGGTTGCCACTAAATTTATTGTGGTGGTCACTTCACAATATATACATGTATCCAATTATTTTTGTACACCTGAAAGTAATTTAAAGTTAATGTAAAATATATCTCAATACAAACCCTCTCCCAAAATAAAACGAGAAGATCTAGCAAATTTGACTGTACTATCCACACAATCAGAAGAATTAACTAATTCTGTGCTGCTGCTGCTGCTAAGTCATTTCAGTCACGTCCGACTCTGTGTGACCCCATAGACAGCAGCCCACCAGGCTCCCCCGTCCCTGGGATTCTCCAGGCAAAAACACTGGGGTGGGTTGCCATTTCCTTCTCCAATGCAGGAAAGTGAAAAGTGAAACTGAAGTCGCTTAGTCGTGTCCGACTCTCAGCGACCCCATGGACTGCAGCCCACCAGGCTCCTCCATCCATGGGATTTTCCAGGCAAGAGTACTAGAGTAGGGTGCCGTTGCCTTCTCCGAACTAATTCTGTAAATGGGACAAAATAAAAACCCTACTGTATTTTACCATTTGTTTATTTTATGTTATAGTTAAGGAAGCCAAAACACCAATGAAGAGTAATGCAGGGCTGCCGGGTTCCCCAGGAAGCCATGAGCTGTTGGATCCCCCAGCCCCATCCCTGAAGGCAGCTAATTGCAGAACTTCTGCCCCCTTGGCTCCCAGCTGACAGGCAATGCCGGGCATGTGTCGGCACCAGCCCACAACAGCAGGGCAGAGGAATTCAGATCCACAAGACTCTTATGTGCAAAGGCTCCCTTGAGTTTTACATGTCCAATTCTGGTTGGGTTTGTGGCTGCTCTTCTTATCTCAAGTTGGCACTCCTGTACGTGACTTTTAATCACAGAATTCCTGAGTATCAAAAGCACATGAGAAGTCACATCCTGGGTCCCCAAGCTGCCACAGAGGACCGTGCCTCAATCCCCCAAGGGCAGGCAGACTGACACCATCTCCAGACAGGGTCACAGCACCCATCAAGGCACAGTTCCGTTGTCTCACCTCCCTGGCATAAAGTCTTGTCTAGAAACAGAAGCTGATTCGGCCACCCATCCCCACTTCTGAGAACCAGGCAGTCATCAGCTCCCACCTTCCCCTTTCCAAAATGACCTGGTCCTCCCTCCCCACATCAGCAACAGGCAGGGCTTCACTTCAGACCTGCAGGTTCCAGCCCCCAGGCTCATGACCTTTGCATTGCGGGGCTGGTCCAGCAGGACCCAGTGGGGAGAGGAGCAGGGGGCCTGAGGTGTCAGTTGCTGGCTGTCATGGAGCACTTTCCTTTGTCTGAAGGGACGGTGACCCGTGCTGGGAAAAGCCAGGGAACAGGCTGCTGGCAGAACTGGCTCATCTTCAGATTCTTCAGCCATTACTGCATCAGGCGAAGCAGCCAGAAGGCCTCAGGGACACGTTGTCCAGTTTGGTATTTTCAGACACAGCTTCCACTAGGCCTGCTCGCACTCGTGCTCAGCCTTTATCCAGCCTCACTATTAACCCTGCTGTGGGTGTGGCCCCCTTCCTCTGTCAGCTGCATCCAGAGCACAAGAGGTTTCCAAGCTGCTATTCCACTCACCTCCCTGTGAGAGTCTGTGTCTTAGTTCACAAAGAACCGAACGTCCTGGGTATGTCTTTAATCCCACATGAGTGACTGGCAGTGGGGGCCTTCAGGGCCCTCCAGAGCCTCCCAGGAGCACAAGGCTTCCATGAGGAATCGGACCGTGACTGCATTCCCACTCTGTCCTTGCAACCCACAGCAGTTTTCCTATGTGTAGGGACCCAGTGAAAAATATAGAGCATCAGTTAAGATACCAAGTAAAGGAGCAGAAATGCACGCTGCCCATCTATTCCAGAGGTGGGAGATCAACCGCCTGCCTGCCCACAGGGAGCAGGGCCAGGAGGAAAGCTGTTATTTAGATTGGCAGGGCTTTGCTCCTGCTTTCTCTGGGCAGTGCTGTTCAGGACTTCCCAAGTTACAATAATGTGCTGTGCTTAATCATTCAGTCGTGTCTGATTCTTTGCGACCCCATAGACTGTAGCCTACCAGGCTTCTCTGTCCATGGGAATTCTCCAGGCAAGAATACTGGAGTAGGTTGCCATTTCCTCCTCCAGGGGACCTTCCCAACATTGGGAAGATCTACACTGCAGGCAGATTCTTTACTGTCTGAGCCACCAGTACGTATCGTATAAAGGTGAGTGTGCCTACAGTGTCAATATCGTCACTTTTTTCATACCTACTTGCACATAGGCACATGAAATGCAAGACAGAATTTATATGTTCTGCCCCATCTCTCACACGTCATAGTCTAATAAAAACTTCCTGTGATTGTGTGTGTGTGTGTTGGTGAATAAATTACTAAGCCTCTTTTCTGAACACATTGGATGACTCCAGCAGTTCTTGAATTGGAAAAAGTTAATTCAAGCGCCAAAGGGGGAGCAGTTCTTCTGTCCCATCCTCAAAATCATCTCTGTTATCCATCCCAGAGGATACCTTCCTCTGGCAGAGCCAAGCCGAGCTCCTAGCTTATGGCACTGGTGCTCTGGTTACAGCTGCTTTCGCAGACCTCCTCAGTCACTCCCTGCAAGCCTTTGACTTTATGTTCTCATGGTCAAGAATGTGGGGAATTGAACATAACTTCAAAATGTTTCCCTTGTAAACAGATTATCTCTCTTTAGGATGGTACCTCGGGCTCCTACTTTAAACTCCCTCTTCTTCACCAACTACACTGACATACTGTTTAAATAAATTATATATATGTATATATGCAACACATACATATGCTTGTATACATGTGTATATCTGTGTACACACACACATACACACACACACGGCCATGACCGCCCTCATGTGAATGAGAAATCTGAAACCTTGCCAGAAATACTTGTGCTCTGAATACATTTCTGATTCCCCATGTTGTCAAAATGGGCTTTGTGCAAATCTATGCTAAGGATTTCAAGGACAGTCTGGACACCCCTGCTCCCCCATCCCAGCTCTCTGACCACAGGCTACTGCATCATGGGTCCAAAGAACCCTGCCCAAGCCCCAGGCCATACCCTCCAAACAGAACTCCTGTGTGCTGGGACTAGAGTCTGAGCTTCAACAAACCCCTGGCAGGTTTTGAGGGCTACACTTAAGCTCCAAAGCCCCCCACTGCAGCCTGAGGCAAATGTCAACAGTCACCCCCTGGGAACCTCAGTGAACCACAGAGATGGGAGAGAGTCTTGTTTCTCACTTTCCCTAAACCTGAAGGAGAGCGGTCCCTGCTTGTGTTTCAGAGGGCCCCACTCAGTCTGCATAAATGCTCTCTGGCTGCTTCCTAGCCTTATCTCTGTTCAAACGTGCCTTGGGCATGTACAATTTTAGACCCATTGGGTGATCAAGAGAAGCTATTTCCAGGGGTATAGTCAGAGCTTGGACATGTCCATAAGGTCCCCCATGGTGAGGGCTGCAGAGATCAGATCCAAGGCCAAAATCTAGAGACAGGTAGTCCCTATGCCACCATGTTCCAGCAGAATGACTGGGGGTCTGAGGAATCCAAGCATAACAACTTCCAGGCCATATTTACAGTGGGTTATTGCTGTGGACTGAATGTTTGTATCCCTGCCAAATTCATATGCTGGAGCCCCAACCCCTTATGTGATGATATTTGGAGCTGGGGTTTTGGGGAGGTAATTAGGTTTAGATGGGGAATTCCCAAATGGCTCAGTGGTAAAGAATCTGCATGCCAATGCAAGAGATGTAGGTTCCCTCCCTGAATGGGGAAGATGCCCTGGAGGAGGAAATGGCAACCCGCTCCAGTATTCTTGTCTGGGAAATGCCATGGACAGAGGAGCCTGGTGGGCTACAGTACATGGGATTGCAAACAGTAGGACATGCTTGAGCATACTTGCATGCACTAGGTTTAGACGAGGTCATGTGGGTGGGGTCTTATGATGGGATTAGTGCCCTTATAAGCAGAAGAAAGGCCTTTCCAGGTGACACTAGTGATAAAGAATCCACCTGCCAATGCAGGAGGCTTTGGAGCTTGTGTGTAGCTCAATACCAGGATTCAATACCTGGGCCAGGAAGAGCCCCTGGAGGAGGGCATGACAACCCACTCCAGTATTCTTGCCTGGAGAATCCCATGGACAGAGAAGCCTGGCAGGTTACAGCCCATAGGGTCTCAAAGAGTCAGACACAACTGAAGTGACTTAGCACACATCCATGCAAGGAGAGGAAAAGAGCTCAATCTCTTTCCACCACATGCAAACACAGTGAGAAGGTGTCCTCTACAAGCCAGAAAGTGAACTTTCAGGAGGAACCAGTTCAGTCAGCAACTTGATCTTGGACTTCCAGCCTCCAGAACTGCCAGAAATAAATATCTGGGGTTGAAGTCACCCTGTCAGTGGTGTTCTGTTATAGAAGCCTGAGCAGATGACTATAGCAGTCAAGGTGGGAAGACAGAGCCCGTCTCGTCTATCAGGTTATGAGGTCATTGTATCACCTGGATACAATATTATTGAGCACATGGGTCTATGCTGTGAGAGCTCTGTTTGCTCTCTTGCACAGGACCTGTTTGGGAATCTACCCTCCTCACCCTTGGACTCCTTGAAAAATATAGCCCTATGTTTCTCTTGATTCTTCCCAGATGGTTAATGCCCTTAGGGTCCTGAAATGTTCCTACATTGCTTCCTAGTCTGCAGAGCAGCTGGGTGGCACCCTCCCTTTTATATTTGTAGACAATGAACAGCCTGCACTGGATTTTTGGAGGTCTCAACTCGGGAAGCTATGGCCACTGCTGAGGCTTCAAAGGCAGCAGAAAAAAAAAAAAAGAAAGAATCTTCTTCATCTTCTGAGGAGTGAGTGTCTGTAGAAATAGGCTAAGGTGTAGCATAACAGGGAGAATTTGTTGGGTTTACTTGCAGCCCAGTCCTGTGTCCAGACCCAGCTCTGGATGTGAACATGACCCTACTGCTCCCAAGGGCACGGTTACAGGTTGACTAGGTTCAAGTCTTAATGCCCAGCACCTCATAATGTGGCTTTATTTAGATGTACATTTTTTTTACATAGGTAATTAAGGTTAAAATTGAGATCATGAGGGTGGGCCATGATTCAAAATAACCAGTGCCCTTATAAAAAGGGGAGATTTGAACTCAGAGACAGACATGCACAGAGGGAAGACAATGAGAAGACATAGGAAGGAGGCAGCCTCATGAATGGAATGTTGCTCCCACAAACCAAGGAACACCAAGGATTGCTGACAACACCAGAAGTTAGAAAAGGAGAGGAAGGATTTCCTCACTGAAACAACGGAGGGAGCATGGTCCTGCGCACACCTTGATTTAGAAGGTCTGGCCTTCAGAGCTGGAGAAAATAAGTTTTTGTTGCTTCTGCCACCCACTGTGTGATAGTCTGTTACAACTGCCTGAGGCCAACCCTGGTGCACAGGTTCTTCTGCTGTTTTACATGAATTGTCCTGCTCCACAACAATGATTCTGCAAAACATGGTCCCATACCAGCCCCATAATCATCACCAGGATCTCTCTCTCTCTCTCTCTCTGTACAAAGTAAAATGCAGGCCCCATTCAAACCTACTAACTCAGAAATTAGGTAGATGGGGCCAGAACCTCTCTTTTAACCAGCCATCTGGGTGTTCTGATGTCTGGTCCAGTTGAAGCATCCCTGGAGGGAAGACACAGATGGGAGGACTGAGAACCAGAGGATGGGCCTGAAATGGGTCCACTGCTCCTCCCAGCCAGCATCCCTGAACAGCCCTGGTTGGTAGGATTGTTGGCAAATGCATGGTGGGAGAGCTCAAAGGGGTGTGTGGACAGCTCAAAGGGGTGTGTACATACCCCCCACAACGTGTGACCCACAGTGTGTCTTGGGCCCAGAAAGCTGGAGGCCCCAAAGACTGCAGGACTCCTGTGCTCTGTCTGCTGTGGAGGCACTCGAGAATAACCACAGCCCATGGCTGCTTTGCAGGGAAGGCAAAGTGGTGTCGCAGCCAAGGATCATCCATGCCCCTCCTAGATGTCCCTATAGGACAAATCCTTAAAGTTCCTGCAGTTCCAAAGGCACACCCGGGCAGGCATCATGCCAACCTGCTCCCAGGACGCAATGTTCCTGCACACGCTGTCCCTGTCCTCTGAAATGACTCTTCTTATGAAACAGGACTCCCATGTCACCCCCTGATCCTCTCCTCTCTCTCCACACCCACTGCCTTGGGTCCTCATTCTAACAGCCTCCAGCACATGGCCCTCTACTGACCACTGACAAATGGGCCTCATTCCCAGGCCATGATCCTTCTGACTCCCCCAGCTCTGTTCTCCCTGGAGCCCCTTCTCCTCCTAAATCAGAGCTTCTGCTCCATAGACTGTTGAATCACTTGGCAATCAGGACAGCTCTTGGTACATAGGCACAGCAAAAAGGGAAACTAATTCTTGTTCTTAGAATCCTTGGCTTGCTTTCCTACAGTGGTAAAACTCACCAAACAATTCCTCAAATCCAATTCCTTGTCTGCTGTAGAGACGCAACCCTGTGGAGGTGATTTTCCCTTCGGGTGGATTTTCCTCGTCACCACAACTTACTTCCCTTCTCCTCCCTGACTTCTCAGGAGTGTGACACACACTTGCCCCCATGGAAGACTGGACACGGGTTTATAATGGCATCAGGGTGCAGAGAAGCCGAGAACCACACTGCCACAAAGCAACGACAAGCCAGTAGCTGGTCCAGTGAGGACTTGGCTCCATCCCCATTTTCCCTGCAAGGGCATTTGAAACTTACTCTGGCTCCTTACTTATGAAATAATTTATTGATAAGGAAGAAACAGATCATCAATCCAAGTGGGACGCTGAGGTGGGACCTGAGGTGAGGGGGCAGGACCATGGAGGGGCCTTCTCCCTGAGGAGTCCTGACAGCAGATGAAGGCCCACCTAAATGAGGGCAAACTAGGGAAGGGGCCCCAGTTACCCAGACGAGGCAGCCTCAGCATGAGTGGCTCAGTCCTATGGAGGACTGTCTACTGCTTCTTCATTTTTCCCAGCATGTGGCAAAGGCCGATAGGGAGACATTTTCCCCAAAGAAGAAAAGCATCCTGTTTGTATTGGTTTGTTCAAACTGCCATAACACAGTGGCAAAGACCAATACACCTAAAGACATAAATGAATTTCCTCACAGTGCTGGAGGCCAGAAGTCCAAGCTCAAGGTGTCAGGAGTTGGTTCCTTCCAATGCCTCTCCCCTTGCCTTGCAAACAGCCATCTTCTCCCTGTGTCTTTGCACAGGCATCCCTCTCTGCCTGTCTGTGTCCTAATCCCCTCTTCCTGTAAGGGCATCATTCAGACTGGATTAAGGTTGACCCCAATAATTTCATCTTAGATAATTATATCTGCCATGACTCTCTCAAAATACAGTTGCATTCTGAGGTTCCAGGGGATAGGGCTTCAGCAGAGGAATTTGGGAAGGACTCAGTTCGGCTCATAGCACAATCTCAAATCTGCCATTTGAGAGTCACTTGTCTATCTGACTCTGAGGCCACCATGCTTTCATGTGTGAGAAACACAGGTGGTTTTGGAGAAGAACCCTGATTTCTAACAGAGCTCTTGAGAGTCAACATTTCCTGGGTGATAGGAGTCTCTTTTGTTCTCATGAGGTGACTCTGGGTGTCTCCTGGATGGCTTCTGGATAGGAACTGGTCACATGGAAAGACCATGATGAGAAACTTGGAATTTTTTTAATTGGCTCATGATTTTTCTTTCTTTTTTTAATCTTTATTATATATATTTTATATATAATTGGCTCATGATTTCTTTCTTTTTTTAATCTATATAAGAAAGATTAAAGAAAAGAAAGAAAAAAATCATGAGCCAATTTAAAAAATTCCAAGTTTCTCATCATGGTCTTTCCATGTGACCAGTTCCTATCCAGAAGCCATCCAGGAGACACCCAGAGTCACTTCATGAGAACAAAAGAGACTTCTATCACCCAGGAAATGTTGACTCTCAACAGTGTCAGACTTTATTTTGGGGGGCTCCAAAATCACTGCAGATGGTGACTGCAGCCATGAAATTAAAAGACGCTTACTCCTTGGAAGGAAAGTTATGACCAACCTAGATAGCATATTCAAAAGCAGAGACATCACTTTGCCAACAAAGGTTCGTCTAGTCAAGGCTATGGTCTTTCCTGTGGTCATGTATGGATGTGAGAGCTGGACTGTGAAGAAGGCTGAGCGCCGAAGAATTGATGCTTTTGAACTGTGGTGTTGGAGAAGACTCTTGAGAGTCCCTTGGACTGCAAGGAGATCCAACCAGTCCATTCTGAAGGAGATCAGCCCTGGGATTTCTTTGGAAGGAATGATGCTAAAGCTGAAACTCCAGTATTTTGGTCACCTCATGTGAAGAGTTGACTCATTGGAGAAGACTCTGATGCTGGGAGGGATTGAGGGCAGGAGGAGAAGGGGACGACAGAGGATGAGATGGCTGGATGGCATCACTGACTCGATGGACGTGAGTCTGAGTGACCTCCGAGAGCTGGTGATGGACAGGGAGGCCTGGCGTGCTGCAGTTCATGGGGTCGCAAAGAGTTGGACACGACTGAGCGACTGATCTGATCTGATCTGATATATAATATATATATTATTATCCCCCACATCCCACTCATCTAGATCATCACAGAGCACTGAGCAGAGCTCTCTGTACTATGCAGCAGGTTCCCACTGGCTGTCTATTTTACACATGATAGTGTATATACGTCAATGCTACTGTTCCAATTGGTCCTGCCTAGAAGCTTGAAATTTTCAACCCCCATCCCCACTCTCTTGAGAAGGGAGAATGGCTGAAAATAGAGTTAATGATCAATCATGCCTACATGATGAAACTTTCATAAAAACTCCTAAAGGAAAGGGATTCAGAGAGCTTCCTGGTTAGTCAACACGTGATCTTGTCGGGCAAGGAGCCTGGAGAAAGCATGGAAACCCCACCCCCTTCCCCATGATCAGTCCTCTGCCTCTCTTCCATCTGGCTGTTCCTGAGTTGGATTCTTTAATAATAAACCAGTAATCTAGTAAGTAAAATGTTCCTCTGAGCTCTGTAAGGGGTTCTCACAAATTAACTGAACTCAAGAAGGAGGTTACTGGAACCTCCAATGGGTAGCTGGTCAGTCAGACATACAGAAGATAACTTGGACTTTAAATTGGCATCTAAAGTCCTGGGAGGGGGCAGTCTTGCATCACTGAGCCCTTGACCTGTGGGATCTGATGCTATCCGAGGAGAGAATATCAGAATCGAGCTAAATTCTTGGACACATTGCTGATGCCTGAGAATGGCTTGTCGGTGCAGAGAAAAACCTCTACACATTTGGTGACCAAAAGTGAAGACTTCACTGTGAGTAATAAAGGAGACTATGCCAAAACCTTTGACTGTGTGGACCACAACAAACTCCGGAAAATTCTTAAAGAGATGGGAATACCAGACCACCCGACCTGCCTCTTGACAAATCTGTATGCAGATCAGGAAGCAACAGTTAGAATTGGATATGGAACAACAGACTGGTTCCAAATAGGGAAAGGAATACGTCAAGGCTGTATATTGTCACCCTGCTTATTTAACTTCTATGCAGAGTACATCATGAGAAACGCTGGGCTGGAGGAAGCACAAGCTGAACTCAAGGTGGTGTCATCTGCATATCTGAGAAATATCAATAACCTCAGATATGCAGATGACACCACCCTTATGGCAGAAAGTGAAGAGGAACTAAAAAGCCTCTTTATGAAAGTGAAAGAGGAGAGTGAAAAAGTTGGCTTAAAACTCAACATTCGGGAGGGAGGAGGGTTCAGGATGGGGAACACGTGTATACTGGTGGCGGATCCATCTCGATGTATAGTAAAAGCAATACAATATTGTAAAGTTAAGCAAAATAAAAAAAATAAAAAAAAAAACCTCAACATTCAGAAAACTAAGATGATGGCATCTGGTCTCATCACTTTATGGCAAATAGATGGGGAAACAATGGAAATAGTGACATACTTTATTTTGGGGGGCTCCAAAATCACTGCAGATGAATCATTGCAGCCATGAAAATAAAAGACACTTACTCCTTGGAAGGAAAGTTATGACCAACCTGGACAGCATATTAAAAAGCAGAGACATTACTTTACCAACAAAGGTTCGTCTAGTCAAGGCTATGGTTTTTCCAGTAGTCACATATGGATGTGAGAGTTGGACTAAAGAAAGCTGAGCACCCAAGAATTGATTGAACTGTGGTGTTGGAGAAGACTCTTGAGAATCCCTTGGACTGCAAGGAGATCCAACCAGTCCATCATAAAGGAAATCAGTCCTGAATATCTATTGGAAGGACTGATGCTGAAGCCTGAAACTCCAATACTTTGGCCACCTGATGCAAAGAACTAACTCATTTGAAAAGACCCTGATGCTGGGAAAGATTGAAGAAGGGAGGAGAAGGGGAGGAGAAGGGGAAGAGGATGAGATGGCTGGATGGCATCACCAACTCAATGGACATGAATTTGAGTAAACTCCGGAGGTTGGTGACAGACAGGGAGGCCTGGCGTGCTGCAGTCCATGGGGTCGCAAAGAGTCAGACATGACTGAGCAACTGAACTGACTGACTGAATAAAGGAGACAGGCTTCCCAGGTGGCGCTAGTGGTAAAGAACCCGCCAGCCAGTGCAGGAGATGTAAGAGACACAGGTTTGATCCCTGGGTCTGGAAGATCCCCTGGAGGAGGACATGGATACCTACTCCAGTATTCTTGCCTGGAGAATCTCAGGGACAGAGGAGCCTGGTGGGCTACAGTCCACGGGGTCGCAATGAGTCAGAAACAACTGAAGCACAGCACAGCACAGTAAAGGAGACTCCAAGGGAAGAAACACAGTACAGAAGAGCTGGGTTGTTCCCTACATATAGGAAGGAAAACCTGAGTTTTTTCCCTGTATAACTTTACAGAGTCTGCCCTGACTCATAGCATCCAGACAACTGAGCCACTGGGCTTGCAAATCAGAGGTGGGTCAGGAGCAGGCAAAGTATGTGTGCGCCTGCCCGGGTCTGAGAGCCACTTCAAAAGCAAGTGCCAGTCTCACCTTGTGAGGGCCCTGCCTGAACAAACAGGGCAGACTTCCCAGGCTCCTCAGTGATATTCCATCTCCCTGGTTTCCAGGTCTTGTAAGCCTTCTGCTTCCCTGATGGGTACGTGGCCACTGAGTGCTTCTGCTGCCACAAGGGGCATGTTAAATACAACACAGAGACCCAGAGGAGGGCTGTGCAGGTGGAAAGTCACAGGGATGGATCTGGGAAAGAACCTGGGCTCTTGGACACTTCCCTTGCTGTACACTGCTCTCAGATACATGTGCAAATCGACACCCTGGCTGCAGACATGCAGACATATGGCACTGTTCAGGCATGAAGTTCTAGAACTCCAGAGAAGAAGACAACGGACTACAGACTTCAGACTTCAGTGCAGTGTTTCCAGGTGCTGCCCTAGTACAGGGCTTCAAAGCTTGGAGAACACAGGATTAAATAAAGTAAACCAGTTTCTTCACTGCAAGATATTTCAGAACATTTAATAGCTAATGCATTAAAGAAGGCTGTTCAGGCTGGCCGCCCAGAGCTTTCTGAGCAGATAAACACCTTTGTATGGAATACCATCTGAGTTAGCATTCCAAGACTCCCTGCAGATGAATGCTAATCTAGTCTAACCCCTTGTTTCTTTCAGGTAACAGCTTTGTGAAAGTGTGCGAAAGTGTTAGATGCTCAGTCCAACTCTTTGCAACCCCAGAGACTATAGCCCACCAGGCTTCTCTGTCCATGGAATTCTCCAGGCCAGAATACTGGAGGGGGTTGCCATTCCCTTCTCCAGGGGATCTTCCTGATGCAGGGATAGAACAGGGGTCTCCTGCATTGCATAATAGCTTTATCAAGATTTAATTCACATGCCATACAATTCACCTTTATGAAGCGTACCAAGCTATGGTTTTCAGCATATTCACAGAGATGTGAAACCTCCACCACTACCTAATTTTAGAACATTTTCATCACCCCAAAGAGAAACCACATATCTCTTAGGCATCGTTCTTAATCTCCCCATCTCAGCGCCAGGCAGCTACTAATCTCTTTTCGATCTTTACAGGTTTGCCTAGTCTGGACTTCCCCTATAAATAGAATCGTGTGATACTTGTCCTTTTGTGTCCGGCTTCTTTCACTTGGCATAGTGTTTTCAAGATACGTCCGTGTTTGAAAAATGCTTCATTGCTGAATATCCTTGCGTGTTCCATTGTATGGATATACCACACTTTGTTTATCCATTCATCTATCTGTGGGCATTTAAGATGTTTCCACTTTGGGGCTATTGTTAGGAATGCTGCTGCAGACATGGCTGCAAGAGGTTACAATGAGGAGTCGGACTTTTTTGATATTTGATCACTGACAACTTTTAAGCCTACCCCTCATCTCTGCTTTAGAGTAAACACCAGGTTTTTAAATAAACCAGTAATCTAGTAAGTAAAATGTTTTCTGTGTGTGCTATTTCTGTGTGCTGAGTCACTTCAGTCGGGTCCAACTCTGTGAGACTCTATGGACTGTACCCCTTCAGGCTCCTCTGTCCATGGGATTCTCCAGGCAAGAATACTGGGGTGGGTTGCATGTATTCCTCCAGGGGATGTTCCCAACCCAGGGATCCAACCCACATCTCTTATGTCTCCTGCATTGGCAGGCAGATTCTTTAGGACTAGTGCCATCTTCTAGCCCCTCACCATTCAAGTAGCTCTCTTCTCTGTCACAAATGATATTTTACATCACTAGTTCCATTTTTTTCCCTTTCTCTGTAACTTACTAGAAGAGCAGGGGCCTGTAAGAAAAGGTTGTCTGAAATTTAAGATGATCACACCAATAAGCCAGGTCAAGGCTGTGAAAGGCCATCAGCCCTGGGAGTCCTGTGCAGATGTGCTACCCACAACCCCCCGAGGACCCATCACTCGGGCCACAGGCAGCAGGCATTAAACATCCAGACTGGGCACCACTTTGAGGAGGAGGGTGTGGACAGATTTAGTGTGGTGACAAAAGTGATACTAAATGCCCTCTAGCTTCTTCCAACTTTAGACTGAAGAGGCTAAGGACACTGTATGGGGTATGAGACCAGTTTTACCAAAAAAAAAAAAAAAAAAAAGCCCTTTAATTGTGAAGTTATTTCATGAAGAGACTCACACAAGAGGATAGTCACTGAAATCTTTGGTGACCAGTGGTGGCATAAGAAGGGGACAGACGGCCCTGTGATACCTCCTGTAGAAGCCTGGAGGGAGTATCTCCTCTCTCACAGGCACTGCTATCAAATATGGAGGAGGAATCAATCAGGAGCTTGGGATGAACACAGAAGGGCTTCCCTAGTGGCCTGGATGGTAAGGAAGCTGCCTGCAACGCAGGAGACTTGGGTTTGATCCCTGGATCGGGAAGATCTCCTAGAGTAAGAAATGGCTACCCACTCCAGCATTCTTATCTGGAGACTTCCATGGATAGAGGAGCCTGGAGGGCTACAATCCATGGGGTCACAAAGAGTCAGATACAACTGGGCAACTAACATTTTCACATGAACACAGACACAATACTATATTGAAAACAGATAACTCATAAGGACCTACTGTATAGCCTAGGGAACTTTACTCAGTATTTTGTAATAACCTATGTGGGTAAAGAATCTGAAAAAGAATGAGTATATATATATATATATATATATATATATATATATATATAAATTGAATTACTTTACTGTATACTTGAAAATAACACAACATTGTAAATCAACTATACTCTAGTTTTTAAAAAGAACAGTCGGTAACAGAGCCAAGAGTCACTGGGCCCCAGGATGTGCTGGACCCTGTCAAGACCAAGCAATCAAGTGTTCTTGGCACCTCGGGTTCAGTTCAGTTACTCAGTCATGTCTGACTCTTTGTGACTCCATGAACTGCAGGTTACCAGGCTTCCCTGTCCATCACCAACTCCTGCAGTTTACTCAAACTCATGTCCATCAAGTCGGTGATACCATCCAACCATCTAATCCTCTATCATTCCCTTCTCCTGCCTTCAATCTTTCCCAGTGTCAGGGTCTTTTCAAATGAGTCAGTTCTTCACATCAGGTGGTCAAAGTATTGGAGGTTCAACTTCAACATCAGTCCTTCCAATGAACACCCAGGACTGATCTCCTCTAGGATGGACTGGTTGGATCTCCTTGCAGTCCAAGGGACTCCTAAGAGTCTTCTCCAACACCACAGTTCAAAAGCATCAATTTTTTGGTGCTCAGCTTTCTTTATAGTCCAAGTCTCACATCCATACATGATTACTAAAAGAACCAGAGCTTTGACTAGATGGACATTTGCTGGCAAAGTAATGTATCTGCTTTTTAATATGCTGTCTAGGTTTTCTTCCAAGGAGCAAGCATCTTTTTATTTCATGGCTGCAGTCACCATCTGCATTGATTTTGGAGCCCCCCAAAATAAAGTCTGTCACTGTTTCCATTGTTTCCCCATCTATTTGCCATGAAGTGATGGAACCAGCACCTCGAGTGCTAACAACTATCAGTTCAGTTCAGTTCAGTTCAGTCATTCAGTCGTGTCCGACTCTTTGCAACCCCATGAATCCCAGCACGCCAGGCCTCCCTGTCCATCACCAACTCCCGGAGGTCACTCAGACTCACGTCCATCGAGTCAGTGATGCCATCCAGCCATCTTATCCTCTGTCGTGCCCTTCTCCTCCTGCCCCCAATCCCTCCCAGCATCAGAGTCTTTTCCAATGAGTCAACTCTTCTCATGAGGTGGCCAAAATACTGGAGTTTCAGCCTTAGCATCATTCCTTCCAAAGAAATCCCAGGGCTGATCTCCTTCAGAATGGACTGGTTGGATCTCCTTGCTGTCCAAGGGATTCTCAAGAGTCTTCTCCAACACCAGAGTTGAAAAGCATCAATTCTTCAGTGTTCAGCTTTCTTCACAGTCCAACTCTCACATCCATACATGACCACTGGAAAAACCATAGCCTTGACTAGACGGACCTTTGCTGGCAAAGTAATGTCTCTGCTTTTCAAAATGCTATCTAGGTTGGTCATAACTTTCCTTCCAAGGAGTAAGCATCTTTTAATTTCATGGCTGCAGTCACCATCTGCAGTGATTTTGGAGCCCAAAAAAATAAAGTCTGACACTGTTTCTACTGTTTCCCCATCTATTTGGCATGAAATGATGGGACCAGATGCCATGATATTCGTTTTCTGAATGTTGAGCTTTAAGCCAACTTTTTCACTCTCCACTTTCTCTTTCATCAAGAGGCTTCTTAGTTCCTCTTCACTTTCTGCCATTTTAAAGGTAGGGAAACTGAAGCAGAAAAATGTGAGCTGACTAGAGAGAGGAGCTGGGTAGTAGCTGTGTAGGGCTGCAGTCAGGCAGGGAGCATCCCTCCTAATATGAATGCAGACTCCACTGGAACATGTGTGCTTCCCTGGAGGGCTTGGTCCCAGACTGCCAAAGAGGGAAGGAGAATTCACTCCCAAGGGACTTGACTTGCCATTGCAGGAGCACGTGGTTTTCTATTTGTTTTTTAACTTGTGTTTATTATTGTTGTTGTCGTTGTGTTGTTGTTTATTGTTATTATTTTAATCTTTTGCCACATTGCTGCTTCCATCTGGTTATTGTTGCACTAGTACTCAGGGGCCCTGCTGGCACCCTGGTCAATTGGCCTGAGAGCTTTTGATCCTCTCTGGCCCCAGGGTTTCTGGGCTATCACCTCACCCAAGTGACAGCCATCCTCGCTCCACACCCATTACGACAGCATGGGTGCCCAGGTGCCCAGCAGCCCAGCGCTGAACCTCCAAGGACGCACTGCAGCACCCTACATGCCCACCGTCCTCAGTCAAACCAGAGGGAGGTGTCCCCCAAGGGGTGTTTCCTGCTGCGAAGTTGGTTGAACCCCTTAGAAACAGAGATCACGAAACATAAGCATGGGAAGACCCTGACCTTCCTTCACAGAAGCAGCAATTATGACACTGCTTTGGGGGACTCTAGGCTGAATTTCTCTGTCTGCCATCAGACAGGAAATCCAGTCGGCTGAGGTTCTTAAACCAAAATCTGATGTCTCTTGGAGGTAATAGCTCTGCAGGCAGCTTGACACTCAGGGCTGCTGGCTGCTTCTTAATGGAAAGAGATTAAAGAAATAAAAGGAATATGCATGCATGCTAAGTCAGTTCAGACATGTCTGACTCTTTCGCTACCCTGTGGACTGCAGCCTGCGAGGCTCCTCTGTCCATGGGATTCCCCAGGCAAAAGTACTGGAGTGGGTCGCCATGCCCTCCTCCAGGGGATCCTTCCCACCCAGAGATCAAACCCATGTCTGGTGTCTCCTGCACTGGCAGGCAGGTTCTTTACCACTCTTAGTGGAAAAAGATAAAAGAAATAAAAGAAGCGGAGCCCCCCAAAAGATCTGTGTAGAAGCTGCTCGGCAGCTTTTCTCCATGTTTGAACATAGAAGAAGGAAGAGTTTCTATTATAAGCTGGATTTGGGGCACAGAGAAGGCATCTTCAGTCACCACGATGCTCTCGCTGGGCTGGGAGCAGGTGCCGAGTTGGGCCCTGGCTTCAAGCAGCAAAGAGGGGCTGGGCACCCAGGGCTGGGAGCTGGCCCGCCCACATCCCTCTACCCAGGTGGTTCCAGAAGGCTCCTGCTGGCAACGATCCCCAAGTAAACCTAAACAAGCCTGGGGTTGAGGGAGGTCATGCCCAAATCCTAACAGAAACTTGGCAGTCACAAGTCGCAGCTCTGGGCCCTGGGAACTCAGACCCCGGGATTTACACAACAAAGGGGCATGCCCCAACCTGGCTGGCTGCTGTGTCTTTTGAATTGTAGAATTCGGGCTGCAAACACCCGGAGGAGACACCACCACCCATCCTGGCTTCACTTTCTCCCCACGCCGATGCCTCCTGCCTTTGCAACACGTCCTGCCCTTTGCTCTCTCCAGGTCTACCCAGAGCTGGCTGACTCCAGGATCCGAGGATCTGGCCGGCATCGCCGCCCGCATCCCTTTGCCAGCGCCTTCCCGGAGGGGAGGGGCGCGGGGGGAGGAGAATGTTCCGGGAAAGCCCTCAGCAGAAGGCAGGAGTGGGTAGGAGGTGCGGACTTTGCACTGTACTCAGCCTCTGTTCCTCCTGCACTTGGTTAGCGGAAGAGGGTGTCAGAACGGCAGGGGATGTGCCCTGGGAGAAGCAGTCCCGGCTCTCCGGCTGTTTGCACAGGAGTGGGAGAAAGGAGGAAGGCGGTGCCAGACCGGAAGTGCACAGTTTCAGAGAAGGGAGGTGTTAGGGACCACGAGGAGCCCAGAGGAGGCAAGGCAAACCCAGGCAGCCCCCGTGCCAAAGCAAATTCAAGTAGTTCTTCTGAACTGGCAGCTCCGGGTCAACGTTCAGGCCAATGAATTCTGCAGAATTCATTCCCAGAGGCCTGGGGAGCCTGCAGGCAGGACTGGGTTGGCCTGAGTTCAGCCAGTTTGTCAGAACATCAGACCTCCAGAGCCTTCACAGTATTAAAGCCCTAGGGTCCCAGAGAACTGCTCCTTACCCACCCAAGCATTCACTCGATTTACCACCTGAACTTGCCTCTGAGAGACAAGATAAGCACGGAAGACAGGTATTCTCTCATTTCACAGACAGAAGCCTAGTTCACAATGGTCCAGGCAAAGCTCAGGGGCACAGAATCAAGGGCTCACAGCCAGTGCCCGTGAGAGCTCGTCCCCAAGGAGCCGCTCTCAGCCCACCCTGGGGTCAAGTTGAAGCTCCAGAAAACACACTAGGAGGCCCTCTGGTCCCTACCAGGCCACACCCCTATGAGATAAGAGACGTCAACCCATTTTACAGATTGGAAAACTAAGGTTTAGTGGCATTAAATTACCTGCTTTCATCTCCCAGAAAAGGATACTTAAGAGACTGGAACCCAGGTGTCTTGTGGGGGACCGCAGTCCACACTCTGCCCTCTCCGAAGCCCACAGCTGCCAGGAGACTTTGCATTTCCCCAACAGCCTCTGACACCTTTGGCACAGGCCCATAGTTCTCAAAGCTTGGTATCCAGACCTGCAACACCAGATAAGACATGTAAGCCGGTCTCCATACTGGATCTACTCAGTTTGAGACTCTAGGGTGGGCCCATTGGTCTGTGTGTCATAAGTCCTCCAGAGTCTATTAAACTCTTCCAGGTGAGAAGGACAGGTGCTCTGGAAAAATAGTCCATGAAGCTGGAGCAGACCATTCCTAAAAAGGAAAGATGTGGCCTGTACAATACCCACATAAACCCTACCCTCAGCCTCACCTTGGGTTGCAGTGAGAACAGGAGAGCATCTGTGTCCACCTCAGGGTCTGCATGCCTGACGGGTCAGCACAGGTGGAAGGTGAAAGAGAGAACCCGGAACTGACCTGCATCTGAGCTGGCCTGGGGGCCGGGCTTCACCGCCACCTCGCCTGTACCCTAGAGGGGATGGATGCCGCCAGCATGCGGCCCCAACCAGGGATATTTGATCATTTCCACTCTGCACTGTCCACAGGGTGGAGTGTACAACAGACAATTCCAGGGAGGTGACCTTTTCAATTAGGCAGTGAAGTCAATGTGAACTTCAGACAATTTAAAAATAGAATTCTAAAAATAGCTCTGTGGAAATGGGAGGTGTGGCAGAAGTTCCTGGCGAGGCCAGGCAGGGTGGTTCCCACACAGCCTCCCTGCCAGAGTAAGCTGCATCTGACCCCCAGCAGGCATCCAGACAGAGAAAGATGCAAAAAATCCGGGTGGAGTGTAAAGGAGTGTTGTGATGGGAAAGGACTCAGAGCTTGCGGGGTGGGAGCTTACCTCATTTATGTTACCCATGGGTTCACAGATTGATGGTCCTTTAAATTCCATATTTAGGTCTGGATATACTGCGTGAGTAGGAGCTGGCTAGTATGTATACAAGCATGCATGTTCATCATTTTTTACCAAGTTTTATTTCCCCTCCAGACTTTCCAGACCAGAACATCAGAATCACCGCCCCCAGACCCTCTGAGTCAGAGTCTGCTTGTTCCCAGGGCCCTGGGTGTCTCAGTATCCAGGAAAGTCTGAGAACCTCTGCTCCAAGCTCCTGGAGGCCTGCCCCAAATGCCAAGGCAGGGCTGAGGGTTCTGTGGGAGTCCTCCTGCAGTTGAGATCTCAGCACACAGGGCTGCTGTTCGGTGATGGGACTTCCTGCAGCCACAGAGGACTGTGAGTTGGCTGAGTGAGACCCGGAAGTAGCTCTCCTTGGATAGAGCACTGAGAATCTGGTCCAGACACCTCCTCAGGGCTCCTGTCCAGATGTGAGCAGGTGCCAAGCAGAACTGTGGATGCCTGCCATTGGTGCTGGGACACCTGAGGTCACTGTGAGCATGGGGTCTCCTTCTGCCTCTCTGCCCCTGTACACCCAGGGAGCGAGAGTCTAGCTCATGGGTCCCTCCACAACACTTCATAAAACTCCTACCTGGCTCCAGGCCAGGTTCCCCAAGGGGAGTGAGACCTGCTGGGGATGGATGCACAAAGCAGGAAATGACAGTGTGAAAGCAGAGGGGCCAAGCTGGCCTCAGGTATTGCCGCACACGGAAAAGGACCAGACAGGTGACCAGTCTCCTGTGAACAATCTGGCAGGCCTGGAGTTGGTGAGTTCCATATACAAAGGTTAATGTTTCTATTTCTCTAAATTGATTTTTCTCTTCTCTGGGAATTATTATTTATATTGAAGTATATTTACATATGGAACTGAACACTAATCTGAAGGGTACAGTTTAGTCTTGACAATTGTATACACTTGTGTCACAGCCTCCACATCAAAGTATGGAACATTTTGCCACCCCAGAAATTCCTTCCAGAGATGACCACTGTTCTGACTTCCACCACCAGTGGTTGTTCTTACATGTTCTTGACCTTCATAAGAGTGGACTTAAATTGTGTGAATATCCTATGTCCCAGCACAAGGTTGGTGAGATGAGCCCATATTTGAATTTATATCCATTGTCCTTGCTGTGAAGGATGCTAGCATGTAGATAAAAACACTTTATTCAGAGAGTGGTGGATATTTGGGTTATTTCCAGTGTGAGACTAATATATATCAATATTAGTAAAGCTGATACTGACAGTTTTTTTAATTTACATTTTTTTAATTTATTAATGTGAAATTCACATTATGAAATACACATTATGTATTTTAAAATGAACAATTCAGTAACATTTAGTATCATCATAGTACTTTGCATTCTTCTACCTTGTCTGTAAAACCCCTTACTCATTACGCAGTTTCTCCCTACCCTCCTCACCCTCTTCGGAAACCACCAAACTGAATTCTGTGTCTGTGAATTTACCTAGTCTAGGAGAAGGCAATGGCACCCCACTCCAGTACTCTTGCCTGGAAAATCCCATGGATGGACGAGCCTGGTGGGCTGCAGTCCATGGGGTCGCTAAGAGTCGGACACGACTGAGCGACTTCACTTTCACTTTTTTGCTTTCATGCATTGGAGAAGGAAATGGCAACCCACTCCAGTTTTCTTGCCTGGAGAATCCCAGGGGCATGAGAGCCTGATGGGCTGACATCTATGGGGTCACGCAGAGTCGGACACGACTGAAGTGACTTAGCAGCAGGAGGTTCACATCAATGCGATCATAGAATATGGCATTTTTGTGTCAGCTTCTTTCATTGAGCATCATGCTGTCCAGATTCATCCATGCGGTAGTGTCAGCACTTCACTCCTTTTATGGTCAGAGTCTATTCCACTGTGTGGAAGGACCACAGTTTGTGCTACAGACACTTAAATTCATGTGTTGTGGACTCAAGCACTGATTTCTCTATAGAGTAGATATCAAGGGGCTGAATGGCTGGGTCATGGAGCATTTGTAGCAGGTGTTTGGTTACCATCACTGGACACTACCAAGGGCTTTTCTGGTTGCTCAGATGATAAAGAATCTGCCTGAAATGCAGGAGACCTGGTTCAATCCTTGGATTGGAAAAATCCCCTGGAAGAGGGCATGGAAACCCACTCCAGCACTGTTGTCTGAGAATCCCGCCGACAGAGGAGCCTGACAAGTTACAGTCCAAATGGTCACAAAGAGGTGGACATGGCTGAGTGAGTAAGCACAGCATCAGATCAGATCAGATCAGATCAGTCGCTCAGTCATGTCCGACTCTTTGCGACCCCATGAACTGCAGCACGCCAGGCCTCCCTATCCATCACCAACTCCCAGAGGTCACTCAGACTCACATTCATCGAGTCAGTGATGCCATCCAGCCATCTCATCCTCTGTCGTCCTCTTTTCCTCCTGCCCCCAATCCCTCCCAGCATCAGAGTCTTCTCCAATGAGTCAACTCTTCACATGAGGTGGCCAAAATACTGGAGTTTCAGCTTTAGCATCATTCCTTCCAAAGAAATCCCAGGGCTGATCTCCTTCAAAATGGACTGGTTGGATCTTCTTGCAGTCCAAGGGACTCTCAAGAGTCTTCTCCAACACCACAGTTCAAAAGCATCAATTCTTCAGTGCTCAGCTTTCTTCACAGTCCAGCTCTCACATCCATACATGACCACAGGAAAGACCATAGCCTTGACTAGGCGAACCTTTGTTGGCAAAGGTTCTCTGCTTTTGAATATGCTATCTAGGTTGGTCATAACTTTCCTTCCAAGGAGTAAGCGTCTTTTAATTTCATGGCTGCAGTCACCATCTGCAGTGATTTTGGAGCCCCCAAAATAAAGTCTGACACTGTTTCCCCATCTATTTCCCATGTAGTGATGGGACCAGATGCCATGATCTTCGTTTTCTGAATGTTGAGCTTTAAGCCAAGCTTTTCACTCTCCACTTTCACTTTCATCAAGAGGCTTTTGAGTTCCTCTTCACTTTCTGCCATAAGGGTGGTGTCATCTGCATATCTGAGGTGATTGATATTTCTCCCAGCAATCTTGATTCCAACTTAGGAGCACCTCGCCTTCCCGCGACCGGCGCACAAGGAGCGCCCCGCCAGCTGCGCGGTGCACTAGGAGCGCGGCCGAGAGGAGATACCCCACAACTGAGGTCAGGAAGGGTGGTGGTGAGGAGATGCCCCTCCTCCAAGGTCAGGAAGGGCGGTGGTGAGGAGAGACCCCTCGTCCAAGGTAAGGTGCCATGGCTGTGCTTTGCTGGAGCAGCCGGGAAGAGATACCCCACGCCCAAGGTAAGAGAAACCCAAGTAAGACGGTAGGTCTTGCAAGAGGGCATCAGAGGGCAAATACACTGAAACCATACTCACAGAAAACTTGTCAATCTAATCACACCAGGACCACAACCTTGTCTAACTCAATGAAATTAAGCCATGCCCGTGGGGCAACCCAGGATGGGCGGGTCATGGTGGAGATATCTGACAGGGTGTGGTCCGCTGGAGAAGGGAATGGCAAACCACTTCAGTATTCTTGCCTTGAGAACCCCATGAACAGTATGAAAAGCACAGCATAGATACTACCAATAGCTTTGCCCTGAGAAGGTCACAGTTCCTGGGTTCCTAAGCAATGGGGAAGGTCCTATGAGGGCTGGTCAGCCCTTGCGTTCAGCACAGACCTCATGTTCCACTGACCAAGCCAACATGGGGACAAACGTGGGCCCAGACTGGGAGCCTGTCGTCCAACCTCCCAAGGTCAGGATTGAATATAATGTATGTCAAGGCTTCCCAGGTGATTCTAGTGGTAAAGAACCTGCCTGCCAATGCAGGTTAGATGTAAGAGACTCCGGTTCAATCCCTGGGTCAGGAAGATTCCCCTGGAGGAGGGCATGGCAACCCGTTCCAGTGTTCTTGCCTAGGGAATCCCATGGACAGCTGAGGCTGGCAGGCTGCAGTCCGTAGGGTCACATAGAGTCAGACATGACTGAAGCAACTTAGCACTCAAGGCTTAGACTCACTGGACTCCCCACCTCACTAGGCTTGCTGGCATATCCTGCAAGCATCCTCACATTAATGCCTTCTCAGACAGCCGGTCCCTCCATATAAGCATGGTGACCAAAGAGACATCTCCAACCTCACTGCCACTGAAGCCTTGAGGGGTCAACACATAATTCCTTGCCTTCAGTCAGGGGCCCACTTGCCAGGCCCACCTCAGGGGCCTCTCCTGGATCACCACCCTTCACTGCAGGACCTTGAAGCAGGAGATCGTTTACAGAGCAAAGGTGATCGAAAGGTGCCCCTGTGAGGCCTGGCCAGATATTCTCGCCTCCTGTTGCATTTCCTTGGTTGTGCATTGCTTTCTGGTGCGGCTCCGAGGCAGGTGATGGAGAGCCTGGCGCCCACCCAAGCAGTGTGTATCCGTGCCCGTAGACCCTAGTGCCTGACTACTCAGGTAAGCAGGCACTGGGACCCTCACCGAGCAGGTCCTGCAGAACAAGAACACCCCTCTCATTGTGCAGGTCTGAGAATACACATGGACTTCCAATTCCTCGTATTCCCCGAGGGTGCGGTTCGTGGATTTCCTTTTCAGTAGAATATACATTCCAAGGAAACAGACACAAGATCTCACACAATGCAAGGTGTTTTCTGCACGATTTCTGTGGTAGCCCTTAAGTAAATAAATCAGTGACTTTTGATGTGCTTTCTGCTGAGGGGAAAAGAGCTAAGTAAATATACCACCTGCCACAAAAAAGGAGGAAGGCAGGGACGTCCGGTGCATGGTTCTCTGCAAAGTTATTTATCTCTGACCCTCGGGAAGGCTCCCATTCTGAACAATTCAAGGGGCTGTGGCCTGCATGAAAAACCAGCAGGACTTGGGTTGATTTTTAAGGTCCTATAGAGAACTGTTTTCTCCTTCTTCTTTGATGTTTTCAAACATGTAGGTTGATGCCTACACATTCGTAAAACAGAACACAAGCACAACTGGGCTAATTTATCCCCTACAGAAATGCAAAGGGTTGGAAGGAGATGGGCGATCCCAGACCACCAGCACCAGCCCCTTCTTCCTGTGAAGGAGCTGGTATCTCAACTAACATTTCCTGAGCATCTGAATGACACAGAGAGGGAATTAGATGTTCAGGGTACCATGGCCCAGGGTCCCCACCTTCCAAGATGAATCAAAGCCAAAAGGAAAAAAAAATCAATGTACTTATTGCTTTATACCTGGTGGCTCAGACGGTAAAGAGTCTGCCTGCAATACCAGAGACCCAAGTTCAATCCCTGGGTTGGGAAGATCCCCTGGATAAGGAAATGGCAGTCCACTGCAGTATTCTTGCCTGAAAAATCTCACAGATGGAGGAGCCTGCCAGGCCATGGGGTCGCAAAGAGTTGCATACGACTGAGCAACTTCACTAAAGGATCATTCAAGTTTTGCTTCAAAAGCAGAAAGATACAGTCATTACCATCTTACTTTTATTAAGTATCTTTAGCCACAGACATTTTCATATTACCTACTGGAATGCCAAGGAAGGAGGTCTTTCTTAATAAATTGTATGTGCAATGAAGAAGTCTGAACCACAGTCACCATCTGGATGGACAGGATAGAAAGTTATTAATACATTACTGATTGAGAAAATTATTCTAAAATACAGTTATCAAAAGAAACATAAACCAGCTTTTTTAAAGTAGCTAAAATTCCTCAAATGTTTTCTCTGTGTGAGGCACTTTGCCTTACCAGTACCACATTTGAAATAACATCTGGAAGGATGCCTTTCTTCCAACCATCCCCAGCATCTCCTAAACATCTGTTAATAACTGGGAGCTTCAACTAGCTCTGCAGGCATCTTCACATCTTGGTGCTGCTTCTCTTCACCTCTGATCTCTCTTCAGAAGACGGTCACTGGCCTTGTGGGAAGTGACTTAAATAACCAGAAACAGGTTCATTTCCAAGATCAGTCTTTAGGGAGAGTGCAGTTCACCTGGGAGCCCAAGCATGTTGGGGAAGAGGAGGAAGAGAGAAGAGAGATGACCCCCAGGACAGAGACTAAAGTCACCAGCAGAGTCCAAAGAACTCTTCATGCTCAGGAGAAACAGGAAGGCAACAGGCTCCTCTTTGAAGGGGCATCTGATATCAAGACACCTCAAATCATCACATACATTTAACACAAGGGGTTAAACAGGAACCGTGGCCCTTCCTGCCTGCATTTACTGGCTTCCTCATTTGGCCTGTTACTGAGTCCCCATGGGTTTTCTCAACTGTCCTGTTTCCATGAAATGCCAAGGATCCCTCATAAGCAAGCAGGAGCTGCCCGTGCAAAGTTGCTTGTTCTAGAAAATTTACCCTCCCTCCATACTCCCTGCTGGAAACTCAGGCAGAATTGTTCTTCCCAAATCAACACTTGGTAAAAATAATCTGAGCCAGGGAGCCACATCACCATGGACTCTGAGGACCAGCTCCTGCTCTACCATCTATTCTGTAGTCAGAATATCTGTGCATTAATGTGGGGCAAGGGACAGAGGGTGGTTGCCAGGAAGAAAGGAATAGTGAGGCCACCTGCCATGGAACAAAGACTGCCGTGGAGCTGGACCAGTCACCAACATCATGATCTTCATCTCCAGGTCCTTCCTACACTGCTGACATCCTGGCCCTGCTTTCCTTGGAATTTGGCTGTCCTCAAAGGGGAAGGGAGGCACATCTGGCTCAGTTTCTGGGCTTTATCACCTCTAACGTGCCTCACATATCCTCTAGAATGAAGCTGGAGTGGGGGCGATTAAAGATGGTCGCCCTTTTTTTGACACCCACACACCCCATAGAAGACGGGTTGCCTATGTCCCCTCCCTCTTGAATGCAGGTGGATCTGGGTCTCCTTTCACCAATAAAGTATAGCAGACAGGACAGAACATGGTGCCAAATTCTGGGCTCAGGCATTATGAAAGAGCTGCAATCTTTTCCCAACTCATGAACCCTCTTGGGTAACCCTGAAGCACCATTAGACAGCCAGCCACCCCTGGGTGCTCTGAGGAAGCCCTCTGAACCATCACCCCAGCCAGGTTCAGCCTGCATCCACCCCTGCCAATGTGCCAGATACGGGAGCCAAGAGTTTGGACCACCAGACACCCATTTGAATCCCATGGACGGAGGAGCCTGGTGGGCTGCAGTCCATGGGGTCGCGAAGAGTCAGACACGACTGAGCGACTTCTCTTTCACGTTTCACTTTCATGCATTGGAGAAGGAAATGGCAACCCACTCCAGTGTTCTTGCCTGGAGAATCCCAAGGACAGGGAAGCCTGGTGGGCTGCTGTCTATGGGGTCACACAGAGTCGGACACGACTGAAGCGACTTAGCAGCAGCAGCAGCCACCAACTGAACTCAGCCCATGCTACCAGGAGCTGGAAAATCATCCAGCCGTGCCTGGCCAGGATCCCTGACCCACAATATCCATAAGATATAACAAACTGTCTCTAGTCTCTGAGTTGTGCAGATGTCATTCAGGAGATAACCAGGAGCACCCTTGCTGTCTTCCTCACACTATTCCAGCTCATGTTGGACTGACGTCAAGGTCCCCTTCACTACGTTAAACCAGAATAGAGCCCCACTCACAGCTCCCAGGGCAGACCCACACACTTACTGTGCCTGGAGCTTTCTGACATGTGGGGTTCCATCTCTAGGGACACAGGAAACTACCCAGGAAGGAAGGGCAGCAGCTGGGGCCAATGAGCCAATCCTAGGAGGCTTGGTGGGACACCTCTCCTCCTCAGAACCTCAGTGTACTGGCCACATGGAAGCTCTCAGTCTACTAAGTAGAACCAGTTCTCCAGGCACTCAAGCAGAATGGAGTTTCTCAACCTCAGCACCATGGACTTTTGGGATTGGGTGATTTTCATGGGGTTGCTTCCTTGTACCGTAGAACACTTGGCAGCTTCCTGGCTCCCTACCAGTTGTGACAACCAGGTGTGTCTCCAGCATTGTCTAATGTTCTCTGATGGCAAAATGTCTCCTGGTCCAGAACTTCTGCCCTCCAGTGTTTTTACATGGCCAGGTAGAAGCGATGCCTGACTCCACGAGACCTTGCAACCCCAGCGGGCCACATCACAGAGCGTATTCCTTCAGATGTCACCTTGGGAAATCTCTGCCTTGTTTGGATCACTCGACAGATACTGATTTCCTCTTTTGTATGTGGTCCTGAAGGGAGAAGTATCCCAGGTGGTTGCCCTCCCCTGGAGGCACCATCAGGACCAGGAGGTCATGTGCACTCACCCACTACAGCCTCTCTCCTTACACTGGCACCTTTGATCTGGGAGTGAGGATGCAGATGCTGGGAGAGGAGTGTCCAGAAACCAGAGCCCAGACATTGCCCAGGACTCTGTGCACCTGCCACCAGCCCCCAGGCAGCTCTGCTTCCAGGAAGGTTGCTCCAGCTTCCACGTGAGGCTCTGCCAGCAAGTCCCCAGGGAACCACCCCTCCTTGGAAGGGGAAAGGCAGACAGGGTCCATCTCCTGCCATTTAAGTTTGTAGCTGCAATAATACTCCAACCCAAACTGAGTAGATAAATGTTGTGAAAAATGGATCCTTCCTGCCACAAAAAAAAAAAAAAAAAGAGAGAGAATAACCTGTTGGCCTTTGGAATGATTCAATTGTTTGGCAAATATATAACCACTACACCTTTAAAGCCAGGGTGGTAGCCAGAAGGGTTCCTAAGAAAAAGTGCACAGTCAAGACAGGAGGAATCAGGGATGCCCTGAAGATGCCTGTTTGGCAGATGCCTAAAGCTCCAGGTGGCTGAGTGTGTCTTCTCTTGAGGGTGAGAGTGGGGTGGAGAGGGGGCACTGAGAAAGTCCATTTTCTCACGAATCTCATGAGAATGAAAGAGAAGAGATAGGAAGTACATGTGGGACAGACTGGGTGAAGGTGAGTAGTTGTTTAAAAGGAGACTCTTGATTGTATTTCGAAACAGTGGGAAAGACCCAGTGATGGGGAGGGTGGAGTGTCTTGCTGAAAGGAGGCACGTTGGAGATGGAAGGGCCTGAAGACACAAGTGGATGAGTGGATGGGTGGGTGGGTGGGTGGGTAGATGGATGGATGGATGGTTGGAAGGGTGACTGGGTAGGTAGATGGATAGCAAGACTTGGTGATGAGCTGCCCTTCAAGGCATACTCACCCATTCCAGAACTGACCTCAGATCCAAGCTAACATCTCCATCTCCACCCCTCAAGAGGAACATGGTGGCCCCTGGATCGGAGTCCAAGATGTCTGCCCCACCTAGCCATAGTGATGCACTTTACTTGCCTCTTGATGGTGGAAATGAAAACTTAGGAGTATCTTTGCATCCAGTACTTCTTCATCTGAAGCTCAGTGCCCCAAGCAGAGTAACCATTGCTAACCCCAGCTGGAGGAAGGACAATGCACACCTTTCGTATTCATAAAATGCGTATCTGGGAGGAGATGCAGGAGGCATCCAGCTCAGAGCCAGAAGAAAAGAGCACTTGAAGGACAGGCTCGTGCAGGCAGGGAGTTCAACAGGAAGTTCCGGGGCCGTACTCAAGCACATCTGTGGGGCATCTGTGGAAGAAACTGAGGGAGTGTGAGCCAGACCCCCTACTTTGTCCAGAGGGTCAGGGAAATAACACCTAAGCCACATTCCTAAAGGATGACATGGATGGCCAGCGAAAACCTGGGGACTCACTTGCCAGTCCACTCCCAATTTTGTCCTTGCTGGTGTTCCTGTAAAGGAAAGCCGCCTGAAGCCTTGTCACAGGCTCCTCTGCAGCCTTCTCAGCACATCAGTGTCACAAAGCTCTTAATAGCCAGACTGGATGCTTCCTGCCCAACTCTGGGGCAATTTCCTCTCAGTCTGTTTTGTTATCTTACTTTCTCTTATTGCCTTTTGCAGCACAGAACTTGATCCTTGACTTGGGGCTGTTGTTTAAGGAGGAATTTTGTAAACTGTGACATCACAGCATGATATGGTGCCATAGTTTTCTACATACAAGTTCTCTGGACAGATTTATATAAACTCAAGCCTTCTGCTTTCCTCTGAAGGTCAGTTACAACTCCAGAAATAAATGCATAGACAATTTTAAAATCTAAAATTTACTTACAAAGTGATACTTAAAATGATCCATCATAAACTGTGAAATCTCAGATAAAAACTGTGCCTCAAACAATAACTTAAAATTGTCAAAAGAATTTTTCACAGCTTCATTTTATAATATTGTCCCCTGAGACAAAAGTACATTTATTTATTTCATGCATTCAGGATTTAAATATAGAGCAATTCCAAGGTATAAATTTACTGAAAATGCATTTCCACACATATTTGAATATTTACACATCAGTGCATTGAAACAGCATCCCTAAGTATTCAATTGCTTTGCTTTTCATAATACAAAGCTAAGATTCTATTTGTACTTTTTTATACTCCAAATATACATTTGAGTGGGGCTTCCCAGGTGACTATGGTGGTAAAGAACCCACCTGCCAATGCCGGAAATGTGGGAGACATAGGTTTGATCCCTAGGTCAGGAAGATACCCCGGAGGAGGAAATGGCAACCCCACTCTAGTATTCTTGCCTGGAGAATCCCACAGACAGAGGACCCTGGAGGGCTACAGTCCATGGGTCTCAGAGTCGGACACGAATGAAGGAACTTAGCACTCAAGTTCCTTTGAGTAGTTTCCATCCTAATGAAGACAGAAGCCTGAATTTACTATGCTCGGTATTCAGCACCTTCCCCTCACCGTGCATGTTCTGCTACCTTACACAGCCCTATACGGCTCCCCAGACGCACACACACATACCAATTTCCTGTGCAGTGGAAGGAGACGGGTGGAGGGCATGCTCCCTTGATCTGAAACAACCACCCAGTCATGGTGGCAACTCTTGCAGGGCCCTGGGCTCCATCCTCCCTGTTCTGGAGATGGCCTTGCCCTTAGCACCCGCCTCCCACTCAGGCAGGTCTGTCCAGAGGTGGGGCCTTGCGTGACACCCTGCACAGAGACACTTGGCAGTCAGGAGCCGTCTGTCCCAGCACCTGAGGCCATGCGCCACCCAGGCACCTCCTTTTCCCTGTGGAGACTTGCACGTTGAGAGACAATCCAGAATTTGTGACACCTTAGTCCTCTTTCCACAGCTTTGTCATGCATTTTCCATCTCCCCTGAGGCAGGGCAGTTTCCACAAGGAGACAGTGCCAGATGCATTGTATTTCATCACGTTTGATTCACTGTCAGCCAAGAAAGCCTGTTCTTTTCAAAGAGCAATTTGGAGCAGTCACTCTCTCTCCAAACCATCTTTCCCAGGGCTCAAAGTTATTTGTTTATTGTCAAGAAGTATTCATACTGTTTTCCTGGTTTCCACCACGGAGTGGAAAACTCTGCCCCACCCTCCCACCCCCAGGAAACAAAGTCACACTCTCCCCTCCTGACCCCTAACTTCACTCATATTCATCCCACTTGAGTGTTTCGGGTACTCCCAAGAGAAAACAGGTGATTATTTCTTCCAGTGAGCTCCCCAAAGGCATGGATGCAACTTTTAGCCTTGCAAAGAGCTCAGAGGAGCCTGGGGAAGAGCCAGAGAGCTCCTAGGCCATGGTGTCATAAGCGTGATGATAATAGACGCTTCTTGAGTGCCTGCAGTATGCCAGGCACTGGGTGCTCTTGGGTGATGACACACCTCTCTCTAGAGGGGTGATTCTGTCCAGAGGAGGAGAGTCATGTGACCAAGATGTTTTCTGGATCTGGGTTCATTCACATGCTGCTAGGCCCAGATCTTACAGTTTTAACATCCTTTCTTTTTCTTTGTGAGAGTCCACACCCTGCAGAGGACCATGGGGAACACACACATCAGGCCAAGATAGTGCCATTAGGACTAGAAAGACTCATCCTCACCGCTTTGGCACAAAGAGCAGCAGCAGTGGGAGAACAAGAAGGAAACCAGGGAGGAGGTACCCTTGGCTCCCCAGAAGCTCAAGGCCAACTCCATAGGGACCGGGATGCACCTGCTGATAAGAGGTAGAGTCAAAAAGTCAAAACTTCACACTGCTCTCTGGATACCCATGGGTTCATGATCAGCTACTGATAAGACAGTCTTATCTGAGAAGGTGGAGTGTATCTGCAAGCTCCCCAGTACTGAGAACCAAAGGGAACTGCTGCACACAAACTGGGAGCCAGAATCTCCCCAAGTTGACAGAGGCCCAGAGAATGCCCAGATCTGGGCACCAGATCCAAGGCCAGAAAAGACTAGCCCTAGAATCCCAGTCCCAATATTCTGTCCAGAGCATGCTGTGACAGTAGAAGACCCCAGAACTACACTCCGCTATCTTCCCAGCCACTGCGGAGGTTGTTGCAATCGAATTTTTTCCCAGGTGGGAAAAAAGGAAGCAGCAGCTGCCTGCATCACCTGGAGACCCTGCCAAGGGCCAGATGTTGAAGCAGACTTCCCAACACAAAGCCAACCCTCTCCAGGGTGCAAATCCTGGCTTCCGGCTTGGAGAATTATTAACTCTGTGTTTTTAAAAGCAGCCGCTTGCCTTCGGCCCTAAAGAGCATCAAAGCATGGAGCTCAGAGTGTGCAGGCCGCTATCTTGCCAGGCCACGTGATAAACGAGAACACTATCATTGATGTCAGAACTCATATCACGGAGTTCATAAAAGTGGGTAATAAAGTATAAGGAAGCTTTTCTCAGAAAGGCAGGTGGTTTCAGTTTTGCTGAACTTGGGGCACACGGGGAGGGAATGACCAGGAAATGGATCATTTGGGGTTGTTTACTCAGTGAGGCTGTTCTTATGAGTGGGTAGTAAATCCACCTCAGGTGGCTTCTTGTAAACCCTGCAGCACGAGTGTAAACAGAGCAGACCAGGTGTCCAGACCCCACGATGGTCTCAGTCATCACCCTGCCAGCCGTGGGCTGGCTGCTCACTTTGCTTTTAGTACTTCTTGATATCCCCCTCTGCCTCTTCCCTATAACAAATGCTTAAAGGAGGGTCCTAGACCAGCCCCACCAGTATAACCTGTGAGCTTGTTAGATACGTAGTCTCAGTTTCTCCCTGCTGCTGCTGCTAAGTCGCCTCAGTCATGTCCGACTCTTAGCGACCCCATGGACTGCAGCCTACAAGGCTCCTCTGTCCATGGGATTTTCCAGGCAAGAGTACTGGAGTGGGGTGCCATTGCCTTCTCCACAGGTTCTCCCTAAACCCACTGAATATCAGTGTGTGAGGACAGTCTATGCCTATGCCCTAAATAAGCTCTCCAGCTAATCTGTAGTTCCCTGGTGTCTCAGACGGTAAAGCATCTGTCTACAAAGTGGGAGACCCGGGTTCAATCCTTGAGTCAGGAAGATCCCCTAGAGAAGGAAATGGCAATCCACTCCAGTACTATTGCCTGGAAAATCCCATGGACAGAGGAGCCTGGTAGGCTACAGTCCATGGGGTTGCAAAGAGCCGGACATGACTGAGCAACTTCACTTTCCAGCCAGTCTGATGTCCTTGAACAGTTAAAAGTCATGGGTCTCTAGGCTAACTCCTAACTGCTTCTCTGACCCCAAAGAGTCCTTCCTTTAGACCAGGCTGTCTACATACAAAGATGGGTGGATGGGTAGTATTGCCACTCCCAAAGGCTTCCCAGGTGGCACTAGTAGTAAAGAACCAGTCTGCTAATGCAGGAGACGTAGGAGAAGCAGGTTTGATCCCTGGGTCGGGAAGATCCCCTGGAGGAAAGCATGGCAACCCACTCTCTTGCAGGGAGAATTCCAAGGGCAGAGGAGCCTAGTGGGCTACAGGCCATGGGCCTCAAAGAATCGGACATGACCAAAGCAGCTTAGCACACACCCACATGCACCTATTCCAAACCTCAGTGACCAAATTATTCCCTCACTTGGGTTCTGGAGGCCTTTCCATGGCCTCCTTGATAAATTCCCTCACCCCAGGGTTTTCACCGCCCTTCAATTTTTTTTTTTAATGGTGGTAAAATGCACATAACAAAATTTACTTTTCTGACCATTTTTAAGTGTAAGATTCAGTAGTATTAAGTACATTCACATTGTTGTGTAAGAGTCGCCATCATATATCTCTAGAACTCTTTTTCCTCTGGGAAAACTCAAAGTCTGTATGCATTTAGCAATTCTCCATTCTCCTCTCTCTGCAACATCTGGCAGCCACCGTGCTACTTTCTATTAATATCTCAATGAATTTGACTACTCTGGGTCCCTCATATGAGCAGAATTATACAGTGCATGTCTTTTGTGGCTGGCTTATTTCACTTAGCATGTCTTCAGCTTCATCTATGCATGTCATAGCATGGGTCAGATTTCTTTCTTTCTGAAGCTGAATAATACTCCATCTCATGCACGTGCATTGCATGTGAGTACCACATTTTGTTTTGTTTATCCATTCAGTCAGTGATAGACACTGAGTTGCTTTCTACCTTTTTGACTATTGTGAATAGTGCTGTTATGAACATGGATGTTACAAATACAACAATGATATTCAATATCATTGAGTTGAGAATTCATTTTTTTTAAAATTATATACTCCAAAGTAGAACTGCTGGATCATATGGTAATTCTCTTTAAATTTTTTTTAAGAACTGCCATACTATTTTCCACTGGAATTTTACCACTTACATTCCTACCTTCAATGTACAAGGGTTCCAATATTCCCATATTCTACCAACACTTACTATTTTTGAATAGTAGCCATTCTAGCTGATATGAAGTAGCATCTCATTGTGGATGAGATTTGCATTTCCCTAATGATTAAAGATGATAAGCATCATTTTGTATTATGTAACTTCCTTGAAGAAATATCTATTCAAGTCCTTTGCCCATTTTTTTAAATCAAGTTGTTTGCTTTTGTGTCCTTGGGTTATAGTGTTCTTCATGTATTCTAGATATTAATCCCTTTTCAGAAACATGATTTGCAAATATTTTCCTCCCTTCTTCAGTTTACTTTTTCACCTGTCAATTGTGTCCTTTGGTGCATAGAAGTTTTTATTTTGATGTAGTCTAGTTTTTATGTTTTTCTTTTATTGACTACTCTTTTGGTGCCATACTTGAGAAATCATTGTCAAATTCAATGTTGTGACATTTTTCCCCTGTGTTTTCCTATAGCATTTTTATAGCTTTAAGTCTCATATTTAGGTTTTTGATCTACTTGGAGTTTATTTTTTGTATGGTGTAAGGTTAAGGTCCCACCCATCATTCAAAAAACTAAGATCCTGGCATCCAATCCCATCACTTCACGGCAAATAGATGGGGAAACAATGGAAACAGTGAGAGACTTTATTTTCTTGAGCTCCAGAATCACTGCAGATGATGACTGTGGCCATGGAATTAAAGGACTCTTGCTCCTTGGGAGAAAAACTATGACAAACTTAGACAGCATATTAAAAAGCAGAGACATTACTTTGCAGACAAAAGTCCATCTAGTCAAGGCTATGGTTTTTCCAATAGTCATGTATGGATGTGAGAGTTGGACTGTGAAGAAGGCTGAGTGCCGAAGAATTGATGCTTTTGGACTGTGGTGTTGTAGAAGACTCTTGAGAGTTCCTTGAACTGCAAGGAGATCCAACCAGTCCATTCTGAAGGAGATCAGCCCTGGGATTTCTTTAGAAGGAATGATGCTAAAGCTGAAACTCCAGTACTTTGGCCACCTCATGCGAAGAGCTGACTCATTGGAAAAGACTCTGATGCTGGGAGGGATTGGGGGCAGGAGAAGAGGACAACAGAGGATGAGATGGCTGGATGGCATCACTGACTCGATGGATGTGAGTCTGAGTGACCTCTGGGAGTTGGTGATGGACAGGGAGGCCTGGCGTGCTGCGATTCATGGGGTTGCAAAGAGTTGGACACAACTGAGAGACTGAACTGAACTGAATATTTGTTATTTTCTTCTTTCTGCTAACTTTAGATTTAGTTTGTCCTTCTTATTCTAGTTCCTTAAAGTGTAAATTTAGATATTTGGTTTGAGATTTTTCTCTTTTAAAATGTAGGCCTTTGCAGCTATCAGATCAGATCAGATCAGTTGCTCAGTCATGTCCGACTCTTTGCGACCCCATGAATCGCAGCACGCCAGGCCTCCCTGTCCATCACCAACTCCCAGAGTTCACTCGGACTCACATCCATCGAGTCAGTGATGCCATCCAGCCATCTCATCCTCTGTTGTCCCCTTCTCCTCTTGCCCTCAATCCCTCCCAGCATCAGAGTCTTCTCCAATGAGTCAACTCTTCTCATGAGGTGGCCAAAATATTGGAGTTTCAGCTTTAGCATCATTCCTTCCAAAGAAATCCCAGGGCTGATCTCCTTCAGAATGGACTGGTTGGATCTCCTTGCAGTCCAAGGGACTCTCAAGAGTCCTCTCCAACACCACAGTTGAAAAGCATCAATTCTTCAGCGCTCAGCCTTCTTCACAGTCCAGCTCTCACATCCATACATGACCACAGGAAAAACCATATCCTTGACTAGGCGAACCTTTGTTGACAAAGTGATGTCTCTGCTTTTGAATATGCTATCTAGGTTGGTCATAACTTTCCTTCCAAGGAGTAAGCATCTTTTAATTTCATGGCTGCAGTCACCATCCGCAGTGATTTTGGAGCCCAGAAAAATAAAGTCTGACACTGTTTCCACTGTTTCCCCATCTATTTCCTATGAAGTGATGGGACCGGATGCCATGATCTTCGTTTTCTGAATGTTGAGCTTTAAGCCAGCTTTTTCACTCTCCACTTTCATTTTCATCAAGAGGCTTTTTAGTTCCTCTTCACTTTCTGCCATAAGGGTGGTGTCATCTGCATATCTGAGCTTATTGATATTTCTCCCAGCAACCTTGATTCCACTTGTGTTTCTTCCAGTCCAGCATTTCTCATGATGTACTCTGCATATAAGTTAAATAAACAGGGTGACAATATACAGCCTTGATGTACTCCTTTTCCTATTTGAAACCAGTCTGTTGTTCCATGTCCAGTTCTAACTGTTGCTTCCTAACCTGCATACATAAATTTCCCTTTTAGCACTGTTTTTGCTGCATCCCATAAGTTTTGGATGATGCCCTTTCGTTTTTATTTGTCTCAATGTATTTTCTAATTTCTACTATGATTTCTTCTTTGATTCATTAGTATTTTCAGAGTGTATTGCTTAACTTCCCTGTATTTGTGATTTTCTAATTTTCCATATGCTATTTATGTCTACGGCTTCTGTGGTAGCTCAGTGGTAAAGAACCCAGCTGCCAATGCTGGAGATGTGGGTTCAGTCCCTGCGTCTGGAAGATCGCTTGGAGAAGGAAATGGCAATTCACTCCAGTATTATTGCCTAGGAAATCTCATGGACAGAGGAGCATGGTGGGCTATAGTCTGTGGAGTTTCAAAGAGTCAGACATGACTTAGTGACTAGACAACAAAACTGATGTTTTGTTTTACTCCATTGTACTTAGAAAAAATAGTTTGTAAGAGTTTAACCCTTTTAAATGTATTAAGACTTATTTTATGATCTAACATATGGTCTATTCTAAAGAATGTTCCATATACACTTGAGAAAAAATACATATATCCGGCTACTTTTGATGAAGTATTCTGCATGTGTCTGTGAGATCCAGTTGTTTTATATTATTGTCATGTCTTCTCTCCCTTATTGACCTTCTGTTTGGTTCTTCAATCCAGCACTGAAAGTGAGATATTGATGTTTTCTTATATTACAGTGATCTGTTTCTCCATTCAATTCTGTCAATGGTTGCTTCATATATTTAGGAAATCTGATGTGTGGTGCATATATATTTATAATTGTTTTGTTGTGATGAATTTGACTTTTTATCATTATATAATACACTTCTTTGTCTCCTATAACAGTTTTTGACTTAAAGACAGTTTGTCTGATCTCATTTGGGTAATATTTACACGAAGTATTTTTTTTCAACCTTTCACTTCCAAGCTATGTGTGTCCTTAAATCTAAAGTGAGTCTTTAACTGGTTTATAGAGTTCCTTCAAAGTTGCTTTCGGTCTGCATGTCATTTACTTCATATTTCTATAGAAGAGTGAGGACTTGCAACTTTCTAGTCTGCCATCTTGCTGACATTGCTCCCACATAACGCTCCATTTTTATTAAAACAATATTGCCCTATTTCTCCCTTGGCATTTAACCTGTACCCTCTGATCCCAGATGGCTCAGTGATAAGGAAGCTGCCTGCCAATGAAGGAGATGCAGGAAGACCCTGGTTTGAACCCTGAGTCAAGAAGATCCCCCTGGAGTAGGAAATGGCAATCCATTCCAGTATTCTTGCCTGGAGAACTCCCATGGACAGAAGAGCCTGGTGGGCTATGGCCCATGAGGTCACAAAGAGATGGACATGACTGAACACACAGACACACACACACACAGACACATACATTTGATCCCTAGAGCCCTGTGACCACATCTTTTTCTTAACACTGGCCTCATTTTGTTTGAGAATACTTTTTCTTCCTTACCTAAGTTTGAGAATCCCTGTGGACATACTGGAAATTGATTCCCAGGATCATCTCCTTGTGAATCTGGGTCAGGCTATTTCAGGTGGAGCCCAGATATTTTTTTTTTTTTCAACTAGTGCTCTAGGTGATGCTTAACCAGACAACTCTGAAAAATAATGTAGTATAGGCTGCCATTGATATGTGAGCTGCCACTAAAGTTTTTAAGAAATAGAGCCTTGAGATTATGTTGGTATTGCCCACACTTGATGAAAGGCTAGATAAGCGTAGTGTCTAACATCTTTTCTCACTTACTTCATGCCAGACACTCCAAAACTCTGCTCAGATCTCCCATCCTCTACAGATGGCTACATGGCCCCTACATCAAAGTGGTGAGCTGTGAAACAGGGCAGTGGGAACCACTTTGCTGAGCTGCTGGGATTTTATGGGGCGGGGGGAGGGGGGCGGGGAAATGGCTGTACATCCCTATCATGTTGCTCCCTGAGATGTGTACTTCCTTTCCCTTTGTTTCACCTGTACCAAGAGTCCACATTCACAGCCCTGACTCCTCACAACAAAAGTCGGTGTATTTGCCACCCTGCCAAGACTGTGAAATTTTCAAAGTCAAGGAATTTGTCCCTCTAGCACCTAGCATAATGCTTCTGCCATGTGGAAGCTTAATAAATATGCATTCAAAGATTAAATGCAAAGGATAGAATGAGAAGAGTGGAAGTAATCCTTGGTCAATTGTTCTCAAACTTTAGTGTGCATCAAATCCCCTAGAGAGTTTGTGGAAAGACAGAGTTGTGATTCAGTATGTCCTGTGGGGCCATCGGCTGCTCATCCTCTCACCTCACTTCAAGAGTCTGAGGATGACCTCTTCCAAGGCATCTGTTTGATAGATGCTCAAGTAGAAAGTATGAGATAAAGGAATCATCTTTAAAATATCTGAGTCACTTTTTATCACCCACCCAATTTCACCTACAGCTGCTGTGGCTAGTTCCAGGACAAGTCCCATCCAAGCACCACACAACTTCCAGTTTCCTAATGGCCTCCAACAACAGACAGTTGTCATTACTAACCTCTAGAAGGGTCAACCAACACCCATACTAATGACTGTAACATGGAAAAATGGAAACAAAAATAGAAGATCTCTAGGGAAAAGTGAAATCTTGAATTGGTTTGGTGTGTGGGTGCCAACTATATAAAAGCACTAAAGTAAGCGTTAAGGGACCACAGAGGAGTCTGATATTCTGAGGACCACCCCGCTCCAATTCTACAAGGGAGGGAGAACATAAGTAGATGTGTTCAGGAAACCATGAGAAGCACAGCAGTAAAAGTGTGAGCAAGACACAGGAATGAGAAGTTAACATTCGTTTCCACAAAGACGTGAAATCAGAGAGAAGTTCTGGACAACACAGCTTCTCGCCTAGACCAGATGCATGAAGATGCTGGGGATGCTCGTCATAAAGACGCCTGGACCAGCCCCAGCGCAGCTCAGACCCACTCCATCACTCCCTGCCCTGGACAGTCTGGCTCCAGGCATACAGAGACAGCATCTGCCCATTTGCTTTGCTGTATTCTCAGAAATACACTGCATTCTGAGGTGCCTGCTAGATCAGGGGATTTAATAAAAATATATTTGTTCAAAGCCAGGAAGGTGAATTTTCTATTTCCTGTCTGTTTTATAATTTCTTATATTGCATTTTCCCTTTCCTATTCCTCAGTCAAAACACATGCTGTGGGGAGACTGAGGTCTCTGTTTTATGATGTTATTTCCAGAGGGTGTCCAGCATTCCTCCTATTCCAACAGGTGGCTATCAGTTGATTTTCACATCGTCTGTACATCTTTCCCAAAGCATCTGACTAGCATTGATGAGATGTGTTCACCAACCAGATCACAGTTCCAGATGGTTCTATGTTTTAGCCTGACTGTGCATTCCCATCACCTAGTTAAGTTTCTAATCCACCAATGCCCAGGCTGGATCCCAACGAGTTAAATCTGTATCTGTAGGTTTAGTATCTAGATCTTGGCATTCTGTAAATCCCCCCAATGTTGGGCAGTCACGTGCAAACAGTGCGGGAGTCACAGCTCTTTCCCAGGAGAACCACCATCCTCCAAGTGTGATGCACACATGGAGATGTCCCCATGGAGACAGGGCAGGTGATGGGCATGTCACTTAGCAGAATCCCCTCCTTCCATATGCAGAGACCAACTCAGCCATCTTTGTGTACCCACCACAGATTCACACAGCATTTTTCAGCAGGTCACCCAAGCAGTATTTACTAAACCTGACCAAAACAACATTCCCTTTAAAACAAAAAAATTTATCATGGATCTCCTATCTGGACTTTATTATTCTTATTGTAATGTGAATTAAATAAGTATAACATTTAGGTATACATTTCGTGAGCTTTTCAGCTTTTATATAACTATAAAACAAAATAATTTTCAAATCTTTTACTATAAAACTGCAGACTCAATAAAATAAAAATAGGTCACATTAATGTAATTTGACAAGTGATGTCATTTTGCAGAAACTAATATGCCAGTATTAGGCTTAGAACAGGAGGTTGTCTCTTCAGGGCTCATTTTATAGATAATATTTCTGGATTTTAATTTGAATAAAACAAATACAGGGGATGTCTCTCCCATAACAATGCTGTTTTGAGGATATTAATAACTCCTAGGCTTTGTTTGCTGGCTCATGATGGCCCATTCTTCTAAGCACAAGCTCAGTCTCTCTGGAAACACTTCTTAGGTCTTCAGTCAATGATCTAGGTAGGGCCGTTGATTCATCTCTGCCCTCATTTAATACTAGGCAAATCCCAACAGCTCCCTTTTCAAAATACATCCCAACATCTCCACGTCCATCTTCTACCATCCTTTGGCTAGACCACGGCCCTGTCTGCTCCACTGTCCACCCACACCTCCCTCACATGTGTACAGAGAACACTGCCCTGCAGTTCTATTCCTGTGGGAGCCCCATGGGATCTGGCCCTACCTACCTTCTCCCTGGCTCTCTGCCTTCCACCATCTTCTAGTTTCTTAGACACATAAAGCTCGGTCCCACCTCAGGGTCTTCACCCATGCAGTTCCCCTGGCAAGAGTTCCTCCCTATCCCCAGGCTTCATGATTCATCCTCCAGCACTCAGCTTTCCTGATTTCTTTATCGCCCGATCTGAAGAAGTTCTCCCTAGTATTGGCTCCCAACACTCCATGTTCTTTACCTTCATGGCCGGCATTGAAAATGTCTTTCTCAGTTTACTTGGGGACATTTACCGAAAGCTTGTCTCTCATTAGGCTATCAGCTTCATGAAGGGAGACGCTCCATCTCTCTTGTTCACCCCTGAACATCTACCCTATGACATTAGCACTGAGTACAGTAAGCATTCAATACGTGTTGTCTGAATAAGATGTAAATGAATGCATTGTTTAGCCATTTGAGTAGGTAGGCAATAAATGTTTGTTAAATGGATAACCCTTTTTCTGAAAAGGTGCGGTTCAGTTCAGTTCAGTTCAGTCGCTCAGTCATGTCCGACTCTTTGCGACCCCATGAATCGCAGCACGCCAGGCCTCCCTGTCCATCACCAACTCCCTGAGTTTAAACATTTTTCTTTTCCTGAAAAGATAAAAATAAAAAGAACACTGCCCTACAGCAGGCTGTAGGATTCCCATTGTGCACTTGAAATAAAATCCACTCTCTTCTTCATTCTACCTAGCCCCCATACTCTGACCACTGCCAACTACTCCATCATCATCAGGTACTGCTCTGTCCGCTTTGGCTGATGCAGCACAACCCTGGCCTCTTTCTACTTCTCAAACTCCCTAGGCACCTCAGACCTCGAACCCTTATTCCAGCCCAAGTCTCTACATGGAAGGCTACCCTCAAACTTGCATCAGCTTCAGGTTGCCTCCTATAAGAGGTGACAGTAACATCCACATGGCTAGCCACTCTCCAGCTCACCGAGGTCCATGTAGCACTTGGTGCTCTCTGCTACTCTGTGTCTTCATTTCTTTGTGTTTGGGGGAATGTAGCCATGTAGGTGGGGCTTCCCAGGTAGCACAGTTGTAAAGAACCCTCCTGCTAATGCAGGAGATGCAAGAGATGCAGGTTGATCCTTGGATCAAGAAGATTCCCTGGAAATCCCTGGAAATGACAACCCACTCCTGTATTCTTACCTGGAAAATTCTATGGACAGAGGAGACTGGCGGGCTACAGTCCATAGGGTTGCAAAGAGTTGGATCTGACTAAGCAACTGATCACACACACATTCATTTAGGCAATGCAAGTTTCTGTAACAAGCCCCAGAATCTCATGGCTTAGTCAGATGCAATTAAAGATTACTTTGTTGTTGTCCAGTCGCCAAATTGTGTCCGACTTTTTGTAACCCTATGGACTGCAGCATGCCAGGCTTCCCTGTCCCTCACCATCTCCCAGGATTGGCCCAAGTTAATGTCCTTTGACTCAGTGATGGCATCTAACCATCTCATCCTCTGGCACCCACTTCTCTTGCCCTCAGTCTTTCCCAGCATCAGGGTCCTCTCCAATAAGACTGTTCACATCAGATGACCGAAGTATTGTAGTTTCAATTTCAGCCTCAGTCCTTCCAAAGAATATTCAGGGTTGATTTCCTTTAGGACTGACTGGTTTGTTCTCAAAATCAAAAACAATTATTCCAATGGGCAGGTAGACCTCCTCCATACAGTGGTTTAGGAACCCAACCTTGCCCATCTTGAACTTCCTCTGCCTTGACCACCTGCCAGAGATGGGGAAGTAGACCCAGCTTCAACCCTTGGACAGCGGCCTCTGATCTAGTTATTCCCACCTCAGCATGTGCCATGTGCAGAATCTATTCCCCACCACTCTTCTTGCTAAATTCTTGTCAACTATTCACTTCCCTGGCCTTTGTCCTTGATTTTGTGTGACGAAAGCCATGAGTCAACATGCAAATCCAGATAAAGAAGTCACAGTGCCTGTCTGTGTGATGGACATCTGGGTCATTCTTGATATGCCTCTATTAACCTTTGTAAGTTATCATTAAAACCAATGTCCAAAATGTATATGTCTGTGTGTATCAAATAAATAAAGTCCACCCAAATGAGAAGGACCAAATGCCATTATTCAAAGCTTGCTGTAGCCAGAGAATCAACCACCATTCTTTTCCTTTACCAGAGACTCAAACCTTCATAGAGAACAATAAGAGAAGGTGTTAAATGTGCTGAGTGGAGGTGGTGGGCCTGGGGAAGCAGGAGATGGGCCAAGAAGGAGGCAACCCATCTGACTGGTTAGGGAGCACATTTTACTTTCTCTGGTTGGTCCAGTGTTGGAAACAGGATAAGAAAAAGGGCAGCCACTGTTCATGGACTAAGTTTTGACAGTCCTGGACTGGTTACTATGGAAATCCTGAGTCATAATTCTGTTGCCAGATGTGGTCTAGCCATTGTTTGCATACTCAATATGTCACTGCATATTCAGTGTATCAGTGTGTGTGTGTGTGTGTGTGTGTGTGTGCGCTTTGTCACTCAGTTGTGTCCGACTCTCTGTGTCCCCATGGAAATTCTTCAGGCAAAACTACTGGAGTGGGTTGCCACACCCTTCTCCAGGGGATCTTCCCAATTCAGGGATCAAACCCAGGTTTCCTGCACTGCAGGTGGATTTTTTACCATCTGAGTCACCAGGGAAGCCCTCAATGTATCAATGCTATGCTATGCTAAGTCACTTCAGTCGTGTCCAACTCCGTGCGACCCCATAGACGGCAGCCCACCAGGCTTCCCAGTCCCTGGGATTCTCCAGGCAAGAACACTGGAGTGGGTTGCCATTTCCTTTTCCAACGCATGAAAGTGAAAGTGAAGTCGCTCAGTCGTGTCGGACCCCTAGCGACCCCATGGACTGCAGCCCACCAGGCTCCTCCGCCCGTGGGATTCTCCAGGCAAGAGTACTGGAGTGGGGTGCCATTGCCCTCTCTGCAATGTATCAATACCTATACACATATACATTACATATGCACACATCTTGTCCTCAATTTGATGGCGACCCTCTATTCAAAAAACTTTGTATAGAAAAAAGTCATATTTCTCAGCACTTTTAATATTGTATTCATTCAACAGGTATTTATTGACAATCAAGAATATAAGGATAGAAAGGAACTGGGCTGTCCTCTAAGGGTACAGCAGCAAATGAGACACACATTGTTTCCAACCTCAGTTAGCATGTGGTCCTGTGGAAAACCCTAACTGCTTAGATTGTAACGACTTATGATTTCACAGTGCAGCCACCTGGTCCTCCAGGAGGGCACTTGTCGTCTGCTATGAACGCACTGCAAGTGGGGGATGAGGAGGTGGCGGGAAAGGAACAGAACCAAGCTTCCTGAAGGGGAGACCCGAGGGAGCAGGTCTGGGTGGATGCAAAGCCCAGAGATGACCATCCAGAACCACTAGGGGAGCCTCATGAGTGCAGATGCAAGGAGGGAAGCCTTCTAATGAAAAGGTATCAAAACAGCCTGAAAAAGAGAGAAAGCAAATAGTTTACATTGACCTCTGAATAGCGGCTTCCCTCCTATCCACTGGGTCATGCATCCCACAATATAATTTGTTCCTTTGGGCTTCCCAAATGGCTGCTGGTGGTAAAAGAATCTTCCTGCCATTGCAGGAGAAATAAGAGACATAGGTTCGATCCCTGGGTCGGAAGATCCCCTGGAGGAGGGTATGGCAATCCACTTCAGTATTGTTGCCTGGAGAATCCCACAGACAGAGAGGCCTGGTGGGCTACAGTCCATGGGGTCACAAAGAGTCGGACACAACTGAGCAACTGAGCACTCAGTGTCCTGAGTCAGGGCCCAGGGATTGAGGACCAGCCATGGCCAAGAGACAAGTGATCTCAACTCTCATCGAAGGAATACCCTTAGGGTGAAACTGACAGCCAACCAGTACATTTTAAACATACACATTCACATGCACTCATACATCCTCAGACACATATTGTTGTTGTTGTTGTTTTTCAGTTCCTAAGTCATGTCCAGATCTTTGCATCCCCATGGACTGCCACCTGCCAGGCCTCCCCGTGTTTAACTATCTGCCTGAGTTTGCTCAAACTCATGTCCATCAAGTCGGTGATGCTATCCAACTATCTCATCTTCTGTTGTCCCCTTCTCCTCCTGCCCTCAATATTTCCTAGCATCAGGGTCTTTTCCAGTGAATCTTAGCATCAGATGACCAAAGTATTGGAGGTTCAACTTCAGCATCAGTCCTTCCAAAGAATATTCAGGGTTGATTTCCTTTAGGATTGACTGGTTTGATCTCCTTGCAGTACAGTGGAGTCTCAGGAGTCTTCTCCAGCACCACAATTCAAAAGCATTCATTCTTTGGCACTCAGCTTTCTTTATAGTCCAACTTTCACATCTGTACATGACTGCTGGAAAAACCACAGCTTTGACTATACAGAAGTTTGTCAGCAAAGTGATGTCTCTGTTTTTTAATACGCTATCTTGGTTGGTCATAGGTTTTCTTCCAAGGAGCAAGCATCTTTTAATTTCATGGCTGCAGTCACCATCCAAAGTGATTTTGGAGCCCAAGAAAATAAAATCTGCCATTGTTCCCACTTTTTCTCCATCTATTTGCCATGAAATGATGGGATCAGATGCCATGATCTTAGTTACAGTATTTATTGAGATTTTAAAAGGGCATATATTTTTAAACACGCATATATTTTGAATAGTAATTCTACATCTGCGTGTGTGTGTGTGTGCGCACGCACGCACGCGTTCTCAATCATGTCTAACTCTTTGTGATACCATGAACTGTAGCCTCTCAGGCTTTTCTGTCCATGGGATTTTCCAGGCAAGAATACTGGAGTGGATTGCCATTTCCTACTGCAGGGACTTTTCCCAACTCAGGGATGAAACCCATGTCTCCTGCATCACCTGTATTGACAGGTCAATTCTTTACCACTGGTGCCACCTGGGTCCCCTATGTCTATTAACTCATCCTAAAAAAAAGATTGAATGAATAACTTTACAGTTAAAATAAAGTTAATATAATCTTTTATATGTAAAACAAGCCATTAAAGCAATATTCACCAATATAGTTTTTTACTGTGAATGAAATGATTTGTTTAAACAAATGAAAATACAAACAAACCAAAAAGAGGAGAACTTGGTCTTGCTTATTCCAAATGAAATAATGGTTGCATCCAATGACTATCACTTCCTTCCTTCACCCCCCAAAAATCATTCAAAATCATCTGTTTGTGACATGGACAATTGTCAAACTTACAAATTGTGGATTTCTAGAATCAATTTTTTATTTGCTTAAAACTAAATATATTAGCCCACAAAAATAGCTTTGAAATATTCACATTACCAATCTTCCAAATTTTAAAATTAGATGATCTCTATCAAGATAGAGAAAATAATAAAGTATTAATAAATATTATGATTTAAATAATAAAAAATAACTTCACCATTGTTTCCAGACTTTATGACCACCAAACAGATATCCAAGTAGTCAGGTGACTTTGGATTCTAATTTCACGCTCATTCCAAACAATGGAAATCAGCTAGTACCCTCTCTTTCTACTGGAGAGAGGACATAAATGCTTAATCTGGCCAAGTGTCAAAATCATCCTAGATGAAACTAAGAACAGGGGTATAGGATGGCATAGAGTGGTCAATTCTATGAGAACACATTGTTAAATGTTCAACCCATACAATTAGATGATTGCAGAACTGATGTGCTAGGCTATAACAAATTATCATAAGCTATGTGACTTTAAACAACACGAATGTATTACTCTGGAGGTCCAAAGCCCTAACTCTATTTCTCTGGGTGAGTCTCAAGGTGCACACCAGCCTGCCTGCCTTCCGAAAGCTCCAGGGGAATACCTGTTTCCTTGCCTTTTCCAGCTTCAGGGGTTCTTGCATTCATTGGCTCATGGCCCTTCCTCCACCATCAAATCACATTGCTCCAGCCTCTGCTTCCATCCTTTTCTCTCCAGCTCCACCTCTGACCCTCCTGCTTCTCTCTGATAAGAAACCTGGTTATGACATTGGATTCACCTGGATATTCCAGGATAATCTCTCCATCTCAAGATTCTTAAGTTAATTCCATCTTCAGAGGAGCTTTTGCTGTGTAAAGTGACACAGCGGCAAGCTCTGGGTATTAGGAATGTGAACATCTTTGGGGAGCCATTATTCAGCCAACCATACTAAATAAATACCAAGTAAAATGGTGATTTGGATCAATCTACACATTTACTTGGGAATCACTATTTCCTTAAAACCCTTCAGTAACTCCAGCTAGAGGTAAAAGTGAGCACTTTAATCTCCTGATAATTTGACTTTCCACATGCAGAGTTAAGAGCAAGAAAGAGACTGGGAAAGGCTTGGGTAGGTCCATGGAGCACTCGTCTCCTGGACAACAGCTGAGCTGGCTGGCAGGCACTGTGGAAACACTCTTTCTCTGCAGCTGCTTGGAAGGCACCTGCTCAATGGATTAAGGAATGACTAGATTTCCTTGAACTTGGAAGCCTCTCAAGCCTTCCTTAAAATAGATATTTCCAGAAAAGTAAAATGGAAATAAAAAGTGTGTATCTATTAATATTTTATAATGGCTCTGAGACATGGATCAATGCCTGGATCCTTGGGAGCAATGAGAGGAGACACCAGGAAGATGAATCAATACTGTGGTTCACCTTTTGCCCTTCAACATGACCCTCTTCCCGCATCTCCCCACTAGCTTCCATTCCAACAAATTTTTTAATTAAATACCTCAGTTTTGAGTTCTCTGAAGTTCAAGGGAAGCCCCTGCAATCATTATTCAAGGAACTTTTATGCACGTCTGTTGTGATATTTCAGAGGAGGCAATGGCAACCCACTCCAGTACTCTTGCCTGGAGAATCCTATGAACAGAGGATCCTGGTGGGCTACAGTCCATGGGGTCACAAAGAGTCGGACATGACTGAGCGACTCCACTTTCACTTTTCACTTTCATCCATTGGAGAAGGAAATGGCAACCCACTCCAGTGTTCTTGCCTGGAGAATCCCAGAGACGGGTGAGCCTGGTGGGCTGCCGTCTATGGGGTCACACAGAGTCGGACACGACTGAAGCGACTTAGCAGCAGCAGCAGCAGTTGTGATCTTTGAGATGCTCTGGCCATTGTTCACAAGAATCTTCACCAAGAGTCAAATGTGGGCCACTCCAATGCCAGGTTTTCCCTGGTTCTTACCTGTCCCTTTTCCATATGCAAAGTCCATCAGCGAAGCAGCCAACTCTATCTTCAAACCATGTCTCAGACCTGCCTCCAGCTCTGCAATCCCATTGCCAAAATGCAAACTCCACTGCCCCGCCCCGACCACATGACAGCACCCTGACTGGGCTCTCCCAGCTCCCTCCCTCCTGGCCTCTTCTCCCCCAGCTCCACGTAGGATGAGCCTGCTCCATCTCGCCGGCCTCTCCTCCATCCTTCCCTCGTTCACTCTGCTATGATCTTGGCTTGCTTTCTGCTTCCAGCACATGCCCCACTCTGCCACATTGCGAGGCTCTGCACATGTTCCCTGCCCCTCATCACCTTTCCTTTTCAGTGATGGGTCCCGAGCCATGAGTCTAAATGCCTCCTGGACTCTCCCGGAGAAGCACAGGCTCTCCGATGACTCTCCTCCTCCCCTGTGTACTGTTTGCTTCCTGCACACTGCTTATCACTAGCTGTAATTGCCTTGATTGATTCACTCTTTCACTTGTTTTCCTTCTGTGTCCTTAATTAGACTGTGCAGGGAAACTGGTGCTGTTTCCTTTCCTGAAGCTTCCTCCCACGGGAAGGGAGTTGCACCCAGGCTGACACTCTTGGCGACTCTCCATCTCTCCTGACTCACACCTTCAAAGGGAGGGTGAGGGATTTTACTGGGAGAGAAACTAGGAATACTTTGTGTTAAAACCCCTGTTGGCAGAGAGCAATGATCTGATCTGTGCCCCCTTCACAAGCAGTGGGGGGACAGCTGGTGCCCAGTGAGGCCTGGTCACAGGTGAGTGAGTCCATTTCCTGAGAGTCCAGACCATCATCTCTTGCCTCATTTATTACTTAGACCTGTTATTTGTTGTTGTTCAGTCCTTAAGTTGTATCCAACTCTTTGAGCCCAGGGACTGTAGCACAGCACTCTTCCTTGCCCTTCACCTTCTTCTGGAGTTTGCTCAGACTTGTGCCCATTGAGCCAGTGATGCTATCTAACCAACTCATCCCCTGCTGACCCCTTCTCCTTTTGCCTTTCATCTTTTCCAGCATCAGGGTATTTTCCAATGAGTCAGTTCTTCGCATCAGGTGGCCAAAGTACTGGAGCATTAGTATCAATCCTTCCAATGAATATTGAGGGTTGATTTCACTTAGGATTGACTGGTTTGATTTCCTTGCAGTCCAAGGGACTCTCAAGAGCCTTCTCCAGCACCACAGTTCAAAAGCATCAATTCTTCAGCACTCAGCCTTCTTTATGGTCCAACTCTCACACCCATACATGACTGCTGGAAAAACCACAGTTTTGACCTTTGTTGGCAAAGTGATGTCTCTGCTTTTTAATGCACTGTCTAGGTTTGTCATAATTTTTCTTCCAAGGAGCAAGTGTCTTAATTTCATGGCTGCAATCACTATCTGGAGCCCAAGAAAATAAAAACTATCACTTATGATGCCAATATTCTGACTGTTGTATGTGTGACCTTTTGTCTTATTTGTCAAATAGTTGAGCTATGATCCCTAAAATGTTTTGTGTCATCCACTCCCCATGCCAAACCAACAACTGACTGTGTCCTCAGTGAGAGCTCAGCACATGCCCACCACAGGGCTTGCTTGGCCCCTGTGGTGATCCACAAGTTGGCACTGCATCACTGGTCTGAATGGACTCGTAGGTGATGTACTGAGTGAGTAAGTGGAAAGTGATGGGAAGAAATGCTTCTGGAGCAGGACAAAAGCCTTGATGACAGAGAGAGAACATCCATCTTCTGCTCAAGGGGATGACAGCCCACAGGATCCTGGCCTACTCAGCCAGGGCTGGCTCAGCTGGCCATGAGCCTGCATCATGTGGATGTGAGCCCAGCTGGTGGTCAGTGGCAGCTGATAAACAGCCTCACTGCCCCTCACCCCTTTATCCACTTGGTCTTGCATTAACATTTGATTCCATATCTTAGTCAACTCTGGCAGCCTTAAGAAATGCCATAGGGTAAGACGATTTAACCAGCAAACATTCACTTCTCACAATTCTAGAAGCTGGAAGTCTGAGATCAAGGTACCAGCAGATCCAGTGTGGGCCCTCTTTCTGGTTTGCAGATGGCCACCTTCCCGCTGTCGTCACACGGCCATGCCTCTTGCACAGGCACAGAGGGAGAGAGCTGGCTGACTCGGTCTCTTCGCACAGGGCCATCATCCCTCATGGATTAGGGCCCCACCCTTATGACCTCATTTAACCCTAATTACATCCTTAAAGCCCTGTATCTAAATACAGTCAGTCACATTGGAGGTTAGGGCTTCACCAGATGAGGTTGTATATGCCTGCATGCTAAGTCGCTTCAGTTGTGTCCAACTGTTTGTGACCCATGGACTGTAGCCTGCCAGGCTGCTCCATCCACGGGATTCTCCAGGCACGAGTACTGGAGTGGGTGGCCATGCCCTCTTCGGGGGATCGTCCCATCCCAAGGATCAAGCCTGCATCTCCTATGGCTCCTGCATTACAAGCAGATTCTTTACTGCCGAGCCACCAGGGGTGCCCAGATGAGTTTGGGGGGCACACAGCTCAGTTCCATATAGCACATGAGATGCCCTCACCAGCTTTCCTTAACCCAAGTCAAATGAAGTGTGGCCCAGTAGAGAGTCCATTCCAGCAGAGGAATGTTATGACAAAGGAAGGACAGCTCTTTCCCCAGACACCAATCAGAGCATTCTCTGAAGATGACATTTTAGATTCTTTTGAATTACCCTTGTACTGCTCCTTGAGATCCACTTGAGCCCAAATTGGAAAACGGGTCCATCTGCTCCTCCCTTCATTTCTTTGTCTGATTTAATTTCACCACAAGGAACCAGGGAGATTCCATAGAAACCTACATGGATGATGATTTACTTGTAAATACCACATCCTCAAATGAAAATCCAATTTAAAATGGAGAGCAACAACAATATTCTCAGTAACTGGGGACTGACTTCTGATGAAAGCATCTTTTTCAAATCATTCTTTTGCTCTGAAACCTTAGATTCCTGTCTCTGTCTTCCCAAGGGACTAGAATTGAGCCATGGGTACACAGCCTTCAATAGTAAAGGGAGTTTCCCTCTTGCCAGGGGTCAGCTGAACAGGCCAGCAGTCTCAGGGGCTGAAACAGCCCTGAAGTTCAGGTGCTCATAGCATATGCCGACTTCTGTAACGAGGTTCCTGTGAGTGTGCCAGAACTAAACGCAAACTCTCGAAACTGATTTCCTTAAGCAAACCCATTCCAGGAAGTCAGAGATGAAAAAACATTTCAAGAGAACAGCTCAACCCATGTGGAGCAGGAACTAGGAGATCCTGGATGCTTTACGAAGACAAAAAAAAATTTCATTTGAATCTCTAAACTCTGTTTAAATATTTGAGGACATGAAATAAAGCTGTGTGACTCTTAAGACACTTACAAAGAGACGAGGCTTTTTCTCCATTTTTACCTAGTATTTTATTGATGTTTGTATTATAAATATTTTTAAAGAACCACTCAATTCTTTTCCTTCGGAGTGCAACCTGCAGTCGGCCTCCTGTGCCTACAGGGTCAGGCAAGTGTCAGGGCATCCATGGTGCAATGTTCACAGGCTAAGTCCAAATAGGGGCCCCCAGCCTCTTCCTGCCTCCTGCCACTCCACCCATCATGCTCCAGAGTCCCAGAGAATCTCTGCTGTTTCTCCAACATTCCAAGAAGTTTCCATCTCAAGGCCTTTGCATTCTCAAGTCTTTGCCTAGAACACTCTCTTCCTAAAGACCCACCTGGCTGCCTCACTCATGTTACTCATGGTATCTATGCAAATATCTCCTTTCATGAGGCATCTCTGACCATACACTGATCCCCCTCCCCCTTTTGTCACTCTTCCTCATAGCTCTTATCACCATATGCCAGGTAATGTTGACTGTCCCATATCTCAGCCAGGAGGTGAGAGCTTCAGGACAGAGACCTCATTCAATCGATTCGGTTGCCTGCTGTATCCCACGTGCCTGGAATGGAGCCTGAACATAGCAGATTGTCAGTAAAAACATGCCGAGTGAATGACCAACCATATCACAGGCCCCGCTGTATCAGGGACTTCTAGAAAGCAGACAATGTCTCATTTATATTCACATGCCCAACCTGTACATCAGTATTCAACAAATGCTAGGATCTGATTGCCTGCAGCTCTGCCCTAACTGCGTATGTGATGACTTTGTTTGTGTTTGATTATCTCAGCTAGAGAGAGGGCTGTATTCTGCTTTGGACCTCCATAATCATGTTCGTAGGTGAGACAGGTGTCAGATGTGTGATAGACACCTGCAGACAGAGATCAAATGTTAGTGAATCTTTAATGCTTTAGAGGTCATATCCAGAATATTTAGGAACTCAGGATCTTCATTTTCTATTGTTTTAAATTTGGGCAGCTGAAGGTTTGGGAGTGTGGAGAGGTTCTTTTCTGCTTAGATTGAGGGGAAAAAAAGAAATACCCCCTATTTTTCTGGAAAGTTCTGTTAGGTGTTGTACATCATAACAGACAAATTACACTGTGATAATGGCCCAGCTTTGGCACCCCACTCCAGTACTCTTGCCTGGAAAACTCCATGGACAGAGGGGCGTGGTGAGCTGCAGTCCATGGGGTCGCTAGGAGTCGGACACGACTGAGCAACTTCACTTTCACTTTTCACTTTCATGCATTGGAGAAGGAAATGGCAACCCACTCCAGTGTTCTTGCCTGGAGAATCCCAGGGACGGGGGAGCCTGGTGGGCTGCCGTCCATGGGGTCACACAGAGTCGGACACAACTGAAGCAACTTAGCAGCAGTAGCAGCAGCAATGGCCCAGCTTATGTCTCGGTGGTTTAGCACAGCCATCATTCATCTTGCAGTCATCTCAAGTCTACCAAGAAACCAGTTATTACTTTGCCTATCGGATTGGCATTCTGAGTCACCTACAATGTGTCCATATCGATATACTCTTCCTCAGTCAGGGAGGCAGTAAAAGAAGAAAGACAAGCACCAGTAAATAAGTACTTCCTGGCCTAGAAGGGACACATCAATGCCCCCATATTCCACTGATAACAGTAAATTCAGGAAGCCAGGGGTACCACTCTCTCAGGCAAGTACAAAGTGGAGCTCATGTTTGGGCACAGCAGAGACCTGTCATGGGGTCATTCCACTAGTCTTTAGAGAGACTACCTTGGGGTGCAGACCCCTATGAAATCCTTCAGGGAAGGAGCCCCATCCATATGAACCACAGAACAGTTACTTACGGGTGTATCCACCATAGCATCACCCCATGGCAACTATGAGCCCAGGTTCACACCACTCTGAGTCATGGTACTAGACAGATGATCAAGAAAGAAGCTGAACAAAAAGGGACAAAGATGATGCCCTGGGAAGTGCCAATGTGTGGAAGTGGAAAGATCCAGGAAAGGTGCTGAGAATAAGCAGCTAGTAGATGGGAGATGCAGAAAGTGCCTCCAGGAAGACACTGAAGACCATGTTTGAAGGGGGTGGGAGGGAGCCCCTGTGCCAAAGGCTGTTCTGCAATATGACTTTGTCACTCCCTCGTCAGGGGCAAACTTCATTTCTCAAGCTCCCTGTTGAGTCCATGACACTTTGACTATCACAACCCAGAAGAAGGAGCCCACACCTGCTCTAGATGGAGATGTAAGTGACCCGGTAGTTTCTGCTTTTTGTCTCCTGAGTGCTCACCTTTGAAATGCTCTCTCTTGGAAGCCAACATCACTCAATGAGAAGTCCAAGCCACATGACGAGGCCATGGGCAGGTTCTGTGATCAAGGCCATGCCAAGCTCCCAGCCCATGGGCAACACCAACCACTGGTTGGGTGAGTGCACCATCTTGAATGCACAGCCCAGTCTTGCCTTCAGGTGACTCCAGCCCCAGAAACCATGTGACAGCAACCACATGAGAAGCCCAGCTAGAACCATCCAGCTGAGCCCAGTCAACAAACAAAATCATGATTCATCACAATATATTGTTATTTAAATTGGGTGGGGGGAGCACCTTTGTCATGCAGTGATGGATAGCTGGAGCCAGGACTGACCCCTGGATTTAGTTTTGTCAAGGTCAACGGTGACCTTGGAGGGGAGAAAAATTGGACTGGAATGGACTCAAAGGAGAAAGGAGAGAGAAATTAAAACAGAATTGTTCAAGGAGTTTTGCTATAAAGAAGAGCAGAGAAATGAGGCGGCAGCTGGAAGGAGTGGATAGAGATTTATTACAGCATGTGTAAATGCTAATGAGAATTGATTCTGTAGATAGAAGAATTGATGGTGCAAAAGAAGAGGAGAAATTGCTACAACAAAGTTAAGGAGAGGCGATGAGTGTGGGGGATGAAGGAGACTCTAGCTTTCTGTAGGAGTGCTGATGGCTCACCCTGTCTTCCCCCTGCGGGAGGCTGACACATCACCAAGAGACGGGGCAGTGCCCACGGCTGCACATGGAGGCTGACTGATGTGGAGGAGAGCAGGTTCATATCTGGAGGCTTGTACTTTCTCTGTGGAAGATGTAAGTCATGTCTTCAGTAAAGAGTGGGAAGGGAAAGGATGGGTGGAAGGTGTGAGGAGAGAGAAGGGATGATGTAGAAACTTCAGGGAACCAGGCAGGGAAGCGGAGGCAGGAACTGTGTGTGCTCTGAGTGCTGGAGGAACATGGGCGAGTGCTCCCTGCCCAGGAGGATGCTGGAAGGCTTCACAAGGAGGTGACATTTACAGGGAATTTTAGACAAAGGAGAAGAATTTGCTGAGTGGATGTAGGTGGAGGTGTTGGGTTCATATTTAAGAAAAGAAAATGTAGGGAAACAGGAAGAAATGAAAGTGCTTTAATGCAAAGACCATCGACATGTGCTGGGTCAAGATTTTCCCCAGTCTTAGGGACAGGCAGGATTCACACAGGTGCAGAGGACAAACACTGGTGTCAAATACAGTGCAATAAACCTACTATTTTGGATATATGACAAGCATTAATCAACCAGGACATTTATTCATTCATCCAACAAACTGTTATCACGTACTACAGTAGTTGAAACTTGTTTTACCTTTAAATACAAAGAAATATGTTAGTCTCTCTGTCGTGTCCAACTCTTCGTGAACACATGGACTGTAGCCTGTAGGCTCCTCTGTCCATGGAGTTCTCCAGGCAAGAATACTGGAATGGATAGTCATCCCCTTCTCCAATGATCTTCCCGACCCAGGGATCAACCCCAGGTCTCTGGCACTACGGGCAGATTCTTTACCATCTGAGCTACCAGGGAAGCCCATTAGCTTTAACAAAATAGAAGTCTGTGTCTCTTTTTTGTAAAAGACAACAAGACCTGAACAAGAAGTGTGGAGGTCACCAGTTTGGTTAACTAGCAGGGTAAATTCAAAATACTATCAGGAGCATGAGCTTTATTCTAGATTATACCCAATCATTATAAGCATTTTGCCTCTTCCTTGAGCTTCCAAATGGCTACCAGAGCTCCAGCCATTACATGTGCATTCCACTGCACACCCACTCCCTTTAAGGACATGCACTAAACCCAGTTTTTGTCCTTCCCTAGATTGCTAGGGCTCAGCTGCTTCTGTCACCTCCTCTCCTAGACTGGCTATCTCAGTATCTCTGGGGTGAAGGCAGGCTGCATCACAGACGCTATTGCTCCCACCAGACAGCATGATAGCAACTCTGGTACCCATGAAGGGTCTGACACTTCCCTCACTCCTGGGCTCAGATGAAGCCCCACATCATTGGGGGTGGGACTTGGACTTCCCCAAGGCTACCTCAGAAGTGATACAAACAGGAGAAGAAGTGAGAAGGTTATACCCCATGGTTTAAAATTTGAAAAACAAGAGGTTTGAGACAGGATGCTGGCATATACTCTGGTTTCCCTTCCCTCTCCCCCAGATGGACTGTTATGTTGGAGAGGAGTTCCAGATGACCAAGTAAACTGGCACGTTTCTCTGGGAAGCTTTGAACAGTTCAGTGAGGCATCTCTGTCTCTCCTGCCAGAGTCCCTTTTCCTGACCCTCGCTGCTCTGGGATGACACCTCCCAATGAAGTCTCTGTACATCCACTTTTCAGGCTATTGCCCAGGGAAGCCCCTGATGCTTCCAGAGTCCACACAATGCTCAGGGCCACATCTCAAGGAGCGGGGTGTAGGAGCATGGCTATAGCTAGCCATAAAGGAGCAGGGATATGTGGCACTGACTGCCACAACTGCTACTGCTAAGTCACTTCAGTCGTGTCCAACTCTGTGCGACTCCATAGATAGCAGCCAACCAGGCTCCTCTGTCCCTGGGATTCTCCAGGCAAGAATACTGGAGTGGGTTGCCATTTCCTTCTCCAATGCATGTAAGTAGAAAGTGAAAGTGAAGTCGCTCAGTCGTTCCCGACCCTCAGCGACCCCATGGACTGCAGCCCACCAGGCTCCTTCATCCATGGGATTTTCTAGGCAAGAGTACTGGAGTGGGTTGCCATTGCCTTCTCTGGACTGCCATAACAGTCCCAGCTAAAACTTGGAGCTCTTGTTACTAAGGAGGAGGAGAGAATGGCCATCAGGGGAGATAAATTGTAGGCTTGAGCAAGGCACATGTTCAGGGAGTGGGCCTGCCTCACTTAGAAATTTAAAGCAGTACAAGGAATTAATGCTATGTGCTGCTAACAGAACGAGCTTGTGTCTGTAAGCAGGTAGCTGGGCTTTTCATCGTAAAGCAGCACCAAGACAAATCTTCCCGTAGCCTTGAGTGGTGGATGCCAGAGTGACCCGGGTGATTTCCGAGGAAGCAGCGAAGGAGAGAGAGCTGTAAACAGATACAGCAGCTCCACACCCATACTGGGAATGACACATTTCCAAAGAAAGCTTAAGGTACAAATTTCTCGTATTTGCTGGCAGTTAAAACCCACACTACTATCAATCCTTTTTTTAAGAAAAGCAGTCCTGCCTGGGTGACAGGAAGGAGGAATTTGTAAATTCCTGCAGCTCTGCACAAACACCGTGGAAATGTTAGTCTCTCGGTCGTGTCCAACTCTTTGCAACCCCGTGGACTGTAGCTCGCCAGGCTCCTCTGTCCATAGGGTTTCCCAGGCAGGAATACTGGAGTGGGTTGCCATTCCCTTCTCCAGAGGATCTTTCCCACCCAGGGATTGAACCAAGTGTCCTGCATTGCAGGCGGATTCCTTACCATCTGAGCCATCACAGGGTGCCCTCCAAATGCATGGTGCCCCTTCAGACACTCTGCCCACCCCCAACGGCAGGGTGCCCCCAGAACTTCTGCACACTCCCAAACACAAGGTACCCCATGGGAACCTCTGAGACACTCACTGTTTCTGGGAAGAAAAACATTCCAGTTAATAGTCAATTGAAATGCATTTAGAAGAATGAAGGAGAAAAAGACTGAAGCAATTAACCAGCATTTCCACTCCTCTGCTGACCTAATTACATACCACTTGCAGACAAACTCTGAAGCCTGTGACATTCAACATTCTGGGACAGAGTGTGGTTATCACATTGGCTAATTTAACTGTTTCTGGATTTGAAGCTAAAATCTCTCGAGTTTTCACTAAAAGTCCTTATTTGGGACTTGGAGGTTTTCTAATCAGAGATTAAAAAAAAAAAAAACATGAGGTCTCCATTTATGGAAAACTGGGAGCCTGTGAAATGGGAATTGAACAAAATGACTTTAAGTGTATCAGGACCTAACTTCAGAGGAACATACGTTAAGATGGCCCCAGCTTTCTGTCCCACGGGAAATGGCATTTCAGGGAAGCGGGACAACTGTGGTGAAACAAATCCATCTGGTGTCAACCCAATAATGTGGAACAGATGAGCAATCCTGTCACTCCAGTATGTCATTTCAGCAAGCAACCTTGTCGTGGTAGGTTCCCATCCCTAACTTACAGATGAAGAAACTGAGGCTCGGGAGATGCGAGAAGCTTGTTTGGGCTAAGCAAACACGAATTTGCTGTTTGGTCTTTGTGAGTTGAAATCCAACAGTATTTCCACCGTGATCCAGAAACAAGCTTTTGGCAAAATAAATTCATTTGTGTTCATCTCTTTCCAAAGGGAACCACTGACCCACATTCCTGCAGGATTCCTGGAGTGTAGTTAGAAGTTTCAAGCTGCAGCCCTGGGAGAGTTCGAATCTGTCTTTTGTGTCTCCATTTCCAGCAGCAGAAAAGTAGTCTGGCAAGAGTAAGTGATCAGGACACAGTATCCCTCACCATCCAAACTGCAGTATCAAAGCAGGAACCGAATATTATTGGCCCCTGAAGGACAGAACTGTCCACATTGAGTGAAAGGCACAGGTGTAGATGCTGAGGAAGAAAGAAGAGAACTTTCCATGCACAGAGAGATCTGGTTTGCTTGCCTGCATCAATCAACACATCATCAGTTTCAACACAGTATGATTCTTGTATTGGACAAAAAGGAATAAAGTCATGCTGGTCATGTTCATATTTTTCATCAGAACCCCTACTTGTCCATGAACAAACCTTTACTGAGAACTAGAAAGTGCTATGTGGGATGGAAATAGAGGTGAATCCTAAAGAGCCCAGCACAGAGGAGAGCCGTTAGTCCAAGGACGATGCTGCTTGGGACCACAGAGCATGCCTTAAACAAATATTCCGAGTCTTACCTGCTGTCAGGTTCATTGTTGGCCTCAAGTGTTGGATGCTAAGCAGATGCCCATCTCTTCTCCTGGTGGTATCCTTGGATCCACAGCATTTCCCACAATGTAGGTATCCCTGGATCCTGAGCTGGCCTGCTGATGAGACAAGCTATGATAAATTCAAACAAATCTACCAAGGTCACATCCCACTACTGGGACTAGGATTTTCACCTGCATCTTTTGTATCTAGGTCTAGAGTTTGTTCCCTTTCACCAATGCCCTTTCCTGAATTCTAGGTTTTGTGGACAGCAGTTTCTAAGCAACAGTTACTAGGTCAGAAAATCTCACGATTTTTCTTGCAAATGCACCATTAATACAAACCTGTGATGAATACATCACCAGCTGGCTCCTTAGAAACCTTACACTAGGGGAGGCCACAGGACACACCAGCGTCCACTATGGGTATGCATAGTCCCTTGGAACCTGATAACTACCTTTGAGAAGACCTTTGTACTATTAAAATTAGAGGAAATGTGAGCTGCAAAAGTCCCACTTAAGTGGCCTTTGCTCTCAGGAGGAAGTATGGACTGTGATATAAGATTCTGAGTCTGTCTTCTTGGGCCTCTGCCTTTTTAAGTTTGAGGGAAAACAAAATAGAAAGGTAGAATATTTACAGACAACCACTTTTAATTAAGAACAAAGGGACCCACCGGCCCCTAATCAATACTAAAACATGTCAGGGGAAACAGCACAGAGTGAAAGGAAAAGAATACCGGCCTTTGTGTTCATGTCTGGGAAGGTTCCCAGACAGCATCATTGCTCCATCCACCTGGGCTCACTAGTGGGTCAAGTGTTATCCCAAATGCCTTCCAGGCACCACTTGGCACTGATATCTCTGAAGACAGTGCCTGTGATTCCTTCAGAGGAAAACAGTCTGATGATAAGAAAATGTGAGGTATTTAGTGGTAATGTTCTTAAAAAACATTTTTTTAATTTTTTTTGGTAAGTTTATTTTTTTAATTTTTTTAATATAAATTTATTTATTTTAATTGGAGGCTAATTACTTTACAATATTGTACTGGTTTTGCCATACATCAACATGAATCTGCCACGGGTATACACGTGTTTCCCATCCTGAACGCCCCTCCCACCTCCCTCCCCATACCATCCCTCTGGGTCATCTCAGTGTACCAGCCCCAAGCATCCAGTATCATGCATCAAACCTGGACTGGTGATTCATTTCATATATGATATTATACATGTTTCAATGCCATTCTCCCAAATCATCCCACCCTCTCCCTCTCCCACAGAGTCCAAAAGACTGTTCTATACATCTGTGTCTCTTTTGTTGTCTCACATACAGGGTTATCATTACCATCTTCTACATTTCATATATATGCGTTAGTATACTGTATTGGTGTTATTCTTTCTGGCTTACTTCGCTCTGTATAATAGGCTTCAGTTTCATCCACCTCATTAGAACTGATTCAAATGTATTCTTTTTAATGGCTGAGTAATACTCCATTGTGTATATGTACCACAGCTTTCTTATCCATTCATCTGCTGATGGACATCTAGGTTGCTTCCATGTCCTGGCTATTATAAACAGTGCTGTGATGAACATTAGGGTACATGTGTCTCTTTCAATTCTGGTTTCCTCAGTGTGTATGCCCAGCAGTGGGATTGCTGGATCATAAGGCAATTCTATTTACAGTTTTTTAAGGTATCTCCACACTGTTCTCTATAGTGGCTGTACTAGTTTGCATTCCCACCAACAGTGTAAGAGGGTTCCCTTTTCTCCACACCCTCTCTAGCATTTATTGCTTGTAAAGAAACATCTTTTTTAAAAAGCGACCTGGTAAAGAGTGGGAAGATGACAGAGGAGGCTTTGGCCAAGACACCTGGCAAGTGCCCAGGAGACATAGCCCTCCATCCGTGAGGGCAACACCATACACCAGGAGCCCGCATCACTCTGAGACAGATATTTGAGTAACAGACACATGTCACCCACCCAGCCTCCAAGAGGCAGGAGAAGGTCCATGCAGGTGGCTGCACTGATAAGCTAAATATCACAAACATCAAAACCTCCAGCTATGGGCATCTTCCCCCCACCCCACCCCCCAACACAGAGAATCCAGCTGGGAGCCAGCATCCCAAGAGAAAGAGCTGTTCCCCATGACCCGCTCTCATGGATAAAATGCAACCCCACCAGAGATGGAAAAAGAGAACATACAATTTTATGGTGCCCAGGTTAACAAGAAGGTGGAAAAGGGAACAGATTTTATATGCTGAATATGACTGTCTTAAGGCTTCCCTGGTAGCTTAGCTGATAAAAAAAAATCCACCTGCAAAGCAGGAGACCCGGTTTGATTGCTGGGTCAGAAAGATCCACTGGAGAAGGGATAAGCTACCCATTCCAGTATCCTTAGGCTTCCCTGGTGGCTCAGATGGTAAAGAATCCACCTGCGATGCGGGAGACCTGGGTTCGATCCTTGGGTTGGGAAGATCTCCTAGAGAAGAGAACGGCTACCCACTCCAGTGTTCTGGCCTGGAGAATTCCATAGACTATTTATTCATTGAGTCACAAAGAGTCAGACATGACTAAGCAACTTTGACTTCACGTGACTGTCTTAAAAACCTTTAACCAGACTCTGAAGAGAGAAGAGTCAGTTACTAGATACCAGAAATGAAGCAACACTGGAACAAAAAGCTATGCTCCCTAAGGCCCCACCACCTGGAAATAGGCACAGTGATATTCTGGGTGGGAGGCAGGACACGGACCCACTCAGGCCACTGAGAGCCCAGTGCCCAACTGTGAGAATGGAAGGGCTGCCCATAAATGACCATCCTTCCCTGTGAAAAGAGGAGGCTAGAGGAATTTCAGCTGCCAGTCCTGGGATGTGTCAGGCAGGATTGCCATCTGCCTGGGGCTCTGAATGAGAATAAAAAGGTTTCCCATGAGAAATCAAAACCTCAGGCCGTACCACATGCACATAAGGATTCCAAATCTGCACTGTTCATATGGTTTGGGGGATCTTAAGCCAAAAAATGAATGTGAAAACTTGTCCTGGACGGGTGAAACCTCAGGGCCCCCCAGCAGAAGAAAAACAAAGTAATTCTGTGGGAATATTTTCACAATTCAGGATACACGTGACTCAGTCCTCCCACACGTGATTCGGGGCCCCAGTCTGCTCAAGGCTTGGTCTCCACATGCCATTTCCAATTTCTTGTTAAATCTCTGCGAAGTGTGCAGATTGCAATCTCTGAATTTCCCACAAAAAGGGACCAAGGCTCCTTGAGGAATGGCTGACTCTGCCCCGAGAGCAGAAAGTGTACAAGACGCAAGGGGAACAATTGCTCTGAACTGAAAGCAAGGACACTAATAAAACATGAGGTTACTGCAGAAAGGAAGTAAGGCGCCACTGAAAATGAGATCTAATCACCATAGAAGGAACAGTAAGAGCAACACCAAAGATCATAAGGACAGAGCAGCAGATTAAAACACAAGACGATATTTAAATCATTGAGTACATAATAGTACTTTCTTCAAAAGTTATTATAGGAATGATCTCATTATTTTAAAAACTGGCAAATAAAGAGAAAGCATCAAAGATTTATCCTGGTTTCCCTAAATAAACTCTTTCACTAGGTTGCCTGGAAAATCCCATGGACAGAGGAGCCTGGAAGGCTGCAGTCCATGGGGTCGCTGAGGGTCAGACACGACTGAACGACCTAACTTTCACTTTTCACTTTCATGCTTTGGAGAAGGAAATGGCAACCCACTCCAGTGTTCTTGCCTGGAGAATCCCAGGGACGGGGGAGCCTGGTGGGCTGTTGTTTATGGGGTCACACAGAGTCAGACACAACTGATGCGACTTAGCAGCAGCAGGTAGCTAATGAGAGAAAATTTTCTCTTCATAACAATATTATAACTACTAAATGATGAAAAAATGTTGAAACTAGAAATCTAAATTTTGTACTGTTAATGAGACTATGTATTGGGAAAATGAACATCAGTGGCTTTTGACATTGCAAAGACAGACAAGCAGATATTATATACTCTCTGATGGAAGTACATACCATCCGTGAAATAGTCTTGCCCCCAAACAAATCAATCAATCAATTCAATCTAAATGCAAAATAAGTCTCTGAATTCGACTAATAGTTTGTAAGAAATACCGAAGACAGAGGAACAAGTAAGTTAAATAAATATATGGGGAGGAAATCTACAAGATCCAAACAGCTGGGAATTCTATAAGACAAATGACTGAATTTGAGAAAATAAGCCAGTAAGATAAAGAGGGAAGTCACAGATTAAAAGAGAGTTATAAAGTATAGCAATCTTTCCCAATATAAATATCTTATCTAAATGTTGTTGTTCAGTTGACAGTCATGTCCAACTCTGCAATCACACGGACTGCAGCATGCCAGGCTTCACTGTCCTTCACCATTTCCCGGAGCTTGCTCAAACTCATGCCATCCAACCATCTCATCCTCTGTCATTCCCTTCTCCTCCTGCCCTCAATCTTTCCCAGCATCAGGATCTTTTCTAATGAGTCGGCTCTTCGAATCAGGTGGCCAAAGTATTGGAGCTTTAGCTTCAGCATCAGTCCTTCCAATGAATATTCAGGATTGATTTCCTTTAGGATTGACTGGTTTGATCTCCTTGCAGTCCAAGGGATTCTCAAGAGTCTTCTCCAACACCACAGTTCAAAAGCGTCACTTCTTCAGCGCTTAGCCTTCTTTATGGTTCAGCTCTCACACCCAAACATGACTACTGGAAAAACCATAGCTTTAACTATACAGATCTTATCTAAATAGTCATTCAAATAATTAATAAAAAATTTAATTATACAACATGAGTAAGTGGGATTGTGAGGTAAACAGGACTGATTCAATATTTGAAAATCAATTAATATAATCTATCACATCAACAGGCAAAAGAAGAAAAATTATATCGTCATATCAACTGATGTAGAAAAAGCATTTTAAAAAATACCTATCTATGATATCACCTATCTATGATAAAAAAAAAAAAAATTGGCTAGTAGGAGTAGAGTAGAACTTCTTCACCTTGAGAAGAACATATACCCCCCCTACACACACACAAAACAAACTGAAACAGCTGCTATAGCTAATATCATAGTTAATTAATAGTAAGAAAGTAGACGCTTTCCCCCTAAGATGTGAGATAAGGCAAAGATGTCTCCTCTTACCACTCCTACTCAGCATCACATTAGAAGTGCCAACTAGTACAATAGGAGAAGAAAGGAAATAAAAGAATGAATTAGGAAAGAAGAAATAACACTGATTTTACTCACAGATAACATGATTGACTACATAGAAAATCCCAAAGAATGAACAACAACAACAAAACACATCTTGGAATTAATAATCAAGCATAGAAAGATTGCAGTATACAGGTTAATATAAAAAGTCCATTGCTTTCCTATCCTGGCAATAAGCAATTAAAACTTGAAATTAAAAACACAGTGTCATTTACAATAGCACCAAAAATGAATTTATGTATAAATCTAACCAAAAATACACAGGATGTATATGCAGAAAACGACAAATTTTTAGCGGAAAAAAATCAAAGATTATGATTGGAAAACTCAATGTTGTTAAGAAATCGGTTCTTCTCAACTTGACTAAAGATTCAATGAAATTTCAATAAAATATCAGCAAACTGTATTTTCTGAGTTTAAAGTTTATATGGAATAGCCAAAGATCTAAAATATCCAAAACAGCATTGAAAAAATAAGAGGAGAAAGAAGCAGTAGAGGACAAGCAGAAGAACGAAGGTGAAGAACTGATACGATTTCACTTAAACACGTACTATACTATGCTATGCTATGCTATGCTATGCTACGTCACTTCAGTCATGTCAGACTCTGTGTGACCCCATTGACGGCAGCCCACCAGGCTCACCCGTCCCTGGGATTCTCCAGGCAAGAACACTGGAGTGGGTTGCCATTTCCTTCTCCAATGCATGAAAGTGAAGTCAAAGTGAAGTCGCTGAGTCGTGTCCAACTCTTAGCGACCCCATGGACTGCAGCCCACCAGGCTCCTCGGTCCATGGGATTTTCCAGGCAAGAGTACTGGAGTGGGGTGCCATTAGCTACAGTAATCAAGGCAACATGGCATTGATGAAAGATTAGACAAAAACAATGGAACAGAATAGAGCCTAGAACTACCTAACATGAATATAGGCAACTCATCTTCAGTAAATTGTTGTTGGTTTATAGTCATTTCTTTAAAAATGGTGCTGGAACAACTGGATGTTCTTAATGAAATCTAACATACCAAGATAAAAAAAATGATGAACATAATGTATATCTTACACCTGTCACAAAAATTAACACAAAGATCAAAGACCTAAAATGTAAGACTATAAAATTTCTAGAAGAATAGATAAATACCCTAGGTGATTTGGGATTTGGCAATGAGTTTGCAGACAGATCAAAAACACAATCCATGAAAGAAAAATTTAGACTATATTAAAATTTAAAACTTCTGCTCTGAAAAAAACATTGTTAAAAGAGTAACAGATAAACCATGAACTGGAAGAAAAATATGTAAAACACATGTCTGGTAAAGGACTCATACCCAAAACACAGGCGTATCTTGGAAATATTACAAGTTCATTTCCAGATCATATCAATAAAGCAAATATAGCAATAAAGTGAATCACATTATTTTTTTGGTTTCTCAGTGCACATAAAAGTTATGTAGTCTATTAAGGGTGTTAATTGGACTTCCCTGGTGGCTCAGATGGTAAGGAATCTGCCTGCAATGCAAGAGACCCAGGCTCAATCTGTGTCAGAAAGATCCCCTGGAGAAGGAAATGGATACCCATTCCAGTATTCTTGCCTAGAGAATTAAATGGACAAAGAAGGCTAGTAGAATATAGTCTCTGTGGTCACAAAGAGTCGGACATGACTGAGCAACTAACAAAAAGTGTATTATAGCTTTATGTCTGAATAAAGAATATGCATACTTTAATTAAAAATACTTTCTGGCTAAAAATGCTATCATTTGAAACATTAGTGAGTCATAATCTTTTTTCAATATTAATATCAAAAATCTCTGATCACAGGTAACTGTAACAAATACAATAATGATGAAAAAGCTTGAAATTACTGCAACAATTACTAAAATATGATACAGGCACATGAAGTGAGCAGATGCCATTGGAAAAATGACACCAATAGACTTGCCCGATGCCCAGTTGCCATAAACCTTCAATTTGTAAAGAACATAGTATCTGCAAATCTTGATAAAGCAAAGTACAATAAGATGAGATATGCTTGTATATCCAAAAATACTCTGAAATTCTCTATTAATTAAAAAACTACTTGTTTTAAAATGACTACAAAATCTGGATAGACATCTCATAAAGAAATATACATAAATGACAAATAAGCACATGAAAAGATGGTGAGCATAATGTGTTGTTAAAGAATTACAAATTAAAATAACAATGATGAACTTCCCTAGTCCACTGGCTAGGACTCCATGCTCCCAATGCAGGGGACCTGGGTTCCATCCCTGGTCAGGGAACCAGATTTCATGTGCAGCAACTAAGACCCACCACAGCCAAATGGGGAAAAAAAAGAATATTTAAAAAATAGCAATGAGGTATGACAACATACCTATTAAAATAGCAAAAATCCAAAAACAGACTGCACCAAATGCTGGTGAGGATGTGGAACAACAGAAACTTTCATCCATTCCTGGTGGGAATGCAAAACAGCACAGCCACTTTGGGATAGAGTTTAGCAGTTTCTTACAAAGTTAAGCATAGTTATATGAGACTGCTTTGGCTTCCACAACAGAATACCACACACTGAGTAGCTCGGACACAATAGATATCAAGACAAAAGAGTAACAAAGAAAATCATAACTTAATGATAGAAAGAATAACTTTCCAAGAATTTATAAAACTATTATCTTTGGGAAGAACTAACAGTGTAGCATCAAAAGAATTAAAACAAATCTAACATAATTTCCCAGAGAAAGTGAAAGATATGCAATCATACTAAGAGATTATATTACTCTCCCAGAAAATGCAAAAAAGAAAAACTTAGGATTTTGTTTTGAATCCTGTTGAGTATATCCACCTAGGAGTCATATGCAAAACCCTATACCCAACAGATGGAAATTGCAACTGTGCATTTCCAGTATTCCTGGAATGTTTTCTAAAAGAGACCACCCACTGGGCCACAAAAGATGTCTCAATCCATGCTCCAAAATCAATATCAGGTAAACCACATTCTTTATCAGATGGCAAAGTCAGAAATCAATAACAATAATAAAACAGGAAATAGCCTAATAGCTAAAATTTTAAAAGCATATTTCAAAAACACGTGTGTATCACCAGGTCATCTTGCCTTTCACTATGTCACTCCACAGCTGCTGACTTCCGGTTCTAAGCTGCTCTCTCTGTTTTCAGTGAGATGAATGAGAAACTTCTACAACTCACTCATGATGCTGGGATCAAGGGTACAGTGGGCAGGAGAGGGTGGGTGGGATGTGGTGCAGCTGATGCATCTAAATATGCAACACTGACATTTCCTCTGTGGAGGGAAGCTTTCCCAGCTTTATGCAAGGCCCTCATTGAGTGGTATCCGCCAAGAGACCCAAAAGGAATTGGATTCCAGCCTTCTGGGAGTCTCTCACGTGCATCATTTTTGTCTGGAAAGAACAGAGGCAGAAAACACACAGCTGACCAACCGCCCTCCGTTTTCCCTTAGAAATCAGGTCTATCTGGACTCAAGTCTATTTGATTCTTCTTTCTGGCATCTGGAAAACTTGTCTATGCCACACTCTCAAAGCAATTCTCTTCTTTCCCAGTGAAAAAGACGTGGGTTGAAATTCATGTGTAAAGGCTACAAGAGAAAATGATTAATAAGAATTATTAGTTTTACTAACATTAACTAGGAGATATTTTTTAAATCTCATTCAGGCTTTCAAAATTTATCCCATTGTACTTACCCATACTGGAGCAGGGCAAAAAGTCCACACATGATGGAGGAAGGAAAGATGAGAGGAGGTAAAGGTGAGCTAACTTGCTCATGTTTTTAGTGAGATTTCAACAAATAGTGTTGCTGTTCTTATTGATGTTTCTAACAGTGATAATTCAAAATTTGGACATTTGGGCATTATTTAAAGAAAAACAAAATAAGAAAAAAAATATCTAAATTACCAAAGTAAACAAAAAGGAAAAGACTACAGAACAGAAGAGAGAAAGCAGGAGAATATTTTTAAATAAACAGTAGATACCAGTTAAAAAAGACCCAATTGATTTTGATATGTTCGTAAATGTGATATAACTTTATTTGCTTAAAATAGAAAGAAGTTCAGAATACGTTAATAAATAAACTCCAACTATATGTTACAAAAAGAAACATACAAAATAATATTCAGAGAAAAACTTGTTAGCCATTCATATTTATGTTACTAAACAAGAAATAATTTTAATGAGATGGCTCAGTTTAATCTAAAATAGAATATTATATAAGTAAACATATATTTTGGAGAAGGAAATGGCAACCCACTCCAGTATTCTTGCCTGGAAAATCCAATAAACAGAGGAGCCTAGCAGGCTCCTTGGGGTGGAGAAGTTGGACACAACTTAGCAACTGAACAACAACAACAACAAATATATATTTGACAAACTGACCTGAAAAGAACTAGGAAATCTAACAAATCAATAACAATGGAAGAATTTGCAGAAATAAAAGCTACTTTGATCCCAAAATTCCTCATCTAGATAGTTTTATGTGGAAAATCTTCAAAATTTTCAAGGAAAAAATAACTACTAACAGTCCATGGGGTCGCTAAGAGTCGGACACGACTGAGCGACTTCACTTTCACTTTTTCGCTTTCATGCATTGGAGAAGGAAATGGCAACCCACTCCAGTTTTCTTGCCTGGAGAATCCCAGGGGCAGGAGAGCCTGGTGGGCTGACGTCTATGGGGTCACGCAGAGTCGGACACGACTGAAGTGACTTAGCAGCAGCAGCAGCAGCAGCACAACTTATTCAAGAATAGAGCGAAGAAAGAAATTATCCAGATTCTTTTTTTTTTCAAGGTCAGCAAGACACTAATAACTAATATGAAACAGAAATAGACCAGCCTTACATGAGAAAGCAATGTCAACATCTTCGTAAAGAATTAGCAAATATAACTTTAGTAGTGTTTTAGAAGGAGAACACACTCTACCCAAGTTGAGTTCATTCCAGTAATGCAAAATTGTTCAGTGTTAAGAAATCCATTGATGTAATTCACTGTATCGGTCAGGGTTCAGTTACAAAAACCAGAATCCTCTCTAGCTGGTTTAGAAGAGAAAGAGATGTTGACTGGCTCACAGAAGTCCAGGCAGGGCCAGAGACACAGACACCAGGATAGGCTTTTGAGAACAGCTCCCAAAGCAGCCAGGAAGGGGCTGCTTCTCCCTCTTCAATCAGAAACCCAGTGGCTCTCCAGCACCACCCTGACATTGCCAATTAGGAGAACACCACGACCAAGAAACTGCCTCCATCAGAAAGCCACTAGAATCAGGAAAGTCTGACTGGAAAGAACACTGCCAGCTCCAGGGTCACACCACCCTGCTGTGACCCATCAAATGGGTGCCCTGTGTCCTGCTGGTCAGGCTTCGCAACCCCAGAAACTGGACCTTGCTCTGCCCTGCTCATCCCTTCACCAGCAAGCCAACCTCTCCACTGCCATGTTTGTTGGCAGAAATAATAGTTGAGGCCAAAGTGCAGCCCTTCTGCCCCTCTGCCTTGCAAATCTCAGGCCAAGTCATCTGACTTTTAAACCTAAATGGAATATAGAAGCCCGACTGGAAACGGGTCTCAGAATTGTGCATTTGAGCTTCCGTGTCACTGCAATGCAGAAAGGCTGTCTAGGAGGGAAGAGCAGAGCCATCACATCCTCTGAGCCTTCCCACAGCTTCTCAACATCCTTCCATGCCATTCTCACAGCAATCACGCCGCAAATGACAGCCCCAATCCACTCCTCCTTCAAAATGCAACCCTCCCCACCTCAAGGGAACACACCCATCTCTTCCAGAAATGAAGACCCGGGTCTCATCTGTCACTGGATCTACAGCTGAGAACTGTTTTCTCCTCACCTACCCCTGCTCAGTATCCTGGAATAATCTAAGAACTAAACTGTAATGTTAACATCAATAGCACACCCTAAATAAAACAGTAGTGGGGAAATAGCAGAGGAAAATTGGTTAACATTCTTAAATATAAACCAACCAAACAGTCCTAGTTTCACCAACTGGTCATGAGGCCAAAGTTGACATGAGATGAGTAGATAGAAGACTGATAGGCAGAAGTAGATAAATAGTAGATCAGTTTATTATTATTAGTTATATATGTCTAACCAGTCAAGCCAGTGTGAATGTCTGACTGATAGGGACCCAATGGACTGTAGCCAGGCAGGCTCCTCTGTCAATGGGATTTTTCAGGCGAGAATACTGGAGTGAATTGTCATTTCCTCCCCTAGGGGACCTTCCCGACTCAGGGATTGAACCCTTGTCTCCTGTGTTGCTGGAAGACTCTTTACCCACTGAGCCAACTTGTTGTAAATCATGCATTTTAATTGGACATATTTATAATTTGTGCATTTTAACTGAACAGTTCAGTGGTTTTTGGTATATTCACAGACTTGTACAGACATAATCACAACCACTTTTAGAACGTTTTCATTATCCCAAAAAGAAATCCCATATCCATCAGCAGTCATTGTCCATATTGCCCTAAACTCTCCCATCCCAGCCCTAGACAACCATTATTCTATTTTCTGACTCTTTAGAGTCACCTATCCTGAATATTTCATATAAACTGAATTATCTATGTGGGCTTTTTGGACTAATTTCTTTCACTTACCATATTTTCAGGGCTCATCCATGCTATAGTGTGTATTGCTGCTACTGCTAAGTCACTTCAGTTGTGTCCGACTCTGTGTGACCCCATAGATGGAAGCTCACCAGGCTCCCCTGTCCCTGGGATTCTCCAGGCAAGAACTGGAGTGGGTTGCCATTTCCTTCTCCAATGCACGAAAGTGAAAAATGAAAGTGAAGTCGCTCAGTCGTGTCCGACCCTTAGCGACCCCATGGACTGGAGCCCACCAGGCTCCTCCGTCCATGGGATTTTCCAGGCAAAAGTACTGGGGTGGGGTGCCATTGCCTTCCCCGATAGTGTGTATTAGAGTTTCATTAATTTTCATTTCTGAATAATACTCCATTGTATGTATGTACCACATTTTACTTATCCATTCATTAGCTCCCATTTTTGTCTATTCTGAATAATTCTGCTACCAACTTGGGTATGTCCGGTCTTGTGTGGACATGTGCTTCTTTATTCTTGCTTGTAGCCTCAGAAATGAAATTGACTAGTCATGTATTAACCTATGTTCAACTCCTTGAAGAACTCTCATACTGTTTTCCAGTTCCACTAGCAGGGAATGAGAATTCCATGTCTCTTCTATTTGGTGTTTGTCCTCACCAATATTTATTATTGTTTGTCTTTATGATGACCTTCATCCTCCTGGGTGTGAAATGATAGCTCATTGTAATTTTGATTTGTATTTCCCTGTTAGCTAATGAGGTTGAGCATCTTTTCATGTGTTTATTGGCCATTTTTATATCTTCCCTAGAGAAACATTTTGTCAGATCCTTTGCTGTTTTTTAAATTTGATTGCTTAATGTCTTTATAAGAAGAAAGGAGAGCACATATACAGTAATGGAGTTATTAACCTTCCAGTTCTCATCTCAGATTTCTGCATTTGTTTCTGTGGATCTGAGTTACCATCTGGTGGCATTTCCTTGCTTCAATACAATTTTGTGATCTTATTTTCAAATATATTACATTTCTGCTGGAGACAAGTAGACAGACATCCTTCCAGGGAAGACTGGTTAAATAACTCCCAATCCATACTATGGAATACACTGTGGTCTCTTAAAAAAGTCAGGTGAATCAACATGTGCTGACACAGAATCTTGTCCAGAATATAATGTGATGTAAAACACACATACACTGAAAGCAAAACAGTACCCACTTATGGCTTCCATCTGTGCAAAAGTGCATAATACATACAAATTGAGGCGTCCCCCAAGTGCTGTATACTAAACAGTGACTTCCTCTGGCAACGGCATATGTGAGCTTAGGGAGTGACAAAGATGCTCACATATCCTTCATGGGAATTACGTCTGCTTCTGTGGTTATAAGGAGCATGAAATTTATTTTGTCTTTTAAAACCTGATAGTGACTGAGAGAGCCATGTCCTGAAAGGCAGACATCCTCTGTGATGAGAAAAGGACCACACAGCCAGACTGTACTGAGTTCATGAGGGGCCATTCAGAGTCTCAGCAGGAAGAAAGTCTTCAGGTTTATTGTCTTGATGAGAAATGACCAGTCTCTTAGGGAGCCTTGGGCTTCCCATCCCAGAACTTGGGCTATTTCAGTCATAAGGACTAAAGGTCAGTAAAAAGAGAACCAAAGTCCTTTTACCCACAGGGAAAGGCTCAAGGGTAGGGGATGACCCCGAAAGCCCCCTCCCCTGCCCCTATAACTGCCCAGGGGACAACTCTTGCTTCTGACAGGATGCCGTGCCCTTCTGCAGGTCCCTGAACCCAGGTCCCTGAATCCATCTGCTCTCCTCCTATACCATCCCATATACTTTGGGTAAAGCTGCTCTTGGGAGAAACGATCAGCTCATTCATTAGGGCCATTCACAACCTGTGAGAATGAGAGACCCAGCTCTTCCAGGAAATTTTGTTGCTGTTGTTGTTCAGCCGCTAAGTCATGGCTAACTCTTTGCAACTTCATGGACTACAGCACACCAGGCTTCCCTATCCTTCACGGTCTCAAAGAGTTTGCTCAAACTCATGTCCATTGAGTCAGTGATCCATCCAACCATCTCATCCTCTGTCACCTCTTTCTCCTCCTGTCCTCAATCTTTCCCAACATCAGGATCTTTTCCAAACAGTTGGGGGTTAGCATCAGGTGGCCAAAGTATTTGAGCTTCAGTCCTTCTAATGAATACTCAGTGTTCATTTCCTTTAGGGTGGACTGGTTTGATCTCTTTGCTGTCCAAGAGACTCTAAAGAGTCTTTTCCAGTACCACAATTCAAAAGCATTGATTCTTCTGCTTTCTTTATTGGTGCAACTCTCACATCCATACATGACTACTAGAAAAACCATAGCTTGGACTATCTAGACCTTAGTCAACAAAGTGATGTCTCTGCTTTTTAATACACTGTCTAGGTTGTCATAGCTTTTCTTCTAAGGAGCAAGCATCTTTTCATTTCATGGCTGCAGTCACTGTCCACAGTGATCAATTTGATATATGGCAAAACCAATACAATATTGTAAAGTTAAATAAAATAAAATTTTAAAAAAACTTATTTTTTTATTTTTTTAGGAAATATATTTTACTTAAAAAAACTCAACTCAGAAACTACACCAAGATGGTAAAATGAGAATTGTGAGACCACACACACACGCACCCTTGGACAACATGTAGAAGGTCCTCCAGTTGGACTTGAATTGTGAGAAATTTCCCAGAGGATGAGGGACAGAGGGTTGAGTGTGATGAGCAAGGGATGCCCCACACGGGAGCACAGGCAGGCCACAGAAGCTGTTGTCACTGAAAGGACGACCACCACACCATCAGCAAAACAAAGGCACCTCCTCGCTGCACCACATCAGAGGCAGGCTGAAGCCCCGGACTAAAACCCCAGACCTTCACTGGGAAGAAAATGAATCCGGTACCTGAGAGGACAACTGGACTTCAGTTAGCTGTCAATTGATGTGAGGGACACAGAAGGCAAGATAGACATCCTGTCTTCTCTGCACCTGGCTCTGGAGTTGAGGGTGAGGAGATATAACAGGGGGGCACATGCAGGCCAGGCCCTCTACATCCCGCCTCGATCCAGGTGGGGCCCGCCTGCTGCACAGGGAGCCCTGGCCCCACCCACAGGAGCCCAGCAGGTTTGCCCAAGGCTAGGGCCCATTGGCACGCCAGTACTCTTGCCTAGAAAATCCCATGGATGGAGGAGCCTGGTGGGCTACAGTCCATGGGGTCACGAAGAGTTGGACATGACTGAGCGACTTCACTTTCACTTTTCACTTTCATGCATTGGAGAAGGAAATGGCAGCCCACTCCAGTGTTCTTGCCTGGAGAATCCCAGGGATGGGGGAGCCTAGTGGACTGTCGTCTATGGGGTCACACAGAGTCGAATATGACTGAAGCAACTTAGCAGTAGCAGCAACAGCAGCAGCCGGGCCCATTGGAGGCTCCCAGGCTGACACCCCATGCCGTGTCTCTATCGTCAGGAGGAAAATGGCAGTGAGGCTCCCATTCAACTGTGTGCCTTCTCAGTTTCAGAACCTGAATAGAGAGGAGGGTGGGCCCCTCACTTTCACTACCTCCCAAGCCGGCAGAGTCCCTGGCCCTGCTCTGCAGAGTGCAGGGAGCTGGCCAGAGCTATGCCCTGGCTGCAGTGGGAGAGGCCCTTGTCCTAAACCCCAAGACACCTCCTGAGAAACTGGAAGCACTGACCTGAGTCTGCAGTGCTCACGTGCGGCCTGGGAGCCCCTGGGAGTTCCCCAAGCTCCTCTCAGGGCCACATAAAGTCAAGATTGTTTTCATAATAGTACGTGATATTCCCCTTTCATTCTCATTCCCCGGTGAGTATGCAGAGGTGGACAATGGACATTTCTGGAGGCTGTGTGAAGCGTTAGCAAGCCCATCACTCTGGCAACCACATCTGTGCAAAAGAACTTGTGTCTTAAGACTGTTTCAGTTTTGATAGCTCATGTAGTAAATACTGTTAGATGCACCTACGCAAACAAAAGTCTCAAGGGGTTCTGCATGATTTTTAAGAGTGAGCCCAAAGTTTGACAGTCAGACATGCAAATGCCTCTCCCTGAGCACCCCCACTTCCTCAGTGTTCACTCCTTGGGTAGATGAGGAAGTCCAATGCGGGGTCCCCGTGGCCCCTGCTTCAGCTCAACAAGAGACACTGTGAACATCTGAGTCAGAGCACATCCCACTAAAATCCATTCAGAATAAGATTCAAAATCTGACGTGGCTGAGAAGTTCTTGGGGGGAACCATTGATCCACTAGCAGGAGGCTGGGGCTCCTCTGCCTGGATCTATAAGAAGTGCCTGGGATTGATGTCACCAGTCTGTTCCTGTGGTCTCAGCTGAGGACTCTGCTCACAACTCCCATCTCCTCATACCATCTTCCTTCTCACTGACTCTAAGCCACCATGCTGGCTCTGTTGGCACAGCCAAGTCCACAGCGGGGCCTGGACTCCATGGCTCCCCAACTGCGCCCTTGCTCAGAGTGCCCGTTGCCTGAGAGGACCTGTTGAGCGGTCACCTCCCCAGGGAGCCTGGCCTAAATTCTCACAACTCTCCAACAGTCCATGTGACTTCACACATTCCTGGGCCTCATCACAGCAACATGGTCACTTGAGTCTGGGGGGCCCCAACAAAGGGGTCTGCATGATCTGGTATGTGCTAAACAAAGGGACGGTCCCATGAGGAGGATGCATTTCGTATGAGCAGAACTAAACAGTGCGATATCTTCTACAGAGACTGCTGAGCTTTTCCAGAAAATTAATCTCATCCAATTGTCTGGAGAATCCCCAAGGACAGAGGAGCCTGGCGGGCTACCATCCCTGGGGTCACAAAGAGTCAGACACAACTGACCGACTGAGCACTCAAGTTACCTCTCTCAAACACTATTTTAAAATTTTACTTTATCAAATTAAAACATGTCCATTGTATTTTGAAAAGAAAACTAAAAGCAATGAAGTATTACTGAAAGAAATTGAAGAAAATCTAAATAAATAAGAAATATGTCAGATTCTCAGGACACGGTTACTATGATGACTCTCCCCAAACTGAAGTGCAGATTCAATACAGGAGACTCCAGAATTCTCTGTCATGAACCCTGATTTCTTCTTGTAGGTCAAATCCAGTTTTACCACTGTCTGCATTCAGCCCACACCGGCGCAGCCCACCCTGACCTCAACACAAGTTCACACTGCTCCCATGTCAACTCCAGCTCACCGTCACCCTGTGGTCCCAAGATCACCCTCTGGGCTCTTCCTTGTGGGAAGCCCTGGGACACTCCTGAAGCTGTCCCTCCTACTCCTGTTTCCACAAATGCTAAGGTCTGTCCTTTATTTTCCTGAAAGTTCACTCCAACAACATTCCCTCAGTATTCCCACTGCTTCACCAAGACCACATCTGCCAGATTGAACCACTCTCCCCACTAGAGCTCTCCCTAGCACACCTGCCCTGTCTGCCAACAGCCTGAATCACTAGCTTCTGAGAACTCTGCTGTATCATTTAAGCAAGGCACAAAGTGTGGCCCCAGTGTCCCTTCAAGAGTCCTGTCTTCCCAACAACTCTGACGCATGCCCTGTCCTCCAGAAACGATGGTACCTCTATAGCCCAATCAGCCAATAGCACGCTTTCACCCAAATTCTTGCTTAGGGTAGGAATTTCTTTCTATCACTTTCGGGTCCTTTTTCCTCTTCACGGTCCTCCTTATACAAACCTTCCTTGGCCTTCAAGGGCTAGCTTTTGTCAGCCTATGCGTGCATGCATGCTAAGTTGTTTCTGTCTTGTCCAACTCTTTGTGATCCCATAGACTGTAGCCTACCAGGCTCCTCTGTCCATGGGATTCTCCAGGCAAGAATACTGGAGTGGGTTGCCATTCCCTTTTCCAGAGGATCTTTCTGGCCCAGGGATCAAACCTGGGTCTCCCACATTGCATGAAGATTCTTTACCATCTGAGACCTTTACATAGGTCTTTCCGTTTCTGGAATCCTGATCCAGTTTCCTTCTGTATCACATGCTTTGAAGTCAACCTCCCTTTAATGACAACACACATCAAGCCTTTGACATAAGATTTTCTTACCTGTCATGATGGCCAAGGGCACTGAGGAGCAGCCCCTGGGAGAGGTTTTCATTTGCAAAGGAAAATGCAAACTGTGCCCCTCAAGTGATTACACATGAAAATTAAGGATCACAATGAATGATATTCAGTAAATACAAGGCATATCATTTCAAAATCATTATCATACCTCATCTTATTTCTCAACAATTATTTATCTAAATGTATAGATCATAGCATAGAGCCAGACCTTAACAAGCATCTGGTGTCAGTATTTTCCAAACTTGTCAGAAGAATCTACTGGGGTGCTTGATTTAAAGATACAAATTCCAGCCTCCCCTGGTCTCTAATCCAGGAAGGGGCCTGGAAATGTGAATCTGTATGAGATTTTTAAATGCTTTTTAATTTTTATTGGAATATCCTTGCTTTACAATGTTGTGTTAGTTTCTGCTGTAACTACTGTTTCTACTGTTCTACTGTAGTCGTGGCCAACCCTTTGAGACCTGCTGAACTATAGCCTACCAGACTCTTCTGACCAATGAATTCTCAAAACAAGAGTACTGGAGTGGGTTGCCATTCCCTTCTCCAGGGGATCTTCCCAACCCAGGGATCGAACCCAGGTCTCCTACATTGCAGGCAGATTCTTAACCATTTGAACCACCAGGGAAGACTGTGTATACATATATCCCCTCTTTTTTGGATTTCCTTTCCAATTAGGTCACCAGAGAACAATGATGACAGTTCCCTGTATTATGCAGTCCCAGTCTCCCAATTCATCCCATTTCCCCTTCCCCCTTGGTATCCATGTGTTTATTCTCTGTGTATGAATTTTTTTTTTATGGGAAACATTTCTTATTACCCTGTTTTACAGATAAGGAAATTAATTGAAGGTCAGAGTGGTTCAGTGAAACACCCAAGGGGCAACCTTGGAAATAGTGGGTTAAGGATCCAAACTGTAGTCTCTGAACTTGCAAGTCTAGCACTGTTCAGTAATCCAGTGTTTGCATCTGGTATTCCCCAGGGACAGAGCAAGAACTACTACCCAGCGGGCTGCTGTCTGCCCTTTATCCCACTCATTTTTTTTCCCCTTGCTTGTGTGATGTAAAGGAAGGTCACTAGCATTTATTAGAAGTCATTAATAGGAGGAATACAAGCTAAGTGAGTTACAGGTGCTGCCTGCCCTCATCCTAGCCACAGATCTTTCAAGCAAAATCTACCTCCAAATTGTGAATGAGAAGCTAAGAAAATTCACACACACATTAATACTCAAAATATGAGCCTACGATCTGCTTCTGGTGGGGTGTAACACTGGCAACTGAAAGACAGCCCTGCTGGCCTTCAAGCTCATCCATGAGCTTATAGGTGAGAATCAATGCATTTACCAGGGAAAACGAATATAGATTGTGATCAGTCTTATCAAAGAAATAAAGAATGTAGTGATACGGAGCAAGCCAGGCCTGCTCAGAAAAAGGGGTTGGTATGTGAGGGGCAGGAGTGTTCTGGACTTAGAAGGTCCCAGCCCCACCCCTGAGGTGCCCACTCAGCAGGTGGGTGGGTCCGAAAACATGTATTTCTAACCAGTTTCCAGGGACCCACTTTGAGAACCAATTTAAACCAGGCTGCATCAAAAGCTCCTCTCCGGTCTCCTCTCCAGTTTAGGATTTCCTTCTTAAATGTCAGAAAACGAAAAGCAGCGAACGTGGACTGGAAATAAATCACCTTCTTTCAACAGAAGCTGCTGCCCGGAGCCATGTCTCCCAGTGGTCAGGCAGTGGCTTCAGTGAAGTGAGGACCAGCCCGAGGGCAGCGGCTTCCTGGAGCGATTCTTTAATCTGCTAACATTGCGGCTGCCCCAGCTTTCCAGGAACTGACCGTTTCTGCTCACATAAAAATAGCCATTTCTCATAAACTATTTAGTGAGACTCATCTCACAGCTGGAACCATCAGCCTCACAAAATGGGAGCTTTGCTAGTGGCTGGAGGAAGTGGCCAGAAGGGCACAACCAAGGCCAAAGTCATGTCTCCCTCTTGAGATACTTAAGACAAAGAGGCATTTTAGCTCTGGGTCAATGAGAATGGACTAAATGCCTGAGGGAGGACAGGAAGATTCTCTGAGCATGGGGATGGCCCTCTGCTCTGATCACCAGCAGCAAAGCCACAAGTCTGAGCCTGGAAATGCCCAGAGCTTTCTATTCTGATCTGGCTGCAGATGGAGCTGGCCCTCAGCTCTTGCTTTGACTTTTGCATTTGTGCTGCTGGTTCTTGTGCTCACTTTCCTCTGTTGGCAGTGGTTTCATCAGAAAGTAAGATGCAGATGTGGACAGAACAAACTGTGAACACAGCGGGGGAAGGAGAGGGTGTGGGGAATTAAGAGAGTAGCATTTGCACATATACACTATCTTGTGTAATATAGGTAGCTAGTGGGAAACTGCTGTGTAACACAGGAAGCCCAGCCCAGTGCTGTGACAACCTAGAGGAGTGGGATGGGGTGAGGGGGTGGGGAGGATGGGAGGGAGGCCAAGAGGGAGGGATATATATACACACACACACACACACACACACACACACATATAGTTACGACTGATTCTCATTGTATGGAAGAAACCAACATACTATAAAACAATTATCCTCCAATTAAAGAATAAATTAAAAAAAAAGAATAAAAAGAAGTCTCCCAGCTCTCACTCTGTCATCTGCAGTGTTATAAACATGCTTTTGTAGAAGGGCCTGTTACAAGTTCCTAGACTTACATCACCACATGCCAGTAAATTTCAAATTGCTTTCAGAAAGGCAGCATCAATACATAAATAGTATAGGTGGGCTGTATATGTGTGGATATGTATGCATATGTGTGTGTGTGTGTGTGTGTGTGTGTGTGTGTGTATAACCTCTCATACAGCTTCTCCTTAAAGGATTTCCAAATACTCTTTCTAAATGTGAATGCTACTGGAACTGCCAGCCCCACAACCCCAACTTTCAGGTTTAAATAGACTTTATTTATTTATTTTGCTTCCTTTGTTTTCAGATGGATCTTGTGTCAAACTCATGTGGTAGATTAGCACTTCTTTAAAATAAAATTTCTTATTCCCTTCCCACACTTCCCACACTCAGGAAATAATGTAGCTAACACCATCTGAGACTCAAATTATACGGAAGTAAAAGGACTCTGAGCTTTCTATCCAAAATATATCTAAACTTCTCTATCATGCTATCATATTTTAGGCTTCTCCAAAGAAATCTAGATTAACTTTAGGTCATCATTTAGCAAAAATGTCTTTGCTAGGATTTATAAATTTTTGTAAGCCCTTAGACATGCAGGGGTATCTGCTGAATATTACTTCTGCCATGACTGGGCCTGCAGTGGCCTCCCATATAAACCTAAGCCTTGTTATGGGGTGACTAGGCCTATCCACTGTCCCATCCTAACACCTGAACATAGAGGGCAGCTTTGCATCTTTGTCCCAGGTCCAAGTAGGGAGCAGGCATGAGGGCCATGAATTTAGTGATGAAGAATACTGAGTGGATTAGCCAGGGATCTTCAGAGAAATGGAACCTATAAGGTATAGACACACATGCAGAGAGAGTTTTATTATAAGGAATTGGTTCCTATCATCATAGAGGCTGACAAGACCCAAGATCTGCAGACAGCTAGCTAGAAACCCAGGAGAGCTGATGCTGTAGTTCTGGTTTGAATCCCAGGAAAAGTGATGGTGGAAGTTCCAGTCTGAAGGCTGGAAGACTTGAGACTGAAGAAGAGCCAATATTTCAGCCTGAGTCCAAAGGCAGTGAAAGACTGATGCCCCAGCCCAATAATCAGGATGAAAAAATTCTCTATTACTTTGCCTTTCTGTTCTATTCAGATCTTCAACTGATTGGATGAGGCCCACCATACTGGAGAAGTAATCTGCTTTATTCGGTCTACAGATTCAAGTGCTAATCTTATCCAGAAATACTCTCCCAGATACACCCAGGTTTGACAAAACATGTGGGCACCCCTGGTCCAGGTAAATTAACACATAAAACTAACCGTAAGTGAGAGATCACGAGAGGCTCCCAGATGGACTGCCCAGGGCAGGGTGGTAGGGGCTGTTGGACAATTGAAGGCAGCGGGTGTATTCGGTGCTGCAGACTCTGGTAAGGGGACAAAAAGCCAAAAGTACACCACCCCAGATAGTGCCCTCCAAGCTGCGGGCACATAACCACGGCCACCTCACCCAGGCCCAGCTACACTGACCCAGATTTCCCAACACGTTCACTGGAGACAGGCCAGGGGTGCTTGCATTACCAGGTGCTCCTCTGAGCCACGCTTCCCCCTGATGGGACAGGAGCCCACGTCAGCACTGGGATCCCAGGGGCTCGGCTCCACTCAGAGGCCAAAATTCAGCCCCATCAGAACCCAAACACAGCCATCCACTTGCTCCCCTATGCCCAGCCCTGGTGGCCCTGAAAACATCAACAGCCTGAACTGGGCTTGAGAGATGCTCTCCTCCACTCTGCTCGAAGGTGCTCAACCTCCCAGTCCTCTCCTAGCACAGACCTCTCAGGGCCCATTCTACAAGTTATCCAGATGGATAAGGATGTCAGCACCCTAGGTTCCTTAGAGGATCCACATCCTCCACATCCAACGAAGAAGTGAAATATATGCAGCAAAAGAGACAGTCATAATCCAAGAGGCAGCATGGCTTTCCCAAACCTAGGAAGTGAAAAGTATTAGTTGCTCAGTTGTGTCTGACTCTTTGCAACCCCATGAACCCCACCAGGCTCCTCTGTTCATGGGAATTCTCCAGGCAGGAATACTGCAGTGGGTTGCCATTCCCTTCTCCAAGGAATCTCCCAAACCCAGGAATTGAACCCAGGTCTCCTGTGATTCAGGCAAACTCTTTACCATCTGAGCCACCAGAAAACCCCATAATCCAAGAGGCAGCATGGCTTTCCCAAACCTCTGAAGTTTCATCCCAAATGGGGATGAATTTGAGAAAGACACCAAGAGCTCTCTTCCATCCCAGAGGCCAAGCTGCTTTCTGTTAGTGCAGGAGGGGCACCTTTCCACCCATTTGTGCAGAGGGGTAAAAGGCCTGTCCTCCAGCAAGGCGTGAGATCAGAGAGCACCACAAAGTTGAGTCATGGCCTCAGACTGCTCTTGTGCCATGAAAAGCACCCCCAAGTATCAGGGCTACCCACAGAGCCTGTGCCTGAGACCTGCCGGGTCTGGGTGCTGCAGGGGCACATGGGCCAAGGTAGGTGGGCTTTCTGGAGAGAAGGGGCCCAGCCCAGAGCCTCCACGCCATAGTGTCACCGCCTCACCTGGGCCTCAGCTGTCAATGAATGTGAAATTTGGTTTCCTTCTGTGCTGTCCTGAGAGTTTTGCATCAACTTTCCTAGTTGCTGTTTAAGTCATAGAACATCAGGGCAGAAAGGAAATGGAGATTGTCGGACCTGTCCTAGGTAGGTCTGTCTCACCTGGAACTAGAAATGTCCCTACTTTGCCCTCCTTCCCATTTTTACCTCTCCCATCCCATCTTTTCCACCCCCATCCCACCCCATCACCTCCCCCAGCTCCACTTTCCATCCACTTCCCCCACAATCATCTCCTCTACTCCATATCCCCCTCCCCATTCCATCTCTCTCACCTCTCAGCTCCACTCTATTGGGTTGAGAGCCAGCCAAGTTCCAGCCACAGTGCCAAGATCTCTGGGGAAGAAAGGCTGCACTGTGCCCACATCTTGGGATCTCTGACTGTCCCCAGAGCCAGTCTTGCTCATGCTCTAAAATGGGCACTATGGAACCATCAGGACCTGTGTGACCTCTGTGGTCAACGACCCCAGTAAGAGGGCCACCCAACCTCTGTGGCTACCCTCGAAAGTAAGGCCTGGAACTGGCCCTTCCCCCTGTGTGTTCCTCTAGCCCACACACCCCAAGCCAAGCTGCAAGTCCCTCCATGGCCAGCTCCTGCCTGGCTCCTGGCTGCCTTCCTGGAGCAAGGTCACGTCCCCATAGAACACTCCTCCCCTAGAGGCCAGGCCCATAAGTGGCCCCTTCAACTCAGCCCTGCAGCCCTGGGAGAGGAGGCCTCTTCCTGGAATCCAAGAGCTGCCAGAGATGTTTCAAGGGGCAGTGCATCCAACTGCAAGACTCACTTGAGTTCCAGTCTTCATGGAGCAACTCCAGAGAAAGGGAGCCAGAGCCAGTGGGGAGTGGCCATGTGCTCAAGACCCCACACAAGGGAGTGCAGGGGAGTCAGGCCTGTCCGTGACTCCGCCCCCCACCCCCCAGCAAAGAAACAGGCCTCCCACAGGGAATCAAACATGTGTCCCAATTCAAAGGGGCAGGGACACCCCCCTCCACCTGACTGGAGATGCTAAATATGGCTGAACAAACAAGACTCCCTGCTCCCAGATCACCCCAGCTGGCGCCACACGTGGGATTTGTCTTTCAGATGCCTGCCATCCCATCCCAAAGCATGGCCAACAATCTGAGATACTTATTAAAAATCTAAAATAAAATCAAGACAGTTTTCCTAATACCCTTCAGAGTGAGTAACTCTATCCATCTTCCATATGCCAGGCATCATGCCCCAGCAGCTGGGTGGGTAAGGAAGCTTAATCTCTTTGAACCTGCATAATATCCGTGCCCTATGACTATATAAAGGTACAGCTGGGTGAATGTCATGAAAACACTCAGTTCTAGGTAATGGGGTGTCAGATGCCTCGCATGCTTTCTCACATTTCCAGGACACACTCCAAGGAAACCCCTGGCGTGCTGACGCCACGTGCTGCAAAGAGGACACAGCAGTCAGCCCCTGCCTCAGAAAGATGAAGAGATTTCACTCTTTATCTTGGTATCCTAGGTGGGGGGCTAGGGCAGCAGATACAGAATGCCTGGAAATGTGGCGATGGACATAAAGGGCTAAGAATTACTTGGGATCTAGGAAAATTGCTTGGGCTTCCCTCGTAGCTCAGCTGGTAAAGAGTCCACCTGCAGTGCAGGAGACCCTGGTTCTATTCCTGGGTAGGGAAGATCCCCCGGAGAAGAGATAGGCTACCCACTTGAGTATTCTTGGCTTTCCCTGGTGGCTCAAATGGTTAAGAATCACCCTAAAATGTGGGATACTTGGGTTCAATCCCTAGGTTGGGAAGATCCCTTGGATCTGGACAAGGCAACCCACTACAGTATCCTTATCTGGAGAGTCTCCATGGATAGAGGAGCCTAGCGGGCTACAGTCCATGGGGTCACAAAGAGTCGGACAGGACTAAGCACAGCACAGGACAGGAAAGCCACTTAAAAGATAGGGGTTCAAATTCAATAAAGAATTTAATATGGTCCACAACAAAACTTTTTAAAAAAATTTTTTTTTAAAGATGAGGGTTCTTATGGATTCCTGCATGTCTGTGAATTCCTGTGGAATGCATGTATCTGTGTTTCTCGCCAAACTTTCCTTCCTCCAGCCATTCACCTTTTCTTTGTTACTCCTAGAGGCGGGCCTGACCATCGCTATAAACAGATTTGATAAATCACCGTGGAGCTAAAACTAGCAGCAGGAGGACATGCCCAGGAACAGAGGCCTGCTCCCTTTGGTGACAGTCGTGTGATTCCTGTTCCATGAGCCCCCTCCACACACCAGGCTCTCATGCATCCTCCTTTAAAGGAAGATGAGAAGGTGTCATGGAGGGGGTCACGCTAGGGCTCATGCCGTCAGTTTCCACTACTTCAGATGAGATGGTTGACTGAGTCATGTAGTGACTTAAAACAACAGTAATCCTTTATTACCTCTCCTGGTTCCTGTGGGTCAGGAGTTCAAACAGGGAGCAGCAGGCAGCTTGTCTCTGCACCGTGGTGTCTGGGGCCTCTGCTGGGGAATCAAATCGAGGAAGGGGCCACCTGAAGACCATTTCCTCCTAGGTCTGACAGTCCATGCAGGCACAGTGGGGCTTTCCGTTGGAACCCCCCACACGTGGCCTTTGCATGTGGCCCCAGCTTCCTCCCATGATGGTGGTGAGGTTTCTAGAGCAACTGTCCCAAGAGCAAGGGAGCTAAGAGACCCAGGCAGAAACTGTTAGGACTTTGATGATCTGATTTCCAAAGACGCCCCGCACCACCTCCGCCAATTTTCTATTAGTGTAAACAGTTACAAAGACTTGTGGGATCCAAAGAGAGGGAACACAGAGGGCATTCCTTCATGCAGAACCCCATGTCCTATAGTAAGAAACCAGTGGAAGGTGGGATGTAGAGAGGTGTGAGCATTTCTGGAAAACAGGATCTATCAGAATGATTGGAAGGCAGGTGTTACTGAGCATTCCACCCTCTTCAGTCAGCACTGTACGTCACATAGCCTATCAAGTCTTCCTTCATTTCCTTCCATGTCTAGTTAGGAATCCCAGCCTCTGCGTCAAGAAAACGATTGACTTGATCTCACCCAATTAAGAGGGCTTCACCTGAGTTCTCTCTTAGGATTGCTTTTGTGCTTTCTCTAAGATTCATATCCAGAATTGTTAAAAAGGAAGAACAATAACTGTGCCTTCTAGGTGCCCTCTGTCAGTCATCCCTGACAGTCTCTTGGCTGAGGACAGCAGCTGGTAAATCAGGATTCCTACCAGTGTAGGGCGCAAGTCATCAGGAGTGATAGCACATGGTTTTAGCAAGCTCAAGTTCAATTGGGAGGAAACGGCTCATCAAGACTTGCCATCCACTGAGGCCAGTGGTGACCTGTGGCGGGAGATGGGTCTGCCACCATGCAGAAGCTGGCTCTGGGCTGAATTGTTCTGTCTGCATCAGCCCATCAGCTGGAATTGTTGCCAACCTTTCTTACAGGGCATGGAGCAGGAGAGTGGGCTGTCATGACTCGAGGCCCCAGGCCCACCTCCTGTGAAGCTCCATGCATGCTAGACATACCCAAATGATCTGGAAAAGTCCAACCCCAGGTGACAAGACTTTTCTGCCCAACCACTTAGTTGTGCTTTTTCACTGAAACATATCTGGCCTTTATTATATCTGTATAATTCCATTCTGACAGTTCCACTGTGTCCCCCAGCTCCAACGCAAGGGTCATTCTATACCAACTGTCAGTTTATAGGATCAAGTACACAGGCAGACAGATCACAACCACATTAAGTCTTCTTGAAAGCTGCTGAGGTCAGAGGCCTGGGTCTTACACAGGGCACACTACACTTGGCCCTCTCTGGGTCCATCGCAGAGGAATAGCTCTGGGGGAGCAAACACTCAGATTATGACTCCCCACTCTACAGAAGCAAGTTTGTGAAAACCAAGGTTGAGGGCTTGGTGCCAGGGAGGATTTATCACTCTTTCTGGTGGATTCTTATTTGCCTTGAAAAAGCCAACACAGTGCTGCTGCCTGGAGGGTTAGCATACTGCCAGGCATTAATCTGTTCTCCAGAAAGCCCACCAAGGACACTCTCTGTTGCAAGGGGACAGCTTTGAACTCCAGCTGCCACAGCTGGCAGAACATTTGATAGCAGAAATCTGCAACAGAGAAGGGAGGTCATCTGGCTAAGGATATTCATGAATGTTCCCCGGGAGGCGCTGGCAGGAAAAACACTTGTATCTAATCGTCTCTCTTCCTGGACTGTCAGCTTCAGCAGGATGCTGACTAGGAGCAGAAATTAAAAGGACAGGAATGCAGGAGAGGTGGGGCTAAAACCCTCCGTTCTTTTTTATTTTTTATTGAGGTAAGACTGATGTGCAATATGATGTAAGTTTCAGGTGTTCAACAAGATGGTTCACAAATTTTAAAGCTTATACTCCATTTATGTGTGTGTGTGTGTGTGTGTTTGTTAGTCACTCAGTTGCGTCTGACTCTTTGCAACCCCGTGGACTGTAGCCCACAGGGCTCCTCTGTCCATGGGATGCTTCAGGCAAGAATACTGGACTGGGTTGCATGCCCTCCTCCAGGGGATCTTCCTGACCCAGGGATCAAACCCAGGTCTGCCGCATTGTGAGCAGATTCTTTACAGTCTGAGCCACCAGGGAGGCCCCGGTGTTCCATTTATAGTTATTATAAAATATTGGCTATATTCCCTATGTTTTATAATATATTCTTGGAGCTTATTTTATACATAGTAGTTTGTACTCCTTAACCCCCACTGCTATCTTGCCCTTCCCCTTTGAAACCCTGCCTTCTTTAAAGGGCTTTGAACAATGACCCAGAGCCACAAAGAACTCCCTGTGATTCCTCTGTCAGGAAGTGACCCACCAGCATAGGTTGCAGGGGTGCAAGACCAAGCCCAGACCCCACCTGCCTCAGGTTCATTGAGCTTTCAGAGGTGAGGTGGTTCAGCAGCACTCACAGTGGTAAACTACAGTGTTGTGTCTATGAAGTGGGATTCCTTTCTGGGCAAACTTTATTGTTGGTGGAGTCTCTGCAGAACCACACCCTCTTGTACACCCCTGTTTTCAGCAGAGTTACTAAGGCAAACAAAACCTGTACTCCACCCTCTGCAGCAGAGGTTGGGGAAAAAAAGGAAGGTGCATGTAAGGTGTGATGAGGGTTCTAACACAGGAATAAACAAGAGCAGAAGGAGCTCTGGGGAGAGACAATAAAACCCAAGAGGGGTGGTCTAGTACGAATGCCAAATTCCCACAGCACTGATCTTAGAATCTGAGGCTCATCAGCAACTTATAGATTACTATCAGCACCATGTTTTCTCTTACTATATATATATATTTACAGTTTCTAGCATTTAACCTACAGACTTAAATAACCTGACAAAGAGCATTTTAAGAGACAGTGTTTGGCCATGGTTTCTTGACCTGTAGAGATCCCAGGCTGCAGAGCAATTGTGACACACTGGTTACCAGCATGAGGTCAGACTTTACCAACTGAAATACCATGCTCTATACAACTGCCTTCACTGCTATTGGCAGCTGAAAACTTGGGGGCCCCCAGGGCCCTTGTTAGTTGACCAGCCTGCTACAAATTCAAGAGTTCCTTTGGCATCCTCAATTTCAATGCTTTACTAGAACAACTTGCAGAATTCAGGACAACACTCTATTAGGATTGCCATTTTCTTATAAAAGGTGTGACTCAAGACTAGCCAAAAGAGAAAATGTATGGGGTCTGTTGTGGGGTCTCCCAGACAGAAAGCTTCCATGTTCTCAGGATCCATCCCTTCCCAGCACATGAAAGCACGATCCAACTTCAGTTCCGTTCAGTCGCTCAGTCGTGTCTGACTCTTTGCGACCCCATGAATCGCAGCATGCCAGGCCTTCCTGTTCATCACCAACTCCCAGAGTTCACTCACACTCACGTCCATCGAGTCAGTGATGCCATCCAGCCATCTCATCTTCTGTCGTCCCCTTCTCCTCCTGCCCCCAATCCCTGCCAGCATCAGAGTCTTCTCCAGTGAGTCAACTTTTCACATGAGATGGCCAAAGTACTGGAGTTTCAGCTTTAGCATCATTCCTTCCAAAGAAATCCCAGGGCTGATCTTCTCCAGAATGGACTGGTTGGATCTCCTTGCAGTCCAAGGGACTCTCAAGAGTCTTCTCCAACACCACAGTTCAAAAGTATCAATTCTTTGGCACTCAGCTTTCAACATCAGGTGAGTATTTTCTACTGGAGTCTCAGCATGTAGGTTTAATTGTGTGAATGGCCCTGAGATTGAGTCAGTCTCCATCTGCCTCTATTCCCAGAGGTTGGGTTGCTAGTTAAAAAGGAGGGAATGAGGCAGGGCATAACCTCTAAAAGAATGGTCTAGCCTGAGGTGGTTGTTGTTGTTCAATAGCTCAGTCATGTCTGATTAGTTGCAACCCCATGGGCTGCAGCACACCAGGCTTCCCTGTTCTTTACATTCTCTCAGAGCTTGCTCAAACTCATGTCCATCAAGTCAGTGATGCCATCCAACCCTCTCATCCTCTATTGCCCCCTTCTCCTGCCCTCAATATTTCCCAGCATCAGGGTCTTTTCAATGAATCAACTCTTCACATCAGATGACTAAAGTATTGGAGCTTCAGCTTCAGCATCAGTCCTTCCAATGAATATTCAGAGTAAATTTCCTTTAGGATTGACTAGTTTGATCTCCTTGCTGTCCAAGAGGTTCTCAAGAGTCTTCTCCAGCACTGTAGTTTGAAGGTATCAATTCTTCAGCAATCAGCCTTCTTTATGGTCCAACTCTCACATCTATACATAACTACTGGAAAAACCATAGCTTTGACTGTGTGGACCTTTGTTGGCAATGTGATATCTCTGCCTTTTAATATGCTGTCTGAGTTTGCCATAGCTTTTCTTTCAAGGACCAATCATCTTTTAATTTCATAGCCAGAGGACACAACATAAACTGATTAGAATCAAATTGTTGGGAGCCACATTAGGCATTGCTGACAAAATGGAGGCACAGCCCCAACCCTCTCTCCTCGTCCTGCAGATACAGTCCCAGGATGAAGGGTTAGGTGTTGTGATTCTGACTTGTTTTTTCCTTTCTTTGGTTGAGTTGGCTGGAAAGAATGTTTGGGTGCTTATTGTTCTTGAGAAGAGCATGAGAAGGCACAAAGCCTTCTGCAGTTGTGCCCAGAGAATAATCCATAAAGTTAACTATTGACATTTGTTCAAGGATCTTTACAAAGAACATTCCAGGATAAGCACATAGGCTGCAGCTTGAGGCCATGGGAAGGACTGTTATCTCAGACCTGTTTGTGAGGAAAATATTTATGGCAAAGGAACTTTGCTGAGTTTAAGGTCTAGGAATAATTAAGAATAGTTAGAAGCTAAAAGTTTAAGGAATGTTGTAGTGTTAGCATATTTTACTATGACCAACCTAGATAGCATATTCAAAAGCAGAGACATTACTTTACCAACAAAGGTTCGCCTAGTCAAGGCTATGGTCTTTCCTGTGGTCATGTATGGATGTGAGAGCTGGACTGTGAAGAAGGCTGAGCGCCGAAGAATTGATGCTTTTGAACTGTGGTGTTGGAGAAGACTCTTGAGAGTCCCTTGGACTGCAAGAAGATCCAACCAGTCCATTCTGAAGGAGATCAATCCTGGAATTTCTTTGGAAGGAATGATGCTAAAGCTCAAACTCCAGTATTTTGGCCACCTCATGCGAAGAGTTGACTCATTGGAGAAGACTCTGATGCTGGGAGGGATTGAGGGCAGGAGGAGAAGGGGACGACAGAGGATGAGATGGCTGGATGGCATCACTGACTCATGGATGCGAGTCTGAGTGACCTCCGGGAGCTTGTGATGGACAGGGAGGCCTGGCGTGCTGCGGTTCATGGGGTCGCAAAGAGTCGGACACGACTGAGCGACTGATCTGATCTGATCTGATAGAGATTAGGAATTTTAGAGATATTAATAGCTAGAAACCTTTTAAGAGATAGTGAGCTTAAGATTCTAGGGGCAAACAGGATTTAGAAAGATAAGAAATAAACTGAGGGATGTGGTATGCAGCCCAGACATAAGCATGAGTTACAATGTAATCACAAGTTAAATATAGGACACATAAGAGGAAATAGATAGAAAACACGATTCTGAGAGAATCGCTGAAGCAGGAACTCTGTTTGAAGGGCAACAATGATTTCTGGAGACAATAAATATGGGTGAGGGGGAACTGAAATGTCAAACCTCTGACCTAATGCTTTTATCAAAGTATAAAAGAGAACCTGAAGCTTGAAATAAACATGCAGTCCCGCACCTTGAGTCAGAGGCTGCATCATTCCCCATCTCTCTTCAGGCTGATTCCCTGGCTGCTGGAACTGGACTCTGGCACCAAATAGGTTCAAGATGGCAGATGAGTGGACTTCCACTAGACCTTGAGCCTCAATATACACTCATTGTAATGCATCAGCAAGCTAAATGACACACCCACATGTGCCATGACAGTTCTGAGGCCAACATAAAGACCAAAAAGTGGGTGGTTTTCCAATTCCTGGAAATTCTGACCCCTTGTCCAAAATAGCTGAAATACTCCTCCCACTGATTAGCCTATGAATTTATCCACCCTTATAAAAAACTGACAGTCCCATACCCTGATGCTGCTCCCACCTTCTGAGATGGCCCATACTGTATCTGTAGTGGGTGTTTCCCTCTAAATAAATCCACTTTTTACAGATCACTTTGTCTTGCACTGAATTCTTTCTGCAATGAAACATCAAGAACCTGAGACTCATTAAGTCCTGAGACACCAGGTATGTGATCTCAGTTAAAAGAACAGGCATATGGGTCCAAGTCCCAGCCTAAAATACAGGGTTTCACTAGCATTAGGCTCAAAGCCCCAATGCTCTAATTCTGATACAGTGGTTTTCCAAGTGTGACCATCCCCCATCCTGAGTCATCTTATTAGCATAATCACAAGAGTGGTTGGAGGCCCACCTCAAATAAGAAAGACACTGGAAAATCCAAGGACTTAGCAGATACTTTCCAGGAACCAGGGACAAAGTTCAGTCAAATCTGCTGTACAACAAATTTCAGGTTTCAGGCTCAACAGCTAGTCAACTACAAATTGGCACTTACCAAGAGCATTGCCACTGACTGACCAACAAAGGCATTTGCCATCTGACTCTACAGAGATTGAACCCCATGCTGCCATAGCCGCTAACCTTCAACAACCCCTGAGGAAGTTCAGGTGGAGTGAGGCACTCTGTGCTCCAGGGAAGTCCAGTGGGACAGGTCTTTAGATAGTTGGATGTTTTTAGGAACAGATTTTATGATCTCATTCCTTGCATGTCCTCATATCTAGAGAAGCACTAAATTCCTTAATGATGACATCAGATCCTCATGAATAACAAAAAAACTTTTGTAAAATGAGTGCTTCATAATATGACTTCCCTCTTCACCAAAATCTTATATATTGACCTTCCCCCACTGCCACTTTGGAGCAGTCTCTCAGAGATAAGAGGGCTATGAGTCTCTCAGAGAAATGCAGTACTTGGATGCAATCTCAAAAACGACAGAATGATCTCTGTTCGTTTCCAAGGCAAACCATTCAATATCAGAGTAATCCAAGTCTATGCCCCAACCAATAATGCTGAAGAAGCAGAAGTTGAGTGGTTGTATAAAGACCTACAATACTTTCTAGAACTAACACCCAAAAAAGATGTCCTTTTCATTATACGGGACTGGAATGCAAAAGTGGGAAGTCAAGAAACGAATTTAACAAATTTGACCTTGGAGTATAGAATGAAGCAGGGCAAAGGCTAATAGAATTTTGCCAAGAGAATGCACTGGTCATAGCAAACACCCTCTTCCAACAACACAAGAGAAGACACTACACATGGACATCACCAGATGGTCAACATCAAAATCAGATTGATTATATTCTTTGCAGCCAAAGATGGACAAGCTCTAAGCAGTCAGCAAAAACAAGACCAGAAGCTGACTGTGGCTCAGATCATGAACTCCTTATTGCAAAATTCAGACTTAAATTGAAGAAAGTAGGGAAAAATCTCTAAACCATGCAGCTATGACCTAAATCAAATCCCTTACAATTATACAGTAGAAATGAGAAATAGATTCAAAGGATTAGATCTGATAGAGTGCCTGATGACCTAGGGACAGAGGTTTGTGACATTGTACAGGAAGCAGGGATCAAGACAATCCTCAAGAAAAAGAAGTGCAAAAAGGCAAAATGACTGTCTGAGGAGGCCTTACATATAGTGATGAAAAGAAGAGAAGCTAAAGGCAAAGGAGAAAAGGAAAGATATAAGCATCTGAATGCAGAGTTCCAAAGAATAGAAAGCCTTCCTCAGTGATCAGGGCAAATATAGAATCGAAAGACTGGAGATCTCTTCAAGAAAATTAGAGATACCAAGGGAATGTTTCATGCAAGATGGGGACAATAAAGGACAGAAATGATATGGACCTAACAGAAGCAGAAGATATTAAGAAGAGGTGCAAGAATATAAAGAAGAACTGTACAAAAAAGATTTTCATGACTCAGATAATCACAATGGTATGATCACTCATCTAGAGCCAGACATCCCAGAATGCAAAGTCAAATGGGCCTTAGGAAGCATCACTACAAACAAAGCTAGTAGAGGTAATGGAATTCCAGTTGAGCTACTTCAAATCCTAAAAGATGATGCTGTTAAAGTGCTGCACTCAATATACCAGCAAACTTGAAAAACTCAGCAGTGGCCACAGGACTGGAAAAGATTAGTCTTCATTCCAATCCCAAAGAAAGGCAATGCCAAAGAATGCTCAAACTACTGCACAATTGCACTCATCTTACACACTAGTAAAGTAATGCTCAAAATTCTCCAAGCCAGGCTTCAACAGTACGTGAACCATGAACTTCCAGATGTTCAAGCTGGTTTTAGAAAAGACAGAGGAACCAGAGATCAAATTGCCAACATCCACTGGATTAACAAAAAAGCAAGAGAGTTCCAGAAAAACATCTATTTTTGCTTTGACTATGCCAAAGCCTTTGACTGTGAGGATCACAACAAACTGTGGAAAACTCTTCAAGAAATGGGAATACCAGACCACCTGACCTGCCTCTTGAGAAACCTATATGCAGAACAGGAAGCAACAGTTAGAACTGAGCTTGGAACAACAGACTGGTCCCAAATAGGAAAAGGAGTACGTGAAGGCTGTATATTGTCGCCCTGCTTTTTAAACTTATATAGAGTACATCATGAGAAATGCTGGGCTGAATGAAGCACACACAAGCTTGAATCAAGATTGCCAGGAGAAATATCAATTACCTCAGATATGCAGATGACACCACCCTTATGGCAGAAAGCAAAGAGGAACTAAAGAGCCTCTTGATGAACATGAAAGTGGAGAGTGAAAAAGTTGGCTTAAAGCTCAACATTCAGAAAACTAAGATCATGGCATCTGGTACCATCACTTCATGGAAAATAGTTGGGGAAACAGTGGAAACAGTGTCAGACTTTATTTTTCTGGGCTCCAAAATCAATGCACATGGTGATTACAGCCATGAAATTAAAAGACGCTTACTCCTTGGAAGGAAAGTTATGACCAACCTAGACAGCATATTAAAAAGCAGAGACATTACTTTGTCAACAAAGGTCCATCTAGTCAAGGCTGTGGTTTTTCCTGTGGTCATGTATGGATGTGAGAGTTGGATTGTGAAGAAGACTGAGTGCCAGAGAATTGATGCTTTTAAACTGTGGTGTTGGAGAAGACTTTTGAGAGTCTCTTGGACTGCAAGGAGATCCAAACCATCCATCCTAAAGGAAATCAGTCCTGGGTGTTCATTGGAAGGACTGATGTTGAAGCTGAAACTCCAATACTTTGGCCATCTGATGCAAAGTGTTGACTCACTGGAAAAGACCCTGATGCTGGGAAAGATTGAGGGCAGGAGGAGAAGGGGACGACGGAGGATGAGATGGTTGGATGACATCACCGCCTCAATGGACATGAGTTCGGGTGAACTCCAGGAGTTGCTGATGGACAGGAAAGCCTGGCGTTCTGCAGTTCATGGGGTTGCAAAAAGTCGGGCATGACTGAGTGACTGAACTGAACTGAACTGTCCTCTAGAAACACCTTTTTAATCTATTTTGAAGCATGAATCTAAAACCCAGCAGGACCCTTTGAAGGCTGTCCTAGGTACAAATCCTTTCCATGTTCCTTTTCATAGGTTTCATTCAGCCTCTGACCTTCCCAGAGTTCTGTAGGGCAGATTCTGTAACAGTTGCTAGTCAGGGAAGGGAAGAGATGCAGAAACAAAGGAGAAGTGGTCAGGAAACACTAGTGCAGCAATGGGGCAGAGTCCTGGCTCCTCCTGAAATAATATGCTTAACAATACCTTAGAATTCTTCTGCAGGAACTAAGACCCCCACCCAGGTGATGGATGGTAACTTCAAACTAAGCACAAGATTCCTGGAACACCGGCTTGTTACCTCACCACCAGCCAATCAGAAGAAAGTCACACACCCCTGTGGCCCTCACCTCAAACTTTGCCTATGAAAACTCTGTGAAAAGCATGGAGAATTTAGGGTATTTCGAGCATGAGCCACCAGTTCTCCTTGCTTGGCCTTGCAGTAACATTTCTCTGCTCCAAATTCTTATGTTTTACTTGTTTGGTTTCACTGTGTTTCAGGCACTCAAACCTGCATAACAAATCTCTGCCATGAAATAAAAGATATGCCAATGTCTCAGGTTTGTTGCCATCAACCAGAAATAAGACATTGCTGTATAATTCTCCATCAAATCTTTGAAAGGCAGTCAGTTCTGCTTCCAGAGCGCACATCATAGAAGGGTATCAGTTGAGACCACTCCACATGGGAAAACCTCCACATGCCCCGTAAAGTCAACACAACAGATCTCTATTTGAGGTTCGTGGGGAAATAGCAAAAGATCACAATAGACGTGACACTTTCTGGCAAAGACAACACTCAAAATATGTGTACTTCCTAACAGTACTTCCCTCCAGAAAGCTGGTCTCCAGAAACTGATACTGATCTGATATTATAATTGTAAACCATTGCAGACTCCAGGAATGCATTATTTTTTAAAACTGATAATTATGCAGAACCCCTCTGTTTCAATCCTTGCTGTCAAAATCAGCTCTAAAATATGCCAGAAGAATGTTCTGAACCTAAATGTATTTCCAGTGGCATCCAAGAAACTTGCAGGAACCCCAGAGCCTCTTCACTGAAAGAAAAAATCTCCATTTTGTAATTTTAGAGCTCTGGAAGGCATGAAGTGGTGACAAAGGTGGGACGTCACTGGAAATTCTCTTCTTTGCCCTTTACATCTTTCCAAAAATGTGAACATTGCAGGTCAACTCACTGAGATTATTGATGGTGACTTGTATAGTCTCTGTATTACTATAGATTAAAGAATTGGGCTGTACACTAAAGTATCAATGTAATTGATGACAAAATCCTGGTTCTCTGTGCACCAATACTGAACAAAAATATGGAAACAGAGTTTTGGAGAAGAAAGAAAGAGTGATTTTATTTCTTTGCCAGTCAAAGAGGAAGCACAGTAGGTTAGGGCCTCAAGAACTGTGTCATCCCTTCCTGGGGAATAGGGAGAGCCCAGATAATCACGATGGTGTGATCCCTGACCTAGAGCCAGACATCCTGGAATGTGAAGTCAAGTGGGCCTTAGAAAGCATCACTAAGGGTGGGGGAGGAGGAGGAGGAGGAGCGAACCGGGCTTGGGGGGCGGCTGCACAGTCTCCGGGCTCCTCAGGCCTTGAGGGGGGTCTGTCCGCAGCCGGCTGGCTCTGCCCCCACTCCGTCCGGTCCGGAGCGGGCCTCCCTGGGGCCAGCCCGATGTGACCGGGCCCAGCGGAGCCTGAGTAAGAAGCCAGTTCGTCGCGGAGCCGGAGGGCGGGAGGAACATGACATCGCAGAGATGGTTTCACCCAAATATCACTGGCGAAGAGGCAGAAAACCTACTGTTGACAAGAGGAGTTGACGGCAGTTTCTTGGCGAGGCCCAGTAAAAGCAACCCTGGAGACTTCACACTTTCCGTTAGAAGAAATGGAGCTGTCACCCACATCAAGATTTAGAACACTGGTGATTACTATGACCTGTATGGAGGAGAGAAATTTGCCACTTTGGCTGAATTGGTCCAGTATTACATGGAACATCATGGGCAACTAAAAGAGAAGAATGGAGATGTTATTGAGCTCAAATATCCTCTGAACTGTGCTGATCCTACCTCTGAAAGGTGGTTTCATGGACACCTCTCTGGGAAAGAAGCAGAAAAATTATTAACTGAAAAAGGAAAACATGGTAGCTTTCTTGTGCGTGAGAGCCAGAGCCACCCTGGAGATTTTGTTCTCTCTGTCCGAACTGGAGATGACAAAGGGGAGAGCAATGATGCCAAGTCTAAAGTGACCCACATCATGATTCGCTGTCAGGAACTGAAATATGATGTTGGTGGAGGAGAGCGGTTTGACTCTTTGACTGACCTCGTGGAGCATTACAAGAAGAATCCTATGGTAGAAACATTGGGCACAGTACTACAACTCAAGCAGCCCCTCAACACAACTCGTATCAATGCTGCTGAAATAGAAAGTCGGGTTCGAGAACTAAGCAATTTAGCTGAGACCACAGATAAAGTCAAACAAGGCTTTTGGGAAGAATTTGAGACACTACAACAACAGGAGTGTAAACTTCTCTATAGCCGAAAAGAGGGTCAGAGGCAAGAAAATAAAAACAAAAATAGATATAAGAACATCCTGCCCTTCGATCACACCAGGGTCGTCCTCCATGACGGTGATCCCAATGAGCCCGTTTCGGATTACATCATCGCAAACATTATTATGCCTGAATTTGAAACCAAATGCAACAATTCAAAGCCCAAAAAGAGTTACATTGCCACACAAGGCTGCCTGCAGAACGCGGTGAATGACTTCTGGAGGATGGTGTTCCAAGAGAACTCCCAAGTGATTGTCATGACAACAAAAGAAGTGGAAAGAGGAAAGAGTAAATGTGTCAAATACTGGCCTGACGAGTATGCACTAAAAGAATACGGAGTCATGCGCATTAGGAACCTCAAGGAAAGTGCCGCTCAGGACTATACCTTAAGGGAACTTAAACTCTCGAAGGTTGGACAAGCTCTACTCCAGGGGAATACGGAGAGAACGGTCTGGCAATACCACTTTCGGACCTGGCCGGACCACAGCGTGCCCAGTGACCCAGGGGGCATGCTGGACTTCCTGGAGGAGGTTCACCACAAGCAAGAGAGCATTGTGGACGCGGGGCCCGTGGTGGTTCACTGCAGTGCTGGAATTGGCCAGACAGGGACGTTCATTGTGATTGATATTCTTATTGACATCATCAGAGAGAAAGGTGTTGACTGTGACATCGACGTTCCCAAAACCATTCAGATGGTGCGGTCACAGAGGTCAGGGATGGTCCAGACAGAAGCACAGTACCAATTCATCTATATGGCCGTCCAGCATTATATTGAAACACTACAGCGCAGGATTGAAGAAGAGCAGAAAAGCAAGAGGAAAGGACATGAATACACAAATATTAAGTATTCCCTGATGGACCAGGCAAGTGGAGATCAGAGTCCCCTGCCACCTTGTACCCCAACACCATCCTGTGCAGAAATGAGAGAAGATAATGCTAGAGTCTATGAAAATGTGGGCCTGATGCAGCAGCAGAAAAGTTTCAGATGAGAAGACCCGCCAAGACGTCAAGCACAGAAATAGATGTGAACTTTCACCCTCTCCCTGAAAAGATCAAGAACAGATGCAAGAAAGGTTACATGAAGAATGAACTTGAATTTGGAATACTTGCACTGTGGTTGGCTACCTTTTGATAAGCAAAATTTGAAACCATTTAAAGACCACTGTATTTTAACTCAATGATACCTGATTTCCAGTTACTCATGTCCTCAGATAAGAAGAAATCATCTCTGTGATGTAGACAGTGTTATATTTTATGGAATTTTATTTTAAATTGAGATGATGGTGACTCAAAAAAAAAAAAAGAAAGCATCACTACGAACAAAGCTAGTGGAGGTGATGGAATTCCAGTTGAGCTATTCCAAATCCTGAAAGATGATGCTGTGAAAGTGCTGCACTCAATATGCCAGCAAATTTGGAAAACTCAGCAGTGGCCACAAGATTGGAAAAGGTCAGTTTTCATTCCAATCCCAAAGAAAGACAATGCCAAAGAGTGCCCAAACTACTGCACAATTGCACTCATCTCACACGCTAGTAAAAAAATGCTCAAAATTCTCCAAGCCAGGCTTCAGCAATACATGAACCATGGACTTCCAGATGTTCAAGATGGTTTTAGAAAAGGCAGAGGAACCAGAGACCAAATTGCCAACATCTGCTGGATCATGGAAAAAGCAAGATAGTTCCAGAAAAACATCTATTTCTGCATTATTGATTATGCCAAAGCCTTTGACTGTGTGGATCACAATAAACTATGGAAAATTCTGAAAGAGATGGGAATACCAGACCACCTGGCCTGCCTCTTGAGAAGTTTGTATGCAGGTCAGGAAGCAACAGTTAGAACTGGTCATGGAACAACAGACTGGTTCCAAATAGGAAAAGGAGTACGTCAAGGCTGTATATTGTCACCATGTTTATTTAACTTATATGCAGAGTACATCATGAGAAATGCTGGACTGGAAGAAGCACAAGTTGGAATCAAGATTACCGAGAGAACTATCAATAAGCTCAGATATGCAGATGACACCACCCTTATGGCAGAGAGTGAAGAGGAACTCAAAAACCTCTTGATGAAAGTGAAAGAGGAGAGTGAAAAAGTTGGCTTAAAACTCAACATTCAGAAAACAAAGATCATGGCATCTGGTCCCATCACTTCATGGGAAATAGATGGGGAAACAGTGGAAACAGTGTCAGACTTTATTTTGGGGGGCTCCAAAATCACTGCAGATGGTGACTGCAGCCATGAAATTAAAAGACGCTTACTCCTTGGAAGGAAAGTTATGACCAACCTAGAGAGCATATTCAAAAGCAGAGACATTACTTTGCCAACAAAGGTCCGTCTAGTCAGGGCTATGGTTTTTCCAGTGGTCATGTATGGATGTGAGAGCTGGACTGTGAAGAAGACTGAGCACCGAAGAATTGATGCTTTTGAACTGTGGTGTTGGAGAAGACTCTTGAGAGTCCCATGGACTGCAAGGAGATCCAACCAGTCCATTCTGAAGGAGATCAGCCCTGGAATTTCTTTGGAAGGAATGATGCTGAAGCTGAAACTCCAGTACTTTGGCCACCTCATGCAGAGTTGACTCATTGGAAAAGACTCTGATGCTGGGAGGGATTGAGGGCAGGAGGAGAAGGGGACGACAGAGGATGAGATGGCTGGATGGCATCACTGACTTGATGGACGTCAGTCTGAGTGAACTCCAGGAGTTGGTGATGGACAGGGAGGCATGGTGTGCTGTGATTCATGGGGTCGCGAAGAGTCGGACACGACTGAGCGACTGAACTGAACTGACCTGAGGTCATAAGGATCAAAGCTCTGATGGGCTTGCATTCTTCTGTAGGGTTGGTGGTGAGGTACGTGTCAGCATCATCAACCTTCAGGTTCCAAGTGGTCTGGAGGTCTACATGCTTATGGGCAGATACCATTGTTGATCGTTAACTTTTCCCACGTAGAGGGGGTTTCAGTATTTGCAAAAGAGTGTATATCCTTTTATGAGAACCAAGACCTTGCCCCAAGCCATCACTATTGTTTCTCTTGATTATTTGTCTCTCTTGTCTCTGTATCCCCTCCCTTTCCTAGTTTGCAAGTTGCTTGAATCTGTCCATTGGAACTCAAGGAAGGTCATGGAGACTGAATGAAGGCTCTTTCTTATAATCAAAGAAATGGGGGACACAAAAGTCTTTGTCCCCAGGAGTCCCACAGGCCCCTTCTTGGCATCATAATTAAAGTATCAAATGCATAGGGAAAAGATCTGAACTTTGCTTTCAGTTACAGAACACATTCGAAAGAATAGTCAGAATTTGAGTTCTATCTCATTCTGACTCTCACTCAGCCTGTGATGTGTGGAATGTCCCAAGGAATCTGAGTTCTACCTCTCGTGAGCCTCTGTTCCTTGAACAATTAAATGTGTCTAATGAGAATGCCTACTATATGGGGCACTTGTGCAAACAAGAGAAACAAAAAAATTGTGACTCCAAGTAAAGATAAAGAAACCAATCACTATGGGTAAAGGCAATATTTATCTTTGAATCTGGACTCCCCCTTCTCTGTTCACATTATTTGGGAGCTGATCTCAAACTTACCCATGCAGACATTGAAATAGAAGAGGCAGCAGGGGAGCTTTGCAGGAAGGGGAACCCCTTTCAGGGCCCAAGAACGGGCTCTTGATAACACTCAAAATGAATTGTCCTAGAAGACATGCATGCTGACAAAGTAAGAGACTTTATTAGGAAGAGGTGCCCAGCAGGAGGGTAAGGGAACCCAGAAGGACTGCTCTGCCACATGGCTCACAGTCTTGGCTTTTATGGTGATGGGATTAGTTTCTGGGTTTTCTTTGGCCAGTCATTCTGACTCAAGGTCCTTCCTGATGGAATATGCATTGCTGTGCCAAGATGGATGACAGCAAGAAAGATTGTGGGAGGTGGTAGGACACATGGCATCTCCTTTTGACCTTTTCTGAACTCTTCCAGTTGGTGGTGGCTTGTTAGTTCCATGTTCCTTACCAGGACCTCATGTAGTAAAATAACTCACATAAATGGTTACCATGGTTGCTGGCCAAGGTGAGCAGTTTCTGTCAGTGTGTTTTGCCTAACAGAGTGATGGAACAAATGCACTCTAGGGTCCAAAACACAGGTGCAGATGAGGCACAAGGATCCCAGTTCTTTGAGGTGGGGATTCTCAGGTCTTGCTCAAGGAGCCAGGAGTGGGACTGCTCTCTCCATCAACACTGCCTCTCTTGGCACCCTCAGTTGTGGGGACTGGACTGTCAAAATACCAGTCCATACACCTGTTTTATTTTTAAAACCCTTTCCCATCTCCAACATAGCCATGTGGCAAGGCTTATTGATATTGTGATCATAATTAGAAATACAGAACTTGCCTGGTGATCCAGTGATTAAGAATCTGCATGCCAATGCAGAGGACATAGGTTAGATCCCTGGTCTGGGAGAAGATTCCATGGGCCATGGGGCAACTAAGCACAGGAACCACAGCTACTGAGCCCGCATGCCTAGAGCCTGGATCTGCAACAAGAGAACCCACTGCAATGAGAAACGTGTGCAACAACAACAAAGATCTAGCATATACAAAAATTTTTAAATATATATACATATTTTTTAAAAAGTAATATTTACATGGTCCTCCATCCCCTTTTCTAGCACCAGGCTCTGAGAGTGATAAAGATGTGTTATTACATTAACAAGGTGATTTTGGAAAAACCCCTAGGTTGCCTAAGGATGAGGCTGGTCAAGGTGGTGAGGGAAAATGAGAAGACAGAGCCAACCAAGTGATTAGAGAATTGGAATTTTCAGTCCCACCGTCCCCCTGACTTGGAAGGGAAGACAGGCTGGTTGGGGGTTGAGTTCAATTGCTGTTGGCCAGTGAAAGACTCCATCATGTCTGTGTAATGAAGCTTCCATAAAAAACCAAAAAGGAGAGCATCAGAGAGTTTCCCAGTTGCTGAACACTTGGAGATCTGAGGAGAATGATGCACTTAGAGGGGCATAGAAGCTCCATCCTCCTACACACATTCCTGAGTTATATCCTTTTATAATAAATCAGTAAGCTAGTAATCTAGTCATTCTAGCAAACTAATCAAATTCTAAGGATTTGTTTGCTAGACTTGGGAAACACATATCCAGTCTGTTCCAGAAGCCCAGGTGACAAACTGAAATTGAAACTAGCCTCTGACGGGACATGGAGACAGTCTTGCTCTACTGAGCCCTTTAACCTGTGGAATCTGATGCTACCTCTGGATCAACAGTGTCAGAGGTCAGTTGATTGTAGGGCCCCCAGCTAGTCTCAGAGAATTGCTTGGCTGTATGGGAAACCTCCCCCTCACATTGGAGTTGGGTGACCAGAACATTTACCCAGCTATGAGCACCACCTTGCCAGAGCCTGATGTCCATCCGTCCATCCAACCATCCCATACCAGGACATGTGCTTCTGTGTAGTTGACTCCAGTGTCTTTCCTGGCCCTTGCTTCTGGGTTCAGACTCCCAACTGCTTTGTTCATTCAGCAGATATTCCATAGACAATGAGAGTCTGGCCAGTGGGGTCACTCTTCATGACTATTGTGCCCTGAGACCCAACAGGTTTTGTGACTGTCTTGGAGGTCACAACCTTCCAGACAGGTCAGTAACACTCTGTAAGTTCACTGATCACCCTTTTTAGGCATGACCTCTTTTCTGATGCAAACTGGGAAAGAGTTTAAAAGAATATTGACACAGAAGGCACTGATATGAACTTTTTCCAGGGACTTGGCCCCTTTTGGCCTCCCAGGCTTAATCATTCTCTCAAAACATGATACTACACATGGGAAACAGAGTCACCTTCCAGTCATAGGAAGGCCTCCTCGCTACTCAGCCTGCGCAAAGGTCGCTGCACAGGGCAATATGACCACAGGGCCTTACTTCTCAAGAAAAAGCAAGTGGGTGGAGCAAACAATGAGAGTGAAAACAGGCAGAAAGTTGTCCAGTGTTCACACCTGGAGAAGGTGGGGCTGGAGCATTAGGACACCAGCTTAAAGAGATGGGGCTAGTGGTAGAAAATCCTCCCGTCAATGTAGGAGACACAAAGACCTGGGTTTGATCCCTGGGTCAGGAAGATCCCCTGGAGTACGAAATGGGAGCCCACTCCAGTATTTTTGCCTGGAGAAACCCATGGACAGAGGAGCCTGGCAGGCTACAGTCCATGTGGTCACAAACAGTCAGACATGACTGAACACACACATACAATATAATGCAATACAATACAATATAATAAACAGAGAAGTCTGCAGACATCTAGACTCACGCATGCACCCAGGGCTTTCTTCCTTGGTGCCCAGAGGAGTAGTGGGAGAAGGAGAACAGGAGCAGAGTTGGGGAACTGAGCCAGATTTCTGGTACTCACACCAGTCTAACCAACTGGCAACTGCAGTTGTGACACTGCCCGCCCCAGGGCAGCAAAGATGCCCGACCAGGTGTCTAGTGGAAAAGCAGGAAGAAGGAGAGAGAGGGGAGAAATTAATCAATTTAAAGAGAAGGATAGTCAGGTCCAAGGTCTTCCCACATCCTCTTTTCCATATTCCCAGAGCCCCGGGGTTGCTAATATTTCAAGAATCTGTATTTGATTTTCCCCATTTTTTAAAAGCCAGCATCAAAGTTGACCTTCAGCTCCTCCTAGAACAGGGTGCACACCACCCGCATTCAGATGCAGAGCCAGGCTGAGAATTGAAAACAGTGTCCTGCTGTCTGTTTCCAGCCTCTGCATCCCAAGCTCATTGAGATGCTGTCTACAGAACTGTGGTCTGGGAGACTCCTTCAATTTCACAAACACACCCTCTCATCGTCACAGTCTCTTTGGAGTCATATCATGGACAAATTGAAAACAGCACATGAAATAGCTCCATGTCTTTGGAAAAGAGGGGAGTCTCTAATGAGCTTTTGAAAGGAAGCATGGCATTGCCCAGTGGAGAGATGCCCAGTGACCACCCAGGCTTTGCACAGGACACTCTACACTCAAGCCGGGACAAGAATCTCTGATTCCACCCAGTGTCAAGCTAGCTTTCTGAATCCAGCTGCCTCTTGATTACCCAGGGAGCCCAGGCAGAGGGAGAGGGTGTCCCTAGGAAGCCAAGGCAGCACTGTGATTCTGACTCTGGTTTCATTTATTTCCTCCTGCTCCAGGGCCAGTGTCCTGGCCACCAGCTTGCCACCCTCTTGATGCTCCTTCATCTGGGAAGCCCATCCTCAGTTCCTGCTCAAAGCACAGTAAAGAGGGTGCTTGCCAAGTGCTTCGGCAGACTTGGACATGAAAAGCCTTTGGAGATGTGAGCTAGGGAGCTCAGTCTGACAGAAGATGTTCTTACAGAAGCTCATCACAAGAATAGTATTCAAATGCCCAAACCAGCTTTGGCAAAGCACATCATTCTTTCTGTATTTGGCCAGGAACATGGGTTGACAGACCAAATGCTACTATGTTGAAATACGTGGGATGCTATCTTTTATTTTGTGAGGTAGTCTATCTTTGGTCACATATTTTGTAGCTGATATTTAATACTGTTAAATGTCAAAGTCAGAAAATTTTAAACTGAAGTAAGGGTCAGTTCAGTTCAGTTCAATTCAGTCACTCAGTCGTATGTGGCTCTTTGCAATGCCATGGACTGCAGCACACCAGGCTTCCCAGTCCATCACTGCCTCCTGGAGTTTACTCAAACTCATGTCCATTGAGTCAGTGATACCATCCAATCATCTCATCCTCTCTTTCATCCCCTTCTCCTCCTGCCCCCAATCCATCCCAGCATCAGAGTCTTTTCCAAAGAGTCAGGTTTTCGCATGAGGTGGCCAAAGTACTGGAGTTTCAGCTTCAGCATCATTCTATCCAAAGAAATTCCAGGGCTGATCTCCTTCAGAATGGACTGGTTGGATCACCTTGCAGTCCAAGGGACTCTCAAGAGTCTTCTCCAACACCACAGTTCAAAAGCATCAATTCTTCGGCGCTCAGCCTTCTTCACAGTCCAACTCTCACATCCATACATGACCACTGGAAAAACCATAGCCTTGACTAGACTTTGTTGGCAAAGTAATGTCTCTGCTTTTGAATATGCTATCTAGGTTGGTCATAACTTTCCTTCCAAGGAGTAAGCGTCTTTTAATTTCATGGCTGCAGTCACCATCTGCAGTGATTTTGGAGCCCAGAAAAATAAAGTCTGACACTGTTTCCACTGTTTCTCCATCTATTTCCCATGAAGTGATGGGACCAGATGCCATGATCCTCGTTTTCTGAATATTGAGCTTTAAGCCAACTTTTTCACTCTCCTCTTTCACTTTCATCAAGAGGCTTTTTAGTTCCTCTTCACTCTCTGCCATAAGGGTAGTGTCATCTGCATATCTGAGGTTATTGATAGTTCTCCTGGCAATCTTGATACCAACTTGTGCTTCTTCCAGCTCAGTGTTTCTCATGATGTACTCTGCATATAAGTTCAATAAACAGGGTGGCAATATACACCTTTGACGTACTCCTTTTCCTATTTGGAACCAGTCTATTGTTCCATGTCCAGTTCTAACTGTTGCTTCCTGACCTGCATGCAAATTTCTCAAGAAGCAGATCAGGTGGTCTGGTATTCCCATCTCTTTCAGAATTTTCCACAGTTTATTGTGATCCACACAGTTAAAGGCTTTGGCATAGTCAATAAAGCAGAAATAGATGCTTTTCTGGAACTCTCTTGCTTTTTTGATGATCCAGTGGATGTTGGCAATTTGGTCTCTGGTTCCTCTGCATTTTCTAAAACCAGCTTGAACATCTGGAAGTTCACGGTTCATGTATTGCTGAAGCCTGGCTTGGAGAATTTTGAGCATTACTTTACTAGTGTGTGAGATGAATGCAATTGTGTGGTAGTTTGAGCATTCTTTGGCAGCAGGTCCTTATTAGTTATCAATTTTATATATAGTAGTATGTATGCCAATCCTTATATTTTAGTTTATTCCTCTCCACCCACCCCATTTTTTTTATTATAGATTAAGTATTGAAGGAAATGCATAAGCACAATTTTCAAAATGTAGCCCGATAGGAAGGGACTAGATGAGAGGAGAGTATCCTGGCAGGTGACCCTGAGGTGTGGGGTGGGAGGTGAGGTCAGATCTCATCACGCAAGCTTCACCCAGGGCCAGCTAGCTCTGGTGTCATGTGGACTGCGGCTCTGTTTACCTGTTCCAAGACATGACCCACATCTATGATTCATTGTGCCAATGTGACTGTGGCTATAGTTTTTCAGCCCTTTTTCAACACAGGAAGAGACTTGGCTGCAGATTGAATGTGAATACCTGGAGGCAGGCGGAACAGAAAGACAGGCACCTCCCCTCCCCTGTGCTGTGAGAAGGTCCAGGATCTGAGCTGCGACTCCCACCCCTTTTGAACATTTTGTGGGAAAACAGTGCAGACCTTGTGAAGCTGCTGCATAGTCATGGATCTCCATGCTTGATGTGTGTGTTTCTGGGTAAATGGGCATCAAACAGAGTTTGGAAACATTTCTAATTCACCTTTTTAGTTGTGGCTGTGCCATGTGGCATGCAGAATCTTAGCTCCCTGACTAGAGATCTAACCAGTTTCCCCTGCAAGGGAAGCACAGTGTCTTAACCACTGGACCACCAGGGAAGTCCCTCCTCATTCACCCTTGAAAAAGAGATGTGAAGACCTCTCCTAAAGCCGGCATCACACATGAGATACAGTAACAAAATCTAGCCCATTTAAAGTGAGACCCACTACATCCATCTGCCCAGGAGGAATGTATGATCCACCGTGGGCCAGAAATAGCAACACTTCCTGAGAAAGCGCTGCCAGGAGATGGGCAGAGAGCTAGTGCAGGAGCCACAGCCCTCATAGGAAGCCCCGACCTCTGAAAAGGACCAGATCGCTCAAGGCCCAGTGTTCAAGGGTGGATTGGAGTCCTTGAGGGCTGTAGGAGCAGAAGGGCATGCTAGGATGCAATGTGACAGTGACAGGCAGAAATGGGTCAATATAGATTTCTTCTGGACTTGGACTATTACATTTGGGGAGAAGATTCTCAAGTCCAGCTGACAGCAGGATTCCCCAGAGGAGCAAAAGATCTACCCTTTTTCACCTGCACGGTGATTTCATGGGGACAAGAATGGTCAGAAGTGTATAAGCAGGCTGGACTCTCATTGCTTACATTTCAACCAAGAGGATGCAGATGAGCAACATTGTCCATCCTCCATCCCTGGCCCATTTCTTCCTAGGATGAGTCATCATTGCCGATCAAGTGGCTCTCCATCCCTCACGCCCTCCTACAACCTCAAAGACCAGCCTATCTTCCTGTGACATGCAGATGTGGGCAGTTGCTAGAGATCATGCATGCCCAGCCTGCTTCTGCCCTGGCTCCATGGAGGACCCTGTGTGGGCGTGCCCATCACCCACTGCCCATCATCCTCCAATTCACAATAAAGACCCGCCTGAGAACAATTCTGCAAGGTACGAAGGCTCTGCTCTGTGCTCAAGAAATGTTTAATCCAACATCCACACCTCTGCTCTGCTTTCCAGCCCACACACTAACTGTCATACAATCAACGGGTATTCAGTAGCCACCACCATGTGAGGGCGTTCTGCCATGCCAGGTCGAGACTTGGCAATCATACATTAGTTCAAGCCATCCAGCAGCTCCAGAGGAAGTGTGCTCCCTGCTCGCCTCCACTGACCAGCAGAGGGACAGAGGAAGGAAGACCTGTTTGAACACTGGGAAGCAGCCTCTGAGTCTGATCCGTGATGCCATACCAGCATCCTATCGTCAGTCCTTGGAACCACCGTGCAGCTGGTGCCATGGCCCCTACATCTCCACAGGTGGCCTTGACAGGCCAGTACCATCTCCTCTGAGTGAATAGATTGTTCACTGAAAGTGGAAGTCACTCAGTTATGTCTGACTCTGAGACCCCATGAACTGTAGCCCACCAGGTTCCTCTGTCCATGAACTTCTCCAGGCCATAATATTGGTGTGGGTCACTGCTCCCTTCTCCAGGGAATCTTCTGAACCCAGGGATTGGACCCAGGTCTCCCACATTGCAGGCAGATTCTTTACCGTTTGAGCCACCAGGGAAGTCCACAGATTGTTCAGATCAGATCAGATCAGTCGCTCAGTCATGTCCGACTCTTCGCGACCCCATGAACCGCAGCACGCCAGGCCTCCCTGTCCATCACCAGCTCCCAGAGGTCACTCAGACTCACACCCATCAAGTCAGTGATGCCATCCAGCCATCTCATCCTCTGTCGTCCCCTTCTCCTCCTGCCCTCAATCCCTACCAGCATCAGAGTCTTCTCCAATGAGTCAACTCTTCGCATGAGGTGGCCAAAATACTGGAGTTTCAGCTTGAGCATCATTCCTTCCAAAGAAATCCCAGGGCTGATCTCCTTCAGAATGGACTGGTTGGATCTCCTTGCAGTCCAAGGGACTCTCAAGAGTCTTCTCCAACACCACAGTTCAAAAGCATCAATTCTTCAGTTCTCAGCCTTATTCACAGTCCAGCTCTCACATCCATACATGACTACAGGAAAGACCATAGCCTTGACTAGGCGAACCTTTGTTGGCAAAGTGATGTTTCTGCTTTTGAATATGCTATCTAGGTTGGTCATAACTTTCCTTCCGAGGAGTAAGCGTCTTTTAATTTCATGGCTACAGTCACCATCTGCAGTGGTTTTGGAGCCCAGAAAAATAAATTCTGACACTGTTTCCACTGTTTCTCCATCTATTTCCCATGTACTGATGGGACCAGATGCCATGATCTTCGTTTTCTGAATGTTGAGCTTTAAGCCAACCTTTTCACTCTCCACTTTCACTTTCATCAAGAGGCTTTTTAGCCCCTCTTCACTTTCTGCCATAAGAGTGGTGTCATCTGCATATCTGAGGTTATTGATATTTCTCCCAGCAATCTTGATTCCAACTTGTGTTTCTTCCAGTCCAGCATTTCTCATGATGTACTCTGCATATAAGTTAAATAAACCCGGGATGGGCTGGTCATGGTGGAGAGATGACAGGGTGTGGTCCGCTGGAGAAGGGAATGGCAAACCACTTCAGTATTCTTGCCTTGAGAACCCCATGAACAGTATGAACAGTATGAAAAGACAGATTGTTCAGGAGTCTCTCAAATCCCTCATTTGGCCAGGCTGCCTTTGCACACCATCAATGGTGAAAATCCCTCAGTCAGGAAGATTCCCTGGAGGAGGATATGGCAACCCACTCCAATATTCTTGCCTGGGAAATCACATGGACAGAGGAGCCTATTGGAGTACAGTCCATGGGGTCACAAGAGTCAGATACATCTTAGCGACTAAACCACCACCAAAAGTGAAAAGGGGCAGCCAGGGGCCAACACCTGGACTGGGCTTTGCAATTGGATTGATCCAAGTGATAAATCAAATGTTCTGTGGTCACAAGACCTAGCTTAGACTCAAGAGGCTGGGATTCAAATTCTGATTCAAGATATCAACTTCTCTGAGCCTCGGTTTACTCATCCAAGACAAATGAGACAGGGTCTGTGTGTCCCCTGGGAGTGTGGTGAAGCTCCAGTGGAGAAACACCCTGCCCAGAGGATCGTGATGACCCTGACACCTGGAGCCTCACCCACCTCACACACCTGTGCTTTAGCCCCCAACCCCTCTCCTGTCATCCTGCTACCTGACCAGGGCTCCCAAAATCCTGCAGCCCAGGCAGATCCTTGTACTTAGAAACTTCCCTTCCAATCCCTTTCTTTAATCTGAGTGTCTGTACCAAGTCTCACAGCCCCCAAAAGTGATCCTAGAGACTATTGACACTGAGGTATTGATGACTAATGGCCATGATGGCAGAGGACCACAGTCATCATGTGGGTTGACCTTCTGCAGTTACAGCTAAGAAAACTCAGGCCCACATCACACGCCCACTGGGAACCTCACTCAGTCTGGAGTTCACCCCTCCCCCTCACAGTTCCAGAGACCTTTTCCCCACATGCCTTGTGTACCACCTAACTGAAACCATCTCAGCTGGAGAATGGAACATGCCTTCTTGCAAACATATCTTGGACAGACTTTCTAGGTCCAGGGCAACCAGTGAAACCCCACCCCATGGGGGTTCCTCAAATCTCAATCCTCCCATCCACTGCAAATAAGCTTCCTGGATGAACACATCAGATAGAAGGGGATTTGCAGAAACCTGTCTCTTCCCTATGTGAGAGACGCTTGCCCTCACTCCCCCACAGCCTCCAGGCAGGGGCTGCAGCCAGACTTGGATCTCTGTACAGTGATTCCCCGACAGCTGGAAAGAGCGCACAGGCACCCTCAGAGAGCAACACGCCTGGGGGGCGGCCTCTCGGTAGTGGCCCTGGCTTCTTGCCAAACCTCCTGTGGAGGCGATGAGGACTCCCAGCTCTCCTGGCCAGTCTGCTCCCAAAGCCTTTGCTTTCCAGACTGGGTCTTTTCCATTTGCAAGCATGTGGTCTGCATGTGTTCGCAAGCAGGGATGTCTGCTTGCTTTGTGCTGATCAAACACATCTTAAGGCTTTTTTTTTTTAAACTGGAAACTGTCATTAATAATCTGATTTTTATCTTTATAAGGCTTTGGCCCTAAGGTATCAGGCTTCCATATTATCACATTTCAGTCCAGCTTCCAGCGCTCACTTGACACGATGTTTAATCTTCGCACATCAAAGGAGAGGACTGGGCTGCATTTGCTGCTATTGTTGCGGGTGCCCCAATCCATCTGCTCCTGACAGAGAAGCCTGCCGAGTCCAGACAGAGGAATTCCACCCCTTCCCACCTCAAGGCTCTAGGACACTTCAAAGCTCTTTCCTAGATTTCTTAAAAAAAAAAAAAAAAAATTAATGAATAAAAAATAAGCGGGAGGGAAGATCGAGGGTAAAGTTTTTTGTTTGTTTTCCAAAATGTCTCATGCTATTAAAATTGTGCAAGTTGAATTCAAAATGCCTTGGGGTGCCTGATGGGTGAGGGAGAGTGACACTGCCGGATCCTAGGCCCAGAGGACCACTCTGAGAGCATAACAAGTGTTGTCTACAGTCAGGACACTGTGGCCTGGGTCTGAGTCCCCCACCAAGGAAACTTACAGGGTGAGAGAGAGAGGGGCTGTCCTCCACACTGGTGGAAGGGGAGGGGCACAGAGGCCTGAAATTCCACTGGTCACTTATACCGCAGGGGCTGTAGGAGCCACTGGAAACCAAATCTACCGAGAGCACATTCAGGGGGCCTAGAGAAGGAACAGCAGAGAGCCCCTGAACCCCAGCGGGATTCTTCCATCCATTTTCTCTCTCCAGCCACCCTTACCCTGGAGATTCCGGAAAAGTCTAGCAAGTTCAGAGGTTGCAGAGGATCAGCTTAGCCAGGATCAGATGAGATGCTACCTCAAGTTTACAGTCGGATCATCCTGAGCCACACATGCTCAGTCTTTCCAGATCACTTGTGCTTGTGGCCGAAAGTGACTGAGAACTGTTTGTGACCTAAGAGGATACACGTGGCTCACATTGGAGGGCTGCAGTCTCTGATGACTGTGACTTTTTGTTTACAAGAATGGCAGGAAATAATCCATTTCTCAAAGAAACAAATACAATCACATAAAAATATCAGGGTTGGATCATCAGCAAAATACCACCCCGGGGTGGGCAGTTCTGGGGTGTCAGGGTCCTGACTTGCTTCCAGGTGTCCTCACACAGGCAGTCCCCTTATCTTCCTTCACAGACAGAGAGAAAGGGCCTTACGAGGCAGAGGTGGTTTCATCTCACCCTGAGGCAAGGTCGTTGACAGCCAGGCCTCCCTCTGCTGCATCTATGAGTTCATCCTCCACACGAACAAACACCAGACACCAGGCACCTCTGCCCAGGCCCAGGACCCGTTTCAGAGTAAGAACATGAGTCAGGGATATAACAACGTGTATATTTACAGATATGTTTTCTATATTAAAAATATCAAAAATAATCATGAAATGAAACAAATGCACTAAAATCTGCCCTTACACCTGATAGTTCACTGTTGCTGTAAGTGCCCTTAGAAGGACAAAGCGGTGATAACTCTAGAGCTGATTCTTGGTCTTTTTTTTTAAACCACTAAGTTATCATTGTTTATTTCAAACGACTGTTTAAAAACAAGGTCATGTATGACTGTGGGAGTCGTGCACCTCATGAGAATGGAATGGAAATGATTCTGAGCTGTTATGAGCTTCCTTTTAAAAGAAATGTTTGTTGGGTCCCCTGTGTCACTGGAATCTTTCAAATTAACTTCCATGTAGAAGATGATTTTGAATAAAGCATAAGTAATATTGCATGTCAATTTGGCATCAATAAGATTACAATTCAAGAGCAAACAGAGCCACTGTTCGGAACAAACATGTTTTTCTAGGGAGCTGCACTGTTTTGAATCTCAGTGCATGGTGACAATAAACAGCCCACAAACAGCTGGTCTTGCTAGGATTCCCTGAGACAATGAGGGCCCTCCTTGCCTGGGGGAAGCACCTCTCCGTGGTCACCCGAACACAGAGCAAAAGCAGGACTGCACCCAGTAGTATAACCAGGCAGTGGGCACCCACTTTCTTGCTGGGCCTTCCCTGATGGGGGGCTTACTTTTCCACCCTCACAGGATCACATCCCCTTCTGCACCCAAGCCACCATCTTGGGTCTGTTTCTGCGGGAAACTAAACCAGGACAAGTGGGTTTTCTTATATTAATGTCCACAGATCCTTTATCTGAAAATGTATTTGTGACCCAGCAGATATTGTTGATATTTACAATCTTTGAAAATTATTAAAGGCACATTTTACTCCCATATGATCCAATATTTCTATTTTTAGGTATTTACTAAAAAATATTGAATGCAGGGTCTCAAAGAACTGTTTGAACACCCAATGTACATAGCAGCATTATTCACAACAATCAAAAAGTGGAAGCAACCCCAACATCCACTGAAGAACAAATAAATAAACAAAATGTGGTATATCCACAGAACGGAATATTATTCAGCTTTAAAAACACATGCTCCTGCATAGATGAACCTTGAGGACATCATGCTAAGGAAAGAAACCAGAAACAGGACAAATACTATATGATACCACTAATATGAGAGGTGTAGAATAATCAAATTCATAGAAACAGAAAGTAGAATGGTGGGTGCCAGGGGCTGAGGGGAGGATTGAAGGAGGATTTAGTGATTTTTGTTTTAGTTGAAATATAATTGACTTACAGTATCATGCTAGTCTCAGGGATACAACACAAAAAGAAATCTGAATTTCTTTTCAGATTCTGTTCCCTTATAAGCTATTACAAAATCCTGAGTATAGTTGCCCGTGCTATACAGTAGGTCAGGAGTTAGTGTTGAACGGTGACACATGTTTGTTTTCCAAGATGAAAAGAGTTCCAAAGACGAACAGTGGTCATCACCCCATTGTACAACAATGTGAATGCATTCGACACCACTGAACTATATACGTAAGATGGTAAATCTTATGATATGTAAATATCACATTTTTTATATAAAAAATGAATATGGAAAAAACATAAAAGAGAAAGAGAGAAAGCACATTCTGCCTCATTTGCTGTCAGTGGGCCCCTCTGGTCATTTTCCATGCGTGCTGCGTATTAGTTGAAACTCCAGTTAGTACCACAAAGTCCCACTCTCATTGTCACCCTCAATAGCAGGGCACAGAGGCAGTTAACACAGCAGTGACATGTCAGTACCAACTGGAGGCCAAAGGGTACTATCAGTGAGGGACATAAACAAATGCTTCCCCATGGTTCACAGCCAAGATGGGGGTGCATGTCATCCATGGTCCACACCGTCTTAGTCTGGATCCCCCGAAAGCCTTCTGAGACATGAGTCTGGGTGCTGGGGAAAGTGGGGAGGTGGGGAAGGAGAGAGAGGAAAGCCAGAGGCTGTGAGGCAGATGTGAAAGAGCAGGTGAGAGCCCTGGGCCGACACAGCTGCATCCTGCTGGGGACCCCCGAGAAACCATCAGAGCAGTAAGAGCCTCAACCGTGGCTGAGTGACACGGTGGGCTCCGGGCAAGTGCACAAGCCAAGGTCAATTGTATTAAACAGACTCGGTGTGAGATCAGGAGTGCAGGGAGCACCTGCATCCCTTTAAACAGGTTTTCTGCTGAGCACACGGCACAGGGTAGAAGCCTAGCTCTTCTGTCTCTCTGTCTCTGTCTCTCACTGTCTCTGTCTCTCTGGGGAGATTTAGATCAGGCACTTTCTGAGAGCAGGGTTGAATGCTGGAGGAGGGAGGGGACACAGGCACCCTCTCAAATAGGCCCACTCAGCATTATGGGCTGAAAAGACATCCCCCAAAATCCATATGCTGGAGTCTTAACCTGCAGAACCTCAGACTGTGACTATGTTTGGAGACAGGGCCTTTACAGAGGGGGTTAATGTAAGATGAGGACATTAGGGTGGGCCCTAATCCAGCGTGTCCTGTGTCCTTTTGAGAACAGGAGATGAGGACCCACACACAGAGGGAAGACCGTGTGACATGTTGACAGACGTCTTCAAGCCAACGAGGGAGGCCTCAGGAGAAGCCAGCCTTGCTCATGCCTTGATCTCGGACTTCTAGACTTTAGAACTTGGAGAAAATACATTTCTGTTATTTAAGCCACACCATCTGTGGTGCTTTGTTATGACAGCCTAACACATCCACCTTTCCAGAACGGCCCAGGGAGGGCCCTGAGGAACCTTGGGCCTGGTAGAAACAGGAAAATCTACCAAGGGGAAGGCAGCACAAACTTCTCACTCCCCAGACTCCTGCCAGAACTACCCACCCCTGGGATTCGCATCAGACTCTCCTTTTCCTGAAGCCCACACTCTGCTCAGCTAACCCTGAGACCTGCAGTGTCTGGAAGGCCCACCTCAGCTCAGTTCAGGGATACCCAATTCTGCTTCATTCTTTGAAGGAGGCTGCAGAGTCAGTCTGGAGAAGGCAATGGCAACCCACTCCAGTACTCTTGCCTGGAAAATCCCATGGACGGAGGGGCCTGGTGGGCTGCAGTCCATGGGGTCGCACAGAGTCAGACAAGACTGAAGTGACTTAGCAGCAGCAGCAGCAGAGTCAGTCCTGTTACCAGAACAGACCTGCCACCCAACATCGACCTCCATCCTGTAAAGAGTTTGCCCTACAGGGCTGGGTCCTTCCTTCCCTCCCAGCAAGATGCCCACATGGATGAGTCATCAGCTGCTGTGCTGATGACTTGAAGAATGACTGCCCCCACCCTGAGGTCAGCTACCCACTGTGTGTGAGCCTGGAGGACCTCAGCCAAAGAAGCTGTTTTAAATGATCCAGCGTGTATGCCCCCAACAGCAAAGTGAGGTAGGAAACCACCATCTCAAGTGGGTAATAAAACTAAATTCAGGGTCCTCCATAGCCCTTCAGGGTCACCATTTTTACTCCTAATGTTACCGAGTCCAAGCTCACTCTCCTCGCTGCATGAGAGGCTAATGCATCAGAGAGGCAAGGAATACAGCTTTATTTGAAATGCTGGCTCAAAGAGAAGATGGCAGACTAAAATGTTAAAATAAGCATCTTGTTGGGGTCGGGATGCCAAGTTATTTTATGGATCAGAGATGAGTGGAGGTGAGGAAACAAAGTAAAAGGCCATTTAACCTTGCAAGTATCTCCTAGAATGGCAAGTCTCAGGCAGGGGGATATGTTAATTTCTCCCTTTTTGCCATTCACAGGTGAGCAGAGTTCAGAACAAAGGCACTTAGGCTTAACAGGCAGGCAGAGGGGCAGGATTCTCTGATGCTGCTGCTGCTGCTAAGTCGCGTCTGACTCTGTGTGACCCCATAGACAGCAACCCACTAGGCTCCGCCATCTATGGGATTTTCCAAGCAAGAATACTGGAGCGAGTTAGGCAGGCCATTATCTGTGATTACAATAACAAAGCAGTCAAAGAAACAAATTGAGCACACTAATTCAAAATCATTGCAGATGATGACTACTGCTAAGTCACTTCAGTCATGTCCGACTCTGTGCGACCCCAGAGACGGCAGCCCACCAGGCTCCCCCGTCCCTGGGATTCTCCAGGCAAGAACACTGGAGTGGGTTGCCATTTCCTTCTCCAATGCATAAAAGTGAAAAGTGAAAGTGAAGTCGCTCAGTCATGTCCGACTCTTAGCGACCCCATGGACTGCGGCCCACCAGGGTCCTCCGTCCATGGGTTTTTCCAGGCCAGAGTACTGGGGTGGGGTGCCATTGTCTTCCCCGGCAGATGGTGACTACAGCCACAAAATTAAAAGATACTTACTCCTTGGAAGAAAAGTTATGACCAACCTAGACAGAGTATTAAAAAGCAAAGACATTACTTTGCCAACAAAGGTCCGTCTAGTCAAAGCTATGGTTTTTCCAGTAGTCATGTATGCATGTGAGAGTGGACTATAAAGAAAGCTGAGCACCAAAGAATTGATGCTTTTGAAGTGTGGTGTTGGAGAAGACTGTTGAGAGTCCCTTGGACTGCAGGGAGATCCAACCAGTCCATCTTAAAGGAAATCAATCCTGAATATTCATTGGAAGGACTGATGCTGAAGCTGAAACTCCAATACTTTGGCCACCTGATGCCAAGAACTGACTCATTGGAAAAGACCCTGAGGCTGGGAAAGATTGAAGGAGGGAGCAGAAGGGGACAACAGAGGATAAGATGGTTGGATGGCATCACGAACTCAATGGACATGAGTGTGAGTAAACTCTGGGAATTGGTGATGGACAGGGAGGCCTGGTGTGCTGCCGTACATGGGGTTGCAAAGAGTTGGACACGACTGAGCAACTGAACTGAATAAGACTAAAACTGAGAATCCTCCCAGACTCTGCCCAGGGCAATTACTGGACACTCCACACAAAGGAGTTGAATTTCAAAAAGAATTGAGATTGTGGGGCTCCGTGGAGCCCCTGTGTTTGTAGAAGGACACATTCGAGAACTAGAAGAAGCTGGAGACTGTCTCAGAGATGGAGCAGCACAGCCACGCCCAGGCTGAGACCCCAGGCTTCGGAGAACCAAGACCCCTGTTCTCTTGCACTTTTTTCATGGGCATAACTGTTATCACAGGAAACTCTGACTGAAGGATATAGAAAGAATCTTATGGTTCATTCTGGAATCCTCTCCAAAGTTTCAACATCAGTTGAGTAGAAAGCAAAACCCCGTGGTCTCAAAATCCTGGTCTGGCTCCTTGCTCACAAGGCCTTTGGGGCACCCTAGAGCCCTCAGTCACCTTACCTGGCCCTCACCAATTCTAGTCCTGCCCTTGTTCAGGGTGGGATGGCCTCATAGTCTAGATAATGCCAGGGTGGCACCCTGCTCCTTCAGAGAGCTCCCTCAATGTGTGAAGAGCAGAACCTTCAGAAGGGGAAGGAATATTCCTTCACACAGAACTGAAAATTACAGCCTTGTAACAGTCACTTCGGAGAAGGCGATGGCACCCCACTCAAGTACTCTTTGCTGGCAAATCCCATGGATGGAGGAGCCTGGTAGGCTGCAGTCCATGGGGTTTCAAAGAGTTGGACACGACTGAGAGACTTCACTTTCACTTTTCACCTTCATGCATTGGAGAAGGAAATGGCAACCCACTCCAATATTCTTGCCTGGAGAATCCCAGGGACAGAGGAGCCTAGTGGGCTGCCGTGTATGGGGTCGCACAAAGTCGGACACAACTGAAGCGACTTAGCAGCAGTAGCAGCAGCAACAGTCACTTGCTACTAATAGTCACACCCCACAGAAACCTTTAGAGGATTTCAAGATTCCCCAGTTACTATTAAGCCTGCTTGTTTTATCCACTTAGACTAATCTAAAATCTAACATGCAGAACTGCAGAGACCAGGAGAATACATAGAAGCGTGGGCCTGAATTCAAGCTTCAGCTGCCTGCTGTGTCTTCTGTAAGTAGCCCACATTCCCACCACTGTCAACCCCAGTTGCCTGCATGAAACCACAAAGCTCTTTCTCAAAGTTTCCAAATGCTGCCACCTCTGCTCTGTAGCACTACATGGGTTCTGCATTAAGTGAGCGCACCATCTTCCCAGACACCAAAAACGCTTGACTGCCTGCCCAAATGCCCTCACTATGCTCTGTAGAGACCAGCCCAAGTGCGGAGCTCTTTCACCACCCAGAGTCCCCTGGACGCTGCTGAGAGTTTCCAGGATTTCTCGCTCCCCAGGACTGACTCCAGGCTTCATCACACACAAAGCCCCTTTCCTGCCACCTCTTGAGTTCCAGTGACAGCCGGCCTCTGTCAACACACCTCCTGGAGAGCAGTGCCACCAAGCCCACAGATGACACTGCATACAGTGTCCTGCTTCAATTTTCCATTGTAAACCCCAACCCCTTGTGGCCCTGGGGTGCTGAAGAGCCTGAGCAGAGACTGAAGAATGAGAGATGCAGCATTGGTTTTCATAAAAGGCTTCAGCTGGGCTAGAAAGGGAGCCCCAGATCTGGTCTTTGCCCATTTGTGTGTCTGTGTGTGTGGATCTGTGTGTCTGTGTAGGTGTCCATGAGTGTGTGTCTGTGTGTATGCGAGTGTGTATATATGTGTGCCAGCACGTGTGTGTCCGTGTGTATCTGAGTGTGCATGTGTGTGTGCCTGCACGTGTGTGTATACGTGTGTCTGTGCATGTGTTTCTGTGTGTATCTGAGTATATATATGTGTGTGCCTACACATGTGCCTACTCACATCCACTTGATGGACATGAGTCTGAGTCTGAGTGAACTCCAGGAGTTGGAGATGGACAGGGAGGCCTGGCGTGCTGCGATTCATGGGGTCGCAAAGAGTCGGACATGATTGAGCGACTGAACTGAACTGAACTGACACATGTGTGTGTGCATGTGTGTCTCTGTGTGTACATGTATGTGCCTGTGTATATCTGAGTGTGCATGTATGTATCTACATCTGTATGTGTGTTTGCTCATGTGCATGTGCGTGTGTGTGTGGCATGCACACGCAGTTTGCAGGTTGGAAGCAGGCCACACCAGTTCAGGAGCCCTGACAGATGTATGAGGAGACCTTGGTGGCCAACCGCAGCCAGAGTTCCTAATGTTCCGCTTTGCTCTCAGCCGCTCTTTGCTACTTAGAGTGGCTCATCTGGACGCGTGTTTTTAATCCACCATGACTGGGAAATTTTCCCACAGCAGTTTTAGAGGTTTTATTGCTCCAGGAATTGTGTTTTCTCCTCCTCCATCCCTTCCACTTATTTCATTGCTGTATTTCTTTCCCCAGTTCTCAAAAAGACAGGCCAGGACCAGGAGGGGCCATACTTTTTAAAGGGACAATTTCTGATCAATGATGGTAAGCCCCACCTGTAATCCCACAGGGCTACTCCCTGGGGCGAGGGGTGGGGGGGTCCACATGTCTGCCTGGTTGACACTGGACAAAAGAAAACATTGAACTGAACAGGTTGGTGTCAGCAAGTGGTTCTTGGAGTTGAGCCTAGTGGGCCCACTGTGGAATTCCTCTCTCAGGGGGAGGATTCCTCTCTCAGTTAGGAGGAGGAAGGCTGGGGATTTCGATTTCTAGCACATTCTCCAGAGATGCTGCCACTTCTCCTAGGACTGTATCTGGGAACCACCAGTCAAGGTCAGCCAGAGGCTCCTCCACTTGGGCCCCTTAGGGCTGAACCTCACAGTACCCCCACCAAGCAAAAGAATCAAATGAGGCTTTATTTTGTATTGGAGTATAACCAATAAACAACGTTGTGATAGTTTGAAGAGGACTGCAAAGAGACTCAACCATACACACGCACTTATCCATTCTTACCCAAACTCCCCTCCCATCCAGGCTGCCAGATATCATTGAGTTCCTTGTGCAGTACAGTAAGTTCTCATTGGTTATCCATTTTAAACAGGAGTGTGTACAGGTCGATCCCAAACTCCCTAACCATCCCTTGAATGAGGCTTTAGAAGGACTCTTTTCTTCACAGGTGCTCGGTAGACAGCATGGTGGGAAGAGCTGGGGCTAAAACACTCAAGGCAGAAGAAGAGTCAGGTAGGAGACTGGGGAAGAAATGGCCTAGAAGACACCACCTCTCCCAAAGCCTTCCCTACTCCAAGGGATGAGCACATCAATCAAGTGTCCTCCCTGAACTGCTGTGTGGCGAATCAAAGCAAGTGTTACCTACACGCCAAACACACAGGCCTGTGTTTGGACTAAGTATTGGAAATGTGCCCACAATTGAAGATCTGTCAGGAGTGCCTACGATCATTTAAACTGGGCCCTGGTTGCCCCACAGGTCATCTAAAGTTTCCAGGACTCAGTTTCTCCCCAAACAGTATAAAAACAGAAGTGAACAGACCAACTGTTTCAGAAATGAACAGATCAACTATTCCTCCAGCAAGAGCTTCCCTGGTAGCTCAGTGGTAAGGAATCTGCCTACCAATACAAGAGACTCGGGAGACAAGGGTTCAATCCCTTTGTCGGGAAGATCCCTTGGAGTGGGAAATGGCAACCCACTCCAGTATTCTTGCCTGGAAAAGCCCATGGACAGAGGAACCTGGTAGGCTGTAGTCCATGGGGTTGCAAAGAGCTGGACATGTCTAGGCGACTGAGCATTCCTCCTGAAAGAATGATTCTGAGGGACTCTCATTGGAGATTAACTCAGATGGCTGAGCACTTCAGGATCAGAATGGCAGGAGGAGATAGAGGGGCTGCAACTTCTCCCAGCCCGCCATGGAACCCTTCCATTCGCAGCCCTCTGAGGATCTGGAAGGAAACTCTGGGAGATGCATCTAAAAGCCAGCTATTTTGAATGTGCCAGCAAACCTCCATGCCATCCCCAAGCCATGACTGTGCCACCATCCTTGATACCCCATATTCATTCTTTTTTTTTTTTTTTAAGAAAGAGTGGTTCTTCCATGCTCAGAGTTAATTTCTGTCCTTCCCTCTTGATGCAGACCACTCAGCTCCCCATCTTACCGTGTCACACAGGGTCTCACCACCTGCTTGTCCCTTCTACTGCCTGTGCTTTCAGTCTTCCATGCTCTTACCTCCCACCCTCTCTGTCCCCTGCCCAACCCAGCCTTCAGGTCTCCCAACACCTCCCAAGCTCAGTCACTGCACACTAGCACAAAGCACATCTTCCCCTCACCTGCCGTGTACTCTGGGTGGTTCCAGAGTGATCTCCACTCTGAACCGTAGGACACACATACCATGGAAACCCCACTCCCCAACACACAGACACACAGCACTCCATATGTCCAGTCCCGCAACCTCTGCGCACCTGTATTTGTCCTGTCCAAGATCTTGATCTGAATCCATGGAAATTCCTGTTCCCTGGCATTCAGCACTGGCACCTCTGCTTCCTTCTCAAAATTCCTTTCCTGTTGACTTACATGAAGTCATCCTTCTTATCCTTCCATTCCAGTCCCCTGGGCATCTTTCTCTGCTTCCCCCATAAATGAAGACATTCTCCCAGGTGTCCAGTCCTTGTCCTCTACGTATTCCCTGGTTAGTATCTTTAACCCATCTTACTCTCATGATGTCTAGATGTGAATCTTCAATCCAGACCGTCTCCCCTACCCCCAGGGGAGGTTATCCACTCCCCTCCCTCCACTAAATACCACCAGCATTGCAAACACCTGTCCAACAATCAACTCATCAACTCTCTGAAAATGTAATTATTTCCAGAATTTTCAATATTAATGAATTATTATCATCCCTCCCACCAACAAACCAAGTTAGGATAGCGATCAGTTTCTTTCTTTCCTTTTTTCTTGGGGGACTGGCCTCTTCCTTGGAGTCTTTCTGTAATAATCCTATAAAGTGTTTCTCATTTAATAATATTATACATCGTGAAAATAAATTGTATTCCAAAAATTTGCTAAGAACCCTGTATTTTATAACTTGAAATTCATTGTAGCATAGTAACTGGGTAATACAAGATGATTGGAGTCTGGATTTTTTTTTTCTTTGAACACTAGAATTCTTATTTAGTGCAAATTTTTTTTTTACACATTGTATATGTGCTCAGTCATTTCAGTGGTGTTCAACTCTTTGCAGCCAAAGGGACTGTAGCCCACCAGGCTCCTCTATCCATGGGATTCTCCAGGCGAGAATGCTAGAGTGGGTTGTCTTGCCCTCCACCAGGGTCACATCTCCTTTATCTCCTGCATTGCAGGCAGACTCTTTACTGGTAAGCCATTGGGGAAGCCTCAGTGCATTGTATACACAGAGTGTAATTAAACCATGCCTTATGGCTATTTATAATATAATGTTTGGGGAGATGTGAATTCTCAGTTACAAAGATTTTCAGAACATTTATTGCTTTTCCCATCAGAGGCAAGAGTTACTCAGCACTTTATCTAGGGAAGGTATCCCTGGGTATATTACATGTAGAAATAACTCGTTAGCATTCTATACCCTCCTCGTGAGGGATGGCATCTGTCTCATAACATGTTGTATTTAGATTCATTTGGTTGCAAGGAACAGAATATACAACTCAAAGTGTCACAAGCAATGAGGAAGAATCCAGCAATTGTCCATTGGCTCAATAACAGTGTAACTAAACTTTTATAAAATATATATTTTCTTTTCATTGGTTTTCTCTATTATCTTTCTGCTTTCAATTTAATTGATCTTTCCACTTATATTCATTGCTTCATTTCTACCCCTTATTTGCATTTCACTTGCTCATCTTTTTCTACTTTCTTCAGATTAAAACAAAAGTCATCTGTTTGATACTCATATTAGTTTCCTAAGGTTCTGTAACAACTACATACTTAGTATCTAAAGCAGTACAAATCTGCAGTCTCACACTTCTAGAGGCCAGAAGGCTGGAATGTGTCTCCCTGGGCTAAAATCAAGGTGTTGGCAGGCTCACCCTCCTGCTGGATGTTCTAGGGGATGATCTGCCTTTCCCAAATACCAGAGGGCACTCACATCCTTTGACTCATGATGCTCTTCTCCATCTTCAAAGCCAGTGATGTCAGGTCATCTCTCTCACGCTCTCATTTCCCTGGTTCTCTCTACTTTGTCTTCTTCGACTTATAAGGACTGGATTGCATTGGGCCACCTGGATAATCCAGGATGGTATCTCTATTTTAAACTCAACTAATTATCAAAAAAATGGGCAGAGGACCTGAATAGACATTCTTCCAAAGAAGTAGTACAGATGACTAATAAGCATATGAAAAGATGCTCAACATCAGTAAACACCAGGGAAAAGCAAATGGAAATAACAAAAGATATCACCTCACACCTGCCAGAATGGCTATCATCAAAAAGACAACAAATAACAAGTGTGGGTGAAGATGTAGAGAAAAGAGAATTCTTGTGCATTGTTGGTGGGGGTTTAAATTCATAGAGCCACTGTGGAAAACAGCATGGAGATTCCTCAAAAAATTAAAAATATAACTATTATGTGATCCAGAAATTTCAATTCTGGGTATTTATCCAAAGAAAATGGAAACACAAGTTTGCAAAGGTGTATGCATCCATCTTTATTGTACCACTATTTACAAGAGCCAAGATATGGGAGCAACCTAACTGCCAAAGATGAATGGATAAAGAAGATGTGGTGTGTGTATGTCTGTGTGTGTGTATGTACGATCAGTCACTCAATTGTGTCCAACTCTGCAATCCCATAGACTGCAGCCCACCAGGCTCCTCTGACCATAGAATTTTCCAGGCAAGAAAACTGGTGTCGGTTGCCATTTTCTACTCCAGGGCATCTTCCAGACCCAAGAATTGAACCCACATCTCCCAGGGCTCCTGCATTCAGGCGGATTCTTTACCACTGCGCCACTTGGGAAGCCCTTCAACTTCTAGTACCAGTTCTAAAAATTTGCATACATATGCTCACTATATTACTGAAATGACAGGAAATCCTTGTATTGCCAACAGATGCTGGGAACTTTGCACTGCATTTAGAAGAGGCAGAGTCCCATTTGCAAGAAGGTCATCTAGTCTTCTCAACCCGGATGGAACAGCTTCCTCCCTGCCTTCATGGTTCAGAGCACAGGGGCCGCAGGGAGGGCTTTCTGAGTCATGCACAGCACATGGTGGACCCTCAATACATGGCTCACCTGCCACGAAGGAAACATCACACATGCAGCCCAAACACCCAATGTGGAGAGGCAGGGCAGCAGGGAATGAGAACAAGGCCAGCTGGAAAGAGGAGACAGAGCAGACCTGCAGGATCATCTGTTCAGCTCCCTAAGGCATGACAGGAAAACCATGACAGGAAGGCTGGCCTGGTCCTTAGGGACAGGGAGAGAACCACCTCAGTGGCCTGAAGATGCCAAACCTTTGGCTGAAAACGTTTGAATATGGGGCTCAAGCATCCTGAGGATGTTCGAGGCTGGACAAGGTCCTTCTTATTCTTGACACATGCCAGAGTGTGTGTGTGTGTGTATATATATGTATACATATATATATGTATATGTATTTTCACACACAATGATGTGTTAGTCATAAAAACTGAAATCTTGCTGTTTGACAACATGGATGGACCTAGAGGTTATTATACTAAGTAAAAGAAGTCAGAAGTGAAATTTTGTATATTTCACTGATATGGGGAATCTAAAAACAAAGATATTAAGAAGACATTAGGAAGAGGTGGCAAGAATACCCAGAAGAACTGTTTAAAAAAGATCTTCATCACCCACATAATCACGATGGTGTGATCACTCATCTAGAGCCAGACATACTGGAACGTGTAGTCATGAACAAAGCTACTGTAGGTGACGGAATTCCAGTTGAGTTATTTCAAATCCTGAAAGATGATGCTGTGAAAGTGCTGCACTCAATATGCCAGCAAATTTGGAAAACTCAGCAGTGGCCACAGGACTGGAAAAGGTCAGTTTTCATTCCAATCCCAAAGAAAGGCAATGCCAAAGAATGCTCAAACTACCACACAATTGCACTCATCTCACACACTAGTAAAGTAATGCTCAAAATTCTCCAAGCCAGGCTTCAGCAATATGTGAACTGTGAACTTCCAGATGTTCAAGCTGGTCTTAGAAAAGGCAGAGGAACCAGAGATCACATTGCCAACATCTGCTGGATCATGGAAAAAACAAGAGAGTTCCAGAAAAGCATCTATTTCTGCTTTATTGACGATGCCAAAGACTTTGACTGTGTGGATCACAATAAACTGGAAAATTCTGAAAGAGATGGGAATACAAGACCACCTGACCTGCCTCTTGAGAAACCTGTATGCAGGTCAGGAAGCAACAGTTAGAACTGGTCATGGAACAACAGACTGGTTCCAAACAGGAAAAGGAGTACATCAAGGCTGTATATTGTCACCCTGCTTATTTAACTTCTATGCAGAGCACATCATGAGACATGCTGGGCTAGATGAAGCAAGAGGTGGAATCAAGATTGATGGGATAAATATCAATAACCTCAGATATGCAGACGACACCACCCTTATGGCAGAAAGTGATGAAGAACTCAAGAGCCTCTTGATGAAACTGAAAGAGGAGAGTAAAAAGTTGGCTTAAAGCTCAACAATCAAAAAACTAAGATCATGGCATCCGGTCACATCACTTCATGGCAAATAGATGTGGAAACAGTGGAAACAGTGGCTGACTTTATTTTAGGGGGCTCCAAAATCACTGCAGATGGTGACTGCAGCCATGAAATTAAAAGACACTTACTCCTTGGAAGGAAAGTTATGACCAACCTAGACACCATATTAAAAAGCAGAGACATTACTTTGCCAACAAAGATCCATCTAGTCAAGGCTGTGATTTTTCCAGTAGTCATGTATGGATGTGACAGTTGGACTATAAAGAAAGCTGAGCACCGAAGAATTGATGCTTTTGAACTGTGATGTTGGAGAAGACTTTTGAGAGTGAGTGTGCTTGGACTGCAAGGAGATCCAATCCATCCATCCTAAAGGAGATCAGTCCTGGGTGTTCATTGGAAGGACTGATGTTGAAGCTGAAATTCCAATACTTTGGCTGCCTGACGCGAAGAGCTGACTTATTGGAAAAGACCCTGATGCTGGGAAAGGTTGAGAGCTGGAGGAGGGGCGGACGACAGATGATGAGATGGTTGGATAGTATCACCGACTCAATGGACATGAGTTTGGGTGAACTCTGGAAGTTGGTGATGGACAGGGAGGCCTGGCATGCTGTGGTTCATGAGGTCGCAAAGAGTCGGACATGACTGAGTGACTGAACTGAATTGAGCTGAAAAAAACAGAACAAATAAACAAACAAAGCAAAACACATCAGAGAATAAGTAGGTTGTTTCTAGGGAGTTCGGTGGGGGCGAGGTGGCGGGGAACAAGAGATATAGGTGAGGGAAATTAGAGGAATAATTTTCCAGTTATAAAATAAATGAGTCATGGGTGTGAAATGTACAATATGGTGAACAAAGTCAAAAATTATGTAATTTTTTTGTATGATGACAGATTATAACTAAAGGTATCATGGGGATCATTTTGAAATGTATAGGAATATTGACTCTTGTGTGCCAGGAATTAACATAGCTTTGTAGTCAATTATACTTCAAAAACAAACCAATAAAACTCATAGAAAAAGGTCAAATTTGTGGTTCCAGAATAGGGTGGGGAGAGGAGGAATTGGATGAAGACAGTCCAAAAGTTCAAACTTCAGTTAGAAGATAAATAAGTACTAGGGAAATAATGTACAAAATTATAAAAATAATTAACACTGCTATATATTATATATGAAAGTCACTAAGAGAAGGAATCCTAAGGATTCTCATGACAAGAAAAATTTTTTTTTCTTTAATTTTGTATCTGCATGAGATGATGAATGTCCACTAAACAATAAGTTTCATGGTCATCATTTCATGAAGTATGTAAGTCAAATAATTATGTTATACACCTTAAATGCACACAATTCTATACATCAATTTTGAAAGTAGAAAAAAATAAAACTAGTTTATCAACCATAAATAAATAAATGTCAGCCAATTAGTGATCTTAAGTCCATCTGCTATATTAATTCTCCTTTTCCATGTAATGTAACATACTTACAGTTTCCATGGAGACCTTTATTCTGCCTATCCCACTTCTCTGCTATAGGCATTTGGGGCTATAAACTTCCTCTATGCACTACTTCAGCTGCTCCACAAATTTTTACATATTTTCATTTCATTCAATTCAAGGTAATTTCTAATTTCCCTTGAAACTTCTTCTTTGACTCAAGAGCTATTTGGAAGTATGTTATTTAATTTCCAAGTGTTTGGGGATTTTTCTTGACAATCTTTCTGTTATTGATTTCTAGTTTAACTCAATTATAGTCTAAGTACGTACTTTATAAGATTTCTATTTATTTAGTTTTGTTTCACAACACAGGATCTTGTCTCTCTTGAAGACTGTTGCATGTGACTTCGAAAAGAATACCTATTCAACTGCTGTTGAGTGAAGTGTTTGATAAAAATTAATTAGTTCAAATTGATTGTGCCATTGTTCATTTCTTTTATACACTTGCTGATTTTCTGTTAACAAGTTCTATCAATCACCAAGAGGAGTGTTGAAGTGCCCCAATGTTAATTGGAGTTTGTTCATTTCTCCCTTCAGTTTTATCAGTATTGCTTCATGCAAAGCTCTTTGTTAGGTGCCTACATCTTCCGAATTGTCACGGCTTTTTAACAAATTGATTTTTCTATCATTACATAATGTCCTCCTTATCCCTCTTAATTACCTTACTCTGACTTCTACTTTGTCTGATAAGAATACAGCCATTTCAGCTCTTTTATATTAGTGCTTGCACATTTTATATTTTTTCATACTGCTAATTTAGCTGTATGTTTATGTTTAAAGAGGACTTCAGATCAGATTAGATCAGTCGCTCAGTCGTGTCCGACTCTTTGCGACCCCATCAACTGCAGCACGCCAGGCCTCCCTGTCCATCACCAGCTCTCGGAGGTCACTCAGACTCACATCCATCCAGTCAATGATGCCATCCAGCCATCTCATCCTCTGTCGTCCCCTTCTCCTCCTGCCCCCAATCCCTCCCAGCATCAGAGTCTTCTCCAATGAGTCAACTCTTCGCATGAGGTGGCCAAAATACTGGAGTTTCAGCTTTAGCATCATTCCTTCCAAAGAAATCCCAGGGCTGATCTCCTTCAGAATGGACTGGTTGTATCTCCTTGCAGTCCAAGGGACTCTCAAGAGTCTTCTTCAACACCACAGTTCAAAAGCATCAATTCTTCGACACTCAGCCTTCTTCACAGTCCAGCTCTCACATCCATACATGACCACAGGAAAGACCATAGCCTTGACTAGACGAACCTTTGTTGGCAAAGTGATGTCTCTGCTTTTGAATATGCTATCTAGGTTGGTCATAACTTTCCTTCCAAGGAGTAAGCGTCTTTTAATTTCATGGCTGCAGTCACCATCTGCAGTGATTTGGGAGCCCAGAAAAATAAAGTCTGACACTGTTTCCACTGTTTCTCCACCTATTTCCCATGTAGTGATGGGACCAGATGCCATGATCTTCGTTTTCTGAATGTTGAGCTTTAAGCCAACCTTTTCACTCTCCTCTTTCACTTTCATCAAGAGGCTTTTTAGTTCCTCTTCACTTTCTGCCATAAGGGTGGTGTCATCTGCATATCGGAGGTTATTGATATTTCTCCCCGCAATCTTGATTCCAGCTTGTGTTTCTTCCAGTCCAGCATTTCTCATGATGTACTCTGCATATAAGTTAAATAAACAAGGTGACAATATACAGCCTTGACGTACTCCTTTTCCTATTTGGAACCAGTCTGTTGTTCCATGACCAGTTCTAACTGTTGCTTCCTGACCTGCATACAGATTTCTCAAGAGGCAGATCAGGTGGTCTGGTATTTCAGACCACTTCACTTTCATCAAGAGGCCTTTTAGTTCCTCTTCACTTTCTGCCATAAGGGTGGTGTCATCTGTCATATATTGTACCTAAAGATTTTGCCTTTAGCCATCATACCTATTTTAAGAAACTTAGGAGGAGAAAGATCATGTATTGTATTGCCTCATATATTTATGTTTGTTACTGCTCTTCTCTTATTTCTGAAATTTCAAGTTTCCCTCAATATCACTTCCCTTTTAACTGAAAAATTGCCTGTAACATTTATTTTAGAGCAGTGGTTCTCAACTGGGTGCTATTTCCCTCCGAAGGGCAATATCTGAAGACATATTCTCTTGCTGTAACTAGAAGAAGGTGGTGTCTACCGACCTCCAGTATGTAGGCCCAGGGATGTTGTTAAACATCCTGTAATACACAGAACATCAACAAAGAATTTTCAAACCTGAAAATTCAAACATGTCACAGTTGTTTCAGAGCAATTCTGCTGGTGATAAATTCTCTTAGTTTGTCTTCATCTGAGCATGTATTTATTCTTCCTTTATTTCTGAAAAGTACTTTTGCTAGATACGACAACTGAACTGTCAGCACTTTCTTTTCAGTACTTTAAAAATGTTATTCCACTGTCTTTGGATCTCATAAAAACATTCTATCTTTCTAAGCTTTTCCTTCATATATAATGTGTTACTTTTCTCTGTCTTCTCTCAAAATTTTTGTCCAGTTTCTCAAGTTTGATTTTAATGTGCTTAAGATTGAGTTCCTTCAACTTATCCTATCTAGAGTTCATTAATGTCTAGAATCTGTAAGGTGATGTCTTTCACCAAAATTTGGAAGTTTTTGTGCATTATTTCATCAAATTATTTTTGCACAGGAGTCTTTTTCCCTTAAGATTCTGCTGACATAAATGGTGCATTTTTGATCTTGTTCAACAGAGGCTCTGATAATTTCTTTTTAACATTTTCTCTTGTATAAAATATGTAATTTCCATTGACCTATCTTCAAGTCAATTTCTCTGTCATGTCCATCCTCCTACTGAGCCCAACTAGTGAATTCTTTTAATTTCAGTTATTGTATTTTTCAGGTCTAAAATTTACATTTTGTTCTTTAGTAACTTCTATTTCTTTCCTGAGATTTCCTCTTTTTCCATTTGTTTATTCCAAGAGTATTTGCTCTGACTTCTTGGAACCTGTTATAATGGAGTTGATCGGCCTTCATCATCCTTTCCATTGAGAATTTGTCATATTTTCCTGGTTTTACACATACTGAATAATTTGGGATGGTATACTGGGCATTTTAATATTGTTACAAGGCTATGGGTCATGTTTAAATCCTCTGGGGATATTTGGGTTTTGCTTTTTGCTTTCCCAGGCAATGGACACAGGTGTTTCAGAATGTATATTCTAACATGCCTTCTATGAGCTATAGTTCTAATGTCAGTTCAGTTTTTGAAGACTTTGCAATGCTATTCAGGTCTATTTTGCTTCTCCATCTCTCATCAGTGAGTTTGAATCCTGGCAAGGGGTGGGGGGCAGTTGTCTACTCCATAGTTTTCAAACATTTTGGGATGCTGTTTTGGGTCAATTCCACACATGGCTCAGGTTGGGAGTGAGGCTAAAGGTTCCTGTGTAAGTTGAGGCATCACTTTCTTGAGTTCCTTTATCTCATTTTCACCCACAGTCTCTAGCTCCCAGGCATCTGCCCTCCTGACCCTCTGGCTAAAAGTCAGAGTTTTTGTTTCCCTGTCTGACAACAGGGAAATATTTATTTACCTCAAGAGTTTATCTATAGGAGGATAGAAGATGTTGCCCACACTTTTCAGAGAATCTCTCTGAAGAGAGAAATGTTCCTTCCCTCAGAGTGTTCCCAGATCCCACTCCACCACTTCCATGGGGCTGCAGCCACAGTGGGGGGACCCAGTGTGGAAATGGGTTTCTCCCTTTCTCTCTCTCTCTCTACTCCTTTCCATTCCTCAGATCAGAATGACAGTCTTTCCTTGGAGTTCTCAGCCTGTCCTTGTCTGAAGCATCATTTCAGGGTCCATGTTGCCTTGAGGTCCAAACTGGGAGCTATGGGAGGAAAAAAGAACAGAGAGAGGGAGAAAAGGAATTCACCACCAGATCGATCATACTTGGACCTGTTTGTCCCTTCCCCATCATGCCTGCTACCCTTAGCATTTTGGACTCTTCAGGTAGCCGCTTTGTGCACCCTGTTCACATTCTAATTTCATCCAGTGGGAGAGAAGGAATAGAGTGTACTTTCTCCATCTTACCTGGAACCAGAACTGTCCTATAGCTAACTTTCGACTGAAAGTTTTAAAAGTACTAATTTGGGGGAAGACCTTAGAGAAAATATATGCTTCATGCAATGATCAAAAAGGAAAAGCAAATTCTCTCGGTGTCGTTTCTACATCACAGAATCACATGGAGTGTTAGAGCTGAAAGGAACTCACCCAAATTGTCCCTCATCAATTCTTTTTCTCTTTGCCTTCTCAGCTAGGAGGTGTTCGGCCTGTGTGTTTCTGTGAGTGTGTGTGTGTGTGTGAGTGTGTAATCTGTATCTCATAGGTCCATCTCAGCAACACCCTTAAAACCCACCTGGTCACAAATGTGTTCTATTCTGCTGCAGGAAAGCCTATCAGTGGCCTTACTTCTCCCCACTCCACTGCTGTCATCGGCTTCTTAGCTAGTCTTCTTTCCAACTTCCCCTCCCTTTGTGTGGCCCACATTGTCATCAATGTTCTACCTGCAACAGAAATATGGTCATGTATTAAAAGCCTTCAGAAAATAATTCTTGTGAGATTGTGCTCAGTCATGTCCGACTGTTTGTGACTCCATGGACTGCAGCCTGCCAGGCTCCTCTGTCCCTGGAACTTTCCAGGCAAGAACACTAGCTGCTGCTGCTGCTGCTGCTAAGTCACTTTAGTCGTAGTCGTGTCCGACTCTGTGCAACCCCATAGACAGCAGCCCAAAGACTCCGCCATCCCTGGGACTCTTCAAGCAAGAATACTGGAGTGGGTTGCCACACCAGAGAGGGTTGCTATTTCCTACTCTAGGGGATCTTCCCAATCCATGAATCAAACCTGTGTCTCTTGCAACTCCTGCATTGGCAGGCAGATTCATCACCACTGTGCCGCCTCAGATCAGATCAGTGGCTCAGTCGTGTCCAACTCTTTGTGACCCCGTGAATCGCAGCACGCCAGGCCTCCCTGTCCATCACCAACTCCCGGAGTTCACTGAGACTCACATCCATCAAGTCAGTGAGCCCATCCAGCCATCTCATCCTCTGTCGTCCCCTTTTCCTCCTGCCCCCAATCCATCCCAGCATCAGAGTCTTTTCCAATGAGTCAACTCTTCACATGAGGTAGACAAAGTACTGGAGTTTCAGCTTTAGCATCATTCCTTCCAAAGAAATCCCAGGGCTGATCTTCAGAATGGACTGGTTGGATCTCCTTGCAGTCCAAGGGACTCTCAAGAGTCTTCTCCAGCACCACAGTTCAAAAGCATCAATTCTTCAGTGCTCAGTTTTCTTCACAGTCCAACTCTCACATCCATACATGACCACTGGAAAAACCATAGCCTTGACTAGACGGACCTTTGTTGGCAAACTAATGTCTCTGCTTTTCAATATGCTGTCTAAGTTGGTCATAACTTTTCTTCCAAGGAGTAAGTGTCTTAAAGTTAATCAAAATGCCAGTAAGCAATCTTCAAAAGTCACTTTGATTAAATGCTTGGATAAATTAGTCTCATTGTCTTGTTCACTTAAAAATACAGTAGCCACTCTTCTATTACTTAAGTATATGTTTTATTTCTAGTACAAATAATTTTTCAAGGAAAACAGGAAAATTCTTCAATCGTTACTCCAACACTTACTGCAGATAAACTGTGATGATACTGTCGATAACAGAATAGGCTGTGCAAAGAACATCATTCACAATGTGACTATGGTTTTGACAAGCAGAGTCCACATTCTTTGGACATCGCCAAGATAATAATACTCCTTTGTTCACTGCAATGACTTGGTCTCCACACACCTCTTCTCCACTGAGACTCCCTTGAAATTTTTCATGACCTCGTTGTGACGTTCTTGGTATGAACACTATGCTCAACACAAAAGGTTGGCGGCACAAATGTTAGTGAGTGTGATTTGAGTCAAGTTCATCCAAGTTAGTTCTCCAGATCACCCAGAACACACTTGTAGGATATTTAATGTTTAAATATCATCAATATTAAAAGCCAGAAAGTGCTCACAGATTTCTGAGAATAGGTCCACAGGCCTCCAGTATTTGGTAAAGCTCAGTTTGAGAAACACAGATTTAAGTGTGGCACACCACGTTGTTGTTCCATCGCTTCGTCGTGTCCAACTCTTTGCGACTCCATGGACTGCAGCACGCCAGGCTTCCCTGGCCTTCACCATCTCCCAGCATGTACACATGACACATCACAATTCAGGATGAATTATCCATTACTGTTCTCATCTCCTCCATCTTCCTGAGTGCTCTGCATCTCCTAACACATGGCCTTTTTCAATGGCCACCAAACACCAGTTCCTTTGTGGCTGCTCTTCATTTAAATATTCAGCACCTCCTTTGCCCAAACACATCCATGGGCCAACTGAAAATGCCCCAAGCTCAGTGACACTTTTCAGTCTCTCTCCACCGAACTGATTATGCCATCCTAATATCCAAATTGCCATCTGAGCATCCAGCACACTGTACTCTGCCAATCTTGTCACCAGTCTTGCCTCTCTCTAGAATGCACCCGTTTCAAAGAAGAGGCTGGATCTGGCTCAGGTTTTGTTCTCACTGTGCTTGGGACAGTCCCTAGACGTGGTAGAAAATATAAAAGTAAGATAAATGAAAAATGAATGCGTACATGAAAGGGCTAGAATGGGAGTACACAAATGGAAGATTGAGATCCAGATTAAATTTCTCAGTTGTTAGGACATTAAATAAGTTCCTCAGCATATGTGAACATCAGCTGCAGAAATGAGAATGGAAATACCAGGCTTACCTCTGTCACAGTGTAATTGCGAGATGCAAAATCAACCTGAAATACTGCACATGAAAGCATTTTTAAAATTAACTTCACTTTTTTAAACTTTTTATTTTGTATTGGGATATAGCCAATTAACAGTGTTATGATAGTCTCAGGTGAACAGCAAAGGGACTCAGTCATACATACACAGGTATCCGTTCTCCCCCAAATGCCCTCCAATCCAGGCTGCCACATAGCATTGAACAGAGTTCCATGTGGGATACAGTCGGTCCTCATTGGCTATTCATCTTAAATATAGTAGTATGTACATGACCATCACAAACTCCCTAACTGCCCCTTCTCCCAGCAGCCATAAATTTGTAAAACTAACTTTAAAATGCTGAAAAAAAGAGAGAGAAAAAAAAGCAATTTTTAACTCTTTTTTCAGATTGAATCAGATAATTTTCTAGCCAAAAGCCCAAATCCACCTGTAGCATTCTACCAGTGTACCTCTATTAAGTTGTGTTCTATGTATGACACATATAATTTTAAATTTCAGTTTGTGTAATTTTGGGTAACATACAAGAATACTCGTAGCTAGATGGTGCTGAGTACAAAAAGCATTCTGCCCACAATTAGCAGAGGGAAGCCTGTAGTATCAGTTGAGAGATCAATTCATGAAAGAGGTTGTTGGACTCAGATGTGACTTTCAAATCTAGCACTGCCAAGTTTTATCTGTACAGCTTGGGACACAATTCATTTCTCTGAGTCTCAGCTTTCCCATCTGTGTCAACCTCACTGAGCTGTTGGGACTGTTATACAAGACAACGTACATTGTCTGTTTCACTTAGATGATGTGTAAAATATGGGATAACCTCATCTAATTAACAGGGACTCATCTTCTAGAACAAGTACTTTGAAAAGTCAATGAGAGGGAGAAAAAGCCCCCAAGGGACAGAGCTTCTACAAGTGTGCTGTCAGGTGAAAAAGTGTACAACCTAAAAGTTGAGAATTGTATTTTATTTGACAGACGAAATTGAGGACTTGAGCCTGGGAGGTAACCTCTCAGATTGCTCTGAGAGACTGTTCCAAAGAGATAAGGGAAGAGACAGGATACACAGGAGTTTTTGTAGCAAAGACTACATAGTTGAAACACCAAAAGATGATTGTTAATAAAGGAAGACCAGATATCTCAAGTTAAGGAACTTAGCACTTTTCTATGCAAGGGAAGATGCAAAAGTCTGGTTTCATTAATACCATCCCTTTGATATGCACCTCATCTGTCTGTGGCCTCTCCTGTGCCTTTTCACCCTGATTCTCCCTCAGGGTGCACCATAGGGGATGGATGTCGGGGCGGGGTGGGGGAGGAGGGTACTGGGGCTCTGCTTGATGGCGAGCATCCTGTTTCCATTCTGAGTTTCCTCAAACAAATTACTGGAACTGTCCCTTCTCCCTTAGAGGCCCACCTGTCCCAGGAAGGTGTCAGGGGCTCCAGCATCTGCCCTCCAGTCCCCAGCTGGCCGTCTGAAAACAGCTTTGAGGATCAAAGAACCTCTGCAATGATACAAGACTTAGAGATCAAGGAGACTCACCTGTTCTTTCAAAGGATCTGAAAGAATGCCCTGTTCAGGGAGGCTCGGAGCCTGTCTGTGAGTTTAACCCAAGGGAGTTTCAATTACAAGATGAATGATACAAACTGATGGTTTACGCACATGGCCAAGGAAATGGAAGGAAGAGAGAAGGGCCTCCCGATGACCACAGCTCTTCACTGTGTGTCTGGGAGGCAGCCAAGAGGAGTTCCAGGCAGGCAGGGCATGGTGCCAAGGTCATTGTGAGGTGTGACCACAACCTGGTGAAACTGTAGAAAGATTAGAGGAAGGTTGCAGAGTAAGACATGGAGGAGGGTGAAGGGGAGAGAGCAAAGGCAGAAAAGAGAGCAAGATCCTTTAGGGATAGAGAACAATGCTTTATAAGTCACTATGAATTACATGCCTTAAAATAAATAAATAAACTGCATGTCTTAAAGGCCTCCATCCTGTCGTCTCTCAGAAAGCAAGCCCAGCTCTGGCAAAACTGCTGACAACTTTCAGGGAAATAAACCCATCTCTTTGCATGGCATGAATATATCCTTTAAAATGGGGCAGGGGGCATCTCATACCTCCTTACTCCTGAGGGGCACCAGGCTCAGTTGCTTTGCAAAGCCTTATTGCTGTCTGCTATTGTCACAGATTTTGTGATTTCCTCTTCTCAGACCACCATGCTCAGATGGCAGTGGAAACAGTGAGTTAACACAGCAAACTGTCCTTCTGTGAGTCAGACGAGGGATATTTATTTTGTTTTGACCCACATGTATTTGCAGTCACACCATGCCAGTTATGGCTTGGCTCTGTTACGCCTAGGATGGTTCCAAGCTCAGCCGAGCTTGTTTAAAGATAGCCCCGGCAGTCTCTCCCACAGGCCTAGGATGAGGTGACTGCACAGGCATCAGTGCCCCAGACTTGTGCTTCAGTTCCCTGAAAGTTAAGGCTGTTGTCCTTGCCTCACATCCCGTGGGGGCTGCTGCAGTGCCAGGCCACAGAGCTATTCTCCCAGCAGGAGGATGGAGGGAAGGGAGAAGCTCAGGCATGCACCTTTCATAGAGTGATCCTTCTCACAGGTCTCCAAGTGGGACACCTCAGAAATGTGCCTTAGTGCAATGTGGAATAACTCCAGGCTCTGTCCCTGGGAAAGAAGAAAAGCACAGATGCAGGATGGACCCTTCCGCCTCTTGCCCTCCTTCTAGAGATTTTAGGTGATTTCCAGTGAGCTACAATTTCCACTTTGGCTGTAGAAATTTGAACACATTCACTGGATAAAAAACTCAAGTAAATCACTGAGCCTATTGACATGAAGAACTTCATCTTTTCTAAATTCAATCAGATCTGGCTGGGTTGTTTGGTGCTAGTACTGTCCAGGAAAATAGGGAGAAAAGCCACACTCCATTTCCCTCTGAAGAGAGTCTGAGTTGGCCTGTCTCCCAGTACTCCCTTAAATAAGCCATGTTTGGGGTCCTTTCCCTGGTTCCTGCAGTTTCCTTTTCTTTTTTAAAAATTTAAATGTACACTATTTTCCCCCCAGGTATTCACAATACTCATCCTTTGGGCCAGTCTTCAAGTGGAAAGTAAAGCACCTTGTAACAGCCAAAGCATTACAGATCAGTGACCTTGATTCTTTTCACTATAACTAGAATGTTTTCCAAGGCTAAAATGTTGTTCATAGTTACACTGTATCCAGGATGGGTATACCCAGTGTAATGAACCGATGGATACAAATATTCTTATCTCTTTTAGTTGAATGTGTGTTGTTCAATAAGACAGTTAACATACATTTTGTAAAATCAATTGTGAGTTATCTATTTAAATTATAGGTAATTCTCACTTTATTACATTTTAGAAAATATTTAGGATTTCCTCTACATAGTTTGCATTTCCATGGTGGCTCAGATGGTAAAGAATCTGCCTGTAATGCAGGGGACCCAAGTTTGATCCCAGGGTCAGGAAGATCTGCTGGAGAAGGAAATGACCATCCACTCCAGTATTCTTGCCTGGAGAATCCCATGGACAGAGGAACCTGACAAGCTACAGTCCATGGGGTCATAGAGTTACACACAACTGAGCAACAGCTATATATGTATATAGTTTACAAAACAAAAACTTTCTGTTTAAATAATTTTAAACAAAATTATTTACTAGTCACTGAAATAATTCATTTTTAGCAGCAAATATCTTATTGCTTCATTATTTTAAGCTTCCATTTCTGTTCAGCCTCAAAGCAAAAGAAGCTGTTGTGTGCTCCTCAAGCAAGGAAGAGTCAGGTGCAGGGCAGAGTCACCTCCACCTTCTTATTGTGGGGAAGACACTGTTCATTCTCTTAAAAGGGCAGACTCAAGCAACAGAAATGCAGAAACATAGACATCTACTAGAGTCTAAAAAAGTAATGCTATCATAGATTCATCTACCTGATGCCATGGGGCTTTGGCAATCTACAGACAAATTCATTTCTTTTAGGCCAAATAAACTTACTCTTGGATTTTCCAAAAGCAGTGACACTTAAGTGACCCATTCTTAACATGATCAGTTTCTTGCTTCCCTCTCCCAATTCAGCAGATGTGTTTGCCACTTTCCCACCATACACTGAAAACATGGACCAGAAACATCCCAAGGGAGTGTGCAGGACTGGTTTCCAGGATTCTTTCATGGTGAGGCAAAGTGGTTTTAGCCTATTGAATGTTGAATATTTGAAAATAAAAGAGCACATGTGTACCTACTCCAGACTGGAGCCCTCACTGAGCTTCTGACTCCTTATGGCCAAGCTGTAGGAGGAAGGCTCAGAATATCCAGGAAAAGTTATGCATAAAAGGTGAAAAAGAGGATGGAAGAGAATAGTTGCTGTGCTGCTTAAATGCTAGCATTCTTCCTGTGGGATATTTTTCACAAACACCAAGATGAAGAATGACTAATCTCTAACAATTTGGTTGGGAAAGTTATCCTGGTCAATTCTCTTCACATATCTTAGACTAAGAGAAGCTTTCTGGCCAAACCACCCTGTGCACCTCTGATCCAATAGACAATGTGCACACATGTGGCCAGGCTGATCCCTTCACAGGCTGGTGCTGATCTGATTTCATATCCTTTGGATGTGTCTCTATGTTAGATATTTAGACATTTGATAAATCACCGGGAGAAGTATTTTGAGTCATCACCATCCCCAAGTACAGGGTATTCATTAGTCAGCAACATGATCTCACCCACACTTTTGTAATGAATAGCTCTTATCTTTCCCAAGAAAAACAATGGTGGTTCCAATAGGTATGTGTTTAGACCCACAGTGTAGAAATCAGCCAGTTTACAATGCAAAGCCCATTCTGAACAATGAAGTATGAGCACTAATCCAAGAGAAGAGTCTCATCTAAGATTTAAGAACACTGATTTCATTTCTAAAAAATTTATCCAATTTTCAGTTCAAAAACAATTGAGTTCATGAAGCATTTATATGTTGCTTTTTTTTAATTCAGTAGAAGTTTAATTCACTGTTTTTAACTTGGTTTTCCCACTAAAGACAATTTTAGGTATATCTAATTCATTTTTTTCTCAAAAGAGAATGAAAGTAAACACCCAGTTTTAAGTCCTGATTCTTGGCAAAGCAGACTGGGTCCCTCTCTTGAAGGTGGGGCTTAACATTCCCAGACATCTTGCCTCTGCTGAGAAACACCCTGGTACCCTCACTGCTTAGATTCAGAGGCTGCTGTGGGTCTGTGCTCCATCAGTCACCAGGAGTAGCCTTGAACCGTCTATTTGCAGCCTGGAGAGTCTCAGGTTGACGGCAGGGCTGTAAGAGAACCTATGAGGTCAGTGCGACCCTTTGCTCTTCCTTCAGGGTGTGTCGCTCTGCTCTGAGCAGCAGGAAGGGAAGGGGGCCTGGCTGGAGCTTTTATGACAGTAAGTGTGGACTGTTCAGGATCCTGCTGCAACTTTGCTCTCAAGTAAACACCCTCCCCCGTTGCCATGGCTTTCCCTCTCATCCACCAAACATCTTGCAAGGCAGAAGTGTGCTCCCCCAAAATGCAGGACGTAAAGAAAAAATTTTAAGCTCATTCAAGAGGGAGGAGTTGCATTACCTAAGCCAATTTTTAGATAATCTTGATGCCTTTGGAGCCTATGCTTGGGGTTAATCACCCTCCTATCTGATTTTACTTTGATTTCCGATGCAAACATTGTCTGTGATCTTAGCCAAAGCCAGTGTAGAGTCTCACACACACACACACACACACACACACATGCATGAGAAACAAGAGGGAAAAGGAATGTAATTCTTCACCCTGATAATACCAAAGACTTCCTTTATTCCACTTGGAGTTTTTCTCCCTTGGCTCTTGGCAAGGTTTTCTGTCCACTAGAGCCTTCCTTTACAGGCTCAGACAGTCAACATATGTATTAGATCAGGGGCTTGCTCAAGAAGCTGGATGGACAGACAGCTCCTGACTTGTGTCATTTCAGAAGACACATCACTCAGTCATGGATGCATTCAGAGGCTATAAATGTCTGAAGTCCCAAGGGGTGCAAGAACAGTGATGGTCAATAAGACAGAGTCCTCACCTTAAAAAACTTTCAAACTAGTTGGAAAGACAAGCAGTATGATGATTGCTAAAAGAGGGATATCCTCAAGTAGGTTGCCTGATGAATTACACCAGGAACCTTCTCCAGCTTGCCTGAAGATGAGCCTCTGTCTCCCTTTCCACTTAGCATCCTCTATCTTCCCCAGGGAAATGGCTCCTATGCTCAGACCACTGGATGTGGGAACTCAAGCTCTTTTTGCTTTCCTGCAAAGCTGCTCTCACTTGCCTTGTGAAACAGGAGAGCAACGAGGGTAGTGGGCTATCCTAGAGCACACCCCGTGTGTCCTGCAGCACCCACCCCAGCACAGCTCTGCCCAGGAGTAGGGAGGAAGGGACTCATGGGTCTATACTGGTGTCACACCCAGGGCTCAGCCTGGTGTCCGAAGTAGTGGGGTCTTCAATGAAACCATCAAGCTGATGAGGAGCTAATTACATAAAGAAGAGAGCAGGTCAAGTGAGACCACCAAAGGCTGGTGGGCTTGCAGAGGAGACAGGATGCGTGTGTCAGGGACTGGGAACTAGTTCAGCGGCTAGACTCACCGTGGGAAGGGAACAAAGAAAGACGAGGCCTCAGACAAGAGCAAAGGAAGAATACGAATGGAGCCATAGGAAATACTGTTGAGTATTCCAATGAGGTGCCAGGTACCGTCCCAGGCTCTGAGCTACAGAAGGGAAGAGGTAGGTAGATCCCTCCATTCATGGAGCAGCCAGGGGCCATAAAAGCAGGCTGCAGAGCAACTAACAAGAAACTAATTCAGTTCACTATAGGCAATGACGGAGAAGGCAATGGCACCCCACTCCAGTACTGTTGCCTGGAAAATCCCACGGACGGAGGAGCCTGGTAGGCTGCAGTCCATGGGGTCGCTAAGAGTCGGACATGACTGAGCGACTTCACTTTCTCTTTTTCACTTTCCTGCATTGGAGAAGGAAATGGCAACCCACTCCAGTGTTCTTGCCTGGAGAATCCCAGGGATGGTGGAGCCTGGTGGGCTGCCATCTATGGGGTCGCACAGAGTTGGACACGACTGAAGCAACTTAGCATATAGGCAATGACCAAAAATTTTAAATCAAGAGAGTGGTTGAGAGCAGGCTGAGAGCTGAAGGACAGGAAGGAGTCAGCTACACAAAGGTGAGGAGAGGAACATTCCCGGTGCAGCTGACACCTAGAGCCAAGGGCACATCCAGGAAGACCAGGGGAAAGGCATGAATTGCAACATTACGGAGCACCTGTCCGTATGGGGCAGCATGCACACACACTCTGCTGCTATTAGTAATAGTAGTATTATATCAGTTATTTACCCATTGAGTCTATTTATTAATTATTCACTGAATATAGCATAAATACAAAAACTGATATACATTGTCAGTTAGGATGTGTCTGAATAATGATCATTTAGCTTATGACATTTATTCTTAAATATAAATGAGTTTCATTATTATTATTTGGAGGGGGCTTCATTATTATAAAAAACAAATATTATGCTTATATTTCTCTATCTTAGGGACTTGCCTGGCAGTCCAGTGGTTAAAACTCTATGCTTCCAATGCCAGGAGAGTGAGTTCAATCCCTCATCAGGGAACTAAGGTCCCATGTGCCATGCAAAAAAAGAATTTAAAAAAAAATTCTCTGTCTTGGTCTTTCTTCCTTCATTCTGTGCTTCCTGTCCCCGCTCCTGTGGTCATGACTGGATAAATCCTGTTCTGCAGGAGACGAGAAGGCTTCCATGTGTCATCCACTGGTTAATTCCAATTTTGAAAACACAAAGATAGCTACATGATGATGACTCGAACACAAGTTTCAATTTTTTTATACCTATTACTGCTCAACCCTGACAGTCTGACACCTGTGACATCAGAAAAGGAGCCCAGCTGGGATTAATGAGCCATCTGGTATACTCATCCATGTCTTTTTAAAATGGAAAATTGGAGGAGAAATCAGAATGCAAGTTCTCCAAATAATTAGAGTCCTCTATGTTGGCCTAATACAAGGCAGATGAGGGCGTGACCTAAGGGGTGTCCAGGCTGACAACTGGGTCATGCTAACTGGGAATGGGCTTTGACGTAAGTCGGTGAGGACCTGTGTCACCAGACTGAGCTTCATGGTTGGCTCAGCTCCTGGAGGCAGCCAGACATGAGGCTCTTCCTCTGTCAACTCGGTGTGTGTCCCCCAGGTTACAGTCAGTTGAAAAACATGCCTTCTCCAATAAACCCAGTTTTTCTTCCCTGGAAAATCCTGTGTGGATCCCCAGAATTGGGACCCAATGTTTATTGGCTAAAACACTGGCCACATTAGTGACACTCCTTTAATACATAACAATGAATTGTGTATTAATTCATTGTATCCCTCCATAAAAGGTATCACTGCTCTCCAAAACTAAGAAAGTCTCCTCAGCATGAAAACTTTTCATGTCAACAAGAGAAAAACCTACTTCTATAAGAGAACTCCTTAGCCTCACAGGCTTCAGTCAAGGAGAAACTCAGTATACCCGGGTAAGAATCTAGAACAATTTAGGTCAGTAGATTAAACAGTTCTTAGAAATAGGACTATTTGCAAATTAGAAAGCCCTTGGTGCAGGAGAGGTCATTTGCATGCTGTAGATCCAGACTTCAGTTCCCTACTGAAACCCTTCCCCACCTGAGGTATAACTTTGAGAACAACTTAGTCGACCTCTGTCTCAGTTTTCTCATGTATAAAAATGTATAAAATGGGAAGAATAGTAATCGCTTTTAGTGGTTGGTGCAGGGGGTTAATATGATATACCCAGAACAGCCCCTGATTGTTTTTAACCTTCAATTTGGACTAACCAGAAAACACTTGACAGTCAAGTGTGAACAACATATTTTTAAGATGTTTCACTTGTAAGAACTTGTCCTTGATTACTTCAAAGAGCAGAGATAGACACTAATTCTGTTAGCTGAGGTCAGCGCTAGTAGAACTAGAGGCTTCCTTTTTCTGGGGCCTGTCTGCCCGTCCCCTGCCTGTTGTACCCTGCCTGTTGTCTCTTTGCAGGATTAGGCTACCAAGGCTTGAGTAGGGATTCTTGGTGCTGCTGTTTCCTTTGTCTATTGCTGTGCAACAAGACACTTCAAAAACAGCTTCTGGACTCACGGAGCTACAGCATAGGACCTGGCACAAAGCCACCTCTACTCCACGTGGGGCCCACCAGGGCCACTCAGCTGATGCTGAAGGACCCAAGTGGCCATGTTCACACGTTGGACACTGCTTCTGGTCCCCAGGCTGCCTCCCCAGTCTTCAGTCCAGCACCCAAGGGAAAAAGACCGCTTGAGACCTAGACCCAAAGATGGATGAACTCAGTTTGGTCACATGTGCCTGTCTTGCTGATGGACACAAGCAGGTGGTCACGGGCCCAGAAGGTGCTGTTGGCTTCTTCAGGGACAGTGTACTACGCTGCAGGCTGGTGCCCTAGACTCAGAACCCCCCGCCTATCCTTAGGACGGGAGGGACGGGACTCTGAGAGGTGCAGAGGAAGCAAACGCCTCCACATCTGTTGAGGGCATGGATGCATGGGCGGGATGAAGGAACAGAGGACGCAACAGAGACTGAGGAGGTGGCTTCAGGGAGCACCGAGGAGAAAAGCCCAGAAAGTGGAGGGTGAAGAAAAGGAAAAAACTGTGTGAGCAAGAGGCAGTGACCACTGGCAGGCAGAGAAAAGGGAGCGCTTTCTCCTGGCAGCAATGACAAGAAACAGGTAGAGGGCAGTGTCCTTGGGCACAGGATGGGGTAGGGGGCTTCCGCGTGTCATAACCGCCTCTGTTAGAGCTTCTAACCTAGCCTGTGGAATACAGTTCATTCCAATAGGTATTATCTGGAAGATGAGATTATGAGCATTCATTCTGAACCTTTTCTTTAATTTTTAATCGGAGGATGATAGCTTTACAATATTGTGTTGGTTTCTGCCATACATCAACGTGAATCAGTCATAGGTATTATACATATGTCCTCTCCCTCCTGAATGTCCCTCCTACCTCCCACTCTGTCCCACCCCTCTAAGTTGTCACAGGGCGCTGGGTTGAGCTCCCTGCATCATACAGCAAATTCCCACTAGCTATCTATTTTACATATGGAAATAATTACATTTCAATGCTACTCTCTCAGTTGAGTCTTTTTTTTTTAAAGGACCCCATAACACAAGCAAGTTCCCTCCTCTCCCAATTAAAATTAGAAATAGTTCAGTGTGTGACGGTACCTCTGGGTACCCCATACCATTGGAAATGAGGTGTACAGGGTCTCTGGATGCAGAGTTCAGTTAGGAGTTTAGCTTTTAAATGAGATTTCTGGTCTCTGAAGTCCCCTGTGGATCAATTCAGGAGGAGGGATGACTGGGCTCTTTGAGGCACAGTTCTCAAAACTCCTGTAAATCTTGCATTTATCTGTTTTCCAGAGTGAAAGACATGCACCTCTGCACAGCCTTCCCTGAAGTGAGAAAATCAGGCTGGAGCCTTAGGGTGTTAAATCCAGGCTCATTGCCCTCACGGGCCATCCCAGGGTGAGGTTGTCTAATACCGCTCCACAGAAGTCACACAATGTCGTGGCCCTGACCCTCTGCTCCTTCTAGTCCCCCACAGGCCCTGCTCCCTGTCCTCTGTCTGGCAGCCACCCCAGGAACTCACCGTCTCCCTCACAGTCCCACAGAGAGGACTATGACTGCTCCATCCAGGAACCTGGTGAGTGTGTGACCTCTGCTTAACCCTTCACCCCAGCCAGCCCTGATGGAGACACACTCACATGTACATGCAGACATATATACACAGGGAAGTATGTGAGTGCACACCCTGTACACACAAACATACACACATCAACACACAGCATGAGGAAATACATGCATGACATGTGGAGACACACACACACTTGAACCCTTCTGCCTTTCATCCCTGCAGACAACACCAGAGAGAGGAGGCTTGCTCAAAATGACCCTGTATCTGCCCTTCCGCAGTGGTTGCTGATGCTATCAAACCAGGTGAAGGAGTCCAAACTGCCCACCAGTGGATGAGAGAGGTCAAGTGGTCCCTGGGAAGATCATCCAAGCCCCCTGTTGCTCCTACCCAGCCCCACCACACTCAGCTGCCTAACACCTTTCTCGATCAGAGAGTCATGCCTGTTCCATTTCTGGAAAGGATGCTATGTCCCGGGCACCTTGCCAAGTATTCTACACACCTCACCTGCTAAACTCATCGAGTTTATTCTCACAGCAACCCAGGAGAGGAGCTGTCAACAGCATGTGACTCCAGCCTGCTCCTGCAACAGCACAGGCGGCCTTTGCCCCCTCAGAACCCTGGACACAAATAGCCCCAAAAGGAGCCCACGTGGCCCAGTTCTGCTCTAGGCCCGCTGCAGAGTACATCTCTGCACATGCAGCTGGGCCCATAGGCAGCTTGGTCACCCCACTTTCAGCAGCTCCTGCCCTCCCCAGGGTGTGCCTTCTTGGGCCCCACCCCATGACCAGAGCAGAAAAGGATGTTACCAGTGGCTGCTGCTTCCTACTTTCTAGAAAAATTTCAAGAAAGTCTTCCCATCAGGTCATGGGGACTACCTGAGATTCAGTGGAGTCTTATCTTATAGCTGCCCGCCACCCCTGTGCCTCGACCCCAGTCTGTTTCAGAGGATGTGTACTTCGGCGTTTTTAACAAACTTCTGCCTCCAGGAAGCATTTCAGACAATAAATCCGAGTCCTGTCATTGAGATCTCCATAATCAAGTACAGGTATCTCCCTATTGTTGAAAGGGCATTTTGTACCACTTCGCTTTTATGCAAGACCTACCTTAGTACCTGTTTTCATGAAATGAAAAGAATCCAAAGAGAATTTTTGCTTTTATGAACAAAGACAAAGTGAACATAGGAAATAGCATTCAGTGTTTGCTTTGCAGGAAATGTTACAAGACATAGCCAAACTCCTTCCCCAGAAACTGCTCAGCATCTCAACACCAAGCATCCACAGCTTTGAACAGTGCCCATTAGCATCCGTGCTTTATCTCAACTGACCTGGTGCATCCAATAGCATGATGTGTCTAAGGTAATTACTCTGATTTATGAAGCTACTTCAGCTTATGAAGGATCTCATAGGAGCGCTCCACTTGCAGGCAGCAGAGAGAGCTGTATGGAGGTCCCCAGTGTGTTCCCTACTTTCTGAGCCTGAGGACCCAAAATATTCCCAGTCACTGAGGCTAGCACCCACAGGTGGCTATTCCCCTGGGTGTGCTCCATGGAGCAGACAGCAGTAAGCCGTCAATGAGAATCTTATGTTTTCTTAACCTGAAAAGACAGAAATTTCTTAACACATTCCTGTTGTGAAATGAAGAGTGTCAGGCACCCTGAGTTATTATCACATTAGTCATTGCTGCCAAAATCTCTATTCAATATAAAGAATGACATTCAAAGTTTTCCTTTTCCCTCTAAATATTAAACCTGAATATTTTTACTAAATGAATGTACCCTGTGGTACATAGTAAGAAGAAAAATACAATTGGAAATGAAGTCTCACAATCCATCCTAACCCAATTCCTCCAAAAATTAAAATGGAATTACCATATGACTCAGCAATTCCACTTTCGGGTGTGTACACAAATGAACTGAAAACAGGGTTGCAAAGAGATACTTGGACACTCATGTTTACAGCATTCAAAACAGCCAAAAGGTGGAAACTGTCCAAGTCTTCATTGACCAGATAAATGTATAAACAAAATGTGGTCTATCCACACAGTGGAATACCATTAAGTCTTTAAAAGGAAGGAATAACCCTCCTCTTTTCTCATTAGAAAAGACCCTGATGCTGGGAAAGATGGAGGGCAGGAGGAGAAGGGGCTGACAGAGGATGAGATGGTTGGATGGCATCACCAACTCAATGAACATGAGTTTGAGGAAGCTCAGGAGCTGGTGATGGACAGGGAAGCCTGGCGTGCTGCAGTCCATGGGGTCACAAAGAGTCAGACACAACTGAGTGACTGAACTGAGCTGAACTGGAGGGAGGAACCAGGAGTTAGTGTTTACTGGAGATCGAGTTTCAGTTATGCAAGATAAAAAAGTACTGGAGAATGGTTGCACAAGGACATGTATTTAATGTCACTTAAAAATGACTAAGATGGTAAATTTCATGTTATGTGTACTTTACCACCATTAAAAAGACATTTCTCTACATATGTGTCTCCATTCCTTCCCTGCAAATAACTTCATCAGTACGATTTTTCTTGATTCTAATATGCATTAATATACGATATTTATCTCTTTCTGAATTACTTCATTCTGTATAGCAGACTCTAGTTTCATCTACTTCACTACCACTAACTCAAATTTGTTACCTTTTATGAGTGAGTAATATTCCATGGTATATACATACCACACTTTCCTTATCCATTCATCTGTCAATGGACATCTAGGTTGCTTCCATGTCCTGGTTACTGTAAGCAGTACTGCAATGAACACTGGGGTGCATAGGTGGAGAGCGGATGTATGGACATGGCAGGGGAAGGAGAGGGTGGGACAAATTGAGAAAGTAGCATTGACATAAATACACAATCTTCTATAAAAGAGATTGTTGGTGGGAAGTTTCTTTATAACACAGGTAGCCAGCCTGGTTCTCTATGATGATCTAGAGGGGTGGGATGGGGGTGAGGGGAGGGAGGCTTATGAGGGGAGGGATAGATTATAACCATGCCTGCCTGATTTGCTTTGTTGTACAGTAGAAACCGATACAAGATTATAAAGCAATTTTCCTCCAATTAAAAAATAAATTTTAAAAAAGATATTTCTCCAGGTAAGGAAAAAAATCCATCATAACCAATACATCAGCTGTAATTTACTGGCTGATTGTACTGAATGCTTCTTTCTCTTTGCAAATTTTGCCCACACATGAAATGTCTTCAGGGAGAATGGCAATAATTAGCCTCAGGATCAAAAGAGACAGTATGAGACTGAGTTCTGGAATTTCCAGTTTAACCACCAGCCCTTGTATTCTCAAACAGCCCGCAATGCAGAATGCAGCCAGAGATAAATAAATGAACTATGAGGTAGAAATCATAAATACAAACCCAACTCAACAGCATGACTCAGAATAGCCCAAAAATGGAAATAAGTGAAGTGTCCATCAACAGGTGAATGGGTAAGCAAAATGCAGTATAGCTATACAATGGAATCATGGCTGTTGTTGAGTCGCTAGGTCCTGTTCCACTCTTTGCAGCCCCATGAACCGTAGTTCTCCAGTCTCCGCTGTCCATGGGATTTCCCAGGCAGGAATGTTGGAGTGGGTTGCCATTTCCTTCCCCAGGGGATTGTACCCACCCAGGGATTGAACCCAAGTCTCCTGTGCATCTCCTGCTTGGCAAGCAGATTCTTTACCACTGAGCCACCTGGGAAGCCCACAGTGGAGTACTAGTCAGCAATAAAAATCAATGACTTAAAAAAAACAACAAGAAAGCATTTATCAATGCTGCAACACGGATGAATCTTGAAAATCTTATGCTGAGCAAAAGAAGCCAGACACAGAATGATTCTGGTTATATCAAATGTATGCAAAAGGCAAATCCCTAGAGACAGAAAGCAGATGAGTGTCTCCCTGGGGCTGGGGAAGAGGAAAAACAGAAATTACCTGCCAAAGGGCATGAGGCATCTTTCTGGGGTGATAGCAGACTGTACAACTGGGTTGTGGTAATGTTTGCACAACTGCAAAATTATTAAAGATCATTGAATGGGCCATGTAAAATGGGCAAATTTTATCATATATAAATTAGACCTCAATAAATCTGTTTCTTAAACTTTTTTTTTCATAGCAACATTTATTTATAATTACTAAGATAAAGTGTCCATCAACAGATGAACTGATATGTATTCACACTCACACAAGGAAAATGGAGTTCTACTCAGTCATAAAAAAAATCAATGAAATTTTGCCATTTAGAGCAACACGGATGAACTCAGAGGGTTTACGCTAAGTGAAACAAGTCACCTAGAAAAAGACGAATACTGTATGATATCACTTATATGTGGAATCTACAAAATACAACAAATTATAGTGAATGAATTTTTAAGAAGAAGCAGATTCACAGATATAGAGAAACTTTTAAAAATATACATCAACAGAGGCCCACTCAATGAGTACCATCTCTCAGGGTGAGAACACCAGACAGACTTTTAAATTAGACCAAAAAATATGCACTCTGCTGCCTGCCTGTTTGCTGTCTAACATCATGGGTACCTCAGTAATCATCCACCCTGGATAGCAGAACTTCAGGCTCCCCTCTGAGAGTTCAAGCCTGAGTCCCATGAAGTACTGCTAGTGAAAAATGGCTCAAGACATCAGGCATTTCCTAGGCAGTCTACAGGACATATCAACAGTCCTTACACTGGATTCTGCTTTTTGAAGGGAGCATGCCTGGGTCCTGTTGCCAGATCACCATGATACCCCAAGAAATAAATTCATCCAAGTAGTATGTAATATTATTGCCCTGACTTTCATGGGAGTGATTATATACAAATCATTCATTTTTAAGATTTATCCATTTTTCTAAGAGTAAGTATTTCTATGTCTTTTGCCAAGTCAAAATTGAAGAAATTGTTACCCAAGTTGTCCTAAGTGTATTCCAGCTAGAATTAACATTTCCCTCTGGGCATGAAGTTATATTCTTTAGCTGTTAGATACGAGAAATGATAGATTCATTCATTAAAATAAAAGCCAATGAATTTATCTCCTTGCCAGAACATTCAAAACTGATTCTAATCAGGCTGCCAAAGAAATAAAAATGAATTCCTCTCTGCTGCTGTTGCTGCTACCAAGTCACTTCAGTCGTGTCTGACTCTGTGCGACCCCATAGACGGCAGCCCACCAGGCTCCCCCGTCCCTGGGATTCTTCAGGCAAGAACACTGGAGTGGGTGGCCATTTCTGTCTCCAATGCATGAAAGTGAAAAGTGAAAGTGAAGTCGCTCAGTCGTGTCCGACGCTTAGCGACCCCATGGACTGCAGCCCACCAGGCTCCTCCATCCATGGGATTTTCCAGGCAACAGTACTGGAGTGGGTCGCCAGTGCCTTCTCTGGAATTCCTCTCTACTTCCTGTAATAGAATTTGTTTTATTTTTATTGTTCAAGTTTATAAGAATCTTTTACTTTCAGTTCAGTTCAGTCGCTCAGTCATGTCTGACTCCTTGCGATCCCATGAATTGCAGCATGCCAGGCCTCCCTGTCCATCCCACCTCCCGGAGTTTACTCAAACTCATGTCCATCAAATCAGTGATGCCATCCAGCTATCTCATCCTCTGTCATCCCCTTTTCCTTCTGCCACCAATCCTTCCCAGCCCATCATCAACTCCCGGAGTTTACTCAAACTCATGTCCATCGAGCCAGTGATGCCATCCAGCCATCTCATCTTCTGTCATCCCCTTTTCCTTCTGCCCCCAATCCCTCCCAGCATCAGAGTCTTTTTCAATGAGTCAACTCTTCGCATAATATGGCCAAAGTATTGGAGTTTCAGCTTCAACATCAGTCCTTCCAAAGAACACCCAGGACTGATCTCCTTTAGGATGGACTGGTTGGATCTCCTTGCAGTCCAAGGGACTCTCAAGAGTCTTCTCCAACATCACAGTTCAAAAGCATCAATTCTTCAGCTTTACAAGATGCCTAATTCTTTGGGGGTATTTGAATCATGCATCTCTGTCCCAATTACTGAGGGCTATTACCCATCACCAGGCATTTATGATGTAAACACTATCACAGGAGGCCATAAAAGTGGTTAGGTTTGGAAACTTGGAATGAAGTAGGAGCAAAGACACGTGGGAGAAGGTACATTCTGAGAAGTCTCCATCTCCACGTCTGGGCTGAGGGGAGAAGCCCTGCCTGATTACAGAAGTTTCAAATTCATGAAAGGAATGAAAGTCATTTTGCCATGAGGCATTTCTCTTTAGAAGGAGGAAAGAAGAACAGGATAAATGCACCTCTTTGTCAAGACAAAGCTTCTCTGCACATCGGCTAGGGTCCTGCCAGAGCCCTGATAGCGGACAGGGGGTGGCTCCAGATGATCCTCCTAGGACCCCAACCATCATCCCCAACTGTCATCTAACCCCCAACTGTCATCCCCAACCACGGCAAGTCGGCAGGGCAGCTGGCTTGCATCAGTTGTGTTGTTGGGCTTCAGCATGAAATTTTATTTGAAGAAATGGTCTAGTCATTAAAACAGAAAAACTACTGTTATAAAACATTTACAATCCAACTAGGAAAGTGTGACGTGTAGAAGGTAGGTCACTGTGCCCTTCCCTCAGTCCACCGTGACCAAGCAGCCAACATCTCAAACCAAGACAGAACTCAAAACCATCTCCTGACCTCCTGTGGGAGAAAGCTGCCAGCAGAGGGGCACTCAGTCGGATGGTGACTAAGGCTGTACTGAGGAGTCTGGCCAGTCTCTTACCAGACAAATAACAGTGAAAGGTATCCTCTGTTAAGTGTCAAGTTGAGTGTATAGAACATGTGGAAAGAGAGAGAAAGGAGACAAGTGGGGGCAGCTGAGAGGTTCCACAGTATCCTGCCTCCATGAAGGATATCCAAGGACATGCTACATCTGGGGCTCTCCAACAGTCAAACTTCCAGGAAGAATTTTCTTATCAGCTGTCTCCCCCGGGCCAGCACTCCTGTCTTCCCCATCATCCAGTATGCATGTCCAGCATCCTTCCAGGAGCATTCCTGCCCAGGGTTCCATTTTGACAGACCCCATCTTGTCTCAGCTTACTCACCCTTGCCTGCATTACACAGGGTCAACTACAAGCTTCTTGAAAACTTTCCTCCCTTGGATGTTAACTACACTCTGAGCTTTCCTCCTCCCGGCAGTCCTTCTCAACACCCACTGCAGGGTATTTGTCTAATTTCTTTGAACTGACTCAGTTGTTCACAACTCCTAAGTGATGGGATTCCCCGGAGCAAATTTCCCTTTACACACATTCTCTAAGGGATCTCATTCACTCTTACTCCTATGACTTGAAATGCCATCAGCATACTGACAACCTCAAATTTATATCTTCCATCCAGACTTTGCCCCAGGCTTGACTCATACACTCAAACGGTGATTGGACATTTGCCTCCAGGTACTTAATTCCCAGCCCCCAAAGCAGCCCTGTGTGTGGATTCTCTTACTGACTCTGGGCTGGACGAGAGAGTGGCTTTGACCAACAGTATATAGGAAGGAAGTTGCCAGCACTTGCCTTGGTGTTTTGAGCACCCTTGAGTTACCATGTGAGAAATCTAATTACCCTCCTGGAGAGACCACCTGGAGTGACCTGACACTTCATGGAAAAGGAGAGAGGCCCAGCCACCCTTGTGCCTCAGCTGAGCTCAGGATTCAGCCGTCCCCCAAAGACACCAAATATGTGACTAAAGCCATCTTGGGCACCCATCCCCAGCTTCAAGATGATGAGAGCCACAGGAGGGACCCCAATAAGAACAGCTACCAAGGAACCATCCAGCTCTTCCCAGTCAATCCACAGAACTGTTGCTGTTTTATGTCAATAGGTTTGGGGTGTTTTTTTCATGCAGCAATAAATAACCCAAAGGATATCCATAGGTCTCTTGATTTTCCTCTTCAAACCTGTTCCAACCCCCTCATCCCTATCTCAGTCATGATACTGCTCTCCTCCCAGGTGATCATACCTCAAACCTAGATTCCTCCCTCTCCTTCATCCAACATCTCCACCCCTACACAGACAGACCCCACGAAACATGTCTGCACTGCCACTGCCAGGACCAGAGGGCCGTCACCTCCCCTGAAATAGGGTCTACTATAAGGTGAGGCTTCTTAACTGGTCTCCTTCCTACTCTTTCCTTTCCCCAATCAATTCTCCACCCAACAGCAAGTGGTTTTCTTAACAGTTAAATCAGATCTGGTTCTCCCTACTCGAGTGGCTTTTTCTTGAACTTTAAAGAAAACTCAAGCTCCTTGACACAGCTTCTACATTGCCAAATGATGGGGCCACTCCTGGCTCTCCCACCTCACTTGTACCACTGACCCCTCCCCTCATTTTTCTCCTACCACCTCAGCTGATCCTCTTGCTAAGAATGTCCCTCCTACTTCTCACATGCACTGCCCTCTCAGCATCAATGCCCCTGCTGACCCATGGAGCAATAATACCATTCTTGCCCTCATACCCATTCATGATCTTCTCAGCCCTTGGATCAGTTCCTTCCAAATACTTGTTAAATTATAATCTTTTTTCTGATGGTGCTGTTGTTGATCCTAAAGTATGTGGTCCATTAGGGAGTGCACCAATGTGCCTATGTAGGTGACAACTGTAGGCCCAGGGTTTGCCTGGTTCCTGGCATACAGTAGGCACCAAGTGCTTGCTGGATGATGGGAATATTTCTATGAAATGAAATATTTTCCGCTATATCAGTAAACAAGCTCCAGCAGCCATCAGGGATTTCAGCCTTCCAAGAGCAAATTTCTGAGTCCAGTTCAAACAACACCAGCCATCCAGCAACCACCGGCCACTTCCTCCCCAGTAGGCACCGAGGAGCTCAGGGGATGGGAGAAAGTGCAAGAGACAGCCATCGCCACACCCGCCCCCCACTGTAACAAGGAATAAAGGTGACAGCAATCAAAAACATGGTCCACTGGAGAAGGGAATGGCAAACCGCTTCAGTATTCTTGCCTTGAGAACCCCATGAACAGCATGAAGAGGCAAAATAACTCCAGAGAGAATGAAGAGACAGAACCAAAGAAAAACAACACCCAGTTGTGGATGTGACGGGTGATGGAAGTAAAGTCTGATGCTGTAAAGAGCAATATTGCATAGGAACCTGGAATGTGAGGTCCATGAATCAAGGCAAACTGGAAGTAGTCAAACAGGAGATGGCAAGAGTGAACATCAACATTTTAGGAATCAGTGAACTAAAATGGACCAAAATGGGAGAATTTAACTCAGATGACCATTATATCTACTACTGTGGGCAAGAATCCCTTAGAAGAAATGGAGTAGCACTCATAGTCAACACAAGAGTCTGAAATGCAATACTTGGATGCAATCTCAAAGATGACAGAATGATCTCTACTCATTTCCAAGGCAAACCATTCAATGTCACAGTAATGCAAGTCTATGCCCCAATCAGTAACGCTGAAGAAGCTGAAGTTGAACAGTTCTATGAAGACCTACAAGACCCTTTTGGGGAAGGCAATGGCACCCCACCCCAGTACTTTTGCCTGGAAAATCCCATGGATGGATGAGCCTGGTGGGCTCCAGTCCATGGGGTCGCTGAGAGTTGGACACAACTGAGCGACTTCACGTTCACTTTTACTTTTGACTTTCATATATTGGAGAAGGAAATGGCAACCCACTCCAGTGTTCTTGCCTGGAGAATCCCAGGGACAGGGGAGCCTGGTGAGCTTCCGTCTATGGGGTCGCACAGAGTCGGACACGACTGAAGTGACTTAGCAGCAGCAGCAGCAGCACAAGACCTTTTAGAACTAACACCCAAAAAAGATGTCCTTTTCATTATAGGGAACTGGAATGCAAACATAGTAAGTCAAGAGACACCTGGAGTAACAGGCACAACTGGCCTTTGAGTACAAAAACAGGGCAAAGGCTAATAGAGTGTTGCCAAGAGAACTTACTGGTCATAGCAAACACCCTCTTCCAACACAAGAGAAGAATCTACACATGGAAATTACCAGTTGGTCAATACCGAAATCGGATTGATTACATTTTTCACAGCCAAAGATGGACAAGCTCTATACAGTCAGTAAAAACAAGACCCGGAGCTGACTGTGGCTCAGATCATGAACTCCTTATTGCCATTTTCAGACTTAAATTGAAGAAAGTAGGGAAAACCACTAGACCATTCAGGTATGATCTAAATCAAATCCCTTATGATTATACAGTGGAAGTGACAAATAGATTCAAGGGATTAGATCTAATAGACAGAGTGCCTGAAGAACTATGGATGGAGGTTCTTGACCTTGTACAGGAGGCAGTGATCAAGACCATTGCCAAGAAAAAGACAAAATGATTGTCTGAGGAGTCTTTACAAATAGCTGTGAATAAAAGAGAAGCAAAAGGCAAAAGAGAAAAGGAAAGATATACCCATTTGAATGCAGAGTTCCAAAGAATAGCAAGGAGAGATAAGAAAGACTTCCTCAGTGATCAATGCAGAGAAATAGAGGAAAACAATAGAATGGGAAAGACTAAAGATCTCTTCAAGAAAACTAGAGATTCCAAGGGAACATTTCATACAAAGATGGGCTCAATAAAGGGCAGAAATGGTATGGACCTAACAGAAGCAGAAGATATTAAGAAGAGGTGGCAAGAATACACAGAAGAACTGTATAAAAAAGAGCTTCACGACCCAGATAATCACCATGGTGTGATCACTGACCTAGAGCCAGACATCCTGGAATGTGAAGTCAAGTGGGCCTTAGGAAGCATCACTACAAACAAAGCTAGTGGAGGTGATGGAATTCCAGTTGAGCTATTTCAAATCCCAAAAGAAGATGCTGTGAAAGTGCTGCACTCAGCAGTACGTGAGCAAATTTGGAAAACTCAGCAGTGGCCACAGGACAGGAAAAGGTCAGTTTTCATTCCAGTCCCAAAGAAAGACAATTCCAAAGGATGTTCAAACTACTGCACAATTGCACTCATCTCACACACTAGCAAGGTAATGCTTAAAATTCTCCAAGCCAGGCTTCAGCAATACACGAACCGTGAACTTCCAGATGTTCAAGCTGGTTTTAGAAAAGGCAGAGGAACCAAAGATCAAATTACCAACATCCACTGGATCATCAAGAAAGCAAGAGAGTTCCAGAAAAACATCTACTTCTGCTTTATTGACTATGCCAAAGCCTTTGACTATGTGGACCACAACAAATTCTGGAAAATTCTGAAAGAGATGGGAATACAAGACCACCTGACCTGCCTCCTGAGAAATCTGTATGCAGGTCAAGAAGCAACAGTTAGAACTGGACATGGAACAACAGATTGATTCCAAATCAGGAAGGGAGTACATCAAGGCTGTATATTGTCACCCTGCTTGTTTAACTTATATGCAGAGTACATCATGAGAAACGCTGGGCTGGATGAAGCACAAGCTAGAGTCAAGATTGCTGGGAGAAATATCAATAACCTCAGATATGCAGATGACACCACCCTTATGGCAGAAAGCAAAGAAGAACTGAAGAGCCTCTTGATGAAAGTGAAAGAGGAGAATGAAAAAGTTGGCTTAAAGCTCAACACTCAGAAAACGAAGATCATAGCATCTGGTCCCATCGCTTCATGGCAAATAGATGGGGAAACAGTGGAAATAATGAGAGACTTTATTTTGGGGGGTGGCTCCAAAATCACTGCAAATGGTGACTGAAGCCACAAAATTAAGGCACTTACTCCTTGAAAGAAAAGCTATGACCAACCTAGACCACATATTAAAAAAGCAGAGACATTGCTTTGCCAACAAAGATCCATCTAGTCAAAGCTCTGGTTTTTCCAGTGGTCATGTATGGATGTGAGAGTTGGACTATAAAGAAAGCTGAGCACTGAAGAATTGATGCTTTTGAACTATGGTTCTGGAGAAGACTCTTGAGAGTCCCTTGGATTGCCAGGAGATCCAACCAATTCATCCTAAAGGAAATCAGTCCTGAATATTCATTAGAAGGACTAATGCTGACGCTGAAACTCCAAAACTTTGGCCACCTGATGCAAAGAACTGACTCATTGGAAAAGACTTTGATGCTGGGAGAGATTGAGGGGAGCAGGAGAAGGGGACAACAGAGGATGAGATAGTTGGATGGCATTATCGACTCGAGGGACATGAGTTTGAGCAAGTTTCGGGAGTTAGTGATGGACAGGGAGGCCTAGTGTGCTGCAATCCATGGAGTCGCAAAGAGTTGGACACGACTGAGTGACTGAACTGAACTGAAAAATCATAAAGCAGGATTTGGGCCCAGGTAACTGAGACCCATATGAAAGAAATGATTACAGTAAGCTCGACACTCGCATCTTCTAATACATACTGCTGCTGCTACAGCTAAGTCACTTCAGTCGTGTCTGACTCTGTGTGACACCATAGACAGCAGCCCACCAGGCTCCCCCGTCCCTGGGATTCTCAAGGCAAGAACACTAGAGTGGATTGCCATTTCCCTCTCCAATGCATGAAAGTGAAAGGAAAGTCGCTCAGTCATTTCCGACTCCTAGCGACCCCATGGACTGTAGCCCACCAGGCTCCTCCGTCCATGGGATTTTCCAGGCAAGAGTACTGGAGTGGGGTGCCATCGCCTTCTCCGTCTAATACATAGGAGAGAGCTAAATTCCTTAATGTGAGAAATCTGGTTTTCCATAGTGATCTTGTTTTTAATACTCAGATTACCTGCCTCTTTCTGCAAACTTCCCTATAGGCTGGCTCCTTCCCCACCTCACCTCCTCCGAAACAGTTCTCTCAGGGTCACCTCAGATGCTGTCTCCTGGGCTTGAAGACCTCATGATTCCCACCGAACAAACTTAACTCTGAACTTCTGTGCTGCATGTGTTTTTTTCGGTTGACAATGAACACATAGGCCTGAGACGTTATTGGTGCATGTGGAGAGTGGATTGAAAACAAAGAAACACTGGGCTCTCTGGGTAGACACCAGGTAGGGGCCTTGGCGCTGACTTTTGTCATGTGGAAAGAACATAATAAATCTTTAAGAAATAGAGGGTTGGGCCTTAATAAATAAAGCCTGGTAGTCCAGTGGCTAAGATTTCCAATTCAGGGGGCCCGGGTTTTATCCTTGGTCAGGGAACTAGATCCCACATGCCACAGCTAAAGATCCTGTATTCTTCAGCAAGGTTCAAGGATCCCAAGTGCTACAGCTAAGACCCAGAACAGCCAAATAAATAAATAGAAATAGAGGGCTGTCACCTAAACTTCAAGGATCTGCAGTGAAAAGAGACACATCCCCACATCCAAATATTTCAACAGCTGAAATTTGATTCTACATGTAAAACTCAAGGTCAAAGACAGAGAAAGAGCCAGCAGATAAGTCAGCTACTGTCTGCTATTTTCAAAAATTACAAGTTTAACCCCTCCATGAAGTGGTAAAGACTCCTCACAAATATAAGCATCTGCTTCAGTCCGAGTAGTTGACAAATCCACTCAAACACTGAGGGGTCAGTCCTCACTTCTAAAGGACAATGACGAGGGACTCCCCTGGCCATCCAGTCCTTGAGACTCCAAGCTTCCACTGCAGCAGGCCTGAGTTCAATCCCTGGTCAGGGAACTAAGATCCTGCATGTCACACCGTATGCCCAAAAAAAGAAAATTAAAATAAAGGACAATGACAAAGTGTAAAAGGGGACTGTGGTGAAAATGCATCCATGAAGTAGATATTCTCTTTTCATAAGACTTCCTTTTCCGTGAAATAGATGCTTTCATTGCATAAGACTTTTCTTAAAGAGCTCTTTGTGTTCACTTATTAAAAACTGGAGAGAAAAGCAGGTCCATGAAATGTATCTGACTCAGAAGTCCACGGATGTGGAATCTTGGGCATGAGCCTCCTCTACATCTCCACATTCTCAGCTCTGGTGGGGCCTGAAGGGGCTCTTGGAACAAGAACAAAATCACCCTCCTGTAGTTATCGCGATGACAAGATCAGATGACTGGGGGGGAGTGGCCATTTGAAAGACTTGAGTGTGCATTTGAAATAGGGTCTCCGCTGAGGACAAACTGAGATTTGTTCACTCTGGTGACGGAGGAGGTGGCGGACAGGTTTTGATGCACATGATCTGGTTTATTGCTGGGTGAAGAAGAAAAGAGATTTCATGACAAGTACCTGTGGGACTTATCAGCGTTGTCACTTCAGACTCCTGAAACGCTAACCATGACTATTAAACTTTACTGGTTACTGGACTAAACATTAACCACATTACTTCTAAATACGAGGGGTCAAACAGCTACTGCGCTCAACGTAGTGTGTGTGCTTTTCAAAGCTGGAATCTGTAAAACATTTCTTTTTGTTGATGGGCCCAAATATCTGCTGTATGAAATCCCATATGACAAGGGAACAAGTGGTGAGAAGAAGCAACCCCACTTCACTCCGTGCCAGCCAGAATTTCTCCACACTGGGCCGAGGCATGCAGCAACCTTAGACCTGAATAGTTTGCTTAGGGACACCAGGAGGCAGCAGCCAGGCTGGACTCTTGAGCACAAGGGCCAGAAACTCAGCAGCTCAACAGAGAACCACCTAGAGCAGGGCAGGAACAAGGTCCCTGTGAGGCCAACAGAGTCCTGGAATTAGTGTCATGGTGACCTCTGTTGAACCAACATCTGATGGACATAAAAAAAAAGAAGTTGTATGGTATTTTTATTTTGTAAGCACAAAGAAAGCAGCTTTGGGAAAGAAAACATTTATTAACCTGGATCTGGGCCCCTCCAAGATCAATACATGCTACAATATTACCCAATTCCAGATGACCTGTCAGCCTGGTAGGCCTGTGTCATTGCCTCAATGATAATATCGAGCAATAAAAAGAGGTCGCCATAACCCCGTCAGGAACACAACCCCTCAGCCCAGCACCCAGGCACCCTCTCCTGCTCCTGAACCCAGGACAGGCCCAGTGGGCAGCTAACTACACCTCAGATACATCTGCTCTCCCAGACCTGCCCAGTCACCCCCAACCTGGAACCCATGTGTCCAGAAGTATTTTGATTCTTTCGATTCTAAATGGACTTCCCTTGTGGCTCAGATGGTGAAGTCTGCCTGCAATGCTAGAGACCCTGGTTTGACCCCTGGTCAGAAAGATCCCCTGAAGAAGGGAATGGCTAATGCTTGTTGTCAATATAAAATCATCATATGTCTATAAAAGCAAGTATGTTTAGGTGTAAACAAGTCCCTCAAGTCCCTACTGAGGGACTCCATAGCAATAGAAATATTTATGGTTCAATATCAGTGATGGTTCCCTGTTGCTCTGCTACAATTTCAGTTCTTATCTGTTCGTCCAGTTTATGGGAAAATAGTAATAGGAGATTCACTGTCCACTTCTCCAATGTCATCCTACCATATGAGGGCAGGAAGAATAGACAATCATTACAGCACAGCTACGAAAACATGATGATATTTCATCTGGCTTGGCTGAGAATTTTGCTCTTTCACTACTGAGCTATCTTTGGTTACTTGGATACACAGAGGGTTGGAAGAAGTAATTGATGGGAAAACAATCTCAACTGTCCCTCAAACAAAGCCTTCCATGCTGGCTGCTCTAAAAATTGGAAACCCAAGTGGGAGCGAATCAAGAATTTTATTTTTGACTAAACACAGGCATCAGCCTCAAATGGAAACTGACCAGGATCTTACAAAGATCGGACGTGATCTTAAGCCATATTTAGAGGCAAATGAGTTCCAGAGAGGATCTTGAGGCCAGAAAGCATCCCAAGGGATCCTCTGCATTTCTAGGTAAAGGTTAAGGATTTCTTTCAAATGAGGTCAGTTCTCCAAGAGATTAGTCCAGAGCTAGAGCTGCTAGTAAATAAGTGTTTCTGAGATTTCCCTGTAATATCTTTCATTGTGAAACAAAGTAGTTCAGCCTGAAATTGTTGATGTTTTATTCACATACACAAAATGCTTTACTATTACTGGTACCCCTCATTCTGCCCACTGTTTTTATTTGCTATGTTGGATAAATTACTAGTTGCTAATTAATAAGATCTCCCCCAGAGCTTCAGTGGGCTTCCCTAGTGGCTCGGACAATAAAGAATCTGCCTGCTAATGCAGGAGACCCAGGTTCGATTCCTGGTTTGGATAGATTCCCTGAAGGAGGGCGTGGCAACCCACTCCAGTATTTTTGACTGGAAAATCCCATGGACAGAGGAGGCTGGTGGACTACAGTCCATGGGGTCGCAAAGAGTCAGCACAACTGAGAGACTACTACTAACTAACTAGAGTTTCAGTAAAGCCTGGAGGGATCTTAGGGTAGTAAATACTTTGGGTATAAAAGAGGCTGAACTCTTCTTCATAAAAGGAAAGACATGGTGAAGACAGGAGCTCATCTTGGTCTCTACCCTTGACCTCAGGAATTAATCAGAGCTTGCTCCTGTCCTCAGCAGCCCTGTGGCAAGCTGCCTCTGCCTGCCACGTTCCCCCTCACTCCCCCGCCAGTCACCCTCTCACCAGCATAGATGTCATTCTCCCATGAAGTGACCCCACATCTCCTTCCCCAGCTCTGTCTGTTCTGCTCTTGCAGGGACAGAAAACTCAATTCTCAGATTTCCAACGATAGACTAATTTGATGCAGTTTTACTTTTTTTTTTTTTTTTTTTGCTGCTACCCTGTGCACAGAGAGTTCCAGCTTTAGGCTGTTCCATCGTCCCCTAAACCTGCAAACACAGCTTCCTATCGTCCTCCCAGTAGAATCACACAAGACATGGCCGACAGCCTTGGTCCTCTCTGAGTGTCCCAAACTGATTCACCCACACAGAAGCTCTGTAATGAACTCCCCAAGAGACTCTCTAGGTATGATCATAGGTTGTGGGATACCATTTTGTAGGAAACATTTTACATATAAAACCAAATGTGCTTTAATTTTAGAATTTTTATGGAAATTTTTATATTGAAAAAAATATAGATCCAGCTATGTGTCCTGACTTAGCAGAAGTTGCAGTATTGTGTTGAAGGTATACAGCTCTTTGGAGGTGGTGTTATCATCATGGGTGTGGTAGGTTTTCCTTCCTCCATCATGAGCCATCAATGGCTGACGTGCTTTTCTAATCATCTCTCTCTTCCATGTGAGGCCGAGATAACTCAGGGTGTCATCAAACCCCTTTTCTCTGCACATGACTTGACTCTAACAACCAGACTCTTAGCAGCTAGATGGACCATAGGGTGCTTCCAGCAAATGGAACATGGACAGAAGCAAGTGCATCACCCTGAAGCTGAAACTTCCCACAAGGACCTCTGCTTTCGTCTGCTTCCTGGACTCAGAGATTCTTATGGAAAACTCCAAGACCCTCAAAAATGACAGAGGCATATGATATAAGAAGTATGACCCCAGCCTCAGTCTTTAGCAACCCCTCAGGGGACATGAGCAAGAAATCTCCTTTTACTTCAGAACACTATTGAGTTTGGGGTTTGGGGTGAAAGCCAACCACACTGATTAATATACAATGCCATCTGCTTTGCACCTGGTAGCCCCTCAAAACACCCACACTGAGTGAATAAATGAAGTCACCAAGCGAGCTGAGAACTGAATGACTCTGTGCCATACATATGGGTCTGTTTGAGAAAACCACATAAATTAAGAGTTTCAGATATCAAGCCCAGTTCTTCGGCCATCAAGGGATCCTGTGACGTTGCCAGTCAGATCAGCTTCCACCGATCCCCATGACAGAGGTCTAGAGGAGGTGCTTAGTCTTAAGCATACAGGACTTAAGGGGGCCTCGAAGTTGTCCAGCCTGGGGCTCACTCCCCCAGAGAGTCAAGAAGACATGCCCTAATGAGGGCACAGATGCAGTTGCTGTCTGACCAAGGCCAGCCTCCAAGGTCCTCCAAGGCAGCTCCAAGTCTAAGCAGGGCCTCTTCCTAGAGCCTTGCTCAGCCAAGGTGTGGACCTCAGCTTGCCCTAGTTGGCAAAACTCCACCTACTACAGACTCACGCTGTCCTCACCTCACCTCCAACGGAGCCAGCCTAACCTTTGGACGGTAAACTTAGTGCGAGTTTACGCACACAACTTGGCAGGGAGGAGGGACAAAGAAGCAGCAACCCCAGCCAATCCCTTGTGACTGGCATTGTAGGAAGCGATTCCCAGGATAGCTTTGAAACTGAACTCAGTCACTGCAGGGAATTGTTGAGTGTCCATGCATGTGAGCTGTTGCGAGTCCAGAGGTCAGATTTTATTTTATTCTTTATTTATTTTTAATTGAAGGATAATTGCTTTACATTTGTGTTGCTTTACATCAACATGAATCAGCCATAGGTATACATATGTCCCCTCCCTCTGGAATCCCCTCCCACCTCCCACCACACCCCACCCCTCGAGGTTGTCACAGAGCACCAGTTTGAGCTCCCTGAGTCATGTGGCAATTTCCCACTGGCTGTCTATTTTACAGATGGTAGTGTATATTTTTCCATGCTACTCTCTCCATTCAGCCCATGCTCTCCTTCCCTTCCCGGTGCCCACACGTCTGCTCTCTATGTCTGCATCTCCATTGCTGCCCTGCAAGTAGGTTCATCAGTACTGTCTTTCTCAATTCCATATATACACACTAATATACAATATTTGTTTTTCTCTTTCCAACGTACTTCACTCTGTATAATAGGCTCTAAGTTCATTCACTTCATCAGAACTGACTCAAATGCACTCCAGGGGTCATCTTTTAGCTGAGAGGGGAAGTTCATAAACAGACCACTGGGACACAATGCAACCAAGCACTACTTGGCACGTGCACCTGCGTGATCAGATCATAGAGTAGAGAGCACACCTAAGTCTGCCTGCAAGTGACGGGGAGGCTGCATCACACTGAAACTCACTGTTCTGGTACGTGCCTCTGGCTTCTGCCTGAGGCTTTCCAAGAAAGGCTCAGCCCTTGCTGGGACAAACCAGAGCTTGGAAGCTGCCTGTCTGCCTACTTGGAGAGCAGAGCTCAGCCAGTGATGGGAGTAGAGGGGAGGTCAAAAGGTAAACACCCCACTCTCCAGCTTCCTCGCCTCCCAGAGGGGACACTGGCCTGAGGTTCCCCAGGGCTGAGCCCCAAGTGTCCACACTGGCGATGACTCCCTCCCACTCCTGCCAGTATTTCCAGAGACAAGCTCCAAAAGGGAAACCTGCGCTCAGTCCTAGCCTCAAGAACTCTAATTGTCCAGCAAGTAACTCCCAGTAGAAGAGCCGGAGTATAAGACGTGGCATGTGGCACTGGCACATAATCCACCCGTGTGAACAACATCCCAGCCTTGAGAACTAGCTCCACCCTTCTCCGCCACCAGGCTGTGAAGTAGGAGTAAGCGAAGGGATAGTCCCAAGACACTAGTGCATGTCTACTCAAAGACATGTGCAAGGAGGGGTGTGACAGCCTGGCACGGTTATTCATTGTTGTCCCAACTGGAAGGAGCCCAGGTGTCCACTGGCAGGGGAACCACAGTGTGTCTACACAATGGAATCTAACTCAGCAATAATAGGGAACCTACCATTGATACATCCGAAGAAATCTTGAAAACACCCCAAACAAAATAAGCCTTGCACAGAAGCATACATACTCCACAGAGGCCATTCTAAGAAGCTCTAGAAGAAGCAATGCTAAATCAGGGTGGGGTGTAAAAGGCTGACAGTGGCTGCCACTGGGGTGAGGGGCATAGATTTACTGAAAGGTGTGAGAACTTCCTAGGGTAAGTGGAATGTTCCATATATTGATAGAGTTTGGATTACACAGTGCATGCTAAGTCGCTTCAGTCATGTCCAACTCTGTGACACTATGCACTGTAGCCCACCAGGCTCCTCTGTCCAAGGGATTCTCCAGGCAAGAACACTGGAGGGAGTTGCCATGCCCTTCTCCAGAGGAACTTCCCGACCAGGGATCGAGCCCCCATTTCTTATGTCTCCTGCATTGGCGGGCGGGTTCTTTACCACTACTGCCACCTGGGAAGCCTGGATTATGAAGGGGGAATCATCAAATCGCTCTGTTAAGATCTGTATGTTTCCCTGAATGTCTGTCATCCCCTAAAAAATGAGTAAACAAAGATCAAACTCTAGTTAATTATTGTGTGAAATGTTTACTGATACCAGAAATTTCCTTTGCAATGCACAAAAAATGTTAGATGAATTGGCAAGTGATAAAGAGAAGGAGAGATGAGTGATGAAACCAGTGAATCCTGGAATCTTGATGTGAGAAGATGAGTGTTCGTTGCACAACTGAATCAACTTGTCTGCCTGTTTGAAAGTTTTCATAATAAAGTGATAGGCAGGTAAGGGATGGTGTCATGTCAGGAGGAGGACCTGCCCCACAGCAACAAGGGCACTAAACAAGTCTAAGACAGACAAAATTGATCATGCTGATGTTGAGAAAGGTTAGCAAAGAGCCAAACTGGCATTGTGCAGAGTGATTGAGAGCACAGCTGTTTCCACAGTACAGGCACATCCAGAGCTGAGGAGAACACATGTGGCTCCAAGAGACACAGAATGCAGGGGTGCCAGGGTCTGGGGGCGAGTGACCCCCAGAGAAGAAGAAGGGAGGGAGTCAGGGTGACATCTGGTTCCCAGTGGATGTTTACCAAGCTTCTGAGTTGTAGACCAGAGCACTCTGCGTGTCTGCAGGACAGGTGCCCTGCCCCATATTCTCTCCAGTTTGTTAGTGGCGGTCCCCTGGGAAATGAGGGAGATCCCTGCAAGAACTTAGGACACCAAAGGCTGGGAGCCCAGCAGATACCTTTTCCCTGTAATTGGATAATGGGGAAGAACAAATCTGACTCCATACTGGATCTGTTTCTTTTATTTTAACCTTTGAAATCTATTGCTCTTGCTACAAGTTAATCACTATAGGGATGCTGCCTAGAAGCTTAAATTATACACAATAACCCATCTTTGGGAACCTTGCTTCCCAGGTAATGAGCATTAAGCTAAAATACCTTCATTTAGCTCACAGGAAACCAACCTGACTAGGCGGCTACAGAAAGGAAGAGATTACACATCCCCTCTGGAGTCTGGACAGAACTAGGAAACATTTGACTTTGCCCCTCTTCTTTTAGTAAAAAAGAAGCCTGAATTCTTACAAGAGGAAGAAGGTCCTGGGACACTAGTCCATAATCTTCTCGGTCTGCAGCTTTCAGAATGAAGTTCTCTTCCTTACCCCAATAGCCAGCCAGTCTCCTGACTCATTGATTTGTTATGCAGTGAGCAGGACGCACTTGGACTTGGTAACAAGCCCAGGATTGGCCCAGAAGTCGAAGCCGGGGAGAGGGAAAGTGGTCTTGGTCTGCAGGAGGGAGACCTCCCAGCTGGGAGCCCCTCTGTAGGCTACCAACCTCAGCCGCCATTTCCCCTGAGACCATCTTCAGCTGAAAACCGCTGCAGGGCACATTCCCGCTGCCTGACTCCCTTTCTTGCTGCAGGAAGCCCATGTGGGTGCAATGCCGGCCATCTCAGCTGGGCCCAGGTTATTTCAGAGGCATCAAAGCACCCCACCAGGCCCTGTTAATGTTGACAGGAAAGCCCCCGCCTGCCCTAGAGTGCACAGGCCAGTGAGTGGACAGGCTGGCATCCAAGCCCAGCTCAGTGTGCAGAAGAAGAAAGGAAAAATCAATCCATCATTTGCAGATAAAAGTGTCCCCAGGATCCTGAGTATGGTTTCAGATGTTCTGGGCTCCTTGGGTGATGTTTCCCACCCAAAGGGAGACTGTGTGAATCAATTCTAAGATGTAAAAAAGATCCCCAGGGCTTCCCTGGAGCCTCAATGGTAAAGAATCCACCTGTCAATGCAGGAGACACAGGTTCAATCCCTGGTCCAGGAAGATCCCACATGCAGCGGAGCAACTAAGCCCGTGTGCCACATCTACTGAGCCTGTGCTCTGGAGCCTGGGAGCCTCAGCTCCTGGGCCCACATGCTGCAGAGCCCGTGCTCCACAGCAGGAGAAGCCATTGCAATGAGAGGCCCGCTCACTGCAGCTAATGAGTAGTCCCTGCCAATCACAACTAGAGAAAAGCCCATGCAGCAATGGAGACCCAGCACAGCCAAAAATAAATTAAATAAATAAAAAGAGAACCCTCAAAGAAGTACCACTTAGAAGATACCAGTATTTAAAAGCCTGCGAGCTGGTATGATGGTCCAAAGGGTATTTTCACTTCTCTGAAGAGACATGCTTTTCTGGGTCTCTGCGTGGAGGACACCTGCTCCTGGGACCACAGAGATGCCCCAAGTGTATTGTGGTGAAATGCTTGCTGGACGCGGGCTGTCCCAACTGACTCACTCTGTGGCCCCAGGCCTGGATAACGGAAGAAAATGTGCTGGAAGGAGCCATCTGGCCAGCGCACAGAACAACCTAAACCTGGAGATTGGATGTAGAAAGGATTTAGGGAACACTCACCTTCAAATGGAGAAGAACAGTGGCCTCCCCCAGGGCTCTGTAGAAAGCCTGCAGACTCTGTGGGAAGGTGGCCGTGGCTTAAAAGCCCATGGATGCCCCCATTCTCCTCCATGGAAGCCATATAGCCTGGAGGGTGGGCGCCTGGCCTCTGACATTCAACACTGAGTCTAGATTCCACTGCACCCCCTTCTCAGCTCTGTGTGCCTGCCTTGGTGAGTTCATGTGTGTGGTGACAATGACAAGGCCTCCCCGGGTCCTGATGAAGCCTCAGTGGACATTGTGCTAATAAGATGTATTGTACAGCCTTGCTCAAGGAGGCCCTCAATAAACTCAGGTTCTTACTTTAGATATTCTTGCTGGATAAGGAATAGTCGGGAAATCACAAAGTCGAAAGGAATGGGCTAAAGTTGAGTTTGGGGAATATCGAGCCCTGTACATTTCAGGTTTCATAACGGCCCATGTGTGCTATTTCTATCCACTCTCTGTTCTATTCCCTATTTGTGGGGAGGTGGGGGGCAGGGGGGGGCTGGGGTGTGCGGTGCACTGTGTGGCTTGTGGGATTTTAGTTCCCCAGTCGGGGATTGGATTGAGCCCTCAGCAGTCAGAGCGCAGAGTCCTACCCATGGGACTGACAGGGAATTCCCCCTGTCCTGCTGCCCTTAAAGGAAGTCCTGTAGCTGCTAAGATGCTCCTTGGCAGAAAAAACAATAGCTATACAATAGCTTCTATAAATAGAGCAATTGTTATACAACCTAGGGGACTTTGGGGAAAGGGATAAAAAGAAGGCAATGTTTGAATTTCACAAATGTGATGTTGAGCTAGAGAAGCTAGATCAATGTTACAAAGTCCCAGGAGAAATGAATGCAAGCTGTGGTGGTCAGGATGGTTACTGGCTGTGACGGTGGCCACTGGAGGGGCGTGAGGGGACATCTGGGGCTGGTAATGTTGTTATTTGAGCTGACTGCACACGTAGGTTACCTGGTGAACCTTCGTATCATCACCTTCGTATCATCACCTTCGTATCATCACCATACGAAGTGTGCCCTTTTCTATATGGACATATCATTTCAATAAAGAATTCCTCCAAAATCAATGACCCATACATTCTAAACTGAGAAAGATCAGAGAATGAAACCAGCATGTTGCAAACAATTAAGAATGCTATAGGGACTTTCCTAGTGGTCCTTTGGAGAGGAGTCGCCTTGTGGTGGGTCGGAAATGTGGGTTCCATCCCTGGTCAGGGAACTGAGAGCCCACAAGCCGCAGAGCAACTGAGCCTGAGGGCTACAAATATTGAACCACAACTAGAAAGTCCTGTGCTACATGGAAAGATCCCACCTGAGGATTTTCACTGTGGCCTAGTTGTTAAGAATCCGCTTTCCAATGTAGGAAACGCAGGTTCAATTCCTGATCCAGGAACTAAGATTCCTCATGCCTCAGTGAACTAGGCCTGCACAAAGCAATGAACATCCAGTGAAGTCAAAAATAAATTTTTAAAAAATTTGTAAAAAGAAAGAAACATTTCACATGATGCAATGAACGCTTTCTGAAACTAGGACCCAATATAGTCAAATAAATAAATAAAGTTACTAAAAAAAGAATACTAGAATCAGCAGGCTAGTGCAGGAGCTGTTCTGTGAGTTGTTAATCACTTACACACCCTGTCCCGGCCCCTAATGCCCCCATCCGAGTCCCTAACCCTTCCTCTGAACAAGCACTGCTTCCCCCACTGACCACCGCTCAAAGACGGGGACAGCTGGCACAGTCGGGGAGGAGGGGCTTTGAACACATAGGCCCCTCAGCCCTGGTCGTCATTCATCCCATGCAGTTGCAGCCCCCAACATGCTGGAGCAAGCTTTGTGAAATAGATAAAATGATTAAAATCTAGGTTGTTTTTTTTTTAAATAAACAAACACTACACACCAAGCTCTTAACTGTGGCCACCAGCATGGGCTGACCAGGAAAGATAAGGGAGGAATGCTGACTTCTTCAATTAAAAAAGAAAGAAAAGAAAGAAAAATAAAGAGCGGTTTTTTTAAAGAAGGGGGGTCAGGTTTTTGCTTTATGTTTCAAATGAAAGAAGAAATAAATTACTATTTTAAATTCTACACAGCAGATATTATTAACCTATTTTAATATTTTAATGACAACAAATCCATCTAAATGACTTCTGAGAAACAGCTTTGCCTGAAACCTCTCTCAGATCTTGAAGACACCAGAGGTCTGGACAGTTTGCTGATTAAGCACATCTTACATTAACAGGGCTTTTCATTATCTCAGAATGTTGTGTAAGTGTCTTGTTGTGTTTGTTTGCACTTACAGGGGCTTCCTGTAACTTGATACTCAGATCTAGAGGCTGAAGTCCTCCTCTTTAGCATTCTCACAGCCTATGAAATCAGTTCCAGAGGACCTCCAGCAAAAGTGTGCAGGATGGAGAGTCCGAACAAAGCTCTGGTCTCTTTATGGAAATCATCACAGGAACATTGTGACAGATTTACAGATTGTGTCGCTCAGAGATGCCACTCCATCCACGTATGTATAGATCTTGTTGTTGGAGTTGCTTAGTCATTAGGTCGCGTTGGACTCTTTTGTGACCCCATGGACTATAGCTGGCCAGGTTCCTCTGTCCCTGGGATCCTCCAGGCAAGAATACTGGAGTAGGTTGCCATTTCCTTCTCCAGGGGAACTTCCTGACCCAGGGATCAAACCAGCTTCTCTTGCATTGTAGGCCGATTCTTTACCATTGAGCCACTGGGTAAGCCCCCTGTATAGGTCTGCATATGTGCATATCCATCCCACATGCTCTCTTCTCACTGAGGGGAGATCTTTGACCTCTGCTCTTTAACCTGGGCAGTATACGTGTGGAGAGCATGGTGGGATAGATGCTATGTGATGGTCATGGTGAGGTCATAAGTAGCATGTGGCTACCTCAGGCCTCTCTAAGCACCCACTCAACCACCACACAGTGAGGAAGCCCAACTAGCCCAAAGGGAGAGAACTGACGCCCCTAGCCTGCAGCCCACACCAACTGTCAGACTTCCTAGTCAATGACCACTCAGATCGTCTAGCCCCCAGACTTCAAGTCTCCCAGCTGAAACAGAGACGAGCAGTACCAATGGTGCTGTCTCCAATTCCTGACCCACGGAGCCCATGCATGTAACCAATTTTTCACCACTAAATTTCCAGGGAGTTCATACCACCCCAATTACCAACAGCTCTTACTCACACAGGGGAGGTGGCAGAGAGGCAGCATCCTCAAGTTTTAAAAGATCCCTTTGTAACATGGACTGGCCTGGCACCAGCACCCCCCATGCCCCCAGCAGGCCCTCTCGGCCAGCTGTGAATGCCACGTGGCGAGTCAGGCGAATTTCAGGCAGTTCTTGTAGCTCCTGTGCTACAATATAAGGGGATTGCTCTGCCTGCCTCAGCCCCACAACCACACCAAGAGCAAAGTACAACTCTCTCCACACAGAGGAGGAGGAGCCAGGAGAGGTCAGGCCCTCAGACACCACTCCCCAGGGGACGCTGGCCCACGGCGTCTGCGTCAGCACAGCCCTCCTGCCCAGAGCCAGTGCAGTTCCTTTAATGACCCTCTGCAGCTTGCAGTCCTCTCCTCCCCCTGGCCTCCTGGGCTGCTGGGGGGAACAGCTGTTTCTTGGCCATCGGCAGTAGCAGTGACTCGTAAAGCACACCTGCTTCTATTCTGCTTCCAGTGCCCTCCTCGCAGAGTTGCCTGCACAGCCACCTTCACGGAGCAGACAGGAGAGGACAGGCGTCCTCTCCCAGAGCCAGCCCCAGGTCTCCAGATCCCACAGCAAAGCCTGTGTGAACTGCCTGGGTCCCCCACTATCCCCTGGTTTTGCCCAGCACACACTCGCTGAGCCTCAGCAGTCAGGCTCTGGATGGGCCTCACAAAGTGTCACACAGGGAGGTGGGTCGGGAGATGGGGTGCAGGTCATGGAATCTGACCACCTGCTCTGAATCTGGTCATCCACACTCACTCTGTGACCTAGGAAATGTAACCTCATTGAGCCTCACTTTTCTGTAAAAGGCAGGCAAACCGCCCATCTATGCCATGGAACTGCTCCAGGGCCACAGCCCTGTAAGGTTAAAGGGGACAGTTCATGAGGCGCTCCCAGCCTGCCTGACACAGAATGGGCCTCCACGTGCAGCAGTGGATAACACGAGGCCCGTGCTGCCCAGGCGCACCCGAGTGCAGGCCTCCCGAGACAGGTGTCTCCCAGGCCACTGACCACTGCTCCACCCAGCCAGGCCCCCGCCTGTGCCCAACACTCCTTCTGACCCCACTCAGGAGGATCCTCAGCTACCTAGTCAGACAGGGACTTTCGATGACTCCTATCATGGAGGCACTTTCCCAGTTTCTCCTGATTTCAGGGTGCGGGAGGGGCTATGAGGTAGCCACAGGGGCATGGGAGCCTAGGAACCTAGTTCTGACTCCATAAACTTCCAAAAGCCTTTGCATGCCAGCTCAGGCATTCTGGGACCATACATTACTCCTGCCTGAGAGGGATGATCCCTAAGAAACTGCCAGCACAGGGCAGGTGCCTGGACACACCTCACTGCACCCTGTGTTCCCAGCATTCCCGTCCCTCACAAGACTGGTGGGTTGAACACCTCGGCTCTGTCTGAAGACATGGTCAGCCCCTGCATCTAATGGCCCCATGGCATAAGCCTGTCTCTCCAGGAACTGAGTCTCTCCAGAAGGGCACTGTCCGCCCAGGCTGGGGTGTCTGTGTGGGTTTTCTTGGGGGCCCACTTTATAGGAGGAAATGTGGAGGCCTGTTGCCTTGAAGTTTGGGGTGTGCCCTCTGGTTTTCGTGCGTAAATGCCCAGCTACTGGCTGCTCCAGCCAACAGAGGAGGTGTTGGGGATGGGGCAGGGCTCCTACAAGCCATCTGCTCTATTCCTAGAGGGCAGCGCCTCTTAGAGCAATTCAAGTTTGCATGTGAACCCATGGAATGGACTTCCCTATTTTAATCACCCAAGGTCTTTGCAGGACTTTTGTTTCCTTTCTAAAGTCTCCTTCTTCTTTTTTCAGCTTTTGTCTGTCATCTTCCCTTTTAAAAGAGGACCCCTTAACCCTGGAAACCATGAAAAATGCTTCTGGGTGTCAACATCCTTTGTAAATTGCATACGCAGGGCACATCATGGGCATATGCACACATGTGTAATCTCCCCAGAACAGAGTATATGGCTTTCAGCATGTTCTCAGAGGGGCCCTGACCTTACAGAGGCCACCCCATTATCGGTGATGCTATTTATGTGGCTGAGTATTACAGTCTCTAGAGCCATCTTTCATTTTTCGTGTGCTTTTCCATGGGAAACAGGCAGCCTGCCCCTAAACAAAGATAACAATGTCCACCTCCTTCTCCTCCATTTCAGCCTTCCCCACCCATTTTGGACCTCTCGGGGCCTTCTGTTCTACTTCAGCCACGCCCCTGAATGCTAAGGGGCCAGCAGGAATGGGCTAACTGCTTCAGGCCCCAACATACAGCCCAGAAAGCTGCTGAGTACTAGCGTGTCTGTGGCATTTTCAGGACCGTTCAGTGACACCTGATGGAGTGGCCAACTTTCCATTACTTTCCACTCACTGAGGGGTGCTGCTGCAGAAGCCTGGTGCCAACGAGGCATGGGTCCAGCCCCAAAGGGACCCGCTCTGCACAGAAAACCCTCACAGACTCCATGGAAAGTGACGTGGCAGGTGACAATGAATGCAAACTTCTGGACATGGTAGGAAACCATGTCCCCAAGCTACCCACAGTGCTAAAGGCCCAGTATTTTCTGTTCTTTAATTCTGATGCATTGCAGATTGGCAGGCTTCCCAGGTGGCCCTAGTGGTAAAGAATCTTCCTGCCAATGCAGGAGATGCTGGTTCAATCCCTGGGTTGGGAAGATCCCCTGGAGGAGGACATGGCAACCCACTCCAGTATTCTTGCCTGGAGAATCCCCATGGACAGAGGAGCCTGGCAAGCTACAGTCTCTGGGGTCACAAAGAGTTGAACACGGCTGAAGCAATTGATCAAACACACAGACTAGGACATACATCGCTAGGACAATGACTCTGGCCTTGAAATCAGCCCCCATGTGGCATTACTGTAAAAGTTTGTACTGATTCTCGAGTTCTGTGTTTACCTGAAACAGTAACAACTGTTCAACAACAGTAACAACTCACGGCTCTGCACTCACCCACACACCAGGTTTTGTGGCCCCCTGGTGTGAAACACACTCAGAGAATGAAGGAGTTGAGTTGTTCCTCTTCACTCTGAGCAGCTGGATCAGTCCAAGTGCTGAATTCCTGGGCTGTTAACTCGAGAACTTTAGCCTGCTGTGAGCTCAAAATGAGCAAGCTTTGGCAGTTCTATAAAAAGGTTCTGGGCATAGAGATGCCAGTGGGGGCAGCTGAAGGGGCTGGACACAGCAGATGAGCAAGGCCCTGGCTGGGTGTGCAGGCCCTGCAGTGTCTGCTTCAGCAAGGAGGACTTCCTGGGGTGGGGGCCTTCCTGGAGGGGGTTTCAGGGAGAGGGACTACTGAAGTGTTTTGCAGGAAAATCAGTGGTGCAATAGATGGAGACCAAAGAAGGGGAATTTCAGGAGGGCCAGCACATGGCAAAGGCCAGTAAGTACGAAGGGGAAAAGGGAATGGCTACCCATTCCAGTATTCTTGCCTGGAAAACCCCATGGACAGAGGAGCCTGGCAGGCTACAGTCTATGGGGTTGCAGAGTCAGACACAATTGAGAGGCTAACACTTTCATTTTCACTTTTTTCCCCACTGTATGATGCAGGAGGGGGCGCTGCACCCCGCAAGCCCTCCCAGGCTCTGAGGGAATGGTCAGTCTCTGCTTTCTCTCGTAACAGGAAAACACAGCTGTGGTCAGCCCTTCTCGTACCCCTCTCTGCTGGGCACTGACTGGAAGATGACACTAAATACATACCCCTGCCCTCCCGGGGGTTCCAGTCTGCAGAGGTGGCTGTGATGCCCACCTCATTCAAAGGTGAGGACGTTGAGGGTCACTATTAACTAGCCAGTAGGTGGGCTCCGAGGTCTCAGCCAGGGCCCCGCCCTGCCCTCTTCCTGAGCCGCCTCTTCCAGCACCCTGAGCCCCCACGACCCATTCCCTTACAAAATGGCTGGGAAAACAACACAGTCACACTGGTGCTGAAAGCAGAGTGAGACATCTGATTGCACTTTTAGACCCCTCTTCTGGGACTTCCCTGGTGGTCCAGTGGCTAAGACTCAGAGCTCCCATTACAGAAAGGCCCGGGTTCGATCCCTGGTCGGGAAACAAGATCCCACATGCCACATGAAACAACTAAAGATTCCAAGTGCCACAATGATGACTGAAGGTCCCATGTGCTGCAACCAAGACCGGGCACAGCCAAATAAATAAATATTAAAAATAAGATAAAACCCTCTTCTGCATGTCTTTGCCAATGATGCATCATTCAGCTGGCCCTAGGAGGAATCAATTGGAGAGGTGAGGGTGGTGTTTGAGGAAGGCAGGGCTGCAAGCCCTCCTCAGGAGACAGGAAGGCCTCGCCCCACACCCTCAGCTCTAAGGCTCTCTGGGAGTCATTTAAGGCAACTGACGTGGCTGCAGGAGAGCATCCCTACCCCTGCTGAATGGCACGAGACTGGAGTTTTCCCACAAAAGGAGTCCATGCTTTCAGGGCGTGTTCCTGTCCATGTGCCTCTCCTTTCTATGACCCAGCCAATCTTTCCCCAGGATGTGCAGAACCTAATTGCCCCCCTCACCTACCTCCCCATGGAGTCCAATTCAGATCAGGCAAATTCCAGAGCTACCAGTCCATCAGCTTGGCAGAGCCCAGGCTGGGACTGCATGTCTGCTAAAAACGGCTGTTTCGCCCATCCCAGCTGAAAGAGGCACAGGCTGACATTCTTGTCATAGTTGGAAGTGGTCCAGGGCTGACTTTCTCTGCAGCTGCTTTCCATGGCAGCCTCCTGGCTCCACCCAGGCCTGGGTGAATTCCTCACGCCCAAATCAAAAGCAGTATCTGCTGCAGACAGGAGCAAGGGGTGGGGGCAAGGGGGATGACTGCAATGCAGCACCCAGTAGCCCCCCAGCCCCCAGGGAAGGGGGCTTGGTGTGGCGCATGCACTCCACCCTCAGCAAGTGACCATCACGTCACCCTGGCTGCCCAGATGGAGAGCCCGAGGCTGAGAATGACTGGCTGGCCACACCTCATTCGATCAAGTCCCTGTGCATCTGACACCAGAATGCAACTCTTTCCACGTGGAAACATCTTCCCCCTGAGAAAAACACACAAGCCAATGTAGTGTCTGCCCCTCCCTACTGATGGTGGGTCTTTGTGCCTCCCCTGGAGTCTCTGCTGTGCCTTCCTGGGCGTGTGGTGCCTTCCAAGGCTGTTCGCCAACAGCCTTGCAGCATCTACCTTGTTTGGAGCCAGAGTCTCCAAAATTGCAGGCCACCCCAGGAGATGGTTGATTGCCCTGAGGCCGCCATGCTGGGAGGAAGCCCAGACCACACAGAGGGGCTCCAGTCAGCATCCCCAGGGCTGCCCTAGCCCTCAATCTTGGGGGAGAAGCACATCCAGGAGACCCAGCCCCCAGCTGCTCAGTTTCCTCCATTGCATAAGTCGTCCCACAGGCTCAGCCTGAAATCCTGACTTCCAAATCCATGGTTGAAGTGAAATGGAGCTTGTTTTGTGTGTGGGGTAGATGGTGATTCAGCCTCAGGTCTCTAGAACGGTGAGCATCTGGTCCCCAGCAAGCATCACACACCCTCCCACGCTCTCCACAACCAAGCCTGAGTACTTGGTGCTCAAGGAACAGCCAGGATCATGATTCCACACGCCTTCCCTCAAGGAGGTCACATCAGGAAAAGGGGAAAAGAATGACAAGTAACCTATCACCCACCAGACCCCCCACCCTGAGCACAACGAGAGAGGCGTGTTCATTCCCACACTCCTGCAGCCCACAGCCAGAACAGGGCCCTGGGTACCTCAGCCGCCAGGCAAGGCCTCGAGCCAGTAAGGAAGCTCACCAGCCCGAATCCCAGTCCCAGCCCCGTGGCAGGCACCTTGATACTGTTGAGATGGGTACAGAGATGCTGTTAAAGGGGAACTGGCAGCAGGCCCAGGGTGGGAGAGGGCAGATTGCAGATGGGGTGCCCTGGGCTCTAGGACCAGAGGACAATCACTCCCAGAGCTGCTGTGAACATGGTGAAGCAGGGGAGAATTTCTGTGAAGTTCAAACTGTGCCACCCAGGGAAAAGGACAGCAGCCAAACCACTCTTCACGAGGCAATCACCATGCTGTCTTCAGGCAGCTGGGCCGTTTGCAGGGTTTGTCCTGGGCTCGGCGCCCAGGCAGACTTTGGAGGCGTCTCAGGAGGCCCAGGCAGCGCTGCGGCCGTGCAGGCTGGGGCAGGGGACCCCGGGCTGCCGACGCGCCCTCCTCCCCCCGTCTCAGGCCAGGGGCGCACCTGAGCTCTGCACTTTGATGTCCTGTCTCTGCAGACAAGCCCTCTCAGCTCTCAGGGAGGCTGTTAGAAGTGATTCTGAATTTGCCTTTTATCAGAGACCAGAGGAAAGAGTTGAAAGCAGGAGTCTGAGGTTTTCAAAAGAACCTGCAAGACAGGGGAGGGCAGACTAAGCAGCCTCAAGCCTTGAAAGGAAGCAGACACATGTCTACAGCGGCCCCAGCCCTAGAGGCCACGTGATGGCCTATGATGTGGGACCCGGGGTGCGCCCTCGGAAAAGCCACTGGGTTCTCAGCTTTGTGTTGGCACGGCGCTGAGGTGTTTCCTTCAAGGTTGGGTTGTGGTTTCATTTGGAGCCGATCCAAAATCTAATTATCAAACCCAAAGGGGCAGGCGTTCTTGTGTGTGTGTGTGTGTGTGTGTGTGTAAGTTGCTCAGTCATGGCAGACTCTTTGCAACCCCATGGACTGTAACCCACCAGGCTCCTCTGTCCATGGGATTCTCCAGGTAAGAATACTGGAGTGAGTTGCCATTTCCTCCTCCAGAGGAGCTTCCCGATCCGGGGGTCAAACTCAGGTCTCCTGCCTTGCAGGCAGATTCTTTACCATCTGAGCCACCAGGAGGGGCAGGTGATCTTGAGCTGCCTCAGATCACAGGGCATGAAGCTGCCCACCACCCTGAGTCTTCTCCCCCACTAGAGGTCCCAGCTTGTGCAAATTCCTGGGCACTTCAGGTGAGGCAGAGATACCTCCAGATGAATAACAGTGCAAAATGAGGCAGGAAGTTAGGTGGAGAACAACCCCCTGCAAGGCTGCTACTGCTAAGTCACTTCAGTCGTGTCCGACGACTCTGTACGACCCCATAGATGGCAACCCACCAGGCTCCCCTGTCCCTGGGATTCTCCAGGCAAGAACACTGGAGTGGGTTGCCATTTCCTTCTCCAATGTATGAAAGTGAAAAGTGAAAGGCTGGCTTCCCCCAATAAGCAGGGGCCGGGCTCCCTGCTGAATGCTATTTCTCAGGTAGAAGCTGTTCCTCCAGCCCAGAGAGATCCCACTCATGGAATCAACCAGACTTCTGTGTTATTTTCCAGGAAGCTGCCTTTCTGCCCTGATTTGCTAAAAGGGAGACAACTCAGCAGCCACGGGGGTCATGGCAAAGCCCCAGGACCAGCAAACAACTGGCCTCCTGAAACTGACCAAATGTGAGGACAATGCAGAGCTTAGGAGGTGGGTGAGCTCTGGTTCGATATCCACGCTGTGGGCACCCTGAGGCGGGGTGCTGCCAGGTGCTGGGGAGATGTGCTGATGATGTCATCCTGCCATCGGGGAGCCATAACCCGTGGGGGCTAAAAGACACCTCTGCCAGCAGCCTAGATGCCCTTTTAAATTGTGGTCAACCACATGTAAAATAAAATTTACCATTTTCTCTATTTTCCACTGTGCACTTTAGTGGCACTAATTCACGTTGTTGTGTAACCATCACCACCATCCATCTCCAGAACGCTTTGTTCTTCCCAAACCGAAACTCTGTCCCATTTAAGTACTAATTCTCCATTCTCCCCCCGCCCCCATCCGCCCTTAGCAACACCGTTCTACTTTCTGTTTCCATAAATCTGACTAGACTCATATAAATGGACTCACACAATATGTGTCCTTTCATGACTGAGTTATCTCACTAAGTAGAATGTCCTCGAGGTTCATTCATATTGTGGCATGTGTCAAAATTTCCTTCCTTATTTTTTTTTTTTTGATCAAGAATCTCTTTTATTGATTATCAGAAACATTACAAACATCTAGTATGAACAAATTGTAACATGATAGTGTTTAGTTTGAACAATTAATACATTTCAGATATAATATTATACATATTTCAATGCTATTCTCCCCAATCATCTCACCCTCTCCTGGTCCCAGAGTCCAAAAGTCTGGTCTATACATCAGTGTCTCTTTTGTTGTCTCGTAAATAGGGTTATTTTTTACCATCTTTCTAAATTCCATATATATGCGTTAGTATACTGTATTTGTGTTTTTGTTTCTGGCTTACTTCACTCTGTATAATAGGCTCCAGTTCCATCCACCTCCTTAGAACTGATTCAAATGTATTCTTTTTAATGGCTGAGTAATATTCCATTGTGTATATGTACCACAGCTTGCTTATCCATTCATCTGTGGATGGACATCTAGGTTGCTTCCACGTTCTGGCTATTGCAAACAGTGCTGCTATGAACACTGGGGTACAGGTGTCTCTTTCAATTCTGGTTTTCTCAGTGTATATGCCCAGCAGTGGGATTGCTGGATCATAAGGCAGTTCTATTCGCAGTTTTTTGAGGAATCTCCATACTGTTCTCCATAGTGGCTGTACTAGTTTGCATTCCCACCAACAGTGCAAGAGGGTTCCCTTCTCTCCGCACCCTCTCCAGCATTTATTGCTTGTGGACTTTTGGATAGCAGCCATTCTGATTGGCGTGAAATGGTATCTCATAGTGGTTTTGATTTGCATTTCTCTGATAATGAGTGATGTTGAGCATCTTTTCATGTGTTTGTTAGCCATCTGTATGTCTTCTTTGGAGAAATGTCTATTGAGTTCTTTGGCCCATTTTTTGATTGGGTCATTTATTTTTCTGGAATTGAGCTGTAGAAGTTGCTTGTATATTTTTGAGATTAGTTGTTTGTCAGTTGCTTCATTTGCTATTATTTTCTCCCATTCTGAAGGCTGTCTTTTCACCTTGCTTATAGTTTCCTTTGTTGTGCAAAAGCTTTTTAAGTTTGATTAGGTCCCATTTGTTCATTTTTTATTTTATTTCCAATATTCTGGGAGGTGGGTCATAGAGGATCCTGCTGTGATGTAAGTCAGAGAGTGTTTTGCCTATGTTTTCCTCTAGGAGTTTTATGGTTTCTGGTCTTACATTTAGCTCTTTAATCCATTTTGAGTTTATTTTTGTGTATGGTGTTAGAAAGTGTTCTAGTTTCATTCATATGGAGGGGTCTTGTTTTTGTATCCATTCAGCCAGTCTCTGTCTTTTGGTTGGGGCATTCAACCCATTTACATTTAAGGTAATTAATGATAAATATGATCCCATTGCCATTTACTTTGTTGTTTTGGGTTTGAATTTATATATCCTTTTTGTGTTTCCTGTCTAGAGAATGTCCTTTAGTATTTGTTGGAGAGCTGTTTTGGTGGTGCTGAATTCTCTCAGCTTTTGCTTGTCTGTAAAGGTTTTGATTTCTCCTTCATATTTGAATGAGATCCTTGCTGGGTACAATAATCTGGGCTGTAGGTTCTTTTCTTTCATCACTTTAAGTATGTCTTGCCATTCCCTCCTGGCTTGGAGAGTTTCTATTGAAAGATCAGCTGTTATCCTTATGGGAATTCCCTTGTGTGTTATTTGTTGTTTTTCCCTTGCTGCTTTTAATATTTGTTCTTTGTGTTTGATCTTTGTTAATTTGATTAATATGTGTCTTGGGGTGTTTCGTCTTGGGTTTATCCTATTTGGGACTCTCTGGGTTTCTTGGACTTGAGTGATTATTTCCTTCCCCATTTTAAGGAAGTTTTCAACTATTATCTCCTCTAGTATCTTCTCATGGTCTTTCTTTTTGTCTTCTTCTTCTGGGACTCCTATGATTCGAATATTGTAACGTTTAATATTGTCCTGGAGGTCTCTGAGATTGTCCTCATTTCTTTTAATTCGTTTTTCTTTTTTCTCCTCTGATTCCTTTAATTCTGCCATTCTATCTTCTAATTCGCTAATTCTATCTTCTGCCTCTGTTATTCTACTATTTGTTGCCTCCAGAGTGTTTTGGATCTCATTTATTGCATTATTCATTATATGTTGACTCTTTTTTTATTTCTTCTAGGTCCTTGTTAAATCTTTCTTGCATCTTCTCAATGCTTTTCTCCAGACTATTTATCCATGATTCCATTTTGCTTTCCAGATTTTGGATTAATTTCACTATCATTATTCGGAATTCTTTATCAGGTAGGTTCGCTATTTCTTCCTCTTTTGTTTGGTTTGGTGGGCAATTATCCTGTTCCTTTACCTGCTGGGAATTCTTCTGTCTTTTCATCTTGTTTAAATTGCTAAGTTTGGGGCGTCTTTACTGTATTCTGGTAGTCTGTGGAGTTCTCTTTATTGTGGCGTTTCTGCACTATATGTGGGTTTGTACCGGTGGCTTGTCGAGGTTTCTTGTTTATGGAAGCTTGTATCGGTGTTCTGGTGGGTGGAGCTGGATTTCTTTTCTCTGGGGTGCAGTGGAGTGTCTAGTAGTGAGTTATGAGATGTCTATGCTTTTGGGGTCGCTTTGTGTAGCCTGTGTATTGGAGCTCAGGCTGTGTTCTTGTTTTTCTGGAGAATTTGCTTGGTATGTCTTGTTGTGGAACTTGCTGGTCTTTGTGTGATGCTTGGTTTCAGAGTAGGTATGGAGGCTTTTAATGAGCTCCTGTCAATTAGTGTTTTGTGGGATCAGGGTATGGACTTAAGCCTCCTGGTTCCAGTTATTGGTCTTATTTTTACAGTAGTCTCAAAAACTTCTTCTTCTATAATGCATTCCACAACTGGACTGCTCAGAGATGTTCACGGAATTATACATAGAAGGAAAAAGGGAGGAAGGAGACAGAGGTGGTCAGGAGGATAAAAGGAGGGAGTGTGAAGGAGAGAGACAGATCTAGTCAGTAATCAGTAAAGAAAAGAAAAAAGGAAAGGAAAAAAGCAAAGGACAAAAAGGAAAAAAAGAAAAAAAAAAAAAAACAGGGTCGCAAAAGTTATATCTAAACGTGGAGATTAAAGAAGTACTAGAGGATAAAAAAATAATAATAATAAAAAAATAAAAGAAACAAAACAAACAACAACAAAAAAAAAAATTAAAAGGGAAAAAAAAAATTTTTGTTTTCCTTTTTCCAATTAAAAAATAATAAAAATTTAAAAAATATATATATATATTAAAAAAAGAAAAGAAAAAAAAAGGAAATAATGATGGTAAAAATAGTAACAATATATATAAGAGTTTCTCTATTATTGTTGTGGGTTCAGTTCATTTTCAGCTAGTTCCTTGTTCCGGCTTAAATTTCTCAAGATCTATAGGCCCCTTTCTTTGTGGTTGGTCTGTATAGTTCTTTGTTCTGTGCACGGTTCGGCGGTGTTCTGGGCCAAGGCCCGCCACTCATGTGGTCGGCGCTGCACAATCTGGATTGCCGGCCCAAACTACTCCAGTTAGGCAGCACTCCAGACAATCAGGCGAACAAAGTCTGCGCTGAGGCCCGCAGAGGGGGAGGGGCCGGCGACGGGAATGGCGGGCGGGCGGGTGGGGGAGGGGATGGGGTGGCCCTCGTGGGAGCCGCCGGCACAGCGGGCGGGGGCACGCCTGCGTGGGAGTGGCCGGCGGGGGAGCGTCCAGTGGGGGAGAGTCCCGCGGGGGAGCGTCCCTCTGGGGAGTGGCCGGCAGGGGAGCGTCCCCCGTGGGAACGGCCAAGGCGTCTCCCTGCCCAGCCCCGGCTCCCCAATGGCAGATGCGGGCGTTTGCAGCGGTGCTTTTCCGCTGCGGAAGTTACCGCAGGGCCCGCAGTCTGTGGGTTCTAATTGCTCAACTGTTCTCCTCCCTGTTATGATAGTCTCCGTGTTTCCCAGGTTCGGCGCAGATTCCGCAGGGAGAGTGTTTCCTGGTGTTTGGAAACTTCTCTTTTTAAGACTCCCTTCCCCGGACAGAGGTCCGCCCCTCCCTCTTTGTCTCTCTCTGGCTTCTATATTCTTTCCTACCTCCTTTAGAAGGCAGTGAGTTGCTTTTCTGGGTGTCCGACGTCCTCCGCCAGCACTCCGAAGCTGTTTGTGGTATTTACTCGGCGCCCAGATGTCCCATTGATGAATTTGTGGAGGAGAAAGCGTATTCCCCGTCCTAATCCTTCGCCATAATTTCCTTCCTTATTATAGTTGAATAATATTTTATTGTATACTATTTTAAATACGTATTCATTTATTTATTTGGCTGCCTTGGGTCCTAGTTGGGGCACACAGGTTTAGTTGTGCCAAGGCATGTGGAATCTTAGTTCCCTGACTAGAGATTGAACCCAGGTCCCCTGCATTGCTAGGCAGATTCTTAACCACTGGATCACCAGGGAAGTGCCATTGTATGTGGTTTTAAATATGCCTGCTCAGGTGTGGTAGGACTCACAGCCATGAAAATAATTGTCACGAAGTAAGAAGTTTTTACACTCACAGATCCCTAGATGCCTCTTGGAGGGCAGTTCATGCAGGGTTACATGGGGACACACCAGGGTCAGTGAGGAGGCAGAGGGGGACACATGGGAAAAAAACGTAACCATGGTTTCTACTGAGCTTCCCTGGTGGTTCAGACAGTAGAGAATATACCTACAATGCAGGAGACCCAGCTTCTATCCCTGGGTGGGGAAGATACCCTGGAGAAAGGCAGAGTGAGTAGGCTTAGGACTAGTTAGTTTGAATAATGTCTGCAGATCTTTGTATAGGGACTATGCCTAGTTACCTCGTATCTGAACCTGGGGTTATTAGGGTAGGTGAATAATAACCTGAGAAAGAGAGCCAGAAAGAGGAGGGGAGTGGGTTGTGGGCTTGGGATGGGTTGAGTAACCTGTGAAATGTGTGCTCACAAGGAAGTCATTTACTATCTGTAGGTATTAACTAGCCCTGGGAGGGACCTCGCCTCTAGGATCAGCAAGATGTCAAAGCATACAAAATACAAAAACCTTTAAAACACGACAGGTACATACCACTCCATGTATATACCACGTTTTGTTTGTCCATTCACCTGTCAGCGGACACTGGATTATTTCCACCTTTTGGCTACTGCAAATAAAGCTGCCATGAACATTAGCAAATAAGCGTCTATTTGAGTTCCAGGCAGCATAGATTATTTTTAAAGTGTGATGAGAACCTATATTTATTTTTTTCAGAAGTGAGGAAGAAAGTAGTGCCAAAATCAGGAGTTGAAACATAACAGTCTCAACTAGATGAATATGTGTAGTGCCAAAGTCCTTACCCTAGCCCATTTCTTCAGCATCCCTGATGCCAAGAGTAGTATGGATATCTTTTTCAAGCCTGGTAGTCACATCCTAGCCATCTTCTCTTCGCTGCAGCAGAAAATGACCCAGGTTCAGTGGCACAGCTATGACCACTGGGCAGGCAGGTGCCCCAGAGTCCTTTGCCAACCTATTAGTGTTTAGTCACTCAGTTGTGTACAACTCTTTGCAACACCATGGACCATAGCTCACCAGGCTCCTCTGTCCATAGAATTTTCCAGGCAGGATTACTGGAGTGGGTTGCCATTTCTTTCTGTGCCAACATATAAAATTATTCAAACACCCAAAACATTGACTTCAGAGTCTTGAATGGGTGCCTGGGTCACGCTCATAGCTGCAGATCATATTGGACCTGCCATAGAATAGAAACATCATGGGAAAGCCCTTGCTCACGTCCGCTGTGATTCTTCCTTAACCCTATAGTCCTTTGTGGTAAGAAGAGTAACTAGCTGGCCTTAGACCATGAAACTCTCCATCCACCTTCTCAACTTCATGAGGACAATCCCAGACACCAGTGTCCCTTTTAAGGCCAGCCATCTTCAAGACACCACTAAGCATTCACCTGTCCCCTAGGAAGACAGTTTCAGACAACAAAGGGAAGTGGGAGGCAGGGAAGAGGGACTGCCATGAGGCTCTCTGCTCTCTGGCGCAACCTACATATGGGGCCTTCTGTAGCTCTGTAGCCCCATAAATTTGCAAAGATGAGAAAGGGGTTCCCCAGCCAGAAGTCAGTCTTTTGCTATTCTTGCCTGACTTGTCCATCATCTGTCTTCCAAGAGCAGATGGAAACACAATGAGGGCCTAAGGACACATGGCATCAGTCACCTACCAATGATAGACGGTTTGGATTCACAGCCGCCTTTTAGCTAAGTTAGCAACACTTTGTTTAACTTGTTCTGAACAAACTGGGGCAAAATGCACTGTGGTTCTGACTCAGGATACCCGTTCCCAAGTGTCACCTCTGTGGCTGAATAAAGTCCAGTTAGATTACAGATTCCTGGACATTATAAGGTGAAGCTAGGGAGCCTGTACTGCCCAGAATGTCCAGGAGGTTGGGGGAAAGCTCCAGGTTTGTTATGAAATGCATCTTTGTATTTCAACACATATTAAGATCACTAAAATGAACACCCACTAATAATTGTGCAGAGCATTTACTATGAGTTCATTGTATGCCAGGGCTGGGCATACACCTGTCTGAGTCTTTTGAACCTGGAAGGATGCACCAGCCTAACCAATCATGAAAACAAGTGTTAGGGCCACTTTTTTCCCCTAGAGATTTTCCTGTAAGATGGAATAAGAGAGACAAGCTTCAGTGGCACGTGTCACAGATTCTGCAAATATTTTTGAATTTAAAAATCACCAAGTATTTACCCAACCAAGGATGATGTAGGCAACCAGCAACTGTGTTTCAGTACACAACACCTCTGGGGTTTCTGAGAGGAGTCACTTGGACATAGATGATTTCCTGAGCTGTGTGATCACAGAATCTTTAAGCCACATATCACCAAGAAACGAAGAAAGCATGAAACTTGCTGAAGTTTGGGTGACTGTCAGATGACAAGTGACAGTGGTCAGAGCAGAACTAGGGACAAATTCCATGCACAAATACAGTGAAAAAGAGCACAGGAGGCGCTATGATGCATCAGTGGCCCCACAAGCACATTTCTCAAAACTTATCCTCTGGGGATGGGAGAAGGGTCCAGAAGGAGTCTTCTGGTCACTGTTCTTGGAGAACCAGGGGTGTGGAAATACAACACCCATGCAGAGAGCAATGCCCAATGAGATAAGGAACTTGATGAGATTAACTTGGTGCCTGAAATAAACAAACGATAGAAGAAATCACAAGAGTGTATTCTGACCTTGCAGAGATGCCATGGGAGCAAGAACACTGGGCCATGAGGACAACCTCCTGCTTCAGGCCGCAAATGCTGGACAGACACAGTGCCCTGGATCATAAGAACAGGCATCATGACCTTGGGTCACTTATGACTCCCCACCCCAAGGAGGCCAGCTAGGGACAGCCCAGATGGCCACAGTGGGGAAATGAGCCAGAGGGCAGGGACCCCCTCCACCACTGCCTCCAGAGGCCTCTGGAAGTGCATTCATAGCACATCATCCAGAATCTCCCAGGCCCAGCTCCTCTTAGGTGTCAAGCATTCCCTGGGCCAGCAGCTCCCCCACCCAAGGCACACGAAGCCCAGCACTCACCTTCCTCAGAGGTCAAGCTGACAGGGGAGGCTTGTGCCACATGTCCACCCACTCATTCTGCTCAGACATGGCCCACTTCTCCATTAAAGACCCTCAGCAACTCTGGCTGGTGCCACAAACACTGCAGCAGCCTGAAGGGAGTAAGCGACGCTTCCACGCTGACAGTCACGCCTCCCCCTGGTGCCTGGTCAAAATGCAGATCCTAACTCCTGAGGGTTGGAGTGTGGCCTGAGACTCTGCGTATCTAACATGTGATGCTGTCGCTGTAGTCCAGGGACCCCACTTGAGTAGCAGGCCCCTGAGATTTGGGAGGGGTCTATGGTCTAGAGGCACATCTGATAACCCAGGTCTGTTTAGCACCCTGTGGCAGAACCCCCTCTCTTTACCCCAGCATCGCTGCTCTGAGAACCCAAACATGCAGGCTCCCTTTCACCAAGGTGATCGCCAGCATCCCAGTGATCTTCCCCACGCCCATTCAGCCATGTTGCTCCGTCATCAGAAGCCAGAGTCCCAAGGACATAAATAGCCACCAGTTTTCCAAGGAAAGAAAACAACATCTGAATAATTTTTATGATCAGTTTTTCGGATTTTACATTGCACGCTCAAGTTGCTTGGAAAAAGTTAAAGAGCTGACCCTCACAATAGTGCACATGATGACCGCCTGCTCAGCTGAAGAAGAAAGCCACATCTGACTTGGGATCTGCACACCAACTAACACATGCAAATCACCAGCAGTGCAGGGCACAGGTCAGCAGGAAGCCCTTCCTCCTCCCCGCTTCTCAGACCACTAACCGTGACTCGTGTGAACTTCTCAGGAGGTTCAGATAAAATGAGAGAGAGAAAGGATGTGGTCACTGCTTCGGAGATTAGCAAGGAAAACAAACCCAATGAAGAGTAAGCATTCAGGTTGTCTCCTCAAAGCCAGAAAAAAAGACCTCCTGAGTGGGCGCTGGATGAGAAATTACAATCCCGCATGGTCGGGTGCTTGGGGGTTCCTGGAGCCAGATGGCTTTCTCTTCTCTCGAGCACTTCTCCATCCCTCCAGCAGTCCACTGACTTGCCCTTTTTCCCCTCTTTTCCCAGGGCTTGCCACCAAGCACAGAAAGCAGAGGAAGGGAGAAGGTTTCTATTCGGAGAAACTGGATTCAGCTGAGGGACACAGGTCTTGGTGTTGGTCTCAAGTATATTTCCAGGTCCTTGGTGTCTATTACCTAATACTCACATTGCAGAGCAAAACCACCTTGATTCACCCATCCTCCCAGAAAATATCTATTGAACACCAGGGGTAACCCTGATCCAGATGGTGAAGATTCACCAGTGGCTAGGATAGAAAAGGTCTCGTCTCTCCTAGAGTTTACCTAACTGGGAACAGGAGAATGGCTGAATGATGGATTTCAGAGAGGGGTGCGTGCTCTGAAAAGTAATAAGGCAGCAGGGACGTGGTGGAGGGGGAACAGGAGCACCATGCAACGCACACGGCACTTTCTCAAGGGGCACCATCCACATGGGAATCCAGGGGCTCCCAGGGTGGTCCTAAGCAGAATCCTGAACCCAGAAGGGGCCAGGTGTGGGGAGAGCTTGTGGACAAATGGAAAAGCAAGTGTGCTGGGGGGCATCACTCACAGGAGAGGCACAAAGAGTCCAGGGTCACAGCCATGAGGGGGACCTGTGTCCTGCTGGAGTTCCCCACTGGTCGAACCCTAAAATGAAAACAAAAGTAAGAGAGCAGTCTGATGGGTCTGTTTGCATCAGCCTCCAGGGCACGGAGCAGGGGAGAGTCAAGGAGCCCTAGAGAAGCCACGTCCCCAGCACAACACAAAACAGTCTCAGAAATGAATTCCCCACAGACTGAAGGTGGAGGCTGCAGGAACACACTCTCCAAGGAGGCAGCTCACCCCTCTGTCCCCAGTTCTGAACCCTGCAAACACCAGGCTGCATGCTGGCCATGCCTAGAAGGACCCAGCCGGGAAGGGCAGGACCTGCTCACGGACTAGAGGACAAAGCAAACAGACTGGAGTGTGAACATGGCCAAACCTCTCTTCCTCTCCACAAAAGTTCAATACATCAAAGTATTTTGAAACAAGGAAATAGATAAGAAGTTGTATGCATATATAATGGTTCTGTATCTTTAAATTCAAAGCAAACTTCAGGAAAAAAAAAAAAAAGAAAGGGCAGCAGAGTTTGTTTCTTTTTCTTCTCATGCAAAGTTCAAGTTGAGAAAGCCCTTTTGGAATGGAACAGTTGCATAAGTATGGGATTAGTTGTACTTGATTATAGATAAATTAATGACAATGAGTAGGGAAAACCTAGTGTATATAGAACACCTACCCACGACCCCATCTTTAAGACTCGGCTAAAGTCTTTTTTTTTTTAAACCTCCCTTGATTTTCCCTCACTCCATCTCAACATGGGTCCCCACTCACGTGGCCGAGGAGTATTGTCACCCGGGCCCCAATCTCCTGTTTTGATGTCTCGCCTTTCCCACACAACTGCGCTCTCACAGGTCTTCCTTCTCCAAATCTGAGGGCCTGGTCTAGAGCAAGGCATTTATTAAGACTCAGTGAACGTTTGCTGAGTAAGTGAAGGGACGGCAGCACCGCATCTGTGAGTCATCTGGGAAATGAAGCTTGCAGCCACCCTGAACTCCCGCTCTCCTTATCGTCTGCATGTTTATAGATGAGTAAGCTGGGACCTGAGGTCCCTGCTGGCTCAAAGGGTGAAAAATCTGCCTGCAATGTAGGAGACCCAAGTTTAATGCCTGGCTTGGGACGATCCCTTGGAGTAGGAAATGACAACCCGCTCCAATATTCTTGCCTGGAGAATTCCATGGACAGAGGAGCCTTGTGGGCTACAGTCCACGGGGTCACAAAGAGGTGGACACAACTGAGCAACTAACACCCCAACACGAACACACAGAACATCCAGATCGTTAGTGACAAAAACAGAATTTCCTAAATCCACAGTCTACATCTTCAAATCAAACAACGTCATATCTTTGGCAAAAAAAAAAAAAAAACTAGAATGAATCTTGAAAAAAATTGTGAGGTCCAGAAGGAGCCTCGGAAAGTGGTTATCTCATCATCCAGTGCTGACGAAATCTCTTCTTTAATAGGTGACCAAGAGTCACAGATGCCAAAGTTTTTCCTTGACTGGTAAACAGTGAAACCCAAATGTTATTCTGGCTCTGTCACTCATGGTTCTGTGTATTCATCTTCATTTAGTCAACAAACCTTTACCAAGGTCATGAACTAGGTGCTGGGGTTGCACAGATTAGAACGTGTGGCTGCCTATTTTCAAAAGCTCAATGGTCAGCCAGAAAATGGGCGTACAAGCCAGCAATTACAATAAAGTGCGTAGAGGACCATTATCAAAGTTTGTGCACCATCTATGCAAAGCATCAAGGATCACAGAAAAGAAGAAACATGTATCTGTGGGGAAATCAGTGGGTGGGAGACAGAAAGCTTTGGATGAGGGTGAGTCCTTGGGCTATTTAGCAAAGTATCGTGCTCATGGCCTGGAAAGTTTCTTCCAGCTCTGGTGGAAGAGGAATTATGGTGTGGTGGTGACATGAAAGGAAGCTTGGAGTGTAATCTCCCTGAGCCTTTATGCTGAGGGGTGCCACACCCAGTGGTCATCAGAGCATGATGAATCCAGTCCATGGGGTTCAAATCCCAGTCATCCCCCTCATGACCTGGTGAAAGAACCTAACTTTCCTATGGGCAAGTTTCTTCATGGGTGGAATGGAGTCTCAGGGGTGGGGTCCTCACCGCAAACAGTGAAACCAAAAGCCACCTCCTGAAACAGGTGGAGACCAGCAAGGATGTACACAACAAGGATGGTTTCATGAGGACACAGCCCCTGGCTTAACCACTCTGAACTCTGGCCACAGAGTGCCGACCCCAGGGGCCAGTGTGATTCCATCAGAGGCTGACCCACTAAGCTTAGCAGAGAATTAGGGGCACAAGACGCAAAGGGATCAGACCTTCCACAAGGACAGGGCTGATGGAAAGGAGAGCCCTGCATCTGGCTGTTGCTGTAGCTCAGTCGACAGATGTGAGGTGGGGGAAAGCAGGACCCCAAAGACAAGCTGAAGATGGGGATCCACTTCCTCCTTACCTCCTCCCACTCTGGTGCACAGGAAATCTTCGAGGGAACTGGTATCTTCTACCACGAGCTTGCACAGGCATCTGGGCTGGGACTCAAAGAAGCCAACAGAGATCCCCAAGAGCTGAAGGTGAGCTGCGCCTCACAGCAACCATAGATGCAAAGTGGCCCCAACTTCATTGCTGCTGCCCAATTGACCATAGGAGATGGTAAAGGTAAAGCAAGTTTTCAGATACTACTAAAGTTTCAAATTTTATTCATTTTATATAATTTTGTTTATTTTTGTCTGTGCTGGGTCTTCATTGCTACACGTGTTTTTCTCTAGTTGTGGGGAGCAGGGGCTACTCTCTAGTTACAGCGGTTGGGCTTTTCATTGCAGTGGCTTCTCTCATTATGTAACAACAGTTTCTAAGTCTCCTGGGCTTCAGTAGTTGCAGCCCTCAGGCTCTAGAGCACACGTTCACTAGCTGTGGCACACAAGATTAGTTGCTCCATGGCATGCATCATTTTTCCAAATCAGGGATCAAATTTGTGTATCCTGCATCATTCAGCAGGCAGATTCTTTACCACTGAGACACCAGGGAAGCCCAAAGTCTCAAATATTAAAAAAAAAAAAAAAAGTTAGTTATCCCAAAGGAGATGCTTCAGGTTGAGGATCTGACTGAGTCGGATAAAAGCTCTTAAGAGAAAGACTAGCTAGGACCCCCTTGCTAAAGTGAAAGCCTTCTCTCCCTGCTGACTTTATAGATAGGAGCTGCCCTGCTATGCCAGGGGCTATGGAGGCACCACAGGGCAAAGGCCTGGGGACACCTTTGGGAGCTGAGAGTAGCCCATGCCAGGTACCAGCAGGAACATGGGAACCTCCATTTTACAGCGACAAGGAATGAGCTCTGCTACCAACATGGATGAGTCAGGAGAGGACTCCTCTCCAATCAAGAACTAGAGGAGACCTCAGCCCAGCTGGCACCTTGAGACCCTGAGCAGAAGAACTAGATAAGTTCTTCCTAGACCCCTGAACCTCAGAGACTGTGAAGTAACACATGGGCACTGGTTTCTGCTATCATTTGCTATGTGGGAATAGAGAACTAATGCAGGAAGGCCCAGTACACTGTGCAATTCCAGCCTGGCTAGGTTGGCACCGCTCTGGCATCATACCTGGGCCCTCCTGTCCTTGCAACTCTATTACAGGGTTCAAGCTCACTCTGCCCACTGAACAATAGGCCAATGAACAATAGGCCAATAAATCCAAGAGACAACGTGTTGAGGAAAGGAATGTGACTTTATTAGGAAAGCCAGCTGACCAAGAAGATGGCACACTAATGTCTCAAAATAACCATCTTGTCCAGGACTGGATGCCAGATCAGAGATGGGAGTGGGCAGTTGAGGTGAGGAAACAAAGTAAAAAGGCCCTTAACCTTGCAAAAATGTCCTAGAATGGCAAGCCTCAGACAGGAGGTTTTGTTAATTTCTTTTTTCCTGCAATCTACAGGTGGACAGGGTAATGAACAAAGGCACTTAAGCTTAACAGTCAAGCAGAGGGACAGGATTCTCTGAGGCAGGCCATTATGTACGATTATAATTGTAATAACAAAAGCAACAGAGAGCAATTCAAAGAAACAGTTTCAACAGTCAGAACTGACTTCTCCCTGCAACAACTCTAGAAAATCTTGGGTCCCAGCAGAGACCAGCAGACCAGCACTCTCTCCTCAAGGTGCAGGGACTCCAGGGAGGCCCTGGACACAGCCGGCCCAGCTCCCCCAGCCCCCGACTTGGCCAGCCCTGCCATTTTACTGTTCCACAGTCATCTGGGTAGTCCCCAGCCTCACCTTGCCTTAGGAAGTGGAGAAGCATCACTGATGCACTGATACTCCTGCATCCCCTAGACCTATCAGCATGTTACCACGACACCTGAGAGGGTGGTCAGGGTCTTAGGAGAAGCCCTACTCCCTGCTTTGGGTGAGTAAGGAACTAGCTGGTCCCATGGGTCTTCATGTCCCCCTCATAACAGTCATAAAAACTTCACTAACACAAAGACCCTGAGGCTGGGAAAGATTGAAGGCAGGAGGAGAAGGGGACAACAGTGGATGATGATTGGATGGTATCACCAACTTGATGGACATGAGTTTGAGCAAGTTCCAGGAGTTGGTGACAGACAAAGAAGCCAGGCATGCTGCAGTCCATGGGTCACAAAGAGTCAGACACGACTGAGCAACTGAACTGACTGAATACAAAGTAAGGTAGACTGTCCACCAAACTACTTAAGAGGTGGTGTCTTTTTTCTGAGCTCAAGCAAATTAAGGTGTTGGCACTGCCAATTTCTCACCTCAGAAGAACTGACCATCTGTGAACGCTGAGCTCACACATGGAATCTTGGCCAGGGAATATGGGCTTGATTATTGTCCTGGGTTGTCTGAGAAGATCACCAATGACAGGACCATCTCAAGCAGCAAAAGAAAGACAGATGACTCTGAGCCTGCGTGCACATCTCCCCAGGCCAGATGGAGCAGCTGACACACAGCAGTTCCCATGCTTGCTGGTGGTGAGACGGCCTACCAGACACACACAATGTATAGAATCCTTATCTGTGTGATATGCCTTCCTAAGAAACTGTCTGGCTTAGAAAAATCACATAAAAGAACTAAAGAGAAAATAGGAGACTAACAAAAAGTGAAATTGTTGTTAATTTTTTTTTTAATGACTTTGCTTCAGCCAATGAAGCAGATACAACTGCTTCTGCTCTTGCCGATTGTGTGAAAGTTTCTGGTGTTGTGGTACTTTGGATTCTGATTACAAAAGTTAAGAATAATCATCTATTTCTTTTTTTCCCCCCTTTGTACAGGAATTTAGTTTTTCAACTGGAGTATAATTGGCTTAAAGCTCAACATTCAGAAAACGAAGGTCATGGCATCTGGTCCCATCACTACATGGGAAATAGATGGGGAAACAGTGGAAACAGTGTCAGAATTTATTTTTCTGGGCTCCAAAATCACTGCAGATGGTGACTGCAGCCATGAAATTAAAAGACACTTACTCCTTGGAAGGAAAGTTATGACCAACCTAGATAGCATATTCAAAAGCAGAGACATTACTTTACCAACAAAGGTTCGCCTAGTCAAGGCTATGGTCTTTCCTGTGGTCATGTATGGATGTGAGAGCTGGACTGTGAAGAAGGCTGAGCACCGAAGAATTGATGCTTTTGAACTGTGGTGTTGGAGAAGACTCTTGAGAGTCCCTTGGACTGCAAGAAGATCCAAGCAGTCCATTCTGAAGGAGATCAATCCTGGAATTTCTTTGGAAGGAATGATGCTAAAGCTGAAACTCCAATATTTTGGCCACCTCATGCGAAGAGTTGACTCATTGGAGAAGACTCTGATGCTGGGAGGGATTGAGGGCAGGAGGAGAAGACGACAGAGGATGAGATGGCTGGATGGCATCACTGACTTGATGGGTGTGAGTCTGAGTGACCTCCGGGAGCTGGTGATGGACAGGGAGGCCTGGCGTGCTGCGGTTCATGGGGTCGCAAAGAGTCGGACACGACTGAGCGACTGATCTGATCTGATCTGATCTGATAATTGCTTTACAACGTTGTTATTTTCTTCTGTACAACAATGTGAATCAATTATATGTATACATATATCCCCTCACTCTTGAACCTCCCTGCCACACACCCCCATCCTACCCATATAGGTCATCACAGAACAGCCAACTGAGTTCCCTGTGTATGCAGCAACTTCCCACTACCTATCTGTTTTATACATGGTAGTGAATTCTGCTGCTAAGTCGCTTCAGTCGTGTCCGACTCTGTGCAACCCCAGAGACGGCAGCCCACCAGGCTCCCCCGTCCCTGGGATTCTCCAGGCAAGAACACTGGAGTGGGTTGCCATTTCCTTCTCCAATGCATGAAAATGAAAAGTGAAAGGGAAGTCGCTCAGTCGTGTCTGACTATTAGTGACCCATGGATTGCAGCCTACCAGGCTCCTCCATCCTAGGGATTTTCCAGGCAAGAGTACTGGAGTGGGGTGCCATTGCCTTCTCCAGGTAGTGAATTCTACTGTGATTCAAATGCCTCATATATCTGCCCTTGGGTATGTGAAATGAATTCTTCATCAAAGTTCAATTGAACATCGGTGTCAACTACTCCAAAGGGGGTTATATCATGAATTACTACACGCTTCACTACCTCAAAAAACCAGGCTCCCAAAAAAAGAACTTTTAAGGTATATTGTCTGCTAAACCTTGTCTTTCTCTCTATGTACATCAACTTATCCTTACTGAATGTAAGAAACTCACCTTTGCAGTTATAAGCGATAAGAAAATTGCCTCAAAAGGTAATTTCATCTAAGTCAAAATTCCATGTACATTCCACACATGTAATTGTGTCATTATTCTGTACATAAAGGAATAGGCATATAATTTGTCCTAATAGCTAAAGAGGGTCACTCCTCCTCACTGCAAATGCTGGTATGGAAGGCAACAGAAGGCACTTCTGCCAGGACCCACACAGCCTCCACCCTCCTCCAGTCCAAGGGTGCACCCTTCCCACAGGGTCCCAACACCTGCTGTGCATGGATTCGAAGGACAGTCTGGCAAGGTCTATGGACCCCTTCATGGCATAACGTTTTTAAATTAATGAAATACACAGAATTATAAAGGAAACCATTCAGAGTGAACTGGAACTCTGAAAGGCACTTCCCTGGTAGCTCAGTGGTAAAGAACCCAATGCAGGTTTGATCCTTGATCCGGGAAGATCTCCTGGAGAAGAAGATGACAACCCACTCTAGTATTCTTGCTTGAGAAATCCCATGGACAGAGGAGTCTGGTAGAACACAGTCCTTGGGGTCGCAAAAGAGTCAGACATGATTTAGCAACTAAGCAACAGACAACAACCTACACTTTCCCTGTAAATAATCACTATTTTCAAAAGAGAAGATGGTTTTCCTGTTGCCAAGATCACATCTCCAACCAACAGGGAAAGTCACAAGGTTACAGGTTCACAGCATCTATGCATTATTTTCCTTCTATTGGAGCCAGGATCCTGCTCATTCAGGACTTTGGAACTGCAGGACACAGAGCTCCACTTCTTCCACATCTGTCTTATGATTTTCGAGATCAGCAGTGATGTGGGTTATAACTTGACATGGAAGGAAAGTCATCCCTCTCCCTCTCCAAAGCCTAAACGAGAATGGAGAATAAAAAATTACAAGCTGTTTTTGCCATGTTTCCATAAGCAACCCGGGATTTGTCAGCCTGAACAGTTGGAGCCGCTGGCCCAGGTCCCCTGAGTCACGCCTGGTGGGGGAGGGAACTATTTACGGAGCAGATGCTTTGTTTGTAAACTCGCCTGTTTCCTGGGCCACAGCCTTCCTCCACCTGCATGGTGGAAGCTGCTCATCAAACAACAGAAGCAATTCTTCCCTTCCAACTTTCCCTAAAAACACAAAAACGAGGAAAGGGTGAACACAAAAGATGTTTTAACTAAAGAATAACTTTCCAACTAGAAAGTTATCCAAATGTTGTTTCCAGAAGGAACCCTTTTGTATCATTATTAGGGAAAAATTGCTCAGACTCCACACCCTGTTGTCTCCAGGGCCCCGGGTTTCCCAAGCCTGCCTGGGGTGCTGTGTGGGGTGTGAGAACTTAATAGAGCCCACCACCGTGCTGGGCAGGCTCTGCCCTCCTGTGTCACACACACCACACACTTAAAGAGAAGCCCCTGGATACATAGGAGTTGAAAGTCAAAGGATTGCAGGGTCCAGGGGGCCCTTGGAGATTTCAGATGAATGCACCGTTCCCTTTGCTATATGGTATCAGTGACAGCAAAGCCCAGAGCAGTAAGTAACCTGCAGCCCGACCTGCTCCCAGGCAGCTACCAGCATCTGGTGAGCCCTAGAGGTGGAAGGAGGCAAGGACAACCTTCTAGTTCCTTCTTTAAAGAATTGTGATCTCATTCTAGAGAGAGAGACAGCCCAGAAAGGAGGTGAGGGGAGGGAGATGGCTGTGAGGGTGCTGGGCCGCCAGCAAAGTTGCCTCATGAAAGTTAACCACAGAGGACGAGGAGCAACCTCGCTGAGGGCGGGGACAGGCGGCTGGCCCAGGACACACCTCTCTCGGGTGGGCTGGGAAGTGCACAAGGAACAAGCTGAGTGGGCACCAAAAGGCAAAAGCAATACAGCCAGCCCACCACAGACTGATGAAAAAGGAGCCAGAAGCTGGGAGACTGAGTGGGCACCAAAAAGCAAAAGCAATACAGCCAGCCCACCACAGACTGATGAAAAAGGAGCCAGAAGCTGGGAGACTGAATCACTAGGTTGAGGGACATTTGAGAAGCTCTTCATGTTTCAAATGATGACAACACAGTCGTAGGAAAATGAACTGGGAGAGCTGGTGCGGAGAGGAGGTAGGTCATTCCATTTGTATCTAGTTCGGCATACTGTATATAAAATAGATACATAGATAGAGGCATGCATGCATGCATGTTAAGTCACTTCAGTCATGTCAAACTCTTTGTGGCCCTGTAGACTGTAACCTGCCAGGCTATTCTGTACAGGGGATTCTCCAAGCAAGAATACTGGAGTGGGTTTCCATGCCCTTCTTCAGGGGATGTTCCCCACCCAAGGATAGAACCTACGCATAAGTCACCTACCAGGAGGGTTCTTTACCACCAGGGCCACCTGAGAATAGATATAAATATAAACATATATATATATCATATCAGAAAAGATAATGTCTCATAGGAAAATCTTAAACTAGGACTCAAACACAACAAACTCAAATATTGCACAATAATGACTAAATAAATGTCCAAAGACCAAAGTATTTAAAAGTGCCAATACTAGAACTTTGTTAGGTGAAAGAATTCAGCTATTATTATGTTATTTTATGGACAACTAGGGCTTCCCTTGTAGCTCGGTCAGTAAAGAATCTGCCTGCAGTACAGGTGACCTGTATTTGATCCCTGGGTTGGGAAGATCCCCTGGAGAAGGAAATGGCAACCCACTCCAATATCCTTGCCTGGAAAATCTCATGGACACAGGAGCCCGGTGGGCTGCAGTCCATGGGGTTGCAAAGAATCGGACACGACTGACCGACTTACACTTACTGTAGACAATTAGAAATATTCTTTGAACCAAACTCGACTTGGACTTATTGACCAAGCTGGAGGACAGAACCGCACCGGAGTCCTGCCCAGCAGCTGCCTGAGGCTCGTCCTGAGTGTTCGCTGCCCTGGGAGCACCAAAGACTTCTGGTAACAAACTCCCACGGGGGCGGCAGGAGACAAATGCTGCAGTGTTGACAGAGAGGCAGGTCCTTTCTATCCAAACAGTGTCCCGCCTGCTGACACTCACCGGGCCCCTGACCACAGAGGGCTGGCGTGACCACCAACCCCTGCTGCTTGACAAACTGCGCCAGCTCCCCACTCCCTGGACAAACAGACTGGAGCTGGAGGCTGCGCCACCCCAGTCTTCTCACGAGAGGGCAGGAAGCAGAGGTCCCAGTTTACTGAGATCCAGCATCCCACCAAGCCTCGGGTTTATTTCTCTAAAAGACTGCCCAGGCTCCTTTGGTTTCCCCACTTTTCAGCAACATTTAGTATATAATCTGCGAATGAAAATTAACTGGCTTAGCCCTGCCAGGGTTTGACGCAATACCTTTTCCGGAGCTTCTGTGGCAGAATCACTGTAACAAGTGAAGATTCCTGCCACCTTCCAGCACATACACACACACTCAAACACACACACAGACATATGTACAAACACCACACATCCACACCACACATATACACAGAACATACAAACACATATGTACAAACACCAGACATCCACATCACACACACATATACACACACCACATACATATCACTTATACATTGCACACACCACACATAACTACACTACACACACACCACACATACATAGAACATGCATACACACCACACACTCATCACATATAGACACCACACTGCATCACATGCCACACATATAGCATATACATATACCAAATGCATATACAACACACAAGTACCACACACAAACACCACACACACACCACACATAGATATAACACATGTACACACCACACAAACACCACACGTACAGCACACATACATACAAACACCACACATCATACCACACACACATATACACATACATACAAACACCACACATCCACACCACATACATACACAGAACACAGATACCACACACACAAACACCACACACGGTACACATAGACACAATACAAATAGACACCACACATGCACCATATCACATACCATACACACATACTACATATACATACACCAAATGAATACATACCACATGCATGCAACATACATCACACACATGCTGCGCACAGACACATACACACATACATCACACCATATACATATACATCACACATATCACACATACACACAACACACACACATACACACAAAACACACACATATACACACATCATACACACACACAGTCTATTAGAATTGTTAAGAGATGGGCTCAGGGATGTGCATTTTAACAACCATCCCTGAGGTGTAAGAGTGATGAACCTCACTTCAACTTCCAAATAAACCAAACTTCAAACCTTTCCACTCTCATGACTGGGGAAAAAAAGACTTCAGACCAAAAAGGAAACATGTATATCAGTGGTCCCGCCCACAGTCTGAGCAATCGCTAAACGCTAAGCATAGCCAAGTGAGGCTGATGCTCCAGGAACGCTTACTGTGAGCTCTCAAAGCCCTTTGGTCTGCACACTTGCAGGATCCTCCCATGTCAGGCAAGACTGTGGTTCCTAATGAGGGGAAAAGCATAGCTAATCTTGGAAGCTCAGAAAGCCAGGAAAATACTCTGCAGTCATGAGGTCAAGGACCTTCTGGAGGTGAGCTCACAGGGCTGAGAGCCAGTGAAGTCTCGGCAGGCATTATCAGGGCCTTGGGACCACCCCCAGGCAGCTCTACCAGTCCCCACGATGCCCCCTTTCCACAGGGCAGAAACCCAAGTCAAAGGAAAGGCCGATAGTGCAGGTGATGTAATGAAAACTCCCCGAGACAAGACTCTCCCTCCACCCCAACCTCTCAAAAGGTCTATTCATCACATGAATGTCTCAGAAGGATGGGCCAGTTCTCCTCTCTGGGAAATGAGCTGATAGTTCCCAGCCCTATGGAAGGCCTTGGTCTCCGCTCCTCCCAAGGTTTCCTCCCAAGCCAGGTTTCCTTCCAAGGAGGAGGCTTGATGAGAGTGGAGAGGGGATGAGGGGGACCCAAAGTGATAAGGAACAGCCAGCTTTGCCCTGGTCCAGGAGTTGGGGTGCAGAATGTGTCGTTTCCCCAGCACATCTGGCGAGGGCACCTCCTGCTACACTGGAAAGAGACTACTGCCTTCCTCTGAGAGGGACTCCAGGGTTACAAGCCACCTGGTAGCAATGTCGTCCACCCACAAACAGGGTACTTTTCCCACTTTGTTCAAGTCTTCCTTTAGATCTTTCAGAAAAGAGTCTTAGTGTTCTGTTCTTATTGTTTACTCACTGAGTCATAGCCAACTCTTCTGCCACCCTATGGACTACATAACCTCACCAGGCTCCTCTCTCCGTGGGATTTTCTAGGTGAGAACACTGGAGCGAGTTGCCATTTCCTCCTCCAGGGGATCTTTCCCACCAGGGATCAAACCAGCCTCTATTATGTCTCCTGCCCTGGAGGCAGGGTCTTTGCCACTAGTGCCACCCGGGAAGCCTCTTTTATGTGTATTACATGATATTGTCAGTTTTCCATAATAATATGAAGGCAATTTTTTCTGAAAATTTACATTATCCTTATGTTGGCATTTAATTATGTTTTGTAAAGTTATCTTGGGTCCGGCTACTCAAACTATAAGAGATTAAATTAGCATAATTTACTATGTTGGATTTTTTTACATGCAGATAATTAAAATCATATGTCTCCCTTTTAAATATCTCTGTCTTATTTTTCCCTGTTTTGGTTGAGATCTTATAAAATATGTTGAATACATATGCTCGTGGTAGCCATATATACAAGTATTTTTTCTGACGAAAATGGAAATGCTTCCAAAACATCGCCGTTAAATATGATTCTTGCGTGCTTTTGTGCTAAGTCACTTCAGTCATGTCCGACTCTTTGCAACCCTATAGACTGTGGTCCTCCAGGCTCCTCTGTCCATGGAATTCTCCATGCAAGAACATTGGAGTAGTTGCCATGCCCTCCTCCAGGAAATCTTCCCGATCCAGGGACAGAATCTGCACCTCTTATGTCTCTTACACTGGCAGGTGGGTTCTTTACCACTAGCAACCCCTGGGAAGCTCAAAAATATGATACTTACTATATGTCTATTTTACATACATTTTTGTTCTGTCCATCTTTACTCTCAAATGTGTTTCTGTCTTTGTAGAATTGCATACAAATCTTTCTCTCTCTTTTGTAACTCTCTGAAAATAGATGTTATTGTGAGAATGGGCCTTCCCTTTAAGGTCACATGAGTCTTAAAACCTGTGTGAGGACAGTGCCTTTCATAGAGGTAGAGAACTTTGCATGTATTTTCCATTTATTCTGTAATTTTGGGTGCATGCAGAATTCTGATTCAGTTTAATGGACTTGGTTTTCTGAAAAATTCATCAAGTCTAGATTTCCAAATGGATTGATATAAAATTCATATGTTGACTTCTCATATTTGAGCACTGTCTACCTCTAAACCTGCATCTGCTCTCTTTCTTCCCTGATCAGGTTTGCAAGAAGGTTCTGGGCCTGTATAAGTGCTGGGGAGAATGACCAGTTCTCAGATTTCATGGATCGTTAACTACTAGGTTTGTTTCTCACTTATTTCATGTTTCAACATTGGCAAAGGGGAAGGATAAATTAGGAATTTGAGATTAACATATATATGCTACTGTATATAAAATGTGTTCCCCAGGTGGCACTAGTGGTAAAGAACCCACCTGCCAATGCAGGAGACATAAGAGACACGGGTTCGATCCCTGGGTGGGGAAGATCCCCTGGAGGAGGGCATGGCAACCCACTCCAGTATTCTTGCCTAGAGAATCCCATGGACAAAGGAGTCTGGATTGCTGCAGTCCACAGGGTCACAAAGACTCAGACACAACTGAAGCGACTTAGCATGCATGCATATATAAAATAAACAAGGACTTACTGAATAATACAGGGAACCATATTCAGTATCTTGTAATAACCTATAATGGAAAAGAATCTGCAAAAGGGTTTATATATAAATATATGCGAATAACTGAATCATTTTGCTATACATCTGAAACATTGTAAAGTAGCTATACTTCAATAAAAATAAATAATTGATTTTTTAAAGAACCTTTGTTTTTTAAAAAGGACTACATTTGTTCATCTGTTTTTCTTCTTTCTTTTTGTTTAGGATTATGTTGCTGGCCTTTTTCTAGCTTCTTGAGTTAGTACTTAATTCAAAATCTTTTATTTGTATGCTTCTTAATCCATGATTATAGTTTGTGAATTTCCCTCCAAGTGCCACTCTGGCTCTATATACTCAGCTCTGCTGTATGGCTCTCCTCTTTCTGTTCACTTCTAAATACACAGAATTTAGTTTCGATTTCCTCTCCTGCACAAATCCAATTCTCTGGGGGATAACTAAGCCAGAACTGCTGCTCCTGTGGTCATTCTTCTCCTGCTGAAGTTTCAATCCAAATCATTGCTCAAAGATGACAAAACCATGACCACAAAGAGCCTTCAGAAGGGAATCAGAGCTTGGCCATCGTCTAGGGTGTCCAACTAGGTCTGAGACACACCAGGCAGAGCCCAACAGTCTTTACAGCAGCTCTCAGCCCTCAATCTACAGCCAGATCGGCATCTGTCAGGCTGTCACATGAGGGAAGCAGGTAGAGCAGGGCAAAGCCCCAACAAGAGCCATGCAGGCAGAACAGGAGGTGGTGAGAGCTGGGTGTGGGGGCCGCTGTCCCCCGCTTGCCCAGCCTCTCCCCCTGAGGACCGGCGAGGGCTGAACAGGAACCACACCTGGTTTTCTGGTTCTGATAGCACTGTTGCCATCTCAGAACTGTTCAGTGTTGCCTAGGGCCACCAATCATTTCCAGAGTAGTGCCGCAAATCTGGTTATTTATAAGTGTGCTGCAAACACACAACTTGAGACTGATTTGGGAGCTAAACCATATTTTACGGGAAATGCAATCAGATTCTTCTCACTTCCCCACTGCTCTTTGCATCCTAACACCTCCTAAACTCCACAATTTATGACCCGCTCTCCTTCATATCTCTCGTTTATCATAGCAGGCGGCCTGCAGTCTTTACTTTTGCTCTGGAAAGAGATCTTAGGCTATCGTATGTCTTAATGCGCAGACTGCCCTGTAGGTCTGAGAGCCACCCAGAGCATTAACCTTTGAGCCCGGCTCTCTCACCCACCCACCCACCACCCCATCTGTCATGCAAGCCCCCACAACCTATCAAACTTTACAGCCAGTTTCTCACTCTGCTAAGTATTTGTTGGGCCATGCTGCTGAACAATTTTACACAGATGTACAATCAGATTAGAAGGCTTCATATCTGTTTGCAATAAATTTGGCTGCTCTAAGTGTTCTCTTGGGTTGCTCCATCGGGATTTCTCAAACAGCCTGGGTCTGCTTACAATTCAGCAGACAATCCAGCAAGAGGCCCAGAGGCATAGGCCCTGCAACTGTATTTGCAAACACTGGTGCTGGAAACACTTAAGCGGACCTGGCCAAAGAAACTTGAGACTTCTTTTCTGCAACAGGTGGGAGGACAACCATGGCTGTCAGGAAACTAGTTATGGGTAATTCATGGGCTGTATCTCGTGGCACCTGGACCTTTTAAGTGTGAGGACATCTGGCAGCTGCTGGAGCCAGTTTCTTTCCAGGTCGCTGCAGTGCCGGCAGCAGCCTTGACTCCGTGAACAGCCAACTGCTGAGGGTCCAAGCTGTTCTGAGTCTGCCCAGGAGGAAAGGAGCCACCATCACAAGCCAAAGGAACACAAAAAGTACATTGCGTTTGCACAGCCATATTCATAACAGCATGATTCACAATAGCCAAGAGGTGGAAGCAACCCAAATGTCCACCAATGAATGAATGAATGGGCAAACAAAATGTGGTATATGCATACAGTGGAATACTATTCAGCCTTAAATAGGGAGGATGTTCTGACACAGAATGAACCTTCAGGATGTTCTGTTAACTGATAAGCAGTCACAAAAGGAAAATACTATGTGATTCCATTTACACAAATTCCCTAAAAGAGTCAAATTCGTAGGAACAGAAAGGGCTTCCCTGGTGGCTCAGATGGTAAAGAATCTGCCTGCAATGCAGGAGACCTAGGTTTAATCCCTGGATTGGGAAGATGTCCTGGAGAAGGGAATGGCAACCTCCTCCAGCATTCTCACTTGGGAAATCCCATGGACAGAGGAGTTTGGCAGGCTACAGCCCATGGGGTCACATAGAGTTGGACACAAATAAGTGACTAACACATATACACAGAGAGAGAGAGAGAAAGAAAGTAGAATAGTGGGCTCCAAGGTCTGAGAGAAGGGGATAGTGGAGAGTTGGTATTTAATGAGGACAGTTTCAATTTGGAAAGCTGAAAAACTTCTGTAAATCTGTTTCACAACCATGTGAATTTACTGAACACTACTGAACCATGCACTTTAAAATGGTTAAGATGGTAAAATTTATGTTATGTGTTTTTTAATACAATATTTTTTAAAAAGGAAAAATACATTACAAATTCACTGCATATATAAGATATACCTTCAACAGTGCTTGGGGTTCTCAGGATGTTAGAATGACAGCTACATATTCCAAGGACCTCAACTTGGTTAAAACAGGTCCAGACAGTGTGAAATTCAGCACCCCAAATGCACATGAACTGCTGCACCAAAGTGTCTGTCCCTGAACTTCCAGATGGCAGTGACCCCCCAGAGTGCTGGCCAGGGGAGGTTGGGATGTGAACATCACCCCTGATGGTCTGTGGGGCTAAGGCACTCAGCACAGGTCTCTGCAGCTACAACCCCAAATGACAGGGTTGGAACAATGAATCACCAGCTCCATCAACCCCGTCTCTCATGGGGACAGGATGATGAAAACACTTGTAAAAGGCTAGAGGTTTCTGAAGTGGGGCACCAAAGGCCAGGGAAACAATACTGTCTTCCAGGTCTAGATATTCTCCCTGGTGGCCCTGAGAGGTGGTGAGGTGCCCCCTGATTAGCTCCTTTCCTCTAAGTGAACAACTCCAGTGGCTGGCAGGGGTCTTCCAGGGAACCAGAGCCACAGTGGTTTCCTAGAAACCATGGGAAATAACAGTGTCAGCAGGGCAGCCCTCATCACCAATGGCTGTTGTGTCTCTGGCTTTGTGAAGGTGATCAGATAAAACCTGGGCAGCAGACCTAGAACGAGAGGCACGGTCAGTTTCCTCTTTTCACTTTGCTTCTTGGATGGAGTCCCCGGGAGACGGACAGACCTGGGTTTGACTCTCAGCCCTGGTGCTTTGGTTATCTATTGCTGGGCAACAAACTACTGCAAAATGTAATGCCTTAAACAACTGCCACATTTATTTTGCTCATAAATCTTCAATTTGGCCAGCACTCAGCAAGAATAGCTTGGGGTGGCCTAGACACTGCAGCCATCTGAAAGATCACTCACTTGAACAGTAAGCAGTGGATGTGGCTGGGGCATCTGGAATTGTGGCCTTTTCTGAGGCAGCTGGACTGTAGCCTACCAGGCTCCTCTGCCCATGGGATTCTTCGGGGAAGAATACTGGAGTGGGTATTCCCGTGTCCTCCTCCAGGGGCTCTTCCTGACCCAGGGATTGAACCTGAGTCTCTTTTGTCTCCTGCATTGGCAAGCGGGTTCTTTACCACTAGCACCACCAGGGAAGCCCCGGAATCCAATAGCAGGGGTCCTGAAAGAAAGTCAAGAAGCAGCTGCACTGCATTTTCTGATCTAGCCTTAAAGCCACACACCATCCTTCCTGCCACTGAAGCCAGCCCACATTCAGTAGAAGGAGCTGGAATCACCTCTGCATGGCAAGTGTGTCCCAGAATTTGCCACTGCTCTTTGGAGAACTGCTCCTTGCTGACTGCAGTCCAGTCTCTCCATGTCTTAGTGTACCTTAGTGTATAATCCTGTGAGGATTATATGGTCAGTGTAGGTGAATCTCCTAGCACAATGCTTTTCCATCAGTGGATGTCTGTTATCAAATGTGCATGTGTGTGTGCATGTGCGTGTGCATGCTAAGTCACTTCAGTTGTGTCTGTTTATGACCCCATGGACTGTAGCCCTCCAGGATCTTCTGTCCAGGGGATTCTCCAGGCAAAAATATTGGAATGGGATGCCATGCCCTCTTGCAGGGGATTTTCCTGACCCAGGGATTGAGCCTGTATCTCTTATGTCTCCTGCACTGGCAGGCGGGTTCTTTACCATTGGCACCAACTAGGAAGCCCATTATCGAACGTACAATTCCAAAAAGGAGTTAATTAAAGAATATTATCATTTTGCAAAATAGAGAGTTCTTAAGTACACAAAGCTAATGAGGGGAAAGGATAAAACTAGAAAATCATCTCTCCACCCAGGTTAAGAAGTTTCCTGGACTTCTCTGAAGGCAGACAAAGACTTTTATTGTTTCTGTCGAGAGAACTGTTGCCAAGCGGGATCCCAGAAAAGAGTCACAGGAGGATGGCTGTGCGCTGGAGAGACAGGGTCCTGACGCCAGAGCAGAGGAAGAGAGGGAGCCAGCTGGAAGATGTTGGGAAATACAGATGGAGCTAATGAAAGTGCTCAGGAATCAACGTTTTGCAACCTAGCGTGTTTTGTTAATGATCTGCACACCAGACAATGGCCCCAGTGCCCAGGAGAATTGGGGGAGGGCCAGAGAGTGAGATACAGCCCCGAATTTACAGACCAGGAATCTAGAACAGGAGCAGCATCTGGTCTGGGCACTTCAGCTGAGGTCCTGCCAGCTCTGTCAGCCCACTCTGGTCTCACAATACCCATCCTTCCTTCTTATGGTCCAGTGGGACAACTTTTCTGAGGAATACCCAGAAAGAGCATGCTTCCCACCTGTCTAGGGCTTCCCAGGTGCTGCGTGATAAAGAATCCACCTGCCAATGCAGGAAATGCAAGAGTTGTGGGTTTTGTCTCTCAGTAGGGAAGATCCCCTGGAATAGGAAATGGCAACCCACTCCAGTATTTTTGCTTGGAAAATTCCATGGACAGAGGAGCCTGGTGGGCTACCGTCCATGGGGTGGCAAAATCAGACATGACTGAGCATGCACGCCACGGTTGTCCCACCTGCTAGGATCTGCAAAACTACAGCAAGGCCCTAGACTCAGGAAAACACCTAGAAATGGTTCAGAACCACGTCTCAGACACACCAGATGGAGAATTTCTGCCCCATGCTCCAGGGGCCCACCTTTGGTGGGGGTGCAGCCTTGCCACTCCTGGGTGCCGAGAAGAACCCGGGAGGTCAGGATTGTCTGGTAGGGGCACCACCCAGTGACTCATTCCCCATGTCTCAGTGTCCCCTGAAGGCACCTCTGCTCTTGTCAGCCACCGCCTAGTCACTGGCTGAAGGCCAGTCTTGAAGGGGAGTCAGCTACCTGCACCAACATGAAGCGAGCTGGGCCAGAGAGTGACCAAGTCCTTTCTGCTTGGTTCTGTGAAACATCTCACGTGTCCCCAAAAGCACTCCCCACAGTGTTTCCCTGGGCCGAGTCTCCTGTCCTTTGAGGCCTTGTGAATCCAGGTCTCCAGCCCACCCCTCAGCCTGTGAGTGTTCTCTCTGGGAGGAGCAATAACAAATGAATGTCTCCCTTTCCGGATGAGTTTAAACCATCTGATTGGCTAGTGGGGAAGAGTGAGTTTGCACAGAGGGTCTTTACCCTGTGACACTCTTCTTATTGTGGTCTCACAACCCACCCATCCAGAGGGAGCCCACATCCAGCCCCCAGACCTAGGCAGACTTCCAGGCCTGCTTCCATCAGTAGAGTTCAGTAGCCATCACTGTGTGTGCTTTCTGAAGCTCTCTCCTGGCTCACTTTCAGACCTTTGTCTGTGAAACCAGCTGCCTTGCTGTGAGAATGCCCAGGACACACAGACGGACATGGGAGGGATTCCCAGGCCATGACTATGGTGAAGGGCCTGGCTCGACCAATAGTGTTATCCTTGGGTGTGCCAGCTCAGAGCTGAAGCCCCAGCTGCTGCTGCAGGCCCAGGGAAAGCTCCATTCCCCAAGGAAATGGGGGCCAAAGGAGAAGAGGTTTCCTGCCCCAGAAACTCCAGGGAAAGGGGTGCAGAGGGGCCTCCTCACCACCTGACCTCTGTGCTAGGCAGCTTGTGAAATGGCTCCCAGTGATTTCTACGTTCCAGGACTCTTACCCCCTCCCTGTGTGTGTGTGTGTGTGTGTGCATCTGTGTGCATGTATGCCTGTGTATTGTGTGCAAGCATGTGTCGGGGTGGGGTTTTGAGTGAGTGTTTACATGTAAGCACATGTGTGTATGTGTGTGTGTGCAAGCATATGTTGTGGGGGGTTTTAACATGTATTTATTTATTTGGCTATGTTGGGTCTGACCTGTGGCACATGGGATCTTTTGTTGTGACACACAGATTCTCCAGCCATGGCACACAGGCTCAGTCCTCTCAGCTCAGGCTTAGTTGATCCACAACATGTGGGATCTGAGTTCCCCAGCCAGGGATTGAATCTTACCTGCTGCATTGCAAGGCGGATTCCTAGCCACTGCACCGCCAGGAAAGCCCCTGTCTTGTGTTTTGAATATGTGTGGGTGCATGGACCTGGAGGAGGAAATGGCAACCTACTCCAGCAGTGGAGCTTGGGAAACCCCATGGACAGAGGAGCCTGGCAGGCTATAGTCCATGGGGTTGCAAAGAGCTGGACGTGACTGAAGTGACTGAGCACACACAGGTGCATGCACATGTGTGTGTGTGAGTATGCAAGTGTGTGGGGAGCGGAGTGTGTAAGTATATGTGTGTGTGCATGTGTATTTTTAAATGTGTGTGTATTGTATGAGTATATATGTGTGTTTGCACATATGTGTTTATATGTGTTATGTGTAGTACTGCATGTGTTTGTGAGTGTGTGTGTGTGCGCATGCTACTACTTCTGATGTGATCTACTTCTGATGAATGGAATATTGCAAATATGACAGGACACCACTTCCAAGTTTAACCTACCAACGCTTTTGACTTTAGCCTTGCTCTCACCCGCTCTGGCCCTCCCAGTTTCCTGCTTTGATGAAACAAGCTATCACAAAGGAGAGACCCACGTGGAAAGGAACTGAGGCCACAGCCTGTGAAGAACCAGATCCTGCCAACAACCATGTGAATGAATTTGGAGGAAGGTCCTTCCCCACTTAAGCCTTGGGATGACCAGAGCCTCAGAAATACCTGCACTGCTGCCTGTGAGACCTTGAAACAAGGCCGTAAGTAAGCTGTGCCTAGATTCCTGACCAGGAGAAACTGAGGTAATAAATGCTTCTGTTTTAAGACACAAAGGTTAGGTTAATGTGTTATATTGCAATAGATAATCAAGACAGATTTTAGCACCAGTAGTGTGCTGCTACAATAAACACCCAAAAATGTAGAAGTGAGTTCAGAACTGGGCAGTGGGTGAAAGCTGGATGGATTTTGAGAAGAATGGTGAAGAAAGCCTAAACTGCCTTGACTAGACTGTTAGCACATGTGTGGGCTGCACTATAGCAAACACACTAGAGAAAGTTGAGGAAGAGGGGATCCTTGTTATACAGCAACAGAAAGCTTACCTCCAGTTATGTAGAAGGTGGAACCTGTACCAAATGAACTGTGTGGTCTCGCTCAGGAGATTTCCAAGCAAAGAAGTAGAGATAAATTGGGAGAAAAATTATTAAACAGAAAGGAACCAAGGCTTGATGACTTTGAAAATTCCCAACTTCTTCTAGTTGTAAAAGATGCTAAAATTAAGAAAAGCTTTCTAAGGAACCTTTAAAAATGATCCAGAAATAAAGCCAATAGTGAGACTGTACAGTCTTTTTAAGACTTCAGAATGATCAAAGCATCAGGGTACTATTGAGACGCACAAAGGGCCCTTTCAAGAGACTAAGTGTGTACCAGACATTTCCTCTCAGCTGAACAACAATGCCTCTGGAAAATTGAAGGAATTCTCCCTCATCTGTTTTAGCAGAAGCCCAAGGCAGAGAAGGGCTTGTCTCAAAGAGGTTTGTGGTGGTGGCAGTTGTCTAATGGAGATTGTCCCAGTGAGATTCACAGAAGACCCAAAAAGTGTTTGAGAAAAGCAAATATACTTTCAGCTTAAACTGAAAGAGACAGAGACAGAACACAATAAAAAGAGGCTTGGGGGTCCCCCTCCCCAGTCATACTGGTACAAAGCAGGCAGAGAGATGCTCAGAGGCAAACACCTGTAATCTTTGATGAACAAATAAGAATGACTAAGAAGACAGAACCAAGAGCCACGAGAGTGCTGCCAAGAGCATAGAGAATTTCCCCCAGGCCTTAAGACCCAATCAAGGGACTTCTACCATTTGCCCAGATGGATTTCAGAATTGCTATAGACCAGTGCCCCCACCTCCTCACCTTTTGGAACAGAAATGTCTTTATCTTTTACCCAAGACTGTCAGTCCAATATGTGCGGGGTGTGTCAGGACAGATGACTTGTCCATTTAGTTTGAGGCTCTGTCAATCCAGAGGAGCTAGACTTAAACAACCACACCTAAGGAGCCTCACACATCCCAAGCCTTACTCAGATGATGAGATTCTTGACTTTGAGCTATGTGATGAGATTTTCAAGGACCTTGGAGGAGGAACTTGAATCATTGTGGGCCAGCAGGCAGACCGGTGTAGGCAGCTTCTGAAATCATTCTTGGTGGTCACCATATCCTGGTATTCACACTCTTGAATAATCATCTCCCAATGCATGGGGACTGGACCTGATGAGCTGCTTCTGATGAAGAGCATACAGGATACCACTTCCAAAACTGGGCCACAAAAACCTGACTTCCATCTTGCTTGAACTCGCTTCCCTTGGTTTGTTCCGTTTCCTGAAGCAAATGCTCTGTTGTGTTGGAGAAATCTGCATAGCAGGAAACCAAGCCTCTAACTGACAGATCAAAATGTATTGAATCCTACCTGTGAGGACCAACATTCTCCTTGCTTCAAGCCTTACAATGACTACAGTTCGGCCAACATCTCAAGCATCTCTGAAGCGGAAGCTCAGCTACGTCTGCCCCACCATCATTTGTTCCAGATCCTTGACCGACAGAAATCAAACAGTAGTAAATGTCACTGCTACAAGCCTCTGCACTTGGGGTAACTAGTTAAGCAGTAATAAGTGATTATGATATCATCCTTGTAAGGGAACAGGGAAATATTGGGTGTGAGGAAAGACCATGGATCATGGTCATCTGTGACCATCAGGAATCTGCATCTCTAGGAAGGCTTTTTTTTTTTAATTACTAAAATAAATTCAGTATATAACATTGTGTAAATTTAAGGTGCAGAGCATGTTAATCTGATGCATTTATTTATTGAAATGTGATTGCTGTAGCAATAATTAGCATCTCTACCACATTACATAACTATCCTTTCTTTTTAGTAGTTGGAATCATTGAGTTTCAGTCTCTTAGCAAGTTTGATGATTATAGTACAAAACCATTATCTATACTCACTATAATGTTCATTAGCTTTCCAGAGCTTATTAACTCCTCTTTGTAAGTTTGTAACCTTAAACAGGAGGAAAAGGGGACGACAGAGGATGAAATGGCTGGATGGCATCACTGACTCGATGGACGTGAGTTTGAGTGACCTCCGGGAGTTGGTGATGGACAGGGAGGCCTGGCGTGCTGCGATTCATGGGGTCACAAAGAGTCGGACACGACTGAGCGACTGAACTGAACTGAACTGAACTGAACCCCTTAAACAGAATCTGTCCTTCTACCCTCACCCCTGTCCCCAGGCAGCCACCCTTTTACTCTCTTTTTATGAGTTTGGCTTTGTTAGATTCCACATATAAGTGATATCATACAGTATTGTCTGTGTCTGACGTATCTCTCCTAACACACTAGAGTTCCATCTATGTTGCTGCAAACGGAAAGATATTCTTCTTTCTTGTGGCTGAATAATATTCCTTTGTGTGTGCATAACACATCTTCTTTACCCACTCACCCTCTGATGGGCACTTAGGTTGTTTCCACATCTTGGCGATTGTGAATAATGCTGTAATAAACATGGGGGTGCATATATCTATTCAATATCTTTTTGTCATTTGTTTTGGGTATATACCCATAAGTGGAATTGCTGGATCATATGAAAGATCTATTTTTAATCTTTGAGGAACCTCCATATTGTTTTAAGAAGGCTTATTTAAAATGAAGAACAAGGGCCAACACAGATCTAATTAGCCAAAATTTCCAGAATGGGGCCCAGGTGATTCTCATGAATATTCACACTTGAGAATAAAGGTATGGGTAATGACTTCTGATTCTCCCATAGCTCCCTAAGGAGGTCCACTAATGTGACACCTCTAATCCATGCCTGTATCCTTCAGGTCCCCCAAACTGCCACCATCACTACGTATCTGGGGGCCCCATGCGTGAGTTCGCTGGCACCAATGGGCCATCTACCCACTGATACTGGTACCTTGACCTGGCTGAACTTGTGGCTCCAACTCCCCATAAGGACTGTAGAGGTCAATACTGGTGCAGGGAGTGGGGGAAAGAGGAGATAGGAGGGAGGAGGGGATGGGGGAGGATGCAGTGGGAAAGGTGTTCAGCTTGGAGAGACAAGAGGCAGAGAATTCTCTCCTTCCTCTGCCCTAATGACCACAGAACACTCTGAAAGCCCCTGCTGTTGGTCCTCAAGAGGGAGCAGGCAGTGGTGCTAGTGATGAAGCAGTGGCTGGTGCAGCTGGTACCCCAGCATTTACTCTCCATCCCAGCTATCTTCGGTCACTTCCTTCCTTTATCCTGCTTTCCAGTTTGCAATCCCAGCAAAGCACTATCACAGTTTGGCCTCAGGCTGTTTTCCAGATTAAGCGTGTGTGTCTGTGTCTGTGTGTGTGTGTGTGTGTGTGTGTGTGTGTGTGTGTGTGTGTGTGTTAGCTGCTCGGTCCTGTCTGACTCTTTGCAACCCCGTGGACTATAGCCCACCAGACTCCTCTGTCCATGGGATTCTCCAGGCAAGAATACTGGAGCAGGTTACCCTTTCCTTCTCTGGAGATCTTTCCAATCCAGGGATTGAACCCGGGGCTCCTGCACAACAGGCACATTCTTTACTGTCTGAATCACCAGCATACTAAAAAGGGCCAGTTGATGTCTGGGAGCTAGACCAGGGTTCCAACCTTTATCTGAGCTAGGGAGAAAGCCTGCTGAAGTGTCTCCACCCACTCCAGGCCTCCAGAAAAGACCCCAGCAGGAGGCAAGGCCCTTTGTTCCCTAAAGGTGGTTGAAGCAAACATCTAAGGGGATGGTTGGTCCTCAAGCAACAGGCAAACATGGATGGCTATATATTGGGGACACACAGAAGGGGAGTCATGGTCACAAGAAGCAGAGAAGTGGGACATACCCAGGGAGCCCTCACAGTTCCCCAAAGATCAGTCTGTCTGCCCTCCTTGTAGCGTGGACTTCCAGAGACAGAGCACCACAGAACCTCTGTCACACGTAAGGTCATGCAGATGGCTCTGATGGATTGAGAAGGTCCAAGGCCCTGTGACATTGCTTTCTGAACAGTGCACACTTCTTTAAAAGAATAACATGGACATTCAATAGCATTAATCAAGCCTATTTGCAAGCATTTTTTAACATAGTATAGATATAAATGTATGTGTGTAGGTTCATAAATGTGCATAAATGTGGTTTCTGCTTTGTGGCAGGGAGCTAGGCAGATTCCCAAGCTTGCCAGTCCTAGATGGCAGGCCAGCTAGAGGACAGAAGCCCGCAGTCAATTCCACCTGTCTGCAAAGGGAGAAGGGTATGAGCACACATCGTGGACCTCAAGGGGAACCCAACAGTCTGTTTTAGGAAGCCATCCAGGGGACACTGAGGCAGACTCCTTGTTGAGAAGGTTTTCCTTAGGAAAAAGGAAGGAGTCTGATATCCCTGGTGACCCCAGAGAGCAAACTTCCCTGCTGGCCCATGCCACTGCCTCTGCCCTGTGTCACAAGAGGGGAAGAAAGCTGTACTAGTCTAGTGAGGGTTCCTTTTGCTAGAGCAACTTAGCCTGTATCCTGATACATGTGGTGAGGATGTTTTTTTTTTAGCAGGGTGGGTGGAGGAAAGAGAAGGGACAGAGTAGAGAGGGGAAAATTTTTGATGTTTCTTTAGTTCTTTATTTGGCTGTGTTGGGTCTTAGTTGCAACACATGGAATCATCACAGCAGCATTCACTCTCTTTCATTGCAGGGCGTGGACTCCCTAGCGGTGCACAGGCTCTAGAGCATGCAGGCTCAAGAGTAGGCTTAGTTTCCCTGCATCGTATAGGGTTTCAGTTCCCCAAACAAGGAATCAAACCCATTTCCCCTGCACTTAAAGGCAAATTCTTAACCACGAGACCGCCAGGAAAGTCCTAAGAGGGAAAACTTCAAACAATCTCTGTGATATATTGAGTTGTGTTTCCCCAAAATGATCTGTTAAAATTCTAACTCCCAGGACCTGTGAACTGATCTTTGAAAATAGGGTCTTTGCTATTAATCAAGTTAAGATGAGGTCATTAGGGTGGGCCCTAGTCCAATATGACTGGGTCCTTATGCTAAAAGTGGACATTTGAACCAGCGACAAGCCCCCACACAAGGAGATGTCATGTGAATGTGAAGGAAGAGATTAAGATGCTGCTAACTGCTGCTAAGTCGCTTCAGTCGTGTCCGACTCTGTGAGACCCCATAGACGGCAGCCCACCAGGCTCCTCCGTCCCTGGGATTCTCCAGGCAAAAACACTGGAGTGGGTTGCCATTTCCTTCTCCAATGCATAAAAGTGAAAAGTGAAAGTGAAGTCGGTCAGTCATGTCAGACTCTCAGCGACCCCATGGACTGTGGCCCACGAGGGTCCTCCGTCCATGGGATTTTCCAGGCAAGAGTAGTGGGGTGGGGTGCCATTGCCTTCCCCTGATTAAGATTAAGATTAAGATGATGCATCTACAAACCAAGGATCAGCAAGTTCCTGGGACTGGAACAGTTTCCCTCACAGCCTGGAAGGAACCAGCCATTGCCACCTTGACCCAGACTTCCAGCCTCCAGAAATGAGACAGTAAATTTCTGCCATTTAAGCTGCCCTGAGTGAAAAAGCTGACACACCCACCAAGCAAAGAAATGCTTCGAGAAGCAGTGCTAAGCCCTCACGTTTGTGCAGACACCCAGGGTCCCCAGAGCACAGTTGGGAGGCATTACCTCACACCCACCCTGCCTCCCTCTTGCTCTGCCACTGTCTCCACAGGAAAGAGTGTGGGGAAATAACATGTCTACACTGGGGACAACCCACTTCCAAAAGTCTCCTGTCCAACACTTTTCCCCTTGATTTTTCACCCCTGGAGCATGTTATGGGAAATATAATCCACGTGGCATTGAGTCACTGGGCCTGAGCACAGCACTGAGTTGTTTGCAAGAAATATTTTATGTCTACCATGGGCCTCTTTTTTGCAGAAAAAAAGGAAATCATTTCAGCCAAGAATAAACAAACTTGGCACCACACAGTTTAGATCTATACAAATCCCTTGACAGCCTGCTGCCTTCATGGCCCTGGTCCAGGCTTCATTTCCAGACTCTTTCGTGTTGGGAGGAGATGAGATTGCCTTGGACCTCCTACCCACAGCACTCCCCAGCCACCCTCTGGGCCCTGCTCACTTCCTTCTTCCCAGCCTTGCTGCTTTGGTGTACACAGCCTGGAGCAGTAGCTTAGGACATGCAACCTGGGCACACACATTTAATCATAGGGTCCATTCACACAGCCATACATGGTGATGGGGGCCCCTGATACAATCATACAGGTTGATGGAGGCATGACACAACTATACAGGGTGATGAAGGCCCATGATGCAATCATACAGGGTGATGGAGGCTCATCTTACAATCAGACAGGGTGATGGGGGCCCATGACACAATCATACAGGGTGATGGGGGCCAATCGCAAAATATGGTGAAGAACATGAGCTGTAGGTAATAAGGCTGCCACTTGGCCTCTTTAAACCTGAGTCTACATTTGTGAAGTGGGACTGTTGCACCCCACACAGTTGTAAAACTTCAGTAGATCAGTGTGTGTGTGGGAGTCTTGCCACAATGCCTGGAATGACAGACAAGCAACATTACTGCCATGAAAGCACAAAGAAATTCACCCATGAGAGCACAGAGGGGTCGCTTTTAAGTGTTTTTCAATCCTTAGCACCTCCAGTGCTGTTTCTAGCAAATCATAGAAATGTTACATCATATCGTTTGAATTAAATAACAAAGAATGAATGGATGAGAGCAAAGGAGCGCTGGCCCCTAACTATTTAGCAGCTACTGCTGCTGCTAAGTCGCTTCAGTCGTGTCCAACTCTGTGAGACCCCATAGACAGAAGCCCACCAGGCTCTCCCGTCCCTGGGATTCTCCAGGCAAGAATACTGGAAGAATACTGCCATTTCCTTCCCCAATGCATGAAAGTGAAAAGTGAAAGTGAAGTCGCTCAGTCGTGTCCCACTCTTAGCGACCCCATGGACTGGAGCCTACCAGGATCCTCCGTCCATGGGATTTTCCAGGCAAAAGTACTGGGGTGGGGTGCCATTGCCTTCCCCGTATTTAGCAGCAATCCCAGTTAATTATGCCTGTACTTCCTCTGTTAAAATGTTATTCCTTTGACATTAATCAGAGTTTTATCTTCCTTTCAAAATGCAACAGGGAGTTGTTTTGTTTTGTTTTGTTTTCATTTTAGCATGAATGTCCAGGTGTAGGAATCCTGCTTTCCAGGAGCCTCCAACCCACTGGGATGGGCAAGAAAGAAAGAAATGAAAATAGTGATCGGCACAGTGACAGGTTGTATTTTCCAAAGATGGCTAAACAACAGCTCACAACCCACCACCACTCTTATGCAGTGGGGCCTGGCAGTCCCAAGTCAGGGTTCTAATCCTCTGCACTGGCACCCTGGCTGGCCTCAGTGACTTGCTCATCCAGTAGAAGTGAGGTCAGGAGAGGGCTTCCAGCTGCCCCAGGCTCATGGGATGCTGGCTTTTGGGACCTGGCCGCCAGGCTGTGAGAAGCCAAAGCCACAGGGAGAGGCCACATGTGGGTGGGAGCTAACAGCTGACCACCAACCCCTTCCCCTGGCTTGTGGACTAAGGCATCATCCCCTTCATGGAGCCCTCAGGTGACTACAGGCCTGGGCACCATCTGATTACAACCAAAAACTCCTAGCAAGGACAGCTGGGCCACAGCACCCTGGCAGAGAGTAACTTTGCCCTTTTAAACCATCAAATTTTGCGGTACATTTTTAGGCAGCAATAGTGAAAAGTGACAATGTTAATCACTCAGCTGTGTCCGACTCTGTGATCCCATGGACTGTAGCCACCAGGCTCCTCTGTTCATGGGATTCTCCAGGCAAGAATACTGGAATGAGTAATCATTCCCTTCTCCAGAGGATCTTCCCAATACAGGGACTGAACTTGGGTCTCCTGCAGATTCTTTACCGTCTGAGCCACCAGGAAAGCCCAAGCAGCAATAGACAAGCAGAACAGTGAGGAAGGCAACCAACAGGAGAAAGAGACAATGAGGAGGAACAGGACTCAGGCCCGGTAGGAGGAGGAAAATGGTGCCTGCAAAGGCAATGTGCAAGCTTGGAGAGGGTGATAGGAAGCTAGACACACAGAAGGCAGGGGAAGAACATGGGAATAGATGACAGGAGCTCGGCTAAGTTACCCCAGTGTGGAAAGTAGACAGAACAGAGGGCCAAGGATGAGGGATTACTAGGAAGGCATATAGAAGCAATGTGTGGAACAGGAAGTGACATGGCCCTGACTCTTCCAGAGCTTTGTTCACTCCAGCTGGGCTGTCTGGTACAGAAAGGATCTGCAAGGAGGTGGGGAAGGAAGATGGACACATGGAGGAGAGTGTGGGGGAATATCCAGGCCTCTTCCTCTGGCTGACACCTATTCCTCCAACTGTCTCCTCCTGAGCCCACATCTCCCAGGGGCAGTCTCTGTGTGGGGGCACTGTGCACTAGACTCTCAAAGAGGCCAGCGGGCTGGATGACTTCAACCCTGGGTGACCTTCACCAGTCCTCAACAAATGCTTCCTGGGAGGGAAGACATAAACTGATCTCCTCAGTGACGCCCCAGAGTATAGTTCCAGCTCCTCTAAGAGAAATGGTGAAGCTCTTCCACGGGTGATGAAAAGCACAGATATTGCAGGAACATTCAGCTGGAGTCCTTGCTACAGATCTTTGGAACAGATCCTGGCTGACTCCAGAACCTCGTAACTTTTGGAGGTTTCTCATCATTTTCACTCAAGAGGAGCTTATCTCCTTCAATAAAATGCTCAGAGGCTTTCTTTCTAGAATAGTGGCTTTCAGACTTCTCTCTAACCCTGGAGAAAGGTGCAACCAACCTGACAGCCCCATGCATGTGGAGAGAAGAGTCCCACCGAGGTACAGAGGTCTCACATAGCAGACTTCCTCTACTCTGCTCTTCACATGTGAAAAAGCAAAAATATAAACTCTGGTCACACCCATTCATGTCTCTCAAGAAACAGTTTAGAAGCCTTGGTCCAGAAGCCCTCTAAGGATACAGATTAAGAAAGGAGACCTTTCTGCCATCAGGATGATAGCCTGGACTTTATCCCAGATACAGAGCACTGGCCTGTTTGTTACTGTCTGGGGGAATGAGGATCCCCTTCATTTGGTCCGGAGCAGAGTAAGAAATTGGAGATGTTTTCCTCCAGTGCACAAGCCAGCACCATCCAAAGGAAGAGGGGGACCCTAAGCACATGGCCAGAGCCACCTCACAGGCTTCACCCGACTTAGATCTCAGGCCACTTTCATTCCCTGCAAACAAGCCATGTCAATCCCAGTTCTGCCTTTCATGATTCAACCCTTCTCTGAAGAACTTTGACATGTGAAAGTGAGCATCACACCCCACGCATTTCACTTAAAAGCTACCGGGGCGTGCCGAGGACTCATTTCCAATGTGGAAATGAAGGCTAAATTTTTCCACAAAAACTAACTGCATCCTCAATTTATAGCCAGTGCTTTCCCACAAAAATCTTCCCTGGGGACAATTCAGCAAATGCACGTCAGCTGAATGTTTTCCAGATCTTCTTCTGTAACATTTAATGCTCTATTGCTCCCAAGATTTCCTTTAAAAATAGTCAAAAAGCAGTGGACATTCTTGTCATCAAAACATATACAAGAATTATTTTTTAATTTCAAAAATATGTTTTGTTTCTCTGAAAATTCCATTTCATTTGGCAAAGAAGGAAAAATGTTTTTAGCCACAGAATACACACATGTATGTTAAATTTCTCAAATACTTTTCTCCTAAGTGTTTGGTTTACATAATTTCTTTCATAAAACTGACCTACTTTCACAATTATTAGCATAAAAGAGTTTCAATTCACTAAGGGCTTGTAGACTTTCATTTCACTAAGTTTACTGTGGACGTAAAAAAAAATGAACCCAGAGAATTAAGACATTTGAGATTACTGGAAATCTACTAAAGAGTATACAGACTAAGCCCAATTCCTGCGCCCCAGCCAGGGCAAAATGAAGCGTCACTGAACGAATCTGCTGTTTCCCACAGCAAGTCCTCTGAAGAGTTGGCACCTACATGGAGAAGATGCAGACAATGCAACTGGAGAACTCAGGGAGGTCAGGAGACTGGCAGGTGTGGGTGGACCTAGAGATGCAGTAGCAGCCCTGAGATTCTCACCTCAACCACAGTGGGACCATTCTCCTTTCAAACACAGCAACTCCCACACAGAGGGGAGTGAAAGGTTATGTCAACTGCAAAGTCCATTGTGTAATGAGGGGAACCAGCCTGTACAGATGTGAGATTTGGACCATAAAGAAGGCTGAGCACTGAAGAACTGATCCTTTCGAACTGTGGTGCTGGAGAAGACTCTTGAAAGTCCCTTGGACAGCAAGGAGATCAAATATCAGTCAATCCTAAAGGAAATCAATCAGGAATATTCACTGGAAGGACTGATGCTGAAGCTGAAGCTCCAATACTTTGGCCACATGATGTGAAGAACAGACTCATTGGAAAAGGCCCTGGTGCTGGGAAAGATTGAGGGTAGGAGGAAAAGAGGAGCAACAGAGGATGAGATGGTTGGATAGCATCACCAACTCAATGGACATGAGTTTGAACAAACTCTAGGAGATAGTGAAGGACAGGGAAGATGGGAGTCACAAAGTGTTGGACATGATTGAGCAACTGAACAGGAGCAGCAGCCTGCCCCTCAAGATCAGAGCTGCCACATTCAACCCCCATTCAGAGTATGACTTAGGAATTGTCACAGCCTGCATTGGAAGCAAGTTCTCATCAATGCTTTTGATTTTAAAAAGACTCCTCAGAAAAAGCCTTGCCTGCAACCTACCGCTGACAGAAGGTCTTTCCCTGTGAGCCTGACAAGATCCACACCCCCTGCCCCTGTCCTCCTCATGAATTCCCCACGAAGTCAGCCATGGCCCCACCCTCTCCGATTCTGTCCGCAATCCAAAAAGGCAGAGCCCTGGAAGGCTCCTCTTCTGTGTTTGCTGATTTGGTGACTGCTCATATGGCAACCCACTCCAGTATTCTTGTCTAGAGAATCCCGTGGACAGAAGAGTCTGGTGGGCTGCTGTCCATGGGGTCACACAGAATTGGACACGACTGAAGGGACTTAGCATGCATGCATGCATTGGAGAAGGAAATGGCAACCCACTCCAGTATTCTTGCCTGGAGAATCCCAGGGATGGAGGAGCCTGGTGGGCTGCCGTCTATGGGGTCGCACAGGGTCGGGGACGACTTAAGCGACTTAGCAGCAGCAGCAGCAGCATACTGCCCAAGGCACCGCAAAGGAGGGAGCTGGTGGGAGCCACAGGGTCATCCATCCTGAGCCCAGAAACAGAGCTGAACCATATGACCTGGGATCCACTAACAAGCAGATAATCTCCAGAAAATAAATCAAAAAGGTAAGATAAACAGTAAAAATGGAAAAGTATCTTAATGCACAGTAGAAGAATGGTTGAGTTAATTATGGTACATCAATTTAATGACGTAATAAAAATTGCAGTTGTGGTAGTGATATTAGTCCCTCATCATATCTGACTCTTTGTGACCCCATGGACTGTAGCCTGTGAGGCTCCTCTGTCCATGGAATTCTCCAGGCAAGAATACTGGAGTGGGTTGCCATTCCCTTCTCTGGGGTATCTTCCTGACCCACTGATCTAACCCATGTCTCCTGCATTGCAGGAAGATTCTTTACTGTCTAAGCTACCTGGGAAGCCCTATAACAATTATAAGATATCACAATTCAAAATAAGCAGGAAGACCACAAACTTGGAATAGTGTATAGTGTATTACAAGTAGAAAATAATGCAAACTGATACTGTTCTATGATTATAAATTTTATTTTAATTTTTCTTTATATTTCAACAAGTGATTGATACAGGGTGGGTCAAAATGCAAAAGACTTATAAGGATAGGTGGAATATGCAGAAAACTTCCCCTGTTGCCTTGGCAACTGTTTGTGCCCAAACATCAGGAGCATCCTGCCTGGTTTATGTGGTATGTACCAATCCACGATCAGAACGAACCACAGAAGAGGTACCAAGTCACCAAATGTGGGACATTTCACTTGTTTCCAATGTTTTGCTTTATATACATTGATATCATTTTATATGAGCTTCTCTGTAGAAACTAGAGGGAGAGCTGCATTCGTTATTTTGATAGAAAATACCAATTTTATTTCTCAGATGTAACACCAGCTTAAACTCCCATCAGCAATATATAAGAATGCCCTATTTCCCCACACCAATTTTATCCCATCTTTATCTCTGAAACTCCAGCATAGTTTAAATACTACCCTGTCTCTGAACTACGTGCTGAAGGCTGAACAAAGTGAATGCATGGAGTCTAAGAGACTTCCTTCTTTCCAGGTACTACCCCCAGCCCAAGTTGACCCAGTCCTGGGTCATAGGGCAGGCATATGCTCAGATTTGTAGGTACTGCCAAACAGCTCTCCCATCTGGTAGTACCAGTGCATGCTCCCACCAGCAGAGTATGGAGTTCAGTTGCTCTCCACTCTTGCCAACACTTCACAATATTAATTTTGTGGGTGTGCCATGAAATTAAAAGACGCTTACTCCTTGGAAGGAAAGTTATGACCAACCTAGATAGCATATTCAAAAGCAGAGACATCATTTTGCCAACAAAGTTTCGCCTAGTCAAGGCTATGGTCTTTCCTGTGGTCATGTATGGATGTGAGAGCTGGACTGTGAAGAAGGCTGAGCGCCAAAGAATTGATGCTTTTGAACTGTGGTGTTGGAGAAGACTCTTGAGAGTCCCTTGGACTGCAAGGAGGTTCAACCAGTCCATTCTGAAGGAGATCAGCCCTGGGTGTTCTTTGGAAGCAATGATGCTAAAGCTGAAACTCCAGTATTTTGGCCACCTCATGCGAAGAGTTGATTCATTGGAGAAGACTCTGATGCTGGGAGGGATTGGGGGCAGGAGGAGAAGGGGACGACAGAGGATGAGATGGCTGGATGGCATCACTGACTCGATGAATGTGAGTCTGAGTGACCTCCGGGAGCTGGTGATGGACAGGGAGGCCTGGCGTGCTGCGGTTCATGAGGTCGCAAAGAGTCAGACACAACTGAGCGACTGATCTGATCTGTGGTCACATTACCTTGTGGTTTTTAATGCATTGCCCTGATGATTAATAAAGCTAAGCAGTTTTCATGTGCTTATCAACATTTGGGTTTCCTATTTGGGAAAGTGCCTTTTTTTTTTTTTTAATCTTTTCCTAGGAGCTTTTTATGTATTTTGGATGCATAAAATACAGATGTATGTATTTTTTGTCAGATCTACATATTGCAGATACCTTCACCCATTCTGTGGACTTTCTTTTCACTGTATAGTCCACAGACTTCTCCAGGCCAGAATATTGGAGTGGGTAGCCTTCTCCAGGGGATCTTCCCAACCCAGGGACTAAACCCAGGTCTTCTGCATTTCAGGCAGATTCTTTACCAGCTGAGCTACCAGGGAATCCCAAAAATACTGGAGTGGGTTGCCATTTCCTTTTCCAGGGTATTTTGCCAACCCAGAGATTAAACCCATGTCTCCTGCAATTGCAGGGGGATTCTTTACCACCGAATCACCAGGGAAGTCTTTTCACTATTGTAATGTTATCTTTGGAGCAACAGAAATGCTTCATTAAGTGCCCTCTGTGCAACTTTTGTGTCCTGTTTAAGAAAATGTGGAGAAGGCAATGGCACCCCACTCCAGTACTCTTGCCTGGAAAATCCCACGGATGGAGGAGAGTGGTAGGCTGCAGTCCATGGGGTCACTAAGAGTCGGACATGACTGAGTGACTTCATTTTCTCTTTTCACTTCCATGCATTGGAGAAGGAAATGGCAACCCACTCCAGTGTTCTTGCCTGGAGAATCCCAGGGACGGGGGAGCCTGGTGGACTGCCGTCTATGGGGTCACACAGAGTCGGACACGACTGAAGTGACTTAGCATAGCATAGCATAAGAAAATGTTTGCCTACCAAAGGTCATGAAAGTGTTCTCCTATTTTTGTTTGAAGATTTATCTTTTTATACCTTTCACATTTAGAACTGCAATTCATTGTTGAGTACAAAGCCAGTAAAGTCAAGATATATTTATATATGTATATATTTTTGAATATACATCGCTAATGGAGGAAAAACTGTTTTCCTTTATACTGCAGTGTCCGTTATGCATAAATCAAGCCCCCATCCATGTCTGTTTGTAGACTCTCTTGTTCTGTTTTGTGGTCTGCCTGTCTCTGTGTAGACAACATTGGGTCTTAACCCTCCAGCTTTTTATGTCCACAGTGAGGTGAGGGTCACAGTTTTGTTCTTCTTCTTCAAGATCATTCTAGCCTGTTGCTGGGTCCTGTGAATTTCCTACATTTTAAAATCCTTTTGTCAACTTCCACACAAAAAAAATGAAAAAGTGCTTTTTAAAAAAAATTCAGTATAGGGACTTCCCTGGTGGTCCAGTGGTTCCTTTATTGGCTTGAAAATCCTATTTATTTACTTTATTGAGATATAATTTATATGCCATACCAGATACCCTTCTATTAAAGTGAAAAATTTCCTGGTTTTACTAATCAGTAGTTCTTTTTTTTTTTTTTGCTTAACTTTACAATATTCTTTTATCTAGAGTGAGGTGGACTTAATATGATTTGCTGTGCTTAAATATGATTTGCTTTCCTGGTCTGAGAACTATTTATTAGCATTTTTACTCCTTTTCCCTTGGAGTTATTCATCTTTCTGTATTGATTTACAGTTCTTTATAAATGAGGAAAATAATCTCTCTTGTCTACAATTTGAGTTGCAAATATTTTCTCAGTGTTTCTTGCCTTTTGATTTGCCTTATGCTATGTTTTGCTCTCATAACTTTATTTTTATGTGTCAATCTTTATTTATGGCTCTGAGTTTCATGTCTTTCTTAGAAACATCTTCCTCACTCCAAAATTATTATTACAGGTATTTTAAAACATGCATTTATACTCAGAAGAGAATAGCTCTCACACTAAAAAGATGAAATTATGTGCATTTTTTCCCATTACGAGTTTCCTTTAGCATTGTTCTATGCTATCACATATGGTGATATTATTTTAAAATCAATGTAATAGTCACATCATGTGCCAGTGCTTCTTAAATGTTCTAGAACCACATCTTTGGCTACCATGTGGACTTTCCATGACTTGAATGAAGATAAGTCCCAAGACCCTTCATCTTCCCAGCTCACCCACACATTCGAGGAATCTTAGTGATGGAAAACCATCATGTTTTCTCTTAAATTCAACAGAGTAAGAATCTAAGCATATATCTACTGACTCATCATACCCCTCCTCCCGCCTAGTAGGTGCCATCAGCAATTTGTGCTGTAACTTTTCAGTGACCCCCAAATTATATAAATGTCAGGCCTGTAAAACCTGGACTCACCCACTTTGTCTATCCAGGAAGAACCAAGTAATATCTCATATGGATACCAAACTCTCACAATAATCCACAAACGTGTCACAGTTTGAAGATGTCCACCAGGTCAGCCCAGAACCAGAATCATTACTCAGCATGCAACAAAATCAGGGAAGAAAGTTTACAAGAATATGGGGCTAATTCTAGCCTGTATTTAGTCAACCAAGACTTAGGAAATGAGCTGAGTAACCCTTCCCAGGGGGTAAGCTCATGTAGTCTCACTGAAAGCCCTCACTTGTCTCCACTGTCCACCAGCTCCAAGGGCAGGGCGGTAGAGGTGGGGTGATGGGGTAAGGCAGGCCTCCAATCTGGTTAACACAGGTGGGTGGCCTCACCCCCATTACATAGACAATTAGGCCTGGAGCCTGCACAAGGAGCGATTCCATGTTTGCCCACATCTGGCACCTGGGCAGCCACCACAGCTGAGGGGACCTCTGGATAGAGCTGCCCTCTGGTCCAGTCAGCCCTGTACAGCCCAGTGGGACTGTCCTAACATCAAAGCACAGCCTGAGAGTAGCGACATTCTCAGGGTTTTTCCAAGAAAGGCTGGTTGGCCTCATTTGGGGAAATTACAGAGCCATCCTGGGAGGCACTGACTACAAGCAACTTTGCATTTTTTGTCCCTAATCGCTTACCACACACCTTTTACCACTTCCTGCTCCCTCCAGCATCACACGAAGAGCCTCTATCATTTCAGTGGCGATAAGAAAGTTAGAAACAGAGCAGAGAGGCAGTCCAGCCCGCTCAGAGGGCACCCTCCATTTCCAAACTTCAGACCTAAAAAACCCTGGAGAATCTTTCAGCTGCAGTTCAGAGCATGAAGAAGTCAGCCATCAGAACATGCATGGTTGTAGCCCAAGGCCCAAAGCTATGGAACAACAGAAATATACTTAGCATTTCCTCAGAGGCTTATGAAAGAAACTCAAGAATTCTATGCTGATTCTCTTTCCAATGACAAGAAACCCTCACACCGTTGGAGACTACCTAAAGTTAGCAAATGTGAAGTCAGTGTAAAATTCAAGTGGTTATTAATATCACTGCTTATTTTGTCCCCAGTCATTTGCAAGATTGCTCTCTAAAGTCCACTTTTCTGACAAGGAGCAGCTCTCTGTTTTCTAACCAGAGACATATGCAATGAATTTCATTTTTTTAAGTTACCAAGTCCATTTAACGTGTAAAAGTTACAGAATAACTGTGCCCCATTTTAAATTGTGGTGTAGGAGCCAAAACAGGAATTATTTCTGAAGTTGAGAATATTTGCAAATGACCAGCAGCCAGGTGAATGTGTACAGAGAATGATTCAGAGATGGATGTTTACAACCTCCATGGAGACTCCCCAACACTCCTAAGACTCTGGAGGGTGACATGGGCATATCCTCCCTCACTAAGAAAGAACATAGTGAGAAGAAATGTGCATGAGCAAAATTGAGAGAAAAGGGGAATGTCCCAGTGTCCAGCTCTAACCGTAGAAGGAAGACAGGCATCCACAGGCAAAGGAGTGAAAGTCTTGGCCCTTCAAGAAGGGTTGGAAAGCACAGTGCCCTAAAGCTGGTTAGGTAAGAAGGCAACTTGTACTCCAAAGCACCGTACATGGGGACACGTAAATCTTGTGGATGAACTAAGATTGTGATTCCAGTCATTTAACCTGAGTGGAGTGAATACAATTGCATCTTTTTAAAAAATATAATTATTTATTTGACTGTTTCAGGTCTTAGTTGCAGCACGCAGGATCTTTCTAAGCATGCCAGCTTAGTAAGATCTTAGTTTCCTGACCAGGAATCGAACCCATGTCCCCTGCATTGGAAGGCAGATTCTTAACCACTGGACCCCCAGGGAAGTCCTTACATCTTAAAGCACAAGAAGGATAAGGCCATATCAAATGCAGTGAAGGGCAACTCCTATCTCAACCCAGTTCCTAGTGGCCAAGTGACCCAACATTCTATAGGGTCATGGTTGTCTCTGGAGAAAAGATGGTGGAAATGGGAGAAAAGTATGGACTTAACGTAACTAGTCACTTCCATCCAGAACATATGGCCACAGAAAGCACAACTTTAGAGTGTGGTAAGGAAGTTGTCTATAACATAACCTGGGGTTGGGGAGTGGGTGGGCAGGCCTGAAAAACATAAGCTTATAAAATACTCAGTTACAGATGTTCCAAGAATCCAAAGTCCATTCCTGGAAGTTTCTTTGTAGACTCACACGTAAGCAATAATCTCCAGGTTTACCAAATGCAAACCCCACAATGATGACTGTTTTCAGGAAGATATCCTTGACCTTGTCCCTTGGACTTTTTTGCTGCTACACACTGCTACACGTGTGGCACAGCCCATAACTTTAAGGACTCCACCATTAGGAGATAAAGATCATGCAAAGGGAAGTCAGAAGACAGTGAGGAACTTTCCCTATTCCAATTTGCATCCACAATTCAAAAGCTGGCTTTTGTCTTTATCAGGAGTGTCTGTCTAGACCAGAGTCTTGCTGCTCAGTGTGGTCTGCAGAGAAGCAGAACTGGGAGCTTGTGAAACATGCAAACTCTCAGACCCCACCCCAATCTACTGAGTCAGCCTCCTCATTCCTGCAAGATCCCCTATTAGTCATGAAGATGCTTATCCCAGGGAGATATCCAGGCTCTCACTGCCTGGGAGAGCATGGAAAGCCAGCTGGCGTGCTTCAGTCCCAGGTGTCCCCTTTCCCAGGTTCCTGACAATAAGGCATGAGCAGAGACCTTGTCCCCAAGGGCAGTCTGGCTCCTCCTGCCACAGCACCTTCCTGCTGAACTCCGAGCAGGGCCACAGATGCCCACCTAGGCTGTTGCTGATCACTCAGGATGGCAGGAGGGTTCTCCTTTTACAATCTGCTCTGGAGTTTTCCCCAACAGTGGGCTCCATTAGCCCACCCTTGAGTCAGAGTAGCTAATGAGCTCTCCAACACATCTCCCAACAGTCCTCTCCTGAACCCCAGGGCCCCCACCCACCCCCACCCACCCAGACTCCAAAGGACACTCATGCTCCAGCTCAGCATCCCACTCCTATGTGCTCTTTTGCATTTGCTGTGGAGGCAGAGGCATGACTAGTTATGCAAACCAATGACCCATCTCTAGGCAACAGGTGTCTGGCAGTCTCAGGCAGCTGAGTGGGTTACCCGTGGGTGTGTTGTGCTATTGGGTGTCACCTGGGCAAAGAGGGGAGAGAAGGAGATCTCCAGCCAGGTTCCACAGGGGCTCAGATCCAAGTGATGAGCTCTGCATGACGTGAAGCACCCACAGTGCATATCCTGTGGGGGGGTGCCATAGACAGCTCCCATGGCTGTGTTGAATTTGACAAAGGCAACTTAAAGTGAAATGTATCACTTCAAAATAATTTTCTCCAAATCTGGAGCCTTCGATTATGATTTCTCATCCCCAAAGAGCCTGAAGATTAAGATTAATCTCTTAGATTTCCCCTCACTTTTCTCAATAATACAATCCAGTATCGTTTAAATCGATTTTTTTTACCTTTTTGGCTTTAAAATGCACTCAATTGTCTAAAGTTTGTCTTGTGGCTCAAATGGTAAAGAATCTGCCTGCAATGCAAGAGATACAGGTTCGGCCCTGGGTCAGGAAGATCCCCTGGGGAGGGGAATGGCAACCCACTCCAGTATTCTTGCCTGGGGAATTCCATGGACAGAGGAGCCTGGTGGGCTACAGTCCAACTCACAAAGAGTTGGACATGACTGAGCAACTGACACTTTCACCTTCAATTATTCTAAAGTGCCAAATGTAAAAATTTCAAGTCTCGAAGTCAAATTAAACTTTCTTCACCTTAATTTGCAAGACTGTGAGCCACAGTGTGCATTTGGAGGTCAGGGGATGAAAACACTTTACAGCTGCTCATGCACTGGGTTCTGGAAACCAAGCAAACAAGCCCTGCAGGTGCCTCCTTATCTGTGTGGATCTTTTTCTCAAATGTTGAGATCCATGATGAGCTGTGTTGTGGGCACATAGGGACCGTATAAGCCTAATTTGGGTGGGCCCCTGGGTACAAGGGTCTTCTTTCACAGGCCCATCTGAGTCATCAGTCAATAAAGGGATGCTTGTGAGCTGCACCCCATCCACATACAATGAGCCCATCCAGTCCATCACTTGCATCAGTGATTCCCAAAGTGTGTTCCCTGGACAACAGCATCACTTGGGGACGTGTAGAAATGCAAACTCTTGGACTCATGCTCAGATCTGCTGAATCAGAACCTCCTGGACAAAGGCCCAGAGATCTGAATGTTAACAAAACTCCAAATGATGGCACCCCTTTCTAAAGTGTAAAGACCACCAGCTTCCATCATCTTATTTTATCCTTGATATATTTTAGTGATTCAGGGTTATTTTTTTACCCCAGAATACAGAAAACAAACTGAAAGCTTAGAGTCAGGGTTCTCCAGAGAAACAGAACCAACAAGGCATGTATATAGAGACAAAGAGATTTATTTTAAGGAATTGGCTAACACAGTGGTAGGGACTGCCAGGTCCAAACTCTGCAGGGTGAGCCAGCAGGCTGGAGATATAGGAAGAGCCAGTGATGCCAGAAGTCTGAAAGCCATCCTCCAGTGAATTTTCTTTTTCTTAGGGGAGACTGGTCTTGTTATTCTTCCACTGCCTACCCACATTGCCGAGGGCAATTTGCTTTATTTGGTCCACCAATTTAAATATTTATCTCATCCAAAACCCCCTCACAGAAACACTAGGATAATGTTTGCTCAAGTATCTGAGCACCTCATCACCCAGCCAGGTAGTCACTCAAAATTAACCATCATAGCTATCTGTGCACACAGCAGTAGGGGAGCTGGGAATGGATCCTGGGCAGCTGTTGTCAATGACACTGCCAGCTGTTCAAGTGGGCCCCTTCTTTCTTGGGGCGACAAGAAAGGCACTGCTTTGTAGAGAGGGCCTGAGCTGTGCTGGAGGCTGAGTCAAACCACAGCCCTCTCTGCCATGTGCCAAGAGTAGGATCTTGCTCTCTTCCATTCTGGAGGAAGTGGAGACCAGAGGGGTCCAGACTAGAGCTAGGGGCTGATTTGCTCTTTGTTTGCATAAATTTGCACATCGCCTCCCAGTTCTCCCACTTTAAGATTAGGCTGGGTGCCCCGCCCTCGGATCTGCAGAGTTAGTTTGAGTAGGTTGATCAAATCCCTCCTTAAGAGGGATGCCAGGGGCCAACATTCCCGTACTTCACTCCTCACTCTCCATAACCACACTGAAGGGGTTCTGGATGCCCCTCTCTTTTTCAGTTTCTTCCACTTTCTTCTGATGTGAGCTTACACGTAGGACAGCAAAGAAAGCCTAAGCAGTTCTTCAACCAAGATCAACACTTGGTAAATCCCACTACACAAGGTGGGCAGCCCTGAGGCCTATTAAGCGAAGGCAGTGACATTGGTGACCCCCACACACTCCAGACCTGAGACTGTCCCAGAAAGGCAGCCCTCTGCCCCCCACCCAGCACTAGAGACCCTGCTCAAGTCCTCTCCTGTATGCTCCCCACACACAGACTTTCCTCCCTGGGGAAACAGCACCCCCAGGCCTGTCAAGAGAAGACAGAAAGGGTTGAAGGGAATTCTCACTCCTGGTGACAACTCTCCTCTACCAAGAACCAAAAAGAAAAAGGAAATTAGTGTGTCTACAGCTATATCTGATGGTTAATGTTCTAAACACCCAAACTCATAGCAGATCTGCACCCAGAGGCCCCTCCTCCTCCAGCTCATGTAGGTTTTGTCTCCAACTCCCTGGATCCTGGAGTGTGTCCCATCTGCTCCCACAGTCCTGTCCAGTGTGTTTTTTGCACCGGTTGCCTGGAAGCCCTGGGTGGTGGGGAGGGGACAGAAGGCTATCAAAACAGCAAGCCCACTTCTCAGCGTCGGGCGCCCACTCCTTTCTCTCTCCACATCATCCCCATCTTGTCTAAGTTCTCCTTCCTGCTCCAAAGCTTTGTGCTTGGGCTCTTACTCCCTTAATCCTCTGTAGCATGAAGAAGTTTGCCCAGCTTCATCTTCCACCCAGATTTCATCCTACTTTATCATCTTCATCTTACTCACTCTCACCTCTAGTTTTTTCTATTTTCTGCTTCTCTGTCCTTTTATAAAAGAAAAATCTAACACCTTTCTCTTACTTACTCACTCCCTTAGCTTTTCAGTGTAGTTTCTTTCTCCAGTGAATCAGGTCACTGCCTGTACCACAATCCATTATTTTTTGGAGGGTGGGTCCATTTTGACTATAAACTCTGCTCAAGAAAATTGACCAAGGAACACCTCAGCTTCATCTGAAGTTGGCCCTGCAGACCTCCTTGATTACGTTTCTAATGTTATTTTCACGTACAGAACTGACCAGTTAGGTCCATCAGACCCCACCTCTAACATCCCAGTTTCTCTTGTTTTTATGGAAATGGCAACCCACTTCAGTGTTCTTGCCTGGAGAATCCCAGGGACGGGAAGCCTGGTGGGCTGCCATCTATGGGGTTGCACAGAGTCAGACATGACTGAAGTGACTTAGCAGCAGCAGCAGCAGCAGCATGACTGCTTTGATGTCTGCTGGGATGAGTATTACTCAACTTTCAGTCCATATTCTGTGACAAGTATTATATCTCTATCTTGGAGCCTGGGGAAGAAGTAACTCAGTCTAATTTTAGACACAAATCCCACTTTGTTCTTCAACTTGAAATTCCCAATGATGCCCATTTGACCTCAGGATAAAGTTTCACACCCCCAGGGCTGAGATCTACTGGCCACTTCATCCTAAGTGTGGCCCACTACTTCCCAAAGTGAATGTTGAACTATTACTAACCTATAGCTCAACATTCAGAAAACGAAGATCATGGCATCTGGTCCCATCACTAAATAGGAAGTAGATAGGGAAACAGTGGAAACAGTGTCAGACTTTATTTTTCTGGGCTCCAAAATCACTGCAGATGGTGACTGTAGCCATGAAATTAAAAGACGCTTACTCCTTGGAAGGAAAGTTATGACCAACCTAGAAAGCATATTCAAAAGCAGAGACATTACTTTGCCAACAAAGGTTCGCCTAGTCAAGGCTATGGTCTTTCCTGTGGTCATGTATGGATGTGAGAGCTGGACTGTGAAGAAGGCTGAGTGCCAAAGAATTAATGCTTTTGAACTGTGGTGTTGGAGAAGACTCTTGAGAGTCCCTTGGACTGCAAGGAGATCCAACCACTCCATTCTGAAGGAGATCAGCCTTGGGATTTCTTTGGAAGGAATGATGCTAAAGCTGAAACTCCAGTACTTTGGCCACCTCATGGGAAGAGTTGACTCATTGGAGAAGACTCTGATGCTGGGAGGGATTGGGGGCAGGAGGAGAAGGGGACAACAGAGGATGAGATGGCTGGATGGCATCACTGACTCGTCTGAGTGACCTCCGGGAGTTGGTGATGGACAGGGAGGCCCGGCATGCTGCGATTCATGGGGTCGCAAAGAGTCGGACACGACTGAGCGACTGATCTGATCTGATCTGATCTGACTGCTATTCATTTGCATTCTTAGCCAATTCTTTCATAAATGCACCTTGTCACCACAGTGAGCTTGAAGTTCCTAGCTACCAGGATCATCCTTTCATTTACAGCAGATCCTGGGCGATGTGGAGCACACAGGGAAATCCCAATGTGCCCTGTTGAATGAGATACTAGATTTATAAATATTTGATGAGCCTGGGCTGACTTCAGAGGATGACTCAAGAGTGTTCATAAAATGACTGTAAAGTTAAACATTGGCAGTGTTCTCCCATAATATCTGATTTGATTGATAGAACCACAAAACCAAAGTGAAATTAATGACCCAGAAGAACCATCAAGAGTGCAGATGCTCCCCTCTCTGAACAGGAAGCCTCCTCAGTAAAGCAGTTGCTGAAGCAAGAGAGAGGTCAAAACCAGAAAAGTATCAACAGTAACCACAGGTTAAGATCAATTCCCTCATAGGTTTTTGTACTTTGTCAAATTCTGCCCTGCCTCATGACAGGAAACTTCTAGAGAGCTTTGAATTCTCTATAAAAGGCTTAAACATAGTCTTCTTAAACTCCTAGAATCTGAATTTTATCCTTTTTCATTTTCTGCTTTCTTCACTGTAGATAAACATATATAGTCTTTAAGGGGAGTAGGGAGATAGTCTTCTCACAAATACTGCCTGTGCGCTGAATTATGAGAAATTTTTTCTCATATACAGCTGCATTTTTTATAATTCTATTTATTTATTTTATTATTTTGGCTGTGCTGGGTCTTTGTTGCTGTGTAGGCTTTTCTCTAGTTGCAAAGAGCAGGGGCTACTCTCTAACTGAAGTGTGAGGGCTTCTCATTGTGATGGCTTCTCTTGTTGCAAAGCACAGGCTCTAGGGTATGCAGGCATCAGTAGTTTAGCACATGGGCTCTGTAGTTGTGGCTCCCCAGCAGGCTCAATAGTTGTGACGCACAGGCTTAGTTGCTCCACAGTATTTGGGATCTTCTCCAATCGAGTATTGAACCCATGTCTGTTGCATTGGTGGGCAGATTCTTTACCACTGAACCACCAAGGAAGCTCCAGCAGCTGCTTTTGATGACTAAATGTCACAAAGGTGTTCAGCCCCATAGGTCTCTATGGTGAAAGTTCTCTAATTTTTTTGAGGCACTGAAAGAGATTTGCCACTGTAGTAATTTGAAGAAACTTTCAAAAATCTTGATATGATGAATTAATGGGTGGAGAGATGGAGGGATGGGAACAAGACTCCATAGATGAGGGTGGGTAGATGGATGGATGGATGGATGGGGGATGGAAATAGGGATAGGTAGGTAAGTGAGTATGTGGGTGGATGGATGAACTGATGGATGAGAAGATGGATAAATGAAAGGAAGGATGGGTAGATGGATGAGTGGGTGTTTCGATAGGTGAGGGACGGATAAATGGATGGGTAGATGAGGAAAGGAGGAAAAAAGACAAGGAGGAATAAGGGAAGGAAAAAGGAGAGAAGGGGAGGGGAGAGCAGAGAAAAGGAGAAGTCAGATAAGCTGATCACATTCACAGTTAATCTCAACCTATCTTGGTTCATCAGGCCATCCCAACCAGTACAGTCTTTGTGGAGTCAGCAATATTTCCCTCCTGCTCTCAGCACAATTGACTCAACCCTGAATTCAGTTCTTAGAGATGCTATTTTGAGAACTCATTAGTGGTTTGAATTCACAAATCCTGTGGTTTTACACCTAGCTACAGAGGTCAATATTTACAGCATGCTAACAATGCCACACACTCACGGAATTTCTCCCGGCCAAATCTCAAATCCCAAGTAAATGTGTGACTAACATTGAACACATCCTGCATATCCAAACAATACAAATGATGACAAAGAGTAGACCAGTAGGTCTTCAAAGGAAAAAAAATAACTAAGTAGAATCTTACTTGAAAGAAATTTTGTAACATAGAACTTTAAAATGTGTATATATGTTGATTTTCCCATCCCCCTTCTAGGATTATATCCTAAGGAAATCATCAGGAATTACTAATATGTATATTTTTTTTAAAAAAGGTTCACCTCAGAATTTTGCATAGTAGCATATATTGGAAACAATCCAAATATCCAATAATATGAGAATTATACAAATGATAAAATAAGGAAATACAGTAGTTATTAAAAGTCTTGTTTAAGAAGGAATCTGTTGTCATCAGTAGGTGCTTATAACAATCTAACATTCAAAAGAGAGAACATCAAAAATATGTACACAGTAATTATTTAAGTATAGTAATTATTTAACTGTATAGTCCCTGGAATTCTCCAAGCAAGAATACTGGAGTGGGTAGCCATTCCTTTCTCCAGGGGATCTTACCAATCCAGGGATCGAACTCAGATCTTCTGCATTGCAGGCAGATTCTTTACCAGCTGAGCCACTAGGGAAGCCCAACTATTTAAGAGAAATTCTTATAATGAAATATGGGCTTCCCTGGTAGCTCAGCTGGTAAAAATTCTGCTGGCAATGCAGAAGACCCCAGTTTTATTCCTGGGTTGTAAAGATCCTCTGCAGAAGGGACAGGCTACCCACTCCAGTACTCTTGTCTGGAGAATCCGCATGGACAGAGGAGCCCAGCAGGCTACAGTCCATGGGGTAACAAAGAGTCAGACATGACTGAGCGACTAAGCACAGCACAGCATAATGAAATATAAAACACACCAACAATAAAAATCATATCTTAGAAGAACTGTGAATATTTTTACTATTTTCACTTCATACTTTTCTATATTTTCCAGTTTTCTACAAAGACAGCTTTTCTTTTTTTGTGAAGGTCACAATACTTCATTCATTAAGTGGAAGAGTTACGATGAAACGACCACGTCCTGCACTCCACCCCTCCATCTTCCCAGAGCAGAATCAAGGTAGAGTTCTGGGTTTTAGTCATCTGTGATTGCCTGTGGATTATGCATCTTTTCTCATAAATCATCAGCTTTTGATAAATTCAGCTGGGCTTCCAGTTGAAAAGTGAGAATTGTGCCCACTTACATTACCCTCTTGTCTTACTGTCTGATATTTACATTTAGTATTTTAGTTATTTTATTTGTTGCCTCAGAACTGGAATCCTCAGAATATTCCTAAATATATTTGTTTTCATCAGCTTCCAAAAGCAACTCTTGGCATCCTACTTTGTAAGATGAGAATAACATCTCTCCAACCTTCTTCCCTGTCCTCTCCTTGTCACTGTATCTTACTTGGACATTGACAAAGTATTAACATTTACATTTTACTTTGGTGAAAAATGAGTAACCACTTCTGTATTTATTATTTCTAGCAATTAAGAACCAACAAGCACATTTGCATTACCATAACTATAAAACTCGGGGAAGGCAATGGCACCCCACCCCAGTACTTTTGCCTGGAAAATCCCATGGACGGAGGAGCCTGGTAGGCTCCAGTCCGTGGGGTCGCTAAGAGTCGGACACGACTGAGCGACTTCACTTTCACTTTTCACTTTCATGCATTGGAGAAGGAAATGGCAACCCACTCCAGTGTTCTTGCCTGGAGAATCCCAGGGATGGGGGAGCCTGGTGAGCTTCTGTCTATGGGGTCGCACAGAGTCGGACACGACTGAAGCGACTTAGCAGCAGCAGCAGTAGCAGCAACTATAAAACTGGGATTTTCCTGGTGATCCAGTGGCTAAGACTCCACACACCCAATACAGGGGACCCAGGTTCTATCCCTGGTCAGGAAACTAGATCCCACATGCCACAGCTAAGACACTGTTAGGTTCTGTGATGAACAGTGCTGCCTTTGAGTGGAGGGCCTTCTTTACAAAGCGCATCTCACTCTGCAGGCTGGAGACAATATTCCTAGCATCAAGGTCAAGTTCTCAGTTCTTACAGCTCGTTTATGGCTTCATTCCGTGCCCCTTTTTTCATTTGTCTCATAATTGTACTGCAACTACCGCCTGCTTTATTCTGATTTTACTTATCTGTTTTTTTCCTTGTGATAAGAGCCTTGATTATTGTCTCAAAACTGTTCCAGGCTCAGAAACACAATATCTCATCTACTGGGCCCTTTTCCTCAAGGACATTTCTTTCCAAGGTTTTATCATTCAAGGATCCTTCGACTAAGCTTTGCTTGAGAGATGCAGGCTGCCAGGGCTGTGCCCTGGGCAGAAAGGCAGCTCCTTTCAGGGGAGCTCCATGGAGGAGAGGGGCCTGGCGTCTGCAGGCAGTATTATTCTGTGCTTGGAGAGGAATGCTCATTCCTGAGGACTTCTCCAACTGCAGAAGTGCTCACCTCCCTTTGCATCCAAGATCCTTCTCAGCAGCTTCCCAGGAAGCACAGAGAGCTGAGACCAAAGTCACATGAGCTCGCACTTGACCTCTCTCTACCTGGCACATCCAGTAGAGTCAGCAGGATCCAAGAGCATCCAGAGGCCCTGCTCCTGTCAGGCCTTGCACCCGTGCCTCCACTGGTCACCACATATGGTCACCTGGGAGGGGAGGGCCTTGGGCAAGGGCAGCTGGTAGCAAAGCTGGGTCTGTGGTCATGGCAGCTGAAGGCTGTCTGCTGACTGCCTTCCCTGCAGCTGGGGCAGCAAGTCCTTCCCTCAGGGAGGACTGGGGGCACACCTCCGGGTCACCATAGCGTCCAGTGCCGGGCACTACGGCACAGTCACAGCAAAGGCTTCCAGGCTATCTGCGTTTGTGATTTTATTCGCCAAGTGAGGAGGTCTGAGGAAACGTGGTCACCCAGAGAACAGCTTTGTCGTGGGCCTAGGAGGAAGCTACGAGGAAAGGCCCCTGGGACAGAATCTCTCTGAGAGGTGTCCAGGTCCCAGGTCTAAAACACAGTCCCAGCACTCCCAGGTCTAACCTACCAGCATCCACTTCACAGAGGAGGTCTCCTTGCCCTGGAGATGGCCGGGCAAGAAAGTCAGTCAGTCATGTCTGACTCCTTGCAACCCCACTATATTCATGGAATTCTCCAAGCCAGAATACTGGAGTGAGTAGCCTTTCCCTTCTCCAGGGAATCTTCCCAATCCAGGGATCGAGCCTAGGTCTCCCACACTGCAGGCGGATTCCTTACCTGCTCAGCCACCAGGGAAGCCCAAGAATACTGGAATGGGTAGCCTATCCCTTCTCCAGTGGATCTTCCCAACCCAGAAATCGAACTAGGGAGACCCTAGTTCGATTCCTCCATTGCAGGCAGATTCTTTACCAACTGAGCTACCAGGGAAGACCAAAGGGTTTGCTTTTTTCAGGAGGTATACAGCCCTCAGAAGTGACACAAATCAGAATTGAAGCTTGATTCAGTATAGGACTTCCCTAGTGGTCCAGTGGTTAAGACTCCACCTGCCAATGCAGGGGACGCAGGTCAATCCCTGGTTTGGGAAGATCCCACATGCCAAGGGACAGCTAAGCCCTTGTGCCACAGTGACTGAAGCCTGCATGCCCTAGAGCCCTGGCTGCATGAGAGAAGCCACCGCAATGAGAAGCCTGCACACTACAACTAGAAAGCAGCCCCTCACTTGCCATAACTGGAGAAAGTCTGCATGTAGCAAAGAAGGCCAAAAATAAATAAATAAATAAAAATTTTAAAATAAATAAAATTCACTTAAAAAAAAAAAAACTTGAATCTGTCTATGCAAAGTAAGGGTGAGACCACAGACGATCCCATGTTTGCTCCACCCAGGATAAATTCCCATAATGGCCATGTCCCTTCATGGGAGAGAAGAGGGTGCCGGTGCTCTGGGCGTGATTTCCTACTCAGGAGGGAAGGCTGCTCCATGGGGGTGACAGGTGGGAATGTCAGTGTGTCTGTCTGGGTGTCCAGTAAGAGACTGACCAGAGCCAGCTCCACGTGAATTAATGGAATTGAGTGGAGCCCCACTGCAGTACTCTTGCCTGGAGAGTCCCATGGACAGAGGAGCCTGGTAGGCTGCAGCCCATGGGGTCGCCAAGAGTCAGACATGACTGAGCGACTTCACTTTCAATTTTCACTTTCATAATGTTAGGTAGGTAGAATAGGGAAAAGGAGTCCAAAATGGCGGTGGCTAAAAGACAAGGAAGGTCCGAGGACCAGAGTGAAGACTTCAGGCAGAATGAACAGCACTCCTGGCTAAGCCCAATTTGCATAGGGCAGGCCCAGGTGGAGGAAAAACATATAAAAAGGAGGAGCCAAAGCGCTTTCTCACGGACACTCTCTCCCGCTGCCTGTGCGCTCTCTCTCTCTCTCTCTCTCCCCTTCCTCCCCACGCACTCCTCCACTCTCTTCTCTTCGAGTCTTGGTTTCTCCTGCTATCTTCTAAATAAAATGGAGCTGTAACACTGATTTGCCTAAGAGCTGTAGCACGGTTTGTCCAAGACCCGAGAGCTGTGATGTGCCGACGGCTTTAATGTCCATCGCTCCAAATCTTTGTTGTGACAAAGAACTGATTTGTGACAAAGAACTGATTTGGAGTGATGGACATTAAAGCCGTCGGCACGTCACAGCTCTCGGGTCTTGGACAAACCGTGCTACAGCTCTTAGGCAAATCAGTGTTACAGCTCCATTTTATTTAGAAGATAGCAGGAGAAACCAAGACTCGAAGAGAAGAGAGTGGAGGAGTGCGTGGGGGGAGGAAGGGAGGGAGAGAGAGAGAGAGAGAGCGCACAGGCAGCGGGAGAGAGTGTCCGTGAGAAAGCGCTTTGGCTCCTCCTTTTATATGTTTTTCCTCCACCTGGGCCTGCCCTATGCAAATTGGGCTTAGCCAGGAGTGCTGTTCATTCTGCCTGAAGTCTTCACCCTGGTCCTCGGACCTTCCTTGTCTTTTAGTCACCGCCATTTTGGACTCCTTTTCCCTATTCTACCTACCTAACATTCTCCCTTCAAGAGATGGGAGGCCCAATTCTTTGGGAATAGGAGCGTCGAGGTCTTTCTGGCTACTTCCTGCTGAACTGGGATGGCGAGGGGTATTGGGCCTTCCCCTCTTGCTAGTCTCAATCCTCAGAGTCCTTATAGCGGTGTCCAAGGGTGTGTGATATTTCCCGTGGTCAGCTGTAGTTTTATATCTTTGTTGAACTGGCACTGCATGTTGTAGTTGGTTGACCTGGGCAGAGACAAACAGGTTAGACAATTGACAGTACATGGAATAATCATAAGCATCATCAATATAGCATAACAAAGACTAGTAGGGACATTGGTCAATTTTAAATTCACATCGCCAGGATAGCTCAAGTCCCTCCTTGTTCAGGGATCAGAAGATCTATCTCCTGTCTGTCTTGGAGTACAGTCTCTGTCAAGCTGTGTTGGCTCCTTAGTGTTATCCTGAGAAATCTTATCCCCAGAAACCAGATTTTGGGGGTGTTCATTAGAATGGCACTCATTGGTAGTTCTGAATAGGTATCTGAGATCTCCCAGGGGCTCACAGGTGTATCGAGTGTCCTCTTCTGTTTTCTTCCACGGCTTTACTTGTGAGTAGTGAATCAAGGAGTCATGTCCTGGTACCTTGACTGCTGTGGGGGTAGAAAGTATTACAGGGTAGGGGCCCTTGCATGTGGGCTGGAGTTGAGCCTTTGGGGACCCATCTTTCCAGACTTTAATTAGGACTTGAGTTTTTGGAGCATATAGTGGTGACTCTTTAGAATCTTTTGAGTCCTGGTTCATACCCCACAAGCATATATCCTGTTGGAATTGCCCAATGGCCATGGTATAAGACTGGAGGGTCTGAACCTCTGGATCTAGGAAGAGGTCATTGACATAAACAAAAGATCTCCCATATAGCATCTCATAAGAACTAAGACCAACCTGTTCCTTAGGGGCAATGGGGTGTGGAGGAGAGCTATTGGTAGAGCCTCCTTCCATCCCAGGGAGGTCTCTTGGGAAGCCCTCACTCTTAGCTTTAAGAGTCTCACCTTCAGTATATGAAGGAGTTTCTGGCAAATTAGTCTGTGGAACTAAGGTGGCAATCCCTATTAGGTCATGGTTCTGTAATGCTGCTCTCCTAGCTGCCTGATCAGCTGCTTGGTTCCCTCGTGCCACTTCCGTGTTCCCTTCTTGGTGTCCTTTACAGTGGGAGACTGAAACCTCAGTGGGCAGATGGACTGCCTCCAAGAGTCGAAGAATCTGATCACCATATTTGATTGGGGACCCTCGGGTGGTCAAGTGGCCCCTTTCTTTCCAAATAGCCGCATGTGCATGTAGCACCAGAAAGGCATACTTGGAGTCAGTGTAAATGGCTATTCTTTTTCCTTTTCCCAGCTCTAAAGTTCAAGTCAGGGCTATGAGCTCAGCTAATTGGGCTGAAGTATCTGGTGGCAGAGGCTTAGCCTCTATGGTCTCAAAATTGGAGACTACTGCATACCCGGCTCTTCTTTTTCCATCCAAGACAAAGCTGCTTCCATCAGTGTACCAGATTTCCTCAGGATTGGTCAGAGGATCTTAGGGGCAATGGGGGTGCAGAGGAGAGCTCTCCTCCGCACAATCCCTCTCGGGGTTTTGTCCAGTGGTCCGAAGTTTCTAGACAAGAGTGAAAGGGGAGAGAGCCCTCGGGGGTAGGCAGGAGGGTGGCTGGGTTAAGAACCTCACAAGGGGATATAATGAGGCCTGGATTTTCCATCAGCATTACTTGATATCTGAGGATTCTTTGATCAGACATCCATAAATGGCCTCTCCCATTTAGGAGTTGTTTTACTTGGTGGCTGGTAAAAATAGTTTGCTCCCAAAGGAGAGTTTTAAAGCATCTTCTGTCATGATTGCAATAGCTGCAAGATTTCGAAGGCAGGGGGGCCAACCTCAGGTAGTTGGATTGAGCCTCTTGGATAAGTAAGCTACAGGCTGGGGCTCAGATCCCAACCTTTGAGTTAACACTCCCAAGGCTATTCCCTCTCTTTCATAGAAATAAAATTGTGATGCTTTTTCTGGGTCTGGCAACCTCAAGGCAGGTACCTTAGTTAAGGCCTGTTTTAGTGTAGCCTCTGCCTTCTTTTGAGGCGTTCCCCACATCAGTGGGACTGAATCATCTCGTCCCTTTAAGCTTTCATATAAGGGCTGGGCAATTAGACCATAATTGGGTATCCAGAGTCTACAATAATCAGTTAGCCCCAGGAAAGCTCGCAATTGTTTTCGAGTCGTGGGGGAGAGCAACTGGAGGATTCCTTGTACCTGATCAGAGGTCAGCCTCTTGGACCCATGTGTAATCTGAACTCCCAGGTAAGTGACCTTTGTCTCGACCATCTGTGCCTTAGCACGGGAGACTTTATATCCCCTTTCTGCCAAGAAGTTTAGAACCTGAATGTTGTTGGGCCCTTTTCTCATCTGGAGAGCAGATTAGTAGGTCATCTACGTATTGTAATATTTTCCCATTAGGTCCCAGGTTCAGATATAGGAGATCCCGGCTAAGGGCCTGTCCAAACAGATGGGGGCTATCTCTGAACCCCTGAAGTAATACTGTCTAAGTCATCTGTTGGTGTTTTTCTCCTGGGGCCTCCCACTCAAAGGCAAAAAGGTATTGGGATTCTTTAGCCAGTGGTATGCAAAAAAATGCATCTTTGAGATCCAGGACTATAAACCACTTGGCACTGAGTGGGACTTCTCCCAAGATTACATAGGGATTGGGTACTGTGGGATGGAGGGGGACTACAGCTTCATTTATGATCCGGAGATCTTGAACCATTCGCCAGGTTCCATCTTTTTCTTTACTGAGAGGATTTGGGTGTTACATGGCGAGCTCGTGGGGACCAATAGCCCACAAGCAAGGAATTTATTTATTAAAGGCTGTAGTCCCTCCCAAGCCTCTCTTTTGAGAGGATATTGTTTCCGATTAGGAAACCGAGTGGGATCTTGGAGGACAATGATGACCGGTTCAGCTTAGTAGGCTCGTCCAGGAATCCCCTGGTCCCACACCTGGGGGTTAATTTTGTCTTCCCATAGTTTTTGGTCCCTGTCTATTGAAGGTGTAATGGGTTCTTCAGTAGTAACCAGGAGCTGTAGAGCTCTAGAGGCTGAAAAACTTCCCATCACAAGGGTGGTCCCCAGTTTAGTGAGTATATCTCTTCCCAATAAGGGGGTAGGACACTCAGGGACCACCAGAAACTGGTGGGAAAATATTTGTCCATCCCAGCAACAAAGAAGTGCTCAGGTGAATCTTTTAGTAGTTGCTTTTCCTGCAGCACACAGAATGGTACAGGTTTGGGAGGAGAAGGCTCCGGAGTAGGAGATCAAGACAGAGTAGGTAGCTCCTGTGTCAACCAAGAAATTCTCAGACCTACCTGCCACATCCAGTCTCACCCTTGGCTCCAGCCCTGTAATGGTTATCTGTGTCAGCGGGCTGGCTGGAGCGGGCCACTTCAGTCCTCTTCAACCATCGTGAGGGTAGGCTTGGCACTTGACCTTGAGGCTCTTGGGTCCCGAGGGCAGAGTGCCGCCCAATGTCCCAGTTGATGGCATTTGTGGCAAGCCGTTCTTAGAGACTTGTCACAGTTTGGACACTCTTTGGCCCAATGCCGCACCTGTCTACAGATCAGGCATCTGTCTCGTGCCTTGTCCCTCAAGGACTCGGGGTTTGCCATAGGGCTTCTCTGGAGGGCGGCCAGCATCTGGGCATGCCTTGTCTCTTTCTTTCTCTCCTTCTCCTGGGCCTTTGCCTCCTTCTCCTGTTCTATTATAAAAGGTATTGGTAGCTGTCCGGACCATCTCATCTAAAGAGGCTGCAGGGTCCTGTTGTTGCAGCTTCTGTAACTTAATTCTGATATCTGATGCAGCACATTGGGACAGGAATTTGTCCTTTAAAATCACACGTCCCTCGTAAGAGTCTAAGTCCAGGTTGGTAAACTTTTGGAGTGCCTCTTTTAGCCTCTCCAGAAAGGCAATGGGGTTCCTGAGTTATTGCTGAGACTGGGCACAGTTCCACAAGTAATAGGCTTCCTTATGTTTCCATGAGTGGACTTCCTTAGGGGTGAGTCTTTCTGAAGCTTATCCTACCCAGAACTGATGCAACCTGAGAGCCAGGCGTCCCTGGGTCAGGGTGCAGATCCCCAGGCAGGCTGAGGCGTGACAGCCTCCTAGAGATTGAATCCCCGGGCAGGTCGAGGCATGATGGCCTCCTGAGAATCGGGTCCCTGGGCACAACCCCTGGGACTAGAGGATCCCCGAACAGGTTGAGACGTGACAACCTTTCAGAGACCGATCCCTAGGCAAGTCAAGGCATGATGACCTCCTGGGATCCCCTGGACTAGAGTTTGGGCATCCCCAAGATCTCCAGTGTGACCAGTATTGGGTAGGATTAAGGGGTTGTGTATTTCCCTCCCAAGGCCAGCTATTTTCTGGTTGTCTCTCCAGAAGATTGTAGAGGCAACCTTGTGGGTCTGGATGGGGCTCAGGAAAAGAGCATGAAACAGGAGGGAAGGGGGCAGAGCACAACCTTTGAAAGAATGACATAGCAAAAGGGTATGATGTAAACCAATTAAAATCAATTGGATCCAAGATGACAAGTCAAATTCAAGTAAACCTTAATCCCCAATCTATAAACCAACAGACACACCCAGAGGTGGCAGGACAGCTCCAAGGTACAAGGTCAAAAGAGGGAGGAGTGGGTGGTTCCCCAATGGCTGGGATGATTCTCTCACTCATTAGCATATGAATTCCATCCCCTCACAAAACCTGCTGCTGCTAAGTCGCTTCAGTCGTGTCCGACTCTGTGCGACCCCATAGACAGCAGCCCACTAGGCTCCTCTGTCCCTGGGATTCTCCAGACAAGAACACTGGAGTAGGTTGCCATTTCCTTCTCCAATGCATGAAAGTTAAAAGTGAAAGGGAAGTCGCTCAGTCGTGTCCGACTCTTCTCGACCCCATGGACTGCAGCCTACCAGGCTCCTCCATCCCTGGGATTTTCCAGATAAGAGTACTGGAGTGGGGTGCCATTGCCTTCTCCATTTGGCATGTGAGTAAAATCAATTTCCCAATCCTCACAAAACCTAGCCAGGCCTAATTCCATGGCCACAGCCCTAGCCCTCAGCAATGATTCACACCCTGAAGAGTGGCTACTCTCTGGATCCTAACAAATCCACCTCTTATCGCTTTGTATCTCAATGAATTTTTGCAATGCGACATCAGAGCCTGAGTTTCATTAGTTTTGGCCAGGCTTGAGTCCCGAGAGAGAGCTGAAGGACAGGAGGAAAAAGCAGTGGGAAATACGTGCCAAGGAATCCCCTTCATAGTCCACCAGAAGACTTGCTAAATATCTGACCGGTGCTCACAGTTTCATTGGTCTGATCCTCGGCACAGAGAAGAGAAAGGACAGAAGAACCCCCACTGGCTTGTGTAACAGCTACTGGGGCTCAGCAGATAGTGCCTTTGGGACATGTTGAGGAGTAGCCTCTCCAGAGTCCCTCAATTGTGCCCCTGCTGCCCGCCTGTTTGCGGGAGGTTCGAGGAAACAAGAAACAAGAGATTGTAAAGTCCCTCCAGCCATAGAAGTGAGGACCTCTTACCTTAACCAGAGGTCTTCTGGAATCTGAGACTGGGCCGCGTGAGCTTTGTGCTGAGTTCGTTTTTCGCTGTCCTGATTTCCAGCACGATGGGCCTTCCCCCGCGCTGGGTTTCTTCGCCTTCCACTTCTAGCGTGGGAGCTTCGCTGAGTTGGGCTCCTGCTGTTCTTGGCCTCTTTCGCACGGAGGTTGTTTCAGCCAGGTTAAATCCAAGTCACAGCACCATAGATGCCACGTAAGTGTATGTGCCTCGGTTCTTTGTCTCATCACAACAAAGATTTGGAGCGATGGACATTAAAGCCCTTGGTGCGTCACAGCTCTCGGGTCTTGGACAAACCGTGTTACAGCTCTTAGGCAAATCAGTGTTACAGCTCTATTTTATTTAGAAGATAGGAGGTGAATCCAAGACTCGAAGAGAAGAGAGTGGAGGAGTGCGTGGGGAGGGAGAGAGGAGAGAGCGCACACACGTGGGAGAGAGTCCGTGAGAAAGTGCTTCAGCTCCTCCTTTTATATGTTTTTCCTCCACCTGGGCCTGCCCTATGCAAATTGGGCTCAGCCAGGAGTGCTGTTTGTTCTGCCTGAAGTCTTCACTCTGGTCCTCGGACCTTCCTTGTCTTTTAGCCACCACCATTTTGGACTCCTTTTCCCTATTCTACCTACCTAACAACACATTGGAAAAGGAAATGGCAACCCACTCCAGTGTTCTTGCCTGGAGAATCCCAGGGATGGTGGAGCCTGATGGGCTGCTGTCTATGGGGTCACACAGAGTCAGACACGACCGAAGCGATTTAGCAGCAGCAGCAACAGAAGTAAGAGGAAGCAGCATTTTTACCATCCTGACAAAAGATAGTCATGTTCTTGAGGCTTCTATGGGTCTTGGTAAACAGAAGAGCACACCTCCTCCTTTTCTCTGCAGATCAACAGTTAGATCTAGCACACCAGTTAGGTGGGAAATTCCATCTCAGGAGTCGCAGGGGCTCTCCCTACCCTGCCCCAAACCTTGCCTGAATCTGAGTTTCATACAGGGTCAAGCCATAGAAAACTGCATCAGAGGCCCTAGTAGTCGTGTCTCGGCACACCTGGGCTCCAAGGCCCTCTTACCGGGTCCAGCACTCTTCCCGGCTGGACAACCGCTCTAAGGACCTGGAGGCCTGAGGTAGAGAGCACCCAGACCCCATGTCACCAAACTCCCAAGCATCACCCAGGGACAGGGCTCAGGCCTCCTGACCAGGCACATACAGACAACCCTACCATTGGTCAGTGTCTAGGAGAGACCCCCATGTGCCCCCACTTCCTATCTGTTGATCTAAGTAGGTGTGGAGGAGCAAGTAAACCACAAAGTCAGATGTTTATTTCCATCATGAAATCCCCAGGTCAGGCCATATTTTTTAAAAAAGATTTATTTTTAATGCAGAGAAATAATGCATAAAAGCACTTGTACTACATGCATCTGCCTCTTGTGTAGAATGAACACATCACCAGGACCACAGAGCCACTCCTTGTGGTGCCTGAGAAAGGAGGACTGGCCCAGCTCCCGTGGACAGACAGCGGTCTCCAGCCATCTCCTAGGCCTGCAATCCAGGGACCCTTGCAGGACCCTAATCAAGGTCTTGATTTATTGATGCGCAAACAGATCAATGAGGCCATCAGCCCATTCGAGATGGGCTGATACTCTAGAGAGACCCTTCTAAGGGAGAAGCAGACACTGACCAGCAGCTCTCATGAATAGGAGATAGATAGACTCCAGATTGGAAATTTACAATCAGCCTGGGTCTTCCCTGTGGGTCAGCTGGTAAAGACTCTGCCTGCAATGTGGGAGACCTAGGTTCGATCACTGTGTTGGGAAGATCCCTAGAGAATTCCATGGGCTGTATAGTCCATGGGGTTGCAAAGAGTCGGACAAGACTGAGCAACTTTCACTTTCAGCCTGCTCTTTGCATTTCTTGAGATAAGAGATAGTTGAGGAATTTACAGCCAACAAAGTGAAAGTCGTTCAGTCATGTCCAACTCTTTCCAACCCCATGGACTGAATTCTCCAGGCCAGAATACTGGAGTGGGTAGCCTTTCCCTTCTCCAGGGGATCTTCCTAACCCAGGGATAGAACACAGGTTGATCCGCCGCATTGCAGATGGATTCTTCACCAGCTGAGCCACAAGGGAAGCCCACAGCCAACAAAAACAGGGTAAATAGCCAGTCTTTGTCTCTTAACTCAAGGGAATAATCATGGAAAGGTCAAAGAAAGGGAAAAAAAAAAAAAAAAACCTATCTGACAAGGGAGATACTACACATGCACAGAAAGGCTCCTTGGAGTCAAAAGTCAGAGAATAATTCCATGATGATCTTGCTCCTCCCAGAAGCCTTTACATTGAGATCCATCTTGGCTAGGGTGCAAACGTGAGTGTGCACCCCAGGGGAGGGTCCTGAGTAAATTAATCAGTGGGGGACAAAGCAAGGTGATTGGCCCGAGGCAAGAAGAAAACCTGGAAAACTGCCTCCTTATAAAGAATTTAGGCTTCCGTGATAGCCCAGTTGGCAAAGAATCCACCTGCAATGCAGGAGACCCCAGTTCAATTCCTGAGTTGGGACGATCTGCTGGAAAAGGGATAGGCTACCCACTACAGTGTTCTTGGGCTTCCCTGGTGGCTCAACTGGTAAAGAACCCGCCTGCAATGCAGGAGACCTGGGTTCAATCCCTGGGTTAGGAAGATCCCCAGGAGAAGGGAAAGGCCACCTGCTTCAGTATTCTGGCTTGGAGAATTCCATGAACTGTATAGCCCATGGTGTTACAAAGAGTCGGATGCAACTGACCAAGTTTCACTTTCACTTCAGAAAGGATTTAAACTTCCCAAAGGCACAGCTCTCACTCCAAGCTTGCCAGAGTGCCGTTCCACATGTTCTTTTCAATAAACTTTTTACTTTACTCTTTACCTTCTGCCTTCTCACCTGACTACATTCTTGACTAGGCAGGCAAAGACTAGGGACCTTAACCCTAACTGCTGACTCCTGTGTCCAGTGGTCAGGACTCCCGGTCTGGGAGACTAAGACCTTGCTTCCAGCTAGGGCTCACTGCAAGCTGCTGCTCACTGCTGGGCCTGTCCAAAATCACATAAGACCTCTTCTCTGCCCTGGCTCTGGGCCCAAGCCTAAGCTCTGACACAACTTTCAGAACAGAGTGTCAGCATTTCACTCTGTCTTGAGGGCTCTAAATCACCAGGATCTGGCCTTAATCAAACAGCACAAAAGATCCACCCCTGGCATTCACCATGCTATCCCTGCCAAAAGCACAGTGAAGGCCACTGGTCCACAAAGGGCCTGCCCCCGTCCCCAGGTGGATTCTGTCCCCCAGGATCCCTGGGACCCACCCAGGTGCCTCAGATAGATTGTCCCCGGAGGAGGACAAACCCTCTCAACTAATGCTTCATTATGCAATGACAGTAAAAATAGCCATATGAAAAAGACTTTTCTTAAAAAAAAACAAATGATGTGGGAAATACTGAATATTATGCTATTGCCTTTGTCTTATGCTCAAATGCTTAATTTTTCTGGATAGAAGGGCCAGGAAAGTAACTTGTCTCTCCTGAAGAACTACTCTACCCCCCTTTTTTTCCCCTAAATTCAAAACGGACACTTTAAAAAACACTCTTTCACTGCTGAGAAACTGGAGTTAAATGTTGACTCAGTTCCACCATCCATTTTATCTCAGGTTCCTGATGTATTCATTTCACTTCCCATTTCTCTACTGAGGTTACTCGATTTCCTTGATTTTATTTTAACTTATGTGAGCTGCCAAGGCACCTGAAGTCCCTTTGAAAGGAGGGGAGAAACTGAAAGTAAATAAGCTAAGAGGCACTTGTAAATAAACAAGCCCAGGGCATGGCATTGGTGCCCCATCAGCTGAGGAAGACTAAGAGAGCCAAGACTGGGAGATACAGAAGAACTCTTGGGTCGTCTCTAGGCGTCCACTAGCCATCCAGGGAAGCATTTGGTTTCTGGGTCCGGAGCAGAAGCAGTAACGGTAGGGAGTGAAGTCCAGAGTAGTCTATCACTATGTAAACACCACCCTCTCCCCGAACCTAGTGTCTACAACAATCACAGATTCCACATATATGTATTAATATGTGATATTTATTGGAGAAGGCAATGGCAACCCACTCCAGTGTTCTTGCCTGGAGAATCCCAGGGACAGAGGAGCCTGGTGGGCTGCCGTCTATGGGGTCACACAGAGTCGGACACGACTGAAGCGATTTGCAGCAGCAGCAGCATGTGATGTTTGTTTTTCTCTTTCTGACTTACTCACTCTGTATGACAGATCCTAGGGCCATCCACGTCTCTACAAATGACTCAGTATCTTTCCTTTTTATGGCTTGGTAATATTTCATTGTATATATGTACCACATCTTCTTCATCCATTCATCTGGCAATGAGCATTTAAGTTGCTTTCATGTCTTAGCTACTGTAAACAGTGCTACAGTGAACATTGAGGTACATGTATCTTAATACATGTATGTGGAATCTAGAAAACTTGTACAGATTAACCTATCTGCAGGGCAGGAATGGAGATGCAGATGTAAAGAAAGGACATGTGGAAAAAGTGGAGAAAGGAGAGGGTGGGATGAATTAAGAGCTTACTTAGAATTGACATATATACACTATCATGTGTAAAACAAATAGCTACTGGGAACCTGGAGAAGGCAGTGGCACCCCACTCCAGTTCTCTTGCCTGGAAAATCCCATGGACTGAGGAGCCTGGTACCAGACCACCTGATCTGCCTCTTGAGAAATCTGTATGCAGGTCAGGAAGCAACAGTTAGAACTGGTCATGGAACAACAGACTGGTTCCAGATAGGAAAAGGAGTACGTCAAGGCTGTATATTGTCACCATGTTTATTTAACTTATATGCAGAGTACATCATGAGAAATGCTGGACTGGAGGAAACACAAGCTGGAATCAAGATTGCTGGGAGAAATATCAATAACCTCAGATATGCAGATGACATCACCCTTATGGCAGAAAGTGAAGAGGAACTCAAAAGCCTCTTGATGAAAGTGAAAGTGGAGAGTGAAAAGATTGGCTTAAAGCTCAACATTCAGAAAACGAAGATCATGGCATCTGGTCCCATCACTGCATGGGAAATAGATGGAGAAACAGTGGAAACAGTGTCAGACTTTATTTTTCTGGGCTCCAAAATCACTGCAGATGGTGCCTGCAGCCATGAAATTAAAAGATGCTTACTCCTTGGAAGGAAGGTTATGACCAACCTAGACAGCATATTCAAAAGCAGAGACATCACTTTGCCAACAAAGGTTCGCCTAGTCAAGGCTATGGTCTTTCCTGTGGTCATGTATGGATGTGAGAGCTGGACTGTGAAGAAGGCTGAGCGCCGAAGAATAGATGCTTTTGAACTGTGGTGTTGGAGAAGACTCTTGAGAGTCCCTTGGACTGCAAGGAGATCCAACCGGTCCATTCTGAAGGAGATCAGCCCTGGGATTTCTTTGGAGGGAATGATGCTCAAGCTGAAACTCCAGTATTTTGTCCACCTCATGCGAAGAGTTGACTCATTGGAGAAGACTCTGATGCTGGGAGGGATTGAGGGCAGGAGGAGAAGGGAACGACAGAGGATGAGATGGCTGGATGGCATCACTGACTCGATGAATGTGAGTCTGAGTGACCTCCGAGAGCTGGTGATGGATAGGGAGGCCTGGCGTGCTGCAGTTCATGGGGTCGCAAAGAGTCGGACACGACTGAGCGACTGATCTGATCTGATCTGAGGAGCCTGGTGGGCTGTAGTCCATGGGGTTTCGAAGAGTTGGACACGACTGAGTGACTTCACTTTCACTTTTCACTCTCATGCATTGGAGAAGGAAATGGCAACCCACTCCAGTGTTCTTGCCTTGAGAATCCCAGGGACGGGGGAGCCTGGTGGGCTGCCATCTATGGGGTCGCACAGAGTCAGACACGACTGAAGTGACTTAGCAGCAGCAGCAGCAGCAGTGGGAACCTACTGTATAGCAGAGGGAGCTCAGCTGGGTGTTCTTTGGTGACCAAGGGAGGTAAGATGGGTGGGCGGTGGGGTAGCCAGGGAGAGAGGCCCAAGAGGGAGGGATATATGCATACACACAGTTGATTAACTTTGAAGTTCAGCAGAAAGTAACACAACATTGTAAAACAATTATACTCCAATGAAAAACAAGCAAAAAAGAAAAAAAACCACAGTCATTTTCTGATTTCTCACAGTCTGGGAGGGCTCAGCTGGGCAGCTCTGGCATAGGCCCTCAGCAGTTGTAGTGGTCAGAACAGCTTGGGGCTGGCCAGGCCCTCTTCGTGCCGTCTCAGAAGTCCGCCTGTGCGCACTCCCACGCACTGGGTGTGCTTCCTCACAACATGGCGGCACAAGGTGGGAGGACTTCCTGCATGTCGACTCAGGGCTCTAGGGAGCACAGGTCCCCAAGGTGAGCCTGGGTCCAAGGGGAGAGGGATAAAGACCTCCCCCTTTCGATGGGAGGAGAGACACCACAGAACAAACAGATGGGCAATCTTAAAACTGCCATACCCACACCCTGGCATGCCAAGTTCTGCTGGCCCCCACCGGAGCTGGAGGTAGGCAGGCACACTTAGGCCGTTTCATCCCCCCTGCCCAGGGAGCATCTGCTGCCCAGGGAACGTGCCTCTACGGAGAGGCAGGGCTGGAGAAGAAAGAAGTGCCACACAGACCCCTCTTGGAGCCCTGCCAGCCCCTCACCCTCAGGCCAAGCATATGCCAGGCTGCTGGCTGGAATCTCTGCACCAGAGAGAAAGGGGATGCCCATGTCTCTGCTGCCCTCTCCTCCACCGGGAGCATGTTTAGCTTTTGCTTTTCTGGGAACAATGGAAAACTAGAGTCTAATTAGCCTCTGGCTCTGAGGCTGAGAGGACAGCACAATATGTGCTTTCTCACTGAAGAAAAAAAAATGCACAGGAGCCAATTTTCCACTCTCAGACCCATGCCTTTGTGCTGCACAGGCTGGAAATAGTACCGCAGAGGCTATGCCAGTAAGGACCTTGACATTCTGAGCTGAATGAAGGTGACTGAAGGGATTTGGGTACCACGTGGGCCACAGAGAGTACCATACAAAAGAACCAAGTCCCCTCCTTGAGGGGAGAGTCTCTGACTTCTTTGAGTCGCCAGGGTTTCTACTCTGGGTCCTGTCTGTGCTGGACGTCCTTGGGGCCTCTATCTCTGCCTCCCAGGCCCCAGACAGCTCAAGCCCAGCCACACTTGCAAGCCACCCTTCTCATCCCATGCTAGAGCCAGCTTGCCTGCCCACACAGGCCACTTCCAGCATGTCCCAACATTGAGGCCCAGAGCAACGATCTCAGCCTCTGCAATTTAGAATGCCACAGCCAGTGGAAAATGCAAGAGCAATGCAAGAAGGGAGGCGACCTTTCTGCACCTCCCAGCCGTCTATGCCACTTCTGCGGGATAGCAGGTGCCAACCTACCTATCTTGTCAGCTCCCTAAGACCTCCTGGGAAATTCAGAGGGAGGAGAACACAGGAGCTTTGGGCCATGAACCTCAAGCCACATGCAAGCTGGCTGCCTTGGGTCCCAGGGTGGGTGGGGAGTGTGCGCTCCGATGAGCTGCCTCCTTGACTCTGGCTCTCTTAAGGGTTCTCTGCCCAGGCCCTGCACACAGGGTGTCCATGCACAAACCATGTGCAGCTCCCACTGCATTGCCATATGTTGCTGAGGACCGTTCCTGAGTAGAGTTGATTTCTTTCCATTCTTTCTCTTATACCGCACAGAGATGGTGCGCCCAGCCTCTGGAAGCCATGCATGGTTCCAGGCAATGAGCAAGGAGATAGGGGGATTGTCACCCCTGCAGATCGATGGGCTATTCCTGTCCTCAACCCACAGATAAGGAAACTGAGCAGAGGGAAAGTAACTCCAGGTCTTCAAGTCATCTGACACCAGCAGCCTGCCTGACCACAGGCAAGACCACTGTTGAATTCTGTCTTTCATGAGTCGCGGCTGTTACTTTTATACTGAGCACATAGACTCGCTCCAGGGCTATTAGCACAGCAGAGTGAAGCTTTCAGATGGCACAAATGTCCCAGGACAGAGAGCGTTTGAATTCGGACAGACAAGGATGTACACAGAGTCCACCTAAGGAAGTTTTAACTGTATTTACTGTGCTGAAGACTGCAGTCCTGCTACATCTGAACAGAGGGGCGTGTCCCCCCACACTCTTTCAGGACATCTGGGCTGTAGGCACTCTGTCCCAGGGCCCCATACTGGGGCTCCCTGGGGACCCCAGGGGTCTGACAAGCAGGGGTCAGCCAGCCTCACCTGCCTCCCAGGACGCCAGAAGCCAGCGCCTCACAAACAAGCCCTCTCTGTATTGTCACCAGCAGCTGGTGCCTTTGTGCCAGAGTCGCCCAGTGTCCTGTGACCCACAAAAGCCCCTGACGCCCTGCATCCTTCCCTCAGCCTCTGAGAAGGATGCCAGCATGGAGGTACCAAGAATACTGCTGCATAGAAACGGTACAGCTGCCTGCCAGCCCCACCCAAACCTGCTCATCACTCAAGTCACCCCATCCCCAGGTGCTCTCTGTGCTTCCTTAAAGTTTCCAGGGACACACGGGCCCTCCTGGTGATGTAGGCAGTGCCTCTAGCAAGAAAGGACTGCATGGCCCAGGGGCACAGAAAACACAAGAGCAACGTATTCTTTGACCTTCCAAGCCAAGGGTTTGAAGTCTCTCCGAGGAACTGAAAATGACCTTGTCAAAATGTAGCAAAACAACTTGTTCCTTGTTGATAACTTTTTTTTTTTAATTTCTTTTTCAGTTTGGTAAGCAACAGCCCCACTAACTGTCAGGTACTTAGAGTTCAACTCTGTTTGTCTCCATAGATCATTTTCACATGTATTTCATATACATGTGAGATTAAGTTTTACATGAGATGCAAGCTCTCCCTCAACTGGACTGATGTGGACTGTGAAACATTCAGTTTATTATATACACTATATATATATATATAACACACACACACAGTTTATTACAAACACAAACGTGTCTCCTGAAAATGCATATGATGACGCCCTGACCACCCATGGGATGATGGTTGGAGGTTGGGGCCTTCGGGAAGTGATCAGAGTCATATGAGGTCATGAGGGTAGGGTCCCCATGATGGGCTTAATGTCCTTATAGAAAGAGAAAGAGACTCGCTGCTGTGCTCATGAACACTAACTCAGGCAGAATATTTAGTGGACCAGCTAAGTCATCCTGTTGTGAAACAATCCTGCTGCATCATCTGACACTTTGTAACAACATATACAGCAAATGATCGTTCTCATACCGCCCTATGGGCTCCCCAGGTGGGGAAAGAACCCACCTGCCAATATGAGATGTAAGAGATGTGGGTTTGATCCCTAGGTCAGAAAGATCCCCTGGAGGGGGACATGGCAATTCACTCCATCCAGTATTCTTACCTAGAGAATCCCATGGACAGAGGAGCTTGGGGGATACAGTCTGTAGGGTCTCAAAGAGTTGGACACAACTGCAATGACTAAGCAAACACACACACACACTTACCACCCTACACATCCTCAACAAAAAGCAAGAATAATACATATATGAGCCCCAGAAACCCTAAAAGGAAGAAGTGATAAAAATTCTGTTGCTACAATAGAGAGGAAAGGGTCTGTGAAAACTTGTTGTAGCGTTCTTGCTCTCCACCAGCACTAAGTCCTGCTCAGTGAGGTTTATGGGGAAACCTCTGGTTTTGTATCACCAAGATCCCTGTCTGACAAATATGCCCTGTGTCCCAACCATTAGCAACCAAGAGCATGTGCTTTCACACCATTTTCCTCGCAGGGCCAAGTTCATTGTTGCCACGTGTGCAAGGGCTGGGATGGGGGATTTAAAGGACACCATGTTCTCAGCATCAGCCTTTGTGTGATGAAGGCTCAGGCCTGCATCGTCCCGGACCTGACCCTGCCCTCAGGACCACTCCAGCCATAGTATAGGCAAGTGTCACGTCCCTGATCTTAAAGAACGTGGCCAAGTCTTTGAGGCCAATCTTCCAGGCATTCCTTTGCAACCCTGAGCACACATTCAAGATCCCTCAAATAGCTTTTTAAAACACAAGTTTCCTAGCTTGCCCCATGCCCGCCCCGCTAGGACTCTGATGTCTGTTTTCTGGGATGGGTATTTCTTAATAATTTCCCAAGGTGATACAAATATACAAGCAGAAGTGAGAACCAAAAGAGCAATAGTAGTTCAGTTCAGTTCAGTTCAGTCACTCAGTCGTTTCCGACTCTTTGAGACGCCATAAATTGCAGCACGCCAGGCCTCCCGGTCTATCACCAACTCCCGGAGTTCACCCAGACTCACATCCATCGAGTCAGTATTACCATCCAGCCATCTCATCCTCTGCCGTTCCCTTCTCCTCCTGCCCCCAATCCCTCCCAGCATCAGAGTCTTTTCCAATGAGTCAACTCTTCGCATGAGGTGGCCAAAGTATTGGAGTTTGAGCTTTAGCATCATTCCTTCCAAAGAAATCCCAGGGCTGATCTCCTTCAGAATGGACTGGTTGGACCTCCTTGCAGTCTAAGGGACTCTCAAGAGTCTTCTCCAGCACCACAGTTCAAAAGCATCAATTCTTCAGCACTCAGCTTTCTTCACAGTCCAACTCCCACATCCGTACATGACCACTGGAAAAACCATAGCCTTGACTAGATGGACCTTTGTTGGCAAAGTAATGTCTCTGCTTTTGAATATGCTATCTAGGTTGGTCATAACTTTCCTTCCAAGGAGTAAGCAAAAGTAGTTCATTTCAGCTTAAACTTAGTAGCTTGTATTGTTTAGTCACTTTAGTTGTGTTTGACTCTTTTGCAACCCCATGGACTGTAACCCACCAGGCCACCAGGCTCCTCTGTCCATGAGATTTCCTAGGCAAGAATACTGGAGTGGGTTGCCAGGCCCTCCTCCAGGGGATCTTCCCGACTCAAGGGTCAAACCCACTTTTCCTGCATTGGAAGGCGGATTCTTTATCACTGAGCTACCAGGGAAGCCCAAACTTAGGAGGGATACCAGTTTTAAAATTGGTAATGTGATAATGGCTTAAAGGATGGAGAGAAAAATGTATCAACAGAGACAGCACCTCAGAGGTGGCCGTTCGCCTGGGTGCACGGGGATTTCTCTGGGGCTGGTTTCCTCTCTCAGGCTCCCCACGGAGCTCCACCCACGGCCACGTCTACATTAGGCAGCTAGAAGAGTCCCGTCTGCTCTCAGCCCCCAGGAGACCTCCCACCCAGGGACCTGGCAGCCTCCCTCAGCCACAGTCAGAGATATGAAAAGGCCTCTGAATGTATACTTCTAGTGCACTCGAGAGAGTGCTAGAGGGATCCCTGCATCTCTCTGTCCCCATTGCCTGTCTTTCTGTGTTAACGTCTGTATCTGGACAAAATCTCAGGCTTACAGAAAAGTGACAACAGTACAAAAAAAAGGTAGCCTAGCACCTTAGATGTGGGCACTCAGCTGGATCCTCGCCTCCCTCTTTCATCCCCCGTCCCTCCCCCTTCTCCCTCTCCACCTCTTTTCTTCTCTCCCTGTCTCTCCATCTCTGTCACCCTCATTCTCTCTCACCTTCTCCCTCCATAATACACACACACACAATTATTTTCTGAATCAAACAAGAGTCAGTTGCAGGGGCACTGTCCTTTGACCTGTATACTATTTCCTTTAAAGGCAGGAGCAACCACAGTCCAATCATAAAAATCTGGAAATCAACCCCACTCGACGTTAGTATCTCATCTGCAGACCTCGCTCAGACTGCCAATTGTTTCAACAATGCCGTTTATAGCAAAGAACGAGACAGAGCGTGGGTTGCTCTAAGCCAGCTGCCTCTCTGGCGAGTCCTCAGAATTTCTCTGCCTTGGGATGTCTTGAGAACGGCCAGGCTTTGTATAAACTGTCCTTGGTGGTGTTGTCTGACGTTTCCTCACAGGGAACTAGACTAAGCTATGCCTTTGGGGCAGAAATACTCTCCAAGTGAGGCTACAGTGCAAACCCAAGGACCTCCACCCTCGCACTCTCCACCCCAGGCCTCGAGGTACCAGGGAAGCCTCTCGATTATTCCTGCCACATCTTTCTTTAGGTGGCACCTGTGGCCAAGCCTTTCCTAAGGCTATGGGGATAGGCTGTGTGTTTTCATAGAGTTAAACTCTTCTCATCGTGCAGGAAGGACCACGCGCCCCTCCAATGGGGCTGTTTCACCCTTTCATCACCGCTCACCAAGAGACTGTCGGCTGGGAGTGGGACATCCTGCCTGGGGGCGACAGCCGCAGTGCCTACCATCGCCAGCAGTCATCTGTGGCTTCTTGGCTATGAAGTGTATTTAATTTAGCCTGGCACATAAATTAACATCTACACAGCTTGCAGCAAAGGCCTCCTGTGGGCTCAGGCTGGAACCGTATCAGTCCAAGTGTGTGTGTTGGGGAGGGTTGGGGGTGGCGGCAGGGGGCGGCCGGGTGCCATGCTGGACATTTAAGGGGCCAGGGCTTCTACACCCGCCGGGCTGGGCCCATGATTGTTATGTAAACACAGAACTCAGCGCGGGGCGGCTGGCCCATCTGCTCCGAGGCACACTTCTTGCTGCCGCGTGCACTAATCATTTTCCATCCTCTTAGGTGAAAACTTGGACAATGTAAGGGCTCTCAATCTCCCTTTCATTTGCAAACGAGTCATTTCAGCTAAGCGTGGCCCCCTATTCTTCTCCCACATTTGTGTTTGTGAAAAGACCCGTCTCAAATTTCTGGAGCAGGAGCAGCTGCTGCGAGGCCTCTTTTCACTCAGCCAGGCGCCCCCCACCCCAACCCTCTGCCCCCTCCCCGCTCAGCCCTTTGTCTCTCACAGACCCAGCCCCGCCTCTGACCCCTGGCCAACTCGGAGCCTCCTCCTTTGTCAGCCTCCCCAGACAAGTTTCACCCTAAATCAAGCATTGTTTGGGCTCCTGAGGCCAGCACGTGCCCGTAGCCCCTAATCTTTTAATTTCACCCCAGGAAAAAGCAGCTGTTAGTGATACCCAGCTGTCGCGGGGCCTGCCGCCGGCCCCAGGAACAATGACGGAAGAGGAGGAGGCGGCAGCCTGCAGTAATATGTACATCTCCCCTGGCTTTCTTCTTAGGAGTAGTGTTTTTTCTCTTTTCGCAACAGTTGGCAGCACGTGCTGTGAAATGCTAGGAAATCCCCCTCCCAACTCCGGTTTTGTCTAAATCCCTTTCACTGCCACACTCTGCAGTTTGCACTTGGGCTCACTGGAGGACCAGATCTTCCATTTCAGAGATCCCTGGTGGCGTGTGCCATGATCCCTTTGCTCCAAAAGTGATCATCTGATAAAGTACAGGGTGAGACCCAGACAGGGAGACAGAGGCTGAACCGTCACAGTGCATCTCCACGCTGGCATCTTCGGAAGCGACCACTCAGTTGCATGAATGCTTCTAGGGAGTCACGGCAGTAAATCTGATGTAGGGTGAAGGCTCCCTCATGCATGTATGACCAGAAGACAAGACAGTCCCCTGGAAATATACACACTGAAGCCAACCAAGCTAGCCCAGTGCTCTGAGGGGGCGCTCCACAAAGGCACTTCTGGGGCTCCTCATCTGTGCACACCTGATCCTGTGGAGGGTTTCCTCTGGACACACCTGCACCCCAGCAGCCTGAGCACTGAGGAAAGAGGGCTCAGGAGACAGGCCACAGCTCCCAGGACCCTTCCTTTGTGCCCACTTGTGAAAGTGAGGGTTGGAAGGACATTCCAGAGCAGCGCTGCCCCATTAAGCATCCTGTGACAAATTTTGAATTTATTTCAAATAACTTCAGCATGCATGGCCACATGTAGCTGGCGGTTTCTGTGGGGGGAAGGGCGGGCAGCGGAGCTCTGAACTGTGGATTCTCAAACACTGCATCATGTGCACATGGAGTGCACAGATGCCTGGTCCTTCTTCCTGGGTGTTCCATTTCTGTCTCAAGGGTGCAGCCTAAGTGCGGGGATCTTCAAAGTTCCCCAGGGGATTAGAGGGAGAACAAAGTGGGAGTTCCCTACCTTAGACCATCTTGCAGCCTGAGTCTGGCCTCTGCAGAAATGGACAGTTCATTCAGAAGGCACCTGCCTATTTAGCCATAAATGTGTTAGCCGCTTAGTCATGTCTGACTCTTTGCGACCACGTGGACTGTAGCCCGCCAGCCTTCTGTGTTCATGGGATTCCCCAGGCAAGAATACTGAAGTGGGTTGTCATGCCCTCCTCCACGAGATCTTCCTGACCCAGGGATCAAACTCAGGTCCCCAGCATTGCAGGCAAATTCTTTACCGTTTAAGCCATCAGTGAAATCTCCTTAGCCATAAACAGAGCTCTAAAAATGCAGAGGCTTTTTAGAAAGAAGCACCCAGTTTGCAGGCTCCTGACACTTGACTGAAGCTCACCATCTCCCTGGCTGTCTTCTATCCCTGTGCTACTTGCTTTGGCTGAGGTTTCAGGGCTGTCCTGGCTCCAAAGTTCCAAACCAGCCTGTCAGTGCCAAGCAAACAAATGCCCAGAGGTGACTGGTGCAGCCACAGGCTGGTGTGGGCCCCTTCTGCCCACTGGATCTCACCTGGTGGGGAACTGAAAGACGCCAGCAGAAACCTGACCCTGGCCAGAGCATATGGTGAGCTGCACACCTGCTTGATGCAGCACCTGCTGGACCTCCCAGGGCTATGGGGCAGCAGGCTCAGGTGCCCCAGGCCACAGGTGAGCGTCCGACTCATTTGCATCCTCAACGTGGCCACGTGCCTGGACGCCGGGCAGCTCTGACAGGGCATGTCACTGCTTTTAAATCTGGAGAAAGCCGTGCATTCAAACCACAAAGCTGTCCGATAGCCGTCTGGGATCCAGGCTCTCGCCTTCACGGGCAGGCACACGCATGCACTCCTGCTTCACAACAACCGCTGCCCACAGATTGTATGTCATGGGTTGGGAAGCTGTGGAGACTTGGGCCATTGAGAGGCCAGTGGCTGTCAAGTCAGCCCCCCTGAACTTTGTCCTGCAGTCTCCCTTCAGTAGAGGATGAATCCCTCCCTGGGAGAGTCGGGCACAGTGACGTATTTTATAACTCAGGATGGGGTTCTAGTAGTTTCTGCTCTCTGTCATCTTTTCAGGTAAGAAAAACCTCTATTTTTTTTTACCATTTTTTAACATTCCATTTTTTTATATGAACTGTTTTTAAAGTCTTTATTGAATTTTTTTACAATATTGCTTTTGTTTTATGTTTTGGCTGCAAGGCTTGTGGGATCTTAGCTTCCCAACCAGGGATCAAACCCACATCCCTGAACTGGAAGGTGAAGTCGTAACCAGTGGACCACGAGGGAAGTGCTGAAATCCCTCTATTTTGGACCCATCTGTACAGCTAAGCTAAAGGAACAATAGCCACGTGTTGGAAACATTATGATCTAACACTTATGTCTGAGGGCAGTGACTGCACACCATGGTTACACTTTCAGGTCCCCCCACCCCACAACAGAAGAAGTGAGTTTCCTTACTGCCACGGGAGCCTTTTGTGACCTTTTGTGCCCTCGACTGCACCACTGAACAATAAGAAGGCCAAGTAGAAAGCAATTCTGACGGCTCCTCTTCCTGCAGGAACTGGCCTTGGACGCACAAAGAGTTAAAAGTCAATTTAGCTCCAAGGCCCTCAAGTCACCCAGCCACCTTGCCCTGTCGCCTCCCCTCTCAGGAATTGAGAGCTGGAGCCTCTAACCCAGCTCAGGCACCCAGGCCATCTGTCACAGGCACAGGGACAGCCACGTGCTTGATTGAGATAGGGTTTGAAAAGACACAGAAGCCGGGACATGAGGCAACCCAGCCAGGTCCCCGGTGGAAAGGGGAGGCGCCCCATAAAATATTTCAACACTTGAGGCCAGACCCGTGGCTGCCATGAAGTCCAGGAGGAGCACCGCAGAGCACCAGGGCCGCATGCCTGCCACCCCCCTGCTCTTCAAATTGGAGAGATGGAGGCCTTCCTCCAGGCCAGCCGCCAGCAGGGGAGGAAAGGTAACAGGCAGGCGCCTTGTAAGGCCATTAGCAAAGAACAATGGGAAGCTGAAAGGGTAACCGGTGAATAGAAGAATGAAAGTTGGCTTGTGCCAGCAGCAGCGGGGTGAGCTCGTTATTCCAGACGGCAGATGGAGGGTGGCCTGGTTGCTCGGCAGAACTCCCGGCTGGGCGGGGGAGGCAGGAGCTGACAGTGGGCGCCGAGGACCCCTCCCATTACAGCGTTGCCCTTCCTCCCAAAGCATAAGCAGTGAAGGAGCTGTGTTCTCAGCATGTGGGTTTCAGTGAAACCCACTGCATGCCCTCGCCTGCCCTGGGAGCCTTCACAGACCCTGGGCATCTTCACTCACCTAAGACTGCCTGATGCCAGCCAGCGGGCCGCCCCAACCCTGAGCAAGCTAACCATGGGGGAGGAAGTGACCAAAGAAGCGCAGGTCCCACATCCTTCAGCCCAAAGTTTTGTTTTCAGGTTTACACACATAGCTTTCACTCACTCACACAAGTCATTTTTGTGTAGACAAGGATGCCAAGCCTACAAAGACCCCTGAGGAGATACTGGCCAGAGAGCATGGCACGAGGATGTGCACACGATGATGTACATACAGGGGACATGCACAATGGCTGAGCACGTGCACTCCCGGGGACATCTGAACAGCTATGGCAGAGGCACCTGGCTACTGCAGACTTTTGTCCCACAGAAAGGGGCACCTTAAACCTGGCAACATGGAAACTCTACCTGGGTTTTGGGTGGTAGATGGCTCAAAGTAGGAGGCTGAGATGCCTTCTCCTCCTCCTTGTTTGCCTGTTGTCAAATCTCAATCTCCTCTTAGCTCCTGCTACCACATAGTGGGAGAAACATTTTGCTTCTTCGAACTGCACCACTGAGTTTCTGCTCTATTGTAATCTCTGGGGCCAAAGTAGAGCAGACGCCTGGGGTCAGCTCTCTACCACGTCTGGACAACCAAAATCCTTTTCAGGGTGGGGTTTGCACTTTGGCTCCTGAGCGGGCAAGACTCCAACTATTTCATCAGCTTCCTCAGTCTCTGTGCTAAAAAACCATTATTTCAAAAACACATTTCTGCAAGTTTCCTATCTTCATTCAGCCTGTTGCTTAAAAAGCAGTCACCCAAAATAAACATGCATACTGAACACATACAGAGAGCTGCCATAAAGAATGCAAATACAGTTGACAGTTTTTCTAGATTCAGGTTTAATGACCACAGATTTTTCCAGGGGGGATCCTAATAACCCATTTATCCAATAAACTTTCCATCATGTACACAGAGCAATACACCCAGAAATGTTAGTGGTAAATATTCTGAAGAATGCAGCTGGCGGCAGCTGGCTTCTGCTCCTCAATGTCTTAATTCCTTCAACAAAGCAATAGGGAGCAGTGTCCTTAGGGCACCTTACATCTGTGCTATGGTGACCTCCAGAGCTGCTGCAGGCAGAACCTATGTGAATTCCGCGATGCTGGCCACCCATCAAATTCTGCCTGAAATGGTTTCATCTAGAAATCCCCTTCTTAGCACTGAGTATTAAAGTAGAACAAATTCTTTGAAAAAAAATTCATCAGCCATGTATGTGTTAGTTGCTCAGTCATATCCAACTCTTGATATCCAACTCAGTTGCTACAGTCAGACCCCATGGACTGTAGCTCTGTCCATGGGATTCTCCAGGCAAGAATACTGGAGTGAGGAACCATTCCTTTCTCCATGGGATCTTCCTGATGGAAGGATCAAACCCGGGTCTCCGGCATGGCAGGCAGATTCTTTACTGCATGCGCTACCAGGGAAGACCATAGAAGATTTTAAAAAAAGAAAAAATCAGTCTCCTGAAAGTGATAAGAACTTTTCCAATCTGGAGAAATTCTCTTTTATGTCATCTATGTAAGTTTCCTAATGTTGCTGTAACAAAGTACCACACACTGGGTGACTTACACAAGAGAAACGTATTTTCTCAAAGTTCTGGAGACTGGAAGTCCAAAACCAAGGTGTCAGCGGGATTGATTTCTTCTGAGGCTGTAAGGGAGTTCCAGGCTGTTCCCCCAGCTCCTCTTGGTTCGCTGGCACTCTGTGTCATTCCTTGGCTTGTAGACTTATCCCCCTAATCCCTGCCTCTGTCTTTACATGGTTTCTCCTTATGTGCATGTCTGTGTCCAAATTTCCCCCTTTAAATAAAGATATCAGTTATATTAGGTTGGAACCCACCCTTATAATCGCATTTTATCTTGACGGCCTCTGCAAAGACCCTCTGTCTAAGTGGGATCCCATTCTAAGCACTGAGAGTGAGGACTCCAACGTGTGAATTTGGGAGGGACACAGAGTGGTCCTCATCAGTCTGCTCCTGTGGCTGTGTCTAGATAAGGTGTAAGAGAGTGAACTGAAATAGAAATATTTCTTGTCTTGAATACAAACCCTCAAAGCCAAAGAGTTCTGGGCGAGTCTGGCCTCCAGGTGCTGTCCTGGGAGCTGCCTCCCCCCAACAAGGGAAGAGGAAGTGGGAGTCACACGCTGGGAGTCATCACCTCCACCCACTCTCTACCAGCAGCGGGAGAGGATAGCTCACACCTCTCAGACTCGGGAGCCCCTGGAGACTCTGACCCTTGCATACGTGCACATCACCTTCTGCCTCACCTGCAGCCTCACCCAGCTGCTCCCACTCTCCCTCCCAGGTATCTCCACGCTTTCTCCTCCCTGGGCCCCACAGTCATTTCTTGGCTTGTGCACATCCTGAGACTGTGCCTCCTCACTTCCTCAGGGCAGCTGACAACAGGCTGCTCTTAGCCTTTAACAGCCACCACCCACCACCCATCCCTCACTCTAAGTTACCTTCCCCAGTGGGTCTGTCATCTCATCTTCCCTTGTTCACTGACGGGCTTCCCAAGGGCAGGGCACGTGGGCACCTCAGTGCTGCGTTATCTCCTGGATCTATGACAGTGCGGGGCACTGGCTAAGAAGCCAGACTGCAGGAAGGACTCACGGAGCTGTTGTCTTGCCCCTACCCCTACACCTCATTTCTGCTGGTAAATGTCATTGGATGAGATACTTTTAATTAGTCTGACTTCTCCTCAGGAACTTACCTAAGTAAGTCCTACCAGATGGCAGGTCCCTTTCTAAGCACACGTCTCCTTGGGAGTCTCCCCCAATTTAAAAAATGCCCATCATTATTACCATGTGATCACTGTCATCATGATGACACTACCACCTCTATGACCATCACCTTCACCACCACCACCACCATTACCATCATCATCAACATCTTCATCACATTATTGAATCATCACCCCATCACCACCACCACCTTCACCACTACCATCACCCTCATCACCACCACCTTCATCATCATTATCACACCATCACCATCTTCACCATCCCCACCACCACCATCATCATGCCACCGTCAGCATGACCATCATCACCACCACCATCACTGTCCCCAGCATTATCACTGTATCTTCTTCATCATATCTAGTCTTTAAAATGACCATGCCAAGTGCTGTTTTAAGTGCTTTATCTAAATTGACTCACCTAATCCTCTTTATAGCCTCCCAATGCACATGCTGGTATCTGTATTTTACAGATATGGAACCTGGAGCACAGAGGCATTGATGTATGCAACGTCACACAGGCAGGAACTGACAGCTGGGATTTGAACCAAAGCAGTCACAGTCCAGGATTTGTGCCTTTAGATCAGATCAGATCAGTTGCTCAGTCGTGTCCGACTCTTTGCGACCCCATGAACCGCAGCACGCCAGGCCTCCCTATCCATCACCAGCTCTCGGAGGTCACCCAGACTCACATTCATCGAGTCAGTGATGCCATCCAGCCATCTCATCCTCTGTCGTCCCCTTCTCCTCCTGCCCTCAATCCCTCCCAGCATCAGAGTTTTCTCCAATGAGTCAACTCTTCGCATGAGGTGGCCAAAATACTGGAGTTTCAGCTTGAGCATCATTCCTTCCAAAGAAATCCCAGGTCTGATCTCCTTCAGAATGGACTGGTTGGATCTCCTTGCAGTCCAAGGGACTCTCAAGAGTCTTCTCCAACACCACAGTTCAAAAGCATCAATTCTTCGGCGCTCAGCCTTCTTCACAGTCCAGCTCTCACATCCATACATGACCACAGGAAAGACCATAGCCTTGACTAGGCGAACCTTTGTTGGCAAAGTGATGTCTCTGCTTTTGTGCCTTTAAGGGATATTCAAATGGGCATAATTTGCTATAGCAAAATCCTGGAAACAACCCAAATAATTCCTATAATGGAAGACTACGCAGCAGTGTAAATGATTGGGTGACAGGTCTATGCCTCAACATATATGAATCTCATGAGCAAATAAAAGCAAATCACAGGATTAATACAATATGATCTTACTTGTTGAAGTTCAAGAACTGGCAAAATTCAGCAATCTATTGCTCAGCAACACTTCCAGAAACAGAAAAACTTTAAACAAGATTAGATAACCATTTACAGAATTCAGGTCAGTGGTTTCTGAAGCAAAAGTGAGAAATGAAGTGTGTATCACGTTCTACTGTTAGTCTGCTAACAGTAGACTAACTACAACCCCGTGGACTGTACCTCACCAGGCTTCTCTGTCCATGGGATTCTCCAGACAAGAATACTGGGCCAGGTTGCCATTTCCTCTCTAGAGGATCTTCCTGACCCAGAGATCGAACCCAGGTCTCCCATGTTGCAGGCAGATTCTTTACCATCTGATTCTTTACCACCAGGGAGGAATGCAAAAGTAACTCTAGGCCCCATCTGTCTGAAGGTGTGGGAAACCCAATCTCAGACTCACTGGGCCTCAGGCAGCCCCAAGACCTGGGTAACTCTTTCAGCCAGGACCATGGATTGTCACAGGCAATGTTAGACACTCTGTAGCCCAGACTTAGGACTCAGGATCCCCCATCACCCGTGTAGGTCTGCATCCCTTATGACATTACCCAGCCCTGACTCCGAGCCCTGTGTGGAGGACAGCTTCTCCCTCAAAGATGCTTCATCGCTGAGCTAGACTTGCATAAGAGCCTGAGAGGTTAGGTCAAGCCTCAGGGCTCTGCTGAGAGGGGAAAGCAATCTGAGGGCCACAGGGGCACAAGAGTGGCATCACACTGTGACAAACGAGTCAGCTCTTCTCTAACCCCGAACACTGTTGGCTCCCGTGCAGACAAGTTCTAAGAGCTTAAGTGTCAGCACCAGTCCCTAAGCTGGCACTTAGGTGGGCAGTGTTTTTGCTAAATGCACCCTGCCTCCAGATAGTCAAAGGGATGATCCACCTCGCTTGCCGGCCCCGAGACCTCACTCTGAGCTCTCCATCCCTGAGAGCAGCCACAGAATCCCCAGGTGCCCTTTTCTTCCCACCGAGCTGCCTCCCACTCTGGGTCCCCTCTCAGCAGCTACTGACCACTTCAGGCGCTCTTGGCCAAGGAAAGTGATGGGGGAGGAGGAGGGGGCTGGCAGCCTGGAGCTGAGAGCTCAGCCCTGGCCTCCCTGCCCCCAACCCTGCCCGCCTGGGGCAAGGGGCCATCTGCTGCTGCAGCCAAGGGGAGGCAGCTGGGCCACTTTCAGCTGGGGCCCCGAGCAGGGGGCTAATCTAGGGGTGGCTTTTGACCTCACTACCATCCTAAGCCCTGAAAAGAGTACACACATGTGCGCGTGCACGCACACACACACACACACACACACACACAAATGTGCCCACAAAACCCAGGTCTGACTTTAAAGTCTAGTTGTGTCAACTGGGTCTGTTTATTTTTGCAGATCTGTAATTCCTTATCAGTCATTCAAAATCCAAAAAGCTCTGAGAACTGAAAATTGTTTCGTAACTCGTTTGCAGGCAAAGGTCAGCCTGAGGGGGTGGATGTGAGGCTTGATTTACCCCAGTTTCACTACAAAGTATTAAGGCATTTGCTCTCGGGGTGCTGCCCACATTTCACTGGGGTGGTGTGTAGTTCATGATATATACACAGCTGCAAAATTGGTTCAGAATCCCAGCCTGCATGCCCAGCAAAGGGACCCAGCACCTAGGAAGGCCAGGGTCTCAGAACAACCTAACTGCTTGGCCACACTTGCTGGGTGTGCTCATCACTGGTCGGGTGAAGGGAGCTGAAACCACTCCCCCGAGGAACTGGGAGCCAGGAACATGTCAAGTCATATTAGCTCCAAATTGTCTTTCATACAGGAGCAGGGGATGTGCACACAGGCTGGACAGAAGAAACTAGAAGACACAGATGGAGACCTCCATATGCCTCTGGGTCTCATGAATCCTGCTGACTCAGTGCACTGGTGCTAAGGGCCCTTGGGGGCTGAATTCCTCATCCCAGCCCTTGGATTGCCCTCCAGATGCACACACACACACAAATATATGCACATGCATACAGTCATACATGGAGATTCCCTGGTGACTCAGACAGTAAAAAATCTGTCTGCAATGTGGGAGACCTGTGTTGGATCCCTGGGTCAGGAAGACGCTAGGAGAAGGAAAAAGTAACCCATACGAGTATTCTTGCCCGGAGAATTCCATGGACAGAGGAGCCTGGTGGTCTATAATCCATGTGGTCAAAAAGAGTCAGACACAACTAAGCAACTAATACTATCATACCTACCAACACACATGCACACTCCCACACATGGGTCCACACCTTCACACACTCATGCACACACATGCACAGGGGCACACAATATCCTTCATATCAGATTTCTCCAGGACAGCTGTCTGCTGGACTCCACAGTGGTAGCTGGCACTCATACCACTCAACTCAGAATCCTCCAGAAAATGGACATGATGGACTATCAGTGAACAAACCTGTTTCTTCCCCAAGATTGCTTTACCAAACCTGCCAGAATTTATACAACCAAAGGGAAGACATCTAGCAAAGGGGTCTCCTGGTGGGCCCTGTCCTGCGCTTACTCTCAGGGTCTTATTCCAAACAGTGTTGGAACTCTGTCCTGGAACTGTCCCTAAATGCGGTTGTGAGTCAGCAAAGAATCCCAGCTCTTCCCACTCCTTGTCATGAGGATACTGAAGCAGTTGCCCAGGTTGGGTGGTTGTTTATGACCAGCTTGTTCCCTATGGCACACGACAGCCTTCACCTCTAAGCGAGGGACCCCAGATCAAACAGGAAGTGCTCCAGGTGTCCTTAGGTCTTCCTTCTGAAGCATTGGAAAGAACCTAAAGATTCAGCAGGCCTCTCAGTGCCCACTGGATGGTGCCAGCCCACCTTTCCCAGTTTCCCACCCCACTATCTTAATGCCCTGTGTCAACACACATTCCAAACCCCACTGAAAAGTCCCAAGGGAGCACATGCATCGGCCCTGGCTTGGGGCCTGCCCTCCCCCCACCCCAGAGCCCAGGGGCCCACAGCCTCCCTCAGACTCAGTGACAAGCCTTCACACAGGCCCTTGATGTGACTGCAAGGGCCGCAGCCAGGACTGGCTGGGGAGGTCAGGTCAGGTCCCCTGCAGCAGGGGGAAAGCAGGGACAGAGCTGGCCTGGTGCAGGTGCAGCTGCCTTCCCAACAGGCAGGCCACCAGGGGAAGGTGGGCAGCATGGCCACTTCCAGCCGCAGTTTGACTGTGGATCGTCTGGTCAGTCTGCCCCTTTCACAGCAAATATTAGTGATCATCTCTTTACTCTTCTGAAGTTAAATAATTGGATACTATAATGTAGCTGCAACAAAATAATCGATAGATGATAGAAAGAGATAGAAAATAAAATGCCTTGTGTGTGTATCAGTTGCTCAGTTGTGTCCAACTCTTTACAACCCCATGGACTTTAGCTTGCCAGTCTCCTCTGTCCTTGGGATTTCTCAGGCAAGAATACTGGAGTGGGCTGTTGTTTTCTTCTCCAGGGATCAAAACCGGGTTTCCTGCGTTGCAGGTATTCTTTACCTTCTGAGCCACCAGAGAAGCCCCAAAAATGCCTTAATGTCAAAATAAAAGAAAGCAAAAAGAAATTTATAGTAATATCTATTTTAATAGTAAATGTTTAGGCACAACTGCTTGAGATACAATGCTCAAATCCTCCAATACTTGCATCGAATGTAAAATTTCTGAGCTGCAGCAGGAGCAATGCAGCTGGTAGAACTTCAGTGATTCAGCTTCATGCATGGTATCACCACTGGTGCTGTGGTTTTCTGAAATTATAAGCAAAGATCAACAAAACTCTGAGCGACATGAAGTCTAGATCTTCTCTGAAAGTTTGTGGTAGTGGCATTTCCGGTAAGTCTGGGCCCTGCCTGCAAGACACCAGTAGTCCCAAAGATTGTTGTTTCAACCAAACACGCCCCTCAGAGACCCACTGCAGATCCTTCTCCGCTATGAGCCTCAGCAGCAGAGGCAAGGAGAAGGGGCAGTACAGAGCGCATCCCACTGTGATTTGCAAGGCATCAAAGCCCGAGAGGCTGAGGGAGGGCCTTCTGTGGACCCTCCGAGTTGCCTTTGTCGGCACCTTTGTGTGGCAGGAAGACCCATCCACAAAAATGTCAGCCCTGCTGAGTATGTAGGTTCCATCAAGGCCTCCAGTTAGTCTCTGTTTCTAACACACTAGCCCTGCCACAGCTGGTTTTGTGGGCCCAGGCCAGCTCAGATGCATGGCCAGGGTCGGGGCAGGGGGATGTCTCTCATACACTGGCAAAGAATCTGTAAGTTACCCCATAAGGTCCAGCTCCCAGATCCACATATTCTAAAGTGAAAATGTTAGTTGCTCGATCATGTCCAACTCTGTGACCACATGGACTGTAGCCCGCCGGATTCCTCTGTCCATGGAATTCTCCAGGCAAGAATACTGGCGTGGGTTGACATTCCCTTCTCTGGGAGATCATCCCAACCCAGGGATCAAACCCTGTTCTCCTACATTGCAGGCAGATTCTTTACCATCTGAACCACTAGGAAGGCTCCAAGGTTTACACTTTAGCTGACCAGGCTCAGAACCTGGAAGCTTCCTCCTTCTCTTGAGAGCCCGAGTTCCCACCTCCTTCTCTTGAGAGCCCGAGTTCCCAGTTGCGGGCTTCACATCTAAGGGGCATCTCTTTGTATCTTATACCAGAACCTGGTGTGGGGTGAGGCAACAAACAACAGGCATCCAAGTCAGCCTGCAAGTGATGGACCACTTCTGCCCTTGCCAAGTTGCCAGATGCGGGAACCTTTCCCAGCCTCTATGAGATGCACCTGCCTGGTAGGAAATGCAGGAGAAATGATCCCAGCTTGCAGGGCTGCTATAAGGATGGAATAGGGCAAGGTCTGGGGAACACTCACAGCTTGGGAACAAATGGGAACTGATGTCACCTCTGTTCACAGGTTGTGGCCAGGTTGAGCAGAGCTGGGTGACCAAGCCAAGTCAGTCTAGTTGGAATCAGATGGAAGGCTCTGTCTCCTGCTCTCCATGTCCCCTTGAGCTGTGACCTCCAAAGTCCATCCGTCCTACAGTCTGCACTGGATCCAGGGATGTGGGCAGACCTGCCAGAGGTGGGTGACACCCTTCACGGGGTTTCTCCATCAGCCTTCCTTCCTCAGGGAAGTCTTAAAGCAGCACCAAGGACAAGGACCATGCCTTCTGCTTGACCTTTCTCTAGCTGTTCTCCGTGGACCTCATCTATCCATCTCATCCACAATAGTCAGACCCCAAAGACACAGAGTCACCTTCCCCAGTGATGGCTAACCAGATGCCCCTGCCCATCTTTTCCAGTTGCCCATTCACCCGACTCAGCTGTGAGCATCTTCCTTTTAGGAGTGCCCCCAAGTTCCCAAATTTAATCATGCGGACACAAGCTCTCCCCATCCCACTGGGAAGAAAGCAATCCACATGTACCCACAGTTTCCACAGGGTCACCCAACCCACCACAGAGAAACAAGAGGCACTGTCTGGTCCTTGGTCCAGCAGGTGAAGATGGCTGTGAGGGTGAACCCACACCTCTAGGGTCTGTATTCTGCGGCTGTGAAAAAAATGAAGTCTGTGTCTTTGTGAGCCAGGATTCGAAACTCGACTTATCGACATCTGTAACCTTATCTAAATCACTTCTCTAATGAGATCAGTATGTGGACAGACACACCACATTCCCGGCATAACATGGGTCTCCTACCAAACACAAGATAAGCTGATAAACCAGAAATCTTCCACCTTCGACCTGCTCGAGACTTTAGTATTTGTGGTAGAAACATCAGGCTTTGTGGAGACTACAGACACACATTTAACTCAAACAAAGTGAATCAGAACTGGTTATAAAACTTCTCTGGGAGTGTTTTCTGGTCTACTTGAAGTACTTGGCCAGGGCTTACTGGCTCCGACAGCTGGTCCAACCCCTGCTGAGAGCAATCCTGAACTTGAGCGAGCAAATCCATCTCCCTGTGCCTTTAAAGAAGACTTAGAAAGTCCACACACTCATGGTTGGGGGAGGGGGCGGGGGGTGGGTGCCAGGCTGTGAAGGGGAGGGACCAGGTGACCCAGCTAATGGGAAGCTCAGGGCTCTGTGGGCTTCATCAAGCTGGAAGGTTTCCACCACATCACAAAAACCGCTTAAGGGCTCACCTGAGCTCACCTGCAGAGGGCGGGGCCTTCCTGGTCTCTGCAGCAGGGAGCCAGTATGGCAGAGGAGGGGGCAGTCTTGCACCAGCTCTTTCTGGCTCCCTCCTGAGAGTGAACAAACAGGTTCTCCAGGTGGCTGCCCAACATATGCAGGCTGGAACACACCACCCCTCCAGTGTCCTGGACAGCTGTCTTCATCGTTCAGCTCGCTGTGTGATCAGAAGCTGACAAATGTGTGTGTGTGGGGGGGGGGGGGGGGGGGGGGGGGGGTGTCATATCCTTCATGCATCCCCAAGCGTGACCTGGAGTATACGGAGGGAGGAGGAAAGTCAGTCAGTCTCAGTGGAGGTGAAACCCGGCTGAGTTTTCAAAGAGAAAGGAAAAGAGGACTGGAGACAAAGGCCAAAGGCTTTGTGTGGTTCTTGGGACAGAGGAGCCTGGCAGGCTACAGTCCACGGGGTCACAAAGAGTCGGATATGACTGAGCAACTAACACTTTGGGAAGGTAACATCTGAAACCTCATGACTTGGCCCCACCTGAGAAGGGGTCTAGACAGATTAGACATGGCACCTGCCAGCAGTGACCCCAACAATCATCAACAGATTTTAGAGAGAAGACCACCTTACTGAGATCCTCTCTGTACTTCCCTATGTCAGTGGTTCCAACTCTAGGAAAGTACATACCCAAGCCCTGGCCCAACCAGAATCTCTGCAGGGAGACCCCAGAAATCTGTGTTTATCAGAGGTTTCGTGGTTAATGTTGAAGCCCTGGAGTCCCAGCCCACACACTCCATGGCATTGGGCTAACAAAGCCTGAGGAGTCTTTAAAAATCCCCATCAACAGTTGAATTTTATCCCTGGCCATTTGCCATTAGGGCTTCCCAGGAGGCTCAAGGATAAAAGAATCCTCTTGACAATGCAAGAGACACAAGAGACAGGAGTTTGATCCCTGGGTCGGGAAGATCCCCTGGAGACGGAAGCAGCAACCCACTCCAGTATTCTTGCCTGAAGAAGTCAGTGGACAGAGGAGCCTGGCGGGCTACAGTCCATGGGGTTACAGGTAGTCAGACAGGTCTGAGCCACTGAGCGTCAGCACAGCATTAACCATCAACACTTAACAGAGTCCAGGAGCAGGACTCGGTGAGGTGACGGCTGGTTTGCCGCTGCTTCCCGGCGCCTGTCTATCACCGTTTATTGTGTGTTTATGACCTTTATGGTGGCGTTGCCCTGGCTGGCCCTGCCTGCCGCTGCCAATCACGCTCACAAGTGCAGGATCCCAGGCCCTGTGGAGCCAGTGCCCAGCAAGCCACTCACACTTGGACACCAGGCTCAGCAGGGGGCCTTTCTGAGTTTAAGTGCATGCCATCCCTAACCTGGAAAGCAGGCTTCTGGGGACAGGGCTCTGCTGCATCTAGCTCTTGCTCTTTGCCCTGTCCCAGGCTGCCTTTAGACACTGAAGCAGACCCACCCTCTGATGGAGCCTGAGACTGGCTCTTCTCCAAGGGACTGGTCCTAAAAGCCACTTTCACCTTTCTCCCTTCTTGAATAAGGAAGAAAGGAATGAACAGAGGTTGAAATTCCCTGTGCTCAGGCTTGCACATATATTATCCCGTTGGTGTGTCTCAGAACATCCCATGAAGGAGGTGATATTTTCAGCCCAACAATACGCTGGTTGCCCAAGGTCACCCGGCTAGTAGCAGCAGGGTGCAGATCCAGGCTCCAGCCTGCCTGGTGCCTTAACCAGAGGGCCTTGGACTTCGCATGGCAAGGGGATGCTCTTGTTTTGGAAACTGAAATCTTCACAGGGTCACATGCCACAGGGCAGGAATCATGCCAGGCCCACCCACCTCACTTAAAAAGCTCAGGGCAAGGCCACCCTCCCAAGACACTCTCTCAAGAGGGTGCAGTTCACACAGAGCCCATGCCTCATCAGCTCTGGGGCTCCAAGGAAGCCTGCTCACCTACTCTCCCTCCAGCATTGCCCTGGCGACCAGTGGGTCAGAACATTCTGGGGGAGTGGGTTGTAGGACATACTGGGGTGACTAGATAGCCCACGAAAGCCCCAGGAGTGTGAGTGGAGTGTGTGGCATCAAAACCCCTATGTTCTGGGGACATGTGGGCCTGTTTTCTGGATACTCTAGGAGTGTGGGATGAGGGGAGTACCTGTACCATTTGTCTTAACATCCCAGCTGATCTCAGTTCCTCTCATAAGTGTTCCTTTCCCTCAAGAGTCCTGCCCACATCCTGTTCCTCTCCTGAACCCTCAGGGTCCAAACCTGTGATGGTGCTGTGGGTGACATCATCTATACTTTAACAGATGCAACATATCGAGGTCAATGACCTCCCATCAGCACTCTGAGTGCCACCCCCAGAGCTGAAGGTATTGCTGGCTTGCTGTGTGGGGAGAGTAGTCCCGGGGACAGGAGTAGGATGCAGGGAGTTGATGTCAACCTCGGGCAGCTTCACATGCCGCCTGGCAGGAGGGAGCTGAGAGAAACACCTTTACTGGCTTCTTTCCTCCAAATAGCTGTGCAGGCAGCAAGATGGGATAAAGGATGGGGCCTGTCCTGTCCCACCTGGCACAACCCTGGTCCTAATTGTTGTTCAGTCACTCAGTCGTGTCCATGTCTTTGAGACCCCATGGACTGCAGCTCGCCAGGCTTCCCTGTCCTTCACCATCTCCCGGAGCTTGCTCAAACTCACATCCTTCGAGTCAGTGATGCCATCCAACCATCTCATCATCTAGTCCTAATAGTCACCCCCACACACGCATTATCCTCGTGGCCCGGGGAACCCATTTCCCCACTGCCACAGAGCAACAACACTGCTCCTTCTCTGCCTTGTCACATCCCGGCCATACACTGGGCAGGCCTCAAAGAGGGGGCACCACCCAGACGTTCAGGCCAGGCTGTGCCCTGTGCTCCCCGGCAGGTGGGGAAGCTGTTTGTGAGCGATGCTGCGGGTACCCAGACCGCACCCTCAAGGCTGGTTTACGGCGCAGCGAGCCCTCGGCCTGGGGGCAGCTCGCAGGTGGCCTGCACACCCAGCATCAGCTGACAAACTTCCTGGGGCCTTCGGTACAGTGGTCAGATGACCTGGCTGGGTTGTGTAATGCGTGTGCTCCGACCTCCCTCTCCAGAGAGCTATCTGTGGCCCGGGACCCCTTCGGAAGCTAACAGCACCTCGTGACCCTCAGTCCACAAACACAGTGAAGAGCCCACAGAGGCGCAGATGGCAGAGGGGCTGGATTTCGCAACAGCTTCTTCTGTGTTTCCAATTAACTGAGAACGTGGCCGCCCACAGGGAGAGGGTGGAGCCAAGGAGATGCTGTTTTTCCTTCTAAACTCCGTGTTGTTTGTGAGCACTTGGTCCTAGGAAAAAACCACTTCTCAGGAAGGAATGGCCCCTCCTCTGAGATTTTGTTTCATCCCAGCTGCCCTCCCCAACCTCAAATCTCAGTCCTCCAGGTCCCCGCCTGCCCAGCCTGCCCTGGACAGGAGTCCAGAGACACTCAAATGTCCCCAAGCCCAAAAGAGATGCCCCACTGCTGGGCCAGCCCCTCAGATGTGCCACCGGATCTGAGAGCCTGTGCAGGGTGAGCAGCCTCAGACTCAGCCCAAGGAAATGATAAAGAGGATCACAACAGGGAGAGATCTCTCCAGGACTGCGGGTCGTTACACGGTGTGCAGCCAGCGAGAGCGGACAGAGCCGGCTTGCCATCCAGCTGAGCCAGGAGAGACAGAGGGACCAGGAGCAGCTGCACCCTCCCTTTGCTCAAGCAAGAGAACTACTCCAGAAAGTGGTAACACTGACTCCATGCTGTGCACATATCCAGGAGGTGGCCTGCAGGTTTACACACGACTACTCTGCTAGCTGCAAGTCTGTGTCCCTCACCCGTGCACCTGGAACACATTCCCAGTCCTGGCTCTGATTTTTCAATCTACAGAATGCCACTTGCAAAGCCTCCTAGGCACCAAAGATGAGAGGTTTCAGTGGCCTCACCACTGCAGCAGCTGCTTGCAAACTACAAAATGCAAGCAGGATCTTTCCTCAGCAGCCAGGAGGCCAGGACATGCTGCACTGGAGACTATTTGGGCTCTGAGAACCAGCCTTCCACCTGCAACCACCTAGGTGCATGAGCCAGGCATAGGGTCTCACTAAAGGAGAAAAGTATAACCGTTGAAGGGCTTTCTTGGTGGCTTGGCAGTAAAGAATCTGCCTGCAATGCAGGAGACACAGAAGACTCTATTTCAATCCCTGGGTGGGGAAGATCCCCTGAAGGAGGGCATGGCAACCTACTCCAGGATTCTTCCCTCCTCCATAGACTCACAAAGAGTTGGACACGACTGAAGCAACTAAGCATGCACGCATGCATAACCTTTTAGACGTTTCCCTTAGAACACATTTGACTTAAATATGCACTTCAAACCTAAGTATACTACATGCTTTTGGACTCTGTGGGAGAAAGTGAGGGTGGGATGATTTAAGAGAATAGCACTGAAACATGTATATTATCATATGTGAAATAGATTGCCAGTCCAGGTTCGATGCATGAGACAGGGTGCTCAGGGCTGGGGCACTGGGATGACCCTGAGGGATGGGATGGGGAGGGAGGTGGGAGGTAGGTTCGGGATGGGGAAACACATGTACACCCATGGCTGATTCATGTAAATGTATGGCAAAAACCACCACAATACTGTAAAGTAATTAGCCTCCAATTAAATATGTTATAAATAAATAAATGCTCTACCCTAAATGCAGCAGAAAGCTGTAAAAGGCAATGCAGGGAGAGGCTGTCTCCTACTCTGTCACTTCCTCCTGAGCTGAATTTCTAATACTTGAAAGTTCCTGTCTGCAGAAACTACAAAAGTACCTCTCTGCCAGGCGGGGGTGGGGCTTAATCTCCATCAAAAAAGAAATTGTCTTTATAAAGAAGAGAAGACTGTGCAGATACACAATGCAACCTCATGGATTTTCCTTTGTTGGGGGGATAATTCCTTTAAAGAGTAACCCAAGTGTGGGACTGCCCTGGTGGTCCAGTGGCTAAGACGCCATGCTCCCAGTGCAGGGGGGCCCCAGGTTTGAGCCCTGGTTAGGGAGCTAGAGCCCATGTGCTTCAACTAACAGTTCAAACGCCGGAACTAAGACCCCATGCAGCCAAATAAATAAAAATAAATATTGGGAAAAAAAAAAAGAACCAACGTGGTTTGCCTAAAGTCCAGAATATGTATATAAGGTGTTACAGGAGCCTCACAGGTGTCTTTGTGGAGGGAAATGTCATCGCACTGAAAGTCTGTGGCTGTCACCCTCAGCTTCTCCTCCTCGAGTGCTTCTCCCCACCCTCCCAACACCTGGCAGTCAGCCAGCTGTGGTGACACAGAGGGATACCTTCTCTCATCTCCCAAGCCTGCGAGCCTGGGGGACCTGGGAGGGCAGAGGAGGGAGAGAGGCTTTACCCCACACACCGATCCCCCTGCAAGGAGCTCAGGCAGTTTGAAAGAGGGGCAGCTGATGGGAGTCAGTGAGGGCATCACGCAGACAGGATGAGGACCTCAGCTGGGAGCCAGCTGGGACCCCTCAGGAGGGAGAGGATGGCAGCCCAGAGAGGGGGTCTTGTCCTCAGGAGGTGGCTATGCACATAGGGTGATGGACCAGCACTGGGGAGCCTTGTGTAGGCACACAGCTCCTGTCTCCTGCACCCTGCCTGTGGGCAGCCACAGCTCACAACCTGCCCTGCCCAAGGTCTGGGCCAAGGTCAGGGTAACCATGATACAAAGCCCAAACCTTCTCCATGGCATTTTCATGGAGCTGGACCGAATTCCACATGGGCACAGGGCCAGGGTTCCAGGGAACCTCCAGGGTGAGCAGAGGGGGCTTGGATAAATGTCACATATTTGGAAAAGCAAAGACAGACATTCTAAGACAGGGAACAGAAGACTCAGATGCCGCAGCCCAAAGGGAGGAGGCTCCCATGGATGCAGCAAGACCAGCCAGAGTGGCTTCGGCTCCTTGGTCAAGTGGCCTTGGCATAGAGCACTCACAGGAGAAGATGACCCTCCAGGTGGACCAGCTCCTGGGCTGGCTCCAAGGCACACTGTCAATCCATTCAATTCATTTTCTTCCGAGAAGGATACCTCCAATTATTCTAGAAAGAAGTGGTTCCGCATCTGCTCCTCTACACAGAAGCCTTCCTGCTCCTCCGGTTCTTAATTAGAACCACTGGCTGTGGGGCCCGGCTCCTTCCTTGTGCCTCCAGACATGGGATCGCCAGATGTCAGCATCCGTAGTTCAGGGAGAGGCTTGGTGCTGACCCTGGGGAAGTCCAGTCCATAATCACCGTGGCCTGTGCAGTGTGGGGCGGCTGCTGCTGGGCTGGAGAACACACAGGGAGGGCGTCTGCTGATGGTGGTCCCCCCGGACACACAAGGCTCGTGCTGCTGCAGTTGAAGGTGCAAAACGCAAAGTCCATTCTCCCTTTCTTGTGAATGTCCTTAGCAAAATGTCCCAGGTGTCCCTGTCTTCCAAGTTTATTCCCAGCCTGCATCCACCAACATCTCAGCATCACTGGGATGGCAGGAGGGAGGTGGTAGCGAGAAGGGTGGTGGGCTTGGCCTTGCAACTTTCACTTCCTCTCTTGGAAACTTCTTACTCTGGAAGAGTCCATGGAGGAAGTCCAAGGACCCTGCAGGAATCACATGTGGGTGCTCTGGTCAGCACTGCCCTCAAGACCCTGGACATGTGAGCAATGTGGTCTTGGATGCCTTGGACCAGCTCACCCACCAAAAGGGTATCACCTACCTCCATCAGCTCTAGGGGGAGCATGGGACCCAACAAGCCCTCAGAGATCAGATCAGATCAGATCAGTCGCTCAGTCGTGTCCGACTCTTTGCGACCCCATGAACCGCAGCACGCCAGGCCTCCCTGTCCATCACAAGCTCCCGGAGGTCACTCAGACTCGCATCCATCGAGTCAGTGATGCCATCCAGCCATCTCATCCTCTGTCGTCCCCTTCTCCTCCTGCCCTCAATCCCTCCCAGCATCAGAGTCTTCTCCAATGAGTCAACTCTTCGCATGAGGTGGCCAAAATACTGGAGTTTCAGCTTTAGCATCATTCCTTCCAAAGAAATTCCAGGATTGATCTCCTTCAGAATGGACTGGTTTGATCTCCTTGCAGTCCAAGGGACTCTCAAGAGTCTTCTCCAACACCACAGTTCAAAAGCATCAATTCTTCGGCGCTCAGCCTTCTTCACAGTCCAGCTCTCACATCCATACATGACCACAGGAAAGACCATAGCCTTGACTAGGCGAACCTTTGTTGGCAAAGTGATGTCTCTGCTTTTGAATATGCTGTCTAGGTTGGTCATAACCTTCCTTCCAAGGAGTAAGCATCTTTTAATTTCATGGCTGCAGGCACCATCTGTAGTGATTTTGGAGCCCAGAAAAATAAAGTCTGACACTGTTTCCACTGTTTCTCCATCTATTTCCCATGCAGTGATGGGACCAGATGCCATGATCTTCGTTTTCTGAATGTTGAGCTTTAAGCCAACCTTTTCACTCTCCACTTTCACTTTCATCAAGAGGCTTTTTAGCCCCTCTTCACTTTCTGCCATAAGAGTGGTGTTATCTGCATATCTGAGGTTATTGATATTTCTCCCGGCAATCTTGATTCCAGCTTGTGTTTCTTCCAGTCCAGCATTTCTCATGATGTACTCTGCATATAAGTTAAATAAACATGGTGACAATATGCAGCCTTGACGTACTCCTTTTTCTATTTGGAACCAGTCTGTTGTTCCATGACCAGTTCTAACTGTTGCTTCCTGACCTGCATACAGATTTCTTAAGAGGCAGATCAGGTGGTCTGGTATTCCCATCTCTTTCAGAATTTTCCATAGTTTATTGTGATCCACACAGTCAAAGGCTTTGGCATAGTCAATAAAGCAGAAATAGATGTTTTTCTGGAACTCTCTTGCTTTTTCCATGATCCAGCGGATGTTGGCAATTTGATCTCTGGTTCCTCTGCCTTTTCTAAAACCAGCTTGAACATCAGGAAGTTCACGGTTCACATATTGCTGAAGCCTGGCTTGGAGAATTTTGAGCATTACTTTACTAGCGTGTGAGATGAGTGCAATTGTGCGGTAGTTTGAGCACCCTACCCCAACTCCTGACCCACACAATCAGGACATACAATAAAATGATTGCTGTTTTGAATCTCCAAATGCAGGGTAGTGGGTATGTGGCAATAGATCTCCAGGACAGAAACCTCTCTCTCACTTTCAATTATCTCCACAAACATGTCCCCGTCTACCCGCAGCACCAAGCATAGTCACGGAGGTGGCCGCGACACCGTCCGTGTGTAAGGCCAGTGCTCACAGGGCAGCATCCAAGGACACATGTCCTTGTGAAAGCAAAGCTATCTGCTGCAATGACAAGTCAGGTGTACAGATGCATGTTTTATATACCCACCTACACCCCAGACTCCAGTCAGGCCAATCCGCTTGTGCAAAAAGGCATTATTAATAAAGACAGAAATGCAACTAACTGCAGACATCTACAGAGACCTTAACAGGTCCCAGGTGCTGCTTCCAGTTTGCCTGTGGAGAGCCGTTTTCCAATCCAGCAGAACACTCTGTCTTCATTATTGTACACTCTATTACTGTTCAGTCACTAAGTCGTGTCTGACTCTGCAACCCCATGGACTGCAGCACGCCAGGCCTCCCTGTCTCTCACCATCTCCTGGAGTTCATAAAATTGTGACATGTTCTTTTATCCTGAAAATATGATCAATTTAATTATTTTTAAATGTCCTTATGGGTCAGGCATCTGTTGAAAACCCAGGACAGCGCAAAGGGCTGAGGAGGGAGGGGCTGAGGAGGTGGCCCGCGTGGAGCAGAGCTGGTGAGAAGCTAAAAGAGAGCAGCAATGTGCAGACCACCTCACTGCAAGAACGGCCAGGGGCAGAGGGCAGGGGGACTGGAGGGCAGAGGATAAGGAACTGGGGGTACAGAGAGGATGGAGAGAGAAACAGGCCACTCCTAAACCCCAAAGGAGCAGGGAGAGGGTGGGGAAGATGCATTTCTGGCCTCTGCCTCGTCTCAGTTTGTACACTGTATGCTATGTTAAGTCGCTTCAGTCGTGTCGGACTCTGTGCGACCCCATAGACGGCAGCCCACAAGGCTCCCCCGTCCCTGGGATTCTCCAGGCATGAACACTGGAGTGGGTTGCCATTTCCTTCTTCAACGCAGGAAAGTGAAAAATAAAAGTGAAATCGCTTAGTCGTGTCTGACTCTTAGCGACCCCATGGACTGCAGCCCACCAGGCTCCTCCATCCATGGGATTTTCCAGGCAGGAGTACTGGAGTGGGGTGCCACTGCCTTCTCCATTGCACAGTGTAGGGATGACCAATTGTACACTGTGGGGGTGACCAAAACCTCGACAGCCTCAGCCTTGGTCCTGATGGTGTGAGATTCTTTCTAACAAGCAGAAATGCCCCAAACGTAACAAGGCAGATTCAAAGGAACCAGAGAGTGGCACTGAGCAGTCTTAGAGAGAGGTTCTTGTGGAGAGGAACAGACGAGCCAGCCCTCGCCTGGCTCAGATTTACCAACCAGCGATCTGGACGAGCGCTTGGCCACCCTGAGCCTCGGTGTCTTCATCTGGAAAACAGGCCCAGGTACCAGTGTGGAAATGGCATCAGCGCACATGCTATGCTCCAAGCATGGCCCTGCCATCAAGGAAATGCAAGGCCACACGGGCGTGCATGAGCTCCTCACAGCCACACTCATCAGAGCCTGTAACGTCAATCTTATACTCAATCCCCAAGAGTGAACTCCTAAATGCAGCTAGCCCAAATGGGGCATGTGTTCCCCTCTCTCCTACAGGGCACGCCTGAACACACATCACCCATCCAGTTCTCTCTTTCTTCCGCCTCCTCACCTGTGAAATAAGAGAGGTGACCTGTGGCGGATTCATGTTGATATATGGCAAAACCAATACAATATTGTAAAGTTTAAAAATAAATAAATAAATAAAAAGAGGTGAACCTGGAGCCCCTGCAATGCTCCCCACAGTCCTGACTGGGACTGTCTCAGTGTTTACACTAGAGCCATGAATGACTTACTCACAGGACATCTAACCACATAGGTGGTCTAGAATGTTCATCCAGATGGCAGCTCTCTGCAGGTGTTGAGAAGGATTCTGAGGTTGTATTCAGGCACAACCATGATTACTCAGTGTTATCTGCCAAGGAGGAAGGAGGAAGTGGTGGCAGCTGTGTGTTGGCACCTTGCTGTCCCAGGTTTATAGAAAGTCAGGGGTGGAGCTAGGCTTGTAACAGACTGACAGAGATGTTGTAGAAAAAGGTCCCACTAAGGGAAGCAGTGCCTCCACTGTGGTGCTGACCAATATCTGAGCCTGAAACACAGCTGGTCCTCTTACTTCCTCTGTGCTGAGAGGACAAAGGACCACGGTGACCCTGCCTGCTCCAGACGTGTGCCTCTAACCAGGCCAGGGCATCTGCTTCGGCCAAGTGGCCAGACATCCCGTCACTCCCCACACTCAGAGGACCAGGAAATTAAAACCTCATGCTGAAGGAGAAGGAGCCGCTGCACCGTGTTCATTTCAAAACTTAGGGAGAGCACCCAAACAGAGCATATGTGTCTGACCCAGCCCTGAGGTGGCAGCCCTGAGACCTGGGGCCATTAAACATCCCTGTGAGGGGTGCTGGGCAGCCCAGTCATGGCATGGCACTTCCTTTTTCAGGGCTTTACAAAGCTTTGGGATTTGGAAGAATAAAATGCATTCTTTTCCTAAGAATCTGCACGCAGTTTGGGCAGGGCACCCAGCCACGGAGCTTCCTGGTTGAATCCTTCAGCTAAACTGATAAGGGCTGTGCCGGGGCGGCCTGACCTCCTCCAGCTACAGCCCGACTCCCAGTAGGCAGGCTGGCCACTGGCTGGAGGCCCCGGCTGACGGCACCGCCTAAGGCAACCCGCCTTGCTCATGCTAGGCTCTTACCTGTCCCACTGCCAACAGATTACCTGTCCTCCTTACCTCCCAGGGATGGTGTGTGCTACAGCTGTGCTCTCATCAAGGCCCTGACCACGTGAGGCTCCAGCACCAGAGCCTGGGGACCAGATGATTGGGGCTCCAGCCTCATTAATGAGAGACAGGGAATGGATGTCACCGAAGAAAAGGACCAGCCCTGGTGACACAGAGACGAAGGTTCGGGGAGTGAAGCGAGGGAATGGAGTCAGACCAGGTTCTCAAGGAAACCTGAGTTTTGTCAGACAGACTACAGGAGGGCGTTCGAGGCAGAAGGAATGGCCCTGCAAAAAAAGCCCAGACATGTGAAAGTTCAGACAGAGGAAACGGGGACCTCTCTGGGTTCAGAAGGGACAAAAGCTGAAAATTTGCACCCAGTAAGGGCAGGATCCACAGGACTTGTAGTGACAGTATATGAAGAAGAAGCATAAGTGACCCTGGTGTCTCTCAAGGACACAGAAGAGACAGGTGTTGGGGAGGGAAGGTATGTGGACAGCAGGTAGGAGGAAAAAGGGTGGAGGGGGGGCCAAGTGCCCTAGGGGGAGGGGATCACAAGCCAGGTGGAGAGAGGGTAGAGGCCAGGTTGAGGAGCCAGGAGAGGACTCCAGGGTGGGGCAGCCAGGGAAGAAGGAGGGAACTTTGCTAGAGCATAAAACACTATGAGGAAGAAGTGGGAATGCAGCCAGATGCCCGGCGGGGGAAGTGAGGTGAGACTGAAAATGTCCCTTGGATGGGAAGCCAGGTGTTCTCACCATCAGTAAGCTCAGCAGGATGGAAATATCCTCAGCTAAAACCAAGTTTTTCACAACACACATAAAAACAAATGCCAGTTGGATTAAGCATGCTTTTAAAATATGAATTTAATAGAACATGCAGGAGGAGATATTTATAAGCTTGTCACAAGGAAGACCTTCCTAAACAAAACATGAAACAGATTGTAAATAGTAACAGTGAGGGAGAATGATGCAATTGGAAAGTGGGTGAATTAGGACTTTCTCTTTAATGTTTTTTGCATTCTATTTATTATTTTAAAAGAAGAAACAGGATCAAAAGGTAGTTGAGAAAATGGAATGCATTGGGAGTGTTTGGGGGAAAAAGAGGAGGCAGAATGAGTCCATAGATCCAGGATATCAAAACCACCTGTGTATTCAGTTATCCCCCACTTTGTGAAAGTTCACCTTGCACCACTCTGCTTTTATGAAAGACCTATGTTAGTACCTGTTTTTGCTAACCAGAAGAAATCTGAAGAGGATTTTCACTTTTAGGAAAAAAAAGAATATAGTACTCTATGTTTGTTTTGAAATGGCCCTTACAGAAGCACAGTTCACCCCAGGCAGCGATGTTGGCACCACCACGCTTCTTCCGAGAAAGCACACTCAGCATCTCAACATCAAGTCTCCAGAGCTTTGAACCATGTCCATGAGTATCTGTGCTTTATCGCATTTGATTTTGTGCAACTGTTAGCGAAATGTGTGCTAAGGTAACTGCTTTCTCACTCTACACCACTTCAGCTTATGGTTTCATAGGAACACTCTACTTTCAGAAATTGGGAAAAACCCACACTGTGTTCTCAAGCTTGACCAAAGCAAAGCAGAGATGGGAGATACCCCAAAGGGCAAGGTATGTCAAGGAGATAAGAGTAAATCCCGGATAAATACTATACCAAATGTAGCTCTATTGTTCCTTCCTGCAGGATTTCACATAAGTCTAATCCAAGGAAAATGGGGGTGTTTTAACATACAAGGCAATCAAGTTTCCTAGCAGTGAATTAACTGTTTGAGCTACACACCTGCCTGATAGTTTGGCTGGGTATAAGATTCCAGGATGCAGATCCCCTCTCCTCAAAATGTGGAAGGCATCACTCCACCAACCCCCCAGTGCTGCTCTGACAAGGGTGATGGTATGCTCATGGCAAATCCTTTGTATATGACCTATTTCTCTTTGTCTGGAAGCTTTTACTATCTTCTCCTTATCCCTGGCATCCTGAGTTATGTGATAATGTGCATTGATATGGGTCTTTGTTTTGCTAAGCACTTGGTAGCTCTTTCAGCATGAAAATGCCTATCCTTCCATTTTGATTACTGTTTGATAATTTCCTCTGCTGTTTTCTTTGTATGGAACTCCTATTTGTCAGATGTTGTACCTCTTTCATTAAGTCTATAATTTTTCTCTTGTGACTATCTTTGTCTTTCTCTTCTACTTTCTGAAAAATTTCCAAACATTATTTTCCAAAATTCTATAGACTTTTTATTTACCTCTGCTACATAATTTTAATTTCTAAGAATTCTTTCACATATTCTAAATGTCTAATTATACACTGGAAGTGAGAAATAGATTTAAGGCCCTAGATCTGATAGATAGAGTGCCTGATGAACTATGGAATGAGGTTCGTGACATTGTACAGGAGAACAGGGATCAAGACCATCCTCATGGAAAAGAAATGCAAAAAAGCACAATGGCTGTCTTGGGAGGCCTTACAAATAGCTGTGAAAAGAAGAGAAGCAAAAAGCAAAGGAGAAAAGAAAAGATATAAGCATCTGAATGCAGAATTCCAAAGAATAGCAAAAAGAGATAAGAAAGACTTCCTCAGCGATCAATGCAAAGAAATAGAGGAAAACAACAGAATGGGAAAGACTAGAGATCTCTTCAAAAAAATTAGAGATACCAAGGGAACATTTAATGCAAAGATGGGCTCGATAAAGAACAGAAATGGCATGGACCTAACAGAAGCAGAAGATATTAAGAAGAGGTGGCAAAAATACACAGAAGAACTGTACAAAAAAGAGCTTCACGACCCAGATAATCACAATGATGTGATCACTGACCTAGAGCCAGACATCCTGGAATGTGAAGTCAAGTGGGCCTTAGAAAGCATCACTATGAACAAAGCTAATGGAGGTGATGGAATTTCAGTCGAGCTATTCCAAATCCTGAAAGATGATGCTGCGAAAGTGCTGCACTCAATATGCCAGCAAATTTGGAAAACTCAGCAGTGGCCACAGGACTGGAAAAGGTCAGTTTTCATTCCAATTCCAAAGAAAGGCAATGCCAAAGAATGCTCAAACTACTGCACAATTGCACTCATCTCACACGCTAGTAAAGTAATGCTCAAAATTCTCCAAGCCAGGCTTCAGCAATACGTGAATCATGAATTTCCTGATGTTCAAGCTGGCTTTAGAAAAGGCAGAGCAACCAGAGATCAAATTGCCAACATCCGCTGGATCATGGAAAAAGCAAGAGAGTTCCAGAAAAACATCTATTTCTGCTTTATTGACTATGCCAAAGACTTTGACTGTGTGGATCACAATAAACTGTGGAAAATTCTGAAGGAGATGGGAATACCAGACCACCTGACCTGCCTCTTGAGAAACGTTTATGCAGGTCAGGAAGCAACAGTTAGAACTGGGCATGGAACAACAGACTGTTTCCAAATAGGAAAAGAAGTATGTCAAGGCTGTATATTGTCACCCTGCTTATTTAACTTCTATGCAGAGTACATCATGAGAAACACTGGACTGGAAGAAGCACAAGCTGGAATCAAGATTGCTGGGCGAAATATCAATAAGCTCAGATATGCAGATGAAACCACCCTTATGGCAGAAAGTGAAGAGGAACTAAAAAGCCTCTTGATGAAAGTGAAAGTGGAGAGTGAAAAGGTTGGCTTAAAGCTCAACATTCATAAAACTAAGATCATGACATCTGGTACCATCACTTCATGGGAATAGATGGGGAAACAGTGGAAACAGTGTCAGACTTTATTTTTGGGGGCTCCAAAATCACTGCAGATGGTGATTGCAGCCATGAAATTAAAAGACACTTACTCCTTGGAAGGAAAGTTATGACCAACCTAGATAGCATATTCAAAAGCAGAGACATTGCTTTGCCAACAAAGGTCCATCTAGTCAAGGCTATGGTTTTTCCTGTGGTCATGTATGCATGTGAAATTTGGACTGTGAAGAAGGCTGAGTGCCAAAGAATTGATGCCTTTGAACTGTGGTGTTGGAGAAGACTCTTGAGAGTTCCTTGCACTGCAAGGAGATCCAGCCAGTCCATTCTAAAGGAGATCAGCCCTGGGTGTTCTTTGGAAGAAATGATGCTAAAGCTGAAACTCCAGTACTTTGGCCACCTCATGAGAAGAGTTGACTCACTGGAAAAGACTCTGATGCTGGGAGGGATTGGGGGCAGTAGGAGAAGGGGACGACAGAGGATGAGATGGCTGGCTGACATCACTGACTGGATGGACCTGAGTCTGAGTGAACTCTGAGAGTTGGTGATGGACAGGGAAGCCTGGTGTGCTGCGATTCATGGGGTCGCAAAGAGTCAGATATGACTGAGTGACTGAAATGAACTGAGCGTATAGTTGATCTACTCCACTAAGCCACATACTTCCCATTTTCCAAAATTTTGTTGACACATGTAATCTGCTGTTGTCCACAACCTTCCCAATTTATAGCTTTCTATATTTATCTACTATAATTTTATGATGTTTCATAGGGAACAAAGAAAAACACATGATTAAGCCACCAATTTCAACAGAAATTGTGGCAAAACTTTCAATGCTTCTGAATAACTAAGGTGAAAAAGTGAAAGCATTCATCATTCAGTCATGTCCGGCTCTTTGCAACCCTATCAGGCTCCTCTATCCATGGAATTCTCTAGACAGAAATACTGGAGTGGGTTACCATTTCCTCCTGCAAGGGACTTTGCTGACCCAGGAGTCGAACCCAAGTCTCTTTGATTACAGGCAGATTCTTTATTACCTGAACCAGGAAAGCCTGAACCCAGAGCCAAATTGAAATGCTCCAAATTTAAATCATCTCGGGTAAACTGACGTCAAACTTCGTGAAATAGGTGCATCCCAGAATTTTGTCAGGTTCTGGAAACACTGCTGTGTCTATGATAGACATTCTGAGTCCAGCGGCGCCTCACCCACATTGCCTTGTGTACATATTATCAGAACAGAGAGCTCGGGAATACAGAGGTGAGAGCAGGTCAGCTGCAGCCATTAGGCATACTGTGAGCTTCCCAGGAATGATGTAACTGACTCAGGGACTTCAGTATGAACCCAAGCTAAGAGCTGTTTGGCCTCAGATTGAATAACTACTTAGACCTGTGTAAAAGAGATAGCACATTAACAGTGTGTTTCAGTATCTTAAATGGTACCCAGTGCAAAGAATTGCTACCATGCCCTGAATGACTGACTGCCTCAGCCTTTGAGAGTCTTAGGAGAAGCAAGAGAATAAAGGAAGAGCCCCAGCCAAGAACTCAAAGCCCCCGGGCTCTAGATTACTATGGCCACCTGCATGCTGTGTGCCATCTCTGGAGTGAATTGCCCTCTCTGGGGCTCGCTCATCAAATGAAGGGTAAGCCAGAGCTTGTCAACCTGGGGAGGAGCTGCCCCACTCCCAACTGCCTAGGCATATATTTAGCCATGGGCTTGTCTCAGCAACCGAGGGCTACTTGGAGTCATTATTGAGTCAAGGCTGCTAGCTATCCTACAAAATGCTGCCTGGACCTCCAAGACAATCCTGTGCTTCCAGGAACACACACCATGGGCCCTTCAAGCCTGGGTAGGTGGCCCTTCTCCACCTCAGAACTCTGTTCTGTTATGTGATCAGAACAGAATGAGGGAATGAACGGGTGATCCTAAGGGTACTTGTTGGGGACCTCTAAGAACTCCCAACACATTACTATGAACATTTCTAATAGAAAAGTTGAAAGAATCGCTTAGTGAACCCCACCTCCTAGATGTCACTGTGAATATTTGCTGTTCTTGTTTCCTGTCAATTCCATCCATTTTTCCAGTATATTTTTTGCTCACTTCAAGGTAAGTGACAAATATCCATGTATTTCACCCCAAGCATACCGGCACATGTATTGTTTACTCAGCTCAGTGTTTTGTATGATTTGGGGGTTTTGGTGAAAAGTGCACAGAGCATCAGGAAGATGACTTGAGTACCAACAGGCAGTCTGCTCATCCCTTTTGGGCACAGTAAGCAGGTGAGCTCCTGTTCTCTGCCATAACCATGGAACCCCTGGAGTTGATGCTGAAGAGAATTCAACAGCCACATGGTCTGAGGTAGGAAGGATGCCAAGCACTCAGCATCGGGTGCCTGGCTTGATTCTGCCCAAGGTCACGTGAATCAGGAGAACCCCAGCACCTCCCAGGCCTGTCTCTTCATCTTTAAGACAGAGGTGATGATGTCTGCCTGCTCTGGTGGTGCAGTCGTGGGCAGCCAAGAGCCTGGGAGCCAGCACATGAAATAAAGCTTTAGCCTGTGCAGTATCATAAAAATGGCAAGTACTGAGACAGGAAACTGGCTTGTTAACTGGCCAAAGAATGACTCTCAGATGGCCTGGATAGGGCCCAATGCCAACCCCAAGCCAGTTCCCAAGGCTGCCAGCGGTCACGATCTGACTGGCAGTCCGATTGGCATGGGCTGGGAGAAGGGGTGTTTGAAGGCAGAAGTTTCTTCTCCAGAGCAAGAGCTGCCTCCTGAACAGACTGTCACCGAGTGGCACTGGCCCTGCTGACAGCTGACATCCTGTAACCCCATCATAGCTCTGGGCTATCACCAGGGAGTCTGGGACTCCCCCTGTGGAAACAGAGAAGGACCTGAAGGATGTTGTGGCGGGTGGTGGGGCAGATTACTTTTCAAAGGAATGTTCCCAACTCCTTGCTACAAATCCTGTGACCTCACCACAAGCCAGATGTCTGAGTCCTGGCCCCTGGAGTATCCAGTAGATCTCAGCTCAGACTGCTCTCCTGCAGCCATGCACAAAACCAGACCATGCTGAGTCACCCTGAAACAACGAGTGGGGGTTCCTGGCCTTACCACAGACCTGTAACCCTCAGGCAAAGCCTCCCAGAGCAGCCTCAGCCAACAGGCGTGGAGTTGGGGGAGGGATACACCAGCTGACCCATGCTGGGATGGCCTGAAGCATCCTCCAGCATCCGGCCCTGGAGCCCAAAACAGCACTGGGAGCTCAGTTTGCAACACGACACACTTTCATGGTCTCACTTCCCCTCCCCAGCTCCTTTCCCTGAACAGGACTGTCTTCAGTCACCTCCCAAATAAGACATTTGCATCCATTTCTTCCCTCTGTCCCTCTTCCAGGAGGCCTCACCCTAGACACACATACATTTATCAACCTGAGGATGTATCTTCCCCTTGATTTTGCTGTGAACTTAAAACTTATCTGAAAAGAAATACAGTCATATGACATCCATTATATGTGGACTCTAAAAAGAAATTATACAAATGAACTTATTTAAAAAAAAAAAACAGATATAGACTCACAGACTTAGAGAACAAACTTATGGTTACTGGCAGGAAGGGATAGTTAGGGAGTTTGGGATGGACATGTATGCACTTCTGTATTTAAAGTGGATAATCAACAAGGACTGTACAGCACAGGGAACTCTGCTCAATGTTATGTGGCAGGCTGGACAGGAGGGGAGTTTGGTGGAGAATCGGTGTGTGTGTATATATATATATATATATATATATATATATATATATGGCTGAATCCCTTTACTGTCCAACTGGAACTATCACAATATTGTTAATCGGCTGTTTTCCAACATAAAAAAAAAAAGTTAAAAAAAGAAATATAATCTTAATTGAAAAAAAAGTAGTTACAGAGCTGGAGGCTGACACAGACAATGGAACTGAGCATCTTCCTTTTTCTCAGAGGACAGGGCAGCCCCACCCCAGCTGCCTCCTGTCAGCTCACAGCCTGAAACAACAGAATCAACTCTGAACTCGTGTCACAAACAAGGAGCCACAGGTAAGTCCTCTGCAAGAGGCATGTGCTCCAGCCACCACCCCAGGGTGGGGCTAAGGGTGTGCAGATGGCCGGGCTATGCTTCCTACAAACACATAAACCAAGGAAGGATGTTCACAATTCCTGGGACGAGGACGCCAACTGAGACTAGCAGGGGCAGCCTCATTCCTCTCTTCAGCATTCTCCTCCTCCCTCACCTAACAACTGCCCCAACCCTCAAGCCCCTGACAATGAACATCAGCCCTCCCGGGACGGGGCTTAGACCATGAGCAGCCGGGATCCCTGGCTCTGAGCCTCAGCTTCCATGAGGAGCAGACGGTGAGCAGCTGTAAGGGGTTTGGAGGAGGGTTGCCCTTGAGAAGGGTCACACTCGTGTTTGCAATCATTCTTGTTGTCCTGGCCTCAGGTCTTATACCCAGCAAGAAGAGACACTACCTGGATCCTGAATGTTCCTATTTCTTAAGGCCACTCCATGTTAAAGTAGCAGCCACGATCTAGATGCCGAGGGTCAGAATTCAGGGGGGAACAGCAAGGATGCTGACTCTGTCCCCCAGCATCTGCATCCCTATCTGGGCTCACTTAAACAGCTGGGGGCTGGAGCCCACTGAGGTTGGAGTCTAGGATGGGGTGACTCCAAGCTGGGATCCACGGGGGCTGGTAACCTTGAGAACCCTCTCCACGTGGGGTGGGCTTCCTGCTTGGGAAGAAACAGAGAGCAAGTGTCCCAAAAGGATGCAGCAAAGTTGTCATGCTTCCAAGATCTCCTACTTTCCCTCCCACCTTATTCGGCTATTAGGTGGACCACCCACAACCCCACCCAGAATTGAGGGAGGCGACAGAGACCCCCCACCTCTCAGTTGGAGGGGTGTCAAAGAATCGGGGATCTCTGAAACCACAACGCACGTGGTCGCCCATCCCTTCACTTCAGACCCTCTGTTCCTTGCTATCGTGGCCTCAGCTGCAAGGTTTGCATTTATACTCAGATTAACTGAGGTTTTATGACTCCCCAGTCTTGGGAGAGGGAGACTTGGGGCAACACAACCTTCTTGACATCACCACCACTACCCCTGTCTCTCAAAGCCTGAGAAAAACAAGTCTGTCTGCTGGAAAGAGCGAAGCATTTCTCCACAGCCTGTGCATCCTCATTAACACAGTCACGGCTCTGAAAGGAATTCATCTCCCACAGGAGGAGTTAGCAAACAGAGTCATAAACTTGGAATCCACCGGCCCACCACAGGTCAGAGGATTTTGAAGAAGCCCTTAACTCCTGTGAGCCACATTAAAATCTAATCTCTGAAACAGTCAGCTTTGAAATGTGACTTGCCACGGCTGGGATCCTGCTCTGCTCTTTGCAGACGCACGCATTCTTGGCACAGTGCTTGTGTCATACAGACTTTAAATCAAACCCTGTGCACAGATGAGATAGAAGGATATGCCCAAGATCATTCCTGCAGCTCAAAATAAAGTTACACAAAAGCATTTGGATTCTCTCTGTAGGAGATTTCAGCCTCGTGTATCAAAAAAATCTCCTAATCTACAGATGAACAATTTGGCTTTTCTAGTCACTAATTCCAGTAAAATTTGTGTGAGGGTAGATTAGGACAAACACACTGACCATAGCACATAGCCAGGCCTGCAATTAAACAAATTAATTGCATGTGGAATAGTTGTACCTCAAAACATCTCCATTTAAAAGTTTCCCTTTGAACGCTCCTACACTGTTGGTCGGAATGTAAATTGGTGCAGATACTATGGAAAACAGTATGGAGGTTCCTCAGAAAACTAAAAATAGAATTAGCATACAATCCACCAATACCACTCCTGGGCATATATCCAGACAAAACTATAAATTAAAAAAGATGCATGCACCCTTATGTTCATAGCAGCACCATTCACAATAGCAAGTCATGGAAACAACTTAAATGTCCATGAACAGATGAACAGATAAAGAAGATGTGGTTCATATGAAATGGAGTCAGTTCAGTTCAGTCACTCAGCCGTGTCTGATTCTTTGTGACGCCATGGACTGCAGCATGCCAGGCTTCTCTGTCCATCACCATCTCCCAGAGCCTACTCAAACTCATGTCCATCGTGTTGGTGATGTCATCCAACCATCTCATCCTCTGTCGTCCCCTTCTCCTCCTGCCTTCAATCTTGTCCAGCATCAGGGTCTTTTCTGATGAGTCAGCTCTTCGCATCAGATGGCCAAAGTACTGTAGTTTCAGCTTCAGCTTCAGTCCTTCCAATGAATATTCAGGACTGATTTCCTTTAGGATGGACTGGTTGGATCTCCTTGCAGCCCAAGGGACTCTCAAGAGTCATCTCCAACACCACAGTTCAAAAGCATCAATTCTTCGGCTCTCAGCTTTCTTCACAGTCCAGCTCTCACATCCATACATGACTACTGGAAAAAACATAGCCTTGACTAGACGGACCTTTGCTGGCAAAGTAATGTCTCTGCTTTTTAATATGCTGTCTAGGTTGGTCATAGCTTTTCTTCCAAGGAGCAAGCATCTTTTAATTTCATGGCTGCAGTCACCATTTGCAGTGATTTTGGAGCCCAAAAAGATAAAGTCTCTCAATGTTTCCACTGAAATGGTATGGACCTAACAGAAGCCAGGCTTCAGCAATATGTGAACCGTGAACTTCCTGATGTTCAAGCTGGTTTTAGAAAAGGCAGAGGAACCAGAGATCAAAATGCCAACATCCACTGGATCATAGAAAAAGCAAGAGAGTTCCAGAAAAACATCTATTTCTGCTTTATTGACTATGCCAAAGCCTTTGACTCTGTGGATCACAATAAACTGTGGAAAATTCTGAAGGAGATGGGAATACCAGACCACCTGATCTGCCTCTTGAGAAATCTGTATGCAGGTCAGGAAGCAACAGTTAGAACTGGACATGGAACAACAGACTGGTTCCAAATAGGAAAAGGAGTACATCAAGGCTGTATATTGTCACCATGTTTATTTAACTTATATGCAGAGTACATCATGAGAAATGCTGGACTGGAAGAAACACAAGTTGGAATCAAGATTGCTGGGAGAAATATCAATAACCTCAGATATACAGATGACACCACCCTTATGGCAGAAAGTGAAGAGGAACTCAAAAGCCTCTTGATGAAAGTGAAAGTGGAGAGTGAAAAGGTTGGCTTAAAGCTCAACATTCAGAAAACGAAGATCATGGCATCTGGTCCCATCACTTCATGGGAAATAGATGGGGAAACAGTGGAAACAGTATCAGACTTTCTTTTTCTGGGCTCCAAAATCACTGCAGATGGTGACTGCAGCCATGAAATTAAAAGACGCTTACTCCTTGGAAGGAAAGTTATGACCAACCTAGATAGCATATTCAAAAGCAGAGACATCACTTTGCCAACAAAGGTTCGCCTAGTCAAGGCTATGGTCTTTCCTGTGGTCATGTATGGATGTGAGAGCTGGACTGTGAAGAAGGCTGAGCGCCAAAGAATTGATGCTTTTAAACTGTGGTGTTGGAGAAGACTCTTGAGAGTCCATTGGACTGCAAGGAGATCCAACCAGTTCATTCTGAAGGAGATCAGCCCTGGGATTTCTTTGGAAGGAATGATGCTCAAGCTGAAACTCCAGTATTTTGGCCACCTCATGCGAAGAGTTGACTCATTGGAGAAGACTCTGATGCTGGGAGGGATTGAGGGCAGGAGGAGAAGGGGACGACAGAGGATGAGATGGCTGGATGGCATCACTGACTCGATGGATGCGAGTCTGAGTGACCTCCGGGAGCTGGTGATGGACAGGGAGGCCTGGTGTGCTGCAGTTCATGGGGTCACAAAGAGTCGGACACGACTGAGCGACTGATCTGATCTGATCTGACTAACAGAAGCAGAAGATAGTAAGATATGCAAGAATACACCGAACTAGATCTTAATGACCCAGATAACCACAATGGTGTTATCACTCACCTACAGCCAGAAATCCTGGAATAAGAAGTCAAGTGGGCCTTAGGAAGCATCATTATCATCAAAGCTAGTGCAGGTGACGGAATTCCAGTTGAGCTATTTCAAATCCTAAAAGATGATGCTGTGAAAGTACTGCACTCAAATTGCCAGCAAATTTGGAAAACTCAACAGTGGCCACAGGACTGGGAAAGGTCAGTTTTCATTCCAATCTCAAAGAAAAGCAATGCCAAAGAATGCCCAAGCTACCACACAATTACACACATCTCACATGCTAGCAAAGTAATGGTCAAAATTCTCCAAGCCAGGCTTCAACAGTACATGAACTGTGAACTTCCAGATGTTCAAGCTGGATTTAGAAAAAGGCAGAGGAACCAGAGATAAAACTGCCAACATCTGCTGAATTGTTGAAAAAGGAAGAGAGTTCCAGAAAAACATCTACTTTTGCTTTACTGACTATGACAAAGCGTTTGACTGTGTGGATCACAACAAACTCTGGAAAATTCTGAAAGAGATTGGAATACCAGACCACCTGACTTGCCTCCTGAGAAATCTGTACGCAGGTCAAGAAGCAACAGTTAGAACTGGACATGGAACAGCAGACTGGTTCCAAATCCAGAAAGGAGTACGTTAAGGTTATATATTGTCACCCTGCTAACTTAACTTAAATGCAGAGTACATCATGAGAAATGCCAGGCTGGATGAAACCCAAGTTGGAACCAAGTTGCTGGGAGAAATATCAATCACCTCAGATGTGCAGATGACACCACCTTTATGGCAGAAAGCGAAGAAGAACTAAAGAGCCTCTTGATGAAAGTGAAAGAGGAGAGTGAAAAAATTGGCTTAAAACTCAACATTCAGAAAACTAGGATCATGGCATCTGGTCCCATCACTTCGTGGCAAATAGATGGGGAGACATGGAAATGACAATGAAATGGAATACTACTTGGCAACAAAAAAGATTGAAATGATTCCATTTGTAGCAACATGGATGCAACTAGAGATTATCATCTAAGGTGAAGTAAGTCAAAAAGAGAAAAACAAATACCATATGCTTTCACTTGCGTGTGAAATCTGAAATATGGCACAAATAAACCTATCTACAAGAGAGAAACAGACTCACAGGCGGAGAGGACACACTTGTGGTTGCCAAGGGGCTGGGGGAAGGAGGAGGGACGGACTGGCTGTTGGGGTTAGTAGAGGCAAACTATTACATGTAGACTGGATGAACAACAAGGTCCTCATGTATGGCACTGCTGCTGCTGCTGCTAAGTCGCTTCAGTCGTGTCCGACTCTGTACGACCCCATAGACGGAAGCCCACCAGGCTCCCTCGTCCCTGGGATTCTCCAGGCAAGAATACTGGAGTGGGTTGCCATTTCCTTCCCCAATGCATGAAAGTGAAAAGTGAAAGTGAAGTCGCTCAGTCGTGTCCGACTCTTAGCGACCCCATGGACTGGAGCCTACCAGGATCCTCCGTCCATGGGATTTTCCAGGCAAAAGTACTGGGGTGGGGTGCCATTGCCTTCCCCGCATGTATGGCACAGGGGACTATATTCAATCTCCTGGGATAAACCATAATGAAAAAGAATATAAAGCAAGAATGTCCATATACCTGTATGTACATGTATAACTGTGTGACTTTGACGTACAGCAGAAATTAGAAAACATAGTAAATCAGCGACACTTCAATAAAATTTTTTAATTTAAAAAATTTCACCTTTGACATGGACAGTCACTATAAAATGATTTAAGGTGTTAGATCTAAGTGTTGTCTTTCAACTCCAAAAACACCAGCTTCAAAATACAAATTTCCATCATAGTTTACCACTTCGCATTTTGGACGTTCCTTTTCCAATTGAGACAGGGTGATTGATGACTTTATGAATGTTAGCTCTACTGTGCTGGAGCTGACTATGATGGGTGCTTGTGGGCATTCTGATTTTAACCAGGCTTTTGAGGCCTATAGTAGAGATACCTAGAATGACATTTTTACACACAAGGAAAAAAAAGGGCCAATTTAATACCTTTATAGATAAGTAGATAAGCACATCCAGAAAATATTCCATAATACACTTGTCCTCACTTCAAGTTTACAAGTATCATGCTAATACAGAAACCCATCTGACCTTGGTCCTTTTCAGGGATGCCTTGATTTTTGTCTACACTTCCAGGCAACCAGATTTCCTAAAGAAATCTTTATGGTCAAGGAAAGAACTCGGATTCTATAAAACATCGTCACTCACTCACTCTGCTCCTCCCAGTCGTGGTTACTGATGAAAACCAGTAAGCCTAACATGTTAAGTGAGGCCACCTGACCAGGACAGAGAGCAAAAGAAAAGTAAACACTTGGAAACACATCCCGTTCTGCCGGCCCGTGCACACAAAAGGCTGGCCCACTTCCGTAACTCTTATCAGGGACAAGATGCAAAGAGCCTGGCGGGCTCCACTTTCCCATTCAGTGTTCGATCTCAGTCCTTTCTTTCTTCTTGTAGAAACAAACGAATCACTGAGCTACTTGCTGTCCCAAGTGAAGGCACACTTCTCTTCCACTCACTTCTGTAAACATCACTAGCAGATTCTGCAGACAAGGACAACTCAAGAACACACCTGTCCTCCAGATGTTCCCAAGTAAGCTAGCCAGAGTAGTAACAGGATAAGAGTTTGTTTCCCCTCCTCCCCTTGCTCCAGTGCAATGCAGGTAGGGGATGACGCCTGTTCCACAGTCATCTCTCCAGCAGTCCTGTCACCATTCAGCCCCTCCACATCCTGCCAGCATGAGGGAGGGACAGCTGTGTTCCATCCAGTGCCATCTGTAGCACCCAGTCCCACTACCACACTTTCTCCCTGTAGTATGTGCTGATGCCACAAAGGAGAGGAGGGCACACACAGTTTCTCAGCCACAATAGTCGAGCTGGCCCCAGCCAGAAAACAGCAGTCGCTTTCCACTACAAGTTCCTTTAAGTGACGACCTACCTCTTGGCAGGGGCTGATGGGAAACAGGCCCACAGCTAGACATTCAGAGCTGGTGTCCAGAACTCCAAATCCAAGGGCATCCTTCCATTTAACCACTCAGCAACTTCCTTTTGCAAGTACACTTTGTTTTTCAAACACATTTGAGCAGAACAGAGCAGAGTTTCAAGCAGACCTATAAAACGCTTTCTCAAAAAGAAACAGGTTTTTTTTTTTATTCTGGTAGACCATCTAATAATTGAAGTTCTCCATGACAAATGGGTAATCTCCTATAGATCACATATAAATATTTAAAATTATTTTCCAGATGTCCAGGCAAACGTGTAGGTCAGCAGCTTTTTTTCCTATTTCCAGTGCTTTCTGGTTGGACAAGGCGCCCAGGTGCCCATATATGCTGTGCAAATGAGTGAGGTGCCGCGACCACTCAGGAGAAGGGTGTGTCGTGATGTGTGTCTCAGTTTTGCTTTCAGTTTTATCAAAGACAAGATAGCTACATCCAAAACCTTAGAAATCGTGACCTGAATGGTCAATGGGTGCAATAGATATTTTATTCATAAAGCGAAGTATGTGGTCCAGATTTTTAGAAGCAGCTTCTTTGAGCTAAAAAGCCTCAGCCTGACTGCAATCTGAGATTCAATAATGTAAGAACAGTCTCCTTTCTTGCTGGGGACCTGCTCAGGGCACGATGAATAAGTAACAAAACTCCTCATAATGTAGTGTCTGGATATGACAGTAATCTCTATTACCTCTCCCAGTTTCCCTGAGGCAAGAATTTAGACACTGCTCACCTGGGCTCTTCCAGCTCAGAGTCCCAGGAGGACCCGTCAGGGGACAGCAGAGGCTGCAGTCACTACTGGTGGGCAAGTTCGATGACCCTCAGGCTGCTGGAATGTTCTCACAGCACTTCAGCTGGCATCCCCCAGAGCAAGCCAAACCAGACAGGGCAGCTGGGCAATGTTTGTGACCCATGGCCTCAGAGCCTCACAGCAAGACCTCCAGCACAGTTCACTGTGGGACAAGTGCTATAAAGGTGTAAGGTTATCACACTATCAGAGAGCTAGTGGGCAGGATGGATGCTGGTGTGACCCATTCAGAAGATTCATTTTGCCCCAGGGTTTAGCATTCAAGGGGCCTTCCCTGGTGGCTCAGATGGTAAAGAGTCCACCTGCAATGCAGGAGACCTGGCTTCAATCCCTGAGTTGGGAAGATGCCCTGGAGGAGGCCTTGACAACCCACTCCAGTATTCTTGCCTGGAGAATCCCATGGACAGAGGAGCCTGGAGAGCTACAGTCCACGGGGTCACAAAGAGTCAGACATGACTGAAGTAACTTAGCATGCATGCACACTAGCATATCACCTGGCTAAGCTCACACTGGGGAGGGGGTGAGGGGATACTTTCCCTGTGAAACAGGTGGTCTGGCTCTGAGGTCCCACCTCCAGCATTCTGCTAGAAAGTTCTGCTCTAAAGTTTTTTTGTTGGGTTTTTTTTTTTTTTTTTCAGTATAATTGCTTTACAATATTGTGTTCGTTTCTGCTATGCAACAAGGTGATTCAGCTATATGCATGCATACACCCCCTCCTTCCTAAGCCTCCCTCCCTCCACCACCACCACCCAATCTCACCCCTCTAGTTCATCACAGAGGACAGAACTGAGCTCCATGTGAAATACAGCAGTTTCCCACTAGCTATCTCTTTTATATATAATAATGTGTTTATGTCAATGCTACGCTCTCAACTATTCCCACCATCCCTTTTCCCCCCACTGTGTCCACAGATCTGTTCTCTATATCTGCATCTCTATTCCTGCCCTGAAATAGGTTCATGTCTACCTGCCTCCTGAGAAACCTGTATACAGGTCAAGAAATAACAGTTAGAACCAGACATGGAACAATAGACTGGTTCAAAACTGGGAAAGGAGTCTGTCAAGGCTATATATTGTCACCTTGCTCATTTAACTTATATCTACAGTACATCGTGTGAAATGCCAGGCTGGATGTAGTGCAAGCTGGAATCAGGATTGCCGGGAGAAGTATCAGTAACCTCAGATATACAGATGACACCACCCTAATGGCAGAAAGCAAAGAGGAATTAAAGGGCCTCTTGATGAAGGTGAAAGAGGAGAGTGAAAAAGCTGGCTTAAAACTCAACATTCAAAAACAAAGATCATAACATCTGGCCCCATCAGTTCAGTTCAGTTCAGTCACTCAGTCGTGTCCGACTCTTTGTGACCCCATGAACTGCAGCACGCCAGGTCTCCCTGTCCATCACCAACTCCCGGAGTTCACTCAGACTCACGTCCATCGAGTCAGTGATGCCATCCAGCCATCTCATCCTCTGTCGTCCCCTTCCCCTCCTGCCTCCAATCCCTCCCAGCATCAGAGTCTTTTCCAATGAGTCAACTCTTCGCATGAGGTGGCCAAAGTCCTGGAGTTTCAGCTTTAGCATCATTCCTTCCAAAGAACACCCAGGGCAGATCTCCTTCAGAATGGACTGCTTGGATCTCCTTGCAGCCCTAGGGATTCTCAAGAGTCTTCTCCAACACCACAGTTCAAAAGCATCAATTCTTCGGCTCTCAGCTTTCTTCACAGTCCAAATCTCACATCCATACATGACCACAGGAAAGACCATAGCCTTGACTAGACGGACCTTTCTTGGTAAAGTAATGTTTCTGCTTTTGAATATGCTATCTAGGTTGGTTATAACTTTCCTTCCAAGGAGTAAGCGTCTTTTAATTTCATGGCTGCAGTCACCATCTGCAGTGATTTTGGAGCCCAGAAAAATAAAGTCGGACACTGTTTTCACTGTTTCCCCATCTATTTCCCATGAAGTGATGGGACCAGATGCCATGATCTTCGTTTTCTGAATGTTGAGCTTTAAGCCAACCTTTTCACTCTCCACTTTCACTTTCATCAAGAGGCTTTTGAGTTCCTCTTCACTTTCTGCCATAAGGGTGGTGTCATCTGCATATCTGAGGTTATTAATATTTCTCCCGGCAATCTTGATTCCAGCTTGTGTTTCTTCCAGTCCAGCATTTCTCATGATGTACTCTGCATATAAGTTAAACAAGCAGGGTGACAGTATACAGCCTTGACGTACTCCTTTTCCTATTTGGAACCAGTTTGTTGTTCCATGTCCAGTTCTAACTGTTGCTTCCTGACCTGCATACAGATTTCTCAAGAGGCAGGTCAGGTGGTCTGGTATTCCCATCTCTCTCAGAATTTTCCACAGTTTATTGTGATCCACACAGTCAAAGGCTTTGGCATAGTCAATAAAGCAGAAATAGATGTTTTTCTGGAACTCTCTTGCTTTTTCCATGATCCAGCAGATGTTGGCAATTTGATCTCTGGTTCCTCTGCCTTTTCTAAAACCAGCTTGAACATCAGGAAGTTCACGGTTCATATATTGCTGAAGAATTTGCTGGCTTGGAGAATTTTGAGCATTACTTTACTAGCGTGTGAGATGAGTGCAGTTGTGCGGTGGTTTGAGCATTCTTTGGCGTTGCCTTTCTTTGGAATTGGAATGAAAACGGACCTTTTCCAGTCCTGTGGCCACTGCTGAGTTTTCCAAATTTGCTGGCATAGTGAGTGCAGCACTTTCACAGCATCATCTTTCAGGATTTGAAATAGCTCAACTGGAATTCCATCACCTCTACTAACTTTGTTCGTAGTGATGCTTTCTAAGGCCCACATTCCAAGATATCTGGCTCTAGATGAGTGATCACACCATCATGATTATCTGGGTCATGAAGATCTTTTTTGTACAGTTCTTCTGTGTATTCTTGCCACCTCTTCTTAATATCTTCTGCTTCTGTTAGGTCCATACCATTTCTGTCCTTTATCGAGCCCATCTTTGCATGAAACCAGCCCCATTACTTGATGGCAAATTGAAGGGGAAAAGGTGGAAGCAGTGACAGATTTCCTCTTCTTGGGCTCTAAAATCACTGCGGATGGTGACTGCAGCCATGAAATTAGAAAACGATTGTTTCTTGTCAGGAAAGCTATGACAAACCTAGGCAGTGTGTTAAAAAACCAAGAAGTCACTTTGCCGACAAAGGTCCGTATAGTTAAAGTTGTGAATTTTCTAGTAGTCATGTGTGGATTTGAGAACTGGACTATAAAAAACCCTGAGGACCTAAGAACTGATGTTTTCAAACTGTGGTGGTGAAGACTCTTGAGAGTCCCTTGGACAGCAAGGAGATCAAATCAGTCAATGCTAAAGGAAATCAACCCTAAATACTCATTGGAAGGACTGATGCTGAAGCTGAAGCTCCAATACTTTGGCCACCTGATGCAAAGAGACAACTCACTGGAAAAGATTGTGATGCTGAGAAAGATTGAGGTCAAGAGGAGAAGGGAGAAACAGAAGTTGAGATGGTTGGATGGCATCACTTACTCAATGGACATTAACTTGAGCAAACAATCCGGGTGATTGTGAAGGACAGGGAAGCCTAGCTTGCTATAGTCCATGGGGTCACAAAGAGTCGTACACAACTGAGCAACTGAACAATGAGACCCAGACCAGCAGCCACAGCTGGTCTTTGGATGGAGCCTGCAGAGAAAACTTTCCAGGCAGCGGGATAGAATGTCAGTGAACCTTGGGGCTCAGAAGTAACTCGCTTTCCCGTTACACAGTTTCCAACAGTGACCCTGCACAGGCCAGGTCAACTCAGAACATTCAGTACAAATGCTGGACTGCCCGCTCATCCCTAAAAAAAGCCTCTAGCTCCTGGCACCAGGGCTGCTTAGAAAGCAAGTTCCCAGGGAAAGGAAAGGAGTCCTACCTACACTTGGGATAACAAAGCCGACCAGAATCTAGACCTGCTTCCATGTGACCATGGGAGGACTTGCCACAAGGGAGGTGGGAGGCGATGGCCAGCGTGATGGCAGCCAGAAAGCTACCAGAGTGAGGCCCCAGAGAGCTGCAGGAAGGCATTCCAGGTTCAGTGAGGCTCACCACAACCATTTCCACAGCAGTTTCTTTCTTCTGAAGTCCACATTGTCCTCTCACTGCAGTGTTGACCCCATTGGGTCCCAGAGTGGGTCCCAGAGCCTCACAGCATGTTAGCAAGGAGATGTAATCCCAGTACTTGGATGGAAGAAGCAGCGCCCCGGAGCCTCAGTACAAAGACTGGTCCATTAGCATCAGACAGGTTTACTGGGCTGTGAATGTGAAAGTTATAGTCACTCAGTCATGATTGACTTTTTGAGACCCCATAGACTGTAACCTGCCAGGCTCCTCTGTCCATGGAATTCTCCAGATAAGAATACTGGAATGGATTGCCATTTCCTTCTCCAAGGGATCTTCCCAACCCAGGGATCAAACTGGGATCTCCTACATTGCAAGCAGATTCTTTACCATCTGAGCCACCAGGGAAGCAGCAGACAGATTTTCTGGGCTGAGGAGGAAGGAATTCTGAGTGAGGGGAAAGGAAAAAGCAGAACAGAGTCCTTAGCATCACTGATATGTCCTTGAGTGGACATGCTGCTCAGGATGAACCTACGAGGGCAGGCATGGAGGCAGGGCTAGTCAATAACAAAGAAAGGGCTGTAGATACTTAAGAAAGGAAGCCTGGTAACTGGAGACTTGCCCTATGCCCTGAGCAACTATCTGTAAGATACTTGCAGATCCATCCAAGGGTGTATCCACTTTATCACTCCTTCTTCCCACACTGCGTGTTGAACACTGTATCAAGGGCAGTGTATTATTGTTCCTACTAATGCAACAGTGAACATCTACTGTGTCCCTCCTAAGGGCCAGCATTATCCAAAACAGTCTCCTTACATTTTGCTCTTTAAACTACACCGTACTCCTAAGAGGTAAACACTGATCTTATTACCCCCACTGTGTAGATTCGGAAAGTGAGGCAGAGAGAAGTGGTGCAGTCACTGGCCTGGCTTGAGAACCTGTGCCCAATGCCCTGTACATGCTGTACAGGAGGGCTTGCAGAGCCTTCTGTGCATGCTCACCAGCTTATTCATTCAGTGTCTAGAGCTCAGCCCACAGGTCACATCATCTGCAGTGGGGATTCGAGGAGGAAGAGGGGGTGGGGAGTTCATAGTTGGGATGGTGAGTCATCAGAAGGTCCCTGAGTGGATCCCAAGCCACCCACTTCACCACTGTTAGGGCCACCATGTCCAGCAAGTCAGTGGGCTCTCAGGGCCTGGGTTTCACTCCTTGAGGATGGAGCCCTGGGCGAGATGAGCCCGGCTCCTGCATTTGATTCAGTCACCAGATATTACTCCAGAACTGCACTCTGCTCAGAGCAGTGATTGCTTTCAACAAGACAAGATTCTACCCTCAGGGTCTGCATTCTAGCTGAGGGGGGAGCAGCAATAAACAGAAAACACTGAAGTAGCAAGTCCTGAAGAATGCAGACAGTGACAAGCTGCCAGGAAAGGGAAAGCAGCGTGTCCAGGAGTGGCCACTGGTGTTACAGAGGTGAGATGGAAGCCAAGATGGGGGAGCCCAGGGGATCTGGGCAAGTGGACTGAGGGGAGGAGGGGGACAGAGGCAGAGCAGGGGGCCAGACCTCCCTCAGGCAGCACCTGGAGACCAGCCCTCTGCTCAGGTGCTCTGATATCATGGCAAGCCCCAGCCACAGAGTCACCCGAAGAAGGCTTATTAGAAACGGAGCTCAGAACTTGAAGCATAGGCCGCAGAATGAAGAGACACAAAGGGAAGCCAAGCCCAAGGGCAGGGACCTACTTCAACTGGGCCATTGTCCCTGTCCCCAGCCCCCGAAGCAGCCCCGCCTGCAGGCTCTGACCTAACTGGCTTGAAATCATGTCATTCATGCTGGTTCAGAGTTATGATATAAGGTGACACTTCCCAAGGCCTTTGGTGGCTGCACAAAGCAAACGCAGGATGACCAGGTCTACAGTAGGGAGGGCGGGGAGCCTGGAAAACTGGAGGCCTGGGCTTCCCTCTGAAGGCACTGCTTTAAACATTCGAAATGCAAGAGCAGATGTTTAAACTGTCTGGGAACTGAATCGTGTCTGCCACCCCGTGAGGCTTCCAGCTTAGTGGAGGAGCAATCTCGATCTAGTCCAACCCTCCTGAGTTACCTGAGAGAAGACAGGCCGTAACTGGCCGGACCACATCTTCAGGTGCACATGGAGGGGGGCTCCACAGCAGGGCCAAGCTGGGCAATGACGGACGACTCAGGGCTCTGGATCAGTTGACCATGGCACCTTGGGAATCCAGAGAGGAGTGCCTTGGCACTGTCAGATCAGTGTGCAGATGGTACATCCGGACTCATGTTTGGATAGCCACTCTGTTGACAGCTTGAGAGTCACCACCAAGTGTCCTGCAAGACAAATGGCTCAACTTCCCAGGCCTCTCCTTGTCCTGAAGAACTGAGGTCACAGATGCTTGTCTCATGGCCAGCAAGGGCACTAACAGCCACCCAAATACCCTGTCCCTGAATCCAGGCTTCTCACTCAAGGGAAGGGAAGGAAGCCTCTGGCCAGCTCTTGGAGACCACCCCATCACCCACCATCTGGTCAGAGCCACTAAAAGGCCTGGATGTTGCCATGATGTGAATGGACCTAGAGTCTGTCATACAGAGTGAAGTAAGAAAGAGAAAAACAAATATCATATTTGTTGTCAGTTGCTCAGTCATGTCCAATGCTTTGTGACCCCATGGACTGCGGTACGTCAGGCTTCCCTGTCCCTCACTATCTCCCAGAGGGTGCTCTAACTCATGTCCACTGAGTCAGTGATGCCATCCAACCATCTCATCCTCTGTCTCTCCCTTCTCCTGCCACCCTCAATCTTTCCCAGCATCACAGTCTTTTCCAATGAGTCAGCTCTTTGCATCAGGTACTCTTCACATCAGAGTACTGGAGCTTCAGCTTCAGCATCAGTCTTTCCAATGAATATTCACCTATCACGTATTAATACATATATATGGCATTTAGAAAAATGGTACAGATTAACTTATTTCCAGAGCAGGAATAGAGATGCAGATGTAGAAAACAGACATGTGGACTCAGGGTGGGTTGCAGGGGAGGGTGAGATGAATGGGAGAGTGGCATTGACATATATACGCTGCCATGTGTAAAATAGGCAGCTAGCGGCAACCTGCTGTACAGCACAGTGGAGCTCAGCTGGCACTGTGCTCACCTAGAGGGCTGTGGGAGGGCTGTGAGGAAGGTTCAAGAGGGAGGGAATATGTGTATTCACATAGCTGATTCACTTTGTTGTACAGCAGAAACTAACACGACACTGTAGAGCAATTCTATTCCAATAATAAATACATGTGCTGGCCTGTTCAAAGGCACTTAGATTGTGTTTCTCCAGCCAGCTCAGACCAGCTCCACCACCCCTACTTTGCAAATAGCTGTAGGTGTCTCCTGTCCTACTTCTGCAGGCAAAGCCCATCTGAGAGTGCCCATACTTGGGTTGTTTTCCAAAGAGATCGTGAGATGTTTAATTCTATGTGAAACTGTTTAATTCTGGTGAAACTGTTTACCAGACACCTGGTAAAACATTATTTCTTAGTACGTCTGTGGGATGTTTTAGAGGAGATTAGCGTTTGATTCAGTGGACTGAGTCAAGGTCACCCTTGCCAGTGTGGGCAGTCATCAGCCAGTCTCCTGAGAACGGGAAAGGGACAAAAAGGCAGAGGAAGGGCAGATTCACTCTCCCCTCTTAAGTGGGACATCTGTCTTCTCCTGTCTTCAGAAATCAGACCTCCTGACTATAACTGAATTCTACAAGACTTTCCTGATCTCAAGCTTGCAGACCACAGATCATAGCACCTCTCAGCCTCCATAAATGTGTGGGTCATTCGCTATAATAAGTCTTCTCTTACATCCGTCTATCTATCTATCCTACTGGTTCTGTTTCTCTGGGAACTCTGAGGATACAAGTTTTATCAATATATTTTCAGCACGGAGCCACCTGAAAATTGACCACAGCCCCTCCCCCAACACACCTCTCTCACACAACAAATGGTTACAGAGGGGGAAAAAATTCCCTTCTGGGCTGCAAATGGAAAAGGGAGATTTTTACCTCCTAGCTTGTGTAAACTTACCAACTTCCTTCTATTCATAGCCCACCAGCTGGCTGATGGAAATGGCAGAGGGTTCAGCTTTCATGAGAATTGAAGGTGGGACAGCAAGTCTTCTCCATGAGTAATTGTGGTATGTGGATGTTTTACAACCTTAGAGAAAATGAGGCTGCTGTATATACTCTGCTACTACCTGGGTAAGTGGTTTCCTGGCCTAGCTTTCACTATGAAGCATGATTTGCACTAGTTGTCAGTATAATTCCCCAGATTTGCCTGAAAACACCCTGACTGTGTCCTCCCAACCTTCAGCCTTCATTCAGCTTCGTTTCTGAGATGAAGCCATTGGTGATGTTCCTGCTCAGTTATGGTTCTGTTTTTGTTCATTGTGGGCATGGCAAATGGTTACATATTTTCCCCTCATATACAGACAGAGATAGATAATAGATGATAGATAGATGTTGTGGTTTAGTCACTAAGTTGTGACCAACTCATTGCGACCCCATGGACTATAGCCACCAAGCTCCACTGTCCATGGGATTCTCCAGACAAGAATACTGGAGTGGGCTGTCATTTCCTTCTCCAGGGGATTTTCTTGACTCAGGGATAGAACCTGCATCTCCCGAGTCTCCTGAATTGCAGGTAGATTCATTACTGCTGAGCCACCAAAGAAGTGGATAGATATTTTGCTGACACCTCCAGAATCACTTTCCAGTCTACGGCCATACCACCCTGAACGCACCCAATCTCGTCAGAATCACTTTCCACATCTCTGCCTTTATAAACTGCACTTGTTAAACTCTTCCCGGGTCAGGCTCACATACCAACACTGTGTTACTCACTGTGAGTAAATGGAGGGAACAGGAGGAGTTAGGAGCCACCTTTCAGGATGGATAGACTGGACAGATGGGCAACACAAGGCCCAGTGGAGCCCAGAAATGCCTCTCAGCTCTCCTAAAGATTGACGGTCTTGAATAAGCTGTCCTGCCTCCCCAGGCTTCAGCCCCTCACTTACAAAAGGAGCTCTTGGGACTTCCCTGGTGGTCCAGTGTTTAAGAGTGTGCCTGTCAGTGCAGCAGACATGGGTTTGATCCCTAGGTCAGGAAGATCCCCTGGAGTAGGAAATGGCAACCCACATTGTCATTCTTGCCTAAAGAATCCCAAGGATTTACGTTCTGCCAGTGTAGGGGACACATGTTCAATCGCTGGTTTGGGAAGGTCCCACATGCTGCAGGGCAAGTAAGCCCATGCCCCACAGCTACTGAGCCTGTGCTCTAGAACCCATGCTCTGCAACAAAAGAAGCCATTGCAATGAGAACCCTGCACACCATGGTGAAGGGCAGCCCCCCTCGCCACAACTAGAGAAAGCCCACACATAGCAACAAATACTCAGTGAAGCCATAAATAAATAAACGTATAATTTTTTTATTTATTTAAAAATAAATTTTAAAAAGGGAACTCTTGAAGGACGCATGTGGTGGGCATATGTTGCAGGAACCCCTCCAGAGCTACAGAGTCTGTCACTCACAGTGGTGTCTCTTCAGCCCATCATGGGTTCACCACTGGCTGTCATTCTCAGAGGGTTCAGCGTGTCAGGAGAACAGGCATCACATTCAAACACCCCTGCTCATTATAATGCAGAGAACAGAAAGCACAAGTTCAAATGCTGGGCCTTCAGCGAAAGACCAGGCTCACATAGCCACCTAAGTCATTCATTTCATTGCTAACTGGAGCTACTCATTAGTACACCCATTGTACAGATGGGCAAATGGAACCTCAAGCAGTTTGGCCAAAGTCATATACCTGATTCTAGAAAATGAAGCCAGAGAGTTGTTGTTCAGTGGCTCAGTCATGTCCAACTCTTTGTGACCCTGTGGACTGCAGTACGCCAGGCTTCCTTATCCTTCACTATCTCCTAGAGTTTGTTCAACTCATGTCCATTGAGTCGGTGATGCCATCCAACCATCTCATCCTCTGTCGATCCTTCTCCTTATGCCTCAATCTTTCCCAGCATTAGGGTTTTTTCCAATGAGTCAGCTCTTCGCATCAGAGAGATATGACTCTAAAAGCCATAATCTCTCCAACCTAAGATGTTCCCCTTTTACAAAAACATCTTGCCCACTCTATGTTTCCAGTTCGGAGACCCATGGGCATGGAGTTGAGCTCGATATGCTAACAGAAAACCTAGACCCCATCACTGCTCCTCCAGCTTCTGTCTGTGCAGTCTTGGGTGGTGCTATGAGTCTCTGAGTGGACTCTGAGCCTCAGTTTCTTCTTCTGCCAGATGAGTATGCTGATGCCAGCGAGCTGGGTTTGAGGATTCACTGCATGACATGCACAGCAATGCTGCATTGACGGATGCATTTGGCAGGTGTAAGCTAAGCTAAGTCACTTCAGTCATGTCCGACTCTGTGCGACCCCATAGATGGCAGCCCACCAGGCTCCACCGTCCCTGGGATTCTCCAGGCAAGAACACTGGAGTGGGTTGCCATTGCCTTCTCCATTGTGTGAAAGTGAAAAGTGAAAGTGAAGTCGCTCAGTCACGTCCGACTCGTAGCGACCCCATGGACTGCAGCCCACCAGCCTCCTCCATCCATGGGATTTTCCAGGCAAGAGTACTGGAGTGGCTTGCCATTTGCCTGTTTTCCAGTAACTTCCTGAGCTCAGGAAGAGAAGCACTGCTGAGATGACTGTGATACGGAGGCCTGGTTTCCTGGGGCTGCTCTAACAAAGCACTACTAACTGGGGTGCTTAAGCAATAGAAGTGTATCATCTCACAGTTTTGAAGTCCAGAAATCAGAAACGGAGGTGTCGGCAAGCTCCCTGCAAGGTTCTGGGTGGAATCCTCTCTTGCCTCTTCCAGCTTCTGAGGGTGGCTCGTAGATGCCCTACTCCCATCTCTGCCTCTGCTCTCACAGGGCCATCTTCCCTGTGTGCCTGGCTCTTCCTCTTTTTATAAGGACTCCAGTCATATTGGATTATGACCCACTCTAATGCCCTCATCTTAACCTGACTGCATCCTCTAAGATCTTTCTTCGGGGTCCCTGGAATGAATCCAACACTTATGTGTGGTTTCTCCACACTGGTGAGCAATACTTAGATGCCAGCAAGGGGTCCAAGACTTCAACTCAATTCTAACACTATCTACCCAACAATAGCATCAGATTCCACAGGTGAAATGCTCCAACCCACAAGACCACTATCCTCTTCAGATGCCAGCCACAAACCCGAATTGTTACCTACGCTTCCCCTCTGTGTATGCTTCCCTTCTACTATAAATCAGAGCTTCCCACAAACCCCCACCCACTTCCTCAATTCAATTTATGTGCTAGAATGGCTCGCAGAACTCAAGAAAATCTGTTTCCTCAACAAATTACTATTTATTATAAAAGGATATTAAAAGAAATGAATCAACAGTCAGATGAAGAGATTCATAGGCTGAGGTTTTGAACAGAGAGGTCTCTGTCCACACAGAACTTGGGGCCCAACTCGGTGGCACACAGAAGCTTTCTGAAATGGTCAAAAATCTGTCCTTTGAGGATTTGTGGAGGCTTCATTACATTATCATTATTATCTAAATCACTGGCCAGTGGCAATTGATTCAACCTCCTCTCCCCTCCCTGGAAATCAAGGGATGGGACTGAAATTCCAGCCCTTTAGTCACATGATTGGTTCTCCTGGCAATCAGCCCCCATATTTAGGTGCTGCTAAAAGTCACCTCATCCATATGACAAAAGACAGTTTTATCACTCTCCACATTTAAGAAATTCCAAGGGTTTGTGAGCTGTGAGCGAGGAACTGTGGAACACAGCCAAATATATATTTCCTATGAATCTCAATGTTGTTGTTCTGTCAGAGTCATGTTTGACTCTCTGCAGCCCCATGGACTACAGCACACCAGGCTTCCCTGACCTTCACCATCTCCCAGAGCTTGCTCAAACTCATGTCCATTGAGTCAATGATGCCATCCAACCATCTCATCTTCTGTTTCCTCCTTCTCCTCCCACCTTCAATCTTTCCCAGCATCAGGGTCTTTTCCAATGAGTCAGCTCTTTGCATCAGATGGCTGAAGAATTAGAGCTTCAACATCAGCATCAGTCCTTCCAATGAGTACTCAGGACTGATTTCCTTTAGGATTGACTGGCTTGATCTCCTTTCAGTCCAAGGGACTCTCAAGAGTCTTCTCCAGCACCATAGTTCAAAGCATCAATTCTTCAGCAGTCAGTGTTCTTTATGGTCCAACTTATCCCAGGTCAGATGAGGTCTCCAGGGACCACTACTCAGTGGTTGCTGCTTGTTGGGATGGTAGACAGAGACTTGGGTCAGGGAGACCCTCATGATGCCTTTTCCCCATCAGGGGCCTCATTCAGGAGCAGAGGCACAGTCCATGTTCCTCTGGGTCCCACTTCATCACACTGAGTGGAGAGGGTGCCTCCAGTAGCCGACTTGGAGGCAAGCACCCAATACAGCTGTCTGCCCAGGGGGAAAGGAGGGGAGGGGCAGATGAGGCAGGAAGGAAGGCAGCCTATGAGGGGCATGCTGTCCATCAAGTCACACTGTTGGCATCTGGAGCTCATCCTGTTGGGAGCTCTAGCGGACACACTGATGCTGCCTGGGAGTCATCCATGAGGGGTTAGGATTTCTGCCAACACTCAGCTTCCATGGACAACGGCTGCTCGCAAGGCCAGGAGTCCCCAGCTCAGCCACACAACCTTATGCTTCTGCTGGAAAGAGGGAAACTATAGGTTCCAGGTGCAGCCTGGAAGGCACAGGCAGGAACGGTGGCTGAAGGAGGATATTGTTGTTGTTGCTGTTGCTGCTGTTGCTAAGTCACGTCCAATTTTCTGCAACCCCATGGCCTGCAATACACCAGGCTTCCCTGACCTTCACCATCTCCCAGAGCTTGCTCAAACTCATATCCATTGAGTCAATGGTGCCATCCAACCATCTCATCCTCTGTCACCTCCTTCTCCTCCTGCCCTCAGTCTTTCCCAGCATCAGGGTCTTTTCTAATGAGTCAGTTCTTCACATCAGGTTGCCAGAGTATTGTAGCGTCAACTTCAGCATCTGTCCTTCCAATGCCTATTCAAGGTTGATTTGCTTTAGGATTGACTGGCTGATCTCCTTGCAGTCCAAGGGACTCTCAAGAGTCTTCTCCAACACCACAGTTCAAAAGCACCAATTCTTCAGCTCTTGGCCTTCATTATGGTCCAACTCTCACATCCATGCATGACTACTGGAAAAGTCATAGCTTTGACTATATAGACCTTTGTCAGCAAAGCAATGTCTCTGCTTTTTAATACCCCAAGTTTGTCATCACTTTCTTTCCAAGGAGCAAGCGTCTTTTAATTTCATGGTTGCAGTCACCATCAGCAATGATTTTGGAGCCCAAGAAAATAAAATCTGTCACTGTTTCCATTTTTCCCCCTTCTATTTGCCATTAAGTAATAGGACCGGATGCCCCCACATGAACCATCAACAAGCCATCTTGCGCTTGTTGATGGGCTTGGCGTCGCTCCTTACTGCTGCTCCCCAGTGCTTAGAGGGCTTGGCTGCAGCCTTAGTGGGCTTGTACTGAGTCTGCACACCTCCCTCTGGCCAACTCTACTGTCTTTTGCTCCCTTCTATGGTATTATTCACAGGCACTCCCCCGGATTTTCCTCCTGGGAGCAGGTCTCCCTGGGACATGACCTGCATTCTGTCCTCCATGCCAGAGTATTTTTCAAGCATTTTACTTCTCATGATCTCAGATAAGACCTGGCCCTTGAACCCACCCACCTTCACTCTAATACTCCCTCAAGCAGAAGTTTACAAAAACCTTTAATCAAACACTGGCCCGGATCAACATGGACTAAATTTTCTCAATCTTTGCTGGTGTTCTCTCTGCCAGACCGAGAAGGCTGCTGCAGAAAACATTCCATTTTCTCATAAATTAGAAAAAATTTCTCTTTCTACAAGTTGTTGATAAGTACATGCAGCAGCGGAGGTCAACCAGTTTAGCTCTGGAAAACAACCGAGTGTGATGTCAGGCGTCCATAGCGCCGGAGCCTGTAAAACTGTGCTCGCTCTGTGTGGTTTCCAATCTCAGCCTAGTAAAGACCTTACATGCAAATGCCAGCGCTGTTGATTATGACCAGAGTTCACATTCTGAACAAACAAGGAGTTCAGACTGTCTGAAACCCACCTTGTGTGCTAGGTCACTTCAGTCTTGTCCGACTCTTTGAGACCCCATTAACTGCAGCTCGCCAGGATCCTCTGTCCATGGGATTCTCCAGCCAAGAATACTGGAGTGGGTTGCCATGCCCTCCTCCTGGGCATCTTCCCAACCCAGGGATCAAACCTGTGTCTCTTGCATTTCCTGCATTGGCAGGTGGGTTCTTTACCACTAGTGCCACCTGAAATCCATCTTAGCCTCTCTCTTTCTCAGACTCCTGGGAGCCTTTCAAGGCATGGGAAGAGTACCTCCTGGGGAGACATCCTGAGGTCTCAGAAAGTCCCCCAAGCCACTGGCTGCCTGACCTGGCAGCCTCTGATGTGTACTGCAAGATTCTGGCACATTAACTGTGCTCCAGTCCCCTCAGGACGGCAGTGACCGGGGGGGCCACCCGGTCCAGGATTCAAGGCCATTGGCTTATACAAGCCAAAGCCCTTCAGTGTCCGATGAAGCACGGCTTACAGCAGTACAGAGAAAGCAAATCTCATAGCCTTACTGTAAGCACCTCTGTGGGGTCTGAAATAAACCTTCCCTGTGAGTTCCAGGCTTCATATCCTGATTATTTTGAAAGGAAAAGAGAAGGAGTTGCAGAAGGGGTCCAGTCATCCCAGGGACAGCCCACTCCCCAGAGCTGTAATTTTGCAATTTTTATTCATCCAGTTTGGGCTGAGTGTTCCCCAACCTTACAAAGATGTCAACATTTACAGAAATTTAGAGGGGAAGGGCAACTACAAGGAACTGTTCAACATAACCTTGGACACCATGATGACCCTGGGCACCCACACCTACAATGACATCACCCAGAGGCCCAGTACCGCAACTCATATCCCAGAACCAGGAGACACATGGACCTGCCACTGCACAGACACTCACCTGGAAGCCTGGGTTCAAGGTGGAGAGCAACTCTCTTGGCAGGACACTACCCCCTTCCTGACCATATGGGGCTGGGGGGCTGGCCCCCTCAGGTTAGCTCAAGAGGGCAATGGGGCCCTACTCAGTTCAGTTCAGTCCCTCAGTCGCGTCCTACTCTTTGCGACCCCATGAACCGCAGCACGCCAGGCCTCCCTGTCCATCACCAACTCCCAGAGTCCACCCAAACCCATGTCCATAGAGTCAATGATGCCATCCAACAATCTCATCCTCTGCCGTCCCCCTCTCCTCCTGCCCTCAATCTTCCCCAGTGTCAGGATCTTTTCAAATGAGTCAGCTCTTTGCATCAGGTAGCCAAAGTATTGGAGTTTCAGCTTCAACATCAGTCCTTCCAATGAACACCCAGGCCTGACCTCCTTTAGAATGGACTGGTTGGATCTCCTTGCAATCCAAGGGACTCTCAAGAGTCTTCTCCAACACCTCAGTTCAAAAGCATCAATCCTTCTGTGCTCAGCTTTCTTTATATTCTGAATCTCACATCCATACATGACCACTGGAAAAACCATAGCCTTGACTAGACGGACCTTTGTTGACAAAGTGATGTCTCTGCTTTTGAATATGCTGTCTAGGTTGGTCATAACTTCTCCTCCAAGGAATAAGTGTCTTTTAATTTCATGGCTGCAATCACCATCTGCAGTGATTTTGGAACCCAGAAAAATAAAGTCTGACACTGTTTCCACTGTTTCTCCATCTATTTCCCAAGTAGTGATGGGACCAGATGCCATGCTCTTCGTTTTCTGAATGTTGAGCTTTAAGCCAACTTTTTCACTCTCCTCTTCCACTTTCATCAAGAGGCTCTTGAGTTCTTCACTTTCTGCCATAAGGGTGGTCTCATCTGCATATATGAAGTTATTGATATTTCTCCTGGCAATCTTGATTCCATCTTGTGCTTCCTCCAGCCCAGTGTTTCTCATGATGTACTCTGCATATACTGGACCAGAGCAACGGTGTCCGCAAGATCCAGCGAGTGGGCTGAATTCCCTCCATAGGATTGGAGCAACATTTTTTTGTCCAGTGTGAAGCTTGCTAGACCTTCAAAGACCTTTGCTAGCTTCAAAGACCTTCTTCTTTCCAGCAGGACACTGCCTATAATTGGAAGCAGTGCCACCAAAGAAATAGTCATTTCTGCAGCCTGGACACAGAAGCCAGCAGACTAGAGCTTCAAAGGACCGCATACAACCTGGCCACCCGAGGATGCTCTATGCATGCCAAGAATAAACGAAATGGCAATGAACACATAAATGCCTCAAAGTTGCCAAGCAATCATTCCACACCTTCCTTACTAATCACCAACTGTTTCAACCACTTCCCAGCCTGACCCTGGTATTTGTCTCACCTCAGGAAAGCATTTACCCTGAGTTCTTTCCACTATGCTAAACTTACCTGCTTACAGCTTGTGATCATGTGATACTGTATGTGTTTTTTGTACACTATACAATTCTCAGCAGACCCTGACTGGGTGTCCCACAATTTCATTCCACTCTGACACTCTCTATTTTGAGATAGTGTCACATCCCACAGTTTAGGGGCTCACTCCCAGGAGACCACCCTCCACTCAGATGCCAACTGCAAGTTCAGTTGGTCACCTTGCTTCTGACCAACCAGCTGCAGATCAGAGGTTCCCATGACCTCCACCTTGTATTCCATTAATTCGGTAGAGAAACTCACAGAACTCACAAAACCCATTGACACACTAGATCACCTGCTAATTGCAGAGAATGTTAAAGCCAGATGAGCCGAGGTCCCAAACAAAGGAGCTTCTGTCCCTGTGGTGTTTGGGGTCCAGTCCAGCAGCACAAGGACAAGTTCTGATTCACCAACCCAGAAGCTCTCTGAATCCATTCCTTTGGACTTTTGTGGTAGCCTCATTATACAGGCATGATTGATGAAATCATTGGCCATTGGTCCTTGATTCAGTCCCCTTTCCACTCCCTGGAAACCAGGTCATGGTGCTGAAATTTCTACCCCCGCTATTCTTATTGATTCCCCCGGCAACCAGCTCTCCATTTTTAGTGAAACTGTTAGTCACTAAGTCATGTCTGACTCTTTGTGACCCCTTGGACTGTAGCCACCAGGCTCCTCCGTCTATGGAATTTTCCAGGCAAGAATATCAGAATGGGTAGCCATTCCCTTATTCAGTGGATCTTCCCAATCCAGGGATCAAGCCTGGGTCTCCCACATTATAGGCAAATTCTTTACCCTCTGAGCCACCAGAAGTCCCTTAGGTGTGGTCCAAAAGCCACCTCATTACATAAACTCAGGCATGGTAGGAAGGGATGTCCATTTCACCTTTATCGCTCTGAAGCAATTTCAGGTAACTGAGGACAAGGGACCAAACATTATAACAAAGTGAAAGTGAAAATCACTCAGTTGTGCCCAACTCTTTGCAAACCCATGGACTGTACAGTCCATGGAATTCTCCAGGCCAGGATACTGGAGTGGGTAGCCTATCACTTTTCCACTGGCTCTTCCCTACCCAGGAATCAAACCAGAATCTCCTACATTGTAGGCAGATTCTTTACCAGCTGAGCCACCAGGGAAGCCAAAAGACGCTCCCATTGCTCTCGTTGCTTGAAAATTCCAAGGTTTTGGGAAACCATGAGCCAGGAAACTGGGCAAAGACCAAATTCTATATTTATTATGAATCACAATATCAGGGGGATCATGGGAATCTCTGCCTCAGAACTCCCCTTCTCAGCTCAAGGAGCCCTGGGCCCACAATCATCAGCCCAAAACGGGGATCTGTCAGCAGAAACAGCTGCCCCAAAGCTCTGTAGATGCTATTGAAGGAAAAAGGGACACCCACAAATGTGGGACAGGCTGGACTTTCTTCACCATCAAGGAAAAGACTCTTGCTACACAAGCTGGCTTTGAAGAGTGTTATTATAAACAGAAAAGGGGGGATTTGAAGAGTAAATTTTGTATTAACTGTCCCTTAGGGGCACGTGCCCCTTCTGAATAGGCAGGGAGGTTGTCTTTTAGGAACTGACTTCAGGAGGCAAGGGTCCAAGCTGGGATTCCAACCCCACCAGGCTGTCACAGTGGAACTCAGCAGCAAGTACCACCAGGATAAACAGCAGTGGAACCTGGAGCAGAGGACGTGAAAGTGGAGGACGCGACTCCCAATCATCTCCTGTCCAGCTTCTTGTGCTGCCAGCCAAGTTCAAAGGGAAGCTGCTGCTTCAGAGAAAGCAACTTGGAAACACTCACCTAGCAGAAGAGCTCCTGCATACCTATGCCTTTGGGCAGAGAAGCTGACCCCAGAGCAGCAGGCTCATGAGCAACAGAAGTAAGGGATTCAGACCTGTATTTGTTGTTGTTCAGTCGCTATGACGAGTTCGACTCTTTGCCACCCGCATGGACTGCAGCAGGCCAGGCTTCTCTGGCCTTTTCCATCTCCTGGAGTTTGGTCAAACTCATGTCCATTGAGTCAGTGATACCATTCAACTATCTCATCCTCTGTCACCCCTTTCTCCTCCTGCATACCTATTAAATGATGCTGCTAAGTCACTTCAGTCGTGTCCGACTCTGCAACGCCGTAGACGGCAGCCCACCAGGCTCCCCTGTCCCTGGGATTCTCCAGGCAAGAACACTGGAGTGGGTTGCCATTTCCTTTTCCAGTGGAGGACTGTGAAAAGTGAAAGGGAAGTCGCTCAGTCGTGTCTGACTCTTAGCGACCCCATGGACTGCAGCCTACCAGGCTCCTCCATCCATGGGATTTTCCAGGCAAGAGTACTGGAATGGGGTGCCATTGCCTTCTCCATATTAAATGATAAATCAGGGTCAAAAAACAGAAACTGATTTCAAAAGATGGCTTTCTGGGATGAAATCTTTTATATTTACTAGATGTCTTTGGTTTCTCTAGTGCTGGGAGCAGAGAGAGCACAAATAGGAATAGAGCCACACTCATAGCAGGGTGAGGAGGCTATTGTGGAGGTCATTTTAAGGAAGATAAAAGAGTCAACGGTGAAAAAAAATGATTGGCTGCCGGCCTGGGGCCTGCAACTTTGATTCTGGAAGCAGATTGTTCAGTGCCCACGATAGGTGCTGGGGTTCCTTCTTTCCCAGTCATAATGATCAGCAGTGGATTCTGTGATCCAGGAACACTCCATCTGGGTCCAACTAGTCCCAGATTTCTGACAAATGTCTGAGTTTTCCAGAAAGAAACTGCCTGAAAGGGGCAAACTAGATCCTTGGGAACATTCTGCTCCCAAAGAAAGCTATTGAGACCTCTTGGGGATTCTGTATGGTCATGGGAATGGATCAGCATGTGGGTGCCTAGGACCACCACCTGGCCCAGCTCAGCCCCACCCTGGGCTCCTGGGGGCCCCACAGACATCCTAGCTCTGGTGGAGCATGGGGATGGTCAGTGGTGGAAGGAAGGGCAGAAAGGAGGCTCACAGAGACAGAGTTTGCTCTGTGCCAAATCTGCATGGCAAAGACTGTAAGTTCAGCACATGGTTCTTAGAATAAGCAGCACAAATGAGAAAGCATGATTGGTGAGCTTATCCTGCTGGTGATCAGGGCAACAGAGAACCCAGGTTTCCCTGACACAAAAGTCCTGGCACCTACACTCCCATCTCCTACGCTCCCAACCCTCACACCCCCAGGCCCCCTTACTCCCATGCCCTACACTCCCAACCCCCACTCCCAGGCACCCACATCCCAGATCTCCACACGCCCATGCTCCCACATCCCCCAGGACCCACACCCCCATCCTCCACATTTCCATCTCCTATCTCCTCCACCCCATCCCCCACACCCCCAGGACCCACAACTTCCTGGACCTAGCCCATCACACAGATCCCCCTCCTCCCACCTCAGGGTCACTAAGCTCTCCAGGCCCCAGCAGAGGGATGAGAGGAGAAACCTGGGGAGCTCCGGGCTGGGCCTGAGGGAGCTCAGGGCAATATAGGACAAAGCCAGATACCTAGCCCTCCTCTGAGCAGCACAATAAATGGACAAGGAGGCTGCCCAGGGCTGGGACTGCAGGAGGATGAGGGGAGAGAAGGGGCTTGTGATGGCAGGGCCTCCTAGAGCAGGCCAGCCAGCAAACAGGCTTCAGAGGAAGACACGACCCAGGGCGCCCCAGACCACAGTCTGCCTCCCTTCAGTGGTGTTGGCTGATTGAAGGGATTAGGGTCTCCTTCTCATGAGGTTGGTGCTGTAAAGCAAGGGGACCATGCCTGATCCCTGCAGGTGCTCCTGGAATGTCACTTCTACTCTTTTTTCAGCAGAAAAGGATAGCAAAGATGCCCCCCTCACTTTCTCTTCTAAACTCAGAGTCCCCCATTGATAGCAAGTAACCCTTTGGAAATGTCAGGAAAGATGTGACCTCCCTCCTTTGGGGCAGAAGACCCTCCGCCCCCATCTCACCCCTGCCTCCAAGTTGCCTGTGACTGGTATGACCCACTCGTATGGTGTGCCGGGTCCCCACCATGATGACTACAAGATCATAGCTTTACTCATCTGCAAGGTGCCCATCTGGGTACCAGGGGCTTCCCAGTTCCTTCTCCTCATGGCCTCTGCTTCCTTCTTTGCCTTGCCACTTGCATGTGTACACACACACACACATACATACACAAGCAAACACACTCTGGGAAAGCAAATAGTTCCATGGACCCTTTATTTAAAGTAAATTCCTCTTGGTGGCCTCACATCAGCACCAGCTTATTTCCACCTGTCCCTCCATCAGTTCCCTGAACAGGCCAGGAGTCTCCTGCCCCAGGGCCTTTGCACATGTTGTTCCTTCCATCTGGGATAAACTCGTGCACACACACACATCAACTACATCCCTCCCACTAGTCCTTCAGCTCTCAGCACAATGTTCCCCCTTTAAGCATGTGGTTCTTGCCCTACATGGACTCATCATATTTTGTAAACTTGTGTTTACTTCTGTCATCACCTAATGTGTGTTCTTTGCACCACCCGTCCACCCCTCCCAGGGCCAGATCTGCCCTTTGTGTGCCTATGACTTCTAAAACAGCACCTGACATGCAGTAGGTGTGTAAAACATGGCAAGTGAATAACAGAACTCAGAGGCACTGTAACTGAAGCCCCAAGCCTGCACTCTCACCCCACCACTACCCACACCCATTTCTTTACACTATGGGACTGTACATTACTGCAGGCCAGGCCTGGCAGCATCTGGGCACCCGTGGGATCTCCTGTCCTCTCCTAGAGGCAACGGGAAGGAGGACAGTTTCCCTTTCAGGTCTCTGAGCTCTGCAGTTGATCCTGGTCAAAGCTCTATTTCACTCTGGCATCTTGCAAGCTGATGTCAGAACCTCAGTCAGAGCTGCCACAGAAGGACCACTTCTCCCACTTCTCAGAATGTTTCTATTGGCCAATAAGTCATGCCCTGTCTCTGCAGGCTTTTTCACACCTGCCTGAGTGCAGTGTTTCCTGATTTTCGGAGAAATGTGAGCAAGCTGAGATCTTGGCTCTGAGAGTGGCAGCCCCAATGAACATTCAACCATACAGTCGTGTGGGAATTTCGGGCCATTCTGGCTTCCCACGTGGCACTAGTGGTAAAGAACCCACCTGCCAATGCGGGAGATGTAAGAGACGTGAGTTCAATCCTCGGTTCAGGAAGATCCCCTGGAGAAGGAAATAGCAACCCACTCCAGTATTCGTGCCTGGAGAATTTCATGGACAGAGGAGCCTGGTGGGCTACAGGGTCACAAAGAGTCAGATATGACTGAAGTGACTTAGCACAGCACTGCCCACCATTGAGCCTCAAGCCCTATCAACTGGGCTGCAGGAATTACTCACTAAGGACAGCAGCCCAGTGGAAAAGCAAAAATCCCCAAGCAGGTGGGCATTGAAGGACAAATGATGTTGCAGGCAGAAATGATATGATTTCAGGTAGATCAGCACGGGGGTTCCCTTGGACCATGGGACTCCTTCTCGGGGCTGCACAGGAGCCACCCAGAGACCACATCCCTTCCTCCAACAGATGGAGCAGGAGTTTTAGCCACCATTTGCTGGCTAGGGGAAATGACACTTGCCAGGGACAACAGCGAGTTGAGCCGGTCCTTTGAGGAACCACATAGCATAACAGGGGGAGAGAGTCCATGAGAATAGAGATACACCAGAGAGGGTCCTGGGGAAGGCAATGGCACCCCACCCCAGTACTTTTGCCTGGAAAATCCCATGGACGGAGGATCCTGGTAGGCTCCAGTCCATGGGGTCGCTAAGAGTCGGACACAACTGAGCGACTTCACTTTCACTTTTTTCACTTTCAGGCATTGGAGAAGGAAATGGCAACCCACTCCAGTGTTCTTGCCTGGAGAATCCCAGGGACGGGGGAGCCTGGTGAGCTTCCGTCTGTGGGGTCACACAGAGTCGGACACGACTGAAGCGACACAGCAGCAGCAGCAGAGAGGGTCCAGTGTGGAAGCCAAATCGGCAGTGGGGCCTTTCTGGACCAGCCCAGGGGCTTGGTCAGCACCAAAGAGACCCATGAAAGGCCAGGCCCAGAAATAGCCAGGAAGACCACCCCAGGAACAGAATCCCACCCAGACTAAGTGATGAACTGCCACCGACCACACGGACCTGGGAGGAGGGTACAGCACCCAGAACATCTCCATGTGGCTGTGAGAAACCAGACCTGCTCACAGGGACACTACAGGCCCCTACACGCACACACGGTGCCAAGTGAGAGTGCAGGGCTTACTCAAGGATGTTCACAACTGCAGGATGGTGACAGCAGAGCATCAGGCCCCACAGGTTCGTGTGACTGTATGGGCTGCATGCCGGTCTTGGACCTCAGACTCTCTCCATCCTCCTCACCTTCAGTTCTTCACCCTACAGAATCTGAATTTAGAAAAGAAAAAAAAAAATCTGTCCCCTGACTTAAGCCCTTCATCCTGCCCCATATGTGGCACTGAGATGAATTGTGTCAGCATAAACACACACTTTCAGAAGCTGAGAACTGGCAGGCATGGCAGCTACTTTTTACTCTACTGAGCTTCATTAACAGGACCACAGCTCAGGGGCACAGCCGGAGAGCCTGGTGGTGGACGACATTTACAACTTACGATGGTAGGAAAAGGCAGCCCAGAGGTCGCTGCTCGAAAGTGTGCTGCCAAACACAGTATCTCATCAGCTGGACCCTTCACCCTGAACTGAACTGTAGCCAAACAGTTAAGAGGTGCATGCTAGCAAAAAGGCTTGTACTGCCTAACTGAGAAAAAAACCCCATGACCGAGCAAAAGGATCAGACAGAAAAGCTAATATTTTGCTTTTAGACCTAAACAACTCTCATTATTGACAACCCTAAAAAAGATTCATGGGAAAAGACCCTGATGCTGGGAAAGATTGAGGGCAGGAGAAGGGGGCAACAGAGGATGAACTGGTTTGATGGCGTCACTGACTCAGTGGACATGTGTGCGTGTTCAATCGCTTCAGTCATGTCTGACTCTTTGCAACCTCTAGACTGTAGCCCACCAGGCTCCTCTGTCCACGAGACTTTCTGGGCAAGAATACTGAAGTGGGTTACCATGCCTTCCTCCAGGGGATCTTTCCGACCCAGGGATCGAACCCATGTCTCTTATGTCTCCTGCATTCTCAGGCAGGTTCTTTACCACTAATGCCATTGGGGAAGCCCTCAATGGACATGAGTTTGAGCAGACTCCAAGAGATGGTGAAGGACAAGGAAGTCTAACATGCTGCAGTCCATGGGGTTGCAAAGAGTCAGACATAACTGAGCAACTGAACAACAATAAAACTGTACCCACCTCTGCCCTTGTCAGGGATCTCCAGAAGTCTGCGTCATCCTTGAAAGAAAATAAGCCCCAAGGAGAGTTGCAGCAGAGCCATTCACTCCAGAACATCCCATCAGGGGAAGCAAGTTCCCCCGGCAGAGGGTTTGACCTGACAACTGTGAACATACACACTGGCCCAGCAGAACCTATGGCAATCAGGACCCATCCACACCATCTCTCCCTTTCGTAGCCCTCCTTTGGGGTCCTCTTAAATTCCTCCATCAAATATACAAGGGGAGGACGTCCCTGCTCATCTGGTGGTTAAGAATCCACTTGCCTCAGGATGGGGAACACATGTAAACCCATGGCTGATTCATATCAATGTATGGCAAAAATCACTAGAATATTGTAAAGTAATTAGCCTCCAATTAAAATAAATAATTTTTTTAATTAAATAAATAAAAGCAAATGAAGTATGAAAAAAGTGAAAATATAAAACTACCTAGAAAAAAAGAATCTACTTGCCAATGCAAGGGACACAAGTTCAATCCTTGGTCTGGGAAGATTCCACACACCACAGGGCAACAAAGTCTATGCACCTCACATAAAGCATAGCCCCAACTCACTGCAGCCAGAGGAAGCCTGTGCACAGCAATGAAGGCCCAGCACAGCCAAAAACAAATGACAAATAAAACACGAGGGGAAGTGGTGCTTAGATTCACCCCTTTTCAGCCTGTGGAACATTCCAGAACTGTCTATGAAACAAAAAGACAGAATGAGATTTCTGCACTGTCGGCTTGGGCTTTGTCATTTGTCTCCTTAACTACCTGGGGTCGGCTCGTGCATGCTGCACAAGCCCCCAGGGAGTATGCACAGCCCCAGCCCACAGGGTTCACCATCCTGGGTGAAGACAGGCTGAGGGTGACCATCGAGAACCACATTATAACACCCACCCCCAGGGGGGTGGGTTTTACCTCTCTTTAAGGGTCCATCAGAAGTCATGGAAAATCAGAGATGAATGCTAGGGAGCCCGAGGAAAAGTAGAGACTAGGATTAGGTGAGCTCCGAGCTTTCCCTCCAAATCCTGCTTCCAGGAGCCATGCCTTGAACTTCGGTTCTCTTTTGTGAGGCACCAGGGACAAATCAAGCCCCACACCTGCTCTTCAAGCTCTGAACTGGCCTCCTAGGCAGGTCCAAAGACCTCAGTCCCTTTGAGTGTCCCCCCAGCATGTCAGCTCCTCCCGTTCCGGTCTCCCAAACAAGCAAATGCCCTCTGATAACTCACATCCCTGGCAAGATGACCACAAGAGGACCAGCTAAGTCACCGACCCACCAACTTCCACCTGCTAGGGGCACCCTCCCCCACTCCCCCTACTCCCCTCCCCACCATCTTTGGAGGGTAGCAGGGTGCTGGTGGGTAGGGCTGCCCTTTAAGCTGCCACAGGCTGCGAGGCACAGTTTGTTCAGAAGTAATAACAGCTATTAGGCTGCATAATTGACCCCAAGAGGGAAGTCATTGCTGCAAGAAACAAAGGACACTCAGAGCCTCCTGGCCGCCAACCAGCTGGCTGGAGGGCGCCAAGGCGCTCTCACGTGGGCAGCAGCTTCCCTGGTTCATGGGGTGGGGGTTGAGTGGGGGTGTTTCTGGTCCTTTCTCCTCCTGGATGGTCTGTGGATGGAACACAGGCACGTGACCCAGAATTGAGCACACTGCCTGGGTGGGGTCCTGTGAGCTACTCTAGAGGGACACAGACGGACAGCAGCCAGGAGCCTAAAGGGCCCACCTGCCCCTTCTGCTCTTTCTCAGCCCATTGCGTGAGAGGGGTCCTGCTGGCAACCTCCCGCCCTCCCCCGTGTGCCCCGAGCCTGCCAATAAGATTGGAAAGGCCACAGGTGTGTTTCCTCAGTGGCAAGAATGAAGGCAGGAAGGGACAATGGCAACCACGCTGATGAGGAACCAGAATAAAGGTAAAGTGCCACTTAACACAGAGATAAAAATACCAGTGGTACATGAAGTCCTGCCAACAGAAGTCTGCGGGGCAGTGCGAGGACGAGGACAAGTCACCCGGAATCACCGAGGGAGCTGGCTCCTGCTCTCGCCTCCTTCTTGCTCAGATTATCTCCCTCCCTCTCGTCCTGCTCCTTGGTTCCTGCGGATATCCGAGAAGTCCAGCTGTAACGCACGATTCCTGGCAGAGTGTTAAACCCGGGCTTGTAAACAATTCCTAGACCAGCTTGAGAAGGGCCGCAGAGCTGTGCCCAGGAAGCTTGCTTTGACAGTCTTTCAACAACAGCAAACGTGGACATATGTGTCATTTCAGTTGTTCTCTGGCTTATGACTCAGTAGCTCTGCAAGGCCGCTGGGAAGTGCAGAGCTAGTCCCTCCTCGCACTGGTAGCCTTCACTGTCTGCCAGAAAGATGATGCGACACCCTCTGGCTACCGGGAAACCCTCGCTCCTCTTGTTTCCAATAAAACAGAAACTCCACCTCACCCTGTGCTGCAAGTACTTTCATCCCCTTTGTGTTTAGCTGGGTGGCTGGTGACCCAGGTTCCTCACCTTCCAGGGTACATGTCTCTCCTTGTGGTTTCCCTACCTCCTGAGTTCATTTGCTGTTTTCCCCAGCAGACCCTCCTTCCATGAAACCTCCTACCGTGGCAGTGTTGAGAAATACAGGTTTCCCCTTCTCCAGGGCATCCTCCTGACCAAGGGATCAAACTTGTGTCTCCTGCATTGGCAGGTGGAACCACCAGGAAAGCCCATAATGAGACACAGACAATCCTAAAGAATATATTCCCAGAGCCCCCACTTATCTCCCGAAAATAGGCTGCCTCCACAGTGGTCAGGTGGGGAGCAGGGAGTCTCTGGGTTGCAAGTTGCAAGTTAGAGTTCAACATGTCATAGGAAATCAGCATCACTCACATTCCAGGTAGGGGAGAGGGAGTCAAACTTTACTAGGCGTCCACTATGGACGGGATTGCACTGGGCACCCTTCACCTCTTTACTCGGTCGGCCTCGGCAGTGACCCCATGAGAGACGGCTGAGTGGGCTCAGTGGGCGGAAGAGGAGCCAGGGAGAGACTGGAGACCAGTCCTGGGCAGGGGCAGGTGGGCTTGACGGGGATCTACCTTCCAGCAGGTTCCACCTGGAGTAGATCCCAGCCAGAGAGGTTTCTTTCTGCCCCTCCCACCAGCCAGCTTTGTCAGGGGAACCTCTGATAAAGGTTCAAAAGTCCCTGAAGATGCACTTGTGTCCTGCGGAGGTGAGTTTGTCAGCCAGGCACACAGGCAGCACTGGCAGTGCTGGCTCCAGAGTCTGCTCTCTGTGCCCAATTCTAGCCCCAGGGCAAAGGACACAGGCTCCCAGAGAACCCTGAGAGCTCAAGTTCTCATGGACTGCAAACCTGTGCAAGGATGGGCACGGGAATGGAAGCCACCAACTTGCGGCTCAGAACAGAACATTCTGTGCACCAGCTATCCATCCATCACCTTGCCCTGGTATTCCAGAAGGTGCAATGTTCCCATAGAATAATCATTTGGTGGAAACCAAGCGTTCCAGCCATTACTTTTTCTGTACCAGCTTGTTTATTTGAAGTAATTTGCAGCCCTGAGAAAAACAATAATAAAGCAAGTGCTACGGACAGAGAATGCTTGTAAGTAAGAGTGAGGATGAAGAGTTCCTCTGTGGGAAAATCAGAGACCTTCCGGATCCCTTCAGCTTTTTTTCTTTTTAATTTATTAATTTTTTTACTGAAGGATAATTGCCTTATAGTATTGTGTTGGTTTCTACCGAACATCAACATGAATCAGCCATAAGTTTACCCATGTCCCCTCCCACTTGAACATCCCTCCCACCTCCCTCCCATCCCACCCCTCTAGGTTAATAGGGTGGTCTCCCTGTGTTTTTATGGGACAGATGCAGCCTCCATGTGCAGGAGCAAAAGCAAGGAAAGCGGGCTGCAAGCCCTGGGATTTTGGGCTATTCATGGCTCGGTGGTAACAGAGGGGAAAAGGGTGATAGAGTGTAGCCTGGGAAAGTGAAATGAGAAGCACGGTCCGTTCTTTTCCAGGGCTGATGATTTGAAACACAAACTGCCAAACAGATTTGAAAGGCTCTCACAGGATGTGGCCATGCCACGCAGCCTTGGGTGTTTGTCTTTCTCAGGGCATCTTCACCCACCATCAACATCTAAAAGGGGGCTTCCTTTTTATTTATGCATCCTTGGCTGTCTGACGTTGGTACAGCAAACCCTGCTGACTTCATTTCACAGCTGCAGATCCAGAAAGATTGAAAGATTGGGCTTCACAATAGAGGATTATGGAAACGTGTGTATGTGTGTGCATGTGAGTTGGAGGAAGCTGCTAATAGAAGAGGTTATTGTGGGACCATAGAACATTGCAACCCTTTAACTAGGAGAGCCTAAGAGTTCATGGGCTTCAATGCTTTGTTTAAGAGCAAAGAGGCCTCTCACTTGCTCCTAGAGGTGCTAAGTGACTGAGGAAGAGATGTCTGACAATTCACCCCAAGAGTCAATTGAGAGCGTGGGCACCTCTGAGCCCACAGGTAATGTGTGAGCTCAGAGTTCTTGAAATATGTACATCAACACTCAGAGAGGTACCGAGAGTCCTGAGCTCACAATTGGAAAGTGGTCAAGAGTGAGGATTTCTAATGCAGACCGCAATTCCCACACCCCCAGGCTCCTAACCCAGAGTCTGGTCTCATGCCAAATAGGGGCAGGGGCCTGGGACCAGCTCCTGCCTCACCAGACAGTGGACACACCTCCCCTTTCTCCATAGTCACCTCTATAAGGTCCAATCCACAGAGCGTGGACAGATGCCTCTCCTGTCAGGGGTCAGCCAGAACTGGAGCACTGTGGGCCATTGTGGTTTAAGCAAAGTAGAAATTTGTATTCAGGGTAAATTTAGAATCAGCTCCCTCTCCACACTGAGAGGTGCAGTGGGGTCCTCTGTGCCCTGGCTTGATGGGGAGGAAGAGTGTCCAGGTCCCCAGAAGCTGCACAAAACCCCAGGAGACTGGCAGGCACTTACAGCCTGCTCTCTCCGGGGCCAAGAAGGCCTGCCAGACAGACTGGAGGAAGTCGGCAAGAGCAGTGCCTGGGACTTAGTTTGCGGTTCCTGGCCTTCTTCTCGGGCACATTTCTCCTCTGTCCCCTCGGCCTTCCTGGCCACAGCATGTCCCTGCCTCACCTGAGTTGAGGCCCCTGTGCCACAGGGGACACCTGGGCCCAGAGCCAAGTCTGTAGGCAGCCAGAGCTTTGGGACTGAGACAAAAATGCCCATCTCTCCTCCTCTCAGCAGAGAGAAATGCATATGAAGGCTATACAGTGTCTCCTGTTCCTTTGGAAAAACAGGGGAACTCCCAGCCTGAAAGTGAAAGTGTTAGTCACTCAGTCCTATCAGACTCTTTGCAACCCCATGGACTGTAGCCCACCAGGCTCCTCTGTCCATGGGATTCTCCAGGCAAGAATACTGAAGTGGGTTGCCATTCCCTTCTCCAGGGGATCTTCCCAACCCAGGGATCAAACCCAGGTCTCCAGCATTGCAGACAGATTCTTCACCGTCTGAGCCACGAAGGAAGTGCCAAACAAACTCAGGCAGCTCTGGCCTGCTCCTCTGCGGGCCTCAGCTTGCAGGCTTGTTTCCAGGAGCTTTGCATGTACTTGTCTCTCTGCATTCTCACGCCACCTAATGAGGTGGGCCCTGCCTTTCAGATGGAATAACTGACTCAAGTTACATGGCCAGTAAGCATGGGGATCCTCCCCAGACCCTAGAGGCTCACATAGGGTCTCAGTTTAAGTGACCAACAGGATGCTTTTGAGAGAGGGGTCGTGAGGAGGCAGGAGAGCAAGGGCATGGGGTAGGGGGAGCTCTGCTGAGAGCACCCTCTCCCCCGAGCACCCACAGTGAGTCCCACCTGGAGGCATTGTGTGGCCTTTGGCACCTCCCTTTGAGGTCTTTGGCTGAGTATACAGAGAGGCAGTCTGCCCTGGCTGGAGGTTCCCTGTGGCTGGACGTGGGCACACCTGCAGGTAAAGGGGTGTCTGCGTGGGAGCCCCTGGCAGCTGGGCCTTGACGGAGGCCCCTCCTTGCAGGAAAGAGCCCAGCACATTGCTCTCTGATTTAGGCACAGCCATGTGCGGAGCTTTGGCCAATGACGAGGGAGAGGAGGCTCAGATAGGCTGGGCTTGAAGCCACGTCTGCCAAGAGCCAGGGGAGGAGGTGGTCACCCCAGAGCACGTGGGGAGGGGCTCCTAGCACAGAGGTGATGCAAGGATGAGGGCGCTGTCAGGGACGGGGCCCCAAAGCAGGAGAGAGAGGGAAGAAACACTGACCTCTCCCCAAGCGACCCTCCAGTTGGCCAAGTCCATGGAGAAACCCTGGGGCAGGGCCTGGACAATGCCCTCCAGGATCTCAGCACAGTCCTCTGGGCACTGACCTGAGAGGGCCCCGGGAGCCCATGCCACAGAGTGCCGAGCACAAAGCACTCAAGACTAGACTGCAGACTTTAACTTATTGTACTGTTGTTGTTGGGCTTCCCCGGTGGCTCAGAAAGTAAAGAATCTGCCTGCAATGCAGAAGACCTAGGTTTGATTCCTGGGCTGGGAAGACCCCCTGGAGAAGGAAATGGCAACCCACTCCCATATTCTGCCTGGAGAATTGTGTGGACCGTGAAGCCTGGCGGGCTACAGTCTATGGGCTCGCAAAGAGTTAAACACGACTAAATAACTAACACACACACACACTGTTGTTGTTGTTGACAGTTGATAGTTTTAGTACTCAAACCTAAATCGCTATATTTTGAAATTACTTTTTTTTTCCCACCAAAAAGGGAAGAACAGTGAGTTAACAGAGAAGACCTGGATTAGAAATGAAACTTAGGACTTCCCTGGCAGTGCAATAGTCCAATAGTTTCCACAGCAAGGGCACAGGTTCCATCCGGGGTCAGGGTTGGGAAATTAAGATTCCGCATGCGCATGGCGCAGTCAGAAGAAAATAAAGAACAGAAATCCTGAAACACCTTTCTCACTGCACCCAGGCCCACCCCGCCCTGGTTGACTCTGGATGCCTGAGGGACTCTTGACCCTCCAAGAGGTTCCTCTCTGCACAATCTGACAGCCTTTCCATCAGTGAACTCACTTATCAACTAACAAGAGGCTTGACCCGCCAAGATGTTTCAGATAAAAGATTTGTCTTTCAGAAATGCAAAACGATATGCTCCATGGGGGAACATCTGAGGGGAGCTGGGTCAGTGTAGGGGTAGCAAGAGGTCAGGTCCAGGGGATTTGCTTGGGAGTTGGGCAGGGCCTGGCTGGGAAGAGCCAGGCATTGGGGTGGGGGGACAGCAATGCTGAACATTGCAGCTGCGAGGCAGGGAGAGCACACAGCCTGGCAACCCCGGGTACCAGGAAAGGGTCCACACAGACCACAACATGCCCTCATTCCAAGTTGCTGAAGAGCCATGCACTGAGCTGAGGATGGGATGTGTCTGCTATGGACTTTACCTCTAGTGTTTACAAACATCCTTTAAAGAAGACTTTTCCCAGCAAAGAATAGCAGCACACACAAACAAACTTTACAGACAATTGTATTTTGTACTTTGATGTTCTCTTTCCCTCAAAGTGGGTTATGTAACCTAAATACACCTCCGAGGGATGCACTAGCTCAAACCTGACTCAGAAACAGGAGTCCAAGCCACTCTCCAAGAGTACCCACCCCTGCCTCCTGGACCACTGCCCCAGGAATGATGCTCCCATATTTAATGCAGGCCCGTGGCTCCATGAACCGAGAGAATACAGCAGGGACGGCACCATGCCCATGTAGGATGATTCAGGGGGAAGCCACCTGGGGAGAAAGAGCTCTTCAGATATCTGGCACCCTGGCCAAGTCCAGTCTTCCACCAGACCCTGCAGGGACCAGGTTGGCAGCCTCGAGCGGTACCAGGTTGGGGGAAGAAGGCCCACAGAGCCCAAGCCAGCTAAGAGACAGGTTTGGGATGGTTTGTTCTGCAAGGAAACTGAGAGAACAGCCAAGACCTCAAGCAGCAGGATCCCTGCCTCACCTTCACTCCAAGGCCTGCTGCCAGGTCTCCCCAGGCCCTAGGAGGCTCAAATACACGGGAACCGTCAGAAGGCATCCTGCTCCTCCAAGATCACCCCCGACCCAGGCTGACCCTTCTCGTCAGTCCTCTGCGGCTGGCTGTTGCTCTCCTCCCCGTGAGGCCCCATTCTACTACTATGTAGGATGCACCATGGGCTTTCCCCAGTGGCTCAGTGGGTAAAGAATCGGCATGCAATGCAGGAGCCACAGGAGACGTGGTTTCAATCCCTGGGTCAGGAAGATCCCCTGGAGGAGGGCATGGCAACCCACTCCAGTATTCTTGCCTGGAGAATCCACAAGGACAGAGGAGCCTGGCAGGCTGGAGTCCCTGGGGTCACAAAGAGTCAGACACGCCTGAGCGACTAAGCACACAGGCAGGATGCACCGTGGTTTCCAGCTTCCTGCAGAAAAGAGCCAAGACCCTCCCACTGTGTGGTCTGTGTTCAAAGTTTTACTGCCTGCTCCCTGCTCTTCTTTCCTTCATCCTTCTTAAAGTAAGCGCTTCTCACTGTTTGTCTTCCTATTGATTGATTGATTGATTGATTAAAAAAATAAATAAGTTGGTGTTGCTTCTTGTGAAATGTAAGGTCTTCACATTGTCTAGGATCTATATTCCCTTACCAGATGGGCACTCAGCAAATGTGCTTGGTGGTGACGGTGGTCATGGAGATCAAGATGGTGATGGTGACAATGAAAAGCTAAATCCCACTGCATCTCCTACTACAGACACCAAACCAGTGTTCCTGCTAAAACGGTTCTGCTTCTCCCTCTTTTATTAAGCATCCAAAGTACAGCTGTTATAGACTACATGGCAGGATGTAAGGATGACGTGTGTACATCCTCCAAAGAACACAGCATCCTTCTGCTCAGCCAGGCAATAGAGTGAGCCTGTCCCAGGTACCATGCTAGATTTTAGGTATTCAGGTGAGACTCTCTCCCTCTCTGTGAAGACTGCTCAGGCTTATAGACGGATTTCCATAATATGTAAGTGGAGCCTTGAGAGGGGAGAGGAGGAAGCCTGTGAGGAAGTGGCTGGAGACCCACCTGATGTTTGGAGCAGGGCAGGGCAGGGAAGCAACAGGGATCAGCTGGCTCCGATAGTCTCCAGGGACGGGGGTAACATGACAACACCCGTGTCATTAGAAGGTAACTGTCTGCCAACAGTATGGAAGGTGGAGACGGGGACAGTTCAAGGCCAGCTCAGAGGGGATGGGGAGCCTAGATCTGAGAAAAGGAGAACCTGAACCAAACTCATAGGGGAGAGAGGCAGCGGGGACAGGAGGGCTCAGGCATGGAGAGGGACCAGTAAGGAGGAAGGAGACATATGGGGAGGGAGAGATAGGTAGGGAGATAAAGAGACATTTCTGCAGCAGGAAGGGCAGGGCCAACTCTAAGGGCACTGCTGGCAGCTGGTGACCACAGAGGGAGGGAGTAGGGTCTAGCCACAACCTAGGCCCATCTGCCAGGCCATCATCGGGGCTCAGTGGTGCCACAGCCCCCTTGTCCTGGAATGGACTGCCAGAACCAGTGAATGGCTTCTTGTCCTAGAGCACAATTAGGATCAGTGTGGGGCAGGGATGTTAGCGTGGGCAGAGGAGTCTCTGATGACCAAGGCTGCGTGGCCCTGCTTGCATTTGCCTCTGGCTTCCCCAGCTGCACCCAGGTGGGCAGTAGTTTCTCCTCTGTGTCTTCTGTGTCATGGGAGAGGCTGGGGCATGGTCTTTGGAGGCCATGTGGAGGGAGAGATGCTGGTAGCTCTGGCCCTGACCACACAGGACTGGGAGTGTGGGCTCTGAGGCTGCCCCCAGGGGACCCCACACCCCCAGCCAGCCAAGCTGAGTATCTGAGCCGACCACCCCATCCCTGGGCTTTATCTCATCCTTGTTTTGGCCCCACAGAACCAGAACTTGAGCTGTTTGCAGAAATCCAAGGACAGAAAATGAATGCACAATAGTTGTCAATGGGTCTCCCGACAGTTGTGCCTAACCCACCATCAGCACCCTCCTTCCTAGATCTCAAAATTGAATTATTTCCATTTGGAGAGTTCCAGGAATCACTTTGCTGCTGCGAATCACTTTAGGGAGCTCTGATCTTGCTGAGAAAGAGGGTGCTTTCTCTCGTCTCTTTTCTTCCCATTTTGCTTTTTATTGTTGTATTGATATTGTAGCTTACAATTCTATTTGCCTGTATTTTACCATAATAAAAATCTGACAAACTTGAAATCATGCTCTAGAATTATTCCCACTCAAAGAAGTGATGTAAGTGAATGATACCTAGGTCATCATCACAAAGGTGGGAGATGACTACAGAGAGCAGGAGAAGACCTGAATCACTTCAGCCACCAAGCTGCATAATCGAAGAGCTTGCAAACTTCAACCCAGAGCAAACCTTGAACACTGAAATTAAAAAAAAAAAAAAAAAAAATGAATCATAAAAACCGGCAACGAATTCCACCTTCCCTTGAGGCGATAAAGTAAAACCACATCAGTTGATTAGTATGACATACTGCCATGGTCAGTGGTTATAGGATCAGAGCTCACTTTGGGGGGAAAGAAAGCTTCTACGTCTTTCTAACAATGTTCCCATAATTGACTGTGCTGTCTCCACCAAGGTTTTCAGACCACAAGAAACATGCTTTCCTGTATTTCATTGATCTATGGTCCCCACATCTAGAAGCTGGAGGGAGACAAAGGTATCTATTCTGGGTTAACAGGAAGCCACAGCCACAACAAAAAAGAGAACTTGGCCTTGAGCAATATATTACATTACCAGACAATTAGGTCAGGTTCCAAACGTCATGGATGGGTAGACCCCATGTTCTGATCACATTCTTCTGCTATCCACTTCCCTCTGGAGAAGCCTAGTCTCTGTGGCTAACTGCCTGCATTCCGTACATTGACTGGCCCTCAGATGCCCCAATGGCTCTGGAAGCAGCCCCAAGGAACCAGGCAGTCCTTGGCCAGCCTTGAAAACAAGGTTCCAATGAGTGTGGGCCATGAAATTAAAAGACGCTTACTCCTTGGAAGGAAAGTTATGACCAACCTAGATAGCATATTCAAAAGCAGAGACATCACTTTGCCAACAAAGGTTCACCTATTCAAGGCTATGGTCTTTCCTGTGGTCATGTATGGATGTGAGAGCTGGACTGTGAAGAAGGCTGAGCGCCGAAGAATTGATGCTTTTGAACTGTGGTGTTGGAGAAGACTCTTGAGAGTCCCTTGGACTGCAAGGAGATCCAACCGGTCCATTCTGAAGGGATTTCTTTGGAGGGAATGATGCTAAAGCTGAAACTCCAGTATTTTGGCCACCTCATGTGAAGAGTTGACTCATTGGAGAAGACTCTGATGCTGGGAGTGATTGGGGGCAGGAGGAGAAGGGGACGACAGAGGATGAGATGGCTGGATGGCATCACTGACTCGATGGATGTGAGTCTGAGTAAACTCCGGGAGTTGGTGATGGACAGGGAGGCCTGGCGTGCTGCAATTCATGGGGTCGCAAAGAGTCGGACACGACTGAGCAACTGATCTGATCTGATCTGAATGAGTGTGGGACACAGCTGGAGGCCTCCTTTTCCCAACCAAAATACCTACCTGCAACAAGCCACTCTGGCCAGGAAGAGCCTGCCAGAAGTCCATACCTAGAACTGCCCCAGAGAATAAATGCCAACTGAACGAATGAAGAAACCAGTGAATGAATGAATGAGGGCATGAACGCATAAACAGCCCAACCCCACCCTTCAGCCTGGCAGCCAAGGACAGTGCCCACCTCCTCACCAGAGGCAGGGAAGCAGCAGCCCCTTTCCAGTCCCAGCTCACAGAGGCTCTAAAGGTCTTTGTCCCCTGCTGAGCTGGAATCATGCAGCCCTGAGGGTTGTTTCCAGCAGCTTCCAGCAGCCACTTCCTAGAATCCAGACTCTGGCCAGCAGCCCTGGCCCCTCACAGAGGACTGCTGCCCACACCTCCTCCTCTCTGCCTGGAAGACAATATCAGGAGTTCCTCATATGCACACCTTATTTGACAAGAGAAGAGAAATCTCTTCTGGAAGATAAAGTTTGAGCTAAACTTAAAAAACAAGTCTGTTTCCAAAGACCACATGTAAATTTGCCCACAGACAGAAATCAAAGGCTCCACATGGTTCTAGACGTCCTCCAATCCACAAAGGATCACACCTCCCCACCCCACTAAGGCAGCAAAGCCTCTTCTCAGTGGCTGGGGAAGGACAGCTCCCTTTTGATTTCTGGGGGACTCACACATCCTGAGGAGTGCAGGGTCTGATAGCTTGAACACCCATGGGAAAGCTCAAGAACTCTGAAAAAAGGGGGAAAATGAGTATCTGCTCACTGAACTTACCTCCTAGTCTCGCTTTGTCTGCAAACATCCTTGCTTCCCTTTTGTAAAACTCTATCGCTGTTTCTCAAGTGGCTCTTGGTGAGCCTGGAGAGCAATGCTCATTGTGCCACAGATGCTAATGTTTCCATAAAATGCGTAACGCATAGAATTACAGCCTTAAAAAATAAAACAAATGTCAGCGATCATTTTGTCCTCTTGTCTTACCAAAGGAAAACTGGAGGCCCCAGCTTCTTGTGTGGACAAGGGCTGCCTGATCCCCAGCGCTGCTCCCTCTTTAATTTCTGTATTCCTTTCATCTTCACAACTACTGCTTTGCCAGTGTAATGTTTTCTGTGTGTGTGTGTGTGTCGGTCACTCGGTCATGTCCAACTCTTGGTGACCCCACGAACTATATAGCCTGTCAGGCTTCTCTGTCCATGGAATTCTCTAGGCAAGAATACTGGAGTAGATTGCCATTCCCTTCTCCAGAGGATCTTCCCAACCCAAGGATTAAACCCTGGTCTCCTGCATCACAGGCAGATTCCTTATCACTTGAGCTACAGGGAAGCAATGTTTTCTAGCCATGATCATATGCAGACAGTTTTATTTGAACTGAAAGATGAACGTGATTGACACTCATTGCCCCGGGGCGGGCACAGCCTTGCTTGGTGCCTGCATATAGCTGACATCTGTCTTGCTTGGTGAGGACTGTTTGTTTAAAAGGACTCCCCTCCACCACCTGCTTACCAGATTATATGCCTCAGTGTACTCTGTCACTTCTGTGCTGGATCCCACTGCAGCACTGAAGACCCCAGCCTCCAAGTTCACCAAATGACATGGGGGCATGCAACACCATGTCAAGGAGAAGAAACAGGAGACAACCAAATGCAGGTGAAGATGAGCTGCTTTTTCTTTACTATTTATTTATTTATTAGGCCGCCCCAGGTCTTAGTTGCTGCACACAGGATGATCGAGCTTCACTGAGACATTGAGGGATCTTTAGCTGCTGCATGCAAACTCTTAGTTGCAGCAGGAGGGATCTAGCTCCCCAACCAGGGCTCGAACCTGGGCCCCCTGTACTGAGAGCCCAGAGTCTTAGCTGCTGGACCACCAGAGAAGTCCCAAGATGAGTTTCTTAAAAACTGTTGCACGTGGTTCTGTATACTGCACGGTATGTACCCCTCAGAAGTGTAGAAAAAGCAACAAGGAAACACATCAAAATTTGGATGGCCCGTTACAGCGCTTCTACTATTTCCCCTTCCTTTTGTGTGTGTGTGTTTTCCGATTTTTCTACAATGAATATGTAAACTTTTACAAACATGTAAAATTAAGACATGGCACCCCACCCCAGTACTCTTGCCTGGAAAATCCCATGGATGGAGGAGCCTGGTAGGCTCCAGTCCATGGGGTCACTAAGAGTCGGACACAACTGAGCGACTTCACTTTCACTTTTCACTTTCATGCATTGGAGAAGGAAATGGCAACCCACTCCAGTGTTCTTGCCTGGAGAATCCCAGGGACGGAGCCTAGTGGGCTGCCATCTATGGGATCGCACAGAGTCAGACACGACTGAAGCGACTTAGCAGTAGCAGCAGCAGCAGCAGTCCTCCTTCCCAGATGTGCCACACAGGAGGTGAAGTGTTAGGCCTTGGAACCAGACAGCCAGGTCCAAATCCACCAGCCCACTTGATTTTTAAGATCTTTAGCAAACACCTTCATCCTGTATTACTGTCATCAACGTTCATTCAGCGCTTTCTAGATGCAGAACATTGTGCTAATCAGTCTGCATGGATCACCTCATTGTGCATGTGATAATTAGGTTATCTATGCATTACCACTTAGAACTGTTGGAAGTATGGATACAATAATGTGTTTATAAGCACGCTGCATTTTATTACATATCCTCTGGAGTGTTTCATTTTAATAGCATTAAATGCTTGTTCACACCACTCCCAAAAATTTAAGCACAAACTTTGGGGCTGGCACAATGTCCAAGCATGCATTTTTTTTCCCTCCCTATAAATTTTTCTAGCCCCCAGGGCTCCAACAGGTGCCCTTGCTGTAAATTCTAATCCACAAAAGCCAAGTTTCTTACAAATCTGCCAACTGAATGTTCTACAAGGGTCAGTGGGCCAGTGGGAGGATCTGCTGCCTGTCCTATGCAATATGCTGCTGGATTTACTCATTGAAGGGTACATTTTAAACGAATCATGCTCCATTTGTGTTTACTATAGCATGCTGTGGCAAATGGTTGTGAGCCCAGAAAGGCAGACTGCTCTAGACACTCACCCTGCAGGGCTCCACCTCAACTAGGGAAACTCAAGGTTTTGAGGAGCAGTGGGTGAAGCAGTAATTAAACTTTGGCACAAACACAGTTAAATTATTTCACTGAGCTTCTGTCTAGTCCAGGGAGAAATATTTTTAAGAGCTAATAAATGTGAAACAAAGATGCTTTTCTTGCAGTAGAAATCATTAGGCTTGTACAGCTCTTTTAATTCTTTCAGGATATGGAGTGAACTTAAAAAGTGGCACACAAGGTGAATCAGCTGCCTGGGACTGCTGAGAAACCCGAACTGTCGTCTTAGAAAAACAGCACACTAACCCTCCTTTGCCTAGAAGGCACGGTGGACCACTGGGCGGCTTGCTAATGCAATGTAGTCCCATGTATATTCCCCCGCCAAAAGCAGTACGACCAGGCAGCGGCATGAAAGCAAGATATCAGTTTAATAATGTAAAAAGTTTGATTCACTCAGTACATTTCCTCCTACATCCTTCTTAAGACAAGACTTTGCCAGAAAGATTTGAATTATTTTTCTTCTGTAAGTCTTTCAATGCTGCTGTGAATAGTAGCAGTCCTCATAGCTCTGATGTGGGCAGAGAACACTCAAAATAGTAGATAGCAGATGCTGGCCCCACTCAGGATTGCTTACGCCTATTTGTGTACATATTCCCTTGCCATTTTTGCTCAGATCTTTTAAGATCTATCACAGTCATGACACAATGATGACTCACACTTAAATGCAGTCATGTCATATGCGATATTAATACCCTGGTGACATTGCCGTAAGTGCCATTCCTTTAAGGGGAAAAGGTTCCTGACAGCACTCTGCCACCATCCTCAGGGCCACAAAGGGCAGTGCCTGCGGAAGGCAACGCTCATCGTGCAGGAAGGAGCTGCCTGCATCCTGCAAGCTGTTCTCATAAGCAGCTGTTGGAAGGAAGGGGGTGGAGAGGAAAGAAGGGGGAGGGGAGGGAAAGGTCTCTACTATCAGGTTGGATGGCCAGCTGCTGCACTGATGTCTTATCCCAAGTATGCTCCTGTCTTGCAAGTTTAAAAACCTTCCTGAAGGGAGAGAAATAGGAGCAGGGCTCATGTTCTGCCCTAATACCCAGCCAGCGTCCCCTCCCCCACTTCCAGCACCCCAGGAGCCTGCCATTCAGCGCCAGCAGGAAGATGGAACAGGTGAAATGGAGTTCCATAAATTTCAGAAATCAGCAGCAGTCCCGCTGACCACCTCCCCCACAGACAAAGATCCCCTGCCCTCAAAAAAGAGAGTAAGTTTGTTTCAGTTAAGTTTATTGTAAAACTCAAAGCTGCAGCAGCATAATCCTTTAGAAAATGAAGCATCGCCCGTATCCGTTTTGAAACAGCAGTGCACACTGCTCAAGTCCGTCAGAGCTCCTGTAACCGTACAAGTCCAAGCCGCCTGGCCTTGCCTTTCCCCTCCTTTCTGCCGGGAGTACAGGCTGCTGAGTCACGCCTGCCCGGCCAGTCTGTCCTTCCCGGCCGCGCGGCCAAGGTCCCGCCTCCGGCCTTCCTGGGCGAGCAGCCGCTCCCCACACTTGTAGAGTCCTGAGCTGGGGCCAGCCTTCCCCTGTCGCCGCCGGGCCCCTCCTCGGGAGGGAACCGCACCTCCTCGCCGCTCTCCACGCGCCCCCGCCTGCCAGTCTCCACGCCGCACTCCGGCGCCCTCCGAGGGCGCATCCACAGAGCCAGCCCCGCGCTAGGCGCCCCGGGGCGTCACCACGTCGATCAAACCAAGGATCCCCACCGGGCTGTCACTCGGGAAGGGTGATATTGGGCACCCAGTCGTTGACGCTGCGGCTCTCCTCGCAGAACAGGCTAAGCTTCTCCAAGGCGGGGTCCTTCCATGCGTCCTCATTGGGGTTCTGCGGAGAGAACGCAGAGGTCAGCCTGGCTGGGCACTGGCAGCTGACAGAGGGGAGCAGGGATCACATCGGCCCGGAGGCGACACTCACCGAAATGAGGATACAGTGCAGGTCTACAGGTGCCCCCGACTCGTCGCCGGTACCCACGATCGCCGCCAGCCGCTGCACGTCGCCCACGCGCACGATGTCTATGTCGTTCTCACAGCAGAACGCTTGGATCAAAGTGAAGTGGATCTGCAGCGCGATATCGCCCTCGTCCTCCTCGTCAGCGGCTAGCACGCAGAAGGTCACATTGTCGGGGTCCCTACGCGGGCGAGCAAGAGGTGGTGAGATCAGGTCGGGGAGCCAGGGGTGCCCCCAGCCACCGTCTCCCCGGTCTCCCTGCCGCTCCTCCCACGGGCCGCGTGTGATACTCACACGTTCAGGACTTTGGCTGACTCGTAGACGCCGGCCGTGAGGCAGCCTTGGCGCTGCGCCGACAACAGCAGCTCGTGCAACGCTTTCCCGGCGCCCTGCATCCTGCGGACAAGCCAGCGCGGTGAGCCGGACGGGCCGGAGGGTGCGCTGAGATCCCTGGACCCGGAGACTCACCCCCAGCGCCCCAGCCCTGCGCGCCAGCCCAGGGCCGGACCTTCGGCCCAGCCGGCACACTCGCGCCCGTCTTCCACCCAGGCGGGCCCCAAAGACTATCGCCCAACCAACGCGGCCAGGCCAGGACAAGGATCCCCGCGCGCCTCGAGACGTCCGGCGTTCGGCGCCGACCTACCTGGCTGTGCTTTCTGGAACCGTATCCTGGCCACGAACTTCTTCCAGAGTCATGTTGCGATCTGCGAGCAGCAAGTTATCCACAAGAACAGAGGGCGGAGCAGACGCGAGCGAAGAAGGAAAGTCTACGACCCAGCCCGGTGAGGCACTGCCTGAGAGTGAGCCCCAGCGCCTCTGTGCGCCCTTTTATAGGCTGAGCCGGGAGGCGCCGCCAGCTGGCGCGAGCCTGCGAGCCCATTGGCCGGCGCCCGCTTTCTGATGCAAATGAGGCGGCTGCCCGCGGCTCGTGCCAGAAGGCCACGTGGGGAGGGGTGCGGGGGATGACAATGCCTCAAATCTGCCGCTTTTGTCGGGGTGTTACCAGGCAGACTGGAGCCTGCAGATTTCATCTCGCCTTTTTGTGTGTTTTTTTTTTTTTTAAGTCCTTAAAAGGAAAAAGTTACGGGGGAAAAAAATCTCACTTGTTAATAGTAAGCTGCAATTTGTGAAATGCACCTTTGGGGAAATCTAATGAATTTTTTTTTGCATTTATTTTTGTTGCTACCTTTCTATTTTTTTCTTCACCTTTAATTTGGAGTTTTTGAAACCATTGCTTCTAAACCGGAACTTAAAAAACTGGCTGCGCTGGCTAAGCTAGCTAAAGGCCTGAAAGCAGCCCTCTCCAGCTGACACTAGAGCCCCGAGCGCGAGGTTCTTCTAGCACAATCAAGACCCGGACTCGGTCGCGCTGTAAAGTCTAGCCAATCTCCCGGCCCGCAACTCAGCGCTGCGGGGCGCCAGGGCGCGCGAGCAGATTGCGGCCGGAGCACGCGGCTCGTTTGCATTTCTATGCTGAACCCACAATAGCGGAGGTCTGGCGTGTGGCGATTTGTAGGAGGGACAATTGAAGCTTTCTCTTCATAGCGACACTGTCCACCTGCCTCTGGGTGGGGTGGGGAGAGCCCCGCCGCGCGTGGGGGTCGCCGGGCTGCTCGGCGCGTGGTGGGTCGCGGCCGCGTGGGACTCCTACGCTCCTCAATGCGCGCCCCCTGCACGGGCCCCGCTGCACCCACCACAGGTTTGCATGTAATTCCGCCCCAAAAGGTTCTAGCACACGTGCGGAGCAGCCGTGGAAGGTGGAAGGAACACCTGGCTGCTGCACCTTCTTCGCAGCCGGGTGCACTTTACCCGGACCCCTAGGCTCCGGGGGCCCCAAGAGCTTTGGGAACGACGCTTGGAACCCCTTTCCCGGGGCGCCATCTACAGGCCGACGGGAAAGTTCCTGAGCACCTCTCTGCACCCGCACTTCCATTGACATACCGTGGGGACTTGGCCTCTGGCCCTCTGATCAAGGAGGGGCCCTGGTAGAGTCAGCTGAGCCCTAAAACTGCAAAACCCGGATGAAGACGAAAGGAGACTCCAACCCAGTACTGACGGAAGAAAAGCCTATATTTCTCAAGCTATTTTGAAAAATGTTGACCTAAGTATGCATGTATTAAAAGCTTGTTTTCCAGTAATAGAGAAATAATACTAAATGAGAGCTTGAGAGCGTTTAATAGACATTGCTTGGCCGGAGCCATTTTGGACCTGTGTGTGATGAATGTTAGTCACTCAGTGGTGTCCGACTCTTTGCAACCCCGCAGACTCTACAGCCAGACTCCTCTCTCCATGGGATTCTCCAGGCAAGGATACCGGAGTGGGTTGTCATGCCCTCCTCCAGGGGATCTTCCCGGCTCAGGGATGGAACCTGGGTCTCCCGCATTGCGGGCAGATTCTTTACTATCTGAGCCACCAGGCAAGTTGACACTTCCAGAAAGTTTGCTCACTGAGCTTATAATTTTTGGTGCCTGCATCTCTCTATGTGCACTGAGGTGCATTCTCTCTCTCCCACCCCGCCTTAACCCTTATTAGGTGAGGTTTTTGAGACTGGGTAGGACAGTTAGCGGGTGCAGGGGCTGTTTGTGCTGGGAGTTCCGACTCTGCTCCAAGACAGGAAATAAGGAAAACAACGAAGTGCACCGGCTTCTTGCGCCCCCCGGTGGCCAGCTGGCAGAGGACAGCTGAGAAAGCGGAACACTTCCCAGATGCCAATTGAGTGTTTGCTCACCTAACATACTTGAAATACGAGGTGTCTTTTTTTTTTTTTTTTTTTTTACTGGAGTGCAGTTGATTTTCAGCGTTACAGGTGTACACAACAGTGAATCAGTTATACATATACACCACACATCCACTCTTTTTTAGACTCTTTTCCCATATAGGTCATCAGATCAGATCAGATCAGTCGCTCAGTCGTGTCCAACTCTTTGCGACCCCATGAATCGCAGCACGCCAGGCCTCCCTGTCCATCACCAACTCCCGGAGTTCACTGAGACTCACATCCATCGAGTTAGTGATGCCATCCAGCCATGAGTATTAAGTAGACTTCCCTGTGCTACTCAAGAAGTTCTTATTAGTTATCTATTTTATGTAGTAGCATATATATGTCAATCCTATCCTCCCAACCTATCCCTCCCCCTCACAACCCCCACCTCCCGGTAGCCATAAAATTGTTTTCTAATTGCTGGAACCAGGCGGCATCCTGTGGCTTTAATTTGCTGCCAAGTCTTTTCTTTCTTTACTGCCCACTGCATGCTCAGTTGCTCAGATGTGTCCAACTCTTAGTGACCCTATGAACTAACTGTAGCCCACCAGGCTCCTCTGTCCATGGAGTTTTCTCAGGCAAGAACACTGGAGTGGATGGCCATTTCCTCCTCCAGGATATCTGCCCAACTCAGGGATCGAACCCACATCTCCTGCATCTCCTGTATTGTCATGTGGACTGTTTATTACTGAGCCACCTGGGAAGCCCCCTCTTTCTTTGTTCAGTTCAGTCGCTCAGTTGTGTCCAACTCTTTGTAACCCCATGAATCGCAGCACACCAGGCCTCCCTGTCCATCACCAACTCCTGACCCCAGTTCACTCAGTTCACTCAGACCCCCGTCCATTGAGTCAGTGATTCCATCCAGCCATCTCATCCTTTGTCGACCTCTTCTCCCCCTGCCCTCAATCCCTCCCAGCATCAGAGTCTTTTCCAGTGAGTCAGCTCTTCTCATGAGGTGGCCAAAGTACTGGACTTTCAGCTTTAGCATCATTCCTTCCAAAGAAATCCCAGGGCTGATCTCCTTCAGAATGAACTGGTTGGATCTCCTTGCAGTCCAAGGGGCTTTCAAGAGTCTTCTCCAACACCACAGTTCAAAAGCATCAATTCTTTGGCACTCAGCCTTCTTCACAGTCCAGCTCTCACATCCATACATGACCACAGGAAAAACCATAGCCTTGACTAGACGGACTTTTGTTGGCAATGTCTCTGCTTTTGAATATGCTATCTAGGTTGGACATAACTTTCCTTCCAAGGAGTAAGCGTCTTTTAATTTCATGGCTGCAGTCACCATCTGCAGTGATTTTGGAGCCCAGAAAAATAAAGTCTGACACTGTTTCCACTGTTTCCCCATCTATTTGCCATGAAGTGATGGGACCGGATGCCATGATCTTCGTTTTCTGAATGTTGAGCTTTAAGCCAACCTTTTCACTCTCCTCTTTCACTTTCATCAACAGGCTTTTTAGTTCCTCTTCACTTTCTGCCATAAGGATGGTGTCATCTGCATATCTGAGCTTATTGATATTTCTCCCGGCAATCTTGATTCCAGCTTGTGCTTCTTCCAGTCCAGCGTTTCTCATGATGTACTCTGCATAGAAGTGAAATAAGCAGGATGACAATATACAGCCTTGACATATTCCTTTTCCTATTTGGAAACAGTCTGTTGTTCCATGTCCAGTTCTAACTGTTGCTTCCTGACCTGCATACAGATTTCTCAAGAGGCAGGTCAGGTGGTCTGCTATTCCCATCTCTTTCAGAATTTTCCACAGTTTATTGTGATCCACACAGTCAAAGGCTTTGGCATAGTCAATAAAGCAGAAATAGATGTTTTTCTGGAACTCTCTTGCTTTTTCCATGATCCAGCGGATGTTGGCAATTTGATCTCTAGTTCCTCTGCCTTTTCTAAAACCAGCTTGAGCATCAGGAAGTTCATGGTTCACGTATTGCTGAAGCCTGACTTGGAGAATTTTGAGCATTACTTTACTAGCGTGTGAGATGAGTGCAATTGTGCAGTAGTTTGAGCATTCTTTGGCATTGCCTTTCTTTGGGATTGGAATGAAAACTGACCTTTTCCAGTCCTGTGGCCACTGCTGAGTTTTCCAAATTTGCTGGCATATTGAGTGCAGCACTTTCAGAGCATCATCTTTTAGGATTTGAAATAGCTCAACTGGAATTCCATCACCTCTACTAGCTTTGTTCATAGTGATGCTATCTAAGGCCCACTTGACTTCACATTCCAGGATGTCGGGCTCTAGGTCAGTGATCACATCATCGTGATTATCTGGGTCGTAAAGCTCTTTTTTGTACAGTTCTTCTGTGTATTCTTGCCACCTCTTCTTAATACCTTCTGCTTCTGTTAGGTCCATACCATTTCTGTCCTTTATCGAGCCCATCTTTGCATGAAATGTTCCCTTGGTATCTCTAATGTTCTTGAAGAGATCTCTAGTCCTTCCCATTCTGTTGTTTTCCTCTATTTCTTTGCATTGATCGCTGAGGAAGGCTTTCTTATCTCTTCTTGCTATTCTTTGGAACTCTGCATTCAGATGCTTATATCTTTCCTTGTCTTCTTTGCTTTTCACTTCTCTTCTTTTCACAGCTCTTTGTAAGGCCTCCCCAGACAGCCATTGTGCTTTTTTGCATTTCTTTTCCATGGGGATGGTCTTGATCCCTGTCTCCTGTACAATGTCACGAACCTCATTCCATTCCATAGTTCATCAGACACTCTATCTATCAGATCTAGGCCCTTAAATCTATTTCTCACTTCCACTGCATAATCATAAGGGATTTGATTTAGGTCATACCTGAATGGTCTAGTGGTTTTCCCTACTTTCCTCAATTTAAGTCTGAATTTGGTAATAAGGAGTTCATGATCTGAGCCACAGTCAGCTCCTGGTCTTGTTTTTGTTGACTGTATAGAGCTTCTCCATCTTTGGCTGCAAAGAACATAATCAATCTGATTTCAGTGTTGACCATCTGGTGATGTCCATGTGTAGAGTCTTCTCTTGTGTTGTTGGAAGAGGGTATTTGCTATGACCAGTGCATTTTCTTGGCAAAACTCTGTTAGTCTTTGCCCTGCTTCATTCCGTATTCCAAGGCCAAATTTGCCTGTTACTCCAGGTGTTTTTTGACTTCCTACTTTTGCATTCCAGTCCCCTATAATGAAAAGGCCATCTTTTTTGGGTGTTAGTTCTAAAAGGTCTTGTAGGTCTTCATAGAACCGATGATGGTGTACCTTGATTGGATAAAATATATTATTTTTAAGTGATTGAAACTTAGATATTGCTATTTTTAAAGTATTAAATATTTTTTAAATGTATTAGTTCCAGGTCCCCAGAAAATGTTTCATTGCAAAGATGAGACTTATTTGACATCTTAGAGTTTACTTCCTCCTCCCCATTTTAAACACTGGAAATCTCCCTGCACACCAGGCCTCACACCCAGACCCCAGAGGAGGGGAGTGGGGATGGGAGACAGCATTTCCAGTTGGCAGTGAGCCAGCCCTAAGAAGAGGATTGATTGACAACCCCCTGGGGCTATTCTACTTCACTCACATTTTTAAGGTATTGAATTTCAGGAAAATCGCCTTTCTGACATTGGATATGGCTTCACATGGGTTTATTAGGTCAGTCCAAATGGTCCAAAAGGCTTCATCTCAATTAGGAAAGAAACGTTTTGTCTGGAGTCTAAGTTGCCCCTTCACCAGACACCCCCTCCCCATTCCTACAAGTTGGACGAATGCAGAAGCTGCTGGCTCTGGGACAGCCCACATCCAGCTTGTCGGTCATACCACAGGAGAGGGGTGGGCAAAGCCAACACCCCAATACAGGAACCTTCAGATGCTCCTCTGGCCCACCCCGAGATAGAAGATGGTTGACAAGCCCACCTGTCCCATTCTGTCACCACTGCGCCCCCAAACTGATTCAACCCATGTGTCAGCCTGCTGCAGCCCCCAGTCCTAGGAGACTGTGATGTCCACCAAGCACCCTGTGATTATACCCCTTAATCTTCCTCTGAACCTTACCCGTCAAGGTGATGCTGACATTACTAAGGGGACATCCGCACAGATGTCCTGCTTCACAAACCTTTTGGAAGTGCTTCGATGTTTTTATTAACACTTCATGAGCACCTTATTGCCAAATTCAGACTTAAATTGAAGAAAGTGGGGAAAACCACTAGACCATTCAGGTATGATATAAATCAAATCCCTTATGATTATACAGTGGAAGTGACAAATAGATTCATGGGATTAGATCTGATAGACAGAGTGCCTGAAGAACTATGGACGGAGGTTCATGACATTGTACAGGAGGCAGGTATCAAGACCATCCCCAAGAAAACAAAATGAAAAAAGGCAAACTGGAGGAGGCCTTACAAATAGCTGAGAAAAGAAGAGAAGCTAAAGGCAAAGGAGAAAAGGAAATATATACCCATTTGAATGCAGAATTCCAAAGAATAGCAAGGAGAGATGAAAAAACCTTCCTTAGCGATCAGTGCAAAGAAATAGTGGAAAACAATAGAATGGGAAAGACTAAAGATCTCTTCAAGAAAACTAGAGATACCAAGGGAACATTTCATGCAAAGATGGGGACAATAAAGGACAGAAATGGTATGGATCTAACAGAAGCAAAAGATATTAAGAAGAGGTGGCAAGAATACACAGAACGATACAAAAAAGATCTTCACCACCCAAATAATCACAGTGGTGTGATCACTCACCTAGAGCCAGACATCCTGGAATGTGAAGTCAAGTAGGCCTTACTGAGGAAGCATCACTATGAAAAAAGCTAGTGGAGGTAATGGAATTCCAGTTGAGCTATTTCAAATCCTAAAAGATGATGCTCTGAAAGTGCTACACTCAATATGCCAGCAAATTTGGAAAACTCAGCAGTGGCCACAGGACTGGAAAAAGTCAGTTTTTATTCCAATCCCAAAGAAAGGCAATGCCAAAGAATGCTCAAACTACCGCACAGTGCACTCATCGTACTCATAGGAAGGTAGTGCTCAAAATTCTCCAAGCCGGGCTTCAACAGTGAACTGTGAACTTCCAGACTTCCAAGCTATATTTAGAAAAGGCAAAGGAACCAGAGATCAAGTTACCAACTTCCTTTGGATCATCAAAAAAGCAAGAGAGTTCAAGAAAAACATCTACTTCTGCTTTATTGACTATGCCAAAGACTTTGTGTAGATCACAACAAACTGTGGAAAACTCTTAAATAGATGGGACTACCAGACCACCTGACCTGCCTCTTGAGAAACCTGTATGCAAGTCAGAAAGCAACAGTTAGAACTGAACATGGAACAACAGACTGGTTCCAAATGGGGAAAGGAGTACATCAAGGCTGTATATTGTCATCCTGCTTATTTCACTTATATGTAGAGTACATCATGAGAAACGTTGGGCTGGAGGAAGCACAAGCTGGAATCAAGATTGCCGGGAGAAATATCAATAACCTCAGATATGTAGATGACACCACCCATATGGCAGAAAGTGAAGATGAACTAAAGAGCCTCTTGATGAAAGTGAAAGAGGAGAGTGAAAAAGTTGGCTTAAAACTCAACATTCAGAAAACGAAAATCATGGCATCCGGTCCCATCACTTCATGGCAAATAGATGGGGAAACGGTGATAGACTTTATTTTGGGGGGCTCCAAAATCACTGCAGATGGTGACTATAGCCATGAAATTAAAAGACACTTGCTCCTTGGAGGAAAAGTTATAACCAACCTAGACAGCATATTAAAAAGCAGAGACATTACTTTGCCAACAAAGGTCTGTCTAGTCAAAGCTATGGTTTTTCCAGTAGTCATGTATGGATGTGAGAGTTGGACTATAAAGAAAGCTGAGCACCAAAGAATTGATGTTTTTGGACTGTGGTGTTGGAGAAGACTCTTGAGAGTCCCTTGGGCTGCTGCTAGGAGGTCCAACCAGTCCATCCTAAAGAAAATCAGTCCTGAATATTCATTGGAAGGACTGATGCTGAAGCTGAAACTCCAATACTTTGGCCACCTGATGTGAAGAACTGACTCCTTGGAAAAGACCCTGATGCTGGGAAAGACTGAAAGCAGGAGAAGAAGGGGTCGACAGAGGATGAGATGGTCTCATCCTCATCCAGTGACTGGATGGACATGAGTTTGAGTAAATTCCGGGAGTTGGTGATAGACAGGGAGGCCTGGTGTGCTGCAGTCCATGGTGTCACAAAGAGTTGGACAAGACTGAGTCACTGAACTGAACTGATTGATTAACACTTCTCATTCGCTCCTGAGAAATGTTGGTGGAGATCACCATTCATTTGGATATGGAAAGTAGTGGGTTTTAAGTAAGCAGTAAACGTTATGAGTCAGTCCCTTTCCAGTTTCTGAAATTATTTACTTTCGAAGCATGTACAAGCTCTGTTAGGTAGTGAGTTCATTCCCCTCACAAAGACAAGCTCACACAAGTCACAAGGCACAGAAAGGTTTCTCAGAGCTTCATGCTGCCTGTGGCCAATAGGATGTCTTAGGAAAAGTCATGGCCACCTCTCAACACCCAGCAGCTCTCACGTAAAATCTGGATGCCCAGCTTCTCTTGGAAAAGAGGAAAATTTGGCCACCATGTGTCTGCAGCATCTTCCTACCACCACCATCACCATGGTAACTGTTAGCTGGAGGAGGGCACTAGAACCCCCGAACTGACCAATGCTGTTCAGTTTGCCATAGGCTCGTGGCTCAGATGGTAAAGAATCTGCCTGCAATTCAGAAGACCTGGGTTCAATCCCTGGGTCGGCAAGATCTGCTGGAGAAGGGAATGGCAACCCACTCCAGTGTTCTTGCCTGGAGAATCCCATGGACAGAGGAGCCTGGGGGTGGGGCTATATTCTATGGGGTTGCAAAGAGTCAGACAGGTCTGAACAACTAACACTGTCACTGTTCACGACCATGCCCCTTTGAGGATACCTGAATACTTTATTCATGTATGTTACCTGTTTGTCCCCTTTGCATTTGCAATCTTAGAGAAGAAACTGAAGTTTGAAAAGCAAAATAAAGGCGCCATTTTCTTATAGGATGGGTGAGCAAATCAAGTGATGGATGAGTAAGCAAATTGAGTGAGCGTCATTTGTGTCCCAGGTTCTGAAGGATGTGTCTCCTGTGTCCGTGTAGGGGATTTTTGGAGCAGTCTGCATTGGCCCCTTTCCAAAGGGTAAAGGTTTTCCTCTCACTCCCCTGACCCCCACCCCGTCTGTCCAACCTCTTCTCTGGGCTTCTTGAGTTTTAAGAAGGATGTTGGGGATTTTTTTCCCAAAAACTCAAGAATCAGTTCAGTTCAGTTCAGTCACTCAGTCATGTCCGACTCTTTACGACCCCATGAATCTGAGCACACCAGGCCTCCCTGTCCATCACCAACTCCCGGAGTTCACTCAGACTCACGTCCATCGAGTCAGTGATGCCATCCAGCCATCTCATCCTCTGTCGTCCCCTTCTCCTTCTGCCCCCAACCACTGCAGTCACCATCTGCAGTGATTTTTAGCCCCTCAAAAATAAAGTCTGACACTGTTTCCACTATTTCTCCATCTATTTCCCATGAAGTGATGGGACCGGATGCCATGATCTTCATTTTCTGAATGTTGAGCTTTAAGCCAACTTTTTCACTCTCCTCTTTCACTTTCATCAACAGGCTTTTTAGTTCCTCTTCACTTTCTGCCATAAGGGTGGTGTCATCTGCATATCTGAGCTTATTGATATTTCTCCCGGCAATCTTGATTCCAGCTTGTGCTGTGCTTCTTCCAGTCCAGCGTTTCTCATGATGTACTCTGCATAGAAGTGAAATAAGCAGGATGACAATATACAGCCTTGACATATTCCTTTTCCTATTTGGAAACAGTCTGTTGTTCCATGTCCAGTTCTAACTGTTGCTTCCTGACCTGCATACAGATTTCTCAAGAGGCAGGTCAGGTGGTCTGCTATTCCCATCTCTTTCAGAATTTTCCACAGTTTATTGTGATCCACACAGTCAAAGGCTTTGGCATAGTCAATAAAGCAGAAATAGATGTTTTTCTGGAACTCTCTTGCTTTTTCCATGACCCAGCGGATGTTGGCAATTTGATCTCTAGTTCCTCTGCCTTTTCTAAAACCAGCTTGAACATCAGGAATTTCATGGTTCACGTATTGCTGAAGCCTGACTTGGAGAATTTTGAGCATTATTTTACTAGCGTGTGAGATGAGTGCAATTGTGCAGTAGTTTGAGCATTCTTTGGCATTGCCTTTCTTTGGGATTGGAATGAAAACTGACCTTTTCCAGTCCTGTGGCCACTGCTGAGTTTTCCAAATTTGCTGGCATATTGAGTGCAGCACTTTCAGAGCATCATCTTTTAGGATTTGAAATAGCTCAACTGGAATTCCATCACCTCTACTAGCTTTGTTCATAGTGATGCTATCTAAGGCCCACTTGACTTCACATTCCAGGATGTCGGGCTCTAGGTCAGTTATCACATCATCGTGATTATCTGGGTCGTAAAGCTCTTTTTTGTACAGTTCTTCTGTGTATTCTTGCCACCTCTTCTTAATACCTTCTGCTTCTGTTAGGTCCATACCATTTCTGTCCTTTATCGAGCCCATCTTTGCATGAAATGTTCCCTTGGTATCTCTAATGTTCTTGAAGAGATCTCTAGTCCTTCCCATTCTGTTGTTTTCCTCTACTTCTTTGCATTGTTCGCTGAGGAAGGCTTTCTTATCTCTTCTTGCTATTCTTTGGAACTCTGCATTCAGATGCTTATATCTTTCCTTTTCTCCTTTTCTTTTCACTTCTCTTCTTTTCACAGCTCTTTGTAAGGCCTCTCCAGACAGCCATTTTGCTTTTTTGCATTTCTTTTCCATGGGGATGGTCTTGATCCCTGTCCCCTGTACAATGTTACGAACCTCATTCCATAGTTCATCAGGCACTCTATCTATCAGATCTAGGCCCTTAAATTTATTTCTCACTTCCACTGTATAATCATAAGGGATTTGATTTAGGTCATACCTGAATGGTCTAGTGGTTTTGCCTACTTTCTTCAATTTAAGTCTGAATTTGGTAATAAGGAGTTCATGATCTGAGCCACAGTCAGCTCCCAGTCTTGTTTTTGTTGACTGTATGGAGCTTCTCCATCTTTGGCTGCAAAGAACATAATCAATCTGATTTCGGTGTTGACCATCTGGTGATGTCCATGTGTAGAGTCTTCTCTTGTGTTGTTGGAAGAGGGTGTTTGCTATGACCAGTACATTTTCTTGGCAAGACTCTATTAGTCTTTGCCCTGCTTTATTCAACTCAAGAATAGTAGGGTGAAAAGCAATGAATCAGTGGCAATACTAACACATTAACTCAAAGAAGAAATCAAATCTTGATGCCAGACACAAACCGATTACTTAAAACCCAGCAGCGTCATCTCAAATGCACCTCAGCATATAACGGGAACAGTATAGTGCTGCCGCCCCCTTGGACCCACCCCCTGTCCCAGTAGTGGTACAGGACCCCCTACCCCGGATGAAATGTGAGGTCTGTAGATGCGGAGGCTTCTGACAACAGCTGGGACAGGAAACAGGAAACAGAGAAAGGAAAACCCCATATAGTACAAGCGGACATCTGTGGTCAGTCCCTGTGTGGAGAGGGCTTTCTGGAAGGAGCAATTATTTCTTGAGAGAGCAATTGCAGAGTCTGTGAGAAAGTCACATTAGCTTAGTGGAATCCCTGAAATGATGAGGGAGGAATCATTCAGGCACTTGATACTTTGTCTATCATGAGTAAGCAATGATCTGAAGTACATACCACAACCAAGGTCAGCCACACTAGCTGAGAACCTGACAAAATGCTTATGTGAGGTCCTTCCAGGCTCGGCCATATGCCCAAATCCTCTGAACTCATTTCCTCCTCTATGAAATGAAGACCTGCCCTTTGCCAAACTTTATGAACCTCAAATGGAGTTTCTAAATGCCCTGCCTGGTCACTGTTTGGCTCACATTTGGGTTTTGTTTGGGGGGCAGTGTTCTAGAACAACTCACAAATTCAGGTTTGACTTGTATATTTGTTTCTGCAGGTGGGAGTGGATGGCATGCACTTTCCATGTCACTCTAGACATTGTCCAGATACCACAGCAGGCCTGCCGGTATTTTAGCCCCTGCCTGACCCCTGTAGGCATTTGAGTTTGGGGTAAAATTTCACCAGTATACAGTTAGCTGGAATGCTATGGTCACCTTTCCGAAAACATTAACATATGGGCTTCCCTGGTGGCTCAGATGGTAAAGAATCTGCCTGCAATGCAGGAGACCCAAGTTCAAACCCTGGGTCAGGAAGATGCCCTGGAGAAGGGCATGGCAACCCACTCCAGTATTCTTGTCTGGAGAATCCCGTGGACAGAGAAGCCTGGCTGACTACAGTCCATGGGGTTTCAGAGGGTCAGACATGACTGAGCATAACATGTTATAGCATGTTATAGATTACTAGAGCCACAGAACTTCCTATGTGAAAGCCTTCCTTTATGTTCTGAAAGACAATTTTTAAAAATTGGGGTCTAGTTGCTTTACAACGTTGTGTTAGTTTCTGCTGTACAAGGAAGTGAATCAGCTGTACATAGGTCTCCTCCTCCTTGGACCTCCCTCCCACTGCCCTGTCACCCACCTAGGTTACCACAGAGCACCGAGCAGAGAGACAGTTTAAAGTAAATTCCCAGAAACGGCAGTAAGATGTTGGAGGCTGCAGTTAGCAGAACAGAGCTCAAAGCATTTTTGCTGCTTACTTTACTTTGATCTTAAGCAAGAAGTTGGTGCATGGTTTAAAGTGCTCATGCTTGTTAGCCCATTACATCTGCTTTTCTTAAGTTCTCCCAAAGAACTGCATTCAGAAGTGTATGAAAGTCAAATCTAGCATTAGGCGCTCAGTCATGTCTGATTCTTTGCCATCTCATGGACTGTATCCCACCAAATTCCTATGTCCATGGGATTCTTCAGGCAAGAATACTAAAATGGGTAGCTATCCCTTCTCCAGGGGATCTTCCAGACCCAGAAATCAAAGCTGGGCCTCCCGCATTGCAGGCAGATTCTTTACTGTCTAAGTCACCAGGAAAGCCCTCAGAAGTATATATTACAAGGAAATGTTTGTTGCAGTATTTCTTCAAACAGTGCATATCAGAAGCCAAATAAGGGGTAAGTGCTAAATCATGGTGTTCAACTCAGTCACTCAGTTGTGTGTGACTCTTTGTTACCCCATGGACTGCAGCACGCCAGGCTTCCCTGTCTATCACCAACTCCTGGAGCTTACTCAAACTCATGTCCATCAAGTCAGTGATGCCATCCAGCCATCTCATCCTCTGTTGTCCCCTTCTCCTGCTGCCCTCAATCTTTCCCAGCATCAGGGTCTTTTCCAATGAGTCAGTTCTTCTCATCAGCTGGCCAAAGTATTGGAGTTTCAGCTTCAACATCAGTCCTTCCAGTGAGCACCCAGGACTGATCTCCTTTAGGATGGACTGGTTGGATCTCCTTGCAGTCCAAGGGACTCTCAAGAGTCTTCTCCAATACCACAGCTCAAAAGCATCAATTCTTGGGCGCTAAGCTTTCTTTATGGTCTAACTCTCAGATGGTGTAGCCATAGAGAAGACAATACGAGACCATAAATAAGTGCTTTGAAGAGTATTTCATTGCATGATAAATATAATGCAGAAAAGCAAGATACAGATTCATGTGCTTCTCATTATGCAGAAACATTTAGTACACATGACCATAATTGTACAAAAAGTCAAAATAGAAACAGTGGTTATATCGCAAAGTAATGAGATTATCAATGATTTTTATTTTCTTCATTAGGCGTTTCTGCAATTTGATTTTATGTAATACAAATTCAAACTTCTCACGGATAATAATCTCAGTGCCAGACATCATCAACCTGACTCCTGCTTCAGGCATTATTCTCAGCAATTTCCGACCATATGGTAAAAGATCAAGAAGTTAGCTGTCTGCCGGATCATGCTTATAGGAAGAGATGGTCAGGAGCGAGACCTTTACTCCCAGGCTGCTCCTCTTGCCAGTTGACCCAGGTCTGTTCCCAGCTGAGTGAAAATGGTGATCTTGCACTTGGAGATTAACTCTGGAATGACTGGGATGGAATCTCAGGCCACACACTGGAGGCACGCAGGAGGAGCCAGCAGCCAAATACCTAGGCACGTACCTCTCCAGAGACAGGCAACTCCCCAAGATGTGCATTTTAGCAAGTAGCAATGGATAAAATTCTTTCACTACTTTTCTGGCAAAAATGTCTCCTTTCCAGAATGGAATGACAGCAATAAATTATAAAAATTGTTTCCATTGTTTGCATAGTATATCAGCAATTCTAAAAATTCAAAATACTTAAGTGTATGTACTCAATCTATTCTTTTTTTTTTTTTACTCTTGTAGGTTCAATTCAAATTTTCAGTGTTAAATTTCATTTATTTGAAAAGGAGTGTGGCAGTATGCTATTAGTATTAGTATTGTATTAAAATTAGTTTTAGTGTTGGTATTAAGATTTTATTTGCCAGACTTTTATAGGACTTGCTATATGCCAGGCACTATTCCAATCACTTTGAAAACATCATTTAAAACTCGCTGTGACCCTGTTAGGGAGGCACCGTTGTCACCACTGTCCGTTGAAGAACACAGAGAGGTTAAACAACTTGCCTGGGATCACATAGCTAGGAAGTGGCAAAAATAGGCTATGAACCCAGATCGGCCAGCTCTGGAGTGCCTAGTCCTCATCGAGAGGGGTCTGTAAAACTTTTTCTAGAGCCTTTGAGGGAAACCACTTGGTCCACCAAGGATAAGGAGATCATTTAATGAAAAGAGGATTTCCAAAAAATATTTGGTTCGCCGTAGGCAATGGCACCCCACTCCAGTACTTCTGCCTGAAAAATCCCATGGACCGAGGAGCCTGGTAGGCTGTGGTCCATGGGATCGCTAAGAGTCAGACACGACTGAGCAACTTCACTTTCACTTTTCACTTTCATGCATTGAAGAAGGAAATGGCAACCCACTCCAGTGTTCTTGCCTGGAGAATCCCAGGGACAGGGGAGCCTGGTGGGCTGCCGTCTATGGGGGTCGTACAGAGTCGGACACGACTTAAGTGACTTAGCAGTAGCAGCAGGAGCCCCTACGGAGAAGGCAATGGCACCCACTCCAGTCCTCTTGCCTGGAAAATCCCATGAACTGAGGAGCCTGATAGGCTGCAGTCCATGGGGTCTCTAAGAGTCAGACACGACTGGGCAACTTCGCTTTCACTTCTCACTTTCATGCATTGGAGAAGGAAATGACAACCCACTCCAGGGTTCTTGCCTGGAGAATCCCAGGGACGGGGCAGCCTGGTGGGCTGCCGTCTATGGGATCGCACAGGGTCGGACACGACTGAAGTGACTTGGCAGCAGCAGCAGGAGCAGCAGAAGCAGCAGCAGGAGCCCCTAACCAACATCGCCCGTGGTGGATTTCATGATTGCGTGCGCCATCTTGTGGTCAAGGAGAATATAGCTTTCAGCTCTGAAAAGTAGACTATTAACACCTTGATCTAAACTTTGCCCTGCCCATGTGGGGCTTCCCTTGTGGCTCAGCTGGTAAAAAAAACAAATCCGCCTGCAATACAGGGGACCTGGTTTCGATCCCTGGGTTGGGAAGATCCCCTGGAGAAGACAAAGGCTACCCACTCCAATATTCTGCCCTAGAGAATTCCCTGGACTGTACAGTCCATGGAGTCGCAGAGTCCAACACGACTGAGTGACTTTCATTTTCACTAAACCTTTCCTGTTTCTAGGAAGCCTGAAGGCACTAGTCGCACACTTCTGTCAATTTGAAGAATTCTCAGCCCTATCAGTGGGCAGGCTCTGAGAAGTCAGTCAGGCCTAGAGGATGCTCCTGTAGCGTTTGCTACCAGTAGAGGTGCATGTTGTGAACCCAGAGACAGGCCAACAACAGGAAGATCAGAACCAACCACTGAGAACACTGTGTCAGCTGTAATACTCCTGCCCACTTTACAGGCAGTAAAACCGAGATTCCGGGAGGCTGGTGACGTGTCCAAGACGACAAAGCAAGTCACAGAGCTGGGATTCTGGCTGCCCTCTACCAGACCTCATGCAAACCTCCAGTCTACACCACTGCATGGTGAGTAGAACCTGGGCTTCCTGCTAGACGGCTACTCTGAGACACAGCCCAGACAGCACTTAGCTGAGCGGGGAGGAATCTCTGTGGTTCATACATTGTTTTCCTTTGAAATTAGAAATGCTCTGGACTAGCCTGGTGGCACAGTGGATAGGGATCCACCTGCCAGTTCAGGGGACAGAGGTTTGACCCCTGGTCTGAAAAGATCCCACGTGCAGGGGAACACCCGGGCACCACAACTGCGGAGCCCATGTTTCCTGGAGCCCATGCTCCACAAGGAAAGCTGCTGCAGCGGGAAACCCATGCAAACCACAAAGAGCAGCCCTGCTCACCGCAGACTAGAGAAAGCTCTCGCAAAGCAGCAAAGACCTAGTGCAACCAAAAATAAATACATCAAAATTGTATATAAAAAAGAAATGTTCTGAATCTCCCCAGGTCCTTCAGTGTTCTAAACTTCCCTCATCAGTCACGTGACGTGGAATATATGGGTTTTCTTTCTTTTTTCTTACCAACTCATAGGCAGACAAACTTGAAGGGATCTATGAGGCAATGTTCTCCAAAATGCTGCCATTTTTGAACCGGGACAGTACCCCCACAAGACATCCATCTCAGACAAGTGTAGCTCCACTGGCTAGTACACCCCGATCCATCCACCTCCATCCGTGATTGTACTCTTGCAGTAACAGCCGTGCCAGCTCCTTCATCTCCAAGGGGCTCAGTTCCACCCGAGACCTGCAGCATCAGCTTCCCTCAGGAGTTTGTCAGAGTGCAGAGTCTCAGGCCCTGCCCAGCCCTCCAACCTGAGCGCCCACATTGTAGTAAGATCGTGGTGACACCCATGGCATAGAGCTATAGAATGCGCTGCTGGAGACACTGGCCAAGACATGCATGCGAATCAGGTCAAGAGGTATGTGTGGAGTGTGGGGGGACGTACCCACCTTCTAGACTGCAGGAACACCAGGAGGGCTCTGAGAGGTGGGCGGGGCAGCACAGGAGGAGGACGGGAAGACCACAGGGAGCGAGGAGGAGCTGTTCTGGACTACAGTGTGTTTGGGATGTTTGAGGCACCCAGCAGACGCCACTGTTGAGCAGTGAGGTGTAGGACCTCTGAACTGGATGCACAATCTCAAGACTCACCAGGGCCATGGCCATTTGCCAAATGTTCTCTGAATTAAAAGGAAAGACAGCTAGTCCCCTCAAGTCTGTTCCCCCTTACTCCATGGAATAGCGTTTCACCTTTGCACAAGATCTCCCTTGCAGACGCCAAATTTCTGATCTCCCTAGGGCTTCCCCAGTGACTCAGTGGTAAAGAATTCTCCTGCAGTGCAGGAGACGCAGGAAAGGCAGGTTTGATCCTTGGGTCAGGAAGGTCTCCTGGAGGGCGGCATGGAGACCTGCTTCAGTATTCTTGCCAGGAAAATTCCATGGGCAGACGAGCCTGGCAGGCCATGATCCAAGGGATCACAAAGAGTCAGATGTGACTGAAGCAACCAAGCACAGCGCAGCACAACACACAGCTCGGTCACCTGATCCAGCGCCGGCCAATGGAGTGTGGACTTGCATGTCATGTGCCCAAACAGGAATTGCTTTCTTTCTGCTTCAAGGTTTTTTTTTTTTTTTCCTTCCTGTGGTTGTGGTGCAAGCGGTGGGAGGGCTGCAAAGGGGCAGTCCTGGGTCCCCACCTGACCATGTAGACCAGACTGGTGTCCTAGAGAGAGACATAAGCTGTCTTCAGTCACTGTGCTTTAGAAATCTTTTTAAGTTTTTAAAATTTTGACCAAACTTCAGACACAGGAAAGTTGCAAGCATAGTAGAACAAAGTATTCCTGTGTGTCCTTCAGCCGGCTCCCCCATTTCACTACATTTGTTTTATCCTTTTAACTCTTCCTCAATTATACATATTTTTCTGAACCACTTAAGAGTAAGCCTCAGGCTTACTGTCTTTTTACCACTATATATGTCAATATTTCCTACAAAGATACTGCCCTGATTTCATAAACCACAGCAAAATAATCAAAATCAGAAAACTGTTAATAACATTGGTAGACTTGAAGCTAGTGTCCAGTATACAGACCACAGCATGATTCTGCAATTCTGTGGATCGCCTCCACGATGTCCTGCATGACAAAGAAAGCCCAGGATCTCGGCACAGTTGCTTGTCACGGCTCTTCAGGCTCCTCCAATCCGAAATCATTCCTGAGTCTGTTTAGTGCCATGGACTTTTTCTGACACCGACATCTGAAGAATTCAGCCTCTAAGGTTTATCTGACGCTCCCTCGTGATTCACCTCAGAGGCTGCAAGTAGTGATGTCACGTCTTCCGCCAGGCAGGTGTCAGCACGTGCTCGCATTGGTCTGTTCTTATTCCCGGTCCCATATTGGTGGTTGTCTGGTCGAGGTGGAGTCGGCTCAGGTTTCTCCAATGGTAAGTCACTGTTTTACACTTCCCAGTCAATGAGTGCTCTGCAGGGAGCTGTTGAGGGTCATTCAGAAGTTTAGACAGCACAGTAACCAGTGCAAATGAGGATGTTCTGCCGACTCAGCAGCAAATCCAAGCTCTTCGACCTGAGGACAGAGGTTAGGGATCATACATTCACATCCCTCCTGTGGTATTTGGATAGATAGGACATTTTTACTAGTTCCTCTGGACCCCTCCTCCCCCATTAAACTTTATTAATCTATTTTGGGGGAACGCTTCATGCAAGATCTTAGCTCCCCAAACAGAGATTGAACCCTGTCAGCCCCTTGCATTGGAAGCACAGAGTCCCAACCACTGGACCACCAGGGAATTCCCCCCATTAAACTGTAACATTAAATTTTAATAGCCCAGAATGGAGCCTGGGTGGTGTATTTCCATTTTGCCAGGGAAGTCCACAGCAGGACAGGCATGGTTTCTGGTCAAAGGGACTGGGAATCGTTCCTTCTCTAGGTTGCTTTCAGCCTCCACAACAGGTGACTCAACCCCGAGGGTCTGAACAGGAGTCCAGCTCCTCCCTTTGTCCTGAATCCCTGCAGGGGCTGACCCCTCTTTTCCAAGATAATCTATTTAACCTATACCTACTTCAGCAGTCCCACCTGAAGACTCCGCCCCATGGGAGAAAAACACACACACTGCCCCCAGGAAATGAAGACAAATGAGGAAGATACCTTCAAAGTTGTCACCGAGGGGGACAAAGAGCAGACGCTGGCCTGGGGCTGGGCTCCAGCTCCCGCTGCTCCGCCACCGTCTCCCCACTCAGTCCAGCAGCCCTGCTGTCCCCCAACTCTCAGCACATTTTGAGGTCACCTCTGCTCCTCCTACGGGTTCCCAGATGGCTCAGCAGTAAAGAATCCTCCTGCCAATACAGGAGACACGGGTTCGATCCCTGGGTTGGGAAGATCCCCCAGAGAAGGGAATGGCTACCCACTCCAGTATTCTTGCCTGGAGAATTCCCATGGACAGAGGAGCCTGGCAGGCTACAGTCCGTGGGATTGCAAAGAAACAGACATGATTGAGTATGCACACCTACTCCTCCTGAACCTACCCCTCCCCTCTCACACTGTTTGGTGAGACTTGGCACAGTCCAAGTCAGGACACTCTGCCGCAGGGGAGGGAAGCGTTCTTCCTTCCCTGTTGGTGATGCCTCCATCACAAGGATGATATGATTGGCCTTTGATCTTCACACGATCTCGGATCACGTCCCCACACACTGTCCCCATGAGAAAAGGCACTAGACAAGTGAAAGAAAGTGTCTGCTTCATTTCAGATGGGAAAGGAATTCCCTCTGTACCAAAAAGACAGTGATATCTGCTTCTCAGACTTGGAGATCATAGGTGATGACATAGACTAGACCCAGGAAAGCGGAAGAAGGAAGATACAAGGAGAGATAGATGAGGAGATGGCCCCTCTGGGCCACAGGAAGGCGAGGGACCTGCCACACCCAGCCCAGGGCCAGCCTCTCCAAATCTGCAAGACACTTTCTAAGTTTGTGAATGGAAAAGGGAAGGAATTCTGAAAGGGGAGGAGAGAGACAACCCATGATATATGATCATAAATGTGACAAAATCCACCCAGCTTATCTCAGAAAATATGCACAGCATTTCCCTGTATCAGTAAAACGAGCTGATGATTGGGGATGTTCCGCCCTTGAATGAATCAGACTTTGAATCACCTGAGACCAAAAAGGGGGGACTGTACAGTTGAGCCCTATGTTTTTCAGATCCTGCTCAGCTTGTCACACATGTGCTTCCAAAAGGTACCAATTTCTGAACTATATTCAGACCATCCCAAATAAAATCTATCCTCAACATATTATAGGTATGGGTCACTTTATCTTAGGATTCCTTGAAAAAAACAAAAGGAATTTTCCACCCAGCACAGTGCATTTGATAACAGAACCAGATGTGTTTGTTCCCTGGGGGCCTCAGGCCTTGTCATTTCACCAGCAAAGATATCAGTGGGGGCAGGAGAAGTGGCTACACTGACCGCAGGCCCCGGACAGCCAGTAGGACCTGAGCCACAGGGAGCCCTCTCCTCCTGCAAAGCCATCCTGCCCCCGTCATTGCTGGAAGGGAAAACCTAGTGGTCTGATCACCCACGGCCACCCCCACACATGCCCTCCAGGGCACGAGACCAGCCTGAGTGACCATGTGTACAATCGTGTGTGAGAGAGAGAGACAGAGACAGAGAGACAAAGAGATGTTTGTTGCAACACAAAGCACACTGGTGGGTCTCTATAACCACCCCCACCCCCAATCCAGTGCTCTGCCAGGCAGTCTGGAGGACACTGTCAACTTCAGACGCACAACCCCATTTGGGGTCCCTGATAACCCAAAAACCCTAGGGGGTACAGAGAATGGCCTGTCCAGGAGCCTGCTGAGAGCAGGACTCTGAGAAAGTTTGACTATCCACTGCAGGGCTACTGCCCTCCCCAGCGCTGGGAACCCAGTGTGGTCCAGGGTGCTGGTCAGTGCCAAGCCTAGAGGCCCTCCCTGCTTTCATGGTGGGAGAACACCAGGCCCCTGAGTCCCACCGCTGACAGGGTTTCCACGGGCAGTGAGCAGGGTCAGAAAGCATTTCCTAAGTAAGATCCATATGCCCCAGAGCAGTCCTCACTGGTCTCCACAAAGGCCAGCTCTGCTTTAACCCGGAGGAGGATGGGCAGGCAGGATCATTGGCCATAATCATTAGTGAGCTTGCTCTATACTCAAGGCAGTGGACTGGGGCTGGGGCTGGACAGAACACAGGCTCTGACCACCGCAAGTCCACAGTCCAGGAGGCCCTGAAATTTTACCGAGCACCCCCAACCCTGCTGTTCACTCCAACCTCCCTCTTCCTGCAACACCCATCAGGAGCCCCCCAAAGTCAAGGAGGCAACATGAAAGGGGGTGAGGAAGAGCCTGGAAGGTGCCCAGGAACAGCCCACACGTCTCCCCCAAACACAGCCTCACAAAGTCAGATTCAACCTGGCAGGTAAAGAAGGGGACACGTCATGAATGAAGGGTGAGGGGCTCTGTCCCGCCTTTAGACTACACAGAATCTCAGGAGACAAATAAAGCTTTGGATCCATTTCTCAAACTAATGCCGGATGGACCCCTACTCCAGGTAGAAAGGATGGTGCAAGAGATGTGTCCTGTATTTAAATAGATTTGGGGAACGTGGGGTGAAAGGAAGCCTGCTGCCGCCCTGCAGGATTCATCCAAGCTTTTACCCCTTCTTTCCCCCTGAGAAGGCAGCGGAGGCGGACTGTACAGCCATGGCCAAGATTAAAGCAGGAAACCTTCACAGCAAGAAGGAGGAGGAGCTGAAGGTGGAGTTGTCCCAGCGGCACATGGCTAAAGTGACAGGCAGCGTGACTTCCAAATTCTCCAAGATCCGAGTTGTTCATAAACCCATCACCCATGTACTGACTGTCATTAACCAGACTCGGAAAGAGAACCTCAGGAAATTCTATAAGGGCAAGAAGTACAAGCCCCTGAATCCACGGCCCAAGAAAACACGCCGCTGACTGAACAAGCATGGAGAGAACCTGAAGACCAAGAAGCAGCAGCACCAGGACCCGCTGTACCCTCTCTGGGAGTACCTAGTCAAGGACTGAGCATCCAGGCATCAATAAAACAAATAAATCAGAAGAAAAGAAAAAAACTTTGATCCCATCACAGTGTATCTGGGCTTCCCTAGCAGCTCAGCTGGTAAAGAATCTGCGTGCAGTGCAGGAGACCTGAGTTTGATCCCTGGGTTGGGAAAATCCCCTGGAGAAGGGAAAGGCTACCCACTCCAGTATTCTGATGTGGAGAATTCCATGGACTGTATAGTTCATAGGGTCGCAAAGAGCTGGACACAACTGAGCGATTTTCACTTCACATCACTTCAGTGTATCTGGAATGTCTGAGGGATGTGGATCTGCCACAATGCCACATTTATTTAACCACAAACTGTTTGTCATGGACCATAAAGCCAGGGTTCCGTGGGACACAGAGTGGGGTTGCAATCCTAATCTGTCTCACAGCCCTGACACCAGGAGGGGTCTGTGCCCAGGTGTCCTCTCCACCCCCATCACTTGGGAACCTGCTTCAAATGCAAATTCTCAGCCCCACCTTGACCTCCTGAATCAGAAACCCTGGGCGTGGACAGGGTAATCTGTTCAGTTCAGTTCAGTCACTCAGTCATGTGAGACTATTTGCAACCCCATAGACTGCAGCACGCCAGGCTTCCCTGTCCATCACCAACTCCCAGACCTTATTCAAACTCATGTCCATGGAGTCAGTGATGCCATCCAACCATCTCATCCTCTTTGTCCCCTTCTCCTCCTGCCTTCAATCTTGCCCAGAATCAGGGTTTTTTCCAAGGAGTCAGTTCTTCCCATCAGGTGGCCAAAGTATTGGAGTTTCAGCTTCAGCATCAGTCCTTCCAATGAATATTCAGGACAGATTTCCTTTAGGATTGACTGGTTGGATCTCCTTGCAGTCCAAGGGACTCTCAAGAGTCTTCTCCAACACCACAGTTCAAAAGCATCAATTCTTTGGTGCCCAGCTTTCTTTATAGTCCAACTCTCACATCCATACATAACAACCGGAAAAACCATAGCTTTGACTAGATGGACCTTTGTTGGCAAAGTAATGTCTCTGTTTTTTAATATGCTGTCTAGGTTGGTCATAGCTTTTCTTCCAAGGAGCAAGTGTCTTTTAATTTCATGGCTGCAGTCACCATCTGTAGTGATTTTGGAGCCCAAAAAAATAAAATCTCTCATTTTTCCATTGTTTCCCCATCTATTTGCCATGAAGGGATGGGATCAAATGCCATGATCTTAGTTTGTAGAAGGTTGAGTTTTAAGCCAGCTTTTTCACTCTCCTCTTTCACTTTCATCAAGATGCTCTTTAGTTCTTCTTCAATTTCTGCCATAAGGGTGGTGTAATCTGCATGACTGAGGTGATTGATATTTCTCCCGGTAATCTTGATTCCAGCTTGTGCTTCTTCCAGTCCAGCATTTCTTATGATATACTCTGCATATAAATTAAATAAGCAGGGTGACAATATACAGCCTTGATGTACTCCTTTCCTGATTTGGAACCAATCTGTTGTTCCATGTCCAGTTTTAACTGTTGTTTTTTGACTTGCATACAGATTTCTCAGGAGGCAGGTCAGGTGGTATGGTATTCCCGTCTCTGGGAGAATTTTCCACAGTTTGTTGTGATCCACACAGTCAAAGGCTTTGACACACTCAATAAAGCAGAAGTAGATGATTTTCTGGAACTCTCTTGCTTTTTTGATGATCCAACAGATGTTGGCAATTTGATATCTGATTCCTCTGCCTTTTCTAAAACCAGCTTTCTGGAAGTTCATGTACTATTGAAGCCTGGCTTGGAGAATTTTGAGCATCACTTTGCTAGTAATCTGTTACTCTAACCCCAACCCCAACAAACCCTCCAAGGGAATCTGATGCAACTCCAGTTCGGGAGGCACTATAATAAGGGAGATGACCACAGCTGTGACACCCTCCCCATGGAAGCTGGAGTCTGGAGGGTGGAGTGGAGTTCTCCCAAAGCAGTGACAAGGAATGAAATGAATTTTAGGGGTGTTTCCCTTGGAAAAGGAAATGGCAACCCACTCCACTATTCTTACCTGGACAATCCCATGGACAGAGAAGCCTGGCAGGCTACAGTCCATGGGGTTGCAAAGAGTCAGACATGACTGGATGACTTGGCTTTTTGAGCTTCCTTCAAGCTGATAGTAGGCGACTGAGGGGCCATGCAGGCAAGCACAAGGCCGCTCTGCAGGGTGATGGACCGCCCACCCCCTGGTGCTGGGTCCATCCCGGTGGCACTGCCCTCGTGCAGCCAGTAGCCAACAGGCCCAGGAAAGCCTGGGAGGGACTCTGCACACTGAACACCATGCATGAACGGAGCTTTTCCCTCCCATGGGGTCAGGATCGCAAACCTCAATTCACATGGGCTCAGCTAGCTTGGAGGCCAGCCTGAATGCCAGCGCCTGTCTGCAGTATGAGGCTCGTACAGAGAATGTATCTGGATAGAGAGGAGGCAGAGCCGGTTCAGCCTGGCTCCCCGGACACAGATGTCACCACCGCCCATCCCCCCTCACCCCACATGCAGCACATGCTCTGGCGGAAATTTTATTGCTGAAAATTAGACCAAACTAAGCAGACGTAACGTGGTGACCCCTGGCAGCCTGCTTCTGTGACAGCTGCTCAGGTCACACCCAGGGGACAATCTGAGGCTGAGGCCAGCTGTCCACTCCCCATCCCACCCCTCCCCACAGGGCAGGGGCTGGCGGCCTGACCACCCCACAGCTCAACCAACAAGGTCGGGGTCAGGCTGGACATTTTGCAGACTTTAGGGATGTTAAAAACGAAGCACCAGACTAGCATCTTCTTGATCATTTCTTAAATTCCAGAAGCTTTCAACAAAGGTTCCCTCTGCCCTGGATCATCTGACTTATTTAGGAATTCTCCCCTTAACACAAGGGGTATGATATTTGAAGAGTGTTTCCCATAATTTGAATCTGAATATACACATACACAGGTTTCCCAGGTGGCATTGGAAGTAAAGAACCCACCTGCCAATGCAGGAGACATAGAGGTGCAAGTTTGAGCCCTGGGTCAGGAAGATCGCCTGGAAGAAGGCATGACAACCCACTCCAGTATTTTTGCCTGAAGAATTCCATGCACAGAGGAGCCTGGAGGGCCATGGTCCATAGGGTCACAAAGAGTCAGACACGACTGAAGCCACTTGGCATGCACGCATACACACACACAATGTCAGACAGCAGCATTCACTCAAAATTTCAGAAGCATGTTGGCGAGCACCAATTTATACTCTGATACACACAGACGTATTTGAACTCACCAAGGCTGAGACAGAAATAAGGGTGGGGGAACACAATGGGCCTAGCCACAACCTTCCAGGAGACCTCCACGGCCACCACCTTCAGCTTAGACCTGGTGGTTCCAAGCCGGGGGTCTAGCCAGCACATGGAGCCTCCCAGGTGGTGACACTGCCACCCACGCAGGACCGAGGATGTAGTGACCCAACGGCGTAGATCTGGGAAAGGCAGAAAAGATAGGAGATAAATTTAAAATTGTACATTCCAAGTCATTTTTATGAAAATGGGGCAGCACTCCAGGAAGAGCTGAGCAAATCTTATCATGATTAACCACATTCAGGGCTCCAGCCCCAGCAGCAAGGTCTCCTTGAGGGGCCAGGCAAGGGCACAGCCTCTGCTCCGCCTGTGAACCGCGGGCCGAGCAGGTGGGCTGGCGGCAGGGTCCCTGGGCCTCCCATCCTCTGTGGGGAGCACCTGGATCTCGGATTTTGTCCACTGTGAATGGCCTCACAGAGTGTGTGTGACTGGATTAAGTCCTGGAAAGTCACATAATTGAGAGCATGCGGATTACGTCCTCCTAAAAGGTGTGCAGTTGTTCACCTGAGTCTGACCAGAATATGCTCTCTCTGAGCCAAGGAGGTCCTTCTATGACAACATTTCCTTTCCTAATGCCATTCACAGTAGCAGTCGTAGAAATAGTAACATCAGCTGAGCACTTCTGTATCAGGTGCTGACCATTTTACATTCAGACTCGCTTAATCTTCATAACAGCCCAAAAAGGTAGCACTCCTAGCATTACCAAGCCAATCAATAGGGGAAGCTGAGGCTCGTAAAGTTATGAAATATGTCCAGGGTCCCAGCAAGTAATCAGAACGGAGCCCTGCCTTCTGACCCCAGAGCCCCCCTCTCTTCTTTTAAAAAATAAAATAAAATTGAGATATAATCAGTAGATGGGCTTCCCAGGTGGTGCTCGCAGTAAAGAAGCCCCCTTCCAATGCAGGAGACATAAGAGACACAGGCTCGATCCCTGGGTCAGGAAGATCCTCTGGAGAAGGGCTTAGCAACCCACTTCATTATTCCTGCCTGGAGAATCTGATGGACAGCAGAACCTGGTGGGCTACAGTCCATGGGGTCGCAAAGAGTCAGACACCACTGAAGTGACGGCACAGCACTTAATCAACATATAACATTGTGTAAGTTCGAGGTGCACAAATGGTTTGATGCATTTGTGTGTTACAATAAGATTACTATAGCCTCATTGGCCACCTTCATCTAGTCACATAATTATCATCTTCTTTTGTGTGTTGAGAACAGTCAGGATCTAGTTTCTTAGCAATTTGGAAGCATTTTTTTTTTTTTCAAGTCCACCCTCTTATTTATCTTGGAGTATTGCCAAAGTCTTAAAGTTGGAAGAACTCTTGTTTGAATGTATAACTCAGGAGTGAGAGAAGCTGAGTGATCATCTGTTCATTTGTGAGATGCTGGTTGACATGTGTCAGTGAGAGAAGGGCCATAACGCTGTCATGCGCAGACCCAATACCAAGGTGCCTAGGGACAGGAAGTTCGTTTCTCCCTCCCACAGCAGTTCCCAGAGGAGCCGGTCCATGGGACCAGGTTTGTCCTGGGTCATTTTCCACCACGCCCTGCAGTAGGAGTACCCTGCTGAAACTAGTTAAGAAATGTGCACTAGAATGTAAGTCAATATCCTGCTTCCTTCACTGAGAGTCTTATTTTACAAAGAAAGCCTTCCCTGAATGAAACAATGTGCTTGGCAATGCACTTGCTCTGCATTCTGGCACTAACTCTGCTCTTCCTGGGTGTAGCAATTATGGACCACCCTTGTCCACCTGGGGTGACCATGTTCCTTACCTGAGCTCACATACCACTTCTGCTCCGGTATTCTGTAGGTGTAGACTTAGACACACGTCACAGCTCACTGAAAGGCCATGAAAGATGAGCTGTGTGCTGGGCCAGAAGAGGTCACCTGGCCCAACAGATCTTTGTCTGGGAGGAGGAGGAAAATCCTGAGCATCCTGTGTCTCTTACCTGTTCCTTTCTGCACGCTGGCATGAGGCTCCCCACTGCAGATGGGTGCCGTGGAGGACATTTATGTTCTACTTTCCTTCTAGTTGCCTAGGAAGATCACACTTCCTGCCACCTTGAAGCTAGGACCCTAAGTCCAGTGACGGGTGTCCTTGGAAGAAGAGGAATGTTGAACACAGATGCACAGAGAAGGCTGAGTAAAGACAGAGGAGACCAGAGTGACGCAGCTGTAAGCCAAGGACCACCAAGGGCTGCCAGGATCACCAGAGGCTGAAAGAGATTCTGCGCTGAGCCCCTGAGAAGGAAGCAGCCCAGCCGACACCCTGGAGTCAGACTGTGGGCCCTGGAACCAGGAGAGAACAGATTCCTATTGTTTAAGCCACCCAGTTTGTGGTACTTCATTATAGCAGCCTCCCTCCCAGAAAACCCAGACAATCCCTAAAGGACTTTGTGGAAGTTTTAGAACATGTCCAAAAATTCTAGACATGACTGCAAACAAAAGACGGAAACCCCATCCCCAAACCCCATTCCCCTCAGCTCAAACATGTGACTTGCATCTGACGTGCCGGACGGGGTGGAAGTGATGCCACGTGTCTTCTGAGGTCAGGTCATGCGAGGTGACAGCTGGCTCTTCTGCAGGCTGTCCCTGTGGACCCCTGCCACTGTGCTCTGAGGAGGCCTGAGCCACATGAGGAGGCCACAGGTCTTGACAGATAGCACCAGCAGAAAGAAGTCTTAGCTGAAAGCCAGCATCAACCTCCAGATGTGGGGTTGGGGATGCCGAGATGACTAAGCTACAGTGACCACTACCGCCTGAGGAGTCCCAAGAGGACACACCCTCTTGGCCAAGTGGTCCCAAACCTGCAGGGTGCCGAGCCAAGCATTGCTGTTGTTTCACAGGACTCAGTTTTGGGATATTTGTTATGGGGCAGTGAAGAACTGAAGCAGGGGAATTCATCACAGAGAAGAGAGATAAGAAAGGCCAGAGAATTACGATCATGACAGCGACACCAGGGAAATTTCAGATTATGTAGGAAAGCCCAGACTGCAAGGGAGGGGAGGCCGCCAGCCAACATTCAGTGTGCAGAAACACAATCCAAAGACAGACCCTAGTTCTCGGAAACCTTAATAACTTAAGTCTTAGGGCAGGAAATGCAGTCCTGGAGGCCCCAATACCGTGACTCATCTTTCACAAGGAGTCAGGGGTGAGAAAGAGCCTCTGTGGTACCCCCACCTCTATCTCACCAAGGCCAGAGTGAACCAGGAGATGCACGTTCACCCAGCATGCCACTTCTCAGGGCTGCCCGCTGCTTCTTCGGCTACATTTGGAAATGAGGGAGTAAGTGTAAACCATTCATTCCAAAATAGCATCTCCCTTCCCCAAAGGCCTGCGTGTTGCGGTTCTGAGCTCCACACTTCCAGGGCAGAACCAGGGTGTAACCATTCATTCCAAAATAGCATCTCCCTTCCCCAAAGGCCTGCGTGTTGCGGGTCTGAGCTCCACACTTCCAGGGCAGAACCAGGGTGTCCACGTACAAAGCACTGCAGGACACGCTGGGTGATCTGCCATCTTGGTGGCCAGTTCCTCATGGGCTGTATCTGCATCAGAGCAGGGTGTCCCACAAGTGTCTGCACCAGCTCTGGGTTCCAGGGACATCTAAGCCTAGAGAGTTACAGGTTCAGATGTGCGCTTACCTGTCTCCCCAAACACTTTATGGCAGCTGGGAAATAAACACATGATTCTATGCTGCAAGATTTGACAAAAGCACAGCGAGAAATTCAAGGCAAAAGAAAGCAGAGGCTGGCAGGTGGCCGTGGTGGCAGCCTGGTGTCAAAGGACAGAAAGGAAACCAGAGAAAGATCCAGAGAGCATCTCCTGTTTGCTTAAGTGCCAACGTGACATCTCACCAGAGACACAGACAGGCAGAGCGAGAGAAAGAGCACAGACAGACTCTTTTAGGAAACCCGCCCTAAACCTGGATTAACCCACTTCCCTAGGATCTCAGAAACTCATTCAAGACCTACTGAACAAGGAGTAGCCCCTGAGACAGGCCAGCTTTAAAGATGGATTTGATTCAACCTGGATTCTGGAGTGTTAGAGAAATTTGAGCAACATGTCTCCACCTTGCTGCACTCTTCTAAGTTAGATGAATTTCCTGTAATTTTTTCCAAAAAATCAGTCAACAAGGAGTCCTGATTTTTCAGGTAGTACAGTATGGAATTCCTAATGTTCAAAGTAAATGTCGCATCAAAAAATAGTGGAGAAGCAAAATGACAGCAGCACCTCTTAGCACTCTGCTAGAAGTATCCATTAAGACACCCTTCAGCTCTCAAGTAGCAAGCATCAGGATTAAATGGGCCCAGATCCATCTTAGTACAGATCAGACTCATCGTGGGACTTCAGGGGATGGCCTTTCCTTCAATTGTTATTGTAATGAGTGTTATTTAAAAATCAGTGCACTCCATTTAAAAAAGCATCTTCTGTCCACTCTCACCACTTTTCTTCAACATTGGATATTGTTTGATTTCCCAGGGCTGCTGTAACAAACTACCACAAACTCAGTGCCTTAAAACCATATACATTTTGTCAAAAAACAAAACAAAACAATCAAAAAATGAGCAGAATACCTAAATAGATATTTCTCCAAATAATACATACAGATGGTCCAAAAAAGCACATGAAAAGATGCTCAACATCACATCACTAATTATTATTGTTGTTGTTGTTTAGTTGTTAGGTCATGTCCGACTCTTTTGCAACCCCATGGAGTGGCCTGCCAGGATGCTCTGTCCATGAGATTTCTCAGGCAAGAATACTGGACTGGGTTGCCATTTCCTTCTCCAGGGGAATCTTCCTGAACCCGGGGATCAAACCCATGTCTCCTGCATTTTTTACCACTGAACCACCAAAGAAGCCCCTCACTAATTATTAGAGAAATGCAAATCAAAACTATAATGAGGTATCACTTCACACTGGTCATCACCAAAAGCCTGCAAACAATAAGTGCTTGAGAAGGTGTAGAGAAAAAGGAACCCTCCTACACTGTTGGTGGGAATGTGAATTGGTACAACCACTATGGAGAATAGCATGGAGATTCCTAAAAAATAAAAATAGAGCTACCATATGACCCAGCAACCCACTCCTAGGCTATATCTAGAGAAAACCATAATTCGAAAGGATACAAGCACCCTGTGTTCATTGCAGCCGCGTTTACAATAGCCAGGACAAGGAAGCAATCTAAATGCCCATGGACAGATGAACGGATCAAGCAGATGCGATGCATGTATACAGTGGAACGTTACTCAGCCATAAAAGGAATGGATTAATGCTATTTGCAATGACATGGATAGACCTACATATTGCCATACAGAGTGAAGTCAGAAAGAGGAAGACAAATGTCATATAATATCACTTATATGTGGAACTCTGAAAAATTATACAGATGAACTTATTTGCAAAGCAGAAATAGAGTCATGGTATAAAAAACAAATTTACAGTTAGCAAGGGGAGAAGAAGGTGGGATGAACATATACACACTACCATATATAAAATACACAACTAAGGAGAATATGCTGCGGATCACAAGGAGCTCTACTCAGCGCTCTGTGGGGACCTAAATGGGAAGGAAATCCAGAAATAAGGGATACCTGTATATGCGTAACTGATTCAACTTGCTGTACAGCAGAAAATAATACAACATTGTAAAACAACTATAGTCCAATAAAAAAGGTTTAAAGAAATTTAAAACCACACAGATTTGTTATCTTAGCGTTCTGTAGGGTAGGAGTCTGACACAGATCTCACTGGGCTAAAATCAAGGTGTGGACAGAGCTGGCTTCTGCTGGAGTCTCTTGGGGAGAAGCCATTTTCTTGTTTTCCAGCTTCTAGAAGCTACCCACATTCCTCAGCTCACAGCCTCTTCCTTTATCTTTAAAGACAGAAAGAAGCAACTTTAATCTCTCTTACCTCATCACTCTGACCTCCTACTTGCCAACTTCTTGCCTTTATGGTTACACTGGGTCCACCTGTACAATGCAGAATAATCTCTTGAAGTCACTGGTTAGCAACCTTAATTCCATCCACAGACTTAATAGCCTTTGGCCGTGTCAATTTATTTATTCATTCTCAGATATAAGGATTAGAACGTGCACATTCTAATGCCGTTATTCTGCCTACCACAGAAGTCCTTGTGAGAAAATTAAATAAAAGGCATACAGGTTGGAGAGGAAGAAATAAAACCATCTTTATCTACCTCCCAAACTACCTCACAGAGACATGAGACTGTGCAGAGAAATCTAAGGAAGCTACAAAACGCTGCTAAAACTAACAAATGAGCGTAAGACTGTAAAGTCCAAGGTCAATATACAAAAATCCAATGTATTCATATATACTAAGAGTACAATGTAAACTGGAAATTTTTATATATTACAAATGCAGTGAAAAACCATGAAATTAAAAGACGCTTACTCCTTGGAAGGAAAGTTATGTCCAACCTAGATAGCATATTCAAAAGCAGAGACATCACTTTGCCAACAAAGGTTCGCCTAGTCAAGGCTATGGTCTTTCCTGTGGTCATGTATGGATGTGAGAGCTGGACTGTGAAGAAGGCTGAGCGCCGAAGAATTGATGCTTTTGAACTGTGGTGTTGGAGAAGACTCTTGAGAGTCCCTTGGACTGCAAGGAGATCCAACCGGTCCATTCTGAAGGAGATCAGCCCTGGGATTTCTTTGGAAGGGATGATGCTCAAGCTGAAACTCCAGTACTTTGGCCACCTCATGCAAAGAGCTGACTCATTGGAGAAGACTCTGATGCTGGGAGGGATTGAGGGCAGGAGGAGAAGGGGACAACAGAGGATGAGATGGCTGGATGGCATCACTGACTCGATGAATGTGAGTCTGAGTGACCTCCAAGAGCTGGTGATGGATAGGGAGGCCTGGCGTGCTGCAGTTCATGGGGTCGCAAAGAGTCGGACACGACTGAGCAACTGATCTGATCTGATCTGATAATGTTATCAAAGAATATGAAATATTTTTGTATGTTCCTACATAAATTTGAATAAGCTTATCATTACATTAACAGATGCACAAATGATAAAATGAATCTGAGAAAAATTAAACTGTAATAAACGGAGCACATGTCACGCTCATGATTTGCTATTGTTGTGCTGTCAATTCTCTCCAAACTGATGAACAGATTTGGTGCAATCCCAAACAAAATCTCAAGAGTCTTTTTTTATAGAAATTGAGGAGCTAATTACAAAATGTATGTGAAAATACAAAGAACCTAGAATAACCAACCGAATTTTGAAAAAGAAGAACTGGGTTTCGGACTCACACTTCTGATTTTAGGATGTACTGTGCATGCTCTGTGCTTAGTCACTCAGTCGTTTTCAACTGCAAAGAGTCACTCAGACTCTTTTTGACACAGTGGACTGCAGCCCCTCAGGCTTCTCTGTCCATGGGAATTGTCCAGGCAAGAATACTGGAGTGGGTTGCCATTCCCTCCTCTGGATCTTCACAATCCAGAGATCAAACCCAGGTCTCCCGCTTTGCATGCAGATTCTTTACCATCTGAGCCACCAGGGAATCCCTAAGACGTACTATAAATGAACAATCATCAAGACAGCATGGTATTAGGGTCTAAGTGAAATAGACCCATAGACCAATAGAGAAACATAGCTCAGAATTAGACCCACTCGTACAGGGCCAGTTAATTTTTGGCAAAGGTGCCAAGGCAATTCAATGGAAAAATTATAATCTTTTCAACAAAAGGAGTTAAAACCAATGGCTATATGCATGAAAAATAGTATAAAACAATTAAATTCAACCCCTGCTGCTGCTAAGTCGCTTCAGTCGTGTCCGACTCTGTGTGACCCCATAGATGGCAGCCCACCAGGCTCCCCAGTCCCTGGGATTCTCCAGGCAAGAACACTGGAGTGGGTTGCCATTTCCTTCCCCAATGCGTGAAAGTGAAAAGTGAAAGTGAAGTCACTCAGTTGTGTCTGACTCTTAGCAACCCCATGGACTGCAGCCCACCAGGCTCCTCCATCCATGGGATTCTCCAGGCAAGAGTACTGGAGTGGGTTGCCATTGCCTTCTCCAATTCAACCCCTACCTCACACTTTTTCCTTTTCAAACTGTTCATGGAGTTGTCGCAGCAAGAATAATGGAGTGGTTTGCCATTCCCTCCTCCAGTGGACCACGTTTTGTCAGAACTCTCTACTATGACCTGTCCATCTTGGGTGGCCCTGCACAGCATGGCTTATAGCTCCACTGAGTTTTGCAAGCCCCTTCTCCACGACAAGGCTGTGATCTCCAAATCTTCAAGCAAGGCTTCAGCACTACATAAACTGAGAAACTCTAGATGTACAAGTGGGGTTTAGAAAAGGCAGAGGAACCAGAAATCAAATTGTCAACATCCATTGGATCATAGAGAAAGAAGGGAATTCCAGGAAAACATCTACTTCTGCTTCATTGACTATACTAAAGCCTTTGTCTGTGTGGATCACAACAAACAGAAAAATTCTTCAAGAGATGGGAATACCAGACCACCTTACCTGCCTCCTGAGAAACTTATATGCTGGTCAAGAAGCAACAGTTACAACCTTACATGAACAACTGCCTGGTTCAGAATTAGGGAAGGAGTAAGTCACTGTCAGACTTTATTTTTGGGGGCTCCAAAATCACTGCAAATGGTGACTGCAGCCATAAAATTAAAAGACGCTTACTCCTTGGAAGGAAAGTTATGTCCAACCTAGAGAGTATATTCAAAAGCAGAGACATCACTTTGCCAACAAAGGTCCGTCTAGTCAAGGCTATGGTTTTTCCTGTGGTCATGTATGGATGTGAGAGCTGGACTGTGAAGAAGGCTGAGCGCCAAAGAATTGATGCTTTTGAACTGTGGTGTTGGAGAAGACTCTTGAGAGTCCCTTGGACTGCAAGGAGATCCAACCAGTCCATTCTGAAGGAGATCAGCCCTGGGATTTCTTTGGAAGGAATGATGCTGAAGCTGAAACTCCAGTACTTTGGCCACCTCATGCGAAGAGTTGACTCATTGGAGAAGACTCTGATGCTGGGAGGGATTGGGGGCAAGAGGAGAAGGGGACGACAGAGGTGAGATGGCTGGATGGCATCACCGACTCGATGGACGTGAGTCTGGGTGAACTCCGGGAGTTGGTGATGGACAGGGAGGCCTGGTGTACTGCAATTCATGGGGTGGCAAAGAGTCGGACACGATTGGAAAACTGAACTGAAAGTCAAGGCTGTATATTGTCACCTTGCTTATTTAAGTTATATTCTGAGTACATCATGCGAAATGCCAGGGTGGATGAATCACAGGCTGGAATCAAGGTTGCCAGGAGAAATATCAACGACCTCAGACAAACAGATGATATCATCGTTATGGCAGAAACCGAAGAGGAACTAAACGGCCTCTTGATGAGTGTGAAAAAGGAAAGTGAAAAAGCTGGTTTAAAACTCAACATTCAGAAAACTAAGATCATGGCATCTAGCCTCATCGCTTCATGGCAAATGGAGGGAAATAGTGACAGATTTTATTTTCTTGGGCTCCAAAATCACTGCAGACAGCCATGAAATTAAAAGACACTTGCTCCTTGGAAGAAAAGTTATGACAAACTTAGCATATTAAAAAGCAAAGACATCACTTTGCTGACAAAGGTCCACATAGTCAAAGCTATGTTTTTTCCAGTAGTCATGTATGAATGTGAGAGTTGGACCAGAAAGAATGCTGAGTATCGAAGAATTGATGCCTTAGAATTGTGGTGCAGGAGAAGACTCTTGAGAGTCCCTTGGACAGCAAGGAGATCAAGCCTGTCAATCCTAAAAGAAATCAACCCTGAATATTCATTGGAAGGACTGCCACTGAAGCTGAAGCTCCAATACTTTGGCCACCTGATGCAAAGAAGTGACTCACTGGAAAAGACCCTGATGCTGGGAAGGACTGAAGGCAGGAGGAGAAGGAAGCAACAGGTGAGATGCTTGGATAGCATCACCGATTCAATGGTCACGAATCTGAGCAAACTCCAGGAGACAGTGAAGGCAGAAAAACCTGGCATGCTGTGGTCCATAGGGTTCCTAAGAGAATTAGCAACTGACCAACAAAAATCTCACACTGTAGAAAAAGACTAATTTGAAGTGGCTCATAGATAGAAATGAAACAGCTAAAACTATGGAATTTTACAGGTAAACAGAAGAAAATCTTGGTCTCCTGGGGCTAGGCAAAGACTTCTTAAATTGGACCCCTGAAGCATGAAAAAGCTTAGTAAAATACACTTCATCAAAATTGAGGAAAATTTGCTCTTCAAAGGACACCATTAAGCCAAATGAAAAAGCAAACCACAGATTATAAGAAAATATTTGCAAAACATGTAAAAAACTTCTACCCAGAATATATGAAAAGCTGTTACAACTCAGTAATAAGGAGATAGCCCAACTTTTTTTAAAGAAGCAAACTATTTGGACGGTTCACCAAAGTCATCAGATAGCCAATGAGTACATGAAAAGATGCTCAACATCATCATACATTAGGGAAACACGAAGTAAAACCACAATGAAATGTAACTAAACACCCACCAGAATTTTAGAGACTGGCGATGCCAAGTGTTAGTGAAGATGGAGAGGTTGGAACTTTTCTGCACTGCTAGTGGGAATATAAAACGGTACAGCCACTTTGGAAAAAGTTTGGAAGCATCATCTTATGAAATTAAACATATATTAACACTAATCATCTGACTCTGCAGTTCCTTTGTTATGTATTCATTTGACACAGGAGAAAACACACAGCAGCACAAAGACTTGTACACGAAAGTTTATAGCAGTTTTATTCATAATATACAAAAACTTGGAACAACCCAAATGCCCATCAACTGGTGAATGGATTAAAAAATTGTCTTCTATCCATACAGTGAAATGCCACTCCCCAGTTAAAAGGAACAAATCACAGAATCAGTTGACAACATGGATAAATCCTGAAAGCATGGCGCTTCAGGAAAGAGGCCAGACACAACAGGTCACACACTGAATGCATGATGCCGAGGACATGAAACCACAGAAAAGGCAACCAGTGATGAAAGTAGAGCAGTGGTTTCCAGCAGCTGGTCTGGGAAGGGGCTGACTGCAGAAACTGCACAAAGGAGCTCATCAGGGTGACAAATGTACCAGATAACTGTGAGGTGATTTCAAGACTGTAAGTTAAAACTCTGGGTTATGGACCTAAAATGGTAACCTTTATTCTGTGTCAGTTATACCACCCCCCATAAAAGTGCCCATATAAAGGAAGAAAAAAGATTTTTTAAAAAACATTATTGGACTTTCCTGGTGGCACAGTGGCTAAGAATCTGCCTGCCAATGCAGGGAACATTGGTTTGATCCCTGGCCTGGGAAGATCCCACATGCTGCAGAGCAACTAAGTCCAGGTGCCACAACTACTGAGCCGCATTCTAGAGTCTTCGAGTCGCAACTGCTGAATCCATGAGCTGCAGCTACTGAAGGCCACCCACCGGAGAGCCTGTGCTCTGCAAAAAGAGAAGCCACTGCAATGAGAAGCCCCCACAACACAAGTAGAGAAAGCCCACACAAAAGCAATAAACAAACAAACCATATTCTTAATTTAGGGTCACTTTGAAGAAAGCTGAACGGCATATACTCATCTAAGGATTATATTAAGTTGCAGCACTGTTTACAATAGCCAGGACATGGAAGCAACCTAGATGTCCATCAGCAGATGAATGGATAAGAAAGCTGTGGTACATATACACAATGGAGTATTACTCAGCCATTAAAAAGAATACATTTGAATCAGTTCTAATGAGGTGGATGAAACTGGAGCCTATTATACAGAGTGAAGTAAGCCAGAAAGAAAAACACCAATACAGTATACTTACGCATATATATGGAATTTAGAAAGATGGTAACAATAACCCTGTATGCTGCTGCTAAGTTGCTTCAGTCGTGTCCGACTCTGTGCAACCCCATAGACAGAAGCTCCCCAGGCTCCCCCGTCCCTGGGATTCTCCAGGCAAGAACACTGGAGTGGGTTGCCATTTCCTTCTCCAATGAATGAAAGTGAAAAGTGAAAGTGAAGTCGCTCAGTCGTGTCCGACTCTTAGCGACCCCATGGACTGGAGCCTACCAGGATCCTCCGTCCATGGGATTTTCCTGGCAAAAGTACTGATGTGGGGTGCCATTGCCTTCCCCGAATAACCCTGTATACGAGACAGCAAAAGAGACGCTGATGTATAGAACAGTCTTTTGGACTCTGTGGGAGAGGAAGAGGGTGGGATGATTTGGGAGGATGGCATTGAAATATGTATAATATCATATATTAAAAGAGTCGCCAGTCCAGGTTCGATACACTATACTGGATGCCTGGGGCTGGTGCACTGGGACGACCCGGAGGGATGGTATGGGGAGGGAGGAGGGAGGAGGGTTCGAGTGGGGAGCATGTGTATGCCTGTGTCGGATTCATTTTGATGTATGGCAAAACCAATACAATATTGTAAAGTTAAATAAAATTTTTTTAAAAAAAGAAAAATGTTTAAACTTTAGCAACAGCTCAGTAATTTAATGCTGTGCCACGCTCTGCTCAGAATGCTAGGGCATCCAAAAAAAAAAAAAAAATGGGGCACAGCACCATCTAGTGGTCAAATTGTATATTTAAAGTACTAAAGACTGTTGAAAGATAACTGACCTGAAAAGGTCTAGTAAAAAGTTTCACTTAATGCTCCAAAGTAATTTTATACCATTTAACACCTACTAGTAGCAAAAAGTTGAGAAATCTAAAAATCTAATTTTGAGTGGCAACCAACTCATTTTAATTAGAAACAAAACAAAGTCTCTTGCTATCACTGTTAACAGTTTTCTGAAATGCAGGAGATTCAAAATCAAGTGAAACACAAACAAGACATACAATTATTTTAAAAGAGAAAACAAAAATATTACAATTAGAAGATATGGAGTAATGTACTGAAAACTGAGAATCATCTTAAAATTTTTATAATGCATGAAGTCATCAAATATATGAATTTGATGTAAAAATTAATATATTTTCTGTAACACAACAATCACAGAATATAATTTATAAAGGAGAAATATTCCATTAATAGTACCAGAAATGGCAGCAACAAAAATACAGAAAATGCCTATTGATAATTCCAAGAGCAATGTATAATGCCCAAAGAAGAAAACTGTCAAAATTTACAGAACGGAGCACAAAAAAGTTTATATAGTGAGACATAGTATTGCTTGGTGGAAAAACCTGATAGAATATATATGTCTCTTTCTCTTCAATTTATCTATTTTATGGCACTTAAGTCAAAACCATCACAGCATTGTTTGGGAACTTGTTCATATGCTGCTGCTGCTGCTGCTAAGTCGCTTCAGTCGTGTCCGACTCTGTGCGACCCCATAGACGGCAGCCCACAAGGCTCCCCCGTCCCTGGGATTCTCCAGGCAAGAACACTGGAGTGGGTTGCCATTTCCTTCTCCAATGCATGAAAGTGAAAAGTGAAGTCTCTCAATCGTGTCCAACTCTTCGCAACCCCATGGACTACAGCCCACCAGGCACCTCCATCCACAGGATTTTCCAGGCAAGAGTACTGGAGTGGGGTGCCATTGCCTTCTCCGGAATTATTTTTAACGATGCAATAAAAATATTGCAGATTTTGATAGCATTTTCTAAATGTTTTTCATTTGCATTATCAATATCCTCCATATTTGTCCCCAAGAATATCTATCAAATTTTTTATTGTACGTAATCAGTTCATAGTGTTCCTTTATATTTTTGCTTTGATGATTACGTTTCTTTCTTAAATCATGAACTTCGGATCAGATCAGATCAGTTGCTCAGTCGTGTCCGACTCTTTGCGACCCCATGAACCGCAGCACGCCAGGCCTCCCTGTCCATCACCAACACCCGGAGGTCACTCAGACTCACACCCATCGAGTCAGTGATGCCATCCAGCCATCTCATTCTCTGTCGTCCCCTTCTCCTCCTGCCCCCAATCCCTCCCAGCATCAGAGTCTTCTCCAATGAGTCAACTCTTCGCATGAGGTGGCCAAAATACTGGAGTCTCAGCTTTAGCATCATTCCTTCCAAAGAAATCCCAGGGCTGATTTCCTTCAGAATGGACTGGTTGGATCTCCTTGCAGTCCAAGGGACTCTCAAGAGTCTTCTCCAACACCACAGTTCAAAAGCATCAATTCTTCGGCGCTCAGCCTCCTTCACAGTTCAGCTCTCACATCCATACATGACCACAGAAAAGACCATAGCCTTGACTAGGCGAAACTTTGTTGGCAAAGTGATGTCTCTGCTTGTGAATATGCTATCTAGGTTGGTCATAACTTTCCTTCCAAGGAGTAAGCATCTTTTAATTTCATGGCTGCAGTCACCATCTGCAGTGAAAAATAAAGTCTGACACTGTTTCCACTGTTTCTCCATCTATTTCCCATGTAGTGATGGGACCAGATGCCATGATCTTCGTTTTCTGAATGTTGAGCTTTAAGCCAACCTTTTCACTGTCCACTTTCACTTTCATCAAGAGGCTTTTAGCCCTCTTCACTTTCTGCCGTAAGGGTGGTGTCATCTGCATATCTGAGGTTATTGATATTTCTCCCAGCAATCTTGATTCCAACTTGTGTTTCTTCCAGTCCAGCATTTCTCATGATGTACTCTGCATATAAGTTAAATAAACATGGTGACAATATACAGCCTTGACGTACTCCCTTTCCTATTTGGAACCAGTCTGTTTTTCCATGACCAGTTCTAACTGTTGCTTCCTGATCTGCATACAGATTTCTCAAGAGGCAGTTCAGGTGGTCTGATATTCCCATCTCTTTCAGAATTTTCCAGTTTATTGTGATCTACACAGTCAAAGGCTTTGGCATAGTCAATAAAGCAGAAATAGATGCTTTTCTGGAACTCTCTTGCTTTTTCCATGATCCAGCGGATGTTGGCAATTTGATCTTACCAGTGTATTACTGCCAACTCTGATAAAAATGTGTTTGATGATTTCAACTTTTAACAACTTTCAAGTAACATTTGCATCCAACATTCATGACATTAACAGCAAAGATAAGCCACTCATTTTTTTCTTGAAATTAACAAGTATTTCATGCCAGATAAAGGTATTGTTGGTTTCACTATAAGGCATTACAGGTTATCAAACTTTTGTACCTATTACGAATTAATTCCAAAACCTTTCACCAGTAATACGAATCTCTTTTCAATGCATCAGGTGTTCTTTCAGTTGCATTTTTTTCTTGTAAAGAGTCCTTTTAGGACCTCTCTCCTGATGCTCCCTCAAGGCGCCCATTCTGTAGCCTGAGTCCACAGGACCCGCAGGGCACTTAGGCAACAGGTCATCATGAGATTCCTTTACCTCTCTCTTACTTTCTGGACCTGCTATTTCTCTCTCTCTCTTCTTTAAATTTCTTGATTTGGCTTCACCGGGTCTTAGTTGAGGCACAAGGGATCTTTAGTTGTGGCATGATGGAATCTAGTTCCCTGACCAGGGATTGAACCCAGGCCCCTCTGCATTGGGAGCTCAGAGTCTTAACAGCTGGACTGCCAGGGAAGTCCCTCCTCTCTTTCTTGATCTGCTTCATTTTGCTGAAGAATATCCACTAGTAACTTCCTGAGAATGGGTATCTGCAGAGCAGGTTCCTCAATAATTGGCAGAACTGGATGCTAGTTTTCCAACTTCCTCCTGACTGCTCACCCTTCTGGCTCTAGGTCTCTGTTGGACATCATTTCCCTGAAATCTCAGGACGCCACTCTTTCACTGCCCCCACCACATGGGAGCGCTCGGGTCCCTTTTCTCTCCCACACTGTCAGATGTTAGGGTCGTTCTTGATCTCAGTTGTTTGTGTTTCGACGTTCCAGACTCTGTGCTTTAGGGGGGCTCTTTTTCCTTCCATTTTGCAGGACATTCAGAGAGTCTTTTCAAACTGGAAACCCAAATCCTTCTGTTCTAGGAATTTTTAAGTGATTTCTTTGCTACATTCCAGTCTGTCTTCTATCCATTTCCACTGATGGGATTCCTTTGTTCAGATGTCAGATCTCCTGAAGTACTCTTCTGATATTCTTCATTCTTCTCTCCCATCTTCCTCCTAATTTCCCCTCTAGTCTGTTTTCTTGGAGATATCCCCTCTCCTCCCATCACCTCCACTAAATTCCTCATTTCTATGTCCTTATTTTTTTAGTTTCCGAGACCTGTTTTTATTCTATGAACATTCCTTTTCCGTTTTTACCTACTTCAATTTCTTAGGAGCAGTATCTTCCTTTGTTTCCTTAAGAATACAAATCATAGTTCTTAGAAAATTTTATTTTTCTGTTGTATCTTTTCTCCCACTTCCTCCCCCTTTACCCACTGCCACCACTCGGTGCTTTTTCTGTTTACTTTGGCTTCTGTTTCTTTTACTGGAAGTTTTCTTTCTTCAAATGTCTGATTCACAGCCACCTCATCTTACAGCAAGGCACCAAAGTGCGCACTGGAAAGTCGAGGTGGGGGCAGGGACAGTGGCTAGGTGGATGGGCTTCTTGTGTGTGACTTTCAGTCACCTGGGCTCTTCCATCACCTGTTTTCTCAGGCTGGTGGGTTTTTCAGGAGAACATTCTGGGATGTCCTGCCTGGAGGTTGTACCTCTGGCTGACCACATTCTTGGGCTCTCGGAAGAAGCAGGCAAGCTTGGTGGCATTTCAGAATCAACCCCCTCAGCGAGTCCTGTGTCTGAGCCCAGCCTCCTTCACCTTATCCTCTGCAGGGAGCAAACCTTCACATATTTCCAGGGCCAGGGAGGGTGGCACAGAGTATCGTGGCAGGGGGAGGTGGGGAGGCGCCGGACTAGAGGGTTTAAATGGCTCCCCATGCAAACTCTCTAACCACCCTGCTTCTGGCTGCACCCACTTCCCCCACCGTCAGGGGCATCTGAGTCTTAGTCCTTTCTGCATTCTAATCCTTTCTGCATTTCACTATATGAATCAGTCCTGCCTCTTGGCTGCTTCCACATTGCTGAGCGAGAATTCAGCTTTCTCTGCACTTCAGTTACCTTTTGTCCATCTTATCACCAGCATCCAAAGTGCAGGAACTGCCATGTCCCTGCTGGTCTCTGTGTCTCTCTGGGGTACGTAAGGGATTCTGTCTAATCCTTTACAGTCTCTAACTCTGGGGAGAAAACAAAGGTAGTCCATCCTCTTGTTTTCATATTATGGATAACTTGCAATACCTTGGTCATGAAATACCTTGCTTTTCCTGAAATGAAAGCATACAACTTGCTAATCTCAGGAAAAATTTCAGGTGGCTTACTTTTGTTGTTAATGATACAGCTGTTGGATGCAAATGTTACTCAAGACTTGTGTGGTTAAACGTGGAAAGGGTCAAACACTTATCAGAATAGGCCATGAGAAAGTTCCTGGTTGAGAGAGATAATTTGTAACCATTAATGATAAAACATGAAATAACATTATGAACAAGTTACATATAAGAAAGTATGGGGAAAAGCTCATCAAATAATATTCATAAACCATATTAACCTTTAAAAAAAACACCATCACAGGGAAAACATGGAGTTCCAGCTAAATTAGAAAATACTGAAATGGTTTGCTTTAACGTCAGTCACAACACTCCACTGATTTATCTCTGAAAAATAAAAACTTTTGAAAAGCTATAAATCAACTAATTGGCTTTAACTTTTCTCAATAAACTTCATGTTTACTACCATATTCCAAACAGACCTCAGAAAAGATTGAATAATATGCATGGAAAAGGCCCTCACCAGGATCTGGAGGTCTTTCTGAACAAGCTCTGTCCCATTCAGAATCCCAGAGGTGGCACCAACCGTACCTCCAAGGACTGCTTCCTTCATCCTTCCAACCCAGGGAGACTGACCTCTCATATCCTTTTGTTCCTTCTAAATACCTAAGCCTGACTTAGGGGTTGTTCTAGAAATTTCCATCTTTCTTATTGACCAGCTATGATTGGCCACCCACGTCCAGTGTGCACCACTACCCACGTCTCTCCTGTCCCTCTATCTTAGTCTGCTCAGAGTATTATCATAGACTGGAATATCACAGACTGTGTGGCTGAAACAGCAGGAATGTACTTCTCACAGTCTGGAGGCTGTCAGTTTGGGATCAGGGCGGGAGCAGAGTTGGGTTCTGGTGAGAGCTTTCTCCAGGTTGCAGACTCTGACTTATCTCTGTGCCCTCATGTGACAGAAGGGGTGAGGGCTCTCTCTGAGGTCTCTTCTCTTAGGGCGCTAATCCCATTCATGAGGACTCCACCCTCAAGACCAGGGCCCCTCCCAAGGGCCCCACTTCCTAACACTGTTTGGTGTCAATGTGTGAATTTGTGGGGACACGAACACTGAGACCAGAGCTCCCCCCATCTCTGCTGTCCTTCCTCAACTCACAGTGAGTGAGAGTCGCTCAGTCGCATCCGATTCTGCAATTCTATGAACTATACAGTCATGGAATTCTCTGGCCAGGATACTAGAGTGGGTAGCCTTTCCCTTCTAAAGCGGCTCTTCCCAACCCAGAGATCGAACCCAGGTCTCCCACATCGCAGGCAGATTCTTTACCAGCTGAGCCACAAGGGAAGCCCAAGGATACTGGAGTGGGTAGCCTATCCCTTCTCCAGAGGATCTTCCCAACCCAGAAATTGAACCAGAGTCTCCTGCATGGCAGGCAGATTCTTTACCAACTGAGCTATGAGGAAAGCTCTCACGTCACAGAGATGCATGTAATTCCCTCGGGCACCCTGCCTGTCCTGTCCCACTGCAGCATCCACTCTGCTGCCTAGTTGCCTCCAGACACTGCAGGTCTGGTCAGGTCTCATGATGGATTGTTGTCTGCTGACTAGGTCAGACTGGGAGTGGTGTCCCCAGCATCTCCTTCCTTGTGGTTGCTGGCTAATGTTCTCCATGGACTCCCCCAGAATCTGTGTGATCAGATAAGGTAACAGGGAAACTTGAAAGACCAGACAGGTCCAGCTTGCCCTCCCTCTCCTCTGCTGCTGCCAACCACCAGACATTTCCTGGTAAACCCACATGGGAGCCACACAGAGACAGCGACATTGCATCTTCCTCTGTGGGCTCCTTTTCACGGTCTCACTGTGGACCTGCCGGCAAGCTCCTACTTGTCTGCCTGCGGAAACACTGTATGCTGTGTAAGGTCTTATTTCCTGTCCTATAATTCACATAGTGGATTTGGATTCCTGACTCACTCTTGCCTGCGTGCATTCTCAGTGCTTAAGTCATGTCTGACTCTGTAAGTCCCATGGACTGAGGCCCACCAGGCTCCTCTGTCTGTGGGATTCTCCAGGCAAGAATACTGGAATGGGTAGCCATTCCCTTCTCCAGGGGATCATCCCGGCCCAGAGATCGAACCTACATCTCCTGTGTCTCCTGCACTGCTAGGGGGACTCTTCGCCGCTGAGCCACCAGGGAAGCCCACTGTGTAAGGTCTCATTTCCTGTCCCATAACTCACATAGCAGGACTGCGTTCCTGACTCACTCTTGACTAACACAGGTCATTCTCCTAACTACATGATGGCCAGACCAGAAATATCTGAGGTTCCCTGAAGCACTGGTGCTTATCAGTATGCTTTTCTTGCTAACTGGAATTCTCAACCCCATCTCCCATATACCTGGCTAGCTCCTGCTCACCTCCAAACCCTATCTTGAGAGCCAATGTCTCCTTGGTATTTCCTCTGGGAGAAAACACTACTGCAAGAAGAGAATATCAGCATGGCCCTTTGGTTGCAGGCAACAAAGATTGAATTTGTTGAACTTAAAAGAAGCCAAAAATATTGGATTTTGGCAGATCATAGTCATGGAAAAGGTGGACAGCAAGGCCTTGAGAAGCATGGGGTGGCCAGTAGAAGCCATGGAAACCAGCTCTTTGGAACATTCTAGAGGACAGCTCAGTTTTCACCCTCCCATCGTGTGTCAGCTCAAAATGCAAACTTCTCAGGAGTCTGAGTGGCTACCTTGGGTCCTGTGTTCACCTGGTAATTAAGGGGGTCAGTATGTCTGCCCCTGTCCCAGTAGGGGGTAGGATGTTTCTCCTGCCCAAGGAAGGGTGACAGAATCATCAAATGTCCACAAACAGGGATGGCTTGGGAGGAGCTTCCTGAATTGATATTTCAGTTCTGCCTCATCTCCCTCAAGAGAGCTTCAGTTCAGTTCAGTTCAGTGGCTCAGTCGTGTCCGACTCTTTGCGATCCCATGACTCGCAGCACGCCAGGCCTCCCTGTCCATCACCAACTCCCAGAGTTCACTCAGACTCACATCCATCGAGTCAGTGATGCCATCCAGCCATCTCATCCTCTGTTGTCCCCTTCTCCTCCTGCCACCAATCCCGCCCAGCGCTTCGCATGAGATGGCCAAAGTACTGGAGTTTCATCTTTAGCATCATTCCTTCCAAAGAAATCCCAGGGCCAATCTCCTTCAGAATGGACTGGTTGCATCTCCTTGCAGTCCAAGGGACTCTCAAGAGTCTTCTCCAACACCACAGTTCAAAAGCATCAATTCTTCAGCCCTCAGCCTTCTTTACAGTCCAACTCTCACATCCATACATGACCACAGGAAAAACCATAGCCTTGACCAGACAGACCTTTGTTGGCAAAGTAATGTCTCTGCTTTTGAATATGCTATCTAGGTTGGTCATAACTTTTCTTCCAAGGAGTAAGCGTCTTTTAATTTCATGGCTGCAGTCACCATCTACAGTGATTTTGGAGCCCAAAAAAATAAAGTCTGGCACTCTTTCCACTGTTTCCCCATGCATCTCTGAGTTTCCATTTCCACTTCCACGTATGCAATGCCTGCCAGGCAGAGTTGATGAAAAAAAGCAGAGGGCAGTGTTGTTCTGCTTCTTGTGATGGTCCGAGTGGTGCTCCATAGATCACAGCACAAGCTTGTCTTCCCATCAGCACAGGGACAACTAACCCAGACAGCACTGCAGAAAACTCAATCAGTACAAGAGAAGGCAATGGCGTTAGTGATAAAGAACCCATCTGCCATTGCAGGAGATGCAAGAGATACAGGTTAGACCCCTTGTTCAGAAAGATCCCCTGGAGTGGGAAATGGCAACCCATGTCAGTGTTCTTGCCTGGGAAATTCCATGGAACCTGCAGGGCTACAGTCCATGGGACCACAAAGAGTCCAACACAACTGAGCTACTGTGAACACACAACAAAGAGAAGGTGACCTGAGGCTCATTTCCACACGCAAGAGAAGAGCTAAGAAAACTGATGGATATGAAAATAATGGTTTTTATGTCAACCACTAATGAATTATAATTTGCTAAGAAATGTTATATGCTGTGAACCAGAGATTTGTTGCCCGTCTCAGAATTATTTAGTAGTCTAGTCTCCCCACTGCTATGCAGTGCCTTCTATTCCATCTGAGATGTTTTCAGCCATGTGTAAGGGAAACTCTGGTGGCTCATGGGTAAGAATCTGCTTGCAGGAGACATGGGTTCCATGCAGGGAAGAACCCCGGGAGAAGGAAATAAAAACCCACTCCAGTACTCTTGCCTAGGAAATCCCATGGGCAGAGAGCCTGGCAGGCTACAGCCCATGGGGTTGCAAAAGAGTCAAATATGACTGAGTGACTAATCAACAACAATCAGAGAAACCCAGAGCCTGCTGCTGCTGCTGCTAAGTCGCTTCAGTCATGTCTGACTCTGTGCGACCCCACAGACAGCAGCCCACCAGGCTCTGCCATCCCTGGGATTCTCCAGGCAAGAACACCGGAGTGGGTTGCCATTTCCTTCTCCATTGCGTGAAAGTGAAAAGTGAAAGTGAAGTCGCTCAGTTGTGTCTGACTCTTAGCGACCCCATGGACTGCAGCCTACCAGGCTCCTCCATCCATGGGATTTTCTAGGCAAGAGTACTGGAGTGCCTTGCCATTGTCTTCTCCGAACCCAGAGCCTAAATGGAGCTAAATGAAGAGCAAGGACACACGTCTTCTCTACAACACAAAAACCCAGGGCAGGGAGGCTTCTAGTCAGTGGGACAGGAGCTCTGCCCAACCTCCCTGGGACATTGTGGCCCTGCCTGTCTCCACCTGTTAACCTTCCTTCTCTGAAAGAGCCATTAGATCAAAGGACTCAACTATGTCAAGAAATGATGAACAGCAGAGGTAACACAAGATGAGGTGCATTGGAACTTACAGCTCAGAGAGGATGTGGCGATAGGTAATGAGATTCAACAGCTCAAGGGCATTACTGGGGTGAATAAAGGCTTTCTGAATTAGAGAAGCCAGGAAACATTGAATCCTGGGACTAGCCCTCAGCAAAACACCAGAAGAGATACACTTTCAGAGATGGGCCTACACTGACCCACTGTGGGTCAGCCCTACACTGATCTGCATGCTTCAGATACTGATGGGAAGTGGCAAGGGTGACAGCCGAGGTCCTGACTTTGGCAGGTCACTCAGTGTATGACCAATAGCCTGGATGGTACAGGTAGTGTGCTGGTCTAGGGTCTATCTCTCATGATGGGAAAGCTGTCCTCTCCCCAGTTCTCACACAGTGAGACAATGCCTCAAGAATGGCCCATTCAGGGCTCACATTGTACACAAGTGTGTGTGTGTGTGTGTGTGTGTGTGTGTGTGTGTGTGCATGTACACGCTAGCACACACACTTAAGCAGATGGATGTATAAAAGAAATAGAGTGAGTGAGCACAGGTGTGTTGAGGGTGCGTGGTTGGGAGACATGTTCCTGCCATCCCGTCTCTTATTTTGAAAGCTGGCTCCTAACTTTGCTGTCCGCAGCGAGACATAATATGACTGACATACATTAAATCAAGGCTGGACAGTATCAGAAGAAAACAAGTCAGACCACAAATACATATCCTGTATTAAATTATTAATAAAAGTATCCACTTTGGAGAAATAAGAACCCAGTTACACACATTAAAAGAAAGATAAGCAGGTCCGGGAATAACAAAACCTCCTCCAATGCATGAAAGTGAAAAGTGAAGTCGCTCAGTCGTGTCCAACTCCTAGCGACCCCATGGACTGCAGCCTACCAGGCTCCTCCATCCATGGGATTTTCCAGGCAAGAGTACTGGAGTGGGGTGCCATTGCCTTCTCCAGAATAACAAAACAGAAGGCAATAAATGATATGACTTGATTGGAGAGGTAGCAAGATTTCTGATTGTTCACATTTATAATTAATATTTTAATTCTTTTCTGAAATTTATTTTCTACATTATTTATTATTTATTTTTGGCTTCACCAGGTCTTCGTTGCTGTGCAGGGGCTTTCTCTGGTTGTCACTGAGTGGGGGCTACTCTTTAGTTGCCGTGCATGGGCTTCTCACAGGGGTGGCTTCTCTTGTCGAGGAGCCTGGGCTTTACAGCAACGCAGGCTTCGGTAGTGGTGGTGCATGGGCTTAGTTGCCCAGAGGCATGTGGAATCATCCTGGGGAGGAGTTAAACCCGTGTCCCCTGCATGGGCAGGCAGATTCTTATCCACAGGACCACCAAGGGAGTCCTTTTCTTAAACTTAAGTGAGAGTGCTGCTGCTGCTGCTAAGTCACTTCAGTCGTGTCCGACTCTGTGCGACCCCATGGACTGCAGCCTATCAGGCTTCTCCGTCCATGTGATTCTCCAGGCAAGAACACTGGAGTGGGTTGCCATTTCCTTCTCCAACGCATCAAAGTGGAAAGTGAAAGTGAAGTCGCTCAGTCGTGTCTGACTCTTAGTGACCCCATGGACTGCAGCCCACCAGGCTCCTCCGTCCATGGGATTTTCCAGGCAAGAGTACTGGAGTGGGGTGCCATTGCCTTCTCCTATCTCTATGCTAATTCCCCCAAATTCCTTAATCTATCCCTTCCTCTTTGATTGCACTGCACACCCCAGGTCAAGAAACTACTGTTTCTCCCCTGGATGACTGTGGCGACATCTCTACTGGTCCTGACATGGTCACACTGAAGCCAGAGTGACAAGTAACAACAGACCCGGATCTGATGGTGTCATCTGCCCACTCTAAATTCTACATGACATGCCATTGCAAAAAGCCACACTGTCCAATTTGGCAGGCAAAGTCACCTGTGCTATTTAAATTGTATTTAATCGGCATTAAAAACTCAATTCTTCAGTGCTACTAGCTACATATCAAGGGCTCAGTAGTTACATGTGACTGATATGTTGGACATCATAGATTTAGAATTTCTCTCTCATTATAGAGAGTCCTGCTGGACAGTGCTGCTTTTAACGATAAAGCAAAACCTTTAACTGACCCTTGAGATCCCACCAGCCTCTCCAGTTTCACCTCCCTCTATATTTCCCAGTATTCATCCAAGGACAGGGGAGGAGCCCAGGAAAACAAGCTCAAATCGATAAAGTGTCTTGAGCACTGCCCAGGATCTGAAGAGTATGGTCCAACTCTTTTACCCAAAGCTTGCACAGTGAATGAAATCTGACTGTGAATATCGGAGGCCAGAGCTGAGGGTCAGCCATGGTCACGAGCCCACATGCTTGCTTAGTCACTTCAGTCGTGTCTGACTCTGTGTGACCCTATGGACTGTAGCCCGCCAGGTTCCTCTGTCCATGGGATTCTCCCAGCAAGAAACAGGAGTGGGTTGCCATGCCCTCCTCCAGGAGATCTTCCTGACCCAGAGTTCAAACCTAAATCTATCTCCTGAATTGGCAGGTGGTTTCTTCACCACTGGCGCCACCTGGGAAGCCCAGCCATGGTCACAGGTGGGCTTTCGTAGGTGTTGTATTCAATGGGAATATGAAACAACACACTTCTCTCTGCAAAGGTTCTGGGAGTATCTTATACACTAAATGTTACCCATCCTCTGCTTGAGCAATTCCACTCCTAGCTACTTGCCCAGGAAAAAATGAAAGCATACACACACACACACACACACACACAGATACACAGTTCATAGCAGCTTTATTCACAGTAGCCTAAAACTGCAAATGGTCCAGGTGTCCCTCAGCAGGTAAATGACAAAGTAATTGTGGCAAATCTCCAAAATGGAATCCTACTCAGCAGCACAAAGGAACAAACCTGAATGAACTGCAAAACCGTTATATTAGGTGAAAGAATTCTTCACAGAAGAGCATATAGTATATGATTCTATTTTATGAAACTCTAGAACAGGCAAAATTAATTTGCAATGAAAAAAAATTGTAACAGCAGTTCCTTCTGAGAGGTTGGGGAAGGGGGATTAACTGGGAAGGGGCATGAGGAAACCCTGGGCGGTGGGGCCGGGGGGAAGTGTTGTTCTGTTTCATGAAAGGGGGTTGGGTTACACTGGAGAATGCATTTGTCAAATCCACCAGGGTACACCTGAGTTTATATTTCTGGATATAAATTTAACTTTTCCATCTAAATCTACCCATCTATCTATAGATATAAATACTCATGATATATGTATATATCTGTGTTCTCAGATATACATGGGGCTTCCCAGATGCTGTTAGTGGTAAAGAAACTGCCTGCCAATACAGGAGACGTAAGAGATGGGGGTTCCATCCCTGGGTTGGGAAGATCCCCTGGAGGAGGGCATGGCAACCCACTCCAGTATTCTTGGTGGAGAATTCCATGGACAGAGGAAGGAGCCCAGTGGGCTACAGTCCATGGAGTCACAAAGAGTCAGACACAACTAAGCAACTAACACACACACACACACACAAATCTCTAGAAAGGGCTCTCATCTTAAACCTATAACATCAAACTTAGTGGAAGCTGGTTGCCTGTTCCGGCAAGGAGGGTGTCTGGGGGGCAGCTCCTAAGACTGGCCTTCATCCATGGTGAACTTTCAGCTCCTCACTCAACCTAAACCCATCTGCAGGAGTAAATGGTAGAAAAGTCTTTACAGAAGACTATTTCAGCAGAGATGAGAGATCAGGCCCAACTCCAAATGCACAGAGATACCTGGGGGTTATAGCCAATGAGCAGAGAGAAGAGTCAGTGTATGGAGAATTAAGAAAAGACATCCGAGGTAGATGATTCTGGCTGAACCAACTTAGGATTCTTGCTGAAGACAAGTTGGGGTAATCGGACCTCAAGAGTGGGGAATTAGGACTTTGATCAGCTATCCAGGGTGATCAAATATCAGGGGTGGGGGGACCCTACCTAAACCTACTTAGCAGGATTCTTGCTAAAACTGGGCTAGAAAGGCCAAGGACAGACAGGGCAAGGCCGAGGCTAAGAGAGGACCCAGAGGAGCCTGCCTAAAGTTTCCTCAAGGAGACAGTCTGCCACAGATCAGTTAGAGGTCCCTGGAGGTTCTGAGAGCCGCTGAGTGAGAAGATTGGGGCTGCGGGAGGCGGCAGGTTCCCAGCACCCCAACCAAGAGGACCAGTGTGCCTTTTGCAGTCCTGTCTAGATCCCATGGTCCCCAGTGTTCACTGACCTGAGAAGCAGTCTGATGTTCTGCCCTGGCTCTGAAAGTCAGACCCGAAATTCAGGACATTTCAGCAAGAACTTGCTTCTCGAGCCTTCTTCAGCATCAGATGCAGGATATGGGTGTCTGTTTGGCAAACTGAGTTTCATTCATTGTGTCATAAGGGAGAACTGGTGTTCCAAGGCAGGTGGACCCCGTCACGCAGAATTCAGGGACATTTGGGTGGACCTACTTGCTCTCCTTTCTCCAAGCTCCTCTTATAGACACAGCACCCCTCCCAGGAGAAACACCACAAGTCTTGGTTCCTCAAGAAGGAAAACACTGGTCTCTATTATACCTTCTCAGGACATTTAAAATAGCAACTCCCTGTGCCTGCGCCTCTTCTGTCAGTATTTTTCTGTCTGACCCTCGTCACCTTTCATCACTTTCCATAACTCACTCCTTTATCATGTGTACTGTCCCTGTACCTGTGAGAGCGAGGGCCCCGCAGGGCTGCCATCTGCCTGGCAGACTCGGGGCCGTGTCCCAGGGTTCAGAAGACCGTCTGGCACAGGACGTGCCCAGTAAATATGTGTCACATGGGTGACTGCCCAAGGCCAGCTGTCACACCTGCAAGGTTTTCTCTAAACTATTTGGCCTTCCTTGTGTTCCATTTCTGCCCTGAGTCAGCCTAACTTACACAGAAATGTGTTTAGACACAGCTTCCGTCCCCTCCGCTTGTATACAGGTCACTCTGCCCATGACTTGAGCTCCTTCAGAACAGAAAGTTCTGTTGCCAAAGTCCACACAAAATGGCCCCAGTTCAGGGTGTCATACATTCCCTGAGTCTAGATTTCCCCATCTGGAGACCAAAGCAGTGACACCAGAAAACCCTCGACACCTGGACCCCCACCGGGAGGCTTTGATTCTGGAGCAAAGATTCCATAGAGCAAATGCCGTGGGACACCTGGACCTTTCAAGCTGTGAAAAGTTCTAGAATGATCTGTGCAGGAAATGAGGGGATCAGGCTGGCGGGTGTGGGGCACAGGCAAGGAAGCCAGTTAAGACAGTAACTGCAGAGGACCTGGCTCCTCAGAAACAGTGGGAACAGTTGGAGCGCTTGATTCTCTGTCCAGGTTACCTGGCACTAGGAAGGGCCCACCTGCCCCTTCAGGTCTGGTATCTAAAGGCAGAGGCCTGATAGGGGTTGGCCATTGGTCACACTATCTGAGAAACTAATTGGAACTAAAAACTCCAACACCAGAGTGTTCAAATGCATTGAACTGGGTCACAGGGATTTCACTTATGGCGTACTGGCTAACACTCTGCTCCCAATGCAGGGGGCCCAGGTTCGATCCCTGGTGGGAAAACTAGATCCCACATGCTGCAACTAAGACTGATGTGGCCAAATAAATAAATGTGGGGCTTCCCTGGTGATTCAGATGGTAAAGAATCTGCCTGCAATGCAGGAAACTCGGGTTCGATCCCTGGGTGGGGAATATCCCCTGGAGAAGGGAATGGCTACCCACTCCAGTATTCTTGCCTAGAGAATTCCATGGACAGACCATAGGGTTGCAAGCAATCCTACACGGCTGATCAACTGACACTTTCCCTTTCCAGAATGTTCAATTTCAACCCCACAAACAGCCCTCTTCAATTGTGTCCTGCTTTAAAATACGCTGTATCATTTTAGAAACATCATTTATGATTATGATTTTAAGGTGTTGCTTATAAAATTCCCTGGCATGGGGGAACATGTCGTGAGGCCAAGCTAGAGACACTGGGTCCTCCCCTGAAGTTAGATGTATAATATCACCTAGGTCCTGTTTGTAAATGTCAGGAGCAGTCTGTGACTCCATTCTCCTGTGGCTACTGCAACCCTGAGTGTAGCCAGAATTTTGTCCTCTCTGGAGAACAAAAGGCTGGGTAAGAGCTGGGGTGATGCACAGTGACCTCAACTAGTGGCTGAGCTGGGATGAAACACAAGCCTCTTCAGGGTCAGAACACTGGCATCAGGCCAGCTGCCCCTTCCTGGGTCCAGATGACCCCCGCCTCTACCTGCTTCTCTCCTCACCAACCGGTGGGCTTAAAGTCACTGACCTTCCTTGGGGCTGGGGTGCAGGCTCTGAACCCATGACTGCCCTCCCCATGATCCTATATGCAAATCTATCCAGCCATCCTTCCAGAACCACCTCCTCCAGAAAGTAGACCCAGTTCATCTCTTGTGTGGCTGGTCCACACAGTCATACAAACTCCCTCTGAGTAGTGCCCATTCCGCAGGTTGCTTGTTTCCTTGGTTCTTTTATTTTTTAAAGCTAACATTAACTGACTGCTTCTTATGTCCCAGACTCTAAATACATCAAGCCCATCTTCTCATTTGATCTTCTCATATCCATGACACAGGCATTAGGGTCCTTATCTTACAGATGGGGAAACTGAGACCCGGAGAGGAGAAAGAGATGCCCATATCCTCTCCCTGTTTACTCAAGATTCAAACTCAGATCAAGAAAGAAGGAGGAGAAGGACTCTCGAGAAAGGGGCTGCCCTTTAACTGGGGAGGGGGCTCTGGGCCAGTGGTCAGCACACAAGGAGGTGCAAGAGTCTATACAGCCAAACAAAACACAGCCTTAAGAAATTGAAGTGAGGCTTAAATGAATGGAGGGACATATAATACCATGTTTAAGGACTTGTACTTTCAATATTGCAAAAATGTCAATTCTTTAAAAATTGATCTGTTAATTCAATGTGATTCCAATCTAATTTCCAATGTTTGTGCATGTGTGAAACTTAAGCTGATTCTAAAATTTATGGCGATGGAGGAGCCATGAAACTTGGAGGTGGAAGGACTTGTTCTACTGGACCTTGTCCCACCAAGATTTATTATAAAGGCTTGGGAATTAAGCCAGTGTGACATTAGCACAAGGATTAAAAGAAAACAGGCCAACAGAACAGACTAGAAAGCTCAAACCGACATCATGCAAATATGACCCTTGATTTTCAAGGACAATGGTGCTGCAGCTCGGTGGAGTCTTTCCAATGAGTCACATCAGGGCACTGGAATCAACCTTGAGCTGTGGTCTCTGCCTCACACTGCTCCGGGGGTGCTGAGAAGCTCTGTGTAAAAAGCCAAACAATGGTTAAGAAGTAATACAGATTGCCTTCAAGACCACTGGTCTACAAAGGGGCTTCTTAAACTGGACATAAAAAAGCCCTGGCCATCAAAGAAAATGCTGAACAACTTTGATTGCATTAAAACTTAGCACGTTGGCTCATCAAAAGAGACCATTGAGAAAGCAAAAACAGGCAAGACTAAATGACAGTGTTTGGAGATGGCGCTGAGAGGGTAAGGTAAGGAAGGAAGTAATTATCATGAACACCTGAATAGCCTGAAGGGTGAATAAGGAGATGGTGATCGGGAGGGGGCCCTCAGAGGTGAGCTGTGTGCAGTGTCTTGAAGTGAGTGATGTTACTTGGGGTTTAGTTTTTAATAATTAATGACTGCAGGAATTCTCTGGTGGGCCAATGGTTTGGATCCTTTGCTTTCACTGCCATGTGCCCAGGTTCGATCCCTGGTCAGAGAACTAAGATCCTAGATGCTGCACAGCATGGCCAATTAATTGAAATAATAATAATTAATGACCACATGGCTCATAAGTTTTCTGAACTTTTCTGAATGGGTATAATTTCACAATAGAAAGAAACAAAATTACATATATAATACCTTGCTATTTTTAAAATTCCACTAGGATGGATGGTTTATTTTCTGAAATAGATGGTGATGGTATGTGTGTGTGTGTGTTAGTTGCTCAGCCATGTCTGACTCTTTGCGACCCAATGAACTATAGCCTGCCAGACTTTTCTGTCCATGGAATTCTCCAGCCAAGAATACTAGAGTGGGTTGCCATTCCCTTCTCCAGGGATCTTCCCAACCCAGGGATTGAACCTGTGTCTCCAGCATTGCAGGCAGATTCTACCATCTGAACCACTGGGGATGCTCCTTTTAAAATATAGTACGTGAGCCATATTTTTAAAAGGAGGGGAAAGGGACTTCCCTGATGGCTCAGTGGTAAAGAATCTGCCTCCCAATGCAGGAGACATAAGTTCGATCCCCAGTCCAGGAGAATCCCACCTGTTGCAGAGCAGCTAAGCCTGTGTGCCACAACTAGTGAGCCAGAGCTCTAGAGCCCACACACTACAGCTGCTGAAGCCTGGATGTCCTGGAGCCCAGGCACCACAAGAAGAGAAGCCACAGCAATGAGAAGCCCGCACACCGCAGCTAGAAAAACATTCTTGCAGCTGAAGACTCATCACAGCCAATAAATAAATGCAAGTTTAAAAAGGAGGAAAAGGGCTTCATAGTCTATGAGATTCTTCCCCAAAGCATTCCAAGTTCCCTGCAGGAAGCTCTGGAAAGAAGGTGCTGCCATAGGCACAGTCCTCAAAGAAACGCTGAGCACAGAGCAATTCGGATGGAGCACCAGTGATGAAACACCTCTTGCCCCACTTATGTCCATCTGCCTGGTCTCCACAATGACTTTGCAGAAATGAAGATCAGCTGCTGAAGGTAATAGCACCCGTTCACAACTGCTCCACCCAGCACTCTTCAAAGACTGCAGCAAGATATCTAAGGGTCCTGGAGACTCCTCTCAGTGAGAAATGGTGACTGAGGGACAGTCATCCATACAGGGGATTCTCCACCCTCATACCTGATTCTTCCAGTCAGGTGACACAGTCTGGGGAGGAGGGACAACAAAGAACAAAAAGTTCCACTCCACACCGGAGGAACTCGATGTTTTCAGGACACCATGACCAAGTACAGGGAAGGCACGCTCTGCGGACGCAAAGAGCTGGCTGCAGTTGAGTGCACCCAGGTCAGTGGGCAAGCAGGGCGCTCCAGATCGCTGCATGGACACAGGCCTTGGAGCATTCTTGGAGACAGAGCCAAAGCTGAGGTAAAGGTCATAGAGTGAAGTACTCAGTGAAGGACCCCCAAGCCCTCCCCACCCCAAATGAGTAATAAGGAAAAAAGCCTTGCTCAGGCCCCAGTGTCCAAAAGAACTTTAAGACTAAGGGGATTCAAGGACTTAGAAACTTGCATGGTGTTTTCACCATCTCCAAAGCCCAAAGAAGTAAGCTCAAAGATCAAAATCAAATTTACTTGGCTCTGAATTCAAAATTTGTTTAGGAGTTAAGAAATAAATATGAGATGAGAAATAAATATTTTTTTAATATTTTAGGGGAAATAAACTTTAATGGGAGTTACTATGACCTGAGATAAAAATGTATTATGTACAGAAGAGCCAGACTGTATTCCCCTCCCTGTGGAAGGAATTGAAAACATGGTTATTCTCAAAGCGTAACTTGAAAAAGACTGGCAACTGTATCAATTTAAAATATAAAAATGAAACAGATGTAAATGTTTTTAAACAGAAAGTTTTAATGCAGGAAGACATTTCCTTCCTCTTTTAAAGCAGGAAGATGCAGGGACCTCAAAGCTGGTGCTCTGTGACACCCTAGAAGGTTGGGATGGGGTGGGAGGGAGGTTCAAGAGGAAGGGGATGTACATGTGCCTGTGGTTGATTCATGCTGATGTATGGCAGCAACCATCACAATATTATAAAGTAATTATCCTCCAATTAAAAATAAAATAATTTTTAAAAGACATGCAGGAACAAGTGTTGGTGAGAATATAGAGACCCTAGGACCCTCGTGCACCGCTGACAGGACGGTGAAATGGCACTGTTTTAAATAGTTTCTTTAAAAATTTAAACATCAACTTATCATATGACCCAGGAATTTCACTCCTAGGAACCTACCCCAGAGATATTAAAACATTCGTCAACACAAAGATTTATATGTCAAAGATCAGAGCAGCTTGATTCACAATAACCAAAAGGTAGAAAGAACCCAAAAGTCCATCCCCTGATAAATGGACAAATAATATCTGGTGTGTTCACACAATGGAGTATTATGCCACAACTAAAAGGAGTAAACTAATGATAAATGCTGAACAGAGGAACCTGAAAAGCATCATACCAGGTGAAAGAAGCCGGGGCACAAGACTACACAGTGGATGACTGTACTGACGTGAAATGTCAGATCCCTAGAGACAGAAAGCAGACCCATGGTTGCCCAGGGGATCAGCAGCAGTGAGGTCTGACTGCAAATGGGCACAAGGAAGAGATGGTCTGCGAACAATAGAGATGTTCCATTGTGCGGATGACTGCATAACTCTGCAGATTACTAAAATTTATTGAATCATATACTGAGAGTGGATGAGTTTTATGGTCAATAAATTATACCTCAAGAAAGTTGTCTTTTTGCAAAAAGAAGCAGAGTGAACCCATGAGAGAGGAATGGATTATTCAACAAATGGTGTGGGGATATTGACTAAGTAGTTCAGGGGAAAAAAAAAACTTACATTTTGACTTGTATTGCATGCACCAAAAGACACCTAGTTTTATATTAGCCAAAGCATAAAAAACTAGTAGGTGAAAAAATAGTTAATAAGTAACAAATTTGAATGCAGGGGAAAGCTCATGAAATCTAAAAGCAATGGAAAAATCCATGAAGAACAAGAAACACTGTATTTGACTATGGGAAAGGTTTATGCTTGTATGCAGACCAAAATATATCAAATGAAGTAGGGAGACAAAGGACAAATCCAAAATATATTTTTGCTACAAAATGACAGGGTCCATCCCTCTAACATTTAAATTCAGGAACCAATAAGAAAAAATACTAACCTTGATCATTCCAAGAAGAAAGAACTCCATCGTCATTGTACTTCCTCCACCCAGCACGTCCTGTGCTTCCTGCAAAAACATTTGTTCAAAACCAGCCTCACGTGAATATGAAGGTCCTGGTCACTGAGGGCTCTGATCACACCTAAGGCTGGGAGTAGGGATGGCAGGGCCACCTGTGTCACCAAGCTCTGAGTCAGCCACAATGCCATGTTCATCCTGAAAACCCCCTGGCCCTGGGAATTAAGAGCTCTGTCCCACCAAAATGCAGGAAACATCTCGAAGAAGTACAGAGGCACTTACCCAAAAGAGGCTTCAAGCATCATTGGTGTTAGCTTGAGTTGAATAATATTCTGTCTAAAGACAGGGAAAGAGAAGGGAGAGACAGATTCAATGTGCCAAGTGTTTGGGATAATACATTTTAAGGAGAGAAGCGAGTATTAGAACATGTGTCTTCCCAGGAAGGCAAGAACCCTGGGAAATGAACTGAAGCTGGAGTGAAAGTCCACAGCACACGCTCAGATGTGTGCAAGAAAGTTCACGTGTCTTTATTTTCTCCAGATCCACTTAAATCTGATTGCAAACTATCATTTCACAGGCAATAAAAAAAAATTCAGTCTCCTTCCCCCAAGCTACATTCCCTCCCTCCATCTACACTGGATGTGTCGATGTCTCGGGGACTCAGGGTCAGCTACCACTTCCCAGGGTACACCCAGCCTGGGATGCAGGCCAGCATCACTCATTGGTGAGGACAGAAGGCATGTCTGCCTGGGGCACCAGGCCATCCCTCTCAGAGGCCTCGTCACCCTGCAGAGTGCTGTCTGGATCTGGGGCGTTGGTCTGCACTAAGTTTTGACCCCCAAACTCTCTGTGCCCTCTCTCCCCTCTGGACTTCCCCTCCATCTGTCAGCCCACCCAGCATCATCTGTTTAATGAAAGCAGGATTTAAAACACATATACCACACCACACACACACACACGCTGTAAGCCACTGACTCTAAATCGTGCCCAGTTTCTCCCTTGCAAGAGATGATAAAGCAACTTGCTGTGTTGCTCAGAACAGAGGTGAGGGAAATGGAGAGAGAGCAATTAAAAATTAATATCTGAGGGCCAGAGGAGAACCAAGAGTTTGGTGGGAAAAGCTCCAGAAGAGAATGTCTTCTGGATGTCCAAGAGGCTTAGTGTGTTGAGAGAAATGTCTGCTACCTTTGGTAATTTATCTAATATCCAATTTACTTTCCTTAAGAGGTTAATGATCCCTTTAGAGCAAAGGATCTCAAACATGACTGTGCATGTTTGAGCTCCCTTGGGGGTGCTCATTAAAACACATTTGCTGCCTTCCTGCCCCAAGAGTTTCTGACTCAGCAGCTCTGGGGCAGAACCTGAGAATTTAGAGACCAGACTTTGAGAACAACTGCTCTAAACTCTCAGGGCTCTCACAGCTGGCAAGCAACACGTTTTGAGTTAAATCAGATGTCCCTAAGATTTGATTGCAAACTCAAACTCTCTTAAACATTTAGTTAAAATCATAAGATGATGGGATCAGTTGCTCTCTAATGTTTTAAACAAACAGCAGGTGAAACATTTCCACATTCATGATGATTACAAATATAATCAGTACATGTAAATATTTACAGAAGCGGCAAATCTGCGAGTCTCAATTGGCTTTTTTCATGATCTCTATGCCAATTCTGATTTCCATTTCAATTATTTCTAGTTTCACCTCCTCCCAGGGGTACAATTTAACTCTGCTCACTGGAGAGATGGGTTGGGTTGCAGATGCAGAATCTGAAGCTGGCAGAAGCTGTGGCTGCCTCCTGAAATTCAGTGACTCAGGACAAAAGATGTAAGCATTGGGTGCATCATCCCTGATGATCCTCCCTGAGCTGTTCGTTGCCTGGTGGACAACCTCCTTTGTATAGAGAGTGTGCTACTGAAATGGATCAGGGCCATAGTGTCCTCCCCACCTCGATGTCCTCTGCCTGCTTTCTGTCTGTGGAAAACTTTAGTCAAAGAATAAGCTTGATCAGGGAAATGAGAACATGCAGAAACAAAGCAAAACACTCAAAGGGGATGAAATAATACTAATGTTAGTCATTAGGCATAGTCAGTTCAGTTCAGTTTAGTCACTCAGTCATGTCCCACTCTTTGCGATTTCATGAATTGCCAGGCCTCCCTGTCCATCACCAACTCCTGGAGTTCACCCAAACTCATGTGCATCGAGTCGCTGATGCCATCCAACCATCTCATCCTCTGTCGTCCCCTTTTCCTCCTGCCCTCAATCCCTCCCAGCATGAGGGTCTTTTCCAATAAGTCAACTCTTCTCATGAGGTGGCCAAAATACTGGAGCTTTAGCTTCAGCATCAGTCCTTCCAAGGAACACCCAGGACTGATCTCCTTTAGAATGGACTGGTTGGATCTCCTTTCAGTCCAAGGGACTCTCAAAAGTCTTCTCCAACACCACAGTCTAAAAGCATCAATTCTTCGGCGCTCAGCTTTCTTCACAGTCCAACTCTCACATCCATACATGACCACTGCAAAAACCATAGCCTTGACTAGATGGACTTTTGTTGACAAAGTAATATCTCTGCTTTTTAATATGCTATCTAGGTTGGTCATAACTTTCCTTCCAAGAGTAAGCATCTTTTAATTTCATGGCTGCAATCACCATCTGCAGTGATTTTGGAGCCCAGAAAAATAAAGTCTGACACTGTTTCCACTGTTTCCCCATCTATTTCCCATGAAGTGATAGGACCAGATGCCATGATCTTCATTTTCTGAATGTTGAGCTTTAAGCCAACTTTTTCACTCTTCTCTTTCACTTTCATCAAGAGGCTCTTTAGTTCCTCTTCATTTTCTGCCATAAGGGTGATGTCATCTGCATATCCGAGGTTATTGATATTTCTCCCAGCAATCTTGGTTCCAGCTTGTGCTTCTTCCAGTCCAGCATTTCTCATGATGTATTCTGCCTATAAGTTAAAGAAGCAGGATGATAATATACAGACTTGATGTACTCCTTTTCCTATTTGAAACCAGTCTGTTGTTCCATGTCCAGAGCTATGGATAATATTCTGAGCCATATCCTATGAGCTATCTTATAGATCCTGAAACCCCAGGTAGAAAAAGTTAGCTACATGGTGTCCAGACTATACCCACAAGATAAGCTGCCACAATTCCAAGAACTGGCCTCAAAGAAATGGAAACAAACCAGCCCTGGAGCTGAAAATGAATTGTACCTAAAACAACCAAGATGGTGCTGGTCAGACCACCAATGATCAGTTTCAAGATGACTGTCAGAGCTGACTGCTGTTTCTACATGTAGTCCCCACCCCCATCCCCCGCCAATTCTATCTATAACAGCTACTGCCCTCTGATCACAGTGGAAGGAATCAGACTTTGGACAGATGTCTGCCCTCTCCACCAGTTGCCAGCATCTGAAATAAAGCAAATTTTCCTTTCCACCAACCTGGCCTGTTTGTTGGCTTTTGAGTCTTGAGCAGCCAGATCACACATCTTTTGGTAACGCTACAACAGAAACCATAGTTTGCTACAAACCCTGAGCAACTGGACTGGTATTGAATTGTGTACCCTGGTCTTTATCCCTGTATCAGTTTACTCTGAGGATCTAATGTAGCAGGATGTTAGAGCCAGCTCATACTGATCCCAAGACCTAATAGGATTTACAGCCATCTCATGAGCTGGTTGTTTAAACACAGCCATCGTGAAGAATTACATTATATAAACTTAGAATTGTGCTTAGTCACTCAGTCATATCCAACTCTTTGTGACCCCAGGGACTGTAGCCTGCCAGACTCCTCTGTCCATGGGATTCTCCGGGCAAGAATACTGGAGTGGGTGGCTATGCCCTCCTCCAGGGGATCTTTCCAACCCAGGGATCAGACCCACGTCTCCCACCTCACAGGCAGATTCTTTACTCTCTGAAGCCACCAGCGAAGCCCCAATTTACAATTAAATCATACTAAAGCACACCACTTCCTAATTGTGTTTTTCTAGTATCTGTGCTCCTGAGAATGCTTACATCTATTGTGTCTGTGTGATAAAAATATATAATAGTAAACTACTCTCCCCAGCTCTGCTTCCGTGATACGATCTTGGTAGCCTGGAATCAACTCGTGTGTGCGTGTGTGTGCTAAATTGCTTCAGTCATGTCTGACTTCTTGCCACCACATGGACTGTAATCCACCAGGCTCCTCTGTCCATAGGGATTCTCCACGGAGAATCGCTCTGGGGACTCTCTCTGGAGTGGGTTGCCACGCCCTTCTCCAGGGGATCTTCCCAACCCAGGCATCAAGTCCACATCTTCTGCATCTTCTGCACTGCAGGTGGATTTTTTACTGTTGAGCTACCAGGGGAACCCCAAAATCAGCTAAGGAGGAGGTATTTACATGACAGAAATCTGTGTGCTCTATAAGTCAGCCAGCACCCCCACCACCCAAGCAATTACTAAACATTTACCAGTATAACATTGATCCGGTGGTCGCAAAAGATAATGATGCTGCTGCTGCTAAGTCTCTTCAGTCATGTCCGGCTCTGCGTGACCCCATAGACGGCAGCCCACCAGGCTCCCCCGTCTCTGGGATTCTCCAGGCAAGAGCACTGGAGTGGGTTGCCATTTCCTTCTCCAATGCATGAAAGTGAAGAGTGAAAGTGAAGTCGCTCAGACATATCCGACTTTTAGCGACCCCATGGACTGCAGCCTACCAGGCTCCTCCATCCATGGGATTTTCCAGGCAAGAGTACTGGAGTGAGGTGCCATCGCCTTCTCCAATAATGATGACAAGTCTACTTTAAAACCCCACATTCCAAGAGTCTTCTTTGCCAAGCATAGACAAGTATCAAAACTTTTTTGCCAATGCTGGCTCTGGAGGATCAATTTGATTCACTGAAACGTTTCTTCCTCAACAACCATAAAAACCCATCCCTGGTGGTCCAGTGATTAAGAATCCACCTGACAATGCAGAGGACACAGGTTAGACCCCTGGTCTGGGAAGATTCCATGTGTCTTGGGGCCACTCAGCCTGTGTGCCACAACTGCTGAAACCTGTGCACTTAGAACCCACGCTCCACAACAAGAGAAGTCACCACAACGAGAAGCCTGCCCATGGCAGCTAGAGAGTAGCACCCACTCACTGCAACTAGAGAAAGCCCAAGGCACCAACAAAGACCTGGTACAGCCAAAACTAAATAAATATTTTTTCAAAACCCATGGGATCTGGAGACTCGGCCCTCCATCCTGCTACATGACCTAGTAGTTGCCAGGAAGTCTGAGTCCATCCTTTCATATTTGCAAACTCCAGTTCTCTCATCTGCAAAATAACCATCATGATACAACAGAAAGAAAGAGCAATAAAGGAGAAAGGGAAATAGGAGAAGGAAAATTAAATAAACGCTCTGCAGAAGGCTTCAACTTTGGATAGAAGTAAAACCTGTGGCCCCAGTAGCACCACAGAGAGTAAGGGTTGAATGGAATTACTCTCAGTTAAGTTTCTTGTATTTTGTGAGAAGCGACACATTAATTGGATGGAGACTGTGCCTCTATGCTGCTCCATCAAAGTGGGAAAAGGCCTGGACCGAAGTTTAAGGATGTTGTCGTCTAGTTGCTTAGTCAAGTTCAACTTTTTGCGACCCTGCAGACTGTAGTATGCCAGGCTTCCCCCGTTCTCCACTATCTCCCAGAGTTTGCTCAAGTTCGTGTCCTTTGAGTTGGTGATGCTATCTGCCCATCTCATGCATATTCTAATCTAATTCTAATCTCTGGATCCTCTAGGGTTTATTTCTATTGTCAGTTCTTTCTGCTTATTCTTATTGATCACGTCTCCTCCCATTTCAGGCTAAATCTGATAGTTTACTAGTCATTGCATTTGAAAATTACTTCTAGAACTAGTTTGCAGCCCATGGATTTTCATGACTCCTTTAAGGCTCCTGGCCAACTAGCAATCTGGCATTACCTAATTCTGTCTTCAGATATTGAGCCTCTCTAAGTCCCTGGATGTCTCTGCCTGAGGCTGAAGCCTGGTCTAGACTGTCTTTTGATTTTTTTTTTTTTTTTCACGTTCCCTCTGATTCAGTGTTATTCACAGAGTGCAGCCTTTCGAGCTCCAACCTAAGCACAGGAGACAACCACAGGTGCCCCAACACCCCAACCTTCCCCTACCCCGCCCCCCACCGACCTCCCTCCAGCATGTCAGATGCATTGCTAAGCTGCTCAGTCACCTCAGGGCAAGAGTGACTGAAGCCAGGCCCAGGTCTCTGATTGCTGTCTTCTCTTGAATCTCAGTCTTTTTGTTCTTTATTCCTTACTAACTCTCTGATGCCTCAGTCAAACCTTCAGAATTATTTGGCCAGTTAGAGAACTTATCTTCAACTGACTGAATGACACAAAAATTCCCCCAATCAAGTCTTAATTTTCTGAACATTGGGGAACTCTTGGTGATGTCACAGGAACTGACTGACGCTCAGCTGCCAGGTGGTCGCATCAACGTGTGGTTCCCAGGGTTTTTAGGAACACAGCTATTGGCCCTAACATTGACCCTTGACTTGTCTCGTCCTGAAGGTGTCTTCCAATGTTAACAGACTGCAATGATTTCCTCTGGTCATCTATGCAGGTAAGAGCAAAGGGCATGTGATTGACAAGGACTAGGAAAGAAGGAATCCCAGGCCATGAGGAACTCTAGGGGCCAGCTGACTGCCCTAGATATCCCTAACACCCCACAGCCTGGGATGATCTCCTGTGAACCCTGCAGGCCCACAGCCCTCATCTCACCCAGGGCTGCAGCCCCTACTCTTCCCATGTGCTGACAAATACTCTGTTTGAAGACCCACTCACTCATAGTCACCCCCATAGGCCAAAGACGATACCACCTTCCTGCAACAAGGATGTCAGTGCTTCCCTGACTCAGCTCAGTGTCAGGGATGTTCTGGGAGCTAGGCTGCAGGTATGCACGGGCTACTTGACTTAATATGGACCATGCCGCCTCCCACCCACCTTTGCCCGCCCTGGATACACTGACTCCAGGAGTTTCACATATCCCAGTGGAAAAGCAGAGCCCAGTGCTGCATGCAGCCTCGTGGGTCCCAAGCCTCTTCCAGGGCCTCATGAACTTGGTGGCTTCCTGCTGCCCCCAACACTGCTGTGTGCATTGTGTCAGCTCTTCTGGTTGTCCTGCTAAGACAGGTGATCTAAACTACCCCATCCACAAGCATCAGAAGCAGAAGCAATCTTCTTTATGGGAAAGTTTTCAGACAAGATGAAGTGTACACAGTAAAAATGAAAATGGACCCTTCAAAGTCACAGCCACCGCCCCCAAGCCCATTTCTGAAGGTAATGGCTGCTGGCGATTTGACAGATGCGATTTCAGAATGTGTCTGTGCATGTATACACATAGGCTTTTATTCATCAACTAGCCCTAGGATTTCTTTGGAAGGAATGATGCTAAAGCTGACACTCCAGTATTTTGGCCACCTCATGCGAAGAGTTGACTCATTGGAGAAGACTCTGATGCTGGGAGGGATTGAGGGCAAGAGGAGAAGGGGACGACAGAGGATGAGATGGCTGGACGGCATCACTGACTCGATGAATGTGGGTCTGAGTGACCTCCGAGAGCTGGTGATGGACAGGGAGGCCTGGTGTGCTGCAGTTCATGGGGTCGCAAAGAGTCAGACACGACTGAGCGACTGATCTGATCTGATCTGATCTGACACCCAGTACTCTGCAGCTTGACTTTTTTCTCATAACATTAAGACACAGAGGCATTTCTGCACCAGCTGTAAAGCCTTCTTCCAGCTGCACGCTGCTCGCTGCTCATTGTGTGCATGTTTCATAATTCATTTAACTAGTCCTCCACTGCGTGTGTGCCTGCTCAGTCACTTCAGTCGTGTCTGACTCTTTGCGACCCTATGGACTCTAGCCTGCCAGGCTCCTCTTTCCATGGTATTCTCCAGGCAAGAATACTGGTGTGGGTTGCCATGCCCTTCCTCCAGGGGATCTTCATGACCCAGTAATTGAACCCGCATATCCTGCAACTCCTGCATCGCAGGGAGATTCTTTACCACTGAGTCACGTGGGAAGCCCAGTCCTCCACTGAGGGATTCTAAAAGCAGTACCAATTATGTCGCCTTCAGCAGAACATGAGAGTTCCATTTCCCCACATCTTCACTATCTCTGGCTATTAAACAATATTTTTCAAGGTTGGTTAATTTGATGGGTTAGACACTAGATGGCCTCACATTGGTTTGCTTTTCATGACTTTGGTGAAGTTTGATTCCTTTTATAATATGTTATTGGCCATTCGGATTTTTTTTTTTTTTTTTTTGGTTCATTGCACTCATATCCTCTGCCCATTTTTTGATTGGTGTTTCAGGCTTCATTGATTTTAAATGCGTGTGTCTTATGGATGCTTGCCTCTGTGATGTAAAGCTGGTCTCACTGACTGGTTCTCAAGGAGGGTGATTCAGTGGTAGGTTGACAAAAACTATCAGCTGCTAAATTGATAGATACTTCCTCCTGTTCTTTTGCGTACCCAGAGATCCCAATTTTTATTTGTGGGATGGTGTGCCAGCCCCAGGAGGTAGAGCCAGGACTGGTCACATCATTGCCCTATAAGTGCAGAGAAGGAGTAGGGGATCAAGGGCCCATTTGTGGCCCATAATATGAAAGGTGAGTAGCCTCAGAGGAGACCCTCTTGACCAGCTCCTCCCAGGTGGGGATTCCATGTGCAACCCAGAAGGAGACTTGTGTGTGGGGAAGGTGATGGGTTAGAAGGAGCAAAGCCCTTGATCACCATGAATACTGCAACAATCTCTGAGACCATCACCTTCAGGGCTTCTGGGAGGAACGGAGTCAGTTCCCGGAAGTTGAGATTGTTGTCACATTGGAGAAGGAACCGTGAAGGATTTGGTGACCTGGGGGTGTAGGAGCTGGGGTGGAAGAAGGAGGAACTGAACTGGACAAGATGTGGCAGGTCAAGAGCTGGGCACATGCAGCGTGGGCTGGGAACCCCATCTGCTCCTGGATGTTTGCCCAGAAAATCTGCATTGCTCACACAGGTGAGTGGCCCCCGTGGGCACCAGGGCTGGGGGATCCCTGTGGGAGGGCACAGGGGCACAGACATCTGGGTTAGGGTACAGTGAAGAACAGAAACCCCTCGGGACACACAGCCTGGGGCAGGAGAGGCGGTGGCCCTTCACCCTGTGACAACTGTCCAGCATCCTCTGGCCCAGCTCCTCTCCCCTAAGACATGCAGGGACAAAACATGGCTGCAATAAGAAGACATCTTTCTCTTTTTCTCAAATCATTGAATAGATGTGGCTGGCAAGCATTTGCCACAGAGAAAGCACACAGGGAGGGGAGCGTGTTTCAGCACCATCTTGCTATTTGGGGTCCTGAAGGCTCACACCAACAATGGAATTGCCTTTTCATTTAGGTTGGGTTTGTGCCCATTTCTGTCCCCATCATCAAATGAACCGGGAACACAAACATCAGACTGGGTCATTCAAGTCCTCTGTCACATCTTAACACCATCATCGTCATCACCATCATCATTATTATTACCAAATACCAAGTTTGTGTGTTTGACACACCACGAGGCCAAAGAAACCAAAGTTTGGAACAGACAAGGGTTTATTGCAGGGTCAAGCAAGGAGAACTGGGAATGGGGGGATGGGTGCTTGTGCTTAAAATACGCTGAGATCCCCGCATGGTTCCAGCAAAGCACTTTAAAAATTTTCTATCTTACACTGGAGTATAGTTGATTTACAATGTTGGGGTTAGTTTCCAGTGTCCAGCAAAGCAATTCAGCTATACAAACAGATGTATTATTTTTTTTTCCAGATTCTCAGCAAAGCATTTTTTAAGACCAGGTGAGGGAGCAGAACCCCCAGGATATGTGATTGGCTTGTTCACAGTTCTCTGACTGATAATAGGCACCAGACTAATGTCACAGGGGTGAGTGTTAGCAGTCCTTTGGTGCCAGCAGGTCTGATGGCTATGTGTTCATGATCATCAAGTTAATTTCTTCCATTTGGTGGTGGTTTGTCGTATCTGGAAAACTGAAGAAATATGCATCAGATACCATTTTCGAGATACTTCAGGGAGGAGCTAAAACAGAGGGTATGAGAGAGGGCTCTGTCCCCAAGAAGGCCCCGTAGGGTCCTGCTCAATAACATCATCATCATCATCATCATTATTATTGTTGTTGTTATTGACAGTCACGCACAAGAACCCATACATTTTTACAGATGCTGGGGAAGCAAAAGTCACATACAGTTATAATTTGGGAGAAGGATACCAAAACACCAGTCCAAAAATTTTCTCCTTATCACCTCATAACATATCATGTGTTCAGTTCAGTTCAGTTCAGTCGCTCAGTCGTGTCCAACTCTTTGCAACCCCATGAACTGCAGCACGCCAGGCCTCCCTGTCCAGCACCAACTTCCAGAGTTTACTCAAACTCATGTCCATTGAGTCAGTGATACCATCCAACCATCTCATCCTCTGTCATCCCCTTCTCCTCCTGCCTTCAATTTTTCCCAGCATCAGAGTCTTTTCAAATGAGTCTGTTCTTCACATCAGGTGGCCAAAGTATTGGAGCTTCAACTTCAGCATCAGTCCTTCCAATGAATATTCAGGACTGATTTCCTTTAGGATGGACTGGTTGGATCTCCTTGCTGCCCAAGGGACTCTCAAGAGTCTTCTCAAACACCACAGTTCAAATGCATCAATTCTTTGGTGCTCAGCTTGCTTTATAGTCCAACTCTCACATCCATACATGACTACTGGAAAAACCATAGCTTTGACTATACAGATATTTGTCAGCAAAGTAATGTCTTTGTTTTTTAATATGCTGTCTAAGTTGGTCATAGTTTTTCTTCCAAGGAGCAAGCATCTTTTAATTTCATGGCTGAGGCTACCATCTGCAGTGATTTTGGAGCCCCCCCAAAAAAACAAAACAAGGAGCTGACTGTGGCTCAGATCATGAGCTCCTTTGGCCAAATTCAGACTTAAATTGAAGAAAGTAGGGAAAACCACTAGACCATTCAGGTATGACCTAAATCAAATCCCTTATGATTATACAGTGAAAGTGAGAAATAGATTCAAGGGATTAGATCTGATAGAGTGCCTGAAGAACTATAGACAGAGGTTTGTGGCATTGTACAGGAGGCAGTGATAAAGACCATCTCCAAGAAAAAGAATTGCAAAAAGGCAAAATGGTTGTCTGAGCAGGCCTTACAAATAGCTGTGAAAAGAAGAGAAGTGAAAGACAAAGGATAAATGGAGAAATATACCCATTTGAATACAGAGTTCCAAAGAATAGCAAGGAGAGATAAGAAAGCCTTCCTTAGTGATCAATGCAAAGAAATAAAGCAAAACAATAGAATGGGAAAGGTTAGAGATCTCTTCAAGAAAATTAGACATACCAAGGGAACATTTCATGCAAAGATGGGCACAATAAAGGGCAGAAACAGTATGGACCTAACAGAAGCAGAAGATATTAAGAAGAGGTGGCAAGAATACACAGAAGAACTATACGAAAAAAGATCTTCACAACCCAGATAATCACAATGGAGTGATTATCCACTCCATTGTGGATAATCCTAGAGCCAGACATTCTGTAATGCAAAGTCAAGTGGGCCTTAGGAAGCATCACTATGAAAAAGCTAGTGGGGGAATTCCAGTTGAGCTATTTCAAATCCTCAGAGATGATGCTGTGAAAGTGCTGCACTCAATATGCCAGCAAATTTGGAAAACTCAGCAGTGGCCCAGGACTGGAAAAGGTCAGTTTTTATTCCAATCCCAAAGAAAGGCAATGCCAAAGAATGTTCAAACTACCACACAATTGCACCCATCTCACATGCTAGCACAGAGAAGGCAATGGCACCCCACTCCAGTACTTTTGCCTGGAAAATCCCGTGGACAGAGGAGCCTAGTAGGCTGAAGTCCATGGGGTCGCTAAGAGTCAGACACAACTGAGTGACTTCACTTTCACTTTTTACTTTCATGCTTTGGAGGAGGAAATGGCAACCCACTCCAGTATTCTTGCCTGGAGAATCCCAGGGACGGCGAAGCCTGGTGGGCTGCCGTCTATGGGGTCATGCAGAGTCAGACACGACTGAAGCAACTTAGCAGCAGCAGCAGCAGCAAGAGAGTTAATCTTGAAATTTTTCATCAGCAGGAAAAAAACACTTGTAACTATGTGTATGATGAATGCTAAGTAGACTTATTATGGTGGTCATTTCACAATATATCCATACATCAAATCATGATGTTGCAAACCTGACACTGAGACATTGTTACATGTCCAATGAATGTGAGGTCGCTCAGTCGTGTCCCACTCTTTGCGACCCCATGAACTGTAGCCCATCAGGCTCCTCCGTCCATGGGATTTTCCACGCAAGAGTGCTGGAGTGGATTGCCATTTCCTTCTCCAGTGGATCTTCCCAACCCAGGAATCGAACCCGGGTCTCCCACATTGCAGGCAGACGCTTTTACCGTCTGTCTCAATAAAAACAATAACTAAAAACTAAGCAATTCAAATGCCCATCAACAGTAGAACAGTACATATAATTAAATATTATACTATATTAGATCAGTTATGTTGTAAATTATTTATAACCATATAAAATATATGCACAATAAATACATAGCATATCACATAGTATATATGATGTGTATTATTTATGATTGGAGAAGGAAATGGCAACCCACTCCACATTCTTGCCTGGGACATCCCATGGACAGATGAGCCTGGTGGGCTACAGTCCATGGGTTCACAAACAGTTGGACAGGACTTAGCAACTAAACAACAATAATTATTTGTTATATAGCTGTATCATTGTATTATGTAATTATACAACACAAATACACTTTATATAATACATAATTTTATACAAGTATATCATACTCATATGTTTAAGTGATGTTTATGTTATACATGTGGTATAGCCACACGAAGGAAAGCAATTCAGCAATAAGAATGGATAAACCGAACAGATCACATGACCACTTGGATGAATCGCACATGATGTTGAGAGAGAGGAGCCAGACCTGGGGGCACACTGGGATTCCAGGGACAGGCCATACTAAGTTCTGGGATCACACTGTCTTACTGAGGGTGACATGAGGCTCATTCTTAGAAGAAGTGAAACCAGAGGAATAGGGCAGAGGTCTTCTGATTCTCCTTCCAAGTCGGTGGCTCTTAAAACTCTGTGCATCTCTCACCTTGGTAAAAATAAACATTAATTTTAAAAACACTGTGAACAGATCATCTCAAAGAGTCAACACCGAGTTCAGGATGCCAAGCGGTCAGCAGGTCCTGGAAGGACTCTGGTGGCCCCAGCCCTACAGGAGGCCGAGGGGAAGGCAGCCCTGGGGCAGGCACTGAGGTAAGATATCTTCCCAGAGTGAAGCTGCAGTGCTTGTGGCTCAGATGGTGTTCACCACCCACACGGGGGCCTTGATTCTGTCTGACTCATCAGCTTCATTCCAAAGACCATGTGTGAAGATCTGACCAAGATATATGAAGAGATGTCAGCAAAGGTGACACCTTGGGGTTTGAGGACCCAAGTGTATGTATACCCAAGAGAAGGAGGATGACTGCAGTCGTGAAATTAAAAAACACTTGCTCCTCCGAAGGAAGCTATGACAAATCTAGACAGTGTATTAAAAAGCAGAGACAACTTTGCTGACAAAGGTCCAGATGCTCAAAGCTATGTCTTTTCCAGTAGTCATGTATGGATGTGAGAGCTGGACCACAGAGCAGGCTGGGCACCAAAGAATTGATGCTTTCAAACTGTGGTGCTAGAGGAGACTCTTGAGAGTCCCTTGGACTGCAAGGAGATCAAACCAGTCAATCTTACAGGAAATCAGTCCTGAATCTTCATTAGAAGGACAGATGCTGAAGCTGAAACTCCAGTACTTTGGACACCTGATGCAAAGAACTGATTCACTGGAAAGACCCTGATGCTGGGAAAGATTGAAGGCAGGAGAAGAAGGGGACAACAGAGGATGAGATGGTTGGATGGCATCACTGACTCAAGTACATGAGTTTGAGCAAATTCCTGGAGACAGTGAAGGACGGGGTAGCCTGGCGTGCTGCAGTCCATGGGATCGCAAAAATTCAGACGTGACTTATCAACTGAACTGAACTGAACACACATAGGCAGATGTATACGTGCACATGTACATATACATACAGGCATTCACACACAGGTACACACTTGCACATAAGCAATGTGCACCCACATATTTCCACACACTCACACGCATAAGCATGTGCACATATACATGCACGCATGAATCAAATGTACATGCACACAGGCATGCTTGCATGAACATATGTGTGCACACGCAAGCACACGTTCACACATAGCACACAGACACCTGTACACAATGTGCACCCAAGTGACACGGGTATTCGGGCACACACACATATACACAGACACACACCCCAGCTGCACCCTGAGTGAGCTCTAAGAGGCAACCTGATGGTGAGGGGTTGCAGTGACACACGGCAGACCTAGGAGCAGGGCGGACACGATGGTGGACCCCAGCTCCCACCCAGGGTGGGGTATCCTGGGGCGCTGACCTTCCTTCAAAGATGTCATCTTCCCAGTTCACTAAGGGTCCATCCAAGGCCCCTGGAAGAGACCTGCTCAGATCTAACAGCTGTCAGGGGTGAGGGACCACTGTGCTGTCGTCCTTGTCATTCTCCCCTCACACTATCTCATCTCAGGTCCCAGCCAAAGCCACCCCAGTGGCCATGGTACAAGGAGGCGGCAAGGAGAGTCAGGAGCCGGTGAAGTCTCAGCAGGAGAGGAGGTGATGAGGGTGAACAGCCTCCTGGCATCCCACTGTCCTGCCCTGTCCCCTGGACCTTCCATCGCCGGGGGACTACCCTCCTCCCTCTGAACACATCAACTTTCCTGAGACTCACAAAGGCTGACCCTACCCAGGAGAGGACCTCATCACTATCAAGCCCCTCGCCCTGATGACAAGCTGTGAACACCAGGTCCCTACACATTCCTGGCTCATGACCAAAGCTCCATCCTCACCCCTCCAAAGTCCAGCACCCACCTCTATAAACATCTAGGCACATCTGTGTATAATATATACAGATGTTAGTGGAACCAAAGCCATAATAGTCCCCTGCCAGTCACCCAGCCATCTCTAGACCATAGCTCTCCCCCAGCGTCTTACTGACCCACAGGCCCCTGCCCCTCTGGGGGCTCAGCCTGGCCCCTGTGGAATGTTGAAGACGAGTTTGCACCACACACCCACTGGCCAGCTAACCATCCCTCTCAGACAGGACCTCACCACCCAGCCCGACTGCCGGGCAGCAAATGCAGCTTCATGCCATCTCCTGGAAATGGCAGAGGTTCAGCAATTTCCCAAAAGACTGAAAAGGAAAGTGGTGCCCCTCTCAGCCCACTAAGCCTACCATTAGCCCCCAGGACAGGGAAGAGGGCACGGCAGGCTGTAATGACAAATAGAGATCTTCTCTGGGCTTATTGTAAAGGATATGGCCATGACTTTGCCTCAGTTTGGGCTTCCCTGGTGGCTCAGATGGTAAAGAATCTGCCTGCAATGCCGGAGACCTGGGTCTCCAGGGAAGATCCCCTGAAGAAGGGAATGGCAACCCACTCTAGTATCCTTGATGGGAGAATTCCATGGACAGAGGAGGCTGGCAGGCTACAAAAGAGTCAGCAACTAACACACTTGCCTTAATTTAGAGGTGAATCTCTGTCCCCTTCATTAATATAACATAAATGATTCATAAGAGTATTAAGCCAGAGAGAGCTGACTCCCTGTGCCTGCAGCCTGGATCCAACAATAAATGTGCACTTCGCTGTGGGGTGGGGATAGTTTTTAAAAAAGCAGGTGTATAGAGGGAGCTTACAGAAGGGTGAGCATCGTCAACAGTGGCAATGACTACTTCTGTGCACTTACTATGCTTGGGAAAGTGTTGGATCCTGTAGGTGAGACAGGAGAACATGATTCCTTCTTCAATAGAGCTCAAAGTCTCAAAGAAGAGAAAAGACACCTCCTTGAAGTGCAAGGAGACAGTGGAAGCCACGTGACTAATGGCCCAAATTGTGCTGTCACGGTTATTTGAGGCGTCTTCCTCCTTGGGGCCCTTACTCTGTCGGGTAGAAGGTCAGGCCTATTGGGCTCCCTGTAGCTACTTTCACAAGAGCCCTGTGTCTTAGCGTCCACTATTGTCTGCATGTAATAAGAGGATGAAGAGGACACATGTATACCTATGGCCGATTCATGTTGATGTATGGCAAAAACCATCACAATATTGTAAAGTAATTATCCTCCAATTAAAATAAATTTAAAAAAATATTTAGTTAAAACATTATAAACAGAAAAAAATGCCTAATAAATTCTATCTATAAAAAAAAAAAGAAAGAATGGCTTATATTGTTCCAAATGGTCTTATTCCCTTTAATGACCACTCTTCAGAGGGCTCTGAGACATTACTATGAAATACAGTTCATAGTACTTCAATGAGAGAAAAGAGGTGTCCATGCAGAACACTCGGCCTGTGGCCTATGAGTCAGTTTTTGTCTTGGACACAACCCACTGCTATTCAAGGCAAAATTGTGTATCTGAACTTCCTGTGCTCTCATAGACTGTAAATGACACAAGGGCATTGAAACACACTTGTGTTTCTGGAAGAGCAGGAGATGTGTTTTTTTCCCTCAACATGATGAACTCCATAACAAAGAGGAGACGACCCAGACTAGCCAGGGGGACTTGGTCACCGCGCCTGACCCAACACCACAGTCTTTCACGTCCCAGTCACAAAAGGTATCTGTTTACAACCAGAGGACGTGGGCTTTCCTTGTGCTCTGAAGACAGGAAGCAAGAGGAACATCTGGATTAGAGCTCAACACCCCACAGAGGCTTGTCTGCCATCTGCAAAGCGGAGTCTCTTCCAAGGCTTCTTGGTTTGGAACCCCACTGCCGATAGTCACCGAGTGTCCCTCTAACAGGCCGAGGCAGAGGGCCTAAGGCCATCCTCGGGGTGAAGCCCGAGCTCTGTGCCTGGTGACCCCAGCTCCCTCGGAGGAACGGCCTGCTGGGTGCTGCCTGACAGTCTGCAGAGGCTCGTGAGCCTTCGTGAAGCCCGCGTGGGCTGGCAGAGCCTGCAGGTGCTGGGTTCCCAGAACAGCCAAGTCAGAGCTCAGAAATGACCACAAGGCCGAGATGCACTTGCCCTGCCCTGCCAACTACGGTGGCCAGCACAGCTGGTAAGAGGCCCGGCAATGAGCAGCTGGCTGCCCTGGAAGAGCCCGAACCCATCCACCAAGGAGAAGAGGTACAGATATTTCAGGGGGTTGTTAAACGAGAAAGCAGGGGCAGCCCTGGGACTGGGCTTGGTCCAAGTCAGTGTGCTGAAGGTTCTCCCAGATTGCTTCTCTTAAATCGCTTCACTTATTTAAAATATGTATAGATGTGTTCATGCATATATATGTTCATTTTTAAAAAAGAAAAGTTAGGCTGCACGGGCACCGGGAGTGCGCCAGGGGCGGGATAAAAATAAATAAATAAATAAAAAGAAAAGTTAAAATTAAATACAGATAAACCTTCATAAAAAGTAAAAAAAAAAAAAAAAGAGGGTAGGAGGTGGGAGGGAGGTTCAAGAGGGAGGGGACACGTGTACACCTGCGGCTGACTCATGTTGATGTATGGCAGAAACCAGCACAAAGTCCTAAAGCAACTATCCTTCAATTAAAACAAGTAAATGTTTAAAAAAGAAAAAAATATATTTTAAAGAGAAAGAAGAGAGAAAACCAATACCGCTTATATTCTCAACTTATCTTATTTCTAACAGTTTTGTCTGCTTTCTTTCTCTCTTGAAGTGTGAGGGGTGTGTGCGTGTATGTCTCAGTGTGCATGTTTTACTTTCTATATTTTCACATAATATTAGGCCATGGATATCTTTTGATCCCATTACATTGCATTCTTCAACATTAGTTTAAATGCCTATGTAACCCCACTTAATTGAATATATCCAACTAATCCAGTTATCCAACTAATTAGTTATCCAACTAATCCCCAATTTTGGAATTGCCTCTTCTTTTCCCATTGGTCCATTCTGAAACCATTTTTGTAAATCATTCTTTATCCGATGAAATCAAACTCTGCCTTCATGCTTTTATCCAGAGTTGCTGGCTTTGTTTGCTTGGGATTTTTGTTCACTCTATGATAATACCTAATCAGCTAAGTAATCACCTACAAATCCCTCCATAGAGGGAAAGACAGGCCTGCATCCTTCTCGTTAGTGCACACTACCCAACCCCGCTTTGTGGGCACTCCATGCATTTCTCAGAGCCCCTCCAGCCCCATCCTCTCCTCACGGACCCATGTCTGCCTGGACTCCTCTCCACCTCAAATGTTCCCCACCCCTCAGGTGTCAGACCTCCTCAGAACCCTGCATTTGCCTACAAGGTCTTTGGAGTCACTTTATGACGTCCTGGTGGCCCCTGTCAGGAATTCCTTTCTGGTATGGTGAGGGACCGGGGAAGGCAATGGCACCCCACCCCAGTACTTTTGCCTGGAAAATCCTGTGGACGGAGGATCCTGGTAGGCTCCAGTCCATGGGGTCGCTAAGAGTCGGACACGACTGAGCGACTTCACTTTCACTTTTCATTTTCATGCATTGGGGAAGGAAATGGCAACCCACTCCAGTATTCTTGCCTGGAGATTCCCAGGGACGAGGGAGCCTTGTGGGCTTCCGTCTATGGGGTCGCACAGAGTCGGACACAACTGAAGCGACTTAGCAGCAGCATGGTGAGGGACACCTGGTGTGTCTTCTGATCCATGGTCATTTGAAGACCTCCTGGGCATTGAGTGGGGCTTCCCACGTGGCACTAGTGGTAAAGAACCCACCTGCAGATGTAGGAGATGTAAGAGACGTGGGTTCAATCTCTGAGTTGGGAAGATCCCCTGGAGAAGGGAATGGCAACCCACTCCAGTATACTTTCTTGGAGAATCTCATGGACAGAGGAGCCTGGTGGGCTACAGTCCATGGGGTCACAAAGAGTCAGACACAACTGAAGAGACTTAGCATGCACAGGCATCAAGTGTGGATGTCCACGGAGCTGCATTCACTTTCCCTCTACAGATGCAGAACATGGTGTCCCTGGGGCAGGAGTTCTTGGTTGCCACGGGCAACCAAGAACACATCTTATACCCACCAGCCTCACCTGAGCACAATCCTCCAGGAACAAAAATGTGCCCATTAGAAATATAACAACTGTCAACAACATGTCAAGAGCACAGTGTCAAGACTGAAATTTTTTATGTAAAATGAAAATTTAAACTATAACTATCTTGATTAACTATTCTGTGTTTATTTCTACCCTGAAACTCAATAAAACTCAGACATGCAGAGTCCTACATACAGACACACATCACCCATACACACGCCTACACACGTAGACTCACACACACAACCCTACACACCCACTGAACTTATCCCAGGCCCCTAGAGAATGCACTTCACACATGGGCAATAGTATATAGACAACAGGATTTGGGGAATGGCCATGACTCTCAGGAAACGGGGCTCCTCAGACCCAACATTCATGCCATGCTCCCTACAACTTGGAAGAGGGAGCTGGAGGCTTTTGGGAGAGGGGGCAGGAGCTGGCCCTGAGGGGGTGGCACCATGTACCGCCCAGAGAGGAAGGCAGTGGGAGCAGGGAAGAGCATGAGACACAGGCCTGACAGTGGGGTGGGTGCTGGGGACCCCGGGAGCCCAAGGGCCAACTGGAGGCTGAGATCTGGTTGAAACGAAGCCCTAGAGATGTCTAAGGAGTGTACCAGGCAGAAGACAGTGTCTTCCATTTCCAGTGCTGTTTTTGGCAATGTCCACTTTAGCTGTAGTTATAAATCATAATCTGAGCAACAGCATACAAAATTAAGTTAACATATGTTCATGTATGTCCTGTGAGAACTGGAAACACACACAGGCACACACACACACAGTGCTCAGCATCTCCCTGAGCAGGGCTTTGCTCTCACACGGTCTTCATTAGCATTCCTTCCCTATTCCAGGCAAATAGCTTAATGATTCATCACAGGAACTTCCCGGAAGGCCCATTAACTCTTTGGTGGAGAATATCCAGTTTCCAAGCTGAGATTCTTGGAATCCTTCACCTTGCTGCTCAGACTCTTTTCCAGTCCTAATGGAGCCCATGGTAAATCAGGCATCCACTTCTCAGAGGATTCCTCCCTCACTGCCTCGGGCAATGCCCACGAAGCCCTGGGAGTGTGGATCTTATTCTCCTGCAAGCAGGAAACTCAGCTCTTCTCATCCACAGCTGGTTATGGGGACATCCAGGGGTCTAGCACGCAACCCCTGCATGGAGATCATGGACGACTGGGACTATTTCCCTACCAGCTGTTGGTTGGTGTGGTTGCTCAGTCGTCTTCAACTCTTTTGTGACCCTGTGGATGAGAGCCCACCAGGGTCCTCTGTCCATGGGATTTCCCAAGCAAGAACTGGAGTGGGTAACTACTCCCTTGCCTGCTGCTGCTGCTAAGTCGCTTCAGTCGTGTCCGACTCTGTGCGACCCTATAGACGGCAGCCCACCAGGCTCCATCCCTGGGATTCTCCAGGCAAGAACACTGGAGTGGGTTGCCATTTCCTTCTCCAATGCAGGAAAGTGAAAAGTGAAAGTGAAGTCGCTCAGTCGTGTCTGACTCTTAGTGACCCCATGGACTAGGGGATCTTAAAGACCCAGGGATCGAACCTGCGTCTCCTGCATTGGCAGGTGAGCTCTTTACCACTGAGCTACCTTGGAAGCCCCTCTATATAAGTCACTAATGGGTAAATATTACTTTTTAAATCATAAAAATACATAGATAAAAATTATTTTATTAATCATCAAACATCCCCAGATGAAAATAAGGCAAGAAAAAAAGGAAATTGAGTTCTAAAAGCCATTAAAGAAGAGAGTTAAAAATGAAAACCAATATACCTAAGGCACCAAAAATAAGGGGGAAAGGAGACCTGGTTAACTGGTAGAAAACATTTCTTGTAATCATCTCCCAAGGTATAAAACACAAGTGCCCTGAGACAGCTGTTAAGAATCACTAGTTGAATCATCTCAAAGGCTACGCTCTGCCCTCTGAGTCTACTTCTCAATTTCCTCTCCATTGTTGGCTGTGTGGATTTTTTCATTTAAACAATAGCTGCTGTTAATGGATGTCCTGTTTTGTGCCATAATAAGCTCAACCTGCCATTACACCCTTCCAGGTACCAGACCACAGACACTCACCACACGAAGACCCAGCCTTGAGCATGCTGTATCCATGACAGCAACAGATGCCACATCATGTCAACCATTTGAGGTCTTGCCACTCTTTTATCTGTCACCATGGCAACAGGAGAGCCCTGGCAGCAGCCTTAAGGTGTCTCCTGATATAAACACTCAGTCTCCCAAGCAACATAGCTGCCTAGTGCTAACTAGGCTGGCCAAAGCTTGCAGGGCTCAGGGTGTCACCAGCCTGCTGAGGAACCATGGGCAAGTTCCTGGTCTGGCCAGGCCCCAGGTGATGAAGATGAGACAGTGTAATTTACATCATAAGTAAGGAAAGTATCTGACTAGAGACAACTCTAGTAGGCATCAGTGTCACCAATCAGGACTGCTGGGGTCGATATGAAGGGGACCCAGCTCCACCCTCGTGCAGAGCACTGAGGGAGGGGCCCTCAGGGTGATGGAGCAGCTCTGATATGGCAACATTTTGATGGACACTCTCAGGCCCTTTCACATCAGGTGGCCAATCCCTGATTAAGGGAACATGCCCAGCACTCACAGGGGGCCCGTTGTGTGTCATGCAGAAAATCCTGATCAGGAATTCCAACTGTAGTCACCTTTGTAACCAGCGTTAGTCCAAGGCATCCAACTCCATCTCACTTCCTCTCCCTGCCCACTGGGATGGGTAACTCCCCCTGGGAGTCCAGCACTCAGCTAGAAAGCTCTCACACACTTTCCCATCACAGTTCAGAGGGCTGGTGTTGTCATTTTCATTTCACAGACTACAAAGCTGAGCTTTCAGGGCATTTGATGGCAGAACCCAGATTCAAAGCCCATGCAGCGGTCTGTATTTAGACCACACTGTTGAATTTAAATTTTGGACAAACAGCAAATAAACTTTAGCACAAGTACATCCCAAATATTGCATGGGACAATATTTTTATCTGATATGTCTGGAAACCCCATTGCAACTGATGTTGCTCCCACCACATTTAAAATAGGTGACTATTAACAGGCACATGAAAAGATACTCAGCATCACTAATTATTAGACAAATGCAAATCAGACCTACAATGAGGTACATCTCACACTGGTCAAAAGGTGTATTGTGCTTAGTTACTCAGTCATCTCGGACTCTTTGTGACCCCATGGACTATAGCATGTCAGGTTCTTCTGTCCACGGAGGTTCTCCAGACAAGAATACTGGAGTGTGTTCCCATACCCTCCTCTGGGGATCTTCTCAACCCAGGGATTGAACCCACGTCTCTCAAATTGCAGGCAGATTCTTCACTACCTGAGCCACCAGGAAAGGCCAAGAATACTGGAGTGGGTAGCCTATCCCTTCTCCAAGGGATCATCCCAACCCAGAAATCAAACCGGGGTCTCCTGCATTGCAGGCAGATTCTTTGCCAGCTGAGCTACCAGGGAAGCCCCCTGGTCGGACTGGTCATCATTAAAAAGTCCACAAATGATAAATGCTGGAGAGCGTGTGGAGAAAAGGAAACCCTCTTGTTGCTGGGAATGTAAGTTGATACTTTTTTTTCTTGTTGTTTTGTTGCTAAGCCATGTCCAGCTCTTTGCAACCCACAGACTGTAGCTGCTAGGTTCCTCTGTCCATGGGATATTTCAGACAAGAATACTGGAGTGAGCTGCTATGCTCTTCTCCAGGGGATCTTCCTGACCCAGGGATCGAACTTGTGTCTCCTGCAGTGCAGGCAGATTCTTTTACCACTGAACCACTCAGGAAGCCCCTGTAAGTTGGTACAGTTCAGTTCAGTTCAGTCATTCAGTCATGTCCGATTCTTTGTGACCTCATGAACCACAGCACGCCAGGCCTCCCTGTCCATCACCAACTCCCAGGGTTCACCCAAACCCATGTCCATCAAGTTGGTGATGCCATCAACCATCTCATCCTCTGCCGTTCCCTTCTCCTCCTGCCCTCAATCTTTCCCAGCATCAGGGTCTTTTCAAATGAGTCATCTCTTTGCATCAGGAGGCCAAAGTATTGGAGTTTCAGCTTCAACATCAGTCCTTCCAATGAACACCCAGTACTGATCTCCTTTAGGATGGCCTGGTTGGATCTCCTTGCAGTCCAAGGGATTCTCAAGAGTCTTCTCCAACACCACAGTTCAAAACCATCAATTCTTTGGTGCTCAGCTTTCTTTATAGTCCAACCACTGTGAAAAACAGTATGGAGAACAGTACAGCTTATCCTGAGAAAAGAATATTTTTAAAATGTCTATATGTATAACTGAATGACTTCATTGTACAGCAAAAATTAATACAACACAGTAAATCAACTATATGTCCAAAAAAGTGATGAAAAGAAAAACAGGTGGCTACTCATGGGCTAGGATGTCAGTGCTGGCTGCTGGTTGGGTCCAGTCACAGAGACTGGAAGGCCGTGTGTGCCGGCTGCCCAGGTTGTCTGTTTCCCTGTAGAGGACAGGTCAAAAGCAGAGGCTGTGAAGCAGCAGAACAGCCACCAGGTACCATTGTCCCTGTGCACGATGGGAGTGACACAGGCTGAGTCCTGACAGAGAGGAGGGGGATGCCCCCAGAGCTAATTGGAGATTAGTGCTCAGACTAGAGATGGTGCAGGCATGTCAGATAGCGAGCTCTCACTTGGCAGGAAACATGGCCCTCAACGACCAGCCTGACTGAATGCCTGGCTTTGTGTGAGTCTCTTCTTAACTTGCAACCCCTGACCATAGAAGCCAGGACACATAAGGGCAAGAATGGCTCCTGGCCAGGAACCTACAGAGAGGCCAGGGGCTTGGCAAGCAGCTTTCCTTGTGTGTGGATTCCTGACTTGGTTCCATTCTTCTCAGGAGAAATTTCCTCATTGGCAGGGAACACGGTCTAGGATGGCTGCAGACGTCCCCATTCCCAGAGATTCCCAGACATGAGAAGACTAACATCAGGCTCTCTAATAGCAACCTACTCAGTCAAGATAAGAGCCAGATCTGGCTCGCAGGTCCTAGCGCTGGGGAGTGGGCTTGTCATCCGAACCTGAGCCCTCTAGGGGTTCAGTCACCCTCCACTTGCATTCTGGTGGCGATGAAGAGCAGGCGTCTTGGGGGTTGAGGAGAAACTTGATGGTGATCTAACTGGTCATTCAACCTAACACTTGAAAATGGAGTGCTCACTCTGACAGTGTATCTCTGGCAAGGACCTGCAGACCAGAGACGGGGTATGGCTTTGGATCTGGGGTGCAGGGAGGTGTAAGAGAGCTCCCTATTTATACTAATGATGAACAGAGGCTGGGACTGGAGCTCATGTGGAGGCACTGGACATTCTCTGCCCATCCTCGGCAACTGATTCTGAAACACCTGGTAGCTTGTCATCTGAGGCTCCAAAAATGTCCACCTGCCCCAGGAGGGGTTGGGAAGAACTGGTGATCAGATGGACTGGAGGGCCAGTGCCAGCTGACCCAGAAGGTTGAAAGGACCCTTCCTGCAGCTTTCCTATGCCCCATCCCGGCAGCCTGGAGGAAGTCAGGACAGTGTCACAAGGTGAGGAGCCAGCCCTGGGCAGGTGGTGGGCTTCAGTGTCACAATTTGGATGGGTTCCTGGAGATCTGCCAAACAATTTGGCTAACCTAGAGCAAGATGGGATGAGGGGAGAGAATGGCCCTCGTGGATAATGGATCATCGGATGGTGGAGTGCAGAGGACATCAGGGGCGACTCTGAGGCTGACAGGGGTACCCCAAGAGCAGAGTGAGTTGCTTAGACAGGGTGGCACTAACAGCAGGCTGGGGTGTGCCTGGGGCTCATGGAACAGTCTGCAAGCAGTGATGCTCTTTGCTCTAGTGCTGCCATGGGCCAGACCCAGAGGAGAACTTCTTCCCTCCTCATCTCCTGACCTGGGCCTGAGCCCAGCCCCTTCATGCTGCTAACTGGGTTAGAATCCAACAACTGCCCCAGAGGCAGGATGTGTGCGTGGAGGGAAATATCAGAGAATCAGCCCAAGGGCAGTGGCCAAGTGGGACACCCCAGTGTGGAAGGCTGGCCTGCCCACTGGGGGTGAAGGGTAGAAGTAGGAGAAGACAGGAAGAATGGTCCTCATGTTCACTCATCATACACCACTGCCAGTGAAATAAGAGCATACAAATGTGTGTGTATTATCACATCATTGCTGCATTTGCACTTTATATACATTGCAAAACACACACAAAATGCATTAAAGGATGAGACAAAGCCAAAAAGATATTTTTGAATGTTCCTCTGAAAACTCTGGTCTTAACCATACTGGATTATACTCAGTGGACAGTACACCTGTAGGGCAGGGTTTGGGCTTCCCTGGCAGCTCAGTGGTAAAGAATCCGCCTACCACCTGACTCAAAGAGCCAACTCAATGGAAAAGACCCTGATGCTGGGAAAGATTGAGGGCAGAAGAAGAAAGGGGTGACAGAGGATGAGATGGTTGGATGGTATCATCAACTCAATGGACATGAGTTTGTGCAAACTCCAGGAGATGGTCAATGATAAGAGAAGCCAGGCATTCTGGAGTCCATGGGGTCACAAACAGTTGGACACAACTTAGCAAGTGAACAACAACAACAGCAAAACAGGAGATGTGGGTTTGATCCCTGGGTCCAAAAGATCCCCTGAGGGAAGATATGGCAACTCACTCCAGTACTCTTGCCTGGGAAATCCCATGGACAGAGGAGCCGGGTGGGCCACAGTACAGGGAGTCTCAAGATAGTCAGATACGACTTAGCAACTAAACAATAGGTTAGGGTTTGCATTATGTCTCTAGGTTAAGTTCCTCTTTCATATAATTCTTGCTCCTGTGGTCTTGAAAGAGGCCTCCCGTGAGATCTGACAGACAGTGGATGTTTTCACACTGTCAGATGTCTTCTCTTTCCCTGAAAAATCCCGAGTATAATCTTCACTTTGCAGTTTGGCACCATCTGTCCCTCAGTGGGGGTGGGTGTACTTGAACAAGAAAACGAAGCCCCCAGTCCCACTTAACTGGGCACCCACCCAAGGGTGGGCACATGCTCCCAGTGTTTGCACCAGGCAAGATTTTATTCTGTAGATACAAAATGAAAATGGAAATATTTTTCCGTGTGAACCCTCCATTTCAGAGACCTCAGACGCAGCAGGTAGCAGCCACCCCCACACCTCCTGGGCCTGGGAGGCAGAGGCAGGAAGATGTAGAGTACAAATCCATCATAGCCTCTTTATCATCAGGTCGTGGGAATTCTTGACAGTGAGCCTCTGGGGACTCCCACTGCAGACACACTCTGATTTCAGCTCCCGCTCCCACGAGGTGAAGGAGCAAATCATTCAGTGGGCTGAGAGCTGGTGTCTGCGTGGTCTTGTGCACCCAGGCTTCTGCTTCTGCAAAGCTATCCCTGGTCTTCACTGAATCCTTGGAGCTCACCATGTGCTGTGCCCCCCTAACCATCCCACACAGGGCAGTTGATGATTTTTCCTCTGGTTCTTCCTGGGTTCAGATCCACATTCCTAGGATTTTTTTTTCCCTGAGGGAAAAAGTCCATGAATAGAACTTTTGACTTGTTTTACCTTAATGTTCTCTCTGGAGGGATGATTTGGATGGATGAAAAGAAAATCATTGGGTGAAAAGTCATGTAAGATTTAAGTAAGACATCCATACAGATGTATTCAGGAATTGCACGGAAGACTTTTGAAATGGCAAAATTCCAGTCTTCTTGGCTAACAAATCTTTCAGACTTTACCTGAGTGAAGTCAGGCAATCCTGAGTCAAGGATTTTGAAAGCTAAGCCAGATGGATTGACTCAGAAGCAGGACCACTTTGCCCCTGTTCCTGGCAGGTGAGCAGCTGGAGGTTTGCAGGCCTGTGCTGGTGAGATGTCTCCCCATCACTGTGCCCCATCTAAACTGTTATCCTAGTCCCTCCTCCACCTCTCCTCCATCCTGTTATTATTTGTGAGAGCTGAGTAATGAAGGAATGGTTAAACCTCTAGAACCAATCGCTTCCACTTACGTCTCCAGCCTCATTGCTGCCGCTAAATCGCTTCAGTCGTGTCCAACTCTCTGCGACCCCAGAGACGGCAGCCCACCAGGCTCTGCCGTCCCTGAGATTCCCCAGGCAAGAACACTGGAGTGGGTTGCCATTTCCTTCTCCAATGCAGGAAAGTGAAAAGTGAAAGTGAAGTCGCTCAGTCGTGTCCGACTCTTAGCGACCCCATGGACTGCAGCCCACCAGACTTCTCCATCCATGGGATTTTCCAGGCAAGAGTATTGGAGCCTCATTAGAAATTACAAATAATAAATCATTAATGAGAATGTGTCGGTCAAAGAAGACACCTCACAAAAGACTAAACCAGCTGTTGATATGAATCATTAATAATAATCAGGGTCTGGGCAGACTCAAAGAACGGATGTGTGGACACTGGGGGAAGGAGACAGTGGGACAAATTCAGAGAATAGTGCTGACGTACATGCACTGCCATGTGTAAAATAGACAAAGCTGGCGGGAAGTGGCTGTACAGCACAGGTGTGTGCTGCGATGACCTAGATGGGTGGGATGGGAGGGTGGGAGGGAGGCTCAAGAGGGGAGGGCATCTATATACATACAGCTAATTCACTTCGCTGCACAGCAGAAACTAACACAACATTGTAAAGCAATTATACTCCAATAAAAATGAAAATAATAATCACAGTGTCTGGAGTTTCAGGACCTGGGGCTGGGTCCTCCGAAACCAACACGTTTAATGGCCTCACTTTCCATAAATGTTCACGCACAAGCTGGGAAGGCACCATTCCATCAGGACAGATGGTGAGAACTGCTCTTCCACCCATGTGGTCCAGAAGGCAGCCTGCAGAGCAGACCAGGCTACAAAGAAAATCCGCTGAGCAGAGAATCGGCAGAGGAGAGAAAGTTCCAGAACCACAGGGGACTCGGCTTGCACTCCAGAAGCATCTTTACTCTCATGGAGATACCCGGCATCCGCTGTGTTTTCTATTTCTCAGTGTGTCTCATTTCTCTCTCTTTCCTTGCCTTCTGTCCTGTCTTTCCTTCCTTTCCTTCCATTCCTCTCTCTTTCCTTTCTTTCCTTCTCTCTGTCCTGAACCTTCTTTTGAGTATCCCTAGGACAGTAAAGTGCGAGCCAGCAGTTCAGGTTGAGATAAAGTAGATGGGGTACAGCATGCTCACTGAATTTCAGAAGATTCGGGCTTCCCCCACCTCCCCAGGGGAAAAAGATTACCTAGCTCTCTGGATTTATCCTGACTTTTGGCTGACATTGAATGGACTGTTTAAATCTTCATTATTTTAAAATGACAAGTGTTGGGACTTCCCTGGGGGTCCAGTGACTAAGACTCTGGGCTTGAAATGCAGGGGCCCTGGGTTTGATCCCTGGTCAGGGAACTAGATCCCACATGCTGCAACTAAATATCCCGCATACCTCAACAAAGATCAAAGATCCTGCATGCCACAACTGAGACCCAGTGCCCCCAATTAAATTTTTTAAAAAAGAGTAGAACTACTACTTTAAAAATAACAAATGTTGGACAGGATGTGTAGGAAAGGGAACCCTCGTGCACTGTTGATGAGAATGTAAATTGGTGCACCCACTATGGAAAATAGTATGAAGTTTCCTTAAAAAACTAAACATAGTGTACCATCTTATTCAGCAATTCCACTTCTGAGTATTTATCCAAAGGAAATGAAATCACTATCTAGAAGAGATATCTGCATCCCCATGGTTCATTGCAGATTCATTCATCATGATCAAGGCACGGAAAAGACATAAGTCTCCATCAAATATGTGATGTACATGTATACACAATGGACTATTCAGTTACAATAAAGAAGAAGATCCTGCCATTTGGAGGGACCTGGAGGACATTATGCTAAGTAAAATAAGTCAGACACAGGAAAAATACTGCATGAACTCACTTTTTTGTGGAATATAGGAAAGTTGAGTTCATAGCAACAGAGAGTAGAATGGTGGCCACCAGAGAGGAACTGGGAGTGGGGATAAGCAGGGGGAGATGAGGTCAAAGAGTTGTTGCTGCTGTTTATTAACTAGATCATGTTCAACTCTTCCAATCTTATGGACTGTAGCCCAAGAGGCTCCTCTTTCCATGAAATTTTTCAGGCAAGAATACCGGAGTGCCATTTCCTTCTCCAGAGGATCTTCCCAACCCAGGGATCGAACCCACATCCTCCTACATTGCAGGTGAATTCTTTACCACTCAGCCACGTGGAAACAGCTGAACCTGCCTGAGCCCGGAGGAACATCAGTAGGGGACCCACCCAGCCACACATAGAATCGTGAGAAATAAGAAATGGCTGTTGTGTTCATCCAAGTATTTAGATTTGTTTGTGACACAGCAATTCATGAAACAAAGTCCAGTTTGGCAATTTGAGCTCACCTGACTTGAATGTATGGATCTTTCCAAGATTTTCTCTGCCAACCCTGCCCTCTCCAACATATCTTCTAGATTCTGGCAGGGCGGGGCTGTGGGTGGAGGGGCTGGGTGTTCTGGTGTTCTCCCACCTCAGTGAGGCTCAAGGTCCCCTAATCCCACCCCGACAGCCCAAGGTACCTACCCTGCCCCACAGTGGCCCTAACGAGCTTCCTACCTCACCACTGCTATGTTCTTTCCATCTGAGATAGCCCCGGAATGCTGGCTGGGGCCAGCTCTCATCCCTTCCTGTTGTCTAGTGACACAGCAAATCTCCCAGTCACCCAAGTTGGCAGTCTCATTGCTGTTACTCAGCTGGCTTCCTGGCCCAAGGCCTCGGCTAGAACAGTCCCTCTCACTTACACCCTGGACATCCTCGGGGCATGCTCTCTCTCTATTTCTGTCTCTCTGTCTCCCCTTCTTTGTCTCCATCTGTGTGCCTGTCTCTCTATTTCTCTGTGTGTGTGTCTCTGTCGATCTCTCCCCCTCTCTCTGTTTCTCTCTGTCTCTCTAACTCTGTGTGGCTTTTCTCTGTGTGGCTTGGCACCCTCAAAACCCAGACTTCTGATATGGCGGCTCCCAGAGTAAGAGAACTGAAGCAAGCACGGCTGCCTGGCCTCTTTCCTCAGAGCCTCAGAAGTCACATGAGGCCACAGAGACTCCCCACAGGTTCACGGGGAGGGAACATGGACCCCACTTTCTATCTGGAGGATTGTCAAAGAATTTGCAGGCCTATTTTAAAACTACCAGACTGGGGACTTCTCTGGAAGTCTGGTGGTTAAGACTTTGTCTTCCAGTGCAGAGGGCGAGGGTTCGATCCCTGACTGGAGAGATAAGATCCCATGTGCATCATGACCAAAAAATCAAAATATAAAACAGAAGCAATATCGTAACAAATTCAATAAAGACTTTTAAAAAGTGGTCCACATCAAAAAGAAAAAAATCTTAAGAAAAAGTCCCACCAGACTGCCACCCTCCCAGCCATCCCAGGAAGTTGTAGGGGCCCCTGGGAAAAGGTATCTCTGTGATCCCAAAGAGGTGGATCATCCAAACCCAGCCCCACCCCCGAATCCCCAGCTCTTGGCTGACATCGCAGTTCCTCACCCCAGAATGAAGTCAGACCCATGAGGGCAGAGCAAGCTTCATCATCCTTCTCCTTCAGGCACGCCACCTCCACAATCTCCAGGCCAGGGGTGGGGGTGGGGGTTGGGGGAAGGTGGGCAGCTTCCAACCTCCTCTTCTATCAGATGACATTCTCCAACTTCCCTCCCCACCTCGCCCTGCTGAAAAACAAGACTTGTGGGGAGAGGCGTGAAAACCACATCAGTTTAAATTCATTGAAAAGGAATAAACATGTCTGGGTAAAGTAACACCTACTCTGGCTGAAGTTTTGTAAAAATGTTTTCCCCAAAGTGGTTTCTGCTACAAATATGAAAAAAAGCCATCTCACAGGGGTTGAAACAATAGTGAGCATTTAGTGGTGTCACAGTAGAAAAAGTCAGAATGGGAGCTCTAGCTCAATGACGCCATTCGAGCCAGGCACGTCCTGTCCTTCCATTTCATTCTCAACACAACGGCTTTTAATCCTCATGCTGGTCAATTAGTTTACAAAATAGCTCTCAGAACTCCAGGCGTTGCACCAGGATCTCCAACTGGAGAAAAAAAGATTTCTTTTTACCTCTCATCATGCAGAACAGGGTCCTATACACCCCCTAGAACAATCAGTGGCAAAGGAAACAAGGATTGTGGTGACTCGTTGATACTAAGGAGGCGTGGGAAACCTACCTTCTCTGAGATCAAGAGCTCCCTGTCTGCTACATAAATACAAAATTAAGTTCTTCTGGTGGGAAAGGAAATGAAGAAGAGTCCCTGAATAGGAAAAGGGCAGTGTCTTCCTTGGGGGTCCCCAGATATTTAAATGCTTCCTATTTCAGACAGGGTGTATGTTTGCATTTCCCAAATAAGGTCAAATCCCAATTGTCTTGGAAATTATAGAAAGGAAGTACGTGAGTAGGTAATAGTAGCCCAATATTTGAATCCCTCGTCCCATACATTCTTTTTGAGATCTAACAATGTAGAGAAAGATGATGCAATGAGTTTCTACCAAGTAACCATATAACAGAACCTTGCTGATGCATTGCTGGCCTCCCAGCCCCTCTTCAGGCGGTAAAATAATTGTCAGGTGGAGGGAGGCAGGGCTGGTGGCAGGAAGAAGAGGAGGAAAAATGGCCTGGGTGACCAACCAGCAGCAAAAAGATATACAACAGTTGAGAGTATATGGAATTACTGGTCTCTGGAGCTGGTCAAAGTGGTCACTCCCTGAGGCCATGAGTCCCTCCAGGATTTCTTCTGGTTCTTCAGCACCCAGCCTTGCTCAACCACCTAGCAAAGCCTGGGTGGTCTCCTATTGGGCCTCACATCGAGATGTTGGTGACTCCCCGCTGGTGCTGAGCCCCTGCAGAAGGGCCTACATCTCATCAGCGACATCACCCACCAGGCACTTGAGAATTTAGTTGCCTCAACAAAGACGCCCAGTCCACTGGCCCAAAGTATCCAGGCCTTGCTCCTAAGCCACTGGCTTTGTCCCAGTTTAAGATGGCTGGCCAGTGTGGACATCCTCACCAGGAGGAAGTATTTACATAGGGGCAAAGTCAAACACCTCTTGCAGCCCGGTTCTCATCCTCCACGATGCAGCCACAGAGTGCTACATCACCAACAAATTTACCAAGTCCCAAAACCTTCCTGCTCCTGCCCTGTTAATTCCCCATGATTCCTGCTATGCTTGGGGCATGGTCAGGCAACATGGACAACGTTGAGTGCCTCATGTGTGGGGACAGCAACTCAGCATGCCACAGGACACAGACGCAGGTTAGCGATGCCTGTCTTGTCATATTCCCAGCTCACCCCACCGAAGATGGAGGCACCACCCAGTGCTCTTTCTCAGCCACCTGTTCTCTAAAAATTTGATGGCTTTTCCCCCCAGATCTTTCTTTGATCTGTTCATTCCCAGTAGTCACAATCATGGTACATCTTTTGGCTAGACTATTAGACATCTTAGCAGCATTTTCAGAACTTTCTATTTATAATTTATCTCTCTTTATTTGGTGAGACATCCTTCTCTTACTCCCCTTTTAATTCTTTTTAGTTCCTTAAGTGTATTTCAGTTAGCCACTAATTTATTAACTCTATTAAGTCAGAGTCTGGGCTCCCTAATGAATAATTTCTATTGCCTTTATGTATATACCATCTTTTCTTGTTTCTTTGCGTGCTTCCTATTTTTTGTTGCTGTTGAAAATTATTTTTTTAATTACTTTATTTTTGGCTATTCTGGGTCTTTGCTGCTGAGGGGGCTTTTCTTTGGTTGCAGCAAGCAGGGGGCTACTTTCTAGTTGTAGTGCATGGGTTTCCCATCGTGGTGGCTTCTCTTGCTGGGGAGCACGGATTCTAGGGCACATTGACTTCAGTAGTTGCTGTTCCCGGGCTCCAGAACACAGGCTCAACAGTTCTGGCACACCGGCTTAGGTGCTCTGAAGCATATAGGATCTTCTCAGATCAAGGATTGAACACGTGTCTCCTGTATTGGCAGGTGGATTCTTTACCACTGATCCACCAGGGAAGCCCTTGAAAATACATTTTAAATAAGATAATGTGGCCACTCTGGAAATCTGATTCTCCTCTCCTCCCCAGGGTTCACTGTTTTTGCTTGATGACTTTTCTGAACTTTCTGTAAAAAATGTTTTCTTTGTCCTATGTGGTCACAAAGTCCCTGTTCTATTAGTTCCAAGGAGTTAGTTGATGAAAGGACAGAGATCTCTTGAATTACCTGGAATCCATAAGCCTCCCAGTCTTTACCAATGGGCTATACACTTGAGGGCCAGCCTTCAACACTTTGCTAGACGGTTGACAACTCTACGTTAGCCTTCACTTCCTGTTGGCACAGGGCTTCAAGGTCAGCCAGAGGTGAGAGCTGAGGGTTTTCTCAAGTCATTTCCAAGCAGGCACATAGTCCCAGGCATGTGCACAAACTGGTACATGCATAACAAATGACCCAACCTAGTAGCTTAAAACCATACCAGTTTGTCATATTATACTTCACAACTTCATGGGTCAGGAATCCGGAGGACTCAGCTGGTGAGTACCTGGTGGGGTGTTTCCTGAGGTTATAGGAAGATGTCAGCTAGGGCTGGAGCCATCTGCAGGCTCAATTGGGATGGGCGTCCAGGTGACTCACTCCCCTGTCTGGCTGTTGATGCTTGCTGTCAGCTGGGTGCTCAGCAGGGCTGCTGAGTCAAGTTCCTTCATGTAGCCTCTTCCTATGACTTAGGCCTCCTAAGAGGGCCCTGACTTCTGTTTTGGGAACTTAGAGTCAAAGAACGAGGGCTTCCACAAAAGTGGAGTGAGAGCTTGGCTTTTTATGACTAGGGAAGTCACACAGCACCACTACAATCAATCTCTATCCATTAAAGCAGGCAGGAACCTGCCCAGATCTAAGGGGAGAGGACAGACACACCCACCCTCCACAGTATAATGGGAGGCCTGCCAACAACTTGGTGCTAAGTCTTCAAACTGCCCTGCACGAGAACCTCCTACCCTCGAGTTTCTGTGTAGGTTTTGCCAGCCGGCAAGGCCATCTCTGGATAGATTCCTGTCTATTATTCTCTATCTTCTTCCTGGTTTATTTCCATCCTGAAACATCGCATCACAGCATTCCCTTGCTTGCATCTGTCCACTTAGAGTTTCCTTCCCTATCATTTTCTCGGGGGAGAGGAGGTAGTAGGGGGATCTTGTCCTCTTGTTCAGCCTTGTCCTCCCAGTGAGGAGCACAGTAGGTGCTCTGTTAACATGTGCAGAAGGCACAGTGGCCTGTAGCCCCACGAAGTGTGGTGTGGTGTGATAAGCCGCTGAGGACACTTTTGAACTCAAGTCTGGCCCACTCTTAGCCTCTCTGAGGATTTCCCTGTCCACATGTGGGATCATTAAAGGTAATCGTGCAAATCCTAGCACCAGGGTTGAGACAGGACAGATATGAGCACTCAGTCATGTACGACTCCTTGAGACCCCATGGACTGTAGCTCGCCATTCTCCTCTGTCCATGGAATTTTCCAGGCAAGAATACTGGAGTGGGTCGCCATTTCCTTCTCCAGGGGATCTTCCTGACCCAGAGATCGAACCTGCGCCTGTTGAGTCTCCTGCATTGGCAGGTGGATTCTTTACCACTGAGCCACCTGGGAAGCCCTCAGAACAGATATGCCTCACCCCTTTTATGCTGGCCCTTTACTCAGTGCAATAGCAGGGTTTGTTTTACATTCTAACATAGAAAATAACCGAGGATTCTGTTTTTACCTCTTGCCAGGCCCCTCCTCTCTGTCCTCTTTCAGTCCTCGTAGATGGTGTCCCCGCTTTGGAAAGGCCCAGGGCCATCGCTTCCGTAACACCTCCCCTGCTTCCAGGGCAAAAGCCCCTCACAGCTGGTCTGAAACCTTCCTCCTTCTCACACAGTCCAGGGAGCTCTCCTGGGAAGCATGTGGGCTCATAAGGCCCAGAACTGTGACCATCCACTCATGAGGAAATGAGATTCACACCCAGGAGGACAGGGGTCTTCTAGAGGCAGGGCATAGAAAATAATTTGCTTCCGACCAGCTGCAGACCGCGTGGTCGAGATGGCCTAGTTCTGGCCAAGGGAATAAAACTCATCCCCTTCCAATTTCCTGCTCAGCGCCATGCTTACATTTTCCCCTGAGGTCAAAGCCTCTGAAAAGACCAATTGCTTCCAAAATGAAACCCAAGGCCAGCAGAGAGTAATCCTGGAGGTGACAGTTCCTGTATGCAGGTGCTCCTGCCTAGGAGAAGGGACAGCCTCTCTGGGAGGTGTCTCAAACAGGGGAGCCACTTGCACACAAGACTTCCAGCAAGTCCTGATTAAACCTGGTACCAGAGCATCTCAGATTCAGAGCCACCCTTAGGCAGGGTTTCCTACCCTGGTATTGTTAGGGGGAACACGCTGACTGAAACTTCCCACCCTGACCAGGCACCATAGTAATTATTTGTGTGAGTTATTTTACTACAGGAGATCCTAGTAAGAAAGACAGAACTAATAAGCCACCACCAACTGGAAGAGTTCAGGAGAGGTCAAAAGGAGCTACGACGTGTCCTACCACCTCCCAGAATCCTCGCTGGCCTCCATCTTGACTGAGCAATACATGTACCACCAGGAAGGATCCTGAGTCAGAATGATTGGCCAAAGACAACCCAGAAACGAATCCTATCACCACAAAACCCTAGACTGTGAGCTAAATGGCATACCGTCCTCCTGGGTTCCCTTACCCTCCTGCTTTCCGACTGGGCACTCTTTCCCAATAATCTCTAGCTTTGTCAGCATGTGTGTCTTCCTGGGCAATTCACTTCCGAGTGTTAGACAAAAGCCCCCTTTTGGGCCCCCTTTTGGGTCCCCGTTCCTGCAATGGTATGGTTTCTCTATTGGAGTTATGAAATCTCCTATGGGGAAGTGTGTTTGGGAAGTGCTGGGAGTGTTCTATTAGGCTTCACCACTCCTCCTGCACTCAAGAATGAATGAAATTAGGGCAGCTGACCGCATGAGCGCTGGGCAGGGCAGGGCAACAGAAACTGTGTATTGATGTGAAAGTGGTCTGGCCACCCTGGAAAGCATCTGGTAGATTCTTATGGAAGAAAGCATTCACTTTTCCTACAAGCAGCAATCCCTCCCCACCCCTCACCCCCCAACCAAAGAATTCAACCAGGATATATTAAACCAGGATAAATGAAAACAGCATTTGCAGCCCGAGGGCTGGGATGAATTCAAGGTGGAGATGAAGTCCCCTGCAGAGCCCACCTTCTTCCCCTCATTCAACACAGGATATGAATGATGCTCCGAACACAAAACGGCCATAAGGAGCTGGGTCCCACATCTCTAGCCAGTCCTCTCCCTTCTCCTGTGCTCCTAGGTGCCCACCATCCCAGGGTCTTCTCAGACCTGGCTGAAATCTGCTGCCAAACAGAGAGGTGGTAAAATTCCAGCAGGAAAGCTCTTAGCCCTGAGGACATGAGCTCCACGGTGGGTTGAAGGTACCATCACAAGTGGGACATCCTCCCATCTCCCTATAAGTCTGTTACTGAGGAGCAGAAACCTTCAGTGAGTCAGAAAGCTATTCCCTGAGCTCCTGGATGCAGACTGTCTGGGAAGAATGATCCCTGGCAGCCCAGTCCTTCTCAGCACTGAGGGGAGGAAGACAAAGAAGAATGTTCCAGAGAAGGGAATCTTACTTCAGGAACCAGAAAGAGCAAGTCACAAGCAGCAGGAGCAGCAAACCATGTGAAAGGCAGAACGGCCCTTGGGTCCCCCGTGGGATCACCATTCATTCCCTCGTTTCACATCAGCTCATGCCTTTGGGAGTAAAAATGAAGAAAAAGGAAGAAAAGAGGGGACCTGATTCTGGCTCTGGCTAGCTGCAGCTTCACTGGATTAAATGAAAGAAGAGTTGGTAAATGCACAATGCAAATAAATATGTAAAACATCTGAGTGAATTAACCCCAAATGCGTGCTTTTTACAGACCATGGGATGAGCTATTTTCTGCTCTGAATGCAGAATTCATCATTACAAGCTGACATTTATAAAGGGGAACAGCAATGCATGTGGTCCCATTATGGGGATCCTCTTGGCTTCCAGGTCTGTTTGGTGGTGAGGACCAACATGGACCCCTCTCCAAAGGCAAAATGGGAGTCCCAGGGCAGTGGGTGGTGGGGAGGGCAGATACCTGAGCCCTGCATCTCTCCTGGAAAATACACTCAGACTGCTTCCTCCTCTCCATACTGGATTTGTTCCAGAGCAACCTCTTGCTTTGTTCTGAGTCTCTGCAGTGAGTAGAGATGCTGCCACATCCATAATAAAAATTGCAGGTAGGCTTTGCCATGGGGCCAGCTCCACTCTCCCAGGCTGACTCTGGCCCTCTGACCCTAAGGCCATTAGCACATCCACAGGATGGCTTTGCAATCGCTTTACTTAATGAGAAAGGAAAACAGCTTTCTGCATAATAGGAGCAGCTCAACATCAGAATGATGCTTTTTCTTGACATGCTTTCAAGAACAAGAATTTTTCCAAGTCCAGGTGGGTAGCATTTATGTGAAAAGTAACGTAAGGGCTTCAGTGTTCTGTCTGGACTAAAAATGTTTGTGGTTGAAGAGGAATGGGCTGTGGATGGGAAGGTTTTTTTATTAAATATTATTGTATTAGAGGGAAAGAATCTTTTGAGGATGTCATAATTTAATCCTGCTTGGGTCTCACCCATGATTTTCATGTTACTCACTACAGGCATGGGAGAAAAAAGTAATTTTTCTGAACTCAATATTATATACCAAGAATCCCAATACAGTATCGTATACCAAAACCCTGTCCATAGTAAGTCTGGCAGAAGCAAATTCATTCCCTTTCAGGGCTATACAACTTACAGAGAGCTCTTGGAATGTGACAGTTTGAACAGATTGTGGCAACAGATGGAAAAAATCACCATCTGATTTTGACATGATGCGGGGAAATAGAATTTGATGAACAATAATTAGAGAAGCCACATACAGCCAGAGAAGGCCAGATTTAAACAGTGAGTTCAGAAGTCAGAAAAGACTTAAACATACAATGGGGGTGAAATCTCTGAACAGGTAGGGAAAAGAATTCTGAAATAGAGAAAGAGCTATTTTAAAGCCTCCCTGTCTTTCTAGGAGACTGTGAGCTAATGTGCAATGTTTCACACCTGGTATATTCTAAGGGTCTCAAAGAGCTCCTGAACTAAATATATTAACTGTCTCTGTCAAGTTTAACAGAGAAGGCAATGGCAACCCACTCCAGTACTCTTGCCTGGAAAATCCTATGGACGGAGGAGCCTGGTGGGCTGCAGTCCATGGGGTTTCTAAGAGTCGGACACGTCTGAGCGACTTCACTTTCACTTTTCACTTTCATGCATTGGAGAAGGAAATGGCAACCCACTCCAGTGTTCTTGCCTGGAGAATCCCAGGGATGGGGGAGCCTGGTGGGCTGCTGTCTATGGGGTTGCACAGAGTTGGACATGACTGAAGCAACTTAGCAGCATAAAGTTTAATGGGCTTCCCTGATGTCTCAGCAGTAAAGAATCCCTCTGCAATGCAGGAGACACAGGAGACACGGCTTCCATCCCTGGGTCAGTAAGATCCCCTGGAGGAGGAAGTGGCAACCCACTCCGGTAGTCTTGCCTGAAAAATCCCAGGACAGAGGAGCCTGGCAGGCTATAGTCCAAATGGCTGCAAAGGGTCAGACATGAGCATGAGCACAAGAAAGTTTAAAACTCTCCAGAGGATGCATGGTGTGCCTTGGGGTATATAGCTGATGGGGGTGCCAAAGAGGGCTTCACTGTATTGGCAGCCTTTTTCTCTTTCAGGTATTTGCTGTGTTCTTTTTCAGTGCTGTTAGTACTCTTGAACTATGTCACGGTAAAATTTAGATGCTCGAATACGGAGTTTATCCTAATGCACGGTCCACAGATGTGCTCACTTGAAACAGTGCCATTGGTTGTCATTAGGTTTGTTTGTTATTTTTTTTTTTTTTGCTACACCATGCTGCTTGTGGAATCTTAGTTTCCTGAACAGGGATCAAACCCAGGTCCTTGGCAGTGGAAGTGCAGATTCCTAACTGCTGGATTGCTGGGAAATTCCCTAGGTTTGTACATCTAGGTGGTTGTCCTGGTAACGTGAATGAATGAACGCACAGAGCCCCCTGAATTCTTGCAGACTCTCAGGAAAACCCTTTGTTTGGGGGTTCGTGGCTTCAGAATGTGGACAGGGACCAGAGGAGGAAGAAAGGAGAAAGATGCACCCCTTGTAGCACGTGATCGTGTGAATGAGACACAGGGGGAGGTGATGCTTCTCTGGATTCAGGAGCTCGGAGCCCAAGACTCATATTCTGAAAGTATGATGGAGGGTTACAACTAAATAAACAAAGCCCCAGTTTCACCTGGCAGGCAAACGCCTTGAGTCATTAAGTAGTATTAGGTACATTTAATTTATTTAATTATAAAGACAACAGGCATGAGACCATCTATATTATAGCTAAAGCTCATATGAAACCAAAAACATAAATAGAAGCATCCTTAAATTTTCCAGGTGATCAAATTGCTCTGGTGGGCACACAGGGGCAGGTGTGGTGTGGGGGCCCCATCAGGAATGCAGGACCACAGGGGTGATGCATACCATAATTTTATCTTGTGCTCTGCAAGCTGAGAATCTGAGGAAGGCGACAGTCTCCAAAGCTCAGGGAGTGACAGGCACTGGAGAGGACAGATGCATGTGAAGGGGAAGAGCGCAGATAAGTTGGATCCCAGATCCTAGTATTGATCCACATCCTGACCTTTCTGTCTCCAAGCTGTCAGCCTCGGCAACATAGGTCATCCCAGAGCAAACCGTGCACACAGCCCAGGGTTGGGGAAGCTGAGGGAGGATCTGGCTGATGTTGGAGCAGCTGCAGATCTGACTACTCCCCATTCCACCCTACCCCGGCAGCTACACCAGCATCTGGTGGGCCCTGCCTCCCTTCCCTTCAAACTTACTATGTCTCCGTGCTTCACTTCCTGTTTCCAAACAGTGTGACCCACACTAACCCCTCAGAGAGTGGAAAAGCTTAGCTAAGAGGTCTCCATAGCCATCCATCATGTCATCCCATCCCACAGTCCAGTTGAATCCAGCCTAAGAGCCATGCCCCAGACTCATACCACAACCACAGCCCTTGACCCATGCAATGCTCCCACACACACTTAGCTCAAGGAAACTTTCCCTGTGGGTCAAACAGACCTGCACGCTCAAAGGCAGAGGACGGCCAAGCCAGCCACCTAAATCATTCGGCCCAGTCCTCATTCTTAACGGATAAACAGACAACCTAGAATTACTGGGCACCTGGGAAAACCCACAATAATGACAGAGAGGAACTGACTGACCATGAAGAAACCCTGGCAACTTGAGAACAGAAGAGAATACCATAGAAATTCTAAGTTGCTTCCCCACATGTTGGAGACAGTATTGAAATCAGAAAAAGGAACAAAATGCTATTGAAATAATTAAGTATTTAGGCGAAGTGTAGAGGTATCTGCAATTAGAAATGCATGTTTCAAAACGAGACAGATTAATGGCTGGATATGCAGATGAATAGATGCGTGGACAAAAAGTAGTCATTTGCTAGTAGTGGAATTTGCAGTAGGTATTGATGTGTTCAGGCTTCCCAGGTGGCTCAATGGGTAAGGAATCTGCCTGCAAAGCAGGAGCCACAGAAGACAGATCCCCTGGAGGACATGGCAACCCACTCCAGTATGCTTGCCTGGAGAATCCCATGGACAGAGAAGCCTGGAGAGCTATGATCCATAGGGTTGTAAAGAGTCAGACAGGACTGAAGCGACTTAATACACATGCATGGATTCATCCAGTTCACCATCTAGCAACCAGGAGCCTGAGGAAAGGGATAACAGAAGCTCAAAGATATCAATAGCATTTTGGAACCTAGAAAATGGATGAATGGGTGGTACCAACTTAGCAGGGCAGAAGGGAAATGATGAAGACAATTTTGCCACAGAACCCAGGAAAGTCTTGGGAATCAGAGACCTCTGGTGTGGAGGTAACCAATAACTGGAGAACTGGGCAAAAATCTAAGAAGCAGTGAGACTCCCATGTCCACTTCCCATTCTGTTACCATCTGTCCTCAGTGATGCCAAGGACAAGGGAAGGCAAGGGCACGAAAGTGGAAATCTATTGTAGGGGGGAAAGAAAACCCTCCGGCCCTTCCATGCCCAGCCTGAGAATGGGCAGCAGGCTTATTCCCACCCAGTCCAGGTAGGAAATCAGAGGGTTCTTCCCCAGGGAAATGAACAGCCAAAGAGAAAAGATGTATTGACACAGAAAGCCAGGGTCCCAGAGAAGTGTGGGGTGCCACCCAAGCTCACCACAGTGAAGTTCTCAAAGGGCAGTCAGGAATCCTTGGGCTGAGTGTGCAGCCACAGGGTCACCACAAAGGAATCGTTAGAGCTGAAAGGAACACGCAAACAAATCAACCCACCTAGGAAAAGAGGAAATAGAGAAAATCACATAGCATGCAAAAATTCCCCCTAAAGCTAAAATTAAGACCCTCAGAGAAAAGAAGAAAACAAGATACCTTCATGAGTAAGAGCTCTTGGAAATTTAAAATTCAGATAGCCAAAATGAAAAGGGTAATAGAAGTGCTCAAAGAAAAAGTAGAGGGAATCTAAAAGTGAAACAGAAGGCAAAAGGATGGATAGTAGAAGGGAGAAGCTGGAAAATTAGAGTCAATTCACTAAGACCCATTATCTGAATAATAGGAGTTATAGAGAAAGGAAAGTCAGAGGAAAAGAAATTAGTGAAGATTTAATTCACAGTTTTCCTAGAGTGATAAAACATGAAAAACACCCACATTTAGGTATGTCATGAAACTTCAGAGAAACAGAGGCAAAGAGCAGATTCCAACCCATTCCAGAGAGAAACAGGCCACGACAGAGTTCTAAGGCTCAGGATGGCCTCAGCCACCCACAGCATCAGGAGCTGCTCGAGAAGGAAGCAAGGCCCTTCAAATGTCCAACCTAGAATTTTGCTCTGACCAGGCATCTCACCAAGGCCACTGGGAGGAAGAGGGTACTCCATCAAAAGGAGGGAGCCAGCTAAGAAAGCAAGGTGTGGGCTTACTGAATAGCGGAGCCAGTCCAGGGGAGAGGCAGTCTGGACCAGGGGCAGGGGGACCCTGGCCTGCCTCACACCAGGAATGGGACAGACAGCAGACAGCTCTGAGAAGCATGTCTTTAGGAAGAAACAGAATCACAAGAAATGAGCAGCATCAAACTGATGGAACAGACTATCTCTGTTATGCTGGAGGCATGTGCTTGGAAGGAAAAAGCATTAGAAATTCTGGGGGAAAAGAGCAAACTGAGCAGTTCCAGGGCTCAGAGGAATGAACAAAAGGAGGAAACAAGGTCTGCTCATCCTGGCCTTGGGGACATTTCTCTTCAAGATCAAGTTGGCAGCCCAGGATGACACTTCCTTCCCTGGGAAGGTTCTGTCCTTCACTCATTCTTCGGGGAATGACAGCCACAGACTTGTGATCACATACTTGGCCCTTCTAGTTATTCTGTTTTTTCCATCAGTCTATATGGTTTTCAATACAGAACATTAAAAATGTAAAAAAACAACCCCGTGGCAAGTGGGTGGGGAAGAAAGATGGTGGGTCAGTGGGAGGAGAGGAATGGGTACTTGTTTCTCATCTCACTCAAATGGAACATCCTAAGATGAGTGAGAAGCTAAACCCTCAAGAAATAAACACTCAAAGCCTGTGTTCGACAATAAACAGTCAACCAATAGAAAACCTCAAAATAACACACATATTTTTTAAATTTAGGGGGCAACAAGAGGTGTGGGGACAATCTCTCACCCCAAGAAGCCATTAGCTACCATCTAGTGCTGATAAATCAGGAAACTGAGATATAGCACCTTCTGTCAGTTTAAGGAGGTAAATATGAAAATCCAAAAATGGTTTCTCTGGGGTTTGGAATAGGAGGTGGGGTGAGAATTTTATTTAAAATGTACTTCTGTGTTGTTGGAGTAAACTGTTTTTCCCTCGTACACGTGTTGCTTTGATAGTGGTCTAAAAGAATGAAGTAGAAGTGGAAATGTGTCCATGAGTGAACTGCAGAATGAAAATTAATTGTCAGTTACAAATAAATAACAGAAAACAAAAGACGCAAATTCATACCAAACCATTTAAAAGAATATGCACGTGTTTACATGCTTGTCTAAGGGGAAACAGGTCTGGGAAGAAGCACTAAAAGTGCTAAACTTGATTGTGCTAGAAAACTGGGGAAGAAGGAAGGTTGTCATTTCTTTTTTTGTTGTTCTTTACTTCTGTTTAATTTGATTCCTTTGCATAATAATTTTGAAACATGCTTCCCTGTTTGCTCAGCAGTTAAAAAATCTGCCTGCCGGTTCAGGAGACCCAGGTTCGATCCCTGATCCAGGAAGATCTCACACGCTGCAGAGCAACTAAGACCGCATGCCACAACTACTGAGCCCGTTCTCTGGAGCTGCAACTACAGAAGCCCTCATGCCCTAAAGCCCATGCTCCGAAACAGGATAAGCCACGTCAATGAGAAGCCCACAAACCTCAACTAGAGTGTAGCCCCCTCTCGCGGCAGCTAGAGAAATGTCTGCATGCAGCAATGAAGACCCAACACAGCCAAAAATTTTAAAATAATAAAAAATAATTTTGAAGCATAAATAGATGCAGTTCTACACTGTAGAGTGCTTTCTGTTGAAACTGCTGCTGCTGCTGCTAAGTCGCTTCAGTCGTGTTCGACTCTGTGCGACCCCCTAGACGGAAGTTCACCAGGCTCCCCCCGTCTCTGGGATTCTCCAGGCAAGAATACTGGAGTGGGCTGCCATTTCCTTCTCCAATGCATGAAAGTGAAAAGTGAAAGTGAAGTCGCTCAGTCATGTCCGACTCTTCGCGACCCCATGGACTGGAGCCTACCAGGATCCTCCGTCCATGGGATTTTCCAAGCAAAAGTACTGGGGTGGGGTGCCATTGCCTTCCCCATCTGTTGAATCTAGTTTTCGCTAATATCTCCTTCTTTGGAATCTCAAGCACACTAGCATTTTGCCTCAATAATAGAAAATTTCACCTTGATTTTAGTTAAAACTCGGTCTTCTCAAACATACTCTCTTTCAAGATGATTTTGGTTCTGTTAAACAAAACACAAGCCAAGCATTTTACAAGCAGGCTCAAAATGTTGGTACTGGGGAGAGCTATCCACGTGCTCCCCTTCAGGGACTGGACAGCCTGATGGTGGCAGGTTTGATGAACTCATAATACTTAGACAATGGCCTGATTTGAAAACAGCTTTTATTTCTGCAATAAAAATGAGAGTACTTTTGACTTCCGCTAGCAATTCCAGCAGAGAAGGTGATGGCACCCCACTCTAGTACTCTTGCCTGGAGAATCCCAGGGATGGGGGAGTCTGGTGGGCTGCCGTCTGAAGCGACTTAGCAGTAGCAGCAATTCCAGAGTTCTTACAACAGAATCTTCCAATTCAGCTTTGTCTTAAAATCTATCAAAACTGGAGCATAACAGGTAGGTTATTGTCATTTGTGGGTATGTGGCGTTTTCATTCCAAGCGAATTATTTCCTCTCTCCTGCTGGGAAATAAACAACACAGCGCGCTCAGTATTCAGTGAGTGCTTTCATCAGATATGATGAAGGATCTTGAATGAAAAGGAAAGGCAGCTGCAGAGACTCACTCCGACAGATAATAAGTCAAGCTTGGCGATGCTGTGAGAGGGAGGCTGTCAATCTCCAGAAGCCCTTAGTGAACAGTCATAGACAGAGAAAACCGGGGGATAGAACAATGGCAATGAGGTCTCCAACTTTTCTCTTTGAAGACTAATTCTTTGTACCTTCCAAATCATGGGCTAATCAGATGGGGGTCTAGACTACAGAGTTCCCTGTCCCCAGGGTATTCAAGGTGGGCAAGAGAGTGAAGGGCAGTCTTCAGTTCTCAGGGCAGGTGGCTTACCCACCATGTGGTCTGGTCACTGGTTTTGCACAAAAACTTCTGACACATCTGTGTGTAGAAAGTGCCACCAGGAAGTCCCAAGGCCAGAGTCCAAATCCTGTCTCAGTGAAGAGGTAGGTGAAGAATGAATGAAACCAGCCTGACCCCTGTTTCCTGTCTGACAAATGATGCCAGCATGCCCTGCCCCTGTGTTTATATTGGGAAGCCCAAGCCCTGGAGTGACAGAGACACAACTCTGCCTACTGGTGCTTCTGCCCAACAGGAATGTTCCAGTGGGGGTGGGAAGCTCAACCAACTCCAAGCTGGCCTCTAGCAAGAGTTGAGGCCAATATTTTTGCAAAGCAGCTATTTCATTTTACATTCCTACCACCATTTTTAACTACATGACGCTTTTACCTTTTTTTTTTTTTTGCATTATGTATTTACATTAAAAATTTTTTTTTGCCTGCACTGGCTCTTTATTTTGGTGTGAGGGCTCTTTATTGCAGTGGGTGGGTTTCTCTAGTTGTGACTAGCAGGCTTGTTTAGCCTGTGGCAAGTGGGATCCCAGTTCCCCTGCCAGGGATGGAACCCATGGCCCCTGCATTGGAAGGTGGCTTTTTAACCACTGGACTGGTGGTATTTCTGATTGAGGTATAACTCACAAACACAAATATAGAAATCCTTAAGGCAGAACTCAATGAATTTTGTCATATGTATACACTTGACTCACCACAACCCAGGTCCAGATAGCGCATGTTTCCACCCTCTGTGCTTTACAGACAGAACATACAGTGTGGGTTGTTTTGGATCTGATGTCTTTTATTCAGAACTATACCTAAGAGGGGCTTCCCAGCTGCTTGTGGTAAAGAGCCCACCTACCAGCTCAGGAGGCATAAGAGATGTGGGTTCGATCCCTGGGTCAGAAAGGGATGCCCTGGAGGAGGGCATGGCAACCCACATGAGTATTCTTGCCTGGAAAACCCCCATTGACAGAGGAGCCTGGCAGGCTATAGTCCATAGGGTTGCAAAGAGTTGGACACAACTGAAGCCACCTGGCACACATATCTAAGAGACTCTTCATTTCATGTGTGGAGGTCTTCCCTTTTCATCACTGGGTGTTATTCCATTGTGGGAATATACCAGGATGGCTTGGTCTTTCTACTGTTGATGCCCACTTGGATTGCTTCTAATTTGAGATCATAACAACAAAGCCTGAGCAATGCCATGAGCATTTCTGCACATGCTTTTCAGTGAACAAATCCATTTAATTTTGTTGGGATTCTACCCAGCAGAGGAATTGCTAGATTACACAGCATATGTGTGTTTAACTTTAGTAGTCCAGCTAAATATTTTTCCAAAGCAGCTATTTCATTTTACATTCCTACCAGCAGTGTACAAGAGTTCCAGTTGCTCCACATCCTCACCAACACTTGACATTCTTGACTCAAGACCTTCTAGTGGTTGAGTAGTGTTCCACTTACATTTATTACAGCACTAACTATACTAGACTGTGTTTATGGCAGTTTCTAATTGTCCACCCATACCTAGTTCGCCTTTCTTAATGTAATAGGTTTTCAGCTGGGCATGTAGTCACTCAGTTAGCAACTACATGTCCAAACCTTCCTTGAAGCTACGTGTGGTCCCGGGACCGAGTTCTGGTCAGTGGTGTGGAGAGAGGTGATGCATGCTACCTTCTGGACTATATTGCATGAGGATGCTCTTCCTTTCTCCAGCTGGATGAGATGGCCTAGCTGCATATAGTCCCAGTCTGCTCATCTACTTCTGCCAACATTACATAAGATGTATATAACTCCTATTTTGGTGAAACCACTGTGTTTTATGTCTCTTTATTGCAGCAGGAAGCACCGCTCCCCAGAGAACACACTGTGATGATGACTCAGTTACCCTCTGTCTCCTCTACAGTTGGATGGTATTGCTTTTGTCTGCTCAGCACATCTGTTCACTAGGGTGCTGCTTCTTGCCCAGCCCTGAAGTTTAGTGAGATTATTAATCAAACTTCATCGAGGATGTAGGCAGGTATCTCAGATCTGACTGCTGGTGGTTCTCCAGCCCTGGGCATGAGACCCAACCAAGCCAACCAAAGTCCTTCCATGGGAGTTGTAGTCTGGTGAGAGTCTTTATCATTGTTTTGAATTGAGGCTGCCATTAGCCTTGTGGCAGGATAATGAAGCTAACATGCAAGCAGAACCAGAGTCAATCAGACAGAAGAAGGAAAGGAGTCAGCAAGAGGAGGAAGGCCATCAATTGGATCTCAGCTGTACCTTCAGCACCTTTAAATGTAAATGAGCCAAGAGTTTGAGCCAGACTTCTGTCACTTGCAACCAAAAGTCCTGTCTCTTTTATGAATGCACTGAACAAGTTTGAGGGTGATTTTATACAAGCACGGTGCTAGATACAGGGGATCCAAAGTCCTTTCCCTTTAAAATGGCAATTCTTGATCTGGATAGAGAGCCCATACAGATGGAATCCATTGGAAAGAGAGAATTACATTAATTTCCCCCACCCCCTCTAGTAACTTCTAACTAAATGTAACTTTATTCAAAATATCAATGCAGGCAACAGAATGCAGTCATGTTAGCTGTCACAAACATTTTCACATCACATCTCAAATTACTGGGCAACTTTGTCATGACTTCAAAATTACTAGTTATCAGGCTTGCTGCTAGAGCATGTTACTTAATGTGTAAATAATAAAGCAAATGGGTCACATTTGGAGATATTTTGATAACTGGATTTCAGTACAATAGGTTTCCATTCTAATCCTGTATTTTTACTTTATGAATTTAAAAGCATAGTCTAAAAGGGGTCAAGAGTTCACTAAGCTCTGGAAGATCCAAATGAAGATCAAACTAAAAAGAAACACACCAAGAAACAATAGTAGCAAACCCTGGTGCAGCAGTGATTGAGAGCCTTGCAAGGTGGCATCACAGTGGGAGGAGACACCCTGCTCTGCCCGGAGGTGGGGGTGTGGGATAGGGTTGAAGAAACGATGCTCCGGCTGACAACTCTGACAGGCCTTTAAGGCGCCAGCTTAAGCAGCTGGTGGCGGAAGTGGCCTTTGGGGGTCAGGAAGGCATTGCTGTTGCAGGTCAACTGAGGACACCAGCTCTGGTTAAACTTAATGGTCAGCCAGGGCAGCAGGCCAGCATCCTGTTCAGCGTCCCCAGTTTCCACTCTCCCTGGTTCCAACTGGGGTAGTGCTCAGTGGCTTTCACCAGCTCTGCTCTCAGGAATAAAATAAGACAGAAGCAGCCTTGATAAACCACCCTTTTCATTTAGCAACAGGGAAAGTGCTGGGGAAGGGTGTGCATGAGGGCTAGATTACACCCCTTAACCAGAGTAAGTTAGTACTCAGTGCTCTGACAGCTAAAATAGTACTCAGGGCACACAGAACAATGAGGACCGCTCCAAGGCCTTCATTTAGATGCTGCTGCTGGAAAGCAGCTTTCAAGAGAGGAGCCCTCCATTTCCTGTGGGGGGCCCCAGGACAGCAGCGGGGCAGGAGGGTTCTGGGGGCTCCCAACCATTCCCTCCACAGCTGAAGAGGGTGTTCTGGTGACAAGGGTCCTGGTGGAGGCACTATGAGGACCTTTCATCTTAAGGAGGCTGCCAGGAAGTGGGCCTTCTCTAGGGTAGGGGAGGGAACCGTGAGGTGTGGGGTAACAATCATGCCATCAGCAGTCACGGCAACTAACAGTGGAGGCCTGTGCCCATGCATCCCAGAAGCAGTTTTCCGTCACATTCAAAAGGTGGGAATGCAAGCTGGTACAGCCACTGTGAAAACCAGCATGGAGGTGTCGCAGGGGGAAGTCAATTCTGACTCCATGTTGAAACGGTTTCTTTGACTTGCTTTCCGTTGCTTTTGTTATTATAATTACACATAATGGCCTGCCTCAGAGAATCCTAACCCTCTGCCTGACTATTAAACTAAAGTACCTTTGTTCAGAACCCTGTCCGCCTGTAGATGGCAAGAAGGAAAAAACTAACACATCACTCTGCCTGAGGCTTGCCATTCTAGGAGATGTTTGCAAGATTAATGGCCTTTTCTTTAACTTTGTTTCCTCATCTCCCCCCATCTCTAATTCATAAAAGAACCTAACATCCAGACCCCAACCAGATGGTTATTTTCAGACATTAGTCTGCCATCTTCTTGGTCAGCTGGCTTTCTGAATAAAGTCATATTCCTTGCCTCAACACTTCATCCCTTAGAGTCATGGCCTCTCATGTAGCGAGCAGAGTGAGCTTGGACTCAGTAATAGAGGTTCCTCAGAAAACTAAAAATAGAATTACCATATGATCCAGCAATCCCACTCCTGGGCCTATATCCAGAGAAAAGCATAATCCAGTATTAACTGCAGCGCTATTCACAATAGTGAAGACATGGAAACAACCTAAATGTCCATTGACAGATGAATGATAAAGAAGATGTGGTATATACATACAGTGGAATATTACTCAGCCATAAAAAGAACGAAATAATGCCATTTGCAGCCACATGGATACAACTAAAGATTATCATACTAAGTCAGAAAGACAAATACTCTGTGTTATCACTTATACGTGGAATCTAAAACATGACACAAATAGAAACAGACTCATGGACGTAGTGAACAGACTTGTAGTTGCCAAGGGGTGGGGGCTCGGGGAGAGATGGAGTGGGAGGTCGGAGCTAGCAGACGTAAGCTTTTATACACAGAACGGATAAACAATAAGGTCTCACTGTACAGCACAGGGAATTATATTCAATATCCTATGATAAATCATAATGGAAAAGAAGATATAAAACAATGTATATATGTGTGTGTGTGTGCATGTGTGTATAATCAAATCACTTTGCTATACAGCAGAAATTAGCACAACATTGTAAATCAACTGCACTTCAATTAAAAAATATAGTTCAGATATGTGAGGGGATAAAAGGACATTAAAGTTTAAGAGAAGTTACTTCTTGGTGGTAAAACCAAAAATGTAAACAAATAAATAAATTCTGGTGTAAAACAAAAGACATTTTCCTAGACCTGGGTCAGAGGCTACCCAGACATTATCATCTCAGCCCCCAGGACTCATTTCTCCAGGGGCCATTGTCCTTTATTTTGACAATGTACTAACCCCTTGCTCTCAGGTTTGGGCTTTGGGGCTACACCCTTGGCTTCAGGAAAAATGCACAGGGCCAGTTCTTCCAGAAAACTTTTCCTCCCTTGTTCAAATACTCCGTTCAGACAGTTTTTAAAACTGCTCTCAGCCAACTCATGCAAGTTCCTCTGAGAATGGAGGAGCAGAGTGGGTGTCCCTCCTCACATCCGTGGAGCCATGGTGGAAACCAATGTAGTGATGCCACATACGCTGACACCTTGAGCTTCTTTTCATATGGGATTTAAATATCATCTAGGCAGTCACCGTGCTCATCCACATGGAGATAAACCAATGTTCTGACCAGCCAGGCAGAGAGACTTCACAAAATGTGACCGAAGTATTCAAACATTTGGTATTGTGGGGGAAGCTGGAAAACAAATTGGTGGACAGGATGCCTTTGATGTGTATCAACCTAGAATTGGGGGTTTGGGTAGGGAGTGGGTCAAGCTGACACAAGATTATCATCCCTGTGCACAGGGTTCCTTTGGTTATTTTCCTGTACCAGCTTAAAATGTCCCATGTGCATGTGTGTGCTAAGTTGTTTCAGTCCTGTCAGGCTCTCTACGACCTCATGGACTGTAGCCTGCCAGGCTCCGCTGTCCATGGGATTCTCCAGGCAAGAATACTGGAGTGGGTTGCCATGCCTTCCTCTAGGGGATCTCCCTAACCCAGGGATCAAACACGTATCTCCCATAGCTCCTGAACTGCAGGCAATTTTTCACTGCCAAGCCACTGGGGAGGCCAGTCAGTTCAGTTGCTCAGTAGTGTCTGACTCTTTGCGACCCCATTGACTGCTGCATGCCAGGCCTCCCCGTCCATCACCAACTCCCAGAGCTTACTCAAACTCATGTCCATTGAGTCGGTGATGCCATCCAATCATCTCATCCTCTGTCATCCCCTTCTCCTCCTGCCTTCAATCTTCCCCAGCATCAGGGTCTTTTCAAATGAGTCACTTCTTCCCATCAGGTGGCCAAAGTATTGGAGCTTCAACCGCAGCATCAGTCCTTTCAATGAATATTCAGGACTGATTTCCTTTAGGATTGACTGATTTGATCTCCTTGCAGTCCAAGGGACTCTCAAGAGTCTTCTCCAACACCACAGTTCAAAAGCATCAATTCTTTGGAGCTTAGCTTTCTTTATGGTTCAACTCTCACATTCGTACATGGCTGCTGGGAAGACCATGCTGTGCTGCTGCTAAGTCGCTTCAGTCATGTCCGACTCTGTGCGACCCCATAGACAGCAGCTCACCAGGCGCCCCCGTCCCTGTGATTCTCCAGGCAAGAACACTGGAGTGGGTTGCCATTTCCTTCTCCAATGCGTGAAAGTGAAAAGTGAAAGTGAAGTCACTCAATCGTGCCAGACTCTTAGCGACCCCATGGACTGCAGCCTACCAGGCTCCTCCATCCATGGGATTTTCCAGGCAAGAATACTGGAGTGGGGTGCCATTGCCTTCTCCGGGGAAGATCATAGCTTTGACTATATGGACCTTTGTTGGTAAAGTAATGTTTCTGCTTTTTAATATGCTGTCTAGGTTGGTCATAGCTTTTCTTCCAAGGAGCAAATGTCTTAATTTCATGGCTGCAGTCACCATCTGCAGTGATTTTGGAGCCCAAGAAAATAAAGTCTGTCACTGTTTCCATTGTTTCCCCATCTATTTGCCATGAAGTGATGGGATCGGATGCCATGATTTTAGTTTTTTGAATGCTGAGTTTTAAGCCAGCTTTTTCATTCTCCTCTTTCACTTTCATCAAGAGGCTCTTTAGTTCCTCTTCGCTTTCTTCCATAAGGGTGGTGACATCTGCATTTCTGAGGTTATTGATATTTCTCCGGGCAATCTTGATTTCAGCTTGTGCTTCATTCAGTCTGGCATTTCATAGGATGTACTCTGCATATAGGTTAAATTAACAAAGTGACAATATACAGCCTTGACATACTTCTTTCCCAATTTGGAACCAGTCTTCTGTTCCATGTCCAGTTCTAACTTTGCTTCTTAACCTACATACACGTTTCTCAGGAGGCAGGTAAGGTGGTCTGGTATTCCAATCTATTGAAGAATTTTCCACAATTTCCTGTGATCCACACAGTGAAAGGCTATAGTATAGTCAATGAAGCAGAAGTAGATGTTTTTCTGGAATTCTCTCTTTTTTTCCTATGATCCAATGGATGTTGGCAATTTGATCTCTGGATCCTCTGCCTTTTTTTAAAATCTAGCTTGAGCATCTGAAAGTTCTCAGTTCACGTACTGTTGAAGACTAAATTGGAGAATTTTGAGCATTACTTTGCTAGTGTGTGAGATGAGTGGAATTGTGTGGTAGTTTGAACATTCTTTGGCATGGCCTTTCTTTGAGATTGGAATGAAAACAGACCTTTTCCAGTCCTGTGGTCACTGCTGAGTTTTCCAAATTTGCTGGCATATTGAGTACAGCACTGTCACAGCATCATCTTCTAGGATTTGAAATAGCTCAACTGGAATTCCATTACCTACAGTAGCTTTGTTCGTAGTGATGAAATGTCTCATAATAGAAGATAAAACATTGACAAAAATAAAAAGGCAAGCTGAGTCACTTTGTGTGGACCCGGATGAGCCCCTCCTGGGTGCTGGGTGGTGGGAAAATGCTGTCATCTCATCAGATCCTCCATTATCTCCTTTATACAAATGAGGAAACACATTAAGAGAAGCTTATGATTGATTGTTGAAGGTGCTGAAGCTGGAAGCATTGACTCTGGGTCAGGCATACGATCAGTTTCTTTGCCGAGCTGCCCTCCACTCTGCAGACAAAACAAACAGGGGTGCAGCGACCTTATTAAAGACAATGTGGAATGATCTAATGGCTGGAAAAGGTTCCAGGGGTCATCCCTACTGCAGGCCCCCTCCAGCAATTTCCTGCAGTGGCCCCAGAACCTGTCTAGACACTGGCCATGTAGGACATGGTCCTCCAGGGGTGGCTGGCTCCTCTGGCAGGCAGGTCTGCCAGAAAGCATTCACAAGTGGGAGGAAATCAACTCTCTAGTCTAATTTCCACTCATCTGTCCTCGTTCTGCCCTTCATAAGCCCACAGGGTAATCCTTCTTCCCGGACAGTTTTGCAAATATTTGGATTCTGCTGTCTTGTGCTCTGCACACTGATCTTCCAGACTGAAGGTTTCCCACGTGTCAACTACCCTCCCATGGCCTGCCGGTGGCTGTCCTTAGATCCCAAGCAAGGGCACTGTATTCTAGATGGGTCGGACTAGTAAAGAACACAAGACAGCCCCCTGCCCCTGTATTTGCAATTCTTGCTTTTATCCATCTTAAGAATGGGTTCCTTCTTGCGGTCTGGGATGCTGTTAAAACATCTCTTCCCATCAGGTTTTAATCCAAATAGGATGGGGGAACACAGATTCACAGACTTCTCCCACAGGAGGAGAGCCTGGAAGGTACATCTCCCCTGTGTCTTTCTCATAAAAGTCTCCAGCTATGAATGTGGGGCACATGGTGCTGGTGGTCTTACCTGAGATTCTTTCCTCCGTGCTCTGCAACCCTTAGAGAGAGTGGGACAGGGCTCACAAGGTCATCTGGAAGCATCAGAGCCAAGGCTCAAACTGAAGCCTATAAGATGCCAGGTCATGTTTCCCACCTACAGAGGGAGGGGGTGAACTCCTGCCCACCCCTACCTTCACCCTTGGCACTAGCTTTGCCATCTTAGTTTTGCTGGCACAGTGTTGATGCACTGGCATTAAGGTCTGCCTATGGCAGCCCCAGCATGGAAAGAGAGGAGGCCCCTGAAGAGAATGAGGCTCTCAGTCCCATTACTGATCATTTAGGAATGGCTTCATTTTAAAACTCTCACTCTGGTTACCAGCAGCTCCTGGGCATCAGGAAAGTGACCTCAGGTGAGCTGGGAGGGTTCCTGCAGCCTGGGATCTACAGCCAAGACTGGGGGCAGAGCACCATGACTCTTAACTAGCTAGTTAGTGGCTCAATCATGTTTTACTCTCTGCGACCCTATGAAGTATAGCCTGCCAGGCTCCTCTGTCCATGGGATTCTCCAGGCAAGAATGCTGGAGTGGGTAGCCATTCCCTTCTCCAGGGATCTTTCCCACCCAGGGATCAAACCTGGATCTCCCACACTGCAGGCAGACGCTTTATCGTCTGAGCCACCAGTGAAGCCCGGACTTCTACACTACACACAAGGAAATCCTGGCTGGTTCATTGGGAACTGCATCCCTTTCTCTGGACAGCGTCTCTCACCAGGCCTATTGGCCAGATCAACCACCTTCTCAGGCCTGTCACTTCTTCCTCCAGGGCCAGAGGATTTGGAGCAGTCTTCAGAGGGCACCTAGTTCTCAAACCTGTGGGTCAGTGTAAACGTGTGTCACCAGCGGTGATCAGATGGTGAACACTTAGCAAACAGTTGGCATGGGGGCAAACAGAAGGGGTGCAGCAAAACCTGGATTGGCACCTAGCCACCTCACCCTGGGGAAGTGGCAGAAGGCTTGGTTTGAAATGTTCTCATCCAAATTAGCTTTGCTTAGAAGCAAAGGAGCAAGCGTCCTCAGAGCCCACATGCTTTTTCAACCCACTGGGCAGGTCAGGTCCCCAGCAGAAGAGCATCAGAGCCTGGGAGTTCGCAAAACCTTGGAGATTTGGAGGAGGGTGGAGGCTCGAGAGAGCGTGAGGTCAGGTCAGGCTCCCAGAAGGGGCAATGCTCAATTAGCAGGTTGGGGGGTGGGGGGGCAACTGTGCGCGTCATCAGAACGTGTGTTGGACCCAGCAGAGGCCTGGCCAGGGCAGAGGTTAGCCTTTGGGGGCTTGAGGGGAAAGGTGGAAGGTGGGGAGAGAAGAGGTCAGAGGGAAAGAGTGGAGATGGAAGGTGGCAGGGGCGGGTGCAGATGGAGGGAGTGGAGGAGTGCAGGAAGGTGAAGAAAGGGGAGGGAAAAGGGGAGGGACGGAGCGGGTGGGGGATGAGAAGTAGGGCGGGGAGCCGGGCGGCGAGGAGGAGGAGGCAGGAGAGAGGGGGAAGGGAAGCGAGAGGAGGCGGGAAGGGAGGAGGGGAGCGGAGGGAGGGGCCTGCGCGCAGCCCCGCGCCCTCCCTCCCGCGCCGGCCTCCGCGCCCTCCCTCGCCGCAGCATCCCCGAGTCGCCTGGCCGCGCCGCCCCTCCGCGCCGGGCCTCCGAGCCGGTCGCCTCCGCCTCCGCCGCCGCCATTCCTGCGCCCGCGCTCGCCTGGCCCGGCACCGCGGGGCCGCGCGGCCAGGACACGCCGCGCCAGGTAAGGGTTGGCGGGTAGAGGGCGGGCGCGGGCGGTGCAGGTGCGCGGGGGCGGCGAGACCCTCCCCGAGTCGGCCCCCAAAGCCCGCCTGGAGCCTCCGCCCCGAAGCCCCCTGACTCCTCCCGGGACCCCCGCGGCCTCCCTGGAGCCCCCTTCCCGGAGCTCCCTGACTTCTCCCCAGACCCCTCTTTGAGTCCCCTCCCAGGACCACCCCCCCCCCCCCGGACCCCTCCCCCTCCTCGGCTGCCTCCCTGCCCCGGCGCGCAGGTGGCTCGGCAACGCTTGGGGCTCGGGGCGCGCGGCAGACCCTGGCCCGGGGCGGGGGCGGTGTGTTCTGCCTGACCCGCGGCTCCTGTCCGCTCGGCCCCCGCCCCACTCCGGCCATTCAGGCCTGGTCCCGCCCCGCGGCTTCTATTTCTGTCGGCGGGGCCGCGGCCCCCGGGCGCTAGACCCCGAGCCGCGCACTCAGACAGGTGGGGCAGGTCGGGGCCCTGGCAGTGAGTGTTGCAGGCCTCGGCTTCCTTTTGGGTTTTGGCTGCGTGATTCTAGAATAGCCAAGGAGAATCAGCAGCCTTAGCTTAGGGCTGCACCTGTTGCAGCCGCCTGGTGAACTGCAGGAGGCTGAATCCACTGGGGTTTTGCCAGTGCACACGGTGGAAAGGAGGGTTGGGTCGTGGTGGTCCCCTTCGTTTTATTTCATTTAGTATTGGGGATGGGGGTGTGTGGGCGTCTGGAGGTGGACAGTTCACCAAAAACGAGGCCTGTGGTCTAGGGCAAGGGTCCCCGCTTTCTGGAGCGCGTTTGCTATGCAAAGTTGTTCAGCTTTTGATTTGAAAACCACCACTTATGTTAAGCACATCCAGGACTTGGGGACTGTGGCCAAGTGGCTGGCCCCCCCATTCTGAGTCTATTCAGATCCACTAGGCGCCACCGAGCGGAAGTTTCCTTTCCAAGGGTGAAGTGACATCGGTAGCCTGTCAGCTCATACCTGCCCCAGGCCTGGGGCCTGCCTTCTGGCTGCCTGGGCGCTGTATTTTGGGAATGTTTACTGTGTCCCAGAAACAGGCTGCCTCAGTCAGTGCTGGGGCCAGGATTCTGGCCAAGATAATGCCCCGATTGTCACTTGAACCGTTGGTGTCTGTGCACATCGTCTGCAAGAATAAAGAAGAATAAAACAGACCTGCTAGGAGTACTCCAGGCAACCAGTCCTACCAGGGGAAAGCCTGCAGGGATGAGGGGATGGTGAAGGGATTCACTGGGGCATTTCTGGGGACAAAGACTCTCCCTGCCAAGAGGCTAGACCTTCAGATTGCAAAGAAAAAAAAAAAGTTTGTATTATGAACAGCGGGTAAACCAAATAAAGAAAAATTGCTGACACTGAGAGGCAACCCAGCCGTGGTCTACTCTTGAGCCATGTTATAGGACCATGAGCTGGCATTCTAGAGGTACTGGCTCTCTCTATGATTGCTGGAAAATGCAGCGTTACCCCTCTGCTGGTAACTGGGGCGCTCTGACAGCCTTCTTTGGGGTCCTGGCAGATGGTACATCCACCCCAGCTCAGGAGTGGGGTGCAGGGCCACGCCGCACAGCTGTCCAGTGGGTCTGGGGGCAGGGAGATGACCATAATGACATCATCCACTCGTGATCCAGTCCCTGTGGGTTAGCCAAGGCAGGTTTCATCTCAGGCGCCTTCCCCCCTCACCAGGCAGGGATGTCTAGGCCAGTCTTGGAAGCGCACGCTAATGGCTGGCTCTGAGTGAGGGGGGCGGACCATCCGCTGGTGCCAGCACATAGGGAAATCAATAATGTGTTGCAGAGATCAATGGTTTTCTCATTGGTCCTCTGTGCTTTCAAAGAGAGCCTGCCTCTCCCACACTGAGCATGGACAGTTTCAGGCCTCCCACCCCTCCCTCTGGGTTCTGTTTCTGGTGGTGGGGGATAGGTGTGGCCAGGAGCCTCTTCCTGATCCCTTGTGTGGTAGGCCTGGGGCTCCTAGATTGGCAGCTGGGCCCTGTGTCCCCTCCCACCACCAGGCGTCCCCAGTGTCCCTGGGTTAGGCCCCTGCCGCAACATAAGTGTATTGGCTTCCTGATTGTTCCTTAATTCACAGTGACCTTCCCCTCATGCTAATAATTTGTTCAAAAGAACTCCTGAGAAGGTGATGTGGCAGGTAGTGTGTCCAAGTGCTCCTGTGCCCCCCCCGACCCCCATCCCCAGTCTCTTCTGGAAGGGACAACAGTGACAAAGTTAACCATCCAGGCCTGCAGGGTGGCCATGGGGTGAAGCTGGCCATGTGAAAATACACAAATGGATTTGCCATCAACTGACTGTCGAGGGTGGCTGCCGGAAGAAAGACTGCGGTTTTGTGGGGCTCGGCAGGTGCAATCTCCCCTGCTCCACCTGTGCCTCTGGGGCCCTTGGCCATTCAGGGATGTCTCGGGGCGTCACCCGAGAGTGGGCCGGTCAGGCAGGCTCCTCTGCACTGGAGACTCAGCACAGCTTGTGGCCATTGCAGCCTGCCTGCTGTCAAAAGGTGATGGAGAGAAGTGCAGATTTATTGCTGTTGCTGCTGCTAAGTCACTTTAGTCGTGTCTGACTCTGTGCTATCCCATAGATGGCAGCCCACCAGGCTCCTCCTTCCCTGTGATTCTCCAGGCAAGAACACTGGAGTGGGTTGCCATTTCCTTCTCCAATGCATGAAAGTGAAAAGTGAAAGTGAAGTCGCTCGGTCGTGTCTGACTCTTAGCGACCCCATGGACTGGAGCCTACCAGGCTCCTCCGTCCATGGGATTTTCCAGGCAAGAGTACTGAAGTGGGGTGCCATTGCCTTCTCCAAGAGATTTATTAGGAGGAAATATCTGCTGATTCAGTCAAGTGGAGATAGCACGTGAGTGGGCCGTGCCTGGAGCTGGGCTGGCATTGTTCAGTGCACCAATTAAGGTGATCTTTGGGATAAGCAAAGTGGCTCATTGCAACTCCTTGGAGTGGCTCACTTTCAGTTGCCTGTCCCTTCCTGAGTGCATGGTCATTTACCTGGCGGTATTGTACCTGGACCAGGCATCACAGCAGCCCAGGAGTCTTTACCCTATAGCTGCCTTCCAGCATACCCTGTGATCCGCCAGTAGGACTGGGTCCTTTATTTGGTCTAAAAGTCTCAGATGCTCTCTATGAAAGTGGAGACTTCACCCCTTCCCCAGGTCACTTCTCTGTATTACTTGGGATTGCAGCTTTGAACGAAATGCAGTTAACCAGCATTTGAGCCAAGAATCATTCCTTTCAAAAATGATGGTATTTAAAGAGACAGTTGGGCGTTTGTTGAGTGAACAATGATTTTAAAAGATGATTATATTTCTTAACAACAGTATTGTGGTTATGTTCACACAGTCTTTACCCTTTAGCTGTAGATGCTGTAGTGATCTGCAGAGGAAGAGAGAGCCATGTTTGAGAGCTGTTTCAGATTAGCTTGGGTGGGGGATGGGCTGGGTGATGGAGAGGGCAGCATTGACCATTGTTGAACGGTTATTAGCTCTGGGTAATGGTACCTGAGGGTTTGTTAGTCTTTTTAGTATTTATCTTTATCTTTAGTCTTTAAAAGTCTTTATCATAAAATAGTTAATGATCTAAGAATCCCATTTCCCCCTCTCAAATGCCATAGGATCCTTCACTTCATGGAATGGTTGAGGTTTACTTTAAAAGAAGAGCTGATGAGTTAAGTGAAAACATTGCTTCTTAGTGTAGACTGTATAAAGTGATCCCGTTTACACATGTATAGGTAATAAAGTGTAGAAGCATCTGGAATGACAGACACTGTGTGTCAAACAGACGATGACAGAGCACCCGTGGTGGGTGAGGAGGGCAGGTGCTGCTCCAGACTCTAGGGACACAGCTCTGAGCAAGAGTGGCTGTCCAGCTGGTGACCGGGATGGGAGGGAAGGATATATGTGTGCATGTGAGTTGTGTGTGCTTGGGTATTGGCAGAGGGTTGAGAAGGGGGTGGCAGGAAGGAGGAAGGGGAATCTATCCTTTTACCCCCTCACCTATTTCCATGTGGTTTGTTTCTTATGCAGTGGGATTGTTTTTGTAATGATAAAATGTATTTGTAAGAAGGGATCTCCATTAGAGAATGTGTTTAGTTCAGTCATGTCTGATTCTTTGGGATCCCCTGGCCTGTAGCCCACCAGGCTTCTCTGTCCATGAGGATTCTCCAGGCAAGAATACCGGAGTGGGTTGCCATGCCCTCCTTCAGGGGATCTTCCCAACCCAGGGATTGAATCCAGGTATCCTGCATTGCAGGTGGATCCTTTACCATCTGAGCCATTAGGGAAGCACTTAGGGACTAGAATAACCTGGGTTTTTTGCAATATTTCTTTATTTAGCTGCATGGGCTCTTAGTTGTGGTACTTGGGGTCCTCAGTCTTTGTTGTGGCATGGAGGTTCTTTAGTTTTGGCATGTGGAATCTAGTTCCCTGACTGGGGATCATACCCAGGCCCCACCTGCATTGGGAATTCAGAGTCTTAGCTACTGGACCACCATGGAAGTCCCTAGAATAGCCTGTTCTAAACATTACGTTTCTAAATCTAAATTTATTAAAAATGGATTTGACTTGTAGGAATTCATGTTCCTGCACAATATAATAACCTGATGTGGCTTCAGTGAGGCAGTCAGTGAATCCACAGCCATTGTTGCTCTGAGCCTGTGCCCTGTGGGCCATGAGAAAGATACACCAATGCCCTGACCTCAGCAATAGGGGGGATGAGACTCAGACCCTGAGAATTTAACAGCGATGCCATTCCTCAGTTTGGGCAGTAAGCTGAGGTACCATGCTGGCCCTGAGCCATGGGATGGGGAAGACCCTTAGCTCAGACCCACCATGGTCCTGGTCTAAGTGGAGAAGCACATTTCCTTCCATGGGACTTGACCCAGCAACAAAAGCAGTGACAGTCCAGAGCCTTCTTGGGTGGATTTGCACTGCTAGTTGGATGACCTGCCACTGTGGGGCTGTTCCACTCATCTTCAGCAGTTGCTGTTTTCTCATTTAGTAGAGGATATGTTAAGTAACTTTCCTCTACAGCAGCAACAACAACAAAACCCATAAAAATGCTAAGTTCACAGAGTAAAAAAGTACAAGTTGCCTGGAATCCTCAGGGCTTCCCGCCCCCTCCATTTTCCTGTCCTATTACAAGAAATTTGAGTTGCTTAAGTACCAGAATGTAATTGGCTTTGATCTAGCATCTGGGTGTTGTTTGGCTCTGAAGCATGTTTTTGATTTTGTTTGCAAGGACACTACTACGTTCCTGGAGGCCTACTCTGAATAAGGGCCTCAGCTGGACCCCACTTTGTTCTCACCATGTATTTGGGAGTTTTGTTTGTTGTTGTTGTTTACTAGTATTTTCCATGTTTGTGGGGAGGCCACAGCCGGGCCCGCAGTGAGGCGGCTGTGCTCTGAGCCTGGGGTCTCGTCTGCATGGCCACAAGCTGCCTGCTATCAGAACAGACTGTAGGCGCACGGCTCATTTTTCCATTGAGATCAGATGTGTTCTCTGCATCTCAGTCCTTTCCAGAGGCCTTAGGGATCCTGTCTGAATAGAGCTGTGCCATCTGGGCATTTGGGGCACCCAGGAGGTCTGTGTCCTTTGTAGGTGAGGTCCCGTCATTCATCTTTTTTGAGACAAAAGAAATTGGGTACTCAGGTGGCGCTAGTGGTAAAGAACTCACCTGCCAATGCAGGAGACATAAGAGATTCGGGTTCGATCCCTGGGTTGGGAAGATTCCCTGGAGGAGGGCATGGCAGCCCACTCCAATATTCTTGCCTGGAGAATCCCATGAACAGAGGATCCTGGCAAGCTGTAGTCCATAGGGTCACACAGAGCTGGACACTACTGAAGCAACTTAGCAAGGCCCCTTTCACCTCCACTTCATGAAGTCCCACCACTTTGTCCAGCAAATATTTACTGAGCTCCAGTTACGGCAAGAAACCAGGAGGTAAAAGGCCCTGCCAGCTTGGCACTTACAGTCAAGTAGTGGGTGCTGGGCTCCAAAATCACTGCAGATGGTGACTGCAGCCATGAAATTAAAAGACGCTTGCTCCTTGGAAGGAAAGTTATGACCAACCTAGATAGCATATTCAAAAGCAGAGACATTACTTTACCAACAAAGGTTCGCCTAGTCAAGGCTATGGTCTTTCCTGTGGTCATGTATGGATGTGAGAGCTGGACTGTGAAGAAGGCTGAGCGCCGAAGAATTGATGCTTTTGAACTGTGGTGTTGGAGAAGACTCTTGAGAGTCCCTTGGACTGCAAGAAGATCCAACCAGTCCATTCTGAAGGAGATCAATCCTGGAATTTCTTTGGAAGGAATGATGCTAAAGCTGAAACTCCAGTATTTTGGCCACCTCATGCGAAGAGTTGACTCATTGGAGAAGACTCTGATGCTGGGAGGGATTGAGGGCAGGAGGAGAAGGGGACGACAGAGGATGAGATGGCTGGATGGCATCACTGACTCGATGGATGCAAGTCTGAGTGACCTCCGGGAGCTGGTGATGGACAGGGAGGCCTCGCGTGCTGCGGTTCATGGGGTCGCAAAGAGTCGGACACGACTGAGCGACTGATCTGATCTGATCTGAGTGGGTGCTGGAAGGCTAAGGAGAGGAAGTAAATCTGAATGTAACACACTGGGGTCATAGTGCCATGGAGAAAGCCAGTGCGGGGTCCAGGTGCTCACAGCTTGGGAATGTTTGAGATTCAAAACCACATGGCTGGTGGGCTAATGGAGGAGGTGAGGAGTGACCAGGAGGATGTCCTGGCACGATTTAGCAAGGCCAGAGGGCAGGTGTGGCTGGAGCAGAGGAACAGCCCTGTGCAGGTGTTGGGTCAGGCTGGATTCTGGTGTGTTGTGAAGATGGAGCCAATGGGATGGTTGGCTCAATAGAGGAGTCCAAGGTGACCCTGAAATTCTTGGCTCAGGGAGCCTGAGGGATGGAGTGGGCATCACCCGGAGATGGGGTCTCTATGGGCAGAGCAGCTTTGGGGGATTTGGGAGGGCGGTACCTACAACCTCCACTGCTGTCCACATGGAGGTGGTAAGGGGCTTGTTGGGCAAGCAAGGCTGGAGTTGGAGGGAATGGCCTGGGTCCGATATGGGTCTGGCTGTTGCCAGCACAAAGGTGATATTTTTAAGGCTGAGTCGGCACAAGGTGGCAGAGGAGGAGAGGAGAGGTCCAAGGTCAAGGAACCAAGAAGGAATGTCATCGGGGCAGGAGAAAGCCAGAGGGGTCTGAGGCATCCAGGGCTACAGGAAGAGTGTGCATGGAGAGAATGGGCTGTCTGGCCGAGGGAGCCAGTAGTGGCAAGTAGAGCTCAGGACATCAGGAGTTGGTGATGTTTTCGAGAACTTTTCTGGGAAAGGGGGCTGAGAGATGGGGGAGTTGCTGATGGGCATAAGGGGTTGTGTTTCAAGTTTTGGTCCTGATGGGAAAGATGGAGTAGGGGGAAGAGTGAAGGAAGCAGGGTGGGGGCCTTGCCCATTTCCTCCAAGGGGGGAGAAGGAGGGCTACAGACAAGTGGCCACTGTTTCCCCCACAAGCAAACTATCATCAGCCTCTTTGGGGCCCCATTCCTCTGATTGGCCCTGGGGTCCTCACGCAGGGATCAGGATGGCAAAAATGGTTATGGAAGCTTGTGACAGCGGAACCTCTGAGCACGGCAGTGGATGCCCAGGGGCTGATGAAGCCCTCTTGGGTGGTGAGCATAGGAAGTCTGGAGAGCTGAGTTTGCCAGGCTCCCTGGCAGGAGTGGATGCCCTTCTGGCTGAGAGGACATCTGTGTGGCAGGAGAAGGGTGAAGGGGGCCTGGTCTGCTGGCCTGATGGACCTGGCCAGAAACCGAGGCTGAAAGTGGGGCCGTGGCCTTGCAGCCAGGATGTGAGCATTTCCCTCTTGATGTTGGTCTGGCATCCCTACACACAGGGCCCGGTCACTAGCGAGGGCCTGCGTGTGTTCAATTAACACTGCCTTGATTCCGCATCCACTGAGTGCGACGTGAATGAGGGAGAGAGCCTGTCTCCAGACGTGGTCCCTGTGCCAGCAGCATTGTGTTTCCAGACCCTGCTGTAGGTGCAGGTTTTCACCTGCACCCCCAGGCCCCCTGAACCAGAAGCTCTACGGTAAAGAATCTGCCTGCAGGGCGGGAGACCCGGGCTCGATCTCTGGTTCAGAAAGTTCCCTTGAAGAAGGGAATTGCAACTCACTCCAGTATGCTTGCCTGCAGAATTCCATGGACAGGGTAGGCTGGCAGGCTACTGTCATTGGGGTCGCACAGAGTTGGACATGACTGAGTGACCAGCACTTTCACTTCCAAGGTTGGGCTAAGCACAGCATGTGGTTGGGAGGTGTACCCTGAGGGGCAGACAAGGGAGCTTCTCTTCGGATGCCCTTTAGACTTAGGGTGCTTGCCTGTAGAAACAGTTTCGTTAACCAGTTTTATTGAGGTATAATTTACATACAATAAAAGGTTACTGTTCAGTGAATTTTGACAAAGGTATACAGTTATGCAGGCTTCCCTTGTAGCTTAGATAGTAAAGAATCTGCTTGCAATGCAGGAGACCCAGATTCAGCCCCTGGGTGGGGAAGATTCCCTGGAGAAGGGAATGGCAAACCACTCCAGTATTCTTGCCTGAAGAATCCCATGAACAGACAATGGGTTTGCAGAGTCAGACTCAACTGAGCGACTTTCACTTTCACTTCCAAGCTTGGGCCAAGCAGGGCTTGCCTTTGGGGGTAGTGCATCCTGGAGGGCAGACAGGAGGGGAGAGGCAGGGCCACTGGGCCCACTCTGGATGCATATTAGACTTGGGATGTTCACCTGTAGAATCAATGTTTCTTTAACCGGTTTTACTGAGGTATAATTACATACAATTAAAGGCACTGCTCAGTGAATATTGACAAAGGTATCCAGTTATGCAGCTGCTGCCGTGATGTGATGGAGGCCAACAGTGGAGGAACTCTCCAGGTGAGGTGCACCTCACACATGCATGCACCTACCATCCCTGGCTGCTGTCTGGCTGCTACAGCAGTTGAGCAGTTGCAACAGACATTGTTTAGCCTCTGAACTCTCCCCAAACTCCCTGTTGCCTCTTTGCACTCAACCCTCCACCCAGGCAATCACTGATCAGTTGAGATTAGACTATTAGAAGATTTGTTTCTTTAAGGGTTTCAGAACGGAAGCATGTATTGTAGATGTCTTCTTTCCCTTGGCGCATCTTTGAGATTCTTGGGTTTTGCTGTGTTTTGTACTTTACGTCTTTTATTGCTGAATCCTGTTTTATCACGTGGGTGTGCCATGATTTATTAATTTATTCACCTGCTGGTGGATGTTTGGATTGCTTTCTGTTCGAGGTTATTATGAATAAAAGTGCCGCAAGCTACAGCGCAACGCAAAAGGAAGAACAACCAGTTAAAACATGAACAAAAATATCTCCAGAGACGATAGACAAATGACAAATAAGCACGTGAAAAGATGCTCAACATCGTTAGTCACTAGGGAAGTGCAAGACCAAACCACAGTGAGATACTATTTCCCTCTTACCAGAATGACTTCTATTTAAAAAAAAAAAAAAGGAAAATAGTAAGTGTTGGTGAGCATATGGAAAAGGTGTAAGTTTCATACGTTACTTCGAGAATGTAAAATGGTGCAGCAACTTGGAAAATAATTTAGGGATTCTTCCAAAAATTAAACACAGAAATGTCATGTGACTCAGCAGTCCTACTCATGGGTAAATACACAAAAGAATTGAAAATAGATGTTCCAACAAAAACTTGTACATAACTGTTCATAGCAGCACTAATTCACAATTTGGGAAACAACTCAAATGCGTATCAGTGGATGAATGAATAAATAAATGTGGTCCATCCAGCCTCCCTGTCCATCACCAGCTCCCGGAGGTCACTCAGACTCGCATCCATCGAGTCAGTGATGCCATCCAGCCATCTCATCCTCTGTCATCCCCTTCTCCTCCTGCCCTCAATCCCTCCCAGCATCAGAGTCTTCTCCAATGAGTCAACTCTTCGCATGAGGTGGCCAAAATACTGGAGTTTCAGCCTCAGCATCATTCCTTCCAAAGAAATTCCAGGATTGATCTCCTTCAGAATGGACTGGTTGGATCTTCTTGCAGTCCAAGGGACTCTCAAGAGTCTTCTCCAACACCACAGTTCAAAAGCATCAATTCTTCGGCGTTCAGCCTTCCTCACAGTCCAGCTCTCACATCCATACATGACCACAGGAAAGACCATAGCCTTGACTAGGTGAACCTTTGTTGGTAAAGTAATGTCTCTGCTTTTGAATATGCTATCTAGGTTGGTCATAACTTTCCTTCCAAGGAGTAAGCGTCTTTTAATTTCATGACTGCAGTCACCATCTGCAGTGATTTTGGAGCCCAGAAAAACAAAGTCTGACACTGTTTCCACTGTTTCTCCATCTGTTTCCCATGCAGTGATGGGACCAGATGCCATGATCTTCGTTTTCTGAATGTTGAGCTTTAAGCCAACCTTTTCACTCTCCACTTTCACTTTCATCAAGAGGCTTTTTAGCCCCTCTTCACTTTCTGCCATAAGAGTGATGTCATCTGCATATCTGAGGTTATTGATATTTCTCCCGGCAATCTTGATTCCAACTTGTGTTTCTTCCAGTCCAGCATTTCTCATGATGTACTCTGCATATAAGTTAAATAAACATGGTGACAATATACAGCCTTGACGTACTCCTTTTCCTATTTGGAACCAGTCTGTTGTTCCATGACCAGTTCTAACTGTTGCTTCCTGACCTGCATACAGATTTCTTAAGAGGCAGATCAGGTGGTCTGGTATTCCCATCTCTTTCAGAATTTTCCATAGTTTATTGTGATCCACACAGTCAAAGGCTTTGGCATAGTCAATAAAGCAGAAATAGATGTTTTTCTGGAACTCTCTTGCTTTTTCCATGATCCAGCGGATGTTGGCAATTTGATCTCTGGTTCCTCTGCCTTTTCTAAAACCAGCTTGAACATCAGGAAGTTCACGGTTCACATATTGCTGAAGCCTGGCTTGGAGAATTTTGAGCATTACTTTACTAGCGTGTGAGATGAGTGCAATTGTTCGGTAGTTTGAGCACTCCTTGGCATTTCCTTTCTTTGGGATTGGGATGAAAACTGACCTTTTCCAATCTTGTGGCCACTGCTGAGTTTTCCAAATTTGCTGGCATATTGAGTGCAGCACTTTCACAGCATCATCATTCAGGACTTGGAATAGTTCCACTGGAATTCCATCACCTCCACTAGCTTTGTTCGTAGTGATGCTTTCTAAGGCCCACTTGACTTCACATTGCTGCGGTTCATGGGGTCGCAAAGAGTCGGACACGACTGAGCGACTGATCTGATCTGATTAAAGAAATGAAGTACTGACATGTGCTATAACATGGATGACCCTTAAAAACATTTTACTAAATAGAAATAGTCAGACACAAAAGTGCATTGTATACACAGTGTCCGGAATAGGCAGATGTATTGAGACAAAACAAAGCAGGCTGGTGCTTGCCAGGGCTTGGGGAAGGGGAGAATGGGGGTGACTGCTGAATATGTATGGGGTTTCCTTTGGAGGTGATGAAAATGACTTGGAACTAGAGAGTGGTGATGGTTGCGTATCCTTTAAAACGGTTTAAATGGTAAATTTTATCTTATATGTATTTTACGGCTATAAAAAAAAAGGGATATAAAAAATGCTGTATTCATTTGTATGCACATCTGAGAGTGGACATGCATTTTCATTTCTCTTGAGTAACTACTTAACCAGTAGAATTGTGAGGCTGTGTGGTAAGTGTGTCTTTAACTTTATAAGAAACTGGCAAACTGTTTTCCAAAGTGGTGGTATCGTTTTACATCCCTCCTGCTAACGTGGGAGCAGTTATTTCACATCCTTGCCAACACTTGCGGTCGTCAGTCTTTTTAAATTTAGTTACTTTAGTGGGAGTTGTGCTCTACCATAGATGTTCTAGTTGAGCATCTTTTCCTGTATTTATTAGCTCTTTTAGGTTTTTGTTAAAATCTTATGCTGACTTTTTAGTTGGGCGATTTCTCTTTTATATTTGAGTTTTTAAGAGTTCTTTACGTATTCTGGATTCAGTTTCTTTGTTAGATATTTGTATCACAAATATTTTTTTCTCTGTGGCTTACCTTTCTATTTGATTAATGATATCACGCAAAGGGCAGACATTTTTAGTTTTAAGTCCATTTATATCAACTGTCTTTAGCTGGTGGTTTGTGCTTTTTGTGTCCTGTTTAAGAGACTTTGTCTCACCCATCATCCTAAAGATTTTCTCCTGTGTTTTCTTCTGAAGGCATTATGGTCTTAGCTTTTATCTACTATCTATTTTGAGTTACCTTTTAACTGGAAAGAGTTTAGGATTGAGGTTTATTGTTTTGAGTGCCGTATACTCAGCTGTTCCCACGTGTTTGAAGAGTAATTGAGAATCTGTGTGGCTCTGTTTCAGGATGCAGTTCTAGTCCATTTTGGCTTATTCACCATTGGCCTGGAAACTACCCTGTCTTCATGACTGTTGTTTTACAGTAATTCTTGAAGTCATGTAGTGAACCTTCTAGTTGTGCTTCATTTTCAAAACTGTGTTATCTAGTCTAGATCCTGTGCATTTCCGTGTAAGTTTAAAATCAGCTTGCCAGTTTCTGCAAAAACACCTGCTTGGATTTTGACTGGGATTGCATTAACTCCTTAAATCAACTTTAACAATACGGAGTCTCAGCCAGTGATCATGGACTGTCTTTCCATCCGTATTCGCCTTCCTTCATTTCTCTTAGCAGTGATTTGTAGTAGTCAGGGTAGGTTTTCTATGTGTTTTATCACATTTATTCGTGAGTATTTTGTGATTTTAAATGTTACAAGTGGGTTTTTAAATGTTTAATTTTCCAACTGTTTATTTCTACTGTTGGAATATTGTATGGTTGGATGGCACCAGCAACTCGATGGACATGAGTTTGAGCAAGTTCCTGGAGTTGGTGATGGACAGGGAAGCCTGACTTGCTTCAGTCCAAGGAGTTGCAGAGTCATGTGTGACTGAGTGACTCAACTGAACTGAATTGTTGCTGTCTAGAAATGCTATTGATTTTTATATTATTTATCTTATGACATTTCTAAATTCACTTATTTGTTTCAGTAGCTTTTTTGTAGTCCTTTAAGATTTTTACATGAAGATAATCCTGACAGTTATAAATAGGAACCATTTTACTTCTGTCTTTTCAGTTTAAATGCTTTTTATTTCTTTTTCTTCCTTTATTCCATTGTCTAGGATGTTCAGTGCAGTGTTTAACAGAAATGGTGATGATGGACACTCACCTGTTCCCAGTCTTAGGAAGAAGGAATGTAGTATCTTTTCATTGAATATGATGTTAGGTGAAGATTTTATGTAAATGCATTTTTTGAGGTTGAGGGAGATTTCTAGTTTGCATAGAGTTTTTATCGTTAGTGGATGTTCAATTTTGTTATATGCTTTTTCTGTATCTGTTGAGATGATCATATGGTTTTTCCTCTTTTTTGTGATAAATATGGTGAATTAGAGTAGTTAATTTTTGAATGTTAGACAGTATTTCATCCCTGGCACAAACCCCAGTTGGTCATGATATTATTATCTTTTTTTCTGTATTGCTAGATTCAATTTGCTACAATTTTGTTAAGAATATTTAGAACTATATTGATGAGGGATATTGTAATCTTTTCTTGTAATCCTTCTGTCTGGTTTCTGTATCAGGGTAATGTTGGCCCCACACAATAATTTGGGAAGTGTTTCTTCTTCATTTATTATTGAGAATTTGTGTAGGACTGGCATTGTTTTTTCCTTAAACATTTAACAGGATTTATTAGTTAAGCTGTCTTGGATTTTCTCTATGAATTTGGTTCATTGACATAGAGTTATGAAGACTTTCTGTTTCTTCTTGAGTCAGTCCTGGTGATCTGTGTGTTTGAAGGAATCTGCCCATTTCACTTAAGTTGGCAAAGTTGTTGGCATGAGGTTGTTTATAATATTCCCCTATTATCATTTTAATGCCTTGGGATTTGCATGGTTTTCCCTCTTTTCATTTCTGAGCCTGGGATTCTTGAAAAAATGAAGCAGAACAAAACCCCTATGTCTATCCCCACACCTGCCCAGTTACAACAGAATCTCCTGGGATGGGAGGGAGGGTGTGGATGTGTGGTTTTGACAGGTGTTCAGGTAATTCTTGTGCAGCCAGAATTGAGAGCCTTTGACCCAGAGGAAGGAGGGATAATCTTTACTTACTGGTGGTCTGGGCAGGTCTCCCAGAAGGGAGAGAAGGAGGATCTGAAAGAGTGGAGAAGGATACAGGGCCCTTGTCTGAACACAGGATCTGTATGGAGAACACCAGACCAGTGGCCTTGATGGGGCTTTGAGTTTGGTGTGGACCCTGGGCAGACCTGCAGGTATGGAGGGCATTTTGTACGTGCCAGATTTTGGAGCCAGTGAAAACTAGGAAGGAAAGCAGCTGGCCAGGAGACAAGGAATGGCAGGCCACATAGCATGGACTTCCTTCTCTGCAGGATTGTTGTTTGTTTTAAAGTGAGATTTAGTGAGGGATAATTTGCATTCAATCCTTAAGGGAATCAACCCTGAATATTCATTGAAAGGACTGATGCTGAAGCTGAAGCTCCAATACTTTGGCCACCTGATGAGAACAGGAAAAGACTTTGATGCAGGGAAAGATTGAGGGCAGGAGGAGAAGGGGATGACAGAGGATGAGATGGTTGGATAGCATCCCTGACTCAATGGACATGAGTTTGAACAAACTCTAGGAGATGGTGAAGGACAGGGAAGCCTGGAGTGCTGCAGTCCTCGTGGTTGCAAAGAGTTGGACACTACTGAGTGACTGAACGACAGCGATAATTTGTGTTCAGCAAAATGCACCCATTTTCATGTCCTGTTCTATGAGTTTTGAAACATAGTCATGTAGCAATCACCAGATCAAGATATAGAAAATCCTGTAACTCCATAGATTTCCTTGTGTCCTTCTGGAGTCAGATCCTTCCCCACCCCACCCACTCCCAGCACCCATGAATCTGTTTTCCATCCTTTAAGGCTTCTCCAAGATGATGTATAAGCGGAGTCACACAGTGTACAGCCTCTGGGTCCAGCTTCTTTCACTCTGCCTAATTTTGCAGGGGTTTGAGCAGTAACTGATGTGAGCAGAATCACAGTGAGCACTGACTCTGACACCTGATTTATGAATCAGAAAGATGAGGATGAAGACAGGGAGGCCATTACGGGAAAGAGTGACATAGCGATATTCATGGCAATCTCATTGTCAGGGACCTGCCACCAGCCTTCTATGCCTGTCTCATGGAGTTCTAACCACAGCCCTATCAGGTTGGGAGAGTCCTGTCTTTTCCAGGTGAGGATGTTGAAAACAGAGAAACCAAGGAGTGGTGGACCCAGGATGTGAACACAGGGGCTGTGGCTTGAAGCCTGCAGGGAGGGGTGCTTGCCAGACACAGCATCTGATGCACACACTGAGGGATGGCCATTGATCGAGGTATTTAAAAAATTTTAAGGATACCTGTACCCTCGGCCATTGCAGTTCATTATCTGGAAATTTATGCTGAGGAATCATGGTTGTGAAGAAGCGTTTATTAGAAAGGGTGTCAGGTGTTGATAAATAGAAAACCCAGATACCAGCTGAAAGCCGCTGATAGATGGTCAGAGATGAGGAGATACAGTTAGGCTGCTGCTCCGTCGCTTCAGTCGTGTCCGACTCTGTGCGACCCCATAGACGGCAGCCCACCAGGCTCCCCCGTCCCTGGGATTCTCCAGGCAAGAACACTGGAGTGGGTTGCCATTTCCTTCTCCAATGCAGGAAAGTGAAAAGTAAAAGTGAAGTCACTCAGTCGTGTCCGACTCCCAGCGACCCCATGGACTGCGGCCCACCAGGGTCCTCCATCCATGGGATTTTCCAGGCAAGAGTACTGGGGTGGGGTGCCATTGCCTTCCCCGACAGTTAGGCTAGCCAACCTCTAAAAATAATAGTATAAAATATGATGATGTATCACATCAAGTACTAGGAAGTATTCCTAAACCGGGGCATACAGTGAGGACCCATAATTTGTCTAGAAAGCATTAGACAGACTGTGTCCAGAAGGGAGGGTCACGTGGTTCATTGACGATGTGGTTTTTGTTTTCTTCTTGGTGCTTGTCTGCATGACTCCAGTTTTCTGCAGCAATAAAGGAAAAATGGAAAAAACACAACTGTAGATCACACGCGCACACACACGTCATATGCCTTGAGAGTCTGACACACTTTTCATAGACCTGTTATACCTGCCTTGTTTAAAAAGCGAGCGGGAGTTCTTTCTGTTGTACTTTTAAATGGGAAACGTACGCTGGCCGGTCCAGACAGAGTGAGAGGAGATGCTTGAGTGAGAGTGTGTGGCCGCCATGAGCCCTGTGCTGGAGGTGGGCCCACTGCCCTCCTCCATGCCCGGCTCCAGCCAGAGCAGGCTCTGATGGACGGCCTGGGTTTGACCGAGAGTCAGGCTTGTGTCGTGTGTGTGTGTGGCCTCAGCAAGGCCTGACCGTTCATGAGCACTGTCAGCAGCATCTGGGAGCTGTGGGATTACAAAATGAGGTGACAAGTGAAATATCCCTTCTTGGTTATCTTTGAACTGGGATGCTGATAGATTTCAGTGTCATATTTAAAACCAAGCTTCAGAGAGGTTTCACTACTTATGCTGCTGAAAACTTTTTATTAGAATATTTAAAACTTAATGGCTGCTTTCGGACCCTGAGGGCAGCTCACAGTAAGACATGCATTTATTCAGTAAGGCAGTGAACCTGCTTATATGTGTGTACATACGCATGCACACACATTTATGTATACATGCACACATCTGCACTTAAAGTTTCTCAGGAGAGCGCTCACCCCTAACCACATATGGTACTCTCTGATATTTTGTTCAATTGCATCTTGTTAAAAACTGTGTTTGCAGCCCCCAGATTGAAAAATACTGAACCCCATTTTGTCTTCTGGCCTTCTGTGTGATTGCATGGACATTTGAAACTTTTGGCGTTAAGCAAATGTGTGAGGACTTTGTACTGTTGTTTTATTTCGTGCATCAACTACTGGCTGTGGAGGCCTCTTTGGTTTCTCTAAGTCTGGCGCTGAGCACAGGTTGGAGCCTGGAGCAGAGGGGCGCCCCCCACCTCAGCTGCCCATCCGCAGTTGCCTGGGGAATGCATGCTCAAAGGCCACACGTGGCAGGGGGAGGGGGAGCCAGGAAACTGGGTCAAAGCAGAGCCCCTGAGCCTCGGAAGTGGATCACTGGCGGGTCTTTGAAACCTGAGGGACTAGCTTGGGTTTCAAATGTGGGCTCCCTTGGGCCTCCCTGGAAGCACAGCCCCCCTCCTTTATGTTTATATGCTCTCCCGCTTAGTGGACAGGACCACCAACGGAGCAAGGCTTGGTTTTCCCTGGCAACCCGGGAGGGGATGGGAACACAATTTTTAAAATAGATGCTGAGGGCCTGGAGAGCAGGCCCTGGGAGACACAGGTCCCCACGGGTCTGCAGTGATAGCTCTGTGGCCTCCTGAGCTGGTGGGCACAGACTTTGCGTCCTCCGAAGAGAACACCACTTATAGTGAGTGGAAAGGGCAAACTCCGCTTTGAAAACAAGTGAGACCCAGAACACACACACTGTCTCCTCTCTTCCCAGGAGAGGATGTGGCGTGCGCACATACCAGCTCTTTCCAAAGGCCCAGACTTCTGCTAAGATGTTTTGTGTCAGGAGTATTTTCAGGCCTTTTCTAGCATTTATGTTGCGGTCCCTAAAGATGGAAAAACTTTCCCCAAGCACAGCTCCTTTTGTCAGCCACACCAGGTGCTGGTCTCTCCAGCCTGCTGGCCGGGGTTACGGGGAGCAGTGGTGTGGCTTCTGTTACCCAGAGTGATCTCCATGAGCTTGGCAGCGGCTGTTAGCTGAGCCAGCTGAGAACGGCTGGGCACTTCCCAGAGCAGCCGGAGCTTGTCCCCGCCTGGCCTGTGCTTCTCTTTGCTCTTTGTGCCATGCCTGTTTGCTCAGAGCTGAAGGGGGATGGGTCTGTTGAAGGAAACGTGCTCTTAGGGTTGTGGGGTCACAGTCATTTTCTGCCCGGGTAAGTGCCCTTGTGTGTTCCTGGGCCAACCCTGGTGTCCTGAGGGATCTTCTCTCCAGGAGAGTGGCCCCAACAGCAGTAGTTGATCGACCAGGGCATGCATCCTCTGAATGCTGGGGCCAGGGCCAGCTTGTTGGGGTCGGGTCCCCTGGGAAAGGCCACCTGACTTCAGGCTGACCTCTTCCATGGCCACCCACCACTGGCTGCTCAGCAGTGGGTCCCCTCACCCAGCTCAATGTGGCCTCTCTTCTTTTCCCATCTTGAAATGCAAGGGAAGATCACCCACAAAACGGCAGCAGCAGAAGGTCTAGCCTGCCCTTGCTTCTCTATTTTCATCTTCCCATTTTCCTTCCTCCTCCTTTGGTGAGATGTTTGCACTTTTACAGTAATGCTCATGTGACCTTGCTTTGCTCACCAATGTAGCCTGACTGTGAGGCTCCCAGAGCACTAGCAGGCCCTCTGGCACTCCACCCCAAGGATGCTGTCCCCACTGAGCGCAGTGGAGGTGCGTTCTGGCTGGGTTCGACTTGCATACACTGGATCCTGCAGTGCACGCGTGGATGTCCCTCAGCTCCCATGAGTGGCCTTGGGCCCCGCTGCACGCCCGGGGCTCTTTCCTCATCCCAGCTCTCCAGCCTCCATCTGGGGCGTGCACCACAGTTCATGCACTTGCTGTGCTGTTGGCTTGGTTTCTGGCTTGGGCCATTATGAATGTGGTTTGTAAACAATCTTGTCCCTTTATTCTCCATTGAGGACACCAGGGGTCCTCGATTATCTGTAGTTCCACTTCCCAGGGCAGCTTGCCTCCATCTGTAACAGGGCTCCTGGAATTGGGGTCTCAGACTTAGCTCGTTGGCACCCCTGGCTCCAGCTTGCTCCAAGCCCCTCCCCCACCAGGAGCTCTACCCTCCACCCCGGGAAGGGCTTTGGGCCTCCTTTTCCACCCCTGCTGCCATCTAGCCCCTTGGGGTCTCTCCAGCTGCACCCTGCTCCTTGCTACCCTCTGCTTCCCCCAATCTGGAGGGCCCAGCAAGGCCTGGTGGAAAACTCCCTGGTCATGAAAATGTGGTGCCCCTCTCTCGCTCCGCAGTTCTATCCCACTGCACTGTACCCTGTCACTCAGCCGTGCTGCTCTTCACGGCTTCAGTGAGCAGGGGACATGCCTGGCATGTCCCGGGCACCATGTGTGCAGCAGGGCATGGGGATGTAGAGGGAGAGCCCATAGCGTGTGGTGCCTCCAGCTGAACTGCAGTGACCAGGGATGTGCCACCAGGAAGGGAAAGTTGGGGGTGGGTGTTGACCAGCAAGGATGGGCTTGAGGGGTCTAAGTCAGGAACTCTGAGCTGAAACTCAGGGACAACAGGAAATAGCCAAACCTGAGTGGGGAGAAAAGCTGTGGCAGTTTAAACAAAGCGTGTGGCTGTAAATGCATTGGCACTGCTGTCACTGAGATGCTGTGGTGTCTGTCCTCCCTTGTGACTGCTTGGATCTTGAAGCCCTAAGATGCTGAGTAAGGTGCTGATGGCCCTCATGCTGTGAGGAAGCCTGACCCCCACAAGGCCATGTAGCACTGGGCCTGCAGTGGACAGCCTCTGCTCCCTCCTTGCCAGGTCCTGACTTGGGAGGGGAGTGATCTTTACATGATCTCAGCCCTTGGCATCAGGACCCCAGCAGGGCCCTCAGGCTTTGAGATAAGTGTCCTTCTGGGGCCCGCTGGGACTCCTGGCTCAAGGACTGTAAGCGTGGGGGACTATCTTGGGCCACCAAGTCCAGGGTGATTTGTTACATGCAGCAGTGGCTAGAACAGAGCGGTGGCTCCCCCAGAAAGTGGGTGGGGCCTTGGGGTGAAGTGGGAGTAGTTCTGGACACAGGTGCTGGGTGGGAGGGTGGGGTATGAATCATAACAGGTGCAATAGTAGTAATTACTTGAGTTTTCATCCTACACTTTTCATCGTCTCTGTAGCCGGGAGGCCTTCTGCCTTCTCCTTAGCTGACCATGAAGGAAATATGCTTACATCTCCTCTAATCATGATGTACACACATGTTTCCTAGGGTGGCCATAAGAAAACTTCACAAAAAAGAATGGCTTAGACAACAGAAATTTATCCTCGCCCAGTTCTGGAGACCAGGAGTCCAAAATCAAGGTTTTGGCAGGACCATGCTCCTCCTGAATGCTCTAGGATAGGACCCTTCCTGCCTCTTCCAACTTCTCTTGGCTCCAGGTGTCCCTTGGCTTGTGACCACATCCGTCCAGGACCTGCCTCTGTCTTCACGTGGCCTTCTTTCTTGTGTCTCGCCTCCATGGTGCTCTCACAAGGACCTTTGTCAGTGGATTTAGGGCCAATCCAGGTGACCTGGGATGATGGCATCTTAACTCTGTGATCTGAATGACATCTGCAAAGTCCCTTTTTCCAAATAACATTACTTCTCAAGCTCTGTGTGAACATTCATTGTCGCCTACTGTAGCGAGAAGGCAAGAGGAGAACCGTGTGGGGCTGGGTGGAGGCGGGTGGCCCTGGTGGGGCGGGGACTGGCTTCGTGGCCAGCTGCAGGGAGGGCCGTGTGGGCTGGGGCTGGCAGGCATTCACCTTCTCCAGGATATAGTTCATCGAGGCTTTATCAGCAGGAAAATGGAAACCGCGGCCACTTTCTGACTTTGTGGGAAGTTATCAAAATGAGAGTGTGGTGGAAACTCACTGCTTTGTTAAATAATTTTGCATTGACTCAGAAGGGAAACAGGAAAGGGCCTTCTATCTTTTTATGTGAGTTTTTATCTCTACTAGTGGGACCTTTCTTTTAAGTAGCTTTTCTACAAAAATACGTTGAATCTTTAGTGTGAACAGGAAGTCAGATATGCTGACTAACTTTTCCTATATTTTAATGGCATTTCTATTGTTTTGAAAATGAAGAAAGAAAACAAAGAGTATAAACTACCTCCTCATGCCAAAGGTATGTCTTCTCTGTGCCTTTGCGCACACACACACACACATGCATGTACACATGTGTACACATACATAGGACATATATGTAGATGGTGGTTTCCCAAGGATGTGTTCACACCTTAGAAGGTTTTGCAACTTGCTTTTTTCACTTAGCACTAGACATGTGTGCTCTGCACTGCACTGTGAAACCTTGCACAAGTCTGTGAGGGCCGTGTGCCTGTGTCCCTCACCCCGTGGTGGAAATTTAGGTGACTCTCTAGTCTGTCTTTCTTTGGTATTGGAATGAAAACTGACCTTTTCCAGTCCTGTGGCCACTGCTGAGTTTTCCAAATTTGCTGGCATATTGAGTGCAGCACTTTCACAGCATCATCTTTCAGGATCTGGAATAGCTCAACTGGAATTCCATCACCTCCACTAGCTTTGTTATAGTAATGCTTTCTAAGGCCCACTTGACTTCACATTCCAGGATGTCTGGCTCTAGGTTAGTGGTCACACCATCGTGATTATCTGGGTCGTGAAGATCTTTTTTGTACAGTTCTCTTGTGTATTCTTGCCATCTCTTAATATCTTCTGCTTCTGTTAGGTCCATACTATTTCTGTCCTTTATTGAGCCCATCTTTGCATGAAGTGTTCCTTTGGTATCTCTGATATTCTTGAAGAGATCCCTAGTCTTTCCTATTCTGTTGTTTTCCTCTAGTCACATCCTTGACAGTTTTTCTTGGGATACCCCAGTGAGTACTTATATAGGAGTCTATCCTCTGGAGAAGGGAATGCCAACCCACTCCAGTTTTCTTACTTGGAGAATTCCATGATCAGAGGAGCCTGGTGGGCTCTAGGCTATGTGGTCGCAAGAAGTTAGACACGACTAAGTGACTAACACACACACACGCCCCCCACCCCCACATACACACCCCACTGAGTATTTGTGTAGGAGTCTTAAAACTGAAATATTTGAGTCAGAGGGTGTATGTATTTTTACTTTTGACTGGAGTCGGCTGGGCTGTCTGCTAGGACAGTATTGTGCCCCTCAAGCTCACAAGAGCCTTTCTTCTCCCTCACTCACCCAGAGCATTTCTGGTGTGTGTAGTCCTGACCACTGTGATCAGGAAAAGGGAAAGTCATGGGTCTCTGACCCCATCGCTTGTTTGTGGTTTATTGGTTGTTTGCATTTTCTCCTTGAAACACCTCACCTTGGTCATCACCTACTTTAATAAAAATTGAGTTGTTTCCCTTTCACTGATTTTATGAATTTGGGGAATTTCTTTCCTTTCAGAGTATTGTGGGAGAGGGGAAGCCTGTTTGGAAGCATTTTGTCCGTAAACTTTGTCATAGTTACAGATGAACTTTGACTGGAGACCCATGGAACCATCCCCTGCTTTTTTGATTCATCCAGGGTATCCTGAGGGGTCCAAGCCTTGCATGTCCATTGCTGTGGGACAGGCATCAGTCAGCTTTGACTGGCCACTTGCCACAGGACAAACAGTGGCATCCATCAATGCTGCTGCTGCTCGACTGCTTCAGTTGTGTCTGATTCTTTGCCACCCCAGAGACTGTAACCCGCCAGGCTCCTCTATCCATGAGATTCTCCAGGCAAGAATGCTGAGTGGGTTGCCATGCCCTCCTCCAGGGGATCTTCCCCACCCAGGGATTGAATCCGTGTTTCTTGTCTCCTGCACTGCAGGCAGATTCTTTACTGCTGAGCCACCAGGGAAGCCCGGCGCCCATGAATGGTGGGGCCCAAAAGAAATTGGTAATATTTGTAATTGGATGTGTGTGTGTGTGTGCGTGTGTATGTATTCCTAAAAATGCTGCACAGTAGAACTGGAGGATTGCATTCCAAAAGCTTTTCATGGATTTAGGAGTTCCTGCCCACTTGGCGGCTTGTAGGACTCGTTTTCCATACATCATCTTGATTGTATTTTTAGCCAAATGATAAAACTCACCACCCCGCCCCCCACCACACCACACCCTCCACGCCTCTTGTTTCCCTGGAATGACAGTGCACAAGTGACAGTTCATCACAGCTTCATGAGTAATGTAGTATGTTTTCCTAGAAGGCAATTATGTACCCCAGCCAGATGCTGGGCTGTGTGTCCTTGATGGTTCTCACACGTGGCTTTCACTGGATCCTTCACAGGGTGCCGTGTACTCATGGAGGGGTCTTCTCTCCACTGTAAGGTTCTGCTCCAGAGTCAGGTGGCCCAGGCTGAGTGGTATCTCAGAAGCTGTGTTCCTGATTGTATCAGTCAGGGTTTTCCAGGGAAACAGAACCAATCAGGTGTGGGGTGAGGGAGGAGGGAGGGAGGGGGACTGGGGAGGCTGGCAGGTCTGAAACCTTCAAGGTGAGCCGGAGGCAGAATTCTTCTTTCTTAGGGGGAGATCAGTATTTTTCTTACCAATGCTATGCTATGCTATGCTAAGTCACTTCAGTCGTGTCCGACTCTGTGCGACCCCATAGACGGCAGCCCACCAGGCTCCACCGTCCCTGGGATTCTCCAGGCAAGAACACTGGAGTGGGTTGCCATTTCCTTCTCCAATGCATGAAAGTGAAAAGAGAAAGTGAAGTCGCTCAGTCATGTCTGACTCTTAGCGACCCCATGGACTGCAGCCTACCAGGCTCCTCCATCCATGGAATTTTCCAGGCAAGAGTACTGGAGTGGGGTGCCATTGCCTTCTCCTTTCTTACCAAGGCCATCAACATATTGGATGAGGCCCACCCACATTATGGAGGGTTATCTGCTTTACTCAGGGCTTCCCCGGTGACTCAGACAGTAAAGAATCTGCTTGCAATGCAGGAGACCAGGTTTGCTCCCTGGGTCGGGAAGATCCCTTGGAGGAGGGAATGGCAGTCCACTCCAGTGTTCTTTCCTGGTGAATTCCATGGACAGAGGAGCCTGGGGGCGACTGCCGTCTATGGGGTTGCAAAGAATTGGACGGGACTGAGCAACTAACACTTTCACTTTTCTGCTTTACTCAAAGTCTATCAACTTAAATGGTGATATTATTCAAAATATTCCTTCACAGAAGCCTCTGGAATAGTTTGATCATTTATCTGGGTATTGTGGCCCAGCCAAGTGACATGTAAAATTAATCATCCTGATCAACACCCCAGGTGCCTCAACCCCGTGGTGGGTTAGGTGTGTGAGCTTGTTTAGGATGTATAAGGATGAGGGGTGACCTACTCCATATGCAGGCAGGGCTTGTGTCTCATCTCCAGAGGCCATGAGGCCTGGCACCATTGTGGAGGAAGATGACATTTCTTGTATTCTGATGGTATGGGGAGTGTGGCTCTGGCCTTGTGTGGGCTGAGCCCCATGCTTGCTAACTTGTGGTCTTGTTGGGATTGTGCCTTCATTCCAGCACCTCTGTCCCCACACTTAGGGCTCAGCGAGCTCCTCAGTGCCTCTGGGGTTGTTGCTTGTCGTCCTCTTTCTATGAAATGTTTCATTTCCTGGCATGGACACGGTGGAAGTATTTATTAGCTGAAAGGCTCGGTGCTCCGCATCCTGATATTTTCTTTTGCTGGCAGAAACCTTTGTTCAGTTCATGGTCTGGCCATCCTGTCCTGCCCTCCATGTCACTGAAGTTGACCTGTCCTCCTGGCATGCTCTTATCAAGGCTCTTTGGCCGTCCTGTTAATTGGACGATAAATAATCACAGTGAGACAGAAGAAAAGCAGAGTGGTGTCCTGGGGCAAGTTTGGCCTAGTCCTCAGGTTTACATGGCCCTGGAAGTGACTTGCTTGGTGGATAAAGGGAGGGAGGCAGACAGGAGCACTGCAGGGTTCCCTTAATGAAGGAGGTTTTTTTTTGTTTCCATTAGGTGTGGTGTTTGAGGCTAGTGAATGAATGAATGGGAGAGTGGGCTGGTCCCAGAGGTTGGAAGGGATTAGGGTGGCAGGTGGGTGCCCGAGGGACACAGGTACCAGGCCTGCAACCCAGGGTCAGGAGGCAGTTTGTTTTTCAGTTGCTCATTTGTGTCCAACTCTTTGCGACCCCATGGACTGCAGCATGCCAGGCTTCCCTGTCCTTCACCATCTCCCAGAGCTTGCTCAGACTCATGTCCATTGAGTCATTGATGCCATCCAACCATCTTGTCCTTTGTCATCCCTTTCTCTTCTTGCCCTCAGTCTTTACTGGCATCAGGGTCTTTTCTGATTAGTTGACTCCTTGCATCAGGTGGCCAAAATGTTGGAGCTTCAACTTGAGTATCAGTCCTTCCAATGAATATTAAGGGTTGGTTTCCTCTAGGATTGACTAATTTGATCTCCTTGCAGTCCAAGGGATTCTCAAGAGTCTTATCCAATACCACACTTTGAAAGCATTAATTTTTTGGCTCTCAGCCTTCTTTATGGTCCAACTCTCACATCTATACATGAAACAGAAGGGAATATCAGTTCTGAGCCTGGCATTGGCATGTCTGGTGCCTTCCCAGATGCTGAGGCTCAGAGAGGGACGTCACTAGGATTTTGGGGACCCGCAGCCTCTCCCTGTTTCTGGGTGTGTGGGGTACAGTGCACCGCTCCCAGACCTCTGAAGCTTCCAAAGAAGCCCTCTGGTCTTGTTATTTCTTAGAAGAGCGTGGCCTGCCTGGCAGCCAGGCGCATGCCTGAGGGTGTGGCTGCTCTGTGCTCAGGGGCTGGCAGGGCCTTTGTGGTGCCCGAGGCTGACCCTCTCCCATCTGGGAGGCCAGCTGGGGTGCTGGAGAGCTGGCGCTGGAGATGCCCTATGACAAAAGGGAGTGCCAGAGCTGTGTGGCAGCTCCAGCCTCTACCCTGTCCCCACTCCCAGGCTCCAAAGCACCAGCTGCTTATCTTGAAAGTACCTTCTGGAACTTCCTTGGGTGGCCCAGTGGTATGTCTGGAGTCTTTACACCTGGGACCCCTGTGGGGCCCCCAGTGATGGCCCTGAGACCAGATTGCTGTCTTGACACACTTGCAGAAATGATAGCCAGGAGGAGTGTGTGTGTGTGTATGTGTGCATGTGTGCACACACACAGGCTCAGTCTGGTCTAACTCTGCTACTGCATGGACTGTAGCCCGCTAGCCCACCAGGCTCCTCTGTCCATGGAATTTTCCAGGCAAGAATACTGGAGTGGGTTGTCATTTCCTCCTCCAGGGGATCTTCCTGACCCAGAGGTTGAACCCACATCTCCTGCACGGGCAGGCAGGTTCTTTACCCACTGAGCCGTCAGGAAAGCCCATGCCAGGAAAAACAGTCTGCCTTTTTTCTCTTCTTTGAGGAAAGCATGTCTGTATGTAGAGGGTTGGGAAACAGCCATTGGATCATTTTTTAATTTTTCAGCCCTACCCTCAGTCAGGATGTTCTTGGAATCATAAAGCTTGAAAGAGATGATGAAGTGTATGTAGTTTATGATCCACGTGTGCTGAAGATTGCGTTCTGTGGGGGAAGTTTAACGGTTAGAGGCTTAACCACAGAGAAAGACAAACCAAACACAGTTTACAGAGATTATGTACTGGGCTCTTTCATCTGTGTACACAAGGGAATAGTGTTAGAAATTAAGAACTTGGAAACATTCAAATTGGTTTTTATTTTATTTGTCCAGCATAATCTTTGTGGTGTTTTATTTGGATCAAAATGCCAATGATTTCTTGACTTAACTATCAACATAGAGTTTAAATGAAGGTTAATTACCATTTGAAAGCTTGTGATACATAGAGCTGCGTAAGTGAGTCAGATGGTGTTTATTTCTGGTGTTTATTGATGCCAGGTGTTTAGAAGCTGCAGTTTGCATTTGGACATCAGTGGGGGTCGGTCTGTTGGCAGCCAGTGGGAGTGGCAGAAGGCCTCTACCTAGAATCTGCAGAGTGGCTGGAGCTTTTCTGAAACGGAGTAGCATGGACTGCACAGTACAGCTGCTGGGGACCTAGAAACACTGCCATGGGGCTATAACTCCCTTCTCTGTCTGCCTGCTTGATTTCAAAGAGGAGATGAGGAACAAGGTCCAAACTTCTGTCACTGACTATTTGGGACAGAGTCTCCTAGGCCTCTGTTATATGCCCTTCTATTTAAAATTGTGGTCTGCCCAGGTATGGCTGAACATGCAAAATGCTTCTTCAGACTGTGGATGTATTTTACCAGTTTTCTGGTTGCCTCTTATGGGAAGCAAAAGCTTAATTCTTTGCAAGTCCAAAGGATTGGACAGGTTGACTCAGGGTTTCTGTCTGGTCCACGATCACAGTATGAACAGAGCCTGTCCCACAGGTGATAGAGCCTGTGTGCATGGTTCATGTAGGGTAAGTCTCGACACCGCAAGCCAAACCAAACAGCGCACATCTGCAGAGAGTGATCTGCAGTTAAAAACTTCCTGCTTTTAGAACTCTCTTTTATTATTTCCATACAAGTACACCTTTGTAAATCTACTGTTCTGATAAAAGTGTTTTAAAATAAAAGTTACCATTTTAATCATTTTTAAGTGTTCAGTTCAGGCATTAAGTACCTTCACTCTGTTATGCAGCCATCACCACCCTCCACACCCAGAACGTTTTCATTTTGCGAAACTGAAACTCCCCAGCCCCCCTCCCCCAGCACCCACCATTCTAGTTCTGTCTCTCCTTCTGTCTGTCCTTTGTCTCTTCTGTCACTATACTAGGCACCTCAAACAAAGGGAGTTATATAGAGTATTGCCCCTTTGTATCTGGCTAAGAGTAAAGGTGTTTTGAAAAACATTTGAGTCAAATTAATGTAGTTCTTTTACTCTTTTTCCTTCATATTTTACATTATTTTATGGTGAAAATGATTATTTTGGTATACAGTTCTGTGAGTTTAAATGCATGTATAGATTTGTGTAACCACTTCCACAGGATGGAATAATTCCATCCCCCCAAGTTTTTCTCTGTTCAGGCAAACCTCAGAGATATTGCAAGTTCAGTTCCAGATTATTACAATGCAGTGAATGCCCTGATAGAGCAAATCACATGAAATTGTTGCTTTCTAGGGACATGTAAAAGTTATATTTACACTATACTGTAGTATATTAAGTGTACAGTCTCACTGGTATTAAAAACCAGTGTATACATACCTTAATTTATGCATTAAAATTTTATGCATTTGATAATTTATGCATTAAAATGCATTATTTGTATCTTTTTTTTAAGAGTCCATGTATAAGAGATATCATATTTGTCTTTCTCTGTCTGACTTAGTTCATTTAGTATGAAAATCTCCAGGTGCATCCACGCTGCTGCAGATGGCATTATTTCATTCTTTTTAATGGTTGAGTGATATTCCATTGTATATAGGTACCACATCTTTGGGGCTTCCCTGGTGGGCTCAGATGGTAAAGAATCTGCCTGCAGTGCAGGAGACCTGCATTTGATGCCTAGGTCAGTAAGGTCCCCTGTGAAAGGGAATAGCAACCCACTCCAATATTCTTGCCTGGAGAATTCCAGATGAACAGACAGAGGAGCTTGGCGGGCTCTGTCCATGGGGTTCTAAAGAGTCGAACACGACTGAGTGACTAACATACACACAAGCCACATCTTTATCTTCAGCTGTTGATGGACGTTTAGATTGCTTTCTTATCTTGGCTATTGTAAACAGCAGTGTAATGAACACTGGGGTGCGTGTATCCTTTTGAACCATATTATCCTCTGGATATATGCCCAGGAGCAAGATTGTTGGATTATGTGGTAACTATGTTTTCAGTTTCTTAAGGAACCTCCATACTGTTATCCATAGTGGCTATACCAATTTGCATTCCCACCAACATTGTAGGAGGATGCCCTTTTCTCCACACTCTCCAGCTTTTATTGTTTGTAGACTTTTTGATGATAGCCTTCCTGACTGGTGTGAAGTGATATCTCAATATAGTTTTGATTTGTGTTTCTCTCAATAATTAGTGTTATTGAATATCTTTTATGTGCCTCTTGACCATCTGTATATCTTCTTTGTATTGATGGAAATGTCCGTTTAGGTCTTCTGCCTAACAGATGAACTTATTTACAGAACAGAAACAGCCTCATTGACTTAGAGAACAGACTTATGGTTACCAAGGGAAAGAGTGGGGTGGGTGGGTAGTTAGAGAGTTTGGGATTGACACGTATGCACTGCTGTATTTAAAGTCGATAGCCAACAAGGACCTATTGTACAGCACAGGGAATTGTGCTCAGTACTTTAATAACCTAAATGGGAAAAGAATTTGGAAAAGAATAGATACATGTATACATATAACTGAATCACTTTGCTATATACCTAAAACAAACACAACATTGTTAATCAACTATACTCCAATATAAAACAAAAATTAAAAAAAATAAAAATTTGTTTACAATGGCAAAAAAAAAAATTACTGCTGAAGAATGTTAACCATCATCTGAGCCTTCAGCAAGTTGTAGTAGTAACATCAGACATCACTGATTGTAGATCACCCTAACAAATACAATAAGATGGAAAAGTTTAAAATATTCTGAGAATTACCAAAATGTAACACCAAGACAAAGTGAACAAGTGCTGATGGAAAAAATTGTGCCAGCAGACTTGCTCTTAGAAGGGTTGCTGCTGCTGCTGTTGCTGCTGTTGCTAAGTTGCTGCAGTCGTGCCCGATTCTGTGCGACCCCACAGACGGAAGCCCACCAGGCTCCCCCATCCCTGGGATTCTCCAGGCAAGAACACTGGAGTGGGTTGCCATTTCCTTCTCCAATGCATGAAAGTGAAAAGTGAAAGTGAAGTCTCTCAGTCGTGTCTGACTCTTAGCGACCCCATGGACTGGAGCCTACCAGGATCCTCCGTCCATGGGATTCTCCAGGCAAAAGTACTGGGGTGGGGTGCCATTGCCTTCCCTGAGAAGGGTTGCTACAAACCTTCAATTTATAAAAAGTAATATCTGCCAAGGGCAGTAAAATGACATATGCATTTATTACTCTTTATGTTCATACCCTCTCATCACCACTGAAAACTGACTTAATCTGTCCTTGTAGTTTACTTGTTTATGAATGTCCTATAAGTGGAGCCAGAGAGGAGATAGCCTATTAAATTTGGCTTCTTTCCTAAGGATAACACTTTTGAGGCTCACTCAAGTTGTTGCATATATAGACATTTGATTTTTTTCTGGTCACTGAGTAGTATTCTGTTGTATGCTTAAATGGAGTGGCCATAAATATTTGTTTGTCGGCTCTTCTGTGAAGATATGGTTGCATTTACTTAGGATAAATACTCATGACAGATTTTTGGGCCACTTGGTAAGTGTATGTTTAACTGTATAAAAACCGGCAAAATATTGTCTGGAGTGTCTGTCTTGTTTTACATTCTTACCAACAACCTGTGAGAGTTCGAGTTGCTCCACATTCTCACCCATACGTGGCTTTGTTAATTGGTTTTTCATTGAAATATAGTTGATATACAGTGCAGACTCTTTACCAACTGTGCTACAAGGGAAGCCCAAGTTACAGTGTACAATATAGTGGGGAAGGCAGTGGCACCCCACCCCAGTACTTTTGCCTGGAAAATCCCATGGATGGAGGAGCCTGGTAGGCTGCAGTCCATGGGGTCGCTGGGAGTCGGACATGACTGAGCGACTTCACTTTCACTTTTCGCTTTCGTGCACTGGAGAGGGAGGTGGCAACCCACTCCAGTGTTCTTGCCTGGAGAATCCCAGGGACGGGGAAGCCTGGTGGGCTGCCGTCTATGGGGTCGCACAGAGTCGGACACGACTGAGGCGACTTAGCAGCAGTAGCAGCAGCATAGTGGTTCACTGTGTTTCAAGGTTACGCTCCATTTATAGTTCTTACAAATATTGACTGCATTCCCCACGTTGTACGTTATATCCTTGTAGCTTATTTTATACCTCATATAATAAGGTATTTATATTATTTTATACCTGACATAATAAGGCACCTCTTAATCCTCTGTGCCTATCTTGCCCCTCCCTACTTCCCTCTCACTACTGCTGCTGCTGCTGCTAAGTCGCTTCAGTCATGTCCAACTCTGTGTGACCCCATAGACAGCAGCCTACCAGGCTCCCCCGTCCCTGGGATTCTCCAGGCAAGAACACTGGAGTGGGTTGCCATTGCCTTCTCCAATGCATGAAAGTGAAAAGTGAAAGTGAAGTCGCTCAGTCGTGTCCCACTCAGTGACCCCATGGACTGCAGCCTGCCAGGCTCCTCCATCCATGGGATTTTCCAGGCAAGAGTACTGGAGTGGGGTGCCATTGCCTTCTCCACTCTGATAACCACTAATTTGTTCTCTATATCTGTGAGTCTGCTCGTTTTTTGTTAAAATCACTAGTTTGTTGTATTTTTAGATTCCATGCATAAGTGATATCATACAATATTTGTTTTTCTCTAACATATTTCACTTGGCATAGTACCCTCCGAGTCTATTTATGTTGCTGCAAATGGCAAAGTTCCATCCTTTTATGACTAATATTCCATTATACATACATACATATACATATATATATGTATATATAATGTCGTTTTTATACATTCATCTATTGATGGACACTTAGGTTACTTCTGTAGCTTAACAGTTATAAATAATGTTGCTGTGAATACTCGGGTGCATGCATCTTGTAGAACTAATGGTTTGGGATTTTTTGGATATATAAGCAAGACTGAAATTTCTGGGTCATATGGTAATTCTGCTTTTGTTTTTTGAAAAGCCTCCATACTGTTTTCCACAGTGGCTGCACTATTTTTTCTATAACCATTCTAATTTGCATACTGTATATCTCCATGTGGTTTTAGTTTGCATTTCCTAGTGACTGATGGCATTAAACATTTTCTTATGAACTTATTTGCAATCCCTGTATCTAGTTTGATGAAGTATCTTGTATTTTATTGGGTTGATTTTTTTTTATTCCTGTTGAATTTTGGGAATTTTTCCTGAACATAAGTTCTTTGTCATAGTTGGGCTTTTTCAAATATTTTCTTCCTGTCTACAACTTGTCTTTCAGTTCTTGTACTAAGATTTTCACAGAAGGCAACATTTTAATAGTGATAAAGTTCGACTTACCAATTTACCATCATTCATAGGGTGTACATGGAAAGTGGGTTCATTTTCTGTTAGTGATCTGGTATCCTGTGATTTTGCTAAACTGTCTTGTTAGTCTTGAGAGCTTTTTTATTCTTGTTGTAGGTTCTTTGGAATTTTCAACAGAGGCAATCATGCTGTCTGTGAAAAGGTAGTTTTATTTCTTACCCGCTAATCTGTTTACCTTTTATATCTTTTTCCTCACCTCATCCACTAGCCAGGGCTCCCGTACAGTGCTGAGTAGAGGCCGTGTCGGCGGACATCTGCCTTGTCCCTGTCATTTGGGGAAGGCGTTCAGTCTTCCATCACTGAGTATCATGTTAGCTATAGGTTTCTTTGTAGATACTGGTTAGTAGACTGTTGGGGTTCCCTTCTATTGCTAGTTAGCTGAGAGTTATCATGACTGGATGCTGAGTATTTTCAAATACTTTTTCGCCATAAATTGTTATGCTTTCATGTTTTTTCTTCTGTGGATGGTTATAGTAGATTACACTGATTGATTTTACACATTGACCCAGCCTTTCATTCTGGGATAAACTCCATGTGGTTGTGGTATAACATTTATATATTGGTTTGGCCAAAAAGTCTTTTTGACCAATCCAATATATCACTGGATTCAATCTGCTGATATGTTGTTGAGGATTTTTGCATCTGTGTTCACAAGGGATATTGGTCTGCAGTCTTCTTGTGCTGTTTTTGCCTGGTTTTGTTATCAGGGTAATGCTGGCCTCATTTAAGTTGGGAAATGTTTTTTCCTCCTCTGTGTTTTGGAAGAGCTTATGTAGAATTGTGGAGAAGGAAATGGCAACCCACTCCTGTATTCTTGCCTGGAGAATTCCATGGACAGAGGAGCCTGGTGGGCTCCAGTCTGTGGGGTCACAAAGAGTCGGCGGACACGACTGAGCAATTAACCACTATGTAGAATTGGTGTTATCTCTTAAATCGTTGGTAGAATTTGCTGATAAAATCGTCTGGGACTGGAGATAGCTGTTTCTAAAGGGTTTTTAACTATGAATTGTAGTTTTAAAGTGTGGTTCAGTTTGTGTATTTCATCACGGTGCATTGTGACAGTTTGTGGTGACTGAGAGGTTGGATCATTCCCTCTGCGTTGTTGACTTTTCTCGTAAGCATAGTTGTTCGTGGTGTTCCTTGTTATCCGTTACTGTCTATGGGTCTGCAGTGATCACAGCCCTCTGTCCTGGTTCTGGTACTTGGGACTGTATTAGACCCAGTGTCTGAAATGCAGCCTTTGTTTGGAGTGGGGCCAGCATCCTAGCTAAAGGCACCACCCCATCTCCCTGACTGGATTCCTGGGGTACCCGTGGTATCCAGAAGGAGTAGCAAATGAGGTTTGTTCAGAGGAACACTTAAGCTTTGAAGCCTCTGGGTCAACCTTTGGTGCCCATGGGTAGGAAGTTAATACACGGCACCCCGGTGACCTACATGTCTTCATGTGTTTCCAGAAGCATCAGTTTGCTGCCAGGGAACAGTTTCACATGGCAGGGCAGGAGATGGGTGGTAGGGATCTTCCCAAAAAGGGTGGGAGAGATTCCCCTCTTGTTCATGGTGTTTAAGGGGACAGTTCCGAGTGGTGTGTCTGTAGTACTAATTTATGGTTCGTCTATTGCTAATCAAGGCCACAAATTGTGTCATCTTGAAAACCGTGGTAAATTAAGGCGAGTTGGGTATTAAGTTTTAGTCAGGGTTTAAGTGGAAATTGGTTGTTGTTTATTTGTCGAGGATGCAAGATAGTTGATAGCACGTCCTTCTGTATGGGCTTAATCTTCCTTCGTCACGAATCCTAAAGTACATGTGTTTAGAACGATGAAGGCTCTGGGGTTTGGGCTGCTGTAAAAAATAACGCAGACTGGGGTGGTTTCTAAGCAGCTGGTGTTTATTTCTCATAATTCTGAATGCTAGACATCTGAGATCAGGGTGCCACAACAGTAGGTCGGGTTGTTGTTCATTGCTAAGTCATGTCTGTCTCTCACAACCCCATGGACTGGGAACCTACCAGGCTCCTCTGTCCATGGGATTCTCCAGGCAAGAATTCTGGAGTGAGTAGCCATTTCCTTCTCCAGGGGATCTTCCTGACCCAGGAATCGAACCCAGGTCTCCTGCATTGCAGGCAGATTCTTTACCAACTGAGCTACAAGGGAAGCCCAGGAAGTATAGAGGGAAGGGGAATTAAAGTCAGCCCTTCCTCCGAGGGAGTTGGGGTGTACATTCCTTTTAGCCCCCGCAGCCCTAGACTCATTTGGATCTGAATTGGTGGGACCACATGCTGACGTGTTGTCTTTTGTGAGATTTCCAAGACCATCTAGTTCTGAGGTTTCAGAAGATGGGCAGCCAGGCTGTGAGGGTGTGAAAGTGAGTGGTCTCCCAGGACTGAGTTCCCTGTGTCCTGTCCTCATCTGCACGCGGCTGCCAGGACAGAGGTGGCCGTGGGTAGGGCGTGCGCACTTCTTTTCGCAGAGCCTTCGGCTTTGACAGCTGAGGGGGCACCCCTGTTAATTCTTCACTGTGGTGGTTAGCTCTGGAGATTAATCATTCTGTACCTTTCCAGCTGTTCTGATTGTTCGTAAAAGAATAACAAACCCCTCTCTTTGGGCCATGTCTTCTGGAGCTTGTGGCTTAGAACTTAATAGTTACACAGTAACGAGAGGGCAGTGGAAGTAGAGCAGCATTCTTGCAGAAGGTTCCAGTAACGGATGTGGCATTCGTATGTGTCATCGTCACGAGAAGCCAGCAAGGAGTCCTCGCATCCTGGCAGTTACCTCCCTTGGTGTCACGTGAGAACTCACCTGAAAACATCCACCTTCAGGACTGCAGACCTGTGACCTGTCTGGGGACTGGATATGGGGGTGTTGATTAATGAGCAAGGAGAGGACAGTGAGAAGAGTACAGTTTGGCTGTCGTTGGGGAGTTCGTGCATGTGTGTGATCTACTTGGGCCTTGAGACAGAAACATGTACTGTCTCGACAAGACACTGTGTGTTCTGTGCAGGAGGAACCTGAGTCCCTGAGTGGCCACTGACCTCTGAGGAATGGGCTGCTTGATAGCAGCATGTCTGAACAGGGGTGTGCAGGCTGGAAGGGGTCTTCGGGTTGGGCACACCTGGGGTCAATACAGGTGTCTTCCTAGAGCAGTGATTCTTTTCAAAGAAGAAGAGGTCCCAAGACAGCCCCCTGTCTCTGACCTTATAGGTTCTTAGGGATGTTTGAGAAACCGTGGCAAGAATTCTTGTTTGGCAGGAAAAACAAAGGGGATTTATGAAAGTGAATTGACAACCCCGTTCCTTATTTTCAAGACTGTGTGAGCACAGATCTACGTGGTCACCATGTATTATCATTTGTATGAGGGGGAATCTTCTTATCATTCATCATTTTTTTGTTTGGGCTCCATTGGTTCATGCCTCAGGCAGCTGCAGTTCCTTTATGGGAACATCTCACACCCTGGGAGGGGGCGCTGCTGGGACACTGCCAGGCTTCTCACCGGACAGCGATGCCTTACTTGACATCAGGGGCAAGCCTCCTTCTCACTCCCAGCCCCCCAGATCTTCTCCCCATTGCCCACTCCCCTCTAGAAATGTAGGAGTCCTTCTTGACACAACTTCACCCTTCATTTCTGTCTGTCCGGTTGCCCGGTCCTGAGCCCTGTTCCCTCCTGAATCTCACAGTTCCACTCACCCTTCTGTTGTCTTTAGACTTTGGAATGAGCAGCCTTTGGATGGCACATTGGAACCTGTGGGATCTGTCTGTCTTGATACAGCCCTGTAAGTTGTACGGAGTTGATGGCCATGCAAACAGTCCTCGCCTGTAGACAGGCGAATGGATTCTGTCCAGTGGCGGGGCAGTTGTCTTCCTCCCGTGGAAGAATCCAGTTTTGTGCCCATTGGAAGCTCATTTCAATTTCCTTTTTTATATTTATATAAATGTATATATATTTTTTATTGAGCATAACATAATCTCAGCCACATTGCAGTGAACAGCTCAGTGGCATTTAGGTCGTTCACAGTGTGTATAACCACCACCTGTGTCATGGTTCTAAGAACTTTTAGTCACCCCAATAAGAAACCCTGTACCACTAAGCAGTCATCCCCTTTCCTCCTCCCTCAGCCTACCCTATATGATTTGAAATTCTTTGAGTGGCCAGCCCTTCTAATTGGGTGGTGCTGGTTTCCAATGGCTTCTGGCACCTTTTGTCTGCCCTCTGTGGGATGCAGTGGGCTGGGGTTTTTTTTAGAGTGAGAATTTGGTCATGGAGCATAGGTGAGCACTTCACATGTGCACTTTCCTGGTCTTGTCTGGGGCTCTTGGATGATAGTTTGAAAAGAATTCATCTTTCTGGGCTGGCACTCTGGGCCCTGCCAGGTCAATCAGCATGTACTGATTAATTATCACAAGTCCAGTGCTTGTGTTGAGCAAGCTAGATGTTTTTAGCTATGGAGAGGGCATAGTGCAAAGAACAAAAATACAGTGAATAAAGAAATTCCATACTTTTGGAGCCGCAGGCTTGTGTGATAGTCGTCAGCATTGGCTGAGCAGAGAGCAGGACTCACCCCCTGAGCACTCCGGGCGCCATGGTAATGGCCAAGAGTTGGCCCAGCCTGCCCCCAGGAGCTGAGGACTCCCTGGCACCCCATGTTCCTGGCAGACCTAAAGCACAACCTCGGAGTGTGAAGACTGAACTCATAACTGGCCCAAGTCTTAGTCAGTTTTCCTCGTGGGGCCCTCACTCTGGTGGAACCTCGTGTTGGAACCTGGCCCTCCATGACCATGGCTTTTCCTGGTCCCTCAGCCTTGCGTGGAGGGGCCTGTCCCTGCTCTCCAAAGCCAACCGCAGTAAGCAGGTAGTTGTGACCTTGAACAGAAAGGGGAAGGTCAAGACTTGATTGCAGGAAACCATGGAGTGGTCCTGTTGAACAAAGACAAAGCCCTGTCCTTAGAAGGGGCTGGATTGTTAGACCCAAGATGGCTGGTGTGAGCTCAAGATTTCCAACTCAGATCAGGCTGTTGGTATTTTTGTAAATGGTCAAGGATGGCTCTCCACTGAAGGTATTGTTGGCTTGGTTTTTTTTTTTTTTTTTTGGTGCTCATCTTTTCCATATTTTTATCTCATAATCAAAAGCATCCAATAATATGATTTTGAGATCAAAGAGATGTATAACCTATATCGTTCACTTGTTTGTAAGTGATAGGCATTTGTTGTTTTCTGTTGACTGATACTTTGGGGCATTTTCGCTCCTTCAGATTTAAGACATTGCATCACTGTAACAAAAAATTCTGTTTTGTAAAGAAAACATAACTCTCATATTCCATGAGTTATCCCAAGGAAACAATATCTCTGTGTCCTGTCAGATGGCTGTTTGTTGCCATTCACATAAATGTTGTCATTAGGGAAGAGCATGGGATCCCCTTCCCTTGGAGTCCCTTTCCCTTGGAGTCCCCACTTCTCTGCATCAACCAGATTATGAGTTTTCTATCATAAAAAAAAACGCATGGCTAATTATGTTTCTGTGAGGAATTATGGCACCGTATCTAAGTTTAGGAGGGAAATTAGTGGGATGTCCTGACATCTGTGTTCATGAGAAATCAAGCTTCCAGAATTTGCAGCATAATGGTGCGGAGCAGTTCCTAAGCCTTTCCCTTTGGCTACGCAGAGAACATCCCTGCCCGGGTGGAGTGTGTGTATGATGTCAGCACCTAGCTCTGCAGTTTGGATCTCAGCAAAGCCTGAGAGTTTCCCTTCTAAAACCCAAACCTAGTTTAATCAACTGCTAGGAAAAGCAGTTTGCCAAAACGCATCCTACCCTTCTGTTAAATCTGATTCATTATTTCATTTGTTACCAGAGAAACACACACTGATCCCAGGACTTTCTCCGTGGTTTGTACACTATGGTTTTCTATCCATATGCTGCTCTCTGGGGTGGGAACAAAACTCAGGTGGATGCAACTTTCAGAAGTTTATTTTGATGGCTTTTCTCGTGTGTTGACATGCCTCAGGTAGGGCAGTGGGTGTCCCCGCTGCCTCCTGGGTTGGCTGAGGAGGTGTGACTCAAAACTACAGCAGTCCAGAAAGACCATACCCACATTTTGGTGCCAACTTGGTCCTTTAGATACTCATTTAATCCTCTCTTTGGGGATGTTTTCTGTTTTTATGCTATCAAGAGGCTACTGGATGAGAACTTCTGTGTGTGAATACAAGATGAGAACATTGTTACCTGTAGCTAGCATTGATTTGGAAGGTTCCGGATGTTGCTTCTAGAAAAGACTTCCTGTTGACCCTGGGAAAGGGCCCACACCTCCTCACCACCTTTGAACCTTATCTTTTTTTTTTTTCTTTGTTACTTCTGTAGGGGGAGAATGGCATCTTGTGTTAATTTGTATTTTTCTGATCAGCAGTGAGATGAACATTTCCTTTCACACATTTGGTGGCAGCATATTTAGAAAGAGTGGTGGTGGTGGTTTAGTCACCAAGTGGTGTCCGACTCTTGTGACCCCATGGACTGTAGCCTGCCAGGCTTCTCTGTCCATGGGATTCTCCAGGAAAGAATACTGAATGGGTTGCCATTCTTCAGGTTATCTTCTTGACCCAGGAATTGAACCCAGGTCTCCTGCATTGTAGGCAGATTCTTTACTGACTGAAAGAGAATCTTTCGTGTTCAGTAGATCAGAGAAGGTTCAGCAATAAGCCCCACCCGCTACCCCTTCTCCCCTGCTGGGAGAATGAAAATAAAGCATTTGCTGGTGGTGGAAGTGTTCCCCACCCAGAACTTCTCTACCTGCAGGGGTGTGGGGAGCAGGGGCTCTAGAGTCACTGTGTGTTATGCTTTGGATGGCCCCATGGAGACCTGACGACCTCCTGGAGAGGTATCAGCTTAGGCAAAAGGTTCTGTGTGCTGTGGTTGTTTTTTTGTTTGTTTGTTAACATTTTATTCATGTGTTTGTCTGTGCCTGGTCTTAGTTGCAGCATGCAGGAGGATATTTAGTTGCAGCATGTGAATTCTTAGTTGTGGCATGTGGGATCTAGTTCCCTGAGCAGGGATTGAACCTGGGTCCCCTGCATTGAGAGCACAGTCTTAGCCACTGGATCACCAGGGAAGTTCCCTGTGTGCTGTGTGTGATGTTTCCAAGGAAGCGCAGAGTTTCCATAGTGAATGGGACACAAGACATGCGTGAGTGGTCTGATTTTCCTTGATGTTGCTTCCCCCTGTTTCTCTTGCTCACCAGCCCCCAGAAGCATCTGTGGCTTGAGGTCTCAGACATGCTTCTGAGCTGGTTCTCGAACCAGTCCCTATTTGCACTTTGAGCCAGAACTAGTGAGACCTTAGGGAACCCTGAGAGTCTTCAGGAAGGTGGAAATCAGAGGTTTCACCTGTCCATCAGATCCATGTGTTTTTGGGCTTCAGGTCATTTGTAATCAGTTGACGAATGAAAATCAAAGCCAGGCTTATTAAGAGTCTTTATTTGACAGGATTCTTGTGGGGGAGCCAGGGAAGGAGAGAGATGTGTGGGAGATAGATGTTGCTGTGGAGAGATGTATGACCACAGCAGGGATCAAGCACGCTGGGTTTTTCCTTCGTAGAGAGGTGTAGACAGTCTGTAAGACCCAGATGTGGAACAGTGGGATGAAGAGCGGGGGGTGATAGAGTGGAGGATGTGTCCCCCAAGGCCGGCCTGTTCTCAGGGGGGCTATCTGAGGGCTCAGCCTGGCTGTGGGTCGAGGGAGGCCTTGGGGAAGAAGAGAAGCTGAAGCAGAGTTGGGTGACACGTGTTTCATTCCAGTTGATCTGTAGGGGTGACCGTTCAGCCCATCCTGGACGAGGCCCAGAATGGGATTGGGGGGCCTGTGTCTCACCTTGTCTCAGGTGAACGTGGCTTCCATCTTGTCTGAGTCCTGTGTGGTGAGCCCTTGCTGCATCACAGAGGGACGGGACTGTCTTAGGAGGTGGGCAGCGTCTTAGGACCTCCAGTCTCACACCCTGGCTGCTGCTGCTGCTGCTAAGTCACTTCAGTTGTGTCCGACTCTGTGCGACCCTATAGACAGCAGCCCACCAGGCTCCGTCCCTGGGAGTCTCCAGGCAGGAACGCTGGAGTGGGTTGCCATTTCCTTCTCCAATGCATGAAAGTGGAAAGTGAAAATTGAAAGTGAAGCCGCTTAGTCATGTCTGACTCTTCATGACCCCACGGACTGTAGCCCACCAGGCTCCTTCATCCATCGGATTTTCCAGGCAAGAGTACTGGAGTGGGTTGCCATTGCCTTCTCCCCACACCCTGGCAGTCATACCTGAACTGGATTTGAAGCTTTGGTACCTGCCGTGGCCCTGGAGGGCTGTCTTCAGCTCAGGGTCCACCTTGGGGCTCCATCTTGAGCTTTCATCGTGTTTACTTGCTCTGATTGAGCCGGGAGAGAAGAGGGCTTCTGAGGGAGCCTTTCCATTTGTTTGGGCTGGGAGCCAGCAAGCAGCCCAAGAATAAGCTTCCAGAGAGCTCACTTTGTGAGCTGGCAGCTCTGGACATGGCAGTGGAGGAGGGTGGTGGAAATGTTGGGTGCCTGCCCCGTCAGTCACTCCCCGAGCTGGGGGGTAGCGGGTGGGCCACGGCCACTTCAGACCCAAAGACATCTGTGCGTGTCCTGGAGAGAGAGCTGAAATAAAAGTCTGTCCAGATGAGCTTCATTAGAGGGAGTTTCCAGGAGTAACTTTTATTTTCAGTGTGTACACAGGACATTTAAGTACCGCGTCCTCTCCAGGTACATGTCCTGCTGGCAGAATTGTTCTCTGAGAGAGCCTTCAGGGTTTGGTCCCCAGGCTGGCTCTTGGCCCAGCCCTGCCTCTCTGACGCTGGGAACTGCCCCACCCCCATGTTAGGAATCTCCCCCTGGCTTTACCTTTCACGTTATAAACAGACGGTTTACAAAAGGTAATTGAAAAGGAAAAGCTTAGGAAGATTAAAAAGTATTCTAGAACCTGTGTTGAAGAGAAGAAAACAACTCATTTCCGGGATCAGCTTTGCTGCTTTGAAGTGGTTCAGATAGAAATTGGCGGGGTTGGCATGGTCTCTTGTTTGCAGATGGGGCAAGTATGTCCTTCTGTTGCTGCTGCAGGCCTGTCCGTCTTTATAGTGAGAGTCTTGGGGATGTGCTTGAACCAAGGGCAGCCTCTGCCAGGAGCTAACTGCTGAGATTGTGTGTTCTCCCACGAGAGCAGGGACCAGGTGATCTAGCTTCAAGGTGTGGGGTGGTTGGGTTGCTGGGTTGCCTACCTTGGGCACATCACCTGCCTGTGGGCATCCCTGGAGCATGGAACAGGAGGGACATGAGGGATTCTGCAGCCTCCCAGGATGGGGTTCATGTGGATGTCTGACTGGGGGTACAGTTTTATGTCTTACCTGCAATTTTTTTTTTTCTTCTTAGACTCAAACTCCTAAAGCCTGCTTCTAGTGAGAACTTGGGTAAAGGAAGTGAATTACTCTGAATATTTTGGTTTTGGTGATGCCTACTTAACAATCACACAGTCTTATTCTTATCACGCGTGTTCTGTGAGTGCTGCCTGGTACCAGGGTGGCCCCCAGAGGCAGGGGGCTCCACAGGCGTGAGATAGGCCGCCTGTCCGTAAGAAGTGTGCTTTTATTTTTAGCACGTGGCGGTCAGTGTCTTGCAGAGCTGAGAGTGACATGACTGTCGATGTAATTGTTGTTTGGTTGCTCAGTTGTGTCCAACTCTTTGTGACCCCATGGACTGCAGCACACCAGGTCTACCTATCCCTCACCATCTCCCAAAGTTTGCCCAAGTTCACATCCATTGTATCGATGATGCCATCTAGCCATCTCATCTTCTGATGCCCTCTTCTGCTCTCAATCTTTCCCAGTATCAGGGTCTTTTCCATTGAGTCAGCTGTTTGCATCAGATGACCAAAATACTGGAGTTTCAGCTTCAGCATCAATTCTTCCAGAGTATTGAGGTTTGATTTCCCTTAAGATTGACTGGTTTGATCTCCTTGTTGTTCAAGGACTCTCAAGTCTTCTCCAGCACCACAGTTCAAAGGCATCAACTCTTTGTCGCTCTAACTTCTTTACAGTCCAACTCTCATATCCGTACGAGACCACTGGGAAGACCAGATGTAATGAAGCAACACTGGAATGAGAGTTAATTACTCCTGTGTGTGTCAGAAGGCCTGGGAGGGCTCTCTGGTCCACCGGCTGAGGCCCTGTAAGGCTGTCCCCTGGACAAGCTCCCAGGACCACCTCCCAAGGGTGTGCAAGAGTCCTTGGGTGCTGCTGTAACCAAAAATGAGTGGTCTGAGCTTTTAGTCTCACAGGATGGCCCAAGGGACTCGTTAATGTAAAAACTATACATGCCTCACTTCATTCTAACGCTGATCTGTGCATGATGTTAGCTCAGATGTGTCCTTTAAGGCTTACAGTATAGATTATATTATAGGAGAAACTGGTCACCCACATGGAGGCATGCACAGAGTGGTGTGTATCCAAAAGCTGTTGTAATATGATGGGGCCTGAGCACCACCCAGCTCAGGGGCACCGCGGTCAGTCTCTAGTGAGAGACAGTCCACAGGCGCTGGTGCCCCTCTATCCTGCTGAGGACGGGGCTCTTGTCTACGGGGGTAGACAAGAGGGCTGTGTCCAGGACTTCCCTCTGTGGCCGTCACCCGGCTCTGATCTTGTTGGGTCCCTTTATAGTGAGTGGAAGCTTCTATACCTGCAGCCACACCTGGCCCTGCTCTGTCCAGCACCGTGGCCGGCACCATTCAGGGCGAGGAACCGGGCAGTGTGGTGCCTGGGGAGACCTTAGACTCAGAAGCGACGGGAACATGTCCACGACTGTCTTAGTTACGTGTTGGAGGGATTGGCTGTGTATTGGGCTAAATCAAGTGTGCTGTTAACACAAAGTGCACCTGTTTGTTTTTGCTCTCAGTGTGACTGGTAGGCACACATGTGATCTGAGATCACACATGTGGCTCACATGAGTGACCCGCTTGGTGTTTCTTTGGGAGGCACAGGTCTAGACTGTGCCCTCTGCATTTGAATTTCCCCTTCTGTCGAGGCCGGGCCCACAGGCTGGGAGGTACAGACTAGGGACTCAAAGGATGAGGAACTGTCAGGCTTTGAGAATACCTTGAAGCCAGCTCCAAGTGCAGTTGTTTTTGCCTTTCTGCAGACAGGGACTGCACAGGGGCTTCCAGGCTTCAGCCAAGAAATAGGTTCTGTGCTCAGATGGCGTTTCTCCTGCACGGAACTGAGCAGTCGGCTTTGGTGAGCATGCTGCTCCCCAGAAAGGTGGTCCTGGCACCCTGTTGATCAGGCTGCCCTTTATCTGGGCTCCCCGTTACCCAGGCTCCCCATTGTCTGGGCTTTGGTTTCCCTGTTTTTTGTGGATAAAGAAATGTGCAGTGCGTCTGGCTTGATCTGCCACATACAGCTGTGGTGTGGCCTGTGCATGCAGTTTGGCGTGCTGAGCCTGAGTTAGCAATGGCCTTGGTGAATCCCTGCCACTGATCTGATGTGGGGGAGGGGCCACCATTTAACCCTCTCCTGCCCCTGGAAGCCCCCCCGATGATCTGCTGAATGGGGGCTGCCATTTGAGCAGCTGCAGGGCACGTGGCCCGAGTGCTGGGAGAGCCCCTCAGGCCTTCTCACATCTGGCTGGGCTATTTATATCCCACAAAGGCCTGTTTTTCTCTGAAAAGAGTGGGCATGTGGCGATGCTGTCATGTGCGAGGGCCAGTGAAGTGAGCCTTTCAGTAAATGACTTTCTGGTGTGTCCGGCACGTTTTCGGGGCATGCACAGGCCTCAGGGTTCCACATCTGCCCTGTGCTGTGGTGCATGTGCACACACGGAGCTGGGGTGGAGCTGTGGCCCCGTTCTGGTGTTGGGGTGCATGGCTGGCCCCAGGGCGTGGAGCCCTGTCACCCTTCAAGCCCCATCACTCTGACGGTGCACTGAGCTCCTGAGCTGTGTTCCATACACTCTAGGCACTGGCCTTCCACAGTGGAGAAGCTTTCTACTGTTGGGGAGGATGGACCACAAAGGGGATCAGTAAGTCAGATATGGGGGTGAAGTGGTTGTGAGTGCAAAGAAGAGAAAGTAAGCAGAGAAAGGGTCCTGGGAGTGCCCTGCAGAGAAAGGGCAGTTGGTTGAGAAGAGTTGAGGTCTGGACCTGGTTTTGGGAATAGTGTTCCAGGCAGAGGGGACAGCAGGTGCAAAGGACCTGAGGCAGGAGTATGCTCAAGTTTCGAGGAGGGAGAGGTGAGAGGAGAAGACGTAGGTGGATGGTGAGCTTATTGGTGCTCAGAGAGGCTGAGATGGGAGCCCTGGGAGCCAAGGGTTTGGACAGGACTGCCGGCATCTAGGAAAAATGGACCCTGGAAGGTATGATGGGGCACCCTTTTAGGAGGCTGTGAGGTGATCAGGGGGAGAGGTGGTGGCTTGGGCCACAGTGCAGCAGTAGGGGTGGGAGGATGGCCCGACCAGGCATTTATTTGGAGGTGAAGCTGAGGGGACTTTCCTAAAGGTTGGATCTGGGGTGGGGTGGGGGGCTGAGGATTCACTGAGATTTTGGCTGAGCAGCTGGAAGGATAGAGGGTCCACTTACAGGCCAGCTCCATGCAGGCTGTCTAGGAGGGAGTATGGTTTGGAGCATGTGAAGTTTGGAGGGGAGGAGGTCCTGGGAGCTTACACTTGGAGTCAGGGAGACGTCCAAGGGGTGACCCTGAGGGGTGGGTCCCAGCTCAACTCCCAGAGGGCAGGCTGCATGGCCTGGGGATGTCCATCCACCCTGTGTTCATCAGATGAGGCTGGCCTGTGCGGGACACAAGGATGGGCCCGTGGGGTGAGATGGGACTTGATGCAAGATTCGGACAGGTGGCTGGATGGGAAAGGAGAGGATGTGGGTGGCATGTGAGAATGCAGGTCCTGCTCAGTTGAGCCCCGCAGCATGAATGGTGGGGTCCTAATGTGTCTGGAGGCGGGGAGGGAGAGTGGCAGGGGTGGGGTGAGGCAGAACGCCCCATCCCTGGCCTGGTTGGGTTTGCAGACTCTGCACAGCATGGTTTGAAGAGCAGGAGGCGAGTTTAGAAAGGAAGTGCCTCCATCTTTCTGTGTAAGCCTTATGGATACTCTTCATGGCTTCATTGGTTTGTTTGGCTGCCTCATTGGAAAGACAAGGCTCTCCAGGGGCTCAGATAGTCTATGCCTTTGAGTCAAAGGGGCACTCATTTTTTTCAGGAAAATGCCTTGGGAAGCAAAGGGTCCTCACTAGAATCTGAGAGAGGTCCAGCTGTGTTCCTTATCGTGGTGGGGGGTCCTTTTCTTTGTCTTCTCAGCCATGTTGAGGGAATATGTTGCTTAATTACTGACTGGTCAGTGGTCGTTAAGAACTTGGACCAGGCGCTACTGGGAGCTACTCACTCAGGCTCCAGGATTGAATTTTTGGTCCTTGGTAGCAGGCTGAAGGATGGCCTCCAAAGAAGATAGATTCTAATTCCTGGAACCTCTGAGTGGTACCTTTTCTAGAGATAGAATCTTTGCAGATGTGATTCAGTTAAGAATCTTGAATGCGGAGGTGGTCCTGGGCTATATCTGATGGGCCCTAAATACCATCACAAGTGTCCTTATGAGAGGGAGGCAGCAGAGATGTGAAAGATAAGAGGAGAAAGGTGATGTGAAGATGGAAACAGAGATTAGAGTGATATGGGTGTGGTGGCTAATTCTGTGTGTCAGCTTGACTGTGCCAGACACTTGGTCAAACCTGATTCTGGGTGTGTCTGGGCAAGATTAGCTTTTGAATATGTAGGCAGAATGAGACAGATTGCCCTCCCCCCGTGGGTGGGCCTCATCCAATCAGTTGAGGGCCTGACTGGAGCAGAAAGGTGGAGTGAAAATTCCCTCTCTCTGCTGGCCTGTCTTTGAGCTGGGTCACTGGTTTTCTCCTGCCTTCAGATTAGGACTAGAGATGGAACTTGCATCGTCAGCTCTCCTGGGTCCAGCGTGCTGACTGCCCATCTCAGGGCCTGTCAACTTCCATGGTCACGTGATCAGATTCATTAGAATAAATCCCTTTCTCTGTGTATACACATACTATCGATTTTGTTTCTCTGGGGGTGCTGACTAATATAGTGGCCACAAACCGAGGCATGCCAGAAGCCACCACGAGGTGGAAGAGGCCAGGAAGGATTCTCCCACAGAGCCTCTGGAGGGAGCGCAAGCCTGCTGACACCGTGATTTCAGCCCAGAGAAACTGATTGCAGACTCCTGGCCTCCAGAACTCTGAGAGAATAGGTTTCTGTTGTCCTAAGCCACCCGGTTTAGAGTCATTTGTTAGAGCTGCCACAGGAAAAGAACAAGGCCAGTGTAAACAGTGCTCCCGTAAATACCCCAGCCACACGCACGGGCTGTTATTCAGGCATGGATTTCAGGGAGTGGCACCACTGGGGCAGGCTGTGTGTCTCTTTGTTTTATAGATCGTGCCAGGTCGCCTTCTGAAAAGATCTAGCAGTCCATCTCTTTCCTGCATGGATGAGTGTGTACCCTGATGCTACAGGTTCTCTCAGTGGTGGGCATGAATGGTCTTTCTGACTTTGTCGGTCTGAGAAGTCCAGAGCGGCAGCTTTGTTCCTTGAAGTGTGTCTCCTTGAATCTGGTGAGTTTAGGATCTTTGCTCAAAGATCCCTCCCTCTGTGAATTGCCCATTTGGGTTCTTTGCCCGTGTTTTTCTTAGGGTGTTTCTCCCTCCCCTGTCCTTTTGTTGTTGTTGCTATTTAGTCGCTAGGTTGTGTCCAATTCTTTGCGACTCTGTGGACTGTAGCCCACCAGGTTCCTCTGTCCGTGGAACTCTCCAGGCAAGAATACTGGAGTGGGTTGCCATTTCCTTCTCCAGAGGATCTTCCCAACCCAGGGATGGAATCTGTGTCTCCTTCATTGGCAGGCAGATTCTTTATCATTGAGCCACCAGGGAAGTCCTATTGTGGGGGCTTTTCATTTGTTATAGGAATGGATGGGAATGGATGGTTTTCTGTCTTGAAAACATTTATTCCCCAGTTCTGTTGTATGCTAATTACTTTTACTAAGGTATCATTTGCCATCAAGATTAAATCATTATATGGTTGACTATGTCTGTTTTCTTTTATGACTTCTAAGTATTAATAACTATATTTGTTAGAAAGATTCCACGGGCTCTCTATTGATTTCTTGGTAGGTGTTTTATTGTTTTGTGTACAAATTCTGCTCTTGAGCCCGTCTGAAACTACTTTTGCATAATAGGGAGTAAGATGCTGGAGTGAGGGGAGTGTAATTTTATTTCCCTCCAGTGTACCAGCACTAAATAATTATTCAGTGATCAGTCCTTTGACCAATGAATTGAACTTCAGCTCTGTGGTATATTATGGTCTCATGTAAACTGGTTCCCTTAAGGGATTCTCCAATCCATCCCACTGGCCTGTTCGTCTTCCACGTGCCAACTTTACATTGGCAGCAGCTGTATGTATGTGTGTTTTGAGAGCTAGTAAAGGAACCCCCCCTTGCTGAGCTCTGTGTGTGTGATGAGATGTTACAGGACTGTTCTTATAATGCACTCATGACTGCGTATCCACGTTAACGTGTATCATGGCTCCTGGGGAGAGGAAGATGTGGGTGGACGCACAATGTGTGTGCTGCCAGGGACAGAGGCAGGAAGGTATGGTGAAGGTTGTAGAGGGGGCCAGGTGAAAAAGGACACAAAGACCTTTGCATTGTGTAAAATGAGAAGGCAATGGCACCCCACTCCAGTACTCTTGCCTGGAAAATCCCATGGACAGAGGAGCCTGGTAGGCTGCAGTCCATGGGGTTGCTAAGAGTCGGACACGACTGAGCGACTTCACTTTCACTTTTCAGTTTCATGCATTGGAGAAGGAAATGGCAACCCACTCCAGTGTTCTTGCCTGGAGAATCCCAGGGACGGGAGAGCCTGTTGGGCTGCTGTCTATGGGGTCACACAGAGTCGGACACGACTGAAGTGACACCTTACCTTACCTTACCTTACCCCTCTGCACAGGCAGAATTTTTCAAGATGATTGAACAAGTGAAATAGCAGTATTCAAGGAATAAGGCTGACTGACTCATTGGAAAAGACCCTGATGCTGGGAAAGATTGAAGGCAGGAGGAGAAGGGGACAACAGAGGATGAGATGGTTGGATGACATCACCGACTTGATGGACATGACTTTGAGCAAATTCAGGGAGTCGGTGATGGACAGGGAGGCCTGGCGTGCTGCATTCCATGGGGTCACAAAGAGTTGGACATGACTGAGCAACTGAACTGAACTGAGGGAATAAGGCACTAAAAGAGAACAAGTTTATCATGAAAAGATGACATACGGCACTGGCTCCACCGTCATGTTGGGGACTTGGGTGTAGGTGTTCTCTGGATATGGGTGCTATTACTCTGCACGTGATGGGGCATGTGTGTACTTAGCGGGGTGCATGTGCCCTTGGCATGTATGAGTGCTGCCATTCCTGGGTACCCCATGTCCAACAGCTGCCCTCAGGAGCTCACACCTGGGCACTGACTAGGGCCCTCTGGGCTGCCATGCCCTGTCTCCCCAGTGCCCTTTGTGTACCCCAGATGCCCTCTGTGTCCCCCAGATGCCCTCTGTGCCTAAGCTCCCACAGTGCTGCTCAATCTGAACTGGCTCCACCCACACTGGGAACCTGCTGAGGTCAGGGCAGTGCTTATCCTCTTGGGGCCCTCGCCCCGCCCACACTGCAGGTGGAGGGGCGCCTTGAGCTGTGTGCCCCTGAGCCCACACAGGACAACAGCTATCTCACATAAGGAAGCTGGATGCGGCAGAAGAGGGCGTGGGGTGGGATGGGTGTGGGCGCCGCAGGCTCAGGGCTGTCCTGTCGCTCTGCCTTGCAAAGGTCCTCCTTTGGCAGCTGCTGGTGGCCCAGCCTGCTTCTCGGGTGGCAGCCATGGGTGGGGGTGGTGGTCCAGGATGCACTTGGCAGGCTGGCTCATTTGTACCCCAGACACCTGGGTGACTGGAGGCTCTCTGCTTTGCTGACAGTGGAAGGTGAACCAGGAGCCTCCCTGTGCATGGGGGAAGGAGGAGGAGGTGGTGCTGCTGCAGGGGTGGCATCTGCCCACTGGTAGGTGTGTTCCTTGTGGACCACTCAGGTCCTCTAGACGTGGTGTTGGCCCCTGTGATGGGGATTGCAGGCGGGCCTGGTGCACCGCGGGCCTTTCCCGATAGCTCAGTTAGTAAAGAATCCACCTGCAATGCTGGAGACCCCCGTCTGAATCCTGAGTTGGGAAGATCCTCTGGAGAAGGAATAGGCTACCCACTCCAGTATTCTTGGGCTTCCCTGATGGCTCAGCTGGTAAGGAATTTGCCTGCAATGCGGGAGACCTGGGTTCGATTCCTGGGTTGGGAAGATCCCCCGGAGAAGGGAAAGGCTACTCATTCCAGTATTCTGGCCTGGAGAATTCCGTGGACTGTATAGTCCATGGGGTCGCAAAGAGTCAGACACACACAACTGAGTGACTTTCACTGGCACACTGCAGAGTGGGTATTTGCTGGGCACTCTTGCACCAAGTCCCAGTGCTGACCCAGGGTCTGTGCCTGGTGGTCTCTCTGCCTCCTTCCTGGGAAGGGGTAAGCAGGGTGGGCCAGGAACCCCGGTTGTGCAGGGTGGTGTCTAGCACTGATCCCCTCCAGGCCTGCATGGATCGTCAACCCCCCACAAGTGGGTTTTGACACAAGAGCTCGAGTGGCACGGGTATGTGGTGCTGATCCTTTGCCAGCTGTTCCTTTGCCAGTGAAAATCATCTGTTTTTCCAAATTTTACCTGGACTCTGTACTTCCAGCCAGTAGAGGAGGTGGCCCTAGCTAGGCAGTTTCTTCTGATGTGTCCGGTCCTGCTGGCGCCTGCCCTTCCTTGCTGCATGCGCCCTGCTTCTCTGAGATTCCACAGGCACTTGGCTTCCTTATAACTTCGTGTGCTGCTGCGACTCAGCAAGGAGTTCAGTGTGCCTTGCAGAGCTGTTTGCATTTAATAGACACCAGGAAGCTTGAATATATGAGGCCACCCCTTCCACGCCAGTGGGGCTGTGGCTGGGCACCAGGCAGCCCCGTGGCTTCCAACCCAAGGAGCCCCTCCCACTGCTCTGGTGACTGTGACCCAGGCCACACAGGGGAAGTAGACCGAGTCAGGGGCTGGTCCGTGGCCAGCAGGGGTGGGAAGGATGTGTGATGTGTTTCCGGTAGCCTGGCTGGGGAAGGGGCATTAGTAACAAACGAGCTCACCAGCCTCACCCGTGTCAGTCTACAAGTCCCTACCTGCACAGTTCAGGCTCGTGTACACTGAGCTGCATGCCCAATAGGGAAGAGAGAAGAAATGTTTAAAAACCCAGCTGTGGGAAGTGAGAGGCGCTGTCAGCCCCCATGTCTGCCTCCTCCCTGCCCTGTGGGGTGATTGTCCCCTGCATGAGGCGCTCACCCACCCACCAGTCCCCAATCCTTTGTCCTAACAGTGGAGTCTGGCGCTGAGTTTCTGATCGGAGTTCACAGTTTAACTGGGTTTTAGTGCAGGCCCATGTAGGAAGGAAAACAGAGAGTGCTGGCCTAGTGTGGAGGTGAAGGTGGTGAGAGGGACCCAGGGGCTGTGTAGAAAGAAAGCAGCCTTGATGGCAAGTGGGCCAAGGGGGGCGGGCGTTTGGGACCCTATAGTCCTGAGGAGAAGTTTCTAGTTCTGAGCGGTGGGTGATTGGTGCCCTCTCACTGCTCCTGCCTCTGGGCCACCTTTGCCCCCTGCTCATGGCCCCCTGCTCATGGCTGTGGTCAGAGCCCAAGGTCATCCTGCCAGTTACAGCACTCTGGCTACATCTCTCTTCTGGCCTTGGACCCACTATGCTGGGCTCTCGCCTCAGCACCCTTGGGTTCTCTGCCTGGCAACTTGTTTCCCCCAGCTGGAAAATGGCCCATCTACCACGCATATCCCGCCCTGAGTCCCCTCGGGATCCTGTCCATTGCACAGACCCCACCCCTCACCCCCTGAGAGTACCTAAGATGGCATGTCCACAAAGCAGGCCCCACCCCGAGAGCCCCCATGATTATCTGTCCATCCGTGGTTCCTTACTTTTTTTTTCCTGGGAGATCACAAGCTTGTAACCCAGAGGGGCCCGGGCACATTTGAAGTGTGTGGAGGATGCCGTAGGTGGCTGATTGGTGGAAGATGCCAGAGCAGAGGACAGAGCCAACGTGGTCAGCGTGGCTGGGGACAGTGTGTATGGTGTGTCCAGGCGAGGGGGCGGTGGGGGAGAGGCCCCATGTCCTGGGTGGCCCACAAGATGAAGGTCAGGTCAGAGGGCGGTGATGAACCACTGGACCTCTGTTGTCCGTCTGAACTGTTCTTGGTAAGACTGAAGTCTGGCTGGTCTGTCCCTGGAGCTTTTCCTTGTGCTGTCTGACACTTGGCAGTTGTGACCAAGGCCATGCACTAACTGGAGAATTATTAACGTGGTGCATTTTAGAGCCAAATAAGGTTGAATTCATGCTTAAAATTGGTGCAGAGATGTGGTGAGCTTGAACATGGGTCAGTTGGTTTTCATTTGACCAAAATTTATTCAGTGGGTTCTTTGCTAACCTTTTTTTAAAAGTGCATGTAAATAGGTTTTTAAAAATAGACACGTCTCTTGCTTTTTACTGCAAGTCGAATTGACCCATTGATGCACTCTGAGTCCTGAGGTCTGCAGTGGGCTTTGCAGAGCTTTGCAGCCCACTGCAGACCTCTGGAGATGGATCTGCTGAGCTAGTGCTGATCTGAGGAGCACCTTTGCAGTAGAAGCCGAGTTAAATTTTACATCTCATTATTTGTGGATGGCAAAGGCTACTGTTTGAAACCCTGAGCCTCTGTTTGATACCTTAATTTTTGGGTGAAATCTTTAATCACAGAAGAAAAGTGTTTCCCTAAGTGTTTTTCTTTTTTTTTTAAATATTACTGTCGCTTTAAGAAAATTGCCTTCAGAGCTAATTGTCTTCTTAGGCAGTTTATAGACCAGAGTGGTTTTGACTCTCAGCATCAAAGAAACTCTGTTTTTTAAAACAGGTGGCTCATGTATTATAAATCTATGAAAATATTCTAGAATTGTAAGCCATATTGCCTATTTTCTGAAAGTCTTAAAATACATAAATTATATATAATTCTAGTCAATGAATGTAAAGAATATTTCAATTTGTTGCCTCAAAATACCTTGAAAGCCAGAAATGTCCTTGTTTCTTATAAATGACAGAATAAAGTGTTTTCATAATGCTGGTTTGCCGGAGAAGCGTCTTTTAACTCTTGAAGGGATGGATTAATATTTTCTCTAGTTTCATGAGCCAGCTCTGTCACTGACTGAGGGTCACAGTTACCTGGCACCTTTGGCCAAGTCACGGAGCACGCCTGCTTGGACATCTGATGAGAACTGTCATAAGGCCCCGGGCAGCTCTGAAAGTCGTCCCCACGCTATCCCAGGACACGATTCCCACTGAGCCCACCTGAGCGCTGACTGTGGCTGTCCCGCCTCTCCTGCGTCTTGTCTCCAAGCCAGGGTGTTGTCACCAAAGGCTTCTAGGGAGAGGAAGGTGCAGGAGGTCACCAGACAGGTGCCTGGGAGCAGGTGGGGTCAGTCCTGGGAGCAGAGTCTGCATTGTCACCCCTTGTCACAGCCCTGCAGCATCCCACGCACACTGACTGTCTCCTGCCACCTCTGTGGCTTGTTAGAACCCTCCAGTTAGAAAGGGCAAAGACCAGCATGGTGCCCTTGCCTGCACGGTGTTTGGGTCAGCAGGTGGGATTGGACCTACCTGGTTGCTGGGTTTAAGGGATTTTAGACTTGAAGTCTGGGACCGAACAAGTTTCAGTCCTGCAGGGGCTGGGCATGGATCTCTCGTATAGTGTGGCTCTATCCATCAGATGGGTGCAGCCATTCTCAATCCTGCTTATTACCAAGACCCAGACACCCGGTGTTTGTGGCAGTCATACGGCTATGTCTGCCTACCCCACGGCCTGGCTTCCTTCACTGCACGCGTTGGCCAGTCCTCTCCTGATGCCCAGAGGTGGGCCTCAGGAGTCTGTGTCCATTGCAGGCAGCACGTGAGGGTCAGTGCCTACTGTCACCAAACTCTGCTGTGTCCGAGACCCGGATCCTCCTATCATGAAGTGTGGAATTGTTCATAACAGCAGTGGAGCCCAGGTGCCCCTAGAGGTAAAAAACCCACCTGCCAGTGCAGGAGACTGAAGAGATGCACATTCAGTCCCTGGGTTGGGAAGATCCCCTGGAGAAGGGCATGGCAACCCACTCCAGTATTCTTGCCTGGAGAATCCTGTGGACAGAGGTGCCTGGCGGGCTACAGTCCCTGGGGTCGCAAAGAGTCAGACATAACTGAAGCCACTTAGCACGCACGTGGTAGAGCTTCAGGCGCTGCTTTTGGGAGAGGAGGAGGTTGGGGTGGTGCTGGGTGCTGGTCAGAGGCCGTGTCTGGTGGGGTTGAGCCTGTGGTGTCTGCCGTCTCCTCAGGATGGTTCATGACCAGGTTTGGGCCCCAGCATCCTCACGCTGTGCCCTATTCCAGGCCCCGCAAAGGGTTGGCCACTGCTGCGCTGCACTCGTGTGCCCCAATCCAGCTCCCCCTGCAGGTAGCATGGTGGCCCCGGGCTAGGCCCACTCTCAGGAGGATGTCCTAATGGGCAGTATAGTCAGGAGGCGGAAAAGGCACTCCTCTGCCAGCTCTTCTTTCCGAGTTGGTTTTTGGGCAGCAGTGCTGAGGTGTTTTATACACATCACATCTCCGTTCACCCTCGTTGCCACCTTGCAGCCATGACTGGACCGGATGCTGTGGCTTTCCCCATTTTCAAGGCTGGACGCCAACACTTGGAGAGGCTTAGGGGCTTGCTGGGACCCTGCAGGAGAGCCTGGATGAAAGGCAGCTCCCTGTTCAAGACCCGGAGCCTGAGGCCCTCACCCTGTGGCTGGGCCTGTGTGATCCTTGGAGACACCAAGGAGCCTGGTCCCCTTCCCCCTCCCTGCACGGCTCTAAGGACCTTTCTCCTCAGGGACAGGAGCTCCTGGCTCCTCCCTCGGCCTGAGCCAGCCCTGCCCATGCCCCTGAATGAGCCCACACAGGAGAACAATTGGGTCCACATCGCGGGTGCACAGCTGGCCATTGAGAGGGACGAGAATGGGGCCAGCGTGTTCCATGGCCTGAGGGAGGCTCACTGTGGCGGCTTGTCCCACTGCTGAACGGCTCCTTGTCATGGCCCCTGTGGACCCCGCTGCCATGGCCTGTCCCTGTGGCCCCACCCAGGCTGCACCCTGGAGACTGAGGTGTCAGGACAGACTCCCTGGGCAGCAGAGCTCCCTGTGAGGACAGGGTGGCTGGGCCAGACTGCGTCCTGAGCACTGTCCTCCCCCGTGACCAGCGTGGGGTGAGGGAGCCCGTCGGCGAGTGTGGCCCCTGGGAGAGGTAAGGCTGCTGGGCTGGGCGGCAGGGGCTTGGCTCTTTAGGGTTTGCTGCCAAGAAGCCTAGCATTTTCTTTTCTTTTTTTCCTGATGGTATAGACTTATTTCCTGCTGGAGTATTCTGAGTGCCTGCCACGTGAGACCTCGTTTTACCCTTTGAACAATCAGATGACCTACAGTCATCCCCATTTCATTGACACTGAGACGTGTACAGTGAGGCCGAGTACTTAGCGCATCCCAGCATTTTCTTATTATTTGTGCAGACGGGTTTTTGTTTTCTCGGTTCTCATGGCTCAGGTGAACAGCAGTGGGCTGAGTAAGAAGACAGCTGTCCTTCTATCCCTCGACCCTAATGACCAGGGCCTGAGTGACTGATGACCCTTCTCAAGGGCCAGAGGAGTTTGTTTATGAGAAGTGTGTCTGTCAGTCCAGCAGATCAGCAAGTGTCCAGGGCTGAAGCTGTGTGTCAGGGCAGGCACTCTGCTGGCCAGGGGAGGCTCCAGGGTCCTTTTCTTGAGCAGCTGATTCAGATCCCTGTGGATGGATCATAATGTGGGCATGGGCCAGGAGTGCTCATCACCTCCCTTTATTGTTTGGAATAGCTTAGGTCTCTTGGTTTCTAGCTTTCACATGTGCTTGGTAAGTAGTGTGTGAAGGTCGTGGGCCTTCAGTCCAGTAGAACTTAAGTGTGTTGAAGTCCAATAACTGGGGAGGATGCTCACTATATTTTGGAGAGGTTGCTGGGCCGGGGTTGGGGAGAGCTGGGGAGAGAGCCAGAAACACACCAGAAATTCTGCCATACCAGCTTGGAAAAGCTCGGTGCTTAGGGGCCTGATAAAAAGAAACAGTGGCAGGAAAGTGCCCAGACTGAGGACTGTGGAGGGAGTTCTGAGTTCAGAATTAACATAGGAATAGGGCTGTGAATAGGGGTGCTTGTAATCCTTCCAAAATTGGGATAAAATTTGCATCTGAATGACTCATCAAGGCAAGATTGCTTTGGAATGTGTGGTTTCCTTCTTATTTTTCAGTTCCTACTACCAGTCATTTGCATTTTTTATTCAACCAGCATTCTTAACGCTACCTTACGATTGCCCTCATCCTGACTTTTCCTAGCCTGGATTTCTGCATTGGCATGTCCCATCCTGTCTGTCTTCATGGAGGGTGTGCAGGACCGATGGTCTCCTCTCTCCGCCACCCCCATTCAACACAGCACCCACGTGGATGCCTAGTTCTCAGGCCAGCTGGCTAACTCAGCCCTCATAGGCAGATAGGTCTTGTTTGGACTTCCCAGGATTAAAAAAGTATATCTTAGTTATTTTTCAGTGTCAAGAAATTAAGAGGCCATCTAAAATTCTAATTTTTTTTTTTTTCTAGGAAAAAAAATCAAAAGAGTTACACCTATTCAGTACCGAATGGCAATAGGAGTCTGCAAGTCCCTAAAGATTTTCATGTTCTAATCCCTGGAACCTGTGAATATGTTAAAGGGATTTTGCAGGTATGATTAAGTTAAGGATCTTGAGGTAGGGAAATTATTCTGATTTATTAGCTGCTGCTGTTGCTACTGTTTAGTCACTAAGTTGTGTCTCTTTGTGATGTCATGAAAGTGAAAGTCACTCAGTCGTGTCCAACTCCTTGCAACAACCCCATGGACTGTATACAGTCCATGGAATTCTCCAGGCCAGAATACTGGAGTGGGTAGCGTTTCTCTTCTCCAGGGGAATCTTCCCAACCCAGGGATCAAGCCCAGGTCTCCTGCATTGCTGGAAGATTCTTTACCAGCTGAGACACAAGGGAAGCCCAAGAATACTGGCGTGGGTAGCCTATCCCCACTCCAGCGGATCTCCCAAGCCAGGAATTGAACTGGGGTCTTCTGTATTGCAGGGGGATTCTTTACCAACTGAGCTATCAGGGAAGCCCTTGTGACCTCATGGGTAGACCCTAAATGTAATCATGAAGTTCCTAATGAAAGCATCAGGAGGACAGAGAGAAGATGCTGTGCTCCTGGTACAGAGGAGGAAAACTTTTCCTCTACTCTTCAGTTCTGTATGTGAGGCCTGTGAATTAAACTGACAACAGATTAACAGGGGAAAACGCGTATCACATTTAATGTTGTTATATGCACAGAGGCTTCACACAAAAGAAGTAAAAACCCCAAGAAGCAAGTAGGAATCGTGGTCTGGGCACTGGTGGGAAAAGAATTTTCAGATGTGAGGCAGAAGGAGTGGAGAATACAGTTTATTAGAGTGGGAGACGCTGTTAGAACAGCAAGCCAGCTCAAGGGAGAACCGACATTGAACAGGGGTCCTTAGTCCACTTTTATACCCAGGGTACAAGGAGTGGGATTGGGGTCTTGCAGGTCATTTGCTGATTGGATGAGGCATGTATACTGGGTGAGGGAAGAGTAGGGCAAATACGTTCTCCCTAGGGTAGGAGGGGAGACAGGTTATACTGTTCCATTAATAGTTACAACATGGGGAAGGGGAGGACGATAAGGGTCTGATTCTTCCATTTCTGCATTCCAAGACCCTCTTGGTTTTATCTGCTCTTTCCTCCTTGGGTCACCACATTCCTCCCTGTCCTTATTTTTAGGGCCAATTCTTTGGCCCCTTTTGATACCCTGTTCGTGTCTAACAATCTACCTATTTCCCTTCTCAGGCATTTGGGAACCCAGTCTCAAAGGAAAAGGGGCAATGACTGCTCTGACTTCTTCAAGCTGTACAGGGGCGTCATGGGGCTCTGGGTTCCTTTTGCTTGCTCTCTGTCAGGGTGCAGGGAGATGAGAATCCATGGAATGATAAGGTGACTTGTTTCAGCATTGTCTGAGTGTTGGTCAGGGAATAGTCTTGTCATACCACCACTTGGAGATTTGTTGTATTCTAGAAGAAACAAACTTAACAAAAAGTTAAAGGTACATGGCCCAAAGATTAATTGAAGTAGAAAAGCTGCTCAGGGGCTAGCCAGGAGAACCAGGCCCAGACCTTGGTTTGTGACATTAGTGTTTCTCTGGGTATAAGAAGAGGTAGGAATTTGGTCTCATAAAATCTTTACCTGAAAACATCTGGCAGTGTGAAGGCTGGTTCTTCTGGGTTCTTCCCAGAGCACAGAATGCCTTATTTCTGACCTCTGTCCTGAACTCCTTTCAGGAGTTGTTGAAGGTCAGCAGCTTGCAGTGGTCATGTTGCAGTCTTTGTAGAGGCAGCTGGCAGGTGCCAGCTTCCAGTCAGCAGGGTCCCTGCATAGCCACATATTTGACCATGCTTTGGGGGCATTTCATGGGCACTGTGTACCACGGTGCTGGGAAGACTCATTCTCAGGGTTAACAAAGATTCCATTGACAGGTCACTCAGTGAGCTGTTAATTGGACCAGGCCTTGCGAGTAGCAGAAATCTCTGGACCATACCCGTCTTACTAGACTCTTGGTCCAGGAAAATATTCCCTGTTGTTTCTTCCCATTTCTAGAGTTACATTATTACAGTCATTGATCTCATATGGAACTGCATATCAGCATTTTATCACAGAATCAGTCACACATTTGGTAAAGTAAGAAACAATCTTCTAAAACAAGTGACATAGAGAATAATATCAGATCAGATCAGATCAGTCGCTCAGTCGTGTCCGACTCTGCGACCCCATGAATCGCAGCACGCCAGGCCTCCCTGTCCATCACCAACTCCCGGAGGTCACTTAGATTCACATCCATCGAGTCAGTGATGCTATCCAGCCGTCTCATCCTCTGTCATCCCCTTCTCCTCTTGCCCTCAATCCCTCTCAGCATCAGAGTCTTCTCCAGTGAGTCAACTCTTCGCATGAGGTGGCCAATGTACTGGAGTTTCAGCTTTAGCATCATTCCTTCCAAAGAAATCCCAGGGCTGATCTCCTTCAGAATGGACTGGTTGGATCTCCTTGCACTCCAAGGGACTCTCAAGAGTCTTCTCCAGCACCACAGTTGGAGAAGTCTACTCCAACACCACAGAGAATAATATAGCTAGCGGTTATTAGTAAGATCATGAGTAAGAATTACAAGAACTTTCATTAGGTAGAGCCCAGTATACCCCAGGTCATCTGACTTTGTTTGTCAAATGACTATCAGTTCAGTTCAGTCGTTCAGTCACGTATGACTCTTTGCGACCCCATGAATCGCAGCACACCAGGCCTCCCTGTCCACAAACTCCCAGAGGTTACTCAAACTCATGTCCATCAAGTCGATGATGCCATCCAACCATCTCATCCTCTGTCATCCCCTTCTCCTCCTGCCTTCAATCTTTCCCAGCATCAGGGTCTTTTCCAATGAGTCAGCTCTTGGCATCAGGTGGCCCAAGTATTGGAGTTTCAGCTTTACATCAGTCCTTCCAATGAATATTCAGGACTGATTTCCTTTAGGACGGACTGGTTGGATTTCCTTGCAGTCCAAGGGACTCTCAAGAGTCTTCTCCAGCACCACAGTTCAAAAGCATCAGTTCTTCAACGCTCAACTTTCTTTATAGTCCAACTCTCACAACCATGCATGACTACTGGAAAAACTATAGCTTTGACTAGATGGACCTTTGTTGGCAAAGTAATGTCCCTGCTTATTAATATGCTGTCTAGGTTGCTCATAGTTTTTCTTGCAAGGAGCAAGCATCTTTTAATTTTATGGCTGTGGTCACCATATACAGTGATTTTGGAGCCCAAGAAAATAAAGTCTCTCACTATTTCCTTTGTTTCTCTATCTATTTCCCATGAAGTGATGGGACTGGATGCCATGATCTTAGTTTTCTGAATATTGAGTTTTAAGCCAACTTTTTCACTGTCCTCTTTCACGTTCATCAGGAGGCTCTGTAATGCTTCTTCAAATTCTGCCGTAAGGGTGGTGTCATCTGCATATCTGAGGTTATTGATATTTCTCCCAGCAATCTTGATTCCAGCTTGTGCTTCATCCAGCCTGGCATTTCACATGATGTACTTTATATATAATTTAAACAAGTGACAGTACACAGCCTTGACATACTCCTGTCCCAATTTAGAACCAGTCGTTGTTCCATGCCCAGTTGTAACTGTTGCTTCTTGACCCGCATACAGATTTCTCAGGAGATAGGTCAGGTGGTCTGGTATTCCCATCTCTTGAAAAAATTTCCACATTTTGTTGTGATCCATACAGTCAGAGGCTTTGGCGTAGTCAATAAAGCAGAAGCAAGGGAACATTTCATGCAAAGATGGGCACAATAAAGAACAGAAATGGTATGGACCTAACAGAAGCAGAAGATATTAAGAAGAGATGGCAAGATACACAGAAGAACTATATAAAAAAGATCTTCATGACCCAGATAACCACCATGATGTGATCACTCACCTAGAGCCAGACATCCTGGAATGCAAAGTCAACTGGGACTTAGGAAGCATCACTATGAACAAAGCTAGTGGAGGTGATGGAATTCCAGTTGAGCTATTTCAAATCCTAAAAGATGATGCTGTGAAAGTGCTGCACTCAATATGCCAGCAAATTTGGAAAACTCAGCAGTGGCCACAGGACTGGAAAAGGTCAGTTTTCATTCCAGTCCCAAAGAAAGGCAATGCCAAAGAATGCTCAAACTACTACACAATTGCACTCATCTCACACGATAGCAAAGTAATGCTCGAAATTCTCCAAGCCAGGCTGCAATAGTACGTGAACCATGAACTTACAGATGTTGAGGCTGGATTTAGAAAAAGCAGAGGAACCAGAGATTAAATTGCCAACATCTGTTGGATCATTGAAAAAGCAAGACCAAGTGAAGTCACTCAGTCGTGTGCAACTCTTTGCGACCCTGTGGACTGTAGCCTACCACGCTCCTCCATCCATGGGATTTTCCAAGCAAGAGTACTGGAGTGGATTGCCATTTCCTTCTCCAGAGCAAAGAGCAAGAGGGTTCCAGAAAAACATCTACTTCTGCTTTATTGACTACTTTTCTTTAGGACCATTAAATTAGAACTCATTTACAACTTCAGCAGTATTGTTGCAGGAAGATGGATCCCTTCCAGGGCCCGAAACTGGGCTCTTGTCTAATACTTGGAAATGAATTGTCCAAGGAGATACATGTGCTGACAAAGCAAGAGATTTTATTGGGAAAGGGCACCTGGGTGAAGAGCAGTAGGGTAAGGGAACCCAGGAGATCTGCTCTCCCGCGTGGCTCGCAATGTCGGGTTTTATGGTGATGGGATTAGTTTCTGGGTAGTCTTTGGCCAATCACTCTAATTCAGTCTTTCCTGGTGGCTCATGCATGACACAACCAAGGTGGATGCTAGCGAGAGGGATTCTGGGAAGTGGACGGACATGCAGTGTCTCGTTTAGATCTTTCCCAAACTCTTCCGGTTGCTGGTGGCTTATTAGTTCCATATTCCTTATCAGGATCTCCTGTCATAAAACAACTCATGCAAATGATTACTATGGTGCCTGGCCAGGGTGGGCAGTTTCAATCAGTGTACTTCCCCTAACAGTATTATTAAAAAAAAAAAAAAGACACACACTGAGACATACAAAAATCCATACAGACAGATAGTTTTCCGCTTGAGATTTAAAATTTTTCTTTGACCCATTCCCCAAGCCCACTTTTTTCTTCTTCTTCTTCTGTTTTTTTTTTTTTTTTGAAGTTCTAATTTGCTCAAGGTTGAGGTCTCAGGCAAAGTGTGCTGTATATTTCAGGGACATGGAAAGGGTTAACTCCAAGCTTTTCACTCAGCAGCCTTTTTAACAAGCTAGTTGTTTTTGATTGCATATGTGAAAGGAACTGGTTTTGTAGTTTCCAGTAAAAAAAATTTGATTTTAACCAGTTTTGTCTGGGGTCTAAAGAATATCATGGCCAAACTGTGTCAAAAAGTCTTCTTTCCTTTCTGTAGTCATAGTTTTATACCTAAATTATAGACCAAATACTGCTCAAATTGTCTCTGATATCAGGGGCAGATCAGCTGATAAAAATATTGGATTGTTCCTCTAGTGGGAAGTGAGATCTTTGTCCCATCAGAAGAATCTGAATGGTGAAGGGAATTTTCAGGAGTGGGGGAAGCTTGGTTTCCTCTTCACCTGAGAGAAAAGCGTAGTTAGAAGGGGATTCTTTAGAATGTTAGGAGAGTTTCTGATCCTTCAGCCTTTTGAATATAGGAGAAGGACCTGGACCAAAGGGTCCTCTCCTTTCCTGGAGATCGTGTGGATATGAAAGGTCGAGTAGGGATCATCCAGGAAATCTGCTGGAGAGAAACGGGGGGACAGGAGATAGGGAGGCAACAGAAAGACACACGCAGCATGAGTCCCTCAGATCTGGATTCTGACCTAGGGCCATGAAGGACTGAATAAGGAAATTCTGAGTCCTTTCCCTGCTTTTGAGGCTAGTGTGCCATTCAGAAGCCATTTTTTTTTTAAGTCCCCCAGTTTGTACTGGGGCTAGGCCTTTTGCAGGGTCAACATTTTCCAGTTTCTGAGAATATAGCCAAGGAGTGAGTCTGAGAGAGGCTCCTGGGACGTATCAGGACCCACTCTTAGCCTAACCTGCTGTAGAGTGGGGGTCCTGAGAGTCACTGGCCGACAGAAAGGTGTCCCTGTGGTCCCAGTGATCTCTCCGTGCTACTAATGGCACAAAAATGGCCCAACTGTCCCAACAGTCACGTCTAACAGTAAGAGGTGACCTCTGAGAACCGTGTGGCTAAGGCACCATGTGACCCGGGCAGAGAAAGAGATTCCTGGGAGCAATTGGTGACTCACCATTTGGCGATTCTGTGAACTGTGGAAGGCTCTCTTGAAGGTTCAGGGCAACACCTAGGCTCCTGTAAATCAGTCTGGCCTGAAGGGGAAGAAGTGAAAGTGACAGGGAAGAAGGCTGAGGAATGCACTTTATAATCCTGTCGGGGAGGCGTGGCCAGGGGATGATGGTCTCTGCTTTGCTTCAACCACTATGTGCCTGACACGGTGCACAGAAGTTGTCTGGCTGGGGGCGGATGCTCTGCTGGCCTGATCCTTTCTGTGTCCCCCTTATCCTCACATGGGAGTCTTCATGGCACCCTAATGGCTTTTAAGTGCCTAAACTGTGCCCATACAATATTGGTTGGCCTAGCCCTCAGTTGAAAAGAAGACACAGGAGAGACCCTTACCTGTTCAGGAGGCAGCTACTGGGCCACAGTGAGCAGTGGGGCCTTTGAAACACACCAGAGGGTAACCCTGGCCAGAGTTCCTCAGTTGCTTCCACAGCACTTGCCTGTTCGCAGAGGGTCTCTATGAGAAAGGAGAAGTGACAAGGTGGGGAAGAGACCCCAAGTTCCCTGTACAGGTCACCAAAAAATGTCGTGGTCTGGGCTCAGGTTAGAAAAGAATTTCCAGGCATGAGGCAGAATGAGGGAGAATAAAGTTTATTAGAGTGGGAGACGCTGTTAGAACAGTAGGCCAGCTCAATGGGGAACTGACATTGAACAGGGGTTCTTAGTCCACTTTTATACCCAGGGCACAAGGAGTGGGATCGGGGTCTTATGGGTCATTTGCTGATTGGATGAGGCATGTAAACTGGGTGGGGGAAGAGTAGGGCAAATACGTTCTCCCTAGGGTAGGAGGGGAGACAGGTTATACTGTTCCATTAATAGTTACAACATGGGGGAGGGGAGGACGATAAGGGTCTGGTTCTTTCATTCCTGCATTCCAAGACCCTCTTGGTTTTATCTGCTTTTTCGTCCTTGGGTCACCACAGTAGGCTTGGGGCTTATGTATCATTTTAACAAAGGCAGTCAGTTTTGAAGTGAAAAGACAAAAGAAAGGGGGTTGGGCTCCTGGGGACAATAAATTGTGGGAAGATGACTAGGAAGGCAATGGCACCCCACCCCAGTACTTTTGCCTGGAGAATCCCATGGACGGAGGATCCTGGTGGGCTCCAGTCCATGGGGTCGCTAAGAGTCGGACACGACTGAGCGACTTCACTTTCACTTTTCATTTTCATGCATTGGAGAAGGAAATGGCAACCCGCTCCAGTATTCTTGCCTGGAGAATCCCAGGGACGGGGGAGCCTGGTGGGCTTCCGTCTATGGGGTCGCACAGAGTCGGGCACGACTGCAGCGGCTTAGCAGCAGCAGCAGACCAGGAAGTATATATAGGATGCTTAGTAAGGTTAATTATGCAGACTCAGTGTCATCTCTGGTACACTTTTACAGAGAGAATTTATGTCCTGCTTTTAGGCAAATGGAGGGCAGGGAACTTTTCTTGCATCTGCTGTTCTCAGTTGCTTTCAGCTCAAAAGAATCCTTATGCCCAGGTGGCCTCTTTGTCCTGTGCTCTTCACTGTCTTTACAGTAGAGGAATGACCCTGGAGCCAAGGAATGCAAGAGGCCTCTGGAAGCTGGAAAAGGCTAACAGTTTTCCACTGAGCCTTCTGAGGGCATGCAGCCAGCTCTTCCATTTTAGCCCAATGAGTCCCATGTCAGATTTTTGACCAGCAGTTGCGATAACAAATTTATGCTGTTCTAAGCCACCAAGTTTGTAGTGAAACTTTATGGCAGCCATACAGAACCAACGTAGGTCCCTCAAGCAGCCATAGAAAACCCATGTAGGTCCCTGAAGACATGGTTTTGCACTCAGAGTGTTGCAGAGAAGCAGCCAGTTCTGACTCTATGTTGGAACTGTTTGTTTGCCTCGATTTTCATTGCTTTTGTTATTGCAGTCATACATAAAGGCCTACCTCACAGGACCCTGCCCCTCTGCCTGACTGTAAACTAAAGTGCCTTTGTTCAGCTCATAGATAATCTGACCATGCCCACCTGTGAATAGCTATACCAAAAAGAAGAGATTAACACACCCCTTCCAAAGGCTGGCCAGTCGCTTGGAGATGCTTTGAGAGACTGACGACCCTTTCACTTTACTTGCCACTGCTTCTCCCTCTCTAAGTCTGCCTTCTGACTTCACTTCCTTCTTGCTTCTTTCTTTCGGACCCTACTAAAGAACCTGGTAATCCAGACCCAGACAAGGTGGTTCCTCTGAGACACTAGTCTGCCATCTTAGCCAGCTGGCTTTCTGAATAAAGTTGTTTTCCTTGCTTCAGCACCTCGTCTCAGATTTACTGGCCTGTTGTGCGGTCAGCGAACGAGCCTGGACTCGGTAACACGAGGAGTTTCACAATCACTTACAGAGACAAGATAAATGAAACCATTATCAAGCAGCAAAGAAAGTGTAAAATTTAGTGTGAAACTGCATCATGGAGGCCAGTGATACTCAAACTTTAGGTAAGAATCACCTGGCGGGCCTAAGCAGATACAGCTTGTGCAAACTCAAGAGAGCTGTGGAGGGCTGAGAATGTGCCCACAGGACGGGACTCTGCTGGTATTCCTGCTGGCCTGGCGTGGAACTTTGCATCACCTTCTAGACCACGGGTGCTGCAAGGGTTTAGAGGAGCTCAGAAGGAAGTGGCAGTCGCTAGCTTGTAAAGGATATGTGTGTGCATGCCACATCACTGTAGTCGTGTCTGGCTCCTTGTGACCCCATGGACTGTAGCCTGCCAGGCTCCTCTGTCCATGGGATTTCCCAGGCAAGAATACTGGATTGCCATGCCCTCCTCCAGAGTTGGCAGGAGGGTTGCCATGCCCTCCTCCAGGGGATCTTCTCAATCCAGGGATGGAACCCACGTGTCTTATGTCTCTTGCATTGGCGGGTGGGTTCTTTACCACTGAGCTACTAGGGAAGCCCTTTGCAAAGGATAGTAGGGTTTAACAACAGGAAGGAAGAGGAGGTGATGTGTCTGGGGATTGGTAGGGAGGGAGTAGGAAGTGTGTTGGTGCTCTGCCGGACCTGAGCTGCACGGAGAGGGCAGGAGCAGTCATCTCCTGTCCAGCATCCCTTCCTTCCCAGGGACCTGACCAGGCGTGCACTGTACATGCGGCACTTGTGCGTTCAGGGCCAGGTGAGCAGCCGTGAGCCCTGGGCTCGTGATACACAGAGGACAGAGGACAGTGTGGAGGAGGAGTGGCTTTCCCATGCCTCGTTGCTTGCTGGGTGGCTGCTGGTTTCAGGAGCCCCGCAGCCTGGCTCTGGGCTAGCCACTCCCCACACCCCGCACCCGCAAGCTCCTGGTCCTGGCCTTGCCTCTGGTTGGATTATGTCATGTCACAGGTCTCATGTGTGGCCTTGCCCTCAACACAATTGAACTTCTGCATGGCCAATTGACCTTTTAATTCAACGAACTGTCCCTCTTGGACTTTACATCTGAGCCCCTTCTTCTGCTGTGGCCTAGGACTTGGGGCACATCTATTCCAGCTTATGTATTTCCACTGGGTTCAGCATCTTAGCCCCACAGTGGGGCCATGGGTTTTGAGAAGCATCTGTGCAGCTCTAGTTTAGCTTTGTGTAAGCAAGGCCAACGGATTCATTTCCTTTATGGATGTTTTTAGCTTGTTCTATGACATTTCCTGAAAGTTAGAGGCTCTGAGTATTTCGCCAGCTCCCCCTCCCTGTCCTACCTATTCTTTCTGGATTGGGTCTGTAGTATGCTGTACTCCTGGACTTTGTGAACTTGGGTTTTGATAGAAGTGCCCTCTCTGTGTTGGAATTTGACTATCCTCTTAGCTGTTTGTATGAGAGAGGTGGGTTTATTCAGGAACAAGCTTTTGGAAATGGTTATAATTTCCACCAGAGGTACTATTGACATTGTCCCTTTTCACATAAAAATTGCCTTAGAAACTTTTTCTAGACCTTGTTAGTTGCTCAGTTGTGTCCAACTCTTTGCAACCTCAGAGACTGTGTAGTCTGCCAGGTTCTTCTGTCAGGGGGATTTTCCAGGCAAAATTACTGGAGTGGGTTGCCCTTCCCTTCTCCAGAGGATCTGCCTTACCCAGGAATCGGACCTGGGGTCTCCTGCATTGTGGGCAGATCCTTTACTGTCTGAACCACCCAGGACCTTACCCTGAGGGAAATCTTTGCCAACAAACCACGAGAACTGTGACCTCCACCTTTTAACCAACAGTGTCTGTGTATAATACAATTGTCAGCTCTGACCCTGGTCTCCAGCGTTCTCAATCATCTCTTACTTTATTTGAGAACATACAGATGCACACCTCCACACCCCCCACACACTACACATACCACCCACACAGACGTGTATTCCACCTGACCGTGGGTCTCTGTTAACCTGGAGTGTGTGGCCGGAAGTTCTTGGTGGGGAGAGTGAGCCTCAGTCCACAAGGTGGCCAGAAGCTTCCTGCTGACATCCTCACTTCTTGAAGTCTCCGGGAGCTTGACTGTCACCAGGACTGTGGCCCCTGACCCTGCCTGGAACTCACCTTCCCCAGCTGGTGGTGGGGATGGGTAGCGTGGAGTGGGAACCCGTGGATATGGGACAGGTCTGGCTGGCTGTGCAGGCTATCAGAGCCCACTTTTCAGAAGTGCCATTATGTCTCCTGGCCAGGGTCTGGCCCATCTTGGAGCTCAGATAGTTAGAGACAGCTCCACGGTGATCTACACGGCAGTGCTATGTGAGTTCTCCACCTGCAGATGTCTATTCTGGTGGAGTGAGCCTAGAGGAAGGGCCGAGTCAGTGGGGGTAGAGGTTCTAGAAGGGCAGGGGGCTCCTGGTGCTCACCCCCTCCCACCCTCACCTCTCTTGTCGTGCAAGGGCACTGTTCTACTGCTCCTGTCACTTTCCTGTCCTGGAAAAAGAGCCGTGGAATGACTGAGGGCTGAGTATCCCTAGATGCTGGTGTTTTTACGTTAGTTCCAGCTCTGTACACCTTTGAGTGACTGCCTTGTTGGCTCATGGCACCCCTGGGTGCAGTTGCAGTGCTGGGTGGTGATGGTGTCACTGGCTGGGCCACCTTGGAGGGGCGGCAGGTTGGGGGTGTCTGAGGCATATTCACTGAATATCCCTGCTGCGGAATATAATTGCACTGTATGTATGGGTATTTCACACTTGCTTCATCAGTAGATTTTTCGGGTGCTTCCCTCCTTTGGCTTGTGAATAATGCTGCCCTGAATGTGGGTGTGCAAAACCTTTTTGAGACCTCACTTTCAGTACATTTGGATGTATAATTGAAAGTAGAATTAAGAGATCATGGGCAATTCTGTATTTAATTTTTTGAGGACCCTCCATCCTGTTTTCTATAGCAGCTGTGTCATTTCACATTCCCACCAACAGGGCACCAGGGCTCCAGTTTCTCCACTTTCTCACCAATGCCTGTTTTCTGTTTTTGTTTTTATTGCAACCATCCTAAGGAGTATGTCTTTGCTTTAATTAAAGCCTCAATTTGGAAACTCACCTAATTTTCACGTCGTTATTAAGTATCATTCTGCAACACCAAATCCAACTCTATTTTTCAGGCCCTACAAATCCCCAGAGGGCATCTCAGGGAGAGCCTTGCCCAGAGGAGGGAGAGCCAGAGGCCAATTCTGCCTCTTTTACTTTATTTCCTCACCACCACCACCCCGCCCCTGCCCTTGTGTTCTGTAAAAGAACCTGGCATCCAAACCCCATAAGATGGTTATCTTGAGACATTAGTCTGCCTTCTTGGTCTGCCAACCTTCCGAATAAAGTCATATTCCTTGTCTCAACACCTCTCGGATTCACTGGTCTGTTGTGTGGTGAGCATGGCAAGCTTGGACTCGGTTAACATTTGGACCTGGCCATGGGCTGGCTGGGCACTGTGCTCCAGGACATGGTTGAAAAGGACACTCTGCTGACAGTTCTGGGACCTTTCAGGTTGAGAAAATCAGGCTGACCTGTGTTCTGGAGCTTCACTCTTGGCAGGACCGCTCATTGCCCATGTGCTGCCTTCAGCAGCCCCGACGTGAGGCACGAGAGTGGCACCCTTGGGGGCTCTGCCCGCCTTGGCCTCCACTCTCACCCGGTTCCATGGTCTCTGCTGCATGTGGGCAGGTATGATGTGCTTGTGTGCATGTGTGTGTTTGGTCCTTTTGAATCTGTGTCTGGCCTCATGTTGCTCTTGGGGTCCCCTGTGGGTGGGCAGACAGCTTTGGCGGGAGCTCTGTGGAGGGTGTTTGCAAGCTCTTGCCTGGGAGGCTGCTCAGAGCCCCCTGGGGGTGGGTTGGGGGGACAGGCTTTGCAAGCTGCTGGAGATCTGGTAGAGATGGGACAGCACCCCATTTCCTGAGGTCCTTCTCTCATCTGAGCAGGACTCAAGCTCCTCATCCTCACCCCAGCACCAGAGTTCCTGTGAGAATGAACTGTTCTTGGGAGACTAAGGACCTACAGATAAGGTCTGAGCTGTGAGCAGAGGCCACCTGCTGCTCCTTGTGGCTGCTGGAGACTTCTCAGGGCAGAAAACAGCACGGGAGCCCTGAGGGGGCCGCCTGGCTATGCAGGGACCTGGCCAGGGCTCCTAGATGAAGGGGCAGAGCTGGCGGGGATGTGGGAGACTGAACCTTGGAGCAGGCAGGACCTGAAGAGAGGAAGCTGGTAGCCATGGTCCCAGGGGTGACTTGGCATGGTGTGTGTGCTCCAGTCTTCACACTTCTGAGCTTACCTGTCCTGGGGTGTACTGCTCAGTCCTCTTTCTCTTGTTTGCACATTCTTATTACTGGAGAGGACACTGGAGGGCTCTCTTAGTCCCACTGGAGGGACACTGGAGTCTCTTAGTGTTCCAGGGCTCTCACCAAGGTGGTGTGACTTCATCTCCTCAGGTCTTGGCTCCCAAGTGCCCCCAGGGTCTCTGCCTGGCTCTCCAGGTGTGAGAAGCACTACCCAGGGCAGCATGGGGAGCTGCCTGGTTGGCACTGACCACACTCAGCTGGTCCTGCCCTCTGATTCTGTCTTGTTTGCACAGAGTCCAGGGGCATCTGCATCTGCGTCCTTGGTTGACCGTTGACCTTCTTCCCCCTGGACCACAGTGTTGCGGGAGCGGGGCTGTGGGTCGGGTCTGCCTCACACGTGGGGGTAGAGGAACAGAGAACTGAGACACTGGCAGCTGCGCGTGGCCTGTTCCTGGCTGCCGGGGACGGCCCTGTGCCAGCCCTTCTCCCCTTGTGGACTCTAGTGGCTCTTCATCTCTTCAGGGCTCTTACTGCAACGCTGAAGACCTTGGTGATCCAATGGCAGCCACATCCAAGATTAGTGAGGGCTGTTTGATTTATATTCTCCGAGAACGTTCTCGCTGAGAGCTGCAGCTGACTCATCCCAGTGACTGAATGTTTTAGAGTTAAATCAGTGATTACTGAGCCACGGCAGGTGTCCAAGGCACCTGGCAGCTGTGGGCACTGCTTCCACTGTCCCTGGGTGGGCTTCACTCCTGTGCATGGATAGGGCCAGAGGCTGCCGGTCCTTGCTTGGATTTCACAGGCTGGCTCTGGGCAGCCCTGACTGCCCTCCTCCTCCCTTCCATGGATCTTCTCACTCTTTATGTTGGAATATGAACGTTTGGCTGCTGAAGGAGGCAACTGCTCACATCAGTAACACCTATCCCCAGATGTCCTCGGGTAAGCAGGTGCAACCCAGCAGGGTGACATCTTTTAGGACAGGGGGTGAAAGTCACAGGCCAAGACCGGAGCAGCTCAGAGGTGTGTAGAAGTGGTGGATTTCCTCAGACTTTAAGGACAAAGCTCTTTCCCTCTCTGATCAGTTTCTTTGGGAAAAATTGTTGTAGAAAGAGCAAAATATGAAACTTAGCAAGTTGTTTTTCTTGCAGCTGTTGCCCCTGGCAGGATTAGGCAGCTTCACTGCGATGATCTCGTTAAAGGCTTAGTGAATGGCTCCGGGCATTCCGTGGTAGATTTTAATGTCATCTCTAATGTGAATGGGTATCATCTATCATGCTGAGTGGTGTTACAATAATCCATGTACTTTGAGGCTAGCTGCATCTGACAGCGCAGACTCTGAGGGGCTGAGGGGTTAAGTGGCTGGCCTGGGGTCACACAGCTGGTAAGGGGACCAGAGCTCAAACCCGGGCAGCTGGGCCCAGCACCCAGACTGATTTATGTCCCTCCTGGTGGGTACATGGATGGGGCCGACTTGATGGGGCAGCACAGGTGGGGCAGGGGGTGGTGGATGCGGTGTGACACCCAGAGATGGAGACACGAGTAACCAGGGTCGGGAAAGTGCATATTCTAGTCTGGCTCAGGACGGGAAGTCCTGGAAAGCCACCCCAAGAATGGCAGGACTGCACTTCTGGGGGCGCTTGGGGCCACCTTCTTTGCTGTGGAGTGGCCTGGGGGCAAAAAGACTGAAAGAAGCTGGAGGAACTGTTGTTGTTTGGAAATGACATGATTGTTTTGTAAGAAAAGGACTGAAAAATTCATTTCCTAATGTAAAAAAATTAGAAGATGCAGAATAGTCCAAAGAAGATAATTAAAAATGCCCCTGAACTGAGCACCGCCCCTACCTGGCCCCCCTTCTCTGCCTACAACAGGTGTTCACGGCCAACATGCTAGGGGCCCATAATCAGGTGCTTGGCCCCAGTGAGCTCACCCGTGGAGACAGGTAATGCTGCCCTATTGGGATCAGGGAGTGAACTCCAGCCTGTGCTTGGAGCAGCAACGCTCACACCCTTTTGGGTGTGAGCCTCCCTGGCAATTTCTTTACATGAATAAGCTTACATTTAAGTGCTGTTTTATCATCTCTCTTTTGCATTTAATGATATATTGTGTTTATCTGTACTTGTCAACAAGCATTAACTTGATGGTTTGTGCTGCCTGCAGAGCATGCTCTAATATTTATTTATTTAGCCAGTTCCTGATGAGCGTATGTTTAGATTCTGAATTTTTACTTTCGTTAAAGTGATGTGGAGATAAACACTCCTGGGCTGGCATCCTTTTGAACTTGTAGGATTGCTGAGTCTAAGGAAACCCGTGTGGCAGAGCTTGTCAGACTCCTCCAGAAAGCCAGGCCAAGCTCCGCCCTCACCAGTGAATGATAACTGTTGTGGATCCCCTGGCCTGGGATGATAATGATCCATGGGGCATGCTGCTGGCCAGGTGCCAGTTCTTGCCAGAGTTGGGATAGGGGGTGAGAAGGAGGCTTTGCCACCTGGCAGTAGGAACTGCCAGGGAAGCAGTAAATTGTTTCCCACTAGAAACTGAGGGGGCTTGTCCACTGACAGTGGGTTCCCTGCAGGAGTGTGGGGTGGAAGGGAAGGGGGTTTACCCAGTGTGGCTCTTCTTGGCTTTTTGAGATAGAAGAGAGATGCCCCAGGGACCTGGCAGGGTAGAGGGCTGGGAAGAAGCGGGTGGGCTGGACAAGCTGGAGCAGGCGCTTCAAGTTTCCAGCCTGCAAGTTGGGAGAGCCTTGTTAATGTGTGTCCTCGCCTCTGAGTAATCCCTGGCCCTGTAGCTGAAATGTTTCTAGAAACTTCCGTCACCTGTGGATGCTTTAGATGTGGCTGGCACCCAAGCCTGGAACCTGTCCTGGGCAGCCAGGCAAGACCATTTCCCCATGCAGAGCTACCCACTGGGTGCTCCCCTCTGAGCATGGGGTGAAGTAGCAACTTTCCCAAGCTTTTGTAATTACAAAGTTTTTAATGAGGTTGTATCATCAGTTGAGTCTTCAAAATGTCCTGTCTGAGACAACTTGACATTGAACACAAACCATATTCTTTTGAGCATAAAACTAGCGTCACTCTTGATTCACTCTGCAGACTGCAGTTTGTGTAAATTATTTCGTTTCACTCCTACGCCTTTCTCTTAAGCTCGCAAGAGAAAATGGGTAGTGTACACGCCTGCTTGGCCTGGTTAGCAGAGGGCATTTATTTGGAAAGGGCTTGCTTCCTTGACTTGCCTGGGGAAAGGCGTCACCCGGAGGCAGGGACAAGTGAATGGCCTGGAAATACAGATGCAAGCGTCCTCAGCCAAAACCATCTTTTCCAAAGTGTCTGCTCAACTCCTGACTTGGAACGAGTTGAGATTTTGATAAGAAACTGGATTTAAATGAGCCCAGTTAGGCCCAGAGGTGTTTGCTAATACCCTGTGGTCCACCTAGGTCAGGTGCTCCGACTTGGAGTGGGGAAATTTGCAGCCCTGAGGAGTGGTGAGGGCATGTGGGGAGCAGGCCTAGGGTCAGACAGTGGGATTCGAACACTTGACCCCACCGGTTGACACTGATGTGGCTCCTTGGTATTCTTATCTGCGAATATCTGATGATGATTGTGGAATCCCTGTGAGATGTTGGTACATTCCTGGGGTCATACATGGCCTGACTCACTCCCTTATTGGCCCCACCCCTAGAAGGTTCAAGCAGTGATGATGGGGAAGTCAGTGCTCCGCTGTGCGTCTGCTTGGCTTCTCACAAGTGACACGAGTGAGGCTGAGACTAGAGGTAACCAGAGGGGTAGGGGGTGGCTGCTGGTGGGGTGGGGGATCTACCCCCCTGCCCCCCCTGCAGGCCTGCATCGGGTGGTCTGGTCCCTGGGAGCTGGGGCCACCCTGGCTGTCGGTACCCTGGGAGGCACTGCTTACTGGGCCTGCGATGGATGACTTCCACCCTCTGGTCCCTCCCTATCAATTTCCAGACCCATAACTTTGGGGCCTAGAAGGGCCCCTGAGGCTGAGAAGGATGCTGAGGGACTGATGGAAGGTAGGCAGGGCAGGGCCAAGCCAGCCCTAAGGGAAGCCTCATTGGCTGCTGACAGGGTCAAGGATCAGGACAAGAATTCTGTTTTTCTGGGCCCCCCACAGGAAGCCGTGGTTGGAGGTTTTCTGCTGTTCTGGGAGCACTTCCTCCCTGGGGTGCCCATCGCCCCATGCCTGGAGGCAGGGTTGGCGTGAGTGCTGTCAGGGTCCCAGTGCAGGGGGAGCACAGTCCTGGTGGAGGGGGAGCCACCCCGGACTGAGAGCGGCTAGTGCCTCAGTTCCCTCCTGTCTGGAATGAAGGCCAGAGTCTCAGAAATTCGGAGGACTCACCGGGTTAACATTTGCACAGCTCCGAGAGCCCTGCCTGGCTTCTGGCCCAGGAGTCCCACCCTCTCCTCTGCTGCCCAGTGCCCACCTGGGCAGCTGCAGGTGTGGCTGACCCCCGTAACTGCCCAGACATGGCCCTCAGAAGCTGTTCACAAGCTAGCCTGAGCCCCTCGCTGTGTCCGGTGTGCAGTGACTCAGGTGTCCCCAGCAGGGACGTGATGGTGGCCCTGTGTGAAGCCCAGAGGGAAGCTGTGGCAGTGGGGGTGGCAGCGTCCTGAGCCTGTGACGGCTGGGATCATAAGGAAGTGCCTCTGTGGGAAGTGGTGCCCACACTGCCCTGGGGCATCTGTCTAGACCATGTCCTCCTGTGTGGTCACAGGGAAAGCAGAAGTGCCGGGGTGAGGCTGGCCCGCAGCCAGCCTTGCAGACGAGGGAAGAACCCGTTCCCAGAACCAGAGATCATGCCACTTCTGTCTGATGAGGTCAGCCCACCAGACACTCTCCCACTCCAGGGGGCAGCAGTCCCTCCCTGAGGGACCCAGTGGATCCGCCTGTCAGACCCTCCATGGTGAACATTTGTCCCCTTAGAATTCCTGCTCCATGTCCCACAGCGTGAGAAGAGCAGGAGTCAGGTGGACCTCCTTGGGGGCAAGGTCATCAGGGATCCCCCCTGGACGAGAAAGGCCAGACCCTGCATCTCTCACGCTCACGAGGAGCCCAGCACCTTGCCCAGGCCTTGGGTTGGTCTTAGCCGGGGGCGCCCGAGGAGGACGTTCTGTGGTGGATGGTGTGGCCAGCTGGCCACATGCCAGGGCCAGTTCTGCAGGAAGCGAGGCCTCCACGCTGTATCACCTTCCACAGAATGGGGGTGTTTGATGTGTGTTCACAGCCCTGCTTTCTATCAGCTGAGTAAGTCGGATGGTCAGAAAAGAGATTAGTGAAGCATAATTATTCACATTTACTCAGCCCTTAAAACCACATGCATCTTACCCAAGGATTCTGAAATGTGAGAAAACTAAATCCTTTCCTCTGGCCGGCGCTGTTCCAGACCCATATTTGGGGGCCCCTTCCTTCCATCCCTGCATCCTGTCTCTGGATCCTGTGTCTCTGGATGAGGACGCTCAGCCTGTGTGAGGTAGCGAGTGTGGGCAGTGCCCAGAGGCCATTCCCTGACCAGGGGCCTGGTGTAACCGCAGCCCATGCTGAGGAAGGTGCCCTGCCCCTGAGCCCAGTCATTCTGGGCCGAGATGCCGCCCTCCCCAGGGACAGGTGGGAGGACCCTAGAGGGGGCGGAACTGGTGGCCTACTTTATGGAATGTTCTAGAATATCTCTGGGGCTTCTCAGGTGGCTCAGTGGTAAACAATCCACCAGCCAATGCAGGAAACAAGCAAATTTGATCCCTGAATCAGGAAGCTCCTCTGGAGGAGGAAATGGCCACCCGCTTCAGTATTCTTGCCTGGAAAATCCCATGGACAGAGGAGCCCGATGGGGTCCATGGGGTCGCAAGAGTCGGACAAAACCGAGTGACTAAACAACAACGTCTTTTAGGTTTTTCAGTTAATTTTGGTTCACGTGGATTGGGAGGATGGACCTCCTGGCTAGAGACCCCTCTCTGGGCCTCTGTTCCTGCTTCATTGCTAACCTGCCCCCTATCTGTGGTCTCAGGGCGGAGGTGCCTCCTGGGGGCTGCAGGACAACGTGAGGCAGATTAACCCCTCAGCTGGAGTTTTCCACCTGGAAGGTGACAGTGTGATGGTGATGCACCGGCTACCACTCTTCCGCGTCTCACAAGTTCTGAATCATCTGGAACGTGACTCAGGGCTCTGAAAGGGATGCCCCGCCCACTGTGGAATTCCATCTGCTGGAAAAACAGGGCCTTTTTGGGCCCGGGGGGCTGATAGGCTGGGCTCTGGGCAGGTTGAAGGTTAATAGAATTGGGGTCCGACCAGCAGTGGCTTGTGATGGTCTCTTCCCTGTGTGGTGGCTGCAGAGTGAAATCCTCACTGTGACTTGGACTCAACCTCACCCTGGGAATTCTAGCAGAGGAGACTCCCAGGCACCTTCCTGCTGTCCAGAGGGACACAGGCCTTTTCTAATCCAGCCATCTAGCTGGGCTCCATACCCTTCTGACCTTCCTGGCAGTTTCCAAAGCACTCAGGGTCAGACAGACAGAGGCCCCTCGGTCCACCATTGCCTGGCTTTAGCTGGTGTGGTTTGAACGTGGTTCAAAGGCAGCAGAGTCTCAAAATAGCAAGCTTCGCCACAAGGTGCTCAGCTGAGGCCAGGACCAAGTTGACGTTCCTGGAAGTCTCCTTGAAGGAGCGTGGAAGCCGGTGAATCGGACTCAGAGGTCTGTGCAGGTGGTGTGTGCACAAATTCCTGAGGGGGAATTGGACCTGAGATGATGCGGTGATGACTGTTCCTTTGTGTCCTGCCAGGGTGAGGTGACCTGGGCCTTCACGGAGCTTTTGCAAAAGCATGTGGGATCCCTGACGGGTTTGCCAAGCCGGGAGGGACGGCCATGTCCAGGGAGGGTGCAGGGCTGAAAGGACAGGGCTTCATGTTGGCTCCAGCCCTTGCCCATTCAAGCTGGATGACGGCCTGTGGTCAAGCTGGCCTCACTTCGTACCTCTGCTATATATTTTTAAGGAATCACTAGATATGAAGCAAAGAGAGTGGCATTTTGTGGTTTTGGACTTAAAAAAGAAATCCCTGTTTGGGCCTGGGCTTGGTGAGGCTCCCAAGCCAGTCCCTCCTGCCTTGGCAGAGACCTTCTTGTGCTTCTGCAGCTGGGTTGGGTCTGGGGCCCCGTGCAGGACAAGAGGAGTCCAGTCTCCTGGTGCAACCACAGGTGCTTCCTTCCCTGTGGACACTTGGAGGGGGCCGTGACCACCTGGGGCTGTAGGATGTTGCCTTGGGCAGCCCTGGATGCAGTCTCCACCTAGCCCAGATTCCAGATGATTCTTTCTGGGCAGGTTCTGTGACATCTTCACCGAATGGTGAAAGGAAGGAACCACTGTTTCTGAAGTGCTTGCTGTGGGGCTGGGATGGCCCCTCGTCTCTGCCCGGAGTTCCTGGAGAAGGAAGGGTGGGAGCTGCTGGCTCCAGGGCAGAAGGGGCATCAGCTCCAGATGGAGACACAGAGCTGCCCCAGAGCAGTTTCTGCCTTGCTCTGACACACACGCCCCACCCCCAGCACGGTGGACCCTCCCAGAGCCCAGGAGGTGCTGAAAAGGCCTCTGGGTGCTGCGAGATCCTGGAGGAAGGGAGTCCCAGCTCTCATCGTGGCTCCAGACCAGTTATTGCATTTTTTGAGTCTGTTTCTCCTCCGCAGCAGCAACACAAAACCTGTCTCCCCAGGGTTCGGTGGGGACTGGAGGTCACTGCTGCTCCCAGAGATAGCAGGAGGCCGTGCGACTGGTGGTGTCCTGTGTCCAATGCCAAGTCTTTTGCCCCACAGGCCCCTTCAGGTGGCCAGTGTTTATGCTCAGGCATGTGCACACTTCAGGGAGTTGCCCACGGGGGATGTGGTTCCCTGACTCACAGTGGTAAGGGTCTAATGCCCTGGGTTACTCACAGTGCACTCACAGCAAAGTGCAGTAGAAATCCTCATTGTGAGCAATGCTGGTGGAATCTGTCAGGAGTGCCTGACCACCATCTCACCTTCGCCTTTCGGTAGGATATTCATTATTCCTATTGCTTATAATTCTTCACAAGACCCAGTAATTGAGTCTCAGCCAAATCCATCCATCCATCTCTGAGGGCAGTTTTCAGGCTGCCCTGGCCCATGAGCCAAATTGTAGTGACAGCTGGGATTTGGGGGGATGAGTTTGATGGAGATGCTTCTGTGGGGTGCAGCTGGGATGTGTGGAGCAGAAAGGCAGGATCACCCTGGGGAAGGCAGGCAATGTGCTGGCGTTTCTGCTGGTTCTCAGCCCCTGAAATCACACAGGGGGCTCCAGCCAGGATGTCTGAGGTTGAGTCTGGGCTGTGCGCCCTCTAAGCCCGGTAGGAGAGTGGGAGGGGTACGGCCTGAAGGGGGCCCTGGGTGGTGCCATAGCACATCTTGTAAACAGAGGGTAGAGGTCACTCTGGGGCAGCCAAGTCCAGTTCTGAAAGAAAGTGTGGAGCCCTTTCCAAGGTCACTGGACAAAATCTCTAAAACTGACCAAACTCCATAGCAGCTGTTGCTCTGAGCCTCCCAGCTCTCTGACCCCTTATTAGGTAAAATACCAATGCTGTTGCCCGCCCTGGAGCATCCTAACCAATTGTCTAATGCCGCCATTCCAGCAGGAATTTTCTCTGGAAAATTCCAGAGAATTTTGGGGTGGGGAATGAGGCTATAAAAATTGGCTGCTAACCTTCAAAAGGGGTCGGCTCTCCCTTGAGCCAGCCCGATATTCTAACAGCTCTAATGAACTCTATTTTCTTCTCATTCTGCCTTATGTCTGGAAATTCTTTCCAGCCCGCACATGGACCTCGGCAGAAAGGGCTTGATGGAGTTTGGAGTCAGAGGATGCACCCGGGAGTCTAGAGCTTTTCAGGTTCAGGGACCAGGGGTTGGTAGTAAAAGCTGATGTCATGACGGTGTGTTTTAGAAAGAGAAGCTTTCAGTCTAGGCCAGCTAGATAACAGAGTAGGCCACCGGGGGATTGGTGTTGGCTTGAGAAACCTGCTTCTCCCCCGACACTTGTTTCTGCTACAAGGTGACTGTGTGTGGCTGTGAGGTTCTGGTGGATCTTTGCCAGCACTGGGGGTTGTCCCCCTTGTATCACAACAGTGCATCGTTTCTGTGTTAACATTGATTCAGTGTAGTAGGCACCGTGTATACTACAGTATGCTCTTGTAATGTGCACATGTGTTTCAAATTCCTCATTCATGCAGCTTCCTCAGCAGAGTAGCTGAGGGGTTGGTGCGGGGGTGGGGGGAGTGTTGGTTAAAGGAGTAGGTGAGGAGGTGGGGGGACTGAGGGAGTAGTGGGGGTGGGGGGAGTGAGGCGGGGGGCTGCTGAGGGAGTAGTGGAGGGGTGGAGAGGCTGAGGGAATAGTAGGGAGGTGGAGGGGCTGGGGGAGTAGCTGAGGAGGTGGAGGGGCTGGGGGAGTAGCTGAGGGGAATGGAGAGGCTGAGGGAGCAGCTGAGGAGGGGGTAGTGACTTGTTCTAGATCACACAGCTGAGAAGTGGCAGCACCTAGACCTGAACCTGGGCAGGCTGGCCTCAGAGTCTACACTCTGGCCCCCACACTTTGCAGCCTTCCCCGTTAGGGGGAGAATAAACATGAGCTGAATTAAGGCATTTAGTTGCCTTGAAAGAAGTACAAAAAATGCTCTAGATGTTGATTGTGTTTAATAGCATAGAAAATACGCCTTTTCAAAAATAGCTTAACTAGTAGAAAACTGACCTGGAGAAGGAAATGGCAATCCACTCCAGGACTCTTGCCTGGAAAATCCCACGGAAGGAGGAGCCTGATAGGCTACAGTCCATGGGGTCGCAAAGAGTCAAACACGACTGAGCCACTTCACGCAATAGAAAACTGAGAAGTGAGTCAAATGAATATAAGTCATGCAAGTTATGCGCAGTATTTCCCAGTAGAAGGAAATAAACGTGGTGAATAAGTTCTGAGCCTGTTTCCTGCCCCACCCCCACTGGCCCCCTCGGCCGTGTGTTAAAGGCAGAGCCTTAGGACCTTTCCCGGTGTTCTCTGTGTGGCTCCTGACCTCTGCAGATAGACTCTGCATTCTAGAAAGAAAGCCTTCTTGCTCGAGTTTTGCTGGTTGTTAAAAATCAGTCTTTAAATATTAAACTAACAAAAAAATCAGTCTTTAAAAGTGAATTTTAAGTGGGAAATTGACAAACGATCTGAATATCGAGCATTATCATATTTAACCATGCAACAGTGCTGGGGAGCCCTGCCACACGGAGGATGGGGCACAGTTCCTGCTGGGCCGCTCTCTCCTCCCCTCCCCCCTTCTTTCCTCCCTCCTCTCCCCTCTCCTCCTCCTACCTGGCAGCCTGACTGCCCGTGGGTCCCTTGTTCTTTCTTGAGTCCCAGGTCTCTGTTCCTCTTGCTGCATGACTGCTAGCCTGCCCCTCCCACTTCCCAGGGTACTTCCTCCAAGACTGGGATCTGGGGCACTCACCTGCACCGAAATGCTTTCCTCTGTCTGAGTTTTCTTTGGATAAACAGTGCCAACAAAATGTCCAAAACGTTGGAGAGGCTGGAGATAATGGCAGGTCTGCTACTGTTCTTGAAAACTTCCATTTTGATGAAGTACATTTAGTAAATTTCAAAAAGGGAATCAGGTTTTTAATAGTTACAATAACTTGTGTTTTGAAATTGCCATAAATGTTTTATCCAACTTTTTATTTTCCAATATCTCACATTTAATACATTTTACTTTTAATATCAGATTTAAAATATTTTAATTAGGAAAGCATGTGGTAAGAATTCAAATAGTACTGAAGAATACACATCATCAAAAATGAAATACAGCCAGAACTTCCCTCGTGGTCCAGTGGCTAAGACTCTGCACTCCCAATGCAGGAAGCCTGGGTTCAACTCCTGGTCAGGGAACTAGATCCCACATGCTGCAGCTAAGACTGGGCTGCTGCTGCTAAGTCCCTTCAGTCATGTCCAACTCTGTGCAACCCCATAGATGGCAGCCCACTAGGCTCCTCCATCCCTGGGATTCTCCAGGCAAAACATAGCCAAACAAATAAAATATTTTTTTTAAAAATGAAATATACCCCTGCTTCAGACCAGAGTCACTTTCTAGTCTCTCACTGCCAGCTGATCTTGATTAAATGCTGATCTAATCAAATAGTTTTGAGTAAATTATGTACATGTGCACTTGGTCACGTACCTTGTGTCTACACAAATAACATAACACTGTTGGGAACCTTAATTTTTACTGAACTAAGCATCTTGAACATCGTTTCATCTCTGTGACCACTTCATTTTTGAACAGCTGCACATCCTGCAGATGTGCCATAGCTCATACACAAATCAGCTTACACACAGGTAGTATATGTGCATATGCACGTTTATACATACAAACGCATACATGTATGCACATATGCACATAAACCGATGGACCATGGACTCCTGGGTATTTCCAGAGTTTTCCTGTCAGCAGTCTCATACTTGGGCATCTTGTACACGTGGGGCTGTGCCCAGCTGAATTCTAGGTAGAAAACTGCTGGGTCAGAGGGTCTGGAATCTTGGCAGGTGTCACCCCGTGGCCCCAGTGCATGTGAATGTTGCCCCTAGAGACGGCGTGTGAGTGGAGTGCCTGGGCACCTCCCGGGTGGGCTTCTGGGCTGAAGTCAGGAAGTTCAGCAGATGAGGCTCGAGGCTCCTCCCCATCCACAACCAACAGAAGCTGGGCTCCTGCTCCCGGGAGAGTGTGGCCATGGCCCCAGGCACACCCAGGCACTGAGCTCTGAACTTTCCTGATTGATGGGGTGTGGGGAATGTGCTTATACATGCTGGGGGCCAAACCCTAATATTTATTGGGTTGTCCCAAAAGTTCATTCGGATTTTTGCATAAAATGTTACAGAAAAACCCAAATAAACTTTTTGGCCTACCCAATATATCTCACAAGGTAGGTGATTAACAAGTTAGGTATAATTGGCTCTGCCTTACAGGTAGGGGAGTCCTAGTTGATAGTTTCTGTGTTTCCTAGCAACCAGACACTGTTTTAAGCTCTTCATATAGGTTAGTCATGGATCTTCACAACAACCAAATGAGATAGGTACTATTATTAGGGCTACTTTCTGGATGAGGACACAGAAGCACAGAAAAGTCCAGTAACTTCCCCAAGGGCATACAGCTGGAAAATGGAGACGCCAGACCTGGAACGAGGCCGTTTTCACCATAGAGTCCTGTGCCTGGGATGTGCTTGTGTCTTCTCCATGTGCTAAAGACAACACTGGGTTACTGCTGAGGCAAGGGGCCTTCAGAAGTGAGGTCATGTTGGCAGAGTGTAGGCAAGATGCATGCAAGACAAAGACCCCCTTCACCAGGGCTCTGTGCTACTGTTATGAACAGTCCTGAGACAGCTGCCTTCAGGCATGGACACTGGGGCTCCCACACCCTCCTACAGGGTTGGAGGTGTGATTGGGGGTGGGGGTGAGGGTCAAGTTTCTCCTGCCAGTGTGAGAGGGAAACACTTCTCTCCTGATTTATGTCATTCCTTTTTTCTGCAAATGGACTGTGCATTATGTGCATTATAAGCACATATGCAGAGTCAGGGGAACTTCCCTGGTGGCTCAGCAGTAAAGAATACACCTGCAATGCAGGAGACGCAGAAGACACAGGGTCGATCCCTGGGTTGGGAAGTGGATGGCAACCCACTCCAGTATTCTTGCCTGGAGAATCCCATGGACAGAGGAGTCTGGCCAACTACTCCATGGAGTCGCACAGAGGCAGACACTGAAGTGACTGAGCAGGCACACAAGTGCATAGTCAGAGAGATGCATAATTAGAATGATAATGGTTAGAGAAAGAGACTCACAGACTTAGAAAATGAACTTATGGTTGCCAGGGGGAAGAGACAGGGAGTTTGGGAAGGTCATATACACATTGCTGTATTTAAAATGGATAACCAACAAGGACCTACTGGATAGCGCTTGGAACTCTGCTCAGGATTATGTGTCAGCCTGGATGAGAGGGAAGTTTGGGGGAGAGTGGATACCTGTGTATGTATGGCTGAGTCCCTTTGCTCTTCGCCTGAAACCACCACAATGTTGTTAATTGGCTGTACCCCAATACAAAGTAAAAAGTTTCAAGTTTGGGGAAAGAAAAAGAATGATATGGTTAGTAATTGCGTACAGAGCATGTCTTTTGGCTTCTTCAGTGTGGTGATAATTAATTATAGCCTGTGGGTTTTATGTTGGGAGAGAAGAGAAAAATTGCTGTGGTAAAGGGTGTAGACAGTGGGGCCCCTCGGGGCCTCGCGGTTGACTAAGCCGTTAGTGTTTTCACTCAGGAACATGGGGCTAGAAGCTGTTTGACAGAGGGGAGATAGGCAGACTTGGCCTGAAGGCGGAAAACGAGGGTGTCCACATCCAAGTGCATCGTGTGCGGTGATTAAGACACACACACACACACCCCCGGCCCCCCACACACACACCTACCTGCCCTCGCCTGCTTTCTTTCATCTGTTGCTCAATACTCTGAACTTAAAAGTGAATATGATACGCGACTTGTCCTCCAACCACAGAACAAGCAGCTCTGGGCTTCTGTTGATTGAAGTGACAAAGACTTACTGAATTTCTAGAAGAGAGAAGTTTTTCAGTTTTATAATTCTTGGTATTCACGTTGTTTACCTAAACCTCTTACTTACGGGTGACTCGCTTTCTTGTTCCCTGAAGTGTCTTCAGCGGTCCCCAGGTGGCTGCTGTGCCCCCCTGCCCGCGTGATAGGAAAGCCCCGTGTGAACAGGTACATCCCACGGTTCATTGTGTTTGCCCACCGCCTATCCATCAGCTGTGCCAGCCCCTCCCCCAGCATTTAAACAGGGGACATAGGTTCTGTGTCTTGGATGGATGTAACTTTGTCCAGGAACACTTCCCTGCTGGCTCATCTGAAGATATTTTGGCTTGTAAATCGGCCATCAGAAGCAGCTGCTGGTATAGGAAAGACCCAGACCCAGTCATAGGCATATGAAAGGCATAGGAAAGGCATATGAAAGGCATAGGAAAGACCCAGACCCAGCATAGTGGGGCCGGGGGAATCCCAACCATCTCCGCCTGTCACTTTGAGGTCTCATCTGCTGACCTGAGCTGTTGAGCACCAGAGGTGGTCTTGGGTGGCCCTGGAAATCATGTGTCCTGGGTGGACATGTAAGAGAGAGGTACAAACTGATCTCTGTGCTGCAGACTTGATGGTCCCACTCCTCGGGGGCTGTGTGGGAGAGATGAGACAGGAACCATGTTTCCAGGGAGCATCTCTTACTTCTCAGCTGTCTTAAGAAAAATGGCAGGAATTGTATCAACCTTAAAGCAAAAGAAAAAAATAATTCCAACCACACAAATTGCTAGGGTTTGATTCCGAGGTTAAAAAAATATGTTGAATCATTTGCAATCATAGAGGGGTCAGCATCCATTCAACCAGCCTCTAAACCTCCTTTAATACTACACGGTAACCTCTGGTTTTGCAATTCTGATTCTCTTTATCTGAGAGTCAGTGATCTTATTGGATTTGAGGATTCCTATTTTGAGGGCTCAATCCTGCACTGGGAAGGGGTAATGTTTAATATAGAGACTGGCTACACAGCTGTGGAAATTCTGCTGTTTTGGCTTAAAAACAAAGAAAAAAATGAATTAAATGGATCCTTTAGGAAATCATTTTCTTGTAAATATGTTCTCTGTATCTGTTTTTCCTTCATTGCCTGGTGCCTTTGGATTTCAATGAAGATGAGTTCTAAAGAATACATATCTGAAGTCAGAAGACAATAAATAATAGTTTTTTTGATTGATCAACTCTCAGCTGACAGTGACCCTGGCTATTTGAATGGCTTGTTCTGCAGGGAAGTGGTGGTGATCAGTGGCTGGGGACCAGATCTGAACCTGGGTGACTGAGAGGTTATACTTCCTTTGTTCATGGACGAGTGACTGCATACTCCCTCCCTCCTCCTGCTAGCACGGTGCACAAATGCCAAGCTGTCCTGGGTCAGAGAATTAGCTGCGGGGATCCAGAAGTGAAGGCAGGAGTTTCTTTTTGGTGCCTTTCCAGAAGTATTGTTGAGTTTATGTGGATAGTTGAAGTGTTTAAATATTCTTGTTTCCCATTATTTTCAGAGCCAAGATTTCTGAAGACTTCTAGAACGATTGAGAAGTTTCTAGAAGGCACAAGATACAGGTAAAACCCCCATTTTTCTCAATCTATCTTGCAGTTTAGCCAAGTTGACACCTTATAGAAGCCCCAGTGGGATCCAGCTGAAGGTTGGTCCTTGGTCTGTGTGAGATTTTAGGGGCAAAGATCTGGACTTGGCCACTGCCGCTTGAGGCTGGGTTAAAGGGAAGCCCACAGGGCAGTAGAGGCGCTGCCCCTATTTTCTTTCCTCCCCCTGCCTCGGCTGTCTTTCCACCCTGTGATCCTTCCCCTGCCCCCTTTCTGAACTGCAGTCCCTGGTCTAGGCATTGAAATGCCCCATCTTCTTTTTTGGGAGTAGAAGTGAGGCTTCCCTGGTATCTCAGTGGTAAAGAATCTGCCTGCCACACAGGAATGTGGGTTCCATCCCTGTGTCAAGAAGATCCCCTGGAGAAAGAAATGGCAACCACTCCAGTATTCTTGCCTAGAGAATGCCATGGACAGAGGAGCATAGGCGGCTACAGTCCTCAGGGTCACAGAGTCAGACACAACTGAGCACACGCCCACGTGGGGGTCATCATGGGGTCTGGTGTAAAAAGAGCACTGTTTGTGTCATCTGCCTCAATTTCAATTGAGTCATTTTGTGATCAGTCTTAATTTTTGTTGATACATACATGGTCAGCCATGTACTTCTAGCTTTCAGTTCAGTTCAGTCGCTCAGTCGTGTCCGACTCTTTGCGACCCCATGAATCGCAGCACTTCAGTATCCTATAGAGGACAGAGATATGCCAGTTTAATTGGTAAAAACAAAAGGCAAGCCCCCCTCCTTTCTTCCTGTTATATTACTCATGTGTTGTGGATGAGCAAGTAGGGTTGTCATTTCCTCTGGCTTTTTGATACACCTGCTGCCAGGATGGTCCTTGGTATCTGCCATGTGTGGCAGTCGCGAGAACCAGTTGTGCCAGCTTGGGGACCAGTTTTAATGAACACTGCTTCACTTCTAGGGACACCTTGCACATTCTATATTTATTGGCTGGTTATGTACATGTACGTTTTTAATTATTTGCTCTATTGGGCCAGAGCTCTGTAGTTTGTTAGAGCTTTTCTTTCTGTAGTTGTTAGGAATGTGTGTTTGTGTTCAGTGTGTGCTCACTCATGTCTGACTTTTTGTGACCCCATGAACTGTAGCCCACCAGACTCCTCTATTTATGGGATTTCCCAGGCAAGAATACAGGAGTGGGTTACCATTTCCTCCTCTGGGGGATCTTCCCAACCCAGAGATCAAACCTGCGTCTCCTGCATTGCCAGGTGGATTCTTTACCACTGAGCCATTCGGGAAGCCCAGTTACTAGGAGTAATTGCACTTATTAGGAATTCTAGTCCCAGGCATTTATAAGTATTTTTTTCCAAATATTTTCCCATAGATTGTCTTTTGTTTGCTGAACACTTTATTTTAAAGAAAGATTTGGGGACACAGGAAAATTGAAAGTAAGAGTGGTTTCTTCTGTTCAGTACTACACTGAGTTATTAGAGAATTCCAGTGTAAAGGCCTAAGAGGGTGGAGTCTCTTGTTACTTTTACCTTGTGGTCATAATAAGCATGAAGTATATGCAGGGAAATGATGTCACTTCTCATTTTTATGTAAATGCAAAGAGGTCAAAGAAATGGCAGGAACAGATTCCTGTTACTTTTACCTTGTGGTCATAAAAACCGTGCAAGAGAAGAAGCCACTTGTCATTTTTATGTAAGTGCAAAAAGGGCAAAAAAAATGGCAAGAGTAGATACCAAGAAATGGGCTGGGTTGTGGAACATTACACACAGCTTCACAGGTTAATGTTTGGGATATAATATATTCTCACTGACTTGAATATAGTATAGAGGAGGCATAAAAATTTAATACATTAAGTTTTTACAAAGCAATATAAAGTGTTGCAGAATAGCAGGCAGATTTTTTACCATCTGAGCCACCAGGGAAGCCCCACCAGTACCCTCTAACTGGTCTTTTAAAGTAAATTTCTCTCTGTCTCATGGGGAAATGTTTAGGTATTTTATTTAAGTTATATTTCTTTATTAGTGGAGTTAAGAACCCTTGGAGTCACTTTTGAAGGTAGGAAAGTCTTATATGATTAAGAGAAAATTAAGAATGCAAATAAATTCCATGTTAAGGCAGAACTTTTCGACAGTGTCATTTACCTAAGTTTGCTCTCTCTGTAGGTCTAAGTGAGTCCTGAAGCACCAGCGTTAGTGGCATTTCAAATACCTCCTGGTGCACATAGCATCCTTTGGTCCTTGGGGAAACAAGCCTAGGAGCAATTGTGCCAAGCTCCCCATGGTGTCAGCAACCCTGGAGGACACGCAGACCGACCAGTAAAGTCAGGCCAGGGGAGGGGGGTTATCTTCTTTTTGCCAGTGCTAAGCTATCTGGGCTCAGAGACAGGTGCACGTGCCGTGCTTGGGCACCGCACACCTTCCAAAGAGACAGTCCATGTGTGAAGTGTAGGATGGTGTGGCACAGGTGGTTGGTCCCTCCCTCCGTTGGTCCCTCTGCTGGGGGATCCCTGTGGCCCTACACTCACCCTGCATATGCCCTTCTCAGCACTTGCCCGTCACCACTGCTGATTGATTGCTGATTAGTTGGTTGCTTTGTACATCTGTCATCGTGCCACCATGTCTCATTCCTGGCTTCCATGCAGCACGTGTGTGGCACACACGTGCCTGGGTTGAGGTGAGAGAACAAGGAAGGGTTCAGGCATGTGGGGACATCCTGACAAGCTTGTTTGCCCCTGGGAAGTAGCTGGAGGGGAAAGCCTCTGTCCTGGACACTCTTCCACTGGGGAAGGGGAATGGGGGCGGTTCGAGCAAGACTCAGCTCCAAGACTGTGCATGGCCTCTGCAGCTAAAGTGCTGCTCCCGCGATCCATTCTAAGTTCTGGGGAAACTGAAGTTGAAACAATAAACTGTTTGTTGTGTGTGTGAACAGAGAGCTTCTGAAACCTGTTTCTGATTCCTGAAGGGGCAAGGTCATTTGGCAAGGGGGTGACATCAGCGCCACAGCCAGAAGTAGGGAGGAGAGCATTGAGGTGGGGAGGGGGGAAGGGGGCATAGCCTGGGGCTGGACTAGGGGCTGGGCTGGGGAGGGGAGTCCAGGGCGGGGGGCAGCCTGATGATGAGGACGTTGGGCTCCAGCACTGGCAGGACATGGTTTTGGGGTGGCTGTTGGGTTCTCTGCCCCTGGCTGGGGAGGGGAAGGTGTGGTCGGGTGTGTGTCTTTCCCCTGTCGTGGCCACAGGGCCTGGAGAGTAAGTGGGGCTTCACCTGCCCTGTTGGGCAAACCCCACAGACAAGAAGCCTGAGCAGGCACCCCCACAGTTGTCCACAGTGGTCACCCAGACTCCCCTTCATGGGTTCCCTGGGGATGCCAGTGAGGGCACTTTGAACATTGGTTTAGCATTCTGTAGCTGACAGAGCACTGTCACTTTACATGTGGTGGCAGGTGGTGTCCTCTCTGTGACCCTACAGATAGTTGATCCCAGGAAGGAAAGACAAGGTGCAGTGTGAGCAGGACAGACCTCAGACAACACCCTTGGCCCATGGTTCCTGCCTAGTAGGACCCTAGCCTTCAGTCACTAGGCACATCTGGGAACACAGTGCTAGATCGGGATTTGTGTGCTGCACATACTGCATAGGCGTGCATGTACACACATGTATACACCGGCATGCATGAACAGACACATATGCACACATGTACGCATGTGCACACACCTAAAGGTGTATAGATGCATGAATGAACATGAATAAATATAGGTACGTGTATGTACACAATACACTGAGTGCGGACACATACAGATGGACACAGTGCATATGCGCACATATATACTCTGATACATACGTACATATGTATATGTGTATGCACACACATACATGCGTATGGTTTCCTGAAACAGCCCTTACCCTATTTTTCTCTGTCCCAACCCCCTGACGTGATTCACAATCACTCGGGTGGAAGGCTGCTGTGTGACAGGCACTGACAGCCTCTGAGGGATTGGCTCAGAGACCCCCTGGGGTTCCATTCTCCTGACATTTAAAGTGGGGTCGTGCATTCCGCCTGAACCAGCACAATTACGTGTAGGTAATGGGTGTGACATTGTGTTGACCTTGTCTTTCTAATGGGCTCCTGTCTCAGTGTGACACTTTGATGTGGGGGAGGCCAAATGTGCACGCCAGAGCCTCGGCTCCCAGCAGAAACACCCAGGGAAGCCGGCAGGATGGGCACTCTGTCCAGTTGTATCCATTGGAACATTAAGGCTTTGATTCTTAATGCAACGTCCTGTCAGCAGTCTCAGAGTCAGGGCCCCTGGTTGAGTGCACCGAGGCGGCGTGTCTGTGTGCATGTGCTCTGTGCTTTGCTTAGCACTTTAAAATTATACAGAACAATGCACATTTGTTGAAAAAGAGCAAACATCAAACCCTTTCAGTATCATAAAGCTAAACATTCGGCCCCCACACTCCCTCCCGCAAGAGGGGTCAACTGTGTGTGACGTGGGCCCTCCTGACCTTCGGCTGTTCATGTGGGTTTTTAAAAGGCTATGTGGGGACACGAGGCAGGTGGCCCTTGTTGTTCAGTCGCTCAGTTATGTCTAGCTCTTTGCAACTCCGCATATCCAGAAGTGGCTGGGACCAAAAGGTACAGGGAAAATGAAATGGCAGAGACTGGATAGAAGGTCAGCCAAGTCCATGTGCTTGGGTTTAATCTGAGGGAGAAACATTCCACATAGGGAAATGATATGCTCTGATTTACACTAATAACATTATTCTGGCTGCTGCTTCTGTTTGGTAAATGTGTTACAAAGAGGTTGTGTCAGTTTGTAATTATATACAACTGCTGGCAACAGATCTAGAAGAAAAAAACTAAAGAGCTTAATAATTTATTATAAGTCTAGAGGTAGGCAGGAGAAATCAGGTGTAAAGTCTTCAGTATGTTGTGTGGGTCCTCAGTTTTTCTGGATTTCTACTTGGCTGTTCTTAGAACAAGATTTTTATCTTCATGTACCTTCATGTTCACAAGGTGGCTGGCAGAGCGCCAGCCATCAAGTTTGAGTTTCAGGCAGCAAAAGGAGGAAAGGCTGAAGCCAAACACACACACACACACACACACACACACACAAAAATAAAGCTGAGTCAGCCTCCTTGAAAAAGCTTTCCTGGAATTCCTACCTTCTCTAACTTCTGTTCACAGTTCTTTGTGCGGAACTGCCACCAGGGAAACTGGCCAAACTGCCATTCCTATGTAAAATCAAGGTACTCTTAGAATGAAGGGACATGGGTAGCAGTCTCTACCCCATGAAGCAAGAACAGAAGCAAAAGTGAGGGGGTGGGGGGCTGTGGAGAGTTCAGGGTGGGGGATGAGCGTTGCTTTTATTGGACCAGTAGTGGTGGACACGGGCCTGGGAATGAGCTCAGTGCGCGTCTGGTGCGTCCTGAGCTGGTAGCATCATCCACGCTGACAGGTGTCCCCCAGGGCCTGGGTGTCCCAACAGCTGTGTAGGATTTCTGTGGGTGTATTTAGTGTTCACTGGACACTCTGGGATTGCGGAGTGAGTCCCATTTGGAGCCTCTCACCTGGCCTGGGCTTCCGGACCCACCTTGTACCTCACTTCCTACTAAGGGCTGGAGAGTAGGGACCCCACCCTGGGCCCAGGCTGAGGGTGATGTATGACCCACATGGTGGGCCCCTGTAAGACTTGGCTCCTTGTGAGGCAGCCCTCCCTCTCTGCTTCTGCCTGCTAGCCTCCTCAGCCTCCTGGTGTATCTGGTGTTGCGTTCAGTGTGGGTTGCGCCCTTGTCACTGTCTGGGCTACATCCCCATGGGCTTGGCCTGTAGCCCAGGGCCCATCCTGTGGTAGTTGTGTTGGCGCAAAGCCATGCCATCCATTCATGCATCAGCTGTGGCTGCTTTCAAGCCACTATGCCAGGCTCGAAGACCTGGGACAGAGTCTCCGGAAATCAAAAAACTGAAAAGAATGCTAATCCAAGCTGTTTGTTGACAAGAGGTGCCTGCCTCCACCTAGGATGGGCCAGTCCCTGGAGGAAACGGACTCGGTGTACTCCTTGATTAATAGGTACGTCGGGATAGAGAACAGATGCTGGGTGGAGGCAGGGAGCCTGGCCAGGCTGCCTTCGGGCTGGAGGAGGAGGTGCAGAGTGGTGCCTGAGCAGGGAAGCTGGGCAGGCAGATGTGGCCTGGCCCCTAGTTCTGGCCCTTGCCCAGCATCTCCCCTGTGGCAAGTGCTCACCGTGAAGTCCCCTGTGATTCCTTCCTTGGTGAAGTAGAGCTGGGGTGGTAGTGCCCCTTGTTACACATAAAAAGTAAATGCAATTAAAAAAAGACCCCCGCCTCCCCCCAGAGCACTGTGGAGGGTGAGCCGTGCTCCCTGCTAGGCTTTTGGAGCCAGACAAGCACACCAGGGATATGAGAGATAAGTACCCAGGCAAAATGAGGAAGGAGCCAGGAGCGCTTCCTGGAGGCGGTGACTTAACCAGGTCAACAGGAAGCCAAAATGTCTCCCCAAACCCTCTTGAGTGGTTCGGTCTGGTCTAATATATCCAAGGGCAGCAGGGCAGGCAGGTGGTCAGGCACTGATCTGGGGCAAGTTGAGGGAGGTCTGGGGAGGCTGAGCCGGGAGAGGACTGCTAGGGAGGGAGTGAGGGGCTGGCTGTCCCTCGGACATCCTGAGGAGTGGTCAGGAGGCTGACAGTGATGGTGGGGGCAAGGGGAAAGTTCTAGAAAGGGAGGGCCTCGGGGTGTCAGTTGGACCGGTAGGTGTGGAAGTGGGCTGGCTTGGTGGGGGTGGAAGGAAGAGGAGGAGGTGAGGGTGACTGACTCGTGGGGGAGGGGAGAGACAGCTGCTCCCCCGTTTTGTAGAAAGGGGTGCTCAGCGTGAGGAGGGGACTGAGTGCCTGTGGGCTGCGCTGGGGGGCCCTGGGGGGCAGCCTGTAGAGAATGCAGGGGTTCCGCTGCACTCTGTTCCTCATGTGTGGTTGGCAAGGTCCTGCCTCTGCTCAGGCCAGTGTTTTGCTTTAAACCTTTCCTGAGAAGCTGGGAACGAGTCCATCCCAGAGGTTCACTGGGTTCCTGGTGGGGCCTTGGGTCAGAGGCAGACCCCAGTGTTGTCGATGATTGCTCCGATTCACTGATGTCCGCAAGTTCACCTGCAGACATATTCACCATATTCACCCCGCATATGGTGCACGGTCTGAGCAGGCAACAGCTGGACTCAGGCGGTCATGGGGCAGGGACAGAGGGTGGGCACCAGAAGACCTGGGGACCCCCAGCCCCAAGTTTCTCTGTTAAGCACAGGCCTGTTCTTTCCATGAGGCGGCATCAGGATGGCCCTGTCCCTTGCAGGAGGTCAGCTGTTCCTGCAAGACCTGGCCCTACGTGTGTGTATGTGCTGTGTGTGTACATGTCTGTACTTATGCACACATGTGTGCTTGCACAGGTGTGTGTGCTTACACATTTCAGCCTCCACCCAGCTCTCTGGTCTTAGCTCTGGCCATCATCCTTGATGAGTATTACAGGAACTGGGAAGCCAGAGTCTCCGTGGGAAACTGAAACCCCAGTTCCGTTCCCTTCCTTCCCATCACTTTACCAGCTGCGCACGCTGCCCACATAGGGAAGAAGCTGGGCAGCCAGGCATGTGTTTGTCCCGCTGGTTGGGTCCCTGTGTCTGTCCTGTATTCCGGGCCAGTATGAGGAGCAGAAAGCCCTGACTGTAGTGCCTTCTGGGGTGCAATGTCTGTGTGGGGCTGTCCCCCTCAGGAGGCCCCTTACGTCTCACCACTCTGTTCCTCCGTAGAAGAGTCCGTGGCTGAGGCTGTGCGAAAGCAGAGCCATGGGCGGGGGGTAGGGGCGGGGGCGGTGATGTTGAGAGAACAGAAAGCAGGCGTTGTTGCCACACATCCTGACTTGCATCCTTTCCTTTGCACTTTCTTCCAGAATTTCTTCAGAAGGCCGCAGAACAGCACACTGTTTAAGAACCCGGTGGCCTTTCACGTTTGCCCTGGTGGAGCAGCTGACCTCACCCAGAGTGAGTGCTGAGAAATGCGGGGGCCTCCGGGCTCGTGCCGCCCACCAACTCCGGGCTGCACTGCGGCTCTGAGCGGCCACCACCGTGACCCCCGCTGTGGGCTCTGCTGCCTGCCAGCATTTGCTGCCGAAGCCCCTGCTGAAGCCCCGACCGATGATGATGTGTGGCCCTGTTGAGGGGCTGCTTACCGCCCTCGCTGTGGTGTTTGGGACGGCTGTGGCATTTGCTCCTGTACCTAGGATCACTTGGGAGCACAGAGGTGAGGGCAGAACGGTGGCAGGTGCTGGCAGTACCTGACGGGGCTGGGCGCCCTGCCCCCTGCTCTGGTGTGGAGAAGCATGGGTGCCCTTGGCTGCTGGGTCCATATTCTTGACCCTTGTGTGTGGACAGAGGGCCTGTGCTGCCACTTTGGGGAGATGCTCTGACACCTGGAGACATTCGCAGGGCTTCTTGGCCCTCTGATTTGGTTTCTAAGTCAGGGGGCGCGTGTGAAGGAAGTTTATCTTCTTTGTGCCTGACGACTTTGGTGCACACTGCCCAGGCACAGACCACACCGAATACTGTTTATAGTAGGCAGTATGTGGAGCTGAGCTTCAGGCTAATTGTTTCCATTTGCTGTTCATTGGTTTCTCTGTAATTTTCTGTGTTGGGAGCTCTGCCTTGGGACCCCCCCCGTCTTTCTGACTCCATGGTCCTGAGCGAGCTGTGCTTGCAGGACTCAGCTGTCTTGTGCAGGATTCCAGGCACTGTGTGCTGGGAGAGACTCTACTCCATGTACATCTTTTTCAACACTGGAAAATTAGAAGAGGAAAAAGTGAGAATACCTAAGCCTTCAATAAAAGTAGAACTTGGTGATACGTGGAAAGCCAAGTTTAAAATTGATGCTGGGGTGGTCAAAAAGAAGAAATAGCTCCCTAGGAAAGAGTGTCAGTACATTTATATTCTACATAGCTAGTCCTTAAATTCCTCATATTCATAAATAGCTATTGATGCAATTACCTAATAAGTGAAAAAGTCACCTGTTACTCTGCTTTGTAAGTTTGTGGTGGTTATCCTTAGAAAATGCTGGGTTAAATCATTGCAATAGATTTTTTTTACATAAGACTTTGAGATAAATGATATTTTCTGAAAAGGAAAATGCTAAATAGCTGTATTTATAAACCTCATCTGTGGGTGATTAAATACACATAGATAAGAGCTTGATGGGAGGCAGAGGGAACCACAGTTGTCAGCAGTTTAAGGTGTCTGGTCTGAGTTCTCCTGGGACATCATAAGGTCATACTGCCTCAAGGTCGTATTCCTAGAAGGTCACATTCCTGGGAAGTCACGATCCTGGGAGGTCACACTGCCGGGTTTGGAATTCAGCTGGGCTGGAGGGAGCAGGAAAGGAAGTCATGCCACAGCACTGGTCAAGCGCAGTGGCTACTTGGTGGCCTCACACTTGGTGGTGGCCTCGGTGGGTCTGTTGCACCCAAAGGTGCCTGAGTTCTGGCCTTGGCCCGGGCCTGGCCACCGTGGCAGCAGACCCCAGGCATGGCCCTGAGGGAGTGCACTCGAGGGAGACTAGGTGCTCCGGATGTGTCCACGCTCAGAAATACCTAATACGTTCTCCTCTTGCCCTGCCCTCCCCAGAGGTACAGCTGGTGCAGTTTCACGAGCCGGGCATCTTCAACTACTCGGCCCTGCTGCTGAGTGAGGACGAGGACACGTTGTTTGTGGGTGCCCGGGAAGCCGTGTTTGCCTTAAACGCTCACAACATCTCCAAGAAGCAGCATGAGGTATGGTGTGGGCTCCCTGTGCCCCTGCTGTCTTTTTCTTTCCAGCATTTTCTCCTCAAGTCCATACACTGGACTTTTCCTGGGGTGGCAGTCCCCTTCTTGGCCATGCAGCCTCACCCCAGTGGCCAGTCCCATGGACCATCCTGCACAGCCAGCGAGCAGCCACCCTGCCCACCAGGGCCAAGGGCACTGTTATCCAGAAGCTCCCCTCCTGCCCTGTGTCCACGAGCCCCATCTCAAGGTGTTTCCCCTGGCAGCCTCCATGCTCCCCAGGCTGGCAGCTCACCCGGGGACCACCCTCTTTTTATCTTGGATTATTGAATGTTTTACTACGGAAAATCTCAGGCACACACGGGAGCAGAGGGATTGATATGATCACCCCTGTACCCCCTCGAGGCTCCTGCAGGACAAGGGTTCACCCCCATCCTCTCATCCATGTCCTTGTCCTCTGCTCCCTGTGGGAGCAAGTCCCAACCACATGTTCTTCATCCCCAAAAATTTCCCAGAGCATCTCCTAAAAGTAGGGACTCCTTTTTTCTTTTTTTCCAGAATATCATTACTGCATTCTAACAATTAATGTCATCAAATAGTGTTCAAATTTCATGGACTCTCACATTAATGATGTTTAACTATTCAGTTTGCTTGGGTTGAAATCAGACTGTTTATGTGGCCGGGCATTCTGCCATTGAATCTCCATTTCTAGAAGCTACCCTCCGTCTACTTGCTGGGAAAGCTGCTTTCAGTCCTGTCAGGGCCCCAGTGTTGGGCTGGCTCCTGTGAGAGGCAGGCTCCTCCTCCCAGATGGGCAGGCTCCTTGCTCTTGGCCATTGTAGTCTAGAGCACACCAAGAATTGCAGAATGGGACATTTCGCCTCTACCTTCTCCATCTGTACACTGCCCATCGCCAGCTATTCACATCTCCCAAGGCTAGTTCCCATGGAAATGGCAGGATCAGAGCTTAAAATCTTTGCCTTTCTTTACTAGTTTTCAAAATAATGAGTAAGCTCTCTCCAAAGGGAGACGGTAGGTTTGGAGACTGTTTTTAGCATGACCATGACTCGTGGATTTAAACGTTTGAAGTGTCTCAAGCCATTGCAGCCAGAGCCTCACTCAGCGCTCAGACTGTCCCCTGCTAACCTCTGGCAGTCTCTCCTAGACTCCTGAATCCTTAAACACCACGCAAGTGGTTGGTGTAATTTTCTTGTTTTCTGAAATCAAGCTGGCCCGCACTCATCTTAGGCATTTTCTGTCCAGACCTCTCTTATTTTCTTGTGTTTGTCTTCACCTCCAGAGGCAGGCATAGTGCTTATTTCTGTTTCACGTAAATGAGATTGCAGTCATTATGCTATGAAAATAAAGTGTTTAAAATTGTAAGGCGCTTAGAGCAGAGAGGTGCTCATGGTCTGACTCCCTCTCAGCCCTACTCCCAGTGTTGGTCAAACCCCACTCTCCTCGACAACTTGGGCCAACACTGCCTTTCAGAATCTCATGCTGGGAGCACCCTGGTTCCACTAGGCACATAGATGCTCAGTCAGAGCCTTCATTGCTCTGTAAATGCCCTGACTGTGCCCCCTCAGCCTGACCGAGAAGCTTGGGCCCTGTTGACGTGAAAGAGAAGAAAAAGTGAAAGGACCCCAGGCCAAGCTTCAGTGAAAACCCCGAGAATGTGGTTAAGGGCCTGTCAGAGTTCATGTTACCGTATCCTTAAGCATTGCCTGTAGATGACGAAATTGTGTACATTTTAATTGCAAAAGAAGGTTACTGTTTGGAATGGGGCTTTGTTCGGTTTTCACACGTCCTGTTCCTGATGAGGGCCCCCTTTCTCTGAAGACATGTCACTGGGGGGTTCACATCACTGCTGTGGAGAAGCTCCTCCTGCTGCTTCCTGACCCCCAAGTGCCTGAAGCTGGCTTCGGTTCTCGGGGGAGGAATATATTTTGGTGTCAGAGATGGACTATCACATGGGCAGATTTGGCGTCTGGGGATGGTGAGGCAGGAGTGTGGGAGCCTTCGGTGAGGTAAAATTGTTGCTTCCCTGGGGGCTGAGGGGCCAAGGCACCTGCCGGCCTAACTGCCCGCCCACCTGGTGTAGAAGGAGCAGGAACCCAAGTCTCGGCGGAAAGATGCTCGGCCTGAGGAAGCTGCGTGGCTCCGTCTCTTCCACTGCTGCCGTCACATAAGATTTAAAGCATCGTAACCCTGCTGTTCCGCTGAGCAAGTAAAGATCAAGACTTTACTTTTCAAAATCACTTTTGAATGGTTGAAAACACCCACTTGATGTTTGAAAGTGCCTGCAGTTTATTTAGGGACTTCCCAACTGTCCCATGGCTGGGACTCTGCGCTTCCGTTGCAGGGGGCAGGGGTTCCATCCCTGGTCGCTTAACTGAGATCCTACATGCTGTGTGGTGCACACCCCGCTCCCTCCAAAAAGAGAGAGAATGCCCGCAGTTTAGGTTTTTGATGACTAGTTCTCCCCATTTCAGTCGTTTTGTTTCTGCAGTTGTTTTACAGTGAGCAATGGTCATCTGGGAACTGCCTTCCAGGCCCCCGTTCAGGCTGCGGAGTGAGGATCACAGAACACTCTTGAAGCCCCTGTTGCTCACATGCAGTAGTGTCTGCTCTGAGCCTCACTTTGTAATCTGAGATGTTAATACCTCGGGGGATACCTGTGTTTCAAATACCAATGTGTGCCTTGTAAACTATATATTTATATACCAGTCCGTCCTTTTTATTAAAGAGGGACATGCACTGAAATGGACTCTTTCGTTCTTCCTCACAGGCTTATTGGAAGGTTTCAGAAGATAAAAAAGCAAAATGTGCAGAAAAAGGGAAGTCAAAACAGGTAATTTCTGTTGCAAGCTTCAAAGACCACCCGAGGAACGGCCTACTTGTTTTACTCTCCCCAGCGCCCCGACTTGTGTGGAGTAGCCCCGGAGTGTGCATTGCTGCTTATCCTGCAGGTCACCTCTCTTTTCCCAAGTGGTGAGCTTGGGGCTCTCAATGCCAGTGCCAAACATACCAGGCTTTTGAAAATTACGTTAAAGTTGATTTGAGTTTAATTGGTCCAAATGGCCTGAAACTTTGACTATAAAAAATGACGTCTGATGTTTGCCGGCTAAAGGTGTAAAATGCAGGGAGAGCTTGTGCTTCCCTTGAACAGCAATGGCCTGGAGGGGTTGCTGTAGGATTTTTGGCAACATCTCTCCATTCCTGGAGATTCTGCTCCTTCTCTAGGAGATACTAGGCACCTCAGCATGGGGCTTCCCCGATGGCTCAGTGGGTAAAGAATCTGCCTGCAGTGTAGGAGACTCTGAAGGTGCAGGTTCAACCCCTTGGTTGGCACGATTCCCCTGGAGGAGGGCATGGCAACCCACTCCAGTATTCTTGCCTGAAGAATCACATGGACAGAGGAGCTTGGTGGGCTATATAGTCCATGGGGTCACAAAGAGTTGGACACAGTTGAGCAGCTAAGCACAGCCTGGTCCATCTGGGGAACACTGGGCTGAATGTCCATCTCCCTCCAGAATTCTGGGTTACCCACACCTGCTGGGCCCATGTCAGAGTCTCAAAGTTTAAGAGCCCCATCTTCCTTGGTCCTTGGTTAAGACAGCTCAGTTATGGTCAGTTTCAGTAGTTGGTGGCTAATTTCAAAACAATTAAAATTTAAACAAAAACAGGAATTTTGGCTAAACTTTTTTTTAGCAAAATACTAAGCGCTGTCATGAAAGTCACTAAATTGGAAGCAAGGGAAAATGCAGGCATTGCAATGTAATAACAGGTGTCGCAGGGAGTTATCTTAGACCTAAGTTACAACAGGCACTTGGGTTGGGCCCACGTGGAGGTCGTACAGCGGACAAGGGTCCCTCCCAGTTCTTCCATAGAGTATGAATTACTTCCAACCGGTTTAAAAACAATCATGGCAAAAGAAGCCTTTCCTGAATGGAGATAATTTCAGATGCTACCACATATAATCCCAGTGCATTTCAGCCTAAAATAGCCAGTGGGTTCCTCAGTGGCATCTGGTTTTCCTGATGGGCCTCTCTGATGTGTGGCCAGACTGGGAGCCCCTCCTTAGTCCTGCCTCTCCCCTGAGCTGGGCGGGCTGGGCACACCCCTCTCCTGAGCAGCACTGTTTCCAGTTGCATGCATTAGGGTGTGAAGGGCAGGGCCCCCCAGAGAAAAGGAAGGCTGAGGGAATTCTGCACAGCACACCCCCGCATGGGTCTGCCAACATAGTGAATGGTTTGTGTGTTCTCTGAGAGCAAATGCATTTTTTCCTGTGCTGGGTATCCACTGAGATTCAGGGTCAGCTCGCCTTGCTTTCTGGCTGGCATGTCTTTGCTCGGGTGACTCGGGTCAAGTCCATTTGGCACCTGACAGCAGCCCATGAACCTTGCAGAAATTGAAGCACACGGGCCAGCTGCACTTGTAGGATTGCCCAGATCTGGGGTCAGATCTCAGAGGGCCTGCCCCTACCGTGCCAGGCAGAGCAGGGCTGGCCTGTGGAAATGGAAGGCATCTGAGGCCTGAGGTGGTCAGCGAGCTGTCACGGTGTGTGCTCAGGACTGGTCCCTGCTCTAGAGCGAGCAGGGTGAGCCGTTGGGATCGAACAGTGCTTGACCCGTGCGTGTCTCTTCCCTGTAGACAGAATGCCTCAACTACATCCGTGTGCTGCAGCCACTCAGCACCAGCTCCCTTTACGTGTGCGGGACCAATGCGTTCCAGCCAGCTTGTGACCACCTGGTAAGGCATGCGGGTGCCCTGGTCGGTGGTTGAAGTGGAGTGGAGCTCGAAGCAGCACCGAGTGGGCTCTACTCTGCAATCATGGAGGATTTTTCTCCTTCTACCCATGTGGGAATTGGGGCAGCTGTGGCTCCCCACAAGGCCTCCGCCCCCTCAGCAGCCCGCTCTAAGCCTTCCTGTCTATAAACCACCATGACTGAGGGCATGGATGGGGCAGGACTCATGGGGCCGCTGGCCCGTAGTGTGGGGCTGGCAGTGGGGTGACCTTTTGGGGAGGCCAGTGTTGACAAGGAGAAGCACCATCATGCCCTGATCCAGCATCTTGCCTGTTTCTCCGTGACATGTTTTGCATTTTGTGAGGAGGCACGTATGACAGGGGCCCTGGTCAGGTGGAACAGTCAGGACTTTTGCTTCTGTGTGCTAGGTTCATGTATGTTATGGGCTAAATATTTGTGTCTCCCCAAATCCAAATGTCGGAGCCCTAATTCTCTGAACGTGATGGTATTTGGAGATGCAGCCAGTGAGGAAGTAATTAAGGTTAAATCATGTCATGAGGATGGGGTCCTAATTCGATAGGATGATAGCCTTTTAAGAAGAGGAAGAGGCACCAGAATCTCTCTTTCTCCCACCACACGAGGAATGGTGAGGTCTGCAAGCCAGGAAGAGGTTTCTCACCAGGAACCCTCCTTGCCAACAACACTCAGACGTGCAGCCTGAGAACCATGAGGCACGAATGTGTGTGGTTGCAGCCCCACCCCTGGTCTGAAGTCTTTATGGTGGTCTGGGCTCACTAGGACAGCACGTCTACCACTCTGGTCTTGGGGTACCACCATCCAGTGTCAGATGTTGGGGTGCAAGTTGTTCCCTGACCCTCTTTTCTGGAATCTGCCCCTCCAGGGAGTGACAACATGATGCCAGTGGGGGTGAGCAGTTTTAGAAGCAGGATCTGTCTCTCCCTCACCCATGTCCTTCCTTGCCTCCCTCTGAGCCTCGTCAGTCACCTTCTGCTGTGGTAGGGTCCTTGGGAGAGGGACCGCCACTCTCCCGCTGCCCTCCCACCACTCCTGATCCCCTTGCTGACAACTAACTGGAAGGAGAGAGCAGACTGGGCAGCAGTGACTTACAAGAAACACTCTTTTTACTCAGATAATCTGATGAGTCATTTGAAACGACCACAGAGAGGGGAGAGGAGTGTTTTAAACGCACTTCAGGTTCAAAAATGAAGCACGTTTTCCAGTGTCTGTCCCTGATTTAGTGAGCACCTGCCAAGTGTAAAGTATGCTAGAGTAGAAAACTTAGTTTGCTAGAACCCTAAATTCAACATGAAGGATTTCATGGCTAAATTCTGCTAGTCAGATGCTCAAAGTATGGAATTTAAGCTTAAATTCTACAAATGTGTCAGTTGTGGAGGTGAGGGAATCAATAGTATTTCATTGAAACCTAGATCTGGAGACTTCACTGGTGGTCTAGTGGATAAGAATTCGGCTTGCAGTGCTGGACACTTGGGTTCAATCCCCAATTGGGGAACTAAGATCCCACATGCCTCAGAGCAACTAAGCCCGTGCTCCGCAACTACTGAAACGCTGTACTCTGTAGCCTGCATGTTTCTTTGTGAAGCAATGAAGATCCCTTGTACTGCAGCTAAGACCCAAGTCAGCCAAATAAATAAATAAGTAATAAATAAACCTAAAAAAAAAAAAAAAAGAAACCTAGACCTGTTTTTCCCCAGTGTTTTACACGCTGAACTGTGACCCATGATCCCTGAATGCTGTCACCCGAACATGATCTAACCTCTAGTCCCCATTCAGCTTCCCTAGCCGTCATGCTGAAATGCAGTCAGTGAATCACACTGAGTGCACTGTCTCCCCAGTTCATAGCTGCTGACCTGGGAGGTGGCAAATCTGAATATTGCTTCCACTAGCCTGTTAGAAATGTAACTACAGTTTTTCCCATGCCCCGAGCCCTTTCTTCTCTGTGACTGTTTCCCTGGCTCTGACAGACATCAAGGCCTCTAATCCACCCATCGCAGTCGGGATATCCATCTTCTCAATGTCCGGGCTGTCAGGTGGAAGATGGTACCCTACTTTCACGGCCGTGTGCTTCCTGGGTTGCTGGCAGTACACACACCCTTTCTGGTCTGCACTGCCGTTGGGTTTTTTCTTCTCCAGCTTGCTATGTTTTGACCATTTTCCTCTGAGATGCTTTTTTACTCATTTGTACAAACTTCTCACATATTCAGGGATGGACACGCCTTGTCTGTCATTTTGCTCTCATGTCCCCCACTTTATCACTGTTGATCTGTCTCATTCTTTCAGTGGACAGACACCGTCCAGTCCTCTCTGTGCTGGACCTGTCTATTTTCCCCCTTTCTTGGCTTTGAGCTCTCTCGCCAGGTGCAGAGAGATGGTCCCAAGACTGAAATGGTCACCCATACTTCATTAGTGCAGCATGGTTCCATCTTTAACACTCTGGCCACCAATCCATCTGGAGTGTGTCTCAGTGGGTGGGATGTGGTGGAGGTTCTGCTCCTTTTTTCTGTTATCTGTTCATTGGATAACCTGCTTCCCCGCTGCTTTGAAGGCATCTTTACTGATGTTAAAAGTCTGCGTGTGGCCTTCCAGTTCCTTCCGGAGCACACCCTGTGTTTGGTTTGCCCTGGCTGTTCTGCAACCCTAGAGACATCAGCATTGACTCAGTCTTACAGAGGAGTCAACTGAGGCTTTAGGACCTTGAGGTGCTCTCGAGGGTGTCAGAGGGTACCAGGGTGATAGAAGGTGCCAAGGTGCTGGCCTCCAGACCTGGGACAGCTGGTGACAGCATATGTGCTGTCCCCTCCATCTCCCCAGAAGAGCAAGTCTAAAGATTAAATGGTCCAACAAAGAAGCATGATCAGGATGACTGCAGGACTTCAGACATTTTATGATACTCTTCCTTTCTGCTCAATTATAGAACTTAACATCCTTCAAATTCCTGGGGAAAAATGAAGATGGCAAAGGAAGGTGTCCCTTTGACCCAGCACAGAGCTACACGTCTGTCATGGTCGGTGAGTCCTGCTCTCAGTGTCCATTCCCGGCTTGGCCCCCCTGGACCCAGGCGGCCCCGTTCCTCCTCCTCTGCAGTGACCCCCTCTGCTCGGTGCCCATATTCACCGTCCGCACAGAAGGTCCAGGAGTCTCTCTATAGAGCTCTTGGATTCGTTGTTCAGTAGGATAAATGGCCACCCCCGCAGTCTTCTGGTTAGATTTGGGGACAGATTATTTTGTATCTGTCGTCTGTGCAGATCACCTGGATGAGGCGGGCAGGTTGAGGGAGTGCTTCTGTGCAGAGGATGTTTGTGACTGAGCCGTGGCCGGCCTTGAACTGCGCTCGCACACCCAAGGCCAGCAGGCCAGGGGCCCGCTGTGTACCCACTGTTGTGTTTGTCATTTTGCTGGCTGCAGGAATTGCTTGTGTTGCTTGTTGCCCCAAGCAGTTTAGCATGGAGCACAAAGTCCCCCACGTCCAGAAATGAAACAGAAGACTCAGGAAACAGAAACATGCTCCCAGAAGCAGGGCGGTGGTGTCTCTGTTCCCTCATGTCTGGTTGGCAGGAGAAGTGGTGCTGGGGCATCGCTGTGTCACCAACGCTAGTGTTGATCCCTTTTCCTCTTTCCTCCTGGGTCACTGAAGACGGAGAGCTTTATTCCGGGACGTCGTACAACTTTTTGGGAAGTGAACCTATCATCTCCCGAAATTCTACCCACAGTCCTCTGAGGACAGAGTATGCAATTCCTTGGCTTAATGGTAAGAAGCCGGCCGCGTGGTGGAAGGTGTGTTTGTGCTTGGGGTGGCTCCCTCTCCACCAGAGCAGCCCCGGCTGTAGTTCGCCCTCTGCCGGCTCCCAGCCTCATGGGAAGGCGTCTGCAACTCACCTTCCTGTGTCATGGGGTTCCCGTCAGGCCCGGTGAGGTGGGCGTTCTTCTGGAACCACTCGGGGCTCCACCGCCAGCATCTGGGGGCTTGTTTTCTTCTCTGCTAAGTAAATTGGTTGTGTGCTAAGTCATGTCTGACTCTTTTCAACCCTATGGACTGTAGCCCACCAGACTCCTCTGTCCATGGGATCCTTCAGGCCAGAATATAGGAGTAGATTGCCATGCCCTCCTCCAGGAGATCTTCCCGACCAAGAGATCGAACCTGTATCTCTTAGGTCTCCTGCATTGGCAGGCAGGTTCTTTACCACTAGTGTCACCTGTGAACTGGTTTAACCTTGCCTTTACCCCTCCTTGAAAATGGATCTGGGAGGCTCAGATTGATAAACTCAGGCTCGTTACGTCAGCATGTGACATTAAACCATTATCTCTGGATGTCACATGTCCACATTGGATTCACAATCAGATGGCTCACAGCTACTCACAGGAGACTTTTCTCCTGGGCACTGGCCAGCCTGCTAGAGCCTTGGGGCACCTGGATCTGGTGGTCAGGAGTTTGGCTCTTTTAGGGATGGGCTATTTAAACCAGCGAATGCATAGTTCCCAGTGAGTCTCTAGGGATGGTGGGGTCTGGCTTCCTGTTGCCTCCAGACTGCCTGCCAGTTAAGAGATCCAGCCCTCAGTTCTTGGGCTGGATTGGGAGGCTTTGTGTCAGAACCCCCACCTCCAGCATCTCCTTAGCCTGAAGAGGGCTAGATGGGCCCTGTCATCATCCCTAGACCCTGGAGTCTGTGTGTGGTGTGGCACAGGCACCCTTCCACATTCTGACGGGAGGTGCTGGGGCCCTTGATGTGCATGGGGCTAATCAGAGCGTCCGTCCCTGCAGAGCCCAGCTTCGTGTTTGCTGACGTGGTGCGAGAGAGCCCAGAGGGCGAGGACCTTGGGGACGACAGGGTGTACTTCTTCTTCACGGAGGTGTCTGTGGAGTACGAGTTTGTCTTCAAGCTGATGATTCCCCGGATAGCAAGGGTTTGCAAGGTGAGCCCACCCCCGCTTTTCTCTTTGGTCCCTGCACTTGGGAGAGCATGTCACCTGGGCTCCACACTTCCCCTGAGGTGCCTGTCCCCTTCTGCTCATTCACCCACACCACAGATAGTGGTGTGGATGGGCTGTCGGGCTCGGCCTTCATCCTTCCTACAGGTCGCCTTGGGGACCACAGGAGCACTGGCCCGTGTGTGACAGTGACTGGCTTTCTGTCCTCAGGGGTCTGTTCTTAACACATTCCTTAATCCTCTCCCAGTTTATAGGAAGTTAGTTTTCCTGTACTGTATTAACCAAAATCTATCCCTGGTGGTTCAGAGGGTTAAGAATCTGCCTGCAGTGCGGGAGACCCAGGTTCAATCCCTGGGTCGGGAAGATCCTCTGGAGAAGGGAATGGCAGCCACTCTAGGATTCTTGCCTGGAGAATTCCATGGACAGAGGTGTCTGACAGGCTACAGTCCCTTGGATCACAAAGAGTTGGATGTGACTGAGCAACTAACACCTGCTTTCACATTGTAATTAGGGGTTTTTCCATTCCAACATAAAGGTTGGGAAGTGTGTTTTCACTGTGTCCAGAGTGAGTATGGACACTTTCAGTTTCATGATCTTCTGTGTCCAGTTCTCAGAGTTTCAGTACTTCTGTCCAGACCCAGTCATGTTAGGAGTGTTCCATGATTGTTGCTTAGTGCTCCGTTCACTAAAAAATGCTCTGGGGAACCTGACAGGTCCAGAGCATCTCAGCAGATAGCTCGAGAGCTGGAAGGAAGTAAAAATCTGATCTCCTTGAGGAATGCCTGTAGGGGGAGACCTTGTCTACGCACACTGGCCAAAGACAGACTGGGGAGCCTGTGTGTCCACCAGCCCCTGGCTCTGGCGGTCACTCACAGATGGGTGTTGAGTCTGGAGGTGCATGCGAGCCAAAGGTCTAAAGTGGTGACCGTGCAGGAGGACAGCGTCTGCTTCGTGACACTGAGGGTGGGCGGAATCCAACAGTTGTTCTGTCTGCAGTTGGGTGACTACTCGTTGAGGTGTTCTTGTGGGTTGGGTTTTGTGCTTTAATCCATGACCTGAGCTGGCACAGAAGGGGTTGCTGGGGTCACTGGTGGTCTGCAGGCGGCTTTCCTTTTTGGCCTCAGCTTCCTTTCGCTGAGGCAGAGCTGCTTGGGGCTGGAGTACATCCCTCATCACCGGCTCATGTTTGGGGGGAGCCTCCCCTCCTCTCACTGCACACATCTTTGGGGTTCCAGGGGGACCAGGGGGGCCTGAGGACCTTACAGAAGAAGTGGACCTCCTTCCTGAAGGCCAGGCTCATCTGCTCCCGGCCGGACAGCAACCTCGTCTTCAATGTGCTGAGGGATGTCTTCGTCCTCAGGTCTCCGGACCTGAAGGAACCCGTGTTCTACGGGGTCTTCACCCCACAGCTGTGAGTACTCCAGGCGGGCAGGGGTGGGGTGTTTTCACCGCACTCTCCTCCCCCCCCACCTGTGCCCTGCCCCCCGCCTCAGGGCAGTCACGTCACCCCCTCCTCCCCAGGAACAACGTGGGGCTGTCAGCCGTGTGTGCCTACAACCTGTCCACGGCTGAGGCGGTCTTCTCCCGTGGGAAGTACATGCAGAGCGCCACGGTGGAGCAGTCCCACACCAAGTGGGTGCGCTACAACGGGGCTGTGCCCACGCCGCGGCCCGGGGCGGTGAGTGGGCGCGGGCTTCCCCCTGGGAGCGGGGAGGGCCAGGGGCACGCTCTTTGCTTCCTGGGTCCTTCTCATCAGTGCGCTGTGTCACAGCCGTTGTTGTAATCTGCCCGAACGAGAAGGTGTTCTGGCTGGCACCGGATGTTTTGTGGGATTAACATTGCACAATAGAATTAGATCTGTTTCGTTTTCTGTGTCTTGCAGAGAAACATGATTTCTTGGCAGAGAGCTGAGTGCTACTCTCCATTCGTTAATATGAGTCACATTTTTTATTTCCCTAAAAGTAGTAAATTTTATATAGAAATCGGTGTGGGTATCTAGGCTGATGTGGCGGCATCCATTTATGATGGGCCTGGTGAGCCGGGCCGTGTACATGGTCCACGGGTGGGACTGTGACCTGGGAGAGTGGCCTGAGGCTTGGAACTCCCTCCCAGGACCATCCCCCTCTGTGGGTGCACCTCTGCTGGCGGGTCAGTTCTTTTCCTGCATGTCATTAAGCAAAAGGTGTTCACCTGTGGTCGTGAATTTTGGTGTACACAAATTAGGAGCTAGGACAGAAAAAAAGGACCTTCATGCTCTTGACCTTTATGCTGTTTATAACTGGACTGTTTCTAGCCATTTTTCCAGGCTTCTCTTCTGGGAGAGCTATCAAAAGAGAAATGTGTGGTTTCAGACATCTGACACGATTTTTTTCATTTATGAGTTGATGAAAATAACTTCATTGACTATGTATCACGAGACACCATTGTGTCCTGTGGAGAAAAAGACAGTTGCATTTCCTACCTGCTGTATAACTGTGTCTTTAGATACCTGGGGAAAGGTCAGCTCAGTGTTTCTGTCTTGGCAAGAAATCCACAGTGTACTCCCAAGTTCTACACCTCAGGGAAGCCTCGACTCTTGTGTGAGCACATGCTGCGTGCCCGAGTGCCCACCGTAATGGCTGATCTGTTTCCTGCAGTGCATCAACCGGGAGGCCCGGGCGGCCAACTTTTCTAGCTCGCTCAACCTGCCGGACAAGACCCTGCAGTTCGTCAAAGACCACCCTCTGATGGACGACTCCGTGACCCCGATAGACAGTAGGCCCCGGCTGATCAAAGGCGACGTGAACTACACGCAGATTGTGGTGGACAGGGCCCGGGCCCTGGATGGGACCATCCATGACGTCATGTTTGTCAGCACAGGTGGGTCCCTGGGTAAGAACATGGGTACGTCCAGTGGCAGCTCAGTGCTAAAGAATCCACCTGCCAACGCAAGAGACACAGGTTCAAGGGTTGCCTGGGTTGCCTGGGTTGGTAAGATCCCTTGGAGAAGGGCAAGGCAACCCACTCCAGTATTCTTGTCAGGAGAATACCATGGACAGAGGAGCCTGGTGGGCTACAGTTTATAGGACTGCAAAAAGTCAGACACGACTTGAGCAACCAAACAACAATAAAGTCCAGCTAATATCTGCCACACGGAGCCAGCATCTCGCCCAGGTGCCCGAATGGTGGGAGGATTTGTTAGTGTGTGGGAGGATTTCTGAGAAGTCCCCACACCTGGGTGGCTTCAGATCTCTGTAACCATCAGAACACCTGGAGCACCATTTAAAAATGCAGGTCCTGACCCAGATCTGGAAATTCAGGTCCGATGGGCCTGGGCTGGTGCAGAGGGAGGCCAGGTGGTGCCATGGAGGCGAGGTGAGAGCTGCAGACAGGCACGTCCTGCCTCCCTGAGTGAACAACTGGGGCTCGAGACCTGTCCTGACCTGCTCTGGGAGGCACACCTCTCCTGGTGGCCCGTAGACGCCAACACAAGTTTCCTGGAATGGAGATGGTGACCAGGCAAAGGAGCAGCAGCAGCGGGCAGGCTCTGTGGTCAGTCCTGGGTGCTGCCCAGCCGCTGGCTTCCCCTGCCTGGGACTCCTGGTGGGCTGGCACCCCTAGAGGCCTGTGGTGCCTAAGAACTATGTCACATTTATTTGGATGACACAGTGTTGACCATTCTGATGGGGAGTATTGGACTTAACAAAGAGCTGTTTATTTTTTCAGAAAAAGATGGGGATGACCCATGCCAGCTGGGTGTCCAGTTGTTTATTTTGCCTATGACTCTTCCCTTTGTGGGTCTAATGCAAAAACATCATCTGTTTCTAAGCCTCCTGTTGGGGGAAGGTGCGAGAGGCAGAAGGGTGACTGTTTGCTGCTGTGGCCGACAGCGCCAGCACCATCCCCTTCTCCTGGGGACTGACCTGCGGCTTTCACCTTGCAGACCGAGGTGCCCTGCACAAAGCCATCAGCCTCGAGAATGACATCCACATCATTGAGGAGACTCAACTCTTCCAGGACTTCGAGCCCATCCAGAGCCTGCTGCTGTCTTCCAAGAAGGTAAGTCCCCGGGGGGCTGGCAGGGTGGCCCCACATTTCAGTGACCACAGGGCGGGCTGGGCCAGGCAGGCCCCGTCGTCCATCTGGCCCAGATGACCCTACCTTCAGGCTGTTACAGAAAGTTCTTTGGTGAGCTGTGGGGTACAGGGAAGACAAAGTGAAAGTGTTAGTCGCTCAGTTGTGTACAACACTTTGCGACCCCATGGACTATAGCCCACCAGGCTCCTCTGTCCATCGGGATTCTCCAGGCAAGAATACTGGAGTGGGTTGCCATTCCTTTCTCCAGGGGATCTTCCAGACCCAAGGATTGAACTTGAGTCTCCTGCATTGCAGGCAGATTCTTTACCATCTGAGCCACTAGGGAAGGCAAACTATGTCCTAAAAGTTGTAGAATCTCCCTGACTTGTTGGGACTGATGTACCATGCTGTCGGGGGCTCCCTGGGCCATGGAAACACGTCCTTGTGTGGGAACTTGATGAGGTTGAGACCTCATCCTCAGGTGCCATCCATGCAGCTCCCTCATTTGCACAGAAAACTGTCCTCTAAGTGAGGACATGCTGTATCTGTAAAGTCCCCTTAGACAGGGTGCTGTATCCTCCCCTGGGGCAGCACGGTTCTTCCATAAAGGGCTGAGAGTGAACGCTGGAGGCTCTGAAGGCTGTGCTGTTGTAGCTCCAGAGCAGCCATGGACAGTCCGGAAGCAAGTGAATCTTGTTGCTGCTGCTGCTGCTGCTAGTAGCTTCAGTCGTGTCCGCTCTTGCGACCCCATGCGGGCTCACCGGCTCCCCTGTCCCTGGGATTCTTCAGGCAAGAACACTGGAGTGGGTTGCCATTTCCTTCTCCAATGCAGGAAAGTCAAAAGTGAAAGTGAAGTCCTCAGTCGTGTCCGCTTCCCCCTGGCTGGAGCCGGCTCCTCCTCCATGGGATTTTCCAGGCAGTACTGGGGTGGGGTGCCAATAGGCCCTAGCAAAGCCTTATATATGGGCCCCTAGCTTTGTAGCTCACATTTTCTTTCTTCTCTATTTTTACATCCTTAATCATTTGGCTGCATCAGGCCTTAGCTGTGGCAGACAGGATCTTGTTGTGTGATCTTTCCTTACGGCGCGCGGACTCAGTAGTTGAGACACGTGGGCTTAGTTGTCCCATGGCCTGTGGGACCTGAGTTCCATGACCAGGGATCGAACCTGCGTCCCCTGCATTGCCAGGTGGGTTCTTAAACACTGGAGCACAAGGAGGTCCCCAAAATTTTCATGTATCACAAAACGTTAAGTCTTTTGATTCTTCTTCAACCATTTGAATATGTGAAGATTGTTCTTAGTGGGTGGGCTGCCTGGAAGCAGCACGTGGGCTGGATCTGCCCTGCAGTCCCCAGGCAGTCCTCAGCTGTGCATCCCAGGTGGCCTTTGGGAAACGTTCCTCCCGGTTTACAGCTGGGGTGGAGAGTGAGGAAGCAGAGCGCGGGCCCGGCTTCACGTGGCCTCGTCCACATCCGGCTCCAGGTGCGTGACTGTGAGCCTGGGCGGGCCAGTCCTGCCTCTGTTTCCTCCTCTGTGCAGTGAAGTTTGGCAGCCCCTGGGAGGATCCCGGCCCTGCCCTGTGACGTCCCCCATGCTGTGGCCCCTGGGCTGATAGACCCTGGTCAGCACCAGAAATTGGCCACCTGGCCACACGTCACATTCCCCTCTGCCGCAGGGCCCCCCATCACTCAGCCTCTCCCACCTGTACCCCGTTTGTAAAGCCTGGCTTAGGGACAACAGACTGGCCTGTCCCACTTCATATGGTGTCACCCTGTTGTTGACATTTTCCCTCTGGACCCACAGCACTCCTGAGCTTTCCTCCCTTCATGCTGGAAAGAGGTTGTTCTCTGGCCTCCCAAAACATCCTCCCTGCCCTGGGTCCTGGTGGGAGCTACATGTGGCTTGTAGGGCCCAGGCTCAGCCCTTCCTCAGCCCCGGGGCTGTGGGCAGCAGGATTGGGCCCCTGATAGGCAGACGAGAAAGAAAAGAAGGCGATGTCTTGGTCAGGCTTGCATTTGCAAATGCTGCACGTGGGCTCTCATCCTCTCCCCTTCATCATGAGCTTGAGGAGTTGCGTCTGGTTTTCAGTCTCCTGTTGCAGGTCCCCTCCCCTCTCAGCCCCTGTAGTGTGTGTCTTCTCCCTCCAGTTCTGAAAGGGAAGGAAGACAGAATAGCCTGGTGGAGTTAGGCTCGCAGACTTAGATCTGTGCTTCTCAAGCAGGTGCTTTTGGCTACCCTTTGCCACGCCCTCCTGTACAATTTGTTGAATAAGGAAACCCAGGGGCCCTTCTGGCCACCACCATGTGGTTCAGGTACCTCAGCCAAGCACGCTTAAAGCCTCCAAATGGTCAAATACTCATCAGAACCAAGGCCGTGCCCTCAGTGTGGACATGTGGTGAGAACAGGGCTTAGCTCTGCTCCATGAGACATCATTCCTGGACCCAGCTGGCCCTGCCATCCTGACTTAAATCTTCGTGGTCACTGATCCCACGGGAAGGATGGGGGCAGGATTGCGCACTGGAAGTTCTCACAGGTCAGTCCTTTGCTCATTCCGTGCGGTCAGGAATGGTCAAGTGGCCAGGGTAGGGAGGCTGGCGCCCCGGGGAGAGAATCGCCTTTCCCCACAGGAACCCCCACTGCGCTGGGGCCTGGCTCATTTGCCTAGAACAGATGAAAATGCATTGGGCAATCATGGAGTCCCACACCTCCTGGGCTGGTGGGCTCAGGGTGGCTTTGGAATGCTGGCTATACTGCACTGGCAGCAGGAAGCAGCTGTTTGGGGTGAAAAGACACTAGTTCCTCCCTCCCCGCTCCCCACTGGCAGGCTCTCCTGGGTCAGCCATGCCTGGTTCTCATTGCAGAAAGCTAATGAGCAGGCACCACAGGGCCAGGGGAGCACAGGATGGCCTGACACACAGCCTCCACCGGGGGGTGGGGGGCGGAGAGGGGTGCAGTTCCTTGTCTCTACCTCCTGTCCTCTCGTGACAAGTGCATTGTGGTAAATGCACTTCATAAATTGTACCATTTTAATTATTTTTGCGTGTACACCTTAGAAGCATTCAATACATTCACACTGTGAAACCCTCCTCCCCATCCATCCCCAGAACTTCTTATCTTACAACACTAAAACCCCATACCCGTTACTAAGTCCCCCTTCCTCCCATTCCCCAACCCCTAGCACCCACCCCTGTGCATTCTACCTCTGTGTCTTTGACTACTCTAAGAAGAACCTCGAGTCAGTGGAATCTGACAACATTCGTCCTTTTGAGGTGGGCCTGTTTCCCCGAGCATCATGTCCTAAAGGTTCATCCATGTTGTGGCAGCTGACAGGATCTCCTTCCTGTTTGGGGCTGAGTAGCATTCCATCCTGTGCATACCCCACACCTACTTTATTCACCCCCTGATAGACACTGGGGTTGTTTCTTCCCCGCTGCATGAACAGGCCTGCTCTCGTCTCTGGTGCGTACGTGGCGGGCGTGCCGTGGGTCCAGGGGCCAGGCTAAGTATGGTTTTTCTGGGGACGTTCTGTGATGGTGAGATACCACCTGTGCAGCAAAGGCGGGAGTCCCTCCAGCTCTGGCCACATCCACCCACAACCACCCACCCACCCATGGACCCAGAGATGAGAGCCCAGTGCTGCAGCTGAGGGCACAGTGCCCCAGAGGGTGGGGGCCTGAGCATGTGCATACTCAGCACATCTCAAGGAGCCAGGTGGTCCCTGGCCGGCTTGTTTTCTCTCACGCAAGAGTTGAGGGGGAGTAGTCCTGCAGCCCTTCCCCAGCTCTCCTGTCGAACCTGAGCAGGTCTGCTGGCAACAGCACCCTAACTCACCTCCACACTCCCGATCCTCACGTCCCCACGACCTGCTTTCTGACTCCAGGGCCACACGTGGCCTCGGCACCTTTCCTCAGTTCCCCTGGTCTGGATGGCTCCCCATCTGCCCTCGTCTTGGTGACCTTGACACTTTTGGAGAGCACTGGTCAGCATTTCATGGATCGCTCCTGCATTTTGGGCATAGCTGGTGTTTCTTGTGTTTAGTTTGGGGTTGAGCATTTTGGGGAGATGACCTCTGTCTCAGGGAGGTAGAGTCAGTGTGACCTCTTGATTTTTGTTTTTTTTTTTGGCTGCGTCGTTTTAGCGTGTGGGGTCTTCATTGCAGCATGTAGGATATAGTTCCCCGACCAAGGCCCAAACCCAGGAGCATTGGGAGTATGTAGTCTTAGCCACTGGACCACCGTATTATCCCCACACTCTGTGGTCAGTGGGAGCAGCCCATCCCAGGGGGCCAGTAGCCAAGCCCCAGCTCCTGGAGGGAGAGGTTGAAGAGTTTGGGGGCCACATTCAGCCCCTGCAGTGGCTGACACTTAGTTGTGGGCAACTGTGGGCTTCCCTAGTGGTTCAGATGGTAAAGAATCTGCCCTCAATGCAGGAGGCCTGGGTTTGATCCCTAGGTCAGGAAGATTCCCTGGAGAAGGGAATGGCAGTATCCTTGCCTGGAGGATTCCATGAACAGAGGAGCCTGGTGGGCTACAGTCCATGGGGTCGCAGAGAATCAGACATGATTGAGCGACTAATGCTCTGGGGCTAAATAGACACCCAGTTGCTTCTTGCCCACTGACTTTGGTGTCCCCCCGTGGGCCTTGCCTGCTGCGGTCACTGCTATGAGGTCTCAGGCCACTTTACTCCTCCACATTCATTGGAATGGGTCAGGTGCAGTCATGGGGGCTCAGCCCTGCCCTGTTGGGGAGCAAGGGCTGGAGGCTGAGTGGGCTGTAGGGCAGGGGTATGGAACCAGCCTGGGACAGGCTGACCCCTCCGCAACCCAGGCCATCTGCCCCACTTTGCAGGAGTGTCCACACCCTCGCCAGGGCCCTTTTATAGGATCCTGCTGAAGTTGCCCCCTGGGCCAGTCATCCCAGGAAACTTTTCCTCACCTCCGAGTCACATGATCCCAACTGTGATCTGAGATGTCATCCTGATTCCTTCTTATGAATACAGGGTGCTCCGGGCCTCAGCACCCAGGTCTCTGCCTACGTGGACAGGCCAGCACTGGGCCTGGCTCTCTGTCACTTGTCTTCACCATGTGATGCTGTCGCAGGGGCACTGCCCTCTCTCTCAACTGTGCTCACACACGGTGGGTCTGTGACCCTTGGGCCTTCGAGGCATCACAGGCCAGGGGATCTGGGGTCACACAGGGACTCTGCACTCCAGCCAGACAGGTTACTTGAAAACGCGTTTCCGAGGACAGAGGCTGTGTCTCATCTGAGTCTCAAATACGAAGCGTCGTGTAAACTTGGCAATCTTTTGACATTAAACAAAGGCCTTTCTAGAATGTCAAGGTGAGAGTGACTCACCAGCAAGGAGAGAGAAAACGCTGAGCTTCTGAATCGCCATCCCTGAGGTGGACGCCAAAGGGCAGCCTTTGTTGTAGTTGAGCTCAGTGAGAAAAATCAGCCTGCCCGACGGCCTGTGCACCGTTTTCCTTCTGTGTCGCGGGCTCTGGGGCCATCAGCCTGAGAGGGAGATGTCCCAGGCCCAGTGCTGCGGAGCACGGAGGAGCCTGCTCTGCTCTCTGCTCCTCTCCCTGGTGGCTCAGATGGTAAAGAATCTGCCTGCAGTGCAGGAGACCCAGGTTCAATCCCTGGGTTGGGAAGACTTCCTGGAGAAGGGAATGGCTACCCACTCTAGTATTCTTGCCTGGAGAATCCCATTGACAGAGGAGCCTGGAGAGCTACAGTTCATGGGTCACAAAAGAGTCAGACACGACAGAGCGACTAACACTCACGGCCACCCTGAGCATGGCTCTGCATTTCCCTAGCTGTGTTCATTTCTCGTAAGTGTCGATGCGAGAGCATGACTGCCTCCTCCTCACTTGTCTTACTCTGTTTATTAAAACTCTGTTTGCTCTCCTCCGATGTTCACTGCGGCCTCGCTGGATTCACACACTGACATGTGTCGTCTCTGTGCTGGGGTTCACGTGTGGGAACATGAGATGAGTTTTGGAGGCTGTGGCCTCTGGCCTAGTGAGGCTGGGAGGGCGGCCGGAAGTGTCAGGCTAGTGCATCTTCCTGCGCATGGAGCTGGCAGAGGAGGTGCAGAGAAGCACTGCTGGCAAGTAGGATGAAGGTGGGTGCTCGGAAGGGGAAGGAGGAGTTTGGACCAAGGCCCAGTGTACTCTGAGTTAGTCTGTGGACTCCCCCTAGCCCGCAAAACCACACACTGCCCATGATGTCACAATGCTGCTATACAGATCTGTCCAGGATCTAACCTGGCCTCGTACCACTTTCTCTTCCAGAAGCTCTGGGAGATGCCTTGTCACCATTCCCTGTGAGCTAGAGAACCACCCGGCCCTTGAAGGCTGCCCCCAACCCATGCTCCCTGCGCTTGTCTGTGTCACACCCACAGGGCAGGAAGTTTGTCTATGCTGGTTCCAACTCGGGCGTGGTGCAGGCCCCTGTGGCCTTCTGCGGGAAGCATGGCACCTGCGAGGACTGCGTGCTCGCCCGGGACCCCTACTGCGCCTGGAGCCCGGCCATGGCTGCCTGTGTCGCCCTGCACCAGACTGACGGCCCCAGCAGGTACCGTGCGTAGCATGCTGGCGCCCAGCCCAGCCCCACGGCCTGACGCGTGTGCACCCTGTAACCCGTGCCCCATTGTCTTGCAGGGGACTGATTCAGGAAATGAATGGGGACGCATCCACTTGCCCTGGTAAGTTGCCAGTCCCCGCCACCTCCCCTTTAGGGGCAGCCGGGTCTCCTAACCATTTCATGACGCTTTGCTGTTGTAGCATTTCGCACATTTTGTTTTTCTTTCTCTACTCGGAACAGTGGTCGAGTATCTTGTGGCAGACCCCTGTGATGTTTCTTTGTCCCTTGTATTGCAAAACAGGATGCCGAAGCCATGCAGAGTGTGTTTACTGGAAGGCACCCTCATCCCAAATCGTGACGTCCACTCTTGACACGCCTCTCTTGCGCTTAGCTTGGGGCTACACCTCTTGTGGGGCTTCCCAGTTGGCTCAGTGGGTAAAGAATCCACCTGCAATGCAGGAGATGTAGGAGACGTGGGTTTGATCCCCGAGTTGGGAAGATCCCCTGGAAGAGGGTATGGCAACCCACTCCAGTATTCTTGCCTGGGGAATCCCATGGACAGAGGAGCCTGGGGATCACAAAGAGTTGGGCGCAACTGAGCAACTGAGCACCCATGCATACACACCTCTTGTGAGCTGGAGGGAGGTGCTCAGGAGAGATTAGTTCCCATTCCCCTTAGGTCATCCCACGCCTGCCAGGAGGTCAGGCATGTTCCAGCTGCAGGCAGGTGTGCCCTGGGCTCCCATCCCTAACCTGACAGATGTCATCAGTTAAGACAGGTTTAGGAGGAGGGGGCAAGGCCTACCGGGCTGTTAGCAGAAGTTTGATACGTTTGACTTGGCGCCGCCACCAGAAGGCACAGCTGGCTGCTGTGCCGCCTGCCTGGCCTGGGAGTTCTCCCCTCCCCCGGGGCTGCCACTGGGAGCTCATCTTTGCTTTTTGGTCACGCATGTCTTTATCTCCTTAGCTGTTCTGGAAGATTCCATGTTGCTCCACTGGGTGAAATTCTTGTGTCCTCTTGTACGTGTTGACCTATTTTTGAGAGAAGTATTGAGCGGGGTTGTTGATGCTGTGCACATTTATTTTAATGTTCCAGATAAAATTAAAGAAAGTTACCTGCAGCATTTTTTCAAGCATGGCGGCACAGCAGAACTCAAATGTTCCCAAAAGTCCAACCTGGCCCGGGTGGTATGGAAGTTCCAGAATGGCGTGCTCAAGGCCGAAAGCCCCAAGTACAGCTTGGTAGGCAGAAAGAACCTGCTCATCTTCAACCTGTCGGAAGGAGACAGCGGAGTGTATCAGTGCCTGTCGGAGGAGAGGGTCAAGAACAAGACGATCTTGCAGGTGGTGGCCAAGCATGTTTTGGAGGTCAAGACGGTCCCGAGAACCACAGTGACCTCTACCTCACCGGCCACACGGACAGAAGGCAGTCGGATCACCCCCAGAGTGTCACTGGGGCCCACCCCAGTGTCTTTTCCCCGGACCCCAGCCGTGCAGGTCACCACGCCGGGTGCTCTCCCCCCACCATCCAGCCCCGTGGCACCCACCAGTACATCCTGCGAACCAAAGATCGTCATCAACACAGTCCCGCAAGTCCACTCGGAGAAGACATTATATCTCAAGTCCAGTGACAACCGCCTCCTCATGTTCCTCTTCCTCTTCTTCTTCGCCCTCTTCCTCTGCCTCGTCTCCTACAACTGCTATAAGGGCTACCTGCCCGGGCAGTGCTTGAAATTCCGCTCGGCCATGCTCCTTGGGAAGAAGAAGCCCACGCCGGACTTCTCAGACTTTGAGCAGAGTGTGAAGGAGACGCTGGTGGAGCAGGGCAGCTTCTCCCAGCAGAATGGGGGACAGCCCAAGCCAGCCCTGGACACCGGCTACGAGACAGAGCAGGACACGATGGCCAGCCGGCTTCCCACTGACCGGGAGGACTCGCAGAAGATCGATGAGCTCCCGGTCAGGGACCGGCCATTCGACGTCAAATGCGAGCTGAAGTTCGCCGACTCGGATGCGGACGGGGACTGAGGCTCCGGCCGCCCGCGGGGTCTTTGTGTTGCCAGTTCAGTGCTCCATCCAGTGCTGCGTAGGTAGCCATCGTCAGTAAACCTCAGCCTTCTGTGTCTTTTCTCTTGGGTCGCGCTTGTGACTTCGTTTCTCTTTGTCCTTTTGGAAAACAGCGAGCATCGAGCCTGGCCTCCCTGGTCGGTGGCACGTTTGGAGTCGTGCCCGCAGGCTCACCCACGGCCGCTCTGCGGCGGAAAGATGGACAGACTGCCACTGGTCTGAGAAGAAGGGCCATGAACGTCCCCTCCTCGTAGCAGCCACTGAAAGATAATTTAATTCCAGATTGGAAATGACGTTTTAGTTTATCAGATTGGTAACTTATCACCTGTTGTCCAGGTTGGCACGGACCTTTCCTTCCACGTCATTACTTTTTAGGATTTTGCTTTAATTATGTTGGCGTGTTGGGTCATTTTATTTTTTTAATTACTAAAGCAGATGTTTTAATATTTGGAAGATGTACATCTTCTGAATTTTGTTATATATTAGGATAAAGGTATGGCTTACGTTGCTTAAGATTCTCAGGGATAAACTTACTTTTGCTAAATGCATTCTTTTCCGCTTTTAGAAATGTTGACAAAAATCATCTCTTGATCACACTTCTTTTTTTAATTGTTCTTAAAATTTTGTTCCTTGAGGGTAGCATCGTTTTCAGAGATTTTTCTTTCTGTACCTTTTTACTCTTGTCTTAACTCTTTCGAGGAGAAGGCTATGGGGGACCATTCCACGACAGTGGGCAGAGTTTGGAGGGAGGGACGGGCCCCAGAGTGCTATGGATGGAGCTGGGCTAGCCCAGAGCTGAGAGGACAAGCGTGTTACAATCTAATGCCCATGGCCACTGGTGAAAACCTCTTGTTCAGGCAGAATGTTCTCCAGGATGTCTTGGTCATCTGAACATCTCCTTTTCCATTTTGCTTCCATCTCATGCTCGTGTCCACCTGCCCAGACTCTCTGTTTGGCCTAACTGAGCTGTCCACAACTGGAAAAGAGCTGGGTGGCCAGGGGGCAGCCAGGCCAGTGACCACAGCCCCCCAGCCCCCACATGCTGCTGCCGCAGACCTGCCAAGCCTGGCGCCATCTGTCAAGGTGCAAGTGGGCCGCACGGTCCTGCCGTCACCGACGTCACACTCCACCTCCTGCTCTCCAGACGCCCACAAGAGGAGGCTTTCTTTCCGTGGCAAAGAGCAATAAACTCTGAGCGTGTGTGCCTGTGTGGCCGATGTCATCTTCCAGCATGATAGGATTTGACCGTTCTGGTGTAAACATTTGTGTTTTATAAGATTTACTTTGTTTTTATTTTTCTACTTTGAATTGTATACATTTGGAAAGTAACCGAATAAACAGAAGCTTATATCCTTGATGCGGGGATGTGGTTCTCTGCGGCTCCTCTGCCGCCTCCCCACGTGGCCTGGGCCTTTTCTCCTGTGCTTCATTCTCCTTCCCTGGCATGCAGTGCACTCCTGATGACTTCTCCTCAGAGCCCTCTCTCTTTTCTGTCCTCTGTCTCGCAGCCTCATCTCCTCTGCCCTTCCCTCCTCCGGGGTCCTCTTCCCTGTCCTGTCTGGGCCCCGACTCATCTTCCTCTCCCCGAAGCCCCTGGCCGGCCTCGGGCCCAGGGCCTGACAGCCACCTGCAGGTCACCTTGCTGCCGCCCTTCCTCAGCGACCAGGCCCAGCACGTGCATGCCCTGGGGACCTTCCATCTCTTCTGCCAGGCCACAGGTGAGCAGGGCACCTGTCCAGGTGGGGGTGGGGGGGGGACTTCCTCCAGGAGCACTGCCTTCCTTACTGCACCCCTCTGGTAATCTCCAGTGACACTTAACCGTGACCCCAGAGCTATTCCTGTGGACAGTAGGGCTCAACCAGTGTTTTCCACGAAGGGCCAAACTCTCGAGCTTCGCAAGCCATGGTTTCTGTTGCAGCTACTCGGCTCTTCTTTTGTAACCTGAAAGCTGCCGATGGGTGGACATGGCCACGCGCACAAATTTATTTACAAACTCAAGCTGCAGCTTGCCAGTTACTGGTATATAAGGTTACTTCTGTGTTGGCTAACAATTTGGGTTTCATAGACGTGGCACCTGGAGATTTAAAAACTGAACTTTAGAGCCTACAGAATGGGAACTGTTTTAACAATTTGCTTTGAGATATTTAAAGGCAGAACAGGTGTCAAGTCTAGTGTGCCCTGAGCTATAGGCGGTGTTGGCTCAGTGCTGGACAACACCAAGATGGGGTGTCAGCCACGCCTCCGTGCCGAGCATGTCCCGTGGGGGCTCTGGGCAGTGCTTGGTGGCCAGGTCTCCCCGCTGCCATCTTCTAACTCATTAGTAGCTGAAGAGAACACAAAGCATACTCCAGGCCTGCTCAAGAATAAACTTAGGAGGAAAAGCAAACAAATCTCTCTTTTTTTCACTGTTTGGAGAATTTAAGCAAGTTGTAGGAAGTGTTAAGATGCTGCCCACTTCCCTGTGGGTTGGCTCACGAGCCTTCAAGCGGCCATGTCCACTGTGACCCTGCACTTGCAGCCGCTGGGGGCTCCGCGTGGGCCCTGGGCAGTGGACAGGGAAGTTGTCCACGAAGGAGATGCTTGCAAACAGACCTGCGAGGGATGGGTCCGTGTGACCCCTAGGTCACCTGGGTGCTGCTCTCAGCCCTGACTCCTCGGGCAGGCACTGGGGAACTGCTTCAGCCCTCCCTGGCCTGGCCTGCAGTGGCAGCATCCTCCACAGCCACGCTGGGGAAGCTCCTCGGGGGTGGGAAGGTGGGGACACTTGGTGCTGGTGTCTCCAGGCACCCTGCTGACAGACGCAGGCCTCAGAATCCCCACAGATGGCCTGTGAGGGCCCACCCCTCGATGGAGTGGTTTCGCTCGGTCTCCACTCGCGGACCTCCCCTTCCCAAGGGTGACTTGCTGGTGAGGGGCGGAGTGGACGAGAGCGCCTCTCCTCTGTCTGAGGCCGTGCTTGGGCCCTGTCCCCAGGCTTTTCCTGCTGCAGGTGGCTGGGTTGGGTACCCCCCCCCGATACATCCAGATCTAGGCGGGTATTGCCCTTTTCTCCTAAATCTAGCCCACAAGCCCACGCTGGTTCCCGGTACAGTGTGGGTGTTCAAGTGCCCGGTGTTTAAAAAGGCAGCAGCCCTGGACAGCTCCTGCCCCAAGTGGTGGCAGGCACCGGAGCTCAAGCGGCCAGTGCAGACTGTGGCTCTGCACAGGTGTCAGCTCCTGCCTCCACCTGCGGGCACCTCCCTGTCCAGGCTGCTCCCACCTGGCCTTGGCCTGGGTGTCACTGTGGGGCTGGGCTTACCAAACCATCCCACGGTGGCTGGAGCGCTGGCCCAGCTAAGGCCAGGTCAGCTTCTCACAGTGGGCACAGCCTTACAGCTGAGTGACTGTGAGGGGCTTCTCCGCTCACTGTCTTCTCTGCATCTCCAGATTATGCTGGTGGAATGTGTGTGTGCTTGGGCGTCTGTATGTTGATATGTGTATGTGTATATAGGTACGTGTGTGTGCTTTCTGTACTGACATATCTCTGTGTGCACACGTGTGCCTGTATGTCTATGTGTTCTTGCATGAACATGTATGCAGACACCCGTGTATGCGTATGTGTTTCTATTTGGTACAGAGCACTCTGCACAACTGTGCCTTGTGGCCGTGTTTCTATTCAAAGGCCTTGAGGCTTGAGTGTGGGGAAGATGAATTCTGGGTTTGGGGGTGGCTCTCCTACCTGCTGGCTGTATTCCATTTGAAAGTTGCTGCTGCTACTGCCAAGTCACTTCAGTCGTGTCCAACTCTGTGCGACCCCATAGACGGCAGCCCACCGGGCCCTGCCATCCCTGGGATTCTCCAAGCAAGAACACTGGAGTGGGTTGCCATTTCCTTCTCCAATGCATGAAAGTGAGGAATTAGGAAAATAGCGATAAATGGAGAAAAGGGGTTCTGAGCTGGAGAAATCCCGAAGGCGTGTAGTCGTGTTCTGCTTACCTGAAAAAATCCATGCTCTTGTGGCAAAATTAGAACAGATAAGCAAAGAGTTCTTCCACTGTGTGCATGTGAGCACATTTCATTTCATTTTGCCAGTAAATACAGATTAAGATACGGGACATCTTGGAGGTGTGGCAAGTTCAGATTCAGACCCATTGCAATACAGCAACTATTGTAATAAAGTGAGTTCCATGAATTTTTTTTTCCTATTCCAGTACATTTAAAAGTTACATTTACACTATATACTATAGTCTATTAAAAATGGAATAAGCATTATGTACCTTAATTTAAAAATGCTAATGGTCATCTGAGCCTTCAGCAAGCTGAGGCACTTACATCAAAGATCACCAGTCGTAGTCACCATACAATTATTATATTAATGATAAAGTTTATAAAGTGAAGTGAGAATTACCAAAGTGTGGTACACAGACAGGAAGTGAGCAAATGCTGTTGGAAAAAATGGCACCAATCAACTTGCTCAGTGCAGGGTTGCCACACACCTTTGATTTGTAAAAAAACACAGTCTCTGCAAAGTGTGATATAGCAAAGCACAGTCAAACGAGGCAAGCTTGTGCAGATCACAGCGATTGGTGATGTGTCCGTATGCATGTCTGTGCAAATCATGTGCTTGCACATGCACGTGTATACACACACACAGTTTTGCTGTCATTTAGTCACTCAGTTGTGTCCGACTCTGCCCCCCCATGGATTGTAGCCCACCAGGCTTCTCTGTCCTTGGGATTCTCATGAAGTCTGGAGAGCTTCCCAGGTGACTCATTGGTAAAGAATCCGCCTGCTAATGCAGGAGACAATGGGGTTTGATCCATGGGTCAGGAAGATCCTCTGAGGAGGGCATGGCAACCCACTCCAGTATTCTTGCCTGGAGAATCCCCATAGACAGGAGACTGGCGGGTTACAGCCCATAGGGTCCCAAAGAGTCCCAAAGACATGACTGAGTGACTGAGCACACACACACATGCGGACTCTGAGCCACCTCGGAATCCGGAGTGAGCGTCCTTGATGCATACTCAGAGCCTCTGGGTGCTCAGAGACCAGAACAGCACCCCTATGGGGCACTTGGCTGTCCAGTAGCTTGGAGGACTCAGTGTGAATATGGGAGGTGAGCTGGCCCCAGAGTCAGAGTTGAGCACACGGCGGGGGATGCCTGGAGCTGCACAGGACATGACCCGATGACTTGGGGTGATCTTACACCCCTCTCCAGCTAGGGGGTCTCAGGCCCTTCACCTCTAGGGTGGGTTGGCTTCCCTCAAGAAGAGGCCGCTGCTCAGAGGAGTTCTGGTTTCGTCACACAGTGGAGTATACTGGAGAACAAAGGGCAGCCTACTCCAGTATTCTTGCTGGGAAAACCCCATGGACAGAGGAGCCTGGCGGGTTACAGTCCATGGAGTTGCAAAAAGTTGGACACAACTGAGCAACTAAAGGAGAAGGCAATGGCACCCCACTTCAGTCCTCTTGCCTGGAAAATCCCATGGACGGAGGAGCCTGGTAGGCTGCAGTCCATGGGGTCGCGAAGAGTTGGACACGACTGAGCGACTTCACTTTCACTTTTTCACTTTCATGCATTGGAGAAGGAAATGGCAACCCACTCCAGTGTTCTTGCCTGGAGAATCCCAGGGGCAGGAGAGCCTGGTGGGCTGCCATCTATGGGGCTGCACAGAGTCGGACACGACTGAAGTGACTTAGCAGCAGCAGCAGAGCAACTAAAACATAGCCACAGTCAACTGTGCCTAGCGGTTTCCTTGGACAGGGTGGGGTCAGGGTGGAGCCAACAGTCCCACAAACCTGAAGTGGGGGCTGGGACCTGAGACTGCCGGCGGCCCCAGCCCATGGTGGCTATGAGGGATGGGCCCAGCACCCCAAATTTCCAGGGAGCAGGCCCCTGGGAGACAGGGAATGTGGGTTTGGCTTGCTGCCCCAGGTCCCCACTGACATCATGCGTTGGCCCTGCTGACCAGTTTTAACCGTTCCTTTCCCTCTCTTTTTAATCTCTTCTGCATTCAGAATGAGTTGGATAGTTTTTTAAAAAAGAATTAATGGAATGTAAGTATTTTAACATTTTTAATACTTGACACGGTTAAATCCTCATTTAGAGAACATTTAATGGTGCTTCATGCTATAGTCACTGTAAAGGTGCATGTGGGAGTGATTTTCATGTTGTTTGTGCCCCAGTGACTGTGGGTCTAAGGAGAATTTGGCTCCTGAGAGGTCCTGGCCTGTATGGTTCAGGGTGATGAATTGTCCCCAGATCAGGCCACCTGGGTTCTTTGTCTCAGCATTGGTCAGGAGAACCTATCCGAGGTTCCTGTGACCCACATTTGGGGCCCCTGTCCTGGGGACTCAGTGCATGTCACCACTGGGCAGGGCGAGGAGATGAGAACCGACCTCACTGTCTATTCTGAGAAGTCTTTGCATTTTTGATCAGTCATGGCTCGTGAGTATCACCTTAAGACTTAGACTGCACGAAGTTGCCCACCAGCAGGGGAATGACTAAATGAAGCATGGTGTCTCCAAGTGCCTTCAGTTAAAGGGAGGCAGGCACCCAGCAGAAGTCGCAGACACGGGTGTGTGTACCTGTACGTGTGAATCTGCATATATGTTTAAGTATACATATCTGAAAATAAGAGTATAGGGTTATCTGTGGGTAGGGTACAAAATGTTCTGTATACAAAAATGTACATTGTACCAAATTATGGTTTCCCAGTTGGTTCAGTGGTTAAGAAGCCGCCTGCCAATGCAGGAGATACAAGAGACGCAGGTTCGATCCCTGGGTCAGGGAGATCTGGAGAAGGACATGGCCACCCGCTCCAGTATTCTTGGCCTGGAGAATCCCATGGACAGAGTAGCCTGGCGGGCTACAGTCCATGGGGTCGCAAAGTGTCAGACACGACTGAGCACACATACAATGGTGACAGAACAAAACACCAACAATCCCACACAGAAAACAAGTGAACAGACCCCACGGTCCCCATGGGACCAGTACAGCAGGGAGCTGCCGTGTGAATCGCTGCTGAACACCTTTCAGAACTCCCTCCAGAGCCTGTGGCTCGTGTCTTTCTTCCACATAGCACTCTGTTTTATTGTAGAAGCAATATTTGCATGTTGTAGTGAATTTGAAACTTAAAGAGCAGAATCAAATCACGTCTTTGAGGATCCTGAACATGGTGGGTCAAAGGTGAATAGGCCCAGGGGGTCACACGGGGACCTGACTCACTAGGAGTCCATCAAAGGCAATTTTATCTCATTTTCTCTCTCCCCTTGTAAAAAGCCCAGCATGTGACAGAGAAACGTCTCAGCCAGCCTCCTGCACCAGCCGCCGGCATGCACACACGCCCCCACTCACAAGCACAGCCAGATGCCTGTTGTTTTCGTGCAGGTTTTTTAATCTTTCAGCTCTGTTGTTGGGTTTTCCTGCTTAGTGAACTCTAGCCACAGATAGACGTAGTCCTGGTACTCCTGACCGTCCTGTGTTAAATGTTTTATTATGTCCTTCCCAGGTTGGTGGGCCTCTCAGATGGAATTGAGCTCTTGAAAGCTGATTCTCAGGCAGGACTGTGATCAGGCAGGGCTGCTCTGGTCTAGGTCAGACTCTGACCTGCCTGCCCAGGTCAGAGTCTGGTACAGTCGACATGGAATAGCAGGCATTTGTCAGGGAGCTAGGTCCCTGGGCAAGGAGGCCAGAAGAGCCCCCTGGTCCACATGGTTGGGGTCCTCGGCTGGCACAGGCAGTCGGGGAAAATGGCCTCAGCACGGCCCCCTGCTCCGTTACTGGGAGCAGCAGGAACAGAGGGCATGGGTTTTCCCCAGAGCCCTCAGGGAGCAGGGCCTGCCTCCCTCTCCTACCCGGCGCTGAACCCCTCAGGTGCCTGGGGTAAGCAGCAGCTGCTGCTGTCTAACACCTGTCCTGTCCTGTGCTCTGTTGCAGCTCAGCTCAGCCACAGGGTCTGCACACACCCCAGGACGGAGCCTAGGTGCTGACTGGGTGTTTCAGTCAGAACTTGTCCTACCTTTGGCCTACATTAGAGTAGAAGCCGGTGTCTTATCAGATGCTGGGGAGATGCCCTGGCTTGTTCTTTAGTAGGGATGGGAGGTGGGCCTGACTCAGCACAGCCCTTGGGGCCCAGGGTGAAGTCTGAAACCCTGGGCTCACCCAGCCGCATGTCATTCAGGGGAACGGGGGGCCCCATCCAGGAGGTGCCATGCTGAGTGAGACTGATTCCAGCCTTGGGGCAGAGCCCAGTTTTCCCCCAGGCTCTCCATACACTGGTCTCCAAGGCCCACACTCCTCGGCCTCTCTGTAATGAGTATGGGATCTGGGGGTGATGGTGCATGGAACCCTGGTATGCTTCAGGAAGGGGGCTTCGGCCTGGGCCCTTCTCCACCTCCAGTCCATTTTCCTCCAAGTCCTTATTCTGTAAGACAGGCTGTCAGCCCTTCTCAGCACCCTGGTGCTCCTAGGAGCTCCTGGTGACAGTCCCACCCCTGGTCGTGGAGGCCCAGCCAGGCCCCAAGGGGCAGGCAGCTCTGACCTCCCGATGCTCCAGGAAGAGGGAGCAGGCTTGCAGGGGCAGAGCTTTAGGCCAAAGAGCCAGGTGGGCACATGAGTTTCCCAGGCCCAGGCCCTCTGTGTGGAATAAACACCCTTTCCAGAGCAAAGCCGCCAGGTATGTCACAGGGGTGCATAGCCCAGCAAGAAAGGAAAAGGAGGTTCACTCCGATGGCCCTGTGTGCGTGTCCTGGGGACATGGCCATGCAAGGGCGCCCAAGCAAGGTCAAGGAGCAGGGAGCTACAGGGCACGAGGTGGTGAAGTGTTTGCACCCCTTTGCTCCCTGGGGACCACAGTGGGGAACCACCTCCAGGGAAAGGACAGAGACTTAGGAGAAAGCTGTCCTGTCACTTTGGGACCAGCTAGGAAGAGGCCCCTAATCTGGGAAGCCCCTACCCCAGGCCTCCCATATCAGAGTAGTTCCCATGACCCCTAGTAGGGGTCCCAGGGGTGAAGATGGTCTGTGTATCCCCAGGTCCTGCAGATGTTCACTTCCTCTGGGAGAAAAACGGGCGTGAGCTGGAGATGTGTGTGCCCATGCAGACCCATGCACTGCCCGATGGCAGGGCCCTCGTGCTCAGCTGGCTGCGAGACGCCCTCCGGGAGAGCGCCGAGTACCGCTGCTCTGCCCTCTCCTGGGCTGGGAACAAGACCTCCAGGGTGCGGGTCACCGTGACCAGGCTCGGTAAGTGAGCTTCAGTGTTTACCCTTGTCCCTTGAGCAGCAAGCAGGCTTGCATGGGGACATTTCAGTCTGGGAATTACCTATCGGCTTTCATGAAGACAGAAAGTTACTTTTTCACTGTCTTATCTCCCAACTGCATGCCTGTGTGTGCCTACCTGCACACAGTCGCACCTGTGCCCATGAGCATACATGTACACGTGCTGGCTGCCAATCCCGTCCTCCCAATATTAGACTCTGTTACATTATAAGGATGGCCAACTCTGTATGGCCAGATAACAATTCTGTTACGACTTCCCCTTCTGTACTTCTGTTTCCCACATAACCAACCACTGTGCCGATCCCTGTTTGCTTGGTTTATTGTTGTTTTTCTTGTTCAGTTGCTAAGTCAGATCTGACTCTTTATGACCCCATGGACTGCCGCATGCTAGGCTCCCTGCTCCTTCAGTATTCTTAAGTTTGCTCAGATTCATGTCCAGTGAGTCAGTGATCTAAAACATCTCACCCTCTGCTGCCCCCTTCTCCTTTTGCCTTCAATCTTTTCCAGCATCCAGGTCTTTTCCAATGACTCAGCTCCTCTCATTAGGTGGCCAAAGTATTGAAGGTTTAACCTCAGCATCAGTCCTTCCAGTGAGTATTCAGGACTGATTTCCTTTAAGATTGACTGGTTTGATCTCCTTGCTGTCCAAAGACTCTCATGAGTCTTATCCAGCACCACAGTTCAAAAGCATCAATTCTTTGCTCAGTTTTATGGTCCAACTCTCACATCCATATATGACTACTGCAAAAACCATAGCTTTAACTATACAGACCTTGTCAGCAAGGGATAGTACTGCTTTATAATATGCGATCTAGATTTGTCATAGCTTTTCTTCCAAGGAGTGTCTTTTAATTTCATGGCTGCAGTCATCACCCATTGGTTTTGGAGCCCGAAGAAAATAAAACCTGTCACTGCTTCTGCTTTTTCCCCATCTATTTGCCAGAAATGATGGGACCAGATGCCATGATCTTAAGTTTTTTAAATATTGAGTTTTAAGCCAGCTTTTTCAGTGTCCTCTTTCACCTTCAAGAAGCTCTTTAGTTGCTCTTCTCTTTCTGCCTTTAGGGTGGTTATCATCTGCATATCTGAGGTAATTGACATTTGAGATGTCAATTACCTGGCAATTACCTCAGATTGCCAGGCAAAATCCTGGCAATCTTTTGATTCCAGCTTGTGCTTCATGCAACCCAGCATTTCGTGTGATGTACTCTGCAAAGTGAAGTTGCTTGGTTGTGCCCAACTCTTTATGACCCCATGGACTGTAGCCCCCAGGCTCCTCTGTTCATGGGATTTTCCAGGCAAGAATACTGGAGTGGGATGCCACTTTCTTCTTCAGGGGGATCCTCCTGACCCAAGGATCAAACTTGGGTCTCCTGCATTGCAGGCAGACTTTTACTGTCTGAGCCACCAGGGAATCCCAAATGAAAGTGAGTCGCTCAATCCTGTCCAACTCTGCAATCCCATGGACTATATAGTCCGTGGAGTTCTTCAGGCCAGAATAGGGGAATGGGTAGCTTTTCCCCTTCTCTAGCAGATCTTCCCAACCTAGGAATCAAACCGGGGTCTCCTGCATTGGAGGCGGATTCTTTACCAACTGAGCTATCAGGGTATTCTGCAAAGAAGTTAAATAAGCAAGGTGCCAGTGAGATGTGGGGGACAGGGCCAGTGTGGCCTTGGGGAGCCGCTGCCATGGGAGCTGGTGGGCTTGGGAACAGCAGGCAGGGGACATGACTGCGGAAGCCCCCACAGCCAGAAAGTGAAGGAAAAGCCTGAGGAGTAAACAAGACTTCCCTGGTGGCTCAGACAGTTAAGTGTCTGCCTACAATGCGGGAGACCCAGGTTCAATCCCTGGGTCAGGAAGATCTCCTGGAGAAGGAAATGGCAACCCACTCCAGTATTCCTGCCTGGAAAGTCCCATGGACGGTGGAACCTGGTAGGCTGCAATCCATGGGGTCACGGAGTCGGACATGACTGAGCAACTTCACGTTCACAAGCCTACTTAGCTCAGCCTAGCAGAGAGGTGTCACTCAGCTCAAAGCATGGCCTCTGTAGCTGGAGAGGGGCCCCCACCCTGGGGGCCATGAAGGCCTGGAAGCTGAGATCTGGAAGCACCCCCTCTATCTTGCAGAGGCGACCCAGCAGGAGAGGTGGACCAGAGAGCTCGCCAGCTGGAGGGCCGTGGTTGGGGAGCATGACCGCATGATGCAGAGCTGGAGGAAGGCGTGGGTACGTGGCCGGGCACAAGGGAGGGCAGGGGTCTGGGATGACAGCTGTCCCTATTGGGGGCCCATCCTGCCAGAGGGCCCCATGTGCTTCCTCCTGGCCCACCAAGCAGTTGTGCTTTCTGAAACCCACACCCCTTCTACCTGTCACCCTCCAGCCTTGGGGGAGGGAGAGGGGGCTCTTAACAGGAAACCAAAGTTAGATGGGGCCAGCTGCTTCCAGCAAGAAGCCCCCCATGGTCACCCTGACCCCTAGCCCAGAGCTTAGTAGGCCCAGGCTTCCCTCCTACAGGACCCTGGACCCTCCAGGGAGCACCTGGGAAGCAGGTTCCAGGCCTTTCTGTTATACCAAGAACTGAAGTCCATGGTGTTCTTTCAGGAAAGCTGTAACCAGGACGTATTCTAGCCACAGGAAGCCGTGCTGACCAGGCTGACCATGCTGCCACCCGCCACACAGCCCCGGAGACCTCAGGGCAGTGAGCTCCCTGTCTGCTGGACACAGCTCTTTGGGTTGCACAGCAGAGAACACGGAGTCCTGAGGGGGCCTGCGACAGCAGCCAGAACGTCTGTTTTAATTAGGTACTTAGATGGGACAGAATGGCCTGTCTGGCAGGAGCAGGAAACCGAGGTTAACAGGCTATAGACAGGAACTCTGGTTAAGACAGCAGTGTGCGTGACGGGTCCTTTTCCAGAAGCACTGTTGTTACACTCCACAGGTCTGAGTTACTTTTGTGTCAGGCAGTGGGTCGTCCTTCACAGAGCCCAGTGTTAGCTCAGCTCTCGTGACTGCTGGTTTTACTGCTCTGGAGCCCCCTTCACACTCAGCTGCTCATCTCTAGGAGACAAGGCAGGAAGGACAAGGCTCCAGATGACCAGAATTTGCCTTAAACCTTGAGTGCTGAGGTCCAAACTCAGGTGCTAACTTGGATGGGAGACTCTGTTATTACTCACTAATGTCAGAGCCTGCTTCCTAAAGCTCAAAGTGTGCACCTGTCCACTCGCAGCCATGGCCCAGGTGTTGAGCCTGTCTGACGGAAAAGCCAGCAGGTCTGCGTCTCCTGGGTCCCGGTCACTCTGCTCACAGCAGTACGGGTCTAATGAGGCTACTCTGTCCACGTGCTATGGGGTCCCCAAGTTATTCACACTGCACCTGGAGACTGCTGTGTGTAAATGTGGTGGCCGAGGCTGCTCAGCCTGGAACCTTATAGGCACTGTTTGCAGAATGACTGCTTTTAGTGGAATGCTCATCTATCACAAAACCAAAATCTCTGATAAATTAAGTGGTATTTCTCATGACCCTAGCAAATGGACATCTCCTCAGCCTCATGACTACAGCCTGTTTCCAGACCCCTTGTTTTGAAGCTGGGTGCCTTTGTTCAAGAGCAGCACGTTTCCAGCCAGTCACCTCCAGGATCCGTTGTAAACGAGGCTTCCGAGGATGGCTGGTTTAGGGGTCAAAGTCATCCTAGTTGCCACCAAAATGCCTGTCCGCCTTGTCAACAGAGGCCAAGCTGGATCACAGATCACCCATGATGCACTGTGACAAGACTTTTGGTACCACATCCATCCGCTCTCGCTGTGGGTCTCATGTGGGGTGGTTGCTCTCCTCTATGGGCAGGGCCTTCTCCTTGGTGCTAGGATCGGAAGAGACGCTTGCAGTTATTGTAATATCAGCATGCAGGGTTCTGGTGGGAAAGTAATTGAGGATGAGTTCTGATTCTCTGAACTGTGGGAAAAAAATAAAAGAGTTCCACTGAAACGTTTGCTCCATGAAGAGTGTCTGTACTCGGGAAGCCTGCCTGCTTCCCACAGTGCCATCAGCATAGAGTAGGTCACTGTGTCACCTGCGGCAGTGGCCTCTGCCAAGAGAGTGACACCATGCCCTGGCTGCCAAGGGAACCCAGTGTTAAAGTCATATGAGAAGCAAACCCTCTCTGCAGCTTAATGTAATGTTAAATCCCACCTACTTTGTTCAGCTAATCTGACCACCACAGACCCAGAGGCCTTGGGGATCTAGACAGACAAGCTGCATCTCTAGCAGAGACTTTTTAATGTTTGATTTTTTTTTTAATGTATCAGTTTTATAGTTCTAGACTGCTGAATACAGCTGCTGAGTTAACTTTCTGCCTGTTAAGTTCATTATGGAACCTTTACTCTCAATCTATTTTCAAACCTACCACAGTTGATGGGGACAGTGGGGTGGGGACCCTCCCTGCTGCTGTTCCTTCTGGTGGCCCTAAGGGAGAAACCTGTGACCGGATGGAGGGCTTGCTGGACCAGACTGAATGTTCCTCACTGAAACAGCTCAGAAAGTGTATGGGAGCTGGGTACTCACTGGGAACCACAGATGCAAAGACAGACTGGTACTTTACACAGACAACCTCCACCTCACCGCCAGCCCGGCTGCAGCAGGCTCTTTCCAACTCACTGTGCTGTGCTCCAATCACTCAGTCATGTCCAACTCTTTTTGACCCCACGGCCTGTAGGTCATCACGCTCCTCTGTCCATGGGATTTTTCACACAAGATTAGTAGAGTAGGGTGCAATTTCTTCCTCCTGGGGAACTTACCAACCCAGGGGTTGAGTCCATGTCTCCTGCATCTCTTGCATTACAAGTAGATTCTTTACCACTATGGTGAAGAATACGGGACACCCTTCCAACTCATTACTTCACATTATTTTGCTTCCCACAGGCCACTCACTCACAAAAGTACATGTCATGACTGAATTCAACTAACAGCACTTGCAAAGCCCACAAGAAACCTTGCTTGCGTGACAAACGGAAAGCAGCCAAAGTCTGATCCTGCCATTTCTCACGTGACCAGCTCGCCAGCAGGCTGGACCAAGGTGGGTCCAGCAACAGGCTCTCTAAGGGCTGGAGACTTCACAGTCATCACCTTTGAGATCCAAGAGATAGGAGCACAGCAAACCTCTTCCTGCTTGGTCCCCTTCAGTTTAAAGAAGAGTGCCCCCAAAATACAGATCAGGATGTAAGGGATGTAGGAAGCGCTGATTAGACCAAGGTGACCAGAATCTCCAGTGAAATTAAATAATCACTCTTTATTCAAAATAAATAAGCCCTCTTACTTACAGGGAAATATGAAAGTAAACTTCTATCCTTCGGCCTCTAAGAAACCACATTCGCAATATGTTCATTTACAAAAGAAAATATTTGTAAATTATCAAAACTGAGATTTAGGAACTTCAAAATCATTTCTTTGAAAAATAAACAATAAAAGGAATATTCATGTCAAAAGGTCACAGGTTAGACAACTGATTTTCCTTCTGAGGCTCATTTTAGCAGACCCTCCAAGTATTCCCAAATCTTCTGGCTAAAAAGCCATATCCTGAGAAAAGCATTCCCCCTACCCCACCCTCACAGCTTCTGCAGGGCTGTGCAGGTCACCGGGACTGGGAACAAGGGTGGAACTACCCCGCCTTCTGAGCCACATCGTCTCAGTCCACCACTGCTTTCCACAAACTAACTTTGGCTCAGCTGTCCTGCAATGGAGAGAGGTTCCACAGCAGCAGAGTACTCTTGAGTACCAACTTGTCCAGCATTTTCCAGACTCATATTGTGCTCAGAGAGCCGAGGCTGCATCCCAAGGCTTTGTGAGAGGGTCTCCACCAGCTTACCAAGTGCCCCTCCGCAGGACTCGCAGCTCTTGGACAGCTACTTCTCCATGTGAACAGCCATATACAACACAAGTAAGTCAACAAAAAACAGAAGAAGAAAAAGGCCCCAAAATCTTTCAACCCCCCACCCCACCTCAAATACACAAACACACAGGAACGAACTCTTGTTATAAATTCAAGTTCATCATCTGAGAGGTCGAAGCCTCCAGCGATTCCTCCAGCTCCAGGGCACACCGACTGTACGCTTCCACGTGGTTTCTCCAGACTTGAACTGGAAACAAGAAAGCACACCACTGACAGACAGGCAGGGTCAGCCAGCCCAAGTGTTGGTCGCTCAGCTGTGTCTGACTCTTTTCGACCCCATGGACTGTAGCCCACCAGACTCCTCTGTCCATGGGATTCTCCAGGCAAGAGTACTGGAGTGGGTTGCCATTTCCTTCTCCAGGGGAATCTTCCCGACCCAGGGATCAAGCCCAGGTCTCCTGCATTGCAGGCGGACTGTTTAGCGTCTGAGCCACCACAGTCAGGGAAGTCTCTTGGAAAGCAAGCAGCACACAGCCTGCCCAGCAAACTGGCTCCCTAAGTGGGGCCTGGAAAGGACTCAAGCAAAAATCCCCAACTGCAACCTCCCCATCGTGAACAGGATCAAGCGGGTTGGTGCATGCCGGCCTTGACAACCACCTGCCAGGGATCCAGCTGTCTGCACAGCTGCCCTCTGGGTGCCATGTGACCCAAGGAAGCTCTGTCTGAGATACCCATTGACCAGCCCTCCCCTCCCACATCTGAGACCACCTCTTAAACAAGGGCTGGGACTTAACAAGGCCTTCTGCAGCTAGTTTTGCCACAGTGGCCATGCCGCTCTCCTGGGCACCATGTTCAATCAGCATCAATGAAGACCTAGAGGACGATGGGCCCCAACTCCATTCCCCCAGCACTCACTGTAGCGTGGCTCCTCTTTTTCAGTGGGGGCCAAGGGGCTGTCCTCTGCAGGGCAGCTGGGGCCCTGACTAGGCGGGCTGGTGGAGGTGCAGGGCCCGAGCTCACCCGGCGGCTCCTGGTGCGCGTTCTCCAGCATAGTCCTATAGGCCTGCCGGGCCGCCATCGTCAGCTCCACCATCTTGTGGAACTGGTCCTTGAGCAGAAACCAGAATACAAGTGAGGTCACCTGCAAACTGGCAAAGGCACCCTCTACAGGGAAAGGGGGGTTGATGCCCACTTATGTACCAGAGGTGTTGCCCTCAGGCCTTCCTGAGGCTCTTCTGTGACACCAGTGAGCCTAGAGCGAAATTGGAATCACACTTCTAGGTTTTTAAGGAAACCAGGCCACCGAGGTTACGGCTTTCAAGACTGAGGCCCCTTGAGCTCAGGGCTACTCTGCCAGTGAAGTGCAGACAACCACCGTCCCCCCTGACTCCCTCCCAGAGCAAGACAGGCCAGCACCCCCTCCTCGCCTCACCTGGGCCCCGTCGTAGCTGAAGATGCCCACCACGCTGACAGGAACAGCCTTGTTCAGGCTGCGCCCCAGAGCTTTGCGGTTGAGAGCAAACACAAAGGGGATGTTCTGGTCACAGGCGTAGTCAATGATGGTGTGCAGGGTGTCATCTAGCCCACCTGCTCGGAGGACAAGGGAAATGACAGGGGAGGCATCCCAGGAGTGCATTGGCAACACTGGCTGCCAGAGCTTTTCCTGATGGAGGCTGACAACTCCCGGCTACTTTCTCACTCAAGCCAGTGCCCCAGGCCAGGTTTCACCGGGAAAGCCAGTCGCTGTGGTGGAAGTACACTGTTACTCTTGGCCACATGGAAGAAATCAACTGTTCAAGAGACTTCTAAAGCAATAAATCACTATAAAATACATCCACATCAAGCCAGCAGCTGGCGCTGTGTGAAACGGGACAAGGAAGCCTTAGCCATGTTTGCAGAATACCGTGTGCCAGTCTGGGTCTAATGGCCTTGGGTGGACTGGCTCCTATATACTCACAAAACCCTAAGAGGGGAGGTGGAACCCACTTAAAAAGATGGAAACCCGGAGCCCAGGGAGGTCCCTGAGTTATCCTACCCTGCCTCCCATTGAGACACAGCCTGGCAGGAGGAGGGTGGGGAGGGGAGGGGTGGCACTACAGGCAGAGAGGGTGAAGAAGCTGTGTGTCAGTGATGTTCATACAGAGTCAGAAACCAGGAACACCGACAAGCTGTTACCAACAAGAGAATCACATCTGGGCATCTGTGTGTAAGTAACATAGAAACCACCCATATACGTGCAAACATCAGCCAGCTAGAACACTGAATGGGAGAGGTGATTCCACGTACAAGTGCAACCAAAGGCTACAATAGGTGAGGATAAATGTAGCAAGAAATGTGAGTGATTTACAAAGCAGCCTCAACATGCTATGCTATGCTAAGTCACTTCAGTCGTGTCCGACTCTGTGTGACCCTATAGACGGCAGCCCACCAGGCTCCTCCGTCCGTGGGATTTTCCAGGCAAGGGTACTGGAGTGGGGTGCCACTGCCTTCTCCCTCAACATGCTAGTGAAACACAAAAGAAAATCTAAGCCAAAGGCATCTATGCTCTTGGATGGAACGAACCAATATGTCAATGCTATGTTAACCTCAAACTTTTTATACTATAACTTACTCTAAGTGGGACTTTTTTTGAGAAATACAAAATACACAAAATGAGAATGGCCTTTTGAAAAAGGAAATTAATGTCAGGCCAGCATTTCCAGATATTAAGGCTTGCTATAGAACTGTAAGAATATAAATTATGGGATACAGGGTGACAGAATGAAGGCCCAGAAATCACCCAAATGTGTGGCACTTAAGCAGGCTGGCAAGAGTCCCCTGAAGCACAGAAGGTGCAAAGAGACAGCCTCTGCAAAAATCCATCTCAGACTGAAATGCATTCTACCTAAATAAATAAAAATGAAAACACAGAAGAACAAGGAAAAAACTGAATTAAAAAAACATTAATAACCCTGCAGTAAGAAGGTTGAAGAATAACATAAAACCTAGATGCAATAAAAACAAGAATAAAAAATATCCACATATACACACCCAATCTCTGAATGGCCAAAGAGGCTTAAAGAAAAACAGGCACGTGGCAAACTGGAAAAACATTCACAATTCTTAACCAAAGTGGCTCTTATTATTAAAAAAAAAAAAAAAAGTATATGTGAATATAAAAGACTGACATACTGAAAGACAAATGGGCAAATAATCAACAAAGCACAGAAAATGCCAAGCCCTTAAACAAGATGCTCAGCCTTGCCTCACAAGAAAATGCTAACTGAATCACCCAAAGACCAGGGGAGGCTGGGAGGAAGCGACATGCCTGCCTGTGGGGGCTGCAGTGTCCCCTAGAGGCAGTGTGGCCCCACCCCAGTTCCTTTGTAAATTGACCACTTCCTGAGGGAACACACAACATCTACAGAAGAAAGAAAAACTCTCCTAAGATCTCTTATCACTTGGTACCTAATTACATATGATTACCTAATTTTCTTTCAAAAGAACAACTTCTCAAATGCACACCCATCCTTGGATATGCAGATGGTATCACTCTAATGGCAGAAAGCAAACAGGAACTAAAGAGCCTCTTGATGAGGGTGAGTAAAACAGCTGGCTTAAAACTCAACATTCAGAAAACTAAGATCATGGCATCCAGTCCCATCACTTCATGGTAAATAGATGGATGGGATGGATGACAGTGCAGGAGACCCAGCATCCGAGCAACAGTTTTAGGGGAAGCCGAGAGAGGACCAACAGGAGGGAGATTCAGAGCACAAACCCTGCAGCGTGTCCCAGGACTGAGCACACCCCGCCTGAAAACCGTCCCACCTCTCAGAACCCTGGGCACAGGGACGTCCCCACAAGCTTCCAGAGAGAAGGGAGAAAAGAAACAAAGGTCGGAAATTGGAAAGACGATTTCAAACACCATCTTCTAGGTGTCCTGACATTTTTTCTCATGCCACTGACGGGGGGATGCACACGTCCCAAGACAAGGGAGTATATGAGAGCCAACAACCACCACAGCCCACCAGAAGACACATCCCCAGGATGACAGCTGCATGGGAGGCACAGAGCTAGAATGGCCCCAGAGGAGGAGCTGCAGAATGCCTGAAGCACCCACTACCTTAAGGGGGGCGGGGGGGGGGGGGGTCAGGCAGCTGGCTGAGAGCTTGAGGGGTGATTCGTGTAAAGCCCAGCGTCTGCCACGGGATTGTGGTCGGGACACTGCCAGCGTACCTGCCAGCGTACAACCAAAGGGACGAACCTGAGAGCCCTTTCCAATGGCAGGGACTGGATCTGCCTCCAGCTAGGACGGGGATGAGTCCATGGGGCTGGCCATGAGCAGGTCCAGCTGCTGCCCAAGGGCCCCTGGATGCTGCAGACAAGTCAGGAAACCTCAAGTGTTCAGACTGGAAACAGCAACCAGATAGATTCAGCACTGGGATCTGGACTGGTTCCCTGAAAGCGCTGTTCCAGCCAAGTGGAACTCTACACCATGGGAGAGAGCAATGGGACCAGAGGAGGAGTCTGAATGTTGAGACTAAGATGGAGGACCAGCGTCTGAGTGATGGCATCCTGCTCCTAACAGCCCCTCTACTGCGCATCCCGAGGAGGACACAAAGTGGGTCAGCTGAGGGCCAGGGAGATGTCAAACATCCGTCTGTCGGTCACCTCACCCAGCACATCACATGTTGAAAAAGAGAACCAACCTTCCAGCATCAGTAAGATGGCCAAGGGCTTGGACAAACCCACACTTTCAGTAAGTGAACAGATGAGTTAGTCACACATGGAGGAACAGCCCAATGCAGGGACTGCCTAGCTGCCAGTCAGGAAATCTCTGCGGTATGAGGGACCAGCCCCCAAGCTCCAGGAAAATAGCATGGCACCTGGCCCACCGCACGAGGTGACACACCCTCTCTGGTCCGCGTGGGCCAGCCCGAGCCATGTCGTGAAGACCGCAGGGGCCCAGCTGCTCAGAGTGATCACCTGGTGACCCAACGAACTTTAGAAACAAATATGTAAAACAGCCAGCTAGCGGGGATTTGTCGTATGACGCAAGGAGCTCAACCTGGTGCTCTGTGACAACCTAGACTGGTGGGATGGTTTGGGGTGGGAGGTGGAAGGAGGTTCAAGAAGGAGGGGACATACGTATACCTATGGCTGATTCATGTTCATGTGTGACACAAAACTGTAAAGCAATTATCCTCCAATTTAAAATTTAAAAAAACTCAACTAAAAGAAAATGAAGCAAACTGCACTTCCAAGGTCCCCAACCCAAGTGGCTGATGGGGGTGTGGCGGCCAGAGGGCATGTACTGCAGGAGCCACACACCAGGGACCATACCCTTACCTTTTGACTGTATCTTCTCACAGTTTGGAGAGATGATGATGCATTTCAACTTTCTGAGCTTCAGATGTTTGAGGACTTCCCTCAGCCCCAACACAAGTCGGCGTTTGGCCTTAGCCTTGACTGGATCTTTCTGGTACATACGATCTTGGAAACGAACCAGCTCTTTCAGCAGGTCCGTAACACAGGCGTCAACTTCTTTACTGAGCATTTGGCTGCAGTAGCTGAAAGGAACATTAGACATGGTCACCTTTCCTCTGGCTGTGACAGTCTGGCATGCTGCTCCCGGGGTGTGGGCAGTTCAGCTCCTCTCAAGAAATCATGCTTTGGTTCCTGACTGACAGAATTTTATAAAAGATATGGATGGAGGCATCCTCCCCACCCCCAACCACAAGGGACAAAGACTTTTGGGCCCCACATCCCCCAGGCACCTCTCCTCGTGAAGACAAACATCTGCAAAGTCTACCCTGAAGAAAAGTGGGAGGGAAAGAGGTGGAGCGCCCTAAGAAATTACACACAGAAAGGGACCTCAGATCATGAGCTGTCACCTTATTACCCGTTCCCAATCACAAAAGTGGATTCAAGGGCACCTCTGGGATCACGGAATGAGGACAGAGACCTCTCGTGAGCAGATTATGTAGCCCTGGCATGTGTTAAGACCAGGTCCTAGCCACCTTCCACCAGGATACAACACCATGGCCCAGCCTGGCCGCTTTACTGTGCTGGGCATGGCGGGCAAAGAACTCAAGGCCCAAGATCAGAGTGAGCACAGCGCCCCAGGTCCCACAGTGAGCCCAATGCCCCAGCTCACTCACTCCCTGAACCGCCGGCTGTGGATCTTGGGGCAGGCCTCTGTTTCTTTCTGGGGCTCAGCTCCCGGCTGCTCCTCTGACTTGCTCTCCACCACAGGAACACAGGACACAGACTCTTTCATTTCCCCTGAAGTTTCAGAGAAAGAAGTTAGAGCAGGGCCCCCCAGGGCTTGGTGCACAGACTGAGGGGCCTGGGACAGGAAATGTGACAGCGCTTCCACAAAAGTGTCACCAGAGCACCCAGACTCAGCGGCTGGTCTCTCCGCCACCCATGGGTGCAGCTCATAAAACCCTGGGCAGCCTGTGTGGCAGGGGCCTCTAGGCTGGATGGCAGTGGACTTAAGCTGGAGATGCACCGGGGGGAAATGCCAGCAGGAGGTGTGCTCGCACTTCTTATCTACACCCCAAGCTGCCACAGCGTCTCTGCTTCTAATGGAGCCCATGTGCAACTCCCACAACACCCACGTGCCACCTGGCATGTTTTACACCTGAATGCCATGCCACACTGACAATCAGGAACTACTTTTATAGGCCACAGACATACTGCCAGCCAGAACAACATATAAGATTTCACTGGAATGAAGCCTGAAAGCTCATGGGTGAACTGCAGACAGGGGTGACACCTTGGACCAGAATCATGGGGACTGGGGGGCCATTCTGCTTCTGAATGGGTATGATCTATGTACTGCTCTGAAAGGATAATTCAATAATAAGCTTACTTTACCCATTTTTTGGAATGACACCATGTCTTACACACTTGTGGACAAGCAGCTTTGCAGTTAATGGTGTTAATTCTCATGGCCATTTCAAACTGCAAGGACCATCAAGTATCACACACATCAATATCAGGGGCTTCTCCCCTTTATCTCTCACAGCCCTGAAAAGCAGAGGCACCAGAAGCTCCACTTGTTCACAGGGAGGTCCTCTAACTGTCAAGTTAGGACACTGAAAAACGTCTGCATTCTCAAGGCCCAAGGCCCACTTGCTTTTACCACACAGGGACCAGGGCTGGGCAAAGGCCAGACAATTGGCTGTGTACATGGTTACTCCTGCCAAGGGATTCTTTAAGAAGCAAACCAATGGAACTCAATACCTAACACGTCAGGCGGCCTGAGGACCTGGTCGTCACCGCCGCTCTCTTCATCTTGCACATCCTGCACATCGTCACTGGGAAAAGCTGGGCTCAGAGCATTTTCTTGGAGACGCTGCTGCTTTCTCTCTTGCCGTTCTTTCAAAATAATCTTTAAAGTTAAATAAACGACTGAAACACCTAAACACTCACATCTGAAAATAAGCTCTTCTGTGAAATAAGCCACCCACACTCAGCTGGCTGGCACTGTACCTATTTGTGCCCTTATTCCCTCCGCCGCCTGCCCCCTCCCTGTGGGCAGCCCAATCCTCTCACCCATGGCCCAGCAACAGCAGGCTCCCCTGGGGAAACAGAGCAGTGCATGTGAGACCTCGGCTCTGATGCAACGGTGCAGCTCAATCTGACCCCAGGCAAGACATGCCTTCCTCCATCTGAGACTCACCATACCCCACAGGCTGCTTTGAGAGTTAAATCAAAGACATGTGGCAGGAAGTGTCCAATATTTACCAAATCAGAGCATCAGCCTTGGGGTAGGATGAGGGTAAAAAATGTAAATGAGAAGAGATTCCCATTTCTGGATTTCTGTCTATGTCACTCCAAAGTATGAAATGAGTAAATACGATCTCCCTCTCCAGCAGCTGAGGTGCTCTGCACACCATGAGGGGAGAGCAAGGATCATCTTTCAGAGAATTAGGCATGCATCTTGATTAAGACCAGGTTCAAATGAGAGTAAATGTTAAAAATCTAAAAACCTAAGAGTTGAAAGAAGTAGAATGGATACAGCAGTCTACAAGTTTACTTGCGCCCAATTTCAAACAAAACGCCACAAACCTTCTTCAACGGGGTTGGCTTCTTGGCCTTGGGGACCTCCCTCTGCTTCCCTTTCTTCATCATGGGGGAGGTGGAGTCTAACGGGTTGTGCGGGGTCTTCACCTGGGCAAGGCGGTGGCCCTTCTTTCCTGACATGGAGTCTTTGGAGAGGACAGGCACTGCCCCAACTGCAACACAGTAGGGACACACAGCTCAGGCTGCCACCCACCACCTGCCAGGCTCCAGAGGCAGGCTTGCTGCAGATCTGTCTCAGGGGCTCCCTGTGCCACCCACTCATCCCCACATCCTTCCTCGTCCCCATCAAACTGTCCCTGAGGGAACCAGCTTCCTATCCCCATAATCAAACCTCCTACATTTTCCAGCTAAGTCTGATGATGTGTTTGGGTCTCATTTTTTGATGATGAGCCTTTCCAGGTAGCTTGCCCCTTTTACTCCACCATCTTCAGCTTACCTTGCCTTTGCAGACGTTGGCCACTGGCTTCCTTCTACCTCATGTATATATATGTATACCTTCTACCTCACTATCTTAAAAGGCCCTTTAAGATCCTGGCAATATTACAAGTTGATTCTCTTGAGTTTTTTAGACATACATTCCTAAATTCCCTGCAGAAAGTAAATACATGATCACGATCACTGGTCCGAACACTTCCACTGCACACTGTGGTTCTGCTCTACTTCCCATCTTGTTCCTGTTCCAACAGAATAGTTAATTTGTGCCTACTTTCCCCCAACTTTTTAATTAGGAAAACTTCTAAACACACACCAAATAAAAGAGAATGTATAACAACAAACCCATGTACTTATTATCCAGCTTCAACTACCATCACTATTTTTCCAAATATATTTTACCCACACTCCTTAATTTTGGTACATGTTTTTAAAGTACTGCATAGACACAGGAGTGACTCCTGGAAAGGCGACCCAAAAACAAAAACAACTAAGCAGAGACATCAGCAATCACACACTGTGGGGAAGGCATCCACCAGACTCAGACCAGGCAGTTCCTTACACAAAACAAAAACCACCCCATCACAACCACTACTTTCAGAAGGAAAGTATAAAATACCAGTTGCTACAATGTATTAACTAAAAGTCAGTATTCAACAAAAAATTGTGAAACTTTCAAAGAAACAAGAAAGTATAACCCACCCTAAAGAAAAAAGGAAGTTAACAGAAACTGTCTTTGAGTGCCCCCAGCTGACCAAGAAATGAAGGCAACTGTGAGACTAGGTAATATAATAAACCCAGATTTCAATAAATACAAATAATAAAGGAGAGAGGCTCAATAGAAGATTGGAGATGGTATAAAAATAAATGAACTTGAAAATAAATCAACAGAAACCATTCAATTTAAAGAAAAGATTTTAAAAGAGCCTCCAGAGACCTGTGGGGCAGCAACAAATATACTAGTATATTTATAATATGAGTGCCAGGAGAGGAAAGAGAAAAGAAAATATTTTGAAGAAATAATAACCCTAAACTTCCCAAATTCAATGAATATTTCAATTGACAAACTCAAAATAGGATAAATATTACTCAACCAAAGGTAGGATGTATACAGAGATTCCCATGTAGACACATCATAGTCAAACTGCTCAAGGTTAAAACAAGAACAGCAAGGGAAAAACAACTCATCACAGAAAGTGCAACAACAAGACAAGTAATATTTGACATCTGACTGGCAACAATGGAAGCAGGAGGGCAATGGAATGACATTCAAAGTGAGGGGGACAACCTGTCAATCAAGAATTCTATATCCAGTGAAACTATCCTTCAAAAAATGAATCTAAAATATAGATGTTTCTAGGTAAACAAGGACTGAATTTGTTGCTTTTATTTATTTATTTATAAGCAACTACTTACTTTCTTACTTTTAAGAAAATTATTTTTTTAAGTAAAGGAAAAAAAATCAAAGGAATCAAAATGGTACTATATATTTAACATAAACGAAAACAGTTAAAGGGGAACAGAGGAATAAATTAAAACATGAAAGAATCAGAAAAAAAAAATAGTAACAGCAGTAAATCCAACCACAGTAACAACAGCATTAAACATGAATGAACAAAACACCCCACTCAACAAGAAAGAGATTTTTAGCCTGGATTAAACAGAAAGCTCCGACTATAAGCTGTCTACCAGAAATACATCTTAAAGACACTGGTAGGTGGCCAAGGTTACTCTGCCCTATGCTGCTGGCAAAAGCATTCACCTCCTCATTAATCTGATCAGCCAGTTGGGAAGGCCAAACCTGGGCTCCAGAATAGATATAAGTCACCAAAGGCCTTTAAGCTGTGTTCTGGCAAGAAAGCCCCTTCCAGGAGTATTTGGTACTGGCTAAGCTAAAAATAAAGAGAAACTGTGAATTCCTCTTAGCTAATTTTTACTTTTTCTGCTAAGAATGGTTCCATTACTGATGTCAAAAAGAAAGATGATGGACATGTCAGTATCTGGGCATTACTGGGATCTGTGGCCAAAACATCCTTTCAATACTACCAAAATCCAACAACCCAATAACCAACCTTACAATCTAACATGCTACTTAAAAATATCACCTGACTGACGGCCCCTACTTCTTGCCAAATTATCTCCGACTTCATATACAATTCCATTGGCCCCTACTTCTTGCCAAATTATCTCCGACTTCATGTACAATTCCATCTAAAAGGTCCAACTTGAATCTAGCTGCAAAAGAGCCACCTTATATAGCCTCAGAGGTAGTTCCCTCACTTTTCTTGCTTTTACCTTTGGCTGGATGTCTAGAACATTCAGTTAGTAGCTCACATGCTTCCCTGCAGGCTCCCCAAGAAGCTACATTTTTCAGAATCAGAGGCTGGCCAAGCACTTTCCTGACTTTTCTGGAAAGGCCAACACTGCAGACCTTTCCCAAACAGACAGTGAGCAAAGGAACTTTGAAGGAGGAATACCTAAGAAGGCAGTGATCCTAAGCTTTGATACATTTAAGAATTATCCATACATGTGATGTATGATCCTGAAATGAAAAAAATCACTAAAATCATTGAGAAAAAAATTTAAATACAGACTGGATACAAGATGCTAACAAAAAAATAATCTTTATTATTATTAGAAGGGAGAATGGCAGAATGGATCAATTAAAAATAAAATCACCATCAATTAGAGATACTGACTGATGTATTTACAGGTTAAATGACATGATGTCTACAAGTACTTCAGGGGAAAACAACAGAGTTCCAGATTCAACAGGACTGGCAAAATGTTGGTAACTGATGGAGCTGGGTAATGGGCATATGGTGGCAGTCTTCATCATATGCTACTTTTGACTATGTTTTAAATGTTCCACCACAAAAAGTGAAAAACAGGACAAAACCAAACCAAAAGTCCCACTGTGTGCTTGTTAAAAACACCTATTGCCCATCCCATACTAAGTGGTTCTAAGTGTACCACATCAGAGGTGTTCCCAGGACCTGCACTTTCAGCTGGCTCCCAGTAGTGCCAATGCTGGCAGTCCTGGGGATACTGCATGAAAAAGAAATACTGGGTTCAGGGACATGCTGTCAACTGGTGCCTCAGCCACTGTATAATTGGACTAAATTAACTGCATTCACACATTTTAAATTTGTACTCTGGGCTTTTAATTAAGGTCACTATGAAACTAAGATTTACTTCTGCTATACCTATGAGAAGGCTATTTAGGAAACTTCTGACTATACCATTCAACAGCCCATATAAAATAATCCGTATGAGAAACAGCATTTAGAATTTTAGAGTTTTCGGCTTCAAAAAACTCCCACCTCCACCTACAAACTAAGATTTCATTCATATTAAGTTTTAGAACAGGAAAAAACAGTCTATGGCAGGAAATGGCAGGGAAAAAAAAAATCAGAACCTTGGCTGCCTTCAAGTAGCAGCAGGGACTGACTGGGATGGGAAGGGGCAGGAATTTCAAAGGTGATGATGATGTTCTATACAGCCAGAAGCTTGGGTTACAAAGTTATGTATTTGCCAGAACTCTTAAAATGATACATTTAAGATCTGTGCATGTCATTAAATGCATATTTTGCCAACAAAGGAAAATAGGAATCACAAATACTGAACTCTATTAATGATATTCATGCTTGGGGGTAAAATATACTGATGTCTGCAAGTTACTTTGAAATGTAGCAAAAATAAAATACAAATAAATTGATATTAGATAAACTGATGGATAGATTGGGATCAGCAAACTTCCTTAAAGGGCCAGAGAGTAAATATTTCAAGCTAATGAGCATATGTGTATCGCAACACTCAAATGCCATTCTAGTTCAAAAGCAGCCACAGATAATACTTGAATAAATGTGTGTTGGCTGTGTTCTAATAAAACTTTGTAAGCATCCAGGTTGCTTCTCCGGTGGTGTGGTGGTAAAGAATCCATCTGCCAATGCAGGGGACATAAGAGACATGGGTTTGACCCCTGGGTCGGGAAGATCCCCTGAAGTAGGAAATGGCAATTCAATCCAGTATTCTTGCCTGGAAAATTCCATGGACAGAGGAGCTTGGTGAGCTTACAGTGCACACACACATACATACTCTTTGTATGTGTGCAAAGAGTCAGACACAACTGAGCACACATACACACTCACAGCCAGCAGGATATAGTTGGCTGACCTCTGGAAAAGTTAAGTGACTGAGAAAAATTAGGAACAACTGTACAATCTAGATGGTGACTACATGGGTATTCACTGCATGATTTTATTCAGCTTTTCCAGATGCCTGAAATTTTTTGGAAAAAACAAAAATATTATATTTCCCTTCCCTTGAGGAAACAAATTATGTTTATATCCTTTCCAGGATTGATGCCATAATAAAATTATCACCAGAAGGAGGGGTTTATAAGTAAAATTACATGATGAATTGCTTTAAAATGCTTCGGGGAAAAAAAAAGTAAGCTTCATCATTTCCTTGGATCCTATTTTTCACTTTTAAATCACCTCAGAGGGAAACATAACTACAAGACTATGGTGGCAAATGAGCATTATTTCTTTGTATGACATATTACCAATTTTAACTGTCTTGGCTCTCAGGCATGATTCAGAGAAAATGACTACATCACTAAGGAGTTAACACTGCCACCTGCTGTGTTCCCATGGACAAGCAGGTAATTCATTTCTACCAAATGCAGCTTTATAACCTGCACAGGGCACTTATAAGATTTTCACCAGGTCGTCACATCAAGTGGAAAACCCATCTTTTAATAAGACCTATTTCTTAAAACCATCACATTTAATTTAGAATTTTTGTGGTAAAATACATATGCTGCTGCTGCTGCTAAGTTGCTTCAGTCATGTCTGACTCTGTGCAACCCCATAGACAGCAGCCCACCAGGCTCTGCCGTCCCCGGGATTCTCCAGGCAAGAACACTGGAATGGGTTGCCATTTCTTTCTCCAAAATACATATAAAACCCACTATTTTAACCATTCTTCACTTCACAATTCAGTGGCATCAGTTATGTTCAAAATATTGTTGCAACCATCACTACTACCCATTTCCAAAGCTTTTTCATGCCCCGAAATAAAAATGTGTCCCCATTAAACAGTAACTCCTTATTCCCTACTCGCCTCAACCCCTGGTAACCTCTAATCTACATTCTTTCTAGGACAGAATTTCCTGCCTTTTTAAGGTTGAGTATTCCATTATATGTATATACCGCCTCTGTTTACCCATTCGTGTGTTGATACACATTTGGGCTGCTCACACCTCTGGACTACTACAAATAACGCTGCTGTGAACACTGGTGTACAAGTGACTGACCGAGTTTCTGTTTTTCATTCTTTCGGATTCATTCAGACAATTGCACCTGATAGGTCACGTGACAACTCTCTACTTAGTGTTCTAGAATCACCAAACTATCTTCCAAGTACACCATTTAATGTTTTCATCAGCAACAGTTCCAATTTCTCCAAATCCCCACCAACATCTTATTTTCCACATTTCTGATTAGTTATCATAGTAAGTTTGAAGAATTACCTCCGTGTAGTTTTAACTTGTATTTCTCTAATGACTAATGGTGTTGAGCATCTTGTCGTGTATTACTGGCCATATGTATATCTTCTAATGGGGAAATGTCTTTCAAGAGCTTTGCCCATTTTGTAATAAGAGTTACTGAACTGTAGGAATTCTTATATATTTGTATATTAGATGCTTATAAGATATATGATTTTTATTTTCTCCCATGCTGCAAGTTGTTTACTCACTGTCTTGATAACATCATTTGGTATACAAGTTTTTAATTTTTATGAAATCCAATTTACCTATTTTTGCCTTTGTTGTTTGTGCTTTTGGAGTCCTTTCTGAAACCTCATCATCTAATCCAAGGTCATGAAGATTTATCCTGTTTTATTTATTCTAACAGTTTCAAGGTTTTAGCTCTTATTTAAAGTGTGATCCATTTTGAATTATTAATTTTTGTATATGGTATGAGGTTCACAGTACCACTTTATTGTTTTAGCATGGGGAAATGCTAAAACAGTTGTCCCAGTACCATAAGCGATTGTTCTTTGTCCTTTTAATAAACTCAACACTCCTAATCAAAAATTCACTGGCCACAGATATGTGTGTTTATTTCTGGATTCTCAATTCTATTGCACTGGTCTATATCTATCCTTATTCCAGCACTATTGATATTGATTATATATCAATAACTTTTGATTGGGTTTCCCCGGTGGCTCAGATGGTAAAGAATCCGCATGCAATGCGGGAGACCTGGGTTCTCGATCCCTGGGTTGGGAAGATGCCCTGGAGAAGGAACAGCTACCCACTCCAGTATTCTGGCCTGGAGAATTCCACGGACGGAGGAGCCTGGCAGGCTATAGTCCATGGGGCTGCAAAGAGTTGGACACAACTAAGCAACTTTCACTAGCTCAACTTTTGATTACAAGAGAAGACCGTCACAAAATAGTTTTCTGAGAAAGACGTCAATCATTTGTCTGAAATGAACAAGCTCTTTTACCTGAGAATACCACTGGTTTGGAGGACTGCTTTGCATTCGGGGAGTGCTGCTGCTTTTCCAGTGCGGTTAGCATTCCTCCCAAATCCAACTGTACTGGAATCTGGCTTTTCTTTCTACTACTTTTAAAATTATTCTAAAAAGTTAAAAATCAGAAGTTTACTCATAATACTTTATTTTACAAACTGTACTTTTCATTTTATAACAAAAAGCCATATAATTAAGGATAAAAAAAGACAGCTACAGAGACTATAAAAATCTTGACATTAAAAGTAATTAAAGAAAAGACCCATCAATTCCAAATTATCTGCCAATATTACCACCAAGGTTGCTTATTTCCTCCTTCTCCTGTCATAACACTGGTTTAATTAAACCACTGATATTTCTGTTCGCATCTCCATTATGAATAAATAACAGCATACATCTACAGATAAAAAACAAAGGCTGGAATAAAGTCCCTGGCTACAAAGTCTGTGTGAGGCTAGTTGGTTAGTACCTTTTGGTTAGTACCTCATTAGCACGTTTTGCTCTCCAATTGCCTAAGTGAGCAAAACTACCATGAAATCATGGGGGCACAACCAAAAATGTACACAGTACAAAGTATTAAATTTAGGCACAAAGTCAGATATACTCTAAATAAGTGTCATTTCTGAAATAACTGTGACACGGGTTTCGAGACTATATAGACTATATGGGCATGTTGTCTCTTGTGCTTTAGTGCCTCTACTCCTGCCCTCCAGCCACTTTTCTCTTCCCTAATGCCAAAGTCACACTGGGGGAGGGCTCACAGCAAGAGGGGAATGCTAAGCACAGCACCGGCACCTACAGAGACCTCTGCAGGGATGGAAGATGGCCAAATTACAACACAGGAATGCAAAGTTACAGGGTTAAGAATCTTACTCTTCATAAATGTGAAAATAACCACCCCACTTTAAAAGGCAAAAGGACATGAAAATGCCCAAGTACACAAGTTCCCCATCTAGATTATGAACTACAAACTCATTCCTGAATCCACAGTGGGGCTGAGGTACAAGGAGATTCATCTCTTTCTCTAATCCTGACTACTTGACTATGCTTCTGTCAGACATAACTGCCTCACAAAAGGATTCTTCTATTTCCTGAATACACTAAGTTAATGTTTTTTCTTCAAATTAAACTTAGACAAGCAGTATATGTTCCCTTCCTTCCTGATATAGCAGTAGCAGTTACCAATCATCTAATTTCGAAAGTGACTAAGCAGTTCTGGCTTAAGAGCAAATTTGTTTCAACACACTGGATAGGGTTCCCCAATGAAGAAATGAATCAAAACAAAACCACCTGTGCCCATAAAGGAAGAAGTCTGGAAAGGAGGCTTTCTTGAGAGTTTTAGTTTAGCAAGAAAAGTTAAGCCTAAAGCAATTGTGGTTTCAATCTAAAAATTACCTGTGGCTGCTGTTTAGACTGAAATTTCGGTGACTCTACTCTGTCTCTTCTTTCAGATGCAACTGCCAGATTGGGAAATTCCTCGGCATCCTAAGTAAACCACATACCCTTTAGCTCTTCACACATCACAAGAATCAAATAAGCCCAACTACAATCTTTTCTTTGTTCGTATTTTCTTTCCATAAAAATCTCCTACAGAAGTGCTCAAAGGTATTATTTAAAAAAAAAAAAAAAAAACTAATTTATTTCACTTTTAGAACAAACTTAAAGACTGCAGTTTGAATGCCCCTGCCCCCAGAGAGCGCGGGGCCTCAAGGATGGGTTCACCAAGCAGTCTATGAACTGCCTCTAACCATCCTGACACAAGAGTATTCAAGTACCATCCTTCAACTATGTTTTCTTTGGGGAAACCATCAACATGGACACAGGAGATTTAAGCATCCTGTCTTGTGTGCTGATCCTAGGCTAGAAAAAAGAAACAAGTCTCTAAACAATATTTAAATCATTTAAAAATGTTTTACGTACTTTTGTCAATATTTTAGGCACCCTAGAGAAATTATGTTTATGTGAAAAATGAGGGACGGAAACATGAATTATTTGTTGGCCCAAACAATAATGCTCTAATGCAGTCGCAGGTTTTCAAACAGGCAATCCCATTATTCTCAAGGAAATGTTTCAACAGCCCTGGGAGCCCCTCAAATTTGTGTGAACACCTTGGGCTTGACCCTAAGTTGGTGGCCTGGAGAGCATTGCTGAGACCCTTCCTGTTAGCACCAGGCTGCTGAGTCCGGTAATTCCTGACCCAGAAGAAACATAATCAGAATCCAGGATGGCTCCTTGGAGAACAAGGACATTCTTGGAGTATCACAGGACAACAATTTAAAGCACACTTTTGGAAGCTCGTGATATTCTCTTCTTGACCAGGGCCCACAACAGATTTATGGCATTATAAGTTTCTCTCTATAGTGGAGCACGTTATAGCAAGACATCTAGATAGAAAAGGAGGCCCTGCAGAAGCAAGCATGCCAAAGCAAAGGAAAAACAGGTCAGAAGACACGGAGGGGTATGGTATATATTAGTAGTTTGGCATATACACCACTAAATTTCAATACAAGCAGTTTTGTCTCTAGACCATTCATTCACTCTTTTCAGATATTTACCGAGTGCCTGCTATGAGATGGGCACTGTGCTGGAGATACCAGATTGAAGGAGTGAAGAAAGTGGGTGATATCTATTTTTTTTAGCACTAGGAAAACAATTATTTTTTAAAATGTTAGATACTTTTTTACTTGGGCAACCAGTATGAACCTGTATTTCTATTAAGGAAGACCCATTTATTATATCATACAAGGTGAGTAATAAATATAAATGTACTTCAATCCTTGGTGGCTCTTGAACTGTCAGGACTTCATATTTTGATTTAGACTTTTCTTTCTTTTTCTTATTCTTTCTTGAGGCTTCATTTTGCTCAGGATTGCCACCTTGTGATGCTTTGGACTAACAACAAAACAAAAACAAACAAACAAAAAAGCGCAAATTACATTTTTTAGAGGATTCAATAAACATTTTAATTGCACACATCAGAATAAAATTAAGATACCAAGTTGTACAACCACATGGCAACTTTACTCAGACTTACTCCCTATTTTCCAAAGAGCCAGCATTTGGTAGAATGATTCTAAAGGAAAAAATCCATTAAAGCAGATGCCACATCCAACTGCGCTGAAACAGGTGGATTTGGACCTAAGTTTTCAGCTTGAGGAGGTCATAATGATCCTACTGATGTCAACCTGAAGTCCTGTCCTAAGTCCAGGTGTGCCATTTCTATCATGACAGCCCAACGGCACCTAAACCTGACTGTACCTCAGGATCACCAATGTAGTCTGCAAATCAGACTCTGTCTGGGCTCATTCCAGACCTGCAGAATCTGACCTCACCACCTTCACTCTCCGCTCAGCCCCCTGGCCTTTCCTCAGTCAGGTCAAGTATGCTTTAGCTTCAGGCCCTTTGCACTTAACACTCACATAGCTGGATCCAGACTACCATTTACTTCCTCATTTTAGCTCAAGAGTCATCCCACCTCTACCTAACCTCTCACTCTCCATCCTCTTTGGAGCACTAATCCCCATCTGACAAACTCTGTCTTGGTCTGCAGATGGCTAGTCTCTCTCCAATAGAATGGCAGCTCTAAGAAGACAGGACATTTTTAATGTCTGAGACCCTGCTTTGCCCCAATGTGATCTCACCCTTCAGATGTAAAAAGTCTCAATGGCTATTAAAAAGAATATTTATCTACTAACCCGGATGGGCCATCCATGGTAGCCTGTTAAGTGAAAAAGGCAACTTTCATATGTAACATGTATAGAATTATCCCATTTCTGTTCTTAAAAAAGAAAAAAAAAAATAAACCAAATAAACTTCTTTATTTATTTATGTTTTCAGGAGCCCTAAGGTGGAACAGACGGTTGCCCAGGTGACTCAGCAGTAAAGAATCTGGATGCATTGCAGGAGATGTAGGTTCAATCCCCGGATCAGCAAGATTCCCCAGAGGAGGAAATGGCTACCCACTCCAGTATTCTTGCTGGGAAAATCCCATGGACAGAGGAGCACCGTGGGCTACAGTCTGTGGGGTTGTGAAGAATCAGACGTGACTGAGAGACTGAGCACAACCCAACAAGAGGCAGAACAGACAGCAGGCTGTTGATGAAGGCTCTTGGAGGGGTGGGGACTAAAGGGCTATAGGACAAGGACCTTTTCCATAATTAGATCTTGGTATTACATGTGCTTTTTCAGTAATAGAAACTCGCAACACAGAAAGTTTCAGAGGGAAGGGGATAAAACAACCAAAACATTATGATCACAATGCAAAATGATCTGGGTCATAAGATTACCAGAGATCTTCATTTTCTAATCTTTATTTTGGAACTTCTTAACAATAAACTTCTCCTACACCTTTAATTAAAAAATCATTTTTATTCAGGTCTAGCATAGTCTCTTACTTCTCTGTACATTCATTCCATTAATTTCTGAGAGTTTGATATTGAAACTCCAACCAAAAATCTTAATTTATCTACTTAAACAATTGTAATATATAGTGGGAACTATATGTAACTTTGTTCTGTATTTTCCTAGTCTCTTGTAAATGTGTTACCATAATTTCATAATTTAAAAAAGAAATTAAAAAAAATTTTTTTAAAGATGCTAGGAAAATAAAACAAAATCTGTTAACTCTTCGAGTGTTAAATGCTGGTTTAGATGGTAACATGTGGCCTGTTCTGTAACCTGCGCCCAGAAGTCGATGAGGCCTTGAAGCTGACAGTTTCTGTACCTACTTGGAGGGGGTCTCACCACCGCCTCCTGTGTTCCTGAAGTGTGCGCATGAAGCTGCAGGGAGCAGGCACATTGGTCTAACGTCACCATTAATTGTCACCAGCGCAGATTCCCTCAATCAACCAAGTATAAACACACAGTTCTTTTTTGTGTGGGATGGTCTAAGACACTTTGGGTCCTGAAAAGTATCCCAATACTCAAAATGATAGAAAACCAGTACAAAACAAATACTACCCTATATTTCAATCTAAAATAATGTATCAGTATAGAAAGAAAATCAAGAACAAAATCTAGCCTCCCCTACAAAACGCTCTTCAAGAAACAAATCTAGAGATTGAAAAATAACAGCTTAAAATTATTTGAACTGAAAGGAAAAAATGAATTCTGAAATGCTATCTTACAGTAAGTAGGCTGCAACTAACCAAGAATCAATCAGCATACTAGATAATTGCAAAATGGGGCATATAATTATTTTGCTATCAGTACTTGTAACAATGTAAATTCAACAGACAAAAGACTGCAGTATTTTAAATACAAGAGCATAAGTTTCTTCCAGCATCTCTCTTTTAAAGAATTCAAAATAGTCACTGACATTTTAAGACCACAGGTCTAAAACACACATCCTCACTCATGTTTAAAAGGGATCACTTGTGCCCTTCAAATACTTGTGTCCCTCTTGAAAAAAGAATAAGACCTCAAGTACAACCAACTCAGATTAGTGCCTACAATACCGAATGAAACACCTTCAGTGAGGCTTTGAGAGAGGAGGACAATCCAGTGGCACAGGAGAGCAACAGGAACAAAGTGTGACGCATACCTTTTCAGTAAGATGGACAACGTGTTTCTCTTTGTAGGAAGTCTCCAAAGATAAAACTTCAGAAGATGACATACTATCATTTTTAGGATCTGCTGGTGAAGCAACCATCTTTAGGTTTATCATGGAAGTAACATTTTTAGGGGCTGGTGACAGTTCTGTAGATAATGTCTGCCGAACAACATAACCCATTGGTGTCCAAGATAATTCTGCTCAAAGATAACCAAAATTGTTGAACAATCCCAACAGTAAAAAGCAAATTCCTTAGAAATTCCAAGCATGCATTACATGAAGTACTCAAGAGCATAGTTAAACTAAGGTACTGTTCAGAACACTCTAGGAAACTACAGTTTCCATTAAATTTGCTTTTCTTCTTGGAACATGCAGGCTGAATTAACTTGAAAGGGGGACTGACTATCCTAGGATCTGCTCTTTTTAACTTGGGCGTGCGGGCAGTAAACAAATAATAGTTTCCATTAAAAAATAATAATCCACAATACATCCACATGGCAAACACACAGAAATAATGAGCTGAAGATCAAACTGTGGCCCTACTAACCTTGATGTGTACTTTTTAAACATCAGAAGTCAAAGATCACTAGACTTCAGCTACCAAAGTAACTGGTAACTTATTTCTTTTTAGAACACAGGCATAAGTACAGCAACACTACTCCTTAGGTGCCCATGAAACTCTATACACAGACAAAACAAAAGGACATCCATCAGGACACAGGCAGGTCATGTCAGCAGCCTGTGGCCACCTCACAGTGGAGAGACAGACTGCTCTTGTCACCACAGAGCTACATATCTTCACAGTAGCTGCTGAAGTGAGGATCTTGTATTGAATCACATATGTACCAAACATGCTAACACCATAAGAAACACAGCTGTGCATAAATCAAGAACAATTGTGTAAAAAGATCTTCTGTTAGGACAAGTTACCCACAAAAATTTCAAAAGCAGATTCTACTGAACTCATTCTGAATATCTCACTTCTGCACCAGGCTAGGACAGACCAGCAGTTCTCAAAGTTCTGAGACTCCCAGGACCACTTCAGGGGTCCACAGTCAAAACTGTTTTCCTGATAATAGGAATGTGTCATCTGCCTTCCCCACTCTTACTCAGAGAGGTATAGTACAGTGGGGTTTAAGACAGTATGACAGAGAACAGTGAAACAGCTGAATGCCGAAAGAGACCTTCTGAGCTGGGTGTTCAAGAGTTGCTAAAATGTAAAGGCTGCTCTCCTCTCCTAACTTTAACTCCGGGAAATGGCTGCTGCTGCTGCTGCTAAGTCGCTTCAGTCGTGTCAGACTCTGTGCGACCCCAGAGACGGCAGCCCACCAGGCTCTGCCGTCCCTGGGATTCTCCAGGCAAGAACACTGGAGTGGGTTGCCATTTCCTCCTTCTCCAATGCATGAAAGTGAAAAGTGAAAGGGAAGTCACTCAGTCGTGTCCAACTCTTAGTGACCCCATGGACTGCAGCCCACCAGACTTCTCCATCCATGGGATTTTCCAGGCAAGAGTACTGGAGTGGGGTGCCATTGCATTCTCCGGGAAATGGCTACCTTTTTAAATTAAAACGTGCCATGTTAATCTGTAATAAGTTTATTGTTACTTTTAAGTAAATTAATAAGTATTTTAGTATTTCTCAGTTTTAACCCTCAGATATTACAAACATGGACAATTATCCAAACAAACAGACACTCTTCGGGGTTGCAAAGGGTATTAAGGGGTCCTGAGACCAAAAACTGTGAGAACTACTGGTATATGAAATGCTTAAGAAAGGGGTTATTCCTGAGTTCACAAAATGTCTCCCTTAGCCTGAAGAACATTTCATTGAGAACTCCTTACTTGTATGTAGTTTACATTCCTTGTGCAAGGAAGTGGGATCTTATCCACTTAACTTCAATCTTCTAACAACAATGCCAGTTTATCAACAACCCATCAACTGCCTTAAAGGCTTTAAAACAGAAACATTTCAACAGCACTAGCCTGAAAATAAACTAAGAAAACAGACAACTGATTTTTCTAAAATAGTATTTGGTAGCCACTCTTACCTCTCGTACACGAAGAGGGACTGGTAACAGCATTATCGGTTACAGACTCAGTCCGATTATTATTTTTCACCACTATTTCACCCTAAAAAGCAAACCAGTTGTTTTCTTACTAGTTCAAACTAAAAATAATCATTATTTTAAAAACATATAGCCTCCTTCACCATTCTTAAAATCTGCAAAATGTAGGCTAATTAAAAATTCTAAACATGTAAGTACATAACATGCAAAGTTAAATTACTTTCTTTTGCCAAATCTCATTCCCCAGAGGAAAAACCACCCATCTACAACTTAGCTACTAGCAACTTAGTGTTTCGTCGCTTTGGAGATAAACATCTATGTATCATTTTAAATGGATCTCAATAATGGGATCACACCACACATAGTATCAGTTAACTTGATAATTCCAAGTCAGCAAAGATTCTTAAAAGCCAAAGTGCCTGCTGTGAAAGGAAAAGCTGTTTTCATGACACTCCCACACCAAAGCTCAAAAAAAAAATTCCTGAAAATGTCCACAAAAACAAATAGAAGTCTTCTAATGTGTACTTCCTTTTACAGACAGAAAGCTGCATCATGCATGGAACAAGAGGAACCAAATGACGCTCAGGGACAAGAGAGTACATTGAGAGAGACCTCAAAGTGACCAGCAGCACCCAAGGTGAAAGGAAACTGATAAACTCTAAGTGGCTTGAAAATGAATTCTGAAGTTCGTATGCTTCAAAAATTTACCCATTTTACCGTTTCATCTAAGCTTAGTTTAAAAAAAAAAAAATGTGCAGCAGCTAAAACTGCTGACTGCTGAATACACCTTGTGCCACTTCTCTACCTAGTAGAAACCTGGCAATCTCAAAGAGCTGCTTCAGAACCATAGAAAGAACATGCTCCATAACTAGGGCAGAAAGCCACTATTTTCATTAAAAACAAAAATACAGTAAAATCCTCCAAGGGACATCCGCTGATTCCTGGCCCCACGGCAGAGCTCACTAAGAGCCTAGAAATGCCTACATCGCCCTGGGCCCTCCTGCCCCAGGACTTCCCCAGGCAAGGACCCACCACTTCCCTCCAGAGAGCAAGCGTGGGTTCCTGAGTCGGCAGGTATCACTTGCTAACCTGCAAATTCCAAATCACTGCCTGACACAGCATACAAATCTTGCAGGAGGTGTCGCCTAGAGCGCTTGCCCCTTTGAGGGAGTGTGGAGCTGTTTGCTTCAATCTGCTGGGGGACTGAGGCCCCACCTCTGAATAGGATCTCGAGAATTTCAGCACGTTGTCTCAAATAAATGGAAGACAAAGGCCACTCGGGAAGTAAATTTTTACTTTCAAATGAAGCATTTCTAGAAACTCCAAAGGCATGGAAGATATGGAGTTAGGCAAAGAGAAAGATGCCATTCTCCTTTCTATTGGCTCTTTTCTCAGTTTCCAAAACACTGGGCCAGTTCTGGAGGAGGTGATGTGGCATCAGCACAGCTCTGTGGAAGTGCCTACACTCTGAGACACATTCTCTTGTGGCCCCATCTGTAGGCTGCCGTGTTCTCTAGGGGATTCCAGATAGACACAGTATATAAACATGTTAAGTAACCAAGTAAAAAATAAATCCATCAAATGAGAAAATAAATGATTAAAATGCAGCCTGTTCTTTGAATAAACATAACTTTTATGCTCACCAAAGTCAATGAAACACTAGAAATGGCTTACCTATTCAAGAATGATTAAGTAAATTACATGTATCAATATCAAAGATTCAATGCAAGTTATATACCCCAAAACTATTTAATGACATGGGAAGATTACCATAAAAGTTTAAAAAAATTCAAACACAAACTTGTACACATGTATTCTTAATTGAAGGGAATGCCTCTCAGTTCCCACAATGTAATATTAAAAAAAGACTAAGTGCCAAACATGGTTTGCTCTTGGTTGCAACTTTAGACAGTTTGTTTTTTCTTAATGTTTTTTCTGGTGTCATGTTACTAACACCATGAAGGAAAAAAGTTTCTTTTTATGGCAAAGTTGAGGAAAAACAAAACAAAACAACACAACTCCACATATAATTCAAGAGTGTGAATATATAAGGCACCGAGTGTGCAAACCTCCCCACACAGCATGAGGCGTCCTACTTGTCCACATATGCAGTACTCACAGCAAGTGAGCGTGACATAAGCGTCAGTCATGCCCCCGCCCACCCCGGACCCTATGTACCCTGTACTACTTTTGTGAGACCTCACAGGCTTGGAATTATCCACTGACCACCCACGACGAAAGCATGGAGTCCCTCAACTACTCAGCTATTCCATACACCCAGCCAGGGCCCAGAAAACTGCTAAACAAAACTGTGATTTTTCTGTATCAGTCAATCAGCCTTACTTATCGCCACCATGTAAAAGGAAAACACCCAGGTGGGACAGCCTAAAGGTCAACATGTGGGGGATCATTTATTTTCAGCACATTATATAAGCCACTACCACCAAGTCTTCAGAGGCTTCAGTATCCAGGCATCCAAAAGAAGCACTAGGACAGGAAACGTAAATTCTTTCTCCATTCAAAAGGCATATGAACTGGGAAGCTCTGTTTTCCTCATTGTTTCTTCTTTCTCCTTGCCTCTACACAGGGATGGGCCTCAATTTGACAAAAGCCATTTTAGCAACTATAACCCAACAAAATTCTTTCCTGGAAATCTCACAATCTGTCTGACACAAAAATGCATCAATCTGATGGACTAAAACTTGAGATCAAATACTGAATACAGTGCAGTTTAACACTTACTGCAGTGAGATTTTCTGTGTCATTGACAGGACAGAGGTGCAGATAAAACTGCCTGGGAAAATCAGAAGTTAGACTGTGCAGTTCTAATATTACTATTTGATTAAAAAAAATACTTTTCTCTGTACTGAAAACAGTACAGAGAATGCAACAGTAGAAACAACATTTTCACAATGGGCTATGGAATTTAGTTGAACCAACGCCAGAATCTTCTCCTCCTGAGGCATGGCAATGCTTTCTAGCCACCAGACATGAAGACACTTGCTAAGTGATTCTCTGGAAAGAGCAACACCAGGTGTTACAGCCTGACCATAAACAGCTCCAACAACAGAGAAAGTCACCTAAGCATACTTAGGAAGCCCTTGCCACCTCACGATGTGAAGTGATGTCTTTGCGTAACTGTCCATCACAGAGGAGAAAAGAAGAAAGAGGGGAACAAAGAGCAAGAGGCTGCACTCACCTCTGATAATACTGCAGAGGGTGTCCCCATTTCTCTGAGAAGAGAAATGTCAGTAGAGGTGGAGCGTAAAGGCCCCCACTTGGGCTGCTTTTGTATCTTTGGTATCTCACTGTTCTCTGGACTCTGCAGTTCAGGAAAATCCAACCTGGTAAATCCAAACTCAGGTTTGGAGGCAGATCCACTCTTTTCAATGATTCTGGATTTCCTGTCTGTTCGTTTATAATAACCATCTGCATTTACAGAATTAAAAGGGTAAAAATTTAGAGGTTGTTTGATGACCTGTACTCACACTTCACTTCAGTTGCAGTGTAGAAAGTCTATTGCTACTGATGCAACAACATATTATTGTCCAAACAGCCTAATTTTTGGTAGCGTTGTTAACCTCTGAAACAGTGGAGAACATAAATGACCATGGGGATCACCAAGCAGAAAAAAGCAACATGCTGCAAATCTTAGGAGTAATTCTCAACTGGATGAAATAGTTACCTTAACCTGATTGTGCAGCTGGGCATTTCAATTATTCTCAAAACACACTTTAGGGTTTTGTGAGATTAAGGGGACTCTTGCGAATTTCCTTTAAATAATAAATTTTCCATATTTTAGTTTGCTGGAACGAACTAGAGGAAAACAAGTATTAATAGAATTAAACTTATAACCTCTCTCCCACCTTTTTCCTTCAAATGCAAACGAATGATGCCGTAGGTTACAATTCCATAAAGCCCCAGCGTTTAAAAAATTGTTTAATTATAAGGCTAGAGTTATTCCAGTTAACTGTTCAACTCTTCTTTCACATTACCATGTACCAGAAGATTTATAAATGACATCAACACAAAGAGAAAATGTTATGTATCAAGTAACAGTAAATTACACATGTAAATAAAATGACAAACCATTCCCAGTAAGTACACTATCACAGAGGTTTTAAGTTATTACATAAATAGATGATGGCTGTGATCAAGGTGCAATAGTAAATAATTTACAGGAAAAAAAACTAAGGTATCATGTATAATCACTAACTTTCCACCAGACCGGAACAGCAGTTCTTAAGCCCAGAACAAACATGTCCTTTGAATAACCATCCTGCCCTGGGTTTGGTATTGTTCAGGATGGGATTTAAACTGCAGTCAACTCTCCCCCCTACCGAAAAGTGTTCCAACAGAAAACCAGAGAAGCTATTTTAGGGATCAACATGATCAAATACAGTATAAGGATATGGCTGCAATTCACTATTTAACAAGTGTTTTGAAGTGGTTGATTGTCACCTATTTGCTATGTGATTTTACAGAAGTTCTTGCATAAGACAATGTAATACCATCGTTGGATAAACTCCAGGATCCCACCGGAAACTTGATTGCTTCAGTTTTTCATGATGAATAAGCCCATAACAACAGTTTAAAGAACAGAAATGTTTCTGCGAGTAGACAGGGTAGAATAATATAATATACAGAGCGTGTTATTTTTACCTGATTTCAAACTATTCTCAGCATGAATGGACACACAAGGTGAACCTTTGACTGATTTTAAATCAGATGATACAGGTCCATCAGTCTTCTTACTGTCAAACTTTTGTTCATCATAGGTTTTCTTCTGCAGGAAACATTAAAAAATAGCATTTTTAAGAACACAATCACTATAAAAAAAAGGCTTGAATTTGCAAATTCATAATTACTCACAACTCAATCATTTTTTAAAAAGGTTAGACCATATCAAATTTCAAATGCCTTAAATAACATGCAAGAACTGGGCTGTTCTCTATGTTTTAAATGCTAAAGTGGCCAACAACACCAAGACATTTACAGACCTTAAACAGAGTTTTTGTGTCCTGTGAGAGAGGGCACGTGTGCTCACTTCGTGGCTTCACTCTTTGAAAACCTCCAAAATAAGTGGGTTGGTTGTCATCATATGGGGAGCCAGGCACTGGGCAAACGTTTTGTGGTGACTGCAGGGTGTAGGGAGAGTAGGCATATGGATGAAGAGGGATCTCAGCAGAGAAATACTGAGACGGAAAAGCTGAAGCTCCAAAAGCCATATCATCAGTATAGAGTTTCTGTCTAAATAAAAAGGGTAAATTTTAGTTGCATATTTCATACCACAAACCAAGAAGCTTAATATTTTATAATAAAATTTAAACATACTATTTTTGAGGTCATTCATTCTAGCACTGAAATACCTCTAATTAAAAACCAAAATAAAACCTCTGAGCACTTCTTAACCTGCAAACAAAGATGCTGACTAGTTCCATTTTTTTCATTACGCAGCTGGAACCTCCATAACAGGACCCTATTATAAGGAACATTAGAAAAGCCCAAGGATGCTCCAGCAGCTTTCCATTCTCATGCTGTCAAAATACTCGGAAATGCCTCACTCCAGAAACCCTGACCAAAATTTAAGCCATCTAGACCACTCTCTTGGCAGAGGGAGCTTTTACAGAGCCCCCAATGCCCATCCAAATTCCACCCTGACAACCTCCAGGGCCTGCTCCCTGAGGCCTCTGGGGGCCTGCAGACAGCGTGCCCAGCCCCCTTCCTATTCCAAGCCCACTGCCATATCCTGTGCTCTACTGACTCAGGGGGCTGGGAACACTATGCACAACGTGGTCCAGGAACTACATGTCCTGCTAATAAGATGGAACTGTCTGTGAGCACTGCCACTGCCTCAACTTGCTCAAGTCGCAAGGCTGGAGCGAACTATAATTTAACACTGATTTTTTTTTTTTTTTTGGCAAATTTAGTATAAGGCCAGAGGTTTAAACCATTTTGCAATAAAGGCTGATACAATAATAAATGCTAAGCAACTGACTTAATACAAATCACAATATTCTCATTCCCACAAATAAGCACCAGCAGGTGTTTCCATGACTTTGCAGGGCTTTGAATTATTTGTAGCAAATCAGTGAAATCCTGAAGTGTAGGGTCCACTGAAAGGCAGGAAGAGTCAAAGCTAAGGATAAGACACCCCATATGACCTTCCAATTGTTCGAATGTCAGGAGATACAGGCATAGGCACCAACTAGTAGAATTTGTATTTCTACTCTGCTATAAGAAAGAGTCTGCAATGAAGGAAAGGAGTTACTATAAACAGGCTGGACCTGTAACACACTGACAGCTGCAAAGTCTCCCACAACCTACTTCCTATCAATCTCATTAACCTCTACTACATGGTATCTACTTCTATCACACCACCTGAAAAGCTCCACTAGCCTGGACTTGACAACCTCTGCCCTCTCCTTCTCTCACTCATCTTCCAAAGGTTCCTCCGTGGCATGGTCCCCACTACACTCTCCCCATCTCACCTGTCAGACTCACTCTGAGCCAGAACCTCTCCTCATTTTGCTCAGGACTTCACTTCAACATACTCGAAATCCAGCACTTTTATCACCTCTAGGCCTCTATCTCCAACTTAAAGGTCATTTTCACCCACCTAGCATGTACTACAAACAAAGCTAGTGGAGGTGATGGAATTCCAGTTGAGCTATTTCAAATCCTGAAAGATGCTGCTATTAAAGTGCTGCACTCAATATGCCAGCAAATTTGCAAAACTCAGCAGTGGCCACAAGATTGGAAAAGGTCAGTTTTCATTCCAATCCCAAAGAAGCGCAAGGCTAAAGAATGCTCAAACTACCACACAATTGTACTCATCTCACACACTAGTAAAGTAATGCTCAAAATTCTCCAAGCCAGGCTTCAGCAATATGTGAATCATGAACTTTCTGATGTCCAAGTTGGTTTTAGAAATGGCAGAGGAACCAGAGATCAAATTGCCAACATCTGCTGGATCATGGAAAAAGCAAGAGAGTTCCAGAAAAACATCTACTTCTGCTTTATTGACTATGCCAAAGCCTTTGACTGTGTGGATCACAATAAACTGTGGGAAATTCTGAAAGAGATGGGAATACCAGACCACCTGATCTGCCTCTTGAGAAACCTATATGCAGGTCAGGAAGCAACAGTTAGAACTGGACATGGAACAGACTGGTTCCAAATAGGAAAGGGAGTACATCAAGGCTGTATACTGTCACCCTGCTTATTTAACTTATATACAGAGTACATCATGAGAAATGCTGGACTGGAAGAAACACAAGTTGGAATCAAGATTGCTGGGAGAAATATCAATAACCTCAGATGTGCAGATGACACCACTCTTATGGCAGAAAAGTGAAGAGGAACTAAAAAGCCTCTTGATGAAAGTGAAAGTGGAGAGTGAAAAGGTTGGCTTAAAGCTCAACATTCAGAAAACGAAGATCATGGCATCCGGTCCCATCACTTCATGGGAAATAGATGGGGAAACAGTGCAAACAGTGTCAGACTTTATTTTTATGGGCTCCCAAATCACTGCAGATGGTGACTGCAGCCATGAAATTAAAAGACGCTTACTCCTTGGAAGGAAAGTTAGGTCCAACCTAGATAGCATATTGAAAAGCAGAGACATTACTTTGCCAACAAAGGTCTGTCTAGTCAAGGCTATGGTCTTTCCTGTGGTCATGTATGGATGTGAGAGTTGGACTGTGAAGACAGCTGAGCGCCAAAGAATTGATGCTTTTGAACTGTGGTGTTGGAGAAGACTCTTGAGAGTCCCTTGGACTGCAAGGAGATCCAACCAGTCCATTTTGAAGGAGATAAGCCCTGGGATTTCTTTCGAAGGAATGATGCTAAAGCTGAAACTCCAGTACTTTGGCCACCTCATGGGAAGAGTTGACTCATAAGGATGAGATGGATGGACGGCATCACTGACTCGATGGACATGAGTCTGGGTGAACTCTGGGAGGTGGTGATGGACAGGGAGGCCTGGCATGCTGCGATTCATGGGGTCGCAAAGAGTCAGACACGACTGAGCGACTGAACTGAGCTGACCTGAGCATGTATAGATACAAAACATAACATATGATCCCCAAACCAGCCCCACTGCCAACTTTTGCTCTCAGAAACAATCCCAAATCTTTCCATGTATTCAACTGAAACTAGCTAGGATCTTTCCCACCAAAACCCATACTCTCCTTTTCTCCTGCAAAAGGTCTCCCTGTATTTTGTTCTCTATTTCCAGTATCTAATTCAAACGGAATGCTGCAGGCCTCTAGGAGTGTTCCTGATCATTGCTCAGTGAAACTTACTGTGTGTGGAAAACTTCCTGGGTACCAAGCCTTGTGTAGAGAACTTTAGGAGTCTTTGTCTCTCTTGAGCCCCTTCACAGCCCAGTGAGGTCGATGCCATTAAGCCCTGTTTAGTAGAGAAGAGAATGGCAACCCACTCCAGTATTCTTGCCTCGAGAATCCCATGGAAAGAGGACCCTGGAAGGCTTCAGTTCATGGGGTCACAAGAGTTGGACATGACTTGGCGACTAAACCACTACCAACATCAACCCAACCAAAACCTTCAAGCCTGTCTCCTTTAAAGCTGAGCCAGAAACCAGGTGTGACTATCATCATCCCACCCAAAACACTCCCAAAGTTCTCTATTTCCTATCCAACAAACCTAACTTTTCTGCTGTACCATGTAGGCCAGTTGACTATTGTCTCCCCTCAACAATGGGACCTTACTTCTCTACTGTCTCCCAAACATCTTGCATCCGGTGCCCCCTGACCTGTCAGGAATCCAGTCACCCCTCCACCCACCAACTTGACGTGAGCCATGCTGTGGAGAACCACTAATTCACACAGTGCATGTGCGTGCTTAGTTGCTCAGTCGTGTCTGACTCTTCAGACTCCATGGGGCCCACTATGCTCCTCTGTCTATGGGATTTTCCAGGCAAGAATACTGGAGTGGGTTGCCATTCCCTTCTCCAGGGGATCTTCCTGACCCAGGGATTGAACCCAGGTCTCCTGAATTACAGGCAGATCCTTTACCACTGAGCCACCAGGGAAGCCCCAGTTCTCACAAATGAGCGTTTTAACCTAAAAGCAACCACTGGCACTGTAATTTTCACATTATACTACAAGATACCAAGAGCAAGAGCAGCTGAACTCAGGTCAAAGAACTGAATGCTAATTCTGGTCCTGGTGCTATCTCCTTGAGAAATTTTGGACAAGCATGTGTAGCCTCAGTTTTTCTTGTGTAGATATAACACTACATCTCCCTGCCAAACTCATGGATTTTCGCAAGCATGAAATGAATGTATTCAGTAACTCCCAAACAAAACACACACTTCCTCACACCTGTGTTACACAGGATTTGTCACAAAGCACATACTATGACAATCAACAAAATCATTTTCTGGGGAGGATGACTGGCAACAGAGAACTTACTTTGTTTGCATAACCTTTATTTGTTCATTATACCAGTAAATACTCAGTACTTCCCAAATATGGCCATTCTACATACTAGGATACTTCTAATGATATTTGTCCTGCCTAAAACATAAACTTGAAGGAGACCAGATAGTAAGTTTTCTTCCATCTCCACCATAGCTCATGAGACAGGCCTTCCCCCACTTAGGAACTAGCGCTTTTCCATGTAGTAGCCTTTAGCTAATGAACTCCAAATGAATAGATGAGTCCTTTGGCATGCAATCCTAGAAGTACTAGAGGTGGACATTCAGCAAAAGGTCACTCACTTCCTTTAAGGACACAGAGAACAAGGTTGCTATAGCGGAAGAAGTAGAAAAGAGGACATGTTTGCTATAGAAAACTTCAGTCCTTTTTTCAAGGCAGCAAGAGATCTCCGTTTAAACAAAATCTGATTATAGCAAAACAACTCTTAACTTATACTAGAATTAACTAGATAATCCCTTCTTCACCATGTAAAGTCTCACCACTTCATCCCCACTTTAAAGGCTCTCAATCTTTCTAAGCTTGCTCTTTGGTTTCATGACTCCATTGTCCTTAAATCGTTTTCTTGTCAGGCAGGAATACTGTCAGTCAATCTTTTCAATGGTTATAAAATATTAAAAAAAAAAAAATCAAAGCTATAAGGGAATAAGGGGTTAAAAAAACATTATTTTAAAATTCAGCATCAAGCATCCTTAAGCCTCTGATTAGTCTCAGCGTGTTATAGCTAGAATGCTGCTTTAGCTGTATGACTGTTTTCCACCTTTATTTTAAGTCACTAGAATTTTACCCAGCAGATGGCTTAAGAGTTTTTATCAAAGAGTGAGATACAGCTTGTATTTTATCATGTGAGCCCACTCAAGGTAGGAAATGACTTAACTGAGACCCATGTCAACCTTCCTATTACAAAGGAAGAAATTACAATGGAAAACTTGGCATTCCTACCAAACACCTTCAAGCACATTCTGTCAGGACTTCAATTTTAGTAAAAAAAAAATAAAACTTTTCTTATTTCCTAAACATACCAGACAATCCAATGATTTTATTTATTCCAACTTTTATTTTTGTGAACACAGCTCTAGAATTTATATGAAGTATAAACTATTTTCACCATGCAGGTATGTGGGGAAAAGGTAACAAGTCTGACCCAAGACAACAAAACATAAAGATAAGGATTTTCACAAAAGCATAATGGTGATTCATGCCTTAAAAATAAATCTACAAATAATCCACACAATCATGTGAAAGACTTAACACTTATTTTTCTACCTTCAGCTAATAAATGGAAACCATTTTGTAACTACCTAGAGAATAAATCCTGGGGAGGAAAAACATTTAAAGGACAAAATAAGCGTTCTTTCAGCTCACATCTAGAAGAATTTATAACCAAAAATTTGTAGGATCCATCTCCACAGGACAGTTATAAAGCAAAACAGTTAAAAGCAAACCTCAGCAATTTCCAAAGACTTTATCTGCACAAAGAGGCAGCCCTGGTGGCTAGCCCCCTCCATCACTGAGCAGTGTTTTTTAATGTTACACCCTAAAACTGAGAAGCATGTTTATTTATTTATTTGGGCTTTTCTTTGCCCCATGTGCTCTCACCCACTTGTTCCTGCCATTTCATCACCCATAAATACATGATACAGTTTTAAACTGTAGGCACAACAGACTTGCATTCCCCACTAATAAATGCAATGCAGTATCCATATTTTCTCTGCCCCAAATAACCAAATGAATATGGAGGAAAAAAAAAGAGAGCTGAATCTTCAGTTTTTGGTGTGCTACACAGTTAAGTTGTGCTGTACATTTCCTTCTTGGATGAGGAGCATCTTCTACAGTTGCTCTGAAAACGTTAACGTGATAGCTGCAGAATATTTCAAGTCTAATTACCATTAAAGACAAGCAATAAGGTCCCCATGTTACGGCAAGAAGCTGGGAAGAATACCTACTCAGGCACTGCTAGTTCTTGGACACATGGATAGTATGGGGTGGCTGCACAGCTGGGGAAAACCCGCGCTTCTGAAGACTCTGACCATCCCACATTGAGCCCAGTAAATTTGGGGACAAATGGTTTGACATCTGCTGACAACTTGATGCCCTGAGGAGAAAAAGAGGGTTATGACTACAAACTTTCTAAGATCAACCAAGCGGGGAAAAAACCAACAAAGAGTCCCTCCCACCTCAAAGCCCCAGAAATGCTAATCCCAGTGCTGCAGTTTAAATATATCTGCCCAGCAAATACAAGAATTTGTTAGCAATTTCTTCCCAAACCCTTTTTCACTAGAAAAGCCAGTCTATGAAATATTAAAAATGGAAAATAAGGACAAACATTTAAAGTGGGAATAAAAGTCAACACAGACTGTAGAGTTAGCACTACAAGTGACGTTTCCTTATCTTTAAGGTAGAATACAGTAGTTTACCTCTCGACTGAATTAAAGGATAACAAACTATCAAACTGTAGCACTCAAAACACACATGCTCCTTAGCCTTTATTCGTTCTATTAAATTTCTCAAAGAACTTAGAACAGCTGCTTTTCACTCAGCGAACCAATAAAGGCTGTCTTGTTAAAAGCCAAAAGCAAGCTTTGCCAGAAAATCTTTGTATCGCCACAAGCCCTTGAAATATGAATATAAAATGTTAGTTGGATTTTTCTTTCCGTTTTTAGATCTGTATTGAAAATTTTACTTTCACTAGCAACTTATAATCATGTTTTTTCATTCGTGTGAAAGCCGGTTTTTGCGATAGTCAGGGCTCCTGCTAGAGGTTATTCTTAGCTGGTCGAGCAGAGACTTCCGCTTCAGAAACCGTTTTCACAAGCTTTAAACAAGTGGTTCCTGCTCACGAGTGCGGTAAGGAGACACGGTCGCGCAGCTCCTCCTCAGCCTCGGGACTAGTGGCAGTTTCCCGTCGACGGAGTCCCTCATTTCGTTTAACCGCTGGCCGTGTGTACGCGCCCGGGGTTAGGGGTCGCGGCCGCCCGGCCCGACACCCCCCGCCCTGTCTGCAACCAGCCTCCGGCCCACGCTAATCCAGTTCCCACCCCATCAGCACAAGGCCAGCACTCTGGGAGGCCCAGGGCCGCCATCCTCACCTCGGCCGCGGACTCCCGCCGCCCATCCGATGCCATGGCGGGCGGCTGGGAAGAGGTCCGGCCGGGGAGGCCAATAGCCGCCCCGTCGGCTGGCGGGACCGAAAGGCGACACTCCTCCCAGCCTTTCCACCTTCGGCGAGGACGCCAGGAAGTGCGTCACAAAAACGCGCCTCGGCCCGCCTTACTTCCGGTCGGAAATGTGCGGGGCGGCAGTTCTGCGCCTGCGCGAGGTACCCGTCTTGGTGAGTACTTGAAGCTGCATCCTCGCGCGGGTAGTTTGGAAGTTAACATGATACTGTCTCCGCAAAGATAGCGGACAAACCGCGGGATGTGGTTAGCCAGGCCCGCACGAGGGGTCAGTGCACGGGGTGGCGGGCACCTGGAGCGAGAGAAGGGTCTGTGGGGAGTTGGGGGCCTTAAGGAAACCGCATACCTTGTGGACGTACCAAGGGAGAAAGTCAACAAGATTTGGCATCTTACATTTCCAGGAACCTAGAGCACTTTGGAGAAGGTAATGGCAAGCCACTCCAGTACTCTTGCCTGGAAAATCCCATGGGCGGAGGACCCTGGCAGGCTGCAGTCCATGGGGTCGCTAAGAGTCGGATACGACTGAACGACTTCACTTTCACTTTTATGCATTGGAGAGGGAAATGGCAACCCACTCCAGTGTTCTTGCCTGTTGGAGAATCCCAGGGACTGGGGAGCCTGGTAGGGGCTGCTGTCTATGGGGTCGCACAGGGTCGGACACGACTGAAGCGATTTAGCAGCAGCAGAGCAGTTTGGAAGTAACCACGAAAAAGAATTTCAAAACTGCTCAGTTCAACAAAAGGCTGTTGACCACTATGAAATGTGCTGGGAGAGGAAGAGATGGACAAGCAGGGTGGAAGCAATCAATCCTAGGGCAGGTGGTGGTAGGTAGAATGGGAAATGGAGGGCGGTGCCTGGGAGACGGAGTGGGGGAGGGGGAACGCAGATCCTAGAACTTTTGCTTACTTGGTGAAAAGTGGAAGCTGTTTAACCAGTAGAGGTTAATTAGGTTGAACATCCTGAACTGGAGGCTAATTGTAGGTTCTCTGGTGGCTCAGAGGATAAAGTGTCTGCCTGCAAAGCAGGAGACCAGGGTTCAATCCCTGGGTTGGGAAGATCCCCTGGAGAAGGAAATGGCAACCCACTCCAGTATTCTTGCCTGGGGAATTCCATGACAGAGGAGCCTGGCAGGGTACAGTCCACGGGGTCGCAGAGTCTGACACTTCTCTCTTTCCTTTCTGTTGAGTGACTACCAGGTATTTCAAGCAGTAAATGCAGGGAATTCCAGCTCATCTCCTGGTGTTCTGTGCGCCTCCCACAGGTCAAACCTCGAGTGGAATGAGGCTTGGGATCTGACAGTGCTGGAGATTGAGCATTATGCAGTATGCTGTACTCAAGTTTACTTAACAATTCTGCCGTCTTTCTGTTGGCCTAACCCTGAACTTGTAGCCAGTGGACCCATAGGGATGGGAGTAAGTTCTAGGCTCTTGCCCGTCACTACACTGCCCTCAATATTTATCGTGCTTATTATGTGAAAGCACTACCCTTTTCAAAGAGAGGTGCGTACAGAGGACCCCAGAGCATACTGGGGGTCTTATGCTTATTGGCAGCTTAATTGCTTAAGGTCTTAAGCATTAGCAATGATAAAAAGCCTGTGTTTGGATTAACTAAAATATTTCCTTAGCAGTTAAAGCAATTTGACACAAAATGCACACCATGTTAGAAGTTTTAAAAATGCTGTGATTGTTTATACAAAACTGTATCCCCCCCTTTGGCACATGGAGAAGAGAAATGGGGTTAAGTGGTTTCTCCCAAGGCAGTAATTACATAAATAAGTGAAGTAACCCAGAGTATTAAGTTGGGTTTCTTTTTGTTCAGTTGGAGATTCTAGACAATTCTCTAGGAACTAAACAACAGAGCTATAAAAATCTACCTTGGCTCTATTAAACTTATCCCTAGTTCTTAGTATCTTCATAAGTGAATTTAAATGGTACCCTGAATCACACCAAGCTGACAGGTTTAAACCCACTTAACATTTTATTTCTTTGAAGTGAATTTATTTCCTCAGGACTATAAAACTGAAATCATCCAACATCCTCAACCCTCCCAAGTTAACCTTAAAAAAACAAACCTCAGTAACTTCAAAGAGTAATAAATGCAACATACAAACTTTATTTAACAAAAGTAACAGATAACGTCAAACAGGCACTTATATTAAAAGAAAAACTGACTAGAAGAAATTTTTATCTTAAAACACCTTCCAGTAACCTACTTGCAGTTGCATTTAAACTGAGTTCTGTTGCTGTGAAGAATACAGCTTATGCATAGGTATGGATGAACAATTTGTACATTTTTCAAGTATTCACTGAATACTACCTTATATACACATATACATTAAATTTGAGAAAGATTTAATTGATGATCCCCAGATAAGCTTTATTTTTGTTGATCTTTTGGAAGAGGCCGTCTAAAGAGAAGGATGTGGGGTTCTGTGGAAACAAAATGTTTTATATTATTTTAATATGGTTAATTTTCATTCCTTCAACAAAAAATTAAGAGAATTCTCAATTGAACCAAAATAAAGTAAATCCACAGTCAACTGATGTTATTTATTAAGGTATCTGAAATTTTGCTTTTAAGTTACTATCAACAATAAACAAGAAAACATAACAATGAGAATTTCCCCCCAGTTAATTTTACACACTCTGGAGAAAAGGAAAGTAAAGAAGTCATTTGAGGAGAAGGGTTTCTATCTTTAGAATCTCAATTCCAATGAAAAGTAAAGAAAAAGGTTATCTGTTGTGGGGAAAACACAGTTAACACCTCAATAAAAAACCGTAGGTCCCAGGGGCCCTCCTGGTAGATTCTGTTTCAGTAGGTGGAGGACTGAGTAGGAACCTACAGGTAAGGTCCTCAGTTGCTTTGTATTATCTGGACAAAGACCTTTTTAATATAATTGTATGCTCCGATCCCAACATAGTTACAAGTTTGAGTTTTTGCTGCTGATGCTTTTCTTTAAAAGTATAAATCAAGATAGCTTTAGCTTTACCTAATTCATATCATTAAGTTATGACTCAGTTGGTAAAGATCCACCTGCAATACAGGAGGATCTGGGTTCGATTCCTGACCTGGGTCAGGAAGATTCCCTGGAGAATGAAATGGCAACTCACTCCAGTATTCTTGCCTGGGAAATCCCATGAACAGAGGAGCCTGGCACACTACAGTTCATGGGGTCGCAAAGAATCAGACACAACTGAGTGACTAAACCATCACACTTAATTCAGCTTCTGTGCCTTCAAATTTTGTTTAAAGCAATAAATCCTTTAATTTAGATTTATTGATAACCCCAAAACACCACGGAGTTTCTTAGTCTAGCTTACTAATAGTTTACCAATAATCTAGAAAACTGTTCACTTCAAATTGCATCAGTTTCTATACACAGAACTTCTAGACACACAATCTTAAATTAAGTTCTTAGTTTTCAAATAGACACCAGAATTCTAAATATATTTACAGCAAGATACTACTAGCAATGAGACACATTTTAAAATAAAACAGAATAACCTGTTTCTTTTTTTACTTCATAGGTTATTTTTGCAGATACAAGAATGCATTCTTTTCACTATGTAAACTGTTGTTTACTATAAAATTAGAACCCTCTCTAGGAAGTCATTCAAAAATAGTCAAGCTTATCACTTACTTAGGGATATCACTGAAACATCAGTATTACTAACAGATTTTCAACAACCACTATTATTTTCAGTCAATTAATGCTTCTCTAAAAACTTACCTGGTTCATGAATCATGTAATGAACCCAGCCTAGACTCTGTTGGACACCAAGTCTCCTCCACTCCTCTTCAGACATCAGATGGGTTTTTGGTACTTGTTTGGAAAGTTCTCTGGGTAACATGACATGTCTGTTAAAAAAAAATATAGCAAAATATTAGTACTCTATGTGGATATGCCTTTCCTACAATTATGGTTGCTTTACACATCCATCTTGAGGACACTTAAAAAAGCAACCCTGTTACGTTATCACTGGTATCAATCTTAAGAACTACTTAAGTAGTTCGACCACCCTTAATTCTCATTTTTGATGGCCTGTGTTCAAACTAGAAATTAGAATATGTACTCCAAAAGTACGAAGCGTTTTATTTACAATTAACATTTTTCCCTAATAGAGACTGCTTGCTAATTGTCTCAATCTTCTTCAGGAATAGAACCTCAAAAACTAAGTGGGACACATGGTTATCCAAAACACCCCAGCCTCCCCTGCAGCTACCTCTGATCACATGACTAAATCGACCAATAGGATAAAAGCAGAAAATATGCACCTTATGGAAAGCATCCTGAAAAGAAAAAGAGCATGCCCATTTTCATTTTTCTCCTTCCTGTTGGTTACAAAGGAGATTGATGTGATCAGGGAGCAAGAGAAGTCATCTAAGACCACAGCTGCTGCTGCTGCTACGTCACTTCAGTCATGTCCAACTCTGTGCGACCCCATAGACTGCGGCCCACCAGACTCCCCCGGTCCCTGGAATTATCCAGACAAGAACACTGGAGTGGGTGGGTTGCCATTTCCTTCTCCAATGCATGAAAGCGAAAAGCGAAAGTGAAGTTGTGTCCAACTCTTCATGACCCCATGGACTGCAGCCTACCAGGTTCCTCCATCCATGGGATTTTCCAGGCACGAGTACTGGAGTGGGTTGCCATTTCCTTCTCCACTAAGACCACAGAATTATAAATTGAGAATGGTCCCTGATAAGAGCTGCAAATAACCTGTTACCTGATTTCTATCTTCTACCTAATTGTTTGTTGATTAGTCTCGAGAAATGTACAGTGCTTTTGTACTCATCTTACATATACCCTACAAAATACAGCAATATTTTATGTTTAAGTGGAAGTCACATCCCTACCTTAACCATAAACCATAGAAATAGGCTAACCATCATCAAGGTTTGATGACAAGGGAAAAGTCTGTAAGTAGCTTCAATCAGATGGAGAGTCTACGTATTTGTTTCCCCCCTGTATGGGTATATATTGGGCTTCCCTGGTGGCTCAGAAGGTAAAGAATCTACTTGCAATATGGAAGACCCAGGTTTGATCTTTGGGTCAGGAAGATCCCCTCCAGAAAGGAATGGCAACCACTCCAGTATTCTTGCCTGGAGAATCCTGTGAACAGAGGAGCCTGGTGGCCTACAGTCCATGGGTCACAGAGAGTCGGACACGGACTGAACAACTAACACTTTCTATTTCTAACTACATATAAGGAGAATTGTTCCCCAAAGTTAACATTTCAGTACCAAGTGCTTTTCATGGAGGGTGAGGAGGTAAAGAAGGCAATAACAGTACAAACAACAAAGGAGCTACTAAGATAACATTGCAGGATACAATTAAATTTCCCTTCTCTGGAGATTACTGCCCTGTTTCATAAAAGTTTAAAGTGGCTTGGTCAAGAAACAACAGCTTTAATTAATACTGGATTAGATATTAATCCAGATTTTAGTAAGATTGTGGTTATATTCTGTCCATTACTGCATATCCCCAGCTGAATTCTTGGTCAACATCACATAATTGAACATTATATCAACACATTACAGGATTAGAACTGTGTAGTATAAGAATATTGTCTTACTAAAAATAAGACAATTGACTTCAAACAAAGAGACTTTTCCAATGCAGTTAGGTATTACTAATCTGCAAGGCTGCCCAGAGAAATCATCAATTTTTCTCCAGAGAATACTGATTTACAAGACATTGGGGGTGGGGAGGGGGGAAGGAGACCCACCCGCTGTTACTGAATGTACGCTTTCTAACTCAAACAGCTTTCTTGGAAATCTAAAAGGATAGCAAACAGAAAAGGTCACTGTTTGGCCCCGCCTACACGTTAGCAGTTTCCCAGGATGCAGCTTTTCCTAGTCACCACCCAGGAGGACTGGGCGGAGCTGGTGTTTGAAGCCACACCCTAGTTAAGTCTCCGGCAAGCGTTAAGGCTAGTACGTGTTAAAACTGAGTTCCTTTCCTCCCACAATCCAATTTGCTAATCTAACACATTTGGGAACTACGCTCTAGTCCCAGCACATAATGATGCAGAAGCCCCCCCCCCCCCCCCGCCCCCAAAAAAAATGCCTCAAAGCAAAAAATTATTTGGCCGATATAAACAAAAAAATGCCCCGAAGCCGTTCGAGTTCTCAATTTAGTCTCAAAAGGAAGCCCCTTCGATATTAACCCAAGGTTACCACGCACCAGCACCCGCTTCAAAGTCGCCATACCCACTACACATTCAAATCGCAAGCAAGCTCGTTTTGGGGGGGGATTCCCCACAAACTAATTTTTAGTGCCAACAACTTCAAAAGAGTTTCTCCGGTGACGTTACCTGACCAAAATCGCCCTTCCGACCGCCCCTCGCCCGCTGTGACTGGAGTGGGGGGCGTTTGCCTGAATGCCAGGTAGGCCGAAGTTTTTAGGAGCAGCTGCGCTTTTATGCAGGCGTCGGACTCTCCGCGCCAGGTTTCAGCCACGCCGGGCCCCTTTAGGCCCTCGGTCCCTTCCCTTTAGCGCGGCAGCTCTGCACCAGAAGCGGCCCCTTCTGCGCTCCAGCTTCGTCCCCCTTCACAGACAGGAACAAAGAGCGGAAGGCGGCCGGGCCGGCCCGCCAGACGAGGAGAGGCGCGCGCTCCCACCCCGGCCGCCCGACCCCAACAGCGACTCCCGGCTGGCCCCCGGACTGGTCCCTGACCTGACCTCCAGATCCCAACCCTAACCCCAGCCCCAAACTCTTCGACCCCGACTCTGGGTCCCAGGTTCTCTCCCCTGGCCGGAGTTCCAGCTTAGGCTCGCCCGGGGCCGCGGCAGAGGTAGGCTGTCCGGCCTGCTCACCGGTATTCGTAGTGTTCATCGAAGTACTTGTCCGAGTAGTAGATCTGCTTATGGGCCATCCTGCAGGTGGGCGGTGGGTAGCAGCTGACTAGAGCGAAGCGGCGCGAAGACAGAGCGCAGGTGAAGGGACGTCCGCGTCAGGTGAAGGTAACGACTCGACTGAGACCAACCGACGATAAGCCGAACGAGCCAGGTTTGAATCCGACAGCCCGCCGCTGATTGGGTAACGGTGTCGACCAATCACCTTCCGCGAACAGGCTCCTAGCCTATCGTCACCGCCTTTCTATGGCGTTTGCACAAGAATAGCCAATCAGAGGCCTGTTGCGAGGTCGTCCCAGGAAAGAAGTGATGATTGGCGTGGCGTGGGGGCGGGGAGCTCCCTAAAGAGAAGGGAGTGACCAGAGAAGGGCGGAACCGGGACGTTAGGGGCCATAGAGCGCGTGCGCAGGAGTTTAGAAGGTTCCAGGTCCGCTGAGCAGTTTGGACCGCGAACCTGCGGAAGGGGTACGATATCGCGAGGTTTGGCGAGGCCCGGGAGTGGGCTGTCGTCAGTTTGTCGGCGCACAGTCCGCTGCTGGTGTTACGTGCCTGAAGTACGTGGGAGGTGAGGAATTTCGGCAGCCCTAGACTGAGGGAAAGACTGAGAGAAAGAGGGAAGAGTGAGGGGAAGAGCCTTAACTCGGGCGCGCCCAGCCGTTTTGTGGAGTAGAGATCCGGAAAGCCAAAGTTGTGCCGGGACGTGAAGAAGACGTCAGAATAAGCCACCGCGGCGAGGCCGCCTGGAGTATCCCGGAACCTCGCCACAGAGTGCTGCGGGGGTGGCGGTGCGAGGCCGTTGCCCAGAGACCTCTGTTACGGGAAAATTGTCTTCCCACGCCGTTCGCACATTCTGACAACTCTATAGAGGCGTGTGTGCGTGCGTATGGGAAAATAAAAATTACTAAAATAATGATGTTTGGTAGAGGACGACGGTATTAAAAGTGATTTGTAAAAATTTCTTTGGCTTGTTACCCTTGAAATCTAATTTTTAATTAAGGTACTTGTAGGGGGTTCTTGGGTGGTCTAGTGGTTAGGCCTGTGGGCTTTCAATGTCGTGGACCCTAACTAGATCCCTGGTAGGGAACTAAGATCTCACATGCCCCGTGGCCAAGAAGAAAGTGTTTTTCACTTTTGCCACAATGAGCGTGTGGGTAGTGCAGCGCAATACCGGTAAGAGCTTTGTCCTGCCACTGCCTCCCTCCCACAGGATGGTCGCTTTATCCTTTGTCTCTCAGCCTAAGGATTCCCTGTTCCGAAAGTCGTCTTCATCTCCTGTTCGGAGGAAGTCCCCACCGTCCCCATTCCTCTCCATCCTTGCCCAGAGGTTGCACGCTCGCTCGGGTTCTGTGCCCCCACCCGCACTATAACATATCCTCCAGTAAACCACTGTGGCAGGCATGTCTGTTTTGTTCACCACTTTATACCCAGCACGTAACGGTTCCTTGTGCTCCACTCTCTAATTTTCAAGCAACAATTACTTTTCAAGTAATGTATGCCTAAATAATTAAACATAATAATGTGCCGTAATAATAAAGATGAGAATAAAGAGATTTTACTGGTGATCCAAGGATTAAGATTCTGAGCCTCTCCTGAAGGGGATACGGGGTTGGATCCCTGGTGGGGGAGGTAAGTTCCTGCCCATGCCAAACATCGGGGCCAAAAAAAAAAAAAAAGATATAAATAAACCGTTATGAGAGACGGTTAAGGAAATCACTAACTTTTTGGCAGAACTTAGAAAATCCTACTAAGAGGTATGTAAGAGACTGCTGTGAAAAATCTCAAACAGAAAAGCAGAATAGTAATAAAATCAGCTTCCATAGACCCAGTTGCTCACCTTCAGCTGTTAACATTTGGCCCATCTTGTTTCAACTCTTCCCCTTTTCCCTATAATAGCTTTGAAGAGAGTCCAAATAAAATGTCATTTCACTGTGAGATAATACATTGTTTTATATATCCGTACACAGTCTAGAGTGTCAAGAAAAACTTTAAAAATATTTTAGCACCATGTTATTTCTACACTTGTGATTCCTCTTTTTTCTCTCATAGTTGTTTTCTACTTGGTCTCTCTGTCTTTCCTTCATCTGCTTCCCCCGCCTGTCTTCCTGTACTGGCTCAAGAAGCCAGAGAAAGACTGAAGAGTCCTATGCCAATTAACCTAGAGCAGTAATTGAAAGTCCAACTGTATGGCAACAGCTGCATAAGGGTGAACAGGAAAAAACGTGGAACTATATACTTAAAAAGAGTGAGCTGTATGGTACGTGAATAGTTCAGCTCAAATGTAAATTTTCAAGAAAGAAAAACCACTAGACATATATGGATTTACAGAAAAGTTTTACCGAGCTTCCAAGTTTTACCAAGAGTTTATTTCATAAAATAAACTCTTCTGCTCTATAAGAATTTATTAGGCAAGAATAATATTGATTAAAAAAAAACACGAGAAAAGAAAATAGACGTCCCTTTCACTCAAAGACATACATGTAAAAATTTCAGATAAAATGCTGGCCAACTGAATCCTATTGTGTTTCTTAAAAGGATGATTTTACTATCTCCAAATGTAAAAATAGTTTAATATTAGAAAATTTGTTAATCTAATTCACCACATTAACAGTGTAAAGGAGAAAAAAATGATCCTCCCAATGGATGCAAGAAAAAAGTTTGCTAAAATTCAATGCTCCTATAATCAGCAGTAAAGAACCTACCTGCAGTGCAGCATGAGCCTCAGGTTCAATTCCTGTGCGGAGAACCCCTGAAGAAGGAAATGACAATCCTTTCCAGTATTCCTACATGGAAAATCCCACTGACAGTCCAAGGGGTCGCAAAAGAGTCCCATACGACTTAAAGACTCAACAACAATGGATGCAGAAAAAAAATTGCTAAAATTAATTACTCCTATAATACAAACTCTTAGTAAACCTACCACTCACTGGTGATACCACTCTTAGCAATTAGAAGTAAGAGGAAGCTTTGTTAATCTTGTAAAGCTATCTGTAAAAAACATAATTGTTATGAGAAAACATTGGAAGCATTCTCTTTAAAATGTTCTCTATTATCTCCAACTAGATTGAACAATGTTTGAAAATCACCAATTAAGAGAGGTTTAAGACAAATTAAGAGAGAAACAAAAATTGTTTGCAATTGATGTAATCATCTGTATGTATAAAATTAACATCCAAGATCTATTGCCTTCTTATACACCAGAAACAATAACTAGAAAACCTATTTTAAAATAATGTATCAGCATCAAATGTCACATACCTAGGAGTAAGCCTAACAAAGGATATGCAAAATTATTAAACTTTGAAAAACATAAATGAAGTCTTGAATAAATGGGCAAATATACTGTATTCCTGCTTAGGAAGACTCAGTATGGTTAAGATATACATTATTTCCAAATAGATTGTAGAGTTAGTCTAATTCCAATAAAAATACCACATTCAAAGGACTTACTTGACTCTAAAATAATATGAATAAGGAAATGGCTAAGAATAGCAAAGACACTTAATGGACTCTAGCAGATTATGATTTATTAAGAACCTATAGTAATTCACTATGAACAAAGCTAGTGGAGGTGATGGAATTCCAGTTGAGCTATTTCAAATCCTAAAAGATGATGCTGTTAAAGCACTGCATTCATTATCCCAGCAAATTTGGAAAACTCAGCAGCGGCCACAGAACTGGAAAAGATCAGTTTTGATTCCAATCCCAAAGAAAGGCAATGCCAAAGAATGTTCAAGCTACCACACAATTGCGCTCATCTCATACTATGCTAGCAAAGTAATGGTCAAAATTCTCCAAGTCAGGCTTCAACAGTACATGAACCGAGAAATTCCAGATGTTCAAGCTGCATTTAGAAAAGCCAGAAGAACCAGAGATCAAATTGCCAACATCTGCTGGATCATCGAAAAAGCAAAAGAGTTCCAGAAAAACATCTATTTCTGCTTTATTGACTATGCCAAAGCCTTTGACTGTGTGGATCACAATTTTCCACTGTGTGCAAAATTCTGAAAGAGATAGGAATACCAGACCACCTGACCTGCCTCCTGAGAAATCTGTATGCAGGTAAGGAAGGAACAGTTAGAACTGGACATGTAACAACAGACTGGTTCCAAATAGGAAAAGGAGTACATCAAGGCTGTATATTGTTACCTTGCTTATTTAACTTATATGCAGAGTACATCATGAGAAACGCTGGATGAAGCACAAGCTGGAATTAAGATTGCCGGGAGAAATATCAATCACCTCAGATATGCAGATGACACCACCCTTATGGCATAAAGTGAAAAAGAACTAAGGAGCCTCTTGATGAAAGTGAAAGAAGAAAGTGAAAAAGTTGGCTTAAAGCTCAACATTCAGAAAACTAAGATCATGGCATCCAGTCCCATCACTTCATGGCAAATATATGGAAAAACAGTGGAAACAGTGGCAAACTTTATTTTTTGGGCTCCAAAACCACTGCAGATGGTGATTGCAGCCATGAAATTAAAAGATGCTACTCTTTTTGGAATAAAAGTTATGACCAACCTAGACAACATATTAAAAAACAGAGACTTTACTTTGCCAACAAAGGCCCATCTAGTCAAGGCTATGGTTTTTCCAGTAGTCATGTATGGATGTGAAAGCTGAACCATAAAGCAGGCTGAGCACCAAAGAATTAGTGCTTTTGAACTGTGGTGTTGGAGAAGATTCTTGAGAGTCCCTTGGACAGCAAGGAGATCCAACCAATCCATCGTAAAGGAAATCAGCCCTGAATATTCATTGGAAGGACTGATGTTGAAGCTGAAACTCCAATACTTTGGCCACCTGATGCAAAGAGTTGACTCATTGGAAAAGACCCTGATTCTGGGAAAGATTAAAAGTGGGAGGAGAAGGCGACAACAGAGGATAAGATGGTTGGATGGCATCACTGACTCAATGGACATGAATTTGAGTAAACTCCAGGAGTTGGTGATGGACAGGGAGGCCTGGCATGCTGCAGTCGATGGGGTCACAAAGAGTCGGATACGACTGAGTGACTAAACTGAACTGAATTGAACTTACTAGTCTGGGAGATGAGCGCAATTGTCTGACAGCACATTCTTTGGTTCTACCTTTCTTGGGAATTGGAATAAGGATTGACGGTTTCCAGTCCTGTGGCCACTGCTGGGTCTTCCCATTATGTCAGCAATAGATTTGCTGACATAATGAATGCAAAACCTTGATGGCATTCTCCTTTAGGGATTTGAATAGTTCTGCTAGAGTTTCATCAGATCCACTAGCTTTATTAACAGCAGTGTTTTTTAAGGGCCACTTGACTTTACACTCCAGAATGTCTGCCTCTGGGTAACTAACCACACCATCATAGTAATCTGGCTCATTAAGATATTTTTATACAGTTCTTCTATGTATTCTTTCCATCTCTTCTTGATCTCTTTAGCATCTACTAGGTCTCTACCACTTTTATCCTTTATTGTGCCCATCTTTGGGTGGAATGCTTCCTTGACATATACAATTTTCCTGAAGGGATCTCTAGTCTTTCCCCTTTTGTTGTTTTCTTCTATTATTAAGCACTGTTCATTGAAGAAGACCTTGTCTCTTCCAGCTATTTTTTGGAACTCTGTTAAACTGGATGTACCTTTCCTTCTTTCCCTTGCTTTTTTGCTTCTCTTCATTCTTCTGCTATTTGTAAAGCCTCCTCAGATAATCACTTTGCCTTCTTGCTCTTTTTTTTTGGCGGGGGGGGGGGGGGCGGGCAATGGTTTTGTTTTCCACCTCCCTTACAATATTATGGACCTCTGTCCATAGTGCTTCAGGCCTGTTACTAGTCCCCTTGAATCTATTCATTACCTCTACTGCTAATTCATATGGGACTTGATTTAAGTCATACCTGGCTGCCCTATTGCTTTCCCCAGTTTTCTTTAGTTTAAATCTGAATTTTGCTATGAGAAGCTAATGATCTGAGCCCCAGTCAGCTCCAAGCCTTGTTTTTGCTGACTGTATAGAGCTTCTCCATCTTTGGCTACAAAGAATGTAATCAGTTTGATTTCGGTATTGACCATTTGGTGATGTCCATGTGTAAAGTCATCTCTTGTGTTATTGGAAAAAGGTATTTGCTATGACCAGTGCATTCTCTTGGCAGAATTCAGTTAACTTTTGCTCTACTTCATCTTGTTCTCCAAGGCCAAACTTGCCTCTTAACTCCAGGTATATCTTGACTTCCTAGTGCTGCATTCCAATCCCTGATGATGAATAGGACATCTTTTTTAGGTGTTAGTTCTAGGATGTCTTCTAGGTCTTCAAAGAAATGATCAACTTCAGCTTCTTTACCATTGGTGGTAGGGGCATAGACTTGGATTACTGTGATGTTGAATGGCTTACCTTGGAAATGAACCGAGATCATTCTGTCATTTTTGAGGTTGCACCCAAGTACTGTATTTCAGACTCTTTTGTTAATTATGAGGATTATTTCATTTCTTCTATGGGATTCTTGCTCATAGTAATTGATGTAATGGTCATCTGAATTAATTTCACCTATCCCATCCATTTTAGTTCGCTGATTTCTAGGATGCTTATTCCTACCATCTCCTGCTTGACCATGTACAATTTCCCTCAATTCGTGAACCTAACATTCCAGGTTCCTATACAATACTGTTCTTTGCAGTATTGTACACTGAGCATTGTATTCACTTTGGCCCAATTGCTTCATTCATTCTGGGGCTACTAGGAATTCTCCTCCACTTTTCCCCAGTAGCATATTGAACCCCTTCAGACTTGGGGCACTCATCTTTTGGTGTCGTATCTTTTTGGCCTTTTATACAGTTCATGAGATTCTCATGGCAAGTGCTAGGGTTTAAGGAGATCTGTGCCAGGAACAGGGTCAAAGACCAAATAAGTATTGCTTTCATAAGTCACAGTATCACAATATGAAGTATCAAAAAGCCCAATGGGATTGATAAATCATGCTGGCCTGAAAAAAAAAAAACATTTTAAGTACTATCATAGTGTGTTGAAGTGATGATTGGTTTCAGCAAAACATTATCACAATAAATTTAAGTCAATTTAATTTCTATTTAAACTTAAGTTAGTTTCGTTTGCATTTAGCATTTTGTTTTCTTTGTATAAAAGTTCTAAATTTTATTCTATTTTGTGTATTTAAGTAACATTATAATAAAAAAATTTTCCCCCCCTAGTATAATGGATGTAAAGTTAACACTGGTAGTCAGGGGGATTTATTTACTTTCAAAAGGGATCTGTACACTTCTTACATTTGAAAATCTCTGCTAAAATATACGGCTGTCTCATTCTGGTCAGCCATGAGGCACAGCCTCTGGACATGCTTTACCTCATGGTCTTGATGCCAAAAACTTGACCACAAGTTTAAGTGCACTGATGCCAAATCAAATCTTGGAGACAGAGTTTTGGATGAAGTGAAAAAGAATACCTTTATTGTTTTAGCAGGCAAAGGGGGACACAGACTTGTGCTCTGAAAAACTGTATGTACCAACCCAGGAGGATTTAGTGAGAAATTTTTTAGCAATCATTCAAGGAAGGAGGTGCTGATAAGGATTTAGCTGTGTGCAGAGCCTGCATTCCTTTAAATCTGGCCTCAGATGGTCTCTGTAATGCTAACATCTTTTACTTGTTAAGCTCTTAGTTCTATGCTGGGCTGCGTGCTAAATCACTTCAGTCATGTCTCACTCTTTGTGACCCTATGGACTGTAGCCCTCCAGGCCCCTCTGTCCATGGAATTCTCCAGGCAATAATATTGAAGTGGGTAGTCATTCCCTTCTCCAGAGGATCTTCCCAACTCAGGGATCAAACCAGGTCTCCTGCATTGCAGGTGAATTCTTTACTGTCTGAGCCACCAGGAAAGCCCTTTAGTTCTATAAAGAACTCAAATATACTGTTATATGTATCCCTTGAGAGGAGAGTGAAAAAGTTGGCTTAAAACTCAATATTCAGAAAACTAAGATCATGGCATCCAGTTGCATTACTTCATGGCAAATAGATGGGGCAACAATGGAAACAGTGACAGACTTTATTTTCTTGGGCTCCAAAATCACTGCAAAATGTGACTGCAGCCACGAAATTAAAAGACAGTCCTTGGAAGGAAAGTTATGACCAACCTAGATAGCGTATTAAAAAGCAGAGATATTATTTTACCAACAGAGGTCCGTCTAGTCAAAGTTATGGTTGTTCCGGTAGTCATATATGGATGTGACAGTTGGGCTATAAAGAAAGCTGAGGCCAAAGAATTGATGCTTTTGAACTGTGGTGTTGGAGAAGACTCTTGAGAGTCCCTTAGACTGCAAGGAGATCCAACCAGTCCAGCCTAAAGGAGATCAGTCCTGGGTGTTCATTGGAAGGACTGATGTTGACGCTGAAACTCCAATACTTTGGCTACCTGATTCGAAGAACAGACTCATTGGAAAAAACCCTGATGCTTAGGTTGAAGGCTGGAGGAGAAAGGGATGACAGAGGATGAGATGGTAGGATGGCATCACTGACTCCATGGACATGAGTTTGAGTAAGCACCGGGAGTTGGTGACAGACAGGAAAGCCTGCCGTGCTCCAGTCCATGTGGTAGCAAGAGTCAGACACAACCGAGCAACTGAACTGAACTGAGGTAGAACCAGGACCCTGCCCCAGGGCTGCACTTTTGTTTCTTGGCTGCCCCACCATTGTCTCTGCATCCCTTCCCTTTCCTGATTAGCAACTGTTCTAATTTGCTCTTTGGGACTCAGGGAAGGTCGTGGAGGCTGGAGTGTATTCCCTGCAAACAAGAAATGAGGAAACAGAAAGGCTTCTATGCCCAGGAGCTGCACAGGGTCTACGTGGGCAGAGCCTCCTGGAACTTGGCTGCATGCAGACTGCTAGGCTGTGTGCACAGGTACGGGGTGTATCCTGTGTTAACTCATGCAAATTTTCCCTCAAGACAGAAAAATTTCACATCTGAAGGCTGAGAAGTGCCCTCAGTTAAACAGATTTTTCTACTAGTTCCCAGCTGAAATATTGTACTATGTGGTCACATAGGTTTTGATTTGGAGGTGGGGAGGAAGGAGGAGTAAATTTATCTTACCCGGAGTGGAGGGGGGACTGCCGCAGGTAAACTTCAGGGAGAAAGTGATGTCTGCTGCTTCCGGGGTGAGGAGTGGGGATTTGCTAAATGGAAGAAAATTCTGAAAGAACGTTCCCCTCAGAAAATGCAAAAAGACCCAATAATCCTGGGGTCATGAACAACAAACCTCAGTCATGGTACTGTGAAGACCTTTAAAAAGAAGAGGAGGATGACGACTGGGGTGATCGTTCATTTATCTGAGCATTACAAGGCTCTGGACAGCGCTGAGAGCTACAGTTGTGCCTCTGGGAATCCACGACCTGGATGCAGTGATGTCCCCATTTCTGAGTCTGTTAAGTATTTCGGGAAGTCATTTTTGCATACTGAATCATGTGCAAAAAGTTTTTCTTCATCTGTTCTGACAGTTTGGTAAAACGTGTGACAAATTTCCACACAAGTTAGTTAACTAATTTCAAATTGGGAAATTCTACTTATGAAGATGAGAAACTGGACAACACCTTAACCAAGTCATCAAAGGCACATCACCGATACAGAGCAGATGGAAATCATGTGTCTTCAGATGTGCAACCCTGAGAAGGTCATGCCACCACTTAAGCCAAAAATACACAGCCTGAATCTCCTGGAGAGGAAACATCAAAAGGAAATGAATGGGTAGTCTTTAAAATAAATGAACAACAGTACTAAAAATTGTTAATATGGGCTTTCCCTGGTGGCACAGTGGTAAAGAATGTACCTGCCAATGCAGGAAACATGGGACTGATCCCTGGATGGGGAAGATCCCACATGCTGTGGGGCAACTAAGACCATGTGCCACAACTACTGAGCCTGAACTCTAGAGTTCATGCTCCACAACAAGAGAAGCCACTGCAATGAAGCCTACATGCTGCAACTAGAGAATAGCTCCTGCTTGCTGCAACTAGAGACAAGACCATGCATCAGTGAAGACCCAGCACAGCTGAAAATAAACCAAAAAAATTTTTTTAAAAAGTGTTGATATGAAAGACAACATTTGAGAAACAGTTCCAGGTTAAGGAAGCCAAAGGGCTATAACAACTAAATGCACTATGTGATCCTGAATCAGGAAAAAAAAAAAAAGACTGCAAAAGACATTTTTCAGACTTTTGAAGGATGGTAGATCATATAAAGTGTTGATGTTAAAGTTCCTGAATTTAATAAGTATACTATGGTTAGAATATTTTCTACTATTTATGGTAAAGAATCTGCCTGTAATGTGGGAGACCTGGGTTCGATCCCTGGGTTGGGAAGGTTCCCTGGAGAAGGGAATGGCTACCCACTCCAGTATTTTGGTCTGGAGAATTCCATGGACTGTATAGTCCATGGGATTGCAAAGAGTCAGACATGACTGAGTGGCTTTCACTCCACTTCACTTCACTATGGTTAGGTAAATTATGTCCTCACTCTTAAGAAATACATACTTCAGTTAAAGATAAAGGGGCATGTCCTCAGTTCAGTTCAGTTCAGTCGCTCAGTCATGTCCAACTCTTTGTGACCCCATGAATCGCAGCATGCCAGGCCTCCCTGTCTATCACCAACTCCCGGAGTTCACCCAAACTCATGTGCATCGAGTCGGTGATGCCATCCAACCATCTCATCCTCTGTCATCCCCTTCTCCTACTGCCTCCAATCCCTCCCAGCATCAGGGTCTTTTCCAATGAGTCAGCTCTTCGCCTGAGGTGGCCAAAGTATTGGCATTTCAGCCTCAGCATCAGCCCTTCCAATGAACACCCAGGACTGGTCTCCTTTAGGATGGACTGGTTGGATCTCCTTGCAGTCCAAGGACTCTCAAGAGTCTTCTCCAGCACCACAGTTCAAAAGCATCAATTCTTCGGTGCTCAGCTTTCTTCACAGTCCGACTCTCACATCCATACATGACCACTGGAAAAACCATAGCCTTGATTATATGGACCTTTGTTGGCAAAGTAATGTCTCTGCTTTTGAATATGCTATCTAGGTTGATCATAACTTTCCTTCCAAGGAGTAAGCATCTTTTAATTTCATGGCTGCAATCACCATCTGCAGTGATTTTGAAGCCCAGAAAAATAAAGTGGACACTGTTTCCACTGTTTGCCCATCTATTTCCCATGAAGTGATGGGACCAGATACCATGATCTTGGTTTTCTGAATGTTGAGCTTTAACCCAACTTTTTCACTCTCCTCTTTCACTTTCATCAAGAGGCTTTTTAGTTCTTTTTCACTTTCTGCCATAAGGGTGGTATCATCTGCATATCTGAGGTGATTGATATTTCTCCCGGCAATCTTGATTCCAGCTTGTGCTTCCTCCAGCCCAGTGTTTCTCATGATGTACTCTGCATATAAGTTAAATAAGCAGGGTGACAATATACAGCCTTGACATACTCCTTTTCCTGTTCGGAACCAGTCTGTTGTTCCATGTCCAGTTCTAACTGTTGCTTCCTGACCTGCATATAGGTTTCTCAAGAGGCATGTCCTCAACCTACTCTCAGATGGTTCAAAAGTAGGCATGTACTGGGACTTCCCTTGTGGTCCAGTGGCTGAGACCCAATGCTCCCAATGCAGGGGGCCCAGAGTCAACCCCTGTTGAGGGAACTTAGTCCTGCAAGACAGAACTGAAGATCCCACATGCTGCAACTAAGACCTAGTGCAGCCAAAGAAATAAAACAAATTTTAAATATGCTTGTACTGTTATACTATATCTACATATCTTACATGCTATGTGTATTTTGTATATAAAACACTGTAGTGTACATATACAAATACAGTAATTTCCTCAGTATGAGGACATTCTTTAATATATCTGTAAGTGTATAAAGAAAGAGAAAGAAAATGATAAAACAAATATGATTGAATGTGAAAAATTGTGATTTGGGATAATTTTTAAAAATGTGAATTGGGGGTATAGGGAATAGGGAAGTTTTTTATATTTTTCTTGCAGTTTTCCTGTAAATTTGAAGTTATTTCAAGGTAAAGCATTTTTAAAAATCAGAATGAATTATACATTTAAGCATGGTTTTATATTTAAAAAAAAAGTCACTGTATGTGACCCTAGAAGTTCCTAAGTTAAAACTGGCATAGGGACTTCCCCAGTGGTCCAGTGGCTAAGAGTCCATGCTCCCAATGCAGTGGGCCTGGGTTTGATTCTTGGTCAGGGAACTAGATCCCGCATGCTGCAAGTACAAGTTTGTCTGCTATAATTAAAGATCCCATATGCTGCAACTAGGATCCGAAACAGCTAAATAAATAAATATTAAAAAAAAAAAAAAACTAGCATTGATTTTGGAGATTTAATATGGAAGCAGTTGGCTTCCCTGGACAGGCTCTGGGTCTGCAGAGCCTGACTTCTGTCATAGGATGACAATAAATTTAAGAAGAAATGAGGAAGCCTCAGGACAGAATGATCTCAGCACCCCACCCCCCCATCTGTATGTAGAAGAACCCCTCTGTGGATCTTTAGTGACCCCCTGACACGCTATCTGTTATCTTGTGCTCTGACCTTGCTAGGGCGTCCCCAAGGGAGCTGCCAGAGTGTGTGACCCAGGCCAGGCTAAGGGAACAGCACTGACTGAGAGCTTGTCAACCCCATGTCCCAAGCTGCTTGGTTCTACAGCCCACACTCGCCCATGGAACACACCAACATGGGGAGTGTGCCCTTCCCCATAATCACAGTGGTTCTGATCGCTAGCTTAGGGCTAACTGAGGTTTATTACCCATGGTCTCAGGATTATTACTTGTTTTTTGAGGAATGTGTTGGTCCCGATTTCCTTCCTATTTGTCAATTTCCCACTCCTCTCTCTAAGCCAAGTGGAAGCACTTTGAATTACTTCAAAAGAAAAGTAGTCTTTTCTTTCTGTATCCATAGATCTTTCTATTAATTCTGTCCCACTAGTCCCATCACAACTGTTATTTGTGGCTACAAAACCTAGTACCCCAACCCTCAAATGCCTGAAGAGCACATGGCCCTATGCAAGCAAGTCATCCTGTCTCCTGGAGTCTGAATGTTGAGTGGGACTGAATACCCGTGAAGCAAGTTGTCCAGTGATGATGTCCCCACAGTGGGGGCTGGGTGTCTTTCCCCAAACCCCTGGTTGCCCCATTCCTGCTATTGGATCCTGTGAGTGACCTGGCAGTCATTTAGTTTTATAAATTTAGGCTCTAAACAACCATAAAGATTTTTTAATTAAAAAAAAAAAAAAAGCTTTTGCAGGAGTGCACTACAGGCCTGTGGGACCTTGGAGGAAATGTGAAACATCAGAATTGATAGCTACCTGAGGCAGGTCTGTGCCCCAGCTCCTGTTCTGTGAAGCTGACCCTTACTTATGGCAGTGCACAGTGGAGAGCTGGCCTGTTGAGCCTTTGCCTGCACCTCCCTGAGGCTCTGGGTTTCCAGATGGAACTCGAGACCCATGAAAGGAGAAGGGAACTGCCAAGATCACAGGGTTCCAGGATTGCTTTGGACTCAGGCACTGATTTAAAATGAGAAAAGCACACTGTGAATCTCAGTTCCCCTGTGAGGCAGGAGATAAACGCGGGGGTCTTTCTTCGGATCCTGGAAGCATCCTTGACGCTTCGGCCTTGATATCTCTGAAAAACCAAACTTCTGGGTTGGGTTTTATAGGTTCCTGAACTGAAATGCCAGTTGAATCTGCTATGTCACTGGGTTTCTTCATTGAATGTTACAGCTTAATTTGGAAAGGATGGGTTCCCCAAATTAGTACTGGTGTCATCAGGGCTGAGTTGGAAGACTCAGAGGACCCCAAGTCCTCTCCGGTACCACCTTACCCTCTGCTTCTCTAGCTCACAGAAGCTGCCTCTTCTACAGAAAAACAGTTGCCCCCTGCTCTTAGCTTCCCAGGATTCTTCACCTGCCTGGGGTGTGAGTATGTTGTGTTTTGTGTGTGTGATGAGGGTGTGGTATATAGTGTGTCACAGAAACAGAGTAAGAAAGAGGAGGCGTTTTACGAGTTTACAAATAAATACTTGAGGAAAGAAATTTCAAGAGTGGGAGACTAAGAAGGGCAAAACTTAATTTTGAATAGTACTGACATTGCTTATATGGATGTCCTTACCAGGAGTTCTGCATTCAACTGGTGGCTTGCAGCTGGTTACAATTGCAATAATTTCCTGTGTTGGCTAACATAAGCCTAGACCAAATCCTGGCTCAAACAAAGGGACATTACAGGGCCAGGAATCCTGGCATAAAATATATAGGAAGAAATGTAAAAGGTCAGAATAAAAGTGTACAGACACGGACATGTTGTGGGCACAGAGTTCCCTCTGATTATGAATCCCAGGGCTCCAAGCTACCATCCTAACTTGAGCACAGCTGATTCACCTGGCCACATGGTAGTGGTGCCCAGGAGCATTTGTTGGTTTGCAAAGTGGCCCCCATACACAGAGGGCAAGGAAAGACAGAAGGAAGAGGCAGACCATTCCAGATTTGTAGGTAAAAGCCTTAATAATCAATGAAACTTACATAGGATGCTGTCATGTGGTGACAGAGCAGTAGGCCTTCAACCTGCCTACAAGAATCTTAAGAGTTTGTAGAGAAGCCTTATCTGGGTTCAGTCTCATGTTTAGTCCAGATGGTCTTAACAACACATTGCTCTCTCAAGGCTAAGTCTCTGAAACAGCTCCAACTGTGGGAATGGTGGGTGGAGTGTACATATGTTCCAAAAACAGGGAAGGGGTAAGGAAGCTCTGATTGCCAGGGTCCTGCTCTCACATCAATCAGAAGCCATGACCTCTCAATGACCTCCTCCCACAACACTGCAGCATCACATGGAGGGGGTCAATATTAAGCTGGGCCTGCTGAGTCCCTGAAAACAGAAGGGAGCTTCTGGAAGACATGGGATCATCCTGTTCCCCCTCTTAGACCTCTTAGATTGCCTGAATTTCCACTCTTTCTCTCTCAGTCTGAACATATGAAGCATATGGTCCTATGACAAACTGACTGAGAATCATAAATGAAAAATTCAACAATAAGGTATAAGGATATGGCTGAACTTGAGAGAAATGCACAACTGAAGCATTGCATCCCTTTTAGGTGGCTCTGATGGATAACAGAGAAGGACAAATGTTTTCCAAGTAGGCGTTGTTTGAGTAGAACATCTCAATATCCACTGAGCCTGCTGAGACTTAGACCTGGACCTATTCTTGGAAAAACCAAAAATGAGTTAAGAGACCAAACAGAGGTTGAAGACTTTCTTCAGCACCAGTGAGCACCCACCACCCCCTGACTGAAGACGGGTCAGCATTCTTATAGGACAGGAGCAAGTTGAGTATACATCCTTACAGTTTTAACACAGGCAGCATTTTCTATTTTAACAAAACTTGGATGTGGGGTTCCTCTTTTCATGTTCTCTGTTTGGAGTGATTGGTACAATACTGATGACCACTTACCAACTACTGCTTTTGCTAGCCCTGTGGTCCCTTGGGCAGTCCAAGTTCATGGGACAGGGAAGGCAGAGAGTCAAAAAGGAAAAAGTGTCCAATGAGAGAGAAGGCAAGAGAGGAGTGAGGTTCCTCCCTCATGCTTGTTTCCATCCTTTACATGGATCCTATCATTGGTCAGGATCTTAGAAGGACTGAAAGGCAGGTCTGCAGGCTAGAATCTGTGGGACAGGGACATGAGAATGAATTGCTTGGAAGAGGCCCAGAATCCAAGAATACAGTGCTCAATTTGAATGCCAACCAGAGGGCTCTTTCTATAGGAGAGATCTTAACAGCTAGGTGGACTGAATGACCAATTATTAACAAATTCTTCTGCTACTTTGAGGGCTTCCCTGGTTGTTCAGTGGTTAAGAATCCACCTGTCAAGGTAGGAGATGCACGTCTGATCCCTAGGTCAAGAAGATCCCTTGGAGAAGGAAATGGCAATTCATTCTAGTATTCTTGCCTAGGGAATCCTAGGAACAGAGGAGCCTGGCAGTCTACAGTCCATAGGGTCACAAATGAGTCAGACATGACTTAGTGACTTACCAACCAACAAATCAATCAATGCTACCTTGGACTCAAAAACAGGGACTTCTATTTATACAACTCACTTAGCCACAACCAAGTGTCTAGTTTGCTAGCAACATAACCCAATGTGTAACCCCAACTGGGTACCATATCTTACCCTGGATGCAGTTAATGGATTTCATTTTGGGTTGCATTCCACTGGGGAGCAGGTGAGTGTGTAGGTGGTATTTGCAAAATGTTAGTCAGAGGCCTCTGTCTTCCATACAGACAGAGATCTGTATGGAAGGATGGGTCTACATGAGTACTGGCAAGACAAGGAACTTCCCACTTCAGTTCTTACTCCAGGAGAGGCAGGCCTTGGTCTGCAGACTATGGGACTTTGTTTCCCTGACCATAGTAGTTGGTAATGCAATTTAGAACAACATTTTTTCTTTCAGGAAAGTGAATCTTGAGATGGAAGGCAGTTGGAATGGCAGAAACCTTAGGTGATGGCATAGCAGTTCTAGTTACTGAGATCTTTGGGGTTGCATTGGTTTCTGTCTCCCACGAGCGCTGATTGTCTAGTTGCATGGCATGTGTGCTCAGTTATGTCCAACTCTTTGGTGGTACCTTGAACTGTAACCTGCCAGGCTCCTCTCTCCATGGGATTTCTCCGGCAAGTATATTGGAGTGGGTTGCCATTTCCTATTCCAGGAGATCTTCCCAACCCAGGGATCGAACACACATTTCCTTTGTCTCCTCCATTGCAGGCAGATTATTTACCACTGAACCAGGGAAGCCTCTGATTGTCTAGACTGACCAACAGTTATATGAGTCACCAACACCATACCAGCAAATGCCATTTATGCTGAAGTTAGGTCAAATTTGGTGCCTGTACTAAGGTAATTGCTATTTTGTTTTCATCATATTAAAGTTAATCATTTGTGTGTTGGTCTTAACATGCAGATTGTGTTTAAGATGAGGGGAAGAACAAGGCCTTACTCATTTTTGTCTCTCTGTTGCCGAAATTTGGCCTCTGTGCATTGGTGCTAGGTTAAATCTTGGAGGCAGAGTTTTGGGTGAAGTAGACAGACTTTGTTTTGGGAGGCTCAAAAATCACTGTAGATGGTGACTACAGCCATGAAATTAAAAGACACTTGCTCCTTGGAAGGAAAGCTATGACCAACCTAGACAGCATATTAAAGAGCAGAGACATTACTTTGCCAACCAAGGTCCGTCTAGTCAAAGCTATGGTTTTTCCAGTAATCATGTATGGATGTGAGAGTTGGACTATAAAGAAAGGTGAGGCTGAAGAATTGATGCTTTTGAACTGTGGTGTTTGAGAAGACTCTTGAGAGTCCCTTGGACTGCAAGGAGATCCAACCAGTCCATCATAAGGGAAATCAGTCCTGAAGATTCATTGGAAGGACGGATGCTGAAGCTTAAACTCCAATACTTTGGCCACCTGATATGAAGAACTGACTCATTAGAAAAGACCCTGATGCTGGGAAAGATTGAAAGCAGGAGGAGATGGGGACGACAGAGGGTGATATGGTTGGATGGCATCACCAACGTGATGGACATGAGTTTGAGTAAGCTCTGGGAGTTGGTGATGGACAGGGGAGATTGGTGTGCTACAGTCAATGGGGTCACAAAGAGTTGGACATGACTGAGCGACTGAACTGAACTGAACTGAACTGAGAAAGAAATAGCTTTGCCAGGCAAAGGAGGCCACAATGGCCTCATGTTCTTAAGACTGTGGATCCCGCCCTGGAGTGGATAGTGAGGAGTCTCACAGTGTTCAAGGAGCAGGGCATGATCAACTCATGGACATTCTTCTGACTGGCTGGTGGTGAGGTAATTGGACATGAGTTTGAGTAAACTCCGGGAGTTGATGATGGACAGGGAGGCCTGGCGTGCTGCAGTCCATGGGGTCGCAAAGAGTCGGACATGACTGAGCAACTGAACTGAACTGAACTGAGGTAATTGGGAATCAGCATTATCAACCTTCTAGTTCTAACTGGTCTGGAGTCTTCGTGCTTGTGCATAGCACACAGTTAACTCCTCCCACCTGGTGGGGGTTTCTATATCTGCAAAACTGTTCAAAGAATATGCCTCAGAATATTATCCATAGTCCTCAAGGCAGAACTAAACGTCCTTGACTTTGTTTCATGACTAGAGTATTATTATTTTGTCATGCTTGACAGTTTTCTTCTTTCTGTCTTTTCTCACTTCGGTGATTAAATTTAGTCTTTGACTTCAAGTTTTTCTATAGACAAAACGCAGGCAGAGAACACGTGTGAGGTTCTATTCTGTGAAGACTTCATAGGCTCAGTTATATCTCCAGGGCCAACACAATGCTTGGTTTGTAGTAGGTACTGAATATCTCCTGTTTTTCTTTGCCTGATCACTGACAAATTTATTTTTATTATTTAAGCAATTTCCTTGGTCCCCATCTATACTTTTCCTTCTAATGCTATTTGTGATCAAAAATGGCTACACAAATTTAAGTGAGAATAGTCAGTGTGCCCTGAAGAAGGCTGTGAGGGACTCTGATGAATTAAGTACATGAATTTCATGCTATTTATTTTCACTGTCCAGATGATGCCTTTTACTCTGAGTTTCTACCAGCTTATTGTTTCGCTGGGATTTGCCCATCTAGAACCTTCTGGGAGGGTGGAGAGTGACTGGGGCTGCTCTCAAACTGGAGAGAGCTGGTTTGGGCTTTATAATGAGTAGCTAGGTGGGAGAGGTGCCCTGTGGGGAGGATGGTCATCTCTTTGGAGCCAACTTTGAAGATCAATGCCCTTTCCCAGGTAGTATCAATGGAAACTCAATCATCTAAGTGTCATGGAGGCAGGTGGGCAGCCCTTGATGTCAGCTGAGGGCCTTCTTCTAGCCCAGACAGTGTTCATTGTTTTACTGTTTAATTAATTAATTTTGGGGGTCATGCCTTGAAGCGTGTGGGATCTCAGTTCCCTGACCATGGATGGAACCCCATGGCCCCTACAGAGATGGAAGCACAGAGTCTTAACCATTGGACCCCCAGAGAAATCTCTGTTCACTGTTTTATTGTTATAGTTCTTGGTGCTTTTCTGATAGCAGCTGTAGCATTTAGTACATGTGTGCTAAGTCGCTTCAGTCATGTCCAACTCTGAGACCCTATGGACCATGGCCCACCAGGTTCCTCTGTTCACAGGGATTCTCCAGGCAAGAATACTGGAGTGGGTTGCCATGCCCTCCTCCAGGGGAGCTTCCTGACCCAGAGATTGAATCTGTGTCTCCTGTGGCTCCTGCACTGCAGACAGATTCTTTACTGCTGAGCCACCAGGGAAGTATTTAGAGAGAGTCCAAAATAAGCTGGTCCAAAATTTGATTCTGGGAACCAGAAAAACAAGTACAAACATTTATAAAGACAACAGCTGAATTCCTATTTGTAATTACTATATAGTAGTTTAAATTGCATACATTTTAAAACTTATTGGCACTTGAGAGTGAAAGTCGCTCAGTCATGTCCAACTCTGCGACCCCTTGGACTATACAGTCCATGGAATTCTCCAGGCCAGAATACTGGAGTGGGTAGCCTTTCCCTTCACCAGTGGATCTTCCCGATTCAGGAATTGAACCAGGGTCTCTTGCATTGCAGGAGGATTTTTTACCAGCTGAGCTATCAGAGAAGCCCTGTTTGCACTTAGGCAGTGCTTTTATCTAAATCCATCTTTTTGTGTTTTAAAGCCTAATGCTATATAATATGTCAATGGATCTGGCATCATATGTGCCATAGTTACATATAATAAATTAGTCATTGCTAAACTTAGTTATGCTTTAATATTTACTTTTCTCAGTACCTAACATGGTACTGCCAAACTGAAGAATGTCAGCAAGAGTGTGAGAGAGGCACCATCGCAGGCAGCTTTGAGTCTGGCTTGTGGGTCTGGGATCTGTGCAAGAGACAGAGACAGCCCCTCCTGCCAAATGGCTCACGGTCTGTCTGCCAGGGAAACCAGGCTCAAGGACAGGCCAACATTAAGTTGACCTCTTCAAGTCTGGAAGCCCAAGTCCCGTAGAGAAGACTGACATGTGTGCTGTTTTATACGTGACACTGACTCAGGAAACAGGCTCTTCTTTTCAGGAGGTGAGGCCAGGGAAGCACTTTTGTGTGCACTTCATTTCAGATCCTCAGGACCCATGGGTATTTCCCACAGAGAAGGAGGTTGGAAGGGAGCTGTCCATGGCCAAGGCTGGGATGGCAGATGTCTTTGGCGGGGTGGGGGGTGGGAATTTATGAAAGTTAGCTATGCTCTGAAGATCAGGGATCACTGAGCCTCAACCCTAGTGTGCACCAGAACCATCATGTTACAAATATAGGTTCCTGGGGACCCTCCCAGGGATTCGGATTCAGTGGAGCCCAGGAACCTGTGTTCTTAAAAAGCTCCTCTGTGATTTCAGGGTGTGGGTGCTCACTGGATTGTACATAAGAAACGCCATGGGTGTAAACTAAGGCAGTGACTTCACAGATTTGTCTAGTAAGTCACTTAAGACTGTCTATTAGGCAGTCTCTTATTGGCCTTGGAATATGACCGGCAGTAGGGGAGGGACATGGGAGAGGCAGTTCCTTCTGCAAGGTCAAAGGTCAATGTAGACTGGAGCAGATCACAAGCTGCTTCTGTGCTCCCTCCCTACCTGTTGGCTCTTCCTGCTTTCAGAGGACAGGTGGACAGCCTGACAAGGGTGAGGGTGAGGACTAGAAAGAACAGGGAGGCTGATGTTTATCCACATCACTACCCGATGTCCTCAGTGGCCATTGGCCTCTGATCTCTCTTCATCTGCTCACCAGTAGATGTCTCATCATCTACTGGTTGATACAGATAACAGTCAGATATATATTTTTTGGCCTCTAACACATTTTCAGCAACGCAGTAAAGATCACAGCTCTTCTGCACACTTTGAGCAGTCTCAGATTGCACACGGTTGCATTTTAATTCACTAGAGATTTTAAATTTACCTTTTAAAAAGTTTGGCATCTTCGGTGTATCATTCCGATAAACATAAGCAGAAGGCCAACAAATCCTTTCCCAACTTATATAACTTTGATAGCTTAGCCAGTGTCCTAGGTGTATTCACTTCTGTCTCTGAAGACCATCACGTCTTCCTTTCAGTTTCAAGGAGAAATAGAAATGCCAAAGTGTATTTCTTTGGAAAATTAAATGGAAAAGAATGCAATATTTTGAGTTCTTATCAGGAAGATAGAATGTAAAAGAAACATAAGAATAAACTTATTTTAAGAATATAAATGACTTCAAGTGGGAAATTTCAAATCCTACCAGCCGTGAGTCACGTGTGCAGAGTTTGTAACACATTTCTGCAGTGACATTTAAAATTAAAAACACTACCTGAGAAATGCAATATGATCCTTTTTTTAAAACAATATGGTGCATTTATATTTTAAGTGCTAAGGCAAATACGAATGAATACACTGCTGCTGTTGCTGCTAAGTCACTTCAGTCATGTCCGACTCTGCGACCCCATAGGCGGCTATCCACCAGGCTCCCCCGTCCCTGGGATTCTCTAAGCAAGAACACTGGAGTGGGTTGCCATTTCCTTCTCCAATGCATGAAAGTGAAAAGTGAAAGTGAAGTCCCTCAGTCGTGTCTGACCCTCAGTGACCCAATGGACCGCAGCTTTCCAGGCTCCTCCATCCATGGGATTTTCCAGGCAAGAGTACTGGAGTGGGGTGCCATTGCCTTGTCCGAAAGAATATACTAAGATAGGTTAATTCTGTTAATTCGAATAACTTTTCTTTTCACAGAGTATTAAAGGATACTCTGCAAGTTAAATTCTGTTTTCAGAGGAAGCTTTTATATAAAAAAATGTATGTGTCTTTTAAGTTACTTTTCACAATCACTCCAGAAGGTAATTCTAGATAAATATATAATGCAGTTAGATGATGACTGGGGCTGAGATGTTGCCCAGGATAAGGGCTTTCCAAGTGAAGACAGGGACAGCTACAAGCAAACTGGGAAAGCTGGTTACCCTACCCCTACCCAGGTGGGAGGCTGGGTGCCTGCAGGGTTTCCAGTTCCTTTGTCTGTGAACATCTGTTGCCTTCTCAATGCCAGGGCCTTTCATATGGGAAACATTGCTAGTAAGACAGACAAAGGCATCATTCACACGGAGCTTCCAGGTTCCATTCTGCTGGGTGGTCAGACAGTTAAACGCAGAAACAATCGGGGTGATTCCAGGTAGAGAGAGATAGAGGAAAACTAACCTGGTGATGTGACTGAGGAACAGATGGTGGGTGGGCACTGCTTTAGAGCAGATCCCCGGAAAAAAGCAGGTCCTCACCCCACTGAGAAGTGGCCTTGGAATAGACACCTGCCTAATGAATAGGAGAGTGCAGAGGAGGGGAGGGATGGGCAGGGAGGGTAGGAATTGAGCACCAGCAGGATTTATGGGACCCGGAGTTACAGGGTTTGGTGAAGAATTAGGGCTTTATTTTAGAGACAGCAGGAAACCACTGGGGAATTGGAGAAGACTCTTGAGAGTCCCTTGGACTGCAAAGAGATCAAACCAGTCAATCTTAAAGGAAATCAACCTTGAATATTCATTGGAAGGACTGATGCTCCAATAATTTGGCCACCTGATGTGAAGAATTGACTCATTAGAAAAGACCCTGGTGCTGTGAAAGATTGAAGGCAGGAGGAGAAAGGGAAGACAGAGGATGAGATGGTTGGATGGCATCACTGACTTGGTGGACATGAGTTTAAGCGAGCTTCAGGTGTCGGTGATGGACAGGGAAGTCTGGCGTACTGCAGTCAATGGGGTCACAAAGAGTTGGACATGACTGAAGACTGAACTGAACTGATTGATTGGGGGGTGGCCTGGTAGGGTTTGCTTTCCTCGCATGGATTCACTGGATGGCTAAGGTCAGAGACAATTTCAGGGCATACTGCCTTGCTGCGACATGCCCACAGTAAACAAGAGGGAACATATTCTTAAAAAAAGTAATGTAGTCCTTCTATACTATCACAAAGGAAACCTTACTCTTCATAAGAAGGTATTTCTAGCTCTTGAGAAAGGAATATTTAAGTGACGTCCTTGGGTGGTTTGAGGAAAGTCTGCTCAGAGACAGATGACATTGAACTAAACGATCAGCACTCTCCTGATCAGATCTGATCAGTTGCTCAGTCATGTCCGACTCTTTGCAACCTCATGAATCGCAGCACGCCAGGCCTCCCTGTCCATCACCAACTCCCGGAGGTCACTGAGACTCACATCCATCGAGTCAGTGATGCCATCCAGCCATCTCATCCTCTGTCATCCCCCAGCCATCTCATCCTCTGTCATCCCCTTCTCCTCCTGCCTTCAATCCCTCCCAGCATCAGAGTCTTCTCCAATGAGTCAACTCTTCACATGAGGTGGCCAAAGTACTGGAGTTTCAGCTTTAGCATCATTCCTTCCAAAGAAATCCCAGGGCTGATCTCCTTGCAGTCCAAGGGACTCTCAAGAGTCTTCTCCAACACCACAGTTCAAAAGCATCAATTCTTCGGCGCTCAGCCTTCTTCACAGTCCAGCACTCTCCTGAAGCCTTATGTAAAATGTGTTCAGGATGAAGACCATGCTGGCATCGCCCCTCATCCTCTACAGTTCTGGCAACAACCACAAGAGGGCTTGCTGTTCCTTGTGTTTATAAACCTTGGCTTCAGAGATACTCTTCTTTGTTTTTTCTTCTTTCCTCTCTCTCCCTCCCTTTTTTCTTCTTCTTTTTTCCTTCCTTCCTTCTTTTTTCCTTCCTCTTTCCTTCCTTCCTTTTTTCCCCTTACTTCTTTTTACCTTCTTCCCTCTCTCTCCCTCCCTCCCAAGCTCTCTTTCCTCCTTCCCATCCTTCCTTCTTTCTTTCTACCCCTCCCTTCTTCCTTCCCTCTTTCCTTTCTTTTTTCTGTAGGTTTGTAGGCAGTGGTACTCTAAGTATTAATAACTGTTAACAACTGACTCCAGGGTCTAGCATTTGCCCCTATTTTCTCAGTGTAAATCCTCCCCCAGTGGCAGGTTTCAAGCTCTAACTGTTTAGCAACAGGCTCATCAAATTCCTAAAAGCTAACATTGGGTCACTTGCAGCACGTGGTTGGTTGTGGGGTGCAGGCAGTGGGCTGGGGCTCAGGGTGAAGACTGGCCAGTCTCAGGACAAGGGACTGGCCAGCATGGTCTTCATCCTGAACACATTTTACATAAGGCTTCAGGAGAGTGCTGGACTGTGAAGAAGGCTGAGCGCCGAAGAATTGATGCTTTTGAACTGTGGTGCTGGAGAAGACTCTTGAGTGTCCCTTGGACTGCAAGGACTTTAAGTGTGGGTTTTTCTCATCAGTAACTTTTGAAGTAGCAAATAAAATAGGAAAAACTAAAAAGCTAACAGATAGCATGGAAGGTAGAAGAAAGGAGACTATCTTTATTGAATCCAGTATTAAAGTTACTGGGAACTCCCTGCCAGTCCAATGGTTAGGACTCTGCACATTCACTGCCTGGGTTCAATCCCAGTCTGGGGAGCTAAGATCCCACAAGATATGTAGTGTGGCAAACAAACAAAACAAAACCCCCCAAAAGATACTTACTAAGAAATATGACATGTCCTGCTGAAGCTGCATAACTCAGATGGGGCTTGAATCCACAGGCCCAGAGTTGAACACAGCCAGAACTCACTGTCATTTAACTGAGATTACACACCTCATCTCAGGATTTAATGAAGCTCAGGTTCTTGATGTCTTATGGTAGAAAAATTTCAGCGAGAGATGAAGTGATAGATAAGAAGTGGATTTATTTAGAGAGAAACACACTCCATAGGCAGAGTGTGGGCCATCTCAGAAGGTAAGAGTCTCCAAAATATGGCATGGTTAGTTTTTATAGGCTGGATAATTTCATAGTCTGAGAGGGAGTATTATTCCTATTATTTTGGGGAAAGGGCAGAGATTTCCCAGGGATAGGGCAACGGCCTACTTTTTGGCCTTTTATGGTCAACCTTGGAAATTCATGGCACTGGTAGGTGTGTCATTTAACATATGCTTATGTATTATCACAATAATCCAAGTCTATGTCCTGACCAGTAATGCTGAAGAAGCTGAAGTTGAATGGTTCTATGAAGACCTACAAGACCTTCTAGAACTAACACCCAAAAAAGATGTCCTATTCATTATAGGGGACGAATGCAAAAGTAGGAAGTCAAGAAACACCTTGAGGAACAGGCAAATTTGGCCTTAGAGTATGGAATGAAGCAGGGCAAAGGCTAATAGAGTTTTGCCAAGAGAATGCACTGGACATAGCAAACACCCTCTTCCAACAACACAAGAGAAGACTACACATGGACATCACCAGATGGTCAATACTGAAATCAGACTGATTATATTCTTTGCAGCCAAAGATGGAGAAGCTTTATACAGTCAGCAAACACAAGCTGGCTGTGGCTCAGATCATGAACACTTTATTGCCAAATTCAGACTTAAACTGAAGAAAGTAGGGAAAATCACTAGACCATTCAGGTATGACTTAAATCCCTTATGATTATAGAGTGGAAATGAGAAATAGATTCAAGGGATTAAATCTGATAGACAGAGTGCCTGATCAACTATGGACAGAGGTTTGTGACATTGTATAGGAGGCAGCGATCACGACCATCCCCAAGAAAAAGAAATGCAAAAAGGCAAAATGGTTGTCTGAGGAGGCCTTACAAATAGTTGAGAAAAGAAGAGACACTAAAGGCAAAAGAGAAAAGGAAAGATATACCCATATGAATGCAGAGTTCCAAAGAATAGCAAGAAGAGATAAGAAAGCCTTACTCAGTGATCAGTGCAAAGAAATAGAGGGAAACAATAGAATGGGCAGGTCTAGAGATCTCTTCAAGAAAATTAGAGATACCAAGGGAACATTTCATGCAAAGATGGGCATAATAAAGGACAGAAATAGTATGGACCTAACAGAAGCAGAAGATATTAAGAAGGGTGGCAAGAATACACAGAAGAACTGTACAAAAAAAAATCTTCACAACTCAGATAATCACGATGGTGTGAACACCAGCTAGAGCCAGACATTCTGGAATGCGAAGTCAAGTGGGCCTTAGGAAGCATTACTATGAACAAAGCTAGCGGAGGTGATGGAATTCCACTGGAGCTATTTCAAATCCTAAAAGACGATGCTGTGAAAGTGCTGGGCTCAATATGCCAGCAAATTTGGAAAACTCAGCAGTGGCCACAGGACTGTAAAAGGTCAGTTTTCATTCCAGTCCCAAAGAAAGGCAATGCCAAAGAATGCTCAAACTACCGCACAACTGCACTCATCTCACACGCTAGTAAAGTAATGCTCAAAATTCTCCAAGCCAGACTTCAACAGTATGTGAACCACGAACTTCTGAATGTTCAAGCTGGATTTAGAAAAGGCAGATGAACCAGAGATCAAATTGCCAATATTCGTTGGATCATGGAAAAAGCAAGAGAGTTCCAGAAAAGCATCTACTTCTGCTTTATTGATTATATCAAAGCCTTTGACTCTGTGGACCACAACAAACTCTGGAAAATTCTGAAAGAGATGGGAATACCAGACCACCTGACCTGCCGCCTGAGAAACCTATATGCAGGTCAGGAAGCAATAGGTAGAACTGGATATGGAACAATAGACTGGTTCCAAATCAGGAAAGGAGTACGTTAAGGCTGCATATTGTCACCCTGCTTATTTAACTTCTATGCAGAGTACATCATGAGAAATGCTGAGCTGGATTAAGCACAAGCTGGAATCAAGATTGCTGAGAGAAATATCACTAAACTCAGATATGTAGATGATACCATCCTTATGGCAGAAAGTGAAGAAGAACTAAAGAGCCTCTTGATGAAAGTGAAAGAGGAGAGTGAAAAAGTTGGCCTAAAACTCAGTATTCAGAAAACTAAGATCAAGGCATCCGGTCCCATGGCAAATAGGTGGGGAAACAGTGGAAACAGTGACAGACTTTATTTTCTTGGGCCCCAAAATCACTGCAAAATGTGACTGCAGCCATGAAATTAAAAGACACTCCTTGGAAGGAAAGTTATGACCAACCTAGACAGTATATTAAAGAGCAGAGACATTACTTTGCCAACAAAGGTCCATCTAGTCAAAGCTATGGTTTTTCCAGCAGTCATGTATGGATGTGAGAGTTGGGCTATAAAGAAAGCTAAGTGTTGAAGAATTGATGCTTTTGAACTGTGGTGTTGAAGAAGACTCTTTAGAGTCCCTTGGACTGCAAGGAGATCCAACCAGTCCATCCTAAAGGAGATCAGTCCTGAATATTCTTTGGAAGGACTGATGCTGAAACTCCAATACTTTGGCTACTGATGCGAAGAGCTGACTCATTTGAAAAGACCCTGATGCTGGGAAAGATTGAAGGCGGAAGGAGAAGGGGACGACAGAGGATGAGCTGGTTGGATTGCATCACCGACTCAGTGAACATGAGTAAACTCTGGGAGTTGGTGAAGGACAGGGAAGCCTGGCATGCTGCAGTCGATGAGATCACAAAGATTTGGACACGACTCAGTGACTGAACTGAACTGAACTGAATATTATAATGAGCGTATAATGAGGCTCAAGCTTTACTAGAAGTAGAATCGTTCACCATTTTGGACCTAACCAGTTTATGTTGTATCCTCAAACACAACTTCATTCTTTTAAAGGGTGTTTCCTGACCACTTCCCTTCTGTTTCACTTTCTGGGAGTAAGCACTATGGTAAACCGATATGGTGGGCACTTAATATGGACCTCTAATGAAATTCAGTAGTGTTTTAACTTGTCCTAACTAGGCTTATTTCAGACTTTGTTTTGGTGGTTCAATAGGTAACTGAAGCCACAAAAGAAATTTAAAAATGTAATATCTTTAATTTTGATGTATTACATATATTTGTTATTGCCAAATAAATACAATACCTTCAGTATGCTGGGTGAAAAGGAAAATCTTTTAGTTCTTTGACTTCCCAATGATTTTGACCCTGTAAATTGGGTGCATTTGAAACTGAAAATAAAGGGAAAAATATTGGAGCAAAACAAAAAAAGTTATTTTCATAGTTCAGAAAAACAGCATACTGCTTTTGAAAGTAGAAGTCAGCATTTGGTGGGACCTCACAGTGTGACCTCATAAAACAGTCAAACAAATACAGAGGGAAGGGCAGGCTGACTTCAGTGGTTCAGGACACAGGTTCCCAGGGTAAGGCCCTGAGCAGTAGCAGCTGCTGCAGTACCTAGGTCCCTGTTAGATATGCAGCTTCTCAGGCCGACCCAGACTTGTTGGCTTTGAAGCCCTGGAGTGGGCCCATTAACAAGTGTTCTAGCAAGACCCAACGGTGAAACTGAGAAGCACAGGGTCTCATGGAATTTTTTTTCCTTCTCAGCTGCAACTTGTATTCTCTCCTCTAGACTAACCTGAGACCTTATGTTTTGAGGTGGGGAAGGGGTTTTCTTCCTCTACCTATTCTTTTTTTTTTAATATGTAAAATATCATTGTGGGGACTTTCCTGGTGGTCCAGTGGTTAAGAATCCACCTTGCAATACAGCGGATATGGGTTCGATTCCTGGTCGGGGAACTAAAATCCCACTTGCCTCAGAATAGCTAAGTCCGTGCACCACAAGTAGAGCCTGAGCACCTCTGTGAGAGATCCTGCATAATGCAACAAAATCCTGAGTGCTGCAACTAAGACCCGAGACAGCCAAGGAAATAAATATTAAAAGATTTCACTAGGAAGTAAATCTTAATGCAAAAGACAATTTTTACTGCAAGTGTAAAATTAAAAGAATGATAAAATCAACACTCATGCTCCTAACATCAGTTGAGTAACTAGAATATTACAAGTACTCAGAGTTTCCTGAGGCATCTTGAAGCAATTGCATTTTGAGATGGAGGGCATTGGGCAATAAGGCACTTCAAAAAAACGGCTCTTCTTTTTTTATTGCTTCAGACTCTGTAATATAAGTTAGACTTGAACCATTTCAAAGATGAAACATTAATGTATAACTTCTATTTTGTGTTCTCATTTATAGTGTCCTCATGCTCAATGATGTTCTATATGAGTCAGTTCCTTAAAAAATTATTTTTGTAAACTTCAGAGTCTACACTATTGGTTAGTTACAAGATAAAAAACTTTCAATTATCCAATGGCTTCCAATTTTTGTTGTAATTCATAATGTCTTCATTAAAATTCTATTATTCAGTCCTTCCTTTTCTTTTATAAAAATGTCTGGAGCTTAGGCAAAGACTGATTAAACAAGTTATACAGGCATTAAAAGTTAATACCTTTTTGCTTTATTTTTACACACATATCAGTGGTTACCATGGTTACCGAGCAGGGTCCAGGTAGTGCCAATTTGCAGATGCGTTAATATGTTTTCCTTGGCTCAGTTTCTCACTTACTGCAACTTTATAGTAACTCAGTTTCAGAGGAGGCTTTTTTTTCCCCTCTCTATCCTAGATTAGTCTGGGTAGTTTATTACCTCTTATTTCCCACCCTTGATTCAACCAGCTCACCATGCACAAGAGCACTGTTACAGCTGCAGTGGGGCACACCAAGGTGACCAACGACAACTTACAACTGGCAACCCTTCTTTCCTCTTGTTATGTATTTATTTTTCATCAGTAACCAACTCATATCAGTGAGGAGTTAGGATCACACTCTCTAGAGTCTTACGATATTGGGGAGAGGAGTCTTGATTACAAATAATAACCAAATTATTTTGGTTGCAAGCAACAGGAGCCAGTCAGAGAAATGGGCCTTTCATGGAACCCATGGGTCAAGATGCCGTTGGAATGAAGGATTTGAATGCTTCAGAACTTTGCCTTCTCTTTATCATTTCCTGTGATTCTTCATTGTTTCCTGTAATTCTTTGTTGTTGTTGTTTTGGCTAAATGCACATGCCATGAAATATGCCATTTTAACCATTTTGATTGTACTGTTTTGTGGCATTAAGTACATTCACATAGCTGTGCAACCCCAACCACCATTCATCTCCAGAACTTTTTCATCATTCCAAAGAGAAGCTCTATACCCTTCAAGTTCCCTATTTGCCTCTTGACCAGCCACTGGTAATCCCTATTCTTTTTTCAGTCTCTATGAATTTGACTGCTCTAAGTACCCTATATAAGTGGAATCATACAATATTTACCCTTCTGTGATTGACTTATTTCACTCGGCATAATGTCCTCAAATTTCCTTCATGTTATAGCATGTGTCAAAATTTTCTTCCTCTTCCAGGCTGAGTAAAATTCTATTGGATGAATCTGTTACCAAAAGGTGAGATTTTGGGGACTGGCTGCTTACCACCCAAAAGCCATTAAACAGGCCAGGTTGGTGGAAGGCAAAGTTTGCTTTATTTCAGATGTCAGCAACAGCCGCAGGGGAGGGGAAGGGCAGACATCTGTCCAAAGGCTGACTCCCTGCCTGCACTGGCAACCAGTGGGGCAAGAGCTTTTATAAACAGAAGGAGGGGGCTCCATGCAGAAATAGCACAGTTATCTCTAACAGTCATCTTAAAATTGGCCATAGATGGTCTGACCAGCATTATCTTAGTTGTTTTAGGTACAGTTAATCTTCAGTTCCAGGATCCATTTTTTTCCATTTCTTTGAGGCCAATTCTCAGAACTGTGGCAGCTTCTGTCATGGGTACTGTCTGGTCATCATGTACTTAACTTCTCCACCTGGTGTTTTAGTATCTACAAGACGGCTCACAGGATATGGCTCAGAATATTATCTCTGGCCCTTGAGAAAGAACTCAATGTCCTTGACTGTGCTTAAAGACTACGCTATTATTATGTAGTCTTCTTTGTCTGTTTTCCTTTGTTTTCACATGTTCTCATTTTTTGGATTAAACTTATTCTTTGACTAAAGTTTTCCACAGACAAAAGGCCAGCTGAGGACATGAGGGTTCAAGGACCATAGTGTCCTGCTCCACTTCAGATATATGATATTTTGTTCATCCAATTCTTCCATTGATGAACACATGGGTTGCTTCTGCTTTGGGCTATTGTGAATAATGTTGCAATGAACACGGGTATACAGATCCTGTCTGAGTCTCTGCTTTCAATTCTTTTAGGTATACACCCAGAAGTGGAATTTCTGGATCATATTTAGTTTTATGGAGAATCACCCTACAGTTTTCCACAGAAGCTGCATCAGTCTACATTCCCACTATCAGTGCACAAGGATTATAATTTTTCCACATTCTTGCCAACACTTTGCTATTTTTGATCCATCAAGTAGCCATCCTAATGGTAGTAAAGTGGTGCCTTACTGTGGCTTTGATTTGCATTCCCATAGTGGTTACTGATATTGAGCATTTTTTCACACACTTATTGTATCTCTTCTTTGAAGATGTCTATTCAAGTCCTTTGCCCATTTTTCAATTGAATTGTTAGTTTTATTGTTGTTGGGGTTTCTCTCTATATTCTGGATATTAATCCCTTATCAGATATATCATTTGCAAACATTTTCTCTCATTCCATCATTGCCTTTCCACTCTATTATTGTGTCCTTTGATGCACAGAATTTTTTAATTTTGATGAAGTCCAATTTATATATTTTTCTATTACTGCCTGTGCTTTTGGTGTCATATACAAGAAATACTGTCATATACAATGTCAGGAAGCTTTTAGTCTATTTTTTCTTCTAAGACTTTTATAGTTTTAACACTTACATTTAAGTGTTTGAGACATTTTGAGTTAATTTTTGTATATGATGTTGCTGACCAGGGCAGATCACCCCAAAATATGTCTCAATGCATATTGACTATTTTGAGTTAAAGTTATTAAAGAAATGGCAGGCGTAAGAGGGACACTGACTCTCCTTGCTGTCCGGGAAAGGTGCATATTTGCGTCTAAAGGTAAAGGACACCCTTATCATCAGAGATAGAGAATTGCCTAAGAAGAAGCCTGTATAAATAAGCCTGTATAAGAAGGCTGTATAAACAAACTTTGCTATTTCTTCAATTTACTAGCCCAAGCTGAATCTGTTTAGATTCTTCACTAATTAAGCACCCAATGCCTAAGTTTCTTGTCCTATTAATTCCTCACAAATTTATGTTTATCTAGAAAGTATAAAGTTGTTTGCTTTGGCAGTTTATTAAGCCCTATTTCTATAAAACCTCTATGTGCATGAGTTAAATTTGTTTATTTTCCTCTGGTTAATTTGTCTTGTGTCCAGCCACAAGACAAAGTAGAAGTCCATGTTGGACCGTGTTGGTATTCAGTTCAGTTCAGTTCAGTCACTCAGTCATGTCCGACTCTTTGTGACCCCATGAATCGCAGCACACCAGGCCTCCCTGTCCATCACCAACTCCCGGAGTTCACTCAGACTCACGTCCATCAAGTCGGTGATGCCATCCAGCCATCTCATCATGTCGTCCCCTTCTCCTCCTGCCCCCAATCCCTCCCAGCATCAGACTCTTTTCCAATGAGTCAACTCTTCACATCAGGTAGCCAAAGTATTGGAGTTTCAGCTTCAACATCAGTCCTTCCAATGGACACCCAGGACTGCCCCATGCATCATGCACACATATGTCTGAGGCATCCTTGGAGGATCTCCAGGATGGCCCAGTAGGCAATCCCTGGGAACACTGCTCTCTCTGGAGAAGTAGAGATGCTCTTATGAGCATTGTGTGTTTTGGAGGGGTGGGTACCTGTCAAATGGTGGAGAATCATATATTCAACATGAGGGCTTTGCATTAAGACCTGGGTGGGAACTTTGGTTATACCACTATATGTAATCTTAGGTGAGTTATTTAATTTTTCCAAATCTTAGTTCTGTGAAATGTACATTAGAATTAATCCCTTAAAGTTCCAGGGAGTGTTTCATTTTTATCTTTAAAAATACCAAGCAATAATTTTGTTTCCAAATAAGCAATTAGGCATGGGCAGAACTTGGCCAGCTTTGCTCCAGGCAATGTCAGCTGGGGCTGAGGGACTGGGTGCATTCACTTGGTTAGCACTCGGGGAGTGAGGGATGTGTGGCTGGCTGTTGGCTGGTAGCTCAGCTGGAGCTTGTCTAGTGCTTGGGTTCCTCTCCATGTGGGCCTCCACATTGCTGCTTGGGCTTCCCTATTTCATCTGGCTGAATTTCAATATCACAGTTTTTCTCTCTCCCTGTCTGCCCCCATATCCAGGCCATCTTTTCTCTGTCACTCTTCTATGCCCCCAACCCTGACCTCACAATCAGTACAATTGTTTCAGAGTAGCTAGTCCCTTGGCTTTTATGAATACATCTTCCCCCTTCTGAGGCCTAATCTGGCTTATTTTATTCTTTCTGCTGTAGTTGACATCATTCTTGACTTGGTCAGTCCATAGTCCTGGTGGATTTTGTTAGCTAGAGCCCACTGTCAGCTTTCACATGTTGGAAATTAGTTTGATCCCATCATTTGTGACTCTATGAAACTGATCTAGTATAATCTCTGCCCTGGTGGCTCAGACGGTAAAGCTTCTGCCTGCAGTGCAGGAGACCCGGGTTCGATCTCTGGGTTGGGAACATCCCCTGGAGAAGGAAATGGCAGTCCACTCTAGTACTCTTGCCTGGAAAATTCCATGGACTGAGGAGCCTGGTAGGCTACAGTCCATGGGGTCGCAAAGAGTCAGACAAGACTGAGCAACTTCACTTTCTTTCACTTTTTTCCACTCATTAATACTGTTTCTCCTGGGTCTTTGTTTCAATCTCTCATCCCTTATATGCTGCTGAGTCACTTCAGTCGTGTCCGACTCTGTGCAACCCCATAAATGGCAGCCCAGCAGGCTGCCCTGTCTCTGGGATTCTCTAGGCAAGAACACTGGAGTGAGTTGCCATTTCTTTCTCTAATGCATGCAAGTGAAAAGTGAAAGTGAAGTCACTCAGTCGTGTTCGACCCTCAGTGACCCCTTATATAGTTGTTGTTTAGCCCGCCAGTCTCCTCTGTCATGGGATTCTCCAGGCAAGAATACTGGAGTGGGTAGCCATTCCCTTCTCCAGGGGATCTTCCCCACCCACAGATTGGACCCGTGTCTCCTGCATTGGCAGGCAGACTCTTTACCACTGTGCTACCTGGGAAGTCCATTATCCAGGTGTAGAAGTTTGCAAAAACAAAACAGAGCCTGGGGCACAGAGTAGCTCTCAGGGTACCCGACTTCTCAGCTTATTCACAATGGTTGCTCTTAGGGCCATCCACTGGAACCTTCCGCCCACCTTCAGAAGAACAGGGAAGGGGCTTAATCCCCTGTACCCAGTCCCTGCTCCAGCCCTGCTTGGCTGAGTGACCCTCAGCAAGTTATTTAACCACTTCTGAACTTTATGACCAACTTAGATAGCATATTCAAAAGCAGAGACATTACTTTGCCAACAAAGGTTCGCCTAGTCAAGGCTATGGTCTTTCCTGTGGTCATGTATGGATGTGAGAGCTGGACTGTGAAGAAGGCTGAGCGCTGAAGAATTGATCCTTTTGAACTGTGGTGTTGGAGAAGACTCTTGAGAGTCCTTCTTGGACTGCAAGGAGATCCAACCAGTCCATTGTGAAGGAGATCAGCCCTGGGATATCTTTGGAAGGAATGATGCTAAAGCTGAAACTCCAGTATTTTGGCCACCTCATGCGAAGAGTTGACTCATTGGAAAAGACTCTGATGCTGGGAGGGATTGGGGGCAGGAGGAGAAGGGGACGACAGAGGATGAGATGGCTGGATGGCATCACTGACTCGATGGATGTGAGTCTGAGTGACTTCCGGGAGTTGGTGATGGACAGGGAGGCCTGGCGTGCTGCAGTTCATGGGGTCACAAAGAGTCGGACACGACTGAAAGACTGATCTGATCTGATCTGATTTGAGCTTCAGTTTCTGAATTTGTATGATGGGGAATGATAATCATACTCATTCTTCACAACCACAAAGGTTGCTGTGAGTTAAATCATTCCAGGTGCCGAGACAGTTCCTGGGAAGAGACAACTCGGGCCTGCCACTGTCAGTTGTTATCACTCAGGTTGGTGTGTGTTGAATTTCGTTATCTGGGTCTTGAGGACCCATTCTCCTCCATCTGCCACTTAACAGGCTTTCAGTCATTGGCCCCCATTACTTGGTTCAGGGGATGAGAATTCTTTTTAGTGGCAGTTGGAGGAAATAAACAATGATAAAGGTCAATTGGCTTCTGTGGTTATGATGGTTAAAGCCCCATAGCAGATTCTGGCCCTGGGCAGTGTGTTTGTTTCCTGTGGCTGCTGTAAACAAGCATCCACAAGCTTAGAGGCTTAACAGACAAACTTTATCTCACGGTCACACAGGTCAGTCCTGACACGAGTCTCTCAGCTAAAATCAGGTCTTGGTGGGGCTGATTTCCTTGATGGGTGCTCTCCAGGAGAATCCGATTCCTTGCCTCTTCCAGCTTCTGCCCAGTTTCTTTGGCTCTGACCTCCTTCCTCCATCTTCAAAGTTAGCAAAGCAAACTTCCCGCATCACATCTCCCTACACATCTTCCATCCTCGCATCCCTCTCTCTCAGCTGGAAATATTCTCCCCTTTTAACAACTCTTGGGGCTAGATGGAGCCCACCTGAATTAGACAGGCTATTCTCTTCATGTCAAGGTTCATGCCCTTAATCATACTTGTCATGTAGGGTAGCAGTCACAGGGTCTGGGGATCAAGTTGTGGGCATCTTCAGAGGGTGGGAAAGCCCATGGTTTGTCCTGGGACATTCTGGACTCCAGTCTTGCCCTGGTAGAAGATGGGACCTCAGGCCAAAGCACTGAATTCACTTTTCTCCTGTGCCTTATTTGTAAGATGATAACAGGGGCTAGTGACATTAAGAGAATTAAAAAGATTGAGTCTGCAAGGGCATCTGGCCAAGGCTGGCCCAGGTCACACAGTCTACAACCGTTCTCTGAGCTGCTCAGAATAACACGTGCAAGAATACACAGAGAACTGTAAACACCATGCTAATCTAAGTTACTCTGGTGAACTTGGACCAGTCCAGCTTGTAGAAAAAAATCCTGATTGAGGATGTTTAAAAAGGATATTTGTTTCAGAAGCAATTTGAGTTCGCTCGAATGCAGTGAGTTCACAAAGATCAAGTGAATAATCTCACTTTAGAAATCTCGTTAAAACTGTGTTTAAAGTAATGAATGCCAGTTCGGCATCCAGTCTGTTACCTCCACGGGTGGCCAGTGCTCCTGGAGGTAGAATCCACATCGAGGTTTGGCTCTGTGCCACCTTCCTAATTGGACACCTTGATGAATTGTAATTGAAACCGTCTTCACTCCCTGCTGGCTGAGCCCCAGAGGCTTCTCTACAGGGGACACAGACAGTTTGACGGCAGAGCAATGCCTGGGACGTCAGGCCACAGATTCACACGTGGCCAGGCCACATCTCCTCATGTCTTCACTCAGCAGGTGGCTTTCCCATATGTGGCTGATTCGGTGTAGGAGGAGGGCTGGAAAGACAGGGGTACTGAGCACCAAGTACTGTGGCTGCCTCAGTGTCCCTTCCATTGTCCTCCTTCTTCTCTCTGATGGCAACTTGGTGCCACTGAACCCTTCCAGAAATTACATATTTTTCACTTTGAGATTTAAAAATGAATATACACGTGCATACACCCTCACACACACACTTACATACATAATGTGCACTCACACACACCAATGCTGGACCTCAGGCCCAGAGATTCTGACATCAGTGTTCTGGAGTAGAGCCTCTGGGTTAATTGTTTCTTAGACTAAATGCCTGCACAAAAACAAAGAAATGCTTCAAAACCATGAACACAGATTTGTGGCAGACACGCCAACAAACCTGGATGACAAGCAACATCATTTACAAATGATTTTCAGAATCAGATTACCAGGGTGGTATCTACTGGCCACAGAATCATAAATGTTAGGTGGTAACCCAACAATTAGAAAAATTGTTTTCAGTGGCAGTGGACACCCAGGAGCCCACTTGATTGTGTGTGTATAGCATTTGTGTGTGTGTGTGTGTGAATTGAATTTGTAATGATCATATTTACTACAGTTTGAAACATGGCTGTCCCACTTCCTTACTTTGGCTGTTGGGTGAGGTCCCCATTCTCTGTGTGTGGGGACAAGACAGTTGCACCAGGGTTCCTGGTGGGTTCCCCAGTAGAGAGCTCTGAGGGGTGGGAGACAGCTCAGTTGGATAAGGCTGCCTCATCCCTCTGCTGGTGGCCATGCTCTGTAAAGGTGGCCCTCTCCACAGGACTCTTTACTGGAACCTCAGAGCCAGGATAGTCAGGCTGTACCCACACTAACCCTTGAGAATATTTTTCATATTTTTATAGAATCTCTTTACTAAGCCTTCTTCGAATTACCCTGTTGGATAACTTTTCATTTGCTTCCTGCTGGGATTTGATGGTTACTATTGCAATGATCACAATAGTTGGACACGACTTGACCACTAAACCACCACCATCATTGAAATGAAGGATGTGGTTGGCTTTGTCTCTGAAACCCACTTCAGGATGTGTGTCCCTGGGAATTCCCCTGAAGGCAGGCAATTATACACCATAGTACTCCTGGTGATGGGGTGTGGCAGAGTGAAAGTATTAGTTGATCAGTTGTATCTGACTCTTTGTGACCCCATGGATTGTAGTCCACCAGGCTCCTCTGTCTATGGAATTTTCTAGGCAAGAATACTGGAGTGGGTAGCCATTCCCTTCTCCAGGGGATCTTCCGGACCCAGGGATTGAACCAGGTCTCCTGCATTGCAGGCAGATTCTTTAGTGAAGCCTGTGTCAGGGAGTAGAGGAGCCAACATGATCTTGGGGAGGATGGATAATTAAAATGGGGTGGGTGCAAACTCAGAAATGTATGGTTAGCTCTATCTATGGTGTTGAAGGGGAAAAACCAGAGGGAGAAAGTGTTACTGAACCAAATTAGAGTCTGCTTGACTGTGTTTACAGTAAAGCCAATTTACTGACACTGGGTTATGAAGAAAAGCACAGCATTTATTACAGGGCACCAAGCAAGGAGTCCAGATAGCTAGTGCTTAAAAGGCCTGAAAAACTTTCAATGGAAGATTTCTAAAGACAGGTTGTCAGGGGGGAGACTGTGGAGGTGTATGATCAACTCATGGACATACTTCCAGTTTGGTGGTGGTGAAGAAATCAGGGGTCAACATCATCAGTCTTCTGGTTCCTGCTGATCTGGGGTCTATACAACTGTGGGCAGCATCGAGTTAACTTCTCCACCTAGTGGCAGTTTCAGTATCTGCAAAATAGCTCAAAGCACATGGCTCAGAAAATTACCCATAGCTCTTGGGGAGGAACTTAGGGTTCTCAACTTTGTTTAATGGCTAAACCATTAATGTTTTGTCTTGTTTGACTGTTTTCCTTTGTTTCTTCATTTTCTCACACCTTTGATTAAATTTACTCTTTGGAACTTAGAGAAGGCCCAGGAGGCTAATGTTTTTATACAGACTAGAGGCAGGCAGAGGACATAGGGTCGGGAGGCTGTGCTGGGAAGACCCCATAGGATCCTGCTTGGTTATGAAAGCACAGAACCATTTCTGTGACCTAAAATATGCACCACACAAAATAATACTATAAGGAGACAAACTTGTGGAATCCTGATACACAGCACCTCAAGTGGGTGCCAGTGATAGGGAGGAAGTAGGAAATGGGCAGGTACTGGCTTCTGAAAGGAAAGATAGAATAAACAAGAGAAGATTCTTGCACAGACTGATGCAAATTTATTATGAGTATGATTAGCTCAACTCACTTTTACCCAAGGTTAAAAAAAGATACGTTTCATAAGGGTAGGCTGCCTTGTTACTCTTCTGGGGTGGTCCACCGATCATGAAATATCTGAATGGGGTTCTTAAGAAACAGGTCTCCCAATAACTTGACTGCCTTTGTGTTTTACAGAAGGCTTGATTTTGCCCAAAGAACCTGAAATTAATTCCTCCACTCTGTTATGGCAAAACACATGTTACCATGGTTTCTTAAAACAAAATTTCAATTAGCAGATGGAGCTACTGAAAGGGAAGTGTCTTACTGGTGTAGAAATTTGAAGCAGAATTAAGGCTAAAATAAACACATTTCAAAAAGTCCTACCATTTAGAATTATCATGAATTGCTGCCAACAGTATGGTGGTATATTAATTATTGTGTTAAACATTCTTAACTGGTATATATAGATCATGAAAATTAGCAAATTTAGTATGAACATTTAGTTTACAATATTCTTTATATTTTATCAATAATATTTTTAAACTTGGAGAATGTTTGTTAGAAGTAGATGAAATATAGGAACTTACTTAAGATTTCACTGTGGAGGATTATAACCACTGAAACATTTTGAAAATGTTGAAGTGAATCAATTGAGATCATAAAAATCACCATCAGAATTAAAATCATGTTATCTTTGTAGGGCGTTTTAAACATTGGTAAATTACAAGGTGTAATATAAAGTCAGATGTTTATTATTACTCAGTTTGTTCTCTTGGTGGTTGTACAAGTTTAGACAGCACCTAGCTGCTCAGAATGAAGACTACATTTCCCAGCATCCCTTGCAGCTATTTGTGGTCACATGGTTATGTCTCTCTGCTGTTAGGACTGTTTCACTTTAAGATCCAGCAACTTGAACACTTTGCCATCTTTATTCATTTCTCCTTGCTTTCTAGAATGTGTGCTGCTATAGCTTCTAGGCTAGGTTTATTTATGCATGAGAGAAATCAATTTCAACTTAAGATAAGCAAAAACTATCTGGAGTTAGCCTCTTGTGGAAGAGCCTTTGTGTGTTGGTCACTCAGTTGTGTCCCACTCTTTGCAACCCCATGGACTGTAACCCACCAGGCTCCTCTGTCCATGGAATTCTTCAGGCAAGAATAAAGTAAAAATGCAATATATCATTCCTGCCTTTGTGGCCTGGCAGGTCTCTTTGGGCCCGATTTCCTCTTGATGAAGTCATGTTGGACCAAAGCAGAGAGGCAGAGCGTCTCTGTGTTGGGTGGCGGATGAGGAAGCACTGGACTGCCTTCTCAAGAGCTGGGCCTTGGTGGCTGGTGCCTCACCTCTGAGGACACATTTTTTTTTTCTCTTTCTTTTTTCTTTTTAAAATTATGAAACTATAATAACACATTTACAGGAGACTTGGAAAACACAGAACAAAGTTACATATAACTCCACTATGTATTACAATTATTTTGTAAGTATATAAATTAAGATTTTTAGTTGGAGTTTCAATATCAAACCCTCAAACATTAATAGAATGAATATACAGAGAAGTAGAAGGATATGGTACAGCTGAAAAGCACCATGAACCAATTCAACATCATTAAGATTTATACAATTTTCACACAGCACCAGTATACAAATTCTATTCACAGTCCCATAGACTATAAACTAGGAAACACTAAAACATATCCAGGGAAAAAAAACAAGATGCAAGAAATTCATGGTCTAAAGGTATTGAAATCATAGAGTCTGTTCTCTTCTCACTGTGGAATTATGTCAGCAATCAATATCAAAAGGTATTAGAAAATAACCCACACATTTTCATGTGCCGTGTGATATTTACCAAGGACACACATTTTTTCCTGATTTATATTGTCACACCTAGATGGCCCTTGAGCTGCAAAATTCTGCTGGCAAATGAAGGTTCTGTACAATAGCTTGGAGCCTCTGTGGGCCTCTCAGGTGCTTTCCATTCTCTCTCAGCAAATGTGTGCAGCTGTTGTTCCTTGACCAGTCTTTTGGGCTTCGCTTTATCTTGTTGAAATGAGCAAAAGACTAGAAGATGAGCTTGCTCACAATCTCGAGATGTCACTTTCCATCCCTTATGTTGTAAAATAAGTTAGTGTGACACAGCACACTATCGGGTGAGGACATGAGACCACACTGCCATCTAATGTCCGTGGAGGGCACCGGTGGGACGCCTACTGAACTTACTAATACATCTGACCAAGGGGCCTCGTAAATGTACTCCTAGAGGTTTCTCAGGTGTACTCATGTGCATATAAACTGACATAAATAAACGTTCTTCAGGGACTTTCCTGGAGGTCCAGTGACTAAAACTCTGCAGTCCCAATGCAGGGGGCCTGGGTTCAATCCTTGGTCAAGGAACTAGGTCCCACGTGCCAAAAATGGGAATTCAAAAGCTGCAACTAAAAACGATCCTGTGTGCCACAAGGGGGATCAAAGATGCGACATGCTGCAGCTGGGATCTGGTGGAGCCAAAAAAACAAATAAATATTCTTTTAAAAAGTTCTCCACTGAAGCATGGAATGGGAATATTGGTAATAAACAAAATGTCCATTAATATGGGACTGGCTTAATAAATGATGATTCATCCATTAAATAATATATTCTGTCTCTAGTAAGAAGATTAAGGAGGATTTTTTTCCCCCTCATTATTGAAAATATGGAGTTTTATTTCACCAAGGAGAGTGAAAATCGTGGTGGCTGGGACAGGACAGCTGGTGCGGTATGTCACCCTTTGTACTTGCACAGAGTATCTCTAAAGGGATGCCTGGGGTGACTGGCCATGACAGTGACCTCAGTGAGAGGACTGGAAGGGAGGCAGACTTTTATGGTATATTTAAGATAGGTCTCCTCATAGTCTGCTTGGCTGCCAAGACAAAGGACCTCAGGTTGGGGGGGTTAGACTGCAGACATTGCTTTCTCACGGTTCTGGAGGCTGAAGTCCTAGATTAAGGTGCAGCTTTGGCATTGGTGAGATAGCTGCTTTCATGCCATGTCCTCACATGGCCTTTCCTCAGTGCAAATGCATGGAGAGGGCCCTGGTGTCTGTTAGTCTTCAGCTAAGGACCAGTTCTGATCGAATTAGGGCCTCACCCTTATGACCTCATTTAACTCTAACCCTCTTTTAAAACCTATCTCCTAATACAGTGACATTGGGAGTTCCTGCTTCAACCTATGAATTTGAGGGGACAAAATTTAGTTCATAACTGTCTCAGGGTTGGAGTATAATGAAAACTTTATAGGAAATCCTTCAGGACTCTGAACTGCAAACCTGTCTGCTCTCTCTGACTTTCTCTGTATTGAAGTGGGTTATCTGTATAGAGAGATATATGTGTCACATGAAGCAGTTCACAGCATCTTTGCAAAAGGAACCTCCAGGCCACCCATACCAGACAAAGAATTAAAATTTGGTCAGTCCCCTGGGATACCCCTAGTCCCTTTTTCAGTTGTTAGTCCTTTCTTCAAATCAGCATTCTCCCACCTTCTAACAGTATTGATTGCTTTTGCCTGTCATGAGGCTGGTGTGTGTCTTTTGAGGGCCTCAAATCTGGCTTCAGTCAGATGCCCACTGGACTAAAGTAGAGTGACCAGCTGTCCCTGTTACCTGGGAATGAAGGGGTAACAGGGACCCAGGACTTTCAGTCTTAAGACTGGGACAGTCTTGGGCAAACAGGACCTGTTACTCACCGCAGACTTAAGCCGCTTGATCGTGTGTTCAAGTGTGAAGAAACAAAATGCCTGAAGTTAGGGGTGAACTATCAGAAGTACATGGTGAGCAAGTGTGGTTTTCTATGATGGACTTCTTGTTCCACCATCTGTCTCAGCCTGCCGAGAATATATGGCTTTTCGGCTTTGATATTTGCCTGGTGTAGATGCAGGAATTTCTGGGAAAGGGTGTGTGTCAGTTAATGTGCATGTCTTAGAGGCTGGACCTGACCTCCCTACTGGTCTCTGAATTTGAACTTGGCCTGAGCCACAGGGAGCTCCTACCTCAGAGCCCAACACTGCCCCACCATGCCCAGGCCTCCCAGGGTATTCAAGGCTGGGATTTGAGAATTAGAACACCTCTCCTTTCCTCTGAAATTTTCCATCCTGGGGAAAAAAGGTTTCTCCTGATGAGGTGTGCTCTGGGGCTTCAGACTCTCACCAGGAACATTACTGGACTGTTTTGTAGACACCTTTCTTCCTTCTTCTGAAAACAGGAAGCAAATTTAGAATCAGTCTAATCAAGGAGAAAAACAAGGCATGTACTTAAATGGCCTAAGTTGTGTAAAGTAGCTTCCAAAGGTGGAAGATTTGAAACAATATTTAAGAGAGATAGTCACAGAAAGTGAAAACTGAAGCAAGAATTTTTTTCCTAATGAAATCTGTCACAACTAAATTGTTCTTCGAGTTTTTTTGCTGTGTCATGAAGAAGTGATTACATGTGTTTTAAACTATATTCCAAGAGAGTGTTTGGAGAATGTTAAAATAACACATTACTCTGTGTGTGAATATTTGGGATGATACACTGGGGTGTGAGTGCCTTCTGGAGATAACCCAGCCCTTGCTCAGAGATTCCAGCAAGTTGATAGTGAGGCTCTGGTTAGTTAACACCTGCAGACGGGGAGAAAACATTGGTTTAACAAATGGGCAACAGTTTGAAATTCAAGGTGGGTGTTGGGGGCTGATGAAGGCACTGTTTTGCAATCATATTGCCTCTCCAAAGGTCCAGTCTACTACAGGAACAGGGCAATGACTCCTGATTATCCTAGGAAACCCAAGGAGGCCAAGCTGATCCCAGAGGGAGGCAATGAGGTGTCCATTCAACTCAGCCCTGGGAAGGTGAGAAACTAAAGCTGTAAAAAAGAAATGTGCTGTTTCTGGAAAATTTCACCTAGCTACTGTTAAAAGGAAAACTTTAGGCCCCAAATGGAGTCATTTATGCTAGGCGATGCCGTCAAACCCGGGGCTTAATACCTAACCCAACTGCAATTACAGTCTCTCGGGAATGGAGTTTTCTGGTCAATAGCAACGAGGTAACCCATTACATGGACACTCTTCACGCCCCAAGGGAAGATGAGGTAATCTACAATATAGACACCTTCCAGAGCCCGTAGGTAGGTTCAGATCAGATCAGATCAGTCGCTCAGTCGTGTCCGACTCTTTGCGACCCCATGAACCGCAGCACGCCAGGCCTCCCTGTTCATCACCAGCTCCCGGAGGTCACTCAGACTCACATCCATCGAGTCAGTGATGCCATCCAGCCATCTCATCCTCTGTCGTCCCCTTCTCCTCCTGCGCTCAATCCCTCCCAGCATCAGAGTCTTCTCCAATGAGTCAACTCTTCGCATGAGGTGGCCAAAGTACTGGAGTTTCAGCTTTAGCATCATTCCTTCCAAAGAAATTCCAGGATTGATCTCCTTCAGAATGGACTGGTTGGATCTTCTTGCAGTCCAAGGGACTCTCAAGAGTCTTCTCCAACTCCACAGTTCAAAAGCATCAATTCTTCGGCGCTCAGCCTTCTTCACAGTCCAGCTCTCACATCCATACATGACCACAGGAAAGACCATAGCCTTGACTAGGCGAACCTTTGTTGGCAAAGTAATGTCTCTGCTTTTGAATATGCTATCTAGGTTGGTCATAACTTTCCTTCCAAGGAGTAAGCGTCTTTTAATTTCATGACTGCAGTCACCATCTGCAGTGATTTTGGAGCCCAGAAAAATAAATTCTGACACTGTTTCCACTGTTTCTCCATCTATTTTCTATGTAGTGATGGGACCAGATGCCATGATCTTCGTTTTCTGAATGTTGAGCTTTAAGCCAACCTTTTCACTCTCCACTTTCACTTTCATCAAGAGGCTTTTTAGCCCCTCTTCACTTTCTGCCATAAGAGTGGTGTCATCTGCATATCTGAGGTTATTGATATTTCTCCCAGCAATCTTGATTCCAACTTCTGTTTCTTCCAGTCCAGCATTTCTCATGATGTACTCTGCATATAAGTTAAATAAACATGGTGACAATATGCAGCCTTGACGTACTCCTTTTCCTATTTGGAACCAGTCTGTTGTTCCATGACCAGTTCTAACTGTTGCTTCCTGACTTGCATACAGATTTCTCAAGAGGCGGATCAGGTGGTCTGGTATTCCCATCTCTTTCAGAATTTTCCATAGTTTATTGTGATCTACACAGTCAAAGGCTTTGGCATAGTCAATAAAGCAGAAATAGATGTTTTTCTGGAACTCTCGCTTTTTCCATGTTCCAGCGGATGTTGGCAATTTGATCTCTGGTTCCTCTGCCTTTTCTAAAACCAGCTTGAACATCAGGAAGTTCACGGTTCACATATTGCTGAAGCCTGGCTTGGAGAATTTTGAGCATTACTTTACTAGCGTGTGAGATGAGTGCAATTGTGTGGTAGTTTGAGCACTCTTTGGCATTGCCTTTCTTTGGGATTGGGATGAAAACTGACCTTTTCCAATCTTGTGGCCACTGCTGAGTTTTCCAAATTTGCTGGCATATTGAGTGCAGCACTTTCACAGCATCATCTTTCAGGATTTGGAATAGCTCCACTGGAATTCCATCACCTCCACTAGCTTTGTTCATAGTGATGCTTTCTAAGGCCCATTTGACTTCACATTCCAAGATGTCTGGCTCTAGGTCAGTGATCACATCATCATGATTATCTGGGTCATGAAGCTCTTTTTTGTACAGTTCTTCTGTGTATTCTTGCCACCTCTTCTTAATATCTTCTGCTTCTGTTAGGTCCATACCATTTCTGTCCTTTATCGAGCCCATCTTTGCATGAAATGTTCCTTTGGTATCTCTGATTTTCTTGAAGAGATCCCTAGTCTTTCCCATTCTGTTGTTTTCCTCTATTTCTTTGCATTGATCACTGAAGAAGGCTTTCTTATCTCTTCTTGCTATTCTTTGGAACTCTGCATTCAGATGTTTATATCTTTCCTTTTCTCCTTTGCTTTTCGCTTCTCTTCTTTTCACAGCTATTTGTAAGGCCTCCCCAGACAGCCATTTTGCTTTTTTGCATTTCTTTTCCATGGGGATGGTCTTGATCCCTGTCTCCTGTACAATGTCACGAACCTCATTCCATAGTTCATCAGGCACTCTATCTATCAGATCTAGACCCTTAAATCTATTTCTCACTTCCACTGTATAATCATAAGGGATTTGATTTAGGTCATACCTGAATGGTCTAGTAGTTTTCCCTACTTTCTTCTATTTCAGTCTGAATTTGGCAATAAGGAGTTCATGGTCTGAGCCACAGTCAGCTCCTGGTCTTGTTTTTGCTGATTGTATAGAGCTTCTCTATCTTTGGCTGCAAAGAATATAATCGATCTGATTTCGGTGTTAACCATCTGGTGATGTCCCTGTATAGAGTCTTCTCTTGTGTTGTTGGAAGAGGGTATTTGCTATGACCAGTGCATTTTCTTGGCAAAACTCTGTTAGTCTTTGCCCTGCTTCATTCCGTGTTCCAAGGCCAAATTTGCCTGTTACTCCAGGTGTTTCTTAACTTCCTACTTTTGCATTCCAGTCCCCTATAATGAAAAGGCCATCTTTTTTGGGTGTTAGTTCTAAAAGGTCTTGTAGGTCTTCATCGAACCGTTCAACTTCAGCTTCTTCAGCGTTACTGGTTGGGGCATAGATTTGGATTACTGTGACATTGAATGTGTTAGTGCAAGTTGAGGCCAAAACCGAGAAGTCAGAGTTTGGAATGGAGAAAGGTTTACTGCAAGGCCAAGCAGGCAGACGGGTGGCTCACACCCCCTAAAACCCCTGAGTTCCCAGTAGTGTTTCAGCAAAAGATTTTTAAAGGGCAGAAGAGGGAAGGGGGTGGCAGGGTATGTGATCAGCTCAGGCACAATTCTCTGAATGGCTGATGGTGAGGTGTCACAGGGATTGACACCTCAGTCCTTAGGTGCCAGGAGGTCTGGTTGCTACTTGCTTAACATCATCAAGTGGCTAACATTTGGTGGGGGGTTTTCACACCTGTTAGTGTGTTTCAGATATTGTTATCTGGGTTCTTCGGAGAAGAGCTGAAGCAGACGGAGGATAGGGGGAAAGGGCCTGCCCTGGGGAGGCCCCCTAGGGTCCCACTCAGTGACAACTGAACAACTATCAGGTGTTGGGCAAAAGATAGACCAATGTGGTTAATTCTATGTGTTAGCTTTGTTGGGCTAATGAAGCTGACCCCAGTGTTTGTTAAAACCCCAGGTCCACATATCACTGTGAAGGTATTTGGTAGATGAGATCAACATTTAAATCAGTAGACTCTGAGCAAAGCAGATTACCTAATATAATGTGAGTGGGCCTCATCCAATCAGCTGAAGACTTTAAGAGAAAAGACTGACCTCTTAGGAAGAATGAATTCTGTAACATTAACTATTCCTGAGCCTGCCCTTCAGAATTGCCAGCCCCTACAATCATGTGTGTGCGTTCAGTCACTCAGTCGTGTCCAACTCTTTGAGACTCTATGGAGTGTAGCCCTCCAGGCTCCTCTGTCCATGGGATTGTCCAGGCAAGAATACTGGGGGGGGTTTGCTACTTCTTCCTCTAGGGAATCTTCCCAACCCAGGGATCGAACTCACGTCTCCTATGTCTCCTACATTGCAGGCAGAATCTTTACCCACTGAGCCATCAGGGAAGCCTCTGTTTCTCTGAAACAGCCTAATGCAAGAATAAATTTAGTTCTATTAAAAGGCATCTATTGACAACCTACTTTTCATTGGGAATGATGCCTGGTCTCTGTGCCTCTCCTCAGCCAGGGAAGACAGGTATGTATGGCCCCTGTAGACCATGCGATGGGGCATAGAAGGCGTGTGTGCAAAAGGGACCAGTTTTGTGGAAGACAATTTTTCCATGGACCTGGTGGCATGGGGAGATGGTTTGGTGACGCTTCAAGGGCATTATATTTATTGTGCGTATTTTCCTGGTGGCTCAGATGGTAAAGAACCTGCCTGCAATGCAGGAGACCTGGGTCTGATCACTGGGTCAGGAAGATTCCCTGGAGAAGGGAATCGCTATTCACCCCATCATTCTTGCTTGGAGAATTCCATGGACAGAGGAGACTGGTGGGCTACAGTCCATAGTTCACAAAGAGAAGGAAATGACTGAGCAACTAACACATTCACTTCACTTTCTTATTTCTATTATTATTACATCAGCTCCACCTCAGATCATCAGGCATTAGATCCTGGAGGACTCCTTCTGCAGTGGACTCAGGAATGGAGCCACCCTAAGGCTCAGGTCCCTGAAGTGAGAACTAGAGCAATGGGAATGGGGGCCACAGCTCAGGGGTGGGTCACAGGCCCTGGAAGATGAGGCATGCTTTCTAGAGTCCAGACTGGGGTTCTAGTTTAGTTTTTAAATCTACTATCCTTTGAGAATCTACTATCCTTTGGAATTCCCTGGTGGCTCAGATGGTAAAGCATCTGTCTGCAGTGCGGGGAGACCCGGGTTCGATCCCTGGGTTGAGAAGATCCCCTGGAGAAGGAAATGGCAGCCCACTCCAGTACTCTTGCCTAGAAAATCCCATGGGCAGAGGAGCCTGGTAGGCTACAGTCCATGGGGTCTCAAAGAGTCAGACATGGCTGAGCGACTTCACTTACCCACTCACTCACCCTTTGAGCACAGCACTCTCTTTCCTAAGTTCTTATGAAAATTGTGGCCCTTCTGGCATTTACTATTATACAAAGTGGGCACAGACTCCACTCAAGTAGATTTAAGCCAAAAGAGGTCCTGCTGTTGCTGATATTTAGTCGCTCCATCGTGTCTGACTCTTTATAACCCCATGAACTGTAACCCACCAGATTCCTCTGTCCATGGGATTTCCCAAGCAAGAATACTGGAGTGGGTTGCCATTTCTTTCTCCAGGGAGTCTTCCCACCCCCAGGGATCAAACTCGCATCTCTTATATTGGCAGGTGGATTCTTTACCACTGAGCCACCTGGGAAGCCCTGAAAAGAGGTCCCTTCTTAAGCAAAAAGAGGTTTGATCAGCTTAAAGAAATTCTTGGAGGAACGAAGGGGAACCAGAAGATTTTTAGGAGTTTTATAATGGGATTCCCATGCAAGTGTCATCACTTACCCTCTAATTCTAGAACCTCCCCCAGAGCTGTCCCAGGAGATACATTATCCAGGTGCTACTTCTCACCACTCATGTCTGCTGCTTTGCTGGAACTCAGGGTCCTAGTGGCAAGGATGTCTGGGACACTAGATGTTAGCTTTCCAGAAACCATAAGTCACCAGTCATAGGGTCGCAAAAAGTTGGACGGGACTGAGGATGCAGGTAGGTGCTATACATAAGTGTTGCATATACCTGTTCAACACAAGTCCTTTCTTAGCAAAAGAGGCACCTTACATGGCACTTGCAAAGTAGATAAATACTGTTTCACATGTGCACACCCAGTGTGCTCAACCAGTATCTCCTACAGACTGTTTCCAGAAGGAATTCTAGAAAAACTATAAGGAGAATCTTAATAGAAACGAAGCTTCCTGCCAAGTACAGCGGGAATATGTGCCATTAAAGCACAGAAAACTTTTGTTCCTAGTTCCAAACCACTTTCATTATCTCCACTGATTATAAGTTCTAATTTTCTTTAAAATATAAAATTGTAATACTACATAGACCTAGTGATTTAGTTATCACCAGAGAATTATTTCTATAAATTTGTACAGTTTCGCCTGGTTTTGTGTCTAGATGTTCCAGGATTTATTTATTCTGGGAAAAGTCTCTTGAAGCTAAGCGACTTTGGATTGTATTGAAGTACAATTGTAATGTCGCAAAGTTTGTGTCCTCACTGTGGTGGACACTCCCACACACTTTCCTGGTGGAAATGGAACCCAGTCCATTCCAGGTCAATGTGGGCAGGGGGTGTCAATCACGTGCCCCATTTTCCCCACATCAGGTGCGACCTTAGGCCTGGGCTTGCTTGGTTGAGTTCTCTTTAGGAATTGACGTGGCTATTTGGAGAGACAGAGTTTAGCTTTTCTTTTGAGATGTCATTACTTGTAAACAATATCAGCCTGGACTTGCCACTGGCCATTTTGCTCTCAAGTAGAGAGAGCTTGCTTGAGATGGATGTAACAGAGAAAAAAGTGGGTGCGAAGATGGAGGGGATAGGGCCTTATGACTCCACGTGAAGCCCTAGGGCCAGCCATGCCTGGACCCATACCTGTGTCTTTGGTTCTCAGCTATGTGAAGGAGATCAATCCTGAAATTTCTTTGGAAGGAATGATGCTAAAGCTGAAACTCCAATATTTTGGCCACCGCATGCGAAGAATTGACTCATTGGAGAAGACTCTGATGCTGGGAGGGATTGAGGGCAGGAGGAGAAGGGGACGACAGAGGATGAGATGGCTGGATGGCATCACTGACTTGATGGATGTGAGTCTGAGTGACCTCCGGGAGCTGGTGATGAACAGGGAGGCCTGGCGTGCTGCGGTTCATGGGGTCGCAAAGAGTCGGACACGACTGAGCGACTGATCTGATCTGATGTGAATAGCCAATGAGTCATTTCCAGTTTTCCTTTGCTTAAGTTACTTGTCATTTTTCTAAGCATAATAATTTTTTTAATTAAAACATTAAATTCTTAGTTCTCCAACCAGAGATTGAACGTGGGCCCTTGGCAGTGAAAGTGCAGAATCCTAACCACTGGACTGCCAGGGAATTCTCCATATACATGAGAAAAAAATTTGTGGTAAGATACACATAACCTAAAATTTACAGTCTTAATAATTTTTAAGTGTACAGTTCAGTGATATTAAGTACATTCACATTATTGTGCAACCATCATCACCATCCATCTCCAGAACCTTCTCATTTTTCCAAACTGAAACTCTGTCCTCATTAAACATTAATTCCCATCTCCGCTCCCCTTAGCCCCTGGCACCCACCAGTATACTTTCCGTCTTTACAAATTTGACTATTCTAGAAACCTCATATAAGAGGAATCACACAGCGTTTACCCTTTCGTGACTGGCTTATTTCATTGGGCATAATGTCCTTAAGGTTTACCTATGTGTCAGATTTCATTTCATTTTAAGGCTGAATCGTATAGATAGAGGCTTCCCAGGTGGCTCAGTGATAAAGAATCTGCCTGCCAAAGCAGGAGATGCAGGAGACATGGATTCAGTCCCTGAATTGGGAAGATTCCCTGGAGTAGGAAATGGCAAGCCACTCTAGTATTCTTGTGTGGAAAATCCCATGGACAGAAGAACCTGGCAGGCTGCAGTCCGTGGAGTCTTAAAGAGTTGGACACCACTTAGAGACTGAGCGTGCACCCAGGCATGGATAAATCACACTTTCTTTATTCATGCATCCATTGATGAATACTTGGGTTGCTTCCACTTTTTGGTTATTGTGAACAATGTGCTAAGACAATAAGTGTATTTAAACTTTTTAGTTTAAAGAACTTGTAGATTTACCTACAGTTGTGAAAAATAATAGAGAGATCCTGTGTACCCTTTACCCAGTTTCCCCAAAGGTGACATCTTTCAAAACTATAGTACAATATCACAGACAGAATATTGACTCTGACTCAATTCACAAATCTTTATTCAGATTTCCTGTTTTACACATGCTCATTTGTGTGTGTGTGTGTGTGTGTGTGTGTATTCTATACAGGTTTATCACATGTGCAGGTTTGTGTATCTGTACCACAGTCAACATAAAATAGCACGTAAAACATTGATCACCTTAAACTGGTTTTTCCCCTTAAAACAGATGGTTTTACTCATCAAACCTCAAGTTATTTTACAGAGACAGCACTGTGTATGTGCAAGGCAAGAATCCATGTCTCCCAAATGACCCTGGCACCAAGAATTAGGAACATAAAGAATAGAAACATTGCCACTGAAGCCCTTTATGAAGCGTGAATTATCTGGCTTCCGACAGCAAGAGTGGCTGATACAGATTGATTTGAGACTAGCCAATCAGATTCCAAGTTTGAAATTTCCCTATTCCCTTAAATTTCACCCTGAACCCTGTATGGAGGAGACAGGTTTGAGAGCCAAGCCTCCTGTCTCCTTGCTGTTTGACCTCATGATAAAGCTCTTTTCTCAAAAGCTAGTGCCATAGTATCATCTTCTATGTGCCTCGGGTAGCCAGCCCTTGTTTGGCAACAAAGGTACCAACCAGTTCCACCAGGATCCCTTGTGTTGTTATGTCACAGCTGTTCCCTGTCTACCTGCCTCTTCTCACCATTCTTAATACCTGGTGGCTACTAACCTGTTCTTCACTTCTGTACTGGAAGCCTGGAGTCCTAATCATTGGACCACCAGAAAAGTCCTAGTATGTGGGCTTTAATGTGAACACAAGTTTTCATTTCTCTGTGATTAATGTCCAAAGGTATAAGATTATGGGTCATATAGTAGTTGTAAGTTTAATTTTGTAAGAAATTGCCAAACTGTTTGCCCGTGTTGCTGTTCCATTTTGTGTTCCCGCCAGCAATGTGTGAGTGACTCAGTTTCTCTGCATCTTTGCCAGCAAATAGTGTGGTCATTAATTTTTATTTTAATAAATGTGTAATGATATCTCATTGAAGCTTTATTTTGTATTTTCCTACTTAATAATAAAATTGAACAACATCTTTTCATATACTTATCGGCCATCTGTATATCCTCTTCTGTGAAATGTCTGCTATGTCTTCTGTCCGTTTTCTAATTGCAAATTTTTTTTTTTTAGTTGTTGACTTGTGAGTTGAGTTACGTATTCTAGATACTAGTCTTTGGTCAGATATGTGGTTGGAAAATCTTTTCTCCTAGTCTGTAGCTTATTTTTTCACCCTTTTAACAGGGTCCTTAACAGATCAAAATTTTTAAATTTAGATGAAGATCAATGGAATGATGTGTCCATGTATTCTTTGGAGAATTTCACATTTGGTGTCAAGTCTAAAAACTCTTTATCTGGTCCTGGATCCCAAAGTTTTCTCCTCTGTTTGTTTTTCATTTTGTTTTCTTTCGTTTTGGCCATGCCACATGACCTAGTGCTATTTTGGTTCTCTGACCAGAGATAGAACCCTCTGCAATGGAAGCACTGTGTCTTAACCACTAAACTGTCAGGGAATTATCTCTTCTGTTTTTTCATAACAGTTTTACATTTTTATGTTTTAAATTTAAGTTCATGATCCATTTGACCCATTTAACTTAATCATGGTTTGCTATTGGTGTTCATTCTCCAAGTCCTGTCTGACTTTGCAACCCCATGGACTGTAGCCTGCCAGTCTTCTCTGTCCATGGGATACTTCAGACAAGAATACTGGAGCCATTTCCTTCTCCAGGAGATCTTCCCAACCCAGGGACAGAACCCAGGTCTCCTGCACTGCAGGCATTTTTCTTTTTTTAAAAAACATCTGAGCCATTACTTTGCCAACAAAGGTCCGTCTAGTCAAGGCTATGGTTTTTCCAGTGGTCACGTATGGATGTGAGAGTTGGACTGTCAAGAAAGCTGAGCACCGAAGAATTGATGCTATTAAAATGTGGTATTGGAGAAGACTCTTGAGAGTCCCTTGGACTGCAAGGAGATCCAACTAGTCCATTCTGAAGGAGATCAGCCCTGGGTGTTCATTGAAAAGAATGATGCTAAAGCTGAAACTCCAGTACTTTGGCCACCTGATGTGAAGAGTTGACTCATTGGAAAAGACCCTGATGCTGGGAAGGATTAGGGGCAGGAGGAGAAGGGGACGACAGAGGATGAGATAGCTGGATGGCATCACTGACTCGATGGACGTGAGTCTGGGTGAACTCCTGGAATTGGTGATGGACAGGGAGGCCTGGCGTGCTGTGATTCATGGGGTCGCAAAGAGTTGAACACGACTGAGCGACTGAACTGAACTGAACTGAACTGAACTGAGCCATCAAGGAAGGCTGATTTAGGGATAACTGGCATTTTTACCATTTTGAGTCTCTCAGTCTATGAACATGGCATGTGTGCATGTGTGCTCAGTTGCTAAGTTGTGTCTGAATATGTCATGCCCTCCCACTTATTTAAGTCTTCTTTGCTTTTCAAGCTAGTTTTGGTTCCTGTTTCAGGCCCTGGAACAGAACTTCTGACTAATTTAATTATGCATATGCCTATGAATGTATCCTTGCTCTATTTTACTACTTAAATTTATTAGGGAAAGGAAAATATAATATTTTAAAGCTTAAAAAGCTATGGAATGTTTACCCTGTTTAGCCAATAAATTTGCATGAAAAGTGGAAGTGAAAGTTGCTCAGTTGTGTCTGACCTTTTGTGACCCCCATGGACTTAGTCCATGGAATTCTCCAGGCCAGAATACTGGAGTGGGTGGCTTTTCCCTTCTCCAAGGGATCTTCCCCACCCAGAGATTGAACCCAGGTATCCTGGCATCTCAGGTGGATTCTTTACCAGCTGAGCCACAAGGGAAGCCCATAAATTTGAATACTTTAAGGTTATTCCCCTTGGCAACCTTGTTATAATCAAGTCAGCAAAATCCTAGTAAAAGGTCTTTTTCAGAATGAAAATTCTTATCAACAAAAAAGAGACACTTGTCCATCACCAATGTCTTTCCTGTGCAGAGATCTGTGTACAGTATTGACTCATTTCCTTCATCTGAGATGAGAAGAATGCGTGTAATGAAGTGGGATAATATTTGATCGACACATCTGGGGACGTGAGTTTCTTCCCTGAAGCTCTCTCTGCTCCTCTCATCCTGGACTGGTTCTTCCGGGAGGGTTGGTTTTTTTTCCCTCCAAAAAGCAATACATGTGTGAAGCGATACAGATAGATAGTCCAGTGTCCCTCACTGTTTTCCTCTTCCAGAAATGTGATGTCTTTTTTTCTGACATCAGATACAGAATGCTTCCTGACCAATTTTCCAATTCTGACACTAGTCTTACAATCCATTCAGTTCTGACACCAACTGTCATCTCAGGTTGTCATCTGAGTTTCTGATCCACCAGCTATAAATAGAAAGCTCTCTTGTCCCCTTCCTTTGGTTTGATAATTCACTGGAAAGACCTGCACATCTTATTTTACTTACATTCTCTGATTTGCTATAAAGAATACAACCCAGAACAGCCACAGGGAAGAGACACTTAGGGCAAGATAAGGAGGGAGAGGTGCAGAACTGCCACCTCTGATGTGTCCACCAACCTGCAAGGGATCGAATTATTGTTCAAGGATTTTTATAGCCCAATTTCCAGCTCCCCCTCCCTATCAGGAAGTCTGGAAAAGCCCCCACCCTTTAATCTCAGGTTTGGCCTGTCTGGTGTTGAGCCCCTTCCAGAGACCCCACTCTGAGTCATCCCATTAAAACAAACTCACTGGGGCTGTTCATTAATAATAATGGACAGTCCTATCACTAAGGAAATTACTAGGGATTTTAAGAGCTCTGCAATGGCACCCCACCCCAGTACTTTTGCCTGGAAAATCCCATGGATGGAGGATCCTGGTAGGCTCCAGTCCATGGGGTCTCTAAGAGTCGGACACGACTGAGCGACTTGACTTTCACTTTTCACTTTCATGCATTGGAGAAGGAAATGGCAACCCACTCCAGTGTTCTTACCTGGAGAATCCCAGAGACGGGGGAGCCTGGTGAGCTTCTGTCTATGGGGTCGCACAGAGTTGGACACGACTGAAGCGACTTAGCAGCAGCAGCAGCAGCCAGGAACTAAGGACAAAGACCAAATACACAGGGGACTCTGGTTGGACTAATCCTTTAAAAGTTCTTTTTGAACTTTATGTTTCTTTGATAATTCTTTTCTTCTGCCCTCAGTTCCAAATTCTGTTATCCACTTCCTATCTCTGTCTGCTTGTTTCCTCCTGCTAAGGTTGGTGGAAGGATGGATGGAGTAAGGGAAAAGGAAGACTAAAATAAAGGCGAGAAAAACAGATGGTAGACTTGAAAATTAACATGGGGGAGAATTCAACTCAGTATCTGAAGCCTAGAATGTTCCTGGAAGAAACCAGGTAAGGGTTGGTGCCTCTAGAGTGGGATGCTGAGGGATGGTACATGGAATTCATGATTAATTTTTAAATTCCTGTGTTGCACTACTAATTAAAAAATCTCTCTTCTGTCTGTGCCTCAGCCAAAGAAGACTATAATGTCTAAATTAACATTGTTAAAAAACAAAATTCAACTGAGTTAATTTGAATATCTTTGTTAGGCAATTCATGAATCGGGCAGCATTTCATCTATTAATAACAACTAGAAGGGTACTTGTGGTACCAAAAGTGGAGTCCGGCTGCTTTTGGCTCAAAAGCCAATAAAGAGGACAGGTTGGTAGAAAGGAAAGTTTGCTTTAATTTGGATGCTGGCAACCGGAGGAAGGCAGCTATCTACCCAAAAGCCAGCTCCCTGTACCCCACCTACCTGCCCTGCTGACAAGCAGGGGGTAAAAGCTTTTATAGACAGAGAAAGGGGGCTACATGCAGAAACAGTACAGTCAGTTCTGATAGTCATCTTGAAATTGGTCATGCTGTGGTCTGACCAGCATCATTTTGATTGCTTTAGATAGTTAACCTTCAATTCCAAGGTTAATTTATTTCCATTTCTTGAGGCCTCTCGGCATTGTGGCATCTTATGTCATGGCTACAGTCTGGTCATCATGTAGTTAACTTCTTCCAGCTGGTGAGGGTTTCAGTATCTACAAGACAGCTCACAGGATATGGCTCAGAAAATTATCTATAGCCCTTGAGAAGGAACTAAGTGTCCTTGACTATGCTTGCATGTGTGCGTGCTAAGTAGCTTCAGTCGTGTCTGACTATTTGTGACCCCACGGACTGTAGCCCACCAGGCTCTTCTGTCCATGAGATTCTCCAGGAAAGAATTCTGGAATGGGTTGCCATGTCCTCCTCCAGGGGATCTTCCTGACCCTGGAAGGGTCAGGACAAGGGATCTAACCCTTGTCTCAAGTCTCCTGCTTTGGCAGTTGGATTCTTCACCACTAGCGGCACCTGGGAAGCCCTTGACTATGCTTATTTGACTTTTTTTTTTTTTTTTTTTTTGTTTTCCTTTGTTTTTGCATATTCTCACTTCTCTGACTGAAGTATTTTTTGACTAAAATTTTTCCATGAGACGAAAGGCAGACAGAGGATGTAGAGTAGAGGGGCAAGGTCCATAGAGTCCTGCTCTGTTTCACTTGGAAAGATTGTAAAAATATGGAAGCTTGGACTTCCCTGGTGGTCCAGTGGTTAAGAATTCACTTGCCAATGCAAGGAACGTGAGTTCAATCCCTGGTCCTGGAAGATTCCACATGCCATGGGGCAACTAAGCCCGTGTGCCACAACTACTGAGCCTGCACTCTAGAGCCTGAGTGTGGCAACCACTGCAGCCTGCATGCCTTAGGGCCTGTGCTCTGCAACAAGAGAAGTCACTGCGATGAGAAGCCTGGGCACTGCAACTGGAGAAAGCCCTCCTGCAACAATGAAGACCCAGCACAGCCAAAAAAAAAGTTAAAAGCAATTTTTTTTTTTTTTTGAAAAAGGAAGTTTTTTTTTAATATGAAGAAGGTTTGGGCAAGGGAGCTATTAGCAAAAGAAAAGAAAGGATTATTTTTAGGCCAGGACATTTTCTTGACAGATTTCCTTATTGGTGCTGATTAGAAAATTCCAAACTGGTTGATTACAATTACATTTCTGGAAGAGGCTAAAACTGCAATTAGGTCAGGTATTAAATCTAGGTTTGATATCATGAGTATAAGTGATGAGTTTTAGTATAAGTGATGCCATTTTGGGACATGGTTTTCTTTTCAACAATTCAGAGGAAAAGGAATATTGAGAAAATGTTAACTTAATGGAAAGCAAACATAAAACTAAATCAGATGAAATAAGTAAATACATCTATAATCTAATAAATGATATCCAATACAAAGAAATAGTTTATTTGGAATAGCACAAAACAACTGATCTTTAAGACTTATAAGACAGACACCCAAGACATAATCAAGAAATGTTGACAGTGATATGTAACTGTGAAATAGTAGCCAAAAGAGATTATGGTATAACAGTATGAATATAAGATAAATTAAACTCTGAAAAAAAATTTTAAGCAGTAAAAAGTGTCCTGATTGATGGTAAAAGAATAATTATCAGGAAGATATAGCAATTTTAAAAGAACGAGATCTATGTTGACCTAAAACAAAGAGACTCTCAGGTTTTTTCTCCAGCAAAAAAAAAAAAAAAGGTTTATTTGGAATCCGCAAAGAATTGCACTTGGGGGTCTGCCACCATGGGAAGCAATGTGGAAGTCTTCAAGCAACAGGAAGACTCTTTTAAAGAGGGGGAAAGGAAGTTAAGAGGGCCGCCTGGAGAATCCCAGGGGTAGGAGAGCCTGGTGGGTCACGCAGAGTCGGACACGACTGAAGTGACTTAGCAGCAGCAGCAGCAGTAAAACAAGAGTCCACTGGAGGAATTGAGAGTATGGTGCTTTTCCATTGGCTGAATTGAAAGTCTCTCATTGGCTGAGGTCTTGTCAGGCTAGAAGGCAGTCTTCCTCTCAGGCTCTCCTATCATTGTGGGGTGTGAGCTCTCCCCCTGCTGGTCTCCTGACTCTTATTTCGATTGAGGTTTCTCTTTATTAATTTTTATACCTAACGACTTTTCTTCGACATAATATAAAGCAAAAATCTCCAAGGATAGGGGCTGATTTTAACACAGCTCTTCCAGAAATGAACAGATCAGTCAGACAAATATTTAGTAAAGATATGAAATATTTGAAACAACAACAACAAAAAAAACCTGGAAATAAAGCACATTCTCAGGACCCTGTGCCAAACGAATAATAATAACTGCCCAGCAGTGATCTGAGTGCTTTAAATGACTGCTGCTGCTGCTAAGTCGCTTCGGTCGTGTCCGACTCTGTGCGACCCCTGAGACGGCAGCCCACCAGGCTCCCCCCGTCCCTGGGATTCTCCAGGCAAGAACACTGGAGTGGGTTGCCATTTCCTTTTCCAATGCATGAAAGTGAAATGTGAAAGTGAAGTCGCTCAGTCGTGTCCCACTCTTAGCGACCCTATGGACTGCAGCCTACCAGGCTCCTCCATCCATGGGATTTTCCAGGCAAGAGTACTGGAGTGGGGTGCCATTGCCTTCTCCCGCTTTAAATGACTAACTCTTGCTAATTTAGGACACAAGGAAACTGAGGCAGAGAGGAACTGAGTAACTGACCCAGGATTACTCAGCCATTAAGAGGCACAGCTGGATCCGAGCTTACCTGAAGCCAGATCCCACGCTCTTCCCTACTTGACAAGAGTTTGGAAAACTTTTACTACAAAAGGCCAGATAGTTAATATTTGGGTTCTCCTGGCCACAAAGTCTGTATCATAACTACTAAACTGTGCAGCCATACCTCAAAAGAGACAATTTGTAAAGAAGGTGCAGGATCATATTGCAGTAGACCTTTATTTACGAGATCCAGGCAAGTGACTATACTTAGGCTAATGGCTGTAATCCACAAACTACTGTATTAAACTCTATTGTGTTTGCACTGTTTTTCGCTTATGTAGAAGTGCTGTGAAAACTGGGAGCATGTGGGGCCACAGGGAAGGACAAACATCACCACATTCCCAGACCACAACCTAACATTGTGCTATGTGTGACCACTATGAAAGATTCCCGTATAAACCTGAGTGGATCTGCTTTTATTTCTCTTGTGTGAATACCTAGAGGTGAAATTGCTGGGTCACATGGTAGATGCATGTTACACTTCTTAATCCAATGCCAAGCTGTTTTCACAAGTGCCTGTCCGATTTCACATCTCACCAGCAGCAGTGTGTGAGAGTTCCAATAACTCCATATTTTCACAAGCACTTGGTATGGTCAGTCTTTTAACTTTAGACATCTGAATAGGTGTGTGGTGACATCTTCCTTCATGGATCACAGCCTTGTCATGGTGAAGGGGCTTGTGTAACTCAATGAGGCTATAAGCCGTGCTGTGCAGGGCTACATAAGATGGATGGGTGACAGTGATCCACTGGAGGAGGAAATTGCAACTCACTCCAGTATTCTTGCCTGGAGAACCCCACAGACAGTACGAAAAGACAAAAAGACGTGACAATGGAAGATGAACCCCCCCCCCCCCCAGATTGGAAGGTGTCCAATATGCTACAGAGAAAGAGCAGAGGGCAATTACAAATAGTTCTAGAAAGAATGAAGTGGCTGGGTCAAAGCAGAAGTTGGCTGTGACACTGACACTTGGCTGTGTCTGATGGTGAAAGTAAAGTCTGATGCTGTAAAGAACAATATTGCATAGGAACCTAGAATGTTGGGTCCATGAATCAAGGTAAATTAGAGGTGGTCAAGCAGGAGAGAAATCTGTATGCAGGTCAGGAAGCAACAGTTAGAACTGGTCATGGAACAACAGATTGGTTCCAAACAGGAAAAGGCTGTATATTGTCACCATGTTTATTTAACTTATATGCAGAGTACATCATGAGAAATGTTGGACTGGAAGAAACACAAGTTGGAATCAAGATTGCTGGGAGAAATATCAATAACCTCAGATATGCAGATGACACCACCCTTATGGCAGAAAGTGAAGAGGGGCTAAAAAGCCTCTTGATGAAAGTGAAAGTGGAGAGTGAAAAGGTTGGCTTAAAGCTCAACATTCAGAAAACGAAGATCATGGCATCTGGTCCCATCACTACATGGGAAATAGATGGAGAAACAGTGGAAACAGTGTCAGACTTTATTTTTCTGGGCTCCAAAATCACTACAGATGGTGCCTGCAGCCATGAAATTAAAAGACACTTACTCCTTGGAAGGAAAGTTATGACCAACCTAGATAGCATATTCAAAAGCAGAGACATTACTTTGCCAACAAAGGTTCGCCTAGTCAAGGCTATGGTCTTTCCTGTGGTCATGTATGGATGTGAGAGCTGGACTGTGAAGAAGGCTGAGTGCCGAAGAATTGATGCTTTTAAACTGTGGTGTTGGAGAAGACTCTTGAGAGTCCCTTGGACTGAAAGGAGATCCAACCAGTCCATTCTGAAGGAGATCAACCTTGGGATTTCTTTGGAAGGAATGATGCTAAAGCTGAAACTCCAGTATTTTGGCCACCTCATGTGAAGAGTTGACTCATTGGAGAAGACTCTGATGCTGGGAGGGATTGGGGGCAGGAGGAGAAGGGGACGACAGAGGATGAGATGGCTGGATGGCATCACTGACTCGATGGATGTGAGTCTGAGTGACCTCCGGGAGTTGGCGATGGACAGGGAGGCCTGGCGTGCTGCAGTTCATGGGGTTGCAAAGAGTCGGACACGACTGAGCAACTAATCTGATCTGAAGCAGGAGATGGCAAGACTGAACAAGGGCTTCCATGACAGCTCAGTTGGTAAAGAATCCACCTGCAATGCAGGAGACCCCGATTCAATTCCTGTGTTGGGAAGATCTGCTGAAGAAGGGATAGGCTACCCACTCCATTATTCTTGGGCTTCCTTTGTGGCTCAGCTGGTAAAGAATCTGCCTGCAATGTGGGAGACCTGGGTTCTATCCCTGGGTTGGGAAAATCCCCTGGAGAAGGGAAAAGGTTACCCTTTCCAGTATTCTGGCCTGAAGAATTCCATGGACTGTATAGTTCATGGGATCACAGAGTCAGACACAACAGAGCGACTTCCACTAAAACTAAATCTCAGAAACTAGTGAACTAAAATGGATGAGAATGGGTGAATATAATTCAGATAACCATTTATCTACTACTTTGGGCAAGAATCCCTTAGAAGAAATGGAATAACCCTCATAGTCAACAAAAGAGTCCAAAATGCAGTACTTGGATGCAATCTCAAAAATGACAGAATGATCTTGGTTCATTTCCAAGGCAAACCATTCAACATCACAGTGATCCAAGTCTATGCCCCAACCACTGCTGATGCTGAAGAAGCTGAAGCTGAACAGTTCTATGAAGACCTATAAGACCTTCTAGAACTAACACCAAAAAAATATGTCCTTTTCATCACAGGAGATTGGAATGAAAAGTAGGAAGCCAAGAGATACCCAAAATAACATTAGAGTACAAAATGAAGAGGGCAAAGGTTAACATAGTTTTGTCAAAAAACAAAAAACAAATAAAACCTCACTGGTCATAGCAAACACACTTTTCCAACAACCCAAGAGATGACTTTTCACATAGACATCACCAGATGGTCAATACCGAAATCAGATTGATTATATTCTTTGCAAATGAAGATGGAGAAGCTCTATACAGTCAGCAAAAACAAGACCTGGAGCTGACTGTGGCTCAGATCATGGGCTCCCTATTGCAAATTTCAGGCTTAAATTGAAGAAAGCAGGGAAAATCATTAGGTTATTCAGGTATAACCTAAATCAAATGCCTATGATTATACAGTGAAAGTGACAAATAGATTCAAGGGATTAGATCTGGTAGACAGAGTGCCTGAAGATGGATGGAGGATTGTAACATTGTACAGGAGGCAGTGACCAAAACCATCCTGAAGAAAAAGAAATACAAGAGGTAAAGTGGTTGTCTGAGGAATCTTTACAAAAAACAGGAAAGAAGAGAAGCAAAAAAGCAAGGGAGAAAGGGAAAGATACATCAAACTGAATGCTGAGTTCCAGAAAATAGCAAGAAAGAGTAAAGAAGTCCTTCTTAAATGAACAATACAAAGAAATAGAGGTGAACAATAGAATGGGAAAGACTAGGATCTTTCTTCAAGAAAATTGGAGATATCAAGGGAACTTTTCATACAAGGATGGGCATGAAAAAGGACAGAAACGATGAGAACCTAACAGAAGCAGAAGAGATTAAGAAAAGATGGCAAGAATACACAGAACAGTACAAGAAAAGTCTTAATGACCCAGATAACCATGATGGTGTGGTTATCTAGAGCTGAATATCCTGGAGTGTGAGGTCAGGTGGACCTTAAGAAATATTACTACAAACAAAGCTAGTGGAGGTGATGGAATTCCAGCTGAGCTATTTCAAAACCTAAGAGATGATGCTGTTAAAGTGCTGCACTCAATATGTCAGCAAATTTGGAAAACTCAGCAGTGGCCACAGGACTGGAAAAGTTCACTTATCATTCCAAGTCCAATGCCAGAGAATGATCAAACTATCACACAATTGCACTCATTTCACATGCTAGCAAGGTAATGCTCAATATCCTTCAAACTAGGCGTCAGCAGTACATGAACAGAAGACGTCCATCTGTACAAGCTGGGTTTAGAAAAGGCAGAAGAACCAGAAATCATATTGCCAATATTCGCAGGATCATGGAGAAAGCAAAGGATTTCCAGAAAATATCCACTTCTGTTTCCTTGACTATGCTAAAGTCTCTGACTGTGTGGATTACAACAAACTGTGGAAAATTATTTTGGAATATCAGGCCACCTTACCTTCCTCCTGAGAGACCTGTATGCAGGTCAAGAAGCAACAGTTAGAACCAGACATGGAACAACTGACTGATTCCAAATTGGGAAAGGAGTACAACAAGGCTGTATATTGTCTGCAGATGATGACTGTAGCCATGAAATTAAAAGATGCTTGCTCTTGGAAGGAAAGCTATGACAAACCTAAACAGCATATTAAAAATCAGAGACATCACTTTGTCAACAAAGGTCTGCCTAGGCAAAGCTATAGGTTTTCCAGTAGTCATGTATGGATGTGAGAGTTGGACCACAAAGAAGGCTCTTGATGCTCAGTCGGTCAGTCATGCCGACTCTGAGACCCCAAGGACTGCAGCATGCCAAGCTTCCCTGTCCTTCACTATCTCCTGGAGTTTGTTCAAGCTCATATCCATTGAATCAGTGATGCTATCCAACCATCTCATCCTTTGTCATCCCCTTCTCCTTCTCCCTTCAGTCTTTCCCAGCATCAGGGTCTTTTTCCAGTGAGTTGGCTGTTTGCATCAGGTGACCAAATTATTGGAGCTTCAGCTTCAGCATCAGTCCTTCCTATGAATATTCAGGGTTGATTTCCTTTAGGATTGACTGGTTTGATCTCCTTGCTGTCCAAGGGGCACTCAAGAATCTTTTCCAGAACCACAGTTCTAAAGCATCAATTCTTTGGTGCTTTTTATGGTATAAAGCCTGGTTTATGGTTCAACTCTCATATCCATATGTGACTACTGGAAAAACCATAGCCTTGACTAAATGGACCTTTGTTGGCAAAGTAATGTCTCTTTCTTTTAATAGCCTATCTAAGTTTGTCATAGCTTTTCTTCCAAGGAGCAAGCATCTTTTAATTTCATGGCTGCAGTCTTCATCTGCAGTGATTTTGGAGCCCAAGAAAATAAAGTCTGTCACTGTTTCCATTGTTTCCCCATCTATTTGCCATGAAATGATGGGATTGGATGCCATGATCTTCATTTTTTGAACACTGAGTTTTAAGCCAGCTTTTTCACTCTCCTCTTTCACCCTCACCAAGAGACTCTTTAGTTCTTCCTTGCTTTCTTACATTAATATGGTGTCATCAGCATACTTGAGGTTATTGATATGTCTCAGCAATCTTGATTTCAGCCTGAGCTTTATCCAGCCCAGCATTTTGCATGATGTACTCTGCATATAAGTTAAATAAGCAAGGTGACAATATATAGCCTTGACATACTCCTTTCCCAATTTGAAACCAGTCTGTTATTCCATGCCCAGTTCTAACTGTTGCTTCTTGACCTACATACAGGTCTCTGAGGATGCAGGTAAGGTAGTCTAGTAGTCCCATCTCTTTAGGAATTTTCCATAGTTTGTTGTGATCCACACAGTCAAAGACTGTGAAGCAGAAGTAGAGGCTTTTCTGGAATTCCCTTGCTTTATCTATGACCCAAAAGATGCTGACAATTTGATCTCTGGTTCATCTGCCTTTTCTAAACCCAGCTTGTACATCTAGAATTTCTTGGTTCATATACTGTTGAAGCCTAGCTTGAAGGATTTTGAGCATTACCTTGCTAGCATGTGAAATGAGTACAATTGTGTGGTAGTTTGATCATTCTTTGGCATTGCCCTTCTTTGAGATTGGGGTAAAAAGTGACGTTTTCCAGTCCTGTGGCCACTGCTGAGTGTTCCAAATTTGCTGGCATATAGAGTGAAGTACTTTAATAGCACTGTTGTAGGAAGGGGGACCCCTTCTAGGGCCCAAAACTGGGCTCCTGTCTAACACTTGGAAATGAATTGTCCAAGGAGACACATATGTTGACAAAGCAAGAGATTTTATTGGGAAAGGGCCCCTGGGTGAAGAGCAGTAGGATAAGGGAACGCAGAAGAACAGCTCTGCCATGTGGCTTGTAGTCTCGGGTTTTATGGTGATGGGATTAGTTTCTGGGTTGTCTTTAGCCAGTCATTCTGACTTAGAGTCCTTCCTGGTGGTGCACGCCTTGTTCAGCCAAGTTGGATGCCAGAGAGGATTCTGGGAGGTGGTCGGACTTATGGTGTCTCCTTTTGACCTTTCCCGAACTCTTTCAGTTGGTGGTGGGTTATTAGTTCCGTGTTTCTTACCAGGACCTCCTGTCATAAAACAACTCATGCAAATGGTTACTATGGTGCCTGGCCAGGGTGGGCAATTTCAATCAGTGTGCTTCCCCTAACAACATAATTTTTTAGTATTTGAAATAGCTCAGCTGGAATCCCATCACCTCTACTAGCTTTGTTTGTAGTAATGATGCCTAAGGCCTACTTGACTTCACACTCCAGGATGTCTGGCTCTAGGTGAGTGATCACACCATCATGGTTATCCTGGGCATTAAGACTTTTTTCTGGTATAGTTCTGTGTATTCCCTGCCACGTCTTCTTAAAGAAGGCTGAGTGCCAAAGAATCGATGGTTTTGGATTTTGTGGTGCTGGTAAAGTCTCTTGAGAATCCCTTAGACTGCAAGGAAATCAAACCAGTCAATCCTAAAGGAAATTAATTACCCCTGAATATTCACTGGAAGGACTGATGCTGAAGCCTAAGCTTCAGTACTTTGGCCACCTGATGCAAAGAACCAATTCATTTAAAAAGACCCTGATGTTGGAAAGATTAAAGGCAAGAGAAGAAGGGGGTGGTGGCAGATGGTGAGATGGTTAGATAGCATCACCAACTCAATGTATATGAATTTGAGCAAACTGTGAGAGATAGTGGAGGATAGAGGAGCCTGGTGTGCTGCAGTCCATGGAGTCGCAAATAGTCAGACCTGACTTAGTGATTGAACAACAACACCATGGTGACATCTCATGGAATTGCGATTTCGTTTCCCTCCTGATTGATAGTGTTGAACATCTTATTTGCTTATTCATCACTTTTATATTGTTTTTGGTGAAATATTTTTTCTAATCTTTTACCTCTTTTGTATTGGAATGTTTGTTTCTGTTGACTTAAAAAATAATCACAACCTAGAAGTTGAGACTTATGTTTTATTTGGTGGGAATTTTTAGGAGTTCAGGCCCAGAAGATGGCACCTCAAGTAGCCCTGAAAGAACTGTTCTGAGGAGGTGGGGTGAATGGCGGGAGAAGTCAGTTTACATAGAAATTTGCCACAAGGGGCAGGTAGTCTGAAAGTCAAAAGATTATTGTTAATTAAGAAAAACCAGATATCTCAAGTTAAGTAATTTAGCACTTTCCTCTGTATGGGAAGATGCAAGAATCTGGGCTTATTTTCATCATTCCTTTCATATGCATCTCAGCTATCTTTTGCCAACATCCCACTATTAGATTTTTCACATTCTTAGTTCCTTGCTCACTGTAAGGGGCAGCCTGATAGTTGCTGAATAGCAGGTTTTGTTTTTCCTGCCCTTGCTCTGGGCTCAGAAATTCACATTTGGAGGGCTGGATAGGAGTCGCTAATGGTTGTGACATTTTTGTTTGTTGATATGGCAAGAACTGATACTCCATTTCTCATTTCTAACTGGGATATCACATGATCACAACAAAATGGTTTGTTGTTTTATACCACTAAGTTTTGGGGTATCTTATTATACAGCATTATGTTAGTGTTAGACAAGGGTGTGGTCCTTGTGTGATTAGATTGACTAGTTTTCTGTGAGAACGGTTTTAGTGTATTTGCCCTCTGATGCCCTCTTTCAAGACCTACTGTCTTACTTGGGTTTCTCGTACCTTGGGCGTGGGGTATCTCGTCCCGGCTGCTCCCATTTCTGCTTTATTGACTATGCCAAAGCCTTTGACTGTGTAGATCACCATAAACTATGGAAGATTCTGAAAGAGATGGGAATACCAGACCACCTGATCTGCCTCTTAAGAAATCTGTATGCAGGTCAGGAAGCAACAGTTAGAACTGGTCATGGAACAACAGACTGGTTCCAAATAGGAAAAGGAGTACATCAAGGCTGAATATTGTCACCATGTTTGTTTAACTTATATGCAGAGTACATCATGAGAAATGCTGGACTGGAAGAAACACAAGTTGGAATCAAGATTGCTGGGAGAAACATCAATAACCTCAGATATGCAGATGACACGACTCTTATGGCAGAAGGTGAAGAGGGGCTAAAGAGCCTCTTGATGAAAGTGAAAGTGGAGAGTGAAAAGGTTGGCTTAAAGCTCAGCATTCAGAAAACGAAGATCATGGCATCTGGTCCCATCGCTACATGGGAAATAGATGGGGAAACAGTGGAAACAGTGTCAGGCTTTGTTTTTCTGGGCTCCAAAATCACTGCAAATGGTGACTGCAGTCATGAAATTAAAAGACGCTTACTCCTTGGAAGGAAAGTTATGACCAACCTAGATAGCATATTCAAAAGCAGAGACATTACTTTGCCAACAAAGATTCGCCTAGTCAAGGCTATGGTCTTTCCTGTGGTCATGTATGGATGTGAGAGCTGGACTGTGAAGAAGGCTGAGCGCCGAACAATTGATGCTTTTGAACTGTGGTGTTGGAGAAGACTCTTGAGAGTCCCTTGGACTGCAAGGAGATCCAACCAGTCCATTCTGGAGGAGATCAATCCTGGAATTTCTTTGGAAGGAATGATGCTAAAGCTGAAACTCCAGTATTTTGGCCACCTCATGCGAAGAGTTGACTCATTGGAGAAGACTCTGATGCTGGGAGGGATTGGGGGCAGGAGGAGAAGGGGACGACAGAGGATGAGATGGCTGGATGGCATCACTGACTCGATGGGTATGAGTCTGGGTGACCTCCGGGAGCTGGTGATGGACAGGGAGGCCTGGCGTGCTGTGGTTCATGGGGTCGCAAAGAGTCGGACACGACTGAGCGACTGATCTGATCTGATCTGATTATACAGCAATCATAACCAGAACAGCTTCTCCGATTAAATGGTGCAGGAAAATATGTTAGGTCCCCGAGAGCAAGACTTTGTAAGCAGCTCTTTGTAGGAAACTGCCCTCGGCAGGAAGCCCCTTTTCCTGTCACTTTAGCAAAGTTATATTGTAACTAACTTTCAAATCAGGCACCCCCATGTCCTACTCACCTCAGCCCAAGCACATATATCAAATGTTTTAATCACACAATACCTTGCTTAACTTGTTGGTTCTTTCCATAGATCAAAGAAGTAGGAATTTGGAAAAAGTAATTTACAGATGACCAGATCTTTTCCTTAGCTTCCCCTTCAGTAATCTTGGGAACAAACTGTGTGACCAAGATAACATCTAGAATAAGATCACAAGGAGTCGACAAATCTCCACACAAGCCTGCACACAGTGGGAGATGGTGACGACTCTGATCCTCTGTCTCAATGATCTACTGAGATCACTCACCTGTTTCTCTTAATGAAGTTTCATGGCCAAGCAGAATCTTCAGAGGTGGTTTTGGGAGAATACTGAATTCGCCATCTCCCCACATTGCTGACATTCTGACTGAAGGCACCTTTCTCCTCTACCATAAGTTGGTGATGGACAGGGAGGCCTGGCGTGCTGCGATTCATGGGGTCGCAGAGTCGGACACGACTGAGCGACTGAACTGAACTGAATTGATTTTGTTAGAGGTGAGTAGTGGGACCTGATTTACTGGTAACAAGTTTGGGAGTCAGGAGCACTGGATCATTGGGAGGGCGCTGGGCCTTCTCCTGGGTGAGTCTAGAGGGGAGGACCACCAGGAAGCAGGGACAGAGCATGGAGCAGCAGTCTAGGGAATGGGAGGCATTGCCCATGCCCAGAGAATGTGTGGACAAGGTGGTGTGGCAGTCTTTGGGACCTGGCTGAGGGTGGGAGGGTGTGTGTGTGTGTGCATTTCTCTGCAGTGAAAGTGCTTATGAGAGAAAAGCATTTGTCAGCTGCCATGCCAGAGAGGGCAAAGCATTCTGCAATTGTTTCTGTCAAGTAGGGAACTTGGTGCCCCCATTTCCTTTCTCCTACTGAGCCCAGACACCACACACTGGCATCTCTTCAGTGTAGGGGGAAGGGATGAGCCAGAAAGGATGGCGGAACTGGTTCTCCCTGTAACCCACCTGGGACCCCAGCTCAGGGAAAGAGGACTCACCTAACAAATGAGACTGCGATGGTTACGCAGATTTGAAAATCTGCATTGGTTACGCAGATTTAAAAAACGTTTTTGTTTTTTTAACCTGGTCAAAGCTGGGGCCTCCCTCAGCAGGGTCTGATGTTGATGAACATCCCTCACTGAGCACATTTTTAAAGAGACAACAGGAAAGGAAAATAAAGTTGCATTTGTGTTATTGATGCATCATACCATTTGTGCTTGTTGAGTGTATTTTATAAACACGAACGACTTACATTTTTAAAGAGTCTCTGGTATTTCACACAGAAAGGAACGTTGAAAGGCATTTCCTCTCTAGAGCTGGCTAAGTAATGCAGTCATAGCATTGACTGGTTGGAAATAATTTTCTTTTGACAACTCTCTGTGAGTACTGTTTATTTTCAGAGTATTTTTATTCTCATGTGATAGGGCATATTGTAGTGATGGGAGGTTGGATGTCATTTTCCTTTCTCCTGAGGACTAGAATAGAGGACCTGGTCCTTATAGGGAACCTGGGGAAAATTCCCTTAGGGATAAGCCGGTAGGAGACAAGATAGGGAGAAATGATCCAGGTGACCCAAGGAAGATAGCGTCTAACCTGGGGGCCTGGACCCCTAGTCAGTGGATCTGGGTGATCTTTAGTGGCAAAGCTCAAGCCATGTTAATAGAGTTAGGCGAGGAGGTTCCAAGGGCCCAAAGCAAGGAATATCATTCAGGGCTGGTCAGCCAAATTTTTAGAGCTACAACCGACAAGCTAAGCTAACCTGATGTTTTCTAAGACATTCCTTCTGAGAAAGTTCTCTCCTGTGAGAATCTAGGTGAATGAAGCCCAGATAGGCAATGGTGGGGACCAGAAATCCAAGAAAGAAAAATCCAGGAGAGGAAGACAGTGGTGTGATGTTGTCTTTGTTTGTCATTCTCCCCTACTGCCCCCACTTCCCACATTTGGGATTCAGAATCTCAAAGGGAGAAATGAGTTTTCTTAGTATTCACTCAATTTTGTGACACGATATTGCTATGTATTGCCATTTTCTCAAGCATTGAATGTTTGCATATCAAATAGAGTGTTTAAAATTAATGGAACTTATGGTACCAGGGATCCCTGTGGTTGTTGTAACAACAGTGGAGCGTTTCAAATAACATTATTGACAAAGGAGCAGGCAAAACTCCATGTGTCCATGTTTCCATGAACAAGAAACTCCAATGGAGGAATTTGCACTTTTAGTCTCTTGCCTTGTGGGTAATACGCCAGAAGAAGCCAAGGATGATGATAAAGACATGAGCTGGATTCCCCCAAACTTGGCAGGAAACAGCTTCCTACCCGGCATTCACTCTTCACTGAGGACTCCACATTACCGGGTGACAGTGCCCTCTCTACCTAGGTCTCTAGGTAGAGGTCTCTAAGTATGAAGGAACTACTAAGACTTGAAGGCCTTTATTTAAGATTTGCAATATTTGCAATACAACATTTGAATGAATGAATCAACTATATTAGAGCTGTTAAAAAAGGGGACATGAAGCGGGAAAACCAGTATGAAATATGATGCTATCTTTTCTGGCAGGAACACTGAAGAATTGAAGCCCATTTACAACTGGAGAAATGCATACTCTGCCATCATCTCCAGGATTTTTCTACCCTTTTGTCTTTAAGAAAAGAAAAGGCAAGCAACCCAATTTTCTGTCAACAGATGAATGGATAAAGATGTGGTATGTATGTATGTGTATATATATATATTTATATTTATATACTTTCTCAAAAATGAGGATATACTCTGAAACTCATCACTGATCAGAGCAGGCTGGAGAAACATGACTACTAAATGCAATGTGATGTCATGGATTGGATCCTGGGACACAAAGAGAACGTTAATGGAAAAGCTGGTGAAATGGAGTTAACTGTGGTCTTTAGTGGTGACAACTGAACCAAGGTAAGGTAAGTGATGAAAATACAAGTGTTACTCAGTCATATCCGAATCTTTGTGACCCCACAGACTGCATCCCACCAGGCTCCTCTGTCCATGGGATTCTCCAAGCAAGGATACTGGAGTGGGTTGCCATGCCCTCCTCCAGGGGATCTTCCTGACCCAGGGATGGAACCTGAATCTCTTACGCCTCCTGCATTGGCAGGCAGGTTCTTCACCATTAACACCACCTGGGAAGCCCCTGTTGATATATATGTATATAGAAATACCACTCAGTCATAAAAAAAAGAATAAAATTTTATTGTTTGCAGCAACTTGGATGGATCTGGAGGACATCAGGCTAAGTGAAATAAGTCAAAGACAAATACCGTGTGATATCACTGCATACGAAATCTAAAAAAATGCAACAATCTAGTGAATGTATCCAAAAAAAGGAGCAGATTCATAGATACAGAGAGCACACTAGTGGTTACCAGTGGGGAGAGAGAAGGGGGACGAGACAAGATGGGGTGGGGGGGGGTAAGAGGTGCAAACTATTAAGTATAAAGTACAAGAATATATTATACAAAGTAGGGAGTAGAGCCAATATTTCATAATAACTATAAATGGAGTGTAGCCTTTAACAATTGTGAATCATTATACTGTGCACCTATAAGTTACTTACTATTGTACAGCAACTATACTTCAGTGAAAACAAAAGAAAACAAAACCACACAAAATAAAGCACCCTGAGATGGTTGGAGTTCACACAAGCAAATCTGGTCACCTATTAGGCCACAAGAGCTAGAAGACCTGACAGTAAAGGCAATGGCCATATTGATGACAATTACCATATTTAAAAAAAAAAAAAAAAAGGGCAGATTTTGATTCTTGCTTTGAGGTCCCTTGCGTGGCTCCTTGAAGACCCAATGGGCCTTGCTAAATGACTTTGCTCTCTTTGGAGACACACCAAGGAGATAACGGGACAGATTCCTCTGTGTCACCGTTCTTGCTCTCTTGCATCCATCACATTACTTTCCAGGGTGGGAATGATAAAACTGATAGTCTTTGTATTTCAAGGGTTTCTGTATTTTAAGGGAGTTGTGGGCTCAGGTGCGCCTGGTCCCCTCCTAGCGCGTCCTGGGCGCAGTAGCCCTGTGCACCCAGCTCCTCGCGCCCTGGCGCGCAGGATCTGCCCTGGGGAGTTTTTGACAGGTAGTCCTCACCCTTCTGCAGGTAAAACCTACCCCTGGCGGGTTCATTTCCATAACAACCTGAATGGAAGATCTCCTGGAGAGGCGAATGTGTGTGCAAGTGACACACTTTCGCCATTAAAATGACAATGACCTGAGGCCGAATCGTATTTGTTTAAAAATAGAATGAACCTCTCTCGACGAAATTAAAATTGATTTAATCCTGTACTGACGTGAACTTGGAAACGATAAGTGTTGAAATATCTCGTAGCCTGCTTTGCATGATGACTTGAGCAGTGACATTTCAAGAAGATAATGGTTTTGTAATAATTAAAAAGAAAAAAAAAAAAAAAAAGCAGTCAAATCTCCCCAGTGAAATATGGCCTTAATTGACTGCCAGGGGTGGTGTGTATGAGCAACTATTAGAAAAAGCAGCGTAACATAAAAATTGGCTTTTTTTTTTTTTCATTCCTGCCTTCTTCCAAAATGTAATTAGTATACTAAAATCAACAAGATGAAACAGTTTAGATTTCTTGTAAGTAATTTAGCTATTTTGCAGGCTTGGATTTTTTATTTTTTCAAATGAGAAGGTTAATGAAACCATATTCAACAATGATTTAAACATATAAGACAAACTATTGTTTTGTGAATTTTTTTAAGTATATGCAAGGTGACACTGTTAAAATATATTGCATATTGCAGCAAATAACTTTTTGAGTCATTTTTCATTTTGAAAAGCATTTCATTTTAATTCTCAGGTTAGTTTGTTGGTTTGGAAGGAGATAAATGATCTATGAAAGTAATATAAATTCACATAATTCATGAAAAATTCAGTCTGTGTAGGTAGAATCTGAAAACCATGTTTTGCCTGGTCCCTTAATCTATGTTTAGGATCAATTTCTACTGAATGGAATTTCCATTCTTTCCCCTTAACTTTTATAACTTTTTTTTTCTCATTCAGACATGAGAGAATTAAAAATTATTCATATCACAAAAACATTTCAAATAAGATAATAGATCATTTTTTATGTGGATAAAAACATTTTTAATGTCTTTAAGTATAATATGGAAAACATATTAAAGTATAGTTAATTTTCTGATACTACCTTGGCTTGTGTGCTGAGCTCAGCTGCTTCAGTCATGTCTGACTCTTCGCAACCTGTGGACTAGCCTGCCAGGCTCCTCCGTCCATGGGATTCTCCAGGCAAGAATGCTGGCATGAGTTGCCGTGCCCTCCTCCAGGAGATCTTGCTGACCCAGGAATCGAACCCATATCTCCAGTGTCTCCTGCATTGCAGGCAGGTTCTTTACCCGCTGAGCCACCGAGGAAACCCCACCTTGGTCTGTGTGCTTTGTTGCTCAGTCATGTCCGACTCTGCGACCCCCTGGGCTGTAGCCCACCAGGCTTCTCTGTCCATGGGGATTCTCCAGCAAAGAATACTGGAGTGGGTTGTCATGCCCTCCTCCAGGGGATCTTCCCAACCCAGGGATCGAACCTAGGTCTCCCACATTGCAAGTGAATTCTTTACTGTCTGAGTCACCAGGTTAGTCTCCTTCAAATTGTTGTGCTTCTTTGCAATCCCCCTTGTACATGCAGGGACCTTTCTCACTGATACTCAGGGTATCCTTAAAAACAGGCAGAATACAGATTTTTTTTTTTTTTTAAGTATTAGGAAATAAGTGGGCTTCCCTGGTGGCTCAGATAGTAAAGAATCTGCCTGGAATGCAGGAGTCCTGGGTTCAATCCTTGAGTTGGGAAGATCCCCTGGAGAAGGGAATGGCTACCCACTCTAGTATTTTTGCCTGGAGAATTCCATGGGACAGACAAGCATAAGATTTCTTAAGACCCAATACTGGGACTGAATACTGGGACTGAATACTGGGACCCAATACTTGCCCTTCTGGGACTGCCTTCAATTTTAATTGCAGCGCTTTAAGAAAAATATACTGCATTATGAAAATGTAGTGGTGTTTCTAGTTCTACAGGAGCCAGTGGCTTAGGTGTTAGAACAAATCATTTGTTCCTGCTCACCAAGAGGATGCTTCAGTGAGAGGTAAAGCAGGTCAGGAGAAATATTTTAAAGATTATTAGGATGACTAAGAAAATAAGACTGCAAAAACACAATGTAAGTGAAGATATGTTAAGAGTCTTGTCTACAAAGTTTCTGGAGACGCCAGCTTCCTCTTGGACTCATCTGTCCTTCTTCCAGTAACATTTCATGCAGGGATATCTGTGCCCCGTGCCCTTTAACAGTATGGTAGACTAATATTAAAAAATAATTTAGAAAAATATTCACATCGTAGATGCAAACAAATACATTTCAGGTGCTTACCAATCTTAAAAGCACAACAAATAATTCAATATTTGTCTAGAAATGATGAAGAGAAAACAGATTCCATACTGGGGACTCACACAGGCAAAAGACTTTTTTGTTTTTTTCATTGAAATTTTATATAGAGCAGCAGTTACCGATATACTAACTGAAGGGGCTTTAAGGAGCTGCTGAGCATAGGAATTGAACTGGCTGTCTGCTAGAATGCACAGGACTCGCAAAGGCTATCTTCTGGAGAAGAAAGGCAAGAAGGCAGGTTAATAATAGAGCTAGTCCTCTCCTCAGGATGTAATCTTTAGGTTTCTCTGGATTTAAAGTGACAAGTACACAGAAGCTGAGACCTTCTGTAGGACAGAACCATAATGTGACATTGGATAGGTTGTTCACTTCACTGGGCTACCTGGATGAAAGAGAAGTGGGTACTGAAATTCCAGGATCCTCTTTGCCAGGACTTGGGCTCTGAGCACCCAAAGAGCCATGTTTTAGGAGTGGCCCTGGCCTGGGTACTAGTACCTCCCTCCCTAATCACAGTCACGTGGAGTGAGGAATCAGCCTAGAGTACTAAACGTGAAAATGGGCAGACTTGGGAGAGTAGGGGGGCCCTGAGACAAAGAAGACAACACAGCGGCACTCCTGGAGGGGTCCTGGGCCTCCGTCTGTCTGGTAGTGGAGAGGGTGGTAATGGCCAACCCCCCTGCCACAGATGTCCATCTGCAGCCAGTTGCAGGAGCCAGCCTCCTGTCCACAGCTTTGCCCATGGCCGGCCACCTACCCCTCATTCCTTTTTCCATCACATCCCCACCCCCACCTAAAGGATGCAGCAGAATTGCGCAAAATGAGAATTGAAGGATGAAGAGCCTATAGCCCCAGGCTGAGTTTGGCAGGATGGTACCACGGCCACAGGCGAGCATCACTTACCATCCCCAAATTCTAAGTATAACTGTCTGCATTATTTCCTCCACATGCATTGAGTACCACATCAGATGGTGTTGTAAGTTTTGCTTCAGCCACAAAATATAATTATAGAAACTCATGAGGCATACGATGATCTGTTATGCATACTTCTATTTTTAGCTATTCTGTTGCTTTTTTAAAAAAAATCTCTGATGGTCTCAGCTTACTGTATTGCCATTTTCTATTTGGAGAGCTTTCTCACCTATTTTAAAAGGCTTACTCTGCTAACAACAGATTATCTTATTTTTTTCTTAATCTGAAAAATGTCTTAATTTTCCACTTTTTCCTGAAGAATAATTTTGCCAGATAGTGGATTCATAATTGACAGTTCTGGTAGCTTAGTTGGTAAAGAATCTGTCTGCAATGCAGGAGACCCTGGTTCAATTCCTGGGTTGGGAAGATCCCCTGGAGAAGGGATAGGCTGCCCACTCTAGTATTCTTGGGCTTCCCTGGTGGCTCAGATGATACAGAATTCTCCTGCAATGTGGGAGACTTGGGTTTGATCCCTGGGTTGGGAAGATCCCCTGGAGAAGGGAATGGCTATTCCAGTACTCTTGTCTGGTGGTACCACTCTCTTTGCTTGGGGTCCTTGGTGCCTCTGTAATGCCTGCTGCAAAGCAAATAGTGAATGCTATTTTCATCTTTCACCTTTTTTTTGGAAAAGCAAAAATCCTCTTCAGATTTCTTTTGGTAGGCAAAAACAAGTACTAACGTAGCTTTTTCGTAAAAGTGAAATGGCATAAATCAAACCTTCAGAAAAGTGAGGGATACCTGTATATGTCTTTGGCAAAATTTGGGACATTGTCAGCTATTATTCCTTTGACTACTTTCTCATTCTCATGCCTTTTCCCTCTGCTTCTGAGACTCTAATACTATGAATACTAGATCTTTTGTTGCTGTTCCACAGATCCAAGAGGCTCTTTTTTCTCTCTATTTTGTCTTGCTCAAGATAAAATATTTTGTTTTTCTTGAATAAATTCTATTGATTTGTCTTCACGTTCATTGATTCTATCCTGTCATCTCCACTCTACTGTTGAGTTTACCCAGAGAGTTTTAAAAATTTCTGTTATTCTATTTTTCAGTTGTATAATTCCCATTTGATTCTTTTAAAAATAACATTCATTTCTTTGCTGAGATTTTCTACTTTAAAAATTTGTTCCAGATATACTGAAATTGAAATTCCCAGCTCTTGGTGTGCTGAATGATTTTCAACTCTAAGAGAACATTTGGCATTATGTTAGGAAAGTCTTGATCCTTTCTAAGAGTTCTCTTCTAGCAGGCAGTTTCCCTGTTTAGGTTTAGGGAATAGGTTCTTGCCTATTGTGGCCTACTGTGGCCATGGTTGCAATAGCAGTTTCATTTTCAGGGCCCTTGCAGTGTTATTTTTGACTTCCCTGGTGGCTCAGATGGTAAAGTGTCTGCCTGCCGGGGTCCAGCCCCAGTGGATCCAGAGAATTCGACGGGGATGGCGTTGGCGATGATTAGGAAACGATTGCTTAATTAAGTAATAATTAAAGATATAAAGAATAATATAAATGAGGATAGCTCAGTGAGGAAATTCAGTGAAGACAAGCGGATGAAATAAGGATAGCTCAATGAGAACATTTTGTGGAGAGAGAAGGCTGAATAATTCAGCCAGAAGGTAAGAGAAAGAACGACAAGGGGAGACCAAGCTTCGGTGAACAAGGCCCCGCACTTTATTTTTCAAAGTAGTTTTTATACCTTAAGTTATGCATAGAGGATAATGGGGGAAGGCAATGGCACCCCACTCCAGTACTCTTGCTTGGAAAATCCCATGGACGGAGGAGCCTGGTGGGCTGCAATCCATGGGGTCACTAAGGGTCAGACACGACTGAGCGACTTCACTTTGACTTTTCACTTTCATACATTGGAGAAGGAAATGGCAACCCACTCCAGTGTTCTTGCCTGGAGAATCCCAGGGACGGGGGAGCCTGGTGGGCTGCCGTCTATGGGGTTGCACAGAGTCGGACACGACTGAAGTGACTTAGCATAGCATAATGGGGGAAGGGGTAGAGTCATGCAGGGACAGCAGTCCCTGAGCCAGGCTTTCAAACCTATCATATGCAAAAGTTTAGGTGAGTTACATCATCTTCTGGCCCAGAGGCCTATTAACATTTTAAGGAACTTATTTTCTCTAAAGGTGATTATTCTAAAGTCAGGCGCTACCCTCAAAAAGCATTGGAGTTGCATTTCTATAGGGCAAAGGTGTGGTTGGTTGTAACAAGAAAAAGAATTAACTCAAGGGTCCAAGGTTACAAACATTAAAGCTACTACTTACATTTCTATAAACCAATTATATCAATCAATACACTGCCAAGGACACAGTAGGTAAGGGATATGGAGACTTAGCAGCAAACATTGGCCCAACAAGTGAAAAATCCTTCACCAATACAATTTCTAATCAATCTTTTAACTGCTCAAAGGAATCTGTGTTTAGACAGAACATCTCATGCCTCTCACAGTTGGGAGGCTCTAAACAATCACATGTGGCCAGAAAAACCTATTCAGGCAGGCTAGAGGATTTCCAAAAGGAGTTTGTAGGCTAAAACACTGTCACACCCAGGAATTATTAACTGGAGCTGTAAGTTAGCTCTTTTTTCAGAGAAAGATAGTGGAGGAAAGCCCCCTGTAAAGTCAGAGGTGAGAACACAAAGCAGAAAGTAGGCAGACTCCGGCTTTTTGGGGGTAGATGCTCGAGAACCTCCAAGGGGCTCCTGAGGCTAGATCTTGCCCTTGCATTATTGCTGAGCCTCCTTCCTCATGACCTTTGTCATGGGCGGAGCGCTAATCCAAACCGGCTCCCGACATCTGCCTACAGTGCAGGAGACCCGGGTTCGATTCCTGGGTGGGGAAGACCCCCTGGAGAAGGAAATGGCAACCCACTCCAGTACTCTCGCCTGGAAAATCCCATGGACGGAGGAGCCTGGTGGGCTACAGTCCATGGGGTCGCAAAGAGTCGGACACGACTGAGCGACTTCCCCTTCCTGCAGTGTTATTTCTGGTCTGCCTCATTTTGCGGTGCTGCTGGAGCTCCCACAGCCTGTGCAGTTGATATCTGCAAGGGAAAGAGGCTCTTCCGTGGTCTCTTGGTGTTGCCAGGCCATTTTCTGGGGTTGGGGCAAACTCTGCTTGGCCTGGTTCCCCTTGTGCCACTGGGTGGAGGCCCGGGAGACTATGGCTCCCCTGCTATTGGCCCTGCAGGTAGAATGGCCCAGGTGTTGGCCCTGCAGGCAGAATGGCCCAGGTGCCTGGGCCTGGCTGTGGAACAAGGTCTGGGTCACCCGCCGGGGCTTTGGGGTTGCCACTTACACAGGTCAGCCAACAAATGCGACAAGAGGCCCTGTTGGCGGCCTGCATTAGGTCTCTATTGGGCTTTTCCTTTCCCGGTCCTTTGGCCAGAGGGAGTGGGCTTTCTTTGTTTGGTCTTGGTCCAGGACTGTTGGTCCAGCCTGCAGCTTCTTAAAACACATATCTCAGTCTGGGATATGTAGGGAAACCCTCAGAACTCCCATGTCCACAGCCCTCACGTTATGCAGTCCCTAGTCAGTGGCCCTCTTTATTCCAGGTTTCAGAGTCCTTTTATCATTAACTGTTATATTATTTCCAAAGTTCTCAGTTCTATTTAGAGAGGAGGAACAGGGAGAAATGAGTCTTGTTATCTTGTTCCAAAACCAGAGGTCTGCAATTGACTTTTAAATACCTGGATTATTAATTTCAATGGGCTTCCCTGGTGGCTCAGGTGGTGAAGAATCTGCCTGCAATGCGGGAGACCCAGGTTCGATCCCGAGATGGAGAAGATCCCCTGGAGAAGGGAATGGCAACTCATTCCTGTATTCTTGCCTGGAAAATACCATGGACAGAGGACCCTGGTGGGCAACAGTCCATGGGGTCACAAAGAGTCAAATAGGACTGAATGACTAACACTTTCACTTGTTTCCATTTAGTGAGTTGTGTGTTTTTTGCCCCCAAGAAAAACAACTTTTAAAAATAATATATGTCTTTGAATGGCTTCCAGACCTGACCCTTAGGCTCAAGAAGAGTTGAAGAGCCAGACAGGTATGATACTTGGAGCCTCCAGTAAGTCCCTTGGATGGGGTACATGGCTCTGGTTCTGGAAGCTAGTTCTCCCCTATTTTCTGATACTGATGAAAAATAGCAGCAAGTCTTTCTTTACTTTCAAGAAGAGGCAGCAAGTGCACAGACGTATGTTTCCCACTTGTCGCTGTTTTGTTTTTTAATTCCTTCCTTCTGTTACTATTATTAGCAATTTTTGACCTTGATAGTAACAACGTGTGCATTGAGAGGTCTGATTTGAGTGACTTTTATTTGTTAGAAAGGTAGGGGGCTGGGCTTCCCTGGTGGCCCAGTGGTAAAGAATCCGCCTTCTGATGCAGGAGGCATGGGTTTGATGCCTAATGTGGGAAGATCCCACATGCCACAGAGCAACTAAGCCTGTGAGCCACAACTATTGAACATGTGCTCTAGAGCCTGGGAGCCACAACTGCTGAGCTCGTGTGCCACAGCTGCTAAAGCCCACACACCCTAGAGCCTGTGCTCTGGAGCAAGAGAAGCCACCACAATCAGATCAGATCAGATCAGTCACTCAGTCGTGTCCGACTCTTTGCGACCGCATGAATCGCAGCACGCCAGGGCTCCCTGTCCATCACCAACTCCCGGAGGTCACTCAGACTCACATCCATCGAGTCGGTGATGCCATCCAGCCATCTCATCCTCTGTCGTCCTCTTCTCCTCCTGCCCCCAATCCCTCCCAGCATCAGAGTCTTCTCCAATGAGTCAACTCTTCACATGAGGTGGCCAAAATATTGGAGTTTCAGCTTTAGCATCATTCCTTCCAAAGAAATCCCAGGGCTGATCTCCTTCAGAAAGGACTGGTTGGATCTCCTTGCAGTCCAAGGGACTCTCAAGAGTCTTCTCCAACTCCACAGTTCAAAAGCATCAATTCTTCGGCACTCAGCCTTCTTCACAGTCCAGCTCTCACATCCATACATGACCACAGGAAAGACCATAGCCTTGACTAGGCGAACCTTTGTTGGCAAAGTAATGTCTCTGCTCTTGAATATGCTATCTAGGTTGGTCATAACTTTCCTTCCAAGGAGTAAGCGTCTTTTAATTTCATGGCTACAGTCACCATCTGCAGTGATTTTGGAGCCCAGAAAAACAAAGTCTGACACTGTTTCCACTGTTTCCCCATCTATTTCCCATGAAGTGATGGGACCAGATGCCATGATCTTCGTTTTCTGAATGTTGAGCTTTAAGCCAACCTTTTCACTCTCCACTTTCACTTTCATCAAGAGGCTTTTTAGCCCTCTTCATTTTCTGCCATAAGAGTGGTGTCATCTGCATATCTGAGGTTATTGATATTTCTCCCAGCAATCTTGATTCCAACTTGTGTTTTTTCCAGTCCAACGTTTCTCATGATGTACTCTGCATATAAGTTAAATAAACAGGGTGACCATATACAGCCTTGATGTACTCCTTTTCCTATTTGGAACCAGTCTGTTGTTCCATGTCCAGTTCTAACTGTTGCTTCCTGACCTGCATACAGATTTCTCAAGAGGCAGATCAGGTGGTCTGGTATTCCCATCTCTTTCAGAATTTTCCACAGTTTATTGTGATCCACACAGTCAAAGGCTTTGGCATAGTTAATAAAGCAGAAATAGATGTTTTTCTGGAACTCTCTTGCTTTTTCCATGATCCAGCAGATGTTGGCAATTTGATCTCTGGTTCCTCTGCCTTTTCTAAAACCAGCTTGAACATCAGGAAGTTCACGGTTCACATATTGCTGAAGCCTGGCTTAGAGAATTTTGAGCATTACCTTACTAGCGTGTGAGATGAGTGCAATTGTGCGGTAGTTTGAGCATTCTTTGGCATTGCCTTTCTTTGGGATTGGGATGAAAACGGATCTTTTCCAATCTTGTGGCCACTGCTGAGTTTTCCAAATTTGCTGGCATATTGAGTGCAGCACTTTCACAGCATCATCTTTCAGGATTTGAAATAGCTCCACTGGAATTCCATCACCTCCACTAGCTTTGTTCGTAGTGATGCTTTCTAAGACCCACTTGACTTCACATTCCAGGATGTCTGGCTCTAGGTCAGTGATCACACCATCATGATTATCTGGGTTGTGAATATCTTTTTTGTACAGTTCTTCTGTGTATTCTTGCCACCTCTTCTTAATATCTTCTGCTTCTGTTAGGTCCATACCATTTCTGTCCTTTATCGAGCCCATCTTTGCATGAAATGTTCTTTTGGTATCTCTGATTTTCTTGAAGAGATCCCTAGTCTTTCCCATTCTGTTGTTTTCCTCTATTTCTTTGCATTGATCACTGAAGAAGGCTTTCTTATCTGTTCTTGCTATTCTTTGGAAGATGAACATCTGCATTCAGATGTTTATATCTTTCCTTTTCTACTTTGCTTTTCGCTTCTCTTCTTTTCACAGCTATTTGTAAGGCCTCCCCAGACAGCCATTTTGCTTTTTTGCATATCTTTTCCATGGGGATGGTCTTGATCCCTGTCTCCTGTACAATGTCACGAACCTCATTCCATAGTTCATCAGGCACTCTATCTATCAGATCTAGGCCCTTAAATCTATTTCTCACTTCCACTGTATAATCATAAGAGATTTGATTTAGGTCATACCTGAATGGTCTAGTGGTTTTCCCTACTTTCTTCAATTTCAGTCTGAATTTGGCAATAAGGAGTTCATGGTCTGAGCCACATTCAGCTCTCGGTCTTGTTTTTGCTGACTGTATAGAGCTTCTCCATCTTTGGCTGCAAAGAATATAGTCAATCTGATTTTGGTGTTGACCATCTGGTGATGTCCATGTATAGAGTCTTCTCTTGTGTTGTTGGAAGAGGGTGTTTGTTATGACCAGTGCATTTTCTTGGCAAAACTCTATTAGTCTTTGCCCTGCTTCATTCCATATTTCAAGGCCAAATTTGCCTGTTACTCCAGGTATTTCTTGACTTCCTACTTTTGCATTCCAGTCCCCTATAATGAAAAAGACATCTTTTTTGGGTGTTATTTCTAAAAGGTCTTGTAGATCTTCATCGAACCGTTCAACTTCAGCTTCTTCAGCGTTACTGGTTCGGGCATAGACTTGGATTACTGTGACATTGAATGGTTTGCCTTGGAAAAGAACAGAGATCATTCTGTCATTTTTGAGATTGCATCCAAGTACTGCATTTCGGATTCTTTGTTGACCATGATGGGCACTCCATTTCTTCTGAGGGATTCCTGCCCGCAGTAGTAGATATAATGGTCATCTGAATTAAATTCACCCATTCCAGTCCATTTTAGTTCGCTGATTCTTAGAATGTCGACATTCACTCTTGCCATCTCTTGTTTGACCACTTCCAATTTGCCTTGATTCATGGACCTGACATTCCAGGTTCCTATGCAATATTGCTCTTTACAGCATCGGACCTTGCTTCTATCACCAGACACATCCACAGCTGGGTATTCTTTTTGCTTTGTCTCCATCCCTTCATTCTTTCTGGAGTTATTTCTCCACTGATCTCCAGTAGCATATTGGGCCCCTACTGACCTGGGGAGTTTCTCTTTCAGTATCCTATCATTTTGCCTTTTCATACTGTTCATGGGGTTCTCAAGGCAAGAATACTGAAGTGGTTTGCCATTCCCTTCTCCAGCGGACCACACCCTGTCAGATCTCTCCACCATGACCCGCCCATCCTGGGTTGCCCCATGGTCATGGCTTAGTTTCATTGAGTTACACAATAAGAAGCCCACATATAAGAAGCCACCACAATAAGAAGCCCAAATACCGCAGCTAGAGAGCAGCCTTTGCCCGCTGCAAGTAGAGAAAATCCTGCACAGCAATGAAGACCCAGCACAGCCATAAATAAATAAAATTATATACAAAAAAAAAAAAGTAAGCGACTGAATTGATTGGACTCATATCCTGAGAGAAGTTCCAGGTCAGTCCAGCAGGGCAGGATACATCAAAAGATATATTCCATCAATTAAATGAGTCAGGATCATTAGCAGGTTTAGAGAAGGCAGACAGATCAGTAGATTTTGGAGAGAAGCAGAGGATAATGGCAGGCAAAGAGGACTCAGGGTCAATTTTCATGACCAAGGAAGTGATGAGAGTCAGAGCTGGGGGTGGGCTGAGCTGAGCAGGCACCTGCTAGGTTTCAATGGGTACAGGCCCCTCCTTCATGCTCAGGGTCTTAAAATTTGAAAAACATCCAAGTAGATGAAGTAAATGGTAACAGAAGACAATGTCTGGTTCTGAGCCTTGAAAGAAGGGCTGGGAGGGAGCATTTCATGAAGGTGATGCTGTGGGAAGACTTGGAAAGATGGGACAGAACAGGGTGGCTGGGGGCCTGCAGAGGCCACACCTGTTGTCTCCTCTGGTGCTGGGTAGTTTGGTGTAGACAACGGCCTAGGGGTTTGGGGAGTGACTTTGCCTTGTTTGTCTCGTCCTGTGTGGACAGCAGCAGAGGGTGGGGGCAGGGCTGGGGAGTCAGCCCACACTTTGTGTGCGTGTCCCCTTGAGCCACCTAGCATGGTGGAGACTGCCTTTCTCATTTAGCAGCACAGGATCAGTCGGGGTAGGACACCACACATGATCGCCCAGCTAGCCGGCAATAGGAGGGCTCCTCTGGGCCTGTGTCACTGCCCACCCTCTGGACAGTAGTGACCCAGGGAAGAGAGAAATAACACCCATAAAGCCTCGGCGCTTCTGTGTTCTACTCTGTAGAGGAAGCCCTTTGGTCTTTTGTTTTGAGCACATAGATTCAACGTGCACAGAAACACAGGCTGAGTGGTCTGGGGAGTCTCAAGCTGGTGGGTTAAAAGTGAGAAAGATGGGGTTGCAGCTGGAGTTGGATCCCTAATGCTGTAAGGTGAAGGCTATGTGTGAGGGGAAGATTAGAAGCAGTAGTAATGTATGCATACGTTTTGTAAGTAATTGCAACATCAGAGAATATTTAAATTGTGTTTACTCTTATAGAAGATAGTTTAATACATTTTAGAAAGATTTGAATCATCAAAGATAAGGGATGAAGTAGATGAAGCCATTATTCATTCTCCCATCATGTAGCCTTTTTTGGTAAATGAAGAAAAAAAGGTCCGTTTTCTCTACTGAAAATATTTTGAATCAATAATGAACTTATAGCAAGAAGTTCCTAGGAACTTACTAAGAATGTCCAGTTAGTGTGAGAATATGGACTCTCCTTACCAAGGAGACTATCCTAGAGAGGGCTGGAAGAGTGAAACATCCACTTTCATTTTGTGGGAAGGCAGGTTCCCCTTTGCCATTGTATAATCAATCTGCTTCTATTTATAGTTTGTGTAGCACTGGCCCAGCCCTGGGCAATCATAGTACCTGCCCTCCAGCCACATTGATTAGCTCTGGGTCTGGCCATCATTCACACCAGACCATTTATCATCTTCTCTGGGAGTTTAGCTGGGAAAACTCCTCACTCTTTCTGGAGGGAGATGACTGAAAGGAATCCCGTGAGTCAGGAGACAAAGAAGGGAGCATCTTGCTTCTGCATGGAGAGGGTTTGCCTGAAAAATGAGACCAAGACAGGTAGGCTGCAAAGGGAAGGCAGGGAGAGAGAGAGATGATACCATTTGAGCACCTGGATCCAGACTTGTCTGATTCTAGAAACATCTGAACTGCTTTGGATTCCCCAGTCACAGAAACTAATAACACATTCCTCTTTTTTTTAAAGTTTATTTGAATTGCGTTTCTCACTTAGTATAACTGAGTGAGTCCTGTGAATCCCTTTAATGTAAAATACAGCCAATTTGCTAGAGTGTGCTGGGCTTCTCAGCTGGGTTGCTCTTAAACTGATTCAATTAGCAGACTAAATACATGATAAACCTATCTGAAAGGCTAAATGCTATTCTTAATAGCAGTTTAGCTGGCTAGCTAGGGGCATAATAGCTCTGATTCTAGCCAGTGGCAAAAAGGTCACTGCCTAAATAGGGGTGCTAGTGACTGAATTTTGTCCCCCCAAATTCATATATTGAAGTCCTAACCCCCCATGTGATGGTATTTGGAGAGAGTGCCTTTGGGAGGTAATTAGGTCGTGAGTATAGAGCCCCTGTGAAGGGATTAGAGCCCTTATAAGAAGAGACCAGGGCTTCCCTTGTAGCTTAGTTGGTAAAGAATCTGCCTGCAATGCAGGAGACCTGGATTCGATTCCTCGGTTGGGAAGATCCCCTGGAGAAGGAAACGGCAACCCACTCCAGTATTCTTGCCTGGAGTATCCCATGGACAGAGCAGCCTGGCAGGCTATAGTCCATGGGATTGCAAGAGTCAGACATGACTTAGTGACTAAACCACCACCACCACCATCACCAAAGAAGAGACCAGAACGCTTTCTGTCTTCTCCTCATTCTGCCATGTGAGGACCCAGTGAGGAAGAGAGCTCTCACCAGAACTGACCATGCGGTTGCCCTGATCTTGGATTTCTAGTATCTGTTGTGTAAGCCCCCATCTGTGCTATTTCGTTATAGCAGCCTAAGCTGCTGAGACAGGGCTTTGTGGAGTCCCAGGAGTGTGTACTGGCTTCTTAAACTCACAATGTGCAAAATCCTCCCCTGGGAAGTTCAGCCACCACACTTTAGTGGGGGAGTTTTGCTCAGATGCAGTTCTACTGTTTATTTACTTATGGCTGCACTGGGTCTTAGCTGCAGCTCGCAGGACCTTCATTGCAGCGTATGGGATCCTTTATTGTGGCACAAGGGCTTCTCCCTAGTTGTGGCACTTGGGCTCAGTTGTCCTGTGGCATCTTAGTTCCCCAACCAGGGATTGAACCTGTGTCCGCTGCATTGGAAGGTGGACTCTTAACCACTGAACCACCATTGAAGTCCCCAGTGAGCCCTTACTTCTTAAGCTTTTCCTGTTGATCAGCCCTTTCACTCAGTCACCCTCATGTTTTTGGTTCTGTTAAGTATTTAGAATAGGAAAAAGGAGTCCAGAATGGCGGTGGCTAAAAGACAAGGAAGGGAAAAGCCCATGAAAATAGAACAAAGGAAGGTCTGAGGACCCCAGAGTGAGAACCTCAGGTAAAACAAATAGCCCTCCTGGCTGGCCCAATTTACATAGGGCAGGCTCTGGGTGAGGAGAAAAAAACATATAAAAAGAGGAGCCAACATTGAGCTGGGGGCTTCTCTTCGTGTCTTTTGGGTGGCCCTCACACCTCGAGGATATATTTTCCTTTGCTTGCCAAATAACACTGAGCTGTAACACGGAGCTGTAACACTAGTCCATCCATCTCCTCAAATTTTTGTTGCAATGAGACAGAACCAAGGAAATTATCAACTCCCCCTACAGTTCTTTCAGGAGAGAAAGAGGAAAGCAGGAGTCAGCAGCATAGAGTCATAATCAGAACACTGTGGAGGGAGGGAGGGATAGGGTAGTGGGCATCAGTGACTTCCTCCAGATAATGACCCTGATCAGAGAGGTGTGGAACAGCCTGTGTGGGAGACTTCTTCCCTTCAGCCCTGCCCCCTGGGAGTTCTGCCTTTCCATCTGCAGAAGCTCACCAATAGCACCTTGTTAACAGTATTCACTTTGGCCACAAAATATATGGGAATAATGTCCAGAGTTTTCTTCGACTCTCCTTGTATGTCTTCATGGAGACCTCTCCTCATTAGTGATAAATAAACTGCGTTTGCTTGGTATACAGCAGAGGTTGGCAATTTTTTCTGTGAAGGGCTAGATGGTAATAAATATTTTAGTCCTCTTGGAACATACAGACTGACTCTCCCCTGACATGCGAAAGCAGCAGACAGTGTGTCAACAAATGGGCATGGTTGTGTTTCAATAAAACTTTATTTATAGACAATAACATTTGGATTTCATTTAATTTTTATGTGTCATTAAATGGCATTTTTCTTTTGATTCCCCCCCAACCACTTAAAAATGTGAAAATTATCCTGCTATGGCCAAGAGGAGCCTAAGGAGATATGATGACTAAATGTAGCTTGGATGGGATCCTGGAACAGATAAAGAACATTAGGGGAAAACTGAGGAAACCTGAGTGAAGTGTAGGCTTCAGTTAATAAAAAAATATCAAAATAGGCTCATTAATTGTGACACATGTACCATGCTAATATGAGATGGTAATAATAGAGGAAAGTGGGTGTGGGGTATATGCAAGCTCAGTACTGTCTTTGCAAATTTTTTTGTAAATTAAAAAGTATTCATAAAAAGTAAAGTTCATTAAACAACAACAGCATTTTTAGCTTATGAGTGTACAAAAGCAGATGGTGATCCACATTTGGCCTAAGAGCTATAGTTTGCCAATTCTTGGTATAAATAAAATGGGTTTCTATATCTGGCAATATGGTAGACCAGAAACTCTTCCTGACTCAGTAACAACAGCTGAAAGTAATGATTAATAATAAAAAGAAATCCTTGAATCTGTCAATGATCTTGAAACAAAGAGTGATGGTTAATTTTGGTGTCAACTTGGCTAGGCTGTGGTGCACAGACAACAACCACTTGTGAAGGTGCTGGATGCTGCTGTGAAGGGATTATGTAGATAAGATTAATGTTGACAGTTGGTTGACTATAAGTAAAGGAGATTACCTTTGATAACATGGGTGGATCTCATCCAATCAGTTGAAGACCTCAAGGGTAAATTCCAAGATTTACTGCAGAATTCTGCCTCAAGACTGCAGTGTCAGCTCCTGCTTGGTTTTCTGACCTGCCCTATAAAATCTATGACTTTAGATTTACCAGCCCTGAGCTCCAAAGAATTGATGCTTTTGAACTGTGGTGTTGGAGAAGACTCTTGAGAGTCCCTTGGACTGCAAGAAGATCCAACCAGTCCATTCTGAAGGAGATCAATCCTGGAATTTCTTTGGAAGGAATGATGCTAAAGCTGAAACTCCAGTATTTTGGCCACCTCATGCGAAGAGTTGACTCATTGGAGAAGACTCTGATGCTGGGAGGGATTGAGGGCAGGAGGAGAAGGGGACGACAGAGGATGAGATGGCTGGATGGCATCACTGACTCGATGGATGTGAGTCTGGGTGACCTCCAGGAGCTTGTGATGGACAGGGAGGCCTGGTGTGCTGCGGTTCATGGGGTCGCAAAGAGTCGGACACGACTGAGCGACTGATCTGATCTGATCTGACAACTGCATAGCCAGCTCCTAAAAAAAATCTCTCTCTCTGGATATACTATATATTTATATGTGTATTGTATATATCTTGGCTCTGCTTCTCTTTTTTTTTTGATTTTGTTTTTCTGGAGAACTCTGATACACAAAGTAAAAAATAGTAAGAAGAAAGCTGAGTGTAGGCAAGGCTAACAGGTAATCTGGTTACTGAACCCAGCTTTCATTTTGAGGGTATCTGCTGCCAGGTGTAGGCTCTAAGAGGAGAACTTCCTGCTTTGAGCTAGGACCCCAAAAGTGTATTCCATCAATCCAGAAATGTGGTACAAACAACGGAGAATACAAGATAATTGTATGGAGAATAGAAAGATAATTGCTGCGCATTCCCTTAAATGAGGAGAAACCTCCCTGAGCATTTTAATTGCAAGCCAGTGTTCTTGGGGTGATTCTAAATGCCTGTAAGTTTTTTTCACATGGTTTCAAATTGACTGTGCTCCCAGGCAATACATGGGAATATACTTGCATCTTGCAGGAACCTAAACATTATCGTACACATTAAACGTTCTCACATTAGGTTAGCAAAAGAGGGAGTAGTTCACAGTACAGGTCACTTACAAAAGGCAAGAATGTAGCTTGAGTGAGAACCAGCAGCAACACTCCATAGAAATAGATTCCTGAAGTCATTACGTATTGGAATGTTTAGACATAGGTTATAGAGTAATTATAATAAACATGTTTAAATAAAGTAAAATGAAGTTTGAAAATAAAATAATGAGCAAGAAACCGTGAAGTATGATGAAAGGGTTGTAAAAGAGAAATAACAGAACTTACAAAAATGAAAAAACCAGGTAATTATTGAAATTACTCACTGGATGAGTATAGTAGCATTGGGAAAAATTGAAAGAAGAGTCAGTGATTTGGAAGATAGAAATCATGGAATTATTCGTGATGTGTGAGAGAGCAAAGAGATAAATAATGTGAAAGAGATTTTCTAATTAGAGGCCTTAGGCTGTAGAACTGTCATTCTTAAACTTGAGCAATCACCAGAATCCCCTGGAGGTCTTGTTAAAATACAGATTGCTGGGCTGACCCCCACAGTTTCTGACATAGTAGGTCTGAGATGTGGCTAAGACTTTGCTTTCCTAACAAGTTCTCAATGATGCTGATGCTCGTGGGGACTCAACTTTGAGAACCATTGCTATCAGAGTGGTTCAAAGCTTGTCTTTGCTGATTTGAAAGCCCACTTGCACTTCTTGATTGTGTAACCTTGGAAATTTTTCATCACTTTTCTGTGCCCCAGTCCCTCCATCACAGGGTTGTTGTGGGGAACATGTGAATTGATGCTCACAGAACACTTAGTGCTATGGTGGTAAGGGTAAGGATTCTGAAAGTGTTAGCTGTTACAATGTCTTGTACACAGGACCCCCAACGAATTCTTTCCTGAGCACCCCAGATCACAGAATTTATGAGCCCTCTCAGTGTCGTATTGAAGCTGCGCAACTCAGACTGGAACTTGAACCCATAGTCTTTTAGTTGAGATCACACACCTGATCTCAGGACTTAATAAAGCTCAGGTTTTCAATGTCTTGTCATAGAAAGAATTCAGTAAGAGACAAAGTGATAGGTAAGAAATGGATTTATTCAGAGAGAAACATATTCCACAGACAGAGTGTGGGCCATCTTAAAAGGCAAGAGACCCTGAATTATGGGATGGTTAGTTTTCATGGGCTGGTTAATTTCACAGGCTAATAAGTAGGAGGATTATCCTATTTTGGGGAAGGGGTGGAGATTTTCAGGAATTCGGCCACTGCCCACTTTTTGACCTTTTATGATTGGCCTCAAAACTGTCATGGCACCTCTGGATGTGTCATTTAATTGTTAATGTATTACAATGAGGGTATAATGAGGCTCAGGGTCTATTGGAAGTTGACTGCTATCTTGGACCTAGTTGGTTCTGCTGGGGGAGTTTGTAATTTCCTCAGTTATGTCTCGTCACAACAAAAATTTGAAGTGACGGACCAGTGTTACAGCCCTTGGATGGACAAGTGTTACAGCTCCATGTTACAGCTCACTCTTATTTAGAAAGTAAAAGAAAATACATCCTCGAGGCATGAGGACACGCTGACCCAAAAGATGCAAAGAGAAGAGAGGCCCCTGGCCCAATTTTGGCTCCTCTTTTTATATGTTTGTTTTCCTCCCCGGGCCTGTCCTGTGTAAATTGAGCTCTCCAGGTGTGCTGTTTGTTCGACTTGAGGTCCTCACTCCGGTCCTTGGACCTTCATTTGTTCTATTTTCACAGGCTTTTCACTTCCTTGTCTTTCAGCTACCGCCATTCTGGACTCCTTTTTCCTATTCTAACTACCTAACAGTTCCAACCAGTTTTTGTCATATCCTGTATGGATGTGAGAGTTGGACTGTGAAGAAGGCTGAGCGCCGAAGAATTGATGCTTTTGAACTGTGGTGTTGGGGAAGACTCTTGAGAGTCCCTTGGACTGCAAGGAGATCCAACCAGTCCATTCTGAAGGAGATCAGCCCTGGGATTTCTTTGGAAGGAATGATGCTAAAGCTGAAACTCCAGTACTTTGGCCACCTCATGCGAAGAGTTGACTCATTGGAAAAGACTGATGCTGGGAGGGATTGGGGGCAGGAGAAGGAGACGACAGAGGATGAGATGGCTGGATGGCATCACTGACTCGATGGACGTGAGTCTGAGTGAACTCTGGGAGTTGGTGATGGACAGGGAGGCCTGGCGTGCTGCGATTCATGGGGTCGCAAAGAGTTGGACACAACTGAGTGACTGAACTAACTAACTATGGCTATATTGGGCTTCCCAGGTGGCACTACTGGTAAAGAACCTGCCTGCCAATGCAGGAGACTTAAGAGACACAGGTTTGATTCCTGTGTTGGGAAGATCCCCTGGAGCAGGGCATGGCAATCCATACCAGTACTCTTGCCTGGAAAAATCCCATGGACAGAGGAGCCTGGTGGACTCTGGTCCATAGGGTCGCAAAGAGTTGGATATGACTGAGACACACACATGCATGGCTATATCATTCTTATAAAGGTTGTGCCCTACCCGCTTTCCTCCTTTCAGCATTAGGGATGTTCCAATGCTACCAATTCTCTGAAATGTAAGGAAGCTTGTTGGGTCAAAATGCTCAAAGCTGATTTAGATAAAGGCTTGCCTCGATTGTGAGAATTTGATGATGTAATATTAAAAAATGAATTTACCTATTTTTACACAAAAGATTGAATATGCTGAATTCACTTATGATGATGTGATTCCAAATAGCATGTTAAAATAAATAGCTGAAGCTCATTTGTAATGTCAACAAAAATTAATCAGTCGATCTAGGAAAGAAATTAAAAATTTTATTTGAGCAAGTATGAGGATTATAACCAAAGAATAACCCTCAGAAAGTTCCAAGAACTGTTCCATCCTTAGAAGTCAAAGCACAGTTATATAAATTTTTTGAGACAGGCTCCAGGCTGTACCCCAGACTGTACATTAAATAACCTATTTGACAATTTACATAATCCAGATCTGCAAGTATGAAGTGGTGGGTCTTTGTGACCCCCTTACAAGGTCAAGAAGGACTGTTATCTACAAAAAGTTATCTTGTTGATGCTAGGAGAAGGTTACTCTTTAGGGCTAAGCTGATGGGGGAAGTTTGGTTGATGCATAATGCAGATACTCAATGTACAGTAGAAGGCAGAGAAAACCGTTTCATATATAAATTTTTCTTATCTTGCCATGAAATACGAATTTTATTTCACAGTAACCAGTAGCATGTATCGAATATTTGAATATAAGTATTCGCATGCTAAAATTCTTGGAAGAGCTCATTCTGTCAAAGTGGATTATCCTGGATCCACTCATACTGGCTGGTGGGAGCAAACGTACACATATTTTCTCAACTCAGCAATGTCACTTTGGTAGCCTGACATCTGCCACCGTGTGAGTCTGAGTGTATATATTATAGTGTTAGTTAGTTTTAGTCGCTCAGTCATGTCTGACTCTTTGTGGCCCCATGGACTGTAGCCTGCCAGGCTCCTCTGTCCATGGGATTCTCTAGACAAGAATTCTAGAGTGGGTAGCCATTCCCTTCTTCAGGTATCTTCCTGATCCTGGGATCAAACCCTGGTCTCCTGCATTGCAGGCAGATTCTTTACCATCTGAGCCTCCAGGGAAGCCCCTAGATATACCATAGAACATGGCAAATACTAGGAACCAGGGCTCTTCCTTCACTGGTACCTCAAGAACATTTACCAGGACACCACTGGTTTAACATATGGAATATTGCCCATGCTTCCTTGCTTAGGCGGAGAAGGCAATGGCACCCCACTCCAGTACTCTTGCCTGGAGAATCCCATGGACGGAGGAGCCTGGAAGGCTGCAGTCTATGGGGTCGCTGAGGGTCGGACACGACTGAACGACTTCACTTTCACTTTTCACTTTCATGCATTGGGGAAGGAAATGGCAACCCACTCCAGTGTTCTTGCCTGGAGAATCCCAGGGACGGGGGAGCCTGATGGACTGCCATCTATGGGGTTGCACAGAGTCGGACACGACTGAAGTGACTTAGCAATAGCAATTCCTTGCTTAGGAATCCTTTCTACCAAGATACACTAAACTTCAGGGATGTCCATCCTTATTTGAGTTCTGGTTTGTTTATACTGCTGAAATCTGCATCATTAACTTTTAAAAATTTGGTTTTATTATAATCAGGTATGCATACACATTGGAGAAGGAAATGGCAACCCACTCCAGTGTTCTTGCCTGGAGAATCCCAGGGACGGGGAAGCCTGGTGGGCTGCCGTCTCTGGGGTCGCACAGAGTTGGATACAAGTGAAGTGACGCAGCAGCAGCAGCAACAGCATGCATACACATAGCTCTAAGAATGAAATAGTTCTTGTATGGACATGTGGACAAAGTCCACTTGAGTGGACAAAGCCAATGCAATCATCTGAGTTTTTTAATCTCTCTGTAGGCATTCAGCCTTTTCAGCCATATCCCTATTATTGAAAACTGAATAAGCCAATTGGAATAAATCATTCATAGGGGTCTGAGGACCAGCAGTCACCTTTTAAATTTTGAGTCTGATATCTGGAGCAGACTGGGCTATCAAATGCATAGCCAAAAAGGTCTGTCCCTTATGGGAGGAGGGATCCACATTTTGATTACTTTTTAAAAATTTCCATTAATTTCCCTTGAAAAACTGCAGGATTTTCATCTGGTCCCTGTTGAACTTCTTTTACTATCTCATTATTAACAGGCTTTACTGAAAGCTTTTTCATGCCTTCTACCAAACAGCTAGTCATATGTTCCCATCTGTCCCTGTCAATAGAATTTATCTGGCAATTCCACTGTGGATTAGCCTCAGGGATGGTGTCTCCCCATTTGAAAGACTGCATGTCCTTGTTGGGCTCTAGTTGCCAGTTGGTCAGCATGGACTCTGGTTGCCAGTATTACACACTTTCCTCTGGAGTATAGCAGTGGGAAAGCTTCCCCAGTGGCTCAGTGGTAAAGAATCCATCTGCAATGCAGAAGACGTGGGTTCCATACCTGGATTGGGAAGATCCCCTGGAGGAGGAAATGGCAGCCTGCTCCAGTACTCTTTCCTGGAGAATCCTGTGGACAGAGGAGCCGGGCTAGCTGCAGTTCATAGGGTCACATAGAGTCCAACACTACTGAAGTGACTTAACATGCATGCATACACAGCAGTGAGATTGTAAATATCCCCAAGTGAGATCAAAAGATCTCATTAACCTGGTAAACTCCTTAGTAAAAAGTTCAGGGTCCTCAGAAAAACTTCCCAATTTCTCCTCTGCCATATTTCGATCAAATATCGAAAAAGGCATGGGGACTCCTACTGTTCCTTGATTTCTACCAGGAATTTCCCTCAGATGCAGAAGTCTAGGGGCAGTTGGCTGCTAACTCATGCCACTATGGTGGCTAGCTGGACTGAGATTGGGTCCCTTGGGTAACTCAGAGTACCGAGAAGGAGTTCCAGAACATGGTGGTGGCATTTCCTCACCCTTGGGTACACTTTCCCCTGGGATTTTAGCTTCAACTGGAGCAGCAGCTCTCTTCGATATGGGGAGCCTCTGTTGGTTCAAAGGTTCCTCCAGGAGGACCGTTGTTGTTGTTCAGTCACTCAGTCGTGTCCAACTCTTTGTGACCCCATGGGCTGCAGCACACCAGCCTTCCCTGTCCTTCACCATCTCCTGGAGCTTGCTCAAACTCATGTCCAGAGTCTGTGATGCCATCCAACCATCTCATCCTCTGCCGCCCCCTTCTCCTCCTGCCCTCAATCTTTCCCAGCAGGAGTGTGGGGAATATTGCTCCCTCTGGGATGGCAGCTATTGCAGGAGGAGCAGGTTCTTCCTGCAGGAGATCTGTCTTCACATAGCCCTGAATCCTAGGTCAGCTAAAATGTCCTCTGAGTCCTTCCTTAAATTAACCTGCTGGGTTACAGATATATTAGATTCCCTTCCAATTACATTTCCCAAATACAAGGTCATAAAAACTTGAACATATGGTGTTTCACTCCATTTTGATTCCCTTCTACAGTATAAAACCAACTGCAATATAGTATTATAATTTAGAGACCCACTCAGTGGCCACTTTTCTTGACTCTCTAATATTGTGGCCAAGCTTGGTTACATAGCCTGATGAGCTTTTTCTTTTTTATATCTTGTTGTTCATTTTTTTCCAGTTCTGGGGTATGTGTACCAGAGGGGTGTTGACTGGGATGGATTTGGTTTGAATCACCTTACAGCCAAACCTGGGGAGATGTCTCTGATTTCCGAGTTATCCAAAAGTTTTGTTCTTGTGTAATTTGATCAAGATTTGTATTTATAATTTTAGATGATATCCCTTTCCAAAGTAGTCTCCCCACTAGATGTTAGTGCCTGAGAAATTGTTGTAAAAGAATAGTTCAGAAGGTGTCCCCTGTGGTGCTGGTGCCAACAATGACCTGGAATGGATCTGGCGGCACGTGGGAAATGAAAGGGTTAACATTTGCAAGGGCAGGAGGGAAGACTGACATCAAGGCCTGGTGACTGCTAAGTCGCTTCAGTTGCGTCTGTGTCTTTACAACTCTATGGACTGTAGCCAACCAGGCTCCTCTGTCCCTGGGATTCTCCAGGCAAGAATACTGGAGTGGGTTGCTATTTCCTTCTCCTGGGGATCGCCTTATAGTTCTTCAATTGGGCACCCCTAGTAATTAAGGACAGAGAAGGCGATGGCACCCCACTCCAGTACTCTTGCCTGGAGAATCCCATGGACAGAGGAGCCTGGTAGGCTGCAGTCCATGGGGTGGCTAAGAGTCAGATACGACTGAGTGACTTCATTTTCACTTTTCACTTTCATGCATTGGAGAAGGAAATGGCAACCCACTCCAGTATTCTTGCTTGGAGAATCCCAGGGACGGGGGAGCCTGGTGGGCTGCCGTCTATGGGGTCACACAGAGTCGGACACGACTGATGCGACTTAGCAGCTGCAGCCGCAGCAGTAATTAAGGAAAAGTACTTTAAGTCTTGTAAGCTAGTTCCCTGCCAAATAAACTGAGAGCAAAGAATGAATTGTTGTACCTTGGTGATCATACAGGTCTTCTGGAGTTAAAAGAAAAGAAATGGAACAGAAACAGATGTAGAGCTTAGAAGGAAAATCTCAGAGTGAAAGAGGAGAGTATAGATTGCTAAATCTTGCAATGTTGTTTATAGTGGCTGGCTTTATTTCAGACTTGCTATTGAATTTGCAGGAGCATCGACATTCCACTGCCCTTTTATGTAGCCAGGACTTGAACTTGATCAAAGCAACCCCAGTGAAATTCCTTCCTTTTTATATACCATTTCCCTTGTTTTCTGCACCAGCAATAAGATCCCCTCTGTATTTCCATACCACTTTTCTACAGCAACCCAGACTTATTGTCATAGTTTCTCCAGTTTTCTGTCCTTGAACATCCATATCATCATTCCCCTGGCCTGTTCCTAGGAATCCAATCAGAGCCCTAAAGCATTTGGAGTTGATTGGCTGGGCTGAAATGAGCTGTGCATTGGTGGAGCATCCTCCCCAGGACTCCTGGCCTGTGCCATCCCATGGCCCTACAATCCCCGACCCTAGACCTTCTTACCTTACCATTGTCCTGTCCGTTACCAGCTGAAACTGTTGTGTTGTTTCCAGGGCTCCAAGGAGTTCTGGCACCATAGTTCTTTGTGTCTCAGTGCAGAGAAGAATTCAGTGAGAGCAAAGTAGTAGATAAAAAGTGACTTACTATAATAGAATGTGAAGTTTACAAGCGGGCGGCCGAGAAATGCCACACCCTGAGAGTACACTACGCACTGTACACTAACTACAGTACACTACGCATACTGTAGTGGGCTACAGTTTTACAATCAAAGGAAAAGTAGGGGAGAAGAAGTTCTTTGTCTTTTTAAGTAGATGTCATGTTTTCATCATCAGTTCCTCCCCCAGGTAGGGCAGCGAAGTTTATTTGTCCCTTGCTATGTGGTCAGACCAGGACTGTCATAGCATTTGGGAAAAATATTTTTAGGTCTCAGTACAATAAGGGTTTTTAATTTTGAAAGCCACCTTTCCATAAGTGATTGTTTTTTGTGTGCACAGAGCCTGTTTTGGGGGTATTTAACTTGATGACACCACTGGGCAGATTGAAGGTCTTATTTTCCACTATTGTTTTATTGTTTTGGGAGTATGGTGCAAAGAATACGTCTTAGGGGCCAAAGAATTTTTTTCGGGGGTTAGTAACTGACTGAGCTCACTGGGCAGGATGTGGGTCTCATGCCACCACTATTTTATTGTTTTGGGGCATGTCTTCTGTTTCTCGTGTGGTTTTGTTGGCTAAGCAAGCCTCCTTGATTTTGTGGTTAAGCAAAGCTGCTTTCTCAAGTAATCATTAACTTACAATGATCTCCCATATTTTATCTCCCTAGAGGGAGAAGGCAATAACACCCCACTCTAGTACTCTTGCCTGGAAAATCCCATGGATGGAGGAGCCTGGTAAGCTGCAGTCCATGGGGTCGCTTAGAGTCAAGCATGACTGAGCGACTTCACTTTCACTTTTCACTTTCCTGCATTGGAGAAGGAAATGGCAACCCACTCCAGTGTTCTTGCCTGGAGAATCCCAGGGACGGGGGAGCCTGGTGGGCTGCCATCTATGGGGTTGCACAGAGTTAGACATGACTGAAGCAATTTAGCAGCAGTGGGATTAACTGTTTAATTACCTATTTTGTCCCTTCATTGTGTCCCTATCACTATTGATCTCAGAAAGTCAGCTCTGAGGGGTGGAGTAAAGCAAGATCTTAGTTCCCTGCCCAAGAATTGAACCTGGGCAGTCTGGATGAAAACCAGGAACTCTGACCATCAGACTAGCAAGGGCTAGCGGCTAGAAGCAAATTTTCTTTGACTCTTGCCCCCATTTGAAAAATGCATTTCTCAAGGAGGTAAGAAGTTTAAAAACAGGCACTTGTTTATTATGAGAGACACAGCACAACAAGTGGGAGAGCACACAGAAGAACAAATTGAAAAAAGGCAGAGATGCACACCCAGAGAGAAAGTGTGTGGACATCCCCCCAGTGAGGAGGAGCACAGTGAAGAGGTGGTTCAATCATTTACATAGAACAGTTCTTTCAGGTCTTTATCTTCCCTTTGGTCAATTGTTTGGTTTCTTTTTCCACACCTGACCTGTCCTAGACCCCTCCCCAACATGCATGCGCATATTTTTTCCAAGATAGATTCCAACCCAGAGGTCTATGGGATCACATATTAGCATCACATATTATGGGGTGGTGACCCCCAAGGAGCCTTTCTGCATATGTGAAGTATCTCGTTTGCCCCAAGGAAAGGGAACATATGACCTCCTGATCTTTGCTCAAACAAGGTTTAGACCCTCTATGTTCCTATTATCTTAAGGATCCCATAGGAGACAGAGCCTGGCTATTTCCCTGCTTCTGTTGTTGCTTCCATTTTGAAGTAGGAACAAGAGGCTGGTTGTAAATATCTAACCTGGAGCCCACCTACCTTCTGTCTCAGGAAATGCAAACAGGAGGCTAGTTGTAAATGCCTAGCCTGGAGCCCATCTATCTCCTGCTTCAGAATAAATAGTGCCTACTGAAGGGACTTCTCTGTCCTGCAAGTTAAAACTTAATTTTCTGAAGGGGCAGTGATTTTATACTGGGAAGCAAGTCTGTCCAATGGCACGTCTTCACCTTTATTTTAGGAAAAGAGAGGAAATTTCAACAAAATAAAGCTCATGTATAAGGTGTAAAGAAAAAGGAAATTCTAGATTGTGTCTTAGATAGTATTCATACTTCAAATAATTTCCTATACCATCTACTACACATATCAGAAGGATTAATGATCGCTAATATCATTTATCACAAAACATTTAATTACATTTTGTAACTTAAAATGTGTATTTTATTAAGGCAAAGACGTGTGAAACACGTTTTAGAATTTTTCATTGGAAAGAGCTGTAAAAGTTTTCCCAGGTTTAATGCATGGCTTTGCAAAAAATCGAGCAAGGTACTAAGATTAATGTCAGTCTGTTCAGGCTGCCACAACAAAGGACACAGACTGGGACCCCAAGCAGGAGAAATTTAGTCTTTCACTGTCCTAGAGGCTAGTAGCAGTACAGCAGAGGCTAGAAGTCTGAGGTCAGGGTGTCAGCTGGGCTGGTTTCTCCTGAAGCCTCTCTCCTTGGCTCAGACGGCCACCTTCTCCCGGTGTAGTCACATAGTTTTCCCTCTGTGTGCACGTCTGTATCCGATCTCTTCTCATAAGGACACCGATCAGATACATAGGATTAGGGGCCACCCTTATGACCTTATTTGACCTTAATAACCTCTGTAAAAGCCCTGTCTCCAAATAGAGTCACATTTTGAGGTATTTGGTTAAGACTCTAACATATAAGTTTTTATGGACATAGTTTAGCCCTTCTACGGACTAGAGAGCCCTTCTCCAGTCACACTGGATGGATTGATGGTGATCATGCCTCAGCCATTATGTTTCCACAGGAGTTTCTGAGTTTAGACTGCATTCAACCTTGCATGGCCCGAGGTTCACGCCAGCATTGCCTTCCCACTGTGGGTGCTCAGGCTCCAAGCATAAAAACTGTTGATGACTAAGTTCATATTTTTATAACTTTAGAGCTGGAACACCCTGTCACAATCATGTTTCTCATCTCACAAATGAGAACTCCAGGTCCAGAAAGGTAAATGGCTTTCCTCCTCCAGTCCACTCAGCACCTCCCAACCCCTTCTCCAGCCCACACAGGCCTTCTCTCAAGTGTCACCACAGGAAGCATCAAACCTTCAGACCAAGCCAGCAGACTCCCTATATCTCCAGGTCTAAGATTCGTGTAATAATGGAAAACATGCTTTTGGTGTGGAGGTGAAGTTTCCTGGGACACAGAGATGAGTCACATCTGACTGGATGTATGTGCAAAAATGGAACCAAATGGCACACACAGGTGTTTCCAATTTAAAAGGCTGTCTGGGTCATCCTCTCCTCTCCACCCTGAAAACTTTTCCAACCTATCTTTAAATCATCCACAAAGAGGAAAAGAAAATGTATGTCACTGACAAAAATGAGTATCTACACATAACCTGCCCATCCATCCACCCACCCATCCACTCATCCATCCAATTATCCCTTCCTTCATTCTGATATTTAAGAAGGCACTGGCTGAGCCCTTGCAGATCCAGCAGTAGGCAAGAATGAGGTCCCTTTCCTCATGCAACTTACACTGGGAGGCATTGTTGAGATGGATGGGACTGCTTTACAGAAGGCAAAAAGGGAATGATTTTCAGAAGAGGTGACAAGTAGAATGTAGAGAAGCTAGGAGAAGAACAAGTGATTTCAGAGAGGCAGCAGTGAGTGATGGAATGAAGCAAGATCTTCGTTCCCCACCTAGGAATTGAACCTACATAGCCCGGATGAAACCAAGAATCCTAGTCACCAGACCAGCAAGGGATAGAGGCTAGAAGCTATTTTTCTCTGGCTCTTGCCCCCAGTGAAAAATGCATTTCTCATGGAGACAAGAACTGTAAAAACAGATACAAAGTTTATTACTAGAGACACAGCACAACAGCAGGGAGCCCACAGAGAGATAGTTTAGTTAAGACAGAAGCAAGGCAGAGATGCACACTTGGAGGGAAGGGGTGTAGGCATCTCCTCTAGTGAGGAGGAGCATGATAAAGACATGGTTAAGTCATTTATATAGGGCAGATTTTTTTGGGTTTTTGTCTTCCCTTTGGTCAATTGTCTGGCTTCTTTTTCCACACTTGACTGGCCCTAGGACTCTCCCTGGGGTGTGCAACTTTTTCCAAGAAGGATTCCAGCACAGGGGCATATGGGATGGCCTTGGCATCACATGTTATGGGGTGATGCCCACTACTTTTTACCCCCAAGGAATGCTTTTGAACATGTGAAATGTCTGCTTTTGCCAAGGATGGAAAATACATGATGTCTTGATCTTTTACTCAAGCAGCATTTAGCCCTTCTGTTTCTCCCATGACTGTTATCTTCAAGTGTCCTCAGGAGACAAAGCCTGGTTATTTACCCCATTTTTACTGTTACTTCTTTTTCAAAGTGCAAATAGTAGGTGGTAAATATCTAACCTGGAGCCCACCTATCTCCTGTTTCAGGAAATGCAAACAGGAAGCCAGTTGTAAATGCCTAGCCCAGAACCCATCTATCTCCTGACTCACAAGGACCTTCCAGGTGGAGGGAATGATATGTTTACTATAATCTGCTTCATAATTTCAAAGGACTTGTTCTGGCTGCCATTTTTGGAAAGTGAAGAAGTGGAAGCGGAGAGGAGCAGTGGCGACAAAGGGATGTAGACAACCAGCAGGACCCATGCTGGGATGCACGTGGAAGGTGACGGAAAGTCAGGAAGCAAGGATGCACTGGTTTTCTGCTTGCTAGTGGGTGTGATTAGTGAGATGAATGGAGTGAGCTAACCTGAGGAGATGCCACTTGGGAGTGGGCAGTGAGCATCCATGATTGTTCACATCTTATTTTTGTGGGAATCTAGATAAAATGGGAGGCACAGCCTGGCTACTGACTGGACGGACATTCAGGTGTGTGAGTCCAGGTATGGCATCCTGCCAGGGTGACATAGGGTGCAGAACTGCCATGGAAACAGCTGTCCAGAGGTCTGAGACTGATGTCCTTGTGTAAGAGAGTATCTGAAGGTGACAGCACCGTAAAGCTGTTCTTCCTGGGAAGGGTCTTGGCTCTGCTTTGTGTCCCTGGGTTTCCACCCAAGCCTGGTCCTAAAGCCCAGATACCACCATCTGCTCAAGTGATCCAGAATCACTGTGTGTGCTTGATAACCAGAGAGGCTAATTGTATTAGTTTTTTGTGGTTGCTATAATAAATTACCTCAAGCCAGGTGGTTTAAAACAATTAAAACTTATCTTCTCATAATTCTGGAGACCAGAAGTCCGAAATCAAGGTGTCAGCAGGACCACATTCCATCAGAAGGCCCTAGGGGGAGCCCTGTACTTTGCCCCTCCCAGCTTCTGCAGGCTGCTGAGACTCCTTGACTTGTGGACACATCACTCTGGCTTTAGCTTTCCTCTTCCCATGGCTACGTCTTCTGTCTATGTATCTCTCCTCTGTGTGTCTCTTATAAGGACACTTGACATTGGATTTGGAGGGCACGGATAATCCAGGATGATCTCCTCACTTCAGGATCCTTAACTTTATACATTTTCCAAGACTCCTTTTTCCAAACAAAGTCGCGTTCTCAGGTTCCATAAATGTGACATAGACACGTCTTTTGGGGGAACACAATTCAACCCACAGGAGTTGAACTTTGGCCCTGTTAAGTGTGAGATGCATATGGCATGTGTGAGTGGAGATGACCTAGTGAGCCAATGGAAGTGTATGTCTGGACCAAAGAGGGAAAGATCATCATCACAGGAATGGGATTTGAAGAAATGGAACTGGATGGGCTCACCCAGAGGGAGAGTATGGCTGGAGATGGGGCTTGGGGTGAAGCCCTGAGCAGCAACTGCCCATCGGGCAGGATTTCTAGGTTGCACTTCTGCATAACAAATCATTATAAAACTCAGTGACTTAAAACAACAGTTTATTATTATTATCTTTCTTGATTCTGAGGTTCAGGAATTTGGACAGGGCACAGAAGGTATGCTTCATCCCCATTCCACTAATTGGGAGCCTCAACTGGGAAGACTCAAGTGCTGGGGCTTGGGGACTTGCCTGGAGGTCCAGTGGTTAAAATCTGTCTTCCAATGCAGGGGACTTAGGTTTGATCTCTGGTTGGGGAAGTAAGATCTCACTTACCTCAGAGCAAATAAGCCCACACCCTATAACTATGAGAAAGCGTGCAGCAATATGTCTACATCTGTTCAGAAAGGAGCAGAGAATTCCAGAAATCCCATTTCAAGGTATGCATGGTGGGTGTGTGAGTGTGTGTGTGTGGTGTGTGTGTGTGTGTGTGTGCGGCCCCCCGTGAAAAAAAAAAAAAAAACGCGTTGTGTGTGTGATGCACACAGCTTTGTGACTCACTTTATGAAGTTGTTTCTAGATTTAGGCTGGGGTCCTAGGTTGTTTCTTTAGGCAGGGCAGGTGAGTAGTGTGAATGTGGACTGGTTGGGTGACACTCAGTGAGTGCTTGTTGTCTTTATGTTCTCTGCATATTGATGGAAATGGCATCATGCGTCATGACCCCCTCACTAGTCCAGGTCAGCACTCCAGACCTTTCAGCCTTTCAAGAGCTGACATATTCATTTTGAGATAGTTAACACTGAGGGTGACTTCTGGGTTCAGGACCCTCCCTCAGAGCAAGAGTTAAAGTCAAGGAGCCTGATTTCACATGTTGGCCTCACTCACTAGGTGTTCTGCAGCTAGACCATGAAATGGGGGTAACAACTTGAAAACATTTTCCTTTCACATGTGAAAGGGCCATTGAATTACAAGGGAAGCACATGGGCAGTCCATTCTCACTCATTTATAAAATCCATGCTGTGTCCTGAGGTGATGCCTCGAGTGGAACAGAAGGGACAGCAGAGATGGGAAGGGAGCTTGGCTGATGGCACAGTTGACAGTTCCTCCAGGCATACATTCACCAGCAGGAAAACTGTAGGTGTGTCCAGAAGGAATGGAGACTCACAGCAGACTGGGATGCTTGGTCACCGTAAGGACAGATGCCCTGACAAAGTTGCTTCTCTTTTCCAAACCCTCTTTATCTGTCAGATGTTGAGGGTCCTGCCATGGACTGAGGGTCTGTGTCCCCCAAATTAATGTATTGAAGGCCTAACCCATAATGATATGATGTCTGGAGGTGGGGCCTTTGGAAGGTAATTAGGTTTAGATGAAATCATTAGAGTGGGACTGCTGTATGGGATTGTTGTTGTTCAGTCACTAAGTTATGTCAACTCTTTGTGACCCCATGGACTGCAGCATGCTAGGCTTCCCTGTCCTTTACCATCTCCTGGAGTTTGCTCAAATTCATGTCCACTGAGTCGGTGATGCTGTCAAACCATCTCATCCTCTGTCACCCTCTTCCCTTCTGCCCTCAGTCTTTCCCAGCATCAGAGTTTTTTTCCAATGAGTCGGCTCTTCACATCAGGTAGCCACAGTATTGGAGCTTCAGCATCAGTCCTTCCAATGAATATTCAGGATTGATTTCCTTTAAGATTGACTGGTTTGATCTCCTTGCTGTCCAAGGGACTCTCAAGAGTCTTTTCCAGCACCACAGTTTGAAAGCATCAGTTCTTCAGTGTTCAGCCTTCCTTATGGTCCAACTCTCACATTAGTACATGACTACTGGAAAGACCACAGCTTTGACTAGATAGACCTTTGTTGGCAGAGTGATGTCTCTGCTTTTTAGTATGCTGTCTAGGTTTGTCATAGCTTTTCTTCCACCGAGCAAGTGTCTTTTAGTTTCATGGCTGCAGTCACTGTCTGCAGTGATTTTGGAGCCCATTCATGCCCTTCTAAGAAGAAACACCACAGATCTTGCTCCCCTTTTCTATACCATGTGGGAACAGTGCGAAGATGGCTGTCTGTGAGCCCAGGAGGGTTTTCCCGGATCCCCAGCCATGCTGGCCTCCAGAACACATCTTCCTCTATCATTTAGCAAGTGGTGGAGAGTAGAGGCTGGGATTCAGCATGATTGTTCCCATGTACTGAGGGCCTGGCAGCCAGGACTCCTTTCCATCTCTCCCGTTCATTCTGGGCCAGGAGTTACATCATGTTCTCAGTCTCTGTTTTGGCCAAGGACAACCACCTCATTGCCATAAGAAAGGTCCTCCATGCAAAGCTCAGGAGCTGAAGAAAATGGAATCAGGAAACTTGGGCCACTTTAAGGAATTATCACTTACAACAATAAAACTAATCCCCAACAAAGAAAACATTTAATAAAAATTGGCTTGATGGAAGATGCTGGATTTCAATCAGGATTCTGATGAAATATTACAATCTGTTTGCCAAAATATGATTTTCAAAGACATTGAAAGGGAAACTTCAAAAAATATTTTGATTTGCTTCATTTGGGGCTTTCTAAATATTTAATGTCTAAAACCTTTCAGATTATTGATTCAAAATGATGTTTATTTCCAACAACTTATGTTTAATTTTTGCCATTTATAAACATTCAACAAAATTAGCCTCATGTGGTATTTAATATTGTTGGTAATTGCTGTGTTTTTTCCTTAGAATTCTAGCATTAAGTCATAAGAGGATAATGAAAAGGAAGGCTAATGTAATTCAAAGGGCGTAAAACCTCAGAGTTGATCCTAGGAAGTTTCTATACTTCTTCCTCCCATGGGCAAGCCCTCTAACAGTTTCTGCTGAATTCATTGTGAAGCTATGGAAGGGAATGAACCTAAATTCAATCTCAGTATTCCATCCAGCCTGGCCGCTCAGGCTAACAGCATCTCAAAGTGCAGATAACACGCTGATGCTCACGGGTCCCCCTTAGCAACAGGATTACCATGGAAACACATTGTAACTCACTGAGAGGAAGCAAGCAAGAGTAGGAGGGGTGAGGAATTTCTCATTGAAATAATTACAGTGGGCCTCAGTGTGTTTAAGAAATGAATACACCATGACTTTTCAAAAAGAATTTCCTTTTCATAGCATGTTTGTGACAAGTCTTGCTTCCAAACAGTTTAGCTCAAATGCTTACTATGTTAAATCTAAATAATACTGTATTTATGAAAAACATGTTTGGAGAGCTCTTGGTGGTAGATTATCTCTTTTAGGATACAGAGTGTCATGTCCATTTAGAAGTTTGTCCAGACATGAACTTCCTTTGAAGGGGACTGGTTATCTAAGTAAGAGGCAGAAAAGATGCATGTGAAATCTGTTTTTTACAGAATTAAGGATTTGATAGGATTTTATATTAATTGAATGTGTGCTGTTTATGCTTTTTATTCAATATTCTTTATAATGAATTATCACTTTTTTGAGTTGGATTATATCAGCACTGTAACTAGCGCTGAGCCTTCTGAATATCTGATCATTTGAGATATTCTTGGATTGCTATGAAAGATTTTGTTTCTATTTAGAAAACATTATATGCTTCTCTGAATCATAACTAAAAGAATAAGAAATGTATTTAATAAATTATTCCTAAAGATTCTTTGTAGTGAAGACCTGATTTTTATTTTAAAAATTAGCCTTTTATTCTGGTGAAAAATGTATATGTGTTCATGGTAAAACTTTTAGAAATTATTTAATAGCACAAAGACAAATATGAAGATTTCCCAGAAATCTCCTGGTGAGAGACACTCATCCTCAAGGTTAAGCACTCTTCCTTGAATTCTTTATTTTTAGGTGTATGCATTTTTTATTTTAATAATTGTGGTCAGGACAGTACTTAGGAGAACTGCATTTAACATACAAAGCATTCATGGGAAGTTCTTCAGCTAAGAAGAAAAACTAAAGCACAAAGCATGCAGATTGTTTGACATACAGAGAGGTTAATTCTTCCCTCAAGAAAGATGGCACTCCATGGAGAAATTAATTAAAGTGCTCACTATGGGAACTCCATTTTAAAACTGATTCTGGCTGTGATGTTAACTTCTGAAGGTGATTTTCCAAGGATCCTGAACCTGGGGAGGTGGTTGCAGGTTGGAACTGCTCAGTTGGCTGCGGCAGGTTTTCCACTCTGCTAACCTGGGTGAGCACTGAATTAGGTGCCCTGATACATCTCTATTATTGTCTATTGAGGTGTAGTTTTCATCTATTATGATGTAACAATGTCCAGAGTTTTCTAAGACCCAGGACCTTAGAACCAATACATTATATTAAGACAGTAATGAGGAAAACATCTAACAATATAACTCTCTGAAATAACAACATTGTTTACATACTGTGAAGAAAATACAGTGAAATCTAAATCCTTCCACATCTAGGGATCCTGGATGTGGGCTTTTTTTGTTGTCGTTGCTCTTCACTCCATTAACCACAGCAGTGCTTTAGTAGAGCTGAGAACCATGAAAATGGGCATTCTGGAGGCCCCAGGGTGCCATGTCCATGGCTTCTGGGAGTTTCTATGAGCTGTCATCAGATTATAGAATACTGAAACCTCAATCTAGAAACTAAGGGCTGGGCTAGAGTCTGCAAATCAGGTAGTGATGGAATTTTCACTAGATTAATCAGTAGTTGGGTTCCTTTTTCTTTGAAGAGAATTTGGAAGCAGGTTGCATTATTATAGACATTTTATAGGAGATGAAAGTTACTCGAATATCACTATGCTATGCTATGCTAAGTCACTTCAGTCGTGTCCGACTCTGTGTGACCCCACAGACGGCAGACCACCAGGCTTCCCCATCCCTGGGATTCTCCAGGCAAGAACACTAGAGTGGGTTGCCATTTCCTTCTCCAATGCATGAAAGTGAAAAGAGAAAGTGAAGTTGCTCAGTCATGTCCGACTCTTAGCGACCCCATGGACTGCAGCCTACCGGGCTCCTCCGTCTGTGGGATTTTCCAGGCAAGGGTACTGGAATGGGGTGCCATATGTGTCGCAAAGAAAGTGCTTGTGACAATTTATTCTTCCACCGTGTTTGCCAGTAACAAGGCAAAGGAGCACTTTTTCCAGAAACCTTTTTACTGTGGTAAAATACACCTAGCACAAAGTTTGTCATTTTAACCGTTTTTAAGTGTACAATGAAGTGGCAGTATATTCACAATGTTCTATACAGGTCACCATCACCCATTTATAGAACATTTTTTTTTAATCACCCAAACCTAACCTCCAACCCATTAATCATTAACTCTTCGTTTCCCTCCTCCTAGGCCCTGGTGGCCACCATTCTAATCTCTGTCTCTGGGAATTCGACTACTCTCAGTACCTCATTTAAGTGAAATCATAGAATATTTGTCCTTTTTGTGACTGGTTTATTTCACTTAAAGGAGTGTCTTTAAGGTTCATCCATATTGTAGTATGTGTTAGAATTTCTTTCCTCCTTAAGGTTGCATAATATTTCATTTTATAGATATACTCTACTGTATTTTTTTAATCCATTTATCCATTAATGGTCACGTGGTTGCTTCTACCCTTTGACTATAATGATGCTATTGTGAACACAGGTGTACAAATATCAATTCAAATTTCAGCTTTTATTTATTTTTACTTTTTGGCATATACCCAGGAGTGGAATTGCTGCATCATATATAGTTCTGTGCTGTGCTTAGTCGCTCAGTCATGGCCAACTCTTTGCAACCCCATGGACTGTAGCCTGCCAGGTTCCTCTGTCCATGGGGATTCTTCAGGCATGAATACTGGAGTGGGTTTCCATGCCCTCCTCCTGGTGATTTTCCCAACCCAGGGGTCAAACCCAGGTCTCCTGCATTGCAGGGCAGATTCTTTACTGACTGAGCCACTGGGAAACCCAAGAATACTGGAGTGGGTAGCCTATGTCTTCTGCATGGTATCTTCCTGATCCAGGAATAGAACTGGGGTCTCCTGCATTTCAGGTGGGTTCTTTACCAGTTGAGCTACCAGGGAAGCCCCATATAAAGTTGTTCTGTTGAATTTTTTGAGGAACCAAGCTGCTGCTAAGTCGCTTCAGTCATGTCCGACTCTGTGCAACCCCTGAGACAGCAGCCCACCAGGCTCCCCTGTCCCTGGGATTCTCCAGGCAAGAACACCAGAGTGGGTTGCCATTTCCTTCTCCAATGCATGAAAGTGAAAAAATAAAGTGAAGTTGCTCAGTTGTATCCGACTCCTAGTGACCCCATGGACTGCAGCCCACTAGGCCCCTCCATCCATGGGATTTTCCAGGCAAGGGTACTGGAAGGAACCAAGCTACTTATTTCCAAAGCAGCTGTACCATTTTATATTCCCACCAGCAATGCATAAGGGTTCCAATTTCTCCACATCCCTGTCAACAATTGCTATGTTCTCTTTTTTTGTTTTGATAGTAGTCATCCTAATGGGTGTGAAGTGGAGGATGGAGATGGTTTAAGAGAAGATGGTGGGAGTTGGGGCAGAGAAACAACCACCAGCGTGACTTTGCTCCAGGACCAGCTCTCACTCCTTCTGCTGTGAACTGTGCTCACTGGAGGGTGTTGATAGCTACTGCTCTGAGGATGCGGGTCACCGCCCACCCTACCCTCAGTACCTTGGAAAAGACATCCCACCTTCTCTTCGTGAACTTCCCCTTGACCTTCACACTTCATTGTCCTGAATCAGAGAGAGCAGGGCAGCAAATTGCAGTTTGTGACTAGCTTAATCCACACAGTGAATTAATAATAAAAAAAAAGTGTTTGTATAGAAAAGTGTAACTTTCAGGGAAAAAGAAAGTGAAAAGCCGAAATCAAGTGGGGGTACCCTCTGCAAGAGAGTTCCAGAAAAAAATCTATTTCTACTTTATTGACTATGCCAAAGCCTTTGACTGGATCACAAGAAACTGGAAAATTCTGAAAGAGATGGGAATACTAGACCACCTGACCTGTCTCTTGAAAAGCCTGTATGCAGGTGAGGAAGCAACAGTTAGAACTGGACATGGTGGAGTCACAAAAAAAACGCTAAAGGCGCAGCCATAGAGTAAGCGGCCTCTGTTCTGCCCACCTCACCCTAGAGGACTGAGCCAGCTCTCGTGAAGTGCGTGCGTAGCTACGCTTTGTGACGATTTAAAAAACAAAAAACAAACAAACAAAAAACTGGACATGGAACAACCACTGGTTTCAAATAGGAAAAGGAGTACATCAAGGCTGTATATTGTCACCCTGCTTATTTAACTTATATGCAGAGTACATCATGAAAAACACTGGGCTGGAGGAAGCACGAGCTGGAATCAAGATTGTTGGGAGAAATATCAATAATCTCAGATATGCAGATGACACCACCCTTATGGCAGAATGTGAAGAACTAAAGAGCCTCTTGATGAAAGTGAAAGAGGAGAGTGAAAAAGTTGGCTTAAAGCTCAACATTCAGAAAACTAAGACCATGGCATTTGGTCCCATCACTTCATAGGAAATAGATGGAGAAGCAGTGGAAATAGTGGCAGACTTTATTTTTGGGGGGCTCCAAAATCACTGCAGATGGTGACTGCAGCCATGAAATTAAAAGACACTTGCTCCTTGGAAGGAAAGTTATGATCAACCTAGATAGCATATTCAAAAGCAGAGACATTACTTTGCCAACATAGATCTGTCTAGTCAAGGCTATGGTTTTTCCAGTAGTCATGTATGGATGTGAGATTTGGACTATAAAGAAAGCTGAGTGCCAAAGAATTGATGCTTTTGAACTGTGGTGTTGGATAAGACTCTTGAGAGTCCCTTGGACTGCAAGGAGATCCAACCAGTCCATTCTAAAGGAGATCAGTCCTGGGTGTTCATTGGAAGGATTGATGTTGAAGCTGAAACTCCAATACTTGATCACCTGATGTAAAAAAACTGACTCATTTGAAAAGACCCTGATGCTGGGAAAGATTGAGGGCAGGAGGAGAAGGGGATGACAAAGGATGAGATGGTTGGATGGCATCACCGACTCAATGGACATGAGTTTGGGTGAACTCAGGGAGTTGGTGATGGTGATGGAGGCCTGGCGTGCTGCTGTTCATGCGGTCACAAAGAGTGAACACGACATGAGTGACTGAACTGAACTGAACCCTCTGGAGTGTATCTTCACTTCCACCATCCCAGCTCCCGCCAAGATTCCCCCACTGCTGCCATCTGCTCCTATTAACCCCAAAGACCAGGAATAATGCTTAGGGACTAACCACAGTGGGGACTCAGTTCCTGAGTCTTTTGCCAGGACCTTGGTCAGTGTAGGCCATTTCATTTCTAATATCAGAATCATTTAAAGGAAAGAATCCCTTGGAATCTTTCCATAAAGCTATTTGTAGTCCAGTTCAGATGCCACCCACTGGATCTGTCACAACCTCCATGACTTTCTGCAAGTTCTGGGCTGCAAATCAACTGTTCTCCTTTAGAGAATGGAAATTGATCACTGTGGGAGTCATTATGGAACATCCAGGTCTTTGCTGGTCTGAGCTGAGAGGGGAAAGCTCTGACTAAAAGTGCTGTCCTGGGGTCGGCAGAACTATTATTTGATTTGATTTCAGAAATTATTCATCCTGCATAACAGACTTTGTACCCTTTGACCAACATCTCCACATTTCTCCTACCCCCAAGCCTCTGGAAACCATCAATTTACTCTGTTTCTATGAGTTTAATTATATAGATTTCATGTATAAGTGAGATCTCACACTAATTGTCTTTTTGCCTTTGGCTTATTTCACTTAGCATAATGTCCTACTGGTTCACCTGTGTTGTTACAAATGGCATGGTTTTCTTCTTTATCCGTTCTTCTGTCAGTGGACACTAAGATTGTTTCCATATCTTGGCTATTGGGATCATACTGCAGTGACTATGAGAGCAGAGATATCTCTTTGAGATCCTGATTTCATTTCCTTTGTATATATACTGAGAAGTAGAATTTCTGGGTTATATGGTCCTCCAATATTTTAAAATTCTTTTTAAAAAACATTATTTATTTATTTATTTTTGGTTGCACTGGGTCTTCATTGCTGCACATGGGCTTTCTCTTGTAGCAAGTGGGGACTATTCTTGGTTAATGTTTTTGAGGGACTGCTCCCTTTGGTGGAAATAATCTGATTGGGAGCAACTGTGTACTTGTGAACAAGTGGAGATCTTACCTCTGTGGAGCAACATGGGGGTGGTCACGTGGGGAAAATTTGGTAGCCTAGTGGCTGTGGATCCTACTTCCTAGAGTGGATTCAGGCTTGCTCCACCACTCTGGCCTTAAGGCCAGAGGATCTAGTTCTACGTAGTGATTCCTAGTGAGAGCTCAGCTCATGTCTGCAAAGAACCCAGGAAATGGAAAGAGGGCTTCAGACTCTCCTGTGCTTTTTTATTGGCCTTCCCTGGTGGCTCAGACTGTAAAAAATCTGCCTGTAATGCAGGTGACCCGGCTTCAAACCCTGGGCCTGGAAGAACATTGCTTGCCCTGACTTTCCTTGTGAAGGAATGGGAACAAATTTGACAATCTTCAATTTAAATTTAAAACCAAGGATATGAACACTGAAAAGAGAGAAAGAAAGAAAGGAAGGAAGTTGAAATTTCTGGTACCACAAAACATAGGAAGGCAGGGATATTCTTGCATATATTAAGGACTAGGGTGTGAGGGTATAAAGAATGCAGATATTTGTCTATTGTTATGTAATTTCTTGTGTGCCTGCTTAGTCATGTCCAACTCTTTCTCAACCCCATGGACTGTAGCCCACCAGGCTCCTCTATCCATGGGATTCCTAGGGCAAGAATATGGAATGGATTGCCATTCCCTTCTCCAAGGGGTCTTCCTGACCCAGGGATTGAACCCAGGTCTCCTGCATGGCAGGTGGATTTTTTTTTTTACCATCTGAGCCAACAAGGAAGCCACTTTCACATTCATTGTTCTCACTTAGAAAAAATGATTTTTTGGGTATGAGTTATGATTCCTATTTTGTGAACAGAGGACAAATAATATTTGGAATGGTGAAGAAACTGACAAACCCACCTGGGAAGTAGCAGATGGGCATCAGGATGGGGCTAAATCTTTAACAGTCAGCTTTCTGGAACACAACAGACCTTGATCAATGTTTGCCAGTTTCTATGGCGTCAGTGCTCCATTCATGGCCAATTTTAAGTTACTAAAGACTTCACATAGGGCTCACAAAATCAGGCTTAAAATATCAGGCTCTGGTGGTCAGATGGTAAAGAATCTGCCTGCAATGCAGGAGACCTGGGTTCGATTCCTGGATCAGAAAGATCCCCTGGAGGTGAAAATGGCAACTTGCTCCAGTATTCTTGCCTAGAAAATCCCAGGGACAGAGGAGCGGTAGGCTACAGTCCCTGGGGTCACAAAGAATCAGACACGACTGAGTGACTCTTTCTTTCTAACAAGCTCTTGTGAGCTAGTACCAGCTGGCTCTGCTTGGTAAAGAAACTGAGTGCATGGCCATCTTTTTACTGATCCTGAGTACTTCCTTGCTGCCAGGGGATATTTAGGAATAATAATTTGCCTCTGCAGGAAGCAATAGGACAGGAAATTTTGCATTAAATATAGTACTGCATGGATGAGTATGTCTTGAGGCTAGACACACTAGATCCTACTTCCTACTGACATCCTAAAAAGGTCATTTCCTTGAGTTGTGTTTTTCCTGCCAATAATACTTCTACTAGCATTTGTGGTAGAGACTGGCAGTCTAACTATCTGTCTCAAATTTCTGTAAGTCCCCCTGCAGTCCTGGAAGGTGAAGGAAAATGGCTGGACCTCTTAGAGGAGCCCTCGGGCACTGAGCTGAGCTGCTGTCTGTCCCTGTTTGAGGTCTGTGGGCTGCGTGGGGAGCATGTTACTAGGGAGACAGGGCCAACCTGAGGGGAGGCAGTGGGAGGCCTTTTGCAGAGTCTTGGAGCTGGAGCTGGCTGCCGTTCCTGTGACTAGAGGGTCTTCTGCCCACGGTGTTGCAGTGGGAGCTACCAGGCCACCTGATGGATGAGTGACTGCCATGATTTTGTCAACCCTGCTGCACTGATGACATAAGACTTGCCCTGAATGCTCTGTCAGGGCACCAGTGTGAGAAATACAGTGTGGCATCTCTCAGGATTTGGCCTTCATCACTTATTTTAAACCCATTCTAAACCCTGCCTCTGCCATTTTTATTTATTTTTGGCTATTGCACCTGGCTTGTGGGGATCTTACTTCCCTGATCAGAGATGGAACCTAAGGCCCCTGCAATGGAAGCCTGGAGTCTTTACAGCTGGATCATCAGGGAAGTCCCCCATCTCTTCCATTTTAGGAAGAACATAGGGGCTTCATTGCTGTGCATCATTGACATTTCCAGTTAACTTGCATGAAGAGTTTGGCTTCCTGACTCGTTACACATCTGCAGGCTTTCTTTAGAAAAAACAAAGTGTTGTTTCAGGCTTTCTCTCTGACACCACAGAACAGGACTGAGTCCCAGAGTCAGCACTGCAGGAATGTAGTGGTCCTGAGTTTCCCTGCTCCCCGGCTCTCCCCCACCCGCCTCCAACCTCCCCATTCCATCATTGCTTCCAGGACACCTAATTTCTCTCTTTTCATTTCTGCATCTTCCCAGGTGGCGCTAGTGGTAAAGAACCCCTAGGCCAATTCAGAAGACTTAAGAGACATGGATCTGATCCCCGGGTTGGGAAGATCCCCTAGAGAAGGGCATAAAAAGAGAAAAGTACAGACAATACTTCTAATCTTGTAAGACTTTGGTATAAAAACTAATAAATTACTCCAAAGAAAATATTTCTCATGGTTCCTGTCTTCTAGAAGCATTGTGTAAATGCGGGTGCAGCCTCCCAACCAAATTGCCAGTAGCTGTCAGCTTGTGTAGATGCTCTGTTAAGGATCCAATCCCCACACACTCATCCCCATCTTTTGTCGAATTGATCCATCCCACATATGTCTCTCTCCCCTGCCTCTCTACCCTAGGGATCCCAGCCCAATCTTTCTGCAACATTTCAATTGATTAAAATCCATTGTTCGTCTACATGATGATGCATTTTAAAAAACTGAAGTGAAAACTTCCAGTTATAAAATAAATAAGTCGTGGGAATGCAATGTTCATCATAGTGATTATAGTTAACAAAACTGTATTGTATATTTCAAAGCTGCTAAGACAGTAGATCTTCAAAGTTTGCATCCAAGAAAAAAGAATTGTGACTGTATGTGGTGACGGATGTTAACAAGACTTATTGTGATGATTATTTCGCAAGGTAGACATATGTCAAATCACTACATTGTACACCTGAAACTAATGTGCTATATGCCAATCATATCTCAAAACTTAAAAAAACTCAAGTTATTTAAATTGATTTCATTTGCGAATTTGACAATTTTTGAAGCCTCGTTGGAAAAACTTAGAGGCATGTCAGACTATGCAGATACAATTGTCAGTGCAACTTGAAGAACAATGTTATTCTGGACAAAACATAGACTAACTATATCAGAGCAATGACTAATGCATAATCACACTATCATCTGAGGAATAGAAACATGAGGGGCCCATCCCTGGGACATGAAGAACCTCTCGCTGGCCTTTGGACTGAGTTTGGAAGACAATGTTTTAAGGACCAGTCCCCAGTGCAGTGGCACTGTTTTGATAAACTCACATGGCAAGCTAGTATTCCAGGTCACCAAGAAGATTGTCACTTGGAAGCGATAGTATTTCTAGGGCAAAATTTGCTCTATTTGGCAGTATCCTGCATGTTTGCTCAAGTAATCATCAATTATTAGAGGTATAAAACAAGTTTCAAGTGTGTCTCTGTTCTTGGGCTGGGACACAGAGGAGGGTCAGTTCATGCTGGCACACTGAGTGTGTGCTACCGAGTGTGGAGACCTCCAACTGCATGGGAGTAGAGGGGCATGCTTTTGTTCCTAATACGCTCACAAAAGTGGGCCTGAGGCAGGAGGTAGGTAGGGTAAAGCAATTGCAGATTCATTTCCTGTGGACCGAAACTCCAAAATATCAATAGCAGGACAATTAAGAGAGGAGGCTGGGCCCTGTCCAAAAAGAAGATAAGAGACCCCCATGTTCTCCTTCTTGAAGTCAGGAGAACTCCAGACCACACATGTGCACAAAGACTCCATGGAGATCAAAGGGGAGTAACGCTAAGTGACGCTAACTACCCATAAGCCTTTGCAGTAGAATTCATCCAGACTAAGAAATCCTGAGGAGGATCTCTAGGGAGACCACACACTTGGGAGGATCCTGAGGTGTACTAAGTATGGACTCTGAACCAGGCAGATCAAAATGACTGGTCAAAAGAAAGCCAGAAGAAATGTCCCATGAAAGTAATTCAAACTACCGCAAGTCGCAACTCAGCAGTTCCCTTCCTGAGTTTGTGTATCTACCCACATGTACTGTACTTGTTTTCCTTCCTAATAAATGCTTGTTTCACTACTTTCCATCTTTGTGGCAGTTCTTTTTCTGCAAAACCAAAAGGCCAAGGCCTTGTCACTGACCACTGGTCTAGTGGCTAGGATTTCGTGCTCTCACTGCCATGACCTGGCCTCAATATGGCCAGGGAACTGAAGCCCTGCTTCAAACCACTGCAGGCTGAGGCCACCCGAGATCAGGCCCTAGAAAGGGGCTCAGAGACAAGCTGAGCATCCATATGGGAAGGCACAGAACTCAGCAGGAAAAAGAATTAAGTTATCATGAAGTCTATTGTTCATCTTTATACTGTGCAATGTCAATTTTAAGTGCAAAGAGTAGAGCATGAAGTCACTGAAATGACACAGTTCATGTTTCCTGGCTGGTCCTGAGAGGCTTCTTCAAGTTGGCTGGCAGAGTCAGGCTCAGAGACTTGCTCAAGAAGGGAAAGAGGGGAACAGGACCCCAGGCACAAAACTGGCTCAGGGAGTGCTCCTAGCTGAGGGCTGTTCACAAATACCTGGGGGCCCTGATTGTGACCTGGGATATCCTGGCATTGGCTTGACCATGGTGCTGCTGAGTTCCCCCTTGCCAATGTCAGAACAGATGTGCTGTGCTCCAGGTTAGGGAAGATTCAGGGAAGCAGAGCCTCCCACATTCTCATGGGACCATTCTGTGTGGGCTGACACCCCATTGCCTGGATCAGGAATGGGCCAGAGGCTCGCCCCCAGCTAAAAGGTGACCTTCCACTGGCTATCTCCAGGTGTGCAGTGTGGAGCTGGGGAAGCTGGATGGGTCCAGGTCATCCCACTTTGGATGCTTCAGGCATGCCCACCTGAGCCTGGGCCTCTGATGAGGGAGGAGGACAGCAGAGGTCACAGCATGGGGACAGGGAGACATGAGCCAGACTCTGGCAAAGGGAAGTCAGAAGCAAGCAGCTGATAACTCCTCCTGGGAGAAGGATGAGAGAATGAAGTGGGACCACATGAGCCAGCCTCCTGGGACGTGCTCCACCGTTCCACTATCTCTGCTTAGAAAACTCAAATCAAAGATAAAATCACAGTATTAAGAATTTTGAGATGGTGATGGTGGACCACAGATTTGGTCTCTATCAGAAGGTGGGCCCCACCAACCTCCTTAAAAAAATTTTTTATCGAAATATTAAGTACATATAGCTTATATTTTTAAAAAATTAATTTTTTAATTTGGCTGCGCTCAGTCTTAGCTCAGTCTTAGCTCGGGGAAGGCAATGGCACCCCACCCCAGTACTTTTGCCTGGAGAATCCCATGGATGGAGGATCCTGGTAGGCTTCAGTCCATGGGGTCGCTGAGAGTCGGACACGACTGAGCGACTTCACTTTGACTTTTCACTTTCATGCATTGGAAAAGGAAATGGCAACCCACTCCAGTATTCTTGCCTGGAGAATCCCAGGGACAGTGGAGCCTGGTGGGCTGCCGTCTATGGGGTCGCACAGAGTCGGACACGACTGAAGCGACTTAGCAGCAGCAGCAGTCTTAGCTGCTGCACAAAGGATCTTCACTCTTCATTACAGCATGCAAAATCTTTTAATTGCAACATATGGGATCCAGTTCTCTGACCAGGGATTGAACCCAGACCTCCTGCATTGAAATCATGGAGTCTTAGCTGCTGGACCACAAAGGAAGTCCCCCCACCTCCTCGTTGCTCCTTCTGTGGGCAGGCCTCACCTCAGCTCCCAGCTGTCGTACATGCCTACCCTCTACTTGGGGGACCTCCTGCAGCCCCTTTGCCACCTTCTGGTCCTTGCTAAAATGTCACTTTGTGCGGGATTCTCTCCCTGCCCCACCCAGGCTAAAGCAGGGGCTCCTCAGACCCCTAGATCCTTGAGACATGGCTGATGTAATCACTCGTTTCCTGAGCTGTTTCTGGCTTCCTGATCACTGTGTGCCAGTAAGTCACAGGCACACATAAACACCCAATAGATACTTGCTGAATGAATAAATGAGTGAATGAATGAAGGAGCTATCAGAGGATGAAATATGCCCTCCATGTCTGCATTTCTTTTTTATTTTTTAAAAAAGTACTTATTTGACTGCGATGGGTCTCAGTTGCTTGTTATGGACTTAGTAGTTGTGGTGTGTGGGCTTACTTGCCCTGTGGCATGTGGGATCTTACTTCCTGAACCAGTGATTGAACCCATGTCCCCCTGCATTGGAAGGCGGAGTCTTAACCACTGGACTCCCAGGGAACTCCCTGGCCCCTGTGGCTGGAATGGCCTAGAAGTAGATACAAGAAAGTGAATCTGAAGAAATGGCTCACTGTCCTTGACATTCCAGGAATGTGGGGTCCATGCCCCTCTGATTGACCCATAACCCATGGAAACAAATTATCAAAAGGTTTTCTTTTCTGCTTAGGGGGATGAAGTCCTCTATGGTATTAGTGAATAAGGATATTGTATCTTTATCTTTGGGGAACCACTGATATCTAAACACTTTATTAGGAAACACCAAGAGCTTGGGCAACGTGCATTTATGTCAAAACAGTAACAGAAAGTCCAAGAAGTTGGATTCTGTGCTGGTGTTTTTGATGTTCTGTACATCGCTTAAATCTTTACTTATTAACTTTTCATTATGGAAAATTTCAAACCACAAAACGCAAAAAGAACCATATAATGACCCCCTTGCCTTCTCATGGCACATTCCTGTTTATCAGCATTTTGCCAGTCTTGTTTCCTGTATTCCTCAGCTTTTTTTTTTTTTTTTTTTTCCCTGGGGCATTTTAAAGTAAATCTCAGAAATATCTGTAAGACCATTGGTCTCTGCCCCTGCACCTGGAATATTGAGTGCCATTCTAGTGATGGCACTTTAGGGATGTCACAGAAGCACAGATGAAGCAATGAGGAGGAGGGGAGGCTGGGTTGCTAGCAGTAGCATTGAAAAGCCTCTGTTCAGTCTGAAACAGACAAAGGCAGGAGGGAAGGGACCTTGCTCCAGGAAACACAAGTGGCATGAAAAGGAACACCACCAGCTGCTGCTATGCCTAGGACTGGAAAAACTGCTTATACCAGGGGGTGAGAGAGGACTGTGTAGCTGACAGAGAGAACTTCAAATGGCATGTCCTCCAGTGTGGAGTTCCCTGGCTCAACAACCCCTCTTCCTGTAGGAAAACAGCACAGCTATCCACATGGTGAGGAGAACATGATGGGTGACCTGGGCAGTGAGGGGAGCCACGTGGCCCATGGCAAAGGCTCTGGAAACAGACATATCCAGGAAGATAGCTCAGGGTCCTGGGTCTAGGATTTTCAGATAAAATACAGGACACCAAGGTAAACTTGAATCTCAGATAAACAACAAATGATTTGGGGGTGTAATTATGATTCAAATATTACATGGGATATACTTCTGCTAAAAAATAAAAAATGACTTATACAAGGCTCAGATTTAAGTCGAAGAAGGCAATGGCACCCCACTCCAGTACTCCTGCCTGGAAAATCCCATGGATGGAGGAGCCTGGTAGGCTGCAGTCCATGGGGTCACTGAGGGTCGGACACGACTGAGCGACTTCACTTTCACTTTTCACTTTCATGCATTGGAGAAGAAAATGGCAACCCACTCCAGTGTTCTTGCCTGGAGAATCCCAAGGACGGGGGAGCCTGGTGGGCTGCCGTCTATGGGGTCGCACAGAGTCGGACACAACTGAAGCGACTTAGCAGCAGTAGCAGCAGATTTACGTGGGTGTCCTAAATTTTTTTCTTTTTCTTCTGAATATGGTCCTGCTACTTTGTTGTTGTTTAGTTGGTAAGTCATGTCTGGCTCTTTGGGACCCCATGAACTGTAGCCCACCAGGCTCCTCTCTCCATGGTATTCCCCAGGCAAGAATACTGGAAAGGGGTAGCCATTTCCTTCTCCAGGAGATCTTCCCCACCTGGAGATCGAACTGGCATCTCCTGCCTTGGCAGGAGGATTCTTTACCATTGAGCCACCTGGGCCACTTCACACCTAACTCCTTTTTCTGTTCTTCTATAAAGGCTCCTTGTTTTAGTGGGTATATAGTGGAAAAAAAAATTTTTTTAAAGTTTATTTTTGGATCAGATTTAGGTTTATAGCAAAAAACTGAAAGAAAAGTACAGAGATTTCCCATATGCCCCTTGCCCTCACATACACATAACCTCTCCTATTATCAATATGGCCCCTCACAGTTGTGCATTTGTAACAACTGGGATCATATAGTTTTTTTAAAAAATATTTATTTGTTAAACACTGTGATAAAATACACGTAACATAAAATTTACCCTTTTAATCGTTTTTTAGTGTACATTTCGGTACTGTTAATTACATTCAAATTGTTGGACACTCACTCTCCAGAGTTTCTTTCATCTTATAAGGCCAAACCCGTTAAACAAAGTGTCCCATTTCTCCCTCCCCCGGCCCCTGGCAACCTCCAATCTCTTTTCTGTCTCTATGAATCTAACTACTCTAGCGACTTCACATGAGCAAAATCACACAGTGCTTATCCTCTTGTGACTGGTTTATTTCACTTAGCAGAATGTCCTCAAGATTCATGCTGTTTTAGTACATGGGGGAAGGGAGAATTAGGGAGTTTGCGATGGATATGTACACACTGCTACATTTTAATTGGATAACTAACGAGGACCTAGCATATAGCACACGGAACTCCGCTCGCTGTTGTGTGGCAGCCTGGATGGGAGAGTTGTTCAGTACTCATTTCTCCACTCTCTCCAGGAAGACTGAATAGCATCATCATGTACAACTCAGGCATGGCCACGTGACTTGCCCTGGCCAGTGAAATGGAAGCAGAGTTACGGTGTCACTTCCTGAGAGAAATTTGAAATGTGATCATTGCCAGCAGCGTTCTGTCCGCACAGGACAGTGGGCACAAGAGGCTGCTCTGCTAGCTGAGTCCCCAGGAGAAGACAACAGGGAGCAAAGAACCGCTGACTCAGGGCTGATGTGGAGATAAAGTAATAAATGTGCCACAAGATGCTGGGTCTTCTGTTACCACAGTATAGTCGAATCTATCCTGACGGTACGGCACCAATCATGCAGATCTATATAGTAACAGAGGCAAAACCTCCGAGTCTTCTGGAACTAAAAATATCATTTATTTGTCTTGTTCTTGACCTGACTTTCTGATGGAAATGGCCTGATATGCCTAAATACACAAACTCCTTTTATTAAAGTGTAGCTATCACTCAGATGTCTAATTCAAGACATTATAGTGTTTTGAATTTTATATGTTCTATGCTCCAGTCAGTTAACATTACTGTTATAGGAGGTGTGAATGCTTAGCATCAAATAATGATTACTCTAAACTCTCATTTGGAAAATCTAAATTTGAAAAGCTATTTCCTCTTGACCACACCTCTAAGTAATTCAATAGGGAAATACAGGGAAAAGCTAACCTATAATCACAACTAAATAGTACTGAATGGTGGCTGGTAGACTCAGGGTAAGGAAATACTCACATATAGTATTGTAAATTATTATACATTATTCACATGTTATTATTCATTTATAGTAGTATAGATTATATAACATTAAAGATTATTATCAATCAGTCCCCCATTATTCTCTATCCTTGAAAGGGAGGTATTAGGCCAAGCTAGAGGTAGTTATCGGGGAAGGCAATGGCACCCCACCCCAGTACTTTTGCCGGGAAAATCCCATGGACGGAGGAGCCTGGTAGGCTCCAGTCCGTGGGGTCGCTAAGAGTCGGACACGACTGAGCGACTTCACTTTGACTTTTCACTTTCATGCATTGGAGAAGGAAATGGCAACCCACTCCAGTGTTCTTGCCTGGAGAATCCCAGGGACAGGGGAGCCTGGTGAGCTTCCGTCTATGGGGTCGCACAGAGTCGGACACGACTGAAGCGACTTAGCAGCAGTAGCAGCAGAGGTAGTTATACTCCTTCTAAGTCCATGCTAACTCTTTAAACCTAGTATGCTTTGATAAAAACTGCAAAGAAAGCCAAATGGAAGCAATAAAACTTGCAGTTTTGAAAGGTTCACACAAAAATAATCCAACTTTTAAAACAAAATTTTAAAAAGTGACTCAGTAGTAGATCATAGTAGATTTGGCACCAGCTTTCACTAGCTGCTGATAGGATTATTTTACTGTATACATTTGTGAGTATCATTTCAGATTTACCTCAGCACTCTCTCTGGATGGGACCCATACCATCACTCTTGTGGCGGTGGAGGTTTAGTTACTCAATTGTGTCAACTCTTGCGATCCCATGTACTGTAGCCCACCAGGCTCCTCTGTCCATGAGATTTCCCAGGCAAGAATACTGGAGTGGGTTGCCATTTCCTTCTCCAGAGGACCTTCCTGACCCAGGGGTTAAGGCTGGGTCTTCTGCATTGCAGGCAGATTCTTTACCAACTGAACCACCAAGGAAGCACCTTTGATTAGCAGTTCATGTTGAAAAGTGCCCTAAGAGAAGATCTTCTACTTCAAAATGTAATGTCATAGGCATACAACTCCTCAGAGAAAATTCAAATATAGTACACCCACATTTTAAAAGCTGGAAAATATTCTCTTACTTTCACTCTAATTGAAGAGTCTTTATTTTGCTAGATATATCTCTCTTCATCTCATCCCATCCTGCCCTAAGCATCTTTGCTGTTGGTGAGGTGCAGAGCAATTGACTTCATGTAACATCTTATATGAGAAATACAGGATCTGAAAGAAGGCTTAACCTGTAATATCACTGGGAGAATCAGAATGGAAATGGTTTTACATAAAATACTGTCTTAGTTTCCATTTTTTTAAATAAAGAAGTATTTCCAAATATTTTTCTTAAAACAATTTTTTTGCATACCATACAATCCACCCATTCAAAAATTAATTTTTAGTAAATTATCTATGATTTAGTAATTTTTAGTAAATTTACAGGATTTTATAAGCATCGCTACAATGTAGTTCTAAAATGTTTCTAGCACCTTAAAAAACTTCAAACTTCCTTGTGAGATTTCCCTGGTAATCCAGTGGCTAAGACTCTGAGCTCCCTAAGTAGAGGGTCCAGATTCGATCCCTGGTCAGGGAACTGGATCCCACATGATGCAACTAACATTTTGCATGCTAGAACTAAAGATCTTGCATTCCACAAAGGTTGGAGATCCCACGTGCCACAACTAAGAACCATCACAGTCCAGCAAATAAATAAATGTTTTAAAAAATCGTTAAAAAATAAATAAAAATATTCCTTGTGCCCATTGGAGTTAATCCCCAGTCCTTGCTGCTTTCCACCTCACCTTCCCCACAGGCATCAACTGATCTGCTTTCTCTCTCAATAGATTTGCTTTGTCTGAACATTTTGTATAAATAGGACCATGCCACCAGTCAAGACCCAAAATAGAATCATACTGGTGGTCTACTGTGTCTAGCTTCTTTCTCACAGCATAACAATTTTGGATTCGTCTATGTTGTAGTGTATGGATGTGAGAGCTGGACTGTGAAGAAGGCTGAGCACCGAAGAATTGATGCTTTTGAACTGTGGTGTTGGAGAAGACTCTTGAGAGTCCCTTGGACTGCAAGGAGATCCAACCAGTCCATTCTGAAGGAGATCAGCCCTGGGATTTCTTTGGAAGGAATGATGCTAAAGCTGAAACTCCAGTACTTTGGCCACCTCATGTGAAGAGTTGAATCATTGGAGAAGGCTCTGATGCTGGGAGGGATTGGGGGCAAGAAGAGAAGAGAACGACAGAGGATGAGATGGCTGGATGGCATCATTGACTCGATGGACGTGAGTCTGAGTGAAATCCGGGAGTTGGTGATGGACAGGGAGGCCTGCCGTGCTGTGATTCATGGTGTTGCAAGAGTCGGACACGACTGAGCAACTGATCTGATCTGATCTGATGTTGTAGTGTGTATCAATAGTTTGTTCCTTCAGAGTAGTCTTTCTTTCACCAGTTGATGGACATCTCTGTTGTTTCCACTCTGGCTGTGATGAATAATGATGTTATGGACATTTGTGTACAAGTCTTTTGTGGACGTATATTTTCCTTTCTCTTGGGTAGATTCTAAGTAGATTTGCTGGGTGGATGAGTAAGTCTACGTCTAAACTTTTAAGAATCTGCCAAACTGTTTTCCAAGGTGGTGGCACGGTTTTGCATTCCCACTAGATTAGATTTTTATATCTATCCCACTAGATATAGATTTTTAGTGTGCTTCATGCCCTCTTAGTAAATGGTGACACCCTGCCCTGAGGATAGATGAACCTTTGAGGCAGCCAGCAGGAATGGCCCAAAGATCAGCCAAACTGTAGGTCACGTGACTGGCAGAACCACTTAGTATGAATTTCTATAAAATAAGCCATCAGTCTTGGCAGTCTCTCACCATGCAGCCTGACAACCATAAGAACCTTCACCCAATGCATCAATTCACTTAGACATGTGGAAATATATTTTACAGCCAGTTCCTCCTGGCAAGACCACTAAGACACAAAACTGCCAAAATCAGAGGCTTAAGAGAGAACACTTTTTTTCCTGGGTGGATATCAGATCATAGTACTTGATCTACAAGCCTCTGGTCTAAAGTTATGTATGTACGTCATCTGCATGGTTCATCTGCTGTATAAGACCTGTCGGGAGAAATGGCAGCCCTCATCCATTGTTTTCCCAGCAGTAATGAGTTTCCATTATTTCTTGGAATCAATTGGTTCTTCAAAATTTATAAAACATTCACACCATAAATGTACTTCCCAGACCCCAATTCTCCCTGTACAAATACAGTGTATTTTGACTAGATTAACATTCAGTGTTTACATTATTTTGATCATGCAAATATTACTGAGAACTGAGCCATGTATTACATGGCAATTATTTTTTCCTTTTCTGGACCAATTTCTTACATTCCTTGGAGTTGAAAGGTTGCCTTTTTAATTTGTTTCAGATTCTTTGTACTTATCATGAGTAGTACCCCAAGTCCCATCAGGAGTCTGAACTGCCTCTCTCTGTGTCCAGTTTTGCATTCCTGAACCATGCTTTCCTGTCACCCTCTGCCTGCTCTTGCAAGGCCATCTTGGAAGTCCCCTCATTATCACCCCAGAATTTCCTTTCCCCTCTGTCTGGGATTGGGTCCCATTTCCTGCATCCTATGGTTTCCTCTTTTAAATATTTGCCCTGAGAGGTGAGGGGAAGTACATCTTATAGTAGCTGCCTGAGGAAAAATGCAGAATTTTTTTTGAGATACTTTTTTTTTTAATACATAGTGAAAACTTTTATATTTGGAATTAGCCAGCTAATTTGGACTAGACATCTAAACTCAGTTTAGATGATCCCAATTTTGTTGGTAATGTCTGAAGCATCATAGTCAGGAGCCAGTCGTACATATGCCTTCTTCTCTCCATCAGGCCTGATCAGAGTATTGACCTGACATGTCAATGGGATAGAGGTTCTTCACAGCCTGTTTAATTTGGTGCTTGTTGGCCTTGACATCCGCAATGGATACCAGTGTGTTGTCTTCTGCTTTCTTCATGGCTGACTTGGTGGTGAGGGGGAATTTGATGATGCCATAGTGGTCAAGTTTGTTTCTCCTAGGAGTGCTCTTCTGAGGATATTTGGGCTGCCTCCTGAGCTGCAGTGCTTTGGGCCACCGGGAAGTGGGTGACGTCCAGATCTTTTTGTGTGTGTGTGTGGGTGTGGGCGGCTTTCAACGCTCTTTCTTGGCCTTCAAATGAAGCCTTTGCTTTGGCTTTGGCTTTAGCTTTAGGAGGGGCAGGGGCTTCCGTCTTTGCCTTCAGTGCCGTCTTCATGAAAAGGCTTTTTTGAGACTTGGAATATCTAAAACTGTCTTTGTCCTACCTTCACCTTTGTTGATTATTTGGCTGGGTATAAAAGTCTAATCAGAAATAATTACCCCCTCACTATTTTGATGGCATGGCTCTAGGGACGTCTACTTTCCAGTGTTTCTGATCCTGATTCTTTATATGTGACCTGCTTTTCTTTCTCTGTCTCTCTCTCTGTGTCTCCCACTGAGGCTTTTCAACATAGAAAGGTCTCATTGTACCCCAATCTTGGTCAATCTCAGTATTCATGTGCTTCAGTTCAAGGAAATTTTGCTATTATTTTATTATTTCCTCTTCTCGTTTTCCCTCCCTTCCTTATCTCCTTTCCTTTCTCCCTCCCTCCTCCCTCTATCTCTACCTCTTTCTTTTTTCTTCCTTCAATTCCTACAATTTGCTTGATGAATCTTCTGATATGGTGTTCTAATTTCTTATATTTTCTTCTTTCCATCTTTTTGTAACCCCTTCCTCTTTCTTCCGCTCGCTTTTTCACAGTTCAGCTCTCCATCCATATGCCCGGGCCTACCTTGCTGGCGCCTTTTGGCGTGTGTCTCTGCTTTTGTTGCTTCTGGTTGGTCTCCTTCCTTCCGGGTGCTCTTTTTTTCTGCTGCGTCCCTCTGTGTGTTTTGGGCCCGTGTCTGACCTTTCCACTGTTTCTCCTCTTTTCCCTGTGTGTGGCCGTCCTGATCTTCGTTCTGTGTTGGCTTGCCCCTTCCTCTCCCTTTCCTTCTCGGGCTTGTTCCTCTTCCTTTCTCCTGGTGTGTCTCTGCTTCTGGGTTTGTTTTCTCTGCCTTTCTTTGTTTCTTCCGTCCTTTCCTGACTCTGATTTTCCTCAAAAATTTCTGTTGGGTTTTAATTATCAGAAAGGAAGAGCAGGGGCCCTTTGTGGTAAACTTACTGTGGCAACATTTGCCAGCCCGGCCTCTCCCTGGCTGTGCTTACTCTTGTCTGCATGGGGTATGTCAGGACAGATGCCTCCATCTCACTTTCTCCAAAGCAAAAACAACTTATCTTTAGCAGGGTGGGCAGGAAGCTATAGCCTGGATGTGGATGGTTGGGGAAAGACCTTAGAAACTACCTCTAAACAGACTTTCAAGTAAGCCTGCTTACTTCAGCTCATACTCTTTACATGCTAGTCCCCAGGTACCTGGTGTTGCTAACTCCTAAGGCTGTAGGTCAGTCAACAGCCTGGTTGACCAGAGCTGCCAAAGCCAAGGCCTGGCTCTAGCCTGTGACTGTGAACCGTTACTTAAGCTCTCTGTGCCTCGGTTTCTCCATCTATAAAACAAAGACAGTGATGGTGTATATGTAATTTGGGAATTTGCAAAAATGAAAGACCATTTAAAGTACTTAGAAAAGTATTTGGCATATCTTTTTCACTATTATTATTTTGGAGGTTCTTGGTTTAAATTTCTGGTTTCTTTGATAAGGAAGTTCTCAAGATTTCCAGTGTGCAGCCAACACTGGGAACTCTGTTGCAGAGGAATTTCACATTGTGAAGTTTTCCAAGAGTTCTACTGAACTCCTTGAAGATGCTGTGTAAGGAATTTTCCAAGATTTTGTCTTATCAGGCTTCTCAAGGTTGACCACCTTGATGTCCTGAGATGTTGGCAGGTGGAATCATTTCAGTCTATTGGGTACTATGGCTGGAACATATCCAGGGGGTGTGCTTTCAGTTTGGGATCACTGACCTGATTTGCACATTTACTGTGTGGTCAATGGACATTGTTCCTGTAGGAAGTAATTGGGTAGCATAACTGGGAACCATCAACATCTACTAAATCCAGGAATGCCACGTGATTCCAGCCATCTTCATGGTGACACATCCTCCAGGGAATCCTTGTCTGAGAACCATCACAACACAGAGGGGCTGCTGGTGGCTGCGGTGGGAAAACATACAGAATTTTTATTCTCAGTCTTACTAAGTGCATCAAAGACAGTGAAGTCCTTTCTAGGGTACCAGTGTCAGCATATTGATGCCCCAGCATTGTTGCTTCTGACTCCACACATGAGGAACAGATAATATATATATAATTAATATATATAAATATTATTATGTTGACAAAGATTGTATAAGTAGGTTAGTATATATGCATGCATGCTTAATCACTCAGTTGTGTCCAACCCTTTGTGAACCCATGGACTGCAGCTGGCTAAAATTCTGCCCATGGAATTTTCCAGGCAAGAATATTGAAATGGGTTTTCATTTCCTTCTCCAGGGGATTTTCCTGATCCAGGAATTGAACCTGTGTCTTCTGTACTGGAAGGTGGATTCTTTATCACTGAGCTACCTGGGAAGCTCCTATGTTATTATGTATTTTTTCTTTCTAAGTCACTTCAGTCGTGTCTGACTCTGTGTGACCCCATAGACAGCAGCCCACCAAGCTTCCCCATCCCTGGAATTCTCCAGGCAAGAACACTGGAGTGGGTTGCCATTTCCTTCTCCAATGCATGAAAGTATGTATGCTGCTGCTGCTGGTATGTCACTTCAGTCGTGTCCGACTCTGTGTGACCCCATAGACGGCAGCCCACCAGGCTCCCCCGTCCCTGGGATTCTTCAGGCGAGAGTACTGGGGTGGATTGCCATTTCCTTCTCCAATGCATGAAAGTGAAAAGTGAAAGTGAAGTCGCTCAGTCGTGTCTGACTCTTTTGAGACCCCATGGACTGCAGCCCACCAGGCTCCTCTGTCCATGGGATTTTCCAGGCAAGAGTACTGGAGTGGGGTGCCATTGCCTTCTCCGGAAAATATGTATCAGATCAGATCAGTTGCTCAGTCGTGTCCGACTCTTTGCGACCCCATGAACTGCAGCACGCCAGGCCTCCCTATCCATCACCAGCTCTCTGAGGTCACTCAGACTCACATTCATCGAGTCAGTGATGCCATCCAGCCATCTCATCCTCTGTTGTCCCCTTCTCCTCCTGCCCTCAATCCCTCCCAGCATCAGAGTCTTCTCCAATGAGTCAACTCTTCGCATGAGGTGGCCAAAATACTGGAGTTTCAGCTTTAGCATCATTCCTTCCAAAGAAATCCCAGGGCTGATCTCCTTCAGAATGGACCGGTTGGATCTCCTTGCAGTCCAAGGGACTCTCAAGAGTCTTCTCCAACACCACAGTTCAAAAGCATCAATTCTTCGGCGCTCAGCCCTCAATTATGTGTAAATCATAAGACATAATACATGCATATGAAAGAGCAATAATACATATAATTAATATACATAAAGATGTATAAATGTAGGTTATATAAGTATATTAATATATATGGCTGTGTATTATAGAAATCATAACACATATTCATATGAAAGAGAAATAGTACTTTAATAATATATATCAATATTATACCAATATAGCTTATATATGTATATTAATATACAAATTATGTGTAAATAATAATGCATAATATATAATATGTCAATAATTATATAACAATGTAACTATATTATACATAATTATATATATAATAAAATATTTTTTGAAAAAGCTAAAAGAGATAAACATTTGACTATAGTGAGAACCCACACAGAGTCTGGAAGAAATAATCTAAATTAGAAATAGCCAAAACAATGCTGTGAGTACAGAAAGATAAGTGTGAGATTCAAAACAGGCCTTCTGTTTGATGGAAAGATGTAGGTGAGGCTCTGTACAAGTTCAAGTCCACAGGTAGACTGGTTCCCCCCACCCCACTTCCTTATCCAAATCTGGGCAAATCTTGTTAATTTTGGTTTGGAGCCAACCAGTCCCTAGGAAGGCAGAGTTATGGCATCCCCTCCACCAGTCAAGAGCCCAGACTCGAATAACCATCTTGAAAACTATTAAATAAGAAAAATAATTTGTTATTATGAAAACCAGAAAAACAACGAAAACCCAAAACTGGTGAGGTTGCAGAAACACAGGTCTACCGATTGCTGTCAGAAGTGAAAACATAAAGAATTTCAGGAAAGGCACTTAGCAATGGCAATCAAGAGGTATGGAAGTTTGTTTTTTTCCCTGTGATTTATACTGAGAGATCATCCAATGATACAAAGGAAGTTGGGTGTGCCAAGTGTCTCATTATGTCAATGTTTATGGCATTGATAAATTAGAAACAACCAGTGTCCAGTGATGGGGAAAGCCTAAAGGAATTGTGTTTTCTCAGTTCCATGAAACATGAAATGTATTTGTGGAGATTATATTATTAACTAAAACATCCCTGAAAATAGATTCTTTAGAGGAGAATGAGGAACATGAAATTGTTTCTACATAAAACTAAACATGCTTATGATCAAGGAATTGATGGGAATATAGAATTCACTAAATTGTTTTCTGAATAATTCTTCAGTAAAAGCTATAATTTATTTTACAAAGGAATATAAGGAAAATTATGTCACTGATGAAAGAAATTGAAGACAATTCAACAGATGGAAAGATATACAGCCTTCACAGATAGGCAGGATTTATATTGTTAAAATGACCATACTACCCAAGAGACTCAGTGCAATCCCTATCAAAACACCAATGGCATTTTTCAGAACTGGAACAAATAATTCTAAAATTTGTATAGAAATATCAATACAAAAGTCCCCAGATAGCCAAACAATTTTGAGAAAGAAGAAGAAAGCTGGAGGTATGAGGCTACCTGATTTCAAACTATATTGCAAAGCTATAGTGATCAAAATAATATGGTATGGCACAAAAATGGACACACTGATTAATGACATGGAATAGAAGGCCCAGAAATTAACCCACATATAGATGAACAATCAGTACATATATATCTGTGTGTGTTTGTGTGTGTGTGTGTGTAGGAATATTACTCAGCCATGAAAACAAATAAAATTTTGCCATTTGCAACAACATGGATAGATCTGGAGGGTATTACATTAAGCGAAATAAGACAGAGAGAAAGACAAATACTGTATGTTATCACTTATATGTGAAATCTAAAAAATAAAACAAACCAGCAAATATAACAAAAATGAAACAGACTCACAGATATGCAGAACAAATTTGTGGTTACAAGCTGGGAGAAGAAAGGGAGTGGTGGAGTAAGATAAGAATAGGGTATTAAGAGACTCAACCTCTATGTATAAAATAAATAAGATACAAAGATATATTGTACAGCACAGGGAATATAAGCCAAGATTTTATAATAACTATAAATGGAGTATGATTCTAAAAATTGTGAATCACTCAGTTGTACACCTGAAACTTTTATAATATTGTTAATCAGCTATACCTCAATTTAAAAATTAAATTAAAAAAAAAAAAAACCGTTGGGGCTTTCCTGGTGCTCTAGTGCTTAAGAATCTGCCTGCCAATGCAGGGGACACAGGGTCAATCCCTGGTCTGGGAAGATCACACATGCCGCAGGGCAACTAAGCCCATGCACTGCAACTGCTGAGCCTGCACTCTAGAGCCTGTGCTTTGCAAGAGAAGGCACCACAATGAGAAATCCGCACACCTCAACGGAGAGTGGTGTTGGCTCACTATGACTAGGGAAAGTCCTTGTGTGGCAATGAAGACCCAGAGTAGTTAAAAATAAGTAAATCTTTAAAAAAAAAAAAAATAGAAAAAATAAAAAGGATGTCCTTGATGCTGAACCGTTGGGCATACCCAGTTTTCAGCATCCAGATTTGTCGCCCCCACGTGACTCGTTACAGAAGATTCCTGTACCACAGACAGTCCTACCTCCAGGCACCTTAGGGTCCCTACAGAGAAGACATCTGCCCACCTCAGTCTGGGAACCTTTCTCCACGGTCAGGTCTAGGTTTGACTCACATTTCTTCCTGTCTAAACATCCTGAATTCTCATTCTGTCTTCCCTAGTGCCCATCCCTTCCTACCTTGTGGGAAATGAGTTTTCTTTTGTTCTCCAGCCTGCCCCCAGGATGACTCGAACCTCTGGTTTTAGTGAACCTGTTACCCCTGACCCCTGCTTTGCCCTCCTGTGAGGCAATTCCTATGTTTCAGGGGCACAGTTAGGGGCTTTCTGCTCCCTCCCACCTCCCTTGGATGTGCATCCCAAAGGATCCAAGCAGCCACCTCCCCAGTGCTTCTCCTCGATACCACTGTGCTGCACTTGCTGCTGCTTCCACAGCCACTTCCGTCTCTGTGCTTCTTCTCCCCACTGCCCATCTCCCACTCCTGCTAGTCTGCCTTCTCTCCTCCCTGCCTCTACCTCCATCCTTGAATGAACCTTCTACCTAATGATATGCTACCTTCCAGCTCATATGTCAGTAAATGAACCTTTAGAAAATCACACCTCTGCCCTCATATAGTCATGGTGGATTCATAACGCAGAACAGGGACATCTTTGCTTTTCCTCATTTGTCAGCAGCATCATCTCTTTTCCTCAGCAGGCTCTGTAAGCATTCACCCTCACCTCAGTTTTCTTACTTAAATGGACTACCTTAACTTTTTAAGTACAATCTTGCTTTTTGTGTTACAGAGATCAGGTATAACTCCACATTAGGCATCAAAGTCTTTTGGCTTCCTACCATGAGCGCAGATAGATTTATCTGCACACAGTCACGGTGACAGCTGTGGTCCGCCTCCCTTTACTCTGCCTTGCCTGCTACGTTCCTGGGAGGCTGGCCCCTCACTCCCCAACACCAAGTTCCCTGGACCTCTGGCTTCTTGTGAGTTTGGCTAATGGAAGTTTCTAACAGAAGTCAGAGACTGGCAAGAGAGAAGCTGGGGTATTTATTCTGTTTCCTCCCATCATTGGTTCTACTTTTCCATCAGTAACTGTATTCCTTTAAAACTACAGCTCCTCCCAGTGGCCCTACCTCTAAAATTCCCTCTGAAATTCCACTGGTTCTAGAAATTCAGTTGTTTTCCCATTCCTTCAGCCCTAAAGGTGGGAATGACTTTTGGTTCTTAGGAATCCCTGGTGCGTCACATTGACTGAAGAAAAGTGTACAACCTAAATCTGCAAGTTAAGATTTATTTGGGAATCTTTTTGAGGACTATACTGGACTTAGCAGGAGGCACTAAGAACCCGCCTGCCAGTGCAGGAGACGTAAGACACACGAGTTTGATCTCTGAGTTGGGAAAGATCCCCTGGAGAAGGGTATGGCAACCCACACCAGTATTCTTGCCTGGAGAATCCCCATGGACAGAGGAGCCTGGCGGGCTACAGTCCATAGGGCACACAGAGTTGGACATGACTGAAGCAACTTAGAATGCATGCAGTGAGGACTATACTCAGGAGACAGACTCTCAGGTTGCTCTGAATGAACTGTTCTGAAGAAGTAAGGGAAGAGACAGGATATATACAAGTTTCTTTTGCTGGGGGGAAAAAACAAAACAAAACATGTAGTTGAACATCAGAAGATTACTGCTAGTCACAAAAATCCAGACATCTCAACTTAATGATTTCAGTGCTTTTCTGTGTATAAGAAGATGCAAGAATCTGAATCTATTGAAATTATTCCTTGATATATGTGTCTTACGGGCTTCCCTGGTAGCTCAGCTAGTAAAGAATCTGCCTGCAGTGCAGGAGACTCTGGTTTGATTCCTGGGTCAGTAAGTGCCCCTGGAGAAGGGATAGGCTACCCACTCCAGTATTCTTGAGCTTCCTGGGTGGCTCAGATGGTAAAGAATCCACTCGCAATACAAGAGATCTTGTTCGATCCCTGGGTGGAGAAGATCCCCTAGAGGAGGGTGTGGCAATCCACTCCAGTTCTTGCCTGGAGAATCCACATGGACAGAGGAGCCTGGTGGGCTATGGTCCATGGGGTCATAAAGAGTGGGACATGACTGAGCGACTAAGCATATATATGTCTTACCTATTTAGGGCCAATATCCAAAGCACCAAATATTTTCTGTTTTCCTCCATCCTGAATTCCCTTCAGGGTGCACTGTTGGGCAGTGACAGTGGCTAATGGCTTGATGCTAATAGAACTGGTATATTCCTTGTTTACAGTCACTATCCTTTGGAATTTCTTAACCTCTTCTCTGAAAACGGGTCTCCTCCTTGGAACCACCTATTTCCTGCTCAACCCCAAATGATCTGCTCCCCAGTTCCTCCATCTCTCCCACTGTCCTTTCTAGGGTAATAGCTCCACCTATCCTCTTGACCCCCACCTCTTTCCTGGATCTCCATTTCTTCCATTCTGTTCTAATCTAAAGCCCTCACCTGCATTCTTTTTTTGTTTTTTGCACAAGGTGGGACGTAAGATCTTAGTTCCTTGACCAGGGATTGAAACCCCAGCCCCATGCATTAGAAGGCAGAGTCTTAACCACTGGACAGTCAAGGAAGTCCTGCCCTCACCTTTCTTTTAAACATACTCCCAACTCTTCTGTCATCTGTTCTATACTCCCTGCTGTACCTCCAGCCATTGCCCTATATCTTCCCTTTCATGGCAATTAGTCTTCTGGAAAGTATAACTGCTTTCATCCATTTCGTCATCTCTCATTCAGTTGGCACCACCCCGTGACCTAAGTGGCAGCCCCTCTGTTACAATGCAAAGGTGTTGTCTTGGGGAACCATCACCTCCATAGTTGATTCTCAGTAGCTCCTTATTCAAGCTTGCTGAGGCCGTGGTCATGAACATAGATTTGGAGTCAGACAGAATGGCCAGTTCCTAACCCTGTGTGTCCTGGGCAGATCTCGTAACCCCTCTGATTCTCTGTTTCTTTCTGTGCAGAATGGAGCCTCTGCCGCTTGGCTGGAGGCCATTACTCCTGGGGCAGCTGAGGGAGTGAGGAGTGAAGGAAAAAGGAAAGCCCTCCAGGCCCCAGGGGGACCCTCAGTGGGGAGCCCACCAGACTGGGGTATATTTGGCTTCACAAAGCCCCACTTCTCCCTCTGCCCATTCCTCTAGCCTCCTCTTGCCTCCCATGGAATTTGGTCCTTAACAAGCATCTTGCACCCCAAACTCCATCTCAGCTTTGCCTCCAGATAAGCCAACCTGGCCCACTTTTTCTCACCCATCTTTGTCATCCAGGTCATTTTATTGTCTCTTGTTCAGCCCACTGCTTTGGTCTTGCTTCAAGACTCCATCACTTTTCATTTGTTCTGTAAACAACTCCGCAAGGCCACCCCCCTCACTGTCAAGGTGCCCACATAAAATGTAGACCTGACTGTGTCACCTCTCTCAAGTCACTGCAAATCTGCACAAGCATCTCAAGGAAGTCATTGGTTATTCCTAGATCCTCCGGGTCAGGCCGTCTTAGTGGCCTGGCTTCCCAATACTATGCATCAGGCCAACCAATCTACACAGGATTCTGGAAATCATGAGCACGCTCAAGACTTGAGCTGTTCCCTACCCAGCATCTCCTCTCGAGGTACCTTTTTTCCTCAGCCTATCTGGAAGATCCCAGTAGTGCCTCAAATATTTTCTTGGGGGGTCATCTGCCTGCTGAAGTCAACCCTGACATCCTTAGTTCGCGCTACTTCAGTATGGTACCCTATGGATACGTTTTGTCTATCACACATACTACAACATTCACATAGTATACTGCATAGTAATATTAATTTTCTATTTTCTGCCTGTCTAGTTGGAATGAAATCTATGGGCAAAGCCACGCTCCCCAGGGTCCAGCTTATGGCCCATTCTCAGGAGCACCGGTTCAGACAGCCTCTGGAAGCAGGAGAAGGCATGGAGAAGGCAATTCTTCTCTAGAAATCCCTGAGGAATAAGCCTGCTCACACCTTCACTTTATCCGCTTGTGAGCCATTTTGGACTTCTGATCTACAGCACTGGGAGATAAATTTGCATTGCTTTAAACCACTGATTTTGTGGTTATGGCAGCAATAGAAAATCAATACAGTTTTAAATGAACAGATTTAAAAAGAAAAGCAAATATTCTGGAAAGGCCCTAGGCTGCCTGGCTTTCTTGAGGCTGACTTAATAATGGTTTCGTTTTTTCTGTTTGTTGTTGTTCATCATCCATCTTTATATTGTCACAGGCTGATAAATCTGATACTTGGGCTTCTGAGATAATGTTTAAAATAAGCAATAACAGCCCCCAGTGAGGGTCTACAGGGCTGTCCTGGGAAGGAAGTTGGTGGGGGCGGTGCTTCTTGTCTGGGTTGCAGCTTCTATTTTGGTGCTGAGAAACCTTTGGGATCCTCTTTTTGCTTTTCTCCTAAGTCCCCAAATGCTGATACCATCTCCCTGATAAGTGAGGTTTTACTGTCCTATTGTATTCTTAAAATATTAATCTCCCTCTTAGATTATATCTTCTTTACATGTGGTACATTTATATTGCTATTTACTTTTTAAAGTGGTCAATTTCCCTTTACTTGCCTCATCATAACAAAAGGAACGAATGTCTCCTGTTGGCTAAAGGGTTAACGTTGTAGCTTCGGGTTTTTTCCCTCTCCTTGGGGACTCAGAGCATGCATGCCTGTTCTATATTCCTTTCACAAAAAGGATCAAGGGCGAGGAGCCTGGGTATTGAATGTGCATTCACTGTACATTCATAATAAATGCTGAACAGAATGGCACATTCATGATTGCTCTTGATGTAAATGAATGGCTGAATGAAAGTTTAGGGCATAGCTCACCTCCAAGAGGGCAGTCCTATTCGCACTCATACCTGTCCAGTGGATCTTGAATTTCCTTGGAAAAACTAGTTTTCCCTCTCATCATAACAGCCGTCTCCTTCCTCCCTACATCTTTGTAATCAGGCTTTTTTTTTTTTCCCACACTGCTGTTGGATGAAAGATCCCGCCTTTGATTGAAATGGAATCTTCCACTATTGAGCAAGCTTTTGTTGAATGAGTCATCGGGGCGGCTGCTCATTGGCTGAGGCCGCTGGAACCAGGGGATTGCCTGGCGCCGGCTGCAAGGCCCGGCTTCATTCACAGAAACGCTGGCTCGCTCGCTAGCCCTTTCATTCACACAAACAGCATTTCATTCACATTTTGCTGTTTTTGTCTGCTTCTAATGAAGATCACGGTTTGGGAATGATAGGGAAGTTTTGCTTTAGATTTGGGGGGACTTGGATAACCATCACCACCATCTCTGGAGTGTGCATTTGCTGTTGCTATGCCAGCAAGGGGAAGAAAAAAAATGAGTGCCATGCGGCTGCTCGGCTAGGGCCTGCGGCCCTGGGAGGGGAGCTGCCGCTTCTCCACGCTCCTGTGTCCCCGCAGCGGGCCTCACCTGACCCACCTTGAGTGGCACTCGTCACACCCTGTTCCATAAAGCTTTTCAAGGCTGGGTGCCTCAAGTGTCACATGTCTAGCCGTGGGTGTGAGAAGACTAAGGGTAATCTGATAACGTGCTAGAGGTAAATTCATTTTTTGCATAGAAGTAGACGGAAAACTTGGCCAGGGAGCGAAAGCGTTTCACAGTGAAGGGCAGCTTCTCTCAATAGACCGATGAAGACCGATGAAGACCGGCAGAGCCCATGGTGACAAGGGTCAGTGGGTTTGCGTATCCGCAGACCTTCTGGGGTGGGGTGGAGGGGCTCAGTGCTCTGTTCCACGGACAGCAAGGAGGCCTGTGCGTTTCACTTGCAGCCGGTGCCTGACTCCTGAAAACAAGGCATCTTTCGGCGGGCTTGATGTGTACTGACAGCAGCTGCATTTTTTCCCTTTCTTTCTGCAGGGTTGCAAGCAGCAACCAAAGGGATATTGAAATGTATCTGTAGCGTTTCTTAGGCATTTCTCCAGAGCTTGAGCACATTCAGTTGGAATAAAGCTTCAAGCACAGCCCCCTTTTTGGAATGGATTTCTGGAGCTTGTTGCCATTCATCAAAAGAAACACTCTTCTTTTTCAGAAGTAGGTTTTCAGCTTAACCCTGGCTGAGAAAGACTGCTGTAAATTATCAGGGAAGAGACCCTCAGTGGCTTTGGGCAGAAGTTCATACGCAGATATTTTTTTTTTCCTGGGAGGGGGAGGAACTGCATCGCCACAAAGACTCTTGTCATGGCTGCTCTGTTGACTTGAAAAAAACCTTGGAGATTGATATTTTATGTTCACCTGGGAATGAATATTTTCTTTTTGGCTATTTAAGAATTCCTGCTGCTTTCCAAATCAAAATTCATGAGGATCCGCTGAAGATCTTATTCTTAAAAATCCTTCGTCACATTTTAACGCTGCACCGTCAGACACTTTTCTAGGCTCACAGATGGGCTGAACAGGGAAGAAAAAAGCCTAGCATAGAATAATGGGTTTCAGAAAGTTCATTTGAAAGAACAGGATTTACCTCTGGCATAGATGCTGAGAGGGGGCAGGGAAAGGGGAGGTGAAAAACCAAAGGTTGGAAGGAAATGTCTGGGAAGGTAGAGAAAGGAAATTTGAGAATTGATTGGCTCTAGTGTGCTGTCAGTGGGTGTATGTGGTTTTTTTTTTTTTCTTCTTCTTTTTTTTTTTTTTTTTGCTACAGGAAGTGATTTGCAGTGCTCACCGAGCCTTTGTTGAGAAGGGTCTCCTCTCAGAGTGAGTCATGCTTTTGCTGTGAGCAGCCCCAAGCAGCTGGGCGCGCAGCAGAGGAAACTATGACTTTTGCAAAGCGAACGTACCGCCCTCAGCAGCCGAGTCCGGGGCCGGGGCTGCGCGGCCGCGGCCGTGCGGGGTGTTAGCGGTGGGAGGCCGGCGCCGCTGCTCGCGCCCCCCAGCCTGCTGTCCCGGCCGCTCCGTCCCGCCCCGGGGACCGCGGCTCGCCTGCTATGCGCGGCAGCCTGCGCCGGGGCCGGCACCTGCAGCGCCCGGGCGGATGCGGCGAGCCCACGGAGGGGCATGCTTCCACGCACCAAGTACAACCGCTTCAGGAATGACTCGGTGACATCGGTCGATGACCTTCTGCACAACCTGTCGGTGAGCGGCGGTGGCAAGGTCTCGGCGGCGCGCGCGGCCCCGGCGGCGGCCCCCTACCTGGTGTCCGGAGAAGCGCTGCGCAGGGCGCCCGACGATGGGCCGGGCAGCCTGGGCCACCTGCTCCACAAGGTGTCCCACCTGAAACTCTCCAGCTCGGGCCTCCGCGGCCTGTCGGCGGCCAGGGAGCGGGCGGGCGCGCGGCTCTCGGGCAGCTGCAGCGCGCCCAGCCTGGCCGCCCCGGACGGCAGCGCGCCCCCCCGGCCCCCGCGCCCCGGCCATGCGCGCCGCCAGGAAGGGCCGACCCGGCGACGAGCCGCCGCCCCGCGCCCCGCACGCCAGCGACCAGGTGCTGGGGGCAGGAGTCACCTACGTCGTCAAGGTGGGTGCGGGCGCGGGCCGCCGGGTGGGGAAAGCCCGGGCGCAGAGGCGTCCGGCACAGTGGGTCGCCTTGGAGGCCCGGGGGTGCGCACTTTTTCGCAGCCAGCTCATTTGGCAGAGGGAACCCAGCTCAGCAAACGCACCCATTGCGCATCCAGTGGGAGAAGGTTTGAAATCGGTGACCTCACTGTCCTGGTTTCCCCTGGCTCCGCTCCTTTGGCATGCCTTTGCCACCGAGCTTTGCCATGTGTCCGGCCAGTACCCCTCTCGGCATGGACCACTCTCCCTGGGAACTGTGCATCAGGTCTGCCTAGGGTACACACTTGGAAGAACTGGGCAGCCCCTGCAATGAGAAAGGCAGGTGGTGTCACTACTTCTGTGTTTGCCCCAGGAGGCAGGGTAGGTGGTTGCATTTCTTCCCTCAGCAAGAATTTCCAGCTTCTTGCAGTGCAGCCCAGGTACTGTCCTTTATACCAGATAGGTAGCAGTTTCTTAGCCAGCAAGGTTTTCTTTGGTTTCTGCCTTTCCTTCCATACCTCCTTTGGTTTACAGCAGCAGAAGGAAATTTGGGACTGTTTTTCCCTGGGGACTCTGGCCTTCCCTTTAAATAGGCTAAAGGAAGCTGAGCCACAGGCTGGAAAGTAGATTTTTTTTTTTTTTTTTCCTCCAACACAGAGAATTATACAATCATGCCTGATGTAGTCCACAAAATTCTTCTCTTATGCAAGTATTCTATGATATTTAAAGAACAAATACTTAGCAGCATTCCACTGGCCTGCCACATGCTTATCACATCCTTCTGGTCGTTGGGCAGCAGAGAATCACCACGGCGCTCTTCCAGCTGGGCAGACAGCCTCCAGACAGTGGAAAGGGGCCAAAATGACATTATTTCAGACTGGTCACTCCAAGACATGACTTTTCGTTTTAAGAGAAATGAGATGCACACTGTCCTCACAGTGTTGTCAATCACACTGAGAAACCTGCAGGCTCTTAGTGGATATTAATACTTACTGGCTACAGATCCAGTTTCAAAATTCTACAGACCACATCCCCTGGCAAAATATATCTTGATAATTTTGAACCAAATATTAAAGGAAACAGTTGACTTTGTGGATTATCTTTAACTATCTCAAAAGTACTAACAAAGGAATGCGATCGTCAGCATTAAAAATGGACCTGTTCTCCTTTTGAGTCTCCTTTTTAATTTAATCTTTATTCTTAGCTTCCGAGAGTGAATTAATCATGTATTTTACAAAAGGGATGAAGATCAACATATAGTATGCACAGCTGGTTGAGTTTATTGTAAAAGAAAAAAGAATATTCCTCTTGTATGCCTTCTTTAAGTTACATAACCAGGAGCCGAAAACAAAAGGAAAAATGAAGAAACAAAACCAAACAACAAAACCCCTGACAATGTTGAGGTTAAGAAGTGATGTCAGAGTATATTACTTGTGGCATGTGTAAGATAGTATAATTGCTATCCGAAGAAAAAAAGAACCATGTTAGACAGATGTTGGCAAAGGTTTTTATACCTGTCATGTTGAATATAGAGGGTAGTTTCCAAATGGAGGGAGAATTTTCAAACTTACGTCTCTAAAGTTTCCTTTAAAAAAATAACTTGCTTTGCTTAGGGCTTTATTCTTGCTTTTCGAAGGATGAAGGCTGACATCCAGTTCTAAATGTCAGTTGTGGCTGAAGAAAACTAGTCTACTGTGCTGGGCTATTAGGTTGTGACATCCGGTTCCCTCAACCCCGAAGCAAGAGCAGCACTCAAATAAGTGAAAGGCTGGGTCTGCGTAGAGCCTTCTGGATTTGGGGTCATTTTGCTATGCCCAAGGATTGTAGTGACCTGGGGGCACATAGCATGCCCGATTAGCGCTCCTCGCTGTCGCCTGGTCCATCTTCAGTGGTGAGTGGTGGCGTCACAGGAATATAAGCTCAGGTTTCCCTGGAGAAGTTTGAAGTCACACAGCAAAGGAGTCCAGACACTAAAGGACAATTTCTTCTGCGCACATTTGATTCACAGCCTCACGTGGCCTTCTGTCAGTGCACATTTCTGAATTGCCCTCGTTGAGTTTAGAACCATGAGTTTATTTTCTTGAAAGATCACAAAACTAAAAAAAGATAAGAAAGAAAGAAACCTGGTATTATTGGCTGATTTGCAAATAGTTTTATTGGTGTCCTTACTTTGAAAGATCTCTGGTAGATAGAAAAGAGGCAGTCTTTATAACTTGCTTGTACATCAACAGCAAAATCTAAAGGCTTAGAGTTTGGGAGAGAACTTTTATTATTCTCTTTGATTTAAATGTATGTCTAAATTAAGGAAAACCCCAAATGTTTTCTAGTTTCCTGGAAGACTCATCTGCTGTATAATTATAGATTTCCTGCCTCACAGACATATCTACCTAAAGACAATATTAGGATATTGCACACAGATTTATTCTTTAAAAATATTTCAATGTAATCTACTTACATAAAATTGGACATTGTAAAATATAGATGTCTGGTGTATCAATTAGGAAACACCAAGTTGTTTGAATAGCAGGTTGTAATATTAATTAATGAAGGATTTGAAATTTAAAAATAGTAATACCTGAGCAGCAGTAGAATTCCAAGCTCAGAGCATGTTTAATTTGTCCTTCGTGCCTTCACTTGAATCTGATATTAATAATAGCATGAGATTATGCAAATGAGCAAGGGTTCAGGTTTGTGTTTGTTTACTTCAAGACACTCATTGTTGGCACCTTTGTACCTGCCTAAGTATGCCTGACACTGGGTTTTGTTTTGTGCTTTTTTTTTTTTCTTTTTGGTGACACAAAAGGAAAAGAACAAGAAAGTATGTCCTTGAGATAAAGGAAAATCATAACACCAAAGAGCAATGGATATTTTCATTATAATTCTATTTTAAAACTATTTTACATTTGGGCTTGAAAGGCCTAGAGACATACAGACAAGTATTGAGGCCACTGCTGCCCACTTTCAAATTCTACTGCCTAGAAATCCAAGCTGGCGAGGAGCCTGAGTGCCCCTGGGGGCTGCTACTGATGTTTAGCAGGTCCCAAAGGCAATATTGGGATGCTCTACCCACAGATCTGCAGAGCGAACAGTTTAGGAAGGAAAGATAGCCAAGAACAGTTGGGAGTCAGTTCTTTAAAATAGCCACTGGCTGTTGTGGAAGAGTCATTTTTAGCAAGCTTGTCTTGAGGTTCAGCCTTGATCACCCCTGATGGAAGGCAATACTGTGTGGGCTACACCTGAGTTAGCTGTTGGCCCTCAATGGGAAGGTTCTCTAGAAGAAGAGTTCGCTTTACAGTGCATGACACCACAGGCTCAAAACAGGATCAGGGTAAGAAGCGGCCACATTCAGGGCTGACCCGAGTTCCCACAGCAAGAATCAGGAGGTCAAGATGCTTCTGATCACCAGCAATCCCGTGAGAATGTAGGTTGTACTTTGTCGCTTAGTCATGTCCAACCCTTTGCAACCCTGTGGACTGTAGCCCACCAGACTCCTTTGTCCATGGGATTCTCCAGGCAAGAATACTGGAGTGGGTTGCCGTTCCCTCCGCCAAAGGATCTTCCCAGCCCAGGGATCGAACCCGAGTCTCCTGTATTGCAAGCAGATTCTTTACCGACTGAGCCAATAGGAAACCCACCAGAGAAAGTAGGTTATTCATCCTTAAATCCTGTGACAGCCCCCTCAGACAGCCAAGGTTTTGGTCTGCAAAGAGTGGTGCTATGTCTTTACTGATAATAGCTTCACATTATGAGCTGTTTATAGGAGATTTTAATAATCAGAGAACTACTGAATTATTTCCTGAAGTGCTGGATTGTTTTTCTTTTGGGATGAAGCCTTGTTTTTACAAGAGCTCTTTAAAAATTATTTTGTTTCTCCCATTTGTGACTGATGATATTTAGGGTGTATGAATTATTCATTTTATTTATAAATGTCCTATTGCTTTTTATAGGTGGTCTTTATTAACTGTTCTTACTCTAAAATTTATTCTTAATTGGTATTTTTTTTCATTTGCTTCACTGTCTTTAAAAGTATTTTAAATTTATTCTTAGAAAAAGTATCTAAAATCTTTTTTCTTTTCTTAGCACTGTATTCTTTTGATAACTATGAGCTAAGTAAGGTCATATTAAACAGTCACCAACAAAGTTATTTCATGTATAGTCATGATATATTATTGTGGTGGGATTGATCGAATTTTGTTTTAATTCTAGATTAGTAAGTTGTTTCTTGATATAGAACAAAATTTTAAAAGTTGATTTCTTTCTTAAAATTGTTGAAAAATCTCATAAATGCATGGCTTACAGGTAAACTGTCAAAATGATTTGAAAAATTTAAGTTTTTCAAATACACACATATCCCACACCACACACACACACACACACAGACATGTACACACACACACACACACGTACACACACACCAAGTAGACAACTTGTAATGACTTCGGACAGGGTCATTAGAAAATAGTAAATGTTATATTTGCAGAAATGCCTGATTATTTCATTCATTACTTTTACATTCACATTTAGGAGAAAATAATTCTGAAAGATAAGCTTTTGGTGAAACTTAAATCTTACAAAGAGTGGACTTCTTGCTCCTTTCCATTCCCACTCGGTTTTATCTTTGAATATATGTCATATTTTCGTATTTGTCATATATGATAAATATAATTTAAGCAAAGTTGTGATAATGGGACACTTGGACAACAGACATGTAAGGCATGTAAGAGGCTGGCTTTCCAGCCAACTGGCTTGTTCTGAAGGGTGTGTGAAGCCTGCCACCCCTCACTTGGTTGTGGTGTCTTCGAGCAGGAACATGGCCTGGATGTGGAGAATCTGCAGGGTGCCTGGACATGAGGACCCCAGATCCATCTGGCCACCTCAGAGTGTGGGGCTTAAGAAGTCAACCTGTCATGGCTGGGGCAGGTCTTTGCTCCTGAACCTCGTGCATCTGGAAGAAAGGGGCCTCCGGCTTGCACCATGGTATCAGTGTGCTTCCCCAGGTCACGTGCCTTCTGAGTGGCTGCGGCCAAGACCAGACCCCATGGTGCTACTGCCCAGAAAGTTGCATAGGGTTCAGGGGGAAGCGCAGTGAGGATTCAACACTTTAACAAAAATACCCAAAGACAAATAAAGTGATGTGGAATTAATTCAGAAAAAGATAGTTTCAGATGAAATGCAAAAAAATGATCAATTGGGTATATTTCCTGGGTAAAGGACAAGAAAAAAATTGAATTTTAGCATAAAAAATTTACAATGTGTAGTGGATGAAGAATGTCTTTATGGTGGGAGGAATTAAGCGTAAGAATGTCCTGCTGAGTGGGTGGATGTTGGCTCTGTGTGTGTGTGTGTATGCACGTGCAATTGCACAATAATCTTACAAGTTGCTTTTGGTCCTGCAAATTCATAAGCATTGATTTTCAGTTGAGGTTAAAAAAAAAAACCAAACACCAAAAAACAACAAATCATTCTGTCCCCATGTGGTTTAGCCTCTTCCCTAACCACCACCAGCGTGGAGACAATAACCCTTTGATATGTGTCAGTCTGGGCTTCCCAAGTGGCTCAGCTGTAAATGCTCAGCAATAAAGAACCTGCCTGCCAATGCAGGAGACACGGGAGACAGGGGTTCAATCCCTGGATTGGGAAGATCCCCTGAAGGAGGAAATGGCAACCCAATCCAGTATTCTTGCCTGGAAAATCCCATGGACAGAGCAGTCTCGTGGGCTCTTGACCATGGAGTTGCAAAGAGTCAGACATGACTGAGCAACTAATCACACACACACAGAGACACACACGGACACACACACACACACACACACACACAAGGCATCAGTCTGTGCCTCCCAGCGCTAGGATTGGTGCTGCTTTCCTAAAATAAACAGAAAGACACTAGTTAAACTTGGAGGGCCAGGACCAGAAATCTTCACGAGAACCACTGAATTCCAACAAGATGCCAGGTCAAAGGCTGAGTTCCCATGGTTCACGCAGTGCTGTTCTCTTCACCTTGATGGGGAGAAGGTGCTATGCATACCTGTGGTGCACCTGGGAGGAGAGGACCAGTTGCTGCTCTCCTTGGGGAACTGGTCTCCTCTAGCATCTTCTTGACTCTGCAGTGCCTCAGGCTGGGGTCAGCCTCCACCCTTGCTCTGGTAGATGATAGCAGCTCAGGGCATCCTTGGTCTCTGGCCCTCAGATTCTGGACTCAGACTTGCCTTGCCTCTCAGTAAGAGAGGTCTGGCAAGTTCCACCACCTTCCAGCTGAGATCTCCATTTCTAGCCGTGGTCTCATCTCCTACAGGAGCTGTAGGGAAACCTGGATGCTGGAGGAGAAGCTGCAGAAATGGGAGAGTCGAAGGGCAGGAGCCTCACCTTATCACTGGTGTTTCTAATGCTCAGCAGCTTCAGAGTACCTGAAACCCTCCAAGCCAAGACTTTCTGAGGCAGAATGTTCAAAGAGCTTGTTTTTATGATGCTCCTTGTTTTCTATATTTATTTATTGGCCACACCACCTGGCATGAGGGATCTTACTTCCCTGACCAGGGATTGAACCATCGTCCCCTGCAGTGGAAGTGTAGAATCTTAATCAGGGAGGTCCCAGCTGCTTACTTTCAAGCTGACTTCAAGCCATCCTAGTTTTTCAGAAACGTGTTGTTTTGCTAAAGTAAAGGCCCCTCAGAAGAGCCTTTCCTCACTTCTGTCTATTGAATGGGCAGAAAAATCTGCAAAGATTTGATTTCAAATTTTAAGAAATTTAAATTTGTACCAACTCCACAGACTCAGTGGGACTTAGCCTTCACCCAGCCTCTCTGCTGGGACCCTTCTGACCAACTTTATCAAATTCCATTAAACATAATTGTTTGGCAGTCTAAACGGCCTCACAGACCAGGTTCAATCCTATTGCTTTTGCAAATATTCAGCATTTCTAATACCACTTGCCCATATGAAAATCTTCTGTTTAAAATTTTTTTGAAAAACCACAGCACCGCTCTAGCTCTGTTGAGGGAAAACTAGCCTCTAGCCTGTTTTCAGCAGAAGCACTATAAAATCAGGGTCTCTTATGCTTTCCCCCAAAGAGGGAGAAACACCGTTTTTATCCCTGGTGATGAAACCATGAAAAGGTGACTGTTTTTTGAGTGTTCTGCATGGTGAAGAACCAGCCCTTTCATTGGCCCTCCTGGAGGTGGACTCAGTGTGTGCACGCAGTTCGGTTCTGCTGGGACCGCTGTGCTGCACCGGGTCAGATCCTGAAGTCCCCTTTCCCTCCTAGGACTTGGCACAAACTTCTTACTTCCTTTCCCTCTGGGCGTTTGGACACTGATGTTACTGAGCAGAGGTCTGTTCAAGCAGAAGTCCCCACAGCCTGCTCAGCAGGAGAGGACCTTTGCCCTCCCCCAACCCTGGGGAGGAGGGCGTATGGGGGAACAGATGGTTGTCCCCTAATGCTGAATGCTATCTATAAGGCAGCAATGATGACAAAGGCAGCCTCTGGGGCCTGGGACCCCCGCAGAGAAACACGGTCATGGACTCTAAGCTCAGACACTGACGGCCACCTTCTGTTGCTGGCAGTCCTGCAGTCTTGTGCTGTCTCTAACCTGCTTCTTTTGTACACCTTTGTTTTTTTCCCCAAATGTATGTTATTACTGTTTGGCTGCTCCCAGGTCTTATTTGCAGCATGCGGGATCTTTAGCTGTAGCATTCGGACTTTTAGTTGTCATATGTGGAATCTAATTTCCTGACCAGGGACTGAACCCAGCCCCCCTGCATTGGAAGGGTAGAGTCTTAGAAGTCCCATCAACCTTTCTTTATAAAATGTAAACATGTGCTGTGGAGATTTTCAAACACACACCGAGCATACAAAACATCAACATAAAAAAAAGAGAGGATGGTCTGATGAGCCCTCAGGTACCCAAGAGTCAGCTTCTCCAGCTGCCAGCTCATGGCCTCCCCCACTTCCTGAATGGTGCAGGACTGGGGCGCTCAGACAGAACTCGAAGTTCTGATGAATAAGTTGCAGGATTGGGTTTCATAGTGCTTCCACATCTGGCGGAGCATGTTCAGGGTCACAGGCACTGGCACACCCTTGCATTCGACTCTGTGGTCCCCAGCACAGAGACAGTAGGCAGCCCTTGTGGTTTCTTCTTTAAAGGTGATGACTTTGGGCTCCAAGAGGCACTACTGATGGGCACTCCCAGGGGATGGGGTGGGAGCTGTACCTCGCTACCCACCCTGCTCGGGCTCCCCTGGACCACCCCTCCTCTGACTCTCTAGCAACCAGATGACCCTTTGAGGAATGGGTTTTCTCCCAAACTGTTTTTATAGCAGTGTATTAGTCCAGGGTCTCCAGAGATAGAGAACCAATAGGATGTACGTATAGGAGGAGATTTGTGACAAGACATTGGCTATGTGATTACTAAGAAGTCCGCAGGGTGAGTCAGCAGGCTTACGACCCAGGAAGAGACAACATTTCAGTGTGAGTCCAAAGGCAGGAGAAAGCCATCATCCCAGTTTGAAGGCCCTCAGGTAGGAGGAATTCCCTCTTATCCTAGGGGAATGTCAGTTTTTTGTTCTATTCAGGCCTTCAGTTGATTGGATGAGATCCACCCACATTAGGAAAGATGGTCTACTTTACTGAGTCTATGCATTTAAATGTTAAAGTCATCTGTAAACACCTTCACAGAAACACCCAGAATCACTGTTGGTCCATCTCTGGGCAGCCGATGGCCTAGCCAAGTTAACACACAAATTCACCATCACAGGCATAGTCACAAACTTTTGGAGTCTCATCTAGGATGGCCATTAGTTCACCCAAATAGTTAGAGAGATTCATGTGCCCTGGAAGAATGGAGATGAAAGATAAGAAACGACTAAGTAAATCTCCTGGAAGAATCTCCGGTTTTCTTACCATTTCTCTGGGCACCAAATGGAGACACCTTTAAAAATTCCTCAAGCAGGACCTCAAACCAAAGCCCTGGAGTATAAGACAGATGAACTATGACCCCTGCACACCAGGAGAGCTGTGGAACTTTTGGGACCAGTGGCAAGAGTGTGTCTGTGGTTTGACACTTGCTCATAGTGGAGGCCTGATACATGAGGTGTCACACCTAACATTATCACCAGAGGCCAGAACAAGTTCACTGGTGGAAACACAGCCCCCTTATGTGTCTGTGTGCAGGCTCTCAACCAGAGACAGAGGCTCTAGGAGGGAAGCAGATGTTTCTAGATCCATGCGTTATTGTTGTATAGTCACTAAGTCATGTCCAGTTTCTTTTGTGACCCCATGGTCTGAAGTCTGCTGGGCTCCTCTGACCATTGGATTCTCCAGGCAAGAGTACTGGAGTGGGTTGCCATTTCCTTCTCCAGGGAATCTTTCTGACTCAGGGATCAAACCCATGTCTCCTGCGTCTCCCACCTTGGCAGGTGGATTCTTTACTGGTCAGCCATTTGGGAAGCCCCACTGGGAGTCATTACTAAAATGGAAAAACTGCAATTTTTTTTTATGATTTGCAAATAATAATAGTAATTTAAAGGCCTAGTTTTCTCAATTTAAGAGTTGCTCTCATAGATTTTTAAAAAGTGGTTTCATGTGAGCTTCTGTTTGTAGCCTTGAGCAAATTAGAGAATGAAGAGTATGTATTACCAGACAGTGGAAGTAGCTAGGGCTGGTCCCTTTCAGAAACTGGGCTTTGTGTGAAAGGCTGATCATCACGTGAGCAAGCTGGCCTGAGTCCTGGGCCAGAGGAAGCACTGTTAGACACTTGAGACTTCCCTGAGCTCATGTTCTGAGAAGCTCCTATCTTTTGTCCATGTTCTTGTAACTGGTGGAAGCCGGGGCACAGTCTAGAAATTCTGATTCTCGCATGTGTCAGCCTTGGTTGTCCTGGTTCTGCTGGCTTCACTCCTTCAGGAGCTCCCCCCTTTAGACTCTCTTCCTGGTCTCTGGGCTAGAGACATTGCTTTTAAATTTTTAAATTATTATTATTATTTTGGGGGCCTCACAGTGTGGCATGCAGGATCTTCCCTGACCAGGGATAGAACCTGTGTCCCTGGCACTGAAGTCCAGAGTCTTAACCACTGGACCACCAGGGGAGTTCAAACACTGCTTTTTAAAAGTTATTTATTTATTTGGCTGCACTCAGTCATAGTTGCAGCACTCAGCATCTTGAATCTTCATACAGCATGAGAACTCTTATTTGCAACATGTGGGATCTAGTTCCCTGACCAGGGATGAAACCAGGACCCCCTGCATTGGGAACATGGAGTCTTAGGTACTGAACCACAGAGAAGTCCCCAAACACTGCTTTTTTTTTTTTTTTTTAAGGATGGTTATTTGTGAGGTGGTGGTGGCCGCACTTTCTAAAGGACTGAGCTGTGAATTTGTTCACTGGAAGTAGCAACTCCTGTAATAGATAATAACCTTGTTTGCAGAGTGACTTAATTACTTATTCACTAACATGGGAGAAGAAAACAAAAATCATCAAATGATGGCTAAGAGGAGGCGGGTTCTGATGTTCCAGTGTGATCCACAAACTCCTGTCCTTTAATTGCATTCCCCACTTCTGTTGCGCCCTGGCCCCCGCCCCATTGTCTCTCACTCCTGCACAATCTGTTGGTTAAGACTCCCAGGGCAGGGATTTGCTGAGAAAAGTTAACACCTGGCTTTCTGGACAAAAACGTGATTTATGTGCTGTGTATGTTCGTGCATGTTCAGTTGTGTCCAACTTTTTGAGATCCCATGAACTGTAGCTCGCTAGGCTTCTCAGTCCATGGATTTTTCAGTTAAGAATACTGGAGTGGCTTGCCATTTCCTGCTCCAGGGGATCTTCCCAGGGTTTGCCAATTCTTGGGGTGTAAATAGGTATGGGAGGTGGGAAAAGATGTGTAGTAACACAGCTTTGCAGAGTCTTAACTTCAAAGGTGTGGATAATATTGACATGCCACAAAATACTTAGAAGTGCTGAGTTTTGAATATTACTTTTTATAAAATATAACTGATTGTTTGGACCTCCTCCTTAGGCTGTGCCGTGCTTAATCGCTCAGTCATATCTGACTCTGCGACTCTAGGGACTGTAGCTCTCTGGGCCCCTCTGTCCATGGGATTCTCCAGGCAAGAATACTGGAGTGGATTACCATGCCCTCCTCCCTACTTAGGCTGCTTGCACCTAAAACAAATTCCCCTCCAAGTAGCCCTTCTTCCCTCGCTACTCCACCTTCCTCATTTCACTTTCTTTCACCTAATTCACGCCAACATGAGACAATTGACTTCTGACCCGTGGACAGTGTCTGGAAAAGGTTCCTCGGTGACCCCCTAATTATAAAATCGAAAACCCACTTCATCTGGTGCTGTCACCTCACAGCCTTTCTCCCAGACTCCTGGCATCTGCTGTGAAGGTTCTTCTTCTTTGCTTTTTCTCCTTATTTCTATTCCTGGATTATTTATGAACAGTCTTACTCTCTCTGTTCCTCTTCTCATTCATTAACTCCTCCATCAATCTACTAACCAATTATTTTATTCAGTTCAGTTAAGTTCAATTCAGTCACTCAGTCGTGTCTGACTCTTTGCCACCCCATGAATTGCAGCATGCCAGGCCTCCCTGTCCATCACCAACTCCGGAGTTCACTCAAACTCACGTCCATCAAGTTGGTGATGCCATCCAGCCATCTCCTCCTCCGTCGTCCCCTTCTCCTCCTGCCCCCAATCCCTCCCAGCATCAGAGTCTTTTCCAATGAGTCAACTCTTCGCATGAAGTGGCCAAAGTACTAGAGTTTCAGCTTTAGCATCATTCCTTCCAAAGAACGCCCAGGACTGATCCCCTTTAGAATGGACTGATTGGATCTCCTTGCAGTCCAAGGGACTCTCAACAGTCTTCTCCAACTAAGTTCCCATCCTGGGGAAATGTGTTGGGGATAAAGAGGTGATTGCTGCTGCTGCTGCTGCTGCTAAGTCTTTCAGTCATGTCTGACTCTGTGCAACCTCATAGATGGCAGCCCACCAGGCTCCCCTGTCCCTGGGATTCTCCAGGCAAGAACACTGGAGTGGGTTGCCATTTCCTTCTCCAATGCATGAAAGTGAAAAGTGAAAGTGAAGTCACTCAGTCGTGTCCGACTCTTAGGGATCCCATGGACTGCAGCCTACCAGGCTCCTCTGTCCATGGAATTTTCCAGGCAAGCGTACTGGAGTGGGGTGCCATTGCCTTCTCCAAAAGAGGTGATTAAATAAGCATAATTCCTGTTCTTTTGGTGCCAGTGGTGGAGACAGAGGAGAGAAAGTACCAGGAGGTCACATTGGTGCTGAGGATGTGGAGATCAAGGATGGCTTCTCAGAGGAGGTGATATGGAAGTGGAGCCCTAGATATCCAGGATGATGGATGGAATTGGTATGCAGATGTGTTCAAGCATGAGTGAGTATGTGTGTGCATGCGTGTTCCATTCTAGGAGGAGATGGAAACTGACAGCAGCCAATGTAATTAGTGTATGGAGTCAGGGGAGGGGTCCCCAGGGGCTGGCCAGCACTAGGCAAGTACAGTGGGAAACCACTGGAGATTTTCTGAAAGACTACTCTATCTTCTGTGTGGAGAACAGATTGGAAATGCAGGAGTAAAAGTAGAGACAGCTGAGAGGTAATGAGGAGGAGTGATGGTGGCTTGGACCCATTGTCATAGGTCAAAGCCCAGTGGCATATGTTGGGCGCAGGTCTGTATTGTTCACTGTCCATGTAACATGCCCATCCTCTCTTTCAGGGCCCCTTAAATGAAACAAATCTCAAACTGAATTCATGACCTTTCCCACCTCAGTTAATGGTTTCATTGCTCACCTATTTCTCAAATTCAAGACCTCAAAGCCACCCTTGAATGCCTCCTTTTCCTAAACTCATTGTATCCGTTCAATCACTGAGCTATCATTTCTATTCCACAGGGTTTCAAATCTTCTTTTTCTTTTCCTTTTGCCCTGATTCATACCTTCACCATTTCTTGCTGTGACTGTTACAATGAACTAACCAGTCTTCGATGATTGCTTTGGGAAGGACTCTTCTTTTTTAAATTAAATAAAAAAGATGATATAGCCTTACTTAGATGTTTCAGCATGTCCTCTCAACAGCCTTCCCTTCCAATTTTCTTCCTTTCATAGATAATCAGCATCACCTGTTTGCTATTTGTATTTCCAGACACACATATGCACACTTTTTTACCTTCCTTTCTTGTATCTTTTCTTTTCCCTTTCTGTTTCACAAAGCAAAATATCCTACATACATTTTTCTGTGACTTGCTTTTTTAAAAAATTTAATATGCCTTGGAAATCTTTCAGTATTAGAATTTATGATTCTGCTTCATTCTTTTTGGCATTTGCTTAATATTCATGCACAATGTTACATGCACAATATACATGCATGCATGTATGTGTGCATGCGTGTGTGCTAAGTCACTTCAGTCATGTCTGACTCTTTGCCACCCCATGGACTGTAGCCCACCAGGCTTCTCTGTCCATGGAATAATCCAAGCAAGAGTACTGGAGCAGGTTGTCATATTCTCCTCCAGGGGATTTTCTCTACTCAGGGACTGAATCCATGTTTCTTATGTCTCATGCGTTAGCAGGCGGTTCTTTACTACTAAGCCACCTGGGAAGCCAAATACTCATGTGTATGGAGGTGCTAATACTTATTTAGTCAGTTCTCTATTGTTAGACTGGAGAAGGCAATGGCACCCCACTCCAGTACTCTTGCCTGGAAAATCCCATGGATGGAGGAGTCTGGTAGGCTGTGGTCTATGGGGTCGCTAAGAGTCGGACACGACTGAGCGACTTCACTTTCACGCATTGGAGAAGGAAATGGCAACCCACTCCAGTGTTCTTGCCTGGAGAATCCCAGGAATGGGGGAGCCTTGTGGGCTGCTGTCTCTGGGGTCACACAGAGTCGGACATGACTGAAGCGACTTAGCAGCAGCAGCAGCTATTGTTAGACATGTAGATAGTTTCCAATTTATCCCAGTAAAATAATGAACATTCTTCTACACACGTATTTCCATTTGGGCAAATATTTTTGCCTGTGAGTACAGTAAGTTTTAGCTAATATTAATCTTTTCCTATGATACTTGTGGGACCTAGGGAACAGTGATCAATTCTATTGATGAAGGTGACTTTTTCACTCCTGGCTACAAAGTGAGTCCTCTTACTTAACTATAAAGGAGGACATTTACTGTCATATACCCTTTTACAAGTTAAGAAACATTTCCTATAACCTTAGTTTTCAAAAACTTTCAAATTAGTTTCCAGCATCTAGTGAGTAAATATATATTTTTTGCATTCTTCTGTTAATGTGGTGAATCATTTATCTTTGTAAAATGCATATCTCATCTTAATTAAAATCTCTCTGTCGCTTGCTTTTGCTTATGGAATTCAATCCAAATGAATTACATACGACACCCAGACTTTCATGATCTGGCTTCAGTTTAGCTCTTGAGCTTCAACTCTTGCCCCTCCAGTTTCCAGCTTCATAGAACAACTTGTTTTCCCCAAACAAGTTGCACCTCTGGCCTTAGTTCCAAGGCCATTTTCCCACTCTGGGCCTCTTCTGTCCACTCCATCTTGGCCTGGAATAACCTTGTTGTTGTTCAGTGGCTCAGTTGTGCCTGACTCTGCAACTCTATGGACGCAACACGCCAGGCTACTCTGTCCTCCACTGTCTCCTAGAGTTTTCTCAAAATTGTGTCCCTTGAGATGGAGAGTCCATTAAATCTGTTAGCTTTCAAGAACTTCGGGCAGCTGTTCCCTCCTGTCTCTCTGCTGAGGCAGAGTTAGTGTCACTCCTCAGGGTCTCCACAGCCCCGTAGGCCTGTCTTTGTGTTCATCAGTTCAATCCATGCTGAGCGAGAACCTGTCAGATTCATGTTGCTGGAGCGCCTGCAAACCTAACATGAATTCAATGGTCCCTGCTTTCAAGAAATCATTCTCCAGAGAAGGTTTACATGGCCATGCATTGTGGAAAAGGAGGTCAGCTGGCTCTCCCCAAAATGTCCCTGGGTAAAGAGCCTGTGACAAACATTTACTATGTGAAAATGGAGGAATCAAGTTGTCTGGAGGACACTGGGGTGTATGACAGAGCAAAAGAGACTGGTTAGGAGGGTGACCTGTGGTCCTGTCATATATGGTTGGTGACCTCAGAGAGGCACATTTTGAACTCTGTTCTGTTTAAAAATCCCTTGATGATTGTTCTTTCTGTGAACTGGCATGTATGACATAGCCCACCCAAAGTCTTTACAGGGTGTTCGCTAGATCAGAGGGACCCGTGAATTCTGTTTTATATTGCTTTTCCTCTAACACTAATTGCAGAAGGATTTCAATAGAGAATCAACTTTAATGAGAGCCATGAATAATTATTATTAAGTTAAAATATTGTATAACCAAATATCACCAGGACATTTCCAAACAGAAAGCTAAACTGAACACTTCCACATGCTCCCACCTCTAATTAAAGCACGTGGATTTATGAAAAAGAATGAGGGAAAATTAATGTATCAACAAGTATTTTCTGAGGACTCAATTACTTGCCTTGTCCTGTGGAAGGTATTGTGGATTGTGAAAGAGGTACAGGGTGAGTTTACAAAAGGAACTTGTGATCCAGTTGAGAAGGAAAAGCAGCTCCATTTTAAAAAGAAAGAAAACAAATCATGTTCAATAAGGTTCTAATGGCATAGTGAGAGATTAGTGGTGGCTGGAGTTATCAAGAAAGGCTTCACAGAAGGTGTGGGACTTTTTTTTTTTCTGGGTCCTGAAAGACTGTCCAGATCTGGGTAGGTGGAAGAGTGGAGGGTGTCCAAGCAAGAGAGCCAGAGTGAGAAACACTTTGAAGGTGGGAGTGGGCATGGCATTTGACTAGGGGTTGGCCAGAGTCAGAGGGCCGGTGAGAGGTCAGCTGCCATCTCTAGCCTCTTAGCGTCAGGATGCTCCCTATTTAATGGAGGGACAATTCTAACGCTGGTCCTTGTTGGATTACACTTGATGGCTTCCCTCCATGAGATTGACATTTGCAGGTCTGATTTTCATTATTATTTTACAGAGCCTGAGGGAGCTGGAGGAATGTTTCCCTTGCTTTTTTCTCTCCAAGTTAAACATTTCTCATTCAATCAACAGTCCCAATCTCATGATATCCTGGATTCTATTTGTTTATGTCTTAGTTTGTTAATTACTTTTAAGAGACGTTGCTCATGTGAAAAATTGGTGGAATTGCTTGGATTAGTGTATATTCTATTTTTAGAGTTTTATTCTGTCCTAAGGATAATTTAGAAGTGGACATTTAGAACTGGATAAGTTAGAACTAGAAATGGAACAACAGACTGGTTCCAAATCAGGAAAGGAGTACATTAAGGCTATATATTGTCACCCTGCTTATTTAACTTACATGCAGAGTACATCATGAGAAATGCTGGACTGGATGAAGTACAAGCTGGAATCAAGACTGATGGGAGAAATATCAATAACCTCAGATATGCAGATGACACCACCCTCATGGCAGAAAGTGAGGAACTAAAGAACCTCTGGATGAAAGTGAAAGAAGAGAGTGAAAAAGTTGGCTTAAAACTCAATATTCAGAAAACTAAAATCATGGCATCCAGTCCCATCACTTCATGGCAAATAGATGGGGAAACCATGGAAACAGTGACAGACTTTATTTTGGGGGCTCCAAAATCACTGCAGATGGTGATTGCAGCCATGAAATTAAAAGACACTTGCTCCTTGGAAGAAAAGTTATGACCAACCTAAATAGCTCATTAAAAAGCAAAGACATTACTTTGCCAAAAAAGGTCCATCTAGTCAAAGCTGTGGTTTTTCCAGTAGTCATGTATAGATGTGAGTGTTGGACTATAAAAAAAGCTGAGCGCCAAGAATGGATGCTTTTGAACTGTGGTGTTGGAGAAGACTCTTGAGAGTCCCTTGTACAGCAAAGACACCCAACCAGTCCATTCTAAAGGAAATAAGTCCTGAATATTCATTGGAAGGACTGATGCTGAAGCTGAAAGTCAAATACTTTGGCCACCTGATGCAAAGAATTTTCTCATTGGAATAGACCCTGATGCTGGGAAAGATTGAGGGTGGAAGGAGAAGGGGACAACAGAGGAGCGCTGGAGTCCATGGGGTCACAAAGAGTCAGACATGAACTGAACTGAAGGATAATTTGGGCCTTAATTTGGGCCTTAGTTCATACGCCTCCATGACAGAGGTAAATTCAAATTTGTCTAAGATACAGCTGCTCTGTTTTCCAAGAAAGGATGATAGGGCTTTCTTTGTGGATTATTCATTATAATCTACAAACAGATGATTTTCAGAGTCACAGTTCCTTTTATAAAAAGACTCATTGCAGACTCATCTCTGCCCTCTTATCCTCCTCCTATAGGCCATATAACTATTGTGAACTTCCAACCATCAACCTCGGTCATCAAAACTCAGAATCACAATTAAGAAGGACAGTGGAATCATCACTGAAAATAACGCTACCCATAAAATAAAGCAAATGTCCCCCAGCAGAATGGTGGAATAAGTTGTGGTGTATTAACAGCACACAGTAACATGCAGACGTTTAAAACAATGAGTTAGAATTTTATTATAGTTGACTGGATTTCACAAGGCATTGTTGGATGAGAAGAGCATAGTGTAGCTACATGTGTATTATGAACTAATTCTTGTAACAGAAACAAGTACAGAAATGCTTGTATATACCCACAGTTATAGATGGAGGCTTCTACAGCTCACCCCAAGCAATGGATAGGTTACTGTGCTGAAAATCAGCTGCTGCAGCTGCTGCTAAGTCGCTTCAGTCATGTCCAACCCTGCGTGACCCCAGAGACGGCAGTCCACCAGGCTCCCCGTCCCTGGGATTCTCCAGGCAAGAACACTGGAGTGGGTTGCCATTGCCTTCTCCAATGCATGAAAGTGAAAAGTGAAAGTGAAGTCGCTCAGTCGTGTCCAGCTCTTCGCGACCCCATGGACTGCAGCCTACCAGGCTCCTCCGTCCATGGGATTTATCAGGCAAGAGTACTAGAGTGGGGTGCCATTGCCTTCTCCAGAAAATCAGCAAGGATATACACAACTGAGCAACATAATCAACTATAGAGTCGGATAGACATCTGTAGAGTCCTCTATGAAACCACAACAGAATAAACATTCTTATCAAGTACTCACGGAATATCTACGAAGATAGACCACAGCACAAGCCATAAAGCAAGAAATCCAACCAAGTTTAAAATAATTGAAATCATACAAAGTATGTTCTCTGACCACAATGAATTCAAATTAGAAATTGATAAGGAAAGACAACAGAAAAATATACAAACACTTGAAAATTAAGCAATATGCCTATAAATAATCCCTGGACAAAGGACAAATTGCAAAGGAAATTCAAAAAATACATAGAGTTGAATGAAAATGAAACTACATCATATCAAAATATGTGGGACACAGCTAGAATAGTACCAAGAGGGAAATTTATAGCAACAAATGCTTACTTTGGAAAAGAGAAAATTTCTCCAAGCAGTGACCCAAGTATCTAGCTCAAGACACTAAAGAAGAACAAAATAAAGCCAAATCAAGTAGCAGGAAGGAAATAACAAAGATAAAAGCAGAAATTAATGTAATGAAAAACAAAATCAATAGGAAAAAAAATCATGAAACAAAAATCTGATTCTGTGGAAAAAATAATAAGATGGATAAACCTAACAAGACTGACAAGTATCAAAAGAAAGAAGGTACAAGTCACCATCCCTAGGAATGTGAAGGGGCTGTTTCAAGAGATCCGGTTGCCACCACAAGGCTTCTAAGATAGCTTGGCCAGGTTCTCAGTTGTCAGAGTCCAAATGCTGGGCTGGCAGCCGCTCACTAAGAGCCAGGATAGTGAGGCAGGCTCCAGGCAAAAGGGAGTGTGGCAAGGAATGGAAGACCAAGCCAGGCATCTAGATACAGTCTGATTCAACAATACGGAGGCCCAGTGCTGAGATTAGAGCTCAAGGCCTAGTGGGTCCACAGAAGAAGCCTGGCTGGGCTGAGAATGTGGCTGTTGGCACTAGGCCTGTAAAGGTTCAACTACACAGAGAGGAGCTAAGGAGACTTCAGGGGCCATCTTGTCCAATAATCTTTTTATTTATTTTTTTCAGGTAGGGCTGGGAAGTAAAGAAAACCAATTCTACAGGCAAGAGAATGTATCTTCTGAGACCAAACAGCTAGTTCGGTGTCAGAGTGAATGGAGTCTGTGTAGGCTAAAGAGGGGCGGTCAGCTTCGCCTCCTTCATACATTAGCTATAACGTGGCTTTAGCTGTCATACCCATAGGTATTTTGGGAATATTTCTTCCCTCTTTTCCTTTGGCTTTGAATAGCAGATGTGGCCTATTGCGTTGCCTGTGATTTTCAGATGAAATGAAGCACAGTGGTTTACTTTTAACCAAACCCCAGTCATACTTCCTCTCTCTGACTCAGCTTCCTCGTCGTAAATGAGATGGATGACACACGCCACCAGCTAACATTTACAAAGACATCCTGGCTTTTTTTTTTTTTTTGATGAAAGCCTATATGGCATTTGTATTAATATAATTTTCTCTGTTAGATGAAAGATTAAACGAGAATTGTCACACTAGCTAAGGAAACGTAGATGTAGGATGCCTATGGAACCAAATGGCTAATTTCTTCCTTGTGTGGGAGCTGAAAAAAATCTAATAAAGAAAACAGGGAGACTGAAAGTGGGTCATCACCTCTCTCAACACTCAACCCTTTTATTCCCACCAGACCGTCCTGCAGCGTGCTCCTCTTCATGTGAGCTTTTTTTTTAACTGCGCTGGAAACATATTTTCTGTCTTTATTCTTAACAACAGATACCGTGAGTTCTCTGGACTTAACAACAGGTACCCCCTGGTGGCTCAGATGGTGAAGAAACTGCCTGCGATACAGGAGACATGGATTCAATCCCTGGGTCGGGGAAATCCCCTAAAGAAGGAAATGGCAACCCATTCCAGTATTCTTGCCTAGAGAATTCCATAGACAGAGAAGCCTGGTGGGCTACAGTCCATGGGGTTGCAAAGAGTCAGACATGACTGAGTGACTAAACTAAAATTTTCACTTGCACTTTATTACTCCAAATTCTCTGAACAGGTGACAATTTTACTTAACTCTTAATCGTCCATTCCCCAGGGTGATGCCCAGCAGGAGGAGGTGCATTGGAGCCTTAAGTCCCTTGTCTGAAGTGGGGATGACTACAGCACCATCTCATAGGGCTGGTCAGAAAGAGTGCAGTCAATGAACATTAGTAGGGCAATTGGCCCAGCGCCTAGCAGGTGACAGAGGCTTCCTGAAAGCTTGCTATTTGAGCCATCCGTATCCCTATTATTGAATCCAGAGCTCACCTCTCCAAAGTTTCATGAGTCAGGGACGACCTCTGTCTTCAGTCAAAGAGATTGATTATTCATTTACTTTATTCAAGAAAGAGTACTGTCATATCACAAGATTGTGACTCCAGCTCTGTGTCAGCTCAATCTCCTAACTCATGTGGGTCTGTTCCAGGAGGCAGATGTGATGGTACAGTGCTGTTCTACATGCCCCTGAGGGGAGGTGAGGTTGAGATTAGATGGGATGAAAGCTGGGGAGTGATCACTTGCTCTTCCTGGTCCCCATTTTGGGTTCTCAGCTTCACAACTTCTGCAGATTTTCTTTGGGGCTACAATATAAACGGCATGGGTTTGTCATGGAGGGTGAGTATCAAGGTAATTACCAGCAACTGGTTTTGAAAACCAGCTGGAAAGAAGCAGTGTGAATACTGGAAACAGGTTTCATTGTGGGCGGGTGATGTCTATGTGGCTGCAGTGTCCAGCACCAGTGTTGAAGTTGATAGGTGTTGGTACAGAACTTGCTGCTGCTGCTGCTAAGTCACTTCAGTCGTGCTCAAGTCTGTGCAACCCCATAGACGGGCAGCCCACCAGGCTCCGCCGTCCCTGGGATTCTCCAGGCAAGAACAGATGGAGTGGGTTGCCATTTCCTTCTCCAATGCATGAAAGTGAAAAGTGAAAGTGAAGTCACGCAGTCGTGTCCCCGACTCTTAGCGACCCCATGGACTGCAGCCTACCAGGCTCCTCTGTCCATGGGATTTTCCAGGCAACAATACTGGAATGGGGTGCTATTGCCTTCTCCACAGAACTTGCTGGCTGCTCTATAAGCCAGTACACAGAAGCTGAGTTGTCATAGGCCTTCAGACAACATGTATCATAATGCCAAGTTATTTTGGTGGGTGGATTAGAAATGATTTTCATTTTTTGATGCTTGTTTGTATTTTCCAAATTTTGCTACAAGGAACATACATTGTCAGAAAAAAATGAGCATTAAAAATAAAGTGATTTGAGGATTTTTTTTTAAAAGCAATGATCTTTTATTCTTTTTATTGACCACATAGTAGACTATGTGACCTTGAGTGTTTAGCTCAATGAACATCATATATATATATATAGATATATATATATAGAAACACATTACACCCACCGAGCACCTGACAAAGATCTAAATTAGGACATTCCCAGGCTTCCTGTGTCCCAGCCAGTCAGGAACCTCCCAAATGTACCCACTCTCCTGACTTCTGCCACCATCGATTAGTTTATGTCCATAAACTTTTTTCCCAGCCTTGAAACGTCTTATTTGTATTGGGGTATAGCTGATTAATAGTGTTGAGGTGGTTTCAGGTGAACAGCAAAGGGCCTCAGCCATAAAAATACATGTATCCTTTCTCCCCCCAAAGCCCCCTCCCATCCAGGCTGGCACATAATATTGAACAGAGTTCCATGTGTTATAAACAGGTCTTTGTTATCCATTTAAAATATAGCAGTGTGTACATGACCTTCCTTAACTTCCTAGCTATCCCTTCTTTCCCAGCAGCTATAAGTTCATTTTCTAAGTCTATGTGTCTCTTTCTGTTTTGTAAGTTCATTTATATCATTTCTTTTTATAGATCGGCATTTAAGAGGTGTCATATGCTATTTCTCCTTCTCTGTCTGAGTTCACTCAGTACAACACTCTAGGTCCATCCACGTTGCTGCAAATGGCAGTATGTCATTCTTTTTAATGGCTGAGTAATATTCCATTGTATTATGCACCACACCTTCTTTATCCATTCCTCTGTTGATGGACATTTAGGTTGCTTCCACGTCTTGACTATTGTAAACAGAGCTGCAGTGAACACTGGGGCGCATGTATCCTTTCAGATCACGTTTTTCTCTGGTTATATGCCCAGCAGTGAAGTTGTTGGCTCATATGTAGCTCTAGTTTTAGCTTTTGAAGGAACCTCCATACTGTTTTCCACAGTGGCTGTACCAATTTACATTCCCATCAACAGTGTAGGAGGGTCCCCTTTTCTTCACACTGTCTCCAGATTTGTTCTTTGTAGAGAAGTTACTCTTGAACACAAATGTTTGTGGTTGACTCACTAAGATGGTTGGGCCACAGCTAACATCAGCAATTCTAAAGAATTTTTCAAACCTAAAATTTCTGGAAGAGAATTTTGCTTGAATTTAAAGTTGTCACACATTCTGTAAGTCAGTGACATTTGAATTCTAATTGACTGTAGGTGTGTAGTGAAGTGACCTGAAGTATTAGCCACTCAGTCACGTTCGACTCTTTGCAGCCCCATGGACTATAAGCCCACCAGGCTCCTCCATCCACAGAGTTCTCCAGGCAAGAGCACTGGAATGGGTTGCTGTGCCCTTCTCCAGGGGATCTTCTTCACCTAGGGATTGAACCTGGGTCTCCTGCATTGCAGGCAGTTTCTTTACCATGTGAGCCACCAGGGAAGCCAGTTGGTTAGCCCTTGTCTATGCTCAGGTGCAGTGGTCACCACTGGGGATTTGGATGAAAGAGATCAAGTTCACAGCCTGCCCTGGGCCTTTGGGTTCCCACAGGTTATCGAGTGATGGTTGACCAGGTCACAGATGAGACTCAGGCAGGAGCTCGTTTATACTATATCTTATATGCCTCACATCTTTAACTCGAATTTCCCAGAGAACACATCAAAAGTGCCAGTTTCCCTATAGAACCGGAGACCCTTCAAGTCACTAGTGATCAGTACCACTAACAACTAAAATCTTAAAAACAGAACCATTGACTATTATTGCAAATCTGAAAGTCTATATACAACCTTACCAAATATGGATACTTTTAGTTAATAATGCTATCTTTCTCTTATGAAGGCAATGCAAGAAAATTGCAGAAAAAGTAGAAACTAAAGTATAAAGAAGAAAATTAAAATTACCTGTAATCACAATTTTCATAATAATTGCTATTAAAATTTCCATGATTGTTTTAGCCCTTATTTTCACTTATGCAGAATTGAGATCAAGTTCAATGATTCTCCAAATAATTAAATATTCTTAGAAGGCATTTTTTTTTTTTTTTTTTGCCATGCCACACAGTTTGCAGGATCTTATTTCCCTGATCAGGGATTGAACCCAGGACTTTGGCATTGGAAGGGAACCTTAACCACTGAACTGCCAAGGAATTCCCTAGAAAATATGTTTTGCTTTTGGCTGTGCTGTGGGGCTTATGGGATCTTAGTTTCCTGCTCTGGGATAGAATCTGGGGCCCTGACAGTGAAAGCACCAAGTCCCAACCCCTGGACCACCAGGGAATTCCTGAAGATATGGTTTTTTATGATTGTATAATATTCTATCTCATTAATGCATTATAACTTAAACACTTTCTTATTTTTTAGTATTTATGCTATTTCCAATATTTTTTGCTATAAAAACTTGGATATTCAATCATTTATTCATTTACTCAATAAATCACACTGAGTTTACACTCAGGCCCTGTACAGGTGCAGAGGGTAGAAACTGGGAATTAAAGAAAAGTAGATGTGGTCTCTTACCTCATAGAGCTTACATTTCAGTGAGGAATAAGAAACTAATAAAATAAACAAGCTAACAAAATAGAGAATTTAAAAATTCATTAAATAATTTAAAAATGTAATCATGCTCAGAAGAGCCAAAATGATCTTGATAGGAAAAAGTTAGAAGATTCAAAGTTTTTGATTTCAAGACAGTATGATGCTGGCCTAAGTGTAGACATATAGATCAATGAATATAGATCATATAGAATTGAGAATCCATACATTTATGGCCAATTTATTTTTGATAAGGATTCCAACGTTGTGTCTTTTTAGCAGATGGTGCTCAGATAACTGGATATCCACAGGCAAAGAATGAAGTCGGACCCCTTCCCACATCATATATCAAAATAAATTCACAATGAATCAAAAACTTAAATATAAGGGCTAAAACCATTAAATTCATAGGAAACACATTGCAGTACATTTTTGTGACCCTGGATTAGGCAATGGTCTCTTAGCTATATTACCAAAAGCACAAACAACAAAAGAAAAGTGGATCAATTTAGCTTCATTAAAATAAAAAAACTTTGTGCTTCAAAGGACACTGTCAAAAAAGTGAAAAGACAACCACAGAATGAGAGAAAATATTTGTGAATCATGTCTGATAAGAGACTGACATCTAGAATACATAAAGAATTATTATAATTCAATACTAGAGATGAAAATAACTCAATTTAAAAAAAATGAGCAAAGGATTTGAACAGACATTTCTCCAAAAAAGACATACAGATGATCAGTAATCACATGAAGAGATGCTCAACATCTTTAGTCATTCAGTTCAGTTCAGTCCTCAGTCATGGCCGACTCTTTGTGATCCCATGAACCGCAGCACACCAGGCCTCCCTGTCCATCACCAACTCCTGGAGTCCACCCAAACCCATATCCATTGAGCTGATGATGCCATCCAATCATCTTGTCCTCTGTCGTTCCCTTCTCCTCCTGCCTTCAATCTTTCCCAACATCAGGGTCTTTTCCAATGAGTCAGCTCCTCACATCAGATGGCCAAAGTATTGGAATTTCAGCCTCAACGTCAGTCCTTCCAACGAACACCCAGGACCGATCTCCTTTAGGATGGACTGGTTGGATCTCCTTGCAGTCCAAGGGACTCTCAAGAGTCTTCTCCAACACCACAGTTCAAAAGCATCAATTCTTTGGCACTCAGCTTTCTTTATAGTCCAAATCTCACATCCATGCATGACCACTGGAAAAACCATAGCCTTGACTAGATGGACCTTTGTTGGCAAAGTAATGTCTCTGCTTTTTAATATGCTGTCAAGGTTGGTCATAACTTTCCTTCCAAGGAGTAAGCGTCTTTTAATTTCATGGCTGCAGTCACCATCTGCAGTGATTTTGGAGCCCAGAAAAATAAAGTCAGCCACTGTTTCCACTGTTTCCCCATTTATCTGCCATGAAGTGATGGCACTGGATGCCATGATCTTCATTTTCTGAATGTTGAGTTTTAAGCCAACTTTTTCACTCTCCCCTTTGACTTTCATCAAGAGGCTCTTTAGTTCTTCACTTTCTGCCGTAAGGGTGGTGTCATCTGCATATCTGAGGTTATTGATATTTCTCCCGGCAATCTTGATTCCAGCTTGTGCTTCCTCCAGCCCAGCGTTTCTCATGATGTACTCTGCATATAACTTAAATAAGGGAAATACAAATCAAAAATCACAATAAGATATCACTTTATGCCCACTAGAATAGCTGAAATAAAAAAGACAGACAATAAGAAGTGTTGTTGGTCAGGATGTGGAGGAATTGAAATTCATGTTGCTGATGGGAATGTAAAATGCTGTACCTGCTTTGGAAAAAGTTTTGGTGGTTCTTCAAAATGTTAAATATAGAGTTACCACGTGGCCCAGCAATTCCACTCCTAAGTATACGCCCAGGAGAACTGAAATCATATGTTCACGTGAAAACTTGTACATGAATGTTCATGGCAGCTTTCTTCATAATAGCCCCAAAGTGGAAATAACCCAAATACCCATCAACTGCTGAGTGGATGGATTCAACTGTAAAAAGGAATGAAATACTGACGCGTGCTATAACTTGGAAGAGCCTTGAAAACATGCTAAGTGAAAGAACCCAGGCACAAAAGGGCACATATTGTATAATTCCATTGATATGGAATGTCCAGAATTGGTAATTCTATAGAAATAAAAAGTAGATTAGTGGTTGCCAAGAGGTGTGGTGGGGAGGAGGTAGAGACTGCTAATGAGTCCCTTACCCAGATTTATTTTGGGAATGATGAAAGTGTTCTGGAATTAAATAGTGGGGATGGTTGTACAATATAGTGCATATACTAAAAATGACTGAATTGTAAATATTAACAGGATGGATGACTTTTCATAGCAGGTGAATTTTTTTTTAGACAAGGCTTCAACTTCTTTCTTTTTAAAAGCTATGTATTTATTTATTTGGTTGTGCTGGGTCTTTGTTGCACGAGGGCTTTCTCTAGTTGCAGTGAGTGGGGAGCTACTCTTCCTTGCAGTGCACAGGCTTCTCACTGTGGTGACACCCCTTGTTGCGGAGCACAAGCTCTAAGCCCATGGGCTTCTGTAGTTGTGGCCCTTGGACTCAGTAGTTGCAGCTTTCTGGCTCCAGAGTGCAGACTGACACATGGACATCATAGTTGCCTCTCAGCATGTGGGATATTCCCAGAGCAGGGATTGAACCCACATATCCTGAACTGGCAGGCATATTCTTAACCACTGGACCACCAAGGAAGCCCACATCTCACTTCTGAAACAATAAAATTCATTGTAAAAATTATTTTTCAGGTAAATAACAAAATGAAGATAAATCACAGCCTGCAGATGTGGCAAAGAGGAATGGGAAGGGTGCTCTCACATACCGTGAATGGATGTATAAATCGGTACAAGTTTTATGAAAAGCCAATTGAAATCCTTATCACAGGAGCCTAATGTGGATGAATAGTCAGTATTCTGAGTATAGTACACGTAGCTTTCACTCATTATGCACAGCTTAATTAATGCTACTCTTCTACAACCTGTGCTGTCTGGTGTATTTCTCACAGTAATTCCATTTTACAGATGAGAAAAAATAAACTCAAAAACGCCTGCAGCAAAAAAATTTGCTGCAGTTCACATAGCCACGAGGTGGGTCTGTAACATAGGGCTGTGTGAGTCCAAAGTCTGCTCTTGTCTGACTATCAAGATGAATGCCGAAATATATGCAGGTTTTGCAGGACTTTGTCATTTGCCATTCAGCAAAAGTGATATGTCAACAAAGGTCTGTATAGTCAAAGCTATTGTTTTTCCAGTAGTTGTGCATGGATGTGAGAATTGGACCATAAAGAAAGCTGAACACTGAAGAATTGATGCTTTTGAACTGTGATGTTGGAGAAGACTCTTGAGAGTCCCTTGGACTGCAAGGAGATCCAACCAGTCTATGTTAAAGGAAATCAATCCTGGATATTCATTGGAAGGATTGATGCTGAAGCTGAAGCTCCAGCTCTGGCCACCTGATGCGAAGAACTGACTCATCAGAAAAGACCATGGTGCTGGGAAAGATTGAAGGCAGGAGGAGAAGGGGACAACAGAGGATAAGATGGTTGGATAGCATCCCTGACTTGATGGACATAAATTTTGAGCTAGCTCTGGGAGTTGGTGATGGACAGGGAAGCCTGGCATACTGCAGTCCATGGGGTCTCAGAATCAGATAAGACTGAATGACTGAACTGAAGAAACAGGAGGAGCTAGTGGTAAAGAACCCACCTGCAGTGCAGGAGCCACAGAGATGTGGGTTGATCCCTGGGTCGGGAAGATGCCCTGGAGAAGGAAATTGCAACCACTCCAGTATTCTTGCCTGGAGAATCCCATGGACAGAGGAGCCTGATGGGCTATAGTCCATAGGATCGCAAAGAGTCAGATACAGCTGAAGCGACTTAGAACAATGCATAAAAGTGATATGTGCCTTTTGTCGAACAGTCTTCTTATGCTTTTAAAAGAACAGAAGACAGAGGAGTGAAAGTTGAGATCAATGATTTTTCTTGTTCATTTTTGTATTGTAGTGGTTGGCATATAGAAACATTAAATACTTGTTGAATTGTGTAATTATGGCATACTCAACAGAAAAGCACACATGCCAGTTAACATATAGACTTAGAGAGAAGGTAGTTGACTCATAGAAAATGTATTCATTTAAAAATTATAATTAGTCATTGGGAAACTCTAAGCATGTAATTCATTTGGAAAACTACCAACTACCGACATTTTATAAAATGCACCTGTTATACCACTTGAATGTTACCTGTATCAATTTCCAGGATACTGCTCCACATGGGGAAAAACTGGCACGGAGGTAAACGGAGAGAAAATGTTGAAGTTTATAGCAATAGTGTTATAGTCTGCTTTTTTCTATTCCTGAATTTTTAAGCATCTTTTTATTTTGAAATAATTACAGAATACTGTTGCAAATATTTGTTGTGCTTTTTACTCTTCTCCTCCTTTGCTAGGATCGGCATTCCCATCTCCTACTGTGTTTTCCTTGTTGTTCTTTAACTTAAAATACACACTCTCAGACACTCACTTGGATTAATATAGCTAAGTGAAAAGGCCTATTTAACAGTTAAATATCTAAATTCCAGAATAATTTCAGGGAAACACAATCAGAGAATGTTCGAGTATGTTACATATCACAAACCAGTGTAAATTGGTGCTAATAAGTGAAATAAAAAGTTAATGAAAAAATTATGATTCATGAGATTCCCACATTATCAAATGCAGTGTTATAAGCTTTCTGGTTCTATTGCTGGAGAGATGCTGAAAGCATCTTAAACTTCATTAGCCTTTAGTGAATACATTAACCAAATGTTTACTTTGTACCCATTTCACTGAAGCATTAGGAATGCAAAGAGGAATAAAGACACAGGCCTGTGGATTCTTCCAGCTGGCAAAGTGTGTGAGTGGGTGCTGGAGCCTGCACTGGTTTTGGGGATGAGGGTGCAGAGCAATAATGGGATATTTTCGAGACAAGCTGAGATACTGGGGAATTGAGAGGGAGGGCATGGAAATGTCAGAGAAACTTAAAGGTTTAAATTTTGTTCATTTTGAATTTTGGCAGCATCACTGTTACATTCACTGTGTAAAGCGTCATGCAATAAAATGGTGAAAAAGGATCATGCAAACAGGCAGAGGTCATGGCTGCGGAACACAAGAAGTGCTCTTGCAAGATAAGGGATATTACCACTTGAGGAGGGAGGGCACTTTCTGGGTGTCTGATATTTGATGCAGATCATGAAGGATTGGAAGTCATCTGAGAAGGGGAAGTGGGGAGGGAGGAAAGGAAAGAAGGAGTTTCAGGGAGGAGGATATTGCCTCTATGGACACAAGAGGTGTGACAAGATGGGATCCACGGGGTAGTGATGAAAGATTTCGTTTGGTAGGAGTATGGGTGTGGAGGTGGTGTGTGAAACCCAAAAGGCAGGTGAAGGATAAAATCATGCTTTATTTATATGTATTACCTACTTTCCTGACTAACATGGACCTTCAGTCAGAGCATGCTCTCATCTATACTGTTCGCTGGTGTCCTTTCATCTGTCTAGACCAGTTCTGGCACAGAGTAGGGGCTCCATCAACATTTACAGAATGAATGATGTGTTGGAAGGATCTCCTTTTTAAATTACAGAGAGAAGCTATTGCATATAGTTGAGGTGCTTTCAATTTTCATTGCTATATCATCACCTTGTTTTGTGAATATACTGCTATGTATTTATTAATTACACCATTGACGGATATTTGGTTTTCCTTCAGTTAGGGACTATGAATATTTTCATACATTTATTTTGGTGGGCAGATGGATTTATTTCTCTTGGAGTGGAATTGCTGTATCACAGGGTATGAACATATTCAGTTTCAGAAGAAAATGCCAGTTTTCCCAAGTGTTTTCCACAATTTATATACCTACCAGCAGTGCAAGAGTTCCTGTTGCTCCACCCCCTACTCTTGATATTGTATTTTCCACTTTACCAACCAGGTGGGTGTGTAGTGTGTGCATTGTGGTTCAATGAGCAGTTACCTGATGACTAATGAAACTGACCACCTTTTGTTCATGTATTTGCCACTTGAAGTTACCTTAAAAATGTGACGCACAATTTAAACTGGTATATTTCTAATACCAGCTTTAGTATCTGATGTTAGCCAGTATTCTAGTCCAAAGGAGACTAGAGCCTCACTAGCTTATTTTTGATTTCCCTTCATTCCCCATCTTCCCTCTGCTATGCTCCTTCTACCTTCCATGTCATCGTAGAACCTTCAGTTCAGTTCAGTTCAGTCACTCAGTCGTGTCTGACTCTTTGCCACCCCATGAATTGCAGCACGCCAGGCCTCCCTGTCCATCACCAACTCCCGGAGTTCACCCAAACTCATATCCATCCAGTCGGTGATGCCATCCAGCCATCTCATCCTCTGTTGTCCCTTCTCCTTCTGCCCCCAATCCCTCCCAGCATCAGAGTCTTTTCCAATAAGTCAACTCTTTGCATGAGGTGGCCAAAGTATTGGAATTTCAGTTTTAGCATCAGTCCTTACAAAGAATACCTAGGACTGATCTCCTTTAGAATGGACCGGTTGGATCTCCTTGCAGTCCAAGGGACTCTCAAGAGTCTTCTCCAACACCACAGTTCAAAAGCATCAATTCTTCAGTGTTCAGGCTTCTTCACAGTCCAACTTTTACATCCATATGTGACCACTGGAAAAACCATAGCCTTGACTAGATGGACCTTTGTTGGCAAAGTAATGTCTCTGCTTTTCAATATGCTATCTAGGTTGGTCATAACTTTCCTTCCAAGGAGTAAGCGTCTTTTAATTTCATGGCTGCAGTCACCATCTGCAGTGATTTTGGAGCCCAGAAAAATAAAGTCTGACACTGTTTCCACTGTTTCCCCATCTATTTCCCATGAAGTGATGGGACCAGATGCCATGATCTTCGTTTTCTGAGTGTTTAGCTTTAAGCCAACTTTTTCACTCTCCTCTTTCACTTTCATCAAGAGGCTTTTTAGTTCCTCTTCACTATCTGCCATAAGGGTGGTGTCATCTGCACATCTGAGATTATTGATATTTCTCCCAGCAATCTTGATTTCAGCTTGTGCTTCTTCCAGCCCAGCATTTCTCATGATGTACTCTGCATATAAGTTAAATAAACAGGGTGACAATATACAGTCTTGATGTACTCCTTTTCCTATTTGGAACAAGTCTGTTGTTCCATGTCCAGTTCTAACTGTTGCTTCCTGATCTGCATATAGGTTTCTCAAGAGGCGGATCAGGTGGCCTGGTATTCCCATCTCTTTCAGAATTTTCCACATTTGATTGTGATCCACACAGTCAAAGGCTTTGGCATAGTCAATAAAGCAGAAATAGATGTTTTTCTGGAACTCTCTTGCTTTTTTGATGATCCAGCGGATGTTGGCAATTAGATCTCTGGTTCCTCTGCCTTTTCTAAAACCAGCTTGAACATCTGGAAGTTTACAGTTCATGTATTGCTGAAGCCTGGCTTGGAGAATTTTGACCATTACTTTACTAGTGTGTGAGATGAATGTAGTTGTGCATTTTTTGTAGTTGTGTAGTTTGAGCATTCTTTGGCATTGCCTTTCTTTGGGATTGGAATGAAAACTGACCTTTTCCAGTCCTGTGGCCACTGCTGAGTTTTCCAAATTTGCTGGCATACTGAGTGTAGCACTTTCACAGCATCATCTTTTAGGATTTGAAATAGCTCAACTGGAATTCCATCACCTCCAGTAGCTTTGTTCGTAGTGATGCTTTCTAAGGCCCACTTGACTTCACATTCCAGGATGTCTGGCTCTAGGTGAGTGATCACACCATTGTGATTATCTTGGTCGTGAAGATCTTTTTTTGTATAGTTCTTCTGTGTATTCTTGCCACCTCTTCTTAATATCTTCTGCTTCTGTTAGGTCCATACCATTTCTGTCCTTTATTGAGCCCATCTTAGAACTTTAGTTCCAGATTACTATTATATTAAGACACAACCACAAGACATTTAGACTTAGCAGTTAATTTCATTGATTATTAAATATTGTGTTTTATTTTCCATTTCTTTTTCTAGGATTTAATTCTCACTGAATGCAACATCAGGTAATTCTTTCAGAGAGTTTCCATGCAGTAAACTTTTTGAATCTATGTGTATCTGCAAATGTGTATCTGCAAACCCGTGCCCCCTCCAGTGGAAGTGAGGAATCCTAACCAACTGGACCACCAGAGAATTCCCTGCTCTTGGTGGAACATTTCATAGGAGAAATTGGATCTTCTCTACTATCTTTTCCCTATATTCATATGTCTGCATCTTATATTTGATTGGGTACTGAAAGATCTGAATCTATCTTCAATGTCTTTTAAATTTTCTTTTACTCATCCCAATTCTTTGTACTTTTATGCTGTTGGCGTTTAGTATTGTTGATCCCACAGTCTTCTTTTGCTCTTTTCATGTATGTAGCAGCAGTGGGTTTGAGAAATTGTGTCCATCTCTAGGTGTGGTCTTGAATACGCTGTCAATCATTGTAATCGCATCCTCCTGTAAGCAGTTAGTTCAGGAACCAGGATGAAGCCTCAGCAAGGCATTCTCTGGGCAACATCCTCTTGATGCTGTCTGTGCTCACCAGAGCTCTAGTGTCAGTCCCATGCTTCATGCATGATGTTTGTGACTTCCTTCTTCAGTCCTACTCTGATTGGCTGTACTCTTTCAGGGATGCCTTAATGTGGCCGGTCCACTGATACACCCCTTCTTCTGCTTCCCATCGTAATTAGGGATTCACCTATTCTTTCTAACTTCTGCCAGTACTGGGGATTTAAGTGGGAGTGAGAGGCTGCAGAGTGTATGCAAACAGCCAACATCATCCAAAACCTTTATCAATTTTTAAACAGAAAAGTTTTTTCCTCATTCACAGTATGAATGCATTTCATTTTTAATTTCCCTAGTTTCGTTAGGCCTAGTTGTATTTTGGGGTGATGCCCACTGTTAGGGAAAGGATATGTGTTGCCAGCTCTGCATGTCCATCGTAAATGGAATGAGAGCTTGTCTCCCACCATGGAGAGCTGAGTCCTGCTTGGAGCTCAGCTCAGGTTCACACCAGGAAGTCCCTGCCTCAGGCAGATGCTTTACTGAGCAAAGGGTATGTTATGTTATTACATAACAAAGTTATGTAATTTTTAAAAATTTACCAAAGCAATGTGTACTTATGAACTTTGGAAAATGCAGAAAATACAGTTTAAGGATTTTCAGGATGAGTTGATATTATACTTAAAAGTCCAATAAGTATATTTTAAAAAATAGTCAAAAAACAAATCCCCTTTAATCCCACCACACAAAGAAGATAACTCTGGGCAGCAGGTGGTTGAGGTCAAGAGTTAGGGTCTGATATGAGGTGGCCTGGGTTCAAATTTTGACTCCTCCTGTGATCCTGTAAGCTCAGCATTTCACCTTTCTAAGGACTGAGTGTGGCTTCTTCCAAGTGTGACTTCTGACCAGATATCCGCATCAGGCCCCTTACAGACCACTGAGTCAGAAACTCTGGGGTGGAGAGGGCCGAGCCCTCTGGGCTCAACAAGGCTTTCAGGTGCTTCTGATGTGTGCTCAATTTTCAGAACCATTACTCTAAGCATGGTTTCCTTCATGTGCCCTTTAAAGTCAAAGTGAAGTCACTCAGTCATGTCTGACTCTTTGCAGCCCCTTGGACTGTAGCCTACCACGCTCCTCTGTCCATGGGATTTTCCAGGTACGGGAATGGGTTGCCATTTCCTTCTCCAGAGAATCTTCCCAACCCAGGGATTGAACCTGAGTCTCCTGCATTGTAGGTAGACGCTTTGCCATCCGAGCCACCAGGGAAGTCCTCATGTGCCCTTAGCTATTGATTATTTGTAATTGCATAAGTAATATGTGGGTACATTCTTGTTGAAAAACATCATGTCACACAGAACGAAAAAGCAGAAGTCCCTCTTCATTACCGTCAGGTATCGAATTCCTTTTCAGTGGTCACTGCAGCTACCAGTTTGCTGTCTCTTCTTGTAGATTTTTTTTCCTGTGGATATACTTGTATATTTGCAGACATATATGTCACTAGGAATAAGTAGTTTTGTGGGTTTTTTTTTTTTTTTGCTTTTAACTCAAATGGTATCATAGTATGCATACTTTCCCAAAGTTAGCTTTGTTATTGTTATTTATTTGCTTGCCTTGAAAAAAGTTTCAAAAACAGAACCATGTTTTTTTTTTTAATTACTGCTTGATCAACCATGATTAAATTTCTTTCTTATATAATCACACAATAAAAATCTTTGCATGTGCCCCCTCTTAAAATGTATGAGAATCTCCACAAGTACTTTCTCACAGGAGAAGTTTTGGGTAAAAAGGGAAAAGTGCATATCTAAATTTTTGAGCAATTCTCTGAAATGCTTGTATCAGTTGTGGTTCCACCAATAGTAAATAAAAACTGTTTCATCTCATCTCCAGCAACACTGATGTCGCTGAATTTTTCAAATTTTTTCCCCAGTTTTCAATTTCTCATTTTGCTTTAACTACATAGGTTTGAGTGCTAACGAAATTACATAGGTTTGACCACTGCTCATAATAGTCAGCACTGTCTGTCACATCAGAACAGATCAGTCGCTCAGTCGTGTCCGACTCTTTGCGACCCCATGAACTGCAGCACGCCAGGCCTCCCTGTCCATCACCAACTCCCGGAGGTCACTCAGACTCACATGACCACAGGAAAGACCATAGCCTTGACTAGGCGAACCTTTGTTGGCAAAATAATGTCTCTGCTTTTGAATATGCTATCTAGGTTGGTCATAACTTTCTTTCCAAGGAGTAAGCGTCTTTTAATTTCATGGCTGCAGTCACCATCTGCAGTGATTTTGGAGCCCAGAAAAATAAAGTCTGACACTGTTTCCACTGTTTCCCCATCTATTTCCCATGTAGTGATGGGACCAGATGCCATGATCTTTGTTTTCTGAATGTTAAGCTTTAAGACAACCTTTTCACTCTCCACTTTCACTTTCATCAAGAGGCTTTTTAGTTCCTCTTCACTTTCTGCCATAAGGGTGGTGTCATCTGCATATCTGAGGTTATTGATATTTCTCCTAGCGATCTTGATTCCAACTTGTGTTTCTTCCAGCCCAGCATTTCTCATGATGTACTCTGCATATAAGTTAAATAAACATGGTGACAATATACAGCCTTGACGTATTCCTTTTCCTATTTGGAACCAGTCTGTTGTTCCATGGCCACATAGTGGCCTGTCACATAGTGATTGTTTAATAAAAGTTAGCTTTTAACGATGAACATTTTGGTATAATCCTTCCGATTTTTTATATATAGCTTTTGAAAGACCTAGTTATTGTCATACTATAGATACCGTTTGAAAAAATTGACTGCTCTGCATTCCTTTTTATTATTTATTTAAAAATATTTAAATATTTATTTATTTGGCTTTGTCGGGTCTTATTTGCAGCACATGAGCTTCTCTCCAGTTGTGGCTTGTACAGCACGGGGTTAGTTGCCCCACAGCATGTGGGAGCTTAGTTCTCTGACCAGTGATTGAAACCATGTCCCTTGCAGATTCTAAGCGGGCAGGTTCTTAACCACTAGACCACCAGGGAAGTCCCTGTTGCATTCTTTCCTCAGTATTTATATAGTCTTCATAAATATGTAATGATGACGTGGTTCCTCTGACAGCTTCACCACACTGACCCTCATCTCCTGAGGAGCACTTAGTTTGTGTCTTTGTAACAAATAATAGTTGATAGGGCTTCTCAGGGGGCTCAGTGGGAAAGAATCCACCTGCCAATGTGGGAGACACAGTTTCAATCCCTGTGAAGATCTCCTAGAGGAGGAAAGAGCAAACCACTCCAGTATTCTTGCCTGGAGAATCCCATGGACAGAAGAGCCTGGTGGGCTGTAGTCCATGGGGTTGAAAAGTGTTGGACACAACTGAACAACAAAACAACATAGCTAAACAGCAAGAGGATCTTTGTGCATAATGGTTTTTTTAGGAGCAGGGATCATTAAGATCCATTCCTTATGTTCAAATTTCAGAAATGGAATTTCTGAAACAAAAGAACAGTGTTGAGCCTCTTTGCTGCTAAGTCGCTTCAGTCATGTCCGACTCTGTGCGACCCCATAGACGGAAGCTCACCAGACTCCCCCGTCCCTGGGATTCTCCAGGCAAGAATACTGGAGTGGGTTGCCATTTCCTTCTCCAATGCATGAAAGTGAAAAGTGAAAGTGAAGTTGCTCAGTCATGTCCGACTCTTAGCGACCCCATGGACTGGAGCCTACCAGGATCCTCCGTCCATGGGATTTTCCAGGCAAAAGTACTGGGGTGGGGTGCCATTGCCTTCCCCGTGAGCCTCTTTATATGTGTAGAAAAAATATTTTCTGTGTGGTTATATGAATTAAAAATATTTTTATTACGAGTAATGCATTTACTCTTATTGCATTTATTACACACACACGTGAAAATCCAACAATCCTAATGGTGTGAAATCAAAATGCGAGGGTACTTCTCTCCCTCAGCATACTCCTGGTGGCATACAAAGTATATATCTTGTCAGATATCCTTTACCTATATAAACACACACACAGAAATGTGGATATATGTTTGATTAGGCAGAGAAAACTTGAGAAAAAAGAATGCATTTGTTCAGATTATAATGATTATTTTAAATAAAAGACAATATTGCCCTGCTTTTTTTTTTTTTTTTTTAAGCATTTGCAGATGTCTTTTATTGTGATTTATGTTGGGAAGATCCCCTGGAGAAGGGAAAGATTACCTACTCCAGTATTCTGGCCATGGACTGTATAGTCTATGGAGTCATGAAGAGTTGGACACAACTGAGCGATTTTCACATTTCACTTTCATGCTTCTATTTCTTAGGTTCGTGGAATTTCAAGCTAAACTTTATCTTTCTTTAAATATGATCCATTGCAGATGGATCCTCAAGGTGAAAATTCAGATCTGGTCTGAAGAGCAAGCATTAAGGGCTCAGGACACAACCCTAGAGCCCTCTGAAGGCCCAAGAAGGGGGCCTTTGAACGTCTGGATGTTTCTCCATGCCCTGAGAGTGGGCACATAATTATTTTCCTCTCTCTGAGAGAGAGGTTGGAAGAAAACTTATGACCAACCTAGATAACATATTAAAAAGCAGAGACATTACTTTGCCAACAAAGATCCATCTAGTCAAGGCTATAGTTTTTCCAGTGGTCATGTATGGATGTGAGAGCTGGACTATAAAGAAAGCTGAGCGCCTAAGAATTGATGCTTTTGAATTGTGGTGTTGGAGAAGACTCTTGAGAGTCCCTTGGACTGCAAGGAGATCCAACCAGTCCATCCTAAAGGAAATCAGTCCTGAATATTCACTGGAAGGACTGATGCTGAAGCTGAAACTCCAATACTTTGGCCATCTGATGCAAAGAACTGACTCATTTGAAGAGACCCTGATGCTGGGAATAATTGAAGGTGGGAGGAGAAGGAGACAACAGAAGATGAGATGATTGGATGGCATCACCAACTCAATGGATGTGAGTTTGAGTAAGCTCTGGGAGTTGGTGATGGATAGGGAAGCCTGGCATACTGCAGTCCATAGAGTTGCAAAGAGTCGGACATGACTGTGCCACTGAACTGAACTGAACTGCAGAGTGAGCGGTGTGTTTGTAGCTCAAGTTTTGCTTGCCAGTTTGTGAAGCCCACTGACATTAACTAACCAACCATGCAAGAGGCCCTACCTGTCAGGTTCTGGAGGGTCCAAGCAGCTGGCAAGAGTGAAATGAATTTGGGGGCCTGGGAGTTATTGGTTCACGGTGGCAGGTTTCAGGGAGCACTGTAAACCTTCCCTGGCATCCCGGCCCTCCTGTGAGTCCTGAGCTCCTGGCAGTTTTTGGTTGTTCTAGGATTTGAGTCTCTCTGTACATGAATTCCTGCATCCCATGGGAAACTTTTAAGGGCTTCCCTAAAGGCTCAGATGGTAAAGAATCCACCTGCAATGCAGGAGACCTGGGTTCAATCCCTGGGTTGGGAAGATCCCCTGGAGAAAGGAATGGCTATCCACTTCAGTATTCTTGCCTGGTGAATTCCATGGACAGAGGAGCCTGGTGGGCTACAGTCCATGGGGTTGCAAAGAGTTGGCCACGACTGAGCAACTAACACACACATGGGGGAACTTTTACAGTTCTGGCTCCAGCAATATGTCCCTGATCCCCCAGTCTCCTTCACTTCCCAAAACACCTGGTGGGGCAGGGAAAAACGCAGCTGCTAAGACAGTTCTGACTTCACCCTCCTCCTCAGGCACTCATGGCCGGGGCTGTGTCGCCAGGCAGACTTCTGAGATGGCAGTCCCAGTCCTTGGGGTGAAGCGAGAGCCATCAGAGTCGGTGGAGGGTGACAGATCTGTGGCTAATCTTTTCCCAACCTTTTTTTTTTTCCCTGGCTTCCTGCCCTTTCCATTCATTTGTAACTGGCTCAGGCACACAGCTGCCGAGAAACGTCTTTATCAAGACCCTCTTTTACAAAATGATGACTTTTGTCTTAGTGCTATTGGCGGTTATTGCTCTTTTCTTCTATACTGAAGGAACATTTCCCCTTATTTTCCTCCTGCTCTGGATAAATTGAGTTTTCTTTCAGAATCTTTGTAAGTTGCAGTTGTTTTTCTGAGGGCTCTGGATTCTTGCCTACACACCCTATTATTTCTTTGAATTCTTTAAAAATTTTTCTTTGAATTCTTGAACAAGCTGTCTCAGTTTATTCTATCAGTGACACTCACTTCTGTGACAGGAACTCTGTCTCCAACCCCAGATGTTTTTGCTTTTAACGCTTCTCATCCAGAAAGCTGATTTTATTCTGTGCCCTCGAGTTATTATTTTTAATAATAGTATTGTTTGCCTGTATCCCTCTGTTTCCTGAAGAAAGTCTTCAGACACAATTGGAAATTCTTTATTTTAATATCATGAACTTGGGTTTTCACAGAGTCCATTTACCAATGTTATGCCATCAGTTTCCCAAGATTTGGGATGTTTGGATGCCCTGCTGATGCTGATGCTAAGTCGCTTCAGTTGTGTCCGACTCTGTGCGATCCCATAGACGGCAGCCCACCAGACTCCCCCGTCCCTGGGATTCTCCAGGCAAGAACACTGGAGTGGATTGCCATTTCCTTCTCCAATGTGTGAAAGTGAAAAGTGAAAGTGAAGTCCTACCTGGAGTCTATTACCAGGTTTACTTCAGAAAGCAGGAGAAGCCAAAAGCTATAAAATTCTGAGATCCTCAAGGTTAGCTGGAGAATGAAAAAAAAAAAAACACACACACACTGAAACATATGCCATTTTAAACTAAATATAAATTGTAGTTGAACCCTCAGCCACATTTATGAAGATACCCTTAGGAACTTGGCCTGAAGTGTACAAAATAATAATATTACTGGTATCTTAAGCCGTGTGTATGCCAGGAGTTATGAGAAATATTTTACAGATGAGTTTTATACTCACAGCAAATCCAGGAGACATGTTATCACCACTGTTCTGATTTAAGGAAAGTAAGGCTGTAGGTGTGCACTTGTATGCTCGCTCAGTCACTCAGTCCTGTCTGACTCTTGCGACCCCATGGACTGTAGCACTCCAGGCGCCTCTGTCCATGGGATTTCCCAGGCAAGGATACTGGAGTGGGTTGCCATGCCCTCCTCCAGGGGATCTTCCTGACCCAGGGATCGAACCTGCGACTCTTATACTTCCTGAATTGGCAGGCAGATTCTTTACTACTGTGCCACGTGGGAAGCCCAAGGCTCTGGGAGAATTAACTAAAAAGCAAACAAACTAAGGTTTCAAGTATTAAATGGAAAAACCAAGATTTGAACTTACATAGCCTTAGACAATGGCAGCCCGCTCCAGTACTCTTGCCTGGAGAATCCCAGGGACAGAGGAGCCTGTTGGGCTGCCGTCTATGGGGTCGCACAGAGTCGGACACGACTGATGCGACTTAGCAGCAGCAGCAGCCTTCGTACAACATTGATCAGGTAAAGAAAGGTTGGAATGTTAAATCAGTATTTATATAGACAAACCTCAGACTTGAGTGGACATCAGAATCCCTGGAGAGCTTGCAGGAATTTCTAACAGGTTCTGAGATGCTGCTGCTGGCCAAGGGACCACACTTTGAGATTCACTGCTTCATATACACAGTACATTTGGACATCACTTCATGGTCTCTCCTTTGATTTCCCAACAATTTGTCTTTCATCCTGGTTCTGACACATTTCTTTTGCTGCCCCATGATGTAGCTGTCAAAGAATGACCAGTAAACTGTGAGGTCTTCAAAGGCATGATGCCTATTCAAGTTCTTTCCATGTGAGCCTCCTAACAGGTGCAGATAAGTGTTCATTAACACTTATGATGTAAATGGTGTAGGATCTTCTTACATGTAGTTAGTAAACAATGGGCTTCCCATACAGTGTTATTGATGAAGAACCTGCCTGCCAATGGAGGAGATGTAAGAGATGCAGGTTCAATCCCCTGGAGAGGCAATTCACTTAGTATTTAAGTGAATAGTAATTCACAATAGCAATTCACTTCAGTATTCTTGCCTGGAGAATCCCATGGGCAGAGGAGCCTAGCAAGCTACAGTGCATAGGGTTGCACAGAGTCAGACATGACTGAAGTGACTTAGCACGTATGCAGTAAACAAATGCTTATATTCAGTTCAGTTCAGTCACTCAGTCTTGTCCAACTCTTTGTGACCCCATGAGCTGCAGCACGCCAGGCCTCCCTGTCCAACAGCAACTCCTGGAGCCTACCCAAACTCATGTCCATTGAGTCGGTGATGCCATCCAACCATCTTATCCTCTGTTGTCCCCTTCTCCTCCTGCCCTCAATCTTTCCCAGCATCAGGGTCTTTTCAAATGAGTAAGCTCGTCCCATCAGGTGGCCAAAGTATTGGCATTTCAGCTTCAACTTCAGATCTTCCAGTGAACACCCAGGACTGATGTCCTTTAGGATGGACTGGTTGGATCTCCTTGCAGTCCAAGGGACTCTCAAGAGTCTTCTCCAACACCACAGTTCAAAAGCATCAATTCTTCGGTGCTCAGCCTTCTTCACAGTCCAACTCTCACATCCATACATGACTACTGGAAAAACCATAGCCTTGACTAGATGGACTTTGTTGGCAAAGTAATGTCTCTGCTTTTTAATATGCTATCTAGGTTGGTCATAACTTTCCTTCCAAGGAGTAAGCGTCTTTTAATTTCATGGCTGCAGTCACCATCTGCAGTGATTTTGGAGCCCAGAAAAATAAAGTCAGCCACTATTTCCACTGTTTCCCCATCTATTTCCCATGAAGTGATGGGACCAGATGCCATGATCCTTGTTTTCTGAATGTTGAGCTTTAAGTCAACTTTTTCATTCTCCTCTTTCACTTTCATCAAGAGGCTCTTTAGTTCTTCTTCACTTTCTGCCATAAGGGTGATGTCATCTGTATATCTGAGGTTATTGACATTTCTCCTGGAAATCTTGATTCCAGCTTGTGCTTCCTCCAGCCCAGCGTTTCTCATGATGTACTCTGCATATAAGTTAAATAAACAAGGTAACAATATACAGTCTTGACGTACTCCTTTTCCTCTTTGGAACCAGTCTGTTGTTCCATGTCCAGTTCTAATTATTGCTTCCTGATCTGCATACAGGTTTCTCAAGAGGCAGGTCAGGTGGTCTGGTATTCCCATCTCTTGAAGAATTTTCCAAAGTTTGTTGTGATCCACACAGTCAAACACTTTGGTGTAGTTAATGAAACAGAAGTAGATGTTTTTCTGGAACTCTCTTGCTTTTTTGATGATCCAACAGATGTTGGCAGTTTGATCTCTGATTTCTTGCCTTTTCTAAATCCAGCTTGAACATCTGGAAGTTTAAGATTTGCGTATTGTTGAAGCCTGGCTTGGAGAATTTTGAGCATTACTTTACTAGCATGTGAGATGAGTGCAGTTGTGCGGTAGTTTGAGCATTCTTTGGCATTGCCTTTCTTTGGGATTGGAATGAAAACTGACCTTTTCCAGTCCTATGGCCATTACTGAGTTTTCCAAATTTGCTGGCATATTGAGTGCAGCACTTTCACAGCATCATCTTTTAGGATTTGAAATAGCTCAACTGAAATTCCATCACTTCCACAAGCTTTGTTTGTAGTGATGCTTCCTAAGGCCCACTTGACTTGACATTCCAAGATGTCTGGCTCTAGGTGAGTGATCATACCATGATGATTATCTGGATCATTATGATCTTTTTTGTATAGTGTTTCTGTGTATTCTTGCCACCTCTTCTTAATATCTTCTGCTTCTGTTAGGTCCATACCATTTCTGTCCTTTATTGTGCCCATCTTTGCATGAAATGTTCCCTTGGTATGTCTAATTTTCTTGAAGAGATCTCTAGTCTTTCCCATTCTATTGTTTTCCTCTATTTCTTTGCACTGATTACTGAGAAAGTCTTTTTAAAAATCTCTCCTTGATATTCTTTGGAACTCTGCATTCAAATGGGTATACACTTCCTTTTCTCCTTTGCCTTTCACTTCTCTTCTTTTCTCAGCTATTTGTAAGGCCTCCTCAGACAACCATTTTGCCTTTTTGCATTTGTTTTTCTTGGGAATGGTCTTGATCACTGTCTCTAGTACAATGTCACGAATCTTTGTCCATAGTTCTTCAGGCACTCTATCAGATCTAATCCCTTGGATCTATTTGTCACTTCTACTATATAATCATAAAGGATTTGATTTAGGTCATACCTGAATGGTCTAGTGATTTTCCCTACTTTATTCGATTTAAATCTGAATTTTGCTATAAGAAGTTCATGCAACATGGATGACATTCCCATTTGGGGCTATGCTTGAAAATAATAAGCCCAGGCTTACCATCATTCCAAATGAAATTGAAACAGGGCCTCTTATAGGCCGTGAAGCTAGAAGTCACTAGGGTTAGGTATTCATAAACTCTTCTAACCTCTGAAAGTAAAGGTATGGGGACTGAGGAACAGTTATTAACTGGACAGAAGAGCCTGGTGGGCTATAGTCCATGGGGTCGCAAGAGATGGACATGACTTAGTGACTAAACCACCACCACCACAGCTCTCAGAAGCTGCTCTGGTCCAGACAGTTCCACCAAAACCCCCAGGACTGTGACTTGTTGGCCTGGCTGGGATCACACACATCCTTGACCAACTCTGAGGCTGGCGTTCAAAGACACCCATCATAGAAGTAGCCTACCTGAAAGGTGTGGCTGGTTTCATGGATCACTTCCCTCACTATTGCATCATCAGAACAAGAAGTTCTGGGAGGGCTGTTTAAAATCCTTTGTCATTTGAGACACCAGATGACCTTAATAACTTTTTGGTCCATCTGCATCATGGCTTGGAGGTCCAATTTTATTAAGCATGATCTGTTTCTTTTGGTGGAAAATATTTTTAATTTTCCCTCATTTTGTAATTGTATAAACGAACATGTTCTTGCTATGTAAAATGTCTATAAATAACATAGAAGGATTCAGAGCTAATACTCCTTCTGAACCGTTCCTCCTCCCCACTGCTCTTCCCAGCAGTACCTGCACCGTCTTTGTCTCCTCTCTGTGCCCTGGGTCTCTGAAGGTGGGCCCAGTGAACTAAGCATCCTCATGTTCATACATTTATGTGGTCCCATCTCCTTTAGCAAGTTTCCCTTATCCTCCTCAACCCCTTTTTTCTTTGTCTCCTACCAGCCATACTGAGATCATCTGAGATTTTAGCTTCCCGTTAGTATAAAAATTTTTTTTAAAGTTATGCATCAATAATTGCTTAGGTATAAAGTGTACCTGCAAATTTTGTTGATTCTTTTCTTATCATTGTTTCTTGCAGCCCACATCTTTCTCTTTTCTGTAGTCCTTGTTTTCCTGAAATACTTCTTTCAGAGAACGTCTGTGGGCGGTTAACTTTCTGAGTCTTTGCTTTGCCCTCCTATTTGAATGCTAGTTTGGGTGGATATAAGACTCTTGGCTTAGTACTCTTCTTCATCCTTTCTATGTCATTTGTTTTCTTATATTTGGTGCTGAAAGAGAACTTTCCCTCTGCTTTTTTCTTTTATTTTCCTGGAATTCCTATGAGGCTAATGTGGAAACTTCTGCATCTAAATTGCATGACTTTACACTGTGTTTTATGCTTCAGTCTCTTTCATGGTAGGAGGTTGTCTTCAGTTTTGGGAGGTTTTCTGGGCTCCGTTATCCAGGTTTGCACAATTCTTCAATTTTGTACATCTCTGGGGCCCATTGATTGAATTTTCTATGTAGTCAAAACCAGGTAGACACATAATGGAAAAATCAAACTCTCATTCCCTGTGGTTACCAAAATTTATACAAAAGTGCCTTCAGTTCAGTCACTCAGTCATGTCTGAATCTTTGCGGCCCCATGAACCACAGCATGCCAGGCCTCCCTGTCCATTACCAACTCCTGGAGTTTATTCAAACTCATGTCCATTGAGTCGGTGATGCCATCCAACCATCTCATCCTCTGTCGCCCCTCCTCCCACTCTCAATCTTTCCCAGCATCAGGGTCTTTTCAAATGAATCAGCTGTTCGCATCAGGTGGAGTATTGGACTTTCAGCTTCAACATCAGTCCTTCCAGAGAACACCCAGGACTGATTTCCTTTAGGATGGACTGGTTGAATCTCCTTGCAGTCCAAGGGACTCTCAAGAGTCTTCTCCAACACCACAGTTCAAAAGCATCGATTCTTCTGCGCTCAGCTTTCTTTATAGTCCAACTCTCACATACATACATGACTACTGGAAAACACCATAGCCCTGGGTAGATGGACCTTTGTTGACGAAGTAATGTCTCTGCTTTGTAATATGCTGTCTAAGTTGGTCATAACTTTCCTTCCAAGAAGTAAGCGACTTTTAATTTCATGGCTGCAATCACCTTTGGCAGTGATTTTGGAGCCCCAGAACGCCTTGGAATACACTAAAGAAAAGTATGAGATTTATATAATAAAAACTACAAAGTCTTATTAAAGGCAATAAATAATATCTGAATTTGAGACAACTCTCATGTTTGTGGATAAAAAACTTAATAATAAATGTAAATTCTTTTCAAGGTAGCATATGAAATTTCAATGGCATTCAAATGGTTTTTTAGGTGTGGGAGAACTTCACTAAATAATCTTAAAGTTCTTAAGGAAAAATATGCATGAGAGACTCATAAATTGACCAATGACATATAAGACAGTTCAGATAAAATACAGAGTTCAGATTTCATACAGAAATAGGAATTTAATATAACACAAAGTTGGCACATTAATCCAGCAAGACATGAATGAATGATTGCTATGCTATGCTATGCTAAGTCACTTCAGTCGTGTCCGACTCTGTGTGACCCCATAGACGGTAGCCTACCAGGCTCCCCTGTCCCTGGGATTCTCTAGGCAAGAACATTGGAGTGGGTTGCCATTTCCTTCTCCAATGCATGAAAGTGAAAAGTAAAGTGAAGTCACTCAGTCGTGTCCGACTCTTAGCGACCCCATGGACTGCAGCCTACCAGGCCCCTCTGACCATGGGATTTTCCAGGCAAGAGTACTGGAGTGGGGTGCCATTGCCTTCTCCTGAATGAATGATTAAGTCAGTGATATTCATATAAGTTTTTACTTAAGTACTTGTATAAGCCTTACAAATAACTGAGAAGAGAAGAGAAAGGCTAAGAAGAAAGGGAAAGATATACCCAACTGAATGCAGAGTTCCAGAGCATAGCAAGGAGAGATAAGAACACTTGCTTAGGTGAACAATGCAAAGAAATAGAGGGAAAAAATAGAATGGGAAAGAAGAGAGATCTCTTCAAGAAATGTGAGATACCAAGGGAACATTTCATGCAAAGATGGGCACAATAAAGGACAGAAATGGCATGGACCTACTAGAAGCAGAAGATATTAAGAAGTGGCAAGAATACACAGAAGAACTGTACACAAAAGCTCTTAATGACCTGAGTAATCATAATGGTGTGGTCACTAACCTAGAGCCAGACATCCTGGAGTGTGAAGTCAAGTGGACCTTAGGAAACTACTACAAAAAAGCTAGTGGAGGTGATGGAATCCCTGCTGAGCTATTTCAAATCCTGAAAGATGATGCTGTTAGGATCGCGTGCTACACTCAATATGCCAGCAAATTTGGAAAACTCAGCAATGGCCACAGGACTGGAAAAAGCTAGCTTTCATTCTAATTCCAAAGAAAGGCAGTGCCAAAGAATATTCAAACTACTGCACAGTTTCACTCATTTCACATTCTAGCAAGGTCATGCTCAAAATCCTTCAAGCTAGGCTTTTACAGTACATGAACCAAGAAATTCCAGATGTACAAGCTGGATTTAGAAGAGGCAGAAGAGCTAGAAATCAAATTGTCAACATCTGTTGGATCATAGAGAAAGCAAAGGAATTCCAAAAACCTCTACTTCTGCTTCACTGACTATGCTAAAGCCTTTGTGTGAAGTGAGTGAAAGTGAAAGTTGCTCAGACATGTCCAACTCTTTGTGACCCCATGGACTGTAGTCCGTGGAATTCTCCAGGCCAGACTACTGGAGTAGTTAGCCTTTCACCTCTCCAGGGGATCTTCCCAACCCAGGGATTGAACCCAGGTCTCCCACATTGCAGGCAGATTCTTTACTAGCTGAGCCACCAGGGAAGCCCAAGAACACTGGAGTGGGTAGCCTGTCCCTTCTCCTGTGGATCTTTCCAACCTAGGAATCAAACTGGGGTCTCCTGCTTTGCAGGTAGATTCTTTACCAATTGAGCTATCCTGTGTGGATCACAACAAACTGTGGAAAATTCTTAAAGAGATGGGAATATTAGAGCACCTTACCTGTCTCCTGAGAAACCTGTATGGAGGTCAAGAAGCAGAGTTAGAACTGGACATGAATCAACTGGTTGGTTCAAAATTGGGAAAGGTGTACATCAAGACTGTATATTGTCACCCTGCTTATTTAACTTATATGTAGGGTGAAAAGTGAAAGTTAGTCCCTCAGTTGTGTCCCAGTCTTTGCAACCCTATGGACTATGCCTGCCAGACTCCTCTGTCCATGAAATTCTCCAGGGAGAATACCAGAGTGTGTAGCCATTCTCTTCTCCGGGGGATCTTTCCCACCCAAGGATTGAACCTGGGTCTCCTGCATTGTAGGTGGATTCTTTACCATCTGAGTCACCAGGGAAGCCCCAGAGTCATTATGTGAAATGCTGGGCTGATGGCTCACAAGCTGAAATCAAGATTGCTCGGAGAAATATCAACAACCTCAGATATGCAGATGATGCTACTCTAATGGCAAAAAGCAAAGAAGAAATAAAGAGCCTCTTGATGAGGGTGAAAGAGGAGAGTGAAAAAGCTGGCTTGAAACTCAACTTTCTAAAAACTAAGATCATGGCATCTAGTCCCATCACTTCATGGCAAACAGATAGGGAAAAAGTAGAAACAGTGGAAGATTTTATTCTCTTTGGCTCCAAAATCACTGTGGATGGTGACTGCAGAGATGAAATTAAAAGATGCTTTCTCCTTGGAAGAAAAGCTATGACAAACCTAGACAGCATAATCAAAAGCAGAGAAATCACTTTTTCTATCAAGGTCTGTATAGTCAAAGCTATTGTTTTTCTGGTAATCATTTATTATGGATGTGAGAGTTGAACCATAAAGCAAGCTGATGGCTGAAGAATTGATGCTTTCAAACTGTGGTGGTGGAGAAGATTCTTGAGAGCCCCTTGGACAGCAAGGAGATCAAATCAGTCAATCCCAAAGGAAATCAACCATGGATATTCATTGGGAGGACTGCTGCTGAAGCTGAAGCTCCAAAACTTTGGCTACCTGATGCAAAGAGCCGACTCATTGGAAAAAGACCTGATGCTGGGAAAGATTGAGGGCAGGAGGAGAGGGGGACCACAGAGGATGAGATGATTGGATGCCATCACTGACTCAATGGACATGCGTTTGAGGAAACTCTCAGAGATAGTGAAAGACAGGGTAGCCTGGCATGCTGTAGTCCATGGGGTTGCAAAGATTTGGATATGACTTAGCAACTGAACAACAACAACTCATATAAGTAGTCCGTTTGGAAGCTAGCATTATAATTCATGCCATAGCCTATATAGACAAATCCCAAATAGATTAAAAAGCTAAATGAAAACCATTAAATAAAGTGAAAACCTAGATAGGTAAATAATAAATAAATATTCTTAAAACAAAATTTGGAAAAGTATTATGAAAATCTGTGGACACAAGACCTTCTCATGCTAGATAGGGCATTCCAAAGCCACACCAGAAAGGATAGATGTGTAATCATAGTAATTATTACTAGATTACTATGGCAACAAGTTCTTTTAGGTAAAATGTAGAAACTGACCATCAAAAGATTAACATCACATTAATCTAGAAAAAAAAGATGAAGAACCTAATAGAAAACTGGACCAAAGATATGAAGTCAGTTAACAGAAAAAGAAGTGCAAATAGCCAATAAACAATGAGAAAACTATACAATCTGATTAGACGACAGGGAGATTCAAATGAAAACAACAACAGAAAATAAATACTTTTGCCCACGAGAGGCAGAGTTTCAAAAGATTGATGTTGTCCACTGTTATGTATGGATGTGAGAGTTGGACTGTGAGGAAAGCTGAGAGCTGAAGAATTGATGCTTTTGAACTGTGGTGTTGGAGAAGACTCTTGAGAGTCCCTTGGACTGCAAGGAGATCCAACCAGTCCATTCTGAAGGAGATCAGCCCTGGGATTTCTTTGGAAGGAATGATGCTAAAGCTGAAACACCAGTACTTTGGCCACCTCATGTGAGGAGTTGACTCATTGGAGAAGACTCTGATGCTGGGAGGGATTGGGGACAAGAGGAGAAGGGGACGACAGAGGATGAGATGGCTGGATGGCATCACTGACTCGATGCACGTGAGTCTGAGTGAACTCCGGGAGTTGGTGATGGACAGGGAGGCCTGGCGTGCTGTGATTCATGGGGTCGCAAAGAGTCGGACATGACTGAGCGACTGAACTGAACTGAACTGAACTGTTACAAAGGGTAGAGAAGTAAACTTGCTTAGACACTGGTGGGGACAGGACAAATTGCTACAGACCCTCGGGAGGGTAATTCACCTTGGCAGTGTTGGTGGTGATGTTCACGTAGTGCTGCAAATGTGGCAGTATTGGTCACCCTATATAATTCCCTGAAGTCAGACATGGTCTTCACCTAACTGTGGCAGCAGTGGAGGTACTGGCATAACTGTGAAGGTTATGGTGGTGGTAATAACAACTCTGAGAAGTTAGTCTACATGTTACTCTGCACATTTATCAAGGAATTCACAGAGCTTTGCATTAGTGTTGGTGGTGGTATTCACAAGAATCTGTGATGTTGGTTGTGGTCATATTCATATAACTCTGCAGAGTTGGTGGCTGTGGTATTCATGTGACTCTGCAAGGATCTAAGTGGTAGTGTTCGTCTACCTCTGCAGTGGTGAGCATGTTATGGGTTATTCTGTGGAATGGGTGCAGCCGGTCTTCATATAATTTTGCTATGGGGGACATGATATTCACATATCTGCAGTGTTGCTGATAGCATTGAAATGATGTTGGATGTTGTTTATGGTGTTTACACAACCTGTGCTGTTGGTTGTGGTAATCACATAACTCAGTGGTTGTGTTAGTAATAGTCTTTTCATAACCTCACCATTGGCTGTCTATTCCCATAGCTCCCATGGCTCCCATAGCTGTGATGTTGGTCATGGTATCCTCACAGCCCAATCATGGTGGTGGTATTTGCATACACATAATGTGCCACTATGATAGGTACATTCATATGACTTTATGATGTTGCTGATGTTATTTCCATGGCCCTTTGAGGTTGGCCACGTGTTTGCCTTTCACATATCATCATTGTCGGGGCAGAGGTGGTGGATGAGCCGGCCACCCAAGATGGCTGTTTTCTTGCTCTCTGTACATCCCCTGCTTGACCAGTGCCAGCTATACCTACACCCTACTCACATGACTGACCTTCCCACATCCTTGCCCCCGGCCCCAGCCAGTGATCATTCTAAGCTTTGGTTTAGAGCATCTCTACCATGATACCTTATCAAATGGGCCATTATAGACATGTTCACCTGCTGGTTTTCCCTGGTAACTGATAGCCAACCTGATGTCAGTTCGCCCTATAACTGGTAACCTCCCTCTCCCCCTAGGAGCGAAGACTACTGCCCTGTTCTGCCCGCTGTCTGCTGCACATGGTGGGTTGTTGCTCCGGGACCTTGCTTCAGACATGTGAGATTCCCCCCATCCATTAAGCCATCGATGTCTCTGTTGCTGACACCAGCTCTTTCTTGGGTCTTGAAGCAGGGCAAGTGCAGGGCTTGCAGGCCTGTAGGGTTCAGCCCAACAGGTGATATTCAAATAACTGTGTGGCAGAGGTCTTGTATTCACATGACCTCACATCACTGGGGAAGGTTGTGTTCATAAACACTGGAATTCATCACAGTATTCATAATCCTAAGATGTTATTTTGTCATGGCATAATTGTGCGGCATTGATATTGTTATTCACAGATCTTGTGAGGTCGGTGATGGTGTAATTCAGATAACATCAGGACTTGGGCATGGGATTCACACAGCTCTACAATGATGGTCGTGTTGGCATTAACATGGCACTGTGAAGTACTGATATTCCCGTAACTGAGGAGCAGTCACAGAATTCACATTTTGCTATGGTGGTGTTGGTGGTATCATATAATTCTGCAGTGTTATAAAATGGTCTTCAATAGCTCTGTGATGATGGGCATAGTAACTAGCTGGCCTGCAGTGGTCATGTCATATTCACACATCTTCAGTGGTGGGCATGGAGGTTTCCATGTGGTGGTAGTAATGGTCGTCACACATTTCGGAGTTATTGACACAACTTTGCCACTTTGGTTGAAATAGTTACTCCACTTTGTAGTGTTTCTGGTGATGGTGTTCACATACTTCTGGGATGTGGTTGTGATGTTCACATAACTGTGACATTGCTGGTCTTGACAATCCTGTAACTCAGCAAAAGGGGTCGTGGTCTCCACTCCACATTAGTGACAGTGGTCATCATCTAACCCTGCTGTGGCGATGATGGCATCCACACAAGTCTATAATCGCGATAGTGGTAGTCACGTGATCATGCCTGTTGTTCATTGTTTTCCTGTGACTTGCGACCTCGTGGTAGTATACATAACTCTGCAATGCTGGTCATGGTACTCATGTATGTTTGTGATGATGGATGGAGTATTCGCAAAAAGTCTTCGACTTTGGTGGTGGTGGTAGCAGTTATATAATCCTGTGATGCTGGTCTCGGCATTCACGTGATTCTGTGAAATTGTCCCTTTAATCATATGACTCTGTGAGGTCATATGAGGTCATCTTATTCATATGTCTCTGTGACCGTTCATGGTACCCACTTAACTGATGGAGGTGGTGGTATTTAAATAACTCTGTGACTGTGTAGTGCTTGGAGTAATAGTCACATTTCAGAGAAGTTTAAAGTTTTGCTTGAGGTTATGTAAGAAAATATGACAGAGCCAGGCTCAAATTCAGGTTTTCTGTATAATTTAAATGCAGTCTTTTCTGTACTACATCATGAGGTCCCTTCCTGCTATGTCTAAATTTAAAGTCATTAGTATAAAACATCTGTACCTTCAAACTCCCCCAAGGGCTTTGGAACACGAATATTCTCTCTCTTCCATTCTAGTTGTTTGTCTGTAGCTTTAACTGTGGCCATATATTCACATATACACATACATTCTCATGTATAAAACTGATAAACAAATTTAGCTACAAATTTAGATGTTAAGTTGAAATTCTGAAAATTTATGTTAAATAATTCAGAAGAGGTCTTTCTGGTAGACCAAAATAAAACACCTTTGGGGATAACCTATAGTTTATTCAAAACCCAAAATGTATTTACTAAATAGTGAAGTGTAAGGTTGGCCAAAATGTTGGTATTATAGTGTTTTCATTCTTTCTTTAAATATTATAAACTTCTGGAAATTTAGTAAAGGACTAGAAATGGGATGCTGGGATGTTGGGTGGTGGTTACATGACAGGTACATGTTTAAATGATCATTGAGTTGTACATTTATGATTTCTGCATTTTATGACATACAAGTTATACCTCAACAAAAGTTTTTTTGCTAAAGAAAGTGAACATACTAATGGGTTTGGCGAAAATTAAGTATAGTGCCAAATGTAAGCACTCAGGATGTTTTCTGATGGGTGTGAGATATTACTTCTATAGAAACAGAACGAAGTGTCACCATGAATAAAAAGTTATAATGTGGTTGAAAAAATGTGTATGGCTCCCCATATGACTTTGCTTTGGTTAAGAATCGTCTCTTCATCTTAGTTCTCTGACTCATGACTTATGTTTTCTCTCCTTGCAGTATCTGGGGTGCATTGAAGTTCTTCGCTCAATGAGGTCACTTGACTTCAGTACAAGGACGCAAATTACCAGGTAAGCCGTCTTGAAAATGGACTCCTGTGATTTTACTTGAGAAAGGAATGATTTCTGAGGTAAACCACTAGAGATTTCCAGAGGGCAAGTCTGCCCCTTGAGTGCTGGTGACCAGTGACAGGGAGCCAGGACCCACTGTCTCAAGTCTCCCGAGTGTTCTGTGTTTGTGACATGTATGTCTTGACACAAGCCTCCTGAAGAACACTCGTCACTTCCAAACTCTTTTAATAATCAAGTTGCAGACAAATGGAATGTTTATGTTTGTTTCTTTAATAAATGAAACTCCAAGACCAGACTGATATTTTAAATCTGTTATTTCTTTTTTTTTTTTTTTAAATCAAGATGTCAAGAGAGAATTTCCAGTGGTATACACAGAGAATAAAATGCACAGAGTTGGCAGTAGAAATCTTAATGGGAGTAATACTTTAGAAAGCAGACTGATTCTTTTAAGGCATCAGTGATTTTGAGCAGGTTTATATATTTTAAACCAGATTTTAAACTTCTTGAGGGCCAATTCTGTTTTTAAGCATGTTTTTATAAAATTCATAGCCTAGTAGAGCTTGTACCTTTAGAAAAATGCCGATTTCAGGTCATCTTGAAGAAGAGAACCAGAAAGCTAAGACTAGGTCTGTGAAATAGCTACATTTCAGAAGGCGATGAGCTTATATTGCTTTGGCAGTATTGGCATTGTTTAATTTAAACAGTGACCTCAGAAAATGCCTCAGTTTTATTTCGTTCAAATTTGTCTATTGGGTATCTTTGCATTAGCAAGCCAAAAACTAAAGATTGAGCTTTAGAAAGCAATTATTTATGGTAATTAGCTGCTCAGTAATTTACATACCTCAGTTCTACGTTTTAAGCATCACAATGAAACCTCTTCTTGCTCATTGAAGAAATTCATGTTCATAAGAGTTGGTGTCCTCCTTCTCTCTCAAGCAACTCAAGACACACTTATTGTGAACACAGTAGTAATCTACACCAAGGGGAGAATCCATCTCCACAGATTTGTAGAAAATGGTTTATGGATATTGCCAAGGCAAAAGAATGGTATTTTGAAGTGAGAGCAGTTAGAATAAAAGTCTGAATGTTTAGTCAATCACTCATTCATCCCAGCTGTGAGAAGGCAGTGCTGTGTGGGGGGTGTGGGCAGAATGCTTAACCACGGACTCAGGGACACTGGAAGCCCTGACCCTGGTCACCTGCTCATGGGGGGTGGCAGTTGTGTTTTTTTTTTTTAACTTCAAAAACCTGAAGTATATTTGATTTACAATGTTGTGTATGGTGCTATCGTTTTTTAAAGAAAATTGTCGACCATTTCTATTGAATTTTCTTTACAGGTCCTAGAACTTCCGAGATAATTTTATGTCATTTTAATTCTTCTGATATATTTTTTGAGTCTTTACCATGGCTGCTGTCCTTCTTTGCCAGACCCCCTGTTTTGGGGGAGAAAGACGCACGTGCAAATGGCCAAGTTGTGCTTTTCGGGAATGGAGGTGGGCGGGGGGCCAGTAGCAATCCCGGTGTGCCTTTGGATCAAAGTCTGGGCATTCTTTGGGTGCCAAATGGGCAGATAACATCATAGTAGTGGTAGAAAAAAGCTGTGGAGTTTTTCTAATCTCCACATCCAATTCCACTCTAGATTCTAGCTGCTGCTGCTGCTGCTGCTAAGTCGCTTCAGTTGTGTCTGACTCTGTGTGACCCCATAGACGGCAGCCCACCAGGCTCTGCCGTCCCTGGGATCCTCCAGGCAAGAACACTGGAGTGGGTTGCCTTTGCCTTCTCCATTGTGTGAAAGTGAAAAGTGAACGTGAAGTCGCTCAGTCGCGTCTGACTCGTAGCGACCCCATGGACTGCAGCCTACCAGGCTCCTCCATCCATGGGATTTTCTAGGCAAGAGTACTGGAGCAGAGGTGCAGCAATGTAATGGGCCAAGTGAAGTGCCATTCCTTGACTCAGGATACTTGGTGTTGTACTTTGATTATATCAGCATTGCCTTGGGTTTATTAGACTTAAAAAATATCAATATATTTATTTTAATTGAAATATAGTTGATTTATGATATTATGTTAATTTCTGTTGTACTGCAAAGTGATATATATGTATACATTGTTCTCTATTTATTAGACTTTTTGAAAACTACGTTTGCTTTTCTCTGTGCTGCTTTTTGTCTTTTGCCTCATTTTTATCATGTGACCTTTTTCTTATTTTGTTATGAGCCAGACAGCACTTGTAGGAAACGGTCTGACAAATCAATACCAGAAAGCAGCCTTCACACCCAGGACAAGAATGCTCAATGGTGTCCTGTGGATGTGGCACGATTTAAAGTCTGTGTGGCAGCTGAGTGTTAAACATACCTGTGATTAAATTCTCCCATCTTGATGTACTTTATATACTAAAGGCATTCCTGAAAGGTTGTAGGGAAACCTAATGCTGTAGTTAAGTTCTATTGTGATTGTCCCTAAGTCGTGTCCAACTCTTGCAACCTTATGGATTGTAGCCCGCCAGGCTCCTCTGTCCATGGGGCTGTCCAGGCAAGAAGGGTGTAGTGCACTGGCATTTCCTTCTCCAGGGGATCTTCCTGACCCAGGGATTGAACCTGTGTCTCCTGTTTTTGGCAAGCAGATTCTTTACCACTGAGCCACCCAGGAGGCCCAGCTATATAGTACTATACTGTAAAAGATTTAAAATACTTTCCATACAAATAATATATAAAAAAGCAAGCAAAAATAAATAAAACATTTTTAATCTCACAGTACACTACCTTGAAAATACAGTAGCACCTGCTATACCACTGCTGCTGTAATGGTTGCTTCCAAGCATCCTGAACTTGAAATAAAGATACTGTACCTCTATACTCTAGACAATACTGTGATAAAGTACACAAAAGCACAACCCCTGGATGAGGATGCACCCATGTGACGGTGTATGCCACACGTGTGAACTAATTTATGTGATTTGGACATGTGAACCATGTTCACATCTTAGCAAGGTTGCAACTTGAAGGTTTGGGCTTCCCTGTTGGCTCAGCAGTAGAGAACCCGCCGGCAGTGCAGGAGATGCAGGAGACCCGAGTTTGATTCCTGGGTTGGGAAGATCCCCTGGAGAAGGGCATGGCAACCCACTCCAGTATTCTTGCTTGGAGAATCCCATGGATAGAGGAGCCTGGCAAGCTACAGTCCATGGGGTCACAAAGAATTGGACATGACTGAAGCGACTGAGCGTGTGCGCGCGCGCGCGCACACACACACACACACACACACACACACACACACACACAACTTGAAAGATCATATGTGGGGACTTACTGTATTTATGAAAGTCTGCTCAGGGAACAGAGACGCTTGACAGATGAAGAAAAAACTTTTGCAGAAGAACTAGTTGGTGATGGACAGGGAAGCCTGTTGTGCTGCAGTCCATGGGGTCGCAAAGAGTCGGACACAACTGAGTGACTGCACTGAACTGAACTGAGAACTAGCTTCCCAATGTTCCCCTGGTCCCTGCACCTGCATGGCCTTGAAGAGGGTGACTCCCTTGAGTTCTGACCCCACAACGTGACCCCTGTCAGCACGCCTCCCCACACCCTTATAACTCAGCACTATTAAGGCCATACAGGAACCCCACAGCAGAAGCTGGGCCACTCAAGAGCTTGAGGAAACTGCCCTCTGTTGTCTCCCCCATCACCAGTGCTACCTCATGGTCTGTGAAACCTGAAACCCAGGTGGGGAACCACCTTTCTCCCTGCATGGATTTCACTTCTGTGCAGCCCCGGAGGGCCGAGGGGGAGGGTCTCGGCTTGGTGCCACCCTGGGGAAGGTCGGGGCTTGAAGCAGGGAGGACCCAGCTCCCCAGCTGAAAGTCAAATCAGAGACCTACGCTTTCATCTGCGTTAAGCCACTGGGTCTTCACTTGAGGAAACTGTGGCAGAATGCTGATGGTTACTGCTGTGGCAACCGGCCACTCTGCCCATGGGGACCACACCCTGTGCCTCGGGGCATGGCTTGGACTGAGTTACTGTACTTCCTGTCAGAGTGTGATGTGCCTCATTAGATGGGGTGGACTGGGATAGGGTGGCAAGTGTGCTTTTGGTCTGACTCGGTGAGCAGCCTGTCAGGCCACCCTGCAGGGTGACAGGAAGCGCCCATGTGCCATGGTCACAGGAAAAGCAATGCCTTACTTTCTTTCCCCTTCCCATCTGCTAATTTGATTTACTGTGCTAAATTTGATTTATTATTGGAAATCACCTTAAGTTGTTTTTATGGCATGGAAGGCTATAAATATATATGCGGTTAGACCCAGAGCACTCAGCAAGCTGGTCCTTCTCCAACAGTAACTGAGATGGTCTGACGTGTATTTTTGGTTTTAAACGACCCCAGCTGACCTCCTGCAGTGCTTGGATTCGTCCAACAACTGTCAAGTTTGCTTTCCACTCAGCCTCGCATAGACACATGAACTCAGTGTCCGTGGCTTTGCTACACTTCCTGTAAATGAAGGTGAGGGTGAGTTCCTGTAAATATACAAAATGTTGAGCAGAGACCAACACAAACTATAGAGAGAAAACAGTTGAATCTAGTTTAGGTTTTTCTTCTCCCTTATTTTATTAACCATGCTCTAACCAACTGAGCTAACCGGCCACTTTCCCTTATTTTAAAGCTGTCATAGTTTCAATGGGCCCTGAAGATGCAAGTGTAGCCCAGACCTTGACCAGCACGGCCCATGGACGATACTGCTCCCTAGCGCTCCACTTAGCATCCACATGCTGTAGGGTTCTGCTTCAGAGTCCAGGTGTTTTGAAAATTCCCCAGGAACATGTATGAAATCTTTTTGGTTTGAAACCAAACTCAAAATTTGTGTAAGGACAACATCCTTCTTTGAGGAAGGCGTTTTCTTTTGTTCTTTTACAAACTATATTTTATTTATTTGGCTGCACCAGGTTATAGTTGCGGTACACGAACTACCAGCTCTTAGGCGTGGCATCTGGGATCTAGTTCCCTCACCAGGGATCAAACCCAGTCCCCCTGCATTGGGAACACCGAGTCTTAGCTACTGGACCACTAAGGCAGTCCCTCCTTTTGTTCTGATTCAACCTATCTATGGGGGTCTCTGAAGACTTTTATCACGGATGCTAGCATGAGTTGAAGTTCAGAGTCACCTGGCCACAACTTTCTCACATTACTACAGCCTAAGATGGCAGAGTGTAATGGACACAGAATCAGCCATGAGCTGGTGAGTCAGACTGAAGGTTGTGATGCTGGGATCTTTTATGTCCGATGTTTCCCTCAGGGAGTTTGGTTATATGGTAGATGTGTGACTGCGTGGAACTGGTCTGACAGTGCTGGACACTGTGATGGCTACAGGGCCATGATTTTGAACAAAGTAACCAGCACGCCCTGGCAGCCAGAGGGAGAAGGGAACCCGCAGACGAGGTGTTAAAGATTGATCGTGGATGCTCCTGATACAGCCTGATACAGTGTGAACGGCGGCCTGGCTTGCGGGGATCTCTTGCCAGTTAGGAGCGTGGAGGGGTCCATCCTCAGTCTGAAAGACGGCTAGCTGGACGGCCTAAGTCCAGCTTTTTCTCTCCATCCACCCTCTCTTCCCCAAGTCGACCCGGCAGCCTTGGTAACGCTTGCTTGTCCAGTCACTTCTGGCTTCCAACATTCTCTCAATGCTCTCAAAAAAAGAAAAAGGCCAAGGTAAAACCTTTCACCACACAGTCCTTCAGCTCCGTGGACTCCCTCCGCATCCTCGTCTGTGTGCATCCATCCCAGCTGTGGTGTCTCTCCTCATGTGCACGAAGGCCTCCCGCCACCGCGTGCCCTCGTTGGACTTCCCGCAAGAGAGGGACCGACCAGGCTGCGGGGCTAGGCACCCTGGCCTCCTCCACCCCCACAATGTCCACCACAGCCCCTTGCCATCTCACATCAACTTCTGTGTCACGTGGCCATTTCATCACCAGCTCATGGGGGAGTGGATCAGTGCCCAAGCTGAGGTTTGGGGTAAGGCCACATTTACTAATGAGCTATTTGTGTTGTTTGTAGAAGACTTCCCATCCTCAGGGTGACGTTCAGCCTGTGAGGATCTGTGGGGACAGGAGATGGACACAGTGGAAGAAGGGCAGGTAAGGCGCTGCGCAGCTCTGCCTCTGGGAGAACTGTACACGGTCTGGGGATGACCTGGGGTCTGATCGCATATCCTGACCAGGAGGAAGCTGGAAACACCCAGGCAGGGAGGGGGGTCTGAACATCTTCTGTTCAGCTTTGAGGTGATCACTTCCTCTTGGACCATAGCATGGATCCCACATGCTGCACGAAATGGGCAGGACTTTGATTTTGTAGCTTTCTCACCTTGCAGATCCAGAGGATGAATTTGGAAGGGCCCTGGCTTCCTGGTAGCTCAGCTGGTCAAGAATCCACCTGCAGTGCAGGAGACCCCGGTTCGATTCTTTGGTGGGGAAGATCCCCTGGAGAAGGGATAGGCTACCCACTCCAGTTTTTTTGGGCTTCCCTGGTGGCTCATACGGTAAAGAATCTGCCTGCAATGTGGGAGACCTGGGTTCAGTCACTGGGTTGGGAAGTCCCTAGAGGAGGGAATGGGCTACCCACTCCAGTATTCTGGCCTGGAGAATTCCGTGGACAGAGGAGCCTGGCAGGCTACAGTCCATGAGGTCCTAAAGAGTGGGACACGACTGAGTGACTTTCACTCTTATTTATCTGCAAACCCACTGTATCAAAGGTTTTAAGATGTGTGCTTGATACTTGGTAGGTGACATGAAAAACGAAACTGACTTTTGCTCAGGTGCCTTCAGGTTCCAGGATCTTATCTCGCCGATTAGACTCCTCCTCTATCATATTGGAGAATTCCTTTTCCGCTACAAAAGAAACACAGCTAATGTCGATTTAAGTTCAACACGCCAGGAAAAGGAAGAGATCTGTAAAAATCTTTCCCGAGGCTGGTTGACTCTCAGAATTAGAAAGGGGAGCAGTGGGTGTGAACAGCCTGCCTGCCCATCCCTGTGCACCTCCTGCCGGCACAGGATGGCTAACTTATGATTTCAGCCTTACGGCTCGCTCTAAATTTATTTGTTCTGAACACGTTTCTCAGGCTGAGCCTTTCGAAGACTTCCACCCCCAGAGGGGCGAGGCCTGGCAGGGAGGGAGTTAGTGTTTTCTCAGTTTAGAATTCTTTTTGAAAACACCAGCTTGCCTGCGTGCAAACGCATCCGGGCTTTGGATGTAGCGGGCTGAGTGCTTCCGCTTTCCTTCTACGTTGTTACTCAGGGTTTAGCACCAACGGAAGTAGTTTTGTGCTTTGCGCCTCATTCGTCATTATTTGCGTGCGAGAATGTGGTAGATGGGGGTGTGTGCATCACAGGTGCCCAAAAAGCCACGACTAGGGAAAGAGGGCCAACGTCACGAGGCAGTGGGCCAGGTGACAGCAAGCGTATAAAAAGTACCCCAGGAATACGGAAGAGGCTTGGACGAATATGGGAGGACTTCCTGGGGGAGGAAGCGTTTAACCCCGGGGTGAATTTCCCTGACCACGTGGCAGACCGGAAAAAAGCATGAAACTGAGGCAACTGCTTCCACTTGGGCCCTTCAAGGTTTCTACCTGTCTGCCTCTGGGTGGTATGTTAATACCTGCCAGAGGGTGGAGCCTGAGTCAGATTCAATGAAGGAACACAGGCACACCCTGTACCTGTCTGAGGCCCGGGCCCAAGCCCGGCTGCCTTTAGGACAGAAAGAGAGTTCTGGGCCTGAGAGACATAGGCATCTGCTTTCTGATTGGCTGCAGTTTGGTGTTCCACCTCTGCTTGCTAATATATGTTGGTGCCTTCACCCATTTGTGAGGAATAAATGAGAGGTTACGACACATGGCACAAGCTGTGTGCGGGTGAAGTCTCAAGGCCATTCCATTGACCAGACCCACACATGTGCCTTCATCTGTCCCCTAGAGGACCCTGAGACTTAGTGTGAGGAGCCTACGGGGGGAGGTGTTGCAGGGAGCAGAGGGTGGGAATGGGCCACTGGTGCTGGTGAAGCCCCTATCAGAGCAATGGAGGCCAGACTCTGGCCCTGGAGGGAGCATAGCCATTTTTATGGGGACTCCATGGAGCTCTAGCTGAAGGCTCACAGCATCACTTGGGCTTGGGCTTGTCTCTCTGAATCCTCTCCAAATCAAATTTTTCTCTTGGGGCTCTCTGAGCAGCTGTCCTAGCTTGATCTTTGGACAGCAGTCTCCTGACCCAAGCAGCAGAGCCTTATTTACAGGTGGGGTTCCTAACCTAGCAGGTGAGTAAAGGGATCCGTAGGTACCAGCTCATAATTACCTCTCACCAGAGAGGAGCATCCTAGGGTTCTCATTCAGGGTTGGCTCCTCACCTGTGGAATAGGGATGGAATCCCTACAAGCAGGCTTGTTTAGAGTCTTAAACCTACAAAGTGCTGGGGCTGCACCTAGTTTGCCAGGTTACACATAGCAGGTGTTTAGCAAATATGGATAGGGTCGCTATCATGGATTTAATTTTGCCATTCACTCTTTCCAAATTTCTGTATATGATAATTTCGACTGTTGATTGACATTATTCTAATTATGAATATCAACCAGTTCCATTCAGGGCAGGTTTTCTAGCTGAAAAGAAACACTGGTTTGATGCAACAAACTAAAGTTACTGAAAAGGGTGAAATTTTTGGTAATGTAGTATTGATTTTCACTTACGTCAATATTATCTGATATTTCATTCTATCTTCTTACTTTGCTGATTGCTGCTGTTGCTGATAATAATAATGATAATAATAATACCAATACTATTATTGAATACTTGCTATATTGCTCTAAAGATGTCATTCATTCATTCAACAAATTTTTATTGATCACATGTCGTGTTCAGTCACTATTTAGATATTAGGAACAGGACACTAAATAAAAACTAAACTTCTATTGCAAGGAGAGAGAATAAGCACATAGACATCAAAATAAGGATGAACTTACAGTTTTCTTATTTGAAAATAGTAAAATATAAGAAGTTTCATGTTGTTTGGGGTAATAATTTCAGATAGCAATGAGAGCATATGGTGTCTTCTCTCAGGCTCCCTGGGAGGTGGACTGTGTACATTTTGGAGATGAGGAAACCGAGGATCAGAATGTTTACAAAAACTGTCAAAGATCACAGTGCCAGGAAGTGGCAAAGTTGAGACTGGAACCAGAGCAAGTCTAACTCTAGAGTCAGGAGTCACCTACTGCTACTTGAACAAGAGGGTTGCATCCTTAGGGAAGCCACAAATGCTGGCAAACTCCAGACACACACTGGGCAGGGGGCCACCATTGGCAGATGGAAATTCCTTGTTAATTAAAAACTCCTTTCCCAAACACAGTGACATGATGGCCTTGAGCAGGCCATGGAGAAAATGAGGCACTTGCAGTCTGGTTGGGATGAATGGGTCAGGAAAAGGGTCAGCTGTGGGGCAGAGTGGGCTCTTCAAAGACTGTGCTGCTTGCCTTCTACTTGCTTTATTCATCCTGGGAATGTTTGTCCTGTGCTTCAGCAACTCTCCATTGAATGTCACTGAATTATAGAAGTAAATATAATACAAGTTTTTTTTTTTTAAATAAACCTTTTCATATGAATAGTTTGTAGAAAGGATGACACCCTCACCACCTTAACTAGCTCAAAGTGAGTAGGGTAGGTTAGAATGGGGAGAGGTGGGGCGGAAAGGGGGTGATTGAGAGGTGATAGGATAGATGAGTTGAGGAAGGGTGGCTAGGTGGGGGTTTTAGAATGGGAAAGGCTGAGTAGGGGTGGGGAGAGATGGGGTGGGCTGGGTAAGGTGGAGGGGCCTGGGTGGAAAGGATGAGATGCCATCTTTCTCTCCAAAGGGTTTTAAGTGAGTCGTCTTTTCTCACCTTGACCATTGGGATAAACTAGAATCAAGATTGCTGGGAGAAATATCAATAACCTCAGATATGCAGATGACCCCATCCTTGTGGCAGAAAGTGAAGAAGAACTAAAGAGCCTCTTGATGAAAATGATTGACTTAAAGCTCAACATTCAGAAAACAAAGATCATGGCATCCGGTCCCATCACTTCATGGCAAATAGATGGAGAAACAGTGGAAACAGTAGCAGACTATTTTTTTTGGCTCCAAAATCACTGCAGTTGGTGACTGCAGCCATGAAATTAAAAGATGCTTACTCCTTGGAAGGAAAGTTACGGCCAACCTAGTCAGCATATTAAAAAGCAGAGATATTACTTTGCCAACAAAGGGTCCATCTAGTCAAGACTATGATTTTTCCAGTAGTCATGTATCGATGTGAGAGTTGGACTATAAAGAAAGCTGAGTGTCGAAGAATTGATGCTTTTGAACTGTGGTGTTGGAGAAGACTCTTGAGAGTCCACAAGATTGGAAAAGGTCAGTTTTCATCCCAATCCTAAAGAAAGACAATGCCAAAGAGTGCTCAAACTACCGCACAATTGCACTCATCTCACACGCTAGTAAAGTGATGCTCAAAATTCTCCAAGCCAGGCTTCAGCAATATGTGAACTGTGAACTTCCTGATGTTCAAGCTGGTTTTAGAAAAGGCAGAGGAACCAGAGATCAAATTGCCAACATCTGCTGGATCATGGAGAAAGCAAGAGAGTTCCAGAAAAACATCTATTTCTGCTTTATTGACTATGCCAAAGCCTTTGACTGTGTAGATCACAATAAACTGTGGAAAATTCTGAAAGAGATGGGAATACCAGACCACCTGATCTGCCTCTTAAGAAATTTGTATGCAGGTCAGGAAGCAACAGTTAGAACTGGTCATGGAACAACAGACTGGTTCCAAATAGGAAAAGGAGTACATCAAGGCTGTATATTATCACCATGTTTATTTAACTTATATGCAGAGTACATCATAAGAAATGCTGGACTGGAAGAAACACAAGTTGGAATCAAGATTGCTGGGAGAAATATCAATAACCTCAGATATGCAGATGACACCACCCTTATGGCAGAAAATGAAGAGGAACTAAAAAGCCTCTTGATGAAAGTGAAAGGGGAGAGTGAAAAGGTTGGCTTAAAGCTCAACATTCAGAAAACGAAGATCATGGCATCTGGTCCCATCACTACATGGGAAATAGATGGAGAAACAGTGGAAACAGTGTCAGACTTTATTTTTCTGGGCTCCAAAATCACTGCAGATGGTGATTGCAGCCATGAAATTAAAAGATGCTTACTCCTTGGAAGGAAAGTTATGACCAACCTAGATAGCATATTCAAAAGCAGAGACATCACTTTGCCAACAAAGGTTCGCCTAGTCAAGGCTATGGTCTTTCCTGTGGTCATGTATGGATGTGAGAGTTGGACTGTGAAGAAGGCTGAGCTCCGAAGAATTGATGCTTTTGAATTGTGGTGTTGGAGAAGACTCTTGAGAGTCCCTTGGACTGCAAGGAGATCCAACCAGTCCATTCTGAAGGAGATCAGCCCTGGGATTACTTTGGAAGGAATGATGCTAAAGCTGAAACTCCAGTATTTTGGCCACCTCATGCGAGGAGTTGACTCATTGGAGAAGACTCTGATGCTGGGAGGGATTGGGGGCAGGACGAGAAGGGGATGACAGAGGATGAGATGGCTGGATGGCATCACTGACTCGATGAATGTGAGTCTGAGTGACCTCCGGGGGTTGGTGATGGACAGGGAGGCCTGGTGTGCTGCACTTCATGGGGTAGCAAAGTGTTGGACACGACTGAGCGACTGATCTGATCTGATCTGATCTGGACTGCAAGGAGATACAACCAGTCCATCCTAAAGGAAATCAGTCCTGAATGTTCATTGGAAGGACTGATTTTGAAGCTGAAACTCTAATACTTTGGCCACCTGATGGGAAGAACTGACTCATTTGCAAAGACCGTGATGCTGGGCAAGATTGAAGGTGAGAGAAGGGGATGACAGAGAATGAGATGGTTGGATGGTGTCACTGACTCGATGGACATGAGTTTGAGTAAACTTCGTGAGTTTGTGATGGAGAGGGAGGCCTGGCGTGTTGCAGCCCATGGGGTCACAAAGACTCAGACACGACTGAGCTACTGAACTGAACTGAACTGAGTCTGATTCTTGTGTTTTTTTTTCCCCCCCAACTGGAAAATATGACATTTTTCTACTTCCTCATTTCTACTTTCATTTCAGACAGTGGTCAACACTTTGTCAGGATGACCCTATCACTGTAATTTTCTGACCAGCTGCTTAGGAGATCAGCTTCAAGTTAAGTAGCTGTCTCTCCCAGTGAGGGCATAGTGCCCAAGGGCATGAAAACCTCCAACCATGGGACCTGTTCCTAGGAACCTGGGTGGAGAGATCTTTCTACTGACAGTCTGCTGGGTGGGAGTGTCAGTGTCCACTGGACTTGGATGGCATGGGCTTGGACAGCCAGTTGGCTGCACACATGAGCCAGGATCTCATGGGATGTGGGGCTAGGAAGGGTGAGTGTCTAGAATAAGTTCAGATGTCACTGAAACACAAAGAGGTTAGACACAGTGTCTAAGAGTTTAACACTGAACTAGTCGAGGATTTGGCAGAGAGTCACGTTCCAAGCCTCGAGTTATTGGGGTTTTTTTGGGTTACTTATTTACTTCTTTAGCAACTAGCTCTGTCTCCTAGTGAAACATTTATTTAGTAAAGACATATCACTCTTTGAAGGGAAGACAGAGAAAACAGGAAAATTGTCAATTACCATAATCTCCTCCCATGGAGAGAATTCTGCTGCAGTTGGTTGGGGCAAGGTCTGGGTAATCCCCAGGGTGGCCTGATAATATCTCTGGATGACAGCAATAGGAACGGAAGATCTTTTTCTCTTCTTTACCATATTACACCACTTGGAAAGGACTCTTCACCTAACCCAGGCTCCACTGTACTCTGGATTTCTTGAAGAATCTGGAGAAGGCAATGGTACCCCACCCCAGTACTTTTGCCTGGAAAATCCCATGGACGGAGGAGCCTGGTAGGCTCCAGTCCATGGGTCGCTAAGAGTCGGACACGACTGAGCGTCCAGGCTCCACTGTACTCTGGATTTCTTGAAGAATCTAGCAAGCTGGAATAGAGGGGCCACACAGATATGTTCTGACCTGGGACAGGGTCCCCAGAGATTTAACGACACATACACATATCATTTCATTTTCTAGAGTAGTGGTTCTCAAACTCAAGCATACATCAAAATTACCTGGAAAGTTTGTTACAACAGATGGTGGGACCTCACCCTCAGAGTTTCTGATGCAATAGGTCTGGGGTGGGGGCTGAAAATGTGTATTTCTACCAAGTTTTCAGAGGCGGATGCTGATGCTGCCAGCTCAGGTACCACATTTTGAGAAGCAACGTTCCAGAGTTCTATTTTTCACTTCTGAACCATTTGCAACTACCATCTATGAAACCACAGCTTTGAAAATAGGTCTATTTATTTTTTTTCCAGTGATTCCACTCATCCAGAAGTTTTAAAAATGGAGAGCATTCTCGAGTTCATGGTTTAGAATGGTTTAAATAGAATCCATAAGATGAATGTGTGGCATTCATTCCATACTCTCCTTAAGGACCATCTGGTATAGTGTATATTTATAATCCTCATGCCAGAAGCACATTTGTGTAAGAATGTACCCCCCTGATTGCTCCTTTTCTGTCTCCTTCTCTGAGTTCACTTACCCCCAAGTATATCATTCCATAAGGAACTTCTTGCTCTTGTAGAGAGAGACACTAGAGTTGGAGGTTCTGGAGTCAGATTGTCTGGGTTTCTATTAGGCTGAGTAACTTTCCAGCTTGTGATCTTATGCAAATAGCTTATGTTCTCTGTGTCTCAGTTTCTCTGTCTTTAAAATGGGAATCATCGTGGTGCATCTTTCATAGGATTGAGAAGAAATTGCGTTGATATCTGGAAAGCACTTAACATGTTGTCTTGTACATGGAAGGGCTTAAGGCATGTGAATATCATACTGATATTTTCATTTTTATTATATCCCCTCTTTGTTGGTAACCTCACTGCTTTAAATAACACTTCTAGGTATATAAGCCACAAATCTGTATCTGTACCTCTAGATCTTAGGTACAGCCCTGTATTTTTAGCAACTGATGGACGTGTGTCTTTTTGCTCAGTAAGTTGCCAAGTCCTAACCTATCTCTGACTCTCTGTTCTGTTTATGTCTCTCCATTCTCATCTCTATTACCATAGTTGGGTCCAGCTCACAACTCCCTGAATGTTTGTCGCAACTACAACCCACACATTCTCTCAAAGTAGGAACCAGGGAGTCAGTCTAATATCTCTCTTCCCTGTAGAGTTACCAATGCTGTGGGTTATCCTTTGGAAGCTTCCCTAGTAATTTCTCTCCTTTTTTCTAGTCTCTCTCTCCTTCAGTTTTATTTGTATTTGCTCATCCATTAATGTGCCTAAAACATATTACTTCCTGTTAAGTTTCATTGTCTTACCCACTACCTGCAGAATACAATGAAAAAAAAAATTAACTTAATATTCAGTGTTCTATTTAAGCTGCCCCAGCATACCTTTCCAAATATATTTCTTATACTCCCCATTATGCTTCCTTTGCACAACCACACCAAGCTACACACTGCTCCATTCTCCTGGTCCACTATGACACCTCGAAGTGAAATATTCAGCTATAAGAAGTATTCACTTTTACCCTGAGCTATAAGACCACTTTGTCTGAATTGCTTTGTAGGCTTTTACCTTATGCACATTGTATTAGACTTTTGAAGACACAGGCCGTATTTCATCTACTCAAATATCATCTCCTATATATAAAACACTTTCTTTTTTATAACCACTAAAAAAATCACTGTCAATTAATATATGATGCAATGCTTTCACATCACTTAGATTCAATTTACATATATTGAAAAAGCTATTGGGATATTTTGCAGACACAGATTTATATCATTGTAATACTTGTACATTTGTTAGAAGGAAAATATAAGTAATATGAAAAAAGATGTTCTTAGAAGTTTCTTCTAATTCAGAGTCTGAATAAAGTGAATCATTTTTTTTTTGACTCCAAGTCTTGTTGTCTATGTTTTTCTAAATTTTATTGTCCTTTAGGTTATTTCAAGAGCATTAGAAGGCAATAAAATTAACATCAGGAAAAGAATAGAAAACAAGTTTGAAACTGAAAAGGTAGTTTTTAAAAGGCACTAAAACCGATAAACTACTACTTAGATTGGTCAAGGAAAGAGAGAAAATTCAGATTACCAATAACAGGAAGGAAGGAGGGAACATTACTATAGATACTACAGACACTGTCACAATAGGAAGGGAATATTATGAACAATTTTATATTGACAAATTGAATAACTTAGATAAAATGGTACAACTGCCAAAGTGGCTTAAGGGAAAAATAGATAAACATAATAGCTCTGTATCTATTAAAGAAATTAAATACATGGTAAAAGCAATAAGCAAATCTTTCCATAGAGAAAACTCCAGGGACACATGATTCCATTGGTAAATTCTACCAAACATTTATGTTTAAACAATAAATATAGTTTATTGTTATCTTTTTGATAATTGTACAGATATGATACATTGTACATTGGAGGGGTTATCTAAGGCTTGTAAGGTTGGTTCAACATTTAAAAAAATCCGTGTAATTACACATATCAGCAGACTAAAAAAGAAAAAGAAATATGAAAATCTCAATAGATGAAGAAAAGCCTTTGATGAAATTTAAGACACATTTGTGATAAAGATTCTCAGCACACTACCAACAGAAGGAAACTTCCTTAATCTGATAAGACATCCACAAAAACCCTATAGCCCATACCACAATTAGTGATGAAAAATTAAATATTTTCCCTCTAATATCAGGAACAAGACAGGAATATCTACTTTCACAACTCATATAACATTGTACTAGAGATTTTAGTAAGATAATAAAAAAGGAAAAGGAAAAATCATACAAATTAGACAGGAAGAAATAAAGCTGCTTTTATTTGTAGATGATATAATCATTCATAGAAATTCCTGAAGACTCTATACATAGAAGCTACTAGAACTAATAAGTGAGTTTAGCAAATTTGCAGAGTACAATTGATATAAATATCAGTTGTATCCTGTATTTTTACATACTAACAAGAATTAGTTGAAAACTGAAATTTAAAAAGAACCATTTACAGTAGCACAAGACATGAAATAATGTTAAATTAGGAAAATATGTTAGATTTATATGCAAAAACTTCTAAACATTGATGAGAAAAATTTTAAAAGATCTAAATAAGAGGAGAGATGTACGGTGTTCATGGTTTGGAAGACAGAATGTTTAAAATACCACATCTTTTTATGTAGTCACTTGATATATTTTAATAAAATTCTAATAAAAATCTCAGTAAGCTTTTTGTAGAGAGCAACAAGCTGATTCTTCAGTATATATAGGATAATCAAAGACCTAGACTAGTCAAAACAATTTTGAAAAAGCCATACAAAGAGAACTTGCATAAATTTGCAGTAACTAATATAGCGCAATGTTTGCATAAGGACACAAGGACGACATATAGAGTTCATAAACATATACACACATATGATCAATTTGTTTTTGACAAAGGTGTCAACGTAACTCAATGGAGAAAGGATAGTCTTTTCAATAATGCTGCTGAGACAACTGCATATCTACATGCAAAAACCAAGAACAACAAAAACAGCAATGGCCTTCTATCACCATTTACAACAAACTCCCTCACACATATACAAAAATTAACTTGGATAAACAAAAGTTGAAATGCCTTATAGTCCTAAATCCAAATGCTAAAACCACATATCTTCTGGAATAAAACAGTTGAGATAGTCTTTGTAATCTTGGATTAGGGGAAGACTTCTTAGAACATGAAAAACACAAATCACAAAAGAAAAAAAAAGGATAAATTTGCTTCATCAAATTAAAAATTTTCTCTTTGAAAAGCATAATTAAAAGAATGAAAGACAAACCACTGACTGGGCAAAAATATTTACAAAACACGTATCTGGTAAAGATGTGTATCTGCAACACAGGAAGAAGTTTTGCAACAAACCAGTTTTTAAAAATGAGCAGGTGATGTGACTAGCACTTCATCAAAGAAGAAATATGGAAGACAAATAAACACATGGAAAGATGGTCAACATTGTTAGTCATTGGTGGTGGTGGTTTAGTCGCTAAGTTGTGTCCAACTCCTGAGACCAGACCTGACGGACTGTGGCCTGCCAGACTTCTTTATTCGTGGGATTCTCCAGGCAAAAATACCTGGGGTGGATAGCTATTTTCTGCTCCAGGGGATCTTCTCCACCCAGGAACTGAACCCAGGTTTCCTGCATTGCAGGCTGATTGTTTACCCACTGAGCAATGATGGAATTAGGTAAATGCAAACTGGGGCTTCCCCAGTGGCTCAGCACTGAAGAATCCACCAGCAATGCAGGATCTGCCAGAGATGCGGGTTCGATGCCTGGGTCAGGAAGATCCCCTGGAAGAGGGCATGGCAACGCACTCCAGAATTCTTGCCTGGACAATCCTGTGGACAGAGGAGCTTAGCGGGCTATAGTCCATAGGGTCGCAAAGAGTTGGACATAACTGAAGTGACTTAACATACATACAAATGCAAGTTTAAAATGTCTTGAGCTATCACTACACACCTACTGGAATACCAAACAACTCAAAACAAAACAAAACGCCCTGACAATACCAAGGGCTGGCTATGATGTGGAGGAGCAGCTGTAACTTTCAAACAGGGCTGCTGGGCATGCAAAGTATTGTTACTTTGGGTAAAAGTATGGCAACATTTTATACAGTTAGTCACTTACCATCAGATCAGATCAGATCAGATCAGATCAGTCGCTCAGTCGTGTCTGACTCTTTGCGACCCCATGAACCGCAGCACGCCAGGCCTTCCTGTCCATCACCAACTCCCGGAGGTCACCCAGACTCACATCCATCGAGTCAGTGATGCCATCCAGCCATCTCATCCTCTGTCATCCCCTTCTCCTCCTGCCCCCAATCCCTCCCAGCATCAGAGTCTTCTCCAATGAGTCAGCTCTTCGCATGAGGTGGCCAAAGTACTGGAGTTTCAGCTTTAGCATCATTCCTTCCAAAGAAATCCCAGGGCTGATCTCTTTCAGAATGGACTGGTTGGATCTCGCAGTCCAAGGGACTCTCAAGAGTCTTCTCCAACATCACAGTTCAAAAGCATCAATTCTTCGGCACTCAGCCTTCTTCACAGTCCAACTCTCACATCCATACATGACCACAGGAAAGACCATAGCCTTGACTAGGCGAACCTTTGTTGGCAAAGTGATGTCTCTGCTTTTGAATATGCTATCTAGATTGGTCATAACTTTCCTTCCAAGGAGTAAGCGTCTTTTAATTTCATGGCTGCAGTCACCATCTGCAGTGATTTTGGAGCCCAGAAAAATAAAGTCTGACACTGTTTCCACTGTTTCTCCATCTATTTCCCATGTAGTGATGGGACCAGATGCCATGATCTTCGTTTTCTGAATGTTGAGCTTTAAGCCAACTTTTTCACTCTCCACTTTCACTTTCATCAAGAGGCTTTTTTGTTCCTCTTCACTTTCTGCCATAAGGGTGGTGTCATCTGCATATCTGAGGTTATTGATATTTCTCCCAGCAATCTTGATTCCAACTTGTGTTTCTTCCAGTCCAGCATTTCTCATGATGTACTCTGCATATAAGTTAAATAAACATGGTGACGATATGCAGCCTTGACGTACTCCTTTTCCTATTTGGAACCAGTCTGTTGTTCCATGTCCAGTTCTAACTGTTGCTTCCTGACCTGCATACAGATTTCTCAAGAGGCAGATCAGGTGGTCTGGTATTCCCATCTCCTTCAGAATTTTCCACAGTTTATTGTGATCTACACAGTCAAAGGCTTTGGCATAGTCAATAAAGCAGAAATAGATGTTTTTCTGGAACTCTCTTGCTTTTTCCATGATCCAGTGGATGTTGGCAGTTTGATCTCTGGTTCCTCTGCCTTTTCTAAAACCAGCTTGAACATCAGGAAGTTCACGGTTCACATATTGCTGAAGTGAAAGCATATCCATACAACATACAAAACCCTGTATGAAGGTTTATAACAACTTTATTCACAATTGTCTAAAATTGGGAAAAACTCAAATATCTATCTACTGGATAATGGGCAGACCAAATTATATGTCAACATAATGGAATGAAAGTGAAAGTTGCTCAGTCATGTCCCACTATACAGTTCATGGAATTCTCTAGGCCAGAATACTGGATTGGGTAGCTTTTTGCTTCTCTAGGGGATCTTCCCAACCCAGGGTTAGAACCGAGGTATCTCACATAATGGAATACTACTGAGTGATAAAGAGGAAAAAATCTTAAAAAATTTTAGTCAGCATGCTGTACATTGTATCCCCAGAACTTAGTTACAACTACAAGTTTGCATCTTTTGACTGCCTTCACCTATTTCCCTCAACCTCTTCTCTCACTTCTGTTCACCACCAATCTGTTCCCTGTTTTTATGAGTTTGATTTTTTAGATATTCAGATTAGATCAGTTGCTCAGTCGTGTCTGACTCTTTGGGACCCCATGAATCGCAGCATGCCAGGCCTCCCTGTCCATCACCAACTCCTGGATTTCACTCAGACTCACGTCCATTGAGTCAGTGATGCCTTCCAGCCATCTCATCCTCTATCGTCCTCTTCTCCTGCCCCAATCCCTCCCAGCATCAAAGTCTTTTCCAGTGAGTCAACTCTTCACATGAGGTGGCCAAAGTACTGGAGTTTCAGCTTTAGCATCATTCCTTCCAAAGAAATCCCAGGGCTGATCTCCTTCAGAATGGACTGGTTGGATCTCCTTGCAGTCCAAGGCACTCTCAAGAGTCTTCTCCAACACCACAGTTCAAAAGCATCAATTCTTCGGCGCTCAGCTTTCTTCACAGTCCAACTCTCACATCCATACCTGACCACAGGATATTACATATAAGTAATATTATAGAATATTTGTCTTTCTCTGTCTGACTTGTTCAGTTAGCATGATGGCCTCAAGATCCATCCATGTTGTCATAAATGGCAGGATTTCCTTTTTTTTATGGCTGAATAATATTTGATTGGATATAGGTACCATGTTTATTTTTTTATCCATTCATTTACTGATGGACATTTAGTTTGTTTGTAAGTCTTGGCTGTTGTAAGTAATGCTACAGTGAATAAAGGGGTACAGATAGCTCTTTGATACAGTTATTTCATTGTCTTTGGATATATACTCAAAAGTGGAATTATTGAATCACATAGTAGTTCTCACAGTCGTGTCCATTGAGTCAATGATGCCATCCAATCATCTCATCAAACTCCGGGAGATAGTGGAGAACAGGTAAGCCTGATGTGCTGCAGTTCACGTGGTCTCAAAGAGTCAGACACGACTGAGCAACTGAACAATAACAACATGCTAGTTCTATTTTTAATTTTTTGAGGAATCTCCACACTGGTTTCCATAGTGACTGAACTAATTTACATTTCCAACAACAGTGCACAAGGATTCCCTTTCTCCACATTCTCAAAAACTCTTACCTTTTCTGTTTCTGATAAGAGCCACTCTAACAGGTTGGCACCTGATATCTTATTATGGTTTTGATTTGCACTGCTCTAATGATTAGTACTGTTGATCACTTTTTGATGTCCCTATTGGCCATTTGTATGTCTTCTTTGAAAAGTGTCCATTCAATTCCTCTGTCCATTTTTTAATTGTAGTGGGTTTTTTTTTGGCTATTGAGTTCTGTGAGTGCTTTATATATTTTAGATACTAACCTTTTATCAGATAGATGATTTGCAAATATTTTCTCCCGTTCTGTATTCTACCTTTTCATTTTGTTGATGGTTTCTTTTGCTGTGCAGAAGCTTTTTAGTTTGAGGTAGTCCCACTTGTTTACTTTTGCTTTTGTTACCTTTTATTTTGGTGTCAAACCCAAAAAATCATTGACAAGACCTATGTCAAGGAGCTTATCCTCTGTTTTTTTTTCTTTTAGAAAATTCAGGTCTTATGCTCAAATCTTCAATCCATTTGAGTTCATTTTTGTGTATTGTGTGAGATGGTCCAATTTCATTCTTTTACATGTGACTGTCCAGTTTTCCCAACACCATTTATTGAATATGTTTTCCTTATTGTATATTCTTGGCTCCTTTGTTGTAAGTCTATTGACTATATATGAATGAGTTCATTTTTATGCTATCCATTCCATTTTTATGACTATGGCTTGGAAATCAGGAAACGTTATGCTTCCAGCTTTGTTCTTTCTTAAGATTGCTCTGGGAACTCTGCATGTCATGGTTCCATACCAAGTTTAAGACTGTCGTTTTTCTGTGAGAAATGCTCCTGGAATTTTGATACAAATTGCATTGAATGTGTATAATGCTTTTGATAGTACAGATATTTTAATAGTATTAATCCCTTCAGTCCATGAGCATGGAATATCTTTTCATTTATTTGTGCCGTTCATTACTTTCATCAGTGCCTTACAGTTTTCAGTGTACAGATCTTGCACCTTCTTCATTAAGTTTATTCATGCCTATTTTATTCTTTTTGATGCAATTGTAAATGGGATTGTTTTCTTAATTTCTTTCTGATAGCTTGTTGTGATATTTGTGTATTGATTTTGTTTTCTGCAGCTTTACTGAATCTGTTTATTAGTTCTAACAGTTGTTTTTATTTATTTATTTTTTTGGTGGAGTCTTTAGAGTTTTCTATACATAATATGTCACTTGCAAATAGAGACAGTTTTAGTTCTTCCTTTCCAATCCAATTTGGATCCTTTTTATATCCTTTTCTTGCCTAATTGCTCTGGTTAGAGCTTCCAGTACTACGTGGTATAAAAGTAGTGAGAATGGGCATTCTTGTCTTGTTCCTGATCTTGGAGCTTCAGGCTTTCGCAATTAAGTATGATGTTAGCTGTGGGCTTGTTACATATGTCTTTTATTATGCTGAGGTATTTTTATTGTTTTGGTGAGAATTTGTTGAGGGTTTTTGTCGTAATTGGATATTGAATATTGTCAAATGCTTTTTCTATGTCTAGTGATATGAACATTATAATTTTTATCATTGTTTTTCTTAATGTGTATCACATTGATTGATTTGCAGATGTTGAACCATCCTTATATCTCTGGAGTAACTCCCACTTGATCATGGTGTATATGCTCCTTTTAATGGTTGTTGAATTTAGTTTGCTAATATCATGTTGAGGATTTTTGCATCTATGTTCATCAGGGATACTGGCCTAGGCTTGCTTTTCTCATATTATCCTGGTCTGGTTTTGGTGTCTGGATAATGCTGGCCTCATAAGATGAGTTTGAAACTTTCCCCTCCTCTTCTGTTTTTTGGAAAGCTTTGAAAAGAATCAGTTTTAATTCTCCTTTAAATATTTTAAAGCTGATTCATTACATCTGAGAGTTGAAATGTGGTATTTTAAAATATTTAACAGTGTTGAGTTTATGGGTAGGAGTTTATACTGCTTCTATACACTCCAATGAAGCCATTTGATCCTGGGATTTTCTATGTTAGAAGTTTTTGTTTTTTAAATTTTTATTGGAGTATAGTTGCTTTGTTGTGTTAGTTTCTGCTGTATAGCAAAGTGAATCAGCTATATGTATCCATATAGACCCTCTTTTCCAGATTTCCTTCCCATTTAGGTCACAAGCACTGAGTACAGTCCCCTGTGCTAGACAGTAGGTTCTCATTAGTTACCTATTTCATACATAGTAGTGTATCTATCGGGGAAGGCAATGGCACCCCACCCCAGTACTCTTGCCTGGAAAATCCCATGGACGGAGGATCCTGGTAGGCTGCAGGCCATGGGGTCGCTAAGAGTCGGACACGACTGAGCGACTTCACTTTCACTTTTCACTTTCATGCATTGGAGAAGGAAATGGCAACCCACTCCAGTGTTCTTGCCTGGAGAATCCCGGGGCGGGGGGAGCCTGGTGGGCTGCTGTCTATGGGGTCGCTAAGAGTTGGACACTGAGCGACTTCACTTTCACTTTTCACTTTCATGCATTGGAGAAGGAAATGGCAACCCACTCCAGTGTTCTTGCCTGGAGAAACCCAGGGACGGGGGAGCCTGGTGAGCTTCCATCTATGGGGTCGCACAGAGCTGGACACGACTGAAGCGACTTAGCAGCAGCAGTGTATCTATGTCAATCCCAGTCTCCCAATTCATTTCATCTTTCTTCCCCCTTTGATGTGTTGGGAAGTTTTAAATTACTGATTCTACATTACTAATGGTCTGCTCAACAAAATCTTCTTACATGCAATAATATAGATAAATCTCAAAAGCACTGTGCTGAGTGAAAGAAGTCAGACACAAAAGGCTACATGCTGTGATTCATTTATATGATAGTCTGGAAAAGGTGAAGTTAAAAGCAGAGTTCAGCTCCCTAGTTGCCAAAGTCTGGAGGAGGGAGAAAAGGAATGACCACAGAAGGGGCATATGGACCCTTTCAGGGATAATGAAAATAGTCTATCTCTTGATTTTATTATGGTTACATAAGTGTACATACTTTTCAAAATTCATAGAACTGAACATCTAAAAGAGTGAATTTTACTTTATGTAAATTTTATTTCAAGAGATCTGTCTTTCCACTATTGTCTTAAAATTTTTTTGTCTTGAAATTGTTTTTTTTCAAACTAATGATACTTATTCTTCAAATTATGATGCATATATGCAGGAAATGGTAACTACATCATAAATGCTGTCTGGCCCACAGAAGTTTTGGAAACATTAAAATACGAAAAAAATGTGCTTTTCAGAATTAATGCATTGGGATTCCTTCTCTTCCCTAGGGAAGGGAACCCTTTAAGCTTCTAAGACCCTTCATAGCATCATTGGAGACTGGCTTTTCCTTACATTTCACAATCTTTGGTTAATAATTATTGAGTCATTTAATGCTTTTTACATCAGAGAGGCTTCTTAAACCTGAACTAATAGGTAGGGAATTTAGTGCCTTGGGAGACAAAGGGAATGCACAAATAATAATCAGGCATAAGATTTTCATGAAATAGCTCTATTCTGTGGATCAAAATGCATCCTTTTTTTCTGAGTATAAAAATAACACCCCCAATTAATGTATGTCTATTGGTACGGCATTGGAGTGCATAGAAGCAGTATAACCTCCTACCCATAAACCCAACACCGTTAAATATTTTAAAATACCACATTTCAGCTCTCAGGTGCACTCTTTTCACAAACGTCTCTGAAATCTGGATACCTTTATACTGAGTCATATCTTAACCTATTTCAGTTCAGTGGACTGAAGTTGTATCAGTTCAGTTCAGTTTCTCAATCATGTCCAACTCTTTGCAATCCCATGGACAGAAGCATGCGAGGCCTCCCTATCCATCAGCAACTCCCGGAGTTTACTCAAAGTCATGTCCGTTGAATCAGTGATGCCATCCAACCATCTCATCTTCTGTTGTCCCCTTCTCCTCCCACCTTCGATCTTTCCCAGCATCGTGGTCTTTTCCAATGAGTCTGTTCCTCGCATCAGGTGGCCAAAATAGTGGAGTTTCAGCTTCAGCATCAATCCTTTCAATGAATATTCAGGACTGATTTCCTTTAGGATGGACTGGTTGGATCTCTTTGCTGTCCAAGGGATTCTTAAGAGTCTTCTCCAACACCACAGTTCAAAAGCATCAATTCTTCGACACTCAGCTTTCTTTATAGTCCAACTCTCACATCCATACATGACTACTGGAAAAACCATAGACTTGACTAGACAGACCTTTGTTGGCAAAGTAATGTCTCTGCTTTTTAATATGCTGTCTAGGTTGGTCATAACTTTCCTTCCAAGGAGTGTCTTTTAACTTCATGGCTGTAATCACCATCTGCAGTGATTTTGGAGCCCCCCAAAATAAAATCTGTCACTGTTTCCATTGTTTCTCCATCTATTTGCCATGAAGTGATGGGACCGGATGCCATGATCTTAGTTTTCTGAATGTTGAGTTTTAAACCAACATTTTCACTCTGCTCTTTCACTTTCATCAAGAGGCTCTTTAATTCTTCACTTTCTGTCATAAGGGTAGTGTCATCTGCATTTCTGAAGTTATTAATGTTTCTCCTGTCAATCTTGATTTAAGTTTGTGCTTCATCCAGTCCAGCATTTCTCATGATGCATCCTGCATATAAGTTAAATAAGCAGAGTGACAATATACAGCCTTGAAGTACTCTTTTCCCTATTTGGAACCAGTCTGTTGTTCCATGCCCAGTTTTAACTGTTGCTTTCTGACCTGCATACAGATTTCTCAAGAGGCAAGTCAGATGGTCTGGTATTCCCATCTCTTGAAGAATTTTCCAAAGTTTGTTGTGATCCACACAGTCGAAGGCTTTGGCATAGTCAGTGGAGCAGAAATAGATGTTTTTCTGGAACCCTCTTGCTTTATGATCCAGCGGATGTTGGCAATTTGATCTCTGGTTCCTCTGGTTTCTAAATCCAACTTAAACATCTGGAAGTTCACGGTTCACATATTGTTGAAGCCTGGCTTGGAGAATTTTGAGTATTACTTTATTAGTGTGAGAGACGAGTGCAGTTGTGTGGTAGATTCAACATTCTTTGGCATTGCCTTTCTTTGGGATTGGAATGAAAACTGACCTTTCCAGCAGTGGAAAACCTTTCCACTGCTGAGTTTTCCAAATTTGCTGGCATATTGAGTGCAGCACTTTCACAGCATCATCTTTCAGGATTTGAAATAGCTCAACTGGAATTCCATCACCTCCACTAGCTTTGTTCGTAGTGATGTTTCTGAAGGCCACTTGACTTCACATTCCAGGATGTCTGGCTCTAGGAGAGTGATCACACCATTGTGATTATCTGGGTCATGAACATCTTTTGGTATAGTTCTTCTGTGTATTCTTGCCACCTTTTCTTAATATCTGCTTCTGTTAGATCTGTACCATTTCTGTCCTTTATTGTGCCCATCTTTGCATGAAATGTTCCCTTGGTATCTCTAATTTTCTTGACGAGATCTCTAGTCTTTCCCATTCTATGGCTTTCCTCTATTTCTTTGCATTGATCACCGAGGAAGGCTTTCTTATCTCTCCTTGCTATTCTGTGGAACTCTGCATTCAAATAGGTATATCTTTCCTTTCTGCTTTGCTTTTCACTTCTCTTCTTTTCATAGCTATTTGTAAGGCCTCCTCAGGCAGCCATTTTGCTTTTTTGCATTTCTTTTTCTTGGGGATGGTCTTGATCCCTGTCTCCTGAACAATGTTACAAACCTCTGTCCATAGTTCTTCAGGCACTCTGTCTATCAGATCTAATCCCTTGAATCTATTTGTCACTTCCATTGTATAATCATAAGGGATTTGATTTAGGTCATACCCCAATGGTCCAGTGGTTTTCCCTACTTTCTTCAATTTAAATCTGAATTTGGCCATAAGAAGTTCATGATCTGAGCCATAGTCAGCTCCCCATCTTGTTTTTACTGACTGTATAGAGTTTCTTCATCTTTGGCTGCAAAGAATATAATCAATCTGATTTCGGTGTTGACCATCTGGTGATGTCCATGTGTACAGTCTTCTCTTGTGTTGCTGGAAGAGGGTGTTTGTTATGACCAGTGCGTTCTCTTGGCACAATTCAATTAGCCTTTGCCCTGCTTCATTCTGTACTCCAAGGTCAAATTTGCCTGGTACTCCAGGTATCTCTTGACTTCCTACTTTTGCATTCCAGTCCCCCATAATGAAAAGAACATCTTTTTGGGTGTTAGTTCTAGAAGGTCTTGTAGGTCTTCATAGAACCATTCAACTTAAGCTTCTTCAGCATTACTGGTTGGGGCATAGACTTGGATTACTGTGATATTGAATGATTTGCCTTGGAAACCAACAGAGATCATTCTGTCATTTTTGAGACTGATTCCAAGTACTGCATCTCAGACTCTTTTGTTGACTATGATGACTACTCCATTTATTCTAAGGGATTCTTGCCCACAGTAGTAGGTATAATGGTCATCTGAGTTAAATTTACCCATTCCAGTCCATTTTAGTTCACTGATTCCTAAAATGATGTTCACTCTTGGCATCCTGTTTGACCACTTCCAGTTTGCCTTGATTCATGGACCTAACATTCTAGGTTCCTATGCAATATTGCTCTTACAGCATCAGACTTTGCTCCCATCACCAGTCACATCCACAACTGGGTGTTTTTTTTTTTGCCTTGGGTCTGTCTTTTCATTCTTTCTGGAGTTATTTCTCCACTGATCTCCAGTAGCATATTGGGCAGCTACCAACCTGTGGAGTTCATCTTTCAGTCTTATCTTTTTGCCTTTTCAGAGTGTTCATGAGGTTCTCAAGGTAAGAATACTGAAGTTGTTTGCCATTCCCTTCTCCAGTGGGTAACATTTTGTCAGAACTCTTCACCATGACCCGTCTGTCTTGAGTGGCCCTACACAGCATGGCTCATAGTTTCATTGAGCTAGACAAGGCTGTGGTCCATGTGATCAGATTGGTTAGTTTCCTGTGATTGTGGTTTTCAGCCTGTGCGCTCTGCTGGAGAAGGATAAAAGGCTTATGGAAGCTTCTTGATGAGAGAGACTGACTGAGGGGGAAACTGGGTCTTGTTCTGATGGGTGGGGCCATGCTCAGTAAATCTGTAATCCAGTTTTCCGTTGATGGTTGGAGCTGTGTTCCCTCCCCACTATTTACCTGGGGCCAAACTAGGTGGAGGCAATGAAGATAATGGTGACCTCCTTCAAAAGGTCCCATGCACGCACTGCCCCCAACCCTGCAGTAGGCCACCACTAATCCACACCTCCACTGGAGACTCCTAGACACTGGCACTCCCAGACTGGGAAGTCTGGGTCAGTGTCTTATGGGTCACTGCTCCTTTCTTCTGGTCCTGGTGCACGCAAGGTTTGTTTGAGCCCTCTGAGCATCTCTAGTGGGAATGGGGTTTGATTCTAAATGCAAATTTGCCCATCCTAGCATCTTGCAGGGGCTTCTCCTTTGCCTTTGCTGTCATTGCTGAGCATGTGAATATCTGCTGATTGCTCATGTCAGCTCAAGTAGACAACTTTGATCCTCGATGGTCAGTTCACCAACCATTCAAGGGAATGTAAGTCTTCAAAATGGGTCAAAATCCTTCCCCCAAGACCTTTTGGAAAGGCCAAGCATTAACTCTTGCATAATAGGCCTCAGTGGCTTGGAAGAGAATACCAAAATAGTAACAGAGCATTCATTTAAAAACTGCTGTCTCACCTGCATTCTGGATGGCTCAGAGGATGATGTTGCATAGAAATGCACAGATACCAACAACTGAATCATAACGTGATTCAGAAGTGCTGAAACCACAATGCCAAGAGGTTGCAGTAATATTTTAGTCCATTTATTTCACTTACCTATTTATTTTTGCATATTTATGTATATACACAAAAGATACATACACATATATATATAATTCTATGCATCAATGTCTAAAAAAGTTCTCTAAAAGTATAAAAGAAAAATTCAAAGGGATGAAGTATTGTGTCACAGTTTTCTCTTTAGTTGTGGGACATACAATGAGCATTTTTTATTTCTGAGACATACCACGTGATCTCTTGCAATTGGGTTCATCTTCAATTTGACTAAGGATAACATTTCCTTCATCTTTTTTGTGCATTTAAAACATTTTTGTTTGTGACTTTAAGCAGAAAATGTGTAAGAATAAGACAAAAGATCCCTGCCAATCTTTAATTTTTTTTTCTGAACCATTCAAAGTTTAATTTTTCTTTTTTTTTTTCTGAACCATTCAAAGCTACATAGGGCTTCCCAGGTGGCTTAGAGGTTAAAGCATCTGCCTGCAATGCAGGAGACCTGGGTTCGATCCCTGGGTCGGGAAGATCCCCTGGAGAAGGAAATGGCAACCCACTCCAGAATTCTTGCCTGGAGAGTCCCATGGACAGAGGAGCCTGGTGGGCTACAGTCCACGGGGTCGCAAAGAGTCGGACACAACTGAGCGACTTCACTTTCACTTTCAAAGCTACATAAGAGTGTCTTTCCTCAGGACGATGACATTTCCTTACATATCTGGAGTACAGTGATCGAATCTGGAACTGTAACACTGATAGAACACTATTACCTAATCTACAGCCCATCTCCACATTTCATCAATTGTCCCAGTAATGTCTTCCACAGCTGTTTTTGCCCAGTCTAGAATTCCATCCAGGATCTCACATTATATTTAGTCATCATGTTTCTTTGGACTCTTTCAATTTGGAACAGTTATCTAGCCTTTCTTTGTCTTTCTTGACGCTGACATTTATTAAGAGTACATGCCAGTTACTTTGTAGAATTTACCACACTTTTAATTTTCCTGTTGCTTTCCCATGATTCATTTTGAGTTATATTTGGCAGTGAACAATAGGAATTACTGTTTCCTTCTCAGTGCATGACCTTAGGAGATACATGATGTAACTTTTTCCATATTGGTGACATCAACTTTGATGAGTTAGTTTGATACAACTATAATGGTTTACTTTTCTTATACATTGTTAATACAGTAGTGTTCAGACTGTATATGAAAGGTTTATTCATCTTTCCTCCCTTAGAATCATAAACATATGTCATTATTAAAAACTCTCAGTAATGTTATTATGCAAAATGAACAAAGTCTAAAATATCTGAATGCAGTCAGGGTTGAGCCAAGTTATCTTGAAAGTTGGGTTTGAGTTTCCCTGATGAGTTCACAAGGAGGCATTTTCATGGCCCACAAAGCCAACAGGCTGTCCCTAGTAGAGACTTAGGCCTTGAGCCAGTACATAGTAGGTGCTCAATCAATGTCTGTTGAAATCTTAAGTTTTCATGAATCCAGGGAAATAACTAAAAATGAAGCATCAGAAAACAGCAAATTGCAGATAGTGGCAGCCCAGCTGAAGATATGATTAATAAGACAAACTCTGAGTAGAAAGAGTGATTTAAATTTTTTCCTTCTTTTGCCCCCAGGACCTTTTCTGTGAAAATGAGTACAGCTACATCTGCTGAGCAGAATGGAAGTCACTTATTTTTAGAAGACCAGGCTTCCTTTGTTTGAATATAATATTGTGGGATAGTGTCCTTTCTCTTCACATTTTCATTTTCTACTTATGACCTGGAAAAATGAAGACTTGTTGGATAATTTCCAGATTAGCAGCTTATAGCTCCTTTTGTAGTAAAGCCTTTAAGAACTGGAAAGTGAATTCAATTAGCTAATCTGTTATTTCCTGTAATTTAGTTTAATGCACTTTAATAGCTAAAATATCTATCAGAGGTAGACATATTGTTGAGCGGTGAGTCTGATCCTGACTTCTCTGGGGGACACGACAGGGTCTGTGGTTGGTTGTTCTTTTAAGGGAATGAGCTCCTCATACTGCTTGCTGGAACCTGGCCTGGCAGGCATCTACTCTGGCTCAATCCCCCCAGCATCCAGGGTCTTTACAGCGCCCCCTCTGGTGGAACTTCTAACTCCGCTTGTCCCCTGGTCTGGGGGCACCTGTCCTAGAGGGCTCCCCTTGAAGGGCTGAGGTCACTGGTTCCTGCTGCCTAATGCAGTTTCCTCCACTCTTTTACTGGGCCCTAGTCGCTCCTTGTCATGCTGTCTTTTTCAACAAAGCAATCTTCATTTCCTCAGGCCCCAAGTTTCGCAGGACCAGCCTTGCATAGGTGGCTGCTGAACTTCTTGTCTACTCCATTCTGTCCAGAGCCCAAGACCCCTCACCCTGGAGAAAGCAGCTGGCAGGCAGATCCTGGGAGTCTGGTTTTCAGAGCCTTCAAGGAGCATCTGAAGCACTATCAAACTCTGCCTGCTGCCTGTGTACATGAGAGGCCCTGGCTGTCCTCACCCTTGTTCCCTCTTGACCCACAGGTACCTGCAGGACAGCCAGGTAATGGTGAAGATGAAGATGTTGCAGCCTGCACACTGGGTGACCCCTGAGTGTGCACCGGGAGGGTGGGGGCAGCCCCTTCAGGGGCTTTCATACTGAGTCTACCTTCCTTGGACATCTTTCTCTCCTGCAAAAGGGGCATCCACGAACTCCTCCTGGGGGAACACACACGTACACACACACACATACACACACACACACAAGCACAGCTGGTACTGCTGCTGGCCTGGGGGATGGGATCCATGGCACTGTGATCCCTTATGGGAAACAAAAGCTAGGCTCCATCCCAGGGTTTCTCAGCCTCGGCATCCTTTAATTTTGGAGTCAGATCACGCTTTGTTGGGGGGACTGTTGTGTGTACTTTAAGACACTTAAAAGCCCCTCTGAGCTCTACCTACTAGACAACCCCTCCCACAACATCCAAACTGTCTTCAGACTCTGCCCAATGTCCCCTGGATTAAAACTGCTGCTTTATACTAACCTGCATGCATGCTAAGTAGCTTCAGTCGTGTCCAACTCTGTGTGACCTTATGGACTGTAGCCCTTAGGCTCCTCTGTCCACGGGATTCTCCAGGCAAGGATACTGGAGTGGGTTGCTGTGCTCTCCTCCAGGGAATCTTCCTGACCCAGGGATTGAACTCACATCTCTTAAGTCTCCTGCACTGGCAGGCGAATTCTTTACCACTAGCGCCACCTGCCTACCTTAGAACTAAATCTGATTTCATCATAAAAGTCACATATACATGCCCACCAGAAAAATTTTAGAAAACAAAGAAATGTACCCCCCAAAAGAAGGGGGATGTTTTCCTGTAACCTTTCACATTTGTTCAATCACACTATGCAAAGTTTTGTGCCCTTCATTTTTTTGTCCAGTATAACATTAAGTAATATCAGGTTCAGATTATTAATTTAATCTTACATTATGTACATATATTATCTCCAGCTTACTCCATCCAGTCTACTCACTTAGTCTAGATGGAAATTAACTCAGCCCTTCCCGCCTGGTGGGAGGCGAGTCTGAGTGCAAACCTCACTTGGGGGTGGATGGGATCAGGTCTGCCTCACAGTCTCCATCCAGCTTCCTGAATCCAGGACACAAGCAAATACTGATGTCCTGGTTCTCGGGGGACCAAGAATCATCTCATGCCCATTTATTAGCCAGTAACATTTTATGTGTTTGACAGAATTATTGTTTACATCTGACTATGATTCTCTTATCCATCCATATTCAACATTAGTGTGTGTAGTAGAGTAGACCCTGATCCTCGGAAATGTATGTGCCTAAATATATGTTATTTATTATTTTTTAGCTGTGGTTTGTTTGTATCTGAGGCAGTGCTTTCTGACATGTGGCCAGACGCCCACAAAGCCTTTTAATAGCTGCAGAGCACAGGCTGTGCTGAAGGATGTCCCACGAGAAGCATATTATCATTTAAGTTTGAAAAGGCCTTACTTAGTTCAATTATTTATAGCCTCAGGCAGGAATTCTATCTTTATGGGCATAAAAATATATTGAAGAATGATGATGCATTTGACAGGAAATGCTGAAGGTTTAATTATACCCAAGATGAAGGACACAGTTAAAATCGATGGATATCGGTCAGTGGCCTGTGGCCCAGTGGGTTAGCCTGTAGGTGTGAGACACACTACGCTTTTATGCCAGACTGCAGCCATGGCCCTCATGGGGGTACACATGGCCCTTGGTGTCTGGCTCTGACAGCAGTGATTGTTTTTTATTTTTATTTTGGTTAAACAGAAAATTCACCATTTTAACCATTAGCCATTTTTAACTGATTAAGTGACATCAAGTACTTTCACCTTGTAGCGCAGCCATCACCACCATCCATCTGTAGGGTGATTCTATCTTCCCAAATGGAATTCTGTCCCCATTAAATAACCACTCCCCCTAGCCCCTGGCAACTTCCATCCTACTTTCTGTCTCTGTGAGTTTCACTTCTCCTCCATATAGAGGCACCATGCAGTATTTGTCTTTTTATAGACTGGCTGATTTCACTTAGCAGAACGCCCTCCAAGCTCTTCCATGTTGTAGCGTGTGTCAAATTCCTGCTTTTTAAGGGCCAAGTAGTATTCCACTTGGAGAAGGAAATGGCAACCCACTCCAGTATTCTTGCCTGGAGAATCCCAGGGACAGAGGAGCCTGGTGGGCTGCAGTCTATGAGGTCGCACAGAGTCGGACACCACTGAAGCGACTTAGCAGCAGCAGTATTCCACTTAGGTATATTTCACACTGTTGTGTCCATTTGCCTGATCAATGGATACTTGAGTTGTTACCACCTTTTGGCTATTGTGAATAATGCTGCTATGACTATGGTACAAATGGTACAAACAGTGTACAAATATGTGGATCCCTACATATGATATATATATATATATGTATTTGTACACCTATATATATATATACCCATATATATATAATGTATATATATATAATTTTTTGAATATATACCCAAAAATGGAATTGCTGTATCATATGGTCAGTTTTAGGCTTCCTTGGTGGCTCAGATGGTAAAGAATCTTCCTGCAATGCAGGAGACACAGAACATCCCCTGGAGAAGGAAATGGCAGCCCACTCCAGCATTCTTGCCTGGAAAATCCCATGGACAAAGGAGCCTGATGGGCAAGAGTCCATGGGGTAGCAAAGAGTCAGACATGATTGAGCGATTAACATTTTCACAATGCTTTCATGGTCAGTCTGTGTCTAATTTTTTGAGGAACTTTCATACCAATTCCCACAGCAGCAGCACCATTTTACTTTCCTACCAGCAATGAACAAGTGTTCCAGTTTCTCCACATCTTTGCCAACACTTAACTATTTTCAGTTTACTTAAAATTTTTATTTTAATAATAGTCATCTTGATAGGTATGACTTGGCATCTCATTGTGGCTTCTTTATTTCTTTTTTTATTGGACGATAATTGCTTTACAATTTTGTGTTGGGCCTCCGCCATACAATAACATCACTGTGGCTTTAACAGAAGTGATTATTTACAGTGTTTTGCTTTTTTATCTCAAAGTCCTTTTGCATCTGAGTTCACCTTTGATCCCTTCATAGGTAATGGATGTTCACTGTGACTCTTAATGCCAGGTGCCCCAGTCTGAACTTGTCAAATTTCTTCCCACATCCAGGGCTTATGATGCAAACTAGATCCGTTCCCCACTGCCACCTCCCAGTTGTGTGACCTCAGATAGGCCACTTAACTTCTCTGGTCTTAGGTTCTCACCTGTAGAGTGGGAATCATAATATTAAAATATTAATATGCTCAAAATCAATAGAACAGGGCCAGCCACTGAGCAAACACTCCATAAGTATTAGTTGTGGATATTGTTATTACTTTTTCAATCTTCCTACCTTGATAATAACATTACCCTGTCACCAGACTCAGAGTTGGTGTCTTCAGCCTGTGTGTGCTCTTCTTGAAAATGCCTCTTATGTTCTCACTTTCCTTTCATCCCACCTCAGCTCTCCCTAGGATTCTTTAACCGCAGAGACTCACTTTCACATTTGACCCCTAAATACTTGCCCAGGAGCACTTCCTCCTTCAGTTTCTCCTTTAAAAAGATCACATCCCTGTTCCAAAATTTTCATCACTTTTTTCTCCAGCTTCAAAAGCTACAGTGGGTCCTAATGACAGTGGGTCCTAATGTAGCAGAATACATTCCAGTCCTGCTGACTGGTTTTGTTGTTTGAATTTTCATTTTTGTTGGTGTTTAACAATGAATTCATTGAGGTATTAATATAACATACTTCCGGTTGCTGCTGCTAAGTTGCTAAGTCGCTTCAGTCGTGTCCGACTCTGTGCGACCCCATAGACAAAAGCTCACCAGGCTCCCCTGTCCCTGGGATTCTCCAGGCAAGAATACTGGAGTGGGTTGCCATTTCCTTCTCCAATGCATGAAGGTGAAAAGTGAAAGTGAAGTCGCTCAGTCGTGTCCGACCCTTAGCGACCCCATGGACTGGAGCCCACCAGAATCCTCCATCCATGGGATTTTCCAGGCAAAAGTACTGGGGTGGGGTGCCATTGCCTTCCCCGATACTTCCGGCAGAGTGTCCAAATATTCAGCATATAACTCACTGGAATTTTACACACGCATACACTGAACAGCTGACACCCAGATCAAGACTTAGAACGTTCCCAGACCCCTGAACTCCCTCTGTGGCTTCCCAAGCCAGTAACCCCCTACCCTGTTCTTGAACTTCTCATAAATGGAAGGATATACCCTGTCCTTGTGCCAGTCTTTTTCCTTTCCCTCATCATTTCCTGTTTCCTCTTCGACCTTCATTCTTGCTGTTGTCTGTTCTTTTCTACTGATGAATGGTACCAGGGACTGTGATAGCCCAGGCTGCTATGCATGGCTTTGTGCATCTCTTCCAGGGAATGTATGCATGCATTTCTCTTGGATATGTATCTTAGTGTGCACCAAGTGTAGGTCATGTTTCTTATTTCATTAAAAATTTTTGTTGTTATAAATGTTCCCCTTGGTTCATTGAGGTCTGACTTAACACAGATAGAATCCACCTATTGTAAGTGTACAGTTTGAGGAGTGATGGCAATTGTATACAGTCATTTAATTACAGACCATTTTTGTCCCCTCTTCCAAATTCCCTATGCTTTTTGTGGTTGATAGCCAGCCCCAAGTCTGCCCCAGGCAACTATAGTACTTTCTGGTCCTATAATTTTTCCTTTTCTAGAATTTCACTTGAATGGAATCATGCCGAATGAGGTTTTTTGTGTCTGCCTTCCTTCATTCCCCACAATGCTTTTGAGGGCCCCAGCAACGTGATTGTGTGTCATTGCTGTTAAGGATGCAAAATGCCACAACACTTTGGAAAGTAGGTGAACAGTTTTTTTTTTTTCTAAAAAGCTATTTAAATGTATTTATTTATTTATTTGGCTGTACCAAATCTTAGTTGCAGCACTCAAGATCTTTAGATGCAGCATGTGGGACCTAATTTCCTGACCAGGGATCAAACCTGACCAGAGGCCCCCTACATTGGGAGTGTGAAATCCTGGCCATGGACTAGTAAGGAAGTTCTTGGACAGTTTTTTAAATAAAATTGATATAAACTTACCAGATAAGCCAGCAAAACATATATGCACAGCAGGTGGATGTTCACAGGATTATAATTCATAATAGACCCAAACTAGAAACAGCCCAACTCATTGATCAGCCAGTAAATAAATAAACAAATTCTGGTATGTACCTGCTATAAATACCATTTAGCAATAAAAAAGAAGAATTACTGATGTATGTGACCACATAGACTGATTTCTTGTTCTATTAAACATGTTTTTCTTTAAAATTTTCATTAATACAATAGATGCTTATTATAATGAATTAAAAAGGATAGAAGTACAGAAAGAAAAGGTAAAGTTTCTCTGCTCCAGTCATAGCTACTTGAGGTGAGGTAACAGGTAATCACATTTTCTTTTTTTTTTTTTTGCATTCACACACTGCACACACATGCCTGCACCACACATCACACATCACATATATATAGCACACATACACACACACGTAGTAACTCCCCACTCCTTTTGTTCAAAACAAATTGATACCACACTGATTTCTACAATTTGCCTTCTTCATGACCAAATCAGTAGATTTGGGTCTGATGCCTTCATTTTTTAATGGCTGCAAGTCATTTATGGTTATGTGCCAATTTAGTCAGCTCCTCCCATATCTGTTGTTTTCTGGACAAAGCCACCCTGTAAGGGCACAGGGAACTCTGTCCTTGGTGCTGAAGCTCAAGTTTTCATAGGATTCCTTGACATGGGGCTGCTGCAGGGTCGCTTCTCAAGTTCACACCATTTTGAGCAATTTATAAATACAGCCCCCACCCATTTTTTTAATATATATTTGAGCACCGAGTCCTAATGTTAATTTTACCAGTTTTATGGTCAAACCAATGTTGCTGTTGTTTTCCTTTAAGGTTTTTGTGTACCAGAAAGGTGGCACCTTCTCACACATATTTGCCGGCTAGTTTCCTTTCCGTTTTAATGAGTCACTTTTACATCACTTGCCTATTTTTCTGTTGGGTTCTTTTTCATTTTCTTGTCAATTTGGAGGAGCTTTTTGCACACACAATTGTATTTTGCAACACAATGTTTCCCTCACTGTAAGATCACACTAATGATTATTAATATTTTACTTTATTTTTTGCATCTGGATTTTTTATTTCACCTCTCATAAGGTACAAGTGCCCAAACGGCATATCCATCTGAGTTGAATTCCACCTTGTGTGTGTGTGCTTAGTCGCTTAGTTGTGTCCAGCTCTTTTGAACTGTGGTGTTGGAGAAGACTCTTGAGAGTCCCTTGGACTGCAAAGAGATCCAACCAGTCCATCCTAAAGGAGATCAGTCCTGAGTGTTCATTGGAAGGACTGATGTTGAAGCTTAAACTCCAATACTTTGGCCACTTGATACGAATGGCTGACTCATTTGAAAAGACCCTGATGCTGGGAAAGATTGAAGGCAGGAGGAGAAGAGGATGACAGAGGATGAGAGGGTTGGATGGCATCACTGACTCGATGGAGATGAGTTTGAGTAAACCCCGGGGGCTGGTGATGGACAGGGAGGTCTGGCGTGCTGTAGTCCATGGGGTCACGAAGAGTCAGACACGACTGATGAACTGAATTGAACTGAACTGTGTCCATCTCTTTGCGACATCATGGACAGTAGCCCACCAGGTTCCTCTGTCCATGGGATTCTCCAGACAAAAATACTGGAGTGAGTTGCCATTCCCTTCTCCAGGGGATCTTTCTGACCCAGGGATCAAACCCACATCTCCTACACTGGCAGGCAGATTCTTTACCACTGAACCACCAGGGAAGCCCAAATTCTACTTTTTCATCTACTAAATTCCCTATACCCTTGGCTCTGTTTCTGCATCCTATATCAGTCTACTTACGGATTTGTCTTCTGTGTACCAGTAACCTACAGTTCTTGATCTTGGTGGTGGTATAGCCACATTTCTGATCTTGTAGAAGGCATTGCCCCTCATTAGTCTTTCTTGTTGTTTAAAGCCTTTTCTTCTCAAGTTTTGAACTTTCTTATGCATCCTAACATCATAGTGTTGAGTGCAAAAGATCTCATTAGAATTACAATTATAATCAAATTAATTTATTGTATTGGGGAGAAGTTGCATTTAATACTATTATGTCCTTGTATCTAGGGACATTCATTCAGACCTCGTGAATGTCCTGTGATGACATTTTATGCTTGTCTTCATGCAGGTGCTGCTCCACGTGTTACACTCCACCCTGTGTCTTGTCATCCGTATGTGTAGGGCTCCCCACCCTTCACCCCACCATTCCCCTTTCTATGTGCTCACTGCTATTGTAATGAAAAGAGTCTTTCATCTTTCGTTTCCAGAACGAAAAGAGTCTGGAACGAAAGACCAGGCTTTCATCTTACTTCCCAGTAATTTTTCCTTTACATTTCTTCAACGACATAATTTCTCCCATGATGTTCACAACACCACCCTTGTGGGTTACTTGCCTGTTTCTTTGTTTCCTGTCCAAGGTCCCTCTCCAGACCAGACCTCTGGTCTGTAGCTGCCTTCCAGGCTCCTCCTGGTCCACTAGGGCCCACCCTTCCTTCTCTCTATTTCTACATCTTTGCTTGTCCTCCCCTTTCCTGCATGGCATTTGGCACCCTTCTCAACAGAGAGCCCACCAAAACCCCCAGAGGGTCAGCCTGTGCCCAGCAGCAAATGACTTCCCTGCTCTGACCCTGCACTTGAAGGCCCATGGTCTTTCCTTTCTCTGAGGCCTTTGTCATGTTAGTGGCCCTTCCTCCTCCACACTCCACGCATTTGGTCTCCCTTCTTGTATCAACTCTGAATGCATCCCATGCAGGCAATGGGACCCAAGACACACTCTTCTCTGTGTCTGTCCCCACTGCCCACTGGGTCTGGCTACTCTGCACACGCTCGAAGGGCTGGTCCAGACCCACCCCAGTGCCAGTGCTGGCCTTGTGGTCTCAAATGACCTGCTTGGTCTCCCCACATCCCAAGTGGAGAGCAAAATGAACAGGGATTCGAATGTCTGCCCCCCTGCCTCTTGTGATCTAAGTGAGATTCTGGGTCTAAAGGTTCTCTTCTGACCTGACCTGACTCACAATGGGTGAATGCCCACCCATTGTGTGGGTTCCTGGGATTGTGTGTGGACCCGATGGTGTGCTTGAGTAGCTTTTGAAGTGTAGAGCTCAACTCTGGAATGCTGAGCATCCAGCATCCTCACAAGAGATGAAAGCTTGGAACTCTGGGGCCGTGCCCAGCCTCACCTAGCAGTGCTACATACCCAGTGGTGTTGCCTCTGGTCATTATGAGCTGTGGCGACGGGGCAGGATCTCACACCTGAGCCAGGAGTCCCGTCTTCCTGTGTGACCACGGAGGTGCCTGCTTCCTTGCTCACAGTGGCTGATGGCAGGCAGTCCCTGGGTCACTGAGTGCATCGGGTGAGTTAAGGTGGCCAGGGCCTCCCCACCATCACCTCAGGGCTGTGGACCCCCAAGGATCTAATTCAGATTTTGACTCTTCTAATATAATGTGATTCTGGGAAGAATTAAGTAACTTCTCTGAACTGAATTCATTTTGAAAATGGAAATGAAAGTCACTCAGCTGTGTCTGACTCTTTGAGACGCCGTGGACTGTAGCCTGCCAGGCTCCTCTGTCCATGGAATTCTCCAGGCAGGAATACTGGAGTGGGTAGCTATTCCCTTCTCCAGGGGATCTTCCCAACCTCGGGATCGAACCCAGGTCTCCCAAATAGCGTTCGGATTCTTTACCGTCTGAGCCACAGGGAAGCCCAAGAAAACTGGAGTGGGTAGCCTATCCCTTCCCTAGTGGGTCTTCCAGACCCAGGAATTGAACTGGGGTCTCCTGCTTTGCAGGTGGATTCGTTACGAGCTGAGCTCCCAGGGAATTCATTTTATCTTAGTTCATTTTTCCCAAAGGGGAAAGATGCTGGCTGCATCTCAGGGGTGGTAGCTCAGGGAGATGAGGGGTGTGAAGGCACACAGCAGAGGCCAGTTGCCTTACTCTGGCGGTGCTGGCACCCCATGGAATGAGCATATGTGTGGGTGTGTGTGTTCGTGTGAGCCCCCCTCCTACAACTTAGAGTCCTTGTTTGCAGGGAGCCTGAAGATCCACCCTCTGGGTCCCAGGCTCCAGTCCCCTCTCGCTCTGCCCCTTAAATGGAGAATTACCTCCACACACAGGCAGCTGCCCAAGCATATGTTTTTGAAAGTTTATTCATTGTTTCCTAATGTTTCCCTCAAGCCCCATCTCCTTCCCTCTTCCTTTCTTTTCTGCAAAATCAATCAGAGGGACTTGTTTTCACACTGCATAGAAACAGCCAAATACAGACAGAAAGTCAGACAAGAGGGCTAAGAAGGGAACTCTCTCCAAATAGAACAGCCTGTGATGCACAGAGTTTGTTGAATGATCAGAGAAGGGAAATGTCGCTTGTTTAAATAAACACCCACATGATGGGTGCCTCCCATAGGAAGGGGTGAGATTAACACCATTTGTACATGAGGAACAATCAAACCAGATTTTCTCTCTTGCTTTCCAGATGTACTGTCTGTCTGAAAGGCACTTTCTGAGGACTTGCGGAGGGGGACCTTCACACCATTGGAGTGCCCTGGCCACCTTGGTCTAGCCAGGTGCTGTATCCTGAGCCCCGAATTCTCTGTTCTCCACAGCGAGGCTCCTGCCCTGCCCTCCTCCCCTAATCCTGCACTTCCCCACCTCTCTGGGGGTCTCTGCCTCCTTACCCAAAGGGCGCTGTGATCACCCTTTTGATTGACCTTCTTGTAGTTCTTGACTGATATTAAACATCTTTTTGAGAAAAACAACCCATTGTGTCTATGCTGTCTTTATTTCTAGGAATTTGTACTTTGGCTTCCTATATTCCATGCTGCTCATCTTCTGGAGTTTGTTTATGTAAGAATCTGTTGCTGTTCTATTATTAATAAAATGGTGACAGAAAGGATGTTTGGGGACCAATGAAGTAGTTCCCCGAAAGAAGCGGGAGCATGGGGAGTCGCCTGCCTCTCCCTCCCCTCCCCTTCTCTGACCCTTGGGCTCCCCAGGGCTCCTCCCACTCCTCCCCTGACCCTCAGTGGTTGCTCTGAAAGGGTGAGCTCACTGAGATGGCCCCCACAAGAGTAGAGAAGAGGTGTCAAACTGAGACAGCCCCTGAGTTTCTGTGAGGCTGGCATGAGCTCCCCTCACCCTAATGTCAGGAGGCACAGGAGGGAGCAGGAGGCAGAGGACAGGAGGGAAGAGGTTTAGGCTACAAAGCCTTTGACTGTGTGGATGACAATAAACTGTGGAAAATAATGAAAGAGATGGGAATACCAGACCACCTGATCCTCCTCTTGAGAAATTTGTATGCAGGTCAGGAAGCAACAGTTAGAACTGGACATGGAACAACAGACTGGTTCCAAATAAGAAAAGGAGTTCGTCAAGGCTGTATATTGTCACCCTGCTTATTTAACTTCTATGCAGAGTACATCATGAGAAACGCTGGACTGGAAGAAGCACAAGCTGGAATCAAGATTGCTGGGAGAAATATCAATAAGCTCAGATATGCAGATGACACCACCCTTATGGCAGAAAGTGAAGAGGAACTAAAGAGCCTCTTGATGAAGGTGAAAGTGGAGAGTGAAAATGTTGGCTTAAAGCTCAACATTCAGAAAACGAAGATCATGGCATCCGGTCCCATCACTTCATGGGAAATAGATGGGGAAACAGTGCAAACAGTGTCAGACTTTATTTTGGGGGGCTCCCAAATCACTGCAGATGGTGACTGCAGCCATGAAATTAAAAGACGCTTACTCCTTGGAAGGAAAGTTATGACCAACCTAGATCTCATATTCAAAAGCAGAGACATTACTTTGCCAACAAAGGTTCATCTAGTCAAGGCTATGGGTTTTCCTGTGATCATGTATGGATGTGAGAGTTGGACTGTGAAGAAGGCTGAGTGCCGAAGAATTGATGCTTTTGAACTGTGGTGTTGGAGAAGACTCTTGAGAGTCCCTTGGACTGCAAGGAGATCCAACTTTGGAAGGAATGATGCTAAAGCTGAAACTCTAGTACTTTGGCCACCTCATGCAAAGAGTTGACTCATTGGAGAAGACTCTGATGCTGGAAGGGATTGAGGGCAAGAGGAGAAGGGGATGACAGAGGATGAGATGGCTGGATGGCATCGCTGACTCAATGGACATGAGTCTGAGTGAACTCCCGGAGTTGGTGATGGACAGGGAGGCCTGGTGTGCTGCAATTCATGGGGTTGCAAAGAGTCAGACACGACTGAGTGACTGATCTGATCTGATCTGATCTGCTGGGGTTTCCATGGGAAAGGCAAGACAGGGCAGTGAGCACAGTCCAGCCTAGCTAGCTCGTATAACTCCTGTGGGCTCTGAGCTATAGCAGTTGCCTGGCACCCAGTCCGGTGACGAGAGAAACAGAGGAATGCTGCCTCTGGGGTGCAAGGGCATGAGAGAGGAGGCCTGGCTCTGAATTTGTTCATCGGCATGTCATCGGTGCTCCATTGGGCCCTTTGCTGTCTCTAAAGCATCAGCTAATCCCAGAGGAGTGGTCTATCCCCAGAAGAGTGGTCTGTCCCCAGCTAGAAAGTTTCTTTAAGATGTCAAAATGTCATGATATACAGAAAATAATGACAGAGGACGTGTCTGTGAGAGGCTCAGGACTGTTAAATAGGGCTGCATTGGAGATCCTCCTGTTGGCTAAACCTATTTTTAGCTGCTGCCTCTGAGAACTGCATCCATCCACCCACAGGATCCTAAAGGGGAAGATCTCATTGAGAAATGGCTTCTGGGTCTGCAGTGCGGTAGAGAGCACAGCACGGGAGCCAGCCCAGCCTAGGGTCTGAGCTGTCTGGCCAAAGGGACACCCACAATGCTGTAGCTGCCATTTTACAAAGGAAAGTGAATGCAGAGGACGGAGGGAAGGAAGAGCAGGTGTCTGTTCCAGATTTAGGCAGTGCAGCCAAGACTAGAGCCACAGAGAAGCTTGATGATGGAAACCTGTCCTGACTTGACCAGACATGGTTGGGAATCTTGGACCCAGGCTTCTCCCAGGGAGTATGGGAACAGGCTCGTTCCTCCTCCTGTGGTCTCCCAGTCACACACAGAGCACCATCACATATAGATTGGTGTGCATTTCCTGGAATTTTTATATATGTGGAATCAGGTGGCACTTCCTATCTTTTGTCTGACCTCCCTCATGCATATAACTTTGTTCACACTCATTCATGTTCTGTGTGGATCCCTAGTCTGCTCTTTTTCACTCCCAGCACAATTTTGCTTTGAATATGGTTTGTTTATCCATTCCATAGGTTTTGGATATTATGGCACCTGTTTTTTTTTACTCACGGCCCCCATCTTTCCCGCCACTCAAGGTCCCCAGTGGGTTAGCAATGGTGTTGAGGACTTTCAAGGCCTTATGTAGTTCTGAGATGGTGAAGATGCTAAGATTCTGAGTCAGTTGCTGGTGACCTTGCTGAGGAACATGTGGGTGGGCTCTCCTGAGGTCCAGAGAGAGATGGATTCAAAAAAATGCACCATCTCTGTGGACCTCCCATGTGATCTGGTCTTGGAGCTGAAGGTTCAGTCCCAGGATTTCAAGCAGGCTCAGGAGCTTGCTGGCTGTGTGATCTCAGACACTTTGCTTAACTACTCTGTGTCTTCATCTCATCAACTATAAAACCAGCATCAGTGGTCTTATCTGCCAAGGATGTGTGAGGATTAAATGAGGCCACACCTTGAAAGAGACGTGGGTTCGGTCCCTGGGTCAGGAAGATCCCCTGGAGAAGGAAATGGCATCCCACTCCAGTATACTTGCCTGGAGAATCCCCATGGACAGAGGAGCCTGGCAGGCTATGGTCCATAGGGTTACAGAGTCAGACATGACTGAAGTGACTGAGCACGCACATATATCTTGAAAGCATATAGAACAGCCTGGAAAATGTCAGGTCCCCTTTTGCTTTTGGTGGTTGTTCAGTTGCTCAGTCGTGTCTGATTCTTTGTGACCCTGTGGACTGCAGCACACCAGGCCTCCCTCTCCTTCACTCTCTCCCCAAGTTTGCCCAAAGTTCATGTCCACTGAATCAGTGATGCCTTCCAACCATCTCATCCTCTATCACTCTCTTTTCCTTTTGCCTTCAATCTTTCCCAGCATCAGGGTTTTCTCTGATGAGTTAGCTGTTCATGTCAGGTGGCCTAAGTACTAGAGTTTCAACTCTGGCAAAAGTACTTCCAATTGAATATGCAGGGTTCATTTCCTTTAGAATTGACTGGTTTGCTTTTGGTATGTGTATCCAAAGGGTCAGAGATTTTGAGGTCAGGTTTGCTTACTTCTCCTATATTTCTGCTGTGCTATAAAGGAAGCAGGTTTCAGTGGCATTGGGTTCTTTAGAGCCTGTGGTGTTTGATCTCAGAAGATGAATCTCTCTTAAAAGCTGGCATTAAAGATAGATATAGGCAGAGTTTCCAAGGTCTGTGGATTCCACGCTCCTTTGGGCAGCCCCATTTAATCTCTTGGTGGCTGGCATTCAGGGGGAAGTGGGACTGCCTTTCCTGTAGCACACTGTGGGTCGTGGATTCACCCTGATTACCTGAGAACTTGGCTTTTTATAAACTTGTGCCTGTCCAAAAAGAGCAATTATGAGGTATACCGTTCTCTTTGGTTGGCTTATCAGCATCTTGAAGCAGTTGAATTGAGAGCACTTTTTCTAACCCACCAGTTAGAATGTTAAAGGGGAAAAGAAAATTCAGTGGAAGCACTCATAAGAATAAATAAGGCAAGGGTCTGAACTCTCAGCCAGAGATGTCTGAGACCACCATCTGGTGATCTTGAGCAGATTTTAGTTATTTAAACCATTAGGAATATTAGGTTTAATATTGTCTCAGGGAGTTTTTTTCTTTGATTCAGACATTTTTGCAATCTCAAGGGTTTATGTTTCATTTTGGAGATATCAAGGTACTTAAGGAATGTCTTTTCTACTTTTCTGTTGGGCTTTTATTTTAAATGAGAAATTATAGGATACTAGTTTTTGTATCTGTTTAGTAATCAGATCAGATCAGATCAGTCACTCAGTCGTGTCCGACTCTTTGCAACCCCATGAATCACAGCATGCCAGGCCTCCCTGTCCATCACCAACTCCTGGAGGTCACTCAGACTCATATCCATCGAGTCAGTGATGCCATCCAGCCATCTCATCCTCTGTCGTCCCCTTCTCCTCCTGCCACCAATCCCTCCCAGCATCAGAGTCTTCTCCAATGAGTCAACTCTTCGCATGAGGTGGCCAAAGTACTGGAGTTTCAGCTTTAGCATCATTCCTTCCAAAGAAATCCCAGGGCTGATCTCCTTTAGAATGGACTGGTTGGATCTCCTTGCAGTCCAAGGGACTCTCAAGAGTCTTCTCCAACACCACAGTTCAAAAGCATCAATTCTTCGGTGCTCAGCCTTCTTCACAGTCCAGCTCTCACATCCATATATGACCACAGGAAAGACCATAGCCTTGACTAGGCGAACCTTTCGGCAAAGTAATGTCTCTGCTTTTGAATATGAGATCTAGGTTGGTCATAACTTTCCTTCCAAGGAGTAAGTGTCTTTTAATTACATGGCTGCAGTCACCATCTGCAGTGATTTGGGAGCCCAGAAAAATAAAGTCTGAAAATGTTTCCAATGTTTCCCCATCTATTTCCCATGAAGTGATGGGACCAGATGCCATGATCTTCATTTTCTGAATGTTGAGCTTTAAGCCAACATTTTCACTCTCCACTTTCACTTTCATTAAGAGGCTTTTTAGTTCCTCTTCACTTTCTGCCATAAGGGTGGTGTCATCTGCATATCTGAGCTTATTGATATTTCTCCTGGCAATCTTGATTCCAACTTGTGTTTCTTCCAGTCCAGCATTTCTCATGATGTACTTTGCATATAAGTTAAATAAGTAGGGTGACAATATACAGCCTTGACATACTCCTTTTCCTATTTGGAACCAGTCTGTTGTTCCATGTTCAGTTCTAACTGTTGCTTCCTGACATGCATACAAATTTCTCAAGAGGCAGATCAGGTGGTCTGGTATTCCCATCTCTTGAAGAATTTTCCACAGTTGATTGTGATCCACACAGTCAAAGGCTTTGGCATAGTCAATAAAGCAGAAGTAGATGTTTTTCTGGAACTCTCTTGCTTTTTCCATGATCCAGCGAATGTTGGCAATTTGATCTCTGGTTCCTCTGCCTTTTCTAAAACCAGCTTGAACATCAGGAAGTTCACAGTTCACATATTGCTGAAGCCTGGCTTGGAGAATTTTGAGCATTACTTTACTAGAGTGTGAGATGAGTGCAATTGTGCAGTAGTTTGAGCATTCTTTGGCATTGCCTTTCTTTGGGATTGGGATGAAAACTGACCTTTTCCAGTCCTGTGGCCACTGCTGAGTTTTCCAAATTTGCTGGCATATTGAGTGCACCACTTTCACAGCATCATCTTTCAGGATTTGGAATAGCTCCACTGGTATTCCATCACCTCCACTAGCTTTGTTTGTAGTGATGCTTTCTAAGGCCCACTTGACTTCACATTCCAGGATGTCTGACTCTAGGTCAGTGATCACACCATCATGATTATCAGCAACCAGTATTTATTGACACCTACTGTGTACGTGTGTCTGGGGCAAATTACAAATATTGGGAATTTGGGATAACAATGGCAGGGTTGACTCTGCAAAATTGTGACAGTTGGGGAACTTGCTTTGGTATCTTACTGATTCTTCAAGTGGTACAGAGATTTCAAAATCCATGGCTCTGTTTCTGCTTGCAACGTACCTATTGTTGGAAAACTTAAGTGGTTTTGACTTGTTGTGGTGAAATTCCTTTTGACAAATTAAGTTTGAAGTATTTTTGATGCCTAAAATTATGTTTAATCCTGTATGATGCTTTAGATTGTAGGTGTTGGGAAATTTCCATCCATCTGCATGGATGAAGCTGGGAAGAAGCCATCTGCTCTAAGTCTTCCTCCTGGCATGTTGAGCATCCATGTCCCTTCTAACCCTGACTGGCAGCCTCCTGGCCCCATCCTTGTTGGATGTTGGCTCTCGTACCTTGCCTGCCTGTCTCATGGCTTCATGATGGAGATAATGGGCTGCTTTCAAGTGTCTTTGGAGGAAGAGAGAGGCCATCCTAACAGTGAGAGTGAGCTGTCTATGGCCCCACCCTTAGCTCTACTCACCACTATCAGGCAGGCCTGTTGAGTTTTCTTCTCCAAATGCGCCTCTTTTTCTTGTCATTTTCACCACAGAAGTCTGGGCTGGTCTCCCTGCCTGCTGTTTCTCAGTCCTCTCTGTCTGGCATACTGTTGCTAGGTTAATGTCCATTCAGTTTTATTTCTATCGTATCAACCCTATTTCTTTAATGTTGAGTTAGTTTCTATTGTACAGGAAAATGAATCAGCTCTGCTGCTGCTGCTGCTAAGTTGCTTCAGTCATGTCCGACTCTGTGCAACCCCATAGACAGCAGCCCACTAGGCTCCTCTATCCCTGGAATTTTCCAGGCAAGAACGCTGGAGTGGGGTGCCATTGCCTTCTCCATGAATCAGCTCTACATATACATATATGCCCTCTTTTTTGGATTTTCTTCCCATTTAGGTCACCACAGAGCATTGAGTAGAGTTACCTAAACTGTACAATAGGTTCTCATTAGTTATCTATTTTATGCACAGTATCAACAGTATATGTATGGAAGTTCCAATCTCCCAATTTATCCCACCCCTTCCTTCCTGCTTTGGTGTCCATGTTTGTTCTTTACGTCTGTGTCTTTATTTCTGTTTTTCAAATAAGATCATGTATGCCATTTTTCTAGGTTCCACATATACTTGTTAATACACAATATTTGTTTTTCTCTTTCTGACTTACTCTACTCTGTACGACAGTCTCAAGGTCCATCCATGTTTCTACAAATGAGCCAATTTCATTCCTATTTTAGGCGGAGTAATACTCCATTGTATACGTACCACATTTTCTTATTCCATTTCTCTGTTGATGGACTCGGGTTGCTCCCATGTACCTGCTATTGTAAATAGTGCTGCAATGAACATTGGGGTGCATGTATCTTTCTAAATTATGGTTTCTCTGGTTATATGCCCCGTAGTGGGATTTCTGGGTCATATGGTAGCTCGCCATACTGTTCTCCATAGTGGCTGTATCAATTTACATTCCCACCAAAAGTGCAAGAGGGTTCCCTTTTTTCCACACCCTCTCCAGCATTTATTGTTTGTAGATTTTTTGATAATGGCCAATATCAGCCCTATTTAAAAGGCCTCTGTTTGTCACTCCTCAGAGCACCTCTGAGTACTTCTTGGATCTGGGTCTGAATTTTAAACCCATCTGTTTCTTTCTCCCAGCCCTCTGCAAATCTGACCCAGTCTGCTGTTTCCCAGACCATCCATTGCTCCCTGAGGCTGCTCCTTATACTTCCATCATGTCATGCTTCTCTGATCCCATTTCCAATCTGTATTTTCTCCTGAGATTTTCTACCACCCCTGGCCTCCAGCTCCTTTAGCACGGAGGCCTCTCTGTGGACAAAGTGTACCTGCCTTTTTGCTTCTCTGAAAGACAGAATTGCCTTCTGGTAGTTGACAGTGCACGTGCTCTGGCTACTGCTTTCTCTAGAGTATTCCATGAGTCACTGGTCTCCTCCTCTGCTCTGTAGGTTTCTTGAGAGCGTAGACTGTCTTGCTTCTCCACGGTGGTCAGAGCTCTGATGGATTTGGTGTGTGGGTGGCATGGGAGGATTAAAGATAGCTTCTGGGTGTGGGGTAGGGGTAGCTCTCTGGATCATGGCCCTGTTTTCTACTATGGGAAGACCAGGGAAGGAATGCTTTTGGTAGGGACAATCAAGGCTTTGTTTGAAAACAAGTCTGAGAAAACTTTAGACAATGAGCTGGAGATAGCAACTGGATGTGGTAATTGTCTATAAAATCCTGGTACCAACATTCTTGGAAAGATTGAAGCTGGGGATGAAGACAAATGAGGCATTTGGAGCTAGAGATAATAAGACACCTTAGGACAGAAATAGGTAGAGGTAAGCACAGATTAAAGTTGGACTCTGCCTTTGTTTAGCAGAGGTCCAGGCAGGGCATGGCTCCAGCACTCCTGGAAGGCTAAGGTGTGGGATCACCACAGATGGGTGTGGAACCTACTTTGCTGTTGTTTTCCCAGTACTCACCCGGAAGGCATAATGAATGATGGGAAGTATGGAGAGGATTTCTCTGTCTAGAGTCCTGTGCCTTGTGGTCTCTACCTTGCTAATGTGGGAGGGGCCAGATGGTTTCCTCTTGCTTCAGACACAGTGATGGGCTTTGAGAAAATGGCACAGACTTTGGCATGTGTCACCGGGAGCTCGGGCAGCCTAGTGGATCAACAGAATTGCAACACTGAGACCTTAAGCAGGAGGAAATGTGTTTGGAGAGAAACTGCCTGTAGCTGATAGATGGTGCTGGGCACAAGAGTCACCCTAATGGGTCATGAGCCCACTGAATCCATGCTAGAAAGCTTTCAGCTAAAGAATGAGGTTGTGTCAGCAGCAACAGGCTGGAGCTACTCCATAGGTGTGATGCCAGGAGGGGAAAGTGTGTGGGTAGATGAAGGATGGACATTATCTATTTCATAGCACAGGCACCCAGCTATTCTTGGGAGATGGGGAAGGAGCTGTCAAAGAAGCAAGTTCAGATCCTTGGTCATGTCCAACTCTTTGTGACCCCATGGACTGAAGCACGTCAGGCCTCCCTGTCCATCACCCTCTCTGAGAGTTTATTCAAACTCATGTCCATTGAGTCGGTGATGCCATCCAACCATCTCATCCTCTGCCATCCCCTTTTCCTCCCTCCTTCAATCTTTCCCAGCATCAGGGTCTTTTCCAATGAGTTAGTTCTTCGCACCAGGTGGCCAAAGTATTGGAGTTTTAGCTTCACCATCAGTCCTTCCAATGAATATTCAGGACTGATTTCCTTTAGGATGGACTGGTTGAATCTCCTTGCAGTCCAAGGGATTCTCAAGAGTCTTCTCCAACACCACAGTTCAAAGGCACTAATTCTTTGGTGCTCAGTCTTCTTTATGGTTCAGCTTTCACATCCATACATGACTACTGGAAAAACCGTAGCTTTGACTAGACGGACCTTTGTTGGCAAAGTAATGTCTCTGCTTTTTAATATGCTGTCTAGGTTGGTCATAGCTTTTTTTCCAAGGGGAAAGTGTCTTTTAATTTCATGACTGCAGTCACCATCTGCAGTAATTTTGGAGCCCAGAAAATCAAGTCTGTCACTGTTTCCACTGTTTCCCCTTCTATTTACCATGAAGTGATGGGGCCAGATGCCATGATCTTAGTTTTCTGAATGTTGAACTTTAAGCCAACTTTTTCACTCTCCCCTTTCACTTTCATCAAGAGGCTTTTTAGTTCCTCTTCACTTTCTGCCATAAGGGTGGTGTCCTCTGCATATCTGAGATTATTGACATTTCTCCTGGCACTCTTGATTCCAGCTTGTGCTTCATCCAGTCCAGCATTTCTCGTGATGTATTCTGCATAAGAAGCAATGAGACTGCCTATTAGAGGAGTCTGCTGCAAACCTCAGTCCTGGCCTGAGGGCCCAGACCCAGAGCTGACAGTTTCCCTCATTGCTCCCTGACTTCTTTGTATGCATCCCCAGACCCCTATCCCAGCGGTGTCCTGAGAGTGGAAGGCACTTCCTTCCTTGGCCACCAGAAGGTTTTGGGCTCCAGGAACTGCTAACAGAGGGAGAAGAGCTCTAACTTTAAATGATGTTCCAGGCTTTCACTATTACACTGGTACTAAACATTTTAAATCACTGGAAATAGGAAAATGGAGTCAGTTGTAAGTGATTGAGGACATTTTCTTGTCCGGAAGTGAGTTGACCAGATGTGGGGTGTGCCCAAGGGCTTCATTCAGAGCCTGGGAGAAGCTGGCTCCCTGAGTGGATTTAGACAGAAGATGTTTGGGCAGTAAATTTGTTCTCAGATTGCACCATCTACTTGTCCAGGTTACAGAGGACAGAGAGGAGTTGAGCTGAATAGATCCCTGGGGCTCTCTACGATTTAGAGATAGAGTCATGGAGAAGGTGAGAAACTGACCAGAAACACTCAAGAGGGTGGAACTTGTCAGAAGAGTGTGGAAGCAAGAAGTCAAGCAAAGGAGGTATGTCAAGGAAGTGAGGACAGGAGATCACCTGTCAATTTGGTGCCAGGGAAGGTGTTGGTGACTTTGCAGGGACAGTTAGTGTGAACAAGAGTGACTTGGAGAAAGCTGAGGAGGAACAGGGAGGTGAGAGTGGAGAGGGCACCATCAACAATGCTATTGATAGTTCATTTAATGGAGGTACCATAATTTGTTGAACTGGTCCTATGATAGACATTGTTTCCCATCAGCATGTTAAAGACTTTGCTGCAATCAGTGGTGCTGTATGTAAGTCTTCTGTCTTGTTTCTGAGTGTATTTAGAGGATGCATTCCTGAAGGTAGAACTGCTGGATGAAAGGGTCTATGCATCTTTCGTTCCGTCAGGGATATGACCAGTCTGCTCCCATAGAGGCTATACCAACTTACACATTCTCACTGATGCAGGTACTTTACCTACAAAGTCTTATCAAGCTTAAATCTTTGGCTGTGAAAGTTGATTCTTGGTATAAGCGTTAATTTGTATCCTTACTATTCTTACCATTCTTATTATGGTAAAGCTGAGAATCTTGTCATATTTTCAAAAGCCATTTATTTCCTGTGTGAACTCTTTGTTCATATCTTTTACCCATTTTCCATTGGGTTTTTGATGTTTTCTTTATTGACTTATATTAGGACAATTATCGCTTTGATTCTGAAGTGTTGCCATTTTTTCTTGTGCATGAAGTTTTATGATATTGTGTCAATATTTTCTTTTCTGGCTTCTGTATCATTCTAAGAGATTTTAAAAAAGTCTTCCAAGTTTTCTTTTAGTACTCTTATGGTTTCATCACAAACAAATTAAATTTGTGATCCATCTAGGATCTATTTGCATACTTGTATAAATATAAGATAGGAACTCAACTTACTTTTTCCTAGATGGTTACCCAGGCACTTAAATGACCCCACTGGGTAACTTTTCCCCTCAACTGATATACATTATGACATTTATTCTGTAGGGGAGGAAAAAACCTTTTGTGCTCTACCCTCCTATGTTCTTTGCCTGGGACCCTAGAATAAAGACTAACAGAAGACAGAGTAATGAGAGAAAGATGAACTGTTGATTAAAGCATGCACACAGTGAAACTCAGCGATGAGTAACACAAAGAAGTGGTTAGAACTTGGGCTTATATCTTAATTGAAGGATACATCTGTACAGAATTGACAAGGCACAAGGAAAAAGACTGAGTTTCTAGGGGTGACAAATTGTGGGAAGATAAAGTGCATGAGGAAACTAATGGAAGGTAAGAGTTAATAACAAGGTTTGCTATGCAGATTCTACCAGTGCATTTCTTAGTTGATCAAGGTCTAGCATTATCTCTGGCTTCCCTGGTGGCTCAGAGGGTAAAGAATCTGCCTGCAATGCAGGAGACCCAGGTTCAATCCCTGAGTCAGGAAGATCCCTGGAGGAGGAAATCACAACCCACTCCAATGTTCTTGCCTGGAGAATTCCATGGACAGGCCATCAGCTACAGTCCATTGGGTCACAAAGAGTCAGACATGACTGAGCAACTAACACACACACACAACATTGTCTCCAGTTGTTCTTCCTGGTAGAGAAGAGAAAGAAATGCCTTTGAAAATTCATGTCATAATTTTAGGCAAATAGGGGAAGTGCAGGGAACTTTTCTTGTATCTGCTTCTTCTCAATTGCCTTCAGCTCAAAATGATCCTTACACTAGAGAGGCATATTTGAGAGTGGCAGGTTCTACTTATCTACACATTCTACATACTCTAATTTTTGTTTCTTCATGAAATTTATTGCAATTTGTGATTATATGTGTGTGTTTGTTGCACACCCAACCCACTAGAATATGAGTGATAAGTGTAGAAATAACCCAGATGTCCTGTTTTTCTTCTTTTTATTGTTTTAGTCTATAAAATGTGTGTGTGTGTGTGTTTGGGGAGATTGGGTAGGCAGCAATGAGATTGTGAGTAGGGAATAAGGTGATGCTGCATGATTTCAAAGGATCTAGTACTGTATTCCAATGAAAAAGCTATTAAATCTCAAGGGTACTGGCTCTAACGATGAGAATTTTAGACTGAAAGAGGGACGATGGTGAAATCATAAGAAAGTAAAGATTAGCATCTGGGGCTGGCTATTGAAGCCAGTAATTGTACTCTCAGATGACTCTGGAGGTGCCAAACATTCCATTTTCATATTAACTGAACTCCAAGGTCATGGTTGACTTACCAAAATGGGATCTCACTGGACAGAATGTTAGGATGCAATTTCCATTATTAAAAACAGGGCAAAAGCACAACTGGAGGCTCAAACTAGGATTAAATGGACTTATACAAAGGCTAAATAATGATTGCTAAATGAACCAATTGAAATAATACTGATCACCAAGAGGCACTCTGCTAGGGAGTAAGGAGGGACAATAAAAATTGTTACATTTAAATTAGACTTTGAAGTTCAAGCTAATTTCAGTCATCTAACTATTGCACTTATTAATAGTTATGTCACATTTCTATTTCAAACAGAAATGGATACCATCAACCTGATTGAAATGAGAATTCTCACTCATGAGGAATACGGTCATTAGAAACAAGTTTCTGCCAATGATGAAAGGAGAGCATTTTTCTGAAAAGTAGCTTGGTTTGCAAACCTCCTCGGGGATTCTAAAGGCTGGCTCACAAGGGGGATCCCTAGGACTTCCCTGAGTCCATGAGCTCTGAGACATTTCTAGAATGTCTTACATTTGCAAAGTTCAAGGCTAAAAGATTGAGTCTCTGAACATGCCCTGAGATGGCTGCTTATCTCTCTATGGGAGGGATAGAGATAATGGGATTTGTTTGATAGACCATGTTTATTATTTGCAACATTTTCACCACAATCCCATTTTTAATGCTCACTGGTCTTTTCCACCTCCCTAAGTGGTACATAGATAGCAAGGCCTGTTGCCCAAGCTTCATGGCTTGACTACATGGGACATTTGATGATGTGGCGATAGCACTCCACTCCAGTACTCTTGCCTGGAAAACCCCATGGATGGAGGAGCCTGGTAGACTGCAGTCCCCGGGGTCACACAGAGTCAGACACGACTGAAGCGACTTAGCAGCAGCAGCAAGCTACATGCTAAATTAGACATTTGACATTTCTTTTTTGAAGCCTGTTATCCAAGACCAGTTTTTTTCCTCTTGCGTGTTGGTGGAAGGGAAAAGAAATCTGATGCTTACTAGGGGTATTTAAAAAATGACTAACTGGAAACTTTTCACCAAATAATGTCTTTCTAGCCTGCTGGGACTATCAAGACTGAACTGCTTTGCTCAGCTAAATATATCATTTAATATAACACACAGTGCAGACAGGCATCAAACTTTTAAAAAAATAAACAGATAAAATATAGTAACTTTTTAAAAAATGCATGTTTCTCTAGAGAAATGACTCGACTCTATTCAATAAGGCATTTACCTTTAGAAAATACTTTGGATGATCATTTTGATAGAACTACTTTTAGAATAATAGTATTTTAAAATAAATGACTAAGGATAAACATCAAAAAATTTGTTTCTTTCAAATAAACTTTTTCTGCGTCATGATGATTCATTGTCTACAGTTTTTATGGCATCTGAACTTTTAGAATAGTATTTCCTTCTCCTTTCTCTACAATGAGTTGAATGGCAAATGTAAAGCTTATCTTAATAGTCTCTTGCTTAATTTGACAAGGTCATATTTCTTTTAAAAGCATTCTATTGTGACAGTAATAATTTTTAGATGATAGAAATAATTGCAAGAAGTATTCAGCTGAAAAAGTTTGTGAAATGTCACTGAGGACCCATTATCTTCTTTATTATTCAACGTGTCTCCAAATTCCTATTTATTATTTTTTTTAATGTTCTTTTACTATTTTGTCCTTTTCCATGTGGGAGTTAGAAGTTAACCCAGCTCTTTTCGAGGCTCCTGACTTTGAGGCCTCGCTTGGCATATCACTCATCATTTCTCACTGAGGCTGAGTCACAAAATTGTGCTACACATGCTTTCAAGCACCCGCCAGAGCCATGTTTTCCCCAGCTTCCAGCATCTGGACTATAGCAGCCTTCACCTGGTCTTATTTTTGCACCCATCCACTGCTCCTTGGGTGCCCTGGGTGGCTCAGTGGTAAAGAATCTGGCTGCAATGCAGGAGACGCACGTTTGATCCCCGGGTCAGGAAGATCCCCGGGAGGAGGGCATGGCAATCCGCTCAGTATTCCTGCCTGGAAAATCCTATGGCCAGAGGAATGTGTCAGGCTACCATCCACGGGGTTGCAAAGAATTGGACATGACTGCGCATGCACACACTGCTTCATGCCTCCTGCCCTGGACAGGCCTGTGGGTAGGATGCTCTGCAGCTGGTCCTCCTGTGAGTCCCCCCTTGGTACCTACATTCCTTGTCTCCTTCCTCAGGACTGTGCCCAGCACATTGTAGCTACTCTAGAAATGCCTGCACAGAGCCTCATTTCTGGCTCATTTGTATACCCCCGGAGTTCCTCTCCTCTTTCAAAACTCTCTTGATTTTATGATATTTAGTAACTGCAGAAGCTGGGAATAACACTCAGAGGACTGAATTTCTTTTAATTACATTCTGACTCACTTCAGAAGGATCTTGATCAATAGCAGTGCTTGATTAGGATTGGGCCTTGTGCCATGACCACAGCAATGGAGAGAACATCCAGAAAAGTACACTTCAGCGCTTCACAGCACTGATTTTCTAAAATGGAATCTTAACCAAATGTTGAAAAAGTAAAAAAGCAAGTGTGGTACTGATACATCTCACAGCCTTAGGAAATGGCCACTGCAACAGATAGAACTATGATACTGGCAGTCAGAGGTTCTGAGATGCACTGCTCGTGGATTTTGGGTTTTGTTTTTTGTACATGTAGACAATCTGGGTTATGTAATCCTGATGGATGTGATAAAATGGGTCTCTCTTCCTGTCCTCCTAGGGAAGCGATCAGCCGGGTTTGTGAAGCTGTCCCTGGATCCAAGGGAGCCTTCAGGAAGAGAAAGGTACCGTCCTCCCAGCTCTATGTCTGCCTGTGCTGTGTCTCCTTTACTTTTCCCCACTTCTGTCACCACGCAGTATCTTTATTTTTTTTTTTTTTTATTTTGCTTAACTTTACAATGTTGTATTGCTTTTACTATACATCGAGATGGATCTGCCACCAGAATACACGTGTTCCCCATCCTGAACCCTCCTCCTTAATCACAGGCCTTGTTCAGTTTCTCTTTCCCATGGCCTGGCTCTTGTCAATTTTTTTTTTTTTTTTTGCTGAGCAGTGGGGAACCAAGAGTCATCCATTGGTTTAAAGAGGGTAACTTACAGTGACAATGACTTTTGTCACTTTTAAAAACGAAAAGAGCTTAGTTTCCCTCTTTGCCATATGGTCGATGAGGACAGTTAGCTATCAAGGCTAACTGATAGGGTTGCCAAAGTCAACACCCCAGGCCTACACCTAAAGCCCTGTAAACCAGGGCCAGATGCTCTTCTCAGCTTTTCTGTACATTAATCAATGTCATTAGAGCAACTCTTTGTGGTTGATGCCCTCAGGGGTGTGCTGGCAAAAGTTGAGCAACAGGCTCTTGGGGCTGGAGATGGAGACTGAGAAGCACTAAATTGGTCTTGTTTGCCAATTTCCATGGTGTAAATGTTCCACTATGGCCAATTTCAAGCTCTAACCTGATATCCCTAAAGGGGAGTTGGGAAGAAGTATGTTTTAGGTCACTGTTACACAGCATCCCTGACCCATGTCATGGACATAAGTAGCCTGAAGAGCATGGCATGCATACTCGGTCTCTTGGTCGCGTCTGACTCTTTGTGAGCCCATGCCCTGTAGCCTGCCAGGCTCCTCTGTCCGTGGAATTTTCAAGGCAAGAATACTGCAGTGGGGTGCTATTTCCTCCTCTAGGGGATCTTCCTGACTCAGGGACTGAACCCGAGTCTCCTGCCTCTCCTGTACTGGTAGGTGGATGTTTTACCACCGAGTCACCAACCTGAACAGCATAGCTAATACCTAATGTAGCAACAATTAGGAAATGATGAGTTTTGAGTATTTATTGCTTGCTTTATAAATGTAATTGATTTAATTGTAAGTCTACATAAATTAATTTTAAGTAGCATCTCCTTTTAACGACCAGCTCATGTTGTTGTTGTTCAGTCACTCAGTCACATCCAACACTTTGTGACCAGCTCATAAAACTCCTAAAAAATTAATAATTGGCTCTCTTTAGCTGGAACAAACTAGCTCTAGAATACTACTGGATATCCCCATTTTACAGATGATAGAAACTGAGGTACAGGGATGGGAACTTACAATGCAGGAAGGTGGTAGAGCTGAGCTCAAGCTCAGGCTGCCTGGCTTCAAGGGTTGCACTTTTAATTCCTTGACCTTTTCATCCTGAAGGTGGTTGGACCAGAAAGGAAAAAAAAGAAAAAACAACAACAACAAAAAACTTGATTCAGAGAAAACATAGGAAAACTCTTTCCTTAAGTGTCTAGTACATACGTAATTAAATACCCACCATCTGGACTTTTCTACGCCTGGACTGAATGGTGGGGAGTGCGTGCATCCCTGTCTTCGAGTCTGTCCCAGGGCTGAGGTTCTGGGGTAGGTTGTGTCATTGCCTCCACTGCTTCCAAGGCTGCGGGTCAGCTCTGTTTTCATAGCTTGCAGACATTTGTGAACCCACAGAGTAACTGGATTTCAGGCAGATAATTTTGGATGAAGGCTCAACTTGATGCGCTAGCCTGTATTTCAATCAGCCCACGGGAGACATAGAGGACCAGGCAGGCTCCAGATTTTTGAAAAAGAAATGCTTTTATAGTCACATGGTACTTGACCAGCAGTTCTCAGGGTTCCCTCACGGTCATCTTGACAAAAGTAGGGGAAGCAATTTCTATTTTGAGGCTCCACTCTGGTATAATCAGAATCTCCTGGGTGGGCCTCAGGCATCTCTCTTTTTAAATAGCTTTGGCAGGGGATTCAAAAACAGTGCCTGCCTGGTTAAGAACTAGTGTGCATTGGCATCTCAGAAGAGGGCATGTTCTAATCTGAAAAGGACAGATCGGGGGGCAGTTGGTCCCTGTGCCAAGGACAATTCTGGAGGACTGTTTAATGCACCAGTTGGAGCAGAACTGGATCTGTCCATACTCGTGCTGGCCCCAGACCCAACGGTTTTAACAGGACCATTTGATTGTTCATCAGCCCCATGAGCTGGTCCATTTAGTCTAGTCCTGAGTAGTTTCCTGGTGGGATGAAACCAGTTTCTGAGGCTGCAAAACTTGTGGCCTGTGATGCTTTTCTGAGGCTTTTGAGTGACCCACATGAGACGCATCCCAGACGAGCTGCCTGGTGTACTGACACTTCTGACCTTCCTGCAGGGTCCTCATCTCAGTGTGTACATGTTAGGGGGTTTAGTTTGCATACTGCATACTCTAGAATTGATGTGTTAGGGTCAGATCTCACCCTCCGAGTTCATTTCTGTGACATTGCCTTCATGGGCCTGATGAGAGGGGATGGTAGAGGTTGGAGGTGTAGTGGATAGAACAGCATGGGGGCTCTGATGGTGCGGCCTCCCAAGAATGGAAAGCTAAAATAATGCTTCTTCATTTCACAGCCTCCAAGCAAAATGTTGTCCAGCATCTTGGGCAAGAGCAACCTCCAGTTTGCAGGCATGAGCATTTCCTTGACCATTTCCACCGCCAGCCTGAACCTGCGGACGCCAGACTCCAAACAGGTTTGTGGGCACCCAAGCCCTGCCCTGCCCAGAACCCCCAAACCGTGGTTGTTTGAAAAGGGCTCCCATTTCCAGCTTTATCAGGTCCCTGTGAAACACATTTGTATAAACTTTCACCAGTCTACAAACTCTGGCCACTTTTAAAGTTCATCAAGTGAGTGATAGCTGGAATTAGGTCTTTTGAATTCTGATATAAACCTTTTTTTTTGTTGGAGGAGGGAAGGAAAATGCATGAAATCACTAATTTACTTGGAGTTAAAAAGAGGTGTATTTGTGTATGCAAAAGTTTCCTATCAATGTCCCTTTGCTTTGTTTTGCTTTCTCTTATATTGTATTTCATTGGTTCTGCAGCCCACATTTAATTTTCACATTTATCATCTTTGAAACGTCACGTGCTGTGGTTTAATTGATAGTATTTTTGATTTCTTAGTGGGTCATTATTTTGGAGGCTCTCACTGTCATGGAGTTGATGTGACGTGGTGAGTCTGTGGCACGTCCATTGTGGAGGGGTCCTGGCTGACTGAAGTGGGGGTGATGAAGCTTACTGAGGCAAACTCTGTTAAGATAGTTGGGTTTTTCCACACTGTCTGTCATTTAAGTTTCTTTGACTGTTAGTTCCTTCAGCTGGGAAAATGGGTGTATGAGTAGCTATCCTGAAACCAAGAGAACTTTGGTTCTGAAGGCCAAAGGAAGTAAAGGAGGTGAACATGCTCAGCTCAGTCTGGGGTTCTGTTGGCGGCAGTGTAAGTTGGGATTCAGGTGTGTCTCCATGAAGGAGGCTGGGAAATCCACAGACCTCTGAGTGACATGCTTCCCCACTCTGCAGTGTGTTACCGGGGATGCCAAGGGTTACCTTCATCTTGCTAAACATAGTCATATTTATTGATTTCCACACCCTCAGGTAAGCAAGCAGCATGCCCAGCTTCATTTAGGATGAATTGGACACCACCTCCAACCCCAGATGCTGAAGTAAATTCTAGATCTGGCATAGAAACGAGAGGCAATGCCTAGGCCGTGCTTTGGCATACCAGATGCCACTTCTCACTCCATTCCTTTGTCCTCACTCAACTGATGGATAATTCCTTCTCATCGGCCCTTCTGAGAGATGGGTAACTAGTCCTCTGGTGGTAGATTAGAAACTTGCAATGGGCTCAGCCTTTCTCTGGAGCTGCCTCTAGCTGAGCACTGTGGTGACTTGGGGTGCAGCACGCTTGAGCATGAAAGCTAATGAAATAGGTTTCCTCAGGGTTTCCCTCACATGCTCACTTTCATTCTTTTTTTAAAAATTGAAGCATAGTTGATTTACAATGTTTTGTAAATTTCTATTGTACAGCAAAGTGATTCAGTTATATATGTATTTATATATATATACTTTCAAAAATTCTTTCCCATTATGATTTATCACATGATATTGAATATAGTCCCTGTGCCATAGTGCAGGACCTTGTTGTTTATTCATTCTCTATATAATGGTTTGCATTTGCTAATCCCCGACTCTCAATGTTTCCCTCCTGCTCTCTCTCCCCTTGGAAACTGCAATCTGTTCCCTTCCATTTTTATTGCATGTGACTGTTGCATCTTTTGTTTCTAGGAATCCTCAGGCCATGGTCCTCAATTCTGTGAGATCGTTGTAATTCCACATTATACTTCGTGTCCCACCTCAAAAAATAAAAAGAGAGAGAGAGGCAGACTCTCAGAGCAGAAAGGATGAGGTCACAATGGTTGGCCTTCCCCGTCCTGGGGTAGGGGGCTGGTTGGGTATGTCCTGGTCTCATCGTCCTGCCCTTGGGAGGGAGTGCTAGGCTCCAGAGTCCTGGGAGATGCCAGTGCAGATCACATGAGCACAGTCTGAGGAAGGTTTGGCAGGAGCCAGAGCTCACATCCCTCAGCCTCTCCCGAGTTCAGGCCTGGCTGTAGCAGATTGAGAAGGAGCTTGAGTGGGCCTGCCCATCCCAATCCAGAGAGACAACACGCTCGCTCTCCTCTGCAGAACTTGCAAGGAGGAGAAACAAGATGAAACACCCTCAGAGCAAAACACATCCTTTAGTTAATTAGCTCTCATTTTCTTACTCTCCTTTTCAATTTCTACTCTACCCAAAGGGACAACATAAAATCACACAGTAATGGTCATGTTGACCAAATATGATGTCCATTTTATTCTGAAATCTTTCATTTCCAAATCTCAGCTTTAGGGCTGCTTTGGAATAAAAAATTAAAACATTTAACAAGCAGAAATGAACAACCATAGAAGTCACAGTTTGTCATCATTTGGGGACTGCTACGTCCTCATTGCTCTCCTGGGAGCCCCCTACCCCTAGACTAGAGGCAGGAAACAGCTGCAAAAGGCAACCATTAGTTTGATCCAGCTGAGTTTGAGTGCAGGCTATAGAGCTGGACTCACTGTTTTTATTCATGTATATGCTCAGGATTTTTCTAGATTCTGAGTAGTTTTGTGAGTGCCAACAACTGAATTAGGCATTTAAAAATATCTCATTTCATCTTGTAATTCAGTTATAGCTTTGCTTTGAGTTTTACTGGCACATGATCGGAAAAATCCCTTGGATGGTAGGATTACGGCTCTGTGAATTCTGCCTGCCTGCCTGCTGGCGAGGGCCTGAGGGGGCTGTGCAGAAACAAACTTGGTTATGCTGGGCTGGAGGCAAGAGTGCTGTTCCCACCCCCGAAAATTTACCTCAGTGTCACTGCATTGTCTTTAGAAAGATAAAAATAGCAGAGAAGACTTAGGTAGCTTTTTAAATTTAGGGCAGCTTCTAATTTGCTCAGTGTCTACTAAATTCCTCTGTATGCTGCAGTTGACAATGCTAATGGAAATTTCCCATTTTAAAATTAACTTGGAACATTCTTGCTGGTTTTTAAATTGATCAATGACAAGAGTGCTGGAGAGGGCATTGATTGTGATCTTGGATGTAAGCTAATTCGTGTGCTCATGATACAAACCAGATGAAGTAGGGGGCAACCACATTTCCCTCCCCTCCAGCTATGGGGTCTTTAGACCCCATATGTCTTTGGAAACAAACTGCACAGTTTTGGTGTATAGGTGAGACGTTTTCCTTCTCAAAGAGGCATGGTTATTAAGACCCTCTGTGTTCAGGTCTCAGCTCTGCCTTTTATTAGCTATAGAGCTTTGAGCCAACTGCTTGCTTAGCCCCTGGAGGCCTCAGGCCCTTCATCTGTAAAACGGGATTGCAATAGTTACATACCTCCCAGGGCTGCTGTGAGACATAAATGGGATAATTCTGGCAAAGTAGTTAAATGAACAGCTGATATGCTGTGAAAGTTCACTAGAGGTTATCTATTATTACACTTTTATAATTGTTATTTTCATTGGGTACCAATTTTACCAGTTTTCAGGAAACCTTATTGATTTGTATTGTCTGCCAACAAACAGTTTGTTTTCCAAGACGTGGAAAGGGGACTAACAGTGCGTCTTTGTTTCTTGTTTTCGGCCTGGCAGATTATAGCGAATCATCATATGCAGTCCATCTCCTTTGCCTCCGGGGGAGACCCGGTAAGTAACCCTGGCATTGTTTTCGCTTGTTTTTGTCAGAGTTGCTGAGAAGGGACCCTGCTTCAAAAGCATGCCTCTTAGAACCCTGTAAGGAAATTTAACTGTGATACCAGCTATTTCTGCTTCCATTCCATAAGTTCTTCCTATCACTTTTTTAGGGGTGACCCATGGCAATGACCTACTATTAGATTTCATTTCATTAGTCAAAAGCTGTCAGAAGTCTCCGAAGCAGCGGCTTTCTTAAGGGATAGTGACATAGCTCTCTAGTTTTCAAAGTGGCCGCTGTGCGCCTGACTCTGCCGGTCCTGCTTCGTGTACGTTTTTCTCTTGGTTCTCCCCCGGAGTTCTCTATTTGGGGATTTTAAGTTTATTCAAAGGCTGTGAATTTACTTACTCTGACTTATTCATAAATATTTGAAATTGGTATTTTTCTCTCCAAATTTAACACTGTCGTCTTTTAATGATTTGTTTTGCCAACGGGGAAGGAGTTGTGGAGAGAGAGGATAGAGAACAGGAGAATGTTCCAGGTTTTGTTGCTTCTTTTACTAAGAAGGTGGCATAACTAGGGAATTTGCTCCCCACATATGGTCAGGAAATCTACGATACAAGGCTAGCATTCAGTTTCAGGGTCAGAAAAACCACTCCCTCCTCAGGCAGGACAGTATTTTTGTTATCCTTATTGTTGTTTGTATTGTTTTATCAAATTGTTGGTACGCAGTGTTCAGATTTTATGTAAGGCTTACTGGTCCAAGATAGCCTGAGTAATCAGTGCATTATATTAATTACTTCTTATGCCAAGGCCAGGGACCTTATCTATTTCTAGCCGGGAAAGGGGCTTTTCCCAGACTCCATGTTTAATTCATAACCTTTCTTCCACACTCCTACCTGGATAGCCTGATTGTAAAACTGCTGTTGGCACACTGAAAGCCAAATCAAAGGAGTGATTCCTTCTGCTGGTTCCAGTCTCGCATTTCCAAAGGACAGTGTAATCATGACATTGAGTATATTCGCTAAGGGAAAGCCTGTGCCTGCTGTTCTCTTCCCCACCTGCTGCAGCCTCCGGGGAGGTATCACTCCCATCTCCCCAACATCACTCAGATGCTCCTGCTGAGGAGATACAGGCTGCATCTCAAGGATCTGAGATGGGGAGATGCCTGAACCAAGGGCACTGGCAGGAGAGGGACTTGGCCACTCTGCAGATGACTCTTTGCCCTTAAACCTCTGCTAAAGTGTCACCCTTATGGCAGAAAGTGAAGAAAAACTAAAGAGCCTCTTGATGGAAGTGAAAGAGGAGAGTGAAAAATTGGCTTAAAACACAAATTCAGAAAACTAAGATCATGGCATCTGGTCCCATCACTTCATGGGAAATAGACAGGGAAACAGTGAGAGACTATTTTGGGGGGCTCCAAAATCACTGCAGATGGTGACTGCAGCCATGAAATTGAAAGACTCTTACTCCTTGGGGGAAAAGTTACTACCAACCTAGACAGCATATTAAAAAGCAGAGACATTACTTTGCCACCAAAGGTATGTCTAGTCAAAGCTATGGCTTTTCCCATAGTCAGATATCGATGTGAGAGTTGAACTGTAAAGAAAGCTGAGCGCTGAAGAATTGATGCTTTTGAACTGTGGTGTTGGAGAAGACTCTTGCGAGTCCCTTGGACAGCAAGGAGATCCAACCAGTTCATCCTAAAGGAGATCAGTCCTGAATATTCATTGGAAGGATTGATGCTGAAGCTGAAACTCCAATACTTTGGCCACCTCATGCGAAGAATGGACTTATTTGAAAAGACCCTGATTCTGGGAAAGATTGAAGGTGGGAGGAGAAGGGGATGACAGAGGATGAGATGGTTGGATGTCATCATTGACTCAATGGACATAAGTTTGAGTAAATTCCAGGAGTTGATAATGGACAGGGAGGCCTGGCGTGCTGTGATCCATGAGGTCTCAAAGTGTCGGACACAACTGAGTGACTGAACTGAACTGAAATTGTCACAGAATGACCAAAGCATTATTTCAACATCTTATTCAGTGGGTTTCACTGGCTTTAGCCCTACTTCATACTTAGGGTCTAATTTTCAGAAGTCTTCCAGGATGCTTTCCTCTTCTTTTTTCCTTTCCTTCCCTTCCTTTATTTTCTTTTCAATCCTTTGATTTCTTACAATCCACTGCAAAATGAAATACCTCATTGAGATGTATGTTTAGAAAGTGGAAGTCTTCCATAATCAAGCCCATTGAAGGAGCACTTCTGAAGATTACATCAAGACATGATTACACACTTATTCTCTACCTGTGCTACACATATACTAGACATATACACATGTCTATACTTACATCTGTAGCCAGGTCTAATTATTTTGCACACATATCTATACTTACATCTGTTCAGTTCAGTTCAGTTCAGTTGCCCAGTCGTGTCCGACTCTTTGCCACCCCATGAATCGCAGCACGCCAGGCCTCCCTGTCCATCACCAACAACCGGGGTTCACTCAGACTCACATCCATCGAGTCAGTGATGCCATCCAGCCATCTCATCCTCTGTCGTCCCCTTCTCCTCCTGCCCCCAATCCCTCCCAGCATCAGTCTTTTCCAATGAGTCAACTCTTCGCATGAGGTGGCCAAAGTACTGGAGTTTCAGCTTAAGCATCATCCTTCCAAAGAAATCCCAGGGCTGATCTCTTTCAGAATGGACTGGTTGGATCTCCTTGCAGTCCAAGGGACTCTCAAGAGTCTTCTCCAACACCACAGTTCAAAAGCATCAATTCTTCGGTGCTCAGCCTTCTTCACAGTCCAACTCTCACATCCATACATGACCACAGGAAAAACCATAGCCTTGACTAGATGGACCTTTGTTGGCAAAGTAATGTCTCTGCTTTTCAATATGCTATTTAGGCTGGTCATAACTTTCCTTCCAAGGAGTAAGTGTCTTTTAATTTCCTGGCTGCAGTCACCATCTGCAGTGATTTTGGAGCCCCCAAAAATAAAGTCTGACACTGTTTCCAATGTTTCCCCATCTATTTCCCATGAAGTGATGGGACCAGATGCCATGATCTTCGTTTTCTGAATGTTGAGTTTTAAGCCAACTTTTTCACTCTCCTCTTTCACTTTCATCAAGAGGCTTTTTAGTTCCTCTTCACTTTCTGCCATAAGAGTGGTGTCATCTGCATATCTGAGGTTATTGATATTTCTCCCAGCAATCTTGATTCCAGCTTGTACTTCTTCCAGCCCAGCATTTCTCATGATGTACTCTGCATAGAAGTTAAATAAGCAGGGTGACAGTATACAGCCTTGACGTACTCCTTTTCCTATTTGGAACCAGTCTGCCATGTCCAGTTCTAACTGTTGCTTCCTGATGTGCATATAGGTTTCTCAAGAGGCAGGTCAGGTGGTCTGGTATTCCCATCTCTTTCAGAATTTTCCACAGTTTATTGTGATCCACACTTACATCTGTAACCAGATCTAATTACTCTGCACTGGCTGTCTACTTCTTGCCTAATGTAATGCTTGGAACCAGTTTCTTAAAATTGGAAGTTGACCCAGTTTGAAAAACAAGAAGCAGAAACACTGAATACCTGCATCAACATCTCCTTTCAAGAACTTGTCTCAAGCCTCATCTTCATGATGATGTTATGAGAGGAAGAGGAAAGATATGGGAAATGGAAAGTCAAATATATTGTCCTTATCAAGGATGCACTAAGATCTGTGAACTACTTTCAGTTTTCATCATCACCTCTTCTTAAAAAGGGAAACATTTCAGTGACCCCTAAAGTAATTCATAGCTTTTAATATTTTTTTCTGATACAAAAATGTTATGATTCTAAGGGATAGGAAACCTAGTTACTTTTTAATTTTAAGCAATTCAAATGCATATCACCTTGTGCCTGAGTTCCCATTCCAAATTTATTTGTAACCATTACAATTGGTACATGTTTTAAATGAAACTAACAATTCTTATTTCTCTTCCTTGTTCTGATGCTAAGTATGTGTCAATTTTTTGCTTTGTGCCTCAGTTTCCTGGATAAGAATATGGTGTTTTGAAATGTCAAATAAGACAGACTGGAATAAGATAGTATTTGTCTTATACTTATTCATTATAATTGTCTTATTCATTATAAGAATAAGATGAATAAGACAGACTGTTAATCCTTACAGTAAATAGGCATAATACAATTATTATCTATTATATCAGCAGTTTTAAAAGATCACTAAAAGAATGCCAGAATAATGGTTGGGCTCAGAAAGGCTTGGGAGTGAGAAGACATGTGTATAAATACAGAATAAGCACTTGACAGCCCCATCTTTGGAACTTATGACTGGGTGATGTCAATGGCATTGTTTGGAATAGCAATACATTTCCCTGCTGTGCCAGAAGTGCATCATTTTTGGCATCAGAAAGGCTGTGTCCTTGGCTTAACCACTGACCAGCTAAGTGATAGGGACACATCAGGTCTCTTGCCTAGTCTTCCTTCCCTAGCTTGGACCCAGCAGAGCATTTCTCAGACTGGAGTAAGGATTGAAAAAGAAGAATTTCCTTGTATATGCCAGAAGTATGGACTCTAATTTTGTTATCAAAATATGTGCAAAAATAAATTATGTGTAGACTCCTTTTGTTTACATCTTTTATTGAACTGTAAATCCCAATCAAACTTGGAAGTGCAAATAAACACAGTAAGACTCGGCAACATTCAAAGGAAAATTAATTTACTGTGATGCATAAAGTTTTGCTGAAACTAAATCTCTGCTCCGAATGTGACTCTAAAACTGGCCACCATGGTGCTTTTGAGGGCAGCAACTGTACTATCACAGGCGTCGGATGACTCACTCTTTCCACTAATTTCTTCTATTCAAGTAAACACTTCAGTCATACATCATTGCGTACAAAAGTGACATTAAATTGCTTCAGGTGGGGCAAAGCCATCTAGTCTGCTTGTTCTTTTCTCTCTAATTCTTTAAAAAATGTGGCACCCAGAATGTTGGAAACCCCACTAAAAATCTTGGCACTGAAATTGCATGCAGAGCTTGATGACACAGTTGTTGTTCGAATGATCCCGCATTTTCTTGTATTAATTGTTAAGATTCTCATGGAAAGGAAACCATAAAAGAGATTCTGGTGATATCTCAAAAGCTGGAGAATATACCTGCCCAAACCCAGCGTTCCATGGATCTCAGATTGAGAAACACTAGTGCGTTCTAGGGTCACTTCCGACATTCACATCTCTTGCACCCAGAAAGGGTGTCTATGATTACAAGCTACAATCCTTATTTTTGCCAAATAGCTTCAGATTCTGGGCAGATCTTCCCTGATGAAACAATAGGAAGCTGTGTCGATTGTTAGTCTCCCACTCCAATTCCCTGGTCGGTCCATGAATATACCAAAGGAGAGTGGTCTGGGCAGGAAGAGGAAACAGCTTAGCCAGGCTGCATGCTGGAGAATGACCTCAGGCTAGCAGTCCAATACATCAAGAGCTGCTGGAAGCTCTCTCCTTTTTTAGTGAGTGGTTGTGAGTTCTGGGGAGTGATGTTTGGAAAAACACCTTGAACCATGAACTCCCTGCCATGGATGATCATACCATGGCATCTCTGACCCCCACCCCCACTCTCCCCCTCTCCCACTCACATTGGAGGGTTTTCTGGAGTGCTGTAGGAGAGAAGGGGTTATCTTCTTTGCCCACAGAGAATCACAATGAAGGAACTCATGACAGGCTTGCAAATGCTGAAAAAAAAAACCACCCCCAAAACAAATAACCTTGGAGTCCTCTGAAACCATCACTTTGGGGAAATACCAGCAGCCATGGGGAGAACTTTACCAGTTGCCCTCCTGCCTTGAGAATTTTTTGAATGTTGAAAATATCAACTTGGCAGCAGTCTTTCTTTTGCTTTGAAGAATTCAGAGATGGGATTTCCTCGGTGGTCCAGTTCAGTTCAGTTCAGTCACTCAGGTATGTCCGACTCTTTGCTACCCCATCGACTGCAGCACACCAGGCCTCCCTGTCCATCACCAACCCCAGAGTGTACTCAAATTCATGTCCATTGAGTCAGTGATGCCATCCAACCATCATCCTCGGTCATCCCCTTCTCCTCCCGCCTTCAATCTTTCCCAGAATCAGGGTCTTTTCAAATGAGTCAGCTCTTCACATCAGGTGGCCAAAGTATTGAAGTTTCAGCTTCAACATCAGTCCTTCTAATGAATATTCAGGGCTGATTTCCTTTAGGATGGACTGGTTGGATCTCCTTGCTGTCCAAGGGACTTGCAAGAGTCTTCTCCAACACCACAGTTCAAAAGCATCAATTCTTCAGCTCTCAGCTTTTTTTATAGTTCAATTCTCACATTCATACATAATTACTGAAAAAACCATAGCCTTGACTAGATGGACATTTGTTGACAAAGTAACATGTCTGCTTTTTAATATGCTGTCTAGTTTGGTCATAACTTTTCTCCCAAGGAGTAAGCGTCTTTTAATTCCATGGCTGCAGTCACCATCTGTAGTGATTTTGGAGCCCAGAAAATAAAGTCTGCCACTGTTTCCATTGTTTCTCCATCTTGCCATGAAGTGATGGGACCAGATGCCATGATCTTCGTTTTCTGAATGTTGAGCTTTAAGCCAACTTTTTCACTTTCCCTTTTCACTTTCATCAAAAAGGCTCTTTAGTTCTTCACTTTCTGCCATAAGGGTGGTGTCATCTGCATAACGGAGCTTATTGATATTTCTCCCAGCAATCTTGATTCCAGCTTGTGCTTCATCCAGTCCAGCATTTCTCACGATGTTCCCTGCATTTAAGTTAAATAAGCAGAGTGACAATATACAGCCTTGACATACTCCTTTCCCTATTTGGAACCAGTCTGTTGTTCCATGCCCAGTTCTAATTGTTGCTTCCTGACTTGCATATAGGTTTCTCAAGAGGCAGGTCAAGTGATCTAGTATTCCCATCTCTTTCAGAATTTTCCACAGTTTATTTCCACAGTCAAAGGCTTTGGCATAGATGTTTTTCTGGAACTCTCTTGCTTTTTTGATGATACAGCGGATGTTGGCAATTTGATCTCTGGTTCCTCTGCCTTTTCTAAATCCAGCTTGAACATCTGGAAGTTCACAGTTCACATATTGTTGAAGCCTGGCTTGGAGAAATTTGAACATTACTTTACTAGCATGTGAGATGAGTGCGATTGTGCAGTAGCTTGAGCATTCTTTGGCATTGCCTTTCTTAGGGATTAGGATGAAAACTGACCTTTTCCAGTCCTGTGGCCACTGCTGGTGGTCCAATGGTTGAGAATTGGCCTGCCCATGCAGGCTTGATCCCTGGTCTGGGAATTGAGCTCACAGGCTGCAGGGCAACTAAGCCCACGTGCTCTAGAGCCTGTGCTCCACAACAAGAGAAACTATCTTGATGAGAAGCCTGGGCACAACTAGCAAGCAGCCTTACTTGTAGCAACTAGAGAAAGCCCACATGCAGCAATGAAGACCCAGTACAACCAAAAAAAAAAAAAAAAAAAGAATTCAGAGAATTGTTGGTTCTTCTGTTTAGAAACTAAAATCCACATAGTTGCCTAGGCCACTTCTGAGATCATCAATTCCACTGTGTGCCAAGTAGGTGAATCAGCAAGGGGACTTATATTTCATGTGTGAGGGGGAGACTTCTCAATAGAATTCAATCTTTGGAAACATCTGAAAAGGATTAAAATCAGTCATTAAGTCATCATATCTCACCTACCCATTAGGGGTATTTGTAACCAATCTACTTCTGATTTTCTCAATGTGGCCCCCAGATCATCAGCAGCAGCAGCTGCCTGGACGCTTGTCAGAAATGTACATTTTGGGCCCTTAGCTTGGACTTGCCCTTGGAGACCATGGGGTGGGGCCCAGCAATCTGTGCTGTAACAAGCCTTGTGGGGGACTCTTGACACCAGCTGAGATTTGAGCACCATTGTTGGAAAGCTGATGGCAGTGTTTCTCAGCCTTGGTCCATAATTGAATTATCTGTGGAGCTTTTAAAATTTCTGATGCCCGGGGCCCACATCCACTCTGGTTGAATCAGATTATCTGGGACCTGGGATTCAGTGATCAGTGTTTTTACAACTCCTTGGGTGATTCAAGATCTCCTGGAGAAGGAAATGGCAACCCACTTCAGTATTCTTGCCTGGAAAATTCCACGGACTGGAGCCTGGTAGGTTACAGTCCCTGGGGTCGCAAAGAGTCGAACACGAGTGAGCAACTTCAGTGTGTGTTCAGTGTGGGTGATTCAACATGTTGCGTACCTGGGCCTTCCAGGTCCTTGCTGCTCATAGTGTGAGTGAGAGCTGTCTGCTAATCTCTGGTGATCCCTGCCCTGCATACAGTTTGAGACATGTCCTTTAGCTGGTCTGTTGTTTGGGCTGCTCTTGGTATCTGAACTGCTGTGTACACGATGCATCTGCTTCGTGATTAGTGATGTGACATCTCCTTTTTCTTTCACAGGACACAACAGACTACGTTGCGTACGTTGCTAAGGACCCTGTTAATCGCAGAGGTAAGCCACGTGTGACCTTTGTCGTCTCTTTCACGTGCAGTTGGGCTTAACACTGGACACAAGTTGGTCTTCATGATCTCAGCCCTGGTCACCTGCACGAGCAAGTGTTCTCTCGTACTGTCAGCGATAATGGAGCTTTACAGGCAGTAAAGTGTGGCGGCACACCTGGCTGGGTTAGGAGACACTGGATATCCGAGAGTCTGAACCACACATCTGTACAGGAGACGCTGGATATCTGAGAGCCTGAAACACACACCTGTATCCAGACGGCTAGCACTTGGTACACCTGACCTGTGCAAGGCAGCTCCCGCTTAGACTCTGAAGGTGGGCTCAGTTACACCTGAAACCTTTACAAGCCGCTGCCCTCCTGCCCGACACCATCTCCTCATTTGTCCACTGCCAACTGTCTCACACTGCTCTGCATGGCCCTGGAGGCCCGTGTCCAAGCTCAGGGCTCTCCTCTTAAACCCTGTAAAAAATGCTAGACACAGGCCTCAGACACAGTCTAGGTAGGGGATTTGAAGGATCAAGTACTTCCCATCCTCATGGAACCTTTATTCCTAGACCTTCCCTTCATACCCACCATCTCATCAGTTACAAACAGTGCCCCCATCCCTCCTGGGTTAACAGGCTTGGGCCGGCGGGCTGAGTGAGGAGGGTGCTACGCTTGAATTCCAGGCAACCGCCAGGTGGCGCACGACTACAATGGAGAACTCATCGATGACGCCAGTGGGGCTTGTAACCACAGAAAATGGCCCTTCCTTTCACCACCCATTGGTTCCGCTCCTCCTCCCACCCTCTACTCCAGAAACCAAATATAATTTCCTAGTTGGCTTTGCAAAACTTTTGTCTGTACACACACACACACACACACACACACTTCTTTTAAAATTTCAACACAGATGTAATTTTGGAATGCTGTTTTCCCACTAATCTTGGGGGACGGGGAGGTGGCAGGCTGTACTACATTCCAGATTTATACTGGTTGAAGTTCTTCTTTTATTTTTGTTTGTTCCAAGTTAACCTCAAGTAATCCTAGATTTTCTTTTGATATCTTTAATGGTTCCCAAGTCAATGGTTCTCAAAATGAGCTATATGTTAAATCACCTCAGTTCAATTCAGTACAGTCACTCAGTCGTGTCCGACTTTGTGCCACCCCATAAATTGCAGCACGCCAGGCCTCCCTGCCCATCACCAACTCCTGGAGTTCACCCAGACTCATGTCCATCGAGTCAGTGATGCCATCCAGCCATCTCATCCTCTGGCGTCCCCTTCTCCTCTTGCCCCCAATCCCTCCCAGCATCAGTCTTTTCCAGTGAGCCAACTCTTCCCATGAGGTGGCCAAAGTATTGGAGTTTCAGCTTTAGCATCATTCCTTCCAAAGAAATCCCAGGGCTGATCTCCTTTAGAATGGACTGGTTGGATCTCCTTGCAGTCCAAGGGACTCTCAAGAGTCTTCTCCAACACCACAGTTCAAAAGCATCAATTCTTCGGCACTCAGCTTTCTTCACAGTCCAACTCTCACATCCATACATGACCACTGGAAAAATCATAGGCGTGACTAAATGCACCCTTCTTGGCAAAGAAATGTCTCTGCTTTTGAATATGCTGTCTAGGTTGGTCATAACTTTCCTCCCAAGGAGTAAGTGTCTTTTAATTTCCTGGCTGCAGTCACCATCTGCAGTGATTTTGGAGCCCAGAAAAATAAAGTCTGACACTGTTTCCACTGTTTCCCCATCTATTTCCCATGAAGTGATGGGACCAGATGCCATGATCTTCATTTTCTGAATGTTGAGCTTTAAGCCAACTCTTTCACTCTCCACTTTCACTTTCTTTCTTTTTTTTTTTTTTAGGTATCAAGAATCTCTTTTATTGATTATCAGAAACATTACAAACATCTAATATGAACAAATTGTAACATGACAGTGATTAGTTTGAACAATTAATACATTTCAGATATAATATTATACATATTTCAATGCTATTCTCCCCAATCATCCCACCCTCTCCCGGTCCCAGAGTCCAAAAGTCTGTTCTATACATCAGTGTCTCTTTTGCTGTCTCGTAAATAGGGTTATTTTTACCATCTTTCTAAATTCCATATATATGCGTTAGTATACTGTATTTGTGTTTTTGTTTCTGGCTTACTTCACTCTGTATAATAGGCTCCAGTTCCATCCACCTTCTTAGAACTGATTCAAATGTATTCTTTTTAATGGCTGAGTAATACTCCATTGTGTATATGTACCACAGCTTGCTTATCCATTCATCTGTGGATGGACATCTAGGTTGCTTCCACGTTCTGGCTATTGCAAACAGTGCTGCTATGAACATTGGGGTACACGTGTCTCTTTCAGTTTTGGATTTCTCAGTGTATATGCCCAGCAGTGGGATTGCTGGATCATAAGGCAGTTCTATTCCCAGTTTTTTGAGGAATCTCCATGCTATTCTCCATAGTGGCTGTACCAGTTTGCATTCCCACCAACAGTGCAAGAGGGTTCCCTTCTCTCCGCACCCTCTCCAGCATTTATTGCTTGTGGACTTTTGGATAGCAGCCATTCTGATTGGCGTGAAATGGTATCTCATAGTGGTTTTGATTTGCATTTCTCTGATAATGAGTGATGCTGAGCATCTTTTCATGTGTTTGTTAGCCATCTGTATGTCTTCTTTGGAGAAATGTCTATTTAGTTCTTTGGCCCATTTCAAGAGGCTTTTTAGTTCCTCTTCACTTTCTGCCATAAGGGTGGTATCATCTGCATATCTGAGCTTATTGATATTTCTCCTGGCAATCTTGATTCCAGCTTGTGCTTCTTCCAGCCCAGCGTTTCTCATGATGTACTCTGCATATAAGTTAAATAAGCAGGGTGACAATATACAGCCTTGACGTACTCCTTTTCCTATTTGGAACCAATCTGTTGTTACATGTCCAGTTCTAACTGTTGCTTCCTGACCTGCATATAGGTTTCTCAAGAGGCAGGTCAGGTGGTCTGGTATGCCTATCTCTTTCAGAATTTTCCACAGTTGATTGTGGTCCACACAGTCAAAGGCTTTGGCATAGTCAATAAAGCAGAAATAGATGTTTTTCTGGAGCTCTCTTGCTTTTTCCATGATCCAGCGGATGTTGGCAATTTGATCTCTGGTTCCTCTGCCTTTTCTAAAACCAGCTTGAACATCTGGAAGTTCATGGTTCATATATTGCTGAAGCCTCTCTTGAAGAATTTTGAGCATTACTTTACTAGCATGTGAGATGAGTGCAATTGTGTGTAGTCTGAGCATTCTTTGGCATTGCCTTTCTTTAGGATTGGAATGAAAACTGACCTTTTCCAGTCCTGTGGCCACTGCCGAGTTTTCCAAATTTGCTGGCATATTGAGTGCAGCACTTTCACAGCATCATCTTTCGGGATTTGAAAGAGCTCAACTGGAATTCCATCACCTCCACTAGCTTTGTTCATAGTGATGCTTTCTAAGGCCCACTTGACTTCACATTCCAGGATGTCTTGTTCTAGGTGAGTGATCACACCATCGTGATTATCTTGGTCATGAAGATCTTTTTTGTACAGTTCTGTGTATTCCTGCCACCTCTTCCTAATATGTTCTGATTCTATTAGGTCCATATCATTTCTGTCCTTTATCAAGCCCATCTTTGCATGAAATGTTCCCTTGGTATCTCTAATTTTCTTAAGAGATCTCTAGTGTTTCCCATTCTAGTTGTTTTCCTCTATTTCTTTGCATTGATTGCTGAGGAAGGCTTTCTTATCTCTTTTTGCTATTCTTTGGAACTCTGCACTCAGATGCTTATATCTTTCCTTTTCTCCTTTGCTTTCCACTTCTCTTCTTTTCACAGCTATTTGTAAGGCCTCCCCAGACAGCCATTTAGCTTTTTTGCATTTCTTTTCCATGGGGATGGTCTTGATCCCTGTCTCATGTACAATGTCACGAACCTCAGTCCGTAGTTCATCAGACACTCTGTCTATCAGATCTAGGCCCTTAAATCTATTTTTCACTTCCACTATATACTCATAAGGGATTTGATTTAGATCATACCTGAATGGTCTAGTGGTTTTCCCTACTTTCTTCAATTTAAGTCTGAATTTGTCAATTAGGAGTTCATGATCTGAGCTACAGTCAGCTCCTGGTCTTGTTTTTGCTGACTGTATAGGGCTTTTCCATCTTTGGCTGCAAAGAATATAATCCATCTGATTTCAGTGCTGACCATCACCTGCTGCTGCTGCTAAGTCACTTCAGTCGTGTCCGACTCTGTGCGACCCCCGAGACGGCAGCACACCAGGCCCCGCCATCCCCGGGATTCTCCAGGCAAGAACACTGGAGTGGGTTGCCATTACCTTCTCCAATGCATAAAAGTGAAAAGTGAAGGTGAAGTCGCTCAGTCGTGTCCGACTCTTAGCGACCCCACGGACTGCGGCCCACCAGGGTCCTCCGTCCACGGGATTTTCCAGGCAAGAGTACTGGGGTGGGGTGCCATTGCCTTCCCCAGACCATCACCTAGGGAATTTTAAAACTTCCAGTGCTCAGGCCTCGGAGCAGTGGTGCCCATATTCAGCCAAGGCTGTGAAATCAGGCTCTAGGGAGAGACCCTGAAGGAATATAACCCCATGCAATTTGACTTAGAGCCATAGACACATACAAGCTATTGTCTTGTTTCACAGGCAGAAACCAGCAGTGCCTTCTGCCCACAGTGCCTTTTCAAAGTCATGGATATCAGGATATATTTCATATGTGTGTTTGTTTTTAGACCAGCTCCCCCTGGGACCCATGTGCAGGGCTAAAGTGAAGACAGATGCCAGACCTCTGTGCTATGCTGCTGGTGCTTTGATGATACCATCAGCAAAGGGGACGTTTGATGCTTTGTGGGAGATGTTCACGCTTTCTTTCCAGTTATCTGTTGCCTATAACACAGCTTTGTGGGTTAACGACCATCATTTTAAAAGTATTTTTTGATATATTGTGTCACGAGTCCAGGCAGGGCTCAGCTGGCCAATTTTTCTGCTCTGTGTGGCATCACTGGGGTCTTGGGTGGTCTTTGGCTGGTAGCTGGCCTGGTCTAGAAGGGCCAGATTGATTTCATGTCCATGCCTCATACCTTGGCAGGAAGGGCTAGAAGTCTTCGCCAGCAGGGCCCTCCTCCCTCTGCATGGAGTCTCAGGGTCCCTCCAGGTGGTTCCTCCATCAAAGAAGTATGACGCCCCATGTAGCAACTCTGGGCTCCATGATGCCAATGTGGACACATCCAGTAGAAGGCCAGGCATGGCTCCACCTCTGTCATAGTTTACTAATCAAAGCAGTCCTAGCCAGCTCAGATTCAGGGGACAAGGGAAGACCCGCCCTCCGACAGGAATTTGTAGCTTTCTTTATCCGTCACATCTGTGTCCCCACCCCTGCCACCCCCGCAAGCACACACATACAGGGAGCTACAGCCTTCTGCGAGGCAGTAAGTGAAGGGAGGAGGGTTGCATGAGTCCCACTATGAACAGTATCTCAGAGTCGGCTTTGCCTTCATCCCATGTATGTCCACCCCACCACTACCTCCTTCCATAAGATGCTGGTGGAGGGCTCCCCTCGTTGCTCTGTTCTTCTTCCTCCTCCTGGAATTTAACTTCCAGGAAGAGAGTTTAATTTAGTAAGAATGGCCTCTGACATGCAGGAGTCATATTAGCAAGATATTTTGGGAGTAAGTGTTCTTATCTGGACTCTTACATAGCCAGCTCCCCACACAGTGGCCCCAGTGAGTATGCTAGGGTAAACCTTGTAGCATTGTGGTTCCCTGGCTGCCGGCAGAGCTCCTTAGAATGGATAGACATCTGGTTCCACATCTGGAATTCAGAAAGCCTTCTGTCAAAATCCTACAGAGATAAGTCAGAATCCCTCAGCATTATCATTCATCTTTTCCTCATTGATTCTTGCTTATACATTCCTGTGTGTGTTTTGGTTAATCTAGAAGAATTTATGGACAGATCAGATCAGATCAGTCGCTCAGTCGTGTCTGACTCTTTGCGACCCCATGAACCACAGCACGCCAGGCCTCCCTGTCCATCACCAGCTCCCGGAGGTCACTCAGACTCACATTCATCGAGTCAGTGATGCCATCCAGCCATCTCATCCTCTGTCGTCCCCTTATCCTCCTGCCCCCAATCCCTCTCAGCATCAGAGTCTTCTCCAATGAGTCAACTCTTCGCATGAGGTGGCCAAAGTACTGGAGTTTCAGCTTTAGCATCATTCCTTCCAAAGAAATTCCAGGATTGATCTCCTTCAGAATGGACTGGTTGGATCTTCTTGCAGTCCAAGGGACTCTCAAGAGTCTTCTCCAACACCACAGTTCAAAAGCATCAATTCTTCGGTGCTCAGCCTTCTTCACAGTCCAACTCTCACATCCATACATGACCACAGGAAAGACCATAGCCTTGACTAAGCGAATCTTTGTTGGTAAAATAATGTTTCTCCTTTTGAATATGCTATCTAGGTTGGTCATAACTTTCCTTCCAAGGAGTAAGCATCTTTTAATTTCATGGCTGCAGTCACCATCTGCAGTGATTTTGGAGCCCAGAAAAATAAAGTCTGACACTGTTTCCACTGTTTCTCCATCTATTTCCCATGTAGTGATGGGACCAGATGCCATGATCTTCGTTTTCTGAATGTTGAGCTTTAAGCCAACCTTTTCACTCTCCACTTTCACTCTCAACAAGAGGCTTTTTAGCCCCTCTTCACTTTCTGCCATAAGAGTGGTATCATCTGCATATCTGAGGTTATTGATGTTTCTCCCAGCAATCTTGATTCCAACTTGTGTTTCTTCCAGTCCAGCATTTCTCATGATGTACTCTGCATATAAGTTAAATAAACATGGTGACAGTATACAGCCTTGACGTACTCCTTTTCCTATTTGGAACCAGTCTGTTGTTCCATGACCAGTGACCCAAGTCATTAAGTTCTATGGTAACCACCACTACTGTCTTGAGGAGATAAGCAAATGAGCAAGTTGCAAATGAGCAAGTTTCATAAAGTCGGCAACTTATCATTGAAAGGCAAAGCCAACCAGAAAGGAGGTCTGGAAGGTAACTCCTGATATATGTAGGATAAAACTCTCAACAAAGCAGGCTTTGCAGGATCCTGAAGGTGCTGCACTCAATATGCCAGCAAATTTGGAAAACTCAGCAGTGGCCACAGGACTGGAAAAGGTCAATTTTCATTCCAATCCTAAAGAAAGGCAATGCCAAAGAATGCTCAAACTACCACACAATTGCACTCATCTCACATGCTAGTAAAGTAATGCTCAAAATTCTTCAAGAGAGGCTTCAGCAATACGTGAACCATGAACTTCCAGATGTTCAAGCTGGTTTTAGAAAAGGCAGAGGAACCAGAGATCAAATTGCCAACATCCGCTGGATCATCGAAAAAATCAAGAGAGCTCCAGAAAAACATCTATTTCTGCTTTATTGACTATGCCAAAGCCTTTGACTGTGTGGATCACAATCAACTGTGGAAAATTCTTCAAGAGATGGGAATACCAGACCACCTGATCTGCCTCTTGAGAAATTTGTATGCAGGTCAGGAAGCAAGAGTTAGAACTGGACATGGAACAACAGACTAGTTCCAAATAGGAAAAGGAGTACATCAAGGCTGTATATTGTTACCCTGCTTATTTAACGTCTATGCAGAGTACATCATGAGAAACGCTGGACTGGAAGAAACAAGCTGGAATCAAGATTGCCGGGAGAAATATCAATAACCTCACATATGCAGATGACACCACCCTTATGGCAGAAAGTGAAGAGGAACTAAAAAGCCTCTTGATGAAAGTGAAAGTGGAAAGTGAAAGAGTTGGCTTAAAACTCAACATTCAGAAAACGAAGATCATGGCATCTAGTCCCATCACTTCATGGGTAATAGATGGGGAAACAGTGGAAACAGTGTCAGACTTTATTTTTCTGGGCTCCAAAATCACTGCAGATGGTGACTGCAGCCAGGAAATTAAAAGATGCTTACTCCTTGGAAGGAAAGTTATGACCAACCTAGAGAGCATATTCAAAAGCAGAGACATTTCTTTGTCAACAAAGGTGCATCTAGTCAAGCCTATGATTTTTCCTGTGATCATGTATGGATGTGAGAGCTGGACTGTGAAGAAGGCTGAGTGCCGAAGAATTGATGCTTTTGAACTGTGGTGTTGGAGAAGACTCTTGAGAGTCCCTTGGACTGCAAGGAGATCCAACCAGTCCATTCTGAAGGAGATCAGCCCTGGGATTTCTTTGGAAGGAATGATGCTAAAGCTGAAACTCCAGTACTTTGGCCACCTCATGTGAAGAGTTGACTCATTGGAAAAGACTCTGATGCTAGGAGGGATTGGAGGCAGGAGGAGAAGGGGAGGACAGAGGATGAGATGGCTGGATGGCCTCACTGACGTGATGGATGTGAGTCTGGGTGAACTCCGGGAGTTGGTGATGGACAGGGAGCCCTGGCGTGCTGCAATTCATGGGGTCTCAAGGAGTCAGACACAACTGAGCAACTGAACTGAACTGAACATACCATTTTCACAATGGAATTTGGATTATGAACCAATGACTCCCATCCCCTGCAACCTAATGTCTTTTGGTTCAGGATGGACTGTCTGGGTCACAAAAGTAGCTAAAACATCATGTTCTGCTTAGACATATGGCTGCCTGCAGGTGACTTGTATTCCTATAACCTATAAGCACAGTAGCATCCCTGTTCAGGCACCCACTGGAACTCCTGAACTTGCTGTAGAATGTCCTGTGGTGTTTACCTGATGGCAGAGAGCCCTCTGTTCAGCTTGTATAGCTTCTAATCCCAGGATTAGAAGTTGCTTTTCCCCCAGGGTTTCCTGAATAAGGGGAAATATGGTGAATGGGCTCGAGAGGGAAGTCCCCCGTGGACTGCTGCTCACAGGACCACACTTCCTTCTTCAGGCTGCTCTATTAGCTCATGGTCATTTCAACCCTGAATTTAGGGTTCCTCTGGCTTTGGACCAGAAGCCCTAGAAGGTAACTTTATAGGTTACCTTAACTTTGTAGGTCCCAGAAGGTAACTTGCTGGTAGAACCTCACAGAGTATGAACTCCTTAAATAATAGAGCACTTCTTTTGACTTTTCCTTCCTTAGAAGCAAAACCTCATCACCTCATTTTAGGTGAAAGCAATGATTTGATTTTTTTTAAGCCAGGAGGTTAAATTTCATCAAATAACTCTGTGGTGGGAGGTTAATTTTCCTGTGGGCAAATGATTAGGTTGTTGTTTCCCTTATCTGGCTATTGTCAACAGTGTTTTTTTTTACAAACAAGCCAACCTCTGGGCTTTAAACATGCTGTGCAGAAGACCCTGAATATTTCTGCCTAGCCCAGAAAGTCAGACTTTCAGACTCTGGCTGAAAGTCAGACTTGTACCAGCCTGTTGCACATCTCTGCTCACAAGTCTCCTAGGCCCCTTGCTGTGATAAGCCATGAACTAAGTCTTTTCCTCCCTCCATAGAGCTTGTCTCACTTGTCACGATGTGAGCTGATCCTGGTCTATCTGCTGTCTTGTTTCCTATGATTTTCTCCCACCTCCACTCCAGCTCCACTCCTTTCTGGCTCATCCTTGAACCTGCCTCAGGGCCTTTGCACCTGTTTAACCCCATGCCTGTGACATTCTTACACTAGACCTTCCCATGGTTCACTCCCTGACTTCCTCTAGGCTTCTTCTGTGACATCACCTCATAGGTCACCTTCCCTGATCATCCTATATTTTATCCTATACTACTGCTGCTGCTGCTAAGTTGCTTTAGTCGTGTCCAACTCTTTGCAACCCCATAGATGGCAGCTCACCAGGCTCCTCCATCCCTGGGATTCTCCAGGCAAGAACACTGGAGTGGATTGCCATTTCCTTCTCCAATGCATGAAAGTGAAAAGTAAAGTGAAGTTGCTCAGTCATGTCCAACTCGTAGAAACCCCATGGACTGTAGCCTACCAGGCCCCTCTGTCCATGGGATTTTCCAGGCAAGAGTACTGGAGTGGGGTGCCATTGCCTTCCCTGTTATCCTATACTGTCATTCTTAATTTACATTTACATTATTGTCTTTATGATTGTATTGGTTTTCTGTGACCGTGCTGTGCTTAGTTGCTCGGTTGTGTCCAACTCTTTGTGGCCCCATGTATTGTAGCCCACCACATGGACTGTAGCCTAAGCTCCTCTGTCCATGGGATTCTCAAGGCAAGAACACTGGAGTGGATTGCCATTTCCTCCTCCAGAGGATCTTCCCAACCCAGGGATCAAACCCAGGTCTCCTGCACTGTAGACAAATTCTTTACCATCTGTGCCACCAGGGAAGCCCAGAAATACTGGAGTGGGTAGCCTGTCCCTTCTCCATGGAATCTTCCTGGCCCAGGAATTGAACTGGGGTCTCCTGCATTACAGGTGGATTCTTTACCAGCTGAGCTACCAGGGGAGCCCTGTGACCACTGGAACAAATTACCACTAACTTTGTGACTTAGAGACAACAAAAGTTGCTCTCTCATAGTTCTGGAGGCTCAGGGTCTAAAATCAAGATGTGGGCAGGGCTATGCTTCCTCCAAAGGTTCTGGGGAGGAGCCTTCCTGCCTTTTCCAGTGTGTGGTGGCTCCAGGAGCCCCTGGCTTGTGGTTGCATCACTCTAGTCTTGGCATCCGTCTTCACATCATCTCCCCCTCCTCTGTGTCTGTGTCATCTCCTCTTCTGTCCCTTATAATAAGAAACTTGTCATTGGATTTAGGGCCCATCCTAATCCAGAATGATCTCCTCTGGAGGTCCTTAACTTAAGGACATCTGCAAGGACCCTTTTACACAGGTTCAAGAGGTCAGGATGCAGACAGGGCTTTGTGCAGGGGCACCATTCAATCCATGCAAATGGTGTATTTTTCCTTTCTTATTTTCCGTGTCTACCCTCTCGACTGTCAGCTTCATGAAAGCAGAACTGTTTGTTTCTTGCTGTATCTGTAGAGTATAGGCTAGGGCATGGTACACAGTTTATGTTCAACAAGTGTCTACTGAGTGAAGTCTCCAGCAGATATTTTGTACATTTCCCCGTGCTCACATGCAAGAATGTTCTTAGGGATTATACCTCTGTGACAAATCACTGTTTTGGGACATCTTCAACTTTTAAAAAAATGGTTATTTCACTTTGCAATTCCACAAGTGGCACAGGAGGACTCCTTTGCTTCTTCAACACTTGGCATTTTCAGGTTTTTAGATTCCTGCCAGTCTGAGGGGTGCAAAATTATCTCCTTATAATTTTAGTTTGCCGCTCTAGGGTTAGAACACATATTAAACTCAATTTGTTAATTTTTATTATTTTTTGTTGGAATATAGTTGCTTTACAATGTTACGTTTGTTTCTGTTGTACAGCAGTGAATGAGCTGAGCATATACATACATCCCCTCTTTTTTTGAATTTCCATCCCATTTAGGTCATCACAGAGCACTGAGTAGAGTTCCCTGTGCTATATGTTAGGTTCTCATTAGTTATTTATTTTATACACAGTAGCATACATATGCTACTTCTGTTGATGGACATTTAGGCTGCTTCCATGTCCTGACTATTGTAAATGGTGCTGCAGTGAGCATTGGGGTGCATGTATCTTTGTTTGATTTGTTCATTTATTATTGGGGTACAGTTACTTTATGATACCATGCTAGTGTCTGTTGTACAATGACGTGAGTCAGCTGTCTGTACACATATATCCCCTCCCTCTTGAGTCTCTCTCGCACCCCCCACATCTCTGCAGAGCACTGAGCTGAGCCCCTGTGCCAACACAGCAGCTTCCCACCAGCTGTCTATTTTACACGCGGCAGTGCAGACGTGTCAGTCCTAATCTCCCAATTCATTTCACCCTCCCTTCCCACCCTGTGTCCACATGTCTGTTCTCTATGTTTGAGTCTCTATTCCTGCCCTGGAAATAGGTTCTTCTGTACCATTTTTCTAGATTCCACGTATATGTGTTAATATGAATTATGGTCTTCTCAGAGTATATGCCCAGGAGTGGGATTTCTGGGTCATGTGGTAGCTCTGTTTTTAGTATTTTTAAGGAACCTCCATACTATTCTTCACAGTGGCAGTATCAATTGACATTTCCACCACTAATGTAAAAGAATTCCCCTTTCTCCACACCCTCTCCAGCACTTACTGTTTGTAGATTTTTTGATGATGGCCAGTCTGACTGGTGTGAGGTGATGTCTCACTGTGGTTTTAGTTTGCATTTCTCTAATAATTAGTGATGTTGAAAACAACTCTTAATTAAGAGCATGGGAGCTGAATCTTGAAGTTTTTACCTGTTCTGGATTAAAAAATCTGAAACAATGAGGAGCATGTGAATATATTAAGTGAACACACTAGAGTTGACTGAAAACTATGCTTGAGTTTGTAGCCTCCAGCTCTCTGCTAAGAATTCATCAGTGTTCAGTGTTCCTTTTAAGGGATGAGAGTTATCAGCCCACTAGGAGAAAGAGAGAGCAGTCATTGTTTGGTAGGGTCTTTTTCTGATTGGCCAGTGATTCCAGGTGTCTCTGAGATTCTCTGTGTCAGTCACCAGTTGGTAGAGAATGTGGCTGTGAACTTGAACTCCTGGAGAGTCTGTGAGTCTAGATATGAGGACAGGAGGAGAGTCCAAGATGTTACCACTACAAGGGCTGGGCTGCCTTGGGGAGGCTGCATGGCTGTGAAGTGTGAGTTGGGAGTGGTGTGGGTGTGGGTGTGGGTGGAAGGGGTCATGACTTCCTGAAAGAGCAGCACAGATCCTGAGAGGTTTTCTGCCCATACTTGCAGAGTGCCCCCCCCCCGACTCCATGGAACTAGTGCCCACCAAGGTGGGGTGGCCCATCCCACAGGGTATCGATGTGGCCACAGTGGTAGGAGACACATGCTGGAGCCTCTGTTTATAGTCACCACTGATCTGAGATAGAGGGGGTATTACCTTGTAATCATACATAAAAGGTGCAGTGAACCAGTGACATCCTTTCTGTGTGTCAGTGGCTCCCGGACCACAGAGCGGGTATGGGAAATGGGGTCTTACTTTCACAAACACACACACACAATAATCAGATAAGGAATCAACCCCTCCAAACTCTAAATGATTAAGAAAAGTTTTACAGAGATGAAAAGATGAATTTTTATCCATCATGGTTAGACACTGGCAGGGCAGTGTCTAAATATAAATATATCACTCAAAATATTTATCTTGCTTTGAGATAATAACTGACAGTGTGATGCTTTCAGAGTCAACAAGAGATCTTGAACTTTTGTTTATCTTTGTTGCGTCATTTTTGAAAAGTAAAGAGTCAGTCATGTCCGACTCTTTGCGACCCCATGGACTGTAGCCTGCAAGGTTCCTCTGCCCATGGGATTCTCCAGGCAGGAATACTGGAGTGGGTTGTCATTCCCTTCTCCAAGGGATCTTCCCTACCCAGGGATCAAACCAGTGTCTCCTGCATTGCAGACGGATTCCTTACTGTCTGAGCCACCAGAGAAGCCCTATATGTTTTAAAAGATATTTTTATACTATCAGATCAGATCATTCGCTCAGTCATGTCCGACTCTTTGCGACCCCATGAACCGCAGCACGCCAGGCCTCCCTGTCCATCACCAACTCCCGGAGGTCACTCAGACTCACATTCATCGAGTCAGTGATGCCATCCAGCCATCTCATCCTCTGTCGTCCCCTTTTCCTCCTGCCCCCAATCCCTCCCAGCATCAGAGTCTTCTCCAATGAGTCAACTCTTCGCATGAGGTGGCCAAAATACTGGAGTTTCAGCTTTAGCATCATTCCTTCCAAAGAAATTCCAGGGCTGATCTCCTTCAGAATGGACTGGTTGGATCTCCTTGCACTCCAAGGGACTCTCAAGAGTCTTCTCCAACACCACAGTTCAAAAGCATCAATTCTTCGGCACTCAGCCTTCTTCACAGTCCAGCTCTCACATCCATACATGACCACAGGAAAGACCATAGCCTTGACTAGGCGAACCTTTGTTGGCAAAGTGATGTCTCTGCTTTTGAATATGCTATCTAGGTTGGTCATAACTTTCCTTCCAAGGAGTAAGCGTCTTTTAATTTCATGGCTGCAGTCACCATCTGCAGTGATTTTGGAGCCCAGAAAAATAAAGTCTGCCACTGTTTCCATTGTTTCTCCATCTATTTCCCATGTAGTGATGGGACCAGATGCCATGATCTTCGTTTTCTGAATGTTGAGCTTTAAGCCAACCTTTTCACTCTCCACTTTCACTCTCAACAAGAGGCTTTTTAGCCCCTCTTCACTTTCTGCCATAAGAGTGGTATCATCTGCATATCTGAGGTTATTGATATTTCTCCCAGCAATCTTGATTCCAGCTTGTGTTTCTTCCAGTCCAGCATTTCTCATGATGTACTCTGCATATAAATTAAATAAACATGGTGACAATATACAGCCTTGACGTACTCCTTTTCCTGTTTGGAACCAGTCTGTTATTCCATGTCCAGCTCTAACTGTTGCTTCCTGACCTGCATACAGATTTCTCAAGAGGCAGATCAGGTGGTCTGGTATTCCCATCTCTTTCAGAATTTTCCACAGTTTATTGTGGTCTACACAGTCAAAGGCTTTGGCATAGTCAATAAAGCAGAAATAGATGTTTTTCTGGAACTCTCTTGCTTTTTCCATGATCCAGCGGATGTTGGCAATTTGATCTCTGGTTCCTCTGCCTTTATAATATACATACCATTATTTTGGGCTTCTCAAGAAGTACTAGTGGTAAATAATTCACCTGTCAATGCAGCAGACACAGAAGATGCAGGTTTGATTCCTGGACCCAGAAAAACCCTGGAGTAGGAAATGGCATCTCGCTCCAGTATTCTTGCCTGGAAAATTCCATTGACAGAGGAGCCTGGCAGGTTACAGTTCATGGGATCACAAAGAGTTGGACACAACTGAGCACAAGGAAAGAAGGAACTATTATATTATGTTCATAATTTAAAAGTAAGTTAACATCTATTTGGGACATATGCCCAGTATAGTGGAGAATTCTTTACTGGTAAGCATGAGCAAACTTTGACAACTTATTTACAGAAGTAAAGCCATTTGGTTGTTTGGTGCACGTGATAAACATTGCTAGTGCTCACTTATGTCTTGACCTCCTTCCTCCCAAGCTCCCAGGGGACAGTACTTCCAGCCTCTCCTGGGTAGAGGAGGAGCCAGGTGACAGTTCTGTGTGAGAGCAGAATGCATCAGTGCTGGTACAAGGTCCTGCTGTCTCTTTCTTCCCTGGCTTGTGGAGGAGGCCTTGTTTTGAAATTCAGGATTGAAAGATCAAAGCAGCCTGGCTCATGGTGTCATCATCTGGTTGAGGACAGTTAGGGTTATTGGGGAGAGTTGCCCAGGAATGAGCAGACAAGAATGGAGTTGTCTTGTCACCAAGATGCTGGGGCTCTTTCTTATTGCAGCATCACCTGTTGGTGCTGACTAACAGCACAGCTGTCCCAGGCAGGGCTCAGAGACCAAGCTCAGATGAATGGAGGTCCCAGGTGGCCTGCAGTCCGCTCGTCAGATGGCTGGGGCAGCTTTGGACACCAATGGACAGGTGCGGCCACTGGCCTCTGGACTTGTCTGGAGCCGGGGGAAACTGAACCGGCATCTTACATAGTCACTTCTGCCCTGCCAGTGTCTACTGTGCGTGGAAGATGTGTAGTTGCCATGTGAGTAAAGACGCCATATCTCAGTTCTATCTGATGTGATTACAAGGGCCTCAGCACATGCTGCTTTCAGCCGGCTCATCCCAGGTTGGGAGAGGCCTTTGTGGCAAAGCCTGATGAGGCCCCTTGCTAGTGTCAGGGCTGAGGTGGCTGCTGTGTGGTCTGAGAGAGCTCCTGGAGAGTGATGTCAGCCTTGCTTTTGGTCAAGAAGAGAGACCATCTGGGCAAACAAGCACCTCTGGTCCTCACCCTCGTCTGTTCACTACTGTTCACCCCTCAGTGATACACTACTGTACTGCTACAAAGGAACCAAAAGGGACAGATTGAGGAACCTCAATTTTTACTCATTTTGAGGTTTCTCAAAATGAGGAACCTCATTGTGCTGCTCCTGTGTTTGTTTGGGGGCCACATTTTAGGTTTTACAACGTCATTTTGAGTCTTGACTCTGGGCCCCACCACTCTGTATGCACTTTTTATCCAGTGCTTCTTCTTCTCACTCATGAATGACAGACACCTCCAGCCCCCTGTATGCATTGTGGGATGTAAAACAAGCAGCTCTGGTGGTCACCTTTGGGGAGGCCCTCATACTCCTCCCACAAGCGAGGCTAGATGATAGTGGCTTTTAAGCTAAAAACCATTGCAACACCAAGAGAAAATCTCAGGCCCAGAGAGACTGTCAGCCCAGGTTGGTTTTAGATTTGGAGTGAGTTTCTGGAGCACAGAGAAGTCATTCTACAGAAAGATCCTCAGACCCAACTAACAGATGATACTTATTCAGTCCACTGAGGACGGAGCCGGCCCCAGAGCCTGGAGTCATGATTTAATTCTGCATCTGCAGGTTCTGTCACCCTCTTGTATCCAAATACTAGGGCTCCACTGTCACCAAGCGAGGATGCTTCCACCCAGAGCCCTGCATCTTCCAAATGTCCCAGTAACTGACTTAAAGAAGACCTATTTTAGGCCTGGACTTCTTTGGTGTGTAGAAGGTGAGAGAGCTGTGTGGACCTCAGCAGAAACCTTATTCTTCATTTATTGTGTTAAAGCCTAGGGAGCTGCTTTTCTCCTTAGAAGAAAGACAAGCTTCACTTTCTTGACTCATCCGCAGTTGTTATTCTGATTCTCCAAAGTACTAGCCAGCTGGTTCCCTCGGCTGGTGCTGATGCTGAGTGGAGGGGACAGGTGTGGCTGGAAACACGGGGCAGGAGGGGGAGCCAGGTGTCTTTCCCTCAACCCATCCTAGACTCCTATTTCTTTATTGGCTGGAAAGACACCTCCAATCCTGTCCGTTAATGAACAACCACGCGACTACAACAGCTGCTTAATATGGGCTTGCTTTATGCTTACCTGGGTTAATAATAATAACCTAATAATAATAACATAAAACATAATAATAATAACATAAAACAATATCATTATTGGCTCACAGAAATACAGCTGGGACCTCTGTCTCCTGGGACAAATCTCTTGGCCATATCTGTGCTAGGGCTTTCCTGGTGATTCAGTGGTAAAGTATCCACCTGCAGTGTAAGAGATGAGGAGACATGGGTTTGATTCCTGGGTCGGGAAGATCCCCTGGAGAAGGAAACGGCAGCTCGCTCCAGTATACGTGCCTGGGAAAGCCTATGGACAGAGGAGCCTGGCGGGCTACAGTCCATAGAGTCACAAGAGTTGGCCATGACTAAGCAACTGAGCATGGGCTTGAGACCCAAGGGGACTGCACTGTAGCCCGAAGCAGCGATCCAGTTACACTTGGTCTTCCCAGAAAATTCTTGTTTCTGTGTCCTCAGAGGCATGCTCCTTCCTTGAGCCTGTGAGGAGAAGAAACCTCAGGCTCCCAGCCCAGCAGCCACCATCAGGGTGGGCTGTGCAGTGCCTGGCTGGCATTGTGTGTAGAGAAGGCGGTATCGTGATGGAAGAGCGGCCAAACTGTGGAGGTGGTGATGTCTCTGCTCCTTCCCTCGCAGCTTCCCATCCTAATGAGTCCTCTCTTTGCTGACTTCCCCTTCAGTGGCAATGTTTCTGCATCTCCCTAATCACTGCCCCAGGGAACAGCTTACTGCTGTAGCAATGCCTCTCCTCACTGCTAGGCATCCACCATGCTCCTGGAGGAACCTCCTTGAAACACAGCTGTGTCCTAACTGGTGGCAAGAGAAAGATGGAGTGTGACACACACATCTGTCATTTTCTCCAGGGAGAATGCCTTTATCTCATAAGTAGCAGAACATGTTCCACTGGTCAGGGTGCCACATGGGGGGGCTGAGATGCTTCTGTGGGATGCCATGGACATGTGTCTGGGGAGGAGACAGTTCTACTTGTAGAGCAGAGGGGGCCTTCTCTGGCATCTTCATCCATTTGACCCTTTTTCCTCTGAAGGTTCCACATGGATTATGCCACAGCCTGGCCACCAGGAAGGCAGGCACCCCAGTGGGTTAAGGTTGCTCCAGGTCCCTGAGGGGCCCTCATCTGACTGCTAACACCCCTTTGATGAGAACCAGCATGAATGTCCAGCCTCTTCTGGTGTATATGCAGATGGCATGTGGTGGGTCGGTCATACTGGCTAATTAGTATCTCTTTAAATGCATCTTAAAAGTTAAGATGCTTTGAGTTGAGTCTTAGTGCTTAGAGTTGCCACATTTGGTGATGACACTTTACTCCCCCTAGGAAATAAGCAAACAACTTGCTCCAAGGCCATAGGATACCTCAAGATTCATTCAGTAAGAGTCTGTTTAACTACAGTGAGGTATCACCTCACACTGTTCAGAATGGCCATCATCAAAAAAAATCTACAAACAGTAAATACTGGAGAAAAGGGAACCTTCTTGCATGATTGGTGGGAATGTAAATTGATACATTTCACTATGGAGAACAGATTTCTTAAAAAATCTAGGAATAAAACTACCATATGAGCCAGCAATCCCACTATGAAGCATATACCCTGAGAAAAACCATGATTCTAAAAGACACATGTACCCCAATGTTCATGGCAGCACTGTTTACAATAGCCAGGACACGGAAACAGACTAGATGTCCTTCGACAGATGAATGGATAAAGAAGTTGTTGTACAAATATACAATGGAATATTACTCTGTCATAAAAGGAATGAATTTGAGTCAGTTCTAGTGAGGTGGATGAAACTAGACCTGTTATACAGAGTGAAGGAAATCAGAAAGAAAAAACAAATATTGCATATTAACGCACATGCATGAAATCTAGAAAAATCATACCGATGAACCTGTTTGCAGGGCAGCAATAGAGATGCAGACAGAGAACAGACTTGTGGACCCAGCAAGGGAGGGGACAGGGTGGGATGAATTGAGAGAGCAGCGCTGAAGCTTATACATTACCACATGTAAAACAGCCAGTGGGAACTTGCTGTATGACGCAGGCAGCTCGACTCACAGCTCTGTGACAACCTAGATGGGCGGGGAGGGAGTGAGAGGTGGGCAGGGAGGTTCAAGAGGGAGGGGACATATGTATACCTAAGGACCATGAACTCCTTATTGCCAAATTCAGACTGAAATTGAAGAAAGTAGGGAAAACTACTAGACCATTCAGGTATGACCTAAATCAAATCCCTTATGATTATACAGTGGAAGTGAGAAATAGATTTAAGGGCCTAGATCTGATAGATAGAGTGCCTGATGAACTATGGAATGAGGTTCGTGACATTGTACAGGAGACAGGGATCAAGACCATCCCCATGGAAAAGAAATGCAAAAAAGCAAAATGGCTGTCTGGGGAGGCCTTACAAATAGCTTTGAAAAGAAGAGAAGGGAAAAGCAAAGGAGAAAAGGAAAGATATAAACATCTAAATGCAGAGTTCCAAAGAATAGCAAGAAGAGATAAGAAAGCCTTTTTCAGTGATCAATGCAAAGAAATAGAGGAAAACAACAGAATGGGAAAGACTAAGGATCTCTTCAAGAAAATCAGAGATACCAAAGGAACATTTCATGCAAAGATGGGCACGATAAAGGACAGAGATGGTGTGGACCTAACAGAAGCAGAAGATATTAAGAAGAGGTGGCAAGAATACACAGAAGAGCTGTACAAAAAAGAGCTTCAAGACCTAGACAATCATGATGATGTGATCACTGACCTAGAGCCAGACATCTTGGAATGTGAAGTCAAATGGGCCTTAGAAAGCATCACTAACAAAGCTAGTGGAGGTGATGGAATTCCAGTGGAGCTATTCCAAGTCCTGAATGATGATGCTGTGAAAGTGCTACACTCAATATGCCAGCAAATTTGGAAAACTCAGCAGTGGCCACAAGATTAGAAAAGGTCAGTTTTCATCCCAATCCCAAAGAAAGGCAATGCAAAGAGTGCTCAAACTACCGCACAATTGCACTCATCTCACACGCTAGTAAAGTAATGCTCAAAATTCTCCAAGCCAGGCTTCAGCAATATGTGAACCGTGAACTTCCTGATGTTCAAGCTGGATTTAGAAAAGGCAGAGGAACCAGAGATCAAATTGCCAACATCCGCTGGATCATGGAAAAAGCAAGAGAGTTCCAGAAAAACATCTATTTCTGCTTTATTGACTATGCCAAAGCCTTTGACTGTGTGGATCACAATAAACTATGGAAAATTCTGAAAGAGATGGGAATACCAGACCACCTGATCTGCCTCTTGAGAAATCTGTATGCAGGTCAGGAAGCAACAGTTAGAACTGGTCATGGAACAACAGACTGGTTCCAAATAGGAAAAGGAGTACATCAAGGCTGCATATTGTCACCATGTTTATTTAACTTATATGCAGAGTACATCATGAGAAATGCTGGACTGGAAGAAACACAAGTTGGAATCAAGATTGCCGGGAGAAATATCAATAACCTCAGATATGCAGATGACACCACTCTTATGGCAGAAAGTGAAGAGGGGCTAAAAAGCCTCTTGATGAAAGTGAAAGTGGAGAGTGAAAAGGTTGGCTTAAAGCTCAACATTCAGAAAACGAAGATCATGGCATCTGGTCCCATCACTGCATGGGAAATAGATGGGGAAACAGTGGAAACAGTGTCAGACTTTGTTTTTCTGGGCTCCCAAATCACTGCAGATGGTGATTGCAGCCATGAAATTAAAAGATGCTTACTCCTTGGAAGGAAAGTTATGACCAACCTAGATAGCATATTCAAAAGCAGAGACATTACTTTACCAACAAAGGTTCGCCTAGTCAAGGCTATGGTCTTTCCTGTGGTCATGTATGGATGTGAGAGCTGGACTGTGAAGAAGGGTGAGCACCAAAGAATTGATGCTTTTGAACTGTGGTGTTGGAGAAGACTCTTGAGAGTCCCTTGGACTGCAAGAAGATCCAACCAGTCCATTCTGAAGGAGATCAATCCTGGAATTTCTTTAGAAGTAATGATGCTAAAGCTGAAACTCCAGTATTTTGGCCACCTCATGCAGAGTTGACTCATTGGAGAAGACTCTGATGCTGGGAGGGATTGAGGGCAGGAGGAGAAGGGGACGACAGAGGATGAGATGGCTGGATGGCATCACTGACTCGATGGATGCGAGTCTGAGTGACCTCCGGGAGCTGGTGATGGACAGGGAGGCCTGGCGTGCTGCGGTTCATGGGGTCGCAAAGAGTCGGACACGACTGAGCGACTGATCTGAAGGCCGATTCATGCTGATGTATGGCAGAAACCAACACAACATTGTGAAGCAGTTATCCTCCAATTAAAAATACATACATTTTAAAAAGAGTCAGTTTAAGTCCATTTTTAAGGCTCATGGGGTCTTAGAGGGATCCCTTTGTCATGTTAAGATTTGCCTCCAAATTCTATTTCCCAGTTGAGTTCAAAGTTGATATTTTATAGACTCTCAAGCAGTTGAAAAGCCACCAAGTTGAATTTTAAAAATTTAAAACGGATTTACAAATAGAACCTTTACTTTTGTAAGAGAATAAGCTATTAAGAAATGGATCCCTGTGGTGAAGCTGTGTGTCTGGGGGCTCCTGGGATTAAACTGCAGGCAGAGCTGCCAGGACATGTTATGAAAGCCACCTCCTTGGCCCCCTCTTCTTCCCTAGGCTGCGGGGTTTTGCCCTCAGGAAGAAGGGGCCTGGGTAGTTCCAGTGTCTGCCTCTAATGGGCCTGTGTCCCTTGCTCCCACAGCTTGTCACATTCTGGAGTGTTGTGATGGACTGGCCCAGGATGTCATCGGCTCCATCGGACAAGCCTTTGAGCTCCGGTTTAAGCAGTATTTGCAGTGTCCTTCCAAGATCGCGGCTCTTCATGACCGGTGAGTAGTGCTGTGACACCATTTGCAGTGGCCTCTCTGCATTTTCTGACCTTTCCTCTTAAAATGACTTAAAAGGAGAAAACCCACAAAACAGCTCCCTGAGGAGTGCTCTGAACAGACAGTTAATCACAGGGCTTCCTGGGCCTGGCCAGTGCTAGGCTGGGGCTCAGAAAACCAACAGATGGAAGCTGACATATGGGTGATGCTCCCAATGTTTAGAAAAACATTTTCTTGAAACTATAGTGACAGTAGCTAAGGTTACCAAAAAAACAGTGTAATATGTTTTTATTCTGTTTTCTCTGCAAGCATGTGACGTCTCCATATTTTGTCTTCTTGGGCTGGTGTCACCCCGGGTTCTACCTGTGCTGTTGTTCTCATCATCAGGGTTAGACAGAGTCCTGATTCTGAGGCTCCTGTCATGAGGCGCTATGCTTGGGATGGCCCGCATGGTTCTGTTTTATTGGACTTTGTAGCTTTCAGGCTCAATGGCTGTAGGGTCCTGATCTTTGTCTTAGCAGTTTTTTTTTTCTGTAGGGAGAAGACTCTTGAGAGTCCCTAGGACTGCAAGGAGATCAAACCAGTCAATACTAAAGGAAATCAACCATGATAATTCGTTGAAAGAATTGACGCTGAAGCTGGAGCTCCAATCCTTTGGCCATTTGATGCTAAGAGCTGACTCATTGGAAAAGACCCCGAAGCTGGGAAAGATTGAGAGCAAAGAGAGAAAAAGTGGGTGACAGGGATGAGATGGTGGAGTGGCATCACCAACTCAATGGACATGAGTTTGAGCCAATTCCAGGAGACAGTGAAGGACAGGGAAGCGTGGTGAGCTGTAGTGCATGGGCATCGCAAAGAGCTGGAAACAACTTACTGACTGAACAATAGGTTTTCTCTGTAAAATAGGAATAATAGGAGCTTGCAATATTTTAAACATTAAGTTCAGTTCAGTTCAGTTCAGTTGCTCAGTCATGTCTGACCCTTTGTGACCCTATAGACTGCAGCATGCCAGGCTTCCCTGTCCATCACCAACTCCTGGAGCTTGCTCAAACTCAGGTCCATCGAGTCAGTGATGTCATCCAACCATCTCATCTTCTCATCCTGTTCTTCTCTTGCCTTCAATCTTTCCCAGCATCAGGGTCTTTTCCAATGAGTCATTTCTGCACATCAGGTGGTCAAAGTATTGGAGTTTCAGCTTCAGCATCAGTCTTTCCAATGAATATTCAGGACTGATTTCCTTTAGGATGGACTGGTTGGATCTCCTTGCAGTCCAAGGCACTCTCAAGAGTCTTCTCCAACACCACAGTTCAAAAGTATCAATTCTTTGGTGCTCAGCTTTCTTTATAGTCCAATTTTCACATCCATACATGACTACTGGAAAAAACATTGCTTTGACTATATGAAACTTTGTTGGCAAAGTAATATCTCTGCTTTTTAATATGCTGTCTAGGTTGGTCATAGCTTTTCTTCCAAGGACCAAGTGTCTTTTAATTTCATGGCTGCAGTCACCATCTGCAGTGATTTCGGAGCCCAATAAAATGAAGTCTGTCATTGTTTCCTCATCTATTTGCCATGAAGTGATGGGACTGGATGCCACGATCTTAGTTTTTTGAATGTTGAGCTTTAAGCCAGCTTTTTCACTGTCCTCTTTCACCTTCATCAAAAGGCTCTTTAGTTTCTCTTCACTTTCTGCCATAAGGGTGGTGTCATCTGCATATCTGAGGTTATTGATTTTTCTTCTGGCAATCTTGATTCCAGCTTGTGCTTCATCCAGCCTGGCATTTTGCATGATGTACTCTGCATATAAGATAAATTAGCAAGGTGACAATATACAGCTTTGATGTACTCCTTTCCCAATTTGGAATCAGTCTGTTGTTTCATGTCCAGTTTTAACTGTCACTTCCTGACCTGCATACAGATTTCTCAGGAGGCAGGTAAGGTCATCTGGTATTCCCATCTCTTTAAGAATTTTCCACAGTTTGTTATGATTCACACAGTGAAAGGCTTTAGCATAGTCAATGAAATAGAAGTAGATGTTTTTCTGGAATTCTCTTGCTTTTTTGATGATCCAGTGGATGTTAGCAATTTGATCTCTGGTTCCTCTGCCTTTTCTAAATCCACCTGGAACACCTGGAGGTTCTCAGTTCACATGCTGTTAAAGCCTAGCTTGGAGAATTTTGAGTATTACTTTGCTAGCCTGTGAGATGAGTGCAATCGTGTGGTAGTTTGAGCATTTTTTGACATTGCCTTTCTTTGGGACTGGAATGAAAACTGACTTTTTCCAGTATTGTGGCCACTGCCGAGTTTTCCAAAGTTGTTGGCATATTGAGTGCAGCACTTTCACAGCATCATCTTTTAGAATTTGAAATAGCTCAGCTGGAATTCCATCACCTCCACTAGCTTTGTTCGTAGTGATGCTTTCTAAGGCCCACTTGACTTCACATTCCAGGATGTCTGGCTCTAGGTGAGTGATCACACCATCATGGTTATCTGGGTCATGAAGATATTTTTTGTATAGTTCTTCTGTGTATTCTTGCCACCTTTTCTTAATATCTTCTTCTTCTGTTAGGTCTATATCATTTCTGTCCTTTATGGAGCCCATCTTTGCATGAAATGTTCCCTTGGTATCTCTCATTTTCTTGAAGAGATCTCTAGTCTTTCCCATTCTGTTGTTTTCCTCTATTTCTTTGCATTGATTGCTGAGGAAGGCTTTCTTATCTCTTTTTGCTATTCTTTGGAACTCTGCATTCAGATGGATATATCTTTCCTTTTCTCCTTTGCCTTTCGCTTCTCTTCTTTCCTCAGCTATTTGTAAGGCCTCCTCAAATAACCATTTTGCCTTTTTGCATTTCTTCTTCTTGGGGATGGTTTTGATCACTGCCTTCTGTACAAACTTCCGACCGTAGTTTTTCAACTAGTGCTTCTTCAAGCACTCTATCTATCAGATCGAATCCCTTGAATCTATATGTAACCTTCACTGTATAATTGTAAGAGATTTATTTAATTTAGGTCATACCTGAATGGTCTAGTGTTTTTTCCCTACTGTCTTCAATTTAAGTCTGCATTTGGCAATAAGGAGTTCATGATCCGAGCCACAGTCAACTCCTGGTTTTGTTTTTGCTGACTGTATAGAGCTTCTCCATCTTTATTTGAAAAGAATATAAGCAATCTGATTTTGGTATTGAACACCTGGTGATGTCCATGTGTAGAGTTGTCCCTTGTATTATTGGAAGAATGTGTTTGCTATGATCAGTATGCTCTCTTGACAAAACTTTCTTAGCCTTTTCTCTGCTTCATTTTGTACTCCAAGGCCAAACTTGCCTGTTACTCCAGGTATCTTTTTACTTCCTACTTTTGTATTACAGTCCCCTATGATGAAAAGAAACTTTTTTTTTTGGTGTTGATTCTAGAAGATCTAGATTTGAGGTTAAATGTTTCATTTAAACATTAAATGAAATAGTAAATGTAAACAGGAATTGTGAGATGTTTAGTTTTTATAAAAAATGTTCAGTGTCTACTCTTGAGTTTCCTTAGGAGATAAGAATATTCCATGCAGCACTAAAAAGAAAGTAATGAGGCATATTGGTCATTCAGTCACTTCTCCTACTGAAAGCTTATTAAATGGTGTGTTCACTGTCAATAAAGGTTAATTTCTCCTGTATTTACTTTTCCTCCAACTTCTATGGCCATAGTCCAGACTTAGTTGTGAAGGCATTATACTCCTCTGTCTTCATTATCTCTCTGAAGTCTTTATCTTTCTTGAAAGAGATTTTTAATTTTTTTTCATCCACTGGAAAATTTCTTTTAAGGTATTCATTCTGGGGGTGCCTATGAAAGCCCCATTTTTCCTGGTTGACAAGGACTTCTGCAAACTCATATAAGCTGTGTGGAAAAGGAGTTAGAAAGTAATGGGGACCCTATAGCCCTTAGCAGGACAGTGGGTGAACAAAGTTCTAAATTTTATATTATAATGGAATATAGTCATTAAACAGAATTCATCAGTATATGTGTATTATCAAAATGAATCTCAACATTTTAAGTGAAATAAAAAAGGATATGAACCATTTATGGAAATTTTAAAAACACATAAATGACGGTATATGTAGCTTATGGATAAATGCATATGTATAAAGAGTATAAAAACATGCAAGAATATTACATACCAACTCTAGGACACTTGAGGATGACAGGGACATGTATGCATGCATGTTCAGTCATGTCCAACTCTTTGAGACCGCATGGGCTGTAGCCCGCCAGGCTCCTCTGTCCATGGAGTTTCCCAGGGAAGAATACTGGAGTGATTTGCCATTTCCTACTCTAGATGATCTTTCTGACCCACGGATCGAACCCATGTCTCTTGCATCTCCTGCATGGGCAAGCAGATTATTTACCATTGGATCACCTGGGAAGCCCAAATTTTTGTACATAGAAGCTAGGTGCATGCATGCATGCTAAGTCGTGTCCGACTCTTTGTGACCCCATAGACTGTAGACCACCAGGCTCCTCTGTCCGTGGGATTCTCCAGGCCAGAAGACTGAAGTGGGTTGCCATTTCCTCCTTCGGGGATCTTCCCGACTCTGGGACTGAACTCGCGTCACCTATGTATCCTATATTGACAGGCAGATTATTTACTACTGAGCCACCTGGGAAACCGACAGGGGCGTGGGGTGGGCTATAACTGGTTTTGTTAAGTGTATCTCTTCCCTAACATTTTATAAGAACAGTATTCCAGTATGTAAAAAGAATTTTGCAGTGAACATCTGTACAACCAACCACCTAGATTCTACTATTAACATTTTACTGTTAACATCACATACTTATTCATCTAATGTGAGTCTGACAAATTTTATTTCTTTAAAAAGAAAGGAATCAAATATAGCAAAATGTTCACATTTGTTTAATCTCAGTGGTGGATGTGTAGGTGTCTTTTATATTAATTTAGCTTTTCTGTACTTTCAAAATGTTACATAAAAGTCAAATAAATACTATTAAATTAGTATGTACAAAAATGAGTGGGGAGAGTTAATTGAACTACATGCTTCTCTGGGCATATACTTAAGGTGTGAATTCCTTACATGTTTCTATATAATAAAATTTGAAGAAGTTTTGGGGAAAGAAAATGAAGTAGCGAGATCTTATCTATTGAGAAAACTTTGAATCCAATATGCAAGTAATGGTATACAATGTCTAAAGCAGAGCATCAACCAGAGGTCCTGTGTTCCCTGGCATCATTCTCATCTGGTCTGACAAGCTGCTTGTGTCCACTGAGCAGGTCTGAGACCCATCAAGTGGAAATGTACCACCTTCTGGCTCTGCTGGGGCCATGAGAGAGCACATCTTGCCTCCAGCTGCCACACTCTCTGCCCCCTCCCCACCCTTTTCCAGAGACTTTGGACTAAAGAAGTCACTGGCCCATTTTCCTTCTAGATTTCCCAGAGGCCAGCAAGACAGGAGGTTCTGTTTGTGAGCAATTCTCCTTGGGTTTGCTTCTTGCTTGCTCAGGCCATTTCTCTTCAAATTGGGAATGAGCTGGAAGTGTGAGAATTTGGTATAATCAGCTTCTTTGTCCACATTCCTCAGAGTAGAGTTGGGGACAGATGAGTGTGGAGTGAGTATGGTGGTGTTAGGGCACAGTACGCTGCCTCAGCATCTCAAAGTTTCACGTTGGTACACATGGCTTCCTCTCTCTTCTCTTGCTGCTGGTGGTTGGATGACTTTACTCATTATTCATGAATTATTTTTTGCTCATCGTATTAATTATTGGGAGACAGACTCTGTATCTGGAATCATCACCCATCTCCAACTGGAAATCAAAAATAGTACTTTTAAATTAATGGAATTTTTGGTATGGTCTGATTTTCCTTAGAAGATTTTTCCTCTGATATTTCTTGCCAAAATCCAGGGTCATTTTCAACACAAAACCAGAGAAGACAATGAAAAAGAATTCAAAAGTAGTCAAATCTCTTTTTATTATTAAAAAAAAAAGTTTTTTTTTTTTTTTTTTTGGCGGGATGCAGGCGGTGTTTATTTCCGTGGAGTTACACAGGCTGGAAAAGCCTCTGGACCCTTGCTGCTCCCTCCTCCAGCCCCCAGGGCTGGGTATAAAAAAAAAGTTTTGATACATAATTTATGATGAAAATACCCTTTTGGAATATATAGTTCTGTAGTATTTAGTACTGTCATAGACTATATAACTATCATTCCTAAATTATTCCAGAACATTTTCATCACCCCAACAAGAAACTCCATACTTAGTAGCAGTTAATTCCCCAACTTGCAATCTTCTCTCCCCAGACAATCATTGCTCTACTTTCTGTCTTCATTGATTTGCCAGTTCTGGATATTTTATATGAATGGAATCATACAATATATGCTTGAGTTCTTTCACTTATTCGATTGTTTTCAAGGTTAAGCTATGTTGTAGCATGTATGAGTATGGCATTTTTAGGTTTGAATAATATTCTTTTGCATATATTTGTTACCTTTTGTTTATTAATTCATTGGTTTTTGGATATTAGGGTTGTTTTTACCTTTTAGTTCTCATGAATTGTGCTGCTGTGAATATGTGTACAAATTCTTGTGTGAACATATGTTTCAATACTCTTGGGTATATAACTAGGAATAGAATTGCCTAGTCTAACTCTGTGCTAAAGTTTTAGAAACTGCCAAACTGATTTCCAAAGTGGTTGTACCATTTTATATTTTCACCAGAGTGTATGAGTTTCAATTTCACTGATATTTGTTATTGTCCATCACTTTGATTTTAGCTATCCTAGTGAGTAAAAAGTGGTCTCTGTGATTTTGATTTGCATTTTCTTGATGACTATTGATGTCAAGCATCTTTCCATGTGCCTATTGGCTATTTGTATATCTTATTTGGAGAGATGTCTGCTCAAATCCATAGACTATTTTAAAAATTATAATTGATTTACAGTGCCGTGTTACTTTCTGCTATACAACAATGTGAGTCAGTTATATATATATATATATATATCCACTTTTTTTTTAGATTTTCTTTCCATATAGGTCATTATAGAGTACTGAATAGAGTTCCCTGAGCTATACAATAGGTTCTTGTTAGTTATCTATTTCATATACAGTAGTGCGGGGAGCGAGCTCCACCTGTGGCAAAGGTCATGAGGAAGGAGGCTTGGCAATAACGCAAAGGTGAGATCAAGCCTTAGGGGTCCTCCTGGAAATTCTCGAGCACCTACCCCCAAAACCAGAGTCTGCCTACTTTCTGCTTTGTGTTCTCACCTACACCTCTGACTTTACGGGCGGCTGTCCCCCACTACATCTCTCTGAAAAAAAGAGTTAGCTTACAGCTCCAGTGAATAATTCCTGGGTGTGACAGTGTTTCAACTTACAAACTCTTTTGGAAATCCTCTAGCCTGCTTGAATAGGCTTTCCGGTCATATGTGATTGTTCAGAGCCTCCCAACTGTGAGAGGCATGAGATGTTCTAAACTGTCTAAATACAGATTACTTTGAGCAGTTAAAAGATTGATTAGAAATTGTATTGGTGAAGGGTTTTTCACTTGTTGGGCCAATGTTTGCTGCTAAATCTCCATGTCCCTTACCTACTGTGTCCTTGGCAGTGTATTGATTGATATAATTGGTGTATAGAAATGTAAGTAGTAGCCTTAATGTTTGTAACCTTGGACTCTGGAGTTAATTCTTTTTCTTGTTATAGCCCACCACACCTTTGCCCTATAGGAATGCAACTTTATCTAATGCTTTTGGAGGGTGGTCCCTGACTAATCACCCTTGGAGAAGGATAAGTTTTCTTCTTAAACTTAAGGATCTTAAGTTTGGCAGGGTCTTAACATGTTGAGATGTTTGAAAAGGTCTTAAGATGTTGGCAATTGTGCGGTAGTTTGAGCACTCTTTGGTATTGCCTTTCTTTGGGATTGGGATGAAAACTGACCTTTTCCAATCTTGTGGCCACTGCTGAGTTTTCCAAATTTGCTGGCATATTGAGTACAGCACTTTCACAGCATCATCTTTCAGGATTTGGAATAGCTCCACTGGAATTCCATCACCTCCACTAGCTTTGTTTGTAGTGATGCTTTCTAAGGCCCACTTGACTTCACATTCCAGGATGTCTGGCTCTAGGTCAGTGATCACACCATTATGATTATCTGGGTCGTGAAGCTCTTTTTTGTCCAGTTCTTCTGTGTAATCTTGCCACCTCTTCTTAATATCTTCTGCTTCTGTTAGGTCCATATCATTTCTGTCCTTTATCGAGCCCATCTTTGCATGAAATATTCCTTTGGTATCTCTGATTTTCTTGAATAGATCCTTAGTTTTTCCAATTCTGTTGTTTTCCTCTATTTCTTTGCATTGATCACTGAAGAAGGCTTTCTTATCTCTTCTTGCTATTCTTTGGAACTCTGCATTCAGATGTTTATATCTTTCCTTTTCTCCTTTGCTTTTCGCTTCTCTTCTTTTCGCAGCTATTTGCAAGGCCTCCCCCGACAGCCATTTTGCTTTTTTGCATTTCTTTTCCATGGGGATGGTCTTGATCCCTGTCTCCTGTACAATGTCACGAACCTCATTCCATAGTTCATCAGGCACTCAAACTACCGCACAATTACACTCATGTCACATGCTAGTAAAGTAATGCTCAAAATTCTCCAAGCCAGGCTTCAGCAATATGTGAACCGTGAACTTCCTGATGTTCAAGCTGGATTTAGAAAAGGCAGAGGAACCAGAGATCAAATTGCCAACATCCGCTGGATCATGGAAAAAGCAAGAGAGTTCCAGAAAAACATCTATTTCTGCTTTATTGACTATGCCAAAGCCTTTGACTGTGTAGATCACAATAAACTGTGGAAAATTCTGAGAGAGATGGGAATACCAGACCACCTGATCTGCCTCTTGAGAAATCTGTATGCAGGTCAGGAAGCAACAGTTAGAACTGGTCATGGAACAACAGACTGGTTCCAAATAGGAAAAGGAGTACGTCAAGGCTGTATATTGTCACCATGTTTATTTAACTTATATGTAGAGTACATCATGAGAAATGCTGGACTGGAGGAAACACAAGCTGGAATCAAGATTGCCGGGAGAAATATCAATAACCTCAGGTATGCAGATGATACCACCCTTATGGCAGAAAGTGAAGAGGGGCTAAAAAGCCTCTTGATGAAAGTGAAAGTGGAGAGTGAAAATGTTGGCTTAAAGCTCAACATTCAGAAAACGAAGATCATGGCATCTGGTCCCATCACTACATGGGAAATAGATGGAGAAACAGTGGAAACAGTGTCAGACTTTATTTTTCTGGGCTCCCAAATCACTGCAGATGGTGACTGCAGCCATGAAATTAAAAGACGCTTACTCCTTGGAAGGAAAGTTATGACCAACCTAGATAGCATATTCCAAAGCAGAGACATCACTTTGCCAACAAAGGTTTGCCTAGTCAAGGCTATGGTCTTTCCTGTGGTCATGTATGGATGTGAGAGCTGGACTGTGAAGAAGGCTGAGCGCCGAAGAATTGATGCTTTTGAACTGTGGTGTTGGAGAAGACTCTTGAGAGTCCCTTGGACTGCAAGGAGATCCAACCAGTCCATTCTGAAGGAGATCAGCCCTGGGATTTCTTTGGAAGGAATGATGCTAAAGCTGAAACTCCAGTATTTTGGCCACCTCATGCGAAGAGTTGACTCATTGGAGAAGACTCTGATGCTGGGAGGGATTGAGGGCAGGAGGAGAAGGGGACGACAGAGGATGAGATGGCCTAATGGCATCACTGACTCGATGAATGTGAGTCTGAGTGACCTCCGGGAGCTTGTGATGGACAGGGAGGCCTGGCGTGCTGCGGTTCATGGGGTCGCAAAGAGTCGGACACGGCTGAGCGACTGATCTGATCTGATCTGATCTAAGATGTTGGCAGGCCTCCGGGCCAGAAGATGATGTAAATCACCTAAACTTTTGCATATGATAAGTTTGAAAGCCTGGCTCAGGGACTGCTGTCCTTGCATGACTCCACCCCTTCCCCATTATCCTCTATGCAAAACTTAATGTATAAAACTGCTTTGGAAAATAAAGTCTGCCCCTTTTTGGATCACCAAAATTTGGTCTCTCCATGTCCTTCTTTCTCCTTCTGGCTGAATTTTTCCTCTGGCAGGGGGGAAGCTCGTCAAGCCTACTAATTTTGCCTGGGCTTCTAAGATAGGACCGGGGAGGCCTTAGTGTCTCCTATCCCTCGGGAGAATGGGAGGACGCCTGTGGCCTACGTAGGCGACGTAAATTCCCTGCTTTGGAAAATTATTCAGCCTCTTTTCTCCACTTAATTTTGCTACTGAGCTATCCTCATTCTATTACTCTTTATATCTTTAATTAATATTTAATTAAGCAGTTGTTTCCCGACCCTCACCGGCACCGTCCTCGCTTCGAATTCCCTGGATCAGCCAGGGCTAGACCCCAGCACAGTAGAGTGTATATGTTAGTTTCAATCTTACAGTTTATCCCTCCCTCCCTTTTTCCCCCCGGTAACCATAAGAACGTTTTCTGCATCTGTGACAATTTCTGTCTCATAAATAGATTCATTTGTTCCATTTATTGGAGAAGGCAGTGGCACCCCACTCCAGTACTCTTGCTTGGAAAATCCCACGGACAGAGGAGCCTGGTAGGCTGCAGTCCATGGGGTCGCTAAGAGTCGGACATGACTGAGCAGCTTCACTTTCACTTTTCACTTTCATGCATTGGAGAAGGAAATGGCAACCCACTCCAGTGTTCTTGCCTGGAGAGTCCCAGGGACAGGGGAGCCTGAGGGGCTGCCGTGTATGAGGTCGCACAGAGTTGGACATGACTGAAGTGACTTTGCCATACCATTTATTTGTTAGATTCTCATGTATAAACAACATCATATGATATTTATCTTTCTGTGTCTGACTTACTTTACTCAGGGCTGAGTAATATTCCATTGCATGTATGTGCTACATCTTATTTATCCATTCCTCTGTCGATGGACATTTAGGTTGATTCCATGTCCTGGCTATTGTAAATAGTGTTGTAATGAACATTGAGGTGCATGTATTATTTCAAATTATGATTTTTCTCTGGATCTATGCCTATCAGTGAGATTGCTGGGTCACATGGTAGCTCTATTTTTAATTTTCTGAGGAATCTCCATAGTTTCTCCATTGTGGCTGTACTAATTTACATTCCCACCAGTGGTGGAGGAGAGTTCCCTTTTCTGCACACTCTTTCCAGCATTTATTATTTGAAGATTTTTTGATGATGGCCATTTTGACTAGTGTGAGGTGATACCTCATTGTAGTTTTGATTTGTATTCCTCTAGTAATTAGTGATATTGAGCATCTTTTTGTGTGCTTTTTGACCATCTGGATGTCTTCTTTGGAGAACTGTCTTTTTAGATCTTCCACCCATTTTTGATTGGGTTGTTTGTTCTTTATAATGAGCTGCATGAGCTCTTTACATATTTTAGATTAATCTCTTGTTGGTTGCTGTGTTTGAAAATATTTTCTCCAATTCTATGGGTTTTCTTTTCATTTTGTTGATGATTTCTTTTGCTGTGCAAGAGCTTTTAAGTTTATTTAGGTCCTGTTTGTTTATTTTTATTTTTGTTAATCTTGGAGATTAACCAAAAAAGATCTTGCCATGATTTATGTCAGAAAGTGTTCTGCCAATGTTTTCCTGTAAGCACTTTATAGTGTCTGGTATTTCTTGTAGGTCTTTAATCCATTTAGAATTTATATTTGTGTATGCTATTGCTATTGCTAAGCCACTTCAGTTGTATCCGACTCTGTGTGGCTCCATAGACAGCAACCCACCAGGCTTCCCCTTCCCTGGGATTCTCCAGGCAAGAACACTGGAGTGGGTTGCCACTTCCTTCTCCAATGCATGAAAGTGAAAAGTGAAAGTGAAGTCACTCAGTTGTGTCCGACCCTCAGTGACCCCATGGACTGCAGCCTTCCAGGCTCCTCTGTCCATGGGATTTTCCAGGCAAGAGTACTGGAGTGGGGTGCCATTGCCTTCTCCGATATTTGTGTATGAACATGAACAACTGTAGTTGTCCAGTTTTCTCAGCTCACTTATTGAGGATACTGTCTTTTCTTCATTGTATATTCTTTCCTCCTTTGTCATATATTAGGTGACCATAGGTGTGTCAGTTTATCTCTGGACTTTCTTTTCTGTTCCACTGATTTATATTTCTGTTTTTGTGCCAGTACCACATTGTTTTGATTACTGTAGCTTCGTAGTATAGTCTGAAGTCAGAGAGACTCATTCCCCCAGCTCTGTTTTTCTTTCTCAAGATTTTCTTGGCTCTTCAGTGTCTTTTGTGTTTCCATACAAATTATAAAATTTTTCTTGCTGTAATTCTGTGAAAAATGTTATTGGTAATTTGATAGAAGTTTCATTGAATCTGCTGATTACTTTGGGTAGTATAGTCATTTTGACAACGTTGATTCTTCCAATCTAAGAACGTTGTATATTTCTCCATCTGTTTACATTATCTTTAATTTCTTTCATCAGTATCTTATAGTTTTCTGAGTATAGGTCTTTTTCCTCCTTAAAGCAAAGTTCATTCCTAGGTATTTTATTCTTTCTGATGCAGTGATAAATGGGGTTGTTTCCTTCGTTTCTCTTAGTTTCTCTGATCTTTTGTTGTTAGTGTATTGGAATGCAAGAGATTTTTGTATATTAACTTTTTATCCTGCAACTTTACCAAATTCTGTTCTGGTAGTTTTCTGGTAACATCTTTAGGATTTTCTATGTATAGTGTCATGTCATTTGCAAACAGTGACAAATTTACTTCTGGTTTTCCAGTTTGAATTCCTTTAATTTCTCTTTTTTCCCCCTCTGATTGCTGTGGCAAGGACTCACAAAACTGTGTTGAATAAAAGTGGCAAGACTGCACATCCTTGTCTTATTCCTGATCTTAAAGTAAATCCTTTCAAATTTTTCACTGCTGAGAATGATATTTGCTGTGGGTTTTCATATATGGCCTTTATTATGTTATATTATCTCTATGCTTACTTTCTGGAGAGTTTTTCTCATAAATGGTGTTGAATTTTGTCAAAAACTTTCTCTGCCTCTGTTAAGATGATCATATAGTTGTTATTCTTCAGTTCATTAGTATGGTGTATTATATTGATTGATTTACATATGTTGAAGAATCCTTGCATCCCCAGGATAAATACCACTTAATCATGTGTATGATCCTTTTAATGTATTGTTCGATTCAGTTTCTAAGTATTTTGTTGAGGATTTTTGTGTCTTTGTTCATCAATGATATTAGCCTGTAATTTTCTTTTTTGTGTGTGAGATCTTTGTTGAGTTTTAGTATCAGGGAGATAGTGGCCTTGTAGAATGAGCTTGAGAGTATTCCTTCCTCTATAATTTTTTGGAATAGTTGGAGTAAGATAGGTTTTAACTCTTTTCTAGATGTTTGATAGAATTCATCTGTGAAGCCATATGGCTCTGGACTTTTCTTTGTTGAAAGTTTTTAAATCACAGTTTCAATTTCAGTGATTCATATGTTCATATCCTCTATTTCTACATGTTTCAGTCTTTGAAGGTTGTACCTTTCTAAGAGTTTGTCCATTTCTCTCAGATTGTCCATTTTACTGGCAAATAGTTGCTTGCAGTAGTCGTTTATGGTCCTTTGTGTTTTTGCGGTGTCTGTTGTAACTTCTCCTTTTTTCATTTCTAATTTTATTGATTTGAGTCCTCTCCCTCTTTTTCTTGATGAGTCTAGCTAAAGGTTTATGAACATTATCTTCTCAAAGAACCAGTTTTTAGTTTGACTGATCTTTGCTATTGTTTTCTTTGTCTCTATATCATTTATTCCTGTTCTGATCTTTATGACTTCTTTCCTTCTTGAGGATTGTGGAGATTTTGTTTGTTCTTCTCTCTCTGGTTGCTTTCTTCTCTCTCTAGTTGTGTAAATTTAGGTTGTTTACTTGAGATTTTTCTCATTTCTTGAGGTAAGATTGTATTGCTATAAAGGTCCCTCTTAGAACTGCTTTTGATGCATCTCACAGATTTTGGATTGTCATGTTTTTGGTGCCATTTGTCTCTAGATGTTTTTTTATTTCCTCTTTGATTTCTTCAGAGATCTGTTGATTGTTTAGTAACATATTGTTTAATTTCCATGTGTTTCTTTTTAACAATTTTTTTTTTACTGTAATTGATTTCTAATCTCATAGCATTGTAGTCAGAAAAGATGATTAATATGATTCAAATTTTCTTGAATTTACCAAGTCTTGATTTGTGGTCCAAAATGTTATCTATCCTGGAGAATGTTCCATGTGCACTTGAGAAGAAAGTGTATTCTGCTGCTTTTGGATGGAATTTCTTATAGATATCAATTAAGTCTATCTGATCTAATGTGTCACTTAAGGCTTGTGTTTCTTTATTACTTTTCTCTCTGCATGATCTGTCCATTGGTGTACGCAGGTGTGAAAGTTCCCAAGTATTATTGTGTTACTGTTGATTTCCCCTTTCATGTCTGTTAGCATTTGCTTTATATATTGAGGTGCTCCTATGTTGGGTACATATACATTTATAATTGTTGTATCTTCTTGGATTGATCCATTGATCATTATGTAATGACCTTTGTCTTTTGTAACAGTCTTTATTTTAATGTCTATTTTGACTGATGTAAGTATTTCTACTCCAGCTTTCTTTTGATTTCCATTTGCAAGGAATGACTTTTTCCATTCCCTCAATTTCAGCCTGTATGCGTTTCTAGGTCTGAAGTGAATCTCTTATAGACAGCACATATATTGGTCTTGCTTTTTTTATCCATTCAGCCAGTTTATGTCTTTTGGTTGAAGCATTTGATCCATTTATATTTAATGTGATTATTGATATGCATGTTCCTATAGCCATTTTCTTAACTGTTTTGGTTTCGTTTTTGTAGTTTTTTTTTTCTTCACATCTTTTGTTCTCTTCTCTTGTGGTTTGGTGACCATCTTTAGTGTTGTGTTTGAGTTGCTTTTTCTTTTTTGTATGTGTATCTATTGTAGTTTTTGTTTGCTGTCATTAGTTCTGATCTAGCAGTCTACATATGTACAAAGTCTCATGTTTTAGGTTGCTGGTCTCGTTCTACCTAGAGAAGTTTGTTAGCATTTGTTGTAAAGCTGGTTTAGCGGTGCTGAATTTTCTTAGCTTTTGTTTGTCTGTAAAGCTTTAGATTTCTCCTCCAAATCTAAATGATATCCTTTCTGGATAGAGTATTCTTGGTTGTTGGTTTTTCCTTTCATCACTTGAAATACATCATTCACTCCCTTCTGGTGTAGAGTTTCTGCTTAAAAATCAGCTGATAACCTTATGGGGATTCTTTGTATATTACTTGTTGCTTTTCCCTTGTTACTTTTCATATTTTTTCTTTGTCTTTAACTTTTGTCAGTTTGATTAATATGTGTCTTGGTTTGTCCTCCATGGTTTCACCCTGTATGGGATTCTCTGCACTTCCTGGACTTGAGTGTTTCCTTTCTCATGTTAGGGAAGTTTTTTGACTATAATATCTTCAATTGTTTTCTCCAGCCCTTTCTCTTTCTGTTCTCCACCTGGGACCCCTATAGTGTGAATGTTGGTGCATTTAATACTGTCCCAGAGGTCTCTGAGAGTACCTTCATTTCTTTTCATTCTTTTTTCTTTACTCTGTTCTGTGACAGTGATTTCCATCACTCTGTCTTCCAGCTCACTTACTTGTTCTTCTGCCTCAGTTATTCTGCTGTTGATTCTGTCTAGTCTATGATTCATTTCAGTTGTATTATTCACCTCTGTTCATTTGTTCTTTAAGTCTTCTAGCTCTTTATTGAACATTTTATATATATTCTTCATCTGTACCTCCACTCTTTTTCAGAGATTTTTGGATCATCTTTACTATCATTACTATGAATTCTTTTTCAGGTAGATTGCCTATCTCCTCTTCAGTTAGTTGTTCTTGTGGGTTTCTATCTTGTTCCTTTGTTTGTAACATATTTCTCTGTCCTCTCATTTTGTATAACTTCCTGTGTTTGTGGTCTCCTTTCCACAGGCTTCAGTATTGTATTTCCTCTTGCTTCTGGCATCTTCCCACTAGTGGATGAGATTTGTCTAAGGGCTTGTGTAGGTTTCCTGGTGGAAGGGACTAGTGCCTACCCTCTTGTGGGTGGAGCTGGTCTTGAACCTCTGATGGGCAGGGTCCTTAGTCCATTTTTAAGATTGCATTATTTGTCTTTTTATTGTTGACTTGTAGAAATTCTTTATATATTCTGGATACAAGTCTCTTTCAAGATATATAATTAGCAAATATTTTCTCTTATTATTTGTGTTGTCTTGCATTTTCTTAATAATGTCCTTTGAAGGGCCATAGTTTTTAACTTTGATGAGGTCCAAGTAATTTACTTATTTTCTCTAATTTGGTTGCTTTTGCTTTTGGTGTCATGTGCAAGAAACCATTGCCTAATCCAAGATCATGAGGATTTACATCTATGTTTTCTTCTAAGTTTTAGCTCTTACATTTTGGTCTTTAATCCATTTGAGTTAATTTTTGTATATGGTGTGACTTAAGGGTCCAACTTTCACAAATGACTATCCAGTCATCATAGCACCATTTGTTGAAAAGACTATTCTTTTACATAGTGAATTGTTTGGGCATCCTTGTTGAAATCTATTGACTATAAATGTATGGGTTTATTTATGGACTCTTAATTCTGTTCCATTGATTTATATGTCTATCCTTATGCCAATACCATATAGTCTTGAATAGTATAGCTTTATAGTTAGTTTGAAGTGAGGTAGTATGTGTCTTCCAACTACATTCTTCTTTATTAACATTTGACCCTGTTCACTATTCTGGGCCTTTTGCAATTTCAAAGGAATAGCATAGCTTGTTTATTTTTACCAAAGAAGACAATTGTGATTTTGATAGAAATTATCTTGAATCTATAGACCTATTTGGGGAGTACTTCCATCTTAACAGTATTACATCTTTCAATTCATGAATGCAGGATATCTTTCCACTTATTTGGAATTCCTTAATTTCTTTCAACAATGTTTTGTAATTTTCTGTTATGAGTCTTACACTTGCTTTGATAATTTTTACTACCAAAAGAATAAATCTTTTATTCTTTTTGATACTATAATAAGTGAAATTGCTTGTTAATTTTGTTTTTATTGTTAATATATAAAAATACAATTGATTTTATACACTGATTGTGTATTGTGGAAACTTGCTGAATTCATTTATTTTTTATTATTCACTTAGCTCTAATAATTTGGGTGTGTATGTGTATTCCTTAGTATTTTTTATATACAAGATCATGTCCTGTGCAATAAAATATAGTTTTATTTTGACTTACTAATCTGAATGCCTTTTATTTCTTTTTATTATATAATTGTCCTGGTTAGAATCTCTAGTACAATGAATAGAGGTGGAAAGTTGGGACAAACTTATTATGTTCCTGATCTTAGGAGGAAAATATTCAGAATTTTCCTATTAATCATGTTCTTAGCTGTGGACTTTTCATAGATTCTCTTTTTCAGGTTGAGAAAAATGCCTTTTAATTCCAAGATTTTTGAGGGTTTTTTATCATGGAAAACTGTCAGATTTTGTCAAACAATTTTTCTGTGTCTAGATATGAGTATTTGGCATTTGTTTTTATTCTATTGGTATGATATATTACATTAGTTGATTTTGAATGTTTAAACAACCTTGCATTACCAGAGAAATATCACTTAGTCATGGTGCATGATTTTTTTGTATTTTGTTGGAGGGTTTTTGGCTTGCTAGTATTTTGTTGAGGATTTTTCCATTCATATTCATAAAAGATATTGGTGTGCAGTTTTGTTTTTTTTTTCCTTGCAGTGTCTTTGGTTTTGGCATCTGGATAATTCTGGAATCATAGATTTAGTTTGAAAACTTCCCTTCTCTTCTATTTTTTGGAGGAGTTATGAAAAATTGCTATTAATTCTCCTTCAGATATTAGATAGAATTCACGAGGAAGCCATATGATTCTGGGCTTTTCTTGGGATGCAAAATTTTGATTACTAATTTAGTCTCATTGTTACAGTTATCTTCAGATTTTCTATTTCTTCTTGAGTTATTTTTTGATAGATTGAGTCTTCATAGGAATTTTCCCATTTCATCTAGATTATCTAATTTGTTGGTATATAATTTTTAATAGTTTCTCTTATAATCCTTTTAATTCATGTATGGCTGGTAACAGTTTTTCCTCTTTTTTTCCTAATTTTGGTAATTTGAGTCTGCTATCTTCTTTCTTAGTCAGTCTAGCTATAGATTTGTCAATACTGTTGATCTTTCTAAGAACCAACTCTTGGTTTCATTGCTTTTCTCTATTGATTTTCTATTTTTATTTCTTCCTTAATCTCTATTGTTTTTCCTTCTGCTTGCATTGGGTTTAACTCTTATTTTCTGGTTTATTAAGGCAGAAATTCAGGTTGTTGATTTGATATTGTCTATTATTATATAGGCATTTATATCTAATAAAGTTCTGTGTAAACACAGACTTTCCCTGTAAGTCTTAAACCCCTTGAAGTCATCCACGAGGGTTGAAACTAACTTCTTCCAAACTTCTATTAATGTTAAATGAAGATTTTACCTCTTTACATGAATCATGAGTGTTTTTGATGGCATCTAGGATGCTCAGTGGAGAAGGCAATGGCACCCCACTCCAGTACTCTTGACTGGAAAATCCCATGGATGGAGGAGCCTGGTAGGCTGTAGTCCATGGGATCACTAAGAGTCGGACACGACTGAGCGACTTCACTTTCACTTTTCACTTTCATGCATTGGAGAAGGAAATGGCAACCCATTCCAGTGTTCTTGCCTGGAGAATCCCAGGGACGGGGGAGCCTAGTGGGCTGCCGTCTATGGGGTTGCACAGAGTTGGACACAACTGAAGCGACTTAGCAGCAGCAGCAGCAGCAGCAGAATGCTCAGTCCTTTCTAGAAGGCTTTCAATTGACTTTGCTCAGGTCAATCAGAAGAATCACTATTTGTGGCAGCTATAGGGCTGGGGGGGATTGAGGGCAGGAGGAGAAGGGGACGACAGAGGATGAGATGGCTGGATGGCATCACTGACTCGATGGATGAGAGTCTGGGTGACCTCCGGGAGCTGGTGATGGACAGGGAGGCCTGGCGTGCTGCAGTTCATGGGGTCGCAAAGAGTCGGACACGACTGAGCGACTGATCTGATCTGATCTGATCTGATAGGCTTATGAAATGTATTTCTTATAAAACTTGAAAGTTGAAATTACTCCTTGATTCAGGGGTTGCAGGATGAATGTTGTGTTAATAAGCATAAAGACAACATCAGTCCCAATTAGAACTCTTGGGTGACCAGGTGCATTGTCAATGAGTAGTAATGTTTTGAAAGGAATTGTTTCTTTCCAAGCAATAGATCTCAACATTGGGCTTAAAATATTCAGTAAACCATGCTATAAATAGATATGCTGTTTACAAGACTTTGCTGATCCATTTACAGAGCATAGACAGAGTAGATTTAGCGTAATTCCTAAGGGCCCTAAATTTTTCAGAATGGTAAATGAGTATTAGCTTCAACTTAAAGTCACCGACTGCATTAGCCCCTAGCAAGAGTCAGTTTGTTCTTTGAAGCTTTGAAGCTGGGCATTGACTTTCTCTAGCTCTGAAATTCCTAGATGGTGTCTTCCAATATGAAGCTATTTTGTTTACACTGAGAGTCTGTTGTTTAGTGTAGCCACCTTCATTATCTTAATGAGATACTCCAAATAACTTGCAATTGTTTCTATCAATACAGCAGCATGGCTGCTTTGCTTTGCACTTTGATGTTATGGAACTAGCTTCTTTCCTTAAATCTCATGAACAAACCTCTGCTAGGTTCAAGCTTTTCTTCTGCAGCTTCCGCATCTCTCATAAATTGAAACTAGGATTCACTTGCTCTGGATTAGGTCTTGCTGCTGCTAAGTCACTTCAGTCGTGTCTGACTCTGTGCGACCCCAAAGACGGTAGCCCACCAGGCTCCCCCGTCCCTGGGATTCTCCAGGCAAGAACACTGGAGTGGGTTGCCATTTCCTTCTCTAAAGTGAAAGTGAAGTTGCGCAGTTGTGTCCTACTCTTAGCGACCCCATGGACTGCAGCCCACTAGGCTCCTCCGTCCATGGGATTTCCAGTCAAGAGTATTGGAGTGGGGTGCCATTGCCTTCTCCATTAAGGTAATGTTGAGGCTGGTTTTATCCTCTATCCAGATCATTCATAAGGTCTCCATATAAACAATATGACTGTTTACTTTCTTATTACTTCTGTGTTCACTGGAGTAGCTGTTGTTGCTATTTGTTGTGGTTGTTTGTTTTAATGATTTCCTAAACCACCTTGGTCAAGTCTATATTTGTTACATATGACCACTGACAACTCTGCTTAGTTCACTTATTAGACAGCTAATGATCAATGCTATGCTATGCTAAGTCACTTCAGTCGTGTCCGACTCTGTGTGACCCCATAGATGGCAACCCACCAGGCTTCCCCGTCCCTGGGATTCTCCAGGCAAGAACACTGGAGTGGGTTGCCATTTCCTTCTCCAATGCATGAAAGTGAAAAGAGAAAGTGAAGTCACTCAGTCATGTCTGACTCCTAGTGACCCCATGGACTGCAGCCTACCAGGCTCTTCCATCCGTGGGATTTTCCAGGCAAGAGTACTGGAGTGGGGTGCCATTGCCTTGTCCAAGCTAATGATCAAAGAGAGATTTAAATGTCTGAAACCACTAAGTCCCCCAGTCTTTGCTGAGGTGCTCTGTGTGAATCTTGGGGAACTCCTTCAACAATTGGCTAGGCAGTTGACAACTCTGCTTTAGCTTTGAGTTTCTGCTTGTGCAAAACTTCAAGGTCAGTGCAGGTGAGAACTAATGCCTTTTTACGTCTTTTATGAGCAGGCACACAACCCGGATGTGAAAATAGTTCTATGCATACATGTAGATGCCTAGATTCCTAGAAATATGTCAAAATTTATAATTTCCTATATTTTTCTTTTAAGCTTTTTGACTAGCTTACTCTTTAGCCCAAATGTTATTTATTGTTTCAGGGAGTCATAGTGTTAAATAATTGCCTCTAATTGTTTTTGACAAATGACCTTCTGGAAGAAGCTGTTTTCCATAGACAAGCTCTGAATCAGGTCAAATGAAGACAGTTTTGGGAGTGGAGTCTTATAAAGAATGAACAGAAAGGTCATAATGACCGTTATCTGGTAATAGGAATTTACAGGAACCTAGACTTCAGTACTCTCACCTGGAAAATCCCATGGATGAAGGATCTGGTAGGCTGCAGTCCATGGGGTCACTAGGAGTCAGACCTGACTGAGCAACTTCACTTTCACTTTTCCTTTCATGGATTGGAGAAGGAGATGGCAACCCACTCCAGTGTTCTTGCCTGGAGAATCCCAGGGACGGGGGAGCCTGGTGGGCTGCCGTCTCTGGGGTCGCACAGAGTCGGACACGACTGAAGCGACTTAGCAGCAGCAGCAGCAAATGCTTTTTTGCCTCCTCCCATGTCTAGCTATTTAAGCTGATGGTTTTCACTGTGACTACTGGATTTTCGATTTTAAGTCTACCCTGGAGATGGCAACAGAGCAAGTTAAAATGCAGCAAAGCTCTTGTCCTGACAGCTATTTATGTCTTTTTTTGTTTGTTTAATAAACACTCTCTGCTGTTGCTGCTGCTGCTGCTGCTAAGTCACTTCAGTCATGTCCAACTCTGTGCAACCCCATGGACTGCAGCCTGCCAGGCTCATCCATCCATGGGATTTTCCAGGCAAGAGTACTGGAGTGGGGTGCCATTGCCTTCTCCAAAACACTCTCTAGATTTGTACAAACTTCTGTCTGATTAATTTCCAGAGTTCTAAAAATGTTGATCATGAAAACATTTTTTGCTAGCTTTTTTGTTGCCATTATAGAGAAAAGAATAATTCAGAGGTCCTTACTCTGCCATTTTCCTTGATGTAACTAAATCTCCATTAAAGTTAATTTTGTTTTGGGTAAATTTCATGATATACTAAAATGTGTGTCTTACCTCAAGAAGCTGATTATCATTACATATAAACTATGTCTTTTCTTATTAAAATGTACTTTTAATAAAGGAGTTCTTTTCTGTCAAATAAGACTGGAATTTTCTAAAGGGTAGCACTGTGAATAAGGCAGGGATATTTGGCTGAACCATTCATCTGCTGTTTATATGTGCCTGAGACCTAGATCATTGAAGGGGGAGTGACTAAACTCTGCTTTCTGGGACTATAGTTACTAACATTAGATTTTTTTGTTTTGACAGTAAGCTCAAATTTTGGCTAAAGTTCTCGAAAATCCTCTTTTAACAGAATGCAGAGTCTAGATGAACCATGGACTGAAGAGGAGAGTGATGGCTCAGACCACCCATATTACAACAGCATTCCAAGCAAGACACCTCCTCCAGGGGGGTTTGTTGATGCTCGCCTGAAAGCCAGACCCCATGGTCCTGACACAGCCCAAGTGAGTCTTATATCTTTCCCTGAATGGTAGCTAACTGGACTTCATTTCCTATTGCTTTCTTCAACTCTATTTTCAGGCTGATGTTCTATCCAGACAGAAAAACTCACAAACTTCCTCCCCTTGAATTTCATAAAGCAGACAGTAGGGGAAGCTTTTGCTTTAACATCACAAGGTTTAGTCAAATGCCTTGGAACTCCATTGTGATTCCTGAGATACAAGTCTGCAAGTTCCCTCTTCATCCTAGGACAAATCCCATTGTATTGTGAATTTAATGAGGAAAGAGAGAGTTCAAGACTTTTGAAAGCTTGGGGTTCTTTGAGTTCTCTGGAAAGAGAAAGAATGTAAGCCTTTAACATAAGGTTTTTTTTGTTTGTTTGTTTTGTTTTGAGGTTTTCTGTTTTACTTATCTCCCTCTAATTCAAAATTCTAGTAAGGCATTCTCTTTCTAGACTTATGGTCTCTCTATGTTATCTCTTTGTTAAAGGGAACTTTTTGATGTCACTTACCTTATGTGGATGACAATAAAAGTGGTAAATAACACTGAAGCCAAGTGTCAATAGCTCTATAAGAAGGAATCAACAAAGTGGATTTGCCCAGGAATGAATGGTTATAGGTGAATATGCTGGGAACTATGTTCTGACACATAGATAGTCTCTAACTGAAATCTATTTTAAGGCATGTTGGTGATGTGGCTGTATGTAGAGAATTAAATTTATGGTCACACTTAGGGAAGGGAGGTGGAGGGGGTGGGTACTGAAAGCAGGGAACATCTGTAGTTTTGATGAGATGTAGCCTCTTTTTCCGGAGAAGGCAATGGCACCCCACTCCAGTACTCTTGCCTGGAAAATCCCACAGATGGAGGAGCCTGGTAGGCTGTAGTCCATGGGGTTGCTAAGAGTCAGACATGGCTGAGTGACTTCCCTTTCACTTTCACGCATTGGAGAAGCAAATGGCAACCCACTCCAGTGTTCTTGCCTGGAGAATCCCAGGGACGGGGGAGTCTGGTGGGCTTCTGTCTATGGGGTCGCACAGAGTCAGACACGACTGAAGCGACTTAGCAGCAGCAGCAGCAGCAGCAGCAGCCTCTTTTTCACACCCATGCAGACTAACTTCCCAAATCTTCCTGACAAATGTGAGGCATGAAGGGAAAACTGAGTACAACAGGGATGCAATCCACTGGCCACTGAAGTCCCTTCTTCTGTATTATGGCTTTCCAAGGTGGAAACTCAAGAAGAGAAGGACTTTTTCTTGTTTTGTATTTACATATGTCTATAGTTTGCAGGGAAAGAGCAAACTTACTACCAGGGAAGACACTTAGGAGACCCGTTTGGTGAAGACTGGCAGCAAACATCTGTCAGGCAAGGTGAGTGGCAAGGTAAGGTGGACAAGAAACATAAAAAATACTGTTCAAAAGTTCCTGTCCTGTGGAGTGGCAGAATGGCTGACTGGAAATAACTGCTGTGGGTGGGGCTACAGTTTCCCAACTGGACCACAGAAATAGAAAGAATGGCTGTCAGGGATGTCGGAGGGCATGCATCAGATAATCCGTCCCTGGGCACCAGGACCAGCTCTATCTTCACACCTCCCAGTTCTTCCTGTTCTCCTGCACACTGAGACTGTGCATCTAAGGCCCTTCTCTGGCAGGAGGGCTTGCCCCTCCAGAGACTGAGGAATTCACTTCCCCAGGGCCAACTCCACACCCAGTTCAAACGAGGCTAAGGTGGGAGACTCTGGGGTCAATATTAATCCTGGTAGCTTCTAATGGCAGCTTGTAGTTTTCCCTTCCTTTCCTCTGCCCCACCTCCCCCTTCTATGGTCATCTTTAGGAAGAACGGAGTGACACCAGCCCTGGCAGAGATGACACCTGGCATACAAGTCTGTCACAGGGCCTGGGTCCTTTTAGAGGACACTTCACTTCTTATCAAACCTATAAGCATGCACCTACATCCCACATTAAAAATAGTGTGACTAATGAAGTACTATTTAGTTTAACTGCTAATGTTAGTCTCTATTCTCTAGACAGTTATTTTTAGATAAGCATACACATGTATGTATCTATACATTTTAAAGATTTCTTTTAATTTTAAGCATTTTACCTCCTCAAACATTTTGAGAACTTTTGATGGTTCCAGGGTCCTGGCTACAGGTTCTGAAGGAGATGGAGTGATAAATGAGTGAAGATCCGATGTATGCTTCTATGCATATATTTTAACCATTTGTTGGTTTAACATTAAGGTTTTCACCTAAATTATTGCCGTTTGTGCCAGTGGGTAAATGACAATATATTTTTAAAATGTTTCTCCTGTGAAATAATTTTGTGTCATACCTGCCCCAGCTGAAAGATAACCCGTTTGTGCTGCCCAGTTAATAATCCATAAAAGAGTCAACAGACTACTTGACTCTACCTCAGAATAGGATGGAAATAGCAAAGTAAGGTTATAACTTTGCCAGAGGCACTTTTTTACATTTTCAATTTTCTGTATACATTTAAAGCATTTTGTACAACAATCATGTACTTAGACATAGAATAACTATTAAAGACTAAGAGAGACACATTACTTACATTAGATATTGACTCTATTGAAAAATTTGTTAGATTTATTTGAAAACGAGGTCTTTTTTATATCCAGGTTATTCCAGCCAGATCAAGAACAGACAATGTAAGAAATTCACCAGAGGAAAAAAATGAGCCTTATATAAGTTCTTGGCCTGGAACTTGAGACTCATAACTCTTAATGAATTTCAAGTTCTTATTGGAAACCAATAAATACCTTGTCTGTAGAACAAATAAACACCTATTAATCTGCTAGCAACCATTTCCCTTAAATGAAACTGAACTCTGGGTACCACCAACAGGGAGTGTGTATCTCCCTGCCCTGTACTCAACCCTCGCAATCATCTGAAGTTGATGACTTTCTCAGGACACTTGCATTCTCAGGCTTGTAGGCAGAGACAATGGTCTGCCAAAAGTCCTTCAGTGGGCTCTTGGGAAAGCTTCTTAAAGAGTCCTGAACCCACTCTTGCTGGTTGAATTGAGCTGACTCTCATGCCCCACCACCTGGAGAGGTGACCTCTTTCCAGGTCCAAGGTGGTCTTGAGAGTGTCTGTGGAAGTTTGTTAGAAATAGTGACCTGTACAAAGAATCAGATGGTGACCCGAGCAGGGCCACACCCTTCATTCACCTTGGGTGACAATAGCAGTGACCCCCTCAATTGAGCCTCAGCAGTCTTGGTTCAGTTGGGAAGTCCCATGATGGCACAAGCCTGATTCTGTTTTATAAGGAAAGTGCCTCAATTCATTAGGAAGCAAATGGGGGTAAATATTGCTTTATTTCTAAAAATGGGGCCAGAGCATTGGAAATGCATTGCATTTCTTTGGAGTTAATATATGAAGCATTCACCTATACTTAAAAAAAGAGCAGTGAAAATAAGGCTCGTTGTTCTTCTGCTCAGTTATTTTGATCTCAGTCCTTCGCAGAGGGAATGAGGAGGCTGGGGGACCTTCTGTGGCAGGCGTAGTTCCCCTGTCCCTCCCACCCACCTGGCCTGAGTCAGATAACCTTCATGGTGTCCATCATCCTGGGCTAGCAGGTCCCATTTTGACAGGGAGGAGTGGAGAGTATCCTAGCCTAAGCACAGCAGGGTAAGAGGGTCAGAGAAGAGAGTTAATAGATGGGCGTCTGAAAAAAGGATTTTCTTATGAGTGGACTAAAGGAGCTTCTCTGTGAAACATTGGGTGGCTTAACATGAATAGCATTATGATCAGAAGAGAAAGGAAGTCTATTTTCTTGTTGCAGGATCCTTGGACATCTACAGCATGCCTGAAGGGAAATCACATATGGCTCCTACAGGGGAAGCCCCCACCTATGTCAATACCCAGCGTATCCCCCAGCAGACGGGGCCGGCCACGGGCAGCAGCGCAGAGAGCAGTCCGCGGAAAGACCTCTTTGACATGAGTGCGTTTCCAATTGCTATTGTTTTTTTTTCTCTTTTAAGGATTTTTTTTTTAAACTTTGTCTTTTGTTTGAAATCTTTGCAATTACTGAATTTTCTTCCAGTGTAGTTTTGATTAAGGATGCTGATTAGCTGTTTTTTTTTTCCTGGATTATGATTGAGTTTTTCAAGACTTTAAACTTGGCTGACCCCTGCTTTCATATTACAACCTTCTCTGCAGTTCTCTGCAGAAGACAAAGCAACTTCCCCCTCCTCTTTTTATAATTAACTTTGTTCTTGACAATCACATTGAGACAAATGATATACATAAATGAATGCATTCATTTATTTCTTCACTAGGTATTAACTGGATATTGTGTGCCTAAAATACTGTTTTAAGGATACCAAGCTGAAATGCCTTGACCCCTATTTTCACAGAGCTCTTAATCTGCTGAACAAAACTAACATGTAAGCGAGAGATTGTAATAAACCCATTTGTGTACACACACTCACTTTCCTTCTCCCCTTCTTCCTCTCCACTGAACACCTACCAGATGTCAAATACTACTATTCTATTTACTGGGGATATACAGGAAAATAAAACAAAGTCCTCCTCTCATGGAGTTTAAATAACCACCATGTGTGACAGGTAGTGACAAATGCTCTGATGAAAATAAAATGGGACGAGAAGAGTGACCCCAAACTACTGTTGCTTGCACTCTAGTGTGATGTGTGTCAGGGACCTCTGTTTGTCATATAGATTGGGAAAAATAAGTCATCTGTGAACTGGTAAATGAACGTGTAAACCATTGTTAAAGAATTGTGAAAGAGCGTTCCAAACTCACAGATAGCTTTACATCCCCAGATTTCTTTTTCAACTTCCTTGAGAATTTTACAGGCTAAAAAGGGAAGGAGAGGAGACTAGTATTTAGTGAGTTTCTATAATGTGGCAAGGTGCATATTATTTAATTTTTCCAGTAGTCTTATGGGTAGATATTATTATTATCATTATTATTACACTTTTGCAGAGGAGGAAATAGAGAATCCCAGAAGTTTGGTAAATTCACTGCTGGTTCAATACTTGGTATTGTATGTGGGTGAGGATAGGATTGAGTGCTTTTATGAATAGATATTGACTATGCCAAAGCCTTTGACTATGTGGATCACAATAAACTGTGGAAAATTCTTCAAGAGATGGGAATACCAGACCACCTGACCTACCTCTTGAGAAACCTTTATACAGGTCAGGAAGCAACAGTTAGAACTGGACATGGAACAACAGACTGGTTCCAAATAGGAAAAGGAGTACGTCAAGGCTGTCTATTGTCACCCTGCTTATTTAACTTCTATGCAGAGCACATCATGAGAAATTCTGGGCTGGAAGAAGTGCATGCTAGAATCAAGATTGGCGGGAGAAATATCAATAAGCTCAGATATGCAGATGACACCACCCTTATGGCAGAAAGTGAAGAGAAACTAAAAAGCCTCTTGATGAAAGTGAAAGAAGAGAGTGAAAATGTTGGCTTAAAGCTCAACATTCAGAAAACGAAGATCATGGCGTCTGGTCCCATCACTTCATGGGAAATAGATGGGGAAACAGTGGAAACAGTGTCAGACTTTATTTTTTTGGGCTCCAAAATCACTGCAGATGTTTACTGAAGCCATGAAATTAAAAGACGCTTACTCCTTGGAAGATAAGTTATGACCAACCTAGATAGCATATTCAAAAGCAGAGACATTACTTTGCCAACAAAAGTCCGTCTAGTCCAGGCTATGGTTTTTCCAGTGGTCATGTATGGATGTGAGAGTCGGACTGTGAAGAAAGCTGAGCACCGAAGAATTGATGCTTTTGAACTGTGGTTTTGGAGAAGACTCTTGAGAGTCCCTTGGACTGCAAGGAGATTCAACCAGTCCATTCTGAATGAGATCAGCCCTGGGATTTCTTTGGAAGGAATGATGCTAAAGCTGAAACTCCCGTACTTTCACCACCTCATGTGAAGACTCATTGGAAAAGACTCTGATGCTGGGAGGGATTAGTGGCAGGAGGAAAAGGGGATAACAGAGGATGAGATGGCTGGATGGCATCACTGACTCTATGGACATGAGTTTCAGTGAACTCCAGGAGTTGCTGATGGACAGGGAGGCCTGGCATGCTGTGATTCATGGGGTCACAAGGAGTCAGACACGACTGAGCGACTGAACTGAACTGCATCATGACAACAATAGTCTATTTCTCCCAGAATGACAGGCAAAAATTCACCAGAGCCAGAAAAACTGCAGAATCCTCTAATCCAATCTCTTCATTAAAAAAAAATGTGGAAATAGCCTAGGAGGTATGAAGCGACTTTGCAAAATTTAGAACTAACTGTTAGCTCCTTGACCCTCTGCTCCAGTTTAAACAATGTCCCTCAACTTCACTTTAGTAGTTGAATTTATGGCAGACCATTTTCACTGCTTAACTTAGTCAAGTTGCCAATGAATTCTGGCCCCAGAGCCTGAGGAGAGTTAGATTAGGCTGGGGTTTAAGATGGGAAAAATAAAAGCCCAAGCCACCCTTTTCAAATTCCTCAATTTCCACTTCTACTCCCAAAACTAGAGAAGGGGAGAGAGAAAGTAGAAAGAGCCCTGGAGAAGCTAATATCTATTGAAAAGTATTGGAGAAGTAGACCTAGTGCTCTGTTTATCCTGACCCCCAAGGCCAAGTGTTAGTCACTCAGTTGTGTCCAACTCTTTGTGATCCCATGGACTGTAGCCTGCCAGGCTCCTCTGTCCATGGGATTTGGCAAGAATGCTGGAGTGGGTTGCCATTCCCTTCTCCAGAGGATCTTCCTGACTCAGGGATCGAACCCAGCTGTCCTGCATTGCAGGCAGATTCTTTACCGTCTGAGCCTCCAGGGAAGCAGTATCTTGAACCAGTGTATCTAAATAACAATAGCGATAGTGGTGCTGATTGTTCTGGTAATGGTGCTGACCGTGGTGGTGATGATACTGATGGTAATGAAGGTGACTATAATGATGGAATGGTGAGAGTGGTGTTGGTGATGATGATGTTAATAGTGATGCTGGTGCTCGTGGGTCTGAGATGATGATGATGATGATGGTAATGTTGTGGTGATGGTGATGGTATAGAAATAGAATACAAATTTTCAACTACTCCCAGTAATCAGGGGGAAAAGTAGAATGAAAAAGAAAACACACAAACAATTTTAGCCTATAGTTTTAACCTCTTCTTTTTTTTGGGGGGGGGGCACCCAAATCTGTAAATAATTTAATAAGTTGTCAAAATGTCTTAGTTGTGGTTTCATTTATTCACTTCACTTCTGCCCATTCTCTGCTAACATTTAACAAATGGGTCTGATTTTACAGCACTCCCTGAATGTTTATAGGGTACAAACTATGACCCAGGAGCAGTGTTGGCCTCTGGGGATGTAGCTGTGCCCAGGAGAGAAACTTTCCTGGTCTGTGGTGTTGGCATTGTAGCATGTTGGCAGTGTGGTCCTCAGTAAACAGCATAACACCTTACTTTTGTGTAGCACCGTGTGCACTTTTCAGAGTACTGTCGTATGTATTGCTTTGTTTGAAAATCCAACATTGAGATTTAATTAGACGTGCCTGTCAGCTTCTCTCACTGCTGATATTTGTTGATGTTTAGAGCAATGCCCCGCAGTGAGAAGTGTGTTCTGAAGGGCACGGAGTCAAGCTCAATCTCAAACATTCATACAAGAGCCTTTTTTCCCCCAGGGAAACAAGTGAATGTCAAAGGGAGGTTGAGCTCCTAGCCCCGGGGCAAGTCACACAAAGGGCCGCTAATAAATGTTGGTTTTCTTCTCTTTTTAATAATGCACCTAATACAAAGATTTTGAAAGAAACATTTGCTGGGCTGGGTTTCGGTTTTGCACAAAACCTTGCAATTTGCCTTTTCCTCTGTGTATTTTCTTTGGCATTGACAGATTTTTATTCAGAAGAGAGCACATTTGTTGAAGAGGCTAGCCAATGTACCAGAGAAAGTAGATGACATGTAGTATGCCTGGCCTCTCGCAGCATGCAAAAACGAAGTCCTTCTAACTAGTGAGACAAAGGGTGCGCTTGAATCGTTGGCACAAGACACAATGCCCAGCTGTCTTGGGAAAGCAGACTCATCAGAAAGAGTCATGCCAAGTTTTGGGCTGTGTTTTCAAATGCCATTACGATGAATCTTGTTATCTCACCAGCCAGTCAGTTTTCTCTACTTTACTTTTTTTTTTTCTGGTCGAAGTTGCCTTTGCATTGCCAACCCTCACATTGTGTTGTTTATCTTTTGGTCTCATTGGAATTGACGTGTTGCTGGCACATGTTGTTGGCAGAGCCTTTTGAAGATGCTCTCAAGATTCAGTCCTTGGGGCCTGTGTTGAGCAAGGCAGCCTCCATGGAATGCATCAGCCCCATCTCACCCAGAGCACCAGATGCCAAGATGCTGGAAGAACTGAAAGCAGAGCCTTGGTACCAAGGGGAGATGAGCAGGAAGGAAGCAGAGGGGCTGCTAAAGAGAGATGGAGACTTCTTGGTCAGGAAGAGTACCACCAACCCGGGATCCTTCGTCCTCACTGGCATGCACAACGGCCAGGCCAAACACTTGCTGCTCGTGGACCCAGAAGGCACGGTGAGCACAGGGCGGAGTGTGGCCTGCACTGGCCACCCTTCCTCCAACAGTCTCCCCTAGGTCACTGCACTGGGGACCACTTTCCCTTCTCTACCCACATATGCCTGCTGAGTCCTGACAGTCACTCCTCTGGGACCCTGGAGACCAGGCCCAGAGGACTTACTTTCCGTCCCAGTCAGATTACTGGAGCCTATGATTAGAGCCCCATGCAATTTATAAGACTTGGAAATTCACCAGAGCCCAGATGGAAAGCCTTAATTCTCATGTTCTTTAAAGTGAATACAAAAACTGCAAGAGTTTCCCTTCCAAACACATTCATAGTGAATCTTTGTTTGCAAGTGCAGGGTTCCTGGGCTTTTGATACTCACCTCAAATTTCTCTACAAGTTGAACTGCAAGGTTTTATTTGCAGGTTGTCAAATGTGACGGAGCAGTAGGTAAGCCACCTATTAATTGTCTCTTGCTTTCCCACCCAGAGAAGTAATAGCTCATGACAGTGAGTTTGGCTTTTTGGCTCTTCCTAGCAGAATGATTGTGTCTGAATAATTCTGTAGGATTGACTAAATACCTCATCTTCCAGTAAGTAAACAAATTTGACTTCACTCTGGCATAGTCGGAGAATTACTAAGTTGAATAAATGTAGTTACACTAACCTAACTATTGAGTAAATTCCAGGATTGTTATTTAAAATCTTTTATCCAGTGAGAACAATCCAGCAGGTAGAGTTATCTCAATAGTAAAGGACTTTATATTTTTAACAATTTTGTTGATGTATAGTTGATTTATAATGTGTTAATTTTTGCTGTACGGAAAATTGACTAAATTATACTTACAGACATATATATATATATGTACATGTATATATATATTCTTTTCCATTGTGGTTTATCACAGGACATTGGATATAGTTCCCTGTGCTATATCAGATCAGATCAGATCAGTCGCTCAGTCGTGTCCGACTCTCTGTGACCCCATGAACTGTAGCACTCCAGGCCTCCCTATCCATCACCAGCTCTCGGAGGTCACTCAGACTCACATTCATCGAGTCAGTGATGCCATCCAGCCATCTCATCCTCTGTCGTCCCCTTCTCCTCTTGCCCTCAATCCCTCCCAGCATCAGAGTCTTCTGCAATGAGTCAACTCTTCGCATGAGGTGGCCAAAATACTGGAGTTTCAGCTTTAGCATCATTCCTTCCAAAGAAATCCCAGGGCTGATCTCCTTCAGAATGGACCGGTTGGATCTCCTTGCAGTCCAGGGACTCTCAAGAGTCTTCTCCAACACCACAGTTCAAAAGCATCAATTCTTCAGCGCTCAGCCTTCTTCACAGTCCAGCTCTCATGTCCATACATGACCACAGGAAAGACCATAGCCTTGACTAGGCAAACCTTTGTTGGCAAAGTGATGTCTCTGCTTTTGAATATGCTATCTGGGTTGGTCATAACTTTCCTTCCAAGGAGTAAGCGTCTTTTAATTTCATGGCTGCAGTCACCATCTGCAGTGATTTTGGAGCCCAGAAAAATAAAGTCTGACACTGTTTCCACTGTTTCTCCATCTATTTCCCATGAAGTGATGGGACCAGATGCCATGATCTTCGTTTTCTGAATGTTGAGCTTTAAGCCAACCTTTTCACTCTCCACTTTCACTTTCATCAAGAGGCTTTTTAGTTCCTCTTCACTTTCTGCCTGTGCTATATAGTACCTCATTGGAGAAGACTCTGATGCTGGGAGGGATTGGGGGCAGGAGGAGAAGGGGACGACAGAGGATGAGATGGCTGGATGGCATCACTGACTCGATGGATGTGAGTCTGAGTGACCTCTGGGAGTTGGTGATGGACACGGAGGCCTGGCGTGCTGCGATTCATGGGGTCGCAAAGAGTCGGACACGACTGAGCGACTCATCAGATCTGATCTGATCTGTTGCTACCCTACCTCTGTATAATAGTTTGCATCTGCTAATCTCAAACTCCCAGTCCTTCCCTCCCCAATCCCCTCCCTCCCTTGGCAACCACGAGTCTGTTCGGTATGACAGATATTGCATTTTTTGATTGACAGGTAGGGATTTAGACAGTCTTCAGTTGACTTTGGACACAACTGAACTGTGTGTGTTAGAGATGATGCTTTGCCTCAGGTGTCTGGACTTAGCTGCCTGCCTACCTTGGCTCCCTAGACTTCTGCATCTCCTCTTTCCCTTCCACCTGGGCAACCATGCCCCATAAATGTAATTTATAGCCTTCCAATCCACTTTCCTTAGTTGTATGGATTTTTTTCTCACATATATACATACCAGGGAAAATACATATTTTGTGCTTCTGTGTTTTAGAAATTCACAAACATGATGTTGCGCAAATCATTTCTTTCTTTTCCCCTTCAGTACATGTTTTTGAGATCTGTCAGTGGTGCCCCTGTGTGATGGGCTGTTACTTGGGTGGGCCATCTGGGGCTCACTGGATACACAGTCTACACATCACTTCCTGAGCTCTTTTGTGAAGGATTAAAAACCTGAAGGCGCTGAAACCTTGCGCTTGCTTCCCCCTGCACCTGGTTTCTCTCTTGGGCATATCCCAAGAGAGGAATTTTTGATTGCAGAATGGATATACATTTGATGTCACTGTGGGTTTGCATTTGCTTCCAGAATGGCTGGGATTATCGACATGCACAGTGGCAGAGGATGAAGGTCCCTCATCTGCCTCTTCTCTCTCTAATTATGCTAATATGACAAGGGTGGGGAGTGAGGAGATGTCTTATTGTTTGCCACGCAATTCTTTGATTTCACTTTAACAGGTTTCTTCGTAAATTTTGTATTCCTATCTTTCCCCCATATTTCCCCTTTAATTTTCTTAAATTTCTTACTGAATTTTCTTTAGTTTTTTCCAGTCATAGAGTGTCCATTTGTACTCTCCCATGTCTTCACCCCTCAAATAATTTTGTCTGTAACCTTCTTCATCAAATAAGAGTCTTTTTTGCTGAGAATATAGCTAAATCCATTAATTTTCCCCTTTATGGTTTATAGTTTTTGGTTTTAAAAGATTTCTCAGCTACCAATCACAGGTATACTGCATCTTCCTTCCGTATTTTCTCCTATCAGCTTCATGGTTTTACCTTTCACATCTACCTTTCAAGCCCAACTGAAGCTACTTTAGAAGATGATATTAGAGAAGGACCCAACATCTAAAAAATTGCCACGTAGTGAGTCCGTTTCCCCATCACTATTTACCTAAGAATGCATCTTTTCTCTGTCGTGGTGATGCTCCTTCTAACACACACTAAGTTCTCTGTGTCGTGGGTCCATTTCCAGACTCTCGGTTCTGTTCTGTTGATCTGATGCTCTGTTCTTTGTCCGTGTTCCATCCTGCTTTAGTCATTACTGCTTTAAACTATCCTAATATCTGGTGGCGAGTCCTTCCTCTTGAATCTCCTTTTCATAAGTTGTCTTAGATATTCTCAGACCTTTATTCTTTGTTCTAAGTTTAGATTCAGTTTACCAAGTCACCAAAAATATATGCTGGGATTTTGAGAGGACTTGTGCTGAATTTGTAGATTAACTTGAGGACAGCTGACATTTTTTTAATAGTAAATCATCACCTCCATGAACATGGCATGTCTCCACTTATTTAGTGTTAAGATATCTTTTGTCAGAATTTTAAAATTCTCTCCAAAAAGTTCTTCTGTTTCCTTTATCAGGTTACTTCCTTGGGTGCCTAGTTTTAGTGCCTGTTTTAAGTGATATGTTATTTTTGATTACTTCTTTTCAATAGTTATTGCTGAAGGGAGAGGAAAGTAGTGTGGTCTTGATTCTGGAAATTTTTCTGACTGTTGTAGTTTTACTGGACCAGTGATCATACTATTGCAAACACTGACAGTTTTTTCCTCTTACCTTCCAAATCCTAGACCTCACAGGGTACTGCAGAGCTGACCAGGACATCATTGAGCATTGGCCAGGAGGGGGCGCCCTTGTGCAGTTTCAGACTTGAAAAGGAATGGCCTCTAAATTTTCATGCGGGCTTTTGTGGTGGCTCAGACAGTAAAGAATTTGCCTGCAATGCAGAAGACCCGGGTTTTATCCCTGGGATGGGAAGATCCCGTGGAGAAGGGAACGGCTTCCCACTCCAGTATTCTTGCCTGGAGAATGTCACGGACAGAGGAGCCTGGTGGGCTACAGTCCATGGGGTCGCAAGGAATCAGACAAGACTGAGTGACTTTCACTTTCTCCCTTAAGGATGATGAAAGCTTTTGTAGATGTTCTAATCAGCCTAAAGGACTTCATTCATTCATTCATTCTTCACTCAACAAATGTGTACTGAAGGACTACTAATCCAGATATTGATTTTGGCACCTGGTATGGGTGGTGTTGGAGAAGACTCTTGAGAGTCCCTGGACTGCAAGGAGATCCATCTCCTCCATTCTGAAGGAGAACAGCCCTGGGATTTCTTTGGAAGGAATGATGCTAAAGCTGAAACTCCAGTATTTTGGCCACCTCATGTGAAGAGTTGACTCATTGGAGAAGACTCTGATGCTGGGAGGGATTGAGGGCAGGAGGAGAAGGGGACGACAGAGGATGAGATGGCTGGATGGCATCACTGACTCAATGAATGTGAGTCTGAGTGACCTCCGAGAGCTGGTGATGGATAGGGAGGCCTAGCGTGCTGCAGTTCATGGGGTCGCAAAGAGTCGGACACGACTGAGCGACTGATCTGATCTGATCTGATCTGATGGATCTAACAGAAGCAGAAGATATTAAGAAGAGGTGGCAAGAATACACAGAAGAACTGTACAAAAAAGAGCTTCACAACCCAGATAATCATGATGGTGTGATCACTGACCTAGAGCCAGACATCCTGGAATGTGAAGTCAAGGGGGCCTTAGAAAGCATCACTACGAACAAAGCCAGTGGAGGTGATGGAATTCCAGTGGAGCTATTCCAAATCCTGAAAGATGATGCTGTGAAAGTGCTGCACTCAATATGCCAGCAAATTTGGAAAACTCAGCAGTGGCCACAAGATTGGAAAAGGTCAGTTTTCATCCCAATCCCAAAGAAAGGCAATGCCAAAGAATGCTCAAACTACCACACAATTGCACTCATCTCACACGCTAATAAAGTAATGCTCAAAATTCTCCAAGCCAGGCTTCAGCAATATGTGAACCGTGAACTTCCTGATGTTCAAGCTGGTTTTAGAAAAGGCAGAGGAACCAGAGATCAAATTGCCAACATCCGCTGGATCATGGAAAAAGCAAGAGAGTTCCAGAAAAACATCTATTTCTGCTTTATTGACTATGCCAAGGCCTTTGACTGTGTGGATCACAATAAACTGTGGAAAATTTTGAAAGAGATGGGAATACCAGACCACCTGACCTGCCTCTTGAGAAATCTGTATGCAGGTCAAGAAGCAACAGTTAGAACTGGTCATGGAACAACAGACTGGTTCCAAATAGGAAAAGGAGTACGTCAAGGCTGTATATTGTCACCATGTTTATTTAACTTCTATGCAGAGTACATCATGAGAAACGCTGGACTGGAAGAAACACAAGCTGGAATCAAGATTGCCGGGAAGAATATCAATAACCTCAGATATGCAGATGATATCACCCTTATGGCAGAAAGTGAAGAGGAACTAAAAAGCCTCTTGATGAAAGTGAAAGTGGAGAATGAAAAGGTTGGCTTAAAGTTCAACATTCAGAAAACGAAGATCATGGCATCTGGTCCCATCAGATCAGATCAGATCAGATCAGATCAGATCATTCGCTCAGTCGTGTCCGACTCTTTGCGACCCCATGAACCGCAGCACGCCAGGCCTCCCTGTCCATCACCAGCTCCCGGAGGTCACCCAGACTCACACCCATCAAGTCAGTGATGCCATCCAGCCATCTCATCCTCTGTCGACCCCTTCTCCTCCTGCCCTCAATCCCTCCCAGCATCAGAGTCTTCTCCAATGAGTCAACTCTTCGCATGAGGTGGCCAAAATACTGGAGTTTCAGCTTTAGCATCATTCCTTCCAAAGAAATTCCAGGATTGATCTCCTTCAGAATGGACTGGTTGGATCTTCTTGCAGTCCAAGGGACTCTCAAGAGTCTTCTCCAACACCACAGTTCAAAAGCATCAATTCTTCAGCGCTCAGCCTTCTTCACAGTCCAGCTCTCACATCCATACATGACCACAGGAAAGACCATAGCCTTGACTAGGCAAACCTTCGTTGGCAAAGTAATGTCTCTGCTTTTGAATATGCTATCTAGGTTGGTCATAACTTTCCTTCTCATCACTACATGGGAAATAGATGGGGAAACAGTGGAAACAGTGTCAGACTTTATTTTTCTGGGCTCCAAAATCACTGCAGATGGTGACTGCAGCCATGAAATTAAAAGATGCTTACTCCTTGGAAGGAAAGTTATGACCAACCTAGATAGCATATTCAAAAGCAGAGACATTACTTTGCCAACAAAGGTCCATCTAGTCAAGGCTATGGTTTTTCCTGTGGTTATGTATGGATGTGAGAGTTGGACTGTGAAGAAAGCTGAGTGCCGAAGAATTGATGCTTTTGAACTGTGGTGTTGGAGAAGACTCTTGAGAGTCCCTTGGACTGCAAGGAGATCCATCTCCTCCATTCTGAAGGAGATCAGCCCTGGGATTTCTTTGGAAGGAATGATGCTAAAGCTGAAACTCCAGTATTTTGGCCACCTCATGCGAGGAGCTGACTCATTGGAGAAGACTCTGATGCTGGGAGGGATTGGGGGCAGGAGGAGAAGGGGACGACAGAGGATGAGATGGCTGGATGGCATCACTGAGTCGATGGACGTGAGTCTGGGTGAACTCCGGGAGTTGGTGATGGACAGGGAGGTCTGGCATGCTGCGGTTCATGGGGTCGCAAAGAGTCAGACACGACTGAGCGACTGATCTGATCTGATATGTCCATGACCAGTTGGAAGGACAATCTCTGCTCTCATTAACATACATATTAATTACCCATTTACTTTTATCATGTATAGGTATTGAACTTATCAAATGTTTCTTCAACAGCTTTTGAGATAATACCAGAATTTGTTTCCCCTAAAGTCCATTTGTGTGGGGAATTACACAGGTAGATTTTTCTGATATTTCATCCTGGCATAAACTCTGCTCGGTCTATGACATAGTAATCATGGATTTAGATTTGGAGTTTGAATATTTCCTTTAGAATTTTTTCAGGTGCTGTTCATAAGAGAAATCTGTCTTCATCGTCTTTGCTTCCTTTGGTTGTGTGTTCATCAAGCAATGTCAAGATTATGGGGTTATACTCATGTCTTACAATGATCTAGGTTTACTCCAAATCAGAGAAGCCTGCCCCCCCGCCATTTTATCTCATAGAGAACACTTTGTATAACTGCTACTTCTTTACCCTGATTTATTCTTACCCTTAAGCACTTAGCACAATCAAGCACTCTTTTATTTGCTAATTTATTATTTAGCTTCCCCAACTAGACAACAGGGCTTCCCTAGTGGCTTAGCAGTAAGGAATCTGCCTGCCAATGCAGGAGAGGTGGGCTCAGTCAGTTCAATCCCTGTGTTGGGAAGATCCCCTGGAGAAGGAAACGGCAACCCACTCCAGTATCCTTGCATTGGAAATCCCATGAGCAGAGGAGCCTGGCTGGCTACAGTTCACAGGGTCACGAAATAGTTGGACGCAACTTAGAGACTAAGCAACAATAACAACTAGACTATAATCCCCATGAAGGTAGCAGTCTTGTTCAGTGTAGTTATTTCCGCCATCTAGAATAGGGCCTGGCGCGTAAGTGGTGTTCAACAAGCACTGGATAACTGAGTACGTAAAGCAACCTCAGACTTTGGCAGGTTAGGAACTGAGGACCCAAGAAGCCAATCTGGGTTCACAAATAAGTTCTCTACACAGACTTGGTCCAGAGTTCTTTCCGTCTGCACTGACTGCCTATGAAATTTGTTGTAGTTATCTCTAAGTAAATAGGAGAGAAAATATCTAAGCAATTCTATGAGAATATAAATATTTTGGTTGAAAATTTCACGTATTTTTAAAAAATTAAAATTTAGCTATATTATACCCTCTTATTGGCACCCCACCCCAGTATTTTGCCTGGAAAATCCCATGAACGGAGGATCCTGGTAGGCTCCAGTCCATGGGGTCGCTAAGAGTCGGACACGACTGAGCAACTTCACTTTCATTTTTCACTTTCATGTGTTGGAGAAGGAAATGGCAGCCCACTCCAGTGTTCTTGCCTGGAGAATCCCAGGGACAGGGTAGCCTGGTGAGCTTCCGTCTATGGGGTCGCACAGAGTTGGACACGACTAAAGCGACTTAGCAGCAGCAGCAGCAGCATGGATCAAAGATGATTAGTATTTTTTTTTTTGGTCACTCAGTCCTTATAGACAAAAGGATGATTTACGACAAAATATGTACTACTAATATATTATACATTCACAAGCCCAGTATAGAAATAATGTAGAAGGTAAGAAGGAGATGAAGTTAGACCAGTTGTCTGAGCAAGCCCTGAACACCCCGCACTGTGTTGTCTCTACAACTTTAATTTTGGAGCAGAAATTTGCAGTATGGTTGGGAAAATGTGTGAATCACACCTACTAATAACTGTTCTTTTGGGGGGCTTTGCATTGGATCTGATTATCTAGCTTAATTGATCCTATGGAGGACAGCTTTAGTTGAAAGGGAAAATGGAAATCAAAGACTTAATTAAAAATATAATGTTGCTTGCTTGCTGTGAGGACACGAAAATAGACGATGAACACATTCTCTTCAATATTTATTCATCTGATTTTCATGGTAATTGGTTGGTCCCAGACTATAAAGGGGAAAACTTGGCAGAACGGATTACTCAGAAAAATAAGGATGCAAAACAGTTCTGCGTCTAAATTTACCCCTGAGTATATCAACCTATGTGTCTTCCCACTGTGCACTGATTGTTCAAGACTCCTGGGGGCGCTGATAACGGGTGACGGGGATGGTTGTGGCTGGGTTTCTGAGCTCCTGGGGAGTTGCTAAAGCTACCGACCCTTGAAAATACCAGCTGGAAACAGGCCCGTGAGTTGGTCTGTAGGAAGAGCCTCAGAGATGGCATCTGGTGCATTTTTTAAAAATCTTTTCAACATCTTTCAGAAACATTTAGTCAGCGCTCTGTGTCTAAAATTATTCCCTGAGTCATTTATCACTGATTCATCACTTTGGCCTTGAAGGGCCAGCGAAGTGTGGTGGGCAGCGAGCGTGCTTGCATTTGAACAAGCTGCTGTCACACATGGCTGGGTGTTCTGTGGGCTTCATTAATGTGATCTCAGGTTGTTTGTTAACGTGGTCTCAGGTTGTGACAGGTTTGAGAGCACATAGGGGCTTTTGCTTTCATAAAATCACCAAACCACAACAGCTATCCAACATTCACATTTATTAGGTTGTTACTTTCTTCTTAGTTTAATTAAGAAAACACAAAGCCTTCCCCCAATCCCTCCACTTAATAAAGCCATGTTATTATTTTTAAATTCCCTTTTTACCAGTCAGTCTAGACTGTGCTGCCTTAACAAATAAAAGGTGAATTCTGGTTAAAAGTGATTTAATCCAGCAGAGCTTCTGTTCTCACTCATGCCAAGCTGGTGTTTGTGGCTCCCTAGCCTCTCCGGTCCTTGCTTGGGTGGCTAAGGGATGCAGGCTTGTCCATCTCCTGGGTCTGCCTTGTCACCATGGAGAAGAGAGGGATGGAGGAAGATCAGTGGCCTCACTGGGGAAGTGACACATGTCACTTACCTCATGGTCCATTAGTCCCCTCCTGACTCCAAGAGGGGTGGAGAAATGTAACGAAGCATGAAAAGTGCTTGACTGACAAGGTCATCTCAACAATCTGTCTTTTAACTTTCTGTCAATGTAGTGTCCCCAGATAAGAACAAAAAAGACAGAAAGGGTTTAATGAAGACTGAGGCCCCCTCCCTCCTCCTTACCCTGTTTCTGATTCTGAGAGAGACAGGCTCTGCCAACCGCTTCTCTTTAAAGTTCTTTGAAGAGTGCTTGATTCATTAATTTAAAATTTCAAGACATTGTTTCTTGATGTTCCCTGCGAACACTCTTCAGTCTACCTCATTTTTGCTACCTCTTTAATTTTTTGACAAGTATTGTAGTTTTTCTAGTGCTTGTTTTTGTGCCTTGCGATCTACCGAGGCTCTCCCCAGTTCCATCTGTGTAAGGACCAGTGTCTCACAACTTCGTCCCCTGCCCCAGGCAGAGTGGGTACCCTGCAGGTCCTTTCTTTCCTCCCCCTTCTTCCTCAATCTGTCTTCTGTCAGCACTGGTTTTGCATTTTTTTTTAATGCACCAGAGCAAAGAAAGTGGTCTAATGAATTCCCAAGTACTTATTAATGGCTGCAAAAATGACCAATATTGTTCTAATCTCATTTCACCTATATCTCACCCCATTACTTTTTTTTGGAGTATCTTTTGGAAGCACAGTATAGAAAAACTTTCTTCTCTGGAATCATTTGAGAGTCAACTGCTCAGATATTCCATCACCCCCTTGAGTACTTGAGTGTGAATTCCTGCTAACAATTCTCCTGCCTAACCATGGTACAGACACCCAAATGAATCAGACCTTTATCCTGCTGCATCACCACCAGCTCATCCTCCAGAGGCTTTTGTTGTCCCAAGAGTGTCCTTTGTCCTGAAAGGATCCAGTTCAGAATCATGTGCTGCATTCAGTGGTGATGTCTATTTAGCCTCCTTCAACCTAGAACACTTCTCAGTTCAGGTTCCTCTTGATGTTTCCTCATTATTGGAGTCAGCTTATGCATCTTGGCTGAACTGTCATAGGAACAGTGATCGCTGTACCACAGCATCCTGCCGGGGAGATGCTGACTGCTGGTGAGTGTTCACCTGGACGGCTTCACCGAGGCGGTGTCAGCATGCCTCCCCATAGCGGACCCCCTCCTTTCCCGTGAGTTAACATTTGGGGGAGGTACTTTGAAAACTACATAACTTCCCTCTTTGTGATCAAACTTTGCACTAATCACTTATTTAGTTTTGCTGTTGTGGGTTTCTAGTTTCCTGTTTTACTCAGTGGGCCATTTGTTGTTGTTGCTCAGTTGCTCAGTCGTGTCGGACTCTGCGACCCCATGGACTGCAGCACGCCAGGCTTCCCCTGTCCTTCACCATCTCCTGGAGCTTGCTCAAACTCATGTCCATTAAGTTGGTGATGCCATCCAACAGGTTATACTTCGTTACTGTATTCACTTTGATGCTCCTTAAAGCTGGCTTCTATGTCCTTTTGACATTATCTTTCAGCATGTTCTTTCTTCTGATGCAAAATGATAAAACTCGGCCACTTGGCGGAGTCTTGCAGTTACTCACGTCTCCAAATGAACTCTGGTCTGGTTCCTTCAGAGACCAAGATCTGGGCATTGCATGTGCTCATTGCTGGTGGGGTGTTGCTGCTACCAGACCCTCTAAATGGGCAGACACTGTACACACACACACATTTCCATATCTATTTCTATATCTATCTGTGAAAGTGAAGCATTACTTGCTTAGTTGTGTCCGACTCTTTGCGACCATGTGGACTGTAGCCACCTGGCTCCTCTGTCCATGGGATTCTCCAGGTGAGAACGCTTGAGTGGGTAGCCATTCCCTTCTCCAGGGGATCTTCTCCACCCCAGGGCTGAACCCGGGTCTCCTGCATTGCAGGCAGATTCTTTGCCATCTGAGCCACCAGAAAATTGGAAACCAGGCATTCACAAAAATTCTTCTAATTTCAAGCTACAATCATAGGGTTCATTTTTACTTTATTCCTTTTCTCTGTCTACAACTCCCTTCTCCAACAATAAGAAACGTGACTCCCATTATTCCTAACAATTTAACCTATTTGATGAACTCCTTTGTATGTGATACATCACCCATCACGGCTACTGCCCCTACTGTGTGTAGAGACCTTCCTCACCCAGCCTTGACTTGGACTTCTGGGCCCAACCGTTCTCCACGTGATTTCCTCCTCACCTTATTCACGCTCCGATGCCTGCGCCACTCTAGCCTCCTACATACACACCCTCCCCCTCCTTGGCTCTGACCACCATACTGCACTGCCCAACCTTCTCCCTGGCATGGATGTCTCTGACACCCTGTGCCAGTCCATCCATCCATCCCGTGGGCATTTCCACTCTGCTAACACTCCAGGATGCCATGTGGGGCCATTGTGACTACATGACCCTCATAGCACCAAGACCTATCTTCTTGGCTTTTGGACTGACTGCTCTTTTAGGAAGGAAAAGGAGAAGAAAGGAAGGGGAAGCAGGAAGATTTCAAAGTAATTCATGGCAGATTCTGGACTTCCTGTCATTTTTCCTGTAACTTCTGCAGGAATCTCTACCAATAAGGACATTGCAACAATAACATATCATCGTTATACCAACAAAACCAAAAATAATTATGGAACATATTGAAATTTTCCTGATTATCTTAAAAATATTCTTTGTATAGTAAGTTTGTTGGAATCAGAATTGATAGATGATCCGCATAATGCATTTTGTTATGTCTCGTATGGCTCTTACTCTGTTGCAACTTTTTTTCTGCCTCCCTCTTGATTTATTTGAGGAATTAAATCCCCCTTGATTTATTTGAGGAATTAGACATTTTTCTGTAAAATATCCCACATTATGATTTGGGTACATTATGATTTGGGTCCTTGTTTCCTTGTGGCATTATTTAACTTGATTTTTGCCTCCTGTATTTTCTATGAACTGGTAGACATAAAGATCTTCAAAAATAGCTTTATTGGGATATCATTTACATAATACCCATTTAAAGTGTATGATTCAGTGGCTTTTAGTATATTCACAGATATGTGCATCCATCATCACAGTCCGTTTTGTAATTTCATGCTGTGCCATTTAGCTATCACCCTTCTAGTCTCCCATTCTCCAGCATTAGGAACCACTCAGCAGTTTTCTGTCTCTGTAGATTATCCCATTCTGGACTCTCATATGAACAGAATCATATAACATGTACATTTTCGTGACTAATTTTTTCCACTTAGCATAATGTTTTAAAGGCTTATCTATGCTGTAACATGTGTCAGCACTTCCTTTTTATGGATGAATAATACTCCATTTATGGATATACCTCATTTTATTTATGATTAATCTGTTGATGGGCAGTTGGCAGTTGTGAATAATGCCACTGTAAACATTATATAAAAGTTTCTGAATGGACATATCTTTCATTTACCTTGGATATATACCTAGGAGTTGAATTAGTATGCCAAATGGTAACCATATAAATAGTCACTTGAAATAAAAATTTCAATTTTCCAAAGCAGCTGCATCATTAAGCAGTGTATACAGGTTCTAATTTCTCTGTGTCATCACCAACACTTGTTATTATCGGACTTTTAAATTCTAGAATACTAGTGGATATAAAGTGGTATACCATTGTGGTTTTGATCTGCATTTTCCTTCATGACTCTTGATGTTGAGCACCCTTCCATGTGCTTATTGGCCATTTGGGCATCTTCTTTGGAGAAATGTCTGTGCAGATCTTTTGCTCATTTTTCCCCTTGTTTTTCTTTTTTCCCTTTATTTTTTTATTGTGGTAAAATATATATAGTGTAAAATTTACCATCTTAACCATTTTCGAGTGTACAGTGATATTAAGTATGTTCATATAGATATGCAACCATCACCACCATCTACCTGCAGAACTCTTTTTGTCTTGCAGCACTGAAACTTTATACTCACTAAGCAATAACTCCCACCTGCAATGCAGGAGACCTGGATTTGATCCCTGGGTTTGGAAGATCCACTGGAGAAGGGAAAGGCTACTCATTCCAGTATTCTGGCCTGGAGAATTCCATGGACTGTACAGTGTATATAGTTCATGGGGTCACAAAGAGTCAGACACGACTGAGTGATGCTCACTCACTCACGCGTTCCCATCTCACAGGCCCTGGCCCTCACCAGTTCACTTTCTCTGATGATGATTTGATGACTCCAAGTACCTCATGGGGTTCTCCAGTGACTCAGTGGTAAAGAACCCATCTGCAACTCAGAAGACGTGGCAGGAACTTCAGGTTTAATTCCTGGGTCAGGAAGATCCCCTGGAGAAGGAAATGGCAACCCAATCCAGTATTCTTGTCTGGAAAATCACACAGACAGTCCGTGGGGTCTCAAAAGAGTTGGGTATGACTTAGCAACTAAACAACAAGTACCTCATATACTTGGATTCATACAGTATTTGTCTTTTTATGTTTGGTTTCTTTCACTTAATACAATGCCCTCAAGTTTTATTCACACTGTAGCATGTGTACTAATTCCCTTCCTTTTTAAAACTAATTAATATTCCATTGTATGTATGAGTTTCAGTTTCTACACATCTTTGCCAACATTTCTTATTTTCTGTTTTTTTTTTTTCCCTTAAATAATAGCCATCACAATGGGTATGAGATGTATTTCATTATACTTTGGTCTTAGATCCATTTTCAGTTAGTTTTTGTATGTTGTGTTGGTTAAGGGTGCAGCTTTATTTTTTTGCATGTGGATATCCATGGGAAATAGATGGAGAAACAGTGGAAACAGTGTCAGCCTTTATTTTGGGGGCTCCAAAATCACTGCAGATGGTGACTGCAGCCATGAAATTAAAAGACGCTTACTCCTTGGGAGAAAAGTTACTACCAACCTAGACAGCATATTAAAAAGCAGAGACATTACTTTTTCAGCAAAGATCCATCTAGTCAAGGCTATGGTTTTTCCAGTGGTCATGTATGGATGTGAGAGTTGGACTATAAAGAAAGCTGAGCACCAAAGAATTGATGCTTTTGAACTGCGGTGTTGGAGAAGACTCTTGAGAGTCCCTTGGACTGCAAGGAGATCCAACCAGTCCATCCTAAAGGAGATCAGTCCTGGGTGTTCATTGGAAGGACTGATGTTGAAGCTGAAACTCCAGTACTTTGGCCACCTCATGCGAAGAGTTGACTCATTGGAAAAGACCCTGATGCTGGGCGGGATTGGGGGCAGAAGGAGAAGGGGACGACAGAGGATGACATGGTTGGATGGCATCACCGACTCAATGGACTTGGGTTTGGGTGGACTCTGGGAGTTGGTGATGGACAGAGAGGCCTGGTGTGCTGGGGTTCATGGGGTCACAAAGAGTAGGACATGACTGAGCTACTGAACTGAACTGAGCTGAATATTAATAGTGTTGTTTTAAATTTCAAATTCAACTTGTTCATTGCTTACATGTAGAAAAGCAATTGACTTTCGTATATTAACCTCTTATCCTGGAACCTTGATGCAATCACGTATTAATTCCAGGAAAGTTTTTTTCTTTTTTTGGTTGTTGTTGCTGTTGATTTTTTTAGGTTTATTCATAGATAATCATATTATCTGTGAGCAAACACAGTTTTATTTTTTTCCTTCTCAAATATTTCCTTTCTTGACTTATTGTATAAGCTAGGACTTCCATTTTGGTGTTGAAAAAGAGCAATGTAATGGGACATCCTTCCCTTGTTCCTAGTTATAGTGGGAAAGCATCATTACTTATAATATGCCTTTATTATCCTTTTAATGTTCAAGAGATCTGTAGTGATGACCCTTCTTTCACTTCTGATATGAGTAATTTGTGTTTTCTTTCTTTTTCTCTTAGGTAGCATGGTTAGAGGCTTACTGATTTTAACTTTTAAGAGAACTAGCTTTTGGACTCATTGATTTTCTATACTGATTTCCTATTTCAATTTCACTGATTTCTGCTCTAATTTTTATTATTTCTCTCTCTTATTTGAACTTAAATTGCTCTTGCTTTTCTAGTTTCCTACGGTGGAAGTTTAGATCACTGACTTCAGATCTTTCTTCTTTGATAATGCATGCATATTTTAGTCTATTCTCCCTGTTGTTCAGTCACTAAGTCGTGTCCAACTCTTTGCCACCCCATGAACTGCAGCATGCTAGGCTTCCCTGTCCTTCATTATCTCCTGGAGTTTGCTCAAACTCATGCTCATGGTGATGCCACCCAACTGTCTCATCCTCTGCTGCACATAGTTTTCTAGGGTTAACATTCCTTGTGTCATTTTTGTAGCAAAATCCTTTATGCATCTGGAGGAGTTTGTCCTAAGTTTATCTGGGTTGCTGGGCTTTTAAAATCAGCCTTTGACATTTCCAACACATGGCAGGTCAGCCCCACAGATAGCTCTGTGGGCTGCAAGTTCTCTGGGCAGAATCCAGACGGGCTTGCAGCATGTATTTATGGGAGTGAAGCAAACTATTTCTTTATATTTCTTACTCCTTCTGTGTGCCTTTGTTTCCACGTGTGCATGTTTATCCTGGCCATCCTATGCACTACAAAAACGTTGACAAGTGGTTCTCAGCTTGGGCAGCATGCTGCAGTCATGGAGGAAACATGAAACATGCTAGTGGCCAGGCCTCCCCCCAAGCTCCTGGTGGAGGTGGCCTGGGCATGGAGTTCTGGAAAGCAACTCAGGTGATGCCAACGTGAGCCTAGGTTCAGACCACCATCCCAGACACCTCCACATCATAAATCCTGCATCTGCCCTATTGCCCTAGAACAGAAGTGAATGTTAATCATTAAGAAGTGGGAATAAGGAATCATATAAAGGCAACACCCTGACAGTAATAGGCTCAAGCTGACTTCCTGGATGCCTTCATCCTCCTAAAAGGGGCCTGTTATAGCACTCAGGGGTCTTTCTGGGTGGGGAATTCTACAGAGCTCCAGAGGATTAAACAACCTTGATGCAAAGATGCCAGAAAGTCTTGCATAAGGTGTTTTTTTTTTTTTTTTTTCCTGAATGTGCCCATCAGATTACATCCTTACTGACGCTTAATGCCCAAGAGTCAGGGGACCTGCCTGGGAAGTTTCTTCCCCTTCAATACTTACAGAGGTGGGTGAAGAGAGGCCTCATAGCAGAGTTGGATCCCAGGAGAGGAAAACATTCTCATTTAAAAAAGTTTAAAACCTGAAGCAGATGGCTTCTGATATCCACATCTGGAGCATAGAGTTAGTGGAAGAGTGGGATATGGGACTAAAGGCCCAGAGATACAGGACTGAAAGACATCCCATGTCTTTGGGGTTGATGGAAGGGGAGAGATAGGAGTGACCACATTATGGCAGGAAAGTGAGACTAAGAACTTGGGGAAAGATGAATGGACCTAGAGATTGTCAAATTGAGTGAAGTATCAGACAAAGAAAGAGAAATATATGATATCACTTACATGTGCTTATAAAAAAATGGTTCAAATGAACTTAATTACAAAACAGAAATAGAGTCACAGATGTAGAAAACCAACTTATGGCTACCAGGGAGGAAAGTGGGAAGGGATAAAATGGGCGGGTGAGGTTGACATATACACACTACTATATATAAAATAGATAATGAATAAGAACATAGTGTATAGCACAGGGAACTCTACTCCAAACTCTGTAGTGACCTATACAGGAAAACAATCAAAAAAAAGAGTGGATATATGTAATATTGGACAAGGAAATGGCAATCCACTTCAGTATCCTTGTCTGGACAATCTCATGGACAGAGTAGCCTGGCAGGCTAGAGTCCATGGGGTCACAAAGAGCTGGACATGACTGAGCAACTAACAACACACACACACACACACACACACACGTATATGTATGGGATTCTACATGGCACTAGTGGTAAAGAACCCGCCTGCTAATGCAGGAGATATAAGAGACACAGCTTTGATCTGTGGATAGGGAAGATCCCCTGGAAGAGGGCATGACAACCCACTGCAGTATTCTTCCCTGGAGTATTCTTGTACTTGGCTCCAGTATTCTTGCCTCCATGGACAGAGGAGCCTGGAAGACTACAGTCCAGTTCAGTTCAGTTCAGTCACCTCAGTTGTGTCTGACTCTTTGTGACCTCATGGACTGCAGCACGGCAGGCCTCCCTGTCCATCACCAACTCCCGGAGTTTACTCAAACTCATGTCCATTGAGTCGGTGATGCCATCCAAATATCTCATCCTCTGTCTTCCTCTTCTCCTCCCACCTTCAATCTTTCCCAGCATCAGGGTCTTTTCAAATGAGTCAGTGTTTCATATCAGGTGGCCAAAGTATTGGAGTTTCAGCTTCAGCATCAGTCCTTTCAATGAATATTCAGGACTGATTTCCTGATGGACTGGTTTGATCTTCTTGTACCCAAGGGACTCTCAAGAGTCTCCTCCAAGACCTCAGTTCAAAAACATCAATTCTTTAATGCTCAGCTTTCTTTATAGTCCAACTCTCACATCCATACATGACTACTAAAAAAACCATAGCTTTGACTAGATGGAAATTTGTTGGCAAAGTAATGTCTCTGCTTTTTAATATGCTGTCTAGGTTGGCCATAACTTTTCCTCCAATAAGCAAGTGTCTTTAATTTTATGGCTGAAGTCACCATCTGCAATGATTTTGGAGCCCACCAAAATAAAGTCTGTCAATGTTTTCACTGTTTCCCCTGTTTCCCCATCTATTTGCCATGAAGTGATGGGACCAGATGCCACGATCTTAGTTTTCTGAATGTTGATTTTTAAGCCAACTTTTTCATTCTCTTCTTTCACTTTCATCAAGAGGCTCTTTAGTTCTTCTTCGTTTTCTGCCATAAAGGTGGTGTCATCTGCATATATGAGGTTATTGATATTTCTCCTGGCAATCTTGATTCCAGCTTGAGCTTCATCCAGTCCAACATTTCTCATGATATACCCTGCATAAGTTAAATAAGCAGGGTGATAATATACAGCCTTGACATACTCCTGTCCCGATTTGAAACCATTCTGTTGTTCCATGTCCAGTTCCAACTGTTGCTTCCTGACCTGCATACAGATTTCTCAGGAGGCAGGTCAGGTGGTCTGGAATTTCCATCTTTTAAAGAATTTTTCACAGTTCGTTGTGATCCACACAGTCAAAGGCTTTGGCATAGTAAATAAAGCAGAAATAGATGCCTTTCTGGAACTCTCTTGCTTTTCTGATGATCCAACACAAGTTGGCAATTTGATCTCTGTTTCCTCTACCTTTTCTAAATCCAGCTTGAACATCTGGAATTTCACAGTTCCATGTACCGTTGAAGCCTGGCTTGGAGAATTTTCAGCATAACTTCACTAGTATGAGATACGTGCAATTGTGCAGTAGTTTGAACATTCTTTGGCATTGCCTTTCTTTGGGATTGGAATGGAAACTGACCTTTTCCAGTCCAATGGCCACTGCTGAGTTTTCCAAATTTGCTGGTATATTGAGTGCAGTGCTTTCACAGAATCATCTTTTAGGATTTGAAATAGCTCAACTGGAATTCCATCACCTCTACTAGCTTTGTTCGTAGTGATGCTTCCTAAGGCCCACTTGACTTCACATTCCAGGATGTCTGGCTCTAGGTGAGTTATCATATCATCATCATTATCTGGTTCATGAAGATCTTTTTTGTATAGTTCTTCTGTGTATTCTTAGAATGTCAGCATTCACTCTGGCCATCTCTTGTTTGACCACTTCCAATTTGCCATGGGTGAATTTAACTCAGATGACCATTATATCTACTACTGTGGGCAGGAATCCCTCAGAAGAAATGGAGTGGCCATCATGGTCAACAAAAGAGTCTGAAATGCAGTACTTGGATGCAATCTCAAAAACGACAGAATGATCTCTGTTCGTTTCCAAGGCAAACCATTCAATGTCACAGTAATCCAAGTCTATGCCCCAACCAGTAATGGTGAAGAAGCTGAAGTTGAACGGTTCTATGAAGACCTACAAGACCTTTTAGAACTAACACCCAAAAAAGATGTCCTTTTCATTATAGGGGACTGGAATGCAAAAGTAGGAAGTCAAGAAACACCTGGAGTAACAAGCAAATTTGGCCTTGGAATACAGAATGAAGAAGGGGAAAGAATAATAGAGTTTTGCCAAGAAAATGCACTAGTCATAACAAACACCCTCTTCCAACAACACAAGAGAAGACTCTATACATGGACATCACCGGATGGTCAACACCGAAATCAGATCAATTATATTCTTTGCAGCCAAAGATGGAAAAGCTCTATACAGACAGCAAAAACAAGACCAGGAGCTGACTGTGGCTCAGACGATGAGCTTCTTATTGCCAAATTCAGACTGAAATTGAAGAAAGTAGGGAAAACCACTAGACCATTCAGGTACGACCTAAATCAAATCCCTTATGATTATACAGTGGAAGTGAGAAATAAACTGAAGGGCCTAGATCTGATAGATAGAGTGCCTGATGAACTATGGAATGAGGTTCGTGACATTGTACAGGAGACAGGGATCAAGACCATCTCCATGGAAAAGAAATGCAAAAAAGCAAAATGGCTGTCGGGGGAGGCCTTACAAATAGCTATGAAAAGAAGAGAAGCGAAAAGCAAAGGAGAAAGGAAAAGATATAAGCATCTGAATGCAGAGTTCCAAAGAATAGCAAGAAGAGATAAGAAAGCCTTCTTCAGCGATCAATGCAAAGAAATAGAGGAAAACAACAGAATGGGAAAGACTAGGGATCTCTTCAAGAAAATCAGAGATATCAAAGGAACATTTCATGCAAAGATGGGCTCGGTAAAGGACAGAAATGGTATGGACCTGACAGAAGCAGAAGATATTAAGAAGAGGTGGCAAGAATACACAGAAGAACTGTACAAAAAAGAGCTTCACGACCCAGATAATCATGATGGCGTGATCACTGACCTAGAGTCAGACATCCTGGAATGTTAAGTCAAGTGGGCCTTAGAAAGCATCACTATGAACAAAGCTAGTGGAGGTGATGGAATTCCAGTGGAGCTATTCCAAATCCTGAAAGATGATGCTGTGAAAGTGCTGCACTCAATATGCCAGCAAATTTGGAAAACTAAGCAGTGGCCACAAGACTGGAAAAGGTCAGTTTTCATTCCAATCCCAAAGAAAGGCAATGCCAAAGAATGCTCAAACTACCACACAATTGCACTCATCTCACATGCTAGTAAAGTAATGCTCAAAATTCTCCAAGCCAGGCTTCAGCAACATGTGAACTGTGAACTTCCTGATGTGCAAGCTGGTTTTAGAAAAGGCAGAGGAATCAGAGATCAAATTGCCAACATCCGCTGGATCATGGAAAAAGCAAGAGAGTTCCAGAAAAACATCTATTTCTGCTTTATTGACTATGCCAAAGCCTTTGACTGTGTGGATCACAATAAACTGTGGAAAATTCTGAAAGAGATGGGCATACCAGACCACCTGATCTGCCTCTTGAGAAATCTGTATGCAGGTCAGGAAGCAACAGTTAGAACTGGTCACGAAACAACAGACTGGTTCCAAATAGGAAAAGGAGTTCGTCAAGGCTGTATATTGTCACCCTGCTTATTTAACTTCTATGCAGAGTACATCATGAGAAATGCTGGGCTGGAAGAAGCACAAACTGGAATCAAGATTGCTGGGAGAAATATCAATAACCTCAGATATGCAGATGACACCACCTTTATGGCAGAAAGTGAAGAGGAACTAAAAAGCCTCTTGATGAAAATGAAAGTGGAGAGTGAAAATGTTGGCTTAAAGCTCAACATTCAGAAAATGAAGGTCATGGCATCCGGTCCCATCACTTCATGGGAAATAGATGGGGAAACAGTGGAAACAGTGTCAGACTTTATTTTTTGGGGCTCCAAAATCATTACAGATGGTGACTGCAGCTATGAAATTAAAAGACGCTTACTCCTTGGAAGGAAAGTTATGACCAACTAGATAGCATATTAAAGAGCAGAGACATCACTTTGCCAACAAAGGTTCGCCTAGTCAAGGCTATGGTCTTTCCTGTGGTCATGTATGGATGTGAGAGCTGGACTGTGAAGAAGGCTGAGCGCCGAAGAATTGATGCTTTTAAACTGTGGTGTTGGAGAAGACTCTTGAGAGTCCCTTGGACTGCAAGGAGATCCAACCAGTCCATTCTGAAGGAGATCAGCCCTGGGATTTCTTTGGAAGGAATGATGCTCAAGCTGAAACTCCAGTACTTTGGCCACCTCATGCAAAGAGTTGACTCATTGGAGAAGACTCTGATGCTGGGAGGGATTGGGGGCAGGAGGAGAAGGGGACGACAGAGGATGAGATGGCTGGATGGCATCACTGACTCAATGGACGTGAGTCTGAGTGACCTCCGGGAGTTGGTGATGGACAGGGAGGCCTGGCGTGCTGCGATTCATGGGGTCGCAAAGAGTCGGACACGACTGAGCGACTGATCTGATCTGTCTATTCTTGCCACCTCTTCTTAATATCTTCTGCTTCTGTTAGATGCATACCATTTCTGTCCTTTATTGTGCCCATCTTTGCATGAAATGTTCCCTTGGTTTCTCTAATTTTCTTGAAGATATCTCTGATCTTTCCCATTGTATTGTTTTTCTCTATTTCTTTGCACTGATCACTGAGGAAGGCTTTCTTATCTCTCCTTGCTATTCTTTGGAACTCTGCATTAAAATAGGTATATCTTTCCTTTTCTCCTTTGCTTTTAGCTTCTCTTCTTTTCACAGCTATTTGTAAGGCCTCCCTAGACAACCATTTTGCCTTTTTGCATTTCTTTTTCTTGGGGATGGTCGTGATTGCTGCCTCCTGTACAATGTCACGAACCTCCATCCATAGTTCTTCAGATACTCTGTCTATAAGATCTAGTCTCTTGAATCTATTTCTCACTTCCATTGTATAATCGTAAGGGATTTGATTTAGGTACGTCATACCTGAATGGTCTAGTGTTTTTTTTTTTTCCCCTACTTTCTTTAATTTAAGTCTGCATTTGGCCATAAAGTGTTCATGATCTGAGCCACAGCCACCTCCCAGTCTTGTGTTTGCTGACTTCTCCAACTTTGGCTGCAAAGAATATAATCAATCTGATTTTGGTACTGACCGTCTGGTGATGTCCATGTGAGGAGTCTTCTCTTGTGTTGTTGCAAGAGTGTGTTTGCTGAGACCAGTGTGTTCTCTTCTCAAAACTCTCTTAGCTTTTGCCCTGCTTCATTCCACGGCCAAATTTGCCTGTTACTCCAGGTATTTCTTGACTTCCTACTTCTGCATTCCAGTCCCCTATAATGAAAAGGACATCTTTTGGGGGTGTTAGTTCTAGAAGTTCTTGTAGGTCTTCACAGAACTGTTCAACTTCAGTTTCTTCAGCATTACTGGTCAGGGTATAGACTTTGATTACTGTGATATTGAATGGTTTGTCTTGAAAAGGAACAAAAATCATTCTGTCATTTTTGACATTGCAGCCAAGGACATGGAACAACAGACTGGTTCCAAATAGGAAAAGGACTATATCAAGGCTGTATATTGTCACCCTGCTTATTTAACTTATATGCAGAGTACATCATGAGAAACACTGGGCTGGAGGAAGCACAAGCTGGAATCAAGATTGCTGGGAGAAATATTAATAGCCTCAGATATGCAGATGACACCATCCTTACGGCAGAAAGTGAAGAAGAACTAAATAGCCTCTTGATGAAAGTGAAAGAGGAGAAAGAAAAAGTTGGCTTAAAGCTCAACATTCATAAAACTAAGATCATGGCATCCAATCCCATCACTTCATGGCAAGTAGATGGGAAAACAGTGGATACAGTGGCTGACTTAATTTTTCTGGGCTCCAAAATCACTGCAGATGGTGACTGCAGCCATGAAATTAAAAGATGCTTACTCCTTGGAAGGAAAGTTTTGACCAACCTAGACAGCATATTAAAAAGTAGAGACATTACTTTTTCAGCAAAGATCCATCTAGTCAAGGCTATGGTTTTTCCAGTGGTCATGTATGGATGTGAGAGTTGGACTATAAAGAAAGCTGAGCACCAAAGAATTGATGCTTTTGAACTGCAGTGTTGGAGAAGACTCTTGACAGTCCCTTGGACTGCAAGGAGATCCAACCAGTCAATCCTAAAGATCAATCCTGGGTATTCATTGGAAGGACTGATGCTGAGGCTGAAACTCCAATACTTTGGCCACCTGATGCGAAGAGCTGACTCATTTGAAAAGACCCTGATGCTGGGCAAGATTGACGGCAGGAGGAGAAGGGGATGACAGAGGATGAGATGGTTGGATGGCATCACCGACTTGATGAACATGGGTTTGGGTGGACTCTGGGAGTTGGTGATGGACAGGGAGGCTTGGCATGCTGCAGTTCATGGGGTCACAGAGTCAGACATAACTGAGCGACTGAACTGAACTGAAATGCATCTCGGACTCTTTTGTTGACTATGATGGCTACTCCATTTCTTCTAAGGGATTCTTGCCCAGAATAGTCAATATAATGGTCATCTAAGTTAAATTCACCCATTCCAGTCCATTTTAATTCGCTGATTCCTAAAATGTTGATGTTCACTCTTGCCATCTCCTGTTTGACAATTTCCAATTTGCCTTGATTCATGGACCTAACATTCCAGGTTCCTATGCAATATAGGTCTTTACAGCATTGGACTTTACTTCCATCACCAGTCACATCCACAACTGGGTACTGTTTTTGCTTTGGCTCTGTCTTTTCATTCTTTCTGGAGTTATTTCTCCATTGATCTCCAGTAGCATATTAATAGGGCAACTACCAACCTGGGAAATTCATCTTTGAGTGTCCTATCTTTTTGCCTTTTCATACTGTTCATGGGGTTCTCAAGGCAAGAATACTGAAGTGGTTTGCCATTCCCTTCTCCAGTGGAACACATTTTGTCAGAACTCTCCACCATGACCTGTCCGTTTTGGGTGGCCCTACATGGCATGGCTCCTAGTTTCATTGAGTTAGACAAGACTACAGTCTATAGGTTTGCAAAGCATCCAAAACAACTGAAGTGACTTAGCACACAATGGATGCACGTGTATGTATAATTGACACACTTTGCTGTACAGCAGAAACTAACACAATACTTTAAATCAACTATTTGTATTGATACTACAACTATTTATATTGGAATATATTTTACTCCAATATAATAAAATAAAAAAGAACTTGGGGAAAGAGTATTGAGACAGTTAAGGAGAATGGATGTGTCTTCAGGTCCCCAAGGTAGGAATAGGAGAGATCTGGTTGTTCTGGGAGGATTCTGAGCAATGAGGCTGAAGAGAGAGTGGAGTACCCAAGCATCCCAGACACATTGTGAGGGCCAAATATGGGCTTGGAGCATCTGTGGATGTAGTGAGATGCCTACTCCCTGCCCCACCTCCCCTCCCTCTCAAAGGAGCAGGCCCCCAGGGCTGCATCCAAAGCAAGAGAGACTGCTCCTGGCCGGACTTCGTATTGCCTCTTGCAAGTGTGGTCTCTCCTATGAGTGTACTGACTCAGGGTGGTGGTGGTGGGGCGGACTGGTGGCCTCCAGGGATCAGAGCATAGGCCCAGTGAGCAGAGCGAAGAGACAGAGCTCCTCCTGGGACCCTCACTCCATCTCAGGCCCTCATCTGTTCAGGAGGAGTTCATGAACAGGCACCATACCCGGCTCCAGAACTGAGTGACCAGGAACTGCAGCACTGCCCCTCCATCACAGCTAGGGTCACCCTCCGGTGGAAACTTGGAGCCACTCCTCACAACCGTGGACTCCTTCCTGGCAGGCAGGCAGGATGCTGGTGGGTGGCCTGGGGAGAGGTGGTATGGAAGGAAGGAACCCGAGAGTGCTGAGCTGGAGGCTGAGTTGTGTTTCCAGGTGGAAGAAGCACAGTCTGGGCCAGGGACCACTGTCCAAAGGCCCAAAGGTGGCAGGGTCTCTGGAGCCTGTAGATACTGCTGGGTGGTGTGGGACAGAGGTTTCTGGGTTCCAGGAGGGCAGGAGGGGAGCAGGAGAGAGGAGGCTGGCACCAGGTGAGCGAGCTCACCAGTCCCTGGTTGCTAAAGGTGGGGGAGGGCATGGTTCAGTTCCTGAGGGGTGGACAAATGAGATGACTAAATTGACTGGACAGTGACAGTGGCCAGGAACTTGGCAGACACCATCTCTGGAAGGGTGATCCTGGGTGCCTAAGGAGCCTGCCCTTCCTGGTGAGGAGGGATGTTCTCTGTCCTCTGACTGTGGGTGGTGCTAACCTTCCTTGTGCATCCCTCCCAGATCCGGACAAAGGACAGGATCTTTGACAGTATCAGCCACCTCATCAACCACCACCTGGAAAACAGCCTGCCCATCGTTTCTGCCGGGAGTGAGCTCTGCCTGCAGCAGCCAGTGGAGAGGAACCCGTGACCCATCAGCTGCCCTGTGCGACACTGCACCTGTGGTCAGGAGGGCTTGGTTCTTCCCAGTAGATGGATATTGGGCCCCGGGAATGTGGGCCACTGTCCATTGGCTCAGAGCTTTGTTCAGAAGCCCCAGGAGGAAGGCTTCCCTAAGATGCAAGTTTCATAAACTTGTTCAGAATTCTCATTAACATATTAAAGGTGTACATACCTATACATCCTGTACAAATTATCCCTCTATATTTATATTTTTTAAGACTAAGAAAGATGTAAGACTAATGTTCTGTGCTGTATGTTTTTAATGAAAACTAAGTTTGACTGTAGTTGTCCAGGCAAAATGTTAATTCAGCTGACCCATTCCACTGGGAAATTCCACTGGGAAAGTGTTACCTATTAAGCACAACACAGGGAATAGAAGCAGCAGGAGGGTCAGTACTAAACACTTAGGATGTAACAGAGTAAGACGAGATGCTGCCCGTGCTCTGCATGCAAAGCATTGTGAAGTGCTGGTCCTTAGGGCCGTCCCTTCTCATTGGTGATGCCTCCCAAGCTGCCTGCACCACACCCATGTTCATGGGGTTTCCAGCACCAGAGTCTGGGGTGCTGTGCTAAAAGCAGACGTCACTCCAGCTGTTTCAGGTAGTACTGAGCACAGGCATGCTTTTCCCATGACCCTGGTTGTCCAGGGGTTCTTGGGGTTTCACTTCACTGCCAAATAGGGCACAAAATAAGCCTCACGGATCAAGATCTTGACAGGTAAATGCTTCCTTTGTTTTTATCAGTATAATGGCAAAACAAGGGTGTGTGCAGGGATACTGGGTAGCCGGGGCTGTGTGCATCCTCTCAGCCAATGGGCTGCTGCTATACCTGCTAGTGAAATCCTGTCCCCTTTATATTCAGTAGAGGAGGAAGCATGCATTCGACCTGCGCAGAATTTGAGTGCAAACATGTGTGCTCAGAGATGTTCCTTCGGTCATGGATGATTAAGGTTTGCCTAAAACTAGGGACCAACCCACTCCAGTGTTCTTGCCTGGAGAATCCCAGGGACAGGAGAGCCTGGTTGGCTGCCGTCTATGGGGTTGCACAGTCGGACACGACTGAAGCAACTTAGCGGCAGCAGCAGCAAACCTAGGGACCAGGCTCAGGAGCTTTGGGAATCAGTTTGAAGTCCTGCTTCTGGAGAGATGGGTGGGTCTAGTGTCTGGTTTGTTTCCACAGTAGATTTCCCAATTGCTCCATGAAGAGGGTACTTGCCTCACGCAGCACTCTGTCCCAGCTCCTTCCTTCAGGATCAAACGCTCTGATCTCCTACTGGGTCTTCTGGTTTTAGGAAATTGACAATGTTTTTAAATGTCTGGCTTGAGATTTCCATGGGATTTAACAGGTGTTGACTTTTAAAAGAAAGATTCATTCATTCACCGGCACCTTCCCACTAGTGCCGCAACATTGGCTCTTGCCCAGTTGAAATCCCTTCTCGGGCAGCATCCCCTTCATCAGTGCAACAGAAAGACCCTCCACACACACTTAGCCTTTAATAGTAATAAATTTGATGCTTCCAGAATGAGGAGCAAAAAGGAGATTTTTGAAAACGCTGACGGGCGCTAATTCCACAAAGTTCTAATGCTCAGTGTGTGAACTCCATTTCTACTTTGAGGGGGTGTGGTTGGCCAGGATGGGAGAATGGGGTAGAGCTGACAGTTGGGGATGGCTTGGGGAAGGTCCAAAGCTTCATATTAGCATTCTGTGGAATTTTACCCCATGAATCCAAGCTGACAGTGGTTTCAATCTTCTAGAATGTTCTGCCATGAATGGGAACTCTGTGGGGAGTCTGACACTAATCTAGAACCACCCCCCTCCCCACCCCTGCCTCTTCCTGGACTGGTTCTGCTTTCAGATGCAATTGGGATACCTGTTCCAGCTTATCCAGAGGCAATAGGGGCTGAATGGGGATGGGCTGAGTAGTTGGGTTGGGCTCCTCCCCTGTGACAATGTAGATTTGGAGTGGCTGTGAGAATTGCCCCGCATTCTTTATGTATATCTGCATCCTGGAGATGTCCATAAAGGTCTGACCTCTGTTGGGAGGCACGATCCTTCTCTGTATGTGAGTGTACACACATATTCATGGATCAAATGACTTTTTTCAACAGTCTTGCACTCTACGCTGCATAAGGCCAAAACATTAATGTTTAGGGCAAAGCAGAGAAGGAAACAATAGCGAAGACCTGAGAGCCCCTGAACACTTGATCTGTGTCTTCTTATCTCTCCGGTGTGCAAGAAATGCTAATCTGCAGTTTTAGTAGCTCTCTGCATTGAAGTTAGTGTTTATCTCAGTGGTGATAAGCAATATATGTTTGTTTGTTTGTTTTTGCATGAGAATCAATTTAGAAAATTGAAAGTATGGGGGGATCAAACATCATTTCAGTGTTACTTAAAATATGTATTTTTAAGTTCAGATTATACCTTGCCTCCCATGGGGCAGTGGGACAAACCGGCATTCTTGTAGCCACTGGAGAGGATTTGAGACACAGCAAACGGCAGTGATTTTCTAGTCTTTGTTTTCTCCCGTTTGTAAAGCATGTAAGAGCTCACCACGCCATCTCATCTCTTCCTTCAAGCGCCATGTGCCGGGTATCACGGAGCCTCACACACGGATGGCGAAACTGAGGCTCAGGTGGTGCCCACTTGCTCAAGTCCACGCGGTCGGCGGCAGCGAGCTGCTTCCCGCTCCTCTAGGCGCTTCCTGAGCTCCGCTGCACTGGGAGCTCCGGTTTCGGAGGCAAACTCCCGGCCCTCGCGACCATGCGCTCCAGGGCCTCCGACTCCGAGGGCGTGGTCACTGCGCTCTGTGAGGGCCATCCTGGGCCCCCGGAGCGTACTAGGACCTGCTGCACCCCTCTCGTGGGACCCCTGCCACTTTACCCAGGCCCCTGTGTCTGCTGGGAGGACCTGACGAGTCCTAAAATGGCCCCTCCTGCTAAGTGGCCCTGGAGACGGCTCCTCCCTCCCCCATCATCTTGTGGGAATTAGCTCTGCCTTCTAGTGATTCCCACCTGCTGAGAGGCTGCAGGGCTTCCTTTGGGGCTGCTGGTCACTGATTTCAGCCAGCTTTGAGGCCTGACCCTTAGGGATACTCTGAAAGGCTCACAGTAGAAGCAGGGGGAGAATTCCCTGGGGGGTCCGTGTGTGAAGAGAGAGGCCTAGTTTCAGGCAGGGAGGGTGGATGGAGCAGCTCTTGGTGAGGCCCCATCACCACAAAGAGCCCTGTGCTCCAGGACAGTGTTGACTCCTGGCTCCATGTCCAGCCCCGTGTCCTGAAGTGCCCCCTTCCTGTGGTGGAGCTCTCCTTTCAGGTAGCCCTGAAGCATTATGTAAGTAATGCTTACATAACGGAACGAACATCCTGGTCCTTAATTCCCTCAATTGGTCACCCCGTGGAGGCCAGTCACAGGCTCCCAGGCTCCCACGGCAGCCCACCTCAGCTCCTGCATCCAGAGCCACGTGGCCTTGAGCTGGCTGCTGGGTTTCTCTGAGCCCTGCCTCTCCAGCTGCACCACAGGGCAATACTTGACCTTGAGAGGGTATAGGGGTTGATGACTGTGTGTGAGCACCAAGGACAGTTGTTTTCTGGGATGTTTCACTCTCAAAGTGTACATCTGTGCTCTATTGCTGTCCAAGCACGTATGGACAGCAGCCGTAAATACTTTTCTGTGAATGGTGGTGTGCATGCGTGCTAAGTCACTTCAGTTGTGTCTGACTGGGGGACCCCAATGGACTGTAGCCTGCCAGGTTCCTCTGTCCATGGAATCCCATGGACAAGAATACTGGAATGGGTTGCCATGTCCTCCTCTGGGGGATCTTCCTGACCCAGGGATCGAACCTGCATTTCTTATGTCTTCTGCATTGGCAGGCAGATTCTTTACCACTAGCACCACCTGTGAACGGTGGAAGCCTAGTGGAAAATGGGAAGGAGACTGTGAAAGATTACCAATAGATAACTGTAGGACACAGACAATCTTGACCTTGTGTGTGTGTAAGTTGTTCAGTCGTGTCCTACTCTTTGCGACCCCGGCTCCTCTGTCCGTGGAATTCTCCAGGCAAGAATACTGGAGTGGGTTGCCATGCCCTCCTCCATGGGATCTTCCCAACTCAGGTGTCGAACCCACGTCTCTCATGTCTCCTGCATTGGCAGGTGGGCAGGTTCTTTACCACTAGTGCCACCTGGGAACTGCAGGACATAGACAAATCTTGACCTTGGGTTTCAGAAAAATACTCTTGGGTTCTGTAGTGAAACTTTAAGTTGGTTTTAATAAAGTGGAAAAATGACTTTATTGGCATATGTCATAAACCTGGAACTGTCCCTGCTTCTCAGAGGATAGCAAACGATGGAGTGTCTTCAGATAGCAGCTGGAAGGATCCCTTTTTCAGTGGGGAAATTAGAGCTGATTGATTTCCTAGAAGGTGGTGACAGTCAGTGGCTGAATCTAGGACAGAATGCAGGACTTATTAGGGTCTTTCAGGGTTTCTACATAAAGTTCAGCCCCTGGTGGAAAATGGCCAGTAGTACTTCCATCCTTGACTGTATCTTTATGCTCTTTTTCCCCCAAATGCATAAATGCATGAGCCATTCACGGACAAGGAAGTGTTTCTATTCCTTTGTTTAGTTTGTGTTTCCAACACTTTGTGATCCTATGGACTGTAGCTGGGCCCCTCTGTCCATGGGATTCTCCAGGCAAGAATACTGGAGTGGGCTGCCATTTCTTTCTCCAGGGGATCTTCCTGACCCAGGAATTGAACCCATGTCTCCTGAGTTGGCAGGCAAATTCTTTACCACTAGCACCACCTGGGAAGCCCCAAATTTTCATTTTTTATATTGAAGCATAGTTGATTTCCCAATATTTTTGCCTAGGAAATCCCATGGACAGAGGGTCCTGGTAGGCTATGGTTCATAGGGTCGCACAAAGTCAGACATGACTTAGTGACTAAACAGTAACGTAGGTGACCAACAGTGACGTGTCAGTTATAGATGTATGGCAAAGTGATTCAGTTATGCCCATAGTGTGAATATTAGAGTGGGTTTCTGCGCCCTTCTCCAGGGGCTCTTCCTGATCCAGGTGTCGAACCCGCCTCTCTTATACGTCCTTCATTGGCAGGCAGGTTCTTTACCACCAGTGCCACCTGGGAAGCCCCAGTTTAGTTTGGGGTCCCACAGAAGCAGACCATGAGAAAGGCTCTGAGTGTATATAGACTCAGGGTTGGGGAAGGAAGCTGATGAGGAAGGCATGATCAAGCAAATCACCAAGATGTAGATAACTAATTGCAGTGGGGACTGAGAGAGGCAGGGCTGGACAGACCTAAGAGCTAACCCACCAGGGCAGGGATCGAGCCAGACATTTACCTAAACAGCCCAGCGCTGGTGGAAGGCTGTTTCTGGCCACAGTGTCCTGGCTGGTCCTTCACACACCAAACCGAGGAGTCCCTGAGTGGAGAGACAGCCCTTCATAAGCAGACTTGGGGTGAAAGGCCGGCATCAGAGCCTTCGGGGATCCTCCCCAGAGTTCCTGACTCGGTAGATCTGGATGGGGCCAGGGAATTTGCATTTTTAGTAAATTACAGTTGATGCTGGCAGGCGGTCTTGACTTTCAGAACCATCATCAGGTATGAATTGCTAGCCTTTACCTGTCTCATTGACTGTTTTTCCCCTCTAACTATGGTTGTGTTTTCATACCACTTCATGTTATAGATCCCAGAGTCCAAGCTGTGAGTTCAAAAGTGGAGGATTAATAAGCATTTATAACTCCATGCAATCACTACTGGCAGATAAAATGCCATCTGCCAGACACAATTTATTTATAATGGGGTTTATACATATTTATAAGTTTGCAAGCAACAAATGCACAGTTTTAAAACTGGCATATTTTATAGCAGCCAGAAAAATTGCAACTTTATACCAGGACTTGTGAATATCAACTGCATATGTGTATATATATATATATATATAAACACACATACATACGTATACCTACTACTTATGACAGATGTTTGTCTCTGTCTGTACATACATATATACACAAGCATATACCTACATTGATTATGACGGACACATCTCTGTCTATATGTGTGCACATGCAGGTTGGAACCTTGGGACTCCTCCCTGGATTTTGGTATTTTAATTAACATGGACAACTAGAAAGTTACACACATGTTGAGAGTTTGGGAACCAATACGTCCTGGCATCTGCACATGGTCCTGGATGCTGGTCTTGGGAGGATGGTCTTGGATGCTGCAGGAACAAGACAAGAGGGCCATGAGGGGGCCACTGTGGGAAGTGACAAAGGGACATAGGGAAGAGAAGCCAGTGGGGGAAGACAGGAAAGGAGAGGCTGGGAGAACAGAGAAGGAAAAAGAAAAAGGTAGGGGGCAGCAAGTCCAGACCTACACCCTGTGTTCATCCAGCAGTGTGTAAAGATAAGCAGGGGCGGGTGTCAGGGAGGCTGCCCAGGCAGGTGTGCCTAGGGGCTGAGCATTGTCTTCCAGGTGCAGCTACACTGCTTGTTGCCTTTACTAACCAGCCTCCTCTTGGCCTTGTCTTACGTTAGTTCACGTGAGGCAAGCACTGTGTTGCGCTTCTATGATCATGCAAAGGTTCTGCCTGTCTGCAGTTACAATTCAGCAGAAAATACACACACAGAGGGTATGGGGCTGTGACAAGCCTGATGTGTGGCCCACTTCACTAGGACCCTGGAGGGTGGGGCTCCTGGGTGGGTCTGGGGATTCTGAAGGCTTTGCAGATGGGCTGCAGACAGGATGGAGCAGGTTAGAACAGGCAGACACAGTGTGGATGGCCCAGGAGGAGGCACAGATACCCTCATGCACGAACAGTGGTCAGGGTTGGGAGGGATGTTGGAGGCATCCCTGGGGTGCTCCTGCCTCATTCTTGCCTCCTTCTCATGATCACAGATGACCAGAATAATGACCCCCTTAGGCCCAACACACGGGGCTCCCTCCTGAGGGCTAAGGTATGGAAGAGGCATTCTCACTGAAGAAAGCATGAGAAATGAAATCCCATACAATTTCCAGTTTCTATTTTGTTGTTCCACCTTGAAATGCTGTAGGCAGAAATATACACATGGGGAAACACGCTGTGGCCCTGGGGGACTGAAGTCATGAATTCACACTCATCTGGGACGTTTTTACCACAACCAAAGTTTCTAACCACGGAATCAAGGGATGATTAAAGCAGAAATCAATAGACAAATCCATTTTTGAACACTGAATAAACTTTTTTGTAACAATTATATGTTGGTTGCAAGTGGAATGTTCTCTGTTCCTTTGACTTTTGAATATAACTTGTTCCAGAGTAAATCTTGTAAATTTAAGGACATGAATGTTTCTTTGTATCCATAACTAAATAAGAATTAAAATTTGATGCTTAAATCCAAGGATTAGGAGAGAACTCCATCCCGTGTACATCTAATGTGTAATAATGAGATATTTATTACTTTTAAAAAAGCATTTGGATGGGAAATTATACCTATTGGTGAATATTTGAAAATTTTGTGTTTATTTTCCATTAACTTTTGTGAAACAAAAAAGAATTACTGTGAAGATCTCTGGTTTATTGCCAATTTACCACTTTCTATGTTGCTACTGGATAAGAATTGGTGTTGAAGATCTCTGAGGAGTGGAAACACAAAATCAACTTCAAGTTTTCTAAATTCTGTTCTTTGAAGAGTAATAAAACTGAAATTATTTGGCCAACATCTGGGAGATTTGACAACACAATGGGTTAAGAGAATTGGCTTAAATTCCCTCATCACGTTCAGTGATTCCACTTCACTCCTTCAGTAAATTATGTGGTTTCCTGTTGTGAGCTCTGCTGCCATGCGGGGCACATCCCTGAGCTTCTGGGGCAGCCAGTTGGAGGTGCCACGTGGCATTTCTGCGTGTCACCACCATGGCCCAGGAGCAGAAGTTGTGACTCCCACTTAGGTGCGACTGCACTTCTTGTCACTGGTTATCGGAAAATGTGCCTTCATTTTCAGAATAGTGGTATGTGCATTTCTGATTATGTAGCAAACCCTTTGATATTTGACTTAGATACTAAAAACATTTGAGTGTGGAGGTTTTGCACTCGTAGATACATTTAAAAGCATGGAATTGGTAATTTAACTACAAGTTTTCTATAACATACACCTCGTTAATAATACATTTCTGTGAAAGGCTCTTTTCCAGTGTAGACGAACCATGGGTCAAGGGTGGAGAGAAACAACTGTTCTCTAAATAGTCTGATGTTAACTGACTGTCAGTCTGAGTCTGTGGGCAATAAAGAGTATTGTGAAAAGTCTGTCATTTGGATGGTGGATCTTGTATTGCCTCATGAAGGAGAGGAGGGGAGTTGGAAGCCTTTCCATAGAAAGCAGATATTCTCAATTATTCCCCAGGAGACCTCTTAAAATACAATCACAGCAGAGTCCCGTTGGGGACACCAAAGGTGTGGGATGAAAATGGCTGTTTAACAAAAGCATTCCTGATGGGATTTAGGTAAACTTCTGCCCATTTGGCCTTGGGCAGTATCAAAGGTGGCTGTAGGTTGTGGTCTTTATTACATAAGGGTACCGCACACTGCAGCTTGCGCAGGTATCCGTGGCAGACATTTGAAATCCAAGTGCTCTGTAACACAGAAACGATGGGTTTCTGTGTACACCCACAGTTACTTTTGGGGACAGATTTCTTCAGGAATGTCACTACCAACTAGTGATGCTGAATACTGGCTTCTTTCTATGTAAGGTTGCAGGGTAGAGAGGTAAAAACTTACCATCTGTGATAGAGAAAGCTAGAGAAAGGGCTGGTCTATCAAGTCTCTCCATTGCACCAAATGGAGCAGGTTGTCCCATCTCTTTTGGCTGTACTTCGGCTGCCACAACTCTTACAGTTTTCTCCCCATTGAAAGGGTAGTCTATTGACCTCCTTCCCTATTGACCTACCAAAATCGGTGGAAAGTGAAAGTGTTAGTTGCTCAGTCATATCTGACTCTTTGCAACCACCATGCTCCCCTGTCCATGGAATTCTCCAGCAAGAATACTGGAGTGGGTTACCATTCTCTTCTCCAGGGAATCTTCCTGACCCAGGGATTGAAGCTGGGTCTCCTGTTTTGCAGGTGGATTCTTTACCATCTGAGCCACTTCCCACAAGCAGAGCTGGTATTTTCGGAACCTTTGGTGTATTGAGTGCTATTCCACCAATTTTATCACCCAATACACCGAAGTTTCCTAAAATACCAGTTCTGCTATTGGGAAGTAGAGGGGAAGTGCTACTGGAGTGTAGTGTGAGAGCGTTCACGCTGTCACTCTGCACATGGCCAGGGGCGGCCTTAGAGTACACAGCTCCCCACGTGGACTCCCGACAACCAGTTTATACAAAGGCTTTCAATTTTATTTTATTTTTAACAAACATACATGGGACTCAATAAAGGTTACTAACTGAATGAGCTCTAACAGAGGTTCTCTGTGGCTTTGACACACTCAACTTCTAAATGATCAGCTAGTTAGTTAGGATTGTACACTTGGTACTTTTTGCTATTGTTCAGTCACTCAATCATGTCCAGCTCTTTGCCACCTCATGGACTGTAGCCCACAAGGCTCCTCTGTCCATGGGATTTCCCAGGCAAGATTATGGGAGTGGGTTGCCATTTCCTTCTCCAACACTTGGTACTAAATTAGATTATTTTTACTTTTTGCATATATCAAATAGACACAATGACTGTTTGGGGGTATTTTTCATTCAGATTGATTAAAAGTGTTGTGCTACCTCAAAAGAAAGTTGAGGTTATGGTGCAGTGTTATATTACTCTTAGTGCCAGAGAGCTGGAGCCTCCAAGCAACTCAGAACTAATATATAAAGTTCTTAAGTCATTTCACCACTGAAGACAAAATGTAATACTCAATATTTTGGCTCTCGGAGGCAATTTTGTTGTTATTTTCTTAACCCAGTATCTTAATGCTTAACTTTTCCATAAATGCTCTCGGTTTTCTCAGGCTGTTTGATAAGAGAATAAGCTCCTTTTCAGTGATGTAATGAAAACAACTAAAAATGCCAGTGATGAGCATGTCCTTGCAAATAGGATTTATCTCCATCAGCAACAAAAATTAAGAAAGATGTTGGGTGGTACATGGTCACCCAGGACCCATGAAAATGTTCCTTTATAAAAAGGAACTTCCATGAGATAACAAAGAGGAATCACTTTTTCTCTGAAAAGTTACTCATGTGTTAAGACTACTCTTTTAGTCTTTACTTAGGCAAAATTCCCACTGAACCTAAAAACTTCAGGGGTTCTGAAGTGAGGCTTACACAGGTAAGAATCCTTTTGAAGGTTCCTTTTTATCTTTTTAAAAAACAAAGGACTCAGTACGTCAATTATATACTTATGACAACTCTGCAAATTTGTATATTTTTCATCCATTTGTACTTCATGAAGAATCCTTGGGGATGACTCTGTACAAAAATGCCTTCTAAGTAATTCCTTCTAAAGGTAAAGAGTGATACAGGGTCAACCTGTGTTAAAATGAAAGATTACAGTATTGCTACATCTCTTTGAAGAAAGCACAAACTGCCAGATCACAATTAAACTGCTCTAATGGTCGCGGTCAGGGTCGGCTTTCAGGAATCCACAAGGCTGTTGACGGCCCCAGCTGCTCAGCTGTAACAGCACAGGGGGGTTACTAGCTTGGTGCTTTTCTGATACAGATACAAACTCAACACAGGATCACAGTGCTGTCCTGTAAGCATCTTTGAATTCAACGGAAACTCCCCATTACGTTGGAAAGGTGAAATGGGCCAGGGGTCTGTCCTCTGCTTCTCCCTCTTGGATTCTTTTCTTGATTGGTGTGGGGCACAGGCTGCTGGAATACCTTGGCTGGCTTTTCTAGGATTTGGAGAAACCCCAAACACCTGGGTAATTTGGCTAATTTGACTTTGGATGAGCTTAAGACTCCTCAGGAAGAAATGACGGAAGACAAGCAGGGGTCCCCTTGGGGGACGTACATCCACAGAACTCATTCGTTCTCTCCTGGATCCTCCAGATGCTGTCAAAGGCATCTCAGGACAGTTGGGGCTCAGATGCATACATCTGAGACCAGCCTCGGACAAGCCCTTTTAGAGGGGTTGCGCTTTCAAAATCTGCTCAACATGACACTTTGTGTCAGTCTGAGGAGACTGTGACTGGCCTGTCCACCTAGTTCCCAGTCACATCCTCATACTTGGTGGTTCAGGCAGAACTTACTTGTACTCCCTGTTACATACGACACCATGTACTGCAGCTTACACATGTGCCAGTGGGAGACCTTTGAAACGCAAGTGCTCTGTAACACAGAAATGATGACTATACAGCATCCATCCGTGCACAGTCAATGTAGTGTACAGTCACCGAACATCATCCTGGGACGACGATGTTCCTGGGAAACACACTGCACAGTGTGTGTGGTCCAACACCTTCCCTCTCCAGACAGAAGCCAGAGGGGAGGGAGGATTCAGGAGAAGGCAGCTGCTGACATCAGCAGCTTGGTACATTTGGAAGACCCTAGAGCCTAAATGGACAAGGCATGGTGTCTGCATTGAAATGCATCAGCAATTCCTTGGGTCCCCCGCTTAAGAGACATCCACACCAGGCCAGGCTGTTGGCAGAACAGCTTTCTCAAGTCCCAGATCTGGAAATACCCCCATGAGTGAGGCATGCAATCCAGAAGAATGTGGCTGCAGGGTTGGTCACTGCTCTTCCTGTGGCAATGCAAGGACCCCAGGTTCCTTGAGGCCCGCACCCTTATTTGTAGATGACTCCATTCTGCAGGGTTTTGTTTCTGTCTGTGATGCAGGGTGAGGCGGCCGTTTGGGGGAGGTCTTCCTTGCTTTTGGGGGAGGGGCTGCTGTTGTTGCTGCCGCTGGATTTGCTTCTGCTTGGGTCGAGAGCGGGCTGGATGGGTGAAGAGTGGGCTCCCCGGCCCCTGACCAGGCAGGTGCAGACAAGTCGGAAGAAGGCCCGCCGCATCTCCTTGCTGGCCAGCGTGTAGATGATGGGGTTCATGGCGGAGTTGAGCACGGCCAGCACGATGAACCACTGGGCCTTGAACAGGACAGCACACTCCTTGACCTTGCAGGCCACATCCACAAGGAAAAGGATGAAGAGTGGGGACCAGCAGGCAATGAACACACTCACCACGATCACCACGGTCCGAAGCAGGGCCATGGACCGCTCTGAGTTGTGTGGGCTGGCCACCCTGCGGCTGCTGGACTTCACCAAGAAGTAGATGCGAGCGTACAGGATCACGATGGTCACCAGGATGGCCATGAAGATGCTGATGCAGAATGCGATGTACTTCTTGGAATAGAGGGGCAGGATGGTGGAGCAGTCGGGGAGGTTGTGCAGGCAGTTCCAGCCCAGGATGGGTAAGGCGCCCAGCGAGAAGGCGATGAGCCAGCACATCCCGATCAGAAGAAACACGCGGTGCTTCTTGTTGGCATCGTATGGCCTCATTTTGATCATGGTCAAGTGTCTCTCGATGGCAATGGCCAGCAGGCTACAGGTGGACGCCCCAAGGGCCACAAACATGCTGCCTTCCCGTAGGAACCAGACCGTCAGGGAGAGGCTCAGCGTCCTCTTGCCCGACATCAGAATGTTGACCTTGTAGGCGATGCCAGCCAGCAGGTCGCAGAGGGCCAGGTTACCAATGAAGAAGTACATGCGGTTGTGGAATTTATTGTTTTTCCAGATGGCAATCAAGACCATCAGATTCTCCAAAACAATGAAGCTGCAGATGATCAAGAACAGCACGGTGGTCAGTGTGCTGCCCTCAGGGGCGTCCTTCAGCCTGCCTTCCAGCTTGCCCACGTAGCTGTAATGTTCGTGCAGGGTTTCGTTGGAGGTGTAAGGTCTGGGGCGTGGCGTGAGAATCATCGCCATCACTTGGAACTCTCAATCAGTTAGCTTCTGAATCCACCAGAGGGCGCCCTGAGAACGTCCATTTCCAGGGAAAACACCGCTTTCTGCTTAGGCTGCAAAAGGGATCTGGGCCAGACACCAGCTAGGGTGTTGAGAATAGGCTCCTACAGGAAGATAAAAGGAGAGAGAGCCCAGTGATAAAGTTACAGCACGTAAGAACAACAGCAGCATCAGAGTTGGAAAAAGTCACTAAAAATGCTGAAGCATTTGGATGGCTGGTCCATAAGGGCCCAAAGTGGGCCTTTAACCCAGGCCAACTTCCTATGTGACTATGGAGACCAGAAGAAGCAATTCTGTGTCTACAGTTGCCAAGGAGGGAAATTTTGTGATCGAGCACTGCCATCATTCAATAATGTAATCCAAACACACGGATTTAAACCCAAAGAACACTTCCACCTGGAAATCTTGAGGCACTTAAGAACTCTAACCAGTTCATGCTCATCTACTGTGCATGTGAAGCTAAGTCGCTTCAGTCATGTCCAACTCTGTGTGACCCTATGGACTATAGCTGGCCAGGCCCCTCTGTCCATGGGATTCTCCAGGCAAGAATACTGGAGTGGGTTGCCATGCCCTCCTCCAGGGAATCTTCCCCACCCAGGAATCGAACCTGCATCTCTGTGTCTCCTGCATGGGGAACTGGGTTCTTTACCACTAGCACCACCTGAGGAGCCCCATCTCCTGCACAGGAGCTGGCAAACCCTTATTCCCAGTTACTGAGAGAGAAACAGAGATTATGCCAGGCCCAAAAAATAGGATGGAATTCAGAATAAGGCCCACTGATTTCTGAAACCTCCTTGGTAGGTTTTGGAGCAATGTTGTAGGAAGTAGTCACACTTCCCTCAGATCCCTGGGACCAAGACCAGAAATCAAATCTAGATGGCCCCCAGGTCTGCCCCACAGAGAGCTCAGAGACAAACCATCTGGTCACCAAAGGAAGAACAGCACAGCCCACACGTGGCCCACAGGGCCACTCCCTGAGCGAGCAGCTAATCGTGGAGCCAGGGGAAGAAAGAATATAAACCTGTAAAAGTGGAATCAACCGCTACTGAGACTAAAGGAAGAAGAGCAAGGACAAACAAGTGGATTTTTGAGTTTGGCTTAAAATTCAGAGTTTAGATAGAACTGTCAAAACCGCCAAAACTCAATTGGTGCGTGTGAATGGAAAGAAACAACCGACCTGGGAGTGCTGGTGACAGTGGGGCAGAGAGCCCAAGAGCCAGGCTTCCAACAGCCATTCCCGCTCCGGACCTCTACGCACCCCCTATAGCCCCACGTGGCTTTATCCAAAGGCTTCTTGTGATGTCCAAGGCAGAGCAGACCCAACTACCAAAGTAGAAATGGTTTTTGCTAAATGCACTGATTCTAAATCAAAACTATTTGAATATTTAAATATATAATTAAACTCAAACAAGGTCAATTTACATCAGCCTACTGTGTGGATCTGGTAAAGTTTTTCAACTTTTATAAGTTTAAGTCACAGCCCTCAGTTTGACTTGGTGGCACATGGACCACTCTCCAGAGAAATGGGGCTCTGAATTTCAGGGTGCAGTGGAATCTGAAGGCCTGGTACAACTGCTGAGCTCATTCCAGAGAAGGTCTCAGTGGCAGTGGGACCCTGGGGCTCAGCCTGGGTAGCTGCTCTGTGAATTGAGAAGCAGAGGAGGCTCCAGACAGAGCTCCCTGACCAAGGGCCCTCCAGGTGGATGCTCTCCTGCCACTCGGGTGCTGGTTCCAGGGCCCTGAAGATGCTGTCAAGCCTCCACTCCCCTTAATTTGGGGGAGCCTGGTTTTCTGACATGGGGCAACGATGGCTCCACTGCTTCTTTACAGAGATTTCTTCTAATGTCCTGGAGGTTTGTGTGTGGCTTATTGTGGAAACCACATGAGCCCCTGGTGTCTCAGTGCAGTTTGAGGTCACGGAGGGCTGAGAGTCAGCTTTACCACCAAATGTTGGGGCCTGCCAAGGTCTCCACATCGCTGATGAGCCTCGGAGGCAGCACCCAACCCTGGGGCTGTCTCCCTTCACCCAGGGGCACTGGGAGGCCTCATGCAGGAGGCAGGCTCCCCACCCAGCCCTGGTCCCCCCTGCTTGGTCTGTGATAAGGGGCCTGGTCTCCCAGAGACAGAAGCAGGGGTGGTGGGGGTCAGCTCGTGGTCCACTCCCCTCCATCAGCTTACCTCTTTTACATTTTTATTTAAATTGTGCCCATCCTTAAAGCTCCAGATCAACTTCTACCAGCTCTATAGCATTTTCTGGAATCATCCTGCCCCAGCACACCACTTTTTAAAACAAACTGCAAATTGTTTTTTAAGGATAGAGATAGGAGCAGCAGCTGACACTCTCGGAGCACTTTCCCGGAGCCCCTTATTTCATCCTCTCCATCTCCTCTCACAGTACCACGTACATTAACGGTGCCCAGTAAACACATGTGCCCCCTGCTGCTGCTCATCTAAGTGCTGCTCTGTGGGCACTGAATGGAGTCTCCGTGCTCCCACTTTGCTGACCCTTCCTGGCTGTCGTAGGAAACCAGGCACAGGAGAACCTAGTCGCCTGGTTATGTTTCCAACACCTCCCACCCCAGAGCACAACCCTGAGCGAGTGCTTGGCATTCCCACATGGATACCCTGTCATGGCACCACATGTGTCCTTGTTCACAGAAAAGGCACGACCCAAAGGCAGAGAAGAGGAACACACATGCTGCTCCATTGAGAGCCACAAAGCGGCAGCATCCTGAGAGAGGCTGTTTTTCCTCTGATGGCAGTGGGGTTCTATAGCTGGCTGAGGGCCCTCCAACACTCCCTGTCCCCACCCTCGCCCTTGGCCCCACCACTCCAGGCCACCGGCTGCCATGTCCAGGTGGCCACCCCTCCATCCCAGGACCTGATACTGGTGAGCACAACGTGAGGAGTTATGATGGTGACTTAGCATCAGAACAGCCTGAATGATAAAAATATACAAACATTACAGAAAAGGAGAGCAGTGTGAATTGTATCGTAATTCCCCTTCACACTGGGGTGAAACAGCTCCAGGAAACTGCATCTGAAAGCCTTTTGAAAACAGGTATGTCCAAAGTTTCTCTCCTGTGCCCTAGTTGGCCTGCGATAACTCCATGGCCTGAAATACCTCATGGCCCCCTCGAGACAGTCTCTGCCCCTCCGACTGTGCTATACAGTACAGAGAGCAGGGCTGCAAGTCCCTTTAAAATTGCTGGATGTGGATTTCTCTTGGGAATAAAGGGCAGAGGAAGTACACCACAGGCTCCACAGACTCACATTCATTTTTTCCCCCCTCAATATGTAGAGCTTTGATAAACTTGAGTAGAAGGTATGAAAGGAAATAATAAAAACGAATATCCAGCAAGAAAATAACCAAAATGACAATAGTTTAAGATGTGCCAGAAACCCATCAAAACCATGAATCCTGAGGGTGAACACATCTTCCCATTAATGCTCGATTAATGACTTCCCTTAATTAAATATGTATCACTCAAGGAGCATATTTTCTCAGAACCTCTTTTGTTATAAAATACCAGTCTCCACACTGCATAACTGGAAGATACCCATCTCTCTTTGGAACCCAAAAGCTTATTTTCTTTGGGTTATCAACGTTAAAAAGCTGATCCCATCTGAGAGTTTTGTGCTGGGCCAAAGATAAGATTGATTTTGGATAGATCTGAATGCCACTATGCATGGCCAAAACCGTCTCATGGGCGAGTTCCTGCCTCCATCCGGAGGGACACAACACAGACTCCAAGTCTGCGGGGAGAACGCTTTGCCCCCTCCCTGGTCCCCGAATCTTTGAGAGTCAGCTGGCTCTGCTCATGGAGAGGTAGGCATCAGCCCTCTGTGGCTAACCCATCCTGCTGCTGCCAGTCACTGCAGGAGTGCTGGGCACTGTGGGCACCAGGGCTCCTGGGAGACCCAACCTTTCCTACCCCTCATGGCCTCTTCTAGTCACTAACCACTAGAATGGCACCACTCTCTGGACTTCTTATCCCTTAGAGTAATTCAGCCTGTGTCTGACCCTCACATAAATGGAGTCATGAAGCTGTGCCTGGCATCTTCTGCTCAATGTGATGTTCCTGTGAGCTTCCTGCTCAAGGTGAGTCATGCAGAGAGATGTGGGTAACTCCTTCCCATTGCTCCTGCTGTGTGGACGGATACACTCTGGGCTGTGGACGTGGGGTGGTCTCCCTGTGCCATTGTCCTCAGGAGTGCTGTTAGGACGAGTTGAGGATGTCCCCCATGGCCTGTGTGCCAAGGGGTACCATGGACTTCCTACTGCTGATATCTAGGCTGGGTTTTGATGGAGGGTCCCCACAGAGGCTTATGAGTCTCAGCCAGTGGTCCTGAGAACTGTCTTTGTGGGTAGCTGGAGAAGTCCCCATCGAGGGTGAGAGTTACACGTTACAAATGCTCACACTTTATTTTAAAAGATAAGTGTCTGGGGCTGGTAGTGACCAGACCAGTATCTGCCTTTCCATTGTAAAAACTGGATGACTACTTAATTTCCACCTGAATACTGAAAAATACAGCCTGATGCTGAAAATGTGGCTGGGTACCACCTAGTCATGTACATATTCAGAAAACCTGGCCAGTTATAGAAGACACGTGAGTGCTCCTGCTCATGCGCAGTGGTCTTCCAACAAACCCAGATTCCGACAGAGCTGTGCCTGAGAGCAGGCCTTACTTATATCCATAAGCAGAGCTCTCCATCCCAAACTGTGCTCAGGTCATCCAGACCCCCGCAGACTTCTCCCCCACCCACTCTGAGTGAGGATTTGACTGCCTGCATCTCACTGTGAAGGCAGAGGTAGTACACTGCCCACTCCTGGGCTTGCCTTCCATCTATTCAACAGAAATCTGCTACCTAAGAGTTTTTACTCCATCCTCATTCAGGTGGGGTCTTCGAGTCTACCTCAAGGCATTCCAACACCAAGGCTTTTCTTTCTGCAGAGAAGGAATATGACGCCTTCTAGAAGGTGGTTCATAGGGGTGTCACCCCATCCCCCTCCCTCCATTCCAAGGAAGAGCATCTGTGGGGGAGGGGGGCAGGCGGGGCCCGATGGATTCCAGATGTGTTTTCCACGCTGGAGAGTCACTTTCTCTACTCACGTCACTTTGAAAAATAAACAAACTATAAAAAGAAGGAAAAGGGAAAAAAAACAGAGGAAAATAATTCGCCAGTCTGGAGTCTGTCTCTTTCTCTTTGTAATGGCCAAAAAAAAAAAAAGCACAATAAGATAGTGAAACATTGATTTCTCTTGGTAAGATGCAAAGGCGTTGTATTTTTAAAATGCTATATTCTCCTAGTTCATCCCACAAACTGAATTAAAACACAAAGCATTTGTCCACAAGTAAAGTTTCTTGGAAAGCAAGATTTTTTTTCCCCCACTTAGAAGAATTTAGAAAGGAAATAATGAGTTGGCCGTTTCATGGCCCCAACAAAATTCCTTTGCTAATGAGTATTTCCCGTCACTCAGGGGTTTCTTAGGTGACCTCACTCTGCTTTCAGAGATGGTTCATGACAAGAGGTGTTACATACTCAGCTTTGCATGCCTGCATGTTGCTCTGGACCCATTAGTGGAGCACCTGGTGAGAAAGGCTGTTACAGATGAACCACATCAGGATTCTACATCTTCCCCTTTCTTCTCCAGATTGCGGAAGTGAGTTTGTCCCTGGTCAGATTTCCTACTTTTATGCAGCTTCTCCAAAGGTTATTCTCTCAGCAAACAAGGCTCAGATGCTAACAGAGATCTGACAGCAGTCCAAGGAGTCCCATGTATGCAGGTCAAGTCCAGCTCCAACATCTGCCTCTCTGCATGTTCTCCTGGGCATCCAGGCTCATCAATCTGAGGGCAAATGCTTTTGATACAAGAGGTTTTTTATCTTGATTTATCTTCATTGCTTTTCCGCCAGGTTTCTCAAACTCTGCTTGTTCTAAGGAAGGGTACAGGACTGAATTCCTACCAAGATTGTCACAGCACGAATCAAAGTGTGTGGAAATGAGTTCCTCTAGGCAAAGGAAAATGAGAGATGTTCTGGGCAGGAAGTGGTAACCGCGGGGCTCCTTTCATCGGTTCCCACAGTAGCACTCTTGCTCGGTGGCCTGGCATGCGCACTGCGCTCTGTGCCTGGCAGGCGCCACGTCTGAGCCCACCACAGCATCTGCTTCCAAATGGACACGGGGGGAACTGAGCCTGTGGCACAGCTTGGAAGAGGCTGCACTGGGCTGGATGCCTGTGTCATCGGACTTCAGTGCACCACATTAGGGATAAGCTCTTCCAGAAGCTGTCGCCTTTCTGTGTGTTCCTCACCCATCTAGCTACACGGGTGTCACCAGCATACTTGGAACGGAACTACTTCTAGTTACTATGCTAGCAAAATGCTGAATCTGGGGGCTTGACTGAAATATATGGAAAACTCTGACCCCAAGGAAATGGAGCAGCATCTCAGGGCCAAAGAGCCTACAAATGACTCAGGATTCCCACTCCAACTCACGGTTCCAAGCAGACGTTAGAACCACCCAACGGGAGGTTCTACACCCTCCTTTGAACATCCTTGTCACTGATTTACCTGACTGGCTATTTCCTGCCCTCTCACAGATGCCATTGTGATTCCTCAAAAACAGAATAAAAATGAAGCAAAAGGTAACTTTATGCCTAGTAGCTATAACAACAAGTTAAAAAGTATTACTAACTAAAGCTAGACAGGATTCCACTAAGTCTAGCATATCATCTCCAAAAGCTCATGGAATATCTCTTTTTCATTTATTTATTTTTTAATTGGAGGGTAATTGCTTTACAATATTGTGCTGGTTTCTGCCATACATCAACACGAATCAGCCATAGGTGTACATATGTGCCCTCCCTCTTGAAGCTCCCTCCCACCTCCCACCCCATTCCACCCCTCTAGGTTGTCACAGAACACCTGATTTGAGTTCCCTCCTTCAAACAGCAAATCCTCACTGGTTATTTAATTTTACATATGGTAATGTGTATATTTCAACACGCTTAAGGTAATTAACCAATTTTACAGAAAACATATGGCAAGGGAATAATACAAAATGGCTCCAGAACTGATAAGAAAGGAATCACGAAACCAAATGTGAGGAAACAGAAAGCCTTGTATAGCCCAGGGGCAGCTCAGTCTCGGCTAACTGGCCAACACAGTAGATTACCCAAGGCTGCCATGCCAGCTGTATCAGCCCCAGAATCATAGTCCCAAGTCCTGGCAAAGAAAAAAGGTTTCTCCAGTTGGGCAACAACAAATGTTTCAAGATTATTTTATGCTCAAATTCCCATGTCTTTGTAACAAAAATATATGCACACACTGTAGGTCTTGAAACATTTTTAGGGGGTTGACGAGATACCATGGAATTAAATTAGTGTCATAATTTCCTGGTAAAGGAAAATCAGTCCCTAAATTTTGAGACATAAAGTCATTAGGCCAATTCGTAAGGTAAGCCTTGTACAGGAAATGGTAGCTTCAGTATCCACATATGGTAGAAAATTAGGAGAGTCATGTATTTAATGGAATTCACAAATATAAAGAGGAAAGCAGCATTTTCAGAGACGAATACTGGTCGAGGAATCATTGCATCTGTATCTTAAGCACTGATTTTGCGTTTCGGATCCCTGGTGTCAGCAGACTAGAGCGCCTGGGCTAGCAGGCCCAAAGTGAAAGTTTTCTGACTGAGAAGATCAAATTTGTGGTTCACCTATAGTAATAAAAGTATTCAAACTGGCACTGAGCTCTGCATCAGTGAGTCCACAACTCTTTGAGTATCACACACACACACACACACACACACCCCTAGAACCACCACCATCCTCATTAGTCATATACCCACAGATCATAATCCTGCCCCTGTACTTTCTAGGAATTAAGTTTTTCTTAACCATGCCTGTAAGATTTTCATCAATGAAGAAAGGAATGTTGTAAAGATAAATTATGAAGACATAATTCTTTGGGGCTTCCCTGATGGCTCAGATGGAAAAGAATCTGCTTGCAATGTGGGTTTGGATCCTGGAGAGGGAGATGGCTACCCACTCCAGTATTTTTGCCTGGAGGATTCTATGGACAGAGGAACTTGGTGGGCTACAGCCCATGGGGTTGTGAGAGTCAGACAGCACTGAGGGGCTAACACCTTACTTTCAGGATTCTGTGCAATGTCTGCAACTTCTAACTCCAGACTTTAAAAAGATGCATAATTCTGAAAGTACCCAGAGTTCCAGAAGAGCCAGATTCTTTCATGCTCTTCATCTTCAAAGTAAAGCATGTTCCCTTTAAAAATCCAACAAGAAGTCCCTCTCTTACCTCTAAATATAAATACACCACAAAGAAATATATCCTTGGCAGTGTCCAACGTCAGTAAGAGAGAAAGTAAGGAGAAGGAGGAGAGAACAATTTGGAACAATATGGTTGGGGCAGGGGGTTAAAAGTGGCAAAGTTAGCACTTTCCTGCAATCGGCTCGAAGAAGGACCAGTCCTGTCGCTTCCCCGGATTTCTCTCAGATATAACTTACTGATCTTCCCTGGGAACCTCATTACCGCCTCGTAGAACTTTTGTCTTCCAGACTCCTCTTCCCGCCCCCCTAACCCCGCCCCCCCCCCGGTTCCGACAGCTCCGACTGCCTTGTTTGAGAAATAGAAGGAAAACTAGAACTTTGTGGCGAAGAAAATAAAATAGAACGATTTCCCCAAGGGAACAAGAACACACACTTCCAGAGCCCCCAGGTCCTCATTTCAGGCCGTATAAACTTAATTATCCCAGGAAAAGGACCCATGGAGCGTCTCTGTGAGGAGTCACTTCTCTTTCATTCGGCGTTTAAATGCTCTAACTGTAGTTTAAAAAGGAACCATCCCCACTTCCCCTGCCCGGGTTCAGTCACCAGAATGGACGACCTGGTGGGAATGGGCGATGCTGATGTGGTGTGCTCGCCCGCCCAGGTCCACGTCGCGATGGGCTGGATAGCCTGGATGACGGGCTGGAAATCCGTGAGAAAAGCGGACCCGGCTGCTCCCACCCAGCCCGGGGGCCCGCCGGCTCACCTCCATCTGAGAAAGGCGCTCGGACCCCCGGCATCTTGGCACCCCTTCCTCCCCTCCCAGTGCCGGGGAGCCGGGATAGACTTGGCGCTCGGAGCTGGGGACACTGCCCGGGCCGCAGAGTCTCGCTCGGGTTCCTGCGGCCACCGCGCTGGGCGTCGGGTTCCTGTCGCGTGTCTCCCAGACCGGCTTCCTCAGCCTCTGCCCCCGCCGGTCCCGGCGCAAACTTTTCCAGCTAACCTCGGGGGCTGGGCCCGCGCCCCGCCTCCCCGCCCGGCTGTCCGTCCAGCCCTCATCTCCCGGCGTCCCAGCCCCTTACTCCCGCCTCCGCAAGACCCCCTCCTACCCGGACCTCCTTCCCCACCTCCCGGCTCCCCGCCCCATCTCCCGGCCCCACTGCATCTCCCCCGCTCCCTGCGGCTCTCCCACCGCATCTGTTCCCCTCGGCCCCTTAAGTCCCCACCTTCCCGCTTCCCACGCCCCCCACCGTCCTAGGCTCCTCCCCCGTCTCCCCGCCCTCTGGCCTCACCTTGTCATTTCTCGGTCCCCACCACCTTTGTACTTCTTCCCTCAGCGTTGAGCTCCTCTATCCCCATCCCTTCTCCCCTCCCCGCAGCCCCTGCATCCCACTTTCTCGCGCCCGGCTCCCGCCCTCGCTCCTCAACCCTTTATCCCCCTCCCCGACTGCCACCCCTGGAGTGTCCCCGCCTTTCGTGTCCGCCCCCGCAGTCGAGCCTCTCGCGGGCCCCGGACTTTCTCCTGTGGCCCCGGCCTCCCTCGGCAGTCCCCCTGAGCTTGGCTCGCCCCTCCGCCTCTGTCCTAGAACTGCCCTTCAGATCCTCCGCCCCGCCGAGTAGTTCAAGGCTGCTGACCCCTGCCCAGCACCAGCGGGGAAGGTCCAAACCGGATCGGGATTAGGCGTGGACCGGGTGCTTTGAGGGCGAGGGTCTGCCAGATTATTGCTGTTAGTTTCATCATCATCATCTTTGTCGCGATCGCGATCGTTTTTGGTTGAAATTGATTGACCGCCAACTTGAGGGGAGACATCTGGCCACATTTTGATTTGAACCCTGCGCCTACCACCTCCAGTCTGCTCTGAGCCTCCAGGGCAGAGGCTGTTTCCCGGAGGGCACACAGGCTCTGAACCCCCGGATCTACCCCTGGCACAAGAGCTCGTGGGCCTGCAGGGGCAGATCTCAGCGATTCGCCTCTCTTGTGTGTATGAATGAGATAGTCTATGTGAAAGCTTCCTAAAGAAGAATCCCCAGGGAGGGGACGACCAACTCTATCGGACAGGGAAAGTGAAGGTCCTGAGTAAGTGAACACAGAACCAACCCTCCAAGCTTCTAGCCGGAGGGAGAAAGAAAGAGAGGGGCGGTTGGGCAGGGGGTGGAGGAGGGGAGGGCAGGGGAAGGGTTAGGAGGAAAAGGAGAGAGGCAGGAAGAAGGAACCAGAAGGCCTGATCATAGCAAGCTGTGCATTCCTAGGAAGAGGGGACTGGGACCACAGGGGTCCCTGAAGCAAGTTGGGGAGGTGCTCAGTTACCTGTCTGTGATTTGCTCTCTTGCTTCTAGAGGAGGAACCCCAAGCATCCTTCCCCTCAAGCTGGGAGCAAATGCCCATTAGGGGTGGGACTGAGCCCTGATGGGGTAGGCGAGGGGATGCAAGTTGCCAGCACTTCTGCCTGCCTTTTGAGTTGGTCCCTGATGAGAAAGCCCAGCCCTGGAGAAAAAGGGGTATTGGTGTGGGTTTGCAGATCTCTGTTGGCCTTTGGCGCTCAGTGGAGGGCTGGTGTTGCCCTAGCCTTGCTTCCACTTAATCTACTCTAAGTTCCCTCTGGTCGCCTTCCCAACTGGCTCAGAGTATCCTGTGCCAGCTCTGAGAAGCCATTTCTGCTCCAGATTACAAGGGGAACCAAGTGTGCTCTCATCTTTCCACTTCTACAACAGCAAGTCGGGAAAAGGAGAGGAGAGATCATGCATTTTCAGCCAATCACCACGACCAGGGTAAAAAGAAAGAGTACTGGCCACAGTGCCTACAAGTGACCAAAACAATCAGTTGGTTCATTGACAAGTCTGTTCAGTTAGTTGCTCCGCGTTGTGAAAAATGCACTACTAGGTCTGTTTTGATTGGTGCCCATGTCTTCATTCACTGGACGATGTCTGAAATCTTGACGTCACCAGGGCAACCTTGACGCCTAGTGATGCCTCCAAAACCAGTGTCAGGACCTGGACTCCAGAAGCCTGAAAACTTGTGGGACTCTACTGTAGGTATCCAAGGGAGATGAGAGGATTTGACATACAGGCATATCTGAAACTCCTTTTCCGCGAAGATTTCCCATCCTGAGCAGCTCTATCCATACACGGTCCTCTAACTGGCCCAGTGCCCAACCCTGCTTGCTCCTCCTTCCCTTAAAGCTCAGACAATGGACCTTGACTGGGGGTGCCCTCTGTGCCACCACACAACTCTTAGAGACCACATTCTCTCATGACTTTTCTGGAGAGAACCAGTTCTCCCTAAGAGTCTGTGGCATAAAAGTCTTCCCCTCTGCAGGGACAGCTCTCTCCAGAGGAATGATGTTTCGCAAATGCAGAACTAATGAAAAGAACTGGGCTTCCCTGGGGGCTCAGTGGTAAAGAATCTACTTGTAGTGCAGGAGATGTGGGTTTTATCACAGGGTCGGGAAGATCCCCTGGAGAAGGAAAAGGCAACCCACTTTGGTATTGTTGCCTGGGAAATCCCACATATAGAGGAGCTTGGCAGGCTATGGTCCATGGGATGGCAAAGGAGTTGGACATGACTTAGTGACTAAACAACAGTGGGATAATTAGGAAGTTCCCAGTGTGCAGTGGTCAGTGAAATAATGGAGTTAGAGAAGGCAGTTTTATGCAGGGCCCTATGAAGGTGTGGAGAGTTGGTGAAGCACAGAGCTAACTAGAAAAGGAAGAACATTTTCCACTTTCAGTGGACACATCTGGCTGTCAGGGCCTTCAGGAGGGATCAAACTTAGCGTCTCTCATACCCAATCAACCTGATATTGGATGCAGAATCCAGCACACAACATCACCAATGCTGTGTTCTTGCTAAAAATACTTAACTTGAATCAAAGTTCAAGCCTGCAGCCTTTCTGGTTTACGAGAAAGAAGGGTTTGAACAGCAAAGTAAATGACTCCAGGGAGAGAAGATCAGATAGATGCAGAGAGCAGAACATTCTGTATCAATTTTTCTGGTCTCTTCAAAAATATCAGTGTCAGAGAAAGAGTTGGAATGTTCTAGTACAAAATCAGCTAAAAAGGAGCAATCTTCATAACAAAGATGGACGCTGATCAACTCCTAAGTCAACTAACCAGTGTTAAACAGTTTGGAGGAAGTTTCAACATGATGATGTATTGAATGATATTGTAGAATTATTGTTCACATTGTTCGGTGTGTTAGCAAGCACACTGCTTGCTAGAATGACTTTGTTTTTAGGAGATGCCTGCTTAACTATTGAAAGGTCTCAATACCTGAAACTTGATTTTAAATGATTCAGCAAAAACAGTGAAGTGAAGTGAAGAAGTGAAGTTGCTGTCTTTTCCGACTCTTTGAGACCCCAGGGACTGTAGCCTACCAGGCTCCTCCTTCCTTGAAATTTTCCAGGCAAGAATACTGGACTGGGTTGCCATTTCCTTCTCCAGGGGATCTACCCAACCCAGGGATCGAACCTAGGTCTTCTGCATTGCAGGCAGACGCTTTACCGTCTGAGCTACCAGAGTATGTACAAGTAAAGCTGATATAACAAAATGTTAGTAATTGGATCTCCAGGGTGGATGGGGAGACTTGTGCTATGTGTTCCTCTTCTCTAAGAGCTTGAAATTTTTCCATGATAAAAATTTAGAGAAAAATAAAATGTGAGGTTCAGTTCAGTTCAGTCAGTTCAGTCGCTCAGTCGTGTCCGACTCTTTGCGACCCCATGAATCACAGCATGCCAGGCCTCCCTGTCGATCACCAACTCTCGGAGTTCACCCAAACTCATGTCCATCGAGTCAGTGATGCCATCCAGCCATATCATCCTCTGTCGTCCCCTTCTCCTCCTACCCCCAATCCCTCCCAGCATCAGGGTCTTTTCCAATGAGTCAACTCTTTGCATGAGGTGGCCAAAGTATGGGAGTTTCAGCTTTAGCATCAGTCCTTCCCATGAACACTCAGGACTGATCTCCCTTAGGATGGACTGGTTGGATCTCCTTGCAGTTGAAGGGACTCTCAAGAGTCTTCTCCAACACCACAGTTCAAAAGCACCAATTCTTCTGCGCTCAGCTTTCTTCACAGTCCAACTCTCACATCCATACATGACCACTGGAAAAACCATAGCCTTGACTAAGTAATTAAAAAAATTCTCCATCTCTGTGCTCAAACTATCAAATGAAATCTAGGCTTATGGGGATAAAATTAAAAGATACAATCTTTTATGTCTGTATACTTTTGAAAACCACATGATCCCAGACTTGAATATAATTTGAGCAAGTATGTATTATCATGTGGACTTCCCAGGTGGCGCTAGTGGTAAAGAACCCATCTGCCAGTGCAGGTAAACTGAAGAGACGGGTTTGATCCCTGGGTTGGGAAGATCCCCTGGAGGAGGGCATGAGAACCCACTCCAGTATTCTTGCCTGGAAATTCCCGTGGACAGAGCAGCCTGGCGGGCTACGGTCCATTGGGTCACAAAGAGTAGGAGTCAACTGAACATACACACACACACACACACATTATACATTCTTATGTGTAGTTTTTTTTTTTTTTTTAATGCACTTTATTTTTTACAGCACATTAGTGCCTGAAACATGGCCTGCAGGTGCCACATGGTGAAAACACATCCAGTTTTAAGACTCTAACCCACAGGGAAGCCTTCCCCAGCAGAGCTGAGATGCTGCAGAAGTAGTTGTAGGAACAGAGAAGCTGGGAAAGCCAGACACTTGTGCCTATAAATGCACCTTCTTTCCTCCCTACTTGCCTCTGCCTCTTGGATCTCTGTCTTGCTCGTATCCTGAGTGAGTATACATGCTACTTTTGGGGGGGGTTTCAGAGGTTGATCTGTAAAGATGCAATGTGGTGTGAGTTCACATGTGTGGACAAGTGGTGGGAGCTCTGGGCAGGGGGTGGGGTAGGGTAGGTTGGCCACAGGGAAGGGTACCCAGTAGAAAAGAGTCCCTGGGGGGCCCTGGTCTTGTGGTTTCCAGCAGATCACCACAGTGGAAGCTATTTACGTAGTGCTGGAGAGAAATGAAGTGAAAGTGACTCACTCATGTCTGACTCTTTGCCACCCTATGGACTATACAGTCCATGGAATTCTCCAGGCCAGAATACTGGAGTGGGTAGCCTTTCCCTTCTCCAGGGGATCTTCCTAACCCAGGGATTGAACCCAGGCAGATATTTTTACCAGCTGAGCCACAAGGGAAGCCCAAGATACTAGAATAGGTAGCCGATCCCTTCTCCAGTGGATCTTTCCGGCCCAGGAATTGAACCGTTGTCTCCTACATTGCAGGTGGAGTCTTTACCAACTAAACTATCAGGGAGAGAAATAGCTCCAAAACATCGATCTGGATTGGATCTGCAACATGGAAATTGGACTTTTATACCTAATAACCCTGGCTGGGGCCAAGTGAAGCCTCTGCCTCACTGTCAGAACTCTTTCCCAGTGAGTTTTCTTTCTTTGACAGAAATTCCTACCAAAGCTAGCCTTCACGACTTTATGACTTTCATAGTTATTACATCATCTGTCCCCATCTTTATGCCTCATCCATCCCTTTTCTCCATTCTTGCTCAGTGGAGAACCACAACAGATTCCAGGAATTGTTCTTTTCACATTTCATATTTTATAAGGCTGTTTCTAATATTCAGACACCTAATTAGTGTGTGTTCATATAAGTGTGTAACTGTATATATGTGTGTGCATTGTGTATGGGTGTATGAGTGTATGTGTGTATGTATTTGTATACCTGTATGTATGTGCCTGCATGCATAAGTGTGTGCACATGTGTGTATGTGTGCATGTATGCACTGCAGAGGTAACTCCTGTGAGGGAGGTAATAGGTTTGACCCTCCCTGGAAGATAAGCCCATGGACCCTGTAGTATGCTGCTGCTGCTGCTGCTGCTAATTCACTCAGTCGTGTCCGACTCTGTGCGACCCCATAGACGGCAGCCCACCAGGCTCCCTCGTCCCTGGGATTCTCCAGGCAAGAGTACTGGAGTGGGGTGCCATTGCCTTCTCCGACCCTGTAGTATAGTACAAAATAAATATTTGGTCTTTGCTCTTGATTCTTGGGGCTTCCCTGGTGGCTCAGACAGTAAAGAATCTGCCTGCCAATGCAGGTGATGGAAGAGATGCAGGAGATGCAGATTCAGTCTCTGGGTGAGGAAGATCCCCTAGAGGAGGAAATGGTAACCCACTCCAGTATTCTTGCCTGGGAAATCCCATGGACAGAGGAGACTGGCAGGCTACAGTCCAGGGGGTCGCAAAGAGTTGGATGCCACTGAGAGAACTCCTAAAATCCTCAAATTATTGTGTTTTGCCTGCTAATGAGATGGCTGGTAGTTGGGGCCCTGGAAAGCTTCAGGATGGGGGCTGGTTGAGAGGAACCAGCCGTGTGATTACAGAGTTGGAAATTTCAGCCCCATTCTGGGGAGGAGGGTAGCTGGAGATAATCACCAAAGGCCAGTGATTTAATCAATGAAGCCTACATAGTGAAACCTCCGTGGAAGCCCCTACACAACTGAGCTTCTGGGTTGGTGAACGTATCTACGTGCTGGGCACATGATAGACCCAGAGAGGGCATGGACTTTCCAAAGTCTTTCCCCATACCTTGCTCTGTGCATCTCTTCCATTTGGCTGTTCCTGAGCTGTATCACTTATAATAAACCCATAACACAAGTAAATTTGTAGTTTGCTGGGCAGAAGTTTCAGTGGGAGCAGATAAACAGAGAAATGTAGGCTCAGCCTGGGCTTGTGGTGAAGGTCTAGTATGTTGGTATATTTGCCCTTGTGGCATGTTTTCAGTTAGAAGCCTGTCTTCTCTGACAGCAGGAGAAGACAGGGTGGGCTGGAAGGCACTCCAAGGGGTGGAGGCACTCCTGAGTCTCCACTGTTTTGTTGAGGAGACCTGTCTGAGGCTTGCGGCAATGCCTGCACTGAACCCCACAAACCGGGTAGCACAGTCTTCAGCATCCTGAAACTTTGAGTCGTTTGTCCCTATAAGTGCTTTTTTTGCTGGATATTGCTTCTGGGAAATTGTGGTGGGGGCTGACTTTCTGGAGAAGAGCTTTCCATTTATGGAGGACTGTTGATATATATAGTCTGGGTTGTAATTCAGCAAAAATGCCTGGGTTGTGTTTATCATATCATTCACAAATCCCTCAGTGAATGGGGTGGTTTTGCGCAAACCTGTCTGCACTCTGCTTAGACTGGTTCCATGTATTCTTCCCCTGCCTCTGGCTATTTGAACAAGTGTCTGCAACATTATTGAATGCCTCGGCTTTTCCTTGGCTGTGGAAGGGTTGTTTGGAGATGAAGGTGAGAGAGAGGTGATGAGATGAGGGCAAAAGTAATTGCCAATTTCCTCACTCCCGTACCATCAGAGACTCAATCTTTAGTGGAAAGGGCTGAAGGAGTTTGGGTGGGGGAAGTCAGAGCAAATATCAATACTGATTTGGTACCTACTCCTGCCAGAGCCTGTTCAAAGAACTTCACACAAAGTAACTCCTTAACCCTCAGAGCAACCCTAGGAGATGGACACCATCAATATCATTCCCTTTCTCAGAAGAGGAAAGTGAAATGCTGAGCTGATCATACATTTACCCAAAGTCACACAGTTGGCAAGTAGTGGAGTTGGGTTGCCCTGTCTCTCTGGAGTATGTTGATTTACTTTAGCACTTTGGAAGTTGCAACCCTCCTGAAAGACCTAGGCTGGCCTGTGTGCATGGATGTCCACTATCCAGGTGCCTGCAAAGAGGCCCAGGGCCTGGCTCCTTTGACCTAACTTGACTGGAGCCTGAGGGCAAGAAGAGGAAGATAGATGCCATCCACTGACCCTCACCCTTGCCAGTCCCCACATCTACTCTGGGTTGTAGACATGGCTGGTTTTGGGATGGAACCTGCCCAGACCCCTTATGGACAGCCTCTGCTCCAACTGGTGAGAATGGCTAGCACAGGCTGGAATGCTGTAGTGGGGAGAAGGGTGGGGAGTGTTGCTTCTACCATCATTGTTAATTAATAAAGAAACTGCCACACATCTGAGTGTCAGGGTCCGCATCTAGAGAATGGCACATTGTACCCTGTTTAATGGGTACAATGCTAACTATCTGGGCATTTAAATGGATCATAGAATTTCTACAACTTTTCATAAAAAGAAAAAGCTTTTCCTTCTATATTCATTGAATTGAAACCATGCACAAGCTCCTCTTCTTGACTAAAACTTTTTTTTTTTTTTGTGCACAGTTCTTGTTTTTTCCAACCATCTTTTCCATTAAAATCAATAGTTACCTTTTTTGGTGATATATTGATTTTAATTCATTTTATTTTTTAATTTATTATTATTTTTAATTGGAGGATAATTGCTTTACAATGTTGTGTCTTTTTCTGCCATACACCAAAGTGAATCAGTCATAACTATGTATATATCCCCTTCCTCGTGAGCCTCCCTCCCGCATCACAACTCCTACAGAACACCTGCTGAACACTGGCAGAAGACCTCATACTTTCAAAACATGTTTTTAAAAGCTGAGATTAGAAAATAAAATAGACTCAAATCAATAGTTTAAGCTCTCACCTCAGGAAATAGAAAAAAGAAGGCCAAGCAAATCTAAAGCAAGCAGAAAGAAGGAAGCAAGAAATACAAGAGCAGAAATTAATTAAATGAAAACAAAAAAATAATCAATGAAATAAATGGTGGTTGTTTTGAAGGTCAATAAACAGACAAAGCTCTAACAGGGTTGACACAAAATATGGCAAGACAGACATTAGCAGTATTAGGAATGAAACGGGTAATGACTACACTCCCTGCAGATATCAGAAACATACAAAAGGAAAACTAGAAACAGTTCTACACACATATATTTGACAACTTAGATGGAAAGAACCAATTCTTTGAAAAGCACAATCTACCACAACTCTCCCAATAGGAAATAAAACGTTTCAAATTTGGATTGCCCTATAGCTATCAAAGAAAAGGAATTAATACTTTTTAAATTCTCAAAAAATAAATCTTCAGGCCAGATGGTTTTGCTGAAAATTCTACCAAAGTGTGAAAAGAAGAATTAACAAATGCCAATTTTGCACAATTCTTTCAGAAAATAAAAGTGAGAACATCAACTCATTTTGTAAAGCAAGTGTACAGGCCAATATTCATCAATATAGTCACATAGATTCTTAAGAAAATGTTAACAAATAGAATTCAGTAATATATAAAATAATTATCATGAGCAAGTTGGGTTTATTCTAAGGATGAAATGCTGGTTTAATATTCACAAATCAAGCAATATAGTCCATAATACTTACAGGCTAAAGAAGAAAAATCATATGATCCTATCAGCTGATGCAGAAAAATCATTCGACAAAATTCAACATTATTTATGATAAAACTATCAGATAACTAGGAATAGAGTGAACCTTCCTCAACTTGGTAAAGAACATCTGCAAAATCCCTACTGCCAACACTATATGTGATGGTGAAAGAGTTGAATGTTTTCCCCTAAGATCAGGCACAAGAGAAGGACACTGACACCACTTCTCTTCAGCATGATACTGTAAGTCCTAGACAGCAAAATAGAAAAAAGAGAGGAATAAAAGGTATAGAGGTCAGAAAGAAAGAAATAAAACTGCCCCCATTTGCAGATGGCATGAGGGTCTTCAGAAAAACCCTAACCAATCTACAGAAGACAAACAAGCAAAAAACAAACACAAAAACACCCAGAACTAATAGGTTTTCAGGCTATAAGATCAATGTGCAAACATGAATTGTATTTCTATGTACTGGCGATAAATATATGAAAACTGAAATTTAAAATATAATATGACTTATAATCACTAAGCAAAAAGAAATTCTGAGGTGTAAGTCTAACAAAATATGCACAGGTATGCTAAAAACTAGAGTGCTGAAGAGAGAAGTCAAAGATAAAAATAAATGCAGAAATATACTGTGTTCATAAGTTGGAGAACTTAAAGGAGTCAATTCTCCAAAACTGATATAAGGTTTAACACAATTCCTAAAAACCTTCCAGAGAAAGGGAAGATAAACCAGGCCACATGCCAGAAAATGATCATCATAACAAGTACCAGATTTCTCAACAGTAGCTTTGACAGATAGTGGAGCCTGGAATCCTACACTCAGCCAAAGTATCAGCCAATTCTGAAGGTATTATAAAGATATTTTCAGACAAAGCAAGGATTGAAACAATTCTCCTTCTATGTCCCTTTCTTAGGAAGTTACTTGAGGATGAGTTTCAGCAAAATGAGACCAGACTAAGAAAGAGAACAGCATGTGGCCTGAACATAAGAAACCTAAGCTAGAAAGAGAAAGCAGCTCTCATGATGCCTGAGAAGGAAAGTTTCTGGATGATGGCTCTACAGGAAATTCATCCGTGATTATCTCTACCCTTCTCCTCAATACTGTCATACCAATGGACAGTTTAAAAGGGTCAGACCTGGAGAGTAATCTTCCTTCCGTTTTCTTTGTGGCTATTTCTACTTTGTCTTTAATGCCTCTGTTTATGAAACACATTAAACATTGCTGTCACTGGGGAATGGGAAAATCTTGCAATTAGTTAAGATGGGAGCATTTTGGATAAGCAGAGGTTTACTAGGAAAGCATGACGAGCTAAAGAAAGAGAGAAAAGACATCGCTGTATTTTTGGTAGAAGGAGGAGGCTGGCTACCAAAGAAATGTTTTAGAAGGAACCATGTGAAATTACCACACTTGACCACTTGTAACCACTAATATGGTAATTTTATACAGTGTGCGCTAAAAGAATAATGCGAAGAAACACAGAGGTGTTCTCTAGAAATGCTCTCAGACTTCTATAAACCAAGTATACAAACACACCCTGTCTTTCTTCTTGCTCCCTTCTCTATTCCAAACAACAGGGAAGAAATAAAGTTATCTCTTTCTCTAGTCCCTCAGTGCAGAAATCCCCTGTGAAGTCCCTTGCTTCAGGGCTGCAGTCTCTTAACTAGCAAAGTTAACCAAAGGACCCCAGACTCATAGTGCTGTGGGCTGTAGGATCTTGCAAAGTCAGATAAAAGCAGAGACAAATCATAAACCAGAAATAATCCTGCCTGCAAGGCTGACCTGCTGCCTGAAGCCTCCAAGTAATTGAGAGTCCACAACAATCATTTGAAAACAGATTCCATTACACTGGAAGGAACTGACTTTGATTCATAAAGAGTAGACTAAATTCCATTCAGTAAAAGTCACAGGGAATGTTCCAGGAGTACATTGGCTATAATGCTCACATAGGCATTTAAAGATAAATAAAGAGGACAAAAAGGGAAAAACAAAACAAAACAACCTTTGGAACATTATGCTTTTAAATGCAGAGGCTCGGGGAGAGCCAGTGGAGAGCAATGGGTAAACCCAGGAGAAATAAAGGCCCCAGCAGGGGACTGTGTGGTTATTGAGAGGGGCAATGAGTCAGAGGCAATGAGCCACTTGAGAACCCAAAGGAGGCAGCACGGAAATGGCCAGAAGCCCTGGCTCTGAGCACTTCTCCAGGTACACAGAGAGCATGCAATGCCGTGGCCTTCTTCCAGCTTCCTCAGTCACTGTGGGATCCCGGGACTTGCTGGTTCAAGGGTTTCCAGTTCCATGCACTCCATTGCCAGAGAAGGCAATGGCAACCCACTCCAGTACTCTTGCCTGGAAAATCCCATGGACAGAGGAGCCTGGTAGGGTGCAGTCCATGGGGTTGTGAACAGTTGGACATGACTGAGCAACTTCACATTCACGCATTGGAGAAGGAAATGGTAACTCACTCCAGTGTTCTTGCCTGGAGAATCCCAGGGACAAGGGAGCCTGGTGGGCTGCCGTCTATAGGGTCGCACAGAGTCAGACACAACTGAAGTGACTTAGCATGCATGCAAAATGTAATATATTCAGTCAGACAGCCTAAAGACAGGTTTTTTAAACATTCTCATTCTAAACAATGCTAACAGCAACAAAACAAGTTCCTCCTTCGATGATTTCCTCTTCCCCATGGCTATCATCTTTTGTCTCCTTCCTAGAAAGTTGCTATTTTCTCCCTTTCTGCTTCTCTCCTCAGTGCACTCCCATTTAGCTTGTATCTGTCGCTCCAACCTTAGTATCTCTTGCTAAGGTCACAAGGATCCAAATGCTGCTAAGCCCAGGATGCTTTTTCTTACACTGTGGTCCCTCAGCAGACTGTCCTGTTGACACACCTTTTGGGCAGTCCTTCTTTCCTTGGCCATCTATTTATCCTCCTCTCTGATGATCCCTTACTGTCCTTTGCGGGTAACTCTGGCTTCACTCAAGGTTAACCTTTGACTTATCTCAGGGCTGGATCTAGGCCCTCTCATCTTTAATTTCCACTGTGGTCATGCACAAACACAGCTGAACTCACCCTAATTCTCCTTTCCCACTGCCACCTAAAGGATCTTTTCAGAATGCACAGTGATGGCCCCTCTCCTCAGCTCTAGCCCCTCCCAGCTGCTAGGAGCTCCTAGTGCTGTCCCCATCATTTCATGGCCTGATGTCCTGCATGTCCTTTCTCCAGCCCACCTCCTGCCTTGTGTCTCCTCCTTGCCGCACTGCTTCCCACCTCAGGACCTTTTGCACATGTTGCTCTCACACCCTCCTCATCTCAGTAGATCCTCGTCACACTCTGGCTTTCAGATGAAGAGGCTTTCCTGCAGGAAGTCCTGCTTGATGCATCTAATTGCCTCTCTGTTCCCTCCTGGCCACTAAAGAGATAAATGCTCCTCTACTTCTTCCTCCCCTCACCTTTTGCCTGTATTCTGCATCTGCCTCCAGACCCTAAACTCTATTATCAGGAGAGACGGGGTCTCTATTATCTCTGGAAAGCAACACTTTCCAGAGAGTTTTGCATCATTTCAACCAGTCTCAATGTAGAATGGTGGGCATTCTGTTTTCCCATGTAGCAGAAACACAATTTACATTTACTCTGCTGGCTTGCTAAGAAGTATGCACAGTTCCTCATCCTTTTTTAATGTGAAGTGAAATTTTTATTTTTTGAATTCATGTAATTAAAATATACATGTAACACAGGTTGACGTTGCAGGATGTGGGGAGTATTTTTGTTCTCACACTGACATGCCGCAGCTGCCCCATGCTGGGGCCTGGCTCGCTGCAGCCCCAGGAAGCACCTGGGGATCCTGACCCCCTCCAGCCAGGAGGCTGCTTACCTGGGGGTAAAACCCCCAAGGTGGCCAGGTGTGCAGAGGAGATTTCATTTAATTTACAGCCTTCCAGTGTCAAGGGGTTTTCATTCACTAAATTAAAATGTTTGACAGTTGATTGCTTAATATACGTGGGCAGGAGGGAAATCTACACTTGGGATCAGGGCTCGGGAAAACAGACCTCCCCTTGGACGTGTTCCAAACCAGAGACTAGAGAAATGTTGGCTCAGCAACTCTGTGGTCTAGAGTCCAGTGTGACTCTGGGAAAAGTGTGCAGTGTACGTGTGTATACGTGAGTGTCTGCATGTGTGTACGTGTGTGTCTGCATGTGTGTACGTGTGTGTCTGCATGTGCGTACGTGTGCATCTGGGCACTTGTGGGGCAGAGATCTCAGGCCCAGACAGCACATCTCCTCAGGCTGACTTTGGAGTAGCCACCCTGTTGTCTCACTAGCTCCTTGCTTAGCAGTTGTCCTGCAGGGCTGGTGGCTCTGACAGTGACTTCTGAATTTCATGTCAATTACCACGTTGGTGTGTAGTATTCTTACTCTGTTTTCTGTTGACTACATTGAAAGACAATTTAAGATGAAATTATTCTTATTTCTCTGTTATTTTCTTCCCCACACTCAACCTTATGTGATTTGGATTACAATGAGGCAAGGTGAACCTGTGTTCACCTTGAATTTTAAATATTTCTGCTGGTCTTTATAGCATGTTTACCTGAATGTGCAGGATAGTTACCATGCCATGCGTTTCCACCCAGTTGAAGATTAGATCCACTCACTTAATCAGTGACTATTTATACTCATGTCACCTTGAATTGACTCTTCTAAAGGTAATGCGCCAGCTACATTCACTGGGCACTCTTGGTCTTGCCACATGGAGTATAAGTTCTGAAATCTTAAAAAGAAATAGGAAACAGGGTTTGGAGAGCTAAATGTTTTCCTCTTTCCTGCCTTCTCTTCTTCCCTCTCATTTCTCATTCATTCATTCTTTTTTTTTTTTAAATTTATCAACTAACAGGGCTTGCTAGGTGACTCAGATGATAAAGAATCTACCTGCAGTGGAGGAGACCCAAGTTCAATCCCTGGGTTGGGAAGATTCCCTGGAGAAGGGAATGGCTACCCAAACAACTAACACTTGTGAAGCCAGACCCAGAGAGGGCATTGGATCCTGTCTTTAAATGCCTTCTAATCCAGTAGAGAGGGAAAGACCAGAAAGTGGAGGCGATGATAGGGCTGCTTTTAAGGAGAGTGGGGGTCGCAGCCCAGGCTACAGAGGTGGGTAAGGCTTCCTGCAGGAGAGCCTTGCCCTCCATCTTACATCTTACAGATACAAAACATGCAGGGTCCAGCAGCGAAGGGCTGGGTGGCAGGTGCCGAGCCTGGAGAGCATGTGACTCCTGGGCCTTGCATTATGTTAGATGTGATTTAAGATCTGTGTGTATTGGGATGGGAGTGGGAAGTCCTGGCAACTAAGGCCATGGGAAGGGTCTGGCCTCTCAGTCATCACACCAAGAATTTCCAACTATCTTTTCAGACTAAGGGCCTTTGCTGGCTTTGAAGCAATGGTGTCCTAATCCAATAGGTCTGTGAAGACACACATCAGCCTCACTTTTTACCCTCACACCTTGGTGTGCACACAGTGAGGAAGTCCTCCCTGTGCAGCCTTGGAGAGGGAAGGCAGAATCCTGGGGAGGCCTGGCTGGGCAGACTGCTGGGGGCTGCAAGAGCCTTCATGCTCTGACTCACTAGAGACTAGAGTTCCAGGGCAGGCAAAAGCTTGGTGGGTATGGACAACACTGTCATCACTTACTGAGAATGTCTTAGGTGACATGTGTTCCTGGTTGGTTGCTCTGTGAATACATATGTTATTTGTTAACATCCAGGGCACTACAAACCTGTCAATCCTAGAGGAAATCAACCTTGAATATTCATTGGAAGGACTGATGCTGAAGCTGAAGCTCCAATACTTTGGCCACCTGATGCGAAGAGCCAACTCATTGGAAAAGACCCCGATCCTGGGAAAGATTTAAGGCAGAAGGAGAGGGGGCAAACAGAGGATGAGGTAGTGGAATAACATCACTGACTCAACAGACATGAGTTTGAGCAAGCTCCTGGAGATGGTGAAGGACAGGAAAGCCTGTGGTCAGAAAGAGTCAGACATGACTTAGCACCTGAACATCGAGGACACTTTGAGGTGAGCTCTTGCTTGGTGGTGTAAGCAACTGGACAGAAGAAAATCTTTTTAAAGAGCCCACTCTCTTTGTGGAAGCATGATGTTGGGTTTGGTGTTGCCCAGGAGCTCATCAGAAATGCAGGTACTGAGGCCCACTGTTCTTCCTGCACCAGAACATGCATTTTAACAGACCTGCAGGCATTTTCTGAGTCACTGAGGTGGGAAGAACTCTGAGCAACAGCAGCAATTCCCTGTCTCCCTGCGTCAGAGGAGCCTGGCGGACTAAACTTCATGGGCTCGCAAAGAGTTGGACATGACTGAGTCACACACACACACACACACACACACACACTGCACATTAGCATCACCAGAGATCTCACACTCCCCAGATCCAGCCACACGCCAGGCCAGCAGAGCCAGCTGCTGGTGTGCAGCTGGTGCCCTGCACAGCCAGGGCTGAGGAGTTGCTCCACCTACTGGATCTGGCTCATCTGAGCCCGCAGCTCAATCTCCCCCATGTAGAGCTGATCCTTGGTCCTTGCCTGGCTTGGTCTGAGTCTGGGACCTTCCAGTAAGGCCTCTACAGTCCTATGTTCCCGGTGTTCTCACTGTCTCTCCAAGGGCTCCCCTCACTCTCCTGCACATCCTCCACGGCTCCCTTCCTACGGGACTGCTGTATTCATCTCCCACATGTCTTTACCCTTCTTCCCTCAGGTAGGAGTTCATTGTCCATTACCATCATCACTCCTCAGTCAAGTCCCCAACAACTTCCACACTTCCCACCACCAGTTGAGTCCCTGCTGAAACTTTATTTAATCAAACCTGAATCTGAATCACAGCAAAATGACAGGGAGAGCTGAAGGCAAACATGATAAATGAGCATTTGAAAATTGTCTTTTACTCTAAGAAATAAAGTCTAAGTAGATGAAAAGACAGGCTTTGAGAGTGACCACAGGGCAAGGACTGGGTGGTCGTTAACAATGCAGTGGGAAGAGAGGAACTGTGGCTTTGGCCATACCTGGCATTTCAGTTGGGGGAGACTGGGTGTGCAATAAGGGAGATGGGGCGCCCAGTAGCCTGCCATACCCTGCGATCCTGAGAGTCTTAGCTGAATATGGCCAAGGCCAGGGTCTAATCAGTGCTCCTGTGACATGGAGGCAAGTTCCTTGTACAGCTACTTCTTTAATTAAATATCCAAGAAAGTTTTCACTCTAATAATAACTCCAAGATGATAGCTGGTGGCAAGAAGCCCATGGACAGTGATAAAGCCCCCATACAGGTTTCTGAGCAACTGAGGACCTTGAGATCCAGACAGGGCAAAGGGCAAGCATGGAGCACTGCAGAGTGTGGCAGAAACAAGGACTGGGATGATGGGCAGAGGTCATTTTGCTGTGGGGTGTGGGCTGGGTGCCTAGAGCAGGGCTGTGAGTGCCCCAAGAGCCCCCATAATCGTGGCAGCAATGTGATGAGCCAGGACTCAGGTGGCCTCACTGGGGTAAAAACTTTGGCTCTGAGGTGGCTTATAGGCAAGTACATCACAGGGAACTGTAGGTCCCACGTTAAGGAGGAGGGCTTAGCCAGGTTACAGGTGGAGAAACACACCACAGATCAGGCCCAGGTGTGCAGAATCTGGTGACAGGACCCTGGTGGCTCCCAGGAAGGGGCAGGGGGTCTCCAGATCCTCATCAATGGCCCCCCTTGGGGCAGAGAAAAGGAGACTGTCTCTCTACTCAGGTTCAACTGGCTTCCAGGAACTGAGATCAGACTGGCCTGAGTCAGGGCAGGATGTGGCCAGCTGTGGTGGGCAGGGTGTGTGGGAGCCAGGGCCACTGCCTCCTGCAGCTATCAGTCTTGCAGTGGCTCACAGACCCGTCAGGAGTTTCCGAAACAGGCCCGTGGGAGGGAGGTGGGTGAAGCCCTAGGTTGGTGATCTGGGGAAATCCATTCTTCATAATAATGATTTTTGCTTTTGTTTTTGCTACTTTGGTTTGGCCTCTTTCATTTAATATGCTGTTTTGAGATTCATTTTATGCTGTTCCACACATCAGTAGTTTGTCCCTTTTTAAAAAATTGAACTATAGTTGCAGTTGTGTTAGTTTCAGCAAAGTGCTTCAGTTATATATGCATCTCTTTTTTCCAGATGTTTTCCATTAAACATATTTGATTAATGGAATATCAAACATAAAATGATTTGAAAATGGATTCCTTTACTGACCGTGACTTTTTTTCTTTCCTACCTCCCTCCTTTCCCTTTTTCCTGCCTTTCTTCCCCTCTCCCACTATATCAGTTTCGGGTACCGTTAAGTCGCTTGAGTCATGTCCGACTCTGTGTGACCCCATAGACGGCAGCTTGTCATAGCCACAAGTCTAGGTGCCATCCATCACCATCAGGTGGACCCCCTTCAACAGTTTCACCCTCCCCTCAACCCCCTTCCCTTCTGATCACCACTAATCTTTTCTCTGTACCTAAGAGTTTGTTTTGTTTAATTTTGTTTGTTTATAGCTTTTTTATGTGAATGATATCTTTCTCCATCTGATTTATTTCACTTGGCATAATACCTACCCTCTAGGTCAATCCATGTTGTTGGAAGTGACAAAATTTCATTTCATATTTTATGGCTGAGTAGTACTACATACACACACACACACACACACACCTTTCCAGGTGACTCAATGATAAAGAATCTACCTGCCAACGCAGGAGATGCAGGAGATATGGGTTCAATCCCTAGGTGGGGAAGCTCCTAGAGGAGAAAATGGCAACCCACTCCAGTAGTCTTGCCAGGAAAATCCCACAGACAAAAGAGCCTGATAGGCTCCAATCTGTGGGGTCAGAAAGAGCTGGACATGACTGAGTGACTGGGCACACTCAGCATGCACACATACATGTGCCACATCTTCCTTATCAGTTCGTCCATTGATGTGTACTTGGGTTGCTTCCACATTTCCATCTCTTGGCAATTGTAAATAATGATGCAATTGAACATAGATATCTTTTCAGATTAGTGTTTTCATGTTTTTTGGATAAATACCAATAGTGGAATAGCTGGATAAGATGGTAGTTGCAGTCTTAATTTTTTGAGGAACCTCCATTCTGTTCTTCATAGTGGCTGTATCGATTTATATTCCCACTACCTGTGTGCAAGAGTCCCTTTTTCTCCACATCCTCTTCAACATTTGTTGTTTCTTGTCTTTTCCATAATAGTCATTTTAACAGATATGAGGTAGTATCTCATTGTGTTTTGATTTGCATTTCTCCAATAATTGGTGATGTTGAAAATCTTTTCATCTTCCTGCTGGCCATCTGTATGTGTTCTTTGGAAAAATGCCTATTCAAACACTTCCTTTTTAAGTGGGTTGTTTCTTTTTGTTGTTGAGTAGTATGAGGTTTATAAATATATTTTAGTTATCAAACATGATTTGCAAGTATCTTATCAGATACATGATTTGCAAGCATCTTCTTCCATTAGAGGGGTTGCCTTTTCAGTTTGATGATTATTTCCTTCACTGAGCAGAAGCTCTGTAGTTTGATATAGTCCAATTTGCTTATTTTTGTTTTTGTTTCCCTTGCTTTTGGAATCAGACCACACAAAAAAAGTCACTAAGACCAATGACAGTGAAGTTACTGCCTATGTTTTCTTTTAGGAATTTTATGTTTTCAGGTCTAACGTTGTAAGATAGTGATCTAATTTTTTTTTTTTTTGCATGTGACTGTCCAGTTTTCTCAACACCGTTTATTGAAGAAAGGTGTTGAGAATCCTTTTTTTCATTGTATGTTCTTTCCTTTGCCATAATTTTTCCATATATGTGTATGTGAGTTTATTTTTAGGCTTTCAATCTGTTCTGCTATTCTACATGTTTTTTGTTTGTTTTTTTGCCAGTATTATACTGTTCTGGAGGAGGAAATGCAACCCACTCCAGTATTCTTGTCTGGAAAATTCCATGGACAGAAGGGCCTGGCAGGCTGCAGTCCATGAGATCACAAAAGAGTCAACATGACTGCGACTGAGCACATCATACTGTTCAGATTACCATAGCTACTCTTTATATACTATATATGTACTAACATATACTTGATATATGTTTGCATACTCTGAAATCAGGATGTATGATACTCCAACTCTGTTCTTCCTTTCCTTAAAAGTGTTTTGGATATTTATGATTTTTGTGGTTCCATAAAATTTTTAGAGTATTTGTTCTAGTTTTGTGAAATATATATGCCATTGGGATTTTGATAAGGATTGCATTGAATCTTCAGATTGTTGTAGGTATTATGGACGTTTAAACAATATTAATACTTCTAATCCATGAACATGGAATGTCTTTCCATTTATTTGTGTCTTCTTCGGTTTCTTTCAAAAGTGTCTTAGTTTTCAGTTGTATAGGCTTTTCACCTTCTTGGTTAAATTTATTCCCAAGTAATTTATTCTTTTTGATGCTATTGTAAATTGGATTTAAAAAATTTATTTTTCTGATAATTTGTTATTAGTCTGTAGAAATGCCACAAATTTCTGTTTATTGATTTTATATCTTGAAATTTTACTGAGTTCATTTAAGTTTTTTGATGGAATCTTTAGAGTTTTCTATATATTTCATCTAGAAATCAGATCAGATCAGTCACTCAGTCGTGTCCGACTCTTTGCGACCCCATGAACTGCAGCACGCCAGGCCTCCCTATCCATCACCAGCTCTCAGAGGTCACTCAGACTCACATTCATCGAGTCAGTGATGCCATCCAGCCATCTCATCTTCTGTCGTCCCCTTCTCCTCCTGCCCTCAATCCCTCCCAGCATCAAGTCTTCTCCAATGAGTCAACTCTTTGCATGAGGTGGCCAAAATACTGGAGTTTCAGCTTTAGCATCATTCCTTCCAAAGAAATCCCAGGGCTGATCTCCTTCAGAATGGACTGGTTGGATCTCCTTGCAGTCCAAGGAACTCTCAAGAGTCTTCTCCAACGCCACAGTTCAAAAGCATCAATTCTTCGGCGCTCAGCCTTCTTCACAGTCCAGCTCTCACATCCATACATGACCACAGGAAAGACCATAGCCTTGACTAGGCGAACCTTTGTTGGCAAAGTGATGTCTCTGCTTTGGAATATGCTATCTAGGTTGGTCATAACTTTCCTTCCAAGGAGTAAGCGTCTTTTAATTTCATGGCTGCAGTCACCATCTGCAGTGATTTTGGAGCCCAGAAAAAGAAAGTCTGACACTGTTTCCACTGTTTCTCCATCTATTTCCCATGAAGTGATGGGACCAGATGCCATGATCTTCGTTTTCTGAATGTTGAGCTTTAAGCCAACCTTTTCACTCTCCACTTTCACTTTCATCAAGAAGCTTTTGAGTTCCTCTTCACTTTCTGCCATAAGGGTGTTATCATCTGCATATCTGAGGTTACTGATATTTCTCCCGGCAATCTTGATTCCAGCTTGTGTTTCCTCCAGTCCAGCATTTCTCATGATGTACTCTGCATATAAGTTAAATAAACATGGTGACAATATACAGCTTTGACGTACTCCTTTTCCTATTTGGAACCAGTCTGTTGTTCCAAACAACAGACCAGTTAGAACATGACCAGTTCTAACTGTTGCTTCCTGACCTGCATACACATTTTTCAAGAGGCAGATCAGGTCGTCTGGTATTCCCATCTCTCTCAGAATTTTCCACAGTTTACTGTGATCCACACAGTCAAACGCTTTGACATAGTCAATAAAGCAGAAATAGATGTTTTTCTGGAACTCTCTTGCTTTTTCGATGACCCAGCAGATGTTGGCAATTTGATCTCTGGTTCCTCTGCCTTTTCTAAACCCAGCTTGAACATCAGGAAGTTCACGGTTCACATATTGCTGAAGCCTGGCTTGGAGAATTTTGAGCATTACTTTACTAGTGTGTGAGATGAGTGCAATTGTGCGGTAGTTTGAGCACTCTTTGGCATTGCCTTTCTTTGGGATTGGGATGAAAACTGACCTTTTCCAATCTTGTGGCCACTGCTGAGTTTTCCAGATTTGCTGGCATATTGAGTGCAGCACTTTCACAGCATCATCTTTCAGGATTTGGAATAGCTCCACTGGAATTCCATCACCTCCACTAGCTTTAATCGTAGTGATGCTTTCTAAGGCCCACTTGACTTCACATTCCAGGATGTCTGGCTCTAGGTGAGTGATCACACCATCATGATTATCTGGGTCGTGAAGCTCTTTTTTGTACAGTTCTTCTGTGTATTCTTGCCACCTCTTCTTAATATCTTCTGCTTCTGTTAGGTCCATACCATTTCTGTCCTTTATCGAGCCCATTTTTGCATGAAATATTCCTTTGGTATCTCTGATTTTCTTGAATAGATCCTTAGTCTTTCGCATTCTGTTGTTTTCCTCTATTTCTTTGCATTGATCGCTGAAGAAGGCTTTCTTATCTCTTCTTGCTATTCTTCGGAACTCTGCATTTAGATGTTTATATCTTTCTTTTTCTCCTTTGCTTTTCGCTTCTCTTCTTTTCGCAGCTATTTGCAAGGCCTCCCCAGACAGCCATTTTGCTTTTTTGCATTTCTTTTCCATGGGGATGGTCCACATCTAGAAATAGTGACATTTTATTTCTTTCTTTTAAGTTTGGTTGCTTTTTATTTCTTTTTCTTGTTTAATGCTGTGGATAGGACTACCAATACTGTGTTGAAAAAAAATGGCCAGAGCGGGCATCCTTGTCTCATTTCTGATATTACAGGGAAAGCTTTTAGCTTTTCACCACTAATGATAGCTGTGAGTTGGTCATACAGGGCCTTTATTATGTTGAAGTATGTTCCCTCTATATCCAGTTTGTTGACACTGTTTATCATGAATGGATGTTAATTTTGTCAAATACTTTTTGCATCTATTGAGATAACCATATGATATTACTGTTCATCTTGTTAATAATGTATTAATCATTAATGTGTCATATTGATGGATTTGTTGATGTTGAACATCCTTGCATCCCTGGAATAAATCCCACTTTAGTATGGTGTATGACCTTTTTAATGTATTGTTGGATTTGGCTTGCTACCATTTTGTTGAAGATTTTTGCATCTGTGTTTATTAAGGATCTGCTCAGTTCAGTTTGGTCACTCAGTCGTGTCCAATTCTTTGCGACCCCGTGAATCGCAGCACTCCAGTCCTCCCTGTCCATCACCAACTCCCAGAGTTCACCTAAATTCATGTGCATCGAGTCAGTGATGCCGTCCAGCCATCTCATCCTCTGTCGTCCCCTTCTCCTCCTGCCCCCAATCTCTCCCAGCATCAGAGTCTTTTCCAGTGAGTCAACTCTTCTCATGAGGTGGCCAAAGTATTGGAGTTTCAGCTTCAACATCAGTCCCTCCAATGAACACCCAGGACTAATCTCCTTTAGGATGGACTGGTTGGATCTCCTTGCAGTCCAAGGGACCCTCAAGAGTCTTCTCCAACACCACAGTTCTAAAGCATCAATTCTTTGGTGCTCAGCTTTCTTCATAGTCCAACTCTCACATTCATAAATGACCACTGGAAAAAACATAGCCTTGACTAGATGGACCTTTGTTGGCAAAGTAATAGCTCTGCTTTTTAATATGATGTTTATGTTGGTCATAACTTTCCTTCCAAGGAGTAAGAGTCTTTTAATTTTATGGCTGCAATCACCATCTGCAGTGATTTTGGAGCCCAAAATTATTAAGGATATTGGGCTGTGATTTTATTTTTTGTGGTGTCCTTGTCTGCTTTTGGTATAGAGCTGAAAGTGAAAATCGCTCAGTCATGTTCAACTCTTTGTGACCTCTGGACTATACAGTCCCTGGAATTCTCCAGGCCAAAATACTGGAGTGGGTAACCTTTCCCTTCTTCAGGGAATCTTCCTAACCCAGGGATTGAACCCAGGTCTCCCACATTGTGGGTGGATTCTTTACCAGCTGAGTCACAAGGGAAGCCCAGTATAGGTAATGCTGGCTTTATAAAATGTGTTTGGAAGGTTTCCCTTCCCTTCACATTTTTATAAGAATTTGAGAAGGGTAAGTAGTATCTTCTTTAAATATTTTGTAGAATTCACGAGTGAAACTAGTCCCGGGATTTCAGTTGCTGGGAGATTTTGATTACTGTTGCAATTTCCTTACTAGTAATCTGTCTACTCAGATTTTCTATTGCTCCAAGACTCAGTCTTGGAAGATTATATGTTTCTAGGAATTTATTCATTTCTTCTAGATTGGCTAAATTGTTGATGTATAAGTGATTGTAGCAGTCTTTTATGAAATGTTGTACTTCAATGTATTACTTGAAATTTCTTTCATCTTTGGTTTTATTTATTTAAATTCTCTTTTATTTTCCTGTTGAGTCCAGCTAAAGGTGTGTTCATTTTGTCTTTTCTAACAACTGGCTCTTAGTTTGATTGATCTTTTCTATTTCCTTGTAGCTTCTATTTCATTAATTTCTGCTCTGATCTTTGCTTGCTATTTTCTTCCTTTTACTAATTTTGGGCTTAATTTAAAAAAATTTCTTTAGAAGTAAGATTAGATGTTTTATTTGTGATTTTTCTTGAGGTAGATTGCTATGAACTTATCTTTTAGCATATGTAGGAGTTTTTTGTTGCTAGTGTGTTTTGATTTTTCCTTTAATTTCTTCAATAACTCCTTGGTTTTCAGTAGCATGTTGTTTAATTTTCATGTTTATGTGGCTTTGAGTTTCTTCCCACTCGTGACTGATTTCTACATTAATACCATTGCAGTTGGAGAAGGTGCTTGATACAATTTCTTTTGGTTTTTTTTTTCATTTTTTTAAACTTTTTTTTTTTGTAGTTTATTTATTTGCTTGATACAATTTCAATCTTGAATTTATTGGCTGTTTTCTTGTGATCCAATATGTCACGTATCCTAGAGAATGTTTCATATGTACTTGAGAAAAATGTGTATTCTGCTGCTTTTGGATGGAATGTTCTATCTATAAATGCAAAGTTTATTGATCTAATATGTTGTCTAAGTCTGATGTTTCCTTATTGATTTTTTATTTGGATGATCTGTCTATTGATTTACTGTTAATCACTCAGTTGTGTCCAACTCTTTGCAACCCCATGGAATTCTCCAGGCAAGAAGACTGGAGTGGGTTGCCATTCCCTTCTCCAGGAGATCTTTTTGACCCAGGAATCAAACCCATATCTCCTACATTACAGGCAGATTCTTTACCATATGAGCCACATGGGAAGCCCATTCAATGATTTAAGTGGGGGTGTTTATTACTATTAGTACTCTTACTATTGTACTATTATTTTGTTTACTTTATTATTTTATTCTATTTTCTGCTATTATTTTGTTGTTTACAATTTTCCCTTTAAAATGTTAACATTTGCTTTATATATCTTGGTGCTCCTCTGTTGGTGCATGTGCACTTATAAATTATAAAAGTGTATCTTCTTACAGGATTGATCCCTTTATCATTGTGCAATATTTTGCTTTGTCTTTTTATTACACTCTTTGTTTTAAAGTTTATTTTGTCTGGTATTAGTAGAGCTGCTCCAGATATCATTTCCATTTGTATGGAATATCTTTTTCCATCCTTTCATTCTTTATGTACTTTCTCTGAAGTGTCTTGTAGGCAGCATATAGAGGTGTCTTGTTTTGTTATCCATTCAGTTGCTCTATGTTTTGATTGGCGAATTTAGCATTCGACATTTAATTATTGTATGTACATACTTACTGACAATTTGTTAATTGTTTTGTGGCTGTTTATGTAGTTTATCTCTGTAACTTTCTTCTTCTCTTTCACCTCATGTATTGGTGGTTTTCTTTAGTGTTACATTCTTTTCTCATTTTCTTTTATTTACTATAAGCTTTTTTCTTTGTGGTTTCTATGAAGTTCACATATAATATCCTATGTAAATAGTAGCCTGTTTTAATTGGTAGCAACATTCCAAAACTTTATCCTTTTACCCTACCCCACCACATTTTGGGCTTCCCAGGTAGCTCAGCTGGTAAGGGATCCTCCTAAAATGCAGGAGACCCCAGGTCAATTCCTGGATCAGGAAGATCCCCTGGAGAAGGGATAGGCTACCCACTCCAGTATTCTTCGGCTTCCCTGGTGGCTCAGATGGTAAAGAACTCCCTTGTGATGCAGGAGCCCTGGGTTCCATCCCTGGGTTTGGAAGATCCCCTGAAGGAGACCATGGCAACCCACTCCAGTATTCTTGCCTGGAGAATCCCCATAAACAGAGGAACCTGGCAGGCTACGGTCCATGGGGTTGCAAAGAGTTGGACGTGACTGAGCAACTAAGCACAGCTCTGCAGTTTATAATTTTGATAACACATTTTACCCCATTTTATTTTATGCATACCTTGATTAATTATTATAATTTTAGTAATATTTATTACTTTTGATCCACTATCTTTATTTTACAGTAAGTCCCCTACACATGAATGAATTCTATTCCAAAAGCTCATTCCTAAGTCCAACAGAGTTAACTTAGGTACCCAACTAACACAATTGGCTATATAGTACTGTACTATAGTGGATTTAAAATACTTTTCACACAATACATAAAAAACAAACACAAAAAATAAAGAAAACATTTTTAATCTTAAAGTATAGTACCTTTAAATGTACAATAGCACGGTATAGCAGCTGCCATTCAGGGGCTGGCACTGAGTGAACAGGCAAGAAGAGTTACTGACTGAAGGAGGGAGAGGTGTTGGGAGATGGTAGAGCTGAAGGATTGTCAGCAATAGGAAATGGAGGGCAAATTGCAATTTCACTCACACCTGACTTTGATGGCATGCATGTTTGCATCTTTGAAAGTTAACAACTTGATGGTTTGTATTTAGGGGACTTACGGCATTATGATATATATTATATATTGTCTTTTCCACTGAGATTTTTACTTTAATATGTTTTCTTATTATTAATTAGTGCCATTTCTTTCAGCTTAAAGAAATCCCTTAATATTTCTTGCAGGGTTAGTTTAATGGTGATAAACTTTTTTTTTTTTTTTTAACTTTTGCTTATCTGGGAGACTCTTGATCTCTTCTTCAATTCTGAATGAAAACCTTGCTCAATAGAGAATTCTTGGTTTGAAGTTTTTCTTCTTTTTAACACTGAATATGGCATACTATTCCCTTTTGGTTTGTAAAAATTTCTGCTGAAAAATCTGCTGATTTGGGGGCATTTTCCTTATATTTAACAAATTGTTTTTCTCCTGCTACCTTTAAAAGTCTTTCTTTAACTTTTATCGTTTTAATTACAATGTTCATCTTATTTGGTATTTTCTGAGCTTTCTAGACTTGGATGCCTATTTTCTTCACCAAACTAGGGAAATTTTCAGCCACTATTTCTCCAAATAATTTTTCTGGCCCTTTCGCTTTCTTTTCTTCTGGGACCTTGTGCTAAGTTGCTTCAGGCATGTCCGACTCTGTGTGACCCTATGGACTGCAGCCTGCCAGCTTCCTTTGTCCATGGGATTCTCCAGGCAAGAGTACTGGATTGTGTTGCCATTTCCTTCTCCATCTGGAACCTTACAACACAACGTCTACCTGATGTTGTCCCAAAGGTCCTTTAAGATATTTTCCCTTTTTACAATCCTTTTTTCATTTTGCTGCTTTGACTGGGTGAGTTCCATTGCTTTGTCTTCCATCTCACTGATGCATTTTTCTACCATATCCAGTCTGCTGTTGCATCCCTTCAGTGTGTTCAGTTTAGTTATAACTTTTGTTTGGTAATTTTTTGTATTTTCTATCTTTTTGTTGAAGTTCATCCATTTTTCTCCCAAGTTCTTTGAGCATTCTTATGACCATTATTTTGAATTCTTTACCAGATAGCTTGCTTATCGCTGTTTGAGTTAGTTCTTTTCCTGAGGCTTTGTCTTGCTTTTTCGATTGGAACATATTCTTCTGTCTTCTCATTTTACTTTATTTCTGTCCTCTCTGTTTATTTCTGTGTGTTAGCTACGTGGGAAAAATGGATGGCAGAAGGAGAAGAGGACATCAGAGAATGAGAATGCTGGATGGCATCACTGATGCAGGGAACATGAACTTGGACAAACTCCAGGAGGTGGTGCGGGACAGGGAGGCCTGGCATGCTGCAGTCCATGGGATGGCAAAGAGTCACACATGACTGGACAACTGAACAACAACAACAGCAACATTAGGTGTATTATCTATCTCTCACAGTCTTGGAGGAGTGACTCAGCCCCTATGAAGTCTTGCAACTTATTCCTTCCTTTCCAGCAGATGCTTCAAGATTAGTAAGTGGATCTTCTTCACCTATGGCCCATATGCTTTTAAATCTGGTGTTTCTGAGCTATTTTTGAATTGAGTGAGTTTTGCACATGATTCTTTTAAGACTGGGTTCTCCATTCCCTATAGTTCTGTAGTTTTCCTGGGCATATTCCTTGTTGGTTTTCAAAGCTAGGTGTTTTAGGGGCTCATTCTCCTGTACAGGATCTAGAGGTTGGAGTATCAGATGTGAAGCTCAGATCCCTCAGTCTTCAGGGAAACGACTCATACCTTTGTGCTCTCTCCCGATTGTGGATTACTGTAGCTAGGATCTGGGTCTTTCCTTGGTAAGCCTGTATCTCTTCCTCTTTTACCCATTTAGATGCTGTCCTTTTACCCTTTGCTGGGTTCTGGGTTTTAGGTTTCTTTCTGAGGGAATTATTTCCTATGTATTTGTAGATTTTTTGCGACCACAGTAGGAGGTGAGATTAGGATCTTCCTACACTTGCCATCTTGAAGCCTCTCTGGCTGTGACTGCAGTGCAGGAGGAATGGTTAAAGACAGTAGTTGGGAGAAATGCTTTGACTATGTTAAAAATGATAACTATAAAATGCTTAAGACAGTTTTCTGACACTATGAATACAGCTACTTTTCTTTACTTTTTCTTTGAGTTTTCAGGCACTTTGAAATGATGGATAAGAACAAGGTCATCAGCAGAAATGAAGAACATGAACATAAATTACATCAGGAGGTCAGGATTTCCCATTCTGGATACTTTTCAAGGATGATCTTCAAAGCAAGGACATTTTCAATGCTTGGGTTTGTTAAATAAAAAACTAATGTTCGACTTAACCTGTGTGTTTGTTCATGTGGTTATTCTCCTTCCTCGAGGCAGCTTTCTCTGTCTCTGAAAATGCAGACACGTCCTGCATCAGGAGAATTTCTGAGTAGTCTTTTCTTCCTAACTCCTTTGCAGAAGGTGGACTACAAAAGACGCTTGTCTCTTCCTGAAGAGAGAGTTCCTAGTGACGGGCTGTTTAGATCTGAGCTCGCAGTGCAAGAACGGAGACCTGGAAATAGGTCTGCGAAAGAAGAGACTGCGATATGTCAGGAGGCCTTCAGGAGATGTTTGACCTCTGAGAACAAGGAGGTCACCTGGATGCAGACTGCCTGTTCCACTCAGTACTCCAAGGGAGAGTGGGCCCAGATGCCCTGGAGGGCCTGAGTCTGAACTCGCAGGGGACCCATCTGATGGATTCAGAGAGAAGAAAATAACATCCCAAGTCACTTTGCAGGATATCTGTTTTTCCACTGAGAGATGTGGTCCTTAATTCCACATGCAACCACATGCAGGTAACATATTCATAGGTTCCAGGGATTAAGACATGATTAGGCTGCCTCTGAGGGGCCAGTCATCACCAACCAGGCAAGGAATTTGCATTTTTATTCTGTGTGTGGCAGGAGCTTTTGGAGGAATTCACATAGGGAAGTATTCTGATTAAAAGCCTCCCCCCACCCCACAACAGGGTGTCACAGTGTTACAGAGCCCTTCAGGGTGTACAGGGCTTCCCTTGTAGCTCAAATGGTAAAGAATCTTCCTACAATGCAGGAGACCCAGGTTCAATCCCTGGAATGGAAAGATACCCTAGAGAAGGGCATGGATACCCACTCCAGTATTCTTGCCTGGAGAACTCCATAGCAGAGGAGCCTGACGGGCTATAGTCCATGGGAATCGCCAGAGTTGGACATGACTGAGCGACTAACACACACAAGGTGTTTCTGGGCTTTTCAGGTGGCACTAGTGGTAAAGAGCCGGCCTGCCAATGCAGGAGACATAAGAGATGTTCAATGCAAGTTCCATTTCTGAGTCAGGAAGATCCTCTGGAGGAGGGCATGGCAACCCACTCTAGTATTCTTGCCAGGACAATCCCATGGACAGCGGAGCCTGGCAGGCTATGGTCCATGGTGTCTCAAAGAGTTGGACATGAATAAAGTGACCTAGCATGCACGTAGGATGTTTATGGCACCTGTCATAGCTCCATTCTCACAGAAACAGTCTGCTGGGTGCCAGGCCCTCCCTGGGGTCCATGGAAGCCTAGCTGCCCACTGTGTGTGTCCAGTGCAGAGGGGAAAGGGAGCTGGAGAGGAATCCTGTCCACCATCCGGCTTCTTCTGGCCAGAGCCTCTTCCTTGATTCAGCCCTCACTGCATTTCAGAGTTCTCCAAGCTACGTGTTCAAGAAGAGGTTGAAATGGTGAAATGTCCACTAGTCAGTGTCTTTTATAGAAGAAGAGAACCCCAAATATCTTTGAATCTATTATGGGTCTGGCCCTCTTCATATTGCAAGAGGGAACTATATTGTTTTGAGAGTCCTATTTTTATTTTTGGTAACTCTGTGTCACATCTACTTTTCTATTCAACTGAAGAGCCATCTTCAATGCAATCCCTAAATTATTTAATCGTCCATGCTAAGTATTGGGTTGGTCAAAAAGTTCCTTCGGGTTTAAGTATTGTAATGTACTTACTGTGATCGATATTCTTGTATAATGAATGAGGCTTGTCCTATTTAAGTGTTTATATGAGCTAGTTATATGAAGTGCCAGGTAATGACTATTATCATAGTAAGTTGTTTTTGTAAATTTGCACAGGTTTTTGAAACTCATTGGTAAAACAGAAAAATTTTGATGTAAGGATAATCTTCACTGAAGCCTGGAAATTCACTCTAACAGCTTGCACCTGGGTTACATTTACTCTGTCCTATTCTGTAGAAGTTGTTACAGTATTTGACAACCATCTAGTAGGATGAGAGGGAGACAGTCCCTAGAGAAGGCTCTTTCCAAGGAGGCCAGGTGCAGGGGATGGAGATGTGACCTTAGTTAACATCTCTTCACTATTTGGGGAGTGGAATATACACATGATGGGTTTTAGTGCACCTGGAAGCATTAACTAATGCATATTTCTTGACCATTGCAATATATTTCTTTTCTGGGAGGCTGATAAGAACAAATTTGTGCTGACCATATGTGAAGCAATGGGGCAAGTGCAGACTTGGACTTGACTTCCTCTGATGCCAGTAGTGGTGGAAATCAAGGAGATGCTCACATGCTCAAGATAGGAGAGAGAACTTTTCAGGTTATGATTCTGGATTCTCACCTCTTCCTGCAGCAACCATCATCATTAGCCATCCTTCAGTCTTTCTTTTGTGTCATTGCAACCAAAACAAACACAAATTACTCTGTTAAACTCCTAGCTGCTGTAATAATGAATAACAAAACCTGTTCAACCTTGTGCCTGGTTATTGCTGTGCATGCAGTGCTTATAGTCAACATGTTATTTCTGTGTTCTGCTCTTTCATATTTTTGATACTTTGTTGCTTTCGTTTTTCTGGTTTGTAATCACTTTCTCTCAATTTTTATTTATTTATTTCTCTGTTTACATTTATTACTTTCAAAATAGTTTTATTTTCAAAAGACTATTTTCAAGTAGTCTTGTGGCCTATTTGTCCTTTCCTATCTCTTTTTCAATATTTCTTCTGTTGTGTCTCGGTCATTTCTTTCCATTCTCAAACCTTTGATTATGTCAATAATTTCTAACAATCCATAAGCTTCCTTAAGTGACTAAGGGCTCAGAAATGCCTGTAACTGTGACCTAATCTTATTCATCTTATTGAGTTCCGTGATATATGCTAATAATACCTACGGAAATGGAAAGTTGAATTTCCAAAATATTAAGCAATAAATTTCCAGCAACTAAAGCCCACACTCATAATTTTCAGCATGATTTTCTTGGGCACCATCTCCTAATGGTCAGAACCACAGACTGCAGGCTTTGCTGAGGAGACCATTGCACAAAGAGACCCATCAACCTGCATAGGTCTAGCCTTTTCTCTTAAGTCCTAAAACAATGTTTTGCTATGACTAAATTACTGACCGTGTACTCACTGGTGTTACCAACTCCCAAGATGTTGAAATGAGAATTGTGGCTTGGCCACAGTTGTAAACAATCTATAACTTTAAATCTCTTACCATCTGGCTACAGGGAAGCCTTCTCATAAATGATTTGTTTTCTTCAATCTGAACTCTTTTTGCATATTTGTGTTGCTTGTTATGTATAGACTCTGTCTTCCCTGAATAAATGCAACATGAAGCTACAACCTGTTAACTTGGTCATGGAGCTGAAAGGTAGAACGTAGGGATGAGAGGGTGGCTGGTGGTAAACAGGTGGAGAGATGGATGGATATGTGATAAAGCAAGTAGGGTCAAATGGGCGTGGTAGGATCTAAACGGCATGCACACTGGCTTTGACTGCAATATTCTTTCGGTTTTTCAGTTTATTTGAAACATTTCACAACAAAATGTTGGAGGAAAAATGTGGAGATGGTGGGATGATGGTTCAAAATCTTATAAATCCCTATGACTTTGATTTTCTCCCCTAGTTAGTTATGTGCAGCTTATCTCTGGCCAAGTTCAGGCAGGTGCACCTACAGAACACATTCACCAGAGCTGCCGCTATTCAGTCCTGTAGTTGTGGGTATGAGTCTTCTCAGTTAGATGCTGCTCTCCTTTGGCAGGGATCAAGTTACACCCATTCTCTCTTTCTGTCTGTGGATCATACTGAGCACAGAGTGAATTTTCAAATACTACAATTTTACCAAGGTTGGTTGGAAAGTTGGCTCCCACAGTGTATTTCTTATTAAGTTAACAAACCAGACAGGGTCAGTGGAAATGAAGTAACTGATCCCTTCATCAGCCACTTGGGTGTTGCTGGTATTCAGTTCCTTCCTTCTTATATGAGTTATCTCTTGAGGGTACCAGGCCTCCAGTTCTGGGAACACAAAGCTGGAAGACACGATTACGGCTGTTCAGGAGTTTATGGTGAAATGGAGATGGATGGTTACAGTATGATGTTCATGTTTGCTGGAGGAGGTCAGTGGGATTAGCAAAAGTGAGAGCCTTGTCCTTGGCCCTTGCCCACTCCAGAGGCCCTTGCCCACTCCAGAGGCTGCCTGCCCCTCTAGCAGACCACTCCAAGAAGGCCCAGACTCCAATGTCAGGAAAGGCTGGGGAACCAATGCCCAAGGTCACCCCTCACCAAAGAGGATCCTGGACTGAGGATTTCTGTCTTTCTTGCTCCATGGGGCAATTGCACATCTCTGGAGTGTTCCCAGCAGGACTGAGCCCCAGGTGCCCACAGAACTGTGGCACACACTTCATCAATTCTCCTCCACTCTCCCCGAGTAAGTGCTTCCTGCAGCTGTCTCCAAATGAACTAATGTAACAAAACTTTGTCGCTTTGGGAAAAACTCAAACTAGGACACAAGCACAAACCACCTGGAGCCAGGTGGGATCAGCGCAGGTCTAGGGCTCCATCCATCAGCCAAGGTAGGGTGGGATGAGGAGGTGGGTGGGCGTGGGGAACACACGCAACACTTGGAGACATAAGGCTATAAGTAGGAGATCTATTTAACTAAGGCACTAAAAAACAAATTAAGGTTTTAAAAAAGCATATAGAGCAGGATTTCTTGCTTTCTGTATTAATTTTTAAAACATTTTTTATTATATATTGGGGTGTAGCCAATTAACAATGCTGTGATAGTTTCAGGTGGACAGCATAGAGACTCAACCATATATAAACATGTATCCATTCTCTCCCAAACTCCCCTCCTATCCAGGCTGCCACATAACCACCTTTGGCATTTTGGGCCAGAAAATTCTTTCCTGTGGAGACTGTTCTGTGCACTGTAGGAAGTCAGGCCTCTACCCATTAGATGCCAATAGCACGTCTTCCTCCTAATTGTGACAACCAAAAATATCTTCCAGGCACAGACAAATGTTTCCTGGGGTGTGGGGCAGGGAGGGGGGCGGAATCACATTCAGCTGAGAACCACTGACACAGAGTTTCTGGAGTTTCAAAGTGGCATCCTGATTCTAGAACATCCCCAAATATACAGGTGCTCCTGTGATGGTCATGGGCCATCATGGGGGTGGTCCAGAAGCCCACATCACTGATGGGGCAGCTCTGTCCTCTGCAGGAAAGCCTCCTGCCTGTTGGCTGCATGCTGCCCTGGGGGCACAGGGCTGTGAATTTGTGGGTGTCCCTTGGAAGAGTCAAGTAGGGGAGAGCTGAGCTGAGCTGACCTGCCTGATGCCAATCCTAAAGCAGCCCCAATCCCTCCTCTCCCACCTCTGTGACCAGTTTTGGGAGTCCCAGGTTTGGCCTTTCCTTGGCTGCAGAAATGTGGGCAGCCTTGAAGTCACTTTAGTGAGCTTTCCACTGAGAATTGGGCTGGGATGTGCCAGGCACCTGTGGAAGGAGATACTGTGTGGGACCCGATGGGTTTAGGCTGCCTCCCAGGAGAGCCACTGGACAGGCCCAAAGAGGTTCTGAATCAAAACGTGCTACAGAGCCTTCTGTTTTTGCTCCCAGAGTCCTGGGATCCAGCCCACCCTGGAATCCCCAGGGGCAGTTAAGTGTTCTCGCATACAGGGTGGCAATCCTTGTTTAGCAGGCCTTCCCAGAGTCTCCCTTGTAGCTCAGTCTGTAAAGAATCTGCCTACAATGCAGGAGACCCGGGTTAGATTCCTGGGCCAGGAAGATCCCCTGAAGAAGGAAATGGTAACCCGCTCCAGTATTCTTGCCTGGAGAATTCCATGGACAGAGGAACCTGGCAAGCCCCAGTCCATGGGGTCTCAGGAGTCGGACATGACCTAGGATTAAACCACCACCACTACGCAGGGGTCTGTCGCTGTTCATGGAGGGCTCGTGCATACACACAGATGAGAAGTCTGTAGAGAACCCTGTTCCCTTCGGGAGTTTTCAAATTCAGTCTGAAGAATGAGGCAGGCACATCACAGTGGAGAAGATTATCAGTGCCCTGCAGAACCACGTGTTCTATGGAAGAGGATCACTTCTGACCCCCGTGATAGCATCACATGGGCGAACACGCCACTGTCCCAACTGCCTGCGGGGGCTGGCTTTTCTTAGTGGCCCCTCTACTTGGTCTCTGGTTGAGATTGCCTGGGAGCTTTTCTGCCTCCCCACTTCCCACCTTCTCTGCGATTGTCTAAGAAACCCACTCTTGGTGTAGCAGTGAATGTGTTGGCTGAAGGGTGAAGACAGCTTAGTACAGAGCAGTGAGCAAGGCAGAGAGGACGCCTCCCTGCTCTGAAGCCCATCCGGTCCCTAAAGACAAGGCAATCTCTTCAACTTCAGCTTGCCTAAGGGACCAGAGTTTCTCTTAAACGCAGGTGATGAGGCTCTGGCCCCCCAAAATTTGGATTTGATGGCCTCAGGAAGCAGATTTTCAGGTTCATTTTATTTATTTATTTTAAAAATGTTTTATTTTATATTGGAGTATAGCCAATGAACAATGTTGTATGTTTCAGGTGGATAGCAAAGGGACTCAGCCATACATATACATATATTCATTCTCCCCCAACTCCCCTCCCCTCCCCTCCACACTGCCACTTAACATCGAACAAAGTTCCCTATTCTGTACAGTAGGTCCTTGCTGGTTATCCATTTTAAATAGAGCAGTGTGTACATGTCCATCCCAAACTCCTAACTATCCCTTCCCCCTCTCTCCTTCCTTCTGGCAATCCTGTTTGTTCTCTAAGTCTGTGAATCTAATTCTGTTTTGTAAATAAGTTCATTTATATCATTTGTGTTTAGTTTTTGCATATAAGGGATGTCACACAATATTTCTCCTCTGCTTGACTTATTTCACTCAGTATTCTAGGTCCATCCATGTTGCTACAAATGGCATTATTTCATTCTTTTAAATGGCTGAGTAATAATCCATTGTATGTTTGTGAGTGTTTAGTTGCTTCAATCATGTCTGACTCTTTGCAACTCTATGGACCATAACCCTCCAGGCTCCTCTGTCCATGGTATTTTCCAAGCAAGAATACTGGAGTGGATTGCCCTGCCCTCCTCCAGGGGATCTTCCGACCCAGTGATTGAACCCTCATCTCCTGCATCTCCTGCATGGCAGCCAGATTCTTTACCGCCGAGCCACTAGGAAAGCCCAATCCATCATATACATGTACCCATTTTAATTTTAAATAATTGTCACTAAATAGTCAATGGACAAGGCTCTGCTCCGAGAAGCAAGGGCATCTTGCATTCTTCTGTGGGAACAGGGAAATGGTGTTTAATTGTGGGCTTTCACTCACAAGCTGGAGGGAAGGCAAGCTGGTTGATGGATAGCCTGCCACCACTCTGGTCTGGGAGAACGTGAGGTCTTAAAAGAGGGCCAATCAAGGCAGCCAGAGGCAGAGGGACCCTTATGTTGACACTGAGACAGACTGAAAGAGCAGGTCTCTCAGCATGCCATCTCCCCTCTGCACCAGCTTCCAGAAAAAGCCAGATCCAGTTACAAGGGAATAGAAAGGTGGTCATGACTGAGATGAGAACCCTTCATCCTTCATTCCTCAGCATCCTGCTGGCCACACCTATAGGAACAGAATTTTCCAGGGACTGTTGGATTGAATTGAAAATGGTCCTGAGAGAAGGGCAGAAATTGAGTTTGAGTCCACCTTCCAACCCAGATTCCTTTCCTGAGTAACCCAGGAAGCTGGGTGGGTGAGGTTGTGAAGAAGCTGGAGGAGGAGGGGCTCAACTGTGACCTCCTGCTCCTCCAGTGAAAGGCTGGCACTAAGGCACCTTACTGAGGGAAAATGGATACACGTGTATGTGTGGCTGAGTCCCTGTACTGAAACGATCACAACATTGCCAATTGCAATAGTGGTTTAGTCACTGAATTGTGTCTGACTCTTGCGACCCCATGGAGAGGAGCCTGCCAGGCTCTTTTGTCCATGGGATTTTCCAAGCAAGAATACTGGAGTGGGGTGCCATTTCCTTCTCCAGGGGATCTTTTTGACTCAGGGACTGAGCCTGCGTTCCCCGCATTGCAGGCAAAATCTTTACCAACTGAGCCACCTAATTGGCTATCAGATCAGATCAGATCAGATCAGTCGCTCAGTCGTGTCCAACTCTGCGACCCCATGAACCGCAGCACGCCAGGCCTCCCTGTCCATCACCAGCTCCCGGAGGTCACTCAGACTCGCATCCATCGAGTCAGTGATGCCATCCAGCCATCTCATCCTCTGTCGTCCCCTTCTCCTCCTGCCCTTAATCCCTCCCAGCATCAGAGTCTTCTCCAATGAGTCAACTCTTCGCATGAGGTGGCCAAAATACTGGAGTTTCAGCTTTAGCATCATTCCTTCTAAAGAAATTGCAGGACTGATCTCCTTCAGAATGGACTGGTTGGATCTTCTTGCTATACCTCAATATAAAATAAAAAGTTTTTTAAAAGTACCTCATCGTTCCTTGAGTGATTTTCTTTTGATTGGGGCAAAGTTGATGGTTAAATGATCCTATAGATCAGCATGTGCAATGGTTCACCCAACCCTCAATCTAGAAGTGAGGGATCCTTACTTCTTGTCTCAATAAAGATGAATTCTCAAAGTGTAGCCCAAGGTCCATTAGCATCAACATCACCTGAGAAATGCAATTATTATTCTTCTTTCAGACCCACTGAGAAACTCAGGGTAGGGCCCAGAACTCTGCATTTTAAAGACCTGCGGGGGCTTCTGATGCGAAGAACCACAGCAATGCAGAAATAATAAGCTCACACCAGTGCAGATCAGCTGAGGCAGAATTCAGCCCATGTTCCCAAGCACCAAGACTAGAGGCTCTTTCCACCCTCATTCTGGCACCCATTTTTCCAAAAGAACCAGAAGGCATTTCATCTCTCTAGAGATCTCTTTACAAGCTGGTTTTTTCCCACCAGAAACATTCTCTGACCACCTCATTGAACAATGGGTTTTGTCTGCCTCCTCTCAGCTTCCCAATTACTCTGTTTGAAAGTTTCTTTTCTGACGGGGGGCACCTGGAGAGCAAGGACTGTGTCTCACTGTATGGGTCTGGGGTTGAGAAGATACACTATGATGTTCAGAAGAATATCACTGATGGGTGGCATTGCTTGGATTCCACCCACAAGAAAGGTGTCATGAGCTCATTACCTGGAGTTTTAGTCTGGGTTCTCCTGAGAAACAGAACCAAGAGACATAGACAAATAGACAAGGGACTTATTTTAAAGAATTGACTAATGTGATTTGTGGAGGCTTTCAAGTTCCACTCTACAGTGCAAGTGAGAAGGCTGGAAACCCAGAGAAGAGCTGATATTTTAGCTTGAGTCCAAAGTCCATGTAGGGTCAGAATCCCCTTTTTATTGGGGATTTCAAAGTTTTTTTCTCTTAAGGTTTTTGACTGATTGGATGAGGCCTACCCACCTTTGGAGATTTATCCGCTTTTCTCAAAGTCTAGTGATCTAAATGTTAATTACATCTAAAACTATGCCAAAGCCTTTGACTGTGTGGATCCCAATAAACTGTGGAAAATTCTGAAAGAGATGGGAATACCAGACCACCTGACCTGCCTCTTGAGAAACCTATATGCACGTCAGGAAGCAACAGTTAGAACTGGACATGGAACAACAGACTGGCTCCAAATAGGAAAAGGAGTACGTCAAGGCTGTATATTGTCACCCTGCTTATTTAACTTATATGCAGAGTACATCATGAGAAACGCTGGGCTGGAAGAAGTACAGCTGGAATCAAGACTGCCAGGAGAAATATCAATAACCTCAGATATGCAGATGACACCACCCTTATAGCAAAAAGTGAAGAGGAACTAAAAAGCCTCTTGATGAAAGTGAAAGAGGAGAGTGAAAAAGTTGGCTTAAAACTCAACATTCAGAAAACAAAGATCATGGCATCCGGTCCCATCACTTCATGGGAAATAGGTGGGGAAACAGTGGAAACTGTCAGATTTTATTTTTCTGGGCTCCAAAATCACTGCAGATGGTGACTGCAGCCATGAAATTAAAAGACGCTTACTCCTTGGAAGAAAAGTTATGACCAACCTAGATAGCATATTCAAAAGCAGAGACATTACTTTGCCAACAAAGGTCCGTCTAGTCAAGGCTATGGTTTTTCCTGTGGTCATGTATGGATGTGAGAGCTGGACTGTGAAGAAGGCTGAGCGCCGAAGAATTGATGCTTTTGAACTGTGGTGTTGAAGAAGACTCTTGAGAGTCCCTTGGACTGCAAGGAGATCCAACCGGTCCATTTTGAAGGAGATCAGCCCTGGGATTTCTTTGGAAGGAATGATGCTCAAGCTGAAACTCCAGTACTTTGGCCACCTCATGCGAAGAGTTGACTTATTGGAAAAGACTGATGCTGGGAGGGATTGGGGGCAGGAGGAGAAGGGGATGACAGAGGATGAGATGGCTGGATGGCATCATTGACTCGATGGACGTGGGTCTGAGTGAACTCTGGGAGTTGATAATGGACAGGGAGGCCTGGGGTGCTGCGATTCACAGGGTCTCAAAGAGTCAGACATGACTGAGTGACTGAACTGAACCTTCACAGCAGACAGTGGGCCAAACATCTATATGCCATGGCCTAGCCAAGTTGATAGTTAAAATTAAACATCAGACAGGGAATTCCCTGGTGGTCCACTAGTTAGGATTCAATGCTTTCACTGCTGTGGCCTGGATTCAGTCCCTGGTCCAGGACTGAAACCTAACCTTAGTTAGGTTCTACAAGCCATGTAGTGTGGCCAAAAAGATAAAAAAATCATGCCTGTGACACTGTGAAAGCAATGCACTTTGTGAAACTATATAGACTAGAGCCAGGGGCAATCACTGTTAAGCTGAGTTAGACACATATGTATCTGCTCAGGGACACACTCATGCACAAATACACACATACACGCATGGGTGACAGAATGTGGCAGTGACTACCCAAGAGTGTCTGGGAGAGGAAATCGTCACATTAGGGTTTTCCTTTGCACCGTCTCCTAAATATACATTTCTATTTGTAACATAAAAGCAGGTCAAAAGCCACTCTGCGTTTACCAAAAGCCCAGAGAACACCACTGAGAAGAGTAGGCAAGTCTAGCAATGGAAAACCCACAGAATTTTGTTGGTTTCTGCTTTGATTTTCCTAATCAGTTGAGGACTAGCTAAGAAGATAACCCTTCATTTAGGAGGAATTAATTTTTCAATGTCTACAGCTATTTCATGTCATGTTGCCACCCTTAACCAGTATGACTCATTCCTTTTCCCCGTGGTGTTTACCTCATGAAAAAAACACTTCCCTGTGATTGATGGCTCTCTGAAGAGTTCAAATTCAGGTTTTTGACGTTTAGTGAACCATGATTTCCTTTTTGCTTTGGCTCTTTTTTTTTTTTTTTTAACCATCCTCCATTTTTCTCTTTATTCTTAAAAACCATGGGAATAAAAATAAAAGCGATCAAAGAGCTCCATCATTGAATTCTCTAAGTCTTAAATTGGACTTATCTCACTGATGTATACATTCTTGCAGGCAAATAATAGAGGAGCATACATTTTCGCAAGCTTTACATTCAAGAAACTTTTGATCCTTTTAAACTGATGACAGTGAGTGCATTTCAGTAAGAAATTTTAGAAGTTTTTGTCTTGTTAGTCTCTATCTGTGATGCATTTGTATAAGAAAATTTCATAAGTGTGTTATTGTGAAAGACACAATGCAATAGGATAAACAAGCTCCAAACAAGTCCCAGGTGATTACAATTGTGCAGAGTGGTGACTATAATGGGAAGCCAGCCCAGCTCTGGGGGAAGGGTCAGGAGCATGCAGGGTGCCTGAGGACTTTATCAGGAGCAGGAGCCTCTGGGAAGAACCTGAGTAAAGGTAACTGACTGACAAGGAAGAAGCAGCAGTTGCTGTGATTGGCTGGGAAGATGTCACTGGCAATTATAGCACAGGCACGCAGAATGCTTGTATGAACAAGTGCCTTTGTCTGACCGGGCTGTCTTCAAAGTTTCAAACAGATCTCTGACCTGGGTTGAGGGTGGGGATAAACTTCACTCTGGAGGGAAAGTGGTGTGGGTCAGTGGTGCAGGAAGTGAGACTGCAGGGCCTCCAGGGTGGTGGGTGGAGCATGGAAACGGTGCCCAGGGTGCTCACGACACACAGTGGATGCTGGATGACAAGGTGCAGATTCTCGGCTTCCAGCTGGTGGCTGCAAGGGGCGTCTTCAGAATAGGCAAGCCAGCCAAAGAAATAGCTTTACACAGCAAACTGGCCTAAGGAGCAGGTACTAATTTGGACAAGTCATTTTCTTTTTTTTTTTAATTTAATTTAACTTTACAATATTGTATTGGTTTGCCATATATCAAAATGAATCCGCCACAGCTATACATGTGTTCCCCATCCTGATCCCTCCTCCCTCCCCATACCATCCCTCTGGGTTGTCCCAATGCACCAGCCCCAAGCATCCAGTATCGTGCATCGAACCTGGACTGGCAACTTGTTTCATATATGATATTATACATGTTTCAATGCCATTCTCCCAAATCATCCCATCCTCTCCCTCTCCCACAGAGTCCAAAAGACTGTTCTATACATCAGTGTCTCTTTTGCTGTCTCGTATACAGGGTTATTGTTACCATCTTTATAAATTCCATACATATGCATTAGAATACTGTATTTGTGTTTTTCTTTCTGGCTTACTTCGCTCTGTATAATAGGCTCCAGTTTCATCCACCTCATTAGAACTGGTTCAAATGTATTCTTTTTAATGGCTGAGTAATACTCCATTGTGTATATGTACCACAGCTTTCTTATCCATTCATCTGTGGATGGACATCTAGGTGGCTTCCATGTCCTGGCTATTATAAACAGTGCTGCGATGAACATTGGGGTACACGTGTCTCTTTCAATTCTGGTTTCCTCAGTGTGTATGCCCAGCAGTGGGATTGCTGGATCATAAGGTAGTTCTATTCCCAGTTTTTTAAGGAATCTCCATACTGTTCTCCATAGTGGCTCTACTAGTTTGCATTCCCACCAACAGCGTAAGAGGGTTCCCTTTTCTCCACACCCTCTCCAGCATTTATTGCTTGTAGACTTTTGGATCGCAGCAATTCTGACTGGCGTGAAGTGGTACCTCATAGTGGTTTTGATTTGCATTTCTCTGATAATGAGTGATGTTGAGCATCTTTTCATGTGTTTGTTAGCCATCTGTATGTCTTCTTTGGAGAAATGTCTATTTAGTTCTTTGGCCCATTTTTTGTGGACAAGTCATTTTCCACTCAAGTCTGCATGTCTGTGAAATCAAGCCTGGATCTTCTCTTTGAAATATTATGAAAACAGATTAGATAAGTCCTAAAAGAAGTAGCAGCTTTTTAGGCTGGTGTTTTAAGTTTTGAAGTGTTATAGGGTTTAGTAACGTTTGGCTGCTGCTGCTGCTGCTAAGCCACTTCAGTCGTGTCCGACTCTGTGCGACCCCATAGACGGCTGGGAGGGGACAAAATGAACCTTTCAACAGTAATCATTAGAGCCTGTGCACACTTGTAAGCTTGACACTGCTGGAATGTTGGCCAGGGGTTTTTGGAATATGAACGTTCAAACTTGATTGCTCTTGGGGAATTTCTATATACATTTTTAAAAATCATAAGAATTTTTATGTCTTTGGATCGCAGAGTCGGACACGACTGAAGCGACTTAGCAGCAGCAGCAGGTACAAATAGGCTGTCCTAAGACTCCGGTTCTTCTGCTGTCGGTGCAGGTTTTGGAGACCCTGGTTGCCTGGGCAAAGGATGAAAAACACCGGTCGATGGAACAAGGAGCCGTGGGCAGGTGACGGCAGCCGGGCGCCCACAGCCAGGCGCCTACAGCCAGGCTGGGACCGCCCTTGTCGGTCACACAGGGAGTGCTGCCGGAAGCAGCAGAGACGCTTCTATTCTGGGAACTGTCTACACCACCTTTGAACTTTGTCTATCAGTAAGGAGTGTGTGGGCATTGTTGAGTGGCTTGGTCTTAAAATAAACTGTGCTGTCTCCAAGGTCAGATTCCAGATGCCGGACGATGCGAGTGGTGATGGGGGTGGCCGGGGCGGGGGGCGGGGCAGGGGGGAACCCTCTCAAGGGATGTGATGCTCTGTCTTGGTTGCTGAATGAGCCACGAGCCCAGAAATGGAGTCTCCTGGCTGTGCAGAAACTCAGAGGTCTCTGACCAGTTCCAGAACGTTTCCCTACTGTATGTGCACGCCCACAGAACATTAACATGAAGGCATCTTTTCTTTTTTTTTTTTTAAAGTTGTTTTCCTTTCTGTAAACTCAAGGGTGCTTCTCTGACAAGCTTTATTTATAGGGATGCTCATATTTTTTGTTTAATTCTCTTTTCCCTTTGAATGCTTTTGGGTGCTTGTGCCTCAGAACTTCTCTGGAAGAGATGACCCCTCCCTGCCCAGAATCTCCACCTCAGGGATGATAATACAGAGGTGGAGATCAGGCTGGTTCTGAAGCGATTACCTCCAGAGCATTAAAACCTTCCTGATAATTACTTGGAATGAATTGAGACTTACATGCATTAAAAAAAAAAAAAGTGAGAAATCAACCAATACCCCTTCTCCCATTACAAAGAACTCGCATCACAAAGGGGAACTGGAAAATGTCAGAGTGGTAGATAGAAAAATTTATTCAGTCAAATAGAAGGAAGAATTTTGATCCAGAAGAAATGCGGCAGATGATACCTTGGCTGTCCTCTACTGTAAACACAAGCACACACACACACACACACACACACACACACACACACACACACACACCCTACCTTATGGCAACATCCCCACCCTCCCTCTTGGCTGACCTTCACCTTATGGCCAGGTCCCAAGTATGGGGTTGGTGGCCACCTACCTGGCATGATTTCAGGATGGAAAGAAGCCACTCACTCTGTAACACCTCCCCCTTCACTCACCTCTGCTGATCGATGTCTCAGATGCCCATTTTATTAGAAAAGCAATACAGTTTTAACTTTGATTAAAAAACCCCAAGTCTCTGAGCCTAATGGGGTCATTATGAGTCACTGAACCCGTAACAACATCTATCCACTCCTGAATAGATGGAAAAGAGGTAAGAGGGAAAATTCAGAAGCAGGAGAGTTTAAGAGCTTGGAATGTACCTGGACTTCTTCTCAATCTGTGATAATTCAGGGAATTCTTGTTATAAACAAACTGTAGCATCTGCAAGCTCTACAACACAGCTAGTATCTTAGGGATGTGTCTTGTGATTAAGCAGGAGACAGGTACAAGGATATTCATAGCAGTAATTTTTATTTATTTATTAAAGATTTTTTGATGTGGACCAGCTTTTGAAAGTCTTTATTGAATTTGGTTCAGTGTTGCTTCTATTTTATATTTTGGTTTTTCTGACCATGAGGCATGTGGGATCTTAGCTGCCTGACCAGGGATCAAACCCGCACTCCCAAGCACTGGAAGGTGAAATCCTAACCACTGGACTGCCAGGGAAGTCCCACAGCAATTTTTAAATGTCAAGAGTCAGAAACCAGCTTGATGTCCCTCAACAGGAGTAAATAATGGTATAGTCACAAAATGGCAAAAATGAATGTTTGACATGTACTTCTAATAAAAATGAGTAAATCTCACCAACTGCTCACATCCAAGCTCCACATGATGGGCCCTAGGGTGTAACAGATTTGACTGAGTGTGGAATAGGACAGCTGGTCCATTGCCCGAGTCCTGCTGGGGTTCCCTGGAGATAGTGCTTCTTCGGGGGTTCTCTCTGCTTCATTCCCCACTCTCAAGAACCACTCCCATGAAAGTCTGTTCTGGGGTTCAAAATAGCTTATGGAACCTCCCAAGTTATTCTCAGGAACATGACTGTTTCTGTAGTGCTCATGGTTCAGCCTCAGAAAAGGTAAAAGATATGAATAAATCACAGTCACTTTTGTTCCCACTATCCAGCACTGTGGACACTGTGGCATTTTCTTTCCAAACCCTTTCTCAGTGCTCTGTGTGTGTGCTTATGTGTGCATGTATTTTTTTTTGCAAAAATGGTGTATACTGAGTACTCTTTTGCAAATTGTTTCTCCATTGAATAATATTTGGCTACATGTTTCTGTGTGATTCTGTATTCTTCAGTACTTTTTAAAAATTGTCATGACATATACATAAAATTCAATATTTTACTCATTTTTATAGCTTCTTTTAAAACTAATTTATTTTTTAAAATTAATTTTTAATTGGAGGATAATTGCTTTACAATATTATGTTGGTTTCTGCCGTATATCAACATGCATCAGCCTTAGGTATACATATGTCCCCTCCCTCTTAATTTCCTTCCCACCTCCCAGCCCTCCAAGTTGTCACAGAGCACCAGATTTGAGCTCCCTGCACCATACAGCATATTTCCACTGGCTATCTAATTTTACATATGGTAATGCATATGCTTCAATGCTGGTCACTCAATTCATCCCACTCTCTCCTTCCCACACTGTGTCCACAAGTCTTTTCTCTATGTCTGCATCTCCATTGCTGCCCTGCAGATACGTTCATCAGTACCATCCTTCTAGATTCCACATATATGTGTTAATGTATGATATTTGTCTTTCTTTTTCTGACTTACTTCACTCTGTGTAATAGGCTCTAGGTTCATCCACCTCATTAGAACTGACTCAAATGCATTCCTTTTTATGGATGAGTAATATTTCATTGTATATATGTACCATAGCTTCTTTATCCATTATCTGTCAGTGGACATTTAGATTGCTTCCACATCCTGTTGTAAATAGTGCTGCAATGAACATTTGGGGTACATGTATCTTTTTCATTTATGGTTTTCTCAGGGTATATGACCAGTAGTGGGATTGCTGGGTCATATGGTAGTTTTGGTCCTAGTTTTTTAAGGAATCTCCATACTGTTCTCCATAGTGGCTGTATCAATTTGCATTCCCACAAACAGTGCAAGAGAATTCCCTTTTCTCCACACCCTCTCCAGCATTTATAGTTTGTAGATTTTTTGATGATGGCCATTCTGACAGGTGTGAGGTGATACCTCATCGTAGTTTTGATTCGCATTTGTCTAATAGTGAGCAACGTTGAGCATTTTTCATGTGTTTATTAGCCATCTGTATGTCTTCTTTGGAGAAATGTGTGTTTAGGTACTCTGCCCACTTTTTGATTCCACTGTTTGTTTTTCTGGTATTGAGCTGAAAGAGCTGCTTGTATATTTTGGAGATTAATTCTTTGTCAGTTGTTTCATTTTCTATTATTTACTCCCATGCTGAAGGTTGTCTTTTCACCTTGTTTATAGCTTCATTCACTGTGTAAAAGCATTTAAATTTAATTAGGTCCTATTTGTTCATTTTAGTCATTTAAAAATATACTTTTCTGTGACTTTAGGGCTTTCCTGATAGACAGCTCAGTTGTTAAAGAATCTGCCTGCAATGCAAAGACCCTAGTTTGATTCCTGGGTCTGGAAGATACCCTGGAGAAGGGATAGGCTACCCACCCCAGCATTCTTGGCCTTCCCTTGTGGCTCAGCTGGTAAAGAATCCACCCATAATACAGGAGACTTGGGTTCAATCGCTGGGTTGGGAAGATACCCCAGAGAAGGGAAAGGCTACCCACTCCAATATTCTGGCCTGGAGAATTCCATGGACTGTATAGTCCTTGGGGTCTGAAGAGTTGGACGTGACTGAGTGACTTTAACTTTTGTGACTTTAAGTACATTCACAGTGTTGTGTAGCCATCACCACCATCAATCTCGAGTTTGTCATCTTCACAAACTGAAACTCCATCCCTGTTAAACACTGCTTCCCTGTGTTTCCTCCCCCATTACCCAGCCCCTGGCAACCCAAATCCTGCTTTCTGTCTATGAATGACTCCTCTAGGGATGTCATATAGGTGGAATCATATAGTATTTGTCCTTTTGTGACTATTTTTTTCACTTAACATGATGTCCTCAAGTTTATCCATGTTGTAGCACGTGCAAAATTTCCTTCCTTTTAAAGACTGAATAATATTGCATTGTACTCTTAAATGACTACATAGTATTTCTTTTACAAATATATCATAGCTTATTTAAATAATTCTTTGTTCTCAAATGTTTATTTCCACTTTTTAAAATTATAAGCAACACAACAGTGGATATCTTCCTAGCTAAAGATTTGCACATATACCTGATTGTTTCCTTAGGATAAAATCCTAAATGGAAATGAAATTGCTGAGTAAAATGATAGAGGACATATTGTAAGTAGCTACACGAGGTACTAGCCTTTCACTTTGGTGAATGAAAGGGGCTCCCTGGCTGGTCTCTGTTGCCTAAAATTCTGTCTTTAAAAATTTATCCTATTCAAACAGCTCTCTGGTGATAGTTATAGGCCTTCTTAAGGAAGATGAAGCAAATGGTTACCACTTTGAGCTGACTTAGGAGGCCTATTCTGTTTCTTCTGCAAGAGGAAGGACTTCGGATGGGAAAAAAAGGGGGCCAACATTTTTTAAATGTATCAGATGGATCAGGCTTTTTGCTTGTTATTGCCTCAATAGTCTCTCATCCTCCATTTGATGGCCCAACTTCTTGTTTTAAAACAATTTATTTTTTAATTTGAGATAATTTATATTTACAAAGAGTCAAAAAATAGTACAGAGAATTCTCATCTTCACCATTTCTCTGATGCCGAAAATCTTGTGTAACCATGGTACATTTGTCAAAACTAAGAATTTATCATTGGGAATACACTGTTTGGGCTTCCCTGGTGGTTCAGACAGTAAAGAATCTGCTTGCAATCTCAGAGACCTGGGTTTGATCCCTGAGTAGGGAAGATTCCCCTGGAGAAGGGAATGGCTACCCACTCCAGTATCCTTGCCTGGGAAATCCCATGGACAGAGGAGCCTGGGGGCTATATTCCATGGGGTCACAAAGAGTTGGACATGAATGAGTGACTAACATTTGTACTTTCATTATGCTGTTTACTGAAGTCCAGACCATTCAGATGTCATCCATGTCCCCACTAATGTCCTGTTTCTACCCTGGACTTCAATCCAGGATTCCATGTTGTGATTGGATGTACAAATCCTCCTGGGGCCTGGGACAGGTACCACATTTCTTTGTTTTCATGACTTTGATGGTTTTGAAGAGCATGGCTCAGGTATTTGTCAGAATGTCCCTTAGTGCGAGTTTGTCTGATGCTTTCTTGTGATTATTCTGGGAAGAACATCACAGAGGTGAGTGTTTACTCATACACTCATATCAGGAGGAACATGCCCAAAGCACTTCCCTGGTGCTAGCTGATGACTCATTAGATAAAGAATCTGCCTGCAATGCAGGAAACCTGGGTTCAATCCCTGGGTTGGGAAGATGCCCTGGAGGAGGAAAATGGCAACCGACTTCAGTATTCTTGCCTGCAAAAATCCCATGGACAGAAGAGTCTGGCAGGCTATAGTCCAAAGGATCGCAAAGTCAGACATGATTGGGTGAGTAAGCATGCAGGCACAAGCATTGGTTGAGGTGGGATCTCTGTGAAGGCCCTGCTTCTCTCTTTCAGTAAGTTAGAGACCAGGCACTCAATCCAGCTCACACTCAAGGGGAGGGGAAGTAAGATCCTTCTCCTGGAGGTGGATCAAAGAATCTGTGGGCTATGATAAAACCACCACAGTAATTAATAAACGTTTTGCTGTAGGTACTGTGAAATGATGCCAATATCCACTAATTTTAGCATCATCTCTGGGCCTTGCCTGCAGCAATGATTACCTAGGTGTTTTCATGGGGATTTTCTCTTTTCCTCAGTCCTTCTATACTTGCTGTTTGGAATCTGTGAAGGCAGTTCTGTCCCACTTCTCCATTTATTTTCCAATCATTTGTTTATATCAGCATGTACTCATAGATATTCATTTTCTTCTCTGAGTTACAATCTAATATTCTCCTTATTTATTTTGTTGCTCAACTTGTTCCAGCTTGGCCACTGGGAATTTTTCCAGGTTGGCTCCTGTGCTCAGTTGAAATGTCCTAAATGTTATCCTTTTGTTCTTTTCTTGAGTACTTATTTTCTGGAACAACAAAATGTTCAGAGCTCAACTGGTATTTTCTTCACCCCGGTCCCAGAATCAGCCATTTCTCCAGGGAGTTGTGGTTCCATTTGTTGGAATTGGTATTTAGACACTAAGATCTGTGACCTGGATCTGCTTGTTGCTCCTGGAATATTACTGCTCCAAGACACTCTAATCTTTTTTGCTTAGAGATTAGCGCCAGCTAACCTTGAATGCACATTGCTCGACATTTATTTTGGTATCTATCTGTCCTTATCTATATGAAAACAAAAATGAATTCTTACCAATGTCTTCAGCTTATTCCATCATCAGCCTATTGATTTTTTAGTTAGCTTTAGAGTAGGAAATTTTAAAAATATATTTTTTTAATTTTAAAACTTTCTTTTAAATTTTATTTTTTAAATTGAAGCATAGTTGCTGTATAAGTTACAAGTGTATAGTATAGTGATTTCACAATTTTGAATTATACTCCATTTATAGTTATTATAAACTATCAGCTGTATTCCCTGTGCTGTACAATATATCTTTGTATCGTGTTTTATACCAATAGTTTGTACCTTTTAATCCCTTACCTTTATACTGCTGCTCCACCCTCCCCACTGGTAACTTCTAGTTTGTTCTCTATATCTGTAAGTATGCTTCTTTTTTGTTTTATTCACTAGTTGTATTTTTTACATTCCACATGTAGGTGATATCATACAGTATTTGTCTTTCTGTTTGAATTATTTCATTTAGTTTAAGGCCCGCTAAGTCCATCCATATTGTTGCAAATGGCAAAATTTCATTCTTCACAACTAAGTAATATTCTAATGTGTGTGTGTCTATATATATAGAAGCCTGGCAGGCTGTAGTCTGTGGGGTCACAGAGTCAGACATGACTAAGCATGCACGCGCGTGTTCGCATGCACGCACACACATGCACACACATCACATCATCTTTATCCATTCATCAGTTGAGGGACACCTAGTTTGCTTCCACATCTTGGCTATTGTAAGTAGTGCAACTATGAGCATTGGGGTGTTTGTATCTTTTTGAATTGGTGTCTTTCTTTTTTTTTTTTTAGATATATACCCCTGAGTGGAATTGCTGGATCATATGATAGTTCTATTTTTAGCTTTTTTGGTTCATATGAATGATGTTTCTCATAAACTCTTTTGTTCCAGACTTGGTTTTCTGCAGAAAAGGCTAACTCACCACAGAACCTTATGCATGTGTTGAATGTGTTGATAAGCAGTGGTTCCAAGTTCAGATCTCTATCTCAGGTCAACAAAACACAGTTCTGTCTTCATTTTCCTTGAAATCTGACTCAGAGTCTTTATGCTTCCGGCTGGTAGAGAATTGAACCTCAGGCAGTCTTGGAATTTCCTTTGCTCCCAGATGGCACCTGTCCTGGGAGGTTCAGGTGATGGGAGGGGCTGCTAAGGTGAACTTCATCATGGCAGTTGCCAGCACCCAACCCTCACTAGGTTGGGCATGGCCTGGACAACTTGAGAGCTCTTTGTGCCCATATGTCAAGCAGGAAACAGGAACTTTAGCTCAGCTGAGAATGCCTGGAGGCTGTCCCTCTCTGGCTTCCCTCCTCCTCTGGCTCCCTTATTTCTACTCCCAATCCTCTATCATATCTACCTGGTTGACCACAGAGGCTCTTAGAATAGTCTTTTTCATAAACCCAAGCCTTCAGAAAACAAAGGCCAGTGAAGGAAGAGTCTTGCTGGCAGCCTCTGCTTTGGGCTGTACATAAACTGCCTCCAGAAAAGAGACTGGCTGCCTTCACAGGTTAGGACAGTGAGAAATACAGGTAGGGAAGAAAATGACAAATGATGTTGAACCTCTGGACTTCTGTAAGATCTCTTGCAGATTTTGTTAGTGTATCTAGATTTGTCTGGATTCATCCTTTGGCAGTTTCTCTTATATCACCAAAGACTGACAGTGAACATCCACGTGTTTGCATTTTTTCCCCTGCAAGGCCGACCTTCCACATGTTTAAGTGACCTGTAGATTTGGTATGGATAATAGAGAAAGTTTCATTTTCATGATTATTGTTTTAATACTCATGTTCTGGCCTCCTATACATCTGAATTTTGTGGAAATGTTAAGTTTATGTTCTTATGTTGACATTTCACATTACCTTAGCATATCATCTTCATAAGTAAACTGCTGTTGCTTCACTGTTTTAAAATGCAGCTGATCTGCATGCATTTTTTGAGGAGAAATTCACTGTTAATTTCTGCCAGAAGAATTAATCTAGCTGAGTTAGCATAAGGGGAGGGAAAAATAATTAGAAACAAAGAAATAACTCTTACACAAACTGCATCTGTTGGAATGCTTTCAGCTGCAAATAACAGAGGACCCAAATCACATGCCTGAAACGGTATGGGTGGGGTTCAGGTAGGGACTGATCTAGAAGCTCTGTGATGACACCAAAAAATCTGAACATAGGATGTGGGATTTCTTCTAAATCTTATTCTTGATAATATTTTCTAAAGCTATGGGGATAAGTTATTAACAACAACAACAAAAAACAACCAGATTGATGGTCTTCATCTTGTTTTTGTGTAGCTCTTTATGTAACTGAGAAGGACTCTATGGGACCTACCTAGAATAGACCCACCCACCAAATCTTCTGCCAGCCTCTTTTCTGTAGAAAAACATTAGCCTCCTAGGCCTTCCCCTAGTTCCAAAGAGTAAATTTAACCAGAGCAGTGAAAAAACGAAGAAAGAAAGAAAAATAGTCAAGTAAAATAAAATTATAATAGCTTAGCCATTAAAAAAAGTTAAAGACCTTTAGTTCATCCTCAAGGGCTAAGATATTATTCTGAGACGTATTCTTTGAACTGTTTTGCAGATACTGAAACCCCCACCAGGTGAGAGAAGTTAACCATATGTTTCCCACAATCTCATATACCCCAGACTGGTTGGAACCAGAAGGTTGATAATGTTGATTCCTAATTACCTCACCACAAACCGATCAAAAGAATGTTCACAAAATGACCACATACCCCACAACTTTCCTCCCTAACTCTACTTAAAAACCTTCCCATGAAAGCCTTCAAGGAGTCTGGGTCTTTTAAGCAATAGCTACCTGGACTCCTTGCTTGGTGTCCTGCAATAAATATTGAACTTTGCTTTACCACTGCTGCTGCTGCTGCTGCTAAGTTGCTTCAGTCATGTCTGACTCTGTGCAACCCCATAGATGGCAGCCCACCAGGCTTCCCCATCCCTGGGATTCTCCAGGCAAGAACACTGGAGTGGGTTGCCATTTCCTTCTCCAACACGTGAAAGTGAAGTCGCTCAGTCGTGTCCTGCTTTATCACACCCTGGTGTTAATAGATTGGCCTTACTGTGTGCAGACCAGCAGATCCCAGTGTGATTCAATAACATTTAGACAATAAATCCTGTGGTAAACAAAATTCTCCCACCAGTCAGGGACACTCCTGCCAGCAACTTGGATCACTACCGTGCCGGTGTTCCAACAACCTTTACATACCTCACTTTGCACCCATGCCAGATAATCATCTTGTGATTGAAGGCTTCCACTTCCAGCTTTATCCACAGCCCTCTCCTTTCTCCATCTGTGAGGGGTGCTCTGACTTCCTGGAGTTTTTGAGTCCTTTGACACCCTGCCCATGGTTTTACTGTCTTCCCTCACAACCCAGCTCTTCTCGTACATTATTTCACCTCTTTTCTATCTCAAATTCTTTGCCTTCTTGTCCATCTGCTGCAGCTGTCCTGCCAGTGTCCCACTTTGAATCCTGCCAGCCACCTGCCTTCTCACTCCCCAAGCCTTCATCCTACAGATGGATATTACAACTTTACAGCCTCACACTGCAGCCCAGCTTTCAGAGGTGATGGCTGTGTGTTCCATCCCCTGTCTCGGTCCTCACTCACCCTGTTTGAGCATCACCTCTCCTCACACCAGACGTCCCACCCGTGCCCCTCTCAGGAAGGGGAGACACCGCACTGCCACTGCACTATCTGCATTGGCACATCCTTATCTCCTTTCTCTGGATCTCTTCCTCAAGGAATGCTGCACCCACCTTTGACTTTACATCCCTCTTTTTCTTCCAGGATCAAAGCCTGTTTCCATTTGATGTTTCAAATCAGTCATCCTTCAAGTCATCTTCTCTCCTGACTCCTTGCTCCTGGATGTGTCATGTCATGAATAATTAGATGAATGAGAAGTCCTCCCTGACCCTGTGCTCACACCTCTGCCAAGATGTCCCCATTCCCTCCTGCCCTCCTCCTTCCATTTTGGTTTTGCTGGTACATAAAGAAGAAAAAAGTGAAAAGGGCCTATTACTGCCTGCAGCCTCCTCCAGAAGGGGGTGTGTGTGCTCAGTGGCTTCAGTCATGTCCAACTCCTTGTGACCCCACAGACTGTAGCCTGCCAGGCTCCTCTATCCATGGGATTCTCCAGGCAAGAATACTGGAGTGGGTAGCCATGCCTTCCTCCAGGGCATCTTTCAGATCCAGGGATTGAACCCACATCTCCTGTGTCTCCTGCATTGCAGATGAATTCTTTACCACTGAGCCACTGGGGAAGTCCAAAGGGGTTCCCCCAGGCATTAAAAGCAGGAGAAGAAGGTTCATGACCCATCGCTTGCAGGACCAGTTAAGAAGAGATGTCTGACCCTCAAACCATTGAAGGAGACTAACAGTTATGGTAGGATTCTGGTTATATAACTCTCTGATTTAGAAAGGTGTTCCCCTTCAGCCAACCATGCATTTAGGGCTGACATTCTTTTCCAATTTTTCCATTGTTTGGAGAATTTTAAGGATGGTGTCCTGCAGGTTGCCAGCCTTTCTGATGTCATTATTTTCCAGGGAAAACTCTACAGTAGTAAGTATTTGAAGATCACTGAATGCCCCAATCTGAAATAATATGTGTACAAAAGTAGGCGAAAATAGCATATTCAGTTTTATTTGACTCACATTGGGATTGTATTAACAGTAAACATTTTCAACATTCATAATTAAATCTTATTAATAACTGTAAAAACAATAAATAAGTTTCTCCTTACTACATGTCCCTCTTCATTTCACCCTTATGCCCACCCCCTAAAGAAGAATTTGGAACTTTTAGTTCTAGGTCATCATTCAGTTTTAAAATGTCATACGTCTCTTTGTTTTAAATCATCCACAATGCCTGCCCGCCCACACTCAGCCACATCACCACCTTCACTGACCACGTGACTCAGATCCATCACACTATCCTTGCATGCCTGTAGGCCCTTCCACGCCCTCACCATGCTTCTCATTTCAGCATCCTTTGGTTGGAGGATTTCCTCCAGGAGTTTCCTTAGGGGTCCACAAGGGTCAACACAAAGAATAAATGAGATAATGTTCCTCAAGCACTTAGTACTGTGAATGACAGGGCACACAGTAGGACCACTAAATATATATATATACACACATACATACACACACACCACATATATATGATGTGTGTATGTTGTATGTGTGCTATGTACTGGAAGATACTATGTACTGTGTATTTGTATGTACACACGTGTATGAAATCTCTAGGGAGCTACCATGTGTTGTACACTACAAATTAGTGTTGTGTGACATAAAGTCTCTATGCTACTTGTTAAAATAGCTGATATTTTCCCTTAAACCATAAAGTATCAAAAACAGGGTTCTCAATGGCTGTTCTCTGTGATATGGTTGTATGATCATTTAAGTTACACTCATCTACTGTCTGATAGCTAACATGCTCTGAATCGTCATGGTACTGACACTCCTGTAATGAACTTCCTATGCAAAGCCCCACCCAGCCTCACCTGAGGGTGCCTTTCTGTCCATGGACCTCCCAAGAAGGGCAGAAGCAACTTATGTGATTCTGTGCCTTGTCAGGCCTCAAGTTCTCTTTGTTTCCATCCTATGTGATGCCTGCTTCACCTGAAGGTCTAGACTCACACCACTTCTCCAGATGTAGGTTAATGACTTTTCCCTAGTATGAGTGGCTACAACACATGCACCTCCCAACTGGCATATGATGGTTCCTGAAAATGAGTCTGCTTGAATCTTTCCTAATGGTTGGACAATTGAAAGAAGTCTAAGTGAATCCAACTTATATAGATGGAACCGCTTTTCCTAAAATAAGACACAGAAATTTAGTAAATCTAATCATGGGCAGTTCAATTCAGTTCAGTTCAGTTGCTCAGTCATGTCCGACTCTTTGTGATCCTGTGGCATGGGCAGTTATAACTCACCAATAACCTCAAGCAGGATGATTAAAAGAAAAACAAATCCTAGTTACTAAACACTCTTTAAATTTAATTGTTAAAGTCACATCTGCATGTAATCTCTCAAATTGAACACATACTGAATAGTTTTTCTTGGTCATAAGTTGGGGCTCATTTGTTCTGAGTAGAGATGCTTCATGATCAGGAGTTAGGCTGTGGTGTTATCAACACCCCTGAATTGCTGGGTGGAGGCAAAGAGAGAGCCTTTGAAGACAACCTACTTGAATGAGAGAAGATATTGGCAAATGACATACACAATAAGAGGTTAATATTAAAAATATATAAAGAACTCACATAACTCAATATCAAAAAACCAAACAATTCCATTTAAAAATGGGCAGAGGAACTGAACAGATATTTTCTAATGAAGATGTAAATATAGCCAATAGATGAAAAGATAACACTACTAATCATGATGGAAATGCAAATCAAAACCACAAAGAGATGTCATCTCACACCTGTCAGAATGACTATTATCAAAAAGACAACAATTAACAAATGTAATGTGCACAAAAGTGAACCCTCTTGTGCTACTGATAGGAATGTAAATTGGTGCAGCCACTATGGAAAACGGTATGGAGGAAAAAATAGAATTATCATATGAGCCAGCATTTCTACTTCTTGGAATTTATCTGAAAACATGAAAACACTAATTCAAAAAGATATTTGCACCGCTATGTTCATGCAGCATTATTTACAGTGGCCCTAATATAGAAGCAACCTAAGTGTCCATCAATGATGAATGGGTAAAGAAGATGTGATACACATATATGTCACCCTGCTTATTTAACTTATTTGCAGAGTACATCATGAGAAATGCTGGGCTGGAGGAAGCACAAGCTGGAATCAAGACTGCCAGGAGAAATATCAATAACTTCAGATATGCAAATGACACCACCCTTATGGCAGAAAGCAAAGAGAAACTAGAGAGCCTCTTGATGAAAGTGAAAGAGGAGAGTGAAAAACCTGGCTTAAAACTCAACATTCAACAAACTGTCATGCCATCCAGTCCCATCACTTCATGGCAAATAGATGGGGAAACAGTAGAAACAGTGACAGACTTCATTTTCCTGGGCTCCAAAATCAGTGCAGATGGTGACTGCAGCCATGAGATTGAAAGACTCTTGCTCCTTGGGAGAAAAGTTATGACCAACCTAGACAGCATATTAAAAAGCAGAGACATTACTTTGCCAACCAAGGTCTGTCTAGTAAAAGCTATGGTTTTTCCATTAGTCATGTATGGATGTGAGAGTTGGTCTACAAAGAAAGTTGAGCACCAAAGAACTGATGCTTTTGCACTGTGGTGCTGGAGAAGACTCTTGAAAGTCCCTTGGACTGCAAAGAGATCCAACTAGTCCATCCTAAAGGAAATCAGTCCTGGATATTCATTGGAAAGACTGATGTTGACGCTGAAACTCCAATACTTTGGCCACCCGATGCAAAGAATGGACTCATTTGAAAAGACCCTGATGCTGGGAAAGATTGAGGGCAGGAGGAGAAGGGGATGACAGAGGATGAGATGGTTGGATGACATCACTGACTCAATGGACATGAGTTTGAGCAAGCTCCCAGAGTTGGTGACGGACAGGAGAGCCTGGCGTGCTGCAGGCCATGGAGTCGCAAAGAGTCGGATATGACTGAGCGACTGAACTGAAGTGAATACAAAACTTGATAAAATAAAAGTAAAAAATGATCATATTAATAAAGGCAGAAAAATCACATGACAAAATTCCAAAACCCTTTCATAATAAAACCACCCAACAAACAAAAGTAAAAAGGAACTTAAACCACATAAAAGACATTTATGAAAAACTCATAGCTAACATCATCTTAATGATGAAAAGTTGAAAGTTTTCCTTCAAAGATAAGATCAGTATGCAAAGGCAATTGTATTTCTATACACTGGTCATGAACATTTTGAAAATAGATTTAAAGGAAATAATTCACTTTTCAACAGTATCAAAAAGAAGATATCAGGGAATAAATTTAGCAAAATGCAAAACTTTTACATGGAAAAGTATAAAACATTGTTGAAATTAATTAAAGTAGAGCTAAATAAATGTAAAGACACTGTTTTCATGGTTTATGAGCTAATACTACTAAGATTGTGGTACCCCTCCAAATAATTTATATATTCAATGTGAATTAAAATCCCATCTGGTGTTTTAGCAGAAATTGACATGCTGATTCTGTAATTCATATTGAAATGCAAGAGACCCACAATAGCCAAAAGAATCTTGAAAATAAAGAATAAAGTTGGAGGACTGATAAATCTCAACTTCAAAACTTAATACAAAGCTACAGTAATGTAGGTATAGAAAGTAAAGTCACTTTCAACTCTTTGTGACCCCATGGACTGTAGCCTACCATGCTCCTCCATCCATGAGATTTTCCAGGCAAGAGTACTGGAGTGGGTTGCCATTTCCTTCTCCAGGGACTATAAGTATAAAGTGAGTCATATAGGTCAACAGAATAGAATTGAGACTTAAGAAATAAATCTTGACAATTATGGTCAACTGATTTTTGACAAGGGTGCTAAGACAACATTTCAATGGGGGAAAAATAGCCTTTTCAACAAGTGGTGTTGAGACAATTGGATATCCATATGCTAGAAAAGGAAGTTGGCCCCATATCTCACATTATACACAAAAGTAAATACAAAATGAATTATCAACCTAAAAGTGAAAGTGAAATTCATATGCAACTTTTTGTGACTCCATGGACTGTATAGAGAACTGGACTGAGTTCTCTAGGCCAGAATATTTGTGGGTAGCCTTTCCCTTCTCCAGGGGATCTTCCTGACCTAGGAGTTGAACCGGGATTCCTGCACTGCAGGCAGATTCTTTACCAACTGAGCTATCAGGGAAGCCCATCCACCTAAATGTAAGAGCTAAATCCTGAAAACTCTTGAAAGAAAATAAAGGAGTAAATCTTCATGATTTTGGCATAGGCAATAGTTTCTTACATAATGACACCAAAAACACAAATAACAAAAGGAAAGAAAAGGATATGGATTAGACTCCTTCAAAGTTAAAAACTTTTGTGCTGCAAAAGTTACATCAAAAAGGTGAGAAAGACAATCCTCAGAATGAGAGAAGTGATTTAAAAATCATATATGTGACAAGGGGCTTGCTTCTGGAACATATAAAAAACTCTTACAACTCAATAATAAAAAGACAATCTAATTAAAAATAGACAAAAGATTTAAGCAGATACTTCTCTAAAGGAAACATACAATGGCCCATGTGTACATAAAAAGACATCATTAGTCATCAAAGAAACACAAGTCAAAATATAGCTCACATACACTTGTGCATGCTAAGTCGCTCCAGTGTCCGATTCTTTGTGACCCTCTGGACTGTAAACTGCCAGGTTCCTCTGTCCATGGGATTCTCCAGGTAAGAATACTGGAGTGGGTTGCCATGCCCTTCTCCAGGAGATCTTCCCTACCCAGGAATCGAACCTGAGTCTCTTATGTCTCCAGCAGTGGCAGGCAGGTTCTTTACCACTGGCACCACCTGGGAAACCCTATATGCACTAGAATGGCTTTAACAGATACAACAATTGCTGACTAGAATGTGGAGAAACTGGAAAATTCATCCCTACTGTTGGGAATGTAAAATGGGGCAGCTGGAGAGCATCCTGGCAGTTCCTCAAGTGGTAAATCTAGAATGACCATGTGATTCATAAATTCCACCCCTAAGTATGCAGAGTCAGACACGACTGAGCAACTAAACTGAACTGAAATACATGCCTAAAAGGATCAAAGTATATATCCACACAAAAATATGTACACAACTATTTATAGCATATTCTTCATAATAACTAAAAAGTAGAGACAACCCAAATGTCCACCAACTAATGAATGAGTGAATAAAATATGATATGTTTATACAATGTAATACTATTCAACCATATATAAATGAATACAGTAATAATACATGTTAACTACATAGATGAATCCTGTATACAATATATTAGTCAATGTATCCAGTCACTGAAGACTTCATATTATATAATTCCATTTATATGAAACTGTCCAGAATCAACATGTTCATAGAGATAGAAACTAGATTTGTGGTTACATAGAGCTGAGCACAGAGAAGGCGATGGCACCCCACTCCAGTACTCTTTTTTTTTGCTATGCATTTTTTTTTCATTCTAATTTTATTTTATTTAACTTTACAATATTGTATTGGTTTTGCCATACATCAAAATGAATCCGCCACAGGTATACATGTGTTCCCCATCCTGAACCCTCCTCCCTCCTCCCTCCCCATACCATCCCTCTGGGTTGTCCCAGTGCACCAGCCCCAGGCATCTGGTATTAGGCATCAAACCTGGACTGGCGACTCATTTCAAATATGATATTATACATATTTCAATGCCATTCTCCCAAATCATCCCCACCCTTTCCCTCTCCCTGAGTCCAAAAGACTATTCTATACATCGGTGTCTCTTTTGCTGTCTCGTATACAGGGTTATTGTTACCATCTTTCTAAATTCCATATATATGCATTAGTATACTGTATTTGTGTTTTTCTTTCTGGCTTACTTCACTCTGTATAATAGGCTCCAGTTCCATCCACCTCATTAGAACTGATTCAAATGTATTCTTTTTAATGGCTGAGTAATACTCCATTGTGTATATGTACCACAGCTTTCTTATCCATTCATCTGCAGATGGACATCTAGGTTGCATCCATGTCCTGGCTATTATAAACAGTGCTGCTATGAACATTGGGGGTACACGTGTCTCTTTCAATTCTGGTTTTCTCAGTGTGTATGCCCAGCAGTGGGATTGCTGGATCATAAGGCAGTTCCATTCCCAGTTTTTTGAGGAATCTCCATACTGTTCTCCATAGAGGCTGTACTAGTTTGCATTCCCGCCAACAGTGTAAGAGGGTTCCCTTTTCTCCACACTCTCTCCAGCATTTATTGCTTGTAGACTTTTGGATCGTAGCCATTCTGACTGGCGTGAAATGGTACCTCATAGTGGTTTTGATTTGCATTTCTCTGATAATGAGTGATGTTGAGCATCTTTTCATGTGTTTGTTAGCCATCTGTATGTCTTCTTTGGAGAAATGTCTATTTAGTTCTTTGGCCCATTTTTTGATTGGGTATTGATTTTTATGGAATTGAGCTGTAGGAGTTGCTTGTGTATTTTTGAGATTAGTTGTTTGTCTGTTGCTTCATTTGCTATTATTTTCTCCCATTCTGAAAGCTGTCTTTTCACCTTGCTTATAGTTTCCTTTGTTGTGCAGAAGCTTTTAAGTTTAATTAGGTCCCATTTGTTCCACTCCAGTACTCTTGCCTGGAAAATCCCATGGACGGAGGAGCCTGCTAGGCTGCAGACCATGGGGTCGTGAAGAGTCGGACACGACTGAGCGACTTCACTTTCACTTTTCACTTTCATGCATTGGAGAAGGAAATGGCAACCCACTCCAGTGTTCTTGCCTGGAGAATCCCAGGGACGGGGGAGCCTGGTGGGCTGCCATCTATGGGGTCGCACAGAGTGGGACACGACTGAAGTGACTTAGCAGCAGCAGCAGAGCTGAGCAGGAGTCAGGGAGGGTGTATGGAGTGACAGCTAATGGGAGAGAGAGAGAGAGAGAGAGTCTTAGTCTCTCAGTCGTGTCTGACTCTGCGCAACCCCATGGACTGTAGCTCTCTAGGTTCCTCTGTCCATGGAATTCTCCCAGGCAAGGATACTTGATTGGGTTGCCATTCCCTTCTTCAGGGGATCTTCCCGACCCAGGGATCGAACCTGAGTCTCCTGCACTGCAGGCAAATGCTTTACCATCTGAGCCACCAGGGAAGTCCCAGTGATAGTTCTTTTGGGAGGGATCAAAATGTGCTAGAACTAGCTAGTGTTGCTAAGTCGCTTCAGTCGTGTCCGACTCTGTGCGATCCCATAGACGGCAGCCCACCAGGCTCCCCCGTCCCTGGGATTCTCCAAGCAAGAACACTGGAGTGGGTTGTCATTTCCTTCTCCAATGCATGAAAGTGAAAAGTGAAAGTGAAGTCGCTCAGTTGTGTCTGACTCTTAGCGATCCCATGGAGTACAGCCTACCAGGCTCCTCCATCCATGGGATTTTCCAGGCAAGAGTACTGTAGTGGGATGCCATTGCCTTCTCCAAGCTAGTGTTGATGACTGCTTAACGCTGTGAATATATTACAATACACCTTTATGGATGAATTGTATGCATGTGAAGTGATTACAACAAAGCGGTTTTGAAAACCAAAAACCAACTTATTATCTCACAGAACCCATGAGTCAGGAGTCAGGGCATGGCTTGGCTGAGTTTTCTGCTTAGGGCTCACACGGCTGCCAACAGGCAGCACTCAGGCTGCCTTTTCCTCTGAAGCCTGGGGTCTCCTGCAGAGCTCCTGGGATTGTTGGCACGCTTTAGCTGTTCCTGGCTCAGTTTTCAGAGACCTTCTGAATTTCCGACCTATCCTTAAGCAGTTCACAAGACAGTTTACTTCTTCGAGGATAGTGAGTCTCTGTCTTATATATGAAGCAAGACATAGACAGGAAGTATTGTAACCTACCTCAGCAGCTACATCCGGATCCCCTCTGCTTTGTTCTCCTGGCAAGGGGCAGGGCTCACAAGGGACAAATGGGGGTGGGGGGTGGAGTGTGGGGGTGTGGATCATGGGGCTCTCTTCTCTCACAGGTTCCATTCTTTTCCTGAGCTGAACAACTTATGTATAAACTAGATTTTCTGCCAGAAACTTCATAAACGAGTCTCTCTCACCTCTCTCCCTATTCTCATTACATTTTCTTTCTATATTTACCCCTTCAAATTAAAGGAGACTAGTTTTTAAGAGCCACAGCACAACCCCTCCCTAAGAGCTAATTGAGGATTTATAGCATCTGAAGCATTTTGGAGTGAAGGTAACCTGCTGGGAGCCCAGTGCATTTAAAATTTTAATAGGTGTGAGGAAAACCAGATGCCCCCAAACCATTTCTCATTGTGCTCCAGTAAAAATCTCCCCACTGCCTTTTAAAGGCTCCTTGTAATTAATTTGGAAAAGTTTTTATGTGAGTTGTTTCATGTTTATGAAGATCTTAAATGATTGTGTTAGTTTCGGTAGAATCACTGAAAACATTTATTCTGTGTCCTTTCTCACAACAAACCCTGACCTGAAATTTGCTTTAGTAGATTCTCCTTCATCCTAAACTATAGCCTGTAACACCCTCCACACACACCTTCTATATATACTTTCTATATACACCCTCTGTACAGCCCAAATCCACCCTCTACAATCAGTTTTCCTTCCAGAAAATACATCTGATTTAAATACATTCTGAATCAGCAGTTTATACTGTCCTTGCCCACTTGATTTTTTTTTTTTTTTCTGAGAATGAGTTTATGAAATTTGCAGTTTTAGTGGTCCACAGCTGCTATGGGCTTACCCTCTGCATACTGGATCAGCATTTGTTGGGAATAAGAACAAAATGTGGCTCTGAAACTCTTGTTACAGTGCCTCCTGCTTGACAGGAAGTAGACCCAGGGCCAGTGAAGGCTGTTCCCCTCTGGGAGGATGCTGGCAAAGGCAGCTGTCTGGTTCTTGGAGTTTAGCCCACTTTTGCACTGTCCCCAGCAGGGTCTTCCCTCCTACATGAGAGAAGACTCTGGGAAAAAGCTTGGGATTGATTTCAGATGTCTCCAGGAATAATACTTTAGCTAGGAGGCCATAGCCCTTTGGCAGAATGGCCCAGCAGGGTGCAAGGGACATCTGGGCAGCAGGTGGGGTTCATGCTGCTGGTGAGTTTCTGCTGAAGGAGCGACTCCTTCTGCTTACCAACAAGATTCACCTGCCTCCTCAAGAAAGAGCTGATCTGCTAGGTGCAGTGGAAATGGGGAGGAAGCCAGCATGGGTGGTCAATGTGCCCAGACATTTGTGTTAGATAGGGAGTTATGAAAGATGGAATTTGCTAAAGAAACTATCTGGTCTTCATAGAAATGACATGAGATGTGGATTGATCTAGTTATTTGGCTTACCTTTCTAACAAAAGAATGAGGATATTAGATTTGGGGTACAGATGGAGAAAGGGCTCAGTTCAGTTCAGTCGCTCAGTCGTGTCCGACTCTTTGCAACCCCATGAATTGCAGCATGTCGGGCCTCCCTGTCCATCACCAACTCCTGGAGTTCACTCAAACTCACGTACATCAAGTTGGTGATGCCATCCAGCCATCTCATCCTCTGTGATCCCTTTCTCCTCCTGCCCCCAATCCCTCCCAGAATCAGTCTTTTCCAACAAGTCAACTCTTTGCATGAGGTGGCCAAAGTACTGGAGTTTCAGCTTTAGCATCATTCCTTCCAAAGAAATCCCAGGGCTGATCTCCTTCAGAATGGACTGGTTGGATCTCCTTGCAGTCCAAGGGACTCTCAAGAGTCTTCTCCAACACCACAGTTCAAAAGCATCAATTCTTTGGCGCTCAGCTTTCTTCACAGTCCAACTCTTACATCCATACGTGACCATTGGAAAGACCATACATAGCCTTGACTAGACGGACCTTTGTTGGCAAAGTAATGTCTCTGCTTTTGAATATGCTATCTAGGTTGGTCATAACTTTCCTTCCAAGGAGTAAGCGTCTTTTAATTTCATGGCTGCAGTCACCATCTGTAGTGATTTTGGAGCCCAGAAAAATAAAGTCTGACACTGTTTCCACTGTTTCCCCATCTATTTCCCATGTAGTGATGGGACCAGATGCCATGATCTTCATTTTCTGAATGTTGAGCTTTAAGCCAACTTTTTTACTCTCCACTTTCACTTTCATCAAGAGGCTTTTTAGTTCCTCTTCACTTTCTGCCATAAGGGTGGTGTCATCTGCATATCTGAGGTTATTGATATTTATCCCAGCAATCTTGATTCCAGCTTGTGCTTCTTCCAGTCCAGCATTTCTCATGATGTACTCTGCATATAAGTTAAATAAGCAGGGTGACAATATACAGCCTTGATGTACTTCTTTTCCTATTTGGAGCCAGTCTGTTGTTCCATGTCCAGTTCTAACCATTTCTTCCTGAACCTGCATACAGGTTTCTCAAGAGGCAAGTCAGGTGGTCTGGTATTCCCATGTCTTTCAGAATTTTCCAAAGTTTATTGTGATCCACACAGTCAAAGGCTTTGGCATAGTCAAAAATAGATGTTTTTATGGAACTCTCTTGCTTTTTCCATGATCCAGCGGATGTTGGCAATTTGATCTCTGGTTCCTCTGCCTTTTGTAAAACCAGCTTGAACATCAGGAAGTTCACAGTTCACATATTGCTGAAGCCTGGCTTGGAGAATTTTGAGCATTACTTTATTAGAGTGTGAGATGAGTGCAATTGTGCAGTAGTTTGAGCATTCTTTGGCATTGCCTTTCTTTGGGATTGGAATAAAAACTGACCTTTTCCAGTCCTGTGGCCACTGCTGAGTTTCCAAATTTGCTGGCATATTGAGTGCAGCACTTTCACAGCATCATCCTTCAGGATTTGAAATAGCTCAACTGGAATTCCATCACCTCCACTAGCTTTGTTCGTAGTGACAGTGTTCATTTATAGCTTCTGAGAATATATCCCTTACCTGAGTCACTGAAGCCACCTTTCTATTCCTGCCTCAAAGGATGCTCCAGGGACAGACTGCCCTCCCACAGAACACACAGCTCAGCTGTCCTCATCAAATCCCATTGGAAATGTTTCTAAAGTGCATTTTGCCAAAGGCAACTTGCAGCCATGAAATTAAAAGACACTTACTGCTTGGAAGGAAAGTTATGACCAACCTAGACAGTGTATTCAAAAGCAGAGACATTACTTTGTCAACCAAGGTCCGTCTAGTCAAGGCTGTGGTTTTTCCAGTGGTCATGTATGGATGTGAGAGTTGGACTGTGAAGAAGGCTGAGCACTGAAGAATTGACGCTTTTGAACTGTGGTGTTGGAGAAGACTCTTGAGAGTCCCTTGGACTGCAAGGAGATCCAACCAGTCCATTCTGAAGGAGATCAGCCCTGGGATTTCTTTGGAAGGAATGATGTTAAAGCTGAAACTCCAGTACTTTGGCCACCTCATGCGAAGAGTTGACTCGTTGGAAAAGACTCTGATTCTGGGAGGGATTGGGGGCAGGAGGAGAAAGGGATCACAGAGGATGAGATGGCTGGATGGCATCACCAACTTGATGGACTTGAGTTTGAGTGAACTCCAGGAGTTGGTGATGGACAGGGAGGCCTGGCATGCTGCAATTCATAGGGTCGCCAAGAGTCAGACATGACTAAGTGACTGAACTGAACTCAACTGAAGTATTTTAAAAGATTCTATTAACCAAGTTGCTATTGACCTTGATAAGAATCGGCTTAGACCTGACATAAAAATAAAAACTGAGATGATGGAGCCCTGAATATGGTTTTCCTCCACAGTTTGAATGAGACTGTTGGTTTTTTGGGTCAGGAAGGGGTATGGAGAATGCTGCTGGTGCCATTTATCCAAGACTGCTGGACTTGGACTCTAAGGGCCTGACCAGGAGCTCTTGTGGCATTTATTGACCCTTCTAGTTCTTGCTTCCTAAATCAGATGTAAGCCCGCACATCCACCAAGTAACCAATGTCAGCCTTTTAAATGGTTTAACCAGACTATGGTTTTTCCAGTGGTCATGTGAGATATGAGAGTTTTGACATTTCATGTCATATGGATGTGAGAGTTGGACCGTAAAGAAGGCCGAGCACCGAAGAATTCATGCTTTCGAACTTTGATGCTGGAGAAAACTCTTGAGAGTCCCTTGGAGAAAAAGGAAATCAAACCAGTCAATACTAAAGGAAATCAACCCTGAATATTCATTGGAAAAAACTGATAACTGAAGCTGAAGCTCCAATATGCTGGCTCCAATATGCAAACAGCTGACTCATTGGAAAAGACCCTGATGCTGGGAAAGATTGAAGGCAGGAGGAGAAGGGGACAACAGAGGATGAGATGGTTGGATGGCATCATCTATTCAATGGGCATGAATGTGAGCAGACTCCGGGAGATACTGAAGGACAGGGATGCCTGGCGTGCTGCAGGCCATAGAGTTGCAAAGAGTCATACATGACTGAGTGACTGAACAACACCAGGCTATCGATGTATGTGATACACCTCTGAGGGATCTGTGCAAAACCAAAAAAAAAAAAAAAAAGAAAAGCTGTGGATGGTAGTGAGTGCCAGCTCAGAGCACAAGCTCTGGCTCACCCCTTGTCTCTGGGGCTCCTATGTAGCCTTTTCTTGGCAAGTGCCATTATTGTTCTCTCCAGAGAAAGCATGTGCTGCGCTGGTTCCTAGGCTTTCTGATACTTGTTCATTTCATGGTGAATGAGCCAAGTGGCTTCTGGTCACGGCTTGCTTTCTGTGCAGCCTATTGGCAACACAATGTGAGTGGCCCACATGGACAGTCATTGCGGGAGCTCCCAGTGGGTGCTTCAGTCTCAGTAGCATTTTGGAAGTAGGTGGTGGCCTGACTGAATCTGGGTCCTGCAAGAGGTCCCTACTCTTCAAAGACCCTGTATTCGCAGTGCTCCCCAGTTTGATTGGTCTGATTGTCACATGGGTCTGTGACATTGTGCACTTGGAGGGTGGCTTTATCCCACCAGCTTCTCCCCGCACTGTAAGCACAGAGAGGCCGTGGCGCTGGAGTCAGCATCCCACCAGGTGATAAACAAGGGCACACATGGTTAACACCTCAGACTCGGTAAACAGAGCAGCAAGGATAACACATGTGGAGAGGTGCAGCCTGGCCTTTGTTCATGATTAATGGGAAATGTCCAGCTTCAGTGATGCAGGATTATGCTGACATTCCTGAGGGTGAAGAAATCTGTTCTCTGCAAACAGTTGAAGAGAGAATATTAGAAATGAGTGAACTGTATCAATGCAAGGGAGAGTATAAAAATGCATGCCTGCTCTGAAGCTCTGTGTTAGGGTAGAAGCCGTAGTGAAATTTAAAAACACCTGGATACAGGCAGAGGGAAGCTGGCTGAATTGATCAGAATCCTGTCAATGAAATGACCTTTCTATTCCTGTGTGCTTTGAAGCCGGGGTGACTCCAGCAAGGGTGAAGTTCACCATGCAAAGGAGTACAAGTCATAACTGATTCAGTCTCCACATGTGGCAGCTCTGGTCACCAGTGAATGATGCTGTGTGAATGGCTCCTCCAGGCTGGGGGCCCCACACCTCTTAACAGCCTGAAATCTTGTCACCATGCCACAGTATATCAGTGTTTATAATCCAATGAGGAGGAACATACAGAGTCAAATGAGCTGAGTCAAACCACGTTCACTTAAAATCAAATGTTAGTTTTCAGCTCTTCTATTTGGACAAATAAAGTTGGAGATTCTCAGAGAGCTTTACTTTATGATGTTAGGTATAAGGATTGAAAAGAACCTGTATTATTAGTTTCGCAAATGGGGTTCAAGTGAGACAACTGGTCTGAAGACTGAGATTTTAACTTGTTCAGTTTCCAGGTGAAAGGTGGTGAAACAGATCAGAGACTGATGAAAAGTAGGAGTGAAGATGGTGCAGTCAGTGAACTCCAACGTCTCTGAAGATGAAAACAAGCTTTTTGCTTTTTCATGTGTGATGAACCTGCAGAGCTCGTACCCAGGAAGTTGCAAGTAAACCTCAAAGATCAAGGCTCAGACCTTGTGTTTGCCACGGCATTAAAGTTTCACACTTGTGGTTCATTTGTTCCACTGAAACACTGAAGAAAGGAGGGGTCTGGTTGTACACCAGGGGCAGATCCGATCCAGAGGTTTCTAGTTTTTCTATTATGCCGTGTCAATGGGCTGCCGCTGACCCCACCTTTCTGAGCCTTGTGGGTTGAATTGTGTCCCTCCCAGTCAAAAATTCATACACTACTGATTCCATGTATAAAATAGATAACTAATGTGAACTTTGCTGGTAGCTCAGATGGTAAAGAATCTGCTTGTAACACAAGAGACCTGAGTTTAATCCCTGGGTCAGGAAGATCTCCTGGAGAAGAAAATGATGATCCACTCCAGTATTCTTGCCTGGGAAATCCCATGGATAGAGGAGCCTGGCAGCCTACAGTCCATGGGTTTGCAAAGAGTCAAACATGACTGAGCTACTAACATTGTAATATGAACCCACTGCATAGCACAGAGAACTCTACTTAACACACTGTGATAACCTGAATGGGAAGGAAGTTCAAAAGGGAGAGGATATATGTATATCATTTATTTTGCTGTACACTAGAAACTAACTCAACATTGTAAAGCAACTATACTCCAATAAAAATTAATTTTAAAAAATCATATGCTGAAGTTCTAGCTTCCAGTACTTCAGAATGTAATATTATCTGGAGATGGGATCTTTGCAGAAGTAATCAAGTTAAAATGAAGTCATCGGGGAGGCCCTAATTCAGTATGACTGGTGTTCTTGTGTGTGTGTGTGTCTGTGTCTATTCAGCCACTCAGTCATGTCAAACTCTTTGCAACCTTATGTGCTAAGTCACTTCAGTTGTGTCTGACTCTGTGCGACCCTACGGACTGCAGCCAGCCAGGCTTCTCTGTCCATAGGATTCTCTAGGAAAGAACACTGGAGTGGGTTGCCATGCCTTCCTCTGGGGATCTTCCCAATCCGGGGATTGAATGCCTGTCTCTTATGTCTCCTGCATGGGCAGGTGGGTTCTTTACCATGAGTACTGCTTGGGAAGCCCTTGCAACCTTATAGAAAAAGGTAATTTGGACACAGAGACATGCACACAGAGGACACATGTGAAGTAAAGAAAGCCACCTTCAAGCCAAGGAGAGAGGCCTGGAACAAATTCTCTCCCACAGCCTCAGAAGAAATCATTCCTACAGACACCTTCATCCTAGACTTTCCAGCCTTCAGAACTGCGAGATAAATGATGATTTTCTGTTGTCTAAGTCACAGTCTGTGGTGCTCTGTGAGAGCAGCCCTAGCCAACTGCGCCTGTATGGGGCGGAGAGGACCCATCGTCATATAACTCTAGAACCCAGTGCTCTGTTTTCCTGCATCCCACATCCATCTTCCTTCTTGTGAGTGAATCATTTCTGGAGATTGGTAAATGCATAGATTTCCAGGGCCTCCCCATGCCCACTAATTTGGGATCTCTTGGGTGGTTCCCCCAAATCACCCGAGGATGCTGTTGAAACACCAACTATGATCAGTACATCTGGGTGGAGCCGGATGATCTGAGGCCACCTTTCGTGGTCATGTTGGAGAATTAAACATCTTTAAGTTTGCTACTCAAAGCATGGTTTAAAGACTGTCAACATAGACGCTGCCTGGGAGCTGTGCTGATGTACAGAAACTCAGGCCCTATCCTGAAGAACTGAATGAGACTCTTGCCTGGGTGTTTCATGGCACTGTCCTTAGATGTGGGGACTAAGTTTCTAAAAGCACCAAGCACTATTAAGCCAGTATAAAAAGAACTTTTTGTTCCAATAAAACAACTGGGTTTCAGGGAATCCCTAGATTTTGCTTCTTTTAGATCACCATCATCTTGTCTTCATCTTCTGATCCATACAAAGAAACAATGCAGTAAAGTAAGTCTTTTAGTTGGAATAAGGACTCCAGGGCATTTCTGGTAGAACATTCTGGGAATTTATACATTCCCATTGGGATTCCCCTTTTGCTGATGGTAAAAGTTCTAAATCTTATGTGTGTGTGTTTAAGATTAAAGTAAAAACACTTTAAAAACATGGTCAATTTTAAACTTAGAAAATACATTTCTCTACTGCCAAAGTAGTCATATACCCCACCTTTGCCATCTCAGGGTCTGGATATGTGTGACACTTGCAAAATTAATCCACTGGTTCTTTCCCTCCACCAGATACCATCAGCCAGTTTCCCATCTTGAGTCTTTGTCCTCCTGGGAGGCAAAGAGATTTGGAAATCTCTGGAAATTTCCTCAAACAAATATGTCATTATTAGAAGGTAAACTTAGGGGAAGGCAATGGCACCCCACCCCAGTACTTTTGCCTGGAAAATCCCATGGACGGAGGATCCTGGTGGGCTCCAGTCCATGGGGTCGCTGAGAGTCGGACACGACTGAGCGACTTCACTTTCACTTTTCACTTTCATGCATTGGAGAAGGAAATGGCAACCCACTCCAGTGTTCTTGCCTGGAGAATCCCAGGGACGGGGGAGCTTGGTGAGCTTCCGTCTATGGGGTCGCACAGAGTCAGACACGACTGAAGGGACTTAGCAGCAGCAGTAGCAGCAGACTTAAAATTAATGTAGAGCTTGTTATAGACCCTGGTGGAAATAACTGACGTTCCGTACAGCAGGGCAGGGTCTGCTAAAAGGGAAACCTCCAGCAGTGACTGAGGGTGTCAAATTCAGCCTCACCAAGTCCTTAGCCTGTGCTGGAGGGGCTATTCCAAAACATGGCTTCTCTTCTCCAATTCAGGGAGGAGCGGCCCTCATCTCAGTGACGCCTTCTAGTTAGAGCAGTCTGTTCATCATTTTACATCCAGAGTGAGATCAGGACACTCACTGGACCCTTCTTCCTTTCTTCACTCAGGACGTTGGCGAACCTTAACCCTCCCAGACCATGGTTTCCTGGTCAATGACATTCTGATCATCACACAGTGAATAGTCTGTGGAACAATTCCGATGAATATGTCTGGATTTTACAAAACACATCAAACTTTTATTCTAGAAGGGCTCTAGAATTTTCCAGGGGTCCAAATAGCCTCCAGGAAGTCTAGCTTTGGATGATCAGAACTATATAGGTTCCTTAGTATCTTAAGAACAAAGACCAAGGTTGATGACAGGGAAATATGTGAGAAATAAAGTTTGGAATAAAAAAATAATTTAAGGAACCATTTCTGAACGGATAATGGCCTCAAGAGATGATCTTCTCTGCATGCACATGTCTATTTTAGTTGCTAATCTCGGCTCTGGGTGCATTCTGTGAAATTCTTGGGCATCAGTCTTCTCATTTATGTAATGGAGATCTGAATACCATTTGAATTTTACCAGTTGGTACCACCATTATCATCACCCCCACCCCCATCATATCAATGTCTGAGGAGGGGTTTTGGCAGGGGCACCCCAAAGCCAGTCTGGAGTCCTGGTCACACAGAGCAGTTCGTCAATCAATGTCTGTGCAGACAGCATGGTTCCAGCTGTTCACTAATAGGGTAAGTGACATCCATACAAGGTTGAAAACACAAAACCCACATTCAGCTCTTTGAGCATCTTTGAAAATGTTTAATTGTGGCAAAATATGAATAACATAAAATTGGGATCTTAACCATTTTAGAATACACAGTTCAATTGGGTTAAGTACATTTACATAGTTTCTGCAACCATCACCACCATTCATCTAAGAATATTTTCTCCATTCCCATTAAACAACAACTCCCAGCTACCCCCTATTCCTAAAACCTGGTACCATTCAACTTTCTGTCTCTATGGATTTGACTACTCTAGGAACTTCATATAAGTGGAACCATGTAAGATTTGTTCTTTTCTGACTGGCTTATTTCACTTACATAGTGCCCTCAAGGTTCATCCATGGTGTAGAATGTGTCAGAATTTCCTTCCTTTTTAAGGCTGAATAATATTCCATTGTATGTATATCATCTGGTCAGTGGACACCATGTGGCTATTGTGAATAATGCTGCTATGAACATGGGTATACAAATATTTCTTCAAGACCTCTATTTAAATTTTAGGGGGTATATACTCACTGTGTTTTAATAACAACACATTTCATTCTGCAATTCTATCAGAAACAGGGAAGACTGAGGGTTCTGAAGATGCTTCCAGCCATCTGGGCTCTCAGTGGCTGGTACCAGGTGACTAGCTGACAACTCTCAGAGTGAGTCAGGGGTCCTAGGCCCAATCCCAGCTCTGGTTTTTTTCTGGATGAGCTGTTTTATTTCATGGGAGGCTGCAGTTTTCTCTTATGAAGTGAGATGATTGATTTGGTGATTGGTAAAAATCATGGAAATCACGAGAAAGGATTAATGCTACTCATCACCTGAACAGAGGCAGGACTTGGGGACAAATGGCTGCCTAGAGTGTTGGTTCCTCCTCCCTTCTCTCCTGACCACCTGCCTGTTTCCCTGGAACAGGTTCGGTTTGTATATGGTTTGTGAACTGCTAAAGCTGGAGGGTCATTCCCAAGACAGATGAAAGCTCAGAATCCGCCTAGTTCCTGGTGGCCCTGAATTCTTTATCCTAAGGGGTCCTCGAATGCCCTTCATCAGCTTACCTGCTCATGTCTGCTGCTCTTTGAGGTGGTCATGACCAGCTAGGATTGAGAACCCTTTACATTTACCTGTTTTTAGGTTCAATGTTTAGCCCCTGCAAGTCAACACCATTTTTCTTTTTTGGTTTTGAAGGAGAAGAAATGAGGTATTTATTTTAAGAAATGGGTTTTGGCACAGTTGGTCAAAACTCTTCAAAATCCCCTTCCCTGTGGTGATGTGGTGAGAAGCACGGTGGAAGTTGAAAGTTCAGGTTTGTTGGAAGTTTTGTTGGATGGACTGTTGAACACAAATACATGTGCCTTCAAAATAATGGTGGTGCAGTGGTAAAAAAAAAATCCATCCAATGCAAGAGATGTAATAGACATGGGTTCAATCCCTGGGTTGGGAAGATTCCCTGGAGTAGGAAATGGCTATCCACGCCAATATTCTTGCTTGGGAAATCCAATGGACAGAGGAGCCTCATGGGCTACAGTCCGTAGGCTCGCAAAGAGTTAGACACAATTGAGCAACTGAGCGCACACACACACACACACACACACACACACACACACACAGCACACAGTGTAACCCCCCTGCAGCTGTGTAACCAACCGCTAGAAAGCACGTGACAATGGGCTTGTCTGTGGGGGCTCTGGGACTTCATCCTTCCCTGTCTGCCAACAAGAGCCTTTTTACAGGACTGGGCCATTTGTGATTCTGCTCCCACATGGAACTGCAGAAGACCTGAAGATGAAAAATGCAACAAGCAAGAACATTTTCTAAAACCGACACATCTAAATTTTAAGATCTGGGTAAGCAAACCTGTGGTTGCCTCTCACTAGCAAAAAACAATGGCTCTAATTTTATCACCCTATGTTGCAGGCACTGCATGATACTCTCAATTTTAATGAAATATAGTCCTTGAGAGCCAGTCTCTTTATGTCACTTCATCACAAGAGCACCTGCAATTCTTTGGCAGAACTCACTGTAAGCTCTCGGTTTTTGATTTCAGGTGGAGAAACAGCACCATGTCTCAACAGTAGCCTCAGGAGCACCCTGAGCAGGGCTGGCGGCTGTGTGGTTTGCTGCAGCTTCTTGATTTTATCTTCTTTCTTCTTTTAATAAGCTATTTATTTTATAACAGTTTTAGGTTTATAGGAAAACTGCAAAGACCGTACAAAGAGTTGCTGTAAGCCCGTCCACCGGTTTCCCTCAGTGTTAAGATTTGACCTCACCTTGCTCCATTTAACAGCACTAAAATGAAAGTGAAAGTGTGAGCCACTCGGTCGTGTCCGGCTCTTTGCAACCCCATGGACTGTAGCCTGCCAGCCTCCTCCATCCATGGGATTTTCCAGACAAGAATACTGGAGTGGGTTGCCATTTCCTTCTCCAGGGAAGGATCTTCCTGACCCAGGGAGTGAAGCTGGGATTCCCACATTGCAGGCAGATTCTTTACAGTCTGAGCCATCAGGGAAGTCCCAGTCACAGACCGTAAGCGCATAGGAAGAACTGAAATCATACATTTTATGCCTTCTGGCCACAGAGGAAGTAAGTTAGAAATTAATAATAGAAAGGTAACCAGAAAAATCCCTAAATGGTCAGAAATAGGCAATATATTTTAATATAGCTATTGATCAAAAAATTCAATAAGTATTAGAAAATATTTTGTATAGGCTGTTAATAAAAATATGTCAGATCAAGACTTGTAGGATACAAGTACAGCTGATCTTCTGATGGAAAAGAACACCACTCAGGGGAACGATGAGCTGCAGGTACATGCAGCAATAAAGGCGAATCTCACAGACAACACGGAGCAGGAGAAGCCCCATGAAGATGCAAATGAGTCCACACGGCCTGGTTACACCTCAAAATTTAAACATCAGGCAAACAAACATGGGACTGGAAATCAGCAGAGAGGCTTTCCCTTCTGTGAAGGGGTTGTGAAGGGGTTGTTAGGGGCCATTTGGAGAGCTGGTCATGCTTCATTTCACGATCAAGGTGCTGGTAACAGAAGGGTATTTGTTTTGTGAGCGTTTATTGAGCTGGAGGAGTGTTTGTGTGCAATCAGCATTCCCTGGCTTTATGGCCTCTTCCTCTGCTTCCCTGGTGGCTCAGGTGGTCAAGTGTCTGCCTGCAGTGCAGGAGACCCGGGTTCGATCCCTGGGTTGGGAAGATCCCCTGAAGAAGGAAATGGCAACCCACTCCAGTACTCTTGCCTGGAAAATTCCATGGACCAAAGAGCTTGGTAGGCTACAGTCCATGGGGTCGCAAAGAGTCAGACACAACTGAGCAACTTCACTTTCACTTTTCTTTCTGGGAGTAGCCTGCCTCCTCTTGGGTAAGTGATTCCCAGAGGTCCCCAGTGTAGCTCATGAGAGGCTTTCCTTTTTACAGTTTCATGGTTCTCCTCTTGCATCTATCTCAAAGCATAGCAGAAGTTAAAAGAGTGTAATAACAGGGTTGTTCCCTGGCCCCACATTGGTTCCCGTCACTGCAGTGAACGACCTGTGTGACCCCATATGGCTGCTGTCTCCCCTGTGAGCTGGGTGTAAAGCAAGATCAACTTCTCAGTTTATCAGGAGGATTACATGCTTCCTACCTAACACAGAGGCTGGCAATGAGTAATAACCACAAGTCATTACTAATAAGTTTTATTTATCATGAAGGCAAATTTTAAACCACATTTTATTTTAAAAAAACAATGGCTATTACTTTCTTTTTGGCTGTTCAAACCTGTAGCTCTCAACTCTTTTTTTTTTTTTCATTATTAATAAACAGTTTTAACAGTAGTTAAGGTTGAATTATTTAAAAAAACAAATACTTGTATCTCTACAGAACAAAACTTTTTTTCAGTGAAAACTTTCGTTACAAAAATAGAGTGAATGATAATGACAGTAAGGTTTTTTCATTCTTTTTACAGATGAAAATAACATCTCTTATGATTGCTGTAGTTAGGGGCTCATTTTGTGTTAGTAAGAAAAACAGTAGTGACAGCAGAGAACTACAGAACCAGTTGTTGCCGGGCATCTTACTAAGCCATCAAGGTCAAAGGTTTCCAAACACATTTATCAGAATCTCAGATCTGGGAACCTGTGTCTTTAAAAGTTCTTAAGTGCTCTTAAAATATCTTTCAAGGAGATTGGAATAGTCTGCCAGGACTTGGAATATGATATGATTTACCTCCACCTTTAAAAAAAGCTCAGCCACCCAAAACATGGACATCTTCCTTCCTGTTAACTGGAGGAGGGCATGGCAACCCACTCCAGTATGCTTGCCTGGAGAATCCCCAAGGACAGAGGAGCCTAGCAGGTTACAGTTCATGGAGACTCAAAGAGTCAGATACGAATGAGCAACTAAGCACAGTAGAGCACAGCAAAGGTATTTAAGTAATGTCTGTTTGGAAGACCTGTTGACAATTTACTTCAATGATTATCATTTTCCTTGAGTAAGGTGAGGTTCTTTGTGCTCCAGTATAAGTCATATCTTTGGGGGAATGTCTTGTCTGAATACAGAATATCTGAGTCCTGTTTTGTCCTGGGAAAGCAGAGAGTAGGGGGTTGCACTTGCCAAGGACCAGAAAAGTAACTGCACAGCTGACTCATGAGGTGGGCCAGGACTGAGGAAGCAGATGCAGAAACCCAGTTGGGTGGGGAAGATGGGAGGGTGGGCAGAGGGAGGCTTCTGGGTCTGCTGCATTGCAATTTCAGGGGCTGGAGGTTGGAACAGACAGATCAGAGCCCCAGCTCAGCTGGTGAGTGGACAGGGGCTGGGGAAATCTGCCACGCCAGCCCTGGCCTCACCATGGGACTCTTCAGCAGGGACCCATACTTCTTACTGGGTGGCCCAGAGGCCCAGGAACACATGACAAGGCTCAGGCTGCCAGGCCTTCTTGGGGTTTAGTCTGGGAACCAGCATTTTGTCACTTCTGCCACATTCCACTGGTTAAAGCAGGTCCTGGGCCCAGCACAGATTTGAGAGGAAGAGGCCACCCAAGGACATGGATCCTGGGAGGGCTAGTCTCTGGGGTTATCAGTCTGCCCAGCCACCCTTGCTCACATCTCTTTTCATCCTTGCAACCCATATGGAGAGCACAGAGCAGGGTTGAGTGATGTTCCGTGAGAGAGGAATGGGCTGTGCAAATAACCAGCCCAACCCGCCTTTGTGTTTTTGGTTCCTGGCACGGTTGGGGGGTGGGGGGCGGGGGGTGGCAGCTCAGTCTTCCCAGAGTGGTCCCCCTACCTGCCCTCACCTCCCTCCCTCCCTCTCCATCCTCCTCCCCCTGCTCACAGCCTCTGAGGGAGGGGCAGAGGGGAGGAGGGGGCCCTGGGGCACAGGCAGGCTTGGTCTTGAAATCTGCCTTTGCCACTCATTCCCTAGGCAGTCTTTGAACCTCACTCTCCAGGTCTACCCAGAGGGGAAAGAACCAGAAAACACTCTTTCTCAGAGGCATTCCCTAGGGAAAGGTGCCAGGAAAAGGAAGGGGGGTGGAAACAAAGACCTTGGTCCCCTTGGAGAGTGTCATTATGAGTGTCAGCTCTTAGGCTGCCTGTCCTCCAGACTCAGGGTTTTATTGACCCTCCAGAGCTAATGGTGCAGGGAATGGGGTCTGCATTATGCTGAGCTTTGCTTTGTCTGAATGCCTAGAGATTGTGTTTAAAACTTGGCATCACTGTGAAATTTCCAGCTTAACCCATTTGGATGGAGGCAGGTTGTAAACGTGTGCTCCTTATCCCTGCAGGCAGATCAAGTGGTCTGTCTTAGCCTCCAGGATCAAGGAATTGTGTCGCTAAGCAGAGCAGATGATGGGACTCTCATTTCTTTTTTTTGTTCAGGAGACCAGAATTCAAATTCTTCTGTGCTAATGGGAGATGGGGCACTTCTTGTCCCATTGCTTTCTGAGTCAGTCAGTGGGCAACCTGGTGAGAGATTTGACTGCAAGGCTGAGTCCTGGGACTTGGGTGGGTCCTGACTGTAAAGAACAGAAATGTGGCCCTTTCATTACATTTTATGCTGACCCTACCCCCAGGCATACAGCTTGGGTTCTCCTGGACATCTGTTCCCTCCCTGGCCATGTGCAGGCCCTTATCTGCCACCCTGGCAGATGGCATGAATGCTGATAGAGATTTTGGTGGGTGGCTTGTAGGCTCAAGAGCCTTCTGTTGAAGACTCTTGTTCCTCCTGTTACATCCACATTTTCTTCTATGTTGGGCCAAGAGACAGTGGAATGACTCCTGACCAGCTCAGGAGGCCCAAAAGGAAAAAAAAATCATTTTTCTTATTTAAACCACTGCTTTTTTTTTTTCCTGATGAGAAGAGTTAGAAGGATTGAGTGGCAGGTGGATTTCTGCCACTCAAAGCGAAACTGTACTAAATATTTCAGCAGTCAACTGATCTGACCATGCATTATTATCAAATTATGTCATCCAGACACAGATTTTCCCCTCATGGTGAATTGCTGGGACCATCCCACATGTTCTCTTTTCCTCTCAAGCTTTGTTAATGGCCAGAATTTCTGCAAATGGGGAAAAGGAGAGGCAAACGGCACCCAGTGGCTGGGTTGGTTCAGTTTTTAATGCAGTTGCTACTTGATTTCTCAAAGAATGTTTAGGTGGAGTAAGATGTTGGCAAGAATTTGATTTTTGAATTGTCAACATGTATCTCAACTCTAAACAAGGGTAGAGAATATAATGTTTGCAAGAAGTCTAAAAACCTTCCATTTCAAGCACACAAATGCAGAGAGGCGGTATAAGGAAATTTCACAGACCCCAAACCCAGCTTCAACGATTAGCAACACTTTTCAATTTTGCTTCATTTATTAATATGCAGCAGTACTTTGAATGTGAACCACGAGTAGCATCAGCTGGCTACACATTGCATTAAGCTGTTAGCTCCCTTAACTCTCTTGTAGTCTAAAAAGGTCTCCCATCTCTATTTATTTGCCTACTTATTTATTTTTGTCTGGAGGAAACATGCCATTTGTCCTGTAGAATGTCACATTAGAATGTCACACATGTTCAGATTTTTAAGTCTCCACTTTTCTCTGTCCACAGCTATGTGGCAAACATCCCTGTGAAAGCATAGCATTACAGCATTCTGTGAGGAGCAGGTAATGACCTTGCCCTGCTCTTGGCTTCCCAGGTGATTCTTTTAGTTTCTAATGATGCCATGACCAGCATCATTTCTCTATCAATGAAAAACTAAGGTTGGATGGAGGTGGAGAATGGGCCAGAGACTAATACACCAGCAGGGGTGCCTGGTACGTAATAGATACTCAATATTATTTGAACAAGTTCATGAGACAAAAGAACCTATTATCTGTGCCCTGAGCATCCCCAGGGATGCCACTATACCCACTGCTGACTTAGGACATCAGACACTTTCTCCTGGACTCCCTTGCAAACGTGACCAAGTCTGACACCCAGAGCTCTATCAAGGTAGAGACTCAGCTGGTGAAGTTCAGAGGAGAAGCAGTCCTGGTTTAGTCTAGCTCTGTTGTGGTCCTTCTAAGGCCTGCTTGATAAAAATTGAGTGAAGCAAAAGCAGGAACTCTCATTCAAAGCTCCTGCTAGTGAAACTGTAAAATGGAAGATGGTTTGGCGATTTCTTACAAAACAAAACTACTCTTGCCATACCAATTGTGCTCCTTAGAATATTCACAAAGAAGTTGAAAATGTGTGCCCATGCCAAAATTTGCATATAGATGTTTGCATAGCAGCTTTGTCTATAAATGCCAAAACTGAAAGTGATTAAGATTTCCTTCAGTAGGTGAATGGATAAATAAACTGTGATAGATCATGACAATGGGATATTATTCAGTGCTAAAAGGAAATGAGCTACCAAGCTGTTTTGGAGAAGGAAATGGCAACCCACTCCAGTATTCCTGCCTGGAAAATTCCATGGGCAGAGGAGCCTGGCAGGCTACAGCCCATGGGGTCCCAAAGAGTTGGACAGAACTAAATGTATGTTAATTAGTGAAATAGGCCAATCTGGAAAGGGTACATACTGTATGGTTATAATTCTATGGCATTCTGGAAAAAGCAAAACCATGGAGATGATACATCATGTGAAATGCTGGGCAAGATAAAGCACAAGCTGGAATCAAGATGGCCAGGAGAAATATCAATAACCTCAGATATGCAAATGACACCATCTTTATGGCAGAAAGTGAAGAAGAACTAAAGAGCCTCTTGATGAAAGTGAAAGAGGAGAGTGAAAAAGTTGGCTTAAAATTCAACATTCAGAAAACTAATATCATGGCACCCAGTCTCATCACTTCATGGCAAATAGATGGGGAAACATTGGAAACAGCGACAGGCTTAATATTTTGGGGCTCCAAAATCACTGTAGATGGTACCTGTAGCCATGAAATTAAAAGATGCTTGTTCCTTGGAAGAAAATCTATGACCAACCTAGACAGCATACTAAAAAGCTGAGACATTAGTTTGCTGACAAAAGTCTGTCTAGTTAAAGCTATAGTTTTTCCAGTAGTCATATATGGATGTGAGAATTGGACTATAAAGAAAGCTGAGTGCTGAAGAATTGATGCTTTTGAACTGTGGTGTTGGAAAAGACTTTTGAGAGTCCTTTGGATTGCAAGATCAAAGCAGTCCATCCTAAAGGAAATCAGTCCTGAATATTCATTGGAAGGACTGATGCTGAAGCTGAAACTCCAATATTTTGGCCACCTGATACAAAGAACTGACTCATTTGAAAAGACCCTGTTGCTCGGAAAGATTGAAGGTGGGAGGAAAAGGAGATGACAGAGGATGAGATGGTTGGATGGCATCACCGATGATGGCATCATGGACATGAGTTTGAGCAAGCTCCAAGAGTTGGTGATAGACAGGGAAGCCTGGCGTGCTGCAATCCATAAGGTCGCAAAAAGTCAGACATGACTGAGCGACTGAACTGAATTGATGGAGATTATAAAATGTGGGGAATGCCAGGGGTTGAGAGGTTGGAACCCAGAAGATTTTTAAGGTAGTGAAAATGTGTTGTATGATACTATAGTTATGAACACACGTCATTATGCATTTGGCAAATCCCATACAATGTACAACACCAAGAGTAAACCATTATGTAAGCTATGGACCCTACGTGACTATGATGCATCAGTGTAGGTTCATGGATGGTAACAAATGTACCACTGTGGTGGGGGATGTTGATAGTAGGGAGGCTGTCTATATGGGGGGTGAGCTCTGTACTTTCTTCTCAGTTTTGCTGTAAGCCTTCAACCAATCTAAAATAAAATCCATTTATTTATTATTGGAATATAATTGCATTACAATGTTGTGTTACTTTCTGCTGTACATCATCATGACTCAGCCATAACTATACACATATCTCCTCCCTCTTGAGTCTCTTTCCCATATCCCCATATCCCACCCCTCTGTGTGTACTAAGTTGCTTCAGTCATGTTCAACTCTTTGTGACCCTATGGACTCATAGTCCACCAGGCTTCTCTGTGCAGTGCACGGGATTCTCCAGGCAAGAACACTGGAGTGGGTTGCCATGTCCTTCTCCAGGGGATCTTCCTGACCTAGGGATTAAACCTGCATCTCTTACATCTCCTGCACTGGCAGGAGAGTTCTTCACCACTAGAGCTGTTTGGGAACCCCATCTGGGTCATCCCGGAGCACCAGGCTGAGATCCCTGCGTCTCTAGCTATCTTTTGAACACATGTAGTATATATATGTCAGTGTTACTCTTTCAATTTGTCTCACCCTCTCCTCCTCCCACAGTGTCCACAAGTTTTTTCTCTATGTCTGCTCTTCTATTCCTGCTCTGCAAATAAAGTCTATTTAAAAAAAAAAGGTTGAAAAAGATGCCTGGGAATGGGAAATCCTTCTGCATCAGCCCCAGCTTCCTCTGATGGAGACAAGGGAGTTGTTAGGGCTGGTAGGTGTCTGCAGGGCTTCAGGGGAGGGGCTAGTCAGTGACATTTGCCTGCACAAGCCCTGAGGGGTCACTCCTTTCTCTGGACACACAAGTCTGTGTGGGTTCTCAGAGCTTTTTCTTTTTTTCTTTATGCGGTATTTCTGCATTTGATGTTTATTTCACAACAGTGTCTTGTTTCTCAGGCTGCTGTGAGCAGAAATAAAATAGTAGGTATGAAAGTGCCTTTAGATCTTCAGAAGAAAACCATCTTATAAACCTCGGTTATTATTCCTAATAAAATGATTCAGGACATCAATCTCCTATTCATCCACTTCATCAAATAAAATATAATCTCTATTAATTCCCTCATCAACTCCTACCCACACCTCTTTCCTCCCACCTCCTCTGTAGAAAATAAATATCTGCTTTTATTTAATTAGGGGGTATAAAGTTTATGTTTGTCTCAGAGGTTTCCTTCTTCTAAAACAACTTTGTAGTTTTCCAGGTGGAAAAAAAGGAGTACTTGGACAGGCTACTTCACTTTCCCTTTTTCCTTAAGATTCTAGCAGTAGGGCTCTTTCATTTCTGTAACTACATGCGTGCTAGGTCACTTAGTTGTGTCTGACTCTTTGCAACCCTATGGACTGTAGCCCAGCAGGCTCACTGTCCATGAGATATTTCAGGCAAGAATATTGGAGTGGGTGCCATTTCCTTCTCCAGGGCATCTTCCTGGCCCAGAGATTGAACATGCATCTCCTATGTCTTCTGCATTGCAGGCAGATTCTTAACCACTGAACCACCTTTCCAATATTGGCTTTTTCAATACAATTGGAAGATTTTCCAAAGAAACCTGAACTAGATCTTTTATCTAATCATTGCTGTTTTGCAACTTTTAACCTTGGAGTTATTTCTCATATTGAGTGGCCATGGGATAATTTCTACTATTTCAGTTTGTTTTATGGGACATGAATCACTGCAGCCTTGTAAACTGTGGCCCTGGGATCTGGGGCCTGGTGTGGAGGCTTAGAGACACCACCAGGGACTCGCTCAGTTTTTAAGTCTTGGCCTCTGTGTTCATGCTGATCTTTCTTGGCTCAACGCCTATATGGTCTAGAAAAACTGAGTTCTCTTTTCCTTGCAGAGGAGTGGCTGACTGAGCGAAGCTTCTAACAGAGGGAGGAACCTTTTGAGTGTTAGAGTTTGCTGTAAGGATTTATTTCCACACTGAGAAGCCGGGGAGTGAGAGATGTGTTTTCTGGGCAGACCAGTTTCCTGAGTAAAATGGGGATAATAGCAGCTTCCTTTTGAACTTTGCTGATGACCTTGGCAAGCGTTAGGGGTGGGTGGAGTCTGAGGCCATGCTGCAATATGATTGCTTTGCCAGGAACTGGATGCTGAGAGTTTATGAGAGCCTCCCACTGTCTAGACTGTTCCTCCAGCATAGAGCAGGATCACACTCTACAGCTGGGCTCTGTGCGTCGCTCCAGGGGAAGTGAGCTGTAGGTCCTGGGTCAGGCTGACATGCTCACAACATAACCCCAGTTTTATCAACAACCCCCAATAGAAGCACTTTCACTTCCGGAAGTTCTTTGACTCTTGATAAGCCACAAACCTCCCATTTCCCCTGCATACTTATGATATCTAATAGGACCTTCGAAAAATTGGTTCTTTTGGAGCTGTAGACCTTCTTTGTTTCTTTTTTTTTTTACAGCGTCTTTGTCATGAGTGTTTCTCCTTTACTTATGCTATGCTAAGTCACTTCAGTCGTGTCCGACTCTGTGTGACCCCATAGACGGCAGCCCACCAGGCTTCCCCGTCCCTGGGATTTTCCAGGCAAGAACAATGGAGTGGGTTGCCATTTCCTTCTCCAATGCATGAAAGTGAAAAGAGAAAGTGAAGTCGCTCAGTCATGTCCGACTCTTAGCGACCCCATGGACTGCAGCCTAGCAGGCTCCTCCGCCCCTGGGATTTTCCAGGCAAGAGTACTGGAGTGGGGTGCCATTGCCTTCTCCATCTCCTTTACTTATATCAACCTAATTGCTCCTGCAAGTATATCTCAAAAATTCAAGGCCCTGTGTTGGTTTAGTGGCCTAAGGACTCCTCATAACCTCATAGCCTGTTTTACTTAGTAAGATAAAACAGTGCTTTTAGTTTGAAATAGAACTATGTCTCCACTTGTAACAGTGCAATAAGCTAGGAAAAATGAGCCCAAGTTACCTTCCTTAGGTACAGATACTCAGTTGTCACAGTCATTTAATGAAAAGGCTGGTATTTCTCCATCAAATTACTTTTGAAACCTGTTTAAAATCATTGTTCATACAGTATGACTGTATTTCTGGACTCTCTATTCCATTCAATCAATTTTTTAAAAATCTATATTTTCAATAAATGTATACTGTCTTGATTACTATAAGCCCATTATAACCCAGAAATCAGATAGTATCAGCTTTCCAAATTACTTTTATTTTTAAATGCTATTTTAGCTATTATAGGTATTTTCAATTTCTGCATGACTTTTAGATTCAATTACCAAATTAAAAAAAGACCTGCTGTAATTTTAATTGAGATTACATTAATTGTATAGATTAATTTGTGGAATTGACATATTAATAGTACTGAGTCTTTCAACCCATGAATAATCTATATATCTTCACTCGTTTAGGTCTTCTTTAGTTTTTCTCAACAATGTTTTGTAGTGAAAACTACACTGAAAAGTATACAGTTCCTTCACTTTTGTCAAATTAATTCCTAAATATCTCATGTTTTTATGCTAATGTAAATGACATTATGTATTTTTCAATTTGCAATTGTTTGTGGTAAGTACATAGAAATACAATTCATTTCTATATATTGACTTTGTAGTCCAAAAAATTGCTAAACTCACTTGCTTATTCTATTAGCTTTTCTGTAATAAAAAAAGATTTCTATATAGATGATCATGTCATAGGCAAATAATAAAAGAAAGATTTTTTTTCCTTTCCTAATATGAATGCCTTTAATTTCTTTTTCTTGCCTGGTCTGGCTGGAACCTCCAGTACAATGTTAAACAGAAATGTGTTGTTTCTGATTTCAGGAGAAAAGCATTCTGTCTTTTACCACCAAGTATGATAGCGTGGTAAGCTCCAGTCCATGGGGTCGCTAAGAGTCAGACAGGACTGAGCGACTTCACTTTCACTTTTCACTTTCATGCATTGGAGAAGGAAATGGCAACCCACTCCAGTATTCTTGCCTGGAGAATCCCAGGGACAGCTGTCTATGGGATCGCACAGAGTCGGACACGACTGAAGCGACTTAGCAGCAGCATGATATGGTCTGTGGATTTTTGGTAGATCCCTTTCTAGTCTTTCGGAGAAGGCAATGGCACCCCACTCCAGTACTTTTGCCTGGAAAATCCCACGGACAGTGGAGCCTGGTAGGCTGCAGTCCATGGGGTCGCTAAGAGTCGGACACGACCAAGCGACTTCATTTTCACTTTTCACTTTCATGCATTGGAGAAGGAAATGGCAACCCACTCCAGTGTTCTTGCCTGGATAATCCCTGGGACGGGGGAGCCTGGTAGGCTGCCGTGTTTGGGGTCACATAGAGTCGGACACGACTGAAGTGACTTAGCATAGCATAGCATAGCATAGCATATTTCTAGTCTTTGTGTGATGAAATTGTTTCTATCTCCAGTAGATGTTGGGTTTTATCAAGTGCATTTTCTATGTTTACTGAGGCAATGATAGGATTTTTCTTTTTCAGCTTGTTAATATTATGAATTACATTGATTAATTTCTGAATATTAAGCCAAGTTTGCATTTTTGGGATTAACTCCACTTGGTCATGATGTCTTTTGCTTTTGATATATTGTCAGATAGAGCCCCAGCTGATCCAGGGAGTTCAAGGTGTAGACGGCGTCGGTGAGGATCAGGATACAATAGTTATAATTAGAGATATGAAGAATAATAGAACGAGGATAGCTCAGTAGGAAAATTCAGTGGAGAAAAGAGGCTGAGTAGCTTGGTTTACGCGGGGGACCAATCAAACTTCAAGACAAGAAGTTTGCACCACTTACGTAGGCCGCAGGCGTCTTTCCGTTCTCCCGAAGGAGAGGAGACACTGAGGCCTCCCCGGTCCGATCTTAGAAGCCCAGGCATAATTAGTAAGCATGGTGGGTCCCGCGCCCCAGATGGAGACTCAGCCAGAATTTGAGAGAGAGCGCGACATGGGGAGACCAGTCTTTCCAGGAACTGATCCCAATTCTTTATTTTCCCTGGTTTACTTTTATACACTGAGATGTTATACAAAAGTCACGCGGGGTCAGCAGCCCTGACTTTTATCAAATGTATACAGAGGTCTTAGGGGTGTTACATCATCTTCTGACCAGGGGGCCTGCTGACAATTTATGACCTTCTCCTTGTGGTAGCGGTCAATCACTTATTTCTCCAGGGTGATTATTCTTAAAACAGACTCCACTAGATAAGTTTACATTCCTATAGGGTGAGGGTATAGTGGGTTTTAGTCAGGGAAAGAATTTACTTAGCCTAAAGTCTAACGTGATTAATATCAAAGGTTAATACTTATCTCTTCTATATATTGATTAATGTGTATAAGGGCAGGGGAAGTGAAGACTTAGCAGCAATCATTGGCTCAACAAATGAAAAACCCTTTACCAATACAATTTCTAATCAGCCCATTATACTTATGCTAATAGTTTTCTAACTTCTCTAAAGAACCTGTTTTTAGAAGGTTAAGAGCATCTCGTGCCTCCCACTGTTGGGAGGCTGTGAGTAATCACATGTGACTGGACAAGCCTGTCAGGTGGGCTAAAGAACCTTCAGAGGAGTTTGTAGGTCAAGACACTCCTGTCACACCCAGGAATTTTTATTAACTGAAGCTTTAAGTTAACTCTTTTTTCAGAGAGAGGTAGTGGGGGACAGCCCCCCGTAAAGTCAGAGGTGTAGGTGAGAGCACAAGTAGTAAAGCAGGCAGGCTCTGGTTTTTGGGGGTAGATGCTCGAGAACCTCCAAGGGGCTCCTGAGGCTTGACCCCACCTTTGTGTATGTCAAGCCTCCTTCCTCATGACCTTTGCCACGGGCGGAGCACTCTTTCAAACAGGCTCCCAACATCTCCCCCTCTTTTATTTCTTAAAACAGCCAGATGTAGCTCAGTCGTGAGCTTCTGAATGTTCTACCGAAGAATCCTGACAATACAAGGAAGAATGATTATGAGAAGTAAAATTAGAACTAAAGATATTAGACAGAATACTTTTTTTAGAAATACAGTTAGAGAAGGTGTGAAAAAAGTCATTAGCTGCTCCAGCGGTGGTAAAATCTAGTCGAGAGTGTTCCAGGGTCTGTATTTGATTATGAAGTTTCCCTAAGTCCAGGCCAATATCAGAACTGTTTTAAACACCTGAGATATGATTTTTGATCTTTTTTTCATTTATAATCTGTCTCGTTTACCTTCAAAGATGTCACGCATATCCACCGGTAATCAGCGTGGCAAGACAGAGCCATTTTCACATTTAAAGCCTGTAACTCAGTCCCAATATGCATTTTTGCCTCTTCTAAGGCATCTACTCTCATCTTTAATTTCCTATCTATAGCTTCCTGCGTTGCTAGAGTTAAAGAAAACTTTTTTAGACATGGTATCAACATATTGGGCAGTATGCACTTGTTGAGTCAATGATATAGCTGCCACAGTAACAGAAGCAATTGCTGCTATTAAAGCTGATATTCCTAAAATAAGTAAGCCCAAAAACCGTTGTGATCACATTAAATCCTGCAGTTGCTGTAACACAGCAAGACCATAGCTATCATATGGGCACCGTAAGATAGGTTGGGCGTTGTAACACCACAAAGGAGCAAACATTACATTGAGGGTTTAAACAAGATGAGAGCATACATTGTTCACAAGTTACTACATTGGGTCCACCAGTGAAAGTCATATGTACATTAAGTTTTCCAGAATCGTTGGTAAAGAGAAAAACATAAGGATAGGGTAGACAAGCCAAAACAGAATAAGTAGAATTATTTTCTGGTTGGAGTTTGCGCTGCAGCAACCCTGTCAGTCTCGCCGGGATCTTGATGTTTATCTTGCCTCCCGTGCTGGCCGGTGCCGCCCCTACTCCCTCGCTGAACCGGCCTCAGGCTCACTGGTGGCCAAGCAAGTGCAGACAGACGCTGGCGGGGCTACGTGCTGCAAGCGTTCTGCTCTGGGTCCTGGCAGCCAGGCTGGTCTGGCCCGTGGCTCCCAACACTCGGCTGTTCTGTGCAGAGGAGTGTCCCTCTTCTTTTGTGATCGAAGCAATGAGGGAACCGGATGTCTGGGGGACTGCAACATGGCGAATCAGCCTGTCCCGGATCTAAATTGGAGAATCTGAGTCCTTTGGAAAAATAAAAGCACATCCTCGACCGCTAGTTAATAATGTGTCAGGACCCTTCCATTGTCCTGAGAGGAGGTCCTTCCATTTGACTAATGGCTTTGCATTCAGTTGCTCCAGGCACCAATGGCGAAGCATTGCAGTAGTTCTGGCTGAATTGGCATTTAAAATATTAATTACGAAAAGAGCATGTTGCAAGATTTGATAGGGAGAACTGTACTTAAACTCCCCTTCTTTTAGTTTTTGAATTTGGATTTTTAATGTTTGATGCGCTCTTTTAACAATGGCCTATCTCTGGGGATTATAAGGGATGCCTGTATTATGTTTAATTTGAAACTTTATACAAAATTTCTGAAAAGACTTAGAAGAGTAAGCAGGAGCATTGTCAGTTTTTAGAGCTTTTGGCAGGCCCAAATATGAAAAACAAGTAAAGAGAGGTTGTATCACATCTTTAACTGTCTCTCTGGTACGAGCAGTTGTAATAATAACGTGAGAAAAGGTATCTACAGTTATATGAAGAAAGGACAGTTGTCCAAATGAAGAGATACAAGTTACATCCATTTGTCAGAGTACGTTTGGTTTGAGAGCGCGAGGATTAACTCTCATCAGATCAGATCAGATCAGTCGCTCAGTCGTGTCCGACTCTTTGCGACTCCATGAACCGCAGCACACCAGGCCTCCCTGTCCATCACCAGCTCAAGGAGGTCACTCAGACTCGCATCCATCGAGTCAGTGATGCCATCCAGCCATCTCATCCTCTGTTGTCCCCTTCTCCTCCTGCCCTCAATCCCTCCCAGCATCAGAGTCTTCTCCAATGAGTCAACTCTTCGCATGAGGTGGCCAAAATACTGGAGTTTCAGCTTTAGCATCATTCCTTCTAAAGAAATTCCAGGATTGATCTCCTTCAGAATGGACTGGTTGGATCTTCTTGCAGTCCAAGGGACTCTCAAGAGTCTTCTCCAACACCACAGTTCAAAAGCATCAATTCTTCAGCGCTCAGCCTTCTTCACAGTCCAGCTCTCACATCCATACATGACCACAGGAAAGACCATAGCCTTGACTAGGCGAACCTTTGTTGGTAAAGTAATGTCTCTGCTTTTGAATATGCTATCTAGGTTGGTCATAACTTTCCTTCCAAGGAGTAAGCGTCTTTTAATTTCATGGCTGCAGTCACCATCTGCAGTGATCTTGGAGCCCAGAAAAACAAAGTCTGACACTGTTTCCACTGTTTCCCCATCTAGTTCCCATGCAGTGATGGGACCAGATGCCATGATCTTCGTTTTCTGAATGTTGAGCTTTAAGCCAACCTTTTCACTCTCCACTTTCACTTTCATCAAGAGGCTTTTTAGCCCCTCTTCACTTTCTGCCATAAGGGTGGTGTCATCTGCATATCTGAGGTTATTGATATTTCTCCCGGCAATCTTGATTCCAACTTGTGTTTCTTCCAGTCCAGCATTTCTCATGATGTACTCTGCATATAAGTTAAATAAACATGGTGACAATATGCAGCCTTGACGTACTCCTTTTCCTATTTGGAACCAGTCTGTTGTTCCATGACCAGTTCTAACTGTTGCTTCCTGACCTGCATACAGATTTCTTAAGAGGCAGAACGATGATGCTGTGAAAGTGCTACACTCAATATGCCAGCAAATTTGGAAAACTCAGCAGTGGCCACAAGATTGGAAAAGGTCAGTTTTCATCCCAGTGCCAAAGAAAGGCAATGCCAAGGAGTGCTCAAACTACCGAACAATTGCACTCATCTCACACGCTAGTAAAGTAATGCTCAAAATTCTCCAAGCCAGGCTTCAGCAATATGTGAACCGTGAACTTCCTGACGTTCAAGCTGGTTTTAGAAAAGGCAGAGGAACCAGAGATCAAATTAACTCTCATAGGTAGACTATTATAAACAGTGGGGCAGTGTAAGCAAGAATGTACAATCTCTAGAGCAGTTTCTCTAGGAATTTGGAATTGATATCTTAAAGCAGTAGCATTTTGATGATGAAGTAAGTGAGAGGCTCTGGCTTCCTCAATCACCGTAGCCACTGTATTTATGATAAACAGTCAAATCATTAAAGGCATTTAAAGGGCTGGGCAATCCGGAATGAGCCTGAATGTGTCCAGTGAAAAATATTTTATTTCTTTTCCAAATTTGTTGCTGTAATTTAGTTAACAAATGAAATATGGTAGTTTTATTTTCGAGCAAAACCGCAGTTTCAGTGTATGGAAACAACCTGACAATATACTGGGAATCAGAATAAAGGTTAAATTTTTTATCTGCAAACATAGCAAAAGCATCTATGACTGTGTTTTTAAAACTTTTTGGTGATTTTTAGTAACTATGGAGGCTTTACCGTTTGCTGACCCGTCAGTAAAAACTATCTGTGCATTTGGAATAGGAGATTGTTTACATCTGACAGGAAAAATAATTGGCTGTCTGGATATAAAATTTTAGCAAAACATGTAAAGGTAAATGATGTAGAATTTTGACCAAAATAGTCTCCTATAGCAATCTGCCAATTTTCAAACATTAGAAGAGCATCAAGTTATTCCTTATGGAATTACAATTTCTGATGGCTCTTTACCAAATAATTCAATGCTCTGTTTTTTTCCTTTAATATCAAAGTAACTATCAGTCCTGGATAAGAAGCCACTACTTTTTTAGTTTGAGCAGGAAGATGGACCCACTCTAGGGGGCCGTTTTGTCATAAAACCAATTTTTGTCTGGCTACCCCAATTACACCTATGGGGGTTTTATGGCAAAGGAATTGTCAAGCAGTTGTTAATTAAATTTTTAAAATTTACATTTTAACAACATAAATTTAGGTCTAATGTTTAGCTTAGGTCTCTGTATAAATTTAAATAATAAATGTATAACCTCCTTATCTCATTTTGGTATACAGATGTATCTAGATGCAAAATGTATTTATATATGTATATATGGCAACAAGTATAAACTTATTGACATATACTATATATAAATCAATATACTTGAATTAATCTTTATAATTAATATATTAATTAATATATATTACAGCACTACAACACGTATACAGCTAATACCAACCAACACAAACCAATGTACTGTAATAATACATGTCACACATATATAACCTAACCTATAACCTATATAGAACCTATATCATCACAGCACATCAATCTATACCAATTAATATCAGCCACACACACATTATATTATTGCAATATACATTTAACTATACAGTATATATATAATATGTATATATAGCATACATATTTATATACAAATTAATTAAGTATAGATCTATAAATAGAATTAGGTATAACTTTATTATATTTTATTAATACCCATACCTAATTAGGCAAACTGTAATTAGGCAAATATATTTATGTATTTATAATATATAAAGTATTGTTAATTTTACCACCTGTTGATAACTAAGAAATTGAGAAAAACCCTTCTTTGAGTATCTCCTATTTGAGACAGCACGTCCCTCCCCCATAGGGTAAAGGGGAGCGTAGGAACTGTATAGGGCTGGAAAGTTCCACAGGTATCCTCAAACTGCCAATCTAACATTTTTGAACTTTTAACTACTGTGGGGGCTTGAGGGTAAATGAAACAAAATTTAACCCCTGAAATCTATCAGGGCAACTTGCCAATCATCTCTATTTTGTAAAAGACTTGTGGTTGATCCTTATTGAATGGAATTACTATATTTGCTACTTTTTTTTTTTTAAAAGTTCCACACTTTTTTTCTTCTTTTTATAATTAATTATGCCACCAAGCTGGGATAAGATAAAACTATTTTTCTTGGGTCACTGGTAGATGGAACCAATGGGCCTTTTTATCACAAGCACCCTGTAGGTGTATGTTTTTTGGCAAGAATAATTTAATCTCATCTTTTGGTAATATTAATCATAATTAACTGATCATTTAAAGTCTCATCTACTTTAACAAGAGCCGACTGTCTCAATAGTCAACTTTTTCTTAGAACTGGAATTAGGATTGCCTTTTAAGCAATCAAACAAAGGCTTTAAATCTGCAGTAGTCAGTTTTAAATGTGGGTGTATCCAATTAATGTCCCCTAATAATTTTTGGAAATCATTTAAAGTTAGTAAACAATCTCTCCGCAGCTTTAAAGAGGCATTATCAGTTTTTTAAAACTTTTGGTAGGCCTAAATATGAGAAGCAAGTAAAGAGGTGTTGCACAAGATCTTTATAAACTTCTCCAGTTATCGTTTTGTAACCTAAATCTGGTCTATAGCTTTTTAGATGACAAGCAACCATCTAATCTTTGCTTGAATACTTCCAACAACGGGGAACTCACTACTCTTTAAGGTTTTAAATTCTCCCTTACTTTTTCTCTACAGCATTACCACCCTGCATACCACTTTCTCTAATCTCACCAACACATTTTTGGTAGTATGCGTGGGCCAGAAACTGGGCCAGTCTTTCCCAGCAATGTTAATAGACGTCTATTCCTGTGTCTAATAGCCCTGACATTTTATTTTCTTGAATTAAAAAAAATTTTTTTTTTTAATGTCTAGAAGCTGTAATTTCCTGTACCCAAAAAGCAAGATCACTAAATCTAAATGTTCTGTGGCTCCTATCTTGAGAAGTTTTTTTTTTTTTTCTGATAATAAGATAAAAAACAAAAACTGTTATTCTTTGACCTTTATTAATTTGCACAGTTTTAGTAGGTGGTGAGATCAAAACTTTAATTTATCAATATAATCAGAATCTACTACACCATGTACCACCGAAATTTTTTGAAAAGAAAGCGAGCTACGCCTTAGCACAAGTCCAACAATGCCCTCAGGCAGAGGGCCAGCCTCTCCCATTGGAATTGGAGTAACTGGCTGGTCAGGGGTTAATATTGTTGCTAAATCCCTTCACCGTTCTGCTTTTTTCTTAGCCTGGGTGAGACCCCCCTGAGGGGGTTTTCTCCAAGGAGCATGCTCTGCATGGCGTCTGTTTTAAAAGCTCCACTGTTGAAAAAACTTTTTATCTTCCTCAGGCTTAGGCAACATTTTGAGAGGCTTTGGGGGCAAAGTGGGGAACTCTTGGGCCTTGGAAGGCACAAACGGAGGCAGCAGTCGCCTTACATCAGAAAGTGGTGGATAAGTTTATTTTTTAAAGGTTTGTGCAGAGTGGGAGGGAGCTCGCCAGGGCGTCTGGCCATAGTGTCCTGTAAATCCTCTCCTCTGTTGATTTTTTTTTTCTTCTTTTAAATCTTTTTCAAGTTTTCTTTCCCTCATTCTATCTTTTTTTCCTTCCTCTTCTCTTTTCTTTTACTTTCTATCATTTCCTTCCTGTTTCCCTCTCATTTTTCCTTCTTTCTTCTTACTGTCTCTCTCTCCCTCTCTGTCTTTTTCACTTTTCTCTCCCCCTTCCTTTTTTTCTACCTTCTTTTTCCTTCCATTTTTTTCCCTTTACCTTCTTTTTCTTTTTTTTTCCTCTTTTACTCTGTATCTCTTTTTCTAACTTTGTTTTTTCCTTTCTCTATCTTGCTGCGTTCCCTGATTCCTTTTTTCTCCGTTCCTCTCTCCTTTTCACTCTTTAGTTCTTTCTCTATTTTCTTTCTTTTTTCTTTTTCACTTTTTTGTTTCTTTTTATTTTTCTCTCTCTCTTTTTTTTTTTTTTTTTTGCTTGGGTGAGGCCCCCCTGAGGGGATTTTCTGCAAGGAGTAGGCTCTGTATAATGTGTATTCTTTAAAAGCTACTTGGTTTAAAAGAAAATTCTTATCTTTTTCAGCCTTAAGCAATGGTCTGGGAGGCTTTGGATGTAAACTGGAGAATTCCTAGGCCCTGGGAGGTGCAAGCGGAGGTGGGGTAGTCGCCTTAAATCAGAAATTGTTGGATAAATTTTTAAAGGTTTGTGTAGAGAGGGATGGAGCTTGCCAGGGCGCCCGGCCGCAGCATCCTGTAAGCCCTCTCCTTCCTCGGGAGGTAGAGCACAGTCTCCCTCATTCTTTAGCCAATGGCAGAAAATATGATCTGCGCAGGAGGTGGAGACCCACCACCATCCACCGCTATAGCCTCTCCCATAGGCTCTCCAACAGCCTCATGACGAGGGTCCAGAACATTTTTAATCGTATTTATAGGATAGGTTTTTAGTTGTTTTTTACCTTCACCCAAATATCTAAATTAACAGTAGCCTCTTCTGGAAACCAAGGACACTATTCTTGTACAAATGAAAAAAATGGGTTAATGGTAGATTTTTTAACTGCAAAATTATTCCTGTAAAGAGCTGTCTTTCATTTGATTCAGTGTTACCCATGTCAGAAAATTAAGTATAAGAGAAGATTAAGCTTTTAGCTTTCAAAAGATCAGGCTTGGCCTGTTAACGTCAGAAACACTAACTCTTTAACACTTACAACACTTCCCACTCCTACTCGCCCTGTCTGTCCTACAGGGGGGTCCGCGGCACCCTGAGTGAGGTCCTAGCCATCCTGAACACTGGGGGAACATTAGGGCTGATGACCCTAATCGTTCCGAGAGGGAAAAGGGTTGGGGACCTACCTTGAATCGTCCCTGTTCGGGCGCCAGCTGCTGGGGACCAGCCCCAGCTGATCCAGGGAGTTCAAGGTGTAGACGGCAAGAAGTTTGCACCACTTACGTAGGCCGCAGGCGTCTTTCCGTTCTCCCGAAGGAGAGGAGACACTGAGGCCTCCCTGGTCCGATCTTAGAAGCCCAGGCATAATTAGTAAGCATGGTGGGTCCCGCGCCCCAGATGGAGACTCAGCCAGAATTTGAGAGAGAGCGCGACATGGGGAGACCAGTCTTTCCAGGAACTGATCCCAATTCTTTATTTTCCCTGGTTTACTTTTATACACTGAGATGTTATACAAAAGTCACGCGGGGTCAGCAGCCCTGACTTTTATCAAATGTATACAGAGGTCTTAGGGGTGTTACATCATCTTCTGACCAGGGGGCCTGCTGACAATTTATGACCTTCTCCTTGTGGTAGCGGTCAATCACTTATTTCTCCAGGGTGATTATTCTTAAAACAGACTCCACTAGATAAGTTTACATTCCTATAGGGTGAGGGTATAGTGGGTTTTAGTCAGGGAAAGAATTTACTTAGCCTAAAGTCTAACGTGATTAATATCAAAGGTTAATACTTATCTCTTCTATATATTGATTAATGTGTATAAGGGCAGGGGAAGTGAAGACTTAGCAGCAATCATTGGCTCAACAAATGAAAAACCCTTTACCAATACAATTTCTAATCAGCCCATTATACTTATGCTAATAGTTTTCTAACTTCTCTAAAGAACCTGTTTTTAGAAGGTTAAGAGCATCTCGTGCCTCCCACTGTTGGGAGGCTGTGAGTAATCACATGTGACTGGACAAGCCTGTCAGGTGGGCTAAAGAACCTTCAGAGGAGTTTGTAGGTCAAGACACTCCTGTCACACCCAGGAATTTTTATTAACTGAAGCTTTAAGTTAACTCTTTTTTCAGAGAGAGGTAGTGGGGGACAGCCCCCCGTAAAGTCAGAGGTGTAGGTGAGAGCACAAGTAGTAAAGCAGGCAGGCTCTGGTTTTTGGGGGGTAGATGCTCGAGAACCTCCAAGGGGCTCCTGAGGCTTGACCCCACCTTTGTGTATGTCAAGCCTCCTTCCTCATGACCTTTGCCACGGGCGGAGCACTCATTCAAACCGGCTCCCAACAGATTATTGCACTTGTATCTATGCAAAGTAGTGATATATATTGTCGCTTCTTTCATATCTTTTCTGTTTTTTGGATCAGGATAATGCTGGTCTCAAAATGAGCTGAGAAGTATTCCTTCCTTTCTAATTAAGAATTTTTGTAGAATTATAATTATTTCTTCCTTAAATGTTTTGTAAAATTCACCAGTGAAGTTGCATGGGAATAGCAATTTTGTGTGTGTTTATGAGAAGCTTTTTACTTACAAATTATATTTCTTTAATTTAGGGTTATTTGGGCTATCTGTTTCTTCTTGGGTGAACACTGGTAGTGTTTTTCAAAAACTGTTCATCTAAGTAGTTAAATTAGTTGACATAAAATTGTTCTTGATAGTCCCTTATTGTCCATTATTATTTTGATTCTGATGTGATGTCACTTTTCTTTACCTAATTTTGGTATTTTGTGACTTCTCTTTTTTGTGATCAATCTTGCTTCATATCTACCAATATTATTGATCATCTTAACGAAGCCACATTTTATTTTATTGATTTTTATCTTTCTATTTTGTTTTATTAATTTCCACTCAGATATTTATTTATCCTTTCTTCTACTTAACTTTGGGTTTAACTTGTTCTTCTTTGTCTACTCTTAATGTAGGAGCTGAGATTTTAAATTTGAGACTTTTGTTCTTAAGTATGTGCTTAGTCACTCAGTCGTGTCTGACTGCAACACCATGGACTATAGCCCAATAGGCTCCTCTGTCAATGGAATTTTCCAGGCAAGAATACTGGAGCTGGTTGCCATTTCCTACTCAGGTAGTCTTTCCAGTCTGGGAATCGAACCTCATCTCTTGAGTCTCCTGCATTGGCAGGCTAACTCTTTACCAGGAGGGCCACCTGGGAAGCCCAGGTGTTTAAATAGTAATGTTTAATGTTATGTATCTCTCCCTAAATGTTCTAGTGACCTCTCACAAATTTTTTTTTTTTTTTGAGTTTTTATTTTTATTTACAAAATATTGTCTGATTTGACTTCTTCATGACTTATTCAGAAATGTGATGTTTAGTTTCCATGTGTTTGGAGAATTTTCCAGAGATCTTTCTGTTGTTCATTGTAAATTTAGTTCCACTGTGAGTAGAGCATGAAATTTGTATGGCTTGGAACATTGTACATTTCTTGAGACTTGTTTAATAGCCATAAATTTGACCTACCTTCATAAATATTATGTGTACACTTGAAAATATTATGCTATTGTTATAGCATAATAATAGTATATTATGCTATTGTTGGGATGGGAAGAGAGTTCCATAAATATTAATTAGATTAAGTTAGGTAACAGTTTTGTTCAAATACTCTATATTCTTACTGAGTTTTTATCTACTTATTCTATCAGTTATTGAAAGAAGGTTCTTGAATTCTCTGATCATACCTAAGAATTTATATATTTCTCTTATAGTTATATCAGTTTTTGCTTCATTTATTTTTATTTTCTGTTATTAGATGGTATCTACATCCTCTTCATGAATTGATCCCTTCATCATTATGAAATCTCTTTCTTTATTCCTGGTTATTTTGTTTGTATAAAATCTACTTTGTCTGGGGACTTCAGTGATAGTCCGATAGTTAAGACTCCACACTCTCAATTCAGGGGGCCTGAGTTACATACCTGAACTAGATCTCACAAGCTCCAACTAAGAGTTCTTATGCTGCAAGATTCTAAATATTCTGCAGATCACAATGAAGACTGACAGTCCCGTGTGCAGCAGCAAAGACCCAGGCAGCCAGATAAGTAAATAAAAATAAATATATATTAAAAGAAACTTTGGTAGCAGTTCCAGCTTTTTATGATTAACATTAGCATGGTATATCTTTCCTCATCACTTTACTTATGATTAATGTATGTTTATATTTAATATATGTTTCCTATGGATGATATATATTTAGGCCTTGCTCTGGCATTCAATCTGACAATCTCTATCTTTTAATTGGGATATTTAGACCATTTACCTTTCATGTGATTGATATGGATATGATCATTTGATGTTTCTATTTATCTCCTTTGCTCTTCTTCTGGTGTTTTTTCAAAGCTTCATTATGATTTATTTATTAATTTGGATTGTTATAATTCAAAACTCATAATTATTAGAATTAATGTTTTAATTTTTATCTTTGTCAATTTTTTAAAAAACTGTTTGTTTTTGGCTATTCTGGGCCTTCGTTACAATGTGCAAGCTTCTCTAGTTGCCACGAGCTGGGGCTGCTCTCTGGTCGAGATGCTGGGGCTTCTCACTGTGGTGGCTTCTTTTGTTGTGGAGCATGGGCTTTAGGCACAAGAGTGCAATAGCTTCACCTTGTGGGCTCTAGAGCATGAGCCCAGTGGTGGAGGGGCATGGGCTTTGGTGTCCCACAACATGTGGAGTTTTTCTGAACCAGGGATTGAACCTGTGTCCCTTGAATTGGGAGGTGGATTCTTTCTGGACCACCAGGGAAGTCCTGTTGATTTTATTAACTATAACTTTGGGTTTATTATTCCAGAGCTTGCTTTAATTTTTTATATATAGTTTTGAATTATCACAAACTAGTTTTTAGCACTGTTACATTCCTTCCCATATTGTATAAGAACCTAACCTTTTACTTTCTCTCATCCATAATTTTGTTCTCTTATTGCCATAGATTTTTATATAATTAATTACATAACCAATAAACCCCATAGAACAATATTATTCTTTGTTTAAATAGCCAATTATCTCTTAAAGATTTTAAATAATAAGAACAAAATATTGTACTTTTATCCATATAGTTACCAATTCCGATACTTTCATTCCTTTATGTAGATCCATGTTTTCTGGTGGTATCATGTTCCATATGGCTGTAGGACATTCTTTACCATTTCTTATAGTGCAGATTTGCTGTGTGTGACATCTTTAAGCTTTCATATTTTTTAAAGTGGCATTATTTACCTTAATTTTTGAAAGACATTTTCATGGAACACAGAATTTTGAATTGACAGAATCTTTTCTTTCAGTGGCTTCCCTGGTGACTCAGAGATTAAAGCGTCTGCCTCCAATGCGGGAGACCTGGGTATTTTCAGTACTTTAAAAGTTGTTACTGCACTGATTTCCCATTTGCATTATTTCTGACAAGAATTTTTCTGTCATTCTTATTTTAGTTCTTTGTATATAGTGAATTTTTTCCTCTGCTTGATTTTAATATTTTCCCTTTATTTGAGCTATTTCATAATAATGTGCTTTGATGTTTCATATAATGTGGCTTCATGTTTTTGTAACTGGAGTTCAATGAGCTTTTTGGATCTGTGGATTTTTACTTTTCCTCAAGTGTGGTAAATTTTTGTCATGATGTTATCAAATATTCTGTTTCTACTCTCTCCTCCAAGGATTACCTATATATTAGGTATTTTGAAGTTGTCCAACAGCTCACTGATGATATGTTTATTTTTAGAAATTCTTTTTTCTCTCTGTGTTTCATTCTTCATAAAAAGTAAAATTTTTCTAGTTTAGCTGATAGTTCAGTTCAGTCGCTCAGTTGTGTCCAACTCTTTGCGACCCCATGAACTGCAGCATGCCAGGCCTCCCTGTCTATCACCTACTCCCGGAGCCCACCCAGACTCATGTCTATTGAGTCAGTGATGCCATCCAACCGTCTCATCCTCTGTGGTCCCCTTCTCCTCTTGCCCTCAATCTTGCCCAGCATCAGGGTCTTTTCAAATAAGTCAGCTCTTCGCATCAGGTGGCCAAATTATTGAAGTTTCAGCTTCAACATCAGTCCTTCCAACGAACACCCAGGACTGATATCCTTTAGGATGGACTGGTTGGATCTCCTTGCAGTCCAAGGGACTCTCAAGAGTCTTCTCCAACACCACAGTTCAAAAGCATCAATTCTTCGGTGCTCAACTTTCTTTATAGTCCCACTCTTCCATCCATACATGACCACTGGAAAAACCACAGCCTTAACTAGACGGACCTTTGTTGACAAAGTAATGTCTCTGCTTTTTAGTGTGCTGTCTAGGTTGGTCATAACTTTCCTTCCAAGGAGTAAGCGTCTTTTAATTTCATGGCTGCAATTACCATCTGCAGTGATTTTGGAGCCCCGAAAAATAAAGCCAGCCACTGTTTCCCCATCTATTTGCCATGAAATGATGGGACTGGAAACCATGATCTTCGTTTTCTGAATGTTGAGCTTTAAGCCAACTTTTTCACTCTCCTCTTTCATTTTCGGGACAGACACTATTCTGGATGTGTGTGTACTTCAAGTACTGTTCCTTTCAGTCCTCTTTAGGGGTTCTTCCCCAGGCTTGGGTAGTTTCTTCATGCATATGTGATCAGTACTCGGCAGGACATTCAAGGGAAACCCAGGGTTCTCTGCCCATGCATTTCTCCTCTCCAGTACTCTGTCCTGTGACCTCAAGCCACCCTGGTCTCCCAGACATTCAGCTCCATCTCCTCACTCACAGGTTCATCAGGTTCCCCCTGGAGTACTCCTATCTGTGCCCCGAACTGAAAACACAATTGAAGCAGGAATAATAGTGAGACAACTGTTGTATCTACTTCATTTGTTCCTTATTTTTCAGGGATTACTGTCCTTTGTTGATCAATATCCAGTGACTGGAAAACAATTGCTTCATCTGACTTGTTACTTATATGTTTGTGAAAAACAATTGTTTTATATAATTTGTTACTTATATATGTGTGCAGGGATAAGTCTGATGTCTGTTATTTTTATCATGGCTAGAAGCTTCTGTCTTAATACTTTTATTTGAAAACTTGGGTAAACATAATTTCCTAGGAATGTATAATTTACTTAAACTTACTTGAAAAATGTCAAGGCACTGTTTCCCAGACAGGAAATAGAAAAAGTTGCCAGTTAAATCTTGAGAAGTCACTAGATTCAGTTGTTTTCATGCACAAAAAAATTCTACCAAATTTTATACACCAAAATCTCGATGTTATTAAGTGAGTCTGTTCTAGAATTTAGAAAAAGAAAGGAAGCAATCAAGTCATTGTTATGAAGTGAGTTCAGTTCAGTTCAGTCACACAGTCATGTCCGACTCTTTGAGACCCCCATGAACAGCAGCAATCCAGGCCTCCCTGTCCATCACCAACTCCTGCAGTTCACCCAAACTCATATCCATTGAGTTGGTGACACCATCTAAGCATCTCATCCTCTGTCATCACCTTCTCCTCCTTGCCTTCAATCTTTCCCAACATCAGGGTCTTTTCAAATGAATCAGCTCTTCGCATCAGGTAGCCAAGAGTAGAAATCAAATTCAGTAAATATGGCACAAAATAAAATCACAGACTGGTACAATGTATGAATGTTGATTTAAAATCTGTAAAATATTTGTTACAGTAAAATATTACTGTAGCAAATAAAAATAATAATTCATCATAGCCAAGCAAGTCTTATTCCAGGAATATAAGAGGTATTCCATGGTAAGAAACGGTTACTGTGCTAATAGAACTAAATTTAAAAGCATGTGCTTATTTCCATGAATGCTAAGAAGCATACAATAAAATTCAATATCCATTAATGATAAAGACTGCTTACTAACTTAGGAATATACGTATGCTACTTGAATGAGATAAAATAGACCTATTTCAGACTCAAAACAACAGTATCTCTTTAATTAGAAATTGCTTATATTAATTAAATGAAACGACAAGAATGCCCACTTTGTCATTATTCTTTTAATTTGTTTTTCAAGTACCAAAACAGTCAATACAATTAGGTGTACTACTAAGGCATAAAAGATATATTATTAGAGGTATAAAAATTTGAAGAGTAGAAATAAGGTTATGATTAGTTTTACACATGACATATAAATTATACTTTATGTATTAACTTATTATATATGGAAAATCAAAGTATCCTCTGAAAAAATGATTACAAACAATAGAATTCAATATGTTACAAGATTCATATACAGAATTCTACAACCTTTATGTATAAAAGCAAGAATTGGTTGCAAGAACCAAATGGAAAAAAATATCCAAATACAAGGAAAAAAGAATAAATGCATGAAAATTATTGAGAATCTATGAGAAAAAGTGAAAAATTCTTGTGAAGATCATTTAAAAAAAATCTACCTGTACTAGTGAAATGGAATAGGAGGGAGGGAGCCAGAGTACAACCTTTAAAAGAACTACATAGCCCAAGGACATGATGTAAACTGATTAGAATCAAATAGGTCCAAGATGGCAGACAAGTCAACTTCCACTAGACCTTGATCCTCAGTAGAAGCTCACTGTAGCACATCAGCAAGCTAAATGACATATCCACAAGTGCCATGACGGTTTCAAAGCTGACCATAAAAGGCTAGAAAGCAGGCAGTAACCCAATTCCTGGAAATCCCCATCTCTTCCCCCAAAGAGTTGGACTGCTCCTTCCACTCATTAGCCTATGAAATTACCCACCCAAGTCTATGCCCCAACCAGTAATGCTGAAGAAGCTGAAGTTGAATGGTTCTATGAAGACCTACAAGACCTTTTAGAACTAACACCCAAAAAAGAGGTCCTTTTCATTATAGGGGACTGGAATGCAAAAGTAGGAAGTCAAGAAACACCCGGAGTAACAGGCAAATTTGGCCTTGGAACACAGAATGAAGCAGGGCAAAGACTAACAGAGTTTTGCCAAGAAAATGCACTGGTCATAGCAAATACCCTCTTCCAACAACATAAGAGAAGACTTTATACATGGACATCACCAGATGGTCAACACCGAAATCAGATCGATTATATTCTTTGCAGCCAAAATGGAGAAGCTCTATCCAATCAGCAAAAACAAGACCAGGAGCTGACTGTGGCTCAGACCATGAACTCCTTATTGCCAAATTCAGACTGAAATTGAAGAAAGTAGGGAAAACCACTAGAACATTCAGGTATGACCTAAATCAAATCCCTTATGATTATACAGTGGAAGTGAGAAATAGATTTAAGGGCCTAGATCTAATAGATAGAGTGCCTGATGAACTACGGAATGAGGTTCGTGACATTGTACAGGAGACAGGGATCAAGACCATCCCCAAGAAAAAGAAATGCAAAAAAGCAAAATGGCTGTCTGGGGAGGCCTTGCAAATAGCTGCAAAAAGAAGAGAAGCGAAAAGCAAAGGAGAAAAGGAAAGATATAAATATCTGAATGCAGAGTTCCAAAGAATAGCAAGAAGAGATAAGAAAGCCTTCTTCAGCGATCAATGCAAAGAAATAGAGGAAAACAACAGAATGGGAAAGACTAAGGATCTCTTCAAGAAAATCAGAGATACCAAAGGAACATTTCATGCAAAGATGGGCTCGATAAAGGACAGAAATGGTGTGGACCTAACGGAAGCAGAAGATATTAAGAAGAGGTGGCAAGAATACACAGAAGAACTGTACAAAAAAGAGCTTCACGACCCAGATAATCATGATGGTGTGATCACTGACCTAGAGCCAGACATCCTGGAATGTGAAGTCAAGTGGGCCTTAGAAAGCATCACTAGGAACAAAGCTAGTGGAGGTGATGGATTTCCAGTGGAGCTATTCCAAATCCTGAAAGATGATGCTGTGAAAGTGCTACACTCAGTATGCCAGCAAATTTGGAAAACTCAGCAGTGGCCACAAGATTGGAAAAGGTCAGTTTTCATCCCGATCCCAAAGAAAGGCAATGCCAAAGAGTGCTCAAACTACCGCACAATTTCACTCATCTCACACGCTAGTAAAGTAATGCTCAAAATTCTACAAGCCAGGCTTCAGCAATATGTGAACCGTGAACTTCCTGATGTTCAAGCTGGATTTAGAAAAGGCAGAGGAACCAGAGATCAAATTGCCAACATCCGCTGGATTATCGAAAAAGCAAGAGAGTTCCAGAAAAACATCTATTTCTGCTTTATTGACTATGCCAAAGCCTTTGACTGTGTGGATCACAATAAACTGGAAAATTCTGAGAGAGATGGGAATACCAGACCACCTGATCTGCCTCTTGAGAAATCTGTATGCAGGTCAGGAAGCAACAGTTAGAACTGGTCATGGAACAACAGACTGGTTCCAAATAGGAAAAGGAGTACGTCAAGGCTGCATATTGTCACCATGTTTATTTAACTTATATGCAGAGTACATCATGAGAAATGCTGGACTGGAGGAAACACAAGCTGGAATCAAGATTGCCGGGAGAAATATCAATAACCTCAGATATGCAGATGATACCACCCTTATGGCAGAAAGTGAAGAGGAACTCAAAAGCCTCTTGATGAAAGTGAAAGTGGAGAGTGAAAAGGTTGGCTTAAAGCTCAACATTCAGAAAACGAAGATCATGGCATCTGGTCCCATCACTACATGGGAAATAGATGGAGAAATAGTGGAAACAGTGTCAGACTTTGTTTTTCTGGGCTCCAAAATCACTGCAGATGGTGACTGCAGCCATGAAATTAAAAGACGCTTACTCCTTGGAAGGAAGGTTATGACCAACAGAGATAGCATATTCAAAAGCAGAGACATCACTTTGCCAACAAAGGTTCGCCTAGTCAAGGCTATGGTCTTTCCTGTGGTCATGTATGGATGTGAGAGCTGGACTGTGAAGAAGGCTGAGCGCCGAAGAATTGATGCTTTTGAACTGTGGTGTTGGAGAAGACTCTTGAGAGTCCCTTGGACTGCAAGGAGATCCAACCGGTCCATTCTGAAGGAGATCAGCCCTGGGATTCCTTTGGAGGGAATGATGCTCAAGCTGAAACTCCAGTATTTTGGCCACCTCATGCGAAGAGTTGACTCATTGGAGAAGACTCTGATGCTGGGAGGGATCGAGGGCAGGAGGAGAAGGGGACGACAGAGGATGAGATGGCTGGATGGCATCACTGACTCGATGGATGTGAGTCTGAGTGACCTCCGAGAGCTGGTGATGGATAGGGAGGCCTGGCGTGCTGCGGTTCATGGGGTCGCAAAGAGTCGGACACAACTGAGCGACTGATCTGATCTGATCTGATAAAAACTGACAACCCCATACCCTGGGGCTGCTCTTATCTTCTGAGATGCCCCCCGCCCCACTCTATCTGTGGAGTGTGTTTTTTCTAAATAAATTCACAGCTTATTTATCACTTTGTCTCTTACTGAATTCTTTCTGCAATGAGACATCAAGAACCTGAGCTTCATTAAGTCCTGAGACTAGGTGTGTGATCTCAGTTAAATGATGTGGAGGTATAACCGTATTAGAAACTCAAACATATTATGAAGTTTCAACAATTAAAATGGTGTGGCATTGGGGCATGAATTTATAGATCAATGCCATAGATTAGAATGTCTAGAGATAGCTCTATGGACTTATGAAAATGTACTATATTATATAACTAATGTTTCATAGGTGAAAAAGAAGATGGATTATTCAATAAAGGCTTTTGGACAAATAGGAAGTTACTTGAAACATAAAAAACTCTAGCTATATCTCACAGTTTGGAATTCTAGGTAGATCAAAATTTTCAATACTTTTTAATTGTTAAAAATAACAGAAGAGATGGTGCATCTTCCAGCGTGGAAGTCACCACTCCCATCCTCACATTAAGAAAAAAGCTGAAAGCTAAAAATCAGCAATTCTTTTTAGATCCATCAGAGGATTGAGATCACAGAACAAACCACCACTCTGAAAACTAAAGAAACAAAAAGCAACAGAGAGTCATAGCTTACCTGGAGCAGATATCACTCAGAAACCATCCCTGGAGCCAGCATCAGGTAGGAATTTTTAAAGTGTAATTGCCTAATTGCAGGAGCTTGTGCATGAACTAGCTTCAGAGACAAAAACTCCTGGAGGTTCAACCCTGTGAACAGAGATTTATGTTTTCCTGAATTTTATTTCTAAGAGTCTTATAAGGTTCTCATTGTAAAGCTCAGAGAAGAGTCTCTTCATGATTCCAGTTGGGTGGGCAGGGGAGGAGATGTTGGTAAAAAGAGTAACCATTTTGAAATATCCCCAGAGTATTCTTTTCTTAACAAAGTCTGCCCTCAAAGGAAAATATTTCAGCAGAGACTAACTAACTTGGGTTTTTCCAGAACCTAATAATCTAGGGAAATACCCAACTTCACTTGCCTCTAGCCTTTCATGTGAGAGAAGGGAAATACCAACCAAGTCTCCTTTAGCCATCCTGACTCACCTAAAGGGGAAGAGGGCAAGAAACTGAGAGCACTTCCGGAGGTCCCAGCCCAGTGGCACAGGCTCATCCAAAAACGAAAACTAATCGCAGGACACTTCCTGTCTCCCACAGCACCTCATCTGCATATTACTAAAGACATAATTACCACAGATAATTCACTCAGTACATCATATCCTGCTTTCAACAAAAAATTACAAGGCATAGTAAAAAGAAAAAAAAAAAAACAATTTAAATAGAATAAGCATCAGAATAAGATTCAGATATGGCAGAAAGGTTTGAACTATCAGGTCAGGAATTTAAGAAGTATAATTAATATTCCGAGGACTGTAATAGAAAGAACAGACAACATGCAAAACAGATGAATAAGGTACACAGAGAGATGTAGGTTCTAAAACAAAAGAAAAAAGAAAAGCTGGGAATAAAAAATGCTGTGAAAAAAATGAAAAATGCTTTTGATGGGGGCATTGGTAGACTGGACATGGCAAAGGGAAAAAAAATCTCTGAATTTGAGAATATGTCAATAAAAACTTCCCAAACTGAAAAGCAAGAAGGAGTGACTGAAAAAACGGGAGTAAAACATCAAGCACTGTGGGAAATTTACTAGAATGAAAATAAAGAAAAAAAGGAACAGAAGAAATATCTTAATTAACTAATGACTGAAAATTTTTCAAAAATAATTAAAGAAACCAAACCACAGATCCAGGAAGCTCAGAGAACATCAAGAAGGATAAGTGCCAAACACTACTCTTAGGCATAGCATATTCCAACTGCATTAAATAATAAGAATGGAAAAAATCTTGAAAGGAGTCAGAATGGAAAATAAAGAAAACTTCACTTACAGAGGAGCAAGGATAAGAATTACATCAGACTTCTTTACAAAAACCATGCAGGCATGAAGAAAGAAGAATGAAATATTTATATTATTGAAGGACAAAAAAAAAAAAAACAAACCCTCTCACCAACCTAAACTTTTGCATCCAGTGAAATTATCTTTTAAAAGTGAAAAGGAGATAAAGGCATTCTCAGATAAACAATAATTAAAGAAATTTATTGCCAGTAAATCTGCCTTGCAAGAAATATTAAAATAAATTTTTCAAGGAGAAGAAAAATAGGTCAGAAACCTGGATTGTCATAAAAAAGCAAGAGTGTTAGAGAAAGAATAAATGAGGGTAGATAAATCTTGTCTTTCTTACTTTTAATTGAGCTAACATCTCTTTGGTCAAAGTGATAGCAACAGTATATTTGGTAATTATGGCATATTGATAAGTGAAATTAGTGACAACAAGGATATAATGGAAGTGAGGAAGGGATTGGGAAGACTATTCATAGGGTAGTTGCCTACCTGTGAAGGTATAGTGCTTTTTGAAAGTTAACCTAGATTAGTTGAAAATGTATATTGTAAACTCTAGGACAACTACTTAAAAAAAAGAGAAAGTACAGCTGAGTTGCAAGAAAAGGAGAGAATGGAATCATATACAATGCTTGCTTCATCAAAAGATGGAAAGAGTGGAAGACAAAAATAACAACAGACAATAAAGGCAACAAATAGGATACAATAACAAAAATGGTAGCTGTTAATCTAAACATATTAGTAATCACTTTAGATTTCTATGGTCTAAAGGCATGAATCAAAAGGTGAACACTGTCAGAATGGATCAATAAACAGGATCCAACCTTATATCATCTACAGGAAACTCATTAAATATAATGACATATACAATAATAAAGAGAATGGGAAATATATATCATGCTGAAGTGAAGTCGCTCAGAGAGTGAAAAAGTTGGCTTAAACCTCGACATTCAGAAAACTAAGATCATGGCATCGGGTCCCATCACTTCATGACAAATAGATGGGGAAACAGTGGAAATAGTGAGAAACTTTATTTTGGGGGGCTCCAAAATCACTGCAGGTGGTGACTTCAGCCATGAAATTAAAAGACGCTTACTCCTTGGAAGGAAAGTTATGACCAACCTAGACAGCATATTTAAAAGTAGAGACATTACTTTGCCGACAAAGGTCCATCTAGTCAAGGCTATGGTTTTTCCAGTAGTCATGTACGGATGTGAGAGTTGAACTATAAAGAAAGCCGAGTGCCGAAGAATTGATGCTTTTGAACTGTGGTGTTGGAGAAGACTCTTGAGAGTCCCTTGGACTGCAAGGCGATCCAACCAGTCCATCCTAAAGGAGATCTGTCCTGGGTGTTCATTGGAAAGACTGATGTTGAAGCTTAAACTCCAGTACTATGGCCACCAGATGCTAAGAGCTGACTCATTTGAAAAGACCCTGATGCTGGGCAAGATTGAGGGCAGGAGGAGAAGGGGATGACAGAGAATGAGACGGTTGGATGGCATCACTGACTCAATGGACATGAGTTTGGGTGGGCTCTGGGTATTGGTGTTGGACAGGGAGGCCTGGCGTGCTGCAGCTCATGCGGTCACAAAGAGTTGGACACAACTGAGTGACTGAACTGAACTGAACTGAACTGAAAGTTCACATAGAACATTCACCAAAATAGATTGCATTTTGGATGATAAAACACATGTTAGAAAACTTAAAAGAATAAAAATCATACAGTGTTTGCTTTCAGATCACAGTGGAATTAAACCAGTAATCAATAATAGAAAGGCAGCTGGAAAGCCCCAGACTTCTAAATAACACACAGGGCAAAGAACAAATCTCAAGAGAAATTTAAAAATAATTTGAGCTAAATGAAAATAAAAGTACAACTTCCTATAATTTGTGGGATGCAGCAAATGCAGCCTTTAGAGAGCATTACTTTGAATGTTTTTATTAGAAAATAAGACAAATCTTGAAGTAAAATCTAAGCTTTCACTTTAGGAAACTAGAAAGGAGGAGCAAATTCTATCAAAAATAAGCAGAAAAAAAGAAATAATAAAATTATAGCAAAAATTAGTGACATAAAAAAATTAAGAGAAAAATCAACAAAATTAAAAGTTTGTTCCTTGAAATGACATTAAAATAAATTGATAAACATTCTATTAAACTTAAAAAAGAAAGACACAAGTAGCTGATATCATAAATTAAAGAAAGGTCAGCACTACTGATGCTATGGAGCTTAAAATGATAGTAAAAGAATATTATAAACATTCTACATCTACAAATGTTATCACTTAGATGAAATGGACCAACTCCTTGGAAGACATAGTCTACCAAAAAATTAGATAATCTGAATAGGTCTATGTCTATTAACAAAATTGAATCAATAACTAAAAACTTCCAAAAGAGATTTCTATCTGGATATCATTCCCAGATGGGTTCACTGATGAATTCTACCAATATTTAATGAAAATATTATGTCTATTTTTAAAAATACATTTCAGAAATTAGAAACAGAGAGAATGCTTGCTAACTCATCATATGAGGCCAATATTACCCTAATATCAAAACCAGACAAAGACATTACAACAAAAGAAAACTACAGAGAGCAATATTTCTCATGAACATAGATGCAAAAATCCTCAACAAGATACAGGCAAGTTGAATTCAACAATGCATAAAAAGAATTATACACCACAACTAAGTGGGATTTATTCCAGATATGAAAGGCTGCTTTGATATTTGAAAAAATCACATCAAGCCTAGGAAAAAAATCATGATTATATTAATAACTACAGAAAAGTATTTGACAAACTTGAACATCAATTTATGATAAACAATTTTCTGCAAACTAGGAAAGAAAGAACTTTCTCAACTGGATAAAAGAACAGCTGTTAACATCATATACAATGATGTAAAACTAAATGCCTTTCTCTAAAACTAGGAGCAAGACAAGGATGTTCCCTCTTACTATTCCTATTCATCATTGTATGGGAAACCCTAAGATAAGGAAATAAAAGGCATACAGTTTTGGAGACGGAACAAATAAAACTCTCTTTGTTCCTAGATGACATGACTGTCTATGTAGGAAATTTGAAAGAATCAAAAACAAAAACAACAATAAAATAAACAACAACAAAACTCCAGAAACTAAGATAGTGTAGCAAGGTTGCTGGATAAAAGGTTCATATACAAAAGTCAATTGCTTTTCTACATATTAGCAATGAACAATCAGAATCTGAAATAAAAGACACAGTACAATTTATATTAGCAATTAAAAGTGGAACACTTTAGGTGTAAATCTAACCAAATATATACAAGGTCTACATGATTAAAACTACAAAACTCTGATGAAAGAAGTCAAAGAAGAACTAAATAAATGGAGACACTACATATTCATAGGAAAACTAAATATTATTAAGATATGAACCTCTTCCCAACTTCATCTATAGATTCAATGCAACCCTAATGAAAATCCCAGGGACTTCCCTGGTGGCTCAGACGGTAAAGCGCCTGTCTACGATGCGGGAGACCTGGGTTCGATCCCTGGGTTGGGAAGATCCCTTGGAGAAGGAAATGGCAATCCACTCCAGTACTATTGCCTGGAAAATCCCATGGACAGAGGAGCCTGGTAGGCTACAGTCCATGGGGTCGCAAAGAGTCGGACACGACTGAGCGACTTCACGTCACGTCAATGAAAATCCCAGTGCATTACTTTGTGGATATCAATAAACTTACTGTAAAAAAATTTTTGGAAAGATGAGAGACTTGAATTAGTCAACCAGTATTGAAGGAGAAGAACAAAGTTGGAGGACTGACAGAATACCTGACTTTTAATTCTTGCTATAGAGCCATAATAGTCAAGACAGAGTGGTGTTGGTGAAAGGATAGAGTAGGACAGAGTACTACTCTGTGGACCAGAGTAGAGAGCCCAGAAATAGACCCACACAAATAGAGTCAACTGATCAATGATGGAGGAGCAAAGGTAAGCTAATGGCAAAACGATAGGCTTTTAATCAAAGGATCTTAGAACAATTGGCCACAAATATATACAAAAAAATTCTAGACACAATTCTATACTTTTCACAAAAATTAACTCAAAATGGGCCATAGAAATAAATGTGAAATATAAAACTCCTAGAATTATAGCATAGGAGAAAATTGAGGCAAATTTTATTTTGTGATGATGTTTTAGACAAAACACCAACAGCACAATTCAGGTAAGAAAAAATTGCTAAGTTTGAATTTTAACTTCATTAACATTAGAAGCTTCTGCTTTGCAAAAGACACTGCTGAGAGAATAAGACCAGAAGACTGGGAGAAAAATCTTTGTGAAACAGATATCTGATAAAGGTCTGTTATCTAAAATACACAAAAAAACTCTAAAATTCAATAGTAGAAGAATGAAAAACTCAGTTAAAAATTGTCAAAAATGTAAACAGATACCCCACTAATGAAGATATACAGATGGCAAATAATCTCAATGTCATATATCATTGGGGAATTACAAAGTAAAGCAATGCTATGATACTACTGCATACCTATTGGGCTGGCTAAAATCCGGAACTCTGAATGCACAGCACTAAATGTACAGCACAGGAATCTTCATTCATTGCAGATGGGAGTGCAAAATAGTAGAACCACTTTAGAAACCAGTTTAGTATATGACCCAGTAATCACGCTTTGTGATGCGTAGTAAAATAAGTTGAAAACTTATGTCCACAAAATAAATCCTGAACACAAACATTTATAGCAGCTTTATTCATGATTACCAAAACTTGAAAGCCACCAAGATTTCCTTCAGCAGGTGAATGAATAAACAGATGATGGTACATGTGGTTCATCCATCACTAAAAAGTGGGTTATCAAGTTATGAAGAGTCACGGAGGATACTTAAATGCACATTACTCAGTGAAAGAAGCTATTCTGAAAAGTCTACATACTACATGATTTCAACTATATGAGATTCTAGAAAAAGTAAAACTATGAAGACATTAAAAAGATCAGTGGTTGCCAGAGACTGGCATTTAGGAAGAATGGAGGAATGGTCAGAGTAAAGAGAATCTTTAGGGCAGTGAATGTATGATACCACAACAGTAGATAACATGCAGATAAAGGTAGATTACATTTGTCCAAACCCATAGAATATACAATACCAAGTGTGAATCCTAATGTAAACTATGAACTTAAAGTGATTACTTATCAATGTCAGTCTGTAATAACAAGTATACCATCTGGTGGCTCAGACAGTTAAGAATCTGCCTTCAAAGCAGGAGACCTGGGTTTGATCCCTGAGTCGGGAAGATCCCCTGGAAAAGGGAATGGCTACCCACTCCAGTATTCTTACCTAGAGAATTCTATGGACAGAGGTGCCTGGAGGGACAGAGGTGCCTGGAGGGCCACAGTGGATGGGGTCACACAGAGTCAGACACATCTGAGAGACTAACATTTACAACAACTGGTGGAGATGTTGAGAGCACAGGAGGCTGTGTGTGTGTGTCGGGGGGAGGTAGGGGGTGGGAGCAGGCAGGAGTATGCAGGGAGTGCATGGGAAATCCTTGTACTTTCTACCCAGCCACCCCCTACTTTTTGATCCACATTCTCCTGGCCCACCTATAGTGCAAGACCACCACCTTCCTCTTTTTGTTATCTAGTTTTGAAAGATACATCAGGTAGCTTTTACATGATTCTGATCACTGTTTCCCATGATGCTGAACCTTGCCTCTCACTGATGCTTTGTGTGGATCTGGCCATACATTTTATTGCAGTTTTTTAATTGAATTACTTAAAAAATTTATCTGGAACCACTCGTTTTGATCAATATAACATCATCTTTCTTAAGTTAAAATAATTAACTTAATTAATAATTAAGTTAAAATAATTAGTTTTTAATGTTCTGATATCAGTAGTGGTTTAATCCACTGAAGAACTGATGCTTTCTAAATGTGGTGCTGAAGAAAACTCTTGAGACTCCCTTGGACTGTAAGGAGATCAAACCAGTCAATCCTAAAGGAAATCAACCCTGAGTATTTATTGAAATTTATAATTTTCACAAATGGGAGCTATAAGATATCAAACTAGAGATATTGAGGTTAAGGATCATTTGAAAAGGAAAATAAAATAATATTACTTGGCACCTATTAGTGACTCATAAGCAACAGAACCTGACATGGAACAACTGACTGGTTCAGAACTGGGAAAAGAGGATGACAAGGCTGGATATTATCACTGTGCTTATTTAACTTCTATGCAGAGTAAATCATATGAAATGCCAGGCTGGGTGAATCACAAGCTGGAATCAAAACTGCTGGGAGAAATATCAACAACCTCAGATGTGCCGATGATATATCACCCTTAATGACAGAAAGCAAAGAGGAACTAAAGAGACTTTTGATGAAGGTAAAAGAAGAGAGTGAAAAAGCTGGCTTAAAACTCAACATTCAAAGAACGAAGATCATGGCAACTGGACCCATCACTCTATGGAGAAACAATGGAAACAGTGACAGATTTTATTTTCTTGTACTCCCAAATCACTGCAAATGGTGACAGCAGCCACAAAATTAAGATGCTTCTCCTTGGAAGAAAAGCTATGACAAACCTACACAGCATACTAAAAAAACAGAGACATCACTTTGCCAACAAAGGTCCATATAGTCAAAGCTATGGTTTTTCCAGCTGTCAGGTATGGATGGGAGAGCTGAACCATAAAGAAGGTTGAGAATTGAAGAACTGATGCTTTTGAATTGTAGTGCTGAAGAAGACTCTTGAGAGTCCCCTGGACAGCAAAGAGATCAGTCAGTTCTAAAGGAAATCAACACTGAATAATCACTGGAAGGACTGAAGCTGAAGCTCCAGTCCTTTGGCTGCCTGATGCAAAGACCTGACTCACTGTAAAAGACTCTGCTGCTGTGAAAGATTGAAGGCAAAAAGAAGAAGGGGTTGACAGAAGATGAGATGATTAGATAGCATCACCAACTCAGGGGGTCATAAATTTGAACATACTCCAGCATATAGTGGAGGACAGAGGAGCCTAGAGTGCTGCAGTCCATAAGGTCACATAGAATCGGACACAACTTAGCAACTGAACAACAGCAACAGTAGCAAGTGAATCAGAATTCATGTTCAGAAGTGAATATCTTGTAAACTTTCAAATTTGGTGGCACATTTCTTCTAAGTTGCTGTGAAAAAGCCTTTTCCTTTCTAATGATTTCCATGATGCTGCACTTCCTTCATTTTACTTATGAAGGTTGTCTTCTTTTGCCTGGGGTCAGTATGCTGAGTTTCTTTAACAGAACACACTCATTTTTTCTTTTCAAACAAGTTTTTTTTTTTTTTGATTAGAGTATAGTTGATTTACAATGTTGTGTTAGTTTTAAGTGTATAGCAAAGTGAGTCAGTTATATGTATACCTGGGATTTCTTTGGAAGGAATGATGCTGAAGCTGAAACTCCAGTACTTTGGCCACCTCATGCAAAGAGTTGACTCATTGGAAAAGACTCGGATGCTGGGAGGGATTGGGGGCAAGAGGAGAAGGGGACGACAGAGGCTGAGATGGCTGGATGGTATCACTGACTTGATGGATGTGAGTCTCAGTGAACTCCGGGAGTTGGTGATGGACAGGGAGGCCTGGCGTGCTGCGATTCATGGGGTCGCATAGTCGGACACGACTGAGCGACTGATCCGATCTGATCTGATGTATACGATGTGATTCTATTCCCATCTAGGTCATTACAGAATACTGAATAGAGTTTGCAGTAGGTTCTTATTAGTTATCTGTTTTATATATAGCAGTATGTAAATGTCAATCCCAATCTCCCAATTTACCCCCACTTCTCCCTTGGTAACCTTAAATTTGTTTTTTATACCTGGGGTATGCACGCATTTTTCCCCCATAAAGGTTACTGTTTCTTGACACACAGGCACCCTCAGTGTGCAGGACATGGAGTTTTATGCTTCCCAGGTATGCCTTGTTGCCTGAGGATGAGGGAGGCATGCTGCTTAGCAGCAGTAATTCCTCAGTGGAGATCTACCTAGGGGCCTCTGAAATATTTACGCAGTGAAAATAGAAATCTGATTTATACAAGGTTTTTATTTATTTATTTTTTAATATATCCCAGTACTCCTGCTCAATGAACTCTAAAGTTGCCCTGAAGTTTCTTTCAGTAAATCTGTAGCAGAAATGTGTTTGGGCATGTTATCTGCTCTTGTCAGACCCACTGAAAACAGGGCTAGGAATTGATTTGGGGCTTTCCAGAGTAACATTATTCATTCATGACAAAAAGTGGTTCCCAAACTTTTCAGAAATAATGTGATTTGCTGCTAGGGAATAACTCGATGAACATGACAAAATACCAGGATTCCAGCTTTTAAGACAGAGATGTTGTTTTTCACTAAAAAAATTATCTCTTCTGCATTTGACCCTCTCTCTCCTTGTCTTAAAAGTGGGATTCCCTCACGTGGCTTCTTAATTGAAAAATGTGACACAAATACACACACTCTTGCTTCTGAGAAACTAAAGATAAAATGATTTATTGATTCCTTTCCTTTAGTCTTAAAAAAAATGTAGGTTCTTCCATCTATTTTCATGATTGATGGCTCATTTTTTTTATCACTGAATAATATTCCATCATTTAGATGTACCATTGTTGATCTATTCATCTCTAAAGGACATCTTAGTTGCTTCCAAGTTTTGGCAATTATGAACACAGCTGATATAAGCATCCATGTGCAGGCTTTTGTGTGAATGTCAAGGTTTCAGTTCATTTCAGTAAATACCAATAAATATGATTGCTGGATCATATGCTAAGAGTATATTTAGTTTTATAAGAAATTTTCTTCCAAAGTGGCTGTGCTACCACCAATGTGCATTTCTACCACCAATCAATAGATTTGGATAACTTTGATATATTTATTAGACATTTGGATATTTTTGTTAAAGTGCTTGTTCAGGTAAACTGCACATTTTTAAATGGGGTTATCTTTTTTTTTCTATTGGTTTTTAAAAGCTTTTATATAGTCTGGAAACCTACTGTTTGATGGTGTGTATATATACACATTTGTTAGATAACAATGTTTGATGAAATGACATTCCTACCAGTTTTTGATGAAGAAAAGCTCTTAATTTTATTATAGTCCAAAATATCAATCTTTTATATTAGTAACTTGTGCCTTGTTTAAGAAATATTTGCCTGCCTGAAGGTCATGAAAATATTTGCTTGTTACTTACTTCATAAAAGCTTTATTGTGTTCCATTTTATATTTAGGTCTTCATTCTATTCAAAATGGATTTGTGTGTATGCAGAGAGATATGAATCACTACTCATATTTTTATTTGGATATTTAGTTGATAGAACACTACTTATTGAAAAGACTCTTCTTTTTCCATTCCCGGCAGTGATACCTTCTCATAAGCCAAAACAACCGTGTAAGTGTGGTCATGTCTTGTTTCTCTGTTTCATTCTGATTGTCTATGAACATTCTTTTTGACAATGCCACAATCTTTATTTCTATAGTTTTGAGTCTTGAGATCTGTAGTGTAACATCTCTAATTGCATTCTTCAAGACTGTCTTTGTTTTTATTAGTTCTATACATTTTATATTAATTTTGAATCATCTTTCAAATTTCCCAAAACCACCTGCTGGAATTTTTATTGAGATTGCACTGAATCTGTAGATCTGTCTTAGCAGTATCTTGGCTTCCATCCCCAAACACAATCTTTGCTTTCATATATTTTGGTCTTCTTTAATTGGTAGTGTTTTATAGTAAATAGTGCAATGGGCCTTTATGTTCCTGGTAAATATTACTATTTAATATAAAAATAACAGGTATTTGATATTTTTCAGATTCTTTTATGCATGGCATTATTATTAAAATTTTATTTTCTTATCATTTGTGGTTAATATATAAAAATACCATTGATTATTTTACATTGACTTTTTATCTAGTAACTTTGCTAACTTCACTTATTATTTCAATATCATCTGTAGATGGGCTGAGTATTAGTATAATCTTCTGAATAATCACAATTCAATTTTGTGGTTAGGTTTTCATGCATATTTTACATCTTGACTTCAGTGATGAGATGGCTGCTAATTTAGTAACTATTTTCAACTTCATTGCTTTTTAATGGAATGAAACTGGGAAGGAGATCAATGACTTCATGGATGTCTTGGTCAATAAAATGAGTTTTTTTACATTAATTTATTTATTTTAATTGGAGGCTAATTACTTTACAATATTGTGGTGGGTTTTACCATACATTGATATGAATCAGCCATGGGTGTACACATGTCCCCCATCCCAAACACCCTTCCCACCTCCCTCCCCATCCCATCCCTCTGGGTTGTCCCAGTGCACCAGCTTTGCATGCCCTGTTTCATGCATTGAACTTGGACTGGTCATCTATTTCACATATGGTAATATACATGTTTCAATGATATTGTCTCAAATCATCCCACCCTCACCTTCTCTGATAAAGTCCAAAAGTCTGTTCTCTATATCTGTGTCTGTTTTTCTGTCTCATATATAGGGTCATTGTTACCATCTTTCTGAATTCCACATAATATGCATTAACATACTGTATTGGTGTTTTTCTTTCTGACTTACTTCACTCTGTATAATAGGCTCCAGTTTCATCCACCTCATTAGAACTGATTCAAATGCTTTCTTTTTAACAGCTGAATAATATTCCATTGTGTGTATGTACCACAACTTTCTTATCCATTCATCTGCTGATGGATATATGATTGCTTCCACGTTCTAGTTAATGTAAACAGTGCTGCGATGAACATTGGGGTACACGTGACTCTTTCAATTCTAGTTTCCTCCATGTGTATTGCAAACAGTGCTGTGATGAACATTGGAGTACATGTGTCTCTTTCAATTCTAGTTTCCTGGGTCATATGGCAGTTCTATTTCCAGCTTTTTAAGGAATCTCCACACTGTTCTCCATAGTGGCTATACGAGTTTGCATTCCCACCAACAGTGTAAGAGGGTTCCCTTTTCTCCACACTCTCTCCAGCATTTATTGTTTGTAAACATTTTTGATAGCAGCCATTCTGACCAGTGTGAGATGGTACCTCATTGTGGCTTTTTATTTGCAGTTCTCTGATGAATGATGTTGAGTATCCATCTGTATATCTTCTTTGGAGAAATATCTGTTTAGTTCTTTGGCCCATTTTTTGATTGGGCTGTTTATTTTTCTGGTATTGAGCTGCATGAGCTGCTTGTATATTTTGAGAGTAATTCTTTGTCAGTTGCTTTACTATTATTTTCTCCCATTCTGAAGGCTCTTTTTTCCCCTTGCTTATAGTTTCCTTTATTGTGCAAAAGATTTTAAGTTTAATAAGGTCCCATTTGTTTATTTTTGCTTTTATTTCCATTACTCTGGGAGGTGGGTCACAGAGAATCTTGCTGTTATTTATGACAGAGAGTGTTTTGCCTATGTTTTCTCTAGAAGTTTTATAGTTTCTGGTCTTACATTTAGATCTTTAATCCATTTTGAGTTTATTTTCATGTATGGTGTTAGAAAGTGTTCTAGTTTCATTCTTTTACAGGTAGTTGACCAATTTTCCCAGCACCACTTGTTAAAGAGATCGTCTTTTCTGCATTGTATGCTTTTGCCTCCTTTGTCAAAGATGAGGTGCCCATAGGTGCGTGGATTTATCTCTGGGCTTTCTATTTTGTTCCATTGATCTATATTTCTTTGTGCCAGTACCATACTGTCTTGATGACTGTAGCTTTGTATAGTATAGTATACAAAGCTTCAAACTATAGTATAGTCTAAAGTCAGGCAGGTTGATTCCTCCAGTTCCATTTTTTCTCAAGATTCCTTTGGCTATTTGAGGTTTTTTTTCATATTTCCATACAAATTGAGAAATTATTTGTTCTAGTTCTGTGAAAAATACTGTTGGTAGCTTGATAGGGATTGCATTGAATCTGTAGATTGCTTTGGGTAGTATACTCATTTTCACTATATTGAGTCTTCCAATCCATGAACATGGTATATATCTCCATCTATTTGTGTCATCTTTGACTTCTTTAATCAGTGTTTTATAGTTTTCTATATATAGGTCTTTAGTTTATTTAGGTAGATTTATTCGTAAGTATTTTATTCTTTTCATCACAATGGTGAATGAGATGATTTCCTTAATTTCTCTTTCTGTTTTCTCATTTTTAGTGTATAGGAATGTGAGGGATTTCTGTGTATTAATTTTATATCCTGCAACTTTACTATATGCATTGATTAGCTCTTGTAATTTTTTGGTGGTGTCTTTAGGGTTTTCTATGTATAGGATCCTGTCATCTGCAAACAGTGAGAGTTTTACTTCTTTTTTTCCAATCTGGATGCCTTTTATTTCTTTTCCTTCTCTGATTGCTGTGGCTAAAACTTCCAGAACTATGTTGAATAGTAGTGGTGAGAGTGGGCACCCTTGTCTTGTTCCTGACTTTAGGGGAAATGCTTTCAATTTTTTGCCATTGAGGATAATGTTTGCTGTGGGTTTATCATATATGACTTTTATTATGTTGAGATATTTTCCTTCCATGCCTGCTTTCTGGAGAGTTTTTATCATAAATGGGTGTTGAATTTTGTCAAAGGCTTTCTCTGCATCTATTGAGATAGTTATATGGTTTTTATCTTTCAACTTGTTAATGTGGTGTATCACATTGATTGATTTGTGAATATTGAAGAATCCTTGCATCCCTGGAATAAAACCCACATGGTCATGAATGTATGATCTTTTTAATATGCTGCTGGATTCTGTTTGCTAGAATAAAATGAGGGTTTTGAAGACTATAATAGTGACATCAGTAGTGTGCAAAAATGTATGCAGAGCTTAATTACAGTAACTTATAAAATAGGTGCATGTGTGTACGCATATTTGCACTTGAAAATCTGCATAGCATTTGACTCAGCACTTGCACTTCAAAGAATTTAACTTAAAAGTAATTTCAAATATGTTCAAAATTTCATTTAAAAGGATATTCATTGTATCATCTTTCATCAAAGCAAAATCTTGGAGAGATAGCTTAAACATTCAACTACATGTCCTGGGTTAATTTCATTATGGTAGTAGGATGAAATTATATAGAGACATTCAGAATGATATCATAAAATTAATTAAGGGAGAAAAATGTTCATAATAGAATAAGTGACAAAACAGGCTATAAAACGAAACAATCTCATTTTATTTATCAATAATTATAGATGTATATAGTCAGACTGTATTAGGGGAATTTCCAGATTTGTCAACAGTAGTCATGGCTGAGAAAAATAATTTTCTAATTTCTGCTTTCACTGTTTTAAAATAATCGCCTACAATAAAAATGTACAAAGTCATGTTTAAAATAAGTCATATATGTGTATATCAAAATATAAACAATATATAAAATAAAAGATAAATTATACTTTTGTTGGGAGGTTAGGATTGTTTGAAGATTTTTATCTTCTCTTGTAATTTTTTCCAACTTTCAGTAATATTGTTTTTATAATGGAAGTATATAATAATTTGGAAGACCATCAACAGGGAACAGTTTATGATGAATGTGGTAAGAGCCAGAGCAACATCATTGGAGGTGGCTGATCACTGGTGGAGAATGAAAACAAGTCACAGTTGTCTTATGTCAAGACCATTTGGGCTTTAAATTGCTCCTTCATGCTAGAATAGGGCTCACATTTCTTGGACAGAAGTTATTTCACTAACATCTCATAAGAATGGATTTTTTAAATAAAAAAGGTGCATTAGAACAATAGAGGGTCTTGTGCTGTATGGGGAGGGAAGAGGGTTCAGGATGGGGAACATATATATACCTGTGGCAGATTCATTTTGATATATGGCAAAACCAATACAATATTGTAAAGTTAAATAAAATAAAATTAAAAATAAAATAAAAGCAAAACTACTTTTTCCCCAGTACTCTTTTATGCTTAGAACGGCTGATGGATCTGTAATCACTTGTTATGGCTTCTGTAACAGACTGCATGACCTAAACAACAGAAACTTATTGTTCACAGTTCTTGAGGCTAGAAGACCAAGATCAAGATGTCAGCAGGATTGGTTCCTTCTGAGGACTGTGGGAGAAGGATCTGTTCCAGGACTCTCTCCTTGGCTTTTAAATGGTCATTTCCCACCCCACTCCCCCTTCCCCCCAACTATGTTAATGTGGTCTTTCTTCTATGCCTGTTTCTGTGTCCAAATTTCCCCTTTCTATAAGGACACCAGTCATACATGAAGTCAAACTTGAAAAACTCACTTTAACTTCTTCAACTCTTTTAAAGACCCTATTTCCAAATATAGCCACATTCTAAGGTACTGGAGTTTAGGACTTCCAACACAAGAATTTTGGACAACACAATTCTACCCACAAAAGTGACACTCTTATTTGTGGTTCTCATGTTTGTCAACTTACTTTATGAGAGTTATACTAATCCTTCATGGTTAATTTGTTCCCCTTGTCCTCATTCTCCTTCCCTGGCACCTGGTTTGTTATTTTATTAAATAAACAGTGTTTATTATTATTGTTGGTTTATAAACCAACAATCAGTGTTGGTTACACTGATTAACCAACAGTGTAATCAAGGCCTCTGGGACTATGTTATGATATATTGAATTTTATTTGCTGGACATAGGTGAGCTTCCTATAGAGATTGACTTTAAGTGGCTTTTGCTTCCCAGAGGTGGAAAAATCCTTCAAACTGAAAGGACTTTTGTGATGGCAGATCTTAAATCTATTGGAAGGAATTATTGTCTCCAGATCATATTCCACATTGTCAAAAGCATTGAGCACAAAACATAATAGCTGGTACCCATTGTAGCCTCTTATAGAGCTTCTCTGTATCTATTGTACCCATTGTAAAGCTCCTCTGGTGGCTCAAGTGGTTAAGAATCTGCTACAAGGTAGCAGACCCAGGTTCAATTCAAGGTCTGGGAAGGTAGTACTGGAGAAGTGAATGGCAACCCACTCCAGTGTCCTTGCCTGGAGAATCCCATGGACAGAGGAGCCTGGTGGGCTACAGTCCATTGGGTTGCAAAGAGTTGGATGCGACACAACACACAAATTGTAGCCTTTACACATAATAGCCATCAGCCTTCACCCTGTGGGATAGTTCGTGAGGTCAAAGATGGATACACCAGAGATGGACAGGAGAGTTACAAGGTGAACACCAAGGCACAGGGAGACAATTGGTTTCCAAATATGATGAGTTTTTAGAACTGAGATAGACCTTAGAGATAAATTGGACGACCCACTCCCTCATTTCTGGTAAGACCATAAATATCCAGTAGCAGCAGAATGGTTAAATTCAATAGAAGAATGATTGTATAAATATGGTAATTATTTGCATGCAAGGCAGGATGGAAACCCATTCTTAGGTCTATGCTCAAGGGAATAGAAATATATGCCACACAAAAATTTGCATACACATTTTCACAGCAACATCATTCATCAGATCAGATCAGATCAGTCTCTCAATTGTGTCCGACTCTTTGCGACCCCATGAACTGCAGCATGCCAGGCCTCCCTGTCCATCACCAGCTCTCGGAGGTCACTCAGACTCACATCCATCGAGTCAGTGATGCCATCCAGCCATCTCATCCTCTGTCGTCCCCTTCTCCTCCTGCCCTCAATCCCTCCCAGCATCAGAGTCTTCTCCAATGAGTCAACTCTTCGCATGAGGTGGCCAAAATACTGGAGTTTCAGCTTTAGCATCATTCCTTCCAAAGAAATCCCAGGGCTGATCTCCTTCAGAATGGACTGGTTGGATCTCCTTGCAGTCCAAGGGACTCTCAAGAGTCTTCTCCAACACCACAGTTAAAAAGCATCAATTCTTCGGTGCTCAGCCTTCTTCATTCATCAGATCAGATCAGATCAGTCGCTCAGTCATGTCCGACTCTTTGCGACCCCATGAACCGCAGCACGCCAGGCCTCCCTGTCCATCACCAGCTCCCGGAGGTCACTCAGACTCGCATCCATCGAGTCAATGATGCCATCCAGCCATCTCATCCTCTGTCGTCCCCTTCTCCTCCTGCCCCCAATCCCTCCCAGCATCAGAGTCTTCTCCAATGAGTCAACTCTTCGCATGAGGTGGCCAAAATACTGGAGTTTCAGCTTTAGCATCATTACTTCTAAAGAAATTCCAGGATTGATCTCCTTCAGAATGGACTGGTTGGATCTTCTTGCAGTCCAAGGGACTCTCAAGAGTCTTCTCCAACACCACAGTTCAAAAGCATCAATTCTTCAGCGCTCAGCCTTCTTCACAGTCCAGCTCTCACATCCATACATGACCACAGGAAAGACCATAGCCTTGACTAGGCGAACCTTTGTTGGTAAAGTAATGTCTCTGCTTTTGAATATGCTATCTAGGTTGGTCATAACTTTCCTTCCAAGGAGCAAGCGTCTTTTAATTTCATGGCTGCAGTCACCATCTGCAGTGATTTTGGAGCCCAGAAAAACAAAGTCTGACACTGTTTCCACTGTTTCCCCATCTATTTCCCATGCAGTGATGGGACCAGATGCCATGATCTTCGTTTTCTGAATGTTGAGCTTTAAGCCAACCTTTTCACTCTCCACTTTCACTTTCATCAAGAGGCTTTTTAGCCCCTCTTCACTTTCTGCCATAAGAGTGATGTCATCTGCATATCTGAGGTTATTGATATTTCTCCCGGCAATCTTGATTCCAGCTTGTGTTTCTTCCAGTCCAGCATTTCTCATGATGTACTCTGCATATAAGTTAAATAAACATGGTGACAATATGCAGCCTTGACGTACTCCTTTTCCTATTTGGAACCAGTCTGTTGTTCCATGACCAGTTCTAACTGTTGCTTCCTGACCTGCATACAAATTTCTCAAGAGGCAGATCAGGTGGTCTGGTATTCCCATCTCTTTCAGAATTTTCCATAGTTTATTGTGATCCACACAGTCAAAGGCTTTGGCATAGTCAATAAAGCAGAAATAGATGTTTTTCTGGAACTCTCTTGCTTTTTCCATGATCCAGCAGATGTTGGCAATTTGATCTCTGGTTCCTCTGCCTTTTCTAAAACCAGCTTGAACATCAGGAAGTTCACGGTTCACATATTGCTGAAGCCTGGCTTGTAGAATTTTGAGCATTACTTTACTAGCGTGTGAGATGAGTGCAGTTGTGCGGTAGTTTGAGCACTCTTTGGCATTGCCTTTCTTTGGGATTGGGATGAAAACTGACCTTTTCCAATCTTGTGGCCACTGCTGAGTTTTCCAAATTTGCTGGCATATTGAGTGTAGCACTTTCACAGCATCATCATTCAGGACGTGGAATAGCTCCACTGGAATTCCATCACCTCCACTAGCTTTGTTCGTAGTGATGCTTTCTAAGGCCCATTTGACTTCACATTCCAAGATGTCTGGCTCTAGGTCAGTGATCACATCATCATGATTATCTGGGTCTTGAAGCTCTTTTTTGTACAGTTCTTCTGTGTATTCTTGCCACCTCTTCTTAATATCTTCTGCTTCTGTTAGGTCCACACCATCTCTGTCCTTTATCGTGCCCATCTTTGCATGAAATGTTCCTTTGGTATCTCTGATTTTCTTGAAGAGATCCCTAGTCTTTCCCATTCTGTTGTTTTCCTCTATTTCTTTGCATTGATCACTGAAGAAGGCTTTCTTATCTCTTCTTGCTATTCTTTGGAACTCTGCATTTAGATGTTTATATCTTTCCTTTTCTCCTTTGCTTTTCGCTTCTCTTCTTCATTCATAATACCCCCCAAATGGAAACAACTCAAATGTCTTTCTGTGGATGAGTGGTCACACAAAATGTGATACATTCATGCAATGGAATATTATGTGACCATGAAAAGAAATTAAGTTCTGATACTTGTTACAATGTGGATAAAGTTTGAAAATTTTATGCCAAGCAAAATAAGCCAGGCATAAAAGACCACATATAGTATGACATACTCCAAATTTACATGAAATATTCAGAATAGGAAAATTCATGGAAACAGAAAGCATGCTGTGAGGAACAGGGAATGACTGCTCCTGGGTATGGGGTTTCTTTTTATAAAGTTTCCTGATGGTGGTGGTGTCATAACCCTATGAATACACTAAAAACCACTGAATGGTGTACTTTATAGAAGTGGATTTTATGATATTTTAATTAGAGCTCAATAAAGCTGTTATTGAATAAGGAGGTATATGAGAAGACAGAAGAAAGCTGTGTCCAGAGGCTGTGGTTTGGAAATGGGATATTCACTTTATGACTTAGATACTTCTCTGAGAGCTAGAGGCGTGTAGCCTATGGCCCATCCTACTGTGTGGAGGGAGAGGGGAAGGCACAGGAGGAGCTGAGACTGAATTGCCAGAGGGTAGATGGCTCAGGCAGAGGATGCTGTTCAAGTCACCAGAAAGATGGCAGGAGAGCAGACAGGAAGACTGTGAACCTAGATCCAGCAGAGGAGATGAGAAGGTCAAATTAGGTTTAATCAGCCCCTGTAGCCCTGGGAGCCATGATGACTATGCTAAAGAACGTTTCACTTTAGACTGTGTATTCTTGACATGTTTTTTTTTCAATGGGCATCCTCTGAAATTGTACACACAATTCTACATGTGTACAACTGATCTGTCTTTTTTTGGAGGATTTCATGACTCAACAGCTTTTCAAAGAGGTGAATGATAAAATAAAAAGGCCTAAGAATTGTTGCCATCAAGGATTTGTGTCAGGAATTACTCAGTCTTTCCCCCTTCCCCACTCTGAGGGAACTCAGAGTGGAGAAAAATAGGATAGTGGTCCTACATAGTTAAGATGCATACCAAAGGAATAATTTCAATACATTCAAACTCTCACATTTTCTCATATACAAAAATAAAATAAAATCATTCATTTGAAATGTCTGTTTCATGATTACTGGTAATCTTTTGATATTCTGACCAGATTCCCCCTGTGCTGCTGCTGCTGCTGCTAAGTCGCTTCAGTCGGACCCCTGGGATTCACCAGGCAAGAGCACTGGAGTGGGTTGCCATTTCCTTCTCCAGATTCCCCCTCTAACCCCAACTAAAGCTCCTATATATCCTGGCACCTCACTTAACTCTTTGGAGCAGTCCCTCAGGGCTATCTGAGAAGCTCTATCCTAGCCTATGCTGCTGCTGCTGCTGCTAAGTCGCTTAAGTCGTGTCTGACTCTGTGTGACCCCATAGAAGGCAGCCCACCAGGCTCCCCGTCCCTGGAATTCTCCAGGCAAGAACACTGGAGTGGGTTGCCATTTCCTTCTCCAATGCATGAAACTGAAAAGTGAAAATGAAGTTGCCCAGTCGAGTCCAACTCTTAGCGACCCCATGGACTACAGCCTACCAGGCTCCTCCGTCCGTGAGATTTTCCAGGCAAGAGTACTGGAATGGGGTGCTCTAGCCTATAGTCCTCAGTAAATCTGCCAAATAAAACATAGTTCTCAAATTTGAAGTTGTGCATTTTCCAGTCAACAGCACTGAGACTGAAGTTAATTACAGTATTCCTTTTCTATATCTCTCAGCATTTTCTAAACTCTCTACAATCAACATTTTAAATTACAATTAAAAAAAAAGAAAAATTTTGGTGGGGTAGTTGGTGAAAAGTTTACATTTCAGAAATTTCCTGTTTTATATGCAATCCTGTTAGAACCCCCACCAAGAAGTCAGGAAAAGAAGTTTATAAAACATCTGTTTGTTCCCAGTGAATTTGAAGTTCTTGCTTTGTTGTTAAAGAATTTAGAGATGAAGTGATAGTAAGAAGTGGATTTATTTAGAGAGAATAACGCTTCACAGACAGAGTGAGGGCCATCTCAGAAGGCAAGAAAGCCTTGAAATACGGCATGGTTAGATTTTTATGGGCTGAGTAATTTCATACTCTAAAGTTGGAAGATTATTCCAATCATTTTGGAAAAGGGCAAGGATTTCCAGAAATTGGGCCACCGTGTACTTTTTGGCCTTTTATGGTTGGCCTCAGAACTGTCACGGTGCTGGTAGGTATATCATTTAGTTTATGCTTTGCTGTTTTGTTGTTGTTTGGTCATGAAGTCATGTTGGATTCTTTTGCAACCCCACAGACTGTGGCCTGCCAGGCTCCTGTGTCCATGAGATTTCCTAGGCAAGAATATGGAATAGATTGCCATTTCCTTCTCTAGGGGATCTTCCTGTCCAGGGATCAATCTTGTGTCTCTCATTTGGCAGGTGGATTCTTTACCATTAAGCCTACAATGAGCATATAATGATGCTCAAGATACCCTGGAAGTCAAATCATCTGCCATCTTGGACCCAGTCAGTTCTAACGAGTCTTTGTCATGTCCTATGGCTGTATCATTCTTTTAAAGGTTGTGCCCTGTCCCCTTCCCTTCTGTTTCATATTCAGCTGGTTTTGGACTGTAGGGAAGCAAAACCTGTCACTCCAAAATGTCTCTTTAGCATATGGATTATTTTGAGCTGAAAACAATCAATATCCAAAAGACTCAGAAAGAAACTTTGACTTTCCCTCTTATTTCCTGAAAAAATTTAAATAAAATGGCTGTTATTGTAGTAGTGCTGTCACCAGAGGTATCTGCAAACAATATGGGCTAGTTGTGGTGGGGGACACCTGGCAAAGCCTAGAGATCAGAGTCCACTCTGTGTCCCATTGTCTCTGCAGGGCCCAGGAAACATTTGTTTACCAAACATTTGCTTTGTCCATCTCCTCCCCTTTGAAGTCCCAAACCACTACCCTTAGTATCTTACTTTGTCTCTAGCTGAAGATGGTACTTAAGGTGAGAGTTTCAGCCATTCTGGCAAATTACTGTTTTCCTGGACCTCTCCCATGAACACATGTTAAAGAAAGAAAAAAGTGAAGTCACTCAGTCGTGTCCGACTCTTTGCTACCCCATGGACTGTAGCCTACCAGGCTCCTCTGTCTATGGGATTTTCCAGGCAAGAATACTGAAGTGGGTTGCCATTTCCTTCTCCAAGAGATCTTCCTGACCCAGGGAATGAACCTGGATCTCCCACATTGTAGGCAGATGCTCTACTGTCTGAGCCACCAAGGAAGTCCATACATGTTAAATGTTTGTTTAATTTTTTCCCGTTAACCAAATTCATTCTTAAATCAATCAGAAGAACTTGAAGACAATTTCTTTCTTCCTGAAAGTCAGTCTTGAAAATTTGCAAGATAGTCTCCTGGAAGTTTGGATACCCAGCACAGTCTGAGTGGTTCAGTGCTGGACATCACTGCCTGGGGTCCTGCAGCAGACTCTGGGAATTCACAAAAAGGGACTTTCTTTTTCGTCCCTACTGTGAACTACAAACTGGTGCTTGCTAAGGACATCTGCCATCTGCCTTTGCAGAGATTGACTCTGGTGCTGCTGCAGCTGTTGACCTTTGGCACACCCTAAAGGGAGATCAGGGTGGAGAATGAGGCACTTTGTGTTCCAGGGAAACTGATGGAACAGGCCTTTAGATGGTTAGATATTTTCAGGAACTAATTTCGTGATCCCAACTCTGGCATCTCCTTGTATCTAGAATAGCACTAAATCCCTTCATGGTGACAGCAGTTTCTTGTGACTAGCAGAAAATCTTTTGTAAAATAAGTACCTGATCTCATTGAATTTCCCCTTCACTGAATCTTCTATATTGACCTTCCCCCAAAGCCTCTTTGGAGTCATTTCTCAGAGCTATCTGAAGTGCTCTCTCCTGGGCTGTGGTCCTCATTCTATTTTGCCCCAAATAAAACTTATCTCCCAACTGTCACATTGTGCATCTTTTTTAGTCGACACTACTCTCTTTCACAGCAGAAATTATCTAAAATGAATCAAGAATGCCTTCTGATGGCAAAGCAAGCTCTCATGTACAAGAGAGGGGAGGCCTTAGAGCTGATTTTTAGGGTGAAGAAGTGCTCTTCTCTTTGTTGTCGCTGGGGCAGTGTGGGCGTGGGAACCCTAAATGCACTACCACACCATCCCTGTCCCTTAGACACAGAGGGTTTCTTCATCTTTCCACACCACCGTCTTTTCTATGATTACCAATGGGTCCATGTGGTAAGTGTTTCTGACATAGGCTTTGCATATGCTATTCACTTAATCTTCACAAGAGTCTGTGCCATCTGGATTTTCCTATTTCCATTTTACAGACAAGAAAACTGGAAGCTTAGACAAGTTGGCTGATTTGCCAGAATCCCAAGATGTGGAGACATGTTTCCTGTAGAACCTCTGAGTTTTTCTGGATAATTACGTAAGCTTGGGGAGTGACCACAGATGGCATGATGGCCCCTTGCGTGTGTGAGCACAGTGTACTCACTTGCAGAGAATGACTGACTCACAGGGAGTTTTACTATTTCCAAGCTGGAAGTATCTTACGATTCTGAAGGACACTCCCATGTAAGGAAGTGCCTGCTATCCTGTGGGCCATTGGAGGGATGAAATGAATCAGAAGCTGGGCTCCCACACATCCTGCTCAGACATCACAGACCATTCCTCCAGTTCAGCATGCTTCAGATTAATAAAGGTTCTGCTCTGTAGTCCCTCCTAGTGGTGGAAGAGGTTCCCCATCATCACTGGGGACTGTTGAGGGCACACCGGTATGAAGATGCTTCAAGCTATACTCTGACACCAAATGAAGGCCCAGATGAACTGTGACTCTTGGCTTCACGATGCACAATGTGTATTATGGTAGCAATATAGCCGTCAGCAGATCTCCTCCTGAGTGTCTTCTGGGGTATTCTAGCAAAATCCCGAGACTTCCTGTGACACTAGTGGCAAAGAACCTGCCTGCCAATGCAGGGAACATAAAAGACACAGGTTCAATCCTTGGGTTGGAAAGATCTCCTATAGGAGATCTCCTATGGGCAAAGCAACACACCAGTATTCTTGCCTAGAGAATCCCAAGGACAGAGAAGCCTGGTGGACCAAGGTCCATAGAGTTGCAAAGAGTCAGACACAAATGAAGCAGACTTAGCACACCGACTCCCAACTAGTCTGGGCACTCAAACACCATGAGAATGACAAGGTATTTTAGAGCAACCAAACCAGCTTTTGAAGGGCTTCCCAGTAAGCTCAGACATGTGACCACTCAGATCCTCATCCCTGAGTCAGAAAGATCCCCTGGACAGGGAAATGGCAACCTGCTCCAGTTTTCTTTCCTGGAGAATTCCATGGACAGAGGAGCCTGGTGGGCTATAGTCCAAAGGGTTGCAAAGAGTTGGATGGACATGACTAAGCATGCAGGCACATTCTTAATAATGGATGATACAGACATTTCTCCCAGAAAATTCATACAAGCTAGGAAACTAGCATGTCACTGCATATTTGCACATTACACTGGGGACATAATTAAAGGGCCTCATCTTCCTGCCCCCTTGGGTGCTTGAGTTCACTGGGAGAGACATCCACCCTCTCCTCTAATTGGCCACCACACCTACAAGGCTTCCTTGGTGGCTCAGGCAGTAAAGCATCTGCCTGCAGTATGGAAGACCCAGGTTCAGTCCCTGGGTTGGGAAGATCCCCTGGAGAAGGAAATGGCAACCCACTCCAGTACTCTTGCCTGGAAAATCCCATGGACGGAGGAGCCTGGTAGGCTGCAGTCCATGGGGTTGCAAAGAGTCAGACATGACTGAGCAACTTCACTTTCCTACAAGGCACTGGTTCTTTAGACCTGTCTCAAATGCCTTGGGCACCAGACTAGGCTCATTTGCCTGCAGATTTGGACCAACCCTAGGAAGGCTGTCTCACCCAGGTCTCCAAAGAAGGATGAGCACCTGAAGAGTACCTTTTATTTTATTGGATATTTTACATCTGTTTTATAACATGGAACACATCTCCAGGCATTTTACAGTGAGTTGTTTTTGATGATCGCATTGTAGCTTTTTTCTCTCTGTTCATAGTCCAGTGCTGTGCTGTAATGACACAAAGGCAGTTTGCCCCTCCAGGTTGATCCAGATTATACACCTAGGTGAGGGTGCAGAACACAGTTTCCTATTGAGAAGCACCAGAACTTAAATAGCAGACAAGACCTCTGTTTCTCAAGAACATTTGCAAACCACAGAATGTTCCGTGATGCAATTTTGCATAGTGAAGCCCTGAGATGCCAGCTTTAGTACAAGTTCCACTCATTCGGCAAAAGCTAAGCTATGTGGACACATATTTTGTAATGGGAACATTGACATATTCAAATCTTTGATGGGCTTGGTCATACTTCTTGGAAACATTTAAAAACATTTCTAAACTGAATGTTCAAGTTTATGGCTTCTCAAAGCTCTTCAGATGTCTTCAGCAAGACTGCCTTCAAGTGGTTCACTCCTAATATGGATCACGTGGGCCTCTATGAAGACTAGAAAGTCCATGCTCACCTAGGAGTTCCTTCCCAGATAGGATCTGCCTGTTTTCTCTCTGTTTACAGTCCAGTGCTGTGCTGTAATGACACAAAGGCAGTTTGCCCCTCCAGGTTGATCCAGATTATACACCTAGGAGAGGATGCAGAACAGTTTCCTATTGAGAAGCTGCTGCTGCTGCTGCTAAGTCGCTTCAGTCGTGTCCTACTCTGTGTGACCCCATAGACGGAAGCTCACCAGGCTGAGCTTGGTGATCTCTGTCCCTGGGATTCTCCAGGCAAGAACACTGGAGTGGGTTGCCATTTCCTTCTCCAATGCATGAAAGCGAAAAGTGAAAGTGAAGCCGCTCAGTCGTGTCTGACTCTTAGCGACCCCATGGACTGGAGCCTACCAGGCTCCTCCGTCCGTGGGATTTTCCAGGTAAAAGTACTGGGGTGGGGTGCCATTGCCTTCCCCGTATTGAGAAGTATTGAGAAGCACCAGAACTTAAATAGCAGACAAGACATCTGTTTCTCAAGAGCATTTGCAAACCACAGAATGTTTTGCGGGGAGGGACCTGGCTGGGAAATAGAGGAAACGGATTCATGCTCCAAGTAGGACCAGGCTCCACAGAGCTATATTGTTTGGAAGATGTTAGGAAAGCAGTGTTGGCAGATGGGCCTCACAGATGGAGGGGCCAGGATCCTCCTTGGTTTGCAGCCTATTAAAGTTTAAATGGGGAGAAGGCAATGGCACCCCACTCCAGTGCTCTAGCCTGGAAAGTCCCATGGACGGAGGAGCCTGGTAGGCTGCGGTCCATGGGGTCGCTAAGAGTCGGACATGACTGTGTGACTTCACTTTCACTTTTCACTTTCATGCATTGGAGGAGGAAACGGCAACCCACTCCAGTGTTCTTGCCTGGAGAATCCCAGGGACAGTGGGGCCTGGTGGGCTGCCGTCTATAGGGTCACACAGAGTCGGACACGACTGAAACGACTTAGCACCAGTAGCAGCAAAGTTTAAATGACCAATCTGTTAGTGATAGTTACAGTTTACAGTTTATAATCAATCATTTAAACTTTTGAAACTGGTTTTCTCAACTGTACGACAGGAGTAACAATTGAAACTATTGTAACTGGGTTGTCTGGACACCAAAATAGCCCATCATTTTATACCCCCACACCCTCTTCTATGACAAAGACTTACTGGGGTCTCCCCTGGTGTCTCTATTTTATGGAATTAGAAAGATCCTGGATAAAGGGTTTTTCAGGTCCTGTCAGAGGAACTTCTGATTCTAACAACATCCTCCCCAACCCTGGGGACTCTTCCCATCACAACTCCTGTCTCCATAAAGCAGTGATCTTGTTTCTAAAAATCAGACCACCCTTAAGGTCAGATTGCTCACTGCTGAGTTGGTTCAAAGAAGGTGACTTGGATTGTGATGTTTGGAGCAGTGGCAGCATTCTTGAAAGGTCATCTCAGTGAAAGACACAGGGCTCCAAGGGCTGAGAGGCAGGGGAATGGCTGGGATAGGAGGCTGGCACTGAGGTGGACCTGGGAGCAGAACCTAGGGCAAGGGCCAGTGGCTGAGCCCCCATGTGGGAAGTTGTATCAGTCATCTCTGACTGCTTAACAAAGCACCCAGGATGGATTGTTTTAGGCAACAGACGTTTATTGTCTCACAGTCTTGGAGACTGGAAATCCAAGATCAAGGTGTCAGCTGGGTTAGTTTCTCCTGAGGCCTCTCTTCTTGGCTTGTAGAGGACTATCTTCTATCTATGTCCTCACAAGTTTTCTCTTCTGTGCATTTCTGTGTCTTAATCTCCTCTTCTTAGAAGGACATAAGTCAGATTGGATTAGAGCCCACTCTAATGACCTCATTTTAAACTTTATCACTACTTTAAAGATTCTTTCCAAATAGTGTCCATTCTGAGGTATTGAGGGGGCTGGAATTCCAACATACGGCTTTTGAGGGACACAATTCAGTCCATCATTGAGGACAAGCTTGATTTTGTGGCCCTACAGCTCCCAGAGAGGGAACTGAAGAAGAGAGGACTGGGGACTAAGGGCAGTTGGGACAGCAGAGGGACCTTTGCTGCAGTTCTGCTCGTTGCCACACCACATTGCCCCAGGTCCTATTGCCTGCTTCCTAGCAATCCTTGCACAGGCTTCATGTCCATGACAGTAGCCCTGAGTACCACTGTGTGGCTGGACTCTTCACTAATAGCTCGGGTCCAGGGTCAATGGATTGCACACTGTTCACCAATGACCAGGGTGTTGCCGGGAGCCATGGATAATGGAATGGGGAATCCAATTTTTTTTTTTTACATGATCCACGTGAGTGGCCATGGTCATAACCACTTGGTGGGTAAAGGGGAAGTTTGGTCTGTGTCTGGCTGCAGGGACTGAACGGTCTCCACTAGGGGTTTTTGGTCTTATCCATGAGTTTCTGATGATGGTTTTCAGCAGTCACCTGATGCTGAGGTGCAAGGTCTCTGACCCCTACTCACTAGGGTCCTCATACCTGGAAGTAACATCGAGCCTCTAACTCTTCAGTGGTCCCTTCATTACCTCCCACAGCTTGTCCAGGGGATTCAGGAACTTGAAGTCACCTGCATTGCACAGGTGTGTCTTCAAGAGGCCAGGTAATTATCTCTGGTCCATCTTTCTAGACCCCTTCTCTTCTCCCGCTGCTCCGCCACCTGCACACATCCTGAGAAGGGCAGGGAAGCTGTCTCAGCCCACCTGGACTTCGCAGTGTCTCACAATCCACTATCACCCAAACACAGAGGATAAGGGTGCTAGGCCACTTTTCAAAGACATGGGGAATATCCCCAGCTTTCCTGCTCTTCCTCCCCTGTTCTAAAAGGACATCCATTCTTATCTGGTTGGGAATGTCTACTCCATCATATACTCTCACTTCCTTGCCTCTATGACATTTCCCTTTCCTGTCCTGTCCCTTCTCCTGGAAGATAAACCTTATTCCCTTGATCCCAGTGACAGTGCAGGTACAGAGTTAGGGGAAAACTGATTGATTGGCAGAGAAAATACATTAGAGGATATTGTTTATTGGTAATAAAACCCCACTAATATGATAAATAATCAGAGGATGGAAACGCAGCTTGTTATTACAGGGATGTCAACCCTACTAGAGTTAATGAAAAATCACTTAATGATAGAAAGTCCTTCCATTAGCTGCAGAAACATATACAACTTAGGTAGATATATGTAAGAGCCATCAATTTCTTACTCAGGCTAAATCAGAGGCCAAAGAATGTAGAATTTTTCTCTCTGGTGGGTTTGTCTGTTTCAGATCTTGGCACATCTGTAAGAGTATACATTTGAAACCTTGAGTTAAGAATATATTCTGCTGGCCAAAAAGTACATAACATGTTATGGAAAAAAACCCAAACAAACTTTTTCGTCCAAGTTCAGTTCAGTCACTCAGTCGTGTCTGACTCTTTGTGACCCGATGGACTGCAGCACGCCAGGCCTCCTTGTCCATCACTAACTCCTGGAATTAACCAAAACTCATGTCCATTGAGTCAGTGATGCCATTCAACCATCTCATCCTCTGTCATCCCCTTCGCCTCCTGCCTTCAATCTTTCCCAGCATCAGGCTCTTTTCAAATGAGTCAGTTCTTCCCATCAGGTGACCAAAGTTTTGGACTTTCAGCTTCAGCATCAGTGCTTCCAATGAACACTCAGGATTGATCTCCATTAGGATGGATTGGATGGATCTCCTTGCAGTCCAAGGGACCCTTCTCCAACACCATAGTTCAAAAGCATCAATTCTTCGGTGCTCAGCTCTCTCTATAGTCCAACTCTCACATCCATACATGACCACAGGAAAAACTATAGCCTTGACTAGATGGACCTTTGTTGGCAAAATAATGTCTCTGCTTTTGAATATGCTATCTAGGTTGGTCATAACTTTCCTTCCAAGGAGTAAGCATCTTTTCATTTCATGGCTGCAGTCACCATCTGTAGTGATTTTGGAGCCCCCCAAAATAAAGTCTATTACTGCTTCCATTGTTTCCCCATCTATTTCCCATGAAGTGATGGGACCAGGTGCCATGATCTTAGTTTTTTGAATGTTGAATTTTAAGGCAACTTTTTCACTCTCCTCTTTCACTTTCATCAGGAGGCTCTTTAGTTCTTTGCTTTCTGCCATAAGGGTGGTGTCATCTGCATATCTGAGGTTATTGATATTTCTCCTGGCAATCTTGATTCCAGCTTGTGTTTCCTCAAGCCCAGCATTTCGCATGATGTACTCTGCATATAAGCTAAATAAGCAGGGTTGCAATATACAGCCTCGACGTACTGCTTTCCCAATTTGGAACCAGCCTGTTGTTCCATGTCCAGTTCTAACTATTGCTTCTTGATCTGCGTGCAGATTTCTCAGGAGACAGGCAAAGCAGTCTGGTATTCCCATCTCTTGAAGAATTTTCCATAGTTTGTTGTGATCCACACAGTCAAAAGTTTTAGTGTAGTCAATGAAACAGAAATAGATGCTTTTCTGGAACTCTCTTCCTTTTCTATGATCCAATGGATGTTTGCAATTTGACCTCTGGTTCCTCTGCCTTTTCTAAATCCAGCTTGAGCATCTGGAAGGTCTCAGTTCACATGCTGCTGAAGCCTAGCTTGGAGAATTTTGAGCATTACTTTGCTAGCATGTGAGATGAGTGAAGGTTTGTGGCAGATTGAGCATTCTTTAACATTGCCTTTCTTTGGGATTGGAATGAAAACTGACCTTTTCCAGTCCTGTGGCCACTGCTGAGTTTTCCAAATTTGCTGGCATATTAAGTGCAGCACTTTCATAGCGTCATCTTTTAGGATTTGAAATAGCTCCACTGGAATTCCATCACCTCCACTAGTTTTATTCATAGTGATGCTTCCTAAGGCCACTTAACTTCACACTCCAAGATGTCTGGCTCTAGGTCAGTGATCACACCATCATGATTATCTGGGTCGTGAAGCTTTTTTTTGTATAGTTCTTCTGTGTATTCTTGCCACCTCTTCTTAATATCTTCTGCTTCTTTTAGGTCCATACCATTTCTGTCCTTTATTGTGCCCATCTTACATGAAATGTACCCTTGGTATCTTTAATGTCCTTGAAGAGATCTCCAGCCTTTTCCTTTCTATTGTTTCCTCTCTTTCCTTGCATTGATCACTTAGGAAGGCTTTGTTACCTCTCCTTGCTATTCTTTGGAATTCTGCATTCAGATGGATTTTTCTTTGCTTTTCTCCTTTGCCTTTTGCTTTTGATATGAACTGTAGATTTTGTATCAAATATGAAAAACAACTTCAAGAGATATGTGACAGAGAAGGGCATTAGAAGACAGTCTATTTTTTAAAAAATTGAACAGACATTTTTCAAAAGCAAAGTTATGGTGACCAATTAGCACACGAATAGCTGCTCAAGATCATTAGTAATTTGCATTAGGGAAATGCAGATCAAAGTCAGGATGAACTCCTCTTCACATCCACTGGGATGAATAAAGGAAAAACACTGTTCATTCCAAGTAATGGCATGTCACTCTAGAAAACTGGCAGTTTCTTAAAATTTTACATAGTTATGTAACTTAGCCATTTCATTATTAAGTACTCACCAAAATTGTCCACACAATTATGTATATGTTTGGGGAAACACTGACTGAAACTGGCCGCCTGGACCAGGCACCATAGTAACCACTTGCATGAGTTATCTTAAATAGGAGGTCCTGGTAAGGAATGTGGAACTAACGAACTGAAAGAATTCAGGAAAGATTGGTAGAGAAGAGACGCCAATCCATATGTCCTACCAACCTCCATCATCCTTCTTGTTGGGATCCATCTTGTCTGAGAGATGCCTGTGCCACCAGGAAGGACCCTCGGTTAGGGTGATTTGCCAGAAACAACCCAGAAACTAACTCCATCACCATTAAATCTGAGACTGTGAGCCACATGGCAGAGTAGTCCTCCTGGGTTCCCTTACCCTCCTACTCTCCACCTGGGCACTTCTTCCCAATAAAGTCTCTTGCTTTGTTCGCATGTGTGTCTCCTCAGACAGTTCATTTCCAAGTATTAGACAAGAGCCCATTCTTGGGGTCTGGAAGGGATCCCACTTCCCACAACATGAAGATGAATGTTCACAGCAGCCTTATTCACAATATCCTAAACATAGGGGCCACCCAAATGTCCATCACCAGAAGAATGGGTAACCAAAGTGAGGTATATCGTTAGTGAGCAACACGAAAGGACTAGCTCCTGGAGTAAGTATGGGTGAATTTCAAAATCATTATGCCAAATGAAAGTAGCTGGTCACAAAAGACCACGTACTATGTAACTTTAAAGTATTAGGAAGTGCAAATTGGGCTTTAGTTACAAAAAGCAGATTAGAGTTTGCCTATCTTGGGCTTCCCTCACGGCTGAGATGGTAAAGAATCCATCTGCAATACAGGAGACCTGGGTTTGATACCTGGGTCAGACAGATCCCCTGGGGGAGGGAATGTCTCCGCACTCCAGTATTCTTGCCTGGAGAATCCCACCGACAGAGGAGTCTGGTGGGTTACAGTCCATAGGGTCACAAAGAGTCGGACAGGACTGAAGCAACTTAGCACAGCTTGGCAAGGCAGGAGCAGAGGGAAGAATGAGCAGCGAAGAAGCAGGAAGAAGCTTTTGGAGGTGATGGAAGTGTTCTGTCTCCTTTTGGTGTGTACGGCTGTCAAAACTCACTGCACTGTAGACCTTAATACGTGCCTTATGTCAGGTGTACATTGTCTATTTCCTTCCATAAAACTGATTTTTGAAATTGTTCCAAGCTCCTGCTTAGTGAAAAAGAGTAAAAGCATTAGGGGATCTGTTATTTTTCAGGTGAGACTGGAGATGAGAGTCTTCTTTTTTTTAAATTTTATTTTATTTTTTAATTTTACAATATTGTATTGGTTTTGCCATATATCAACATGAATCAAGTCTTCTTGAGCCACTAATTTGTGAACACTTGGAACAGGCAACCTCATTTCCAAGACACCCTTGGGCTGCAGAGAGAAAATCTGCTCAGTATTTGTATGCAGCAAAGAGAACAGTAGGTCGTGAACAGACTTTAGCTTCTTTTCAAGACCAAGTTTACTCTAAAAAGTAAGACTCTTCCCCTGAAAAAAGAGAGCAGTGCCTTGAAGAAACATTATCATCTCCAAGGAGATTGGCCACTCTCAGAAGAAGCACCCGCCTGGACATCTAAGCATTCAGTTGTCATGGCAACTTCTCCATTCTGTCCCCAGCGATGACCCCACACTGACACGCAAAGATGCCAACTTGCACATCCAGTTTCTACTGCCTGGGAGAAAGATTTGTCTCTAAGGGATTGATTTGCTCACTTACTCTGGTATAGCCCTTTGTTGTGACAGCCTGGGTCTGGGGCAGGTCTGTGTGGCGGAAAAACAGGGTGACTGTAGCTGTTAGTCCACCTGCCCCAGGCTGTGAGCATGGTGTCCAACAGAGTCCACTTGGCCCAACTCAGAGGCCAGGCCAGGCTCAGGTGGGCAGATGGCTGCAGCCCACCTTGATGGGTCCTTAATTGCTCATGGTTCTATGTCTAAAAACAAATGGCAAATTAATAGGGAAAGTACTTGCTGATATTCCATTAATAATAAAATAAAAGAATAAGTTTGGGGTCCATATCTCCTACTTAATTTCTAAGTTCTTTTGTCACCTGTTAGGTGGAAGTAGCAATACATATTTATCCATGATATTCATGTTTGAATGTGTGTTAAGGAATGAAAATCATAATAAGCATCCCAGAAGTCCTTATCAAAAAAATAAAAAGGAGAGAAAGAGAAAAAAGAACTCTTGAGCTGTGAAGTAGGCATCCCAAACAGCTAAGGACCTGCAGAATGGGTTCTGTTCTGGGGGCAGCTGTGGAGCCTGGCTGACCCCTTTGGTGCATCCCTGTGTGGTCAGTCATGTCTGACTATTTGCAACCCCATGGACTATAGCCCGCCAGGCTCCTCTGTCCATGGAATTCTTCAGGCAAGAATACTGCAGTGGATTGCCATGCCCTCTTCCAGGGCATCTTCCCAGCCCAGGGACCAATCCCACATCTCTGACTTCTCCTGCACTGACAAGCAGATTCTTTACCACTAGCACCACCTGGGAAACCCATTTACACTATCCTCCTGCTTGGGACTGAAGAAACAGTCCTGGGAGTTGCAACCCTCCTAGGAAGTGTGCTCACATCTAGGGCACAGCAGGGACTCCAAGGGCCAGGGGGACCTCAGCTCTGACAGGATGAGCCTGTAGTGAACACCTGAGATTCAACCACCAGCTGCTCTGGCCCCAGAGGAGGCAGTAGAGACCCATCCCAGCAGCAGTGGTTCTTAATGGAGACCTGGGGAAGGCAATGGCACCCCATCCCAGTACTTTTGCCTGGAAAATACCATGGACGGAGGAGCCTGGTAGGCTGCAGTTCATGGGGTCGCTAAGAGTTGGACACGACTGAGCGACTTCACTTTCACTTTTCACTTTCATGCATTGGAGAAGGAAATGGCAACCCACTCCAGTATTCTTACCTGGAGAATCCCAGGGACAGGGGAGCCTGGTGAGCTTCCGTCTATGGGGTCGCACAGAGTCAGACACGACTGAAGCGACTTAGCAGCAGCAGCCCAGAGCCCAGAACAGCCTAGCAGCGCTGTGCTCACCAGCACAAATTGTAACATGTCAAATCAATCAAATAAAAAATAAAAATTGAAAAAAAAATGACTTAAAAAAAAGAAATACTTGGTCCTCAATCTCAGTATTTTCCAATTAACAAATGAAAGAGAATTATTGATTAGGAAAGAAGAGTAGATCCAGATACATTGGTTCCAAGTTCTGTGACTTTGCTGGATTCTGATGTGGCTCTGCTTCTCCGTTTTCCTCTCCCATTTGCCAATGTGTGTGAGCTACCCCACCCCTCTCTTTCTCCATCCCTCTGTCTATCTTTCTCTCTCTGGCTCTGGGAACTGTAGTATCCCTTGTCATGGGCAGCTCAGGGAGGGGTATGGGGAAAGGAATGAAAGGTCACTGAGGACTTGGAGCAGAACCAGCTCTGAAAGACCAAATTCCAGGCCCTGAGAATGTCACTAGTGTCAGATCAAGGTTAGGAACAAGAAATTGGGGCTGACATTAATGGAGGGGGAAGGGGAAAAATAAAATGCATAGAACTTTTTGCTTGACTCCAAAGTTGACCACCACCACCCTTTAAAGAAAGACTAAAATTAAAAAAAAAAAAAAAAAGCTTAGATGTTATACCAGTAACTAGCTTTCTTCTGAAAAGGGTGTGCACAAAGAGGAGACAGAGAAAGCCAGCCCTAATGACAAGGACAGGCTCTGGAATGCTGACAACGGGAATGACTGAGCAGCAATTTCGTTTTCCACATCAGAGTAGAATTTACATTCAATTCAGGAGCCCTGAGAGGAATTTCCCCATCTCTCATTTGGCCCCCTAAATCTTCTGGCTGGAAATACCTCTGAGCAGATGCAAATGTCAACAGTGGGGAGATCTGGTTGACAAAGAGAAGTAGCCTTTGTATCTCACTGCAGTTGGAAAAAAAGAAAATTCCTAGTTTCATGAGCATGACTGCCCTTTTGTCAAAAGCAGGGATCAGGGACAGGCTGGGGGTTAAGTGGAACAGGCTCTTTATCCAAACAGGCATCTTTGAGTGACTTGGCCAAGGCTAAAGGAATGGGGCCAAACAGACCCTGTGGAGGTTGTTTCCAGAGCAAGAGTGATTGAAACTCGCCTCTTGTTTCCTGAGGAAACTGCAGCCATATGCTGAGAACCACCTCTGCATTCAGGAAAGGATGTGTCTTTGAGACTTCGCTGGTGGCTCAGATGGTAAAGAATCTGCCTGCAATGCAATGCAGGAGACCAGGGTTTGATCCCTGGGTGAGGAAGATCCCCTAGAGAAGGAAATGTCAACCCACTCCACTATTCTTGCCTGGAGAATTCCATGAACTGAGAAGCCTGGAGGTCTACAGTCCATGGGCAGCAAAAAGTCAGGCCCGACTGAGCAACTAATACACTTCATAGCTGAGCAAGGATAAAACCAGTGCTGCCTGCTGTTTACTACCTGTGACAACTCTGTTGACAACACTGTTACTACCTGCCACATCTCTCCAGACTGCCCCTGCTGGTGGCTGGGGTCCTGGGCTGCAGGAACTGGTTTGGTTCTCCGTGGCCTCTGTTGCTTAGAACCCATGCAGCTTCCAGCAGTTCCAGCTTTTCTACATGGAAGAGACCACTGAGATATGGGATTCCAACTCATAGTAGAGGAATACATTAAAAAAAAAAAAGTGGCGAGACACACGTCTAATCCATCATCATGATTATTGGTGAACATTCATTTGCAGCTCCTGGTCTGTGTGGTCCTCTGTCAAAGTGAGTAAGGGCAAGACATGGCCTCTGTCTTGGGCTGCCCAACATATGGTTAGAGAGGGCATGTGCTCTTAAAAAGGATGAAACCAGGGCTGTCACATACAGCCAGCACCCCAACCTCCTCTTATTAGATATGCGTGTGTATACAGACATACTTTGCAGTTTTATATATAAATATAAGTATATTCTTCTTTTTGGTTCCAGGACCCCTCTCACCCCTAGACCAAAACTCACGGATGCTCGAATCTCATACAAAATGTCATGTGCTTGCTAAGTCATTTCAGTCGTGTCAAACTCTGCAACCCTGTGGACTGTAGCCCTTCAGTCTCCTCTGTCCATGGGATTTCCAGACAAGAATACTGGAATGGGTTGCCATGCCCTCTTCCAGGGGATCTTCCTGACCCAGGGATCAAACCTGCGTCTTCTTCAACTCCTGCATTGCAAGCAGATTCTTTTATGGCTGAGCCACTGGGGAAGCCCATAATATGTCATAGCATTTGCATATACCCTACACACATACTCCTGCATACTTTAAATCACCTCTAGATTACTTGTAATACTTAATACAATGGAAATGCAATGGAAATGCTATGTAAACAATTGCCCATGATGGCAAACTCAAGTTGTACATTTTAGAAATTTCTGAAATTTTTTTCTAAATATTTTCTATCCAAGTAGGTTGAATCTTCAAATGCAAAACCCAAGGATACAGCCAACAGAATCTCACACAGAAAGGAAAGTTGGAAAATCTTTTCTCAATGTTGACTCGGCTCTTTAAATGAGTTCTTTCACAGTATACGTTTTACTAATTTCTAAAATTCTGGACTCAGAAAAACAAAAGAACTCTGGAAAAACTGAATTGGTCATTGGGGTAAATGCAGGTCCGGGGCCTCCCCCATCATGAGGAGAGAGCACATCATCTGCAGCATGACAGCACAGGCGGCTGAAGCTCTGGCCGCTGGGCCACCTGTGGTGGAAGGAGAGGAGGCTCTCATGCTGGCCGCCAAGTGGGGACTGCTGGCTCTCTGACAGGTGGAAAAGTAAATTCATCTCATTCACCTTCTTCATAACAAATGGATCTGATATTTTTATTGGCATGGAGGAAGGGGTCTCTTACCTAATTTGACAGTTTCTTGCCAAGCAAAACTCTTTCTACAGAGTGTCAGATACAATTTCTTGTGCCAGTTGTATGCAAACGAGAAAAGAGCAAAGGCATTTTGCTCACCATCCAAGTCTACAAAGATCAACCTGCTGCACTGCCTGACCTACAGGGCACTCAGTCTTTAAGACAAAGGAGGGCAATAGCAGGATGCTCTGTGCTTTGGACCAACTGGCCCTTAGATAGGTAAGTGCATTCCAGGAAGAATTTTTTTTAATGAGGGTTATGGTAAAGAATCCACCTGCAATGTGGGAGGTCTGTGTTCGATACCTGGTTAGGAAGAAGAAGAGAACAGCTGCCCACTCTAGTATTCTGGCCTGGAGAATTCCATGGACTGTACAGTCCATGGGGTTGCAAACAGCTGGACATGACTGAACGACTTTCACTTTTTTAAATGAACCTTGCTTCTTGCAGCTTCTGATACATGGAAAAGCACTATAATCATTAACTTGAAATATCTGTTTGCTTGTTGTTTTTGTAACAAGCAAGACGTATGCCTGATTGGATATGCATTCTCAGATCAGATCAGATCAGATCAGTTGCTCAGTCGTGTCTGACCCTTTGCGACCCCATGAATCACAGCACACCAGGCCTCCCTGTCCATCACCAACTCCTAGAGGTCACTGAGACTCACATCCATCGAGTCAGTGATGCCATCCAGTCATCTCATCCTCTGTTGTCCCCTTCTCCTCTTGCCCTCAGCATCAGAGTCTTCTCCAATGAGTCAACTCTTCACATGAGGTGGCCAAAGTACTAGAGTTTCAGCTTCAGCATCATTCCTTCCAAAGAAATCCCAGGGCTGATCTCCTTCAGAATGGACTGGTTGGATCTCCTTGCAGTCCAAGGGACTCTCAAGAGTCTTCTCCAACACCACAGTTCAAAAGCATCAATTCTTTGGCACTCAGCCTTCTTCACAGTCCAACTCTCACATCCATACATGACCACTGGAAAAACCATAGCCTTGACTAGACAGACCTTTGTTGAAAAAGTAATGTCTCTGTTTTTCAATATGCTATTTAGGCTGATCATAAATTTCCTTCCAAGGAGTAAGCGTCTTTTAATTTCATGGCTGCAGTCCCCATCTGCAGTGATTTTGGAGCCCCCCAAAATAAAGTCTGACACTGTTTCCACTGTTTTCCCATCTATTTCCCATGAAGTGATGGGACCAGATACCACGATCTTTGTTTTCTGAATGTTGAGCTTTAAGCCAACTTTTTCACTCTCCACTTTTACTTTCATCAAGAGGCTTTTTAGTTCCTCTTCACTTTCTGCCATAAGGGTGATGTCATCTGCATAAAACTCTGTTTTTTAAGAGGGCTTTCCAGGTGGCTCTAGTGGTGAGGAATCTGCTTACCAATGCAGGAGATGCAAGAAATGCGGTTAGATCCCTGTGTGGGAATGGCACCCACTCAAGAAGGCAATGGCAACCCACTTCAGTACTCTTGCCTGGAAAATTCCATGGGCAGAGGAGCCTAGATTGGGTTGCGAAGAGTTGGACACAACTGAGCGACTTCACTTTCACTTCTCACTGTCATGCACTGGAGAAGGAAATGGCAACCCACTCCAGTACTCTTGCCTGGAGAATCCCAGGAATGGAGGAGCCTGGTGGGCTGCTATCTATGGGGTTGCACAGAGTTGGACACAACTGATGCGACTTAGCAGCAGCAGCAGCCAGTATTCTTGACTGGAAAACTCCATGGACAGAGGAGCTTGGAGTGCTACAGATTGATTTGCTACAGTAAACATAGTCTCTGGCTGCTGATATAATTCTGTTAACAAATGACTAATCAGGAAATAGAGGCTGTGCAGAATTTTAGAACTTATCAATATTAAAAATATTGCTCCTACAATAGAAGATTATGTAGGCTGTATTTTCCTGTCTAACTTGCACCCTGGAAACAAAGCCATGCGTTTCTAATGCTCAGAGACTATTCCTTATCTCAGCTTAATTTTATTCAGATCAACAAGAATTTCTTTTTAAGCTCACACTTTTTTTTTTTAAATCCTCTAGTTCCTAGATTGGGGCTTAGAGGTTCTAATTCTTAAGCAAGCATCTGTCCTGTAAATTTATTTTCATTCAAGCAGAAAAAAGGACCCTCTTCCAGATTCAGTATTTCTTCTGTATACAAGTAATGTGCCATTTTCATTGGTCCTGGACACAGGCAAATTCCTGGAATGGCACAGTGTCTTATATTCTCCAAGATAATTAGCAAAGTAAGATAATTCAAGTTCATGAGTCAGCTGTTCATTGATTGCCACGCAGTGATATTTCAGAGTGACAAAAGAAAGAGAAATTCCAACACAAGACATTCCCACTGAAATAACCAAAATTACCATGATGACTGGAGAAGCATGGGCTTCCCAGTTGGCGATAGTGGGAAAGAATTTGCCTGCTAATGCAGGAGATGCAGGTTCAGTCTCTGGTTGGGAAAGATCCTCTGGAGAAGGAAATGGCTACCCACCCCAGTATTCTTGCCTGGAGAATCCCATGGACAGGGGAGCCTGGCAGGCTACAGTCTATGGGGTCACAAGAGTCAGACATGACTTAGTGACTAAACCACCACCACCACCACCACCATGACAACTGCTAGCACATGCTGCACACGTAATGGTTCATAATTGGTATGGATGAGAGAGTCAGCGAGCACATGGGTTAATGTTGTTCTCAGTGCAAAGTCGCAGGATGGCTGACCTGAATCCCATCCTTTCCATGCTGGCTGTAAGGGAAGGCTCCACTCCCCAGATGGGCCACGGTCATCCTTTCCCTTCAGGTCAAAGTATAATTTTCAAATAGCTAAACATCAGATGCTCATATTCTCATAGACTGGGGGTGTATCCAAGGTTTATTTATTTAATTCAGTATAGAGAAAAATTATAGGCAAAGGATGGCAAAGCTGGTTCAAAGGAGCATATGAGGAAGTATAAACATATACATATAAACACGTTCAGTGGGAAAGAAATAACTGCTTGGGCCGTGTCATATTTACCATATAGGAAGTATTTCCATCTCTAATGGACAGAGATCATTGGCAATTTCTCAATCTTGCATCAAACTAACATCTAATTTTACAAAGTCTGGCAATAAACTGTAAGTCCAATAGTTGTTAACTTCCTAGAACATCAAATGATTCTTAGGTTTGTTGGACAAGGCTGAACTATGGCATTTACTCCTTTTGTCATTTTTCCTCTTTTCTGATTTTTTTTCGTAATAATCAAAGCATACAGGATATACCCTGACTCTTAGCATGTTGAGGAAGGATAACCTTATGCATAACAAAATAAAATGACTCATTATCCTAGTCTGATTTTAAGATTTACTATTAATAAAATGGTTATCACATTTGATCTTTTCCAAACCCTTTGATTTACTGTAAAACAAAACCAGTTGTTCTCCTGAATCTAAGAACTTTATAAAGGCGTTTCTCCCACTGTACTTGTTTGGGTAACATGACCAGTTCATTAAGGAAATAATTTGTACTTAATGGATGGTTATAATACATTTAATAGGATCTACTGCTTGAATCTGGAGGGGAAAGAAAAGGAGAACAGAGGTCCCATATTTGAATGGCTCTGTGCTTCGTTTATCAGAACAATGGCCAAAATTTTGGCAGGAATGTGTCAGAAGCCCCTTGTTAAACGCAATGCTGATCATGCCAGGATAAGAACTTCTTGCTTTTGGGTGGGAAGAATTTTCATTCTCTATTATTTTTCAGACATCATTTATCAAGTTTAGGAAGTTCCCTTCTCTTCCTAGTTTGTTGAGAGATTTTATCCTGAATGAATAATGTATTTTGCTAATCGCTTTTTTCGGTGTCTGTTGAGATAATCATATTTCATTAAACTTTTTACTTTGAGATTCTTGTAGATTCACTTGAGGTTTTAGGAACCATGAGAGGGATCCCAAGTACCCTTTACTCAGTGTTTCCCCCATGGTAACATCCCCCCAAACTCAGTACACTATCACCACCAGAATATTGATATTGATACAATCCAGATACAGAACACTTCTCACCTAAAGGACTCCTCTTGTTACTTTTTGTAGCTACTCAAACTTTTCTTACCTATTTTTAGGTATTCTGTTGCACTGATTTATTTGTCTACCCACCTCTTCCAATACCACACATTCTTGATTACTGTGCTTCTGTTAATAAAATAAGTCTTCAAATCCAGTAGAATGATTGTTTTTACTTTAATTTTAAAATTTGCTTTAGCTATTCTAGTTGTTTTGCCTTTCCCATATGAGTCTTAGTATATGTTGTCTACATCTATAAAAAAAATCCTGCTGAGATTTTTATTGAAAGTGTTATTCACTCAGTTGTGTCTGACTTCTTGTGACCTAACAGGCTCCTCTGTCCATGGAATTCTCCAGGCAAGAATACTGGAGTGGATTGCCATTTCCTCCTCCGGGGATCTTTCCAATCCAGGAATCGATCCCAGGTCTCCTGCATTGCTGGCAGATTCCTTATCATCTGAGCCACCAGGGAAGCTCATAATTAAAACTGAATATAAAAAAAATTAGTAAATGTAGTGTTGGATGTTAAGTAAACTTATGGTGGTAATCATTTCACAACATATATGAATATCAAATCATTATGTTGCACATCTGAAACTAATGTGTCAACTCTAACTCAAGTTTTAAAATTGAATATCACAGGAGAACTGACATCAATAATATGTTGAATCTTCCAATTCATGAATGTGATCTGCTTCTCCATTTATTTAGAACTTCTTTCCCTTCATCATCATTTTGTACTTTCTAGCATAGAAGTCCCATACATGTTAGATTTACACTTAAGTAGTTCAGTTTTTGAGCAATTGTAAATGGTACTGTAATTTTAATTTTGGTGTTCACAGGTTCATTGCTATATAGAGAAATATAATTAATTTTTGAGTGTTGATTTTGTATCATAAGATCTTATTAAACTTATTAGTTACATAAAGAGGTATTTTTTTTGGTAGATTCCTTGGGATTTTCCACATAGACAGCCAAACCATGTTATTTGAAAATAGAGACAGTTGCTTCTCTTTCTTTCTGATCTGCATGCCTTTTACTCCCTCTTCTTTCTTCCTTGTGTTGCGTGAATTTGAGGTTTTTGCTTTGTCAGGAAACAATTCAGAGATAAATTGATAGTAAGAAGTGGATTTATGTAGAGAAAAACTCTACAACCAGAATGTGTGGGTTGTTTCAGAAGAGGAGAGGCCTTGGTAAAAACACTCCACAGATGGGTGAGGGAGAGAGAGAGGGCTTCAAAATATAGTGTGGTTAATTTTTATGGGCTGGGTGATTTCATAAGCTAATGAATAAGAGGATTATTCCAACTATTAGGGGGATGGAGAGGAGATTTCCAGGAATTGAGCCACTGTCCACTTTTTGGTCTTTGAAGGCCAGCCTCAGAGCAGTCATGGTGCTAGTAGTGTATCATTTAGCTTGCTGATGTGTTACCATGAGTGTACACTGAAGCCAAAGGTCTAGAGGAAGATGAATATTCCACCATCTTGGACCTAGTTGGTTCTCATTTTCATCATATTCTGTGGCCTTGTCTTTCTTTTAAAGGCTATGCCCTGACCCCTTCCCTCCTGCTTCACTTGCACTAGCTAGAATTTCCAGTACCATATTGTTTAGCGGTGAGAGTAAACATCCTTGACTTGTTCCTGAGTGTAGAGGGAAATATTCAGTTTCTCACCACTAAGTATGCTGTAGGATTTTATAGGTGTTCTTTACCAAATTGAGGAAGTTCTCTTTTATTCTATTTTTCTATAAGTTTTATCATGAATAGGTGTTAAATTGGTGAATACCTTTTCTTTACTGATTGACATACGATCATAACAAGCAGGAGGTAAGAGCTTTTATAGGCAGAGGGTTAGTGCTACATTCAGAAACAGCAGTCAGCTCTGTCCGTCATCTTCAAATCGGTCATCGGTGGTCTGACCAGCATCACCTTGGTTATTTCAGGTACAGTTAATCTTCAGTTTCAGGGTCAGTTTGTTTTCATTTCTTTGAGGCCAATTATTGGAATTGTGGCAGCTTATTTCATGAGTGTAGTCTGATCATCATGATGTAGTTAACTTCTTCCACCTGGTGGGAGTTTCATTATAAGACAGCTCACAGGATATGGCTCAGAATACTACCTATAGTCTTTGAGAAGGAATTAAAGGTCCTTGACTGTACTTAGTGAGTATATTGTTATTATTTGGCCTCCTTTGACTGTTTTCCTTTGTTTCTGCATGTTCTCATTTCTTTATTTAAACTTATTCCTTGACTGAAGTTTTCCACAGACTAAAGGTAGGCACAGGACATGAAGTGGGGAAGGACCATAGGGTCTTGCTCCATTTCAGTGTCATAATTTCATCAGTTTCGATGAAATGTAGAAAACCTCTTTGCCTTTGCATCTCTTTACCTTCCTCCATTAAATATTTTCTACATACATTTGTAACCACATCAGACAGTACATAACTTTTTGTCCTCAGCTATCAAACATAATTTTAAAAACTAGAGAAGAGACAGAAAGTCTGCTATAGGTACTCATATTTTTGCAATGCTCTTTCTTTCATTCTGATGTTTTCAGATTCCTTGTTTTATTATTTCCTTCAGTTTAAAGAGCTTTCTTCAGCTATTCTTGTAGGATAGGCATGCTGGTGACAAATGTCTTAGTTTTCCTTCATTTGAAAATGTCATGCATACCTCTTCTCTGTTGAAGGATTTATGATTCTGTGTTGATAGTTCTTTGACGTGTCTTGGTTGATCTTTTTTTGGGATTTGCTTAGCCTCTGGAATCTCTAGTTTAGGTCTTTTGTCAAGTTTGAGTTATTTTCAGCCATTATTTATTTGAGCTCTGATATCTCTCTTCTTTTCTTGCAGGATTTCCATTCTCTTGCTTTGTTAATGGGGATAGAAATCTAGGCTCCTCACATGGTCTCCATTGGCAGCATGGTGATGAAAGCTCCTTGTTGCTGAGTAGGAAGGAGGGTCTTGGCCCTCTACTCAGGCTTCTCTGACGTCACCTGGGGGCAGTCACCTGGGAGGACTGGGGGCCGGGAGCAACTTTCTATAAACACTTCGGGGATGATGTGTATGATCACTATCTTCATTATGGTGATGGTTCATAAGTGTATACAAATGTCAATAGCACTCTAAATATACATTTTAAATATGCATTTTATGCTAATTATGCTGTCTGACATTAAACTCTTAAAGCTTTTAAAAAAGGATAACCACAAAGGTTATGACTATATTGCCATATAAGAATCTCTTCAGCCAACTTAGAATTCTAATTTCTTTCAAGTAACCTTACTTTCACTGACTATATGTACTTGAGACTCTCAAATTCTCTGAATCACATTTGCCATCCTGCTGATTCCCTCATTAATAGGTTAGGCATGTACTGACATATACTTGAAGGTGGATTATGTTATCATTTTGCAAGTTATCCCTTGATAACATTTACACCTATTAAATTAGCTTTATTTAAAATATTCATAGAACACTTCCCTAGTGATCCAGTGGTCAAGAATCCACCAGCTAATGCAAGGCACCTGGGTCAATCCCTAGTCTGGGGAGATTCCACATGCCACAGGGCAACTAAGCCCGTGTGCCACAACTACAGAGCCCACGCTCTAGAGCCCATGAGCTGCAACTACTGATCCTGTGAGCTCTAGAGACCTTGCTCTACAACAAGAGAAGCCACTGCAAAGAGAAGCTCACAACTCGAGACCTCCCACTCGCCACAACTGGAGAAAGCCCACACGCAGTAACCAAGACCCAGCACAGGCAAAAATAAAAATAAATAGTTTAAAAAATAAAATATCCATAAAATTTCTTCTAGGGAAAATATCTAAAGACTTAAGTCTGAAATACTCTTTTCTCTCCCTCCTTCTACCACTGACTATATGGAAGCAATTGTTTTATGAAAAGATTTTTGACAACTTGAGGATTCTTAGTAGTACACTGTGAACTTAGGGAGAACAAATAAAATTTCATAACCTAAGGCATTATGTGGAAATGAAGATGAGACACAGGAACACCTGTTTATTTCAAGACATATATTAAGATTTTTCTGGAGATTTGGTGGGAAAGGTGGTGCAGAGTCCAGGAAAACAGTGTAAAGCAGAAAACTCAGTTCTTGTTTAGTCACTCAGTCATGTCCGACTCTTTGGACCCCGTGGATTGTAGCCTGCCAGTCTTTAAAAGGAAGTGTGTATAAAAATTTGAGGGTATTGATGACTTGTACTTTGGTATTTGGACTCAAAATAACTGTCACAGGAGTAATTATCTCTGTGTTACGCACGCAAAGGAATAAGCCAGATGGCAAAACAATGGACAGAGATGCAGGAGGAAAGGGACTAAAAAGAAAATTTAGCAAGAGAGAGAAAGTAGAAGAGGGTTTGAATAAATGTATTTATGTTGCTGCTATTGCTGCTACTGCTGCTGCTGCTGCTGCTAAGTTGCTTCAGTCGTGTCAGACTCTGTGCGACCCCATACACAGCAGCCCACCAGGCTCTTCTGTCCCTAGGATTCTCCAGGCAAGAATACTGGAGCGGGTTGCCATTTCCTTCTCCAATGCATGAAAGTGAAAAGTGAAAGTGAAGTTGCTTAGTCGTGCCTGACTCTTAGTGACCCCGTGGACTGCAGCCCACCAGGCTCCTCTGTCCATGGGATTTTCCAGGCAAGAGTAACTGGAGTGGGGTGCCATTGAGATGAGCTTCCCATGTGGTACACTGCTAAAGAATCCCCGTGCCAATGCAGGAGATGAGGGTTCGATTCCTAGTTTGAGAAGATACCTTGTAGAAGGAAATAACTACCCACTCCAGTATTCTTGCCTGGGAAATTCCATGGGCAGAGAAGCCTGGCAGGTTGCAAAAGAGTTGGACACGATTTAGTGACTAAACAACAACAACCATTAAAGATAGGGAGCAAACTTTTGAAGCAAGAAGCTTTCAGCCTATACAGATGAGGACCACAGCTGAGAAAACACAAGTAAGAAAGGATTCTATAAGGTGTACAGACTCCCCTCCCTTAGAGGCACAGCTCCACCAGACCTCTTGAACATACCTTCAAGGGCAGATGACTCAACAGACAAGCTAAAAATTATTCCAATGAAGCACACTTGAATTGAAGTTTCAATCTGATCTGGCTTAGTCTCCAGCATCTGGCAACTCTATCTATGGAAAATATTATAAGCCTAGGTGGAATTTCCCTCTTTCAAAGATGATTTATGAGCAAAAATATATAACATCAGATCTGTATATGAATATTACCCTCCCATCTGTTGCCGTCAGTCCCCTGGGGGCTAGTGATGTAAATAAATGCAATTATAAGGAGTATATTTCAATTGCAATTATAGTTTAATAATGCTGCAAAAAATATAAATCTAATATCATGAATAAAGGCTATTTACTTTCTAATATATGTCAAAAATACATTTCATGATAAGAATTGTTTCAAGCATAAGAAAATTTTCAAATGATTGTAACCTAAAATATCAAAGAAATTAAACATCGGACACTGAGAGGAAAAAAAAAAGAGCTCAAGGAAGAAATTTTTTAAATAAAGGTTAGTAAGAAAAAGTTAAAAATTGAGTTGGAAGGTTTGATGAGAAAGGAAATTTAAGATAACATAGAACCATTACAGTAATGAAAACCACATTAGAAGCTGCAAGAGTAAAAATAGAGACTGTTGGAAACAGACTCAAGGCAAAAATAGCTTTAAAAAGATCACATAAACAACATGGAAAACTAGAAAAAGTTTTGGAGAAAATAAAAATGTAGGAAAGCAGATTAAGAAAATTCAACATGTGTGTAATTGGGATTTCTGAAAAACAGAAGAAAAACATATTGAAGTTCTGGTGGTGCTGGGACATCAAGGATAGAAGTGTAAGGGAAAAAAGTCAAGTTGCTTAGAAGAAAGAAAATGGACTGACTTCAATGTATTTTTGAAAATAATTATTTTCAGTAGCAGAATACAGTGGAGACACATACTGATGACTTGAGAAGAAAAAACCTGACTCCAGATGTTATGTATTTAAATTATCCTTCACTTTTGTATTCTTAGTGCATATAGCATCTCTGTGTCCTTAAAAAAGAACATGGTTGATAAATCAAATTCAACTGCTGAATTTAATGCAGAATTCCAAAACCAAAGCCATATTGGAAAACTCTGCATCTATTAAGATTAAATATCTAATCTTTCATGGTATGAGAACAGTTCATACTGAAATTTATGCATTAATAAAGATGTTGATATACATATACATATGTGTGTGTGCATGTGTGTGTGTGACTATGTGTGTATACATGCAAAAGTAACCACTAGAAGAAATAAAAATAAACAATAAAAATTCTAAATTACCAAGAGGAAAATAAGTACACCCCTTTCCAAACACACCATTCATCTAACCACTTACACAATCAAAGTAAATAAAACATTAAATTTTACATATATATCACATATATGTATTACAACTATAGATATCAAATTTGTTAAAAGACCTAACTCCTTTGTTAGATCCAAAAGCTAATACAATTGCATGCCAAAGTAAGAGATATATTAAAATATACAAGCTTGAAATTAAAGGTTAAATAAGATGAATCATGCTATTATATCAATGGCAGTAATATTTGAATTTAAAGCAAAAGACATTAAGATTATAAATTAACTCACTTTTCTATAATGCAGGGTATATTCACAATAAAGGTTAAAATATCAGGGGACTTTATGGACCAAATAATAGGTGTCAACAAAACACAAAAGAAAAGATCTACCCAAAATACAAAAAAAGAAGTACATAAAATTAAAGTATAATAGGAAATAACCCATTTCTTTCAGTATATCACAAAGTACAAATACCTACCAAAATAAGAAATACAGGCAATTTAACCAATACTATTAATAATTTGTATTAAATGTGATTTAAGTTTGTGTATTATATATACATAAACTTCTGTTTCTTATAGAAAAATATGTAGTAATAAAGTAAATAAATATAATAATAGATCAGATCAGATCAGTCGCTCAGTCGTGTCCGACTCTTCGCGACCCCATGAATCGCAGCACACCAGGCCTCCCTGTCCATCACCAACTCCCAGAGGTCACTCAGACTCACATCCATTGAGTCAGTGATGCCATCCAGCCATCTCATCCTCTGTCGTCCCCTTCTCCTGCCCCCAATCCCTCCCAGCATCAGAGTCTTCTCCAATGAGTTAACTCGTCGCATGAGGTGGCCAAAATACTGGAGTTTCAGCTTTAGCATCATTCCTTCCAAAGAAATCCCAGGGCTGATCTCCTTCAGAATGGACTGGTTGGATCTCCTTGCAATCCAAGGGACTCTCAAGAGTCTTCTCCAACACCACAGTGCAAAAGCATCAATTCTTCTGTGCTCAGCCTTCTTCACAGTCCAACTCTCACATCCATACATGACCACTGGAAAAACCATAGCCTTGACTAGACAGACCTTTGTTGAAAAAGTAATGTCTCTGCTTTTCAATATGCTGTCTAGGTTGGTCATAACTTTCCTTCCAAGGAGTAAGCGTCTTTTAATTTCATGGCTGCAGTCACCATCTGCAGTGATTTTGGAGCCCAGAAAGATAAAGTCTGACACTGTTTCCACTGTTTCCCCATCTATTTCCCATGTAATGATGGGACCAGGTACCATGATCTTCGTTTTCTGCATGTTGAGCTTTAAGCCAACATTTTCACTCTCCACTTTCACTTTCATCAAGAGGCTTTTGAGTTCCTCTTCACTTTCTGCTATAAGGGTGGTGTCATCTGCATATCTGAGGTTATTGATATTTCTCCCAGCAATCTTGATTCCAACTTGTGTTTCTTCCAGTCCAGCATTTCTCATGATGCATATAAGTTAAATAAACAGGATGACAATATATAGCCTTGACGTACTCCTTTTCCTATTTGGAACCAGTCTGTTGTTCCATGTCCAGTTCTAACTGTTGCTTCCTGACCTGCATACAAATTTCTCAAGAGGCAGGTCAGGTGGTCTGGTATTCCCATCTCTTTCAGAATTTTCCACAGTTTATTGTGATCTATACAGTCAAAGGCTTTGGCATAGTCAATAAAGCAGAAATAGATGTTTTTCTGGAACTCTCTTGCTTTTTCCATGACCCAGAGGATGTTGGCAATTTGATCTCTGGTTCCTCTGCCTTTTCTAAAACCAGCTTGCACATCAGGAAGTTCACAGTTCACATATTGCTGAAGCCTGGCTTGGAGAATTTTGAGCATTACTTTACTAATAGAGTACACTTCAATTGCAATTATGCTCCAATAATGCTGGAAAAAGTATAAATCTAACATCATGAATAAAAGCTAGTTGCTTTTTAATATGTTAAAAATACATTTCAAGATAAAACTCTTACAAGCAAAAGAAAAAAATAAAATGATTTTAATCTAAAATGTCAAAAAAATTAAAGCAAACATGGGACACTGAGAGAAAAAAAGAACTCAAGGAAGAGATCTAGCATGTCTACTTTTAAGCATCTATTCAACACTGAACTCATGAAACATTTATAAAAACTGACCACAAAGAGGCCACGAAGAATTTTAAATAGATCACAAAAATAAAACTGGTAAAGATCACATTCTGCACTTAGAAAGAAACAAGAGGTTAATAATATGAAACAGGAAGGTGCCAATATGATTCCCTTGGAGGAAGAATAATCTTTTTGACAAATGGTTCTGGGACAACTGGAATTCTTTCACACAAAATAATAAACTTAGACCACTGATTCACACCATACATAAAAATGAACTCAGTGTGGACCATCAACTTAAATGTAAGGGCTAAATTCATAGAAATCTTAGAAGAAAATATAAGGATAAGTCTGCAAATCCAAATCTGTGGATTTGGCCACAGATTCTTAGATATAAGACTAAAGACAAATGGAACCAAAGGAAAATAGATAAACTGAGCTTCATCAAAATTAAAAACTTTTTTGCAATAAAGAACATTATCAAGAAAGTGAAAAGACAACATACAGAATGGGAGAAAATAATGGCAAATAATATATCTGTGAAGAGTCCAGTATTCAGAGCACGTAAAGAATATACAAAGAACTTGTACAACTTAGATAGAAGTACTGATCTACAAAAAGGAATGAAAGCACCAAAAATGAAAACTATATGAGTGAACTTAAAACATTTTTATTTTTTTCACTTTTTGGCCATACTGCATGCCATGTGAGAAAGCTTAGTTCCCTGACCAGGGATCAAACCTGCACCCACTGCAGCGGAAGCCAGGAATCTTAACCACTGGACCACCAAGGAAGTTGCTACAATATATTTTTCTTCTCATCTAAATGTTTGTAAATATAATTGTCTGTTTGAATGAAAATAATAACAATGCAGTATAGGGTTTTTATTTTGTAAAAATAAAATGTTTGATAATATCATGAAAGAGAAGAGAAATAGAAGTATATCTCTGAAGATTTTCACACTGTTTGTTAAGTGGAATAATATCACTTTAAGGTAATTGGTGATAAATTAAATCTGCACATTATAAAGCCTAAAGCAACCACTAGAATAGTGAAACAAAGCATTATTGTTAACAAACCAACAAAGGAAATAAATAGAATCACCAAAAGTATTCATTTAATGCAAATGAAGGATGAAAAAAGAGAAGAAGGGAAAGAAGACAGATACAGCAGAGCAAATAACAACATTATGTGTTTAAATCTAACTGTACCATTTCCATTAAATATACTTGACCTAAACACTCCAATTAAAAGACAAAAATTTAGAATGGGTTAAAAAGAGCAGTGAACATCATACAATGTACTTACCCACATGTATATGATGTTCCAAGAAACACACTTTAAATATGACACAAATATATTAAAAATAAAAGTAATGAAAAGATATCACACGAACCCTAATCAAAGGAATCTAAAGTAGCTATACTAATATAAGAAAAAGTAGATTTCAGAGCAAAGAACAGTATCAAGAACAAAAAGGTCATTTCAGAATGATAAAGAGGCAACTTCATTAGGAGGACATAATAATTTTATACATATATGCCCCCAAATAGCAGAACTTCAAAAAAAAAGAAGGCAAAAAGAAAACTGCAAAGAGAAATAGACAAATTCATAGCTTTAGTTAGGGTTTCAATACCTTCTCTCAATAATTGATAGAATAAGGAGGCTAAAAATCAGTGGTACACAGAAGACAACACAGTCAACTAACTGAACCTAATAGACATTCATAGAATATTTTACATACACACAGCTGAAAGCATATTCTTTAAGTGCACACAAAACATTTACCAAGATAATGACATTACGGACTAAAAACAAGTCTGAATAAGTTTTAAAAGATGTGAGTCATGCATATTTTATATTCACAAATCACAATAGAATTAAATTAAATCAAGGAAAGGTAGATCAGATCAGATCAGATCAATCTCTCAGTCGTGTCCGACTCTTTGCGACCCCATGAATCGCAGCACGCCAGGCCTCCCTGTCCATCACCAGCTCCCGGAGGTCACTCAGACTCACATCCATTGAGTCAGTGATGCCATCCAGCCATCTCATCCTCTGTCGTCCCCTTTTCCTCCTGCCCTCAATCCCTCCCAGCATCAGAGTCTTTTCCAATGAGTCAACTCTTCGCATGAGGTGGCCAAAGTACTGGAGTTTCAGTTTTAGCATCATTCCTTCCAAAGAAATCCCAGGGCTGATCTCCTTCAGAATGGACTGGTTGGATCTCCTTGCAGTCCAAGGGACTCTTGAGAGTCTTCTCCAACACCACAGTTCAAAAGCATCAATTCTTCTGTGCTCAGCCTTCTTCACAGTCCAACTCTCACATCCATACATGACCACAGGAAAAACCATAGCCTTGACTAGATGAACCTTTGTTGGCAAAGTAATGTCTCTGCTTTCGAATATGCTATCTAGGAAAGGAAAACACCTGGAAAATCAGCAAACACTTAGGAACTACCTACTGCACTTTTAAATAACCCATGATTCATAGAAAAGAGCAAAAGAGAATTTAGATAGTGTTTTAAACGGAATGAAAAATTTAAAAAACAGCATATTAAAATTTGTGAAATGATACTAAAACAGTAGTTAGTAAGACATTTATAGTACTAAATATCTATATTAGAAAAAAAAAGGTCTCAAATAAATTACCTGAGATTCTACTTTAAGAAATTAAATAAAATAGTGAAGGAAACAAAAAAAAAAGCACAATAGAGAAGAGAACAGAAATCAACTAAATGGGGGAAAAAAGAGAAAAATCAATGAAACTAAAAGCTCTTTCTTTGAGAAAAATCAATAAAATGGATAAATCTTGAATCACATTTAATAAGAGAAAAAGAAAAAGCATAAATTATCAATGTTAGGAATGAGAGAGGTCACGTTAGCACAGAATCAAAATGTAATAAATTTACTGTAACGAAATGCTATGAAAAACTTTATGCCAGCAAATTCAACAACTCAGATGACACACACAAATTTATTGATAGATACAAACTACTAAAGATCACTCAAGAGGAAACAGATAATCTGAATAGCCCAGTGTCTACTACAGAAATTTATTTTATAATTAAAATCTTTCCCTCCTTACTTTCATATCCTGGATGAGATTCTGGAATAGAAAAAAAGGACATTAGATAAAAACTAAGGAAATATGACTAAAGTGTGTGCTTATTAATAGCATCAATATTTGTTCATTAATTACAACAAATATACTGTGTAAGATGTAATATTAGAAAAAACTGGATGTGAGTTTCATAGGAACTCCTGGTACTATCTTTGCAAGATTTCTGTAAATTTAAAACTGTTGAAAGATAAAATGTCTGTTTTTTTAAAGAAGTAATAAATAATATGGTGCTCCTTCATACACATGTATACACATAAATCCCTCCCACAGAGATAGGTCTATGTCAGAATGACTTCAACGGTGAATTCTACCAAATATTTAAGAAAGAAATAATGCAAAGCATATACAATTTCTTCCAGAAAATTGAAGAAGAAGGTACACTTAACTCATTATGGTGTTATCATTTCCAAGTACCAAAATCTGAGATATTCTATGGAAACTACAGATCAATATATCTCATGATTATGAGTATAAAATTTCTAAATAAAATTTTAGAAAATCAATCCAGCAATACAACTGATCTCATAATTTGTGAATGCAATTTTTGTGAATTTGTCTACTTGCTAAAATTTGCTAGCAATTCCCTAATCGATAGGAGGAGCAAAGAGAGTCGAGTCTCCCAATATACACATTCTCAGCTGAGATTCAACAAAGAACTGCTCTCTTGTCTCATTTCAGCTCTCGTACTGTAAGCAAGGGTTTCTTTGGCAGTATGTTTCAGTTCAGTTCAGTTCAATTCAGTCGCTCAGTAGTGTCCGACTCTTTGCGACCACATGAATCGCAGTAGCAAGGTCTCCCTTCCATCATCGCGTACTCCCTTCCATCACCAGCTCCCGGAGTTCACTCAAACTCATGTCCATCAAGTCGGTGATGCCATCCAGCCATCTCATCCTCTGTCGTCCCCTTCTCCTCCTGCCCTCAATCCCTCCCAGCATCAGAGTCTTTTCCAATGAGTCAACTCTTCACATGAGGTGGCCAAAATACTGGAGTTTCAGTTTTAGCATCATTCCTTCCAAAGAAATCCCAGGGTTGATCTCCTTCAGAATGGACTGGTTGGATCTCCTTGCAGTCCAAGGGACTCTCAAGAGTCTTCTCCAACACCACAGTTCAAAAGCATCAATTCTTTGGCACTTAGCTTTCTTCACAGTCCAACTCTCACATCCATACATGACCACTGGAAAAACCACAGCCTTGACTAGAAGGACCTTTTTTGGCAAAGTAATGTCTCTGCTTTTCAAACCGTGAACTTCCTGATGTTCAAGCTGGTTTTAGAAAAGGCAGAGGAACCAGAGATCAAATTGCCAACATCCGCTGGATCATGGAAAAAGCAAGAGAGTTCCAGAAAAACATCTATTTCTGCTTTATTGACTATGCCAAAGCCTTTGACTGTGTGGATCACAATAAACTATGGAAAATTCTGAAAGAGATGGGAATACCAGACCACCTGATCTGCCTCTTAAGAAATCTGTATGCAGGTCAGGAAGCAACAGTTAGAACTGGTCATGGAACAACAGACTGGTTCCAAATAGGAAAAGGAGTACGTCAAGGCTGCATATTGTCACCATGTTTATTTAACTTATATGCGGAGTACATCATGAGAAATGCTGGACTGGAAGAAACACAAGTTGGAATCAAGATTGCCGGGAGAAATATCAATAACCTCAGATATGCAGATGACACCACTCTTATGGCAGAAAGTGAAGAGGAACTCAAAAGCCTCTTGATGAAAGTGAAAGTGGAGAGTGAAAGGGTTGGCTTAAAGCTCAACATTCAGAAAACGAAGATCATGGCATCTGGTCCCATCACTGCATGGGAAATAGATGGGGAAACAGTGGAAACAGTGTCAGACTTTGTTTTTCTGGGCTCCAAAATCACTGCAGATGGTGACTGCAGCCATGAAATTAAAAGACGCTTACTCCTTGGAAGGAAAGTTATGAGCAACCTAGATAGCATATTCAAAAGCAGAGACATCACTTTGCCAACAAAGGTTCGCCTAGTCAAGGCTATGGTCTTTCCTGTGGTCATGTATGGATGTGAGAGCTGGACTGTGAAGAAAGCTGAGCACCAAAGAATTGATGCTTTTGAACTGTGGTGTTGGAGAAGACTCTTGAGAGTCCCTTGGACTGCAAGAAGATCCAACCAGTCCATTCTGAAGGAGATCAATCCTGGAATTTCTTTGGAAGGAATGATGCTAAAGCTGAAACTCCAGTATTTTGGCCACCTCATGCGAAGAGTTGACTCATTGGAGAAGACTCTGATGCTGGGAGGGATTGAGGGCAGGAGGAGAAGGGGACGACAGAGGATGAGATGGCTGGAAGGCATCACTGACTCGATGGATGCGAGTCTGAGTGACCTCCGGGAGCTGGTGATGGACAGGGAGGCCTGGCGTGCTGCGGTTCATGGGGTTGCGAAGAGTTGGACATGACTGAGCGACTGATCTGATCTAGGTTGACCTTAACTTTCCTTCCAAGGAGTGTCTTTTACATTTTATGGCTGCAATCACCATCTGCAGTGATTTTGAAGCCCCCCAAAATCAAGTCTGACACTGTTTCCACTGTTTCCCCATCTATTTCCCATGAAGTGATGGGACCAGATGCCATGATCTTCGTTTTCTGAATGCTGAGCTTTAAGCCAACTTTTTCACTCTTCTCTTTCACTTTCATCAGGAGGCTCTTTAGTTCCTCTTCACTTTCTACCATAAGGGTGGTGTCATCTGCATATCTGAGGTTATTGATATTTCTCCCAGCAATCTTGATTCCAGCTTGTGCTTCCTCCAGCCCAGCATTTCTCATGATGTACTCTGCATATAAGTTAAATAAGCAGGGTGACAATATATAGCCTTAACGTACTCCTTTTCCTATTTGGAACCAGTCTGTTGTTCCATGTCCAGTTCTAACTCTTGCTTCTTGACCTGTGTATAGGTTTCTCTAGAGACAGATCAGGTGGTCTGGTATTCCCCTCAGAATTTTCCACAGTTTATTGTGATCTACACAGTCAAAGGCTTTGGCATAGTCAATAAAACAGAAATAGATGTTTTTATGGAACTCTCTTGCTTTTTCGATGATCCAGCGGATGTTGGCAAATTGATCTCTGGTTCCTCTGCCTTTTCTAAAACCAGCTTGAATATCAGGAAGTTCATGGTTCAAGTATTGCTGAAGCCTGGCTTGGAGAATTTTGAGCATTACTTTACTAGCATGTGAGATGAGTGCAATTGTGCGGTAGTTTGAGCATTCTTTGGCATTGCCTTTCTTTGGGATTGGAATGAAAACTGACCTTTTCCAGTCCTGCAGCCACTACTTAGTTTTCCAAATTTGCTGGCATATTGAGTGCAGCACTTTCACAGCATCATCTTTCAGAATTTGAAATAGCTCAACTGGAATTCCATCACCTCCAGTATCTTTGTTCATAGTGATGCTTTCTAAGGCCCACTTGACTTCACATTCCAGGATATCTGGCTCTAGGTGAGTGATCATACCATCGTAATTATCTTGGTCAAGCAGTACGTTTAGCACTACTTAAAAGAAAATTTTTTTTCTTCATTGTCTTAATTGTGGTGATGGCTCCATAAATGTATATGTCAAAACTTAAACTGTATACTTTAAATATATACAGTTTTTACATTGTTTGTCAGTACTATATCTCAAAAAAGCTGTTTTTAAAAGGCTATGAGGGCTTCCCTGGTGGTTCGGTGGTAAAGAATCTGCTTGCCCATGCAGGAGACAAGGGTTTTATCCCTGGTCAAAGATCACATGTGCTAGAGAGCAACTAAGTCACTACACCACAACTATTGAGCTTGTGCTTTAGATTCTGGGAGCCGCAAATACTAAAGCCTACATGCTCTAGAGCCCATGCTTTGCGACAAAAGAAGCCACTGCATTGAGAAGCCCATTCACTTAGAAAGTGGCCCCCACTTGCCGCAACTAGAGAAATGCCTGAGCAGCAAAGAGACTCAGCACAGCCATAAATAAATAAATAATTTTTAAAAATCTATGAGACACTAACAGAGTTGTTTCCCAAGTTAAAATTCATAGGTGTGAGCTTTACACTGCTAAATGAGAAATAATGACATAAATTAGTCAAAAATTAACCTCCAGAAATAAGAAAAATAATAACCAAAAATGAAAGTAAAATCCAAAAGAATAAATAAATACAGAAAAAAGAAAAAGATAGAACAGACAAATTTCAGAACTTGTTCATTGTAAATTCCAGGGAAAGGCTACCTAAGCTTATTAATAAAAAGGGAGGGAAAACATAAACACAGAAAATTAGCACTGTGTATATGGCAGAACGGAGAAGGCAATGGCACCCCACTCCAGTACATTTGCCTGGAAAATCCCATGGATGGAGGAGCCTGGTAGGCTTCAGTCCATGGGGTTGCTGAGTCAGACATGACTGAGTGACTTCACTTTCACTTTTCACTTTCATGCATTGGAGAAGGACATGGCAACCCACTCCAGTGTTCTTGACTGGAGAATCCCAGGGATGGCGGAGCCTGATAGGCTGCCATCTATGGGGTCACACAGAGTTGAACATGACTGACGTGGCTTAGCATATGGCAGAAAGTGAAGAGGAACTAAAAAGCCTCTTGATGAAAGTGAAAGTGGAGAGTGAAAAAGTTGGCTTAAAGCTCAACATTCAGAAAACGAAGATCATGGCATCTGGTCCCATCACTGCATGGGAAATAGATGGGGAAACAGTGGAAACAGTGTCAGACTTTATTTTGGGGGGCTCCAAAATCACTACAGATGGTGATTGCAGCCATGAAATTAAAAGACACTTACTCCTTGGAAAAAAAGTTATGATCAACCTAGATAGCATATTCAAAAGCAGAGACATCATTTTGCCAACAAAGGTTTGTCTAGTCAAGGCTATGGTTTTTCCTGTGGTCATGTATGGATGTGAGACTTGGACTGTGAAGAAAGCTGAGCACCAAAGAATTGATGCTTTTGAACTGTGGTGTTGGAGAAGACTCTCAAGAGTCCCTTGGACTGCAAGGAGATCCAACCAGTCCATTCTAGATCAGTCGCTAGTCGTGTCCAGCTCTTTGTGACCCCATGGACTGCAGCACGCTAGGCCTCCCTGTCCATCACCACCAACTCCTGGAGTTTACTCAAACTTAAATCCATTGAATCAGTGATGCCATTCAACCATCTCATCCTCTGTCATCTCCTTCTTCTCCTGCCTTCAATCCTTCCCGGAATCAGGGTCTTTGCAAATGAGTCAGTTCTTGGCATCAGATGGCCAAAGTATTGGAGTTTCAGCTTTAACATCAGTCCTTCCAATGAATATTCAGGACTGATTTCCTTTAGGATGGACTGGTTGGATCTTCTTGCAGTTCAAGGGACTCTCAAGAGTCTTCTCCAATACCACAGTTCAAAAGCATCAATTTGAAGTCTAGTGGCTTCCAAATTTATACAATGAAACTGACATAACAGTAATTTTAATACTTGACAAAGAGAACAGAGAAAAGTGAAAACCCAGAGTTTGGCAGTATGGATATCCCCATTTAACAGATAGAAATCTTTAGGTTTTGAAATGTCAGGAAATTTGTCCTGAGCCATGTATTAGGTCAGAAATAGAATTGGCTCTTGAATCCTAGTAATCCATTATGCTTTTGAACTGTGGTGTTGGAGAAGACTCTTGAAAGTCCCTTGGACTGCAAGGAGATGGACTGCAACCAGTCCATTCTGAAGGAGATCAGCCCTGGGATTTCTTTGGAAAGAATGATGCTAAAGCTGAAACTCCAGTACTTTGGCCACCTCATGCGAAGAGTTGACTCGTTGGAAAAGACTCTGATGCTGGGAGGGATTGGGGGCAGGAGGAGAAGGGGACGACAGAGGATGAGATGACTGGATGGCGTCACTGACTCGATGGACGTGAGTCTGAGTGACCTCCGGGAGTTGGTGATGGACAGGGAGGCCTGGTGTGCTGCGATTCATGGGGTTGCAAAGAGTCGGACACAACTGAGCGACTGAACTGAACTGAACTGAATCCATGGGGTCACAGAGCTGAGTATGATTTAGCGACTAAACAACAACAACAAAGGCAATATTCAAACCTAAGTTACCAACTGTTATTTAGCTGTAAAAACCAAAAGCATTTCCTTTAAATTCAGGAGAAGACAAGGATACTCACTTAGCCCTCTGTTGTTTAATGTCACTCTAAATACTTGGCCAAAGCAATTAAATTAGAAAGAGAAACAAGATTAAAGTAAGTACAAAAAATTAAGCCATAAAAGTACTATAAACCAAATAGGTAACTTTTATAGAACGTCCCAAATTATGAAAATATTTTCTAAATATACTGTAAATTCCAGACATCACAAAACAAAAGACTGATTCATTTGGCTCCATAAAAATTTTGCACAGAGTAACTGTTGGGGAGAGTGTAAATTGATACAGCTGCTGTGGAAGACGGTATGGAGATTCCTTAAAAAACTAGGAATAAAACTGCCATATGACCCAGCAATCCCACTCCTAGACATATTCCCTGAGGAAACCAAAATTGAAAAAGACACATGTATCCCATTATTCATTGCAGCACTATTTGCAATAGCTAGAACATGGAAGCAACCTAGATGTCTATTCACAGATGAATGGTAAAGAAGTTGTGATACATATACACAATGGAATATTACTCAGCCATAAAAAGGAATGCATTTGCGTCAGTTTTAATAAGGTGAATGAACCTAGAGCCTATTATACAGAGTGAAGTGAGTCAGAAAGATAAAGATAAATATCGTATTCTAACGCATGTATATGGAATCTAGAAGAATTTATTTATAGGGCAACAATGGAGAAACAGACATAGAAAATAGACTTATGGACATGGGGAGAGGGGGAGGAGAGTGTGAGATGTATGGAAAGATGTATGGCAAGAGTAACGTGGAAACTTACATTATCATACGCAAAATAGATAGCCAAAGGGAATTTGCTGTATGGCTCAGGAAACAAGGGCTCTGTATCAACCTAGAGGGATGGGGTGGGGAGGGAGATGGGTGGGAGGTTCAGAAGGGAGGGGATATATGTATACCTATGGCTGATTCATGTTGAGGTCTGACAGAAAGCAACAAAATTCTGTAAAGCAATTATCCTTCAATAAAAAATTAATTAATTAAAAAGTTTTGCACAGAGTAACAAAATAGACAAATACTATGCCACCGTGAAGAAAAATTACTTGTATTACATATAACAAAGAGAAAATACCTTAATATATAAAAGGCTCATTCAAATCAACAAGAAAAAGAGGAACATGGCCTGCAAAGGATTTGAATAAGTGATTTAAAGAAAAAGAAAACAGCGACTATAGGAAACTTATGAATAGAGGCTCAACTTCACCACTAATTTTTTTTTTACACTAATTTAACAGATACCAATCTAAACAATGATGAGATACTATTTCATATTCATCAGGTTAAAAGCTGGACATTATCTAGTGTTGGCAAGGACCTGGGCAACTTTTTCAAAAGGAATGTAAGTTGGTATCAACTTCTTTGGACAGTCATTTGGCAATCATTTTCAAAACGTTAAATATGAATGGTCTTTGATCCAGCAACTCAATTTCTTAGGAATTTATCCTGCAGAAATCCAGTACTGGCATAATTGTACAAACACAGGCCCAGACCCAGACACATACACATACACACATCGTTGTAGTAAATACACTGCTTTCAGGAGCTGATAATATTAAGCTTTTATGGGTTTTGTTAGGTATGAACTTTTCAGTAGCATTCTGAAATAAAACTGAATGCTAGCTGCCTCCATATCTCGAAAGAAAGGTATGTTGTGTGCTTGAAAATAATTCCTCCAACCTGTTGACTTCAGTGGAGACTGGGGACTGACACTTTCTTTTGTGCAAACTGAGAAAGCCACCAGAGCTTCCTGGCAAGGCAGAGGACTCTAATTATCTTCTGGGAAAAGAAAGACACAGCATTTTATAACTATTTGCTCCGGGACCGCAGACACAGGAATGCTTTTGTGAAACACTCCGTGGATATCCGGCAGCAGCTGTGTGGTCCCACTGCCTGGGAATGAAAACTTGCTCTGAAGCTGGGTAAATCTGTTTGCGATAAGGAACAGTGCATTAGTAATGGACTGTTGCTCAGCAGCAAAGCCGAGCTTCTTCTGGGAAGAGAACTACTGCAGCCTGGGTTCATTAGCAAGACAATCTGAGAGACCTGACTCAGGGCCAGGGAAAGAGGTCCCCAAGTGTGTAGTCAAAGGAGAGAATGCTTTACATATTTACAGAAGTTAAACTATGTTTTCCCTTTGGTTTTCAATGTAAAAAAATGAATTGTGAAATGCCATACCTACTCGATGGACTTGAGTCTGATTGAACTCTGGGAGTTGGTGATGGACAGGGAGGCCTGGTGTGCTGCGATTCATGGGGTCGCAAAGAGTTGGACACGTCTGAGCAACTGAACTGAACTGAACTGATGGTCTTTAGAGGCTTTCCTGATGGCTCAGTGGTAAAGAATCTACCTGCAATGCAAGAGACACAGGTTCTATCCCTGGGTTGGAAAGATCCCCTGAAGGAGGAAATGGCAACCCACTCCACTTTCTTGTCTGGAGAATCCCATGCACAGAGGAGCCTGGCAGGCTACAGTCAAAAGGGTTGCAGAGAGTCAGACACAGTCTTTAGAAGAGATTGTTAAATTTAGAATGACTTGTCGAATTTGCTGGAATTGGATCTTGTTTAGATGTTGAATAAATAATAATCACTATTAATGGACAAACAGCTCAGGATTGATGTACTGGTCAAAGTAGGGATCTGGCATTTAAAATGATCTTAACACATTTTTTGCAAAGTGAATTCCTGGCTATGATTAGCTGTCTTAGGTGGTCCTTTCTGTTAAGGCAGAGGAACAGCTGGACTTCTTAGATTATTTACTAAGAGTAAGTCAATTCTGAATAAAATGTCATCATCATATTCCATATATTAGGTGTCATTTTCTCACATAGAGGACAAGCTCCGCTAAAGTAGATTCGTGGAGGTAAACAGACACTACTATTGGACTCTAGATTTTTTTTTCTTGAACACTAGTTATTTGCTGACAATGTGTAAGTTTTGGCTATCACAGAGCCACACACCTGGGAATGGCAAATGTGAGGCTCTGTAAGACGCCATCTGTAACCTGCACAAACCTAGACCATCCTATTCTTATTTTTAGCACAGTCTCCTGGAGCATCTAAACCCCCCTGCCAAGCAACCAGTCACCTAACTCCGGAGTCCTGCTGCATATTGTGAGTCTTCAACCCGGGCTTTTCCTGAGAGGGTAGAAAATGCACAGACGAGAGAGAAGCACCCAGAAATCCTCTTTCATCTCAAGGCCTTGTCAACTAAAAAATATAGTCACAACCTGAAAGTAGAGAGTTATTTTATTTGGTGGGAATGTTTAGGACTCTAAGCCCGGGAGATAGCATCTCAATAGCTCTGAGAAATCTGCTCCAAGGAGGCAGGACCTGGTGTCAGGCTATATTCAAGTTTGCAACAAAAGGGAGCAAGCAGTATCAAGTTACGGAATGTAGCATTCTATGTATGAGAAGATGCAAGCCTCTGGGCTCACTGAATTCATTCCTTTCCTATTCACATCAACTGTCTGTGGCCAAGCCTGTTCCTTGTTCACCTTGCTTCTTGCATTCCCCCAGCTCCTCAGCAATCACTGTGAGGCATGGCAGCATCCCCTGGGTGGAAGTTTTGGGAACCCTCATTTACATTTGGAGGCCAGAAATCACTGATGGCTGTGACATTTCTTGTTTATCAATATGGCAGGAGATATTTTCATTTCACCGCCCTATTTGTTTATCCCTTCCCTTCGGCCTTCACTTGCATGACTAATGACTGTTCCTTCTGAGTTTCCTCCTTCTACCCACCGCATCTCATTCTCCCTCAGATGGCTCCAAGCCATTTCTACATTTCTCATGCAGGAGCCCCTGTTCTCTCTCACCTTCATTAATTCTGCTCATTTACTCACTTCTTTTCTCTGACAAACAGAGACTGGCCAATGAGGAGAAACACATTGTCCCATAGAGGGTGCAGAAAGTAAAAGGTTATACATACAATTATTTTAACTTTTTCCCTGTAAAAAAGTAAAGAGTTTCCTGTCTTCCTTTAATTTTTTGAGCACTTGATACACCATAGGGGTTTGCCAGCGGAGAAGGCAATGGCACCCCACTCCAGTACTCTTGCCTGGAAAATCCCATGGATGGAGGAGCCTGGTGGGCTGCAGTCCATGAGGTCTCACAGAGTTGGACACGACTGAGCGACTTCACTTTCACTTTTCACTTTCATGCATTGGAGAGGGAAATGGCAACCCACTCCAGTGTTCTTGCCTGGAGAGTCCCAGGGACGGGGGAGCCTGGTGGGCTGCCATCTATGGGGTCACACAGAGTCGGACACGACTGAAGCGACTTAGCAGCAGCAGCAGGGGGTTGCCAGGGCTGGGGAGGTTTGAATAAAACACAATTTCTGTCCTTGAAGAGTTTACTGTTTCCAGCTTTGACAACTCAGACAAACTTCTCTAGAAAAAAGAAAGTTAGTTGTTGGTCTAAATAAAGTTGGTTTCTCTCCTACTTAGCAGGTCATTATTTTTCATCATTCTGAGGAGCACCCATCTTCCTAAGTATTCTAAGAAGACAATTCTATTCGAAATTGGTGCTCCATGTTTTAAACATTTCCCACATAAGACTCTACTTTGGCAGTCTTAGGTGTATCTTCGGAGTCTGTGTGTTCCTATCACTTCGTATGATGTCAGTTTCCCAGGAGTTGAGATTATGAATTACCTATAAGTCAGCAAAAACAGATGGTAAATTCTAGAATCCTTATTCTCCCCTCCTATGACTTTCCAACTAAATAAGAAATGTAAAGATATATTCTAACTTTCTAATAAACCATTTGCTTTTGAAAGGATCTTAAGGTTTTAGAGAAACAATGAATCGAAGGTCTGGTGCTTGGAACACTTGAACTTCCCCTGTCTTCCTTTTAAAATGTAATTCACAAGGACCACTGCTTAGAACATTTCTTTGATAGTTGCCATTTGCTCACTGGTATACTTTCAACTTTTGCAGATCAAGAGGCATAAGTAAGTGATTGGGAAGAGTCCTAGACAGGAAACAGCATGAGACTACAACTGTGCATTGTTCACCAGCTCTGAGCACTGACCTGGCACATATAATGAATTCAATAATTATTTTCTTTAATGAATAAGTAACTGAAAGAAAAGGAATCTGGGATTTTTACTCTCTGCTTCCCTGCTTTTCATAATCACAACACTGTCTACACCATGGAAAATCCTTTCAAGTGTAAAAGACAAGATGTAGTCTTTGTCTTTCTTACTTAGCTTCTTAGAGACTGTCATTGAAAACATAGGCTGGCATGGAGAAACTCCTCTGGAATGAATGGCATGCTGAACGCTGTGGTTTCACCCAAAATATCACGGGTTGGTTAGAATTCTTTTTCTGTAGATAATATGTTCAAAGGATGGTGATGACAAAAAGTATATTAGGAAATTTTCTGCAGAATATGTTACCTAATTTTGCCACATTCTTTTCCCTTGAACAGGGCAGTGGTGCCCTTGGTCTGTAACTCTGCCTGTTTCCTTAAGAAGTGAGGGACATTGCCTGTGTTGATGTATACTGACAGAAACCATGAAATACGTGGTTGTAATTTCTCAAATTGTAAATATTATGGACTCAAACATCTACTGCATTGCTTTGTTTTTTTTAGGTCATTCTTCGCAAGGTTTCAAGTAAAGTGAAGTGAAGTCTCTCAGTCGTGTCCAACTCTTTGTGACCCCATGGACTGTAGCCTGCCAAGCTCCTCCATCCAGGGGGTTTTCCAATCAAGGATACTGGAGTGGGTTGCCATTTCCTTATGTAAATTTTAAAATGAATTATTACGTTTCCTGCATGTAAAATTTGAAATTCTGGAGATTGTTCAGTTTTCAGGGTTGGTTTGACTATACACTTGTAAAAGCATCAGTAAAAAGATTCTAGGAATCCCAAACACAATTGGAAACCTTCTTTGCTTAAAAAGAAAAGGAATAGTAACAGTGACTGCAAGAAGATCAAACCAGTCAGTCTTAAAGGAAATCCCTGTATATTCATTGGAAGGATTGATGCTGAAGATGATGCTCCAATATTTTGATCACCAGATGCAAAGAGCCAACTCGTTGAAAAAGACCAAAATGCTGGGAAAGATTGGGGGCAAAAGAGAGTGGTGGAGGATGAGGTGGTTAAATAGCATCACCGACTCAATGGACATGAATTTGAGCAGACTCCGGGAAATATAGAAGGACTTTTTGTCTCTACTTTGTCCTAGGATCCACTCTCCCCTTTTGCTTAATTTTTTTAAACTTTTTGTTTTGAGGTAATTGTAAACTCACAATAACTTATAATAAATAATATAAAGAAATCTCATGTACGATTTACCCAGTTTTCCCCAATGGTAATAATTTGCAAGACTGCAAAACAGTGTCATAACCAGAATATTGACATTAACAAAGTCAAGATACAGAACATTTCCATCATATCAAGGATCCCTTTTGTCACACTTTAATAGCCACACTCATCTCCCTATGTCTTTCCACCCCCATCTCTGACCCCTGAAAACTACTATTCTCCATTTCTACAATTGCATCATTTCAAGAATGCTGCATAAATGGAATCATATATATCACTTGTATGTAGAATATATAAAGATACAAATGAACTTATTTACAAAACAGAAACAGACTCATGGACTTAGAGAATGAACTTATGATTGCCCAGGGTAAGGGTGGGGAGGAGGAATAGTTTGAAATTGACATATAAACACTCTTATATTTAAAATAAACTGTCTTTTCATGAAAAAAAAAAAACTACACTTCAATAAAAAAGGAAACTTTAAAAAAAAAGGAATCATATAGTAGGTTATCTTTGGAATTAGCTCTTTATTTCAGCATATTTCCTTGGACATTTATCCAAATTGTATCAATAGTTTGTTCTTTTCAGTGCTGAGTTATCTCTCATCTTATGGAGTATTATAGTTTATTTAACCCACTGACAGACATCTAGATTATTTTTGGTTTTCTTTTTTACTATTAACAATAAAGCCACACTGACCACTTGTGTGAGGTTTTCATGTGAACTTGAGTTGTCATTTCTCTGGGACAAATGCCCAAGAGTATAATTGCTGGGTTAAATGGCAGATACATGTTTCAGAAGAATAAGTTTTTCTTGGAGTATTTTGTGTACGTCTGTTGGCAGTTTCAGATTGGAAGCTTCTTCAGTTCTCTGAGTAGGATATAAAGTCTGCAATAAGAAAGCCTAGGAAACTTGCTGTTGTGGCACGCCGTAAGCCCTGTGGTCCCTAAGCAGTCCACTTCCTTTTTTCTACCTTTCAGTATCTTCCAATATTTGTGGAATATTGTGTTAGGTGCAGGATTTTTAGTGTTAAGAAGGAGGATGAATGTGGCTATTCGATGCTACTGGATAGACATCTTCCTTTACTTTCTCCAAAATCTTTACACCACCAAACAGCATACCGGATATTTATTTACTTATTTGCTTATCCCTGATGAGAACAGAGTCTCTATAAATCAGGAAATTGTTGTTCTCTGCCATCTCTCCAGAGCATAGAAAAGAGCCTGGTTTAATAAAAACCTGTTGAATAATGCCTTTTATAGCAATATGGATGAACTTAGAAAGTGTCATATGAGTGAAGCAAGTAAGACAGAAAAGGAGAAATATCATTTATGACATCTCTTATATGTGAAATATGAAAAGAAATGATACAAATATAAACATGTTTGCAAGATAGACTCACAGACTTAGAGAATGGACCTATGGTTGCCGGGTGGAACGAAGAGAGGGGAGGGATAGCTAGGGAGTTTGAGATGGACATGTACACACTGCTATATCAAAACGGATAATCAACAAAGATCTACTGTATAGCACAGGGAATTCTGCATGTCATGTGGTAGCCTGAATGAAAGGGGTTTGGAGAAGAAAGGGTCATGTATATGCAGTCCCTTTCCTGTGCTGGTGGCTCAGCTAGTAAAGAACTGACCTGCAGTGCAGGAAACCTGGGTTTGATTCCTGAGTTGGGAAGATCCCCTGGAGAAGGGAATGGCTACCCACTCCAGTATTCTCACCTGGAGAATTCCATGGACTATATAGTCCATGGAGTCACAAAGAGTTGGACATGACTGAACAACTTTCACTTTGCTGCCTGCCTGAAGCTGTCACCACATTGTTAATCAGCTATACTCCAGTACTTGTGGCCAATTCATGTTGATGTATGACAAAACCATCATAAAATTGTAATTATCCTCCAATTAAAATATGCTATGCTATGCTAAGTCACTTCAGTCGTGTCCGACTCTGTGTGACCCCATAGACAGCGGCCCACCAGGCTTCCCCGTCCCTGGGATTCTCCAGGCAAGAACACTGGAGTGGGTTGCCATTTCCTTCTCCAATGCATGAAAGTGAAAAGTGAAAGTGAAGTCGCTCAGTCATGTCCGACTCTTAGCGACCCCATGGACTGCAGCCCACCAGGCTCCTCTGTCTGTGGGATTTTCCAGGCAAGAGTACTGGAGTGGGGTGCCATTGCCTTCTCCCCAATTAAAATAAGCTAATGTCAAAACAGGAAAGCACTATTTAAATAATGAAGAAGTGAGCCGTTGGTTGCCAGAGGGAAAGAGGTTTGGGGACAATGAAGAAACAGAGGTCAACAGATACAAACTCCCAATTATAAAATAAACAAGTCAGGATGATGTAATTTACAGCTTGTTGATATAATCAATAGCATTTCAGAGCATATATGAAAGTTGCCAAGAGAGTAAATTCTAAAATATAACTTGTGTCTTGACCAATTGTAGCTACACTTACTGTGGCAATCATTTAATATGCACACAAACATCAAATCATTAGTTTGTACACCTAAAACCTTTATGAGATCATATATCAAGTATCAATTCAGTTCAGTCATGTCTGACTCTTTGCAACCCCATGAACTGCAGCACGCCAGGCCTCCCTGTCCATCACCAACTCCTGAAGTTCACTCAAACTCACGTCCATTGAGTCGGTGATGCCATCCAGCCATTTCATCCTCTGTTGTTCCCTTCTCCTCCTGCCCCCAATCCCTCCCAGCATCAGAGTCTTTTCCAATGAGTCAACTCTTTGCATGAGGTGACCAAAGTACTGGAGTTTCAGCTTTAGCATCATTCCTTCCAAAGAAATCCCAGGGCTGATCTCCTTCAAAAGTGACTGGCTGGATCTCCTTGCAGTCCAAGGAACTCTCAAGAGTCTTCTCCGACACCACAGTTCAAAAGCATCAATTCTTCAGCGCTCAGCTTTCTTCACAGTCCAACTCTCACATTCATACATGACCACTGGAAAAACCATAGCCTTGACTAGACGAACCTTTGTTGGCAAAGTAATGTCTCTGCTTTCGAATAAGCTATCTAGGTTGGTCATAACTTTCCTTCCAAGGAGTAAGCGTCTTTTAATTTCATGGCTGCAGTCACCATCTGTAGTGATTTTGGAGCCCAGAAAAATAAAGTCTGACACTGTTTCCACTGTTTCCCCATCTATTTCCCATGAAGTGATGGGACCAGATGCCATGATCTTTGTTTTCTGAATGTCAAGTATACCTCAATGAAAAAACTTTCTAAAGAGAAAAACAAAACCTTTCTTTTCCTTATACTATCTATTTGGTGTAGAATAACTGTGAATTTTCTAGAACTGGGCAATTTTGGTGAATATTGAAAAAATTACTCTTCCCCCCAAAATTAGGTCAGTTTATACTGACACCATTAAAAAAAATCTCTGTGCAATTTTCACCTTTTCGTGTTTCATGTCTGCAAAGGGGCATATCGTTTTACAGGGGATAAAAAGAAAAATCACCTGTGCACTTTCCCTCGCGACCCTCCCAGCTCTGAGCACATCACCTGCATACTCCTGGCCAAATCAGTCACTTCCTCTTGGTAGGTCCTTGCAGCAGCCTCTCCCCACTAGCCTTCTGGAGTCCCAGCCTCACCCTCCTGCTGTACCCAGGCCTCAGAGGGCAAGGGGTCTCTGTTCAGGGATGTGCTATTAACAGAAGACTCCCCTTGACCAAACTTCAGCCACATTCCTCTGAACACCCTTCCCAAGTAGCTCTTGGCTTTGGACGCCTATGTCTGCCTTTTAATTTCCCACATTTAGCAAAATTCCTGCTAAGTTAGTTGAGGCAGAACCCCTCACCCTCAATATCTGATCACTCTCAGTATCTGATAAATGTCCTCATCTTACTCCATCTTCCAGGTGATATCTGATCACCCTGGCTGCCTTCAGCATTCCTGGCAAGTTGGTTTGGCAGAATCTCCCCTTACCTGTGATGCTGCCTCTTAGTAATTTTCCATCCACTGTCCACCCCCTGGCTCCTTGACTGTATATTCCCATTTGTCCATCATGTACTTGGAATTGAGCCCAGTTCTAAACTCAGTTCTCTTTTCATGTGTTGCTGTTATTCCTAAAGAAAATCTGCTTTCACTGCTTTCGCACCTGTCTGACTCTGGTTTTCCTTAACACTCTGATCCCAACACCCCACACTGGAACTCCAGATGTGCTTCCCTGAAAGCACATGTTCCCATAGCAGTGGGCTCATCAGTCCTGTGGTCAGCACATTGGGATTAAATGGGCATTTATGGGTAAGCTTGGAGCCTCACTAGCTTTTACCATGTCAATAGAAAGATGAGTTTTTGGTTCTAAATGATAGCTGTACAAATGAGATTTCAAAAAGTGCAGTTTTGCCTCCAATTCTGGCCTGGTTATCCTGCTTTTTCTCAATTCAACCTTCCAGGAACTGGATCCCACATGCATTGGCTCATCTCAACTGTTGCGTAGGTGGTCAAATCAGACAACTGCATGTTAACTTTTGATGCCTTTTCCTGACCCCTTCTTTAAGATCCATCACTGAGTCCTGTTGATGAGACTTTTAAAACCTTGTCCAATTCCGTCTATCTCAGTATCTTCATCCTGGGCAAGTCCCTGAACCATTGTGTGTGTGTGTGTTTGTGTTCTCAGTCACTCCGTCATGTCCAATTCTTTGCGACCCCATAGACTGTAGCCCACCAGGCTCCTCTGTCTATGGAATTTTCCAGGCCAGAATATCACAGTGGGTTGCCATTTCCTACTCCAGAGGATCTTCCCAACCCAGGGATCAAACTTGGGTCTCTTGCATCTCCTGCACTGGCAGACAGATGCTTTACCACTAGTGCCACCTGGTAATGGATATTTGATGTCTGACAGTTCACTGTCTAAGTGGCAGCCACAATGATCATTTGGAAACCTGTCTCACTGGCTCTCGTTTCCCCACTCAATGCCTGTGCCAGCTCTGGTCAGATGTAGAATAAGGTACAATCTCCTACCCCCTTTCATACCAGCAGAGGCGGGCCCTGACCTCTTCCTTAAGTTCCTCTCTTCCCTGTTCCCCTTCTTCTCTTTAAGTTTCAACCTCACAGGTGGATTTGTTTGGAGATGCTGAGCTCTTATCACCAGCACTTACTGCTGGCCCCTCCTTCTGCCTCTGAACCTCTTTCCTGTGCATATGACTGTATCCTGCTTACTATTTTGGGCTCCGTGTAGATGTCACCTTCACTTCCTGGTCTCCCAGGACAAAGCAATCACTCTATCTTACTCTATATGACTGTAATTTAAATTCCTGGACAGCATGTGATATTGTGCTCACACAGGTACAGATGGTTGGTGTTTTACCATCTGCTCCCACTAAGTGTGATCTCCAGATACAAGTGTTTGTTATACACCATTGTATCTCCAGTGTCCAGACAGGGACATAACACGTAGTGTAGTCACTACATGTGGCCTGGGAATATAACCCAGTGTGGTCCTCCTCTCCTTCTAAAAACGAGGTGACTCACTGAGGAAATGAAACACCCCTTCGAGCTTCACCTTGGCCTGCTGGAGTGGAAATGCATGGTGTTCTGGACCCATGGACTGTCCTAAGAAGCTCAGAGAAGCCTCAGCTGCATATGTGTAGTACCTCTCTGCATGTTCTTGCTCAGTGAGGCCCTGTTTGTGGGCTCTGATGGCTGGCTTTGTTTTTCTGCCTGGTGGGGCTGCAGTATTTTGTTCTGGAAACCTCATTCAGATGACATTGCTCTAATGGCTTTTGCAGAAGGTCAGTTCCCTTCTGAGAATCCGATATCCACCAGTGAAGGATTCAAGACTTCCTCAAAATATGATGGGAATAACTGTCTCTGGATTTTCCCTAGGAATTTAGGGGAGATATTTTTTTCTCTTCTTAAATTTAAAAAGAAAGAAAGGAATTGCAGCCTGTGTTGTCCTTGGAAAGGAGGAAGAACCTCAGATGTTTTTTGATTTCTGTTTCGATGCAAGGACAGCCATTTTCAAGCTGTTTGGGGGGCACTGCTTAGCATGGAAGAGGAAACCCCAGAATGGCACTGTGGGGACAGGGCCTCCTGTCTACTAAGGGCAGGAGGTCAGGTCATCCTGTAACTTCACCTCCTTGGTAGCCATATGGACCAGTGAATAAGGATAAACAAGCCTTTCAAATAAACAAGATCAAATAAACAAGATCAAAACTGTTTTTAGTGCTTTCTGTGTGTTAGACAACAGAAGCTAATTCTACAATTCATTTAATTATCATGCCTGTGGACAACTTAGCCACGCAGGGCCCCAGTTTCCTTATCTGTGTGATGGGCATAGCAAGAGAACCAAGCCCTCTTTTTCGTGGTGAGGGTTGGCATGCCTCTTTTGCTTTCTGTGTGGCCACCACCTTTCTCAGCAGCACAGATAAGTTTGAGTGACAAACGGAAGCCAGACTCTGTACTGGGCATTGGGGATCCTTGACCATAGACTGTGGCAATAAGGTGAACATATGTCCACCAAAAAATAAAAGCACAACCTAAAAGTTGATAATTTTGTTTCATCTGAGGACATTACTGAGGACTATAGCCTGGGTAAGCAGCCTCTCACTAGTTCCAAGGGACTGTACCAAAGAGGAAAATAAGGAGCCAGGGTATATAGGAGTTTTTGCTGAAAGAAACAAACAAACATGTAGTTAAACATCAAAAGGTTGCTGCTATCACAAAAATAAAGATCTCATGTTAATGGTTTTAGTGCATTTCTATATGGGAAGATGCAAGAGTCTGGGCTCATTGAAATGATTCCTTTGACATGCATCTTAACTACACGGCTAAGGGCTTGAAAACAGGCTTAGTTCGTTGTTTACAGGAATGGCAGGCTACATCTGTCATTCACAGAGAGATGGCAAACAACTTGATTGAGCATGTGTATAAATGTCACCTCCTATGACTCTGACTATAGTTTCTGGAATGTCCATCTTCTTCTAGGTACTGTGCTAGGGCTCTGCTTATATTATCAGCCAAAAAATATATTGGTTGACACCTATTTCAGATATCAGGCCAGGTTCTGGGTGCCAGGGAGACATCTTATTCCGCACTAGACAGAACATGCATTTCCCAACTACCCCATGATCCAGTGGGCATAGATGTACACTTGCTCTTCATGACAATTCTAAGTAGTGGCAAGCACCCCACTTCATACAGGAAAAGCCAAGACAGAAGTCACCCAGTGTGTCTGGAGGTGACTTGGCTCTGACTTGGAGGTCTAGGTGTGAACTTGGTCATGCCATTCCCAGGGTCTGTGAGCCTGCATACTCCCTTTCAGAGCCTCAGTGACATGAAGACAAAAACATTTCCTCAAAATTGTAAGTAACTCTCAACAGATGAGAGTTTTAGACCATCATCAAGGTATATAACTGCCAAGAGGTTTAAGATTCTCAGCCCAGCTCTGACCTCCCATCCTGGGGTCCTTGTACCAGCCCCAGGACCCTCAAGTTGGATGCCATATTACATGGCTGCCCAGGGAATGAATGAGCACAGTAAGGATGCTGCAGATTTCTCAGGAGAGGTTTCAGAGGGAGGGGCAGGTAGAGAAGACTTGTAGCAAGAAGGCAGGTGGTGTGTCCTCTATGGGACAGTGGAAGGAAAGAGCCTGGTGAAGGCATTTGCATGGCCAGGCCAGTCAGAAGCCAAGGGAGAAGAAGTTGTAGGGAGTAAAATTGGAAATGAGGTTTGGCTAGCATGTGGAGAGGAGAACAAAGATATGGGAGCAGTGTTTGCCTGCTCTGAAGGCCAGGCCAGAGTGTGAGCTCCCAGGGTGCCCTGTACAGCTGGTTAGTGAAGAATTGGGGTATAAAGCCTGAATTGCTGTGTTAAAATTCCTCATATTGTGCCATTTATTTCCACAAGGGGAACAAATGCTTAATGTTGCTTATTTCCTGACTCAGGGAAAGAGACTCAGGCAAAGAGGTGACCCAAGACCCATTAGTCCACCCCAGTACTTTTGCCTGGAAAATCCCATGGACGGAGGAGCCTGGTAGGCTCCAGTCCATGGGGTCGCCAAGAGTTGGACGTGACTGAGCGACTTCACTTTCTCTTTTCACTTTCATGCATTGGAGAAGGAAATGGCAACCCACTCCAGTGTTCTTGCCTGGAGAATCCCAGGGATGAGGGAGCCTGGTGGGCTGCAGTCTATGAGGTCACACAGAGTCGGACACGACTGAAGTGACTTAGCATAGCATAGCATAGTTATCCATTAGCGATGGAGGGGAGATGACCCAGGACATCAGTGAAAACAGAGGAGCACAATCGGGGCTCCTAGCGGCCAGTCCCATGGTGAGTTCAACACAATGTTCTGAGTGCAATAGAGAGAGGTTGTAACAAGTCCCTGTCTGCAGAGTCATAGAGGAAGGACTTCTGCTCGGAGGAGATCCTGCCTATACCTAGAGGGGCCCTTGCAGGTCCAGGATTGCCCAGCGCTTGCAGTGCCCCTGTCCTCCTAGTTTTCACTGTGGCTGTGCGCTCTCATGTCTCATTTATTGAAGTTGCTATTTACTTGCTCAGTCGTGTCTGACTCTTTTGGGACCCCATGGACTGCAGCTCCCCAGGCTCCTCTGTCCATGTGATTTTCCAGACAAGAACACTGGAGTGGGTTGTCATTTCCTTCTCTAGGGGATCTTCCTCACCCAAGAATCGAACTCGGGTCTCCTGCATTGGCAGGCGGGTTCTTTACCACTGAGCCACCTGGGAAGCCCCTTGCTTCTCATTCCCTGACACTTTTATGTGAACTAGAGGAAGGTAAGCTAATCTTCATGGGATAATTCTGATTCTATACTCCAGATGGGCTTTGTACCCCTATTCTATGCATGTGTGTGACCTAATGGAGTACAAGGGCCTTTGTATTTACTGTCTGGCTTCATCCTCCTGTCAGCCTCTTGAATGGTGGAGACCAGGTGCTGTGAGACCCTCTCATAGGTGCAAAGAGATTAAGCATCTGCCTGGGAACGAGGACTGGAGCTAGATTTCAGGTCAGTAGACCCCACTATCATGTCCCAGCAGTGATTCAGGTTTTGTAAAGCTTTTTTTTTTCTTTTTAATAATAATTATAAAACACAATGCTGCTGCTGCTAAGTCACTTCAGTCGCGTACGACTCTGTGAGATCCCATAGATGGCAGCCCACCAGGCTCCCCCGTCCCTGGGATTCTCCAGGCAAGAACACTGGAGTGGGTTGCCATTTCCTTCTCCAATGCATGAGAATGAAAAGTGAAAGTGAAATCTCTCAGTTGTGTCCGACTCTTAGCTACCCCATGGACTGCAGCCCACCAAGCTCCTCAGTCCATGGGATTTTCCAAGCAAGAGTACTGGAGTGGGCTGCCATTGCCTTCTCCTAAAACACAATAAAGAATGCCAAAGAAAAATAAGTAGTGATAATTGTTGATATTTATTGACCTTAATGTCAGACTCAAAAAGCATTACCTCAATTGAATGGGCTCCAGGAGTGATCTATTATCACTATCCTAAGAAGTCTGGGTTTGAGCTGGTACACAGGCACCTATGAGGACATAATTCCTTGACTGGCCAAGGATTTCAGTGGAAGCCAGCAGTGTGAGTGTTGGCTGTTCTTTCACCCATATCAGCTCAAAATTTGTTCCTGTAAGCTCCCATTTCCGCAGAGCCTGAGGGAGGCTCTGCATATTATTTTGTGAGGGGAAGGTGCCTGGCATTGAGTCTACCTGGTGAACATGCTGTTAAATAGCTCTGCAAGAATTCCTGCATATGCCGGTGACTGAAGGCTGGCAGTGAGTCCTTCTGGACTTAGATTAAATAGAAGTTGCCAGGATCTGTGTTTTATCAGTACTTTAAAAAAATCTGACGTGGACAAAAGGAAATTATTTTGCTTACTATTTTGAAATACTGAGGGAATTAATACTTCATAAAAAATTAGGCAGGCCTGTCAGGTTTGATTAAAATGGCACCGTTATGACTGCAGAGGTTTCTTATTTGTTACTTTCTGACCCTGGAGAAGCAGTCCTTGAACATAGCCTCTGGGGTGATATTCTAGAATGATAACAGTCATAGGCAGTCCCTGAAACCACCTGGTCAAAGAGAAAGGGAAGAAAATGTTCATTTCTTTGCTGCAGGTTTTTCCTTTCTCCATCTCTTTCCTGTTAGTTCCACGTTTTACTTCTTCCTTCAAATCTCCATCTGCCCCTTTTCTTCCGCTCAACAGACATTCTACCTTCCTGGCCAGTTCATGACCGTATACAGATTAGGGAGAGTTCTCTGTATCATAAAATGTTGTAAACCCAGATCATGTGCTGCCAGAATGATGGGTTTTTGCTATGTTGAAGCACTTTGTGCATCTCACAACCTGTACAACTGGACACAATACCTGATTCACCTCTATCTCAATAAGACATTCAGAATGATGCTCTTCATGTCCCCTCTGCCTCTGGAGAATGTGCCCTTGTGCTACCGAAAGATATGCATGGGGGATCTGACTGTTCACCACTCAAAAGCCAGTATACAGGCCAAATTGTTGAAAAGGAAAGTTTACTTTATTTCACATGCTGGCAACTGGTGGGGAGGGTGGCGGACATCTGTCCAAAAGCCAATTTCCCACCCAGCCTGACAAGCAGGGAATGAGAACTTTTATAGACAGAATCGGGGAGCGGTGAGGGGCGGTTACATGTAGAAACAGCACAGTCATCTCTAACAGTCATCTTTAATCAGTCATCAGTGGTCTGACTAGCATCATCTTGGATCTTTTAGGTACAGTTAATCTTACAGTTCTGCGGTGCACTTGTTCCCATTTCTGTGCATCAGTTCTCACAATTGTGGCAGCTCAAGTCCTGGGTACAGTCTGTTCATCATGTACTTAACTTCTCCACCTGGGGTTTTAGTATCTATAAGAAGCTCACAGGATATGGCTCAGAATATTATCTACAGCCCTTAAGAAAGAACTAAGAGTCCTTGACTATGCTTAATGACTATGTTATTATTATTTAGTCTCCTTTGACTGTTTTCCTTTCTTTTAGCATTTCTCAGTTTTCTGATTAAACTGATTCTTTGATTAAAGTTTTCCACAGGCAAAAAGCAGGCAGAAGACATGGGGATGGGGGATGACAAGGACCATATGGTCCTGCTCCATTTCACTTGTTCCTGATGCCCTTCTACTGAGCTGTGAATCCTCTCCTTTCCCAGCTCCCTTCCTGTTTCTCTAAAACCATACTGCCTCTTCCTTTGGCCCTCTACCTACAACCTATTGATTTGGGGACCTCAATTTCATTTGTGGTGTGGCCACTTAAGCCCCCTTACCAAGAACAGCTGTGCTTCCCTTTTCCCGGAAGCCTGCACTTGCTCATCCCTTTCCACATCCTGTTTCCCTCACCTCCATCCTCTCCCCAAGCCACTGCTTTCTCTGCATCCCAGAGCCTCTCTACTATACCTGGACAGAATGTGGCTGGGGTCCCATCCTTGAGCCTTGCTCTTCTCCCTTCACTATCCCTGGCAAGCATCACTAGCATGGGACACCCATTGCTCAGGATGGGGCCACAACTGCCCCTCCTGCCCCTCCTCTGCCAGAGGCAGGACCCACATGAGCTGCTAAGCACTCATCCTCCTCGCACCCCCAGCGCCTCTTACCGCTCCAAGCCCACGCCCACAGTCCAGTGAAGAGGAATCAGCACAACTCTGACTCCTCTCTTCTATTCCAGGACCACTGACCCATCGCTTCTCTCACAGCCTCAAGGCCCTGTACGCACTCCTCTCTCAGATGCTCATCCAGCTTCTGCCAAAGGAAAGGCAGGCACCCACTTGCTGGGCAGGAGCACGTGGGAAGGACTCCATGTATGCTGCTGCTGTCCCGTCACCTCAGAGCCTGTCTGTAGACACCATGTGCATACACCCAGGCTTGGTTATGCCACCCAGCATTGGCACCACCCACAGGTGGCACCCCAGCAGTCCATGGACATTGAGAATCCCCCTTGCTGGCACTGCCAAAGACTCAAGTCACCCACGGCCTTCTCCTTGTTCCCAGGACATTCGGGTCCCGTTTCCTGCGCTCCCCACAGCTACCTGGACGTCCTGGTCACAGCCCTAGAGGCTGCTCTGAGATCCCTGAAGTTCACTTGTCTGACTACGCTTTCTCTGTGCCCGCCCATCGCAGCCTCAGGCTGACTGTGCCCCTGTTCTCAGGTCTCCATGAAGCCTGCAACCAGAGGGAAGTGTTTCCTGGGCAAATGAAGAGGAAGTGCATTTTTACAATTATGCCCCTAAAACATTGGTTTGTTTTTCTTTCCAGCCCTCCTGTTCCTTTCAGAAGGTCCTTCCTCAGAAAGAGAAATAAGTGGAGTTTTCAGATCAGTCTCTGCACTCTGAAGTGCCTTGGATATTCCAAGTTGGTTGTTCCAGACGACCCCCATGGGCCTCTGGCCACTTCCCCCAGCCCCGCCTCCCACCTCAGGCCCCACACACCAAGCTCCACGCCCTTCTCCGGCAGCCCTTGGCAGCGGGGGAACCAGTTATTTCCTTCTGAGATTTCAGCTCCCAATCCTTATTTTGCCAACATACACTTTTCTGAAAAACAACCAAAAATAGCCACAGCATATAACATAGCCAGTGCTTGTATGAGCCTTCCTGCTCTTGCTGTTTGTCTAACAGGACACAGAGAAAGAATGCAAGGGATTTATTGGAGCCCCAGCTGAAACTTTCACTGGAGATGATGCCCGTTTTTTAGTAGGTCAGAAGGTGAGAGTGCTAGCCTGTTTCAGCTCACAGCTTTCCAACCCAGAGACTTCCCTGTGTCCTTGAAAAATGCCTGGTTTGTTTTGTTGTTTTCTTTTTTGCAATTGTATGATTTTAATGGTCTGTATAAGAGAAATTTAATGTTCAGCGTGTGTGCATGCTGTCTCTCCGTCGTGTCCGACTCTTTTGCGACCCCACAGACTGTAGCCCACCAGACTCCTCTATCCATGGGATTTCCCAGGCAAGAATACTGGACGGGTTGCCATTTCCTTTTTCAGGGGATCTTTCCTAACCAGGGATCGAACCCACATAGCTTATGTCTCTTTCAATGTTAAGTGAATTCTTTACCCCTGCACCTTTAATGTTCAACCCACAGTCCCTGTTTCTAAAGAGTGGGGTCTTCCTGGAGAATCTCCACTCACGTACACAGAGAAGTGCTCCTAAGAGCTGGGCCCCATGCTATGAAGAGCACTGGGGGTCCAGCACCCTGAATCTGATGATCCCTCTCCCTGCCTCTGCTCTCAACAACTCAGAGGAAGAGGTGGAGAAGGATTCCTTAGGGTTCCTGGCCCTGCAACCCCCACCACTGTGTGCTGCTCTGATCTCCCCCTCCTAGTGGCCAAATTGGTGGGGGGTCATGCCTAGAGACTAGAGTTATGTCCTCTCATCTCCCTCTGCACCAGCCAGGATCTGAGGTCTGACTCCCAGTGGTTCTTGCTCCCTGGAGGCCACCCTGGCCTTAGCAGCTTCCATTCAGATGGTCTCCCTGCTGTTCCTACACACTCAGGGCCTCTCCCCAAGGTGACCCTCTCCAGAGGGACCCTCAGTCACCTTACCCCTCTTAAAGTGCTACAGATGCAATGTCCTACCACACACATGGGGACACAAGGAGGCTTCGAGCCCTTCTTCTTTCAGATGGACCAGGAGCCCTGCGGGGGCCCAAGAAGTGGTGGGCATGGCTTGGCATAGAGTTTGGGTTAGTACACTATCAGTTTTGCTCTGATTTTCAAATACGACTTAATAAACTGGTGAGAAGGTTAATCTGTTATATTTATCCATATTTCTGTTCTCTCCAGAGTTTTTTCTTCCTTCTTTGTGCTTCAGGATTCTTTCTTGGTTATTGTTTTTCTGTCTAAAGAACTGATTTGGGGTCGTTCTTTAAAAGGACACCTTCTCCATACAGACGTGCGAGCCTGTGGGCAGACCGCATGCAGCCTCCTGTGTGCCAGGATCTGAGCAAGCCCCATAGGGGTCTGGAAGATCCACACAAAGGTGACTGCTCCCTCTGTATGTTTTGCAGTCTGTGTTAGTAATTCAGTCGTATCTGACTCTTTGCGACCCCATGGACTGTAGCCCATCAGGCTTCTCCATCCATGGAATTCTCCAGGCAAGAATACTGAAGTGGGTTACCATTTCCTTCTTCAGGGGGATCTTCCTGACCCAGGGATTGAACCTGGGTCTCCCTCATCGCGGGGAGATTTTTTTACCCTCTGAGCCACCAGGGAAGCCCTGCATGTGCAGTCTGCCTGCCCTAAAGTCCTCTTCCCCCAACCTGCACACCCCATGCATGCCCACCCCACTCAGTGCTGACTGCCTGATCCCCATCCATCACAGTCCAGGTGGGGGCATGCTGAGTTAACCAGCAACTCCAGTCTGGCTAAACCAACAAGCTTCTCTGCAGTTTGGTGGCCAAACCACGTCTTCTTCAAGGAAGTCTGAACTCCTCCCAATTTTGTCCTTTTGTTTTCTCCTTCAGCCTTAGGAGAAACTCTACACTTATGTCCTACATTTATTTTTTAATTTAATTAAAAAATTAATTTAGTTTAATAAAACTGTATTTTATTATAGTTAATAATTCTTGTATTAAACTTCTCCCGTTTAACCTACTGTTTGGTTTCTATCTCTTGTTTGGACCCAGATTGATACAAAAGCCCTAATTATTGTTGACAAATGTGCAGAAGGGATTCAGTTGAGCAAAGAATGGTCTGAAGCATTTGGATACCCACAGAGCAAAAAGTGAGCCTAAGCATTAACTTTACACAGACTGGGAGAAGACACAAAGCCATCAAAGGACTAAATCTAGGAAATATATAGAACTCTCAGGACTCCACAGTGAAAAGAACAAGCTGTGCAATTCAGAAATGGGCAAGAGAGCTGAATAAATATTTTACTAAGATACACAGATGGCAAATAAGCTCATGAGATGAGCAATATCATTAGCCATCAAGGAAATGCAAAAGGAAACCACAGTGGGACATAAATACCCCATACCTATCGCAATGGTAGAAAGTGAAGAGGGGCTAAAAAGCCTCTTGATGAAAGTGAAAGTGGAGAGTGAAAAGGTTGGCTTAAAGCTCAACATTCAGAAAACGAAGATCATGGCATCTGGTCCCATCACTGCATGGGAAATAGATGGGGAAACAGTGGAAACAGTGTCAGACTTTGTTTTTCTGGGCTCCAAAATCACTGCAGATGGTGACTGCAGCCATGAAATTAAAAGACGCTTACTCCTTGGAAGGAAAGTTATGACCAACCTAGATAGCATATTCAAAAGCAGAGACATTACTTTACCAACAAAGGTTCGCCTAGTCAAGGCTATGGTCTTTCCTGTGGTCATGTATGGATGTGAGAGCTGGACTGTGAAGAAGGCTGAGCGCCGAAGAATTGATGCTTTTGAACTGTGGTGTTGGAGAAGACTCTTGAGAGTCCCTTGGACTGCAAGAAGATCCAACCAGTCCATTCTGAAGGAGATCAATCCTGGAATTTCTTTAGAAGGAATGATGCTAAAGCTGAAACTCCAGTATTTTGGCCACCTCATGCGAAGAGTTGACTCATTGGAGAAGACTCTGATGCTGGGAGGGATTGAGGGCAGGAGGAGAAGGGGACGACAGAGGATGAGATGGCTGGAAGGCATCACTGACTCGATGGATGCGAGTCTGAGTGACCTCCGGGAGCTGGTGATGGACAGGGAGGCCTGGCGTGCTGCGGTTCATGGGGTCGCAAAGAGTCGGACACGACTGAGCGACTGATCTGATCTGATCTGATCTGATCGCAATGGTGAAAATAAAATGTGACAATTCCAAATTCTTAGGATGCATAGAGTGTGAGTTATTTAGAAGTATCTGGTGGGAATGAAAAATGAGACAGCCCACCCCCAGAAAACAGATTGGCATTTTCTTATAAAAGTAAACCTGCATTTGTCAAATGATCGAGCAGCTGCCTTCTTAGACATTTGTTTAATAAAATGAAGACATGTAGTCACAAAAAGCCTATACACAGATTTTCATAGCAGCTTTATTTGTAATAAAGAGCCAAAATATGGGAAGAACCAATATATCCTTTAATGGGTGAATAAACTGATATCTCTTTACAACAGAGCATCACTTGGCAATAATAAGAAACAAAATAATAGATGAAGCATAACTCATTAATAAAAATTCAAACAACTTGGATGGATTATAAGGAAATTACAGTGAGTGAAAAAGTCAATCCCTGGCATACAGGTGGTTGCATGCAGGCCTTCCACAGGCTCTCATGTCTGTGTGGAGAAGGCTACCTTTTAAAGAATGACCACAAATCACTTCTTTAGACAGAAAAATAATAATCAAGAAGGAATCCTGGGGCACGAGCAAAGAAGGAAAAACACTGGAGAGAGCTGAAATACGGAAAGTGACAGGCTCTGTAATTCCACTCGTATAACATTCTTGAAGGACAGAATTATATAGAGGACAGATCGGTGGTGCCAGGCGTTAGGGATGGGAGTGGGAGGAAATTGGGTGTGGTTATTAAAGGACAACATGTGATATTTGGGGGCTTTCCTGGTGACTCAGATGGTACAAAATCTGCCTACAAGGCAGGAGACCCGGGTTTGATCCCTGGGTCAGGAAGATCCCCTGGAGAAGGAAATGGCAGCCCACTCCAGTGTTCTTGCCTGGAGAATCCCAGAGACTGGGGAGCCTGGTAGGCTGCCATCTACGGGGTCGCACAGAGTCGGACACGACTGAAGTGACTTAGCAGCAGCAGCAGCCTTACACATCCTGTTTAGAGGGCCCCTCATCTGAGATGTATCCATAGGCTCACCTGTCTGTTCTTTCATTACTTTTGTGTGTACTAAAAATAATTAAGTCTTTCATCCACATGCAGTTTATTTATCTGCATGGTATAAGGTCTCCAACATTTTCTCCAAATGGTTAGTAAATTTTCCAGTTCCCCTTCTTGAACAAAAATAATTTTTAAATACTTTCTTTCTCCTATACTAAATTTACACACATACACACATATATGTACATTAAAAATATATATATATATATTTGGATCTGTTCCTGAAATTTTTTCTATTTAATTCGTCTATCTATTCATTCTTTAGCCTTTGTTACTGTGTTAAATTACTATAGTTTTCAAATATGATTCTGCTCTTACGTACTAAGTAGTCCCTTCTTCCATTACTTCAGTCAAATGTACTAGCTACTCTCAAGGATTTTTTTCTCCCAGGTAAAATTTAAGGTAAAAGAAACAACCCCTTGGAAGCTGTTTTCCAGAACACCACCCTTCTACTCTGCACATTCATGCATGAAAAAAAAGTGAAAGTGTTCATTGTTCAGTCATGTCCAACTCTTTGCGACCCCTTGACTGTACTTACTTGCCCCCATCCTGCAGACCTGTCACTCTGCCAATCACAAGTGAAAATGGCAGATCCAACCTTTTCTTTGGGGTGTGTGCTTCCTTTCCTGCCTCAACAGCACTGAAATAGCATGAGGAAAGGAAGAGCAGCCTGTGCCTCGGTCACGGAGAGCAACACCTGGCTTGGGAAGCCTGCTCAGAGTGCAACCACAGCCTAGCAGGCAGCCCACAGGAGTTCCTGCAAGGAGAGAGCTAACGACAACCAGGTGCTGGCAATTTCCTCAGAATACCATTCACAGACGGGGTGGGGTGGGGGTGAGGCAGGGGGGAGTTTGGTTTAAGGGTCTGCCGGAAGGCTCCTCCGTGAGGACTCATTAGGATTCCTTCCAGGTCTAAGTACAGGAAATTGAGCTCTTCGGGCCAGGAACCAGGTTAAACAGAACAGCCTCAAAACAGACTGCGAGGCAGATGTTGATGAGGTGGAGGTGGGAAGCACCTCTCCACTCTCTCCCACAGGCCTCTGGTCCTTAGAGGGCAGGTGGACAGTTCCTGCTTAAGCTGCAATAGTGAAAGTCATTTCCTGGGATGGAAATAAAGTCAACAAAGCCAACAACTTCCTTATAGGAGAAAAATCAGCACTGAGAGCAGACAAGCAGCAGGGCAGCCAAATGGGTGAGCCACCCAGCAGACACACAGGCCTTCCACACAGAAGGGTCACACCTGGCTTAACCCTCTTCTGTCACCATCTTGAAATTCTTATTAATTTGGAATAAGAGGCCCACTCGCTCATTTTGTGCTGGGTCCATAAGTTATGTATTAATCAGTTCAGTTCAGTCGCTCAGTTGTGTCCGACTTTTTGTGACCCCATGAATCTCAGCACGCCAGGTCTCCTTGTCCATTACCATCCCCTGGAGTTTACCCAAACTCATGTCCATCGAGTCGGTGATGCCATCCAGCCATCTCACCCTCTGTCATCCCCTTCTCTTCCTGCCCCCAATCCCTCCCAGCATCAGGGTCTTTTCCAATGAGTCAACTCTTTACATGAGGTGGCCAAAGTACTGGAGTTTCAGCTTCAGCGGCAGTCCTCCCAATGAACACCCAGAACTGATCTCCTTTAGGATGGACTGGTTGGATCTCCTTGCATGTATTAATAGTTGATTTTAACAAACAGTTTAGGAGAAGGTAGGATCTTTAATTCTAGTCAAGTAGAGCCTTCTCAAGTTCAAGCCCCCTGTCAACTGGAGAACATCAAACTATTCTTCCCTTTTTGTCTCTGCCATCTGAGTACTCTTATTTCTTCTTAATCCTCCTCCCTCTATGTTCCTTTAATTTGTTTCTGATCTGCCTGGCTCTCCTCCCAACCTCATGTGCACACCCAGCACACATCTTCCATGTACATGAGTGAGCCCCCAGTGTTTGAGATGGAGCCTTCATTAGGAAATGCTTTCTCAGCCACCCAAGAGAAGAGAAGATTCTCCAGCTGATAACATCTTTCCCAGAAAATCCTTGAGAAAGTGACTCTCTTTGTTTTAATTGGCAATTAAAAGCTCTTGAAAAATTATTATAGATTTCAAGAGATAGTTAAAGAACTTGCTATCTTAGGGAAATACCATGTGGAGCAGTCAAGGTGACGGCTTGTCCCAGAAGTGACCAGAGAGGCTGAACACAGGCCAACTGTGGTTCAGACATGCTGAGGGACAGTCGGCATGTATGACACACCAAGGATGTCAGACAAGAATAATTCGGGGCAGGTAGGTATGAATGGCTGAGGATGACACCAGTTAGAAGAGACTGAGATGGATGATAAGGAGGCAGTGACAGTCTGTGACTTTGAAGGGCATGCTATTTGCCAACCAGCACCACTCTAGTATTCTTGCCTAGAGAACTCCATAGACAGAGGAGCCTGGCGGGCTACAGTCCATAGGGTGGCAAAGAGTTGGACATGACTGAGCAACTTTCACACTCACACTCACTCATCCCCAAAGCAGGGGCTTCCCAGACAGCACTAGTGGTAAAGAACCTGCCTGCCAATGCAGTAAGAGATGTGGGTTTGACCCCTGGGTTGGGAAGATCCCCTGGAGGAGGTCATGGCAAGCTACTCCAGTATTCTTGCCTGGAGAATCCCATGGACAGAGGAACATTAGCGGGCTGCAGTTCCTTGGGTTGGAAAGAGTCAGACATGATGAAGTGACTTAGCTCAGAATGGAACCCCCCAGCAGAAATAGAAATGGTTGAAGGAAAGCCCTGGACCTGAAGTGCTACTGAGATTTGAGGATTGAACATGGTGACAAGCAGAGAAGGAGGAAGATAAATTTACAGAAGAAAAGCACTATAAGTCTAAGAGAATATTGTTTGTCAGCATCAGCTTACACACACACACACAAGAGGCCTCTCCAGCCTTCTGTCTGCACACTGGCCCCTCTGCGTGGACTTCCTGGACACCGTTGTCCTGAAAAGGAGAGGAAAGTGCATTTCCCAAGCGCCAGCCTTGCTAGGAGTCTCTAATATTACTTCCATGAGTGTGTGCTGATGGATTTTGAAAGGGAGGAGGTGGATCATAAAACACAGCCCTGAACTGAGCCATAATCAGCTGCAGCTGCTGCTTGGGATGGAGGCCTGACAAGCAAATTGCATCATGATGAAGCATTCTGAGACCTGCCACATGCTGCTGCCAACACGGGCATGGGGGAGGGAGCAGTCTATTATTAGGAGCAGCACTGAGACGTGAATGTGCAGAATACACTGCTCTGAATTAAAACCGCATTTGCAGGGAACAAACTACGGAGGTGTGTTCAGACTTCCCCCAAGCTTGCAGGAAGAGGGTTTTGGACCACAATTTGCTGATTCCTTTATAATGTTTTTTCTTTAATTTTAAAAATTCATTTATTTTAATTGGAGGATAATTACTTTACAATACTGTGGTGGCTTTTGCCATACATCAACATGAATCAGCCACAGGGACACATGTGTCCCCCCGTTCTGAACCCCCCTCCCCACCCTATCCCTCTAGATTGTCCAAAGCACCGTCTTTGGGTGCTTCATGCATTGGACTTGCACCAGTCATCTATGTACATATTTCAAACTATTCTCTCGAATCATCCCACCCTCGCCCTCTCCCACTGAGTCCAAAAGTCTGTTTATGTCTGTGTCTCCTTTGCTGTCCTAACATATTTAGAATTCTATGTTTTTCATCTAAATCTAAAAGCTGACCCCTTCTTTATGAGAATGTGGTTATAAGGTCACCAGAAAATGTCCTAGATCAGAGATTATTTAAATAGAACAAGGAAGGCACATAGGAAATGAGGCTGCTCTGACCACGATCAGGGTCCTGGGGATGCATTTGGTTCAAAGTCAGACTTGGAGTGGGAGAACCTCTCTGATCATGTTTCTAGAGGTTTGTTGTTGTTCAGTCACTAAGTCGTGTCCTATAGACAGCAGCATGCCAGGCTTCCCTGTCCTTCACTATCTCCCAGAGTTTGCTCAAACTCATGTCCTTTGAGTCAGTGGTGCCATCCAATCATCTCATTCTCTGTCGTCCCCCTCTCCTCCTGTCTTCTATCTTTCCCAGCATCAGGGGCTTTTCCAATAAGTCAGCTTTTTGCATCAGGCGGTCAAAGTATTGGAGCTGCAGCATTAGTCCCATTTGCTTTGTATATTCAATATTTTCATTTGAAATAATTCCTTTCCAGACATGAAGAGAGGAAAATAACAGATGCTAACAAAAAGTTGCAATCCAAAAAGAAAAGATGTTAAGGGCTACATTTGTTTTTCTTTTGAACAGCTTCTTTGAGGTATGATTGACATGTAAAAAGCTGTACATATTTAATGTATTGGAGAAGGCACTGGTGACCCACTCCAGTACTCTTGCCTTGAAAATCCCATGGACGGAGGAGGCTGGTGGGCTGCAGTCCATGGGGTCACTAAGAGTCGGACACGACTGAGCGACTTCACATTCACTTTTCACTTTCATGCATTGGAGAAGGAAATGGCAACCCACTCCAGTGTTCTTGCCTGGAGAACCCCAGGGACAGGGGAGCCTCGTGGGCTGCTGTCTATGGGGTCACACAGTCAGACATGACTGCTGCAACTTAGCAGCAGCAGCAGCATTTAATGTATACAACTCAAAGGAGTTGGGAATAAGAATATACACATGAACCTATCATCACCATTGAGGCCATAAAAAATCCATCACTTCTTCAAGTTTCCTCTTGTCTCCTTTATTATTATTTGCGTGTATAAGTGGTAACACTTAAGATCTACCTTCTTAGATAATTTTAAATATATAATGCAGTAGAATTAGCTATAGGCATTATGCTGTATAGTAGATCTCCAGAACTTATTTATCTTGTATAACTGAAACTTTGTACTGTTTGATCATCACCTCTTGCATTTTTGCCTCTCTCTAGACCCTGGCAATCAATCACCCTTCTAATCTCTGCTTTTATGAGTTGAGTTTTACTATTTTAAATTCCACATATAAATGAGATTACACAGTATTTGTCTTTAAGGGTCTGGTTTATTTCACTTACTTAATGAAATCCAGGTCCATCCATGTTGTCCCAAGTGGAATAATTTCCTTCCTTTATATGGAGGGATAATATTTCATATTTTACATGTATACACATATGCATCACACTTTCTTTATCCATTAATCAATTAATAGACATTTATGTTAATTTCCTGTCTTGGTTATTGTGAGTAGTGCTGTAATGAGCATGGAAATTCAGATATCTCTTCAAGATCCTAATTTAAATTCCTTTGGATATATGCTCAGAAGTGAGATTTCTGGATCATATGGTAGTTCTATATTTAATTTCTTGAGAAACTTCCATAATGACTGCACTATTTTCATTCTCACCAACAGTGTATAAGGGTTCCTCTTTCTCCACATCTTTACCAACACTTGTTATTTTTTTATATAAGTAAAATATATTTATGTATTATTAGTCATCTTAAAAGGTACGATGCATTGTTACTGTTATTGTTCAACTCCTAAGTCGCATCCAACTCTTGGCAACTTTGTGAACTGCAGCATGCCAGGCTCCCCTGTCCTTCACTGTCTCTAAGAGTTTTCTCAAACTTGTGTCCATTGAGTCGGTGATGCCATCCAACCATCTCATCCTCTGTTGTCCCCTTCTCCTCTTGCCCTCGATATTTCCCAGCATCAGGGTCTTTTCCAAAGAGTCAGCTCTTTGTATCAGGTGGCCAAAATATTGGAGCTACAGCTTCAGTATCAATCCTTCCAATGAATAGTCAGGGTTGAATTCCTTTAAGGTTGACTGGTTTGATCTCCTTGCTGTCCAAAGGACTCTCGAGGGTCTTTTCTAGCACCACAACTCAAAATAATCAATTCTTCAGTGCTCAGCCTCCTTTATGGTCCACCTCTCACATTGTGCTGCAATTCATGGGGTCGGAAAAAGTCAGACACGACTGAGCAACTGATCTGATCTGATCTGATTGGAAAAATCATAACTTTGACTATACAGACCTTTGTTGGCAAAGTGATATCTCTGATGGTTTAGCTTTATATATTCTTGATGATCAGTGATGTTGAACACCTTTTTTGTGTACTTTTTAATGTCTTCTTTGGAAAAGTGTCTATTTAGGTCCTTGACCCATTTTAAAATTGGATTATTTGTTATATTGCTTTTGAGCCACAGGAATCTTTCTACAGTTTGGGTATTAACTCCTTAACAGAAATAGAATTTGGAGATATTTTCTCCTGTTCTGTAGGTTGCCTTTTCATTTTGTTTATTGTTTCCTTTAACATGCAAAAGCTATACTTTGATATATTCCCACTTGCTTACTTCTGCTTTTGTTATCTATGGTTTTGGTGTTATATCCAAACTATCATGACCAAGACCAACGCCCAAAAGATTTTCCCCTGTGTTTACTTCTAGCAGTTTTGTGGTTTCACGTATTATATTTATTTTTAATCCACTTTAAGTTAATTTTTAATTTTGTATTCTGTAGCTTTACTGAATTTGTTGATTAGTTCTAACAGTTTTACAGTGGAATCTCTAGGGTTTTCTATTAAATAAGATCATATCATCTTCAGAGACAATTTTACTTTCTTCTTTCCCATTTGAAAACCTTTTATTTCTTTTTTCTTGCCTAATTACTCTGGTTAGGACTCTAGTACAATGTTGAATATAAGTGGTCAGAGTGTGGATTCTTGTCTTATTTCTGATCTTAGAAGAAGAGATTTCAGCTTTTCACCACTGAGTATACTAGCTTACCATCAGTTCAGTTCAGTTCAGTTCAGTTAATTTCAGTCCCTCAGTTGTGTCCGACTCTTTGCGACCCCATGAATCGCAGCACACCAGGCCTCCCTGTCCATCACAAACTCCCAGAGTTTACCCAAACTCATGTCCATCAAGTCAGTGATGCCATCCAGCCATCTCATCCTCTGTAATCCCCTTCTCCTCCTGCCCCCAATCCCTCCCAGCATCAGGGTCTTTTCCAATGAGTCAACTCTTTACATGAGGTGGCCAAAGTACTGGAGTTTCAGCTTCAGCATCAGTCCTTCCAATGAACACCCAGGACTGATTTCCTTTAGGCTGGACTGGTTGGATCTCCTTGCAGTCCAAGGGACTCTCAAGAGTCTTCTCCAACACCGCAGTTCAAAAGCATCAATTCTTTGGCACTCAGCTTTCTTCACAGTCTAACTCTCACATCCATACATGACCACTGGAAAAACCATAGCCTTGATTAGACGGACTTTGTTGGCAAAGTGATGTTTCTGCTTTTTAATATGCTGTCTAGGTTGGTCATAACTTTCCTTCCAAGGAGTAAGCATCTTTTAATTTCATGGCTGAAGTCACCATCTGCAGTGATTTTAGATCCCCTCAAAATAAAGTCTGACACTGTTTCCACTGTTTCCCCATCTATTTGCCATGAAGTGATGGGACCAGATGCCATGATCTTCATTTTCTGAATGTTGAGCTTTAAGCCAACTTTTTCACTCTCCTCTTTGACTTTCATCAAGAGGCTTTTGAGTTCCTCTTCACTTTCTGCCATCATGGTGGTGTCATCTGCATATCTTACCATAGATGGCTTTTATTATATTGAGGTACATTCTTCTATATGTATCCTGTTGAGACTTTTTATTAGGAGAAGATATTAGATTTTGCAAAATGCTTTTTCTGCATCTATTGAGATGATCATATTATTTGAGTCCTTCATTCTTTTAATATGTTATATCACACATTGATTTGTCCCAGGAAGGGGTGAGCCTAGAGATGCCAGGAGAACACCCCTGAAAGAACCAAATGGAGTGACTTTCTGGGCCCACTGGGCAGGTTCCTTCCCATAGTCTCTATTTTAAGCCATGCTGTGGGGACATTAAACCTCAGGAGTGGGAGAGGAGATCAAACACATGAGAAGGCTCAGGCTGCAGACTGTTCAGCCCACCAATATGGGCCTTCTAGGGGAATGAGGTGAAATCTTACCTTTGAATCAAGTTTATTCAAAGTGGAGTTTAGTCAAGCTGTTTATTTGAGCTCTTTCTTTTTCTTACTGCATGCCTTTATCACTATAATCTTCCCTCTTAGAACTGCTTTTGCTGTATCCTGTAAATTTTGGCATGTTGTGTTTCTATTTTCATTTGTCTCAAGATACATTTTTATTTCCCTTTTAATTTCTTCTTTGACCCATTGACTGTTCAATTATATGTTGTTTAATTTTCTTGTGAATTTACCAACTTTTCTCCTGTTATTGATTTCTAGTTTCATACCATTGTGATAGGAAAAGACAGTTGATATGATTTTGGTCTTTTAAAATTTGCTTAGACTAATTTTGTGATGTAAATATGATCAATCCTGGAGAATCCTCTATGTGTGCTTGCAAAGCATGTGTCTTCTGATGCTGTTGGATGGAACGTTCTATTTATATTGTTAGGTCAGTTTGCTTAATAGTGTTGTTCCTGTCCACCATTTCCATACTGACTTTCTGTCTGAAAAATCTACCCATTGTTGAAAGTAGAATATTGAAGTTCCCTACTAAAATTGCATTACTATCATTTCTTCCTTCAGTCTGTTAATATTTGTTTTATATATTTAGCTACTCTGATGTTGCTGCTAAGTCACGTCAGTCGTGTCTGACTCTGCGTGACCCCATAGACGTCAGCCCACCAGGCTCTCCTGCCCCTGGGATTCTCCAGGCAAGAAAACTGGAGTGGGTTGCCATTTCCTTCTCCAATGGATGAAAGTGAAAAAGTGAAAGTGAAGTCGCTCAGTCGTGTCCAACTCTTAGCGAGTCTGCTTGCATATATATTTACAGTTGAGTCTATGGTGAAGTCAAATATCCGTTTCACTCTCTCTGCCCCCTGGGAGAGCTTCAGGGTGGAGGGGATTGCTCTTGGCCCTACTGCAGAGGCTTGGGGGAGAGGTAACTCAGGAAGAGTGAAGCTGTCCTTGCCACCCTCTTCGATGTGTCTTTTCTCATTTCTGTGTTCTATCAGCTACTGTAATCTCTCACCTAGAATCCAGGTCTCTCTCGAAGGCATTTTCACATGTGGATAGTTGTTCATCTTAGTGTTTCTATTAGGAGATATGGACGGAATGTCCTATTCCTCCATCTTGCTGTCACCACCTCCTAATGGCTGCATTTCCAACAAGGTGCAAAATGTTCCAAGGAGTCAGTAAAAACTTGGACTTGCCAATATGGGACATGTTCAAACACATCTAGGCCTTATGTGAAAAATCATTTTGTAAGGAGGATAATTTGCGGGAGGTAGTTGTATAAACTCCAGCCCCCTAGTAGGGATGGAGGGCATTTCCTCCACCTCTAGTGGGGACCTCTAGTCAACAGAAGGGCTCCACAGGAGGCCTTGGAGAGTGTGCCCACAGGGTCTGGTTCTTATGTAAGAGCAGGAGCACTGATGCTGGCTGTGCTGGTGGTGGGAGAGTCAGAGGCCCACTGTTGTGGGTAGGATGCCTCTGGCCAGATGTGGGCCTCATGCAGGAGGCAACCCAGCATAAGGACTAGCTGAGCAACTTCGGTTCAATGAGGAGAAATGGGGCTGACCTCCAGTTTCCTGAGTAAGCAACCAACAGAAGAAAGGACTTATTTTTTTTTTTCCCCCAACTGCAGGGGAAAGGACTACAGGTGAACGATGCCCCAGGAGGGATGAGGATAGAGAAGCCAGGCGAACTCCCCTGAGAAAACCAGAAGGAATCACTTCCCTGGCCCGCTGGGCAGATTTCTGCCCATTGCCCCTCCCCCCAGCCTCAGTGTGGGGACCCTGAGCCTCAGTAGTGAGTGCAGGAAGAGGTCAGCAGAAGAGACAGGCTATAGACAGTCCAGCAGACTGAGTGACCCTGAGACTAAGAGGGTCATCAGGAGGCTAAAAGAAGTATGAGGTCTGCTGGAATTTTCTTCCGGGGCCAGGGGAAGTCACATCTCCACTGGATAACTTCTAAAGGTCTGTGCCTTTAAAGAGACAAAGAGAATGACATTTTATAAATATGCTGTATCCTGATGGTATAAATTACACTTAGAAGGATTTTATTTCTTGTTAGCAACAACCTGGCACTTGGAAGAGTTGGAAATACTTCAATGAACAATGCAAACAGAAAACCTAACAACTGGAGCCAGAAAAAAACAAAAAACAGGCTCAAACTATGGTCCAGAGGACAGGCTACCACTTGGTTAAGGAGCCAAGAGTGGGCCCTGGGACCCAAGATTTAGGGTGCACTTATCCCTGTCCTCTTCCTTTTCCCTACTCTCTTTATCTCCCCATTTGGAATATCCTTTGCCTCATTTAGATCAGCAGTTGGTTTGATCTAACTCCAAAAGGCAATGTGTCTTTCATACCGAACACCCCTGTTTTCTGACACCAGCAGCACGAGCCACTCGTACAGGGGGCCTTTGTGTAGCTCTCCAGATGTCTCTCATCTCAAGCACCATGGCCACTGACCACAGACCTGCAGGCCACGAGTCTGCCCTGGGACGGTTCAGGCAGCCACAGGCAATCCTTCAAATCACCTCAAGAGCCGGGTCCAGCCAGAGAACTTGCCGGCCACAAGTTAACAAAAACAAACCCCTCGAAGGCAGAGATAAAAAGTAAAGCATGAAAAAGTTGGGTTTTTTTCCTTTGGACTGATTTTATCAGATAAAAAATTCTGCTAGAGTAAGAGACTTCCAGTGAGGCCAGTAGTTCCAGAACAAGGAGGCCCCCAGTCTGGGGACTTTAGTGTCCTCATGGCTCATGTTGGTTGCCAGTCTGAAGTCGTTGTCCACAGTCACTCTGAAATACTACCTGTCATATTGGCTTCCCAAGCTGAACTTGTGCTTCACAGAAGCCACATTTCTGAGAAATTCGGCAGGAGAGGGCAGAGCACAATCCACTGTGGCCCCCAGACAGCAGATGGGTGACAGAGGCGGCTGGCTCATACGCTGGAGCCACTGAAAGCCACTAGCAAACCCCTGCCTGTTCTCACAGAAGAGGCAGCTGCTTTCACCAGAGATGCAGAAAGCAGACTAAGAGTTGCTCCTTGATATTTTAGTTCCTCTTTTCAATAAAAGAGGAAGCTGATCGCTCTCAGAAGTGTCATTTTATGCTGCTGTTCACTAAATGAGTTTCTAGTATTTTGGAGAAGCTGTAGAAATTTTGGAGGAATTCAGGGTGGGTGAGCACCCACCTCCGAGGCCCAGTGACACCAGTGCCAGGCTGTACTTCTGTCAGGGACTCACAGGACGCCTTGTGATCATAGTGCAGCCATGTGGTCTGGGTTGCTTCACTAAACTCTTCAGGTTTAATGTACTTTTCAGGTGCACATTTCTCGTGAATAGCCTGAAGATAATCAGCCTCCATCTCACAAGGCTGTGGTTTCAATTCCAGGCAGCATTGCATATTATTGTTGTTGTTTAGTCTCTGAGTGGTGTCCAACTCTTGTGACCCCATGAAATGTGGTGTGCCAGGCTTCCGTGTCCTCCACTGTCTCCCAGAGTTTGCTTAAATTCATGTCCATTGAGATGGTGATGCTGTCCAGACACATCATCCTCTGTCACCCCCTTCTCCTGCTCTCAATCTTTCCCAGCACCAGGGTCTTTTCCAATGAATTGGCTCTTCACATCAAGTGGCCAGAGTGTCGGAGCTTCAGCTTCAGCATCAGTCCTTCAATGAATATTCAGGGTTGATCTTTACTATTGACTCCTTGCTGTCTCCAGCACCACAATTCAAACGCATCAGTTCTTCAGTATTCATCCTTTTTTATTAGGCATCAGGCAGAACATGGGTTGCATCTGTCTCCCTGGGTCCTCAGACCTCTGCTGAAGCTGCTCACCCTCCCAAGTACCCTTTTCTGAGACAGCCAAGGAGGAAGGAGGCCAAGGGAGAGAGGAAGCTGGCAGTGGCACCAACCTTCCTCCTCTGTCCACCTGGGACCAGGAGGCCTGTGTGGGAGGCGGGCCATGTGGGAAGGAGCTCGGCTGGTGCTGGACACCTGGGGAAGGGCTGTCTGGGCCCCACTGTCAATCTTTCATCAGGTTTCCCCAGCCCCCGGTAGAGTGAGTGTGTCTGTGGGACACCTGCACACTTAGAGGCCGGGTGAGAAGCAGACCAGATTAATCCACCTTATTAGAAATACAGAGCCTTTGAAATAGCTGTTTAAACATGCCACCACCACCTCCCCCCCCCCACACACACACACATTTTTCTTCTGCAGCAGACACTCACTCCAAGCGTTCCCCCTCTGATGGATGTGCAGGTTTATCTCCTTGAAAATGAAGTCTCTGGGCTGCCCCTTCCCACTGGCTTCCTCTTTGAGACAGAGCGTGATCACTGCATCAGCTCAGAAATGACCTTCCATTCCCAGCAGGATGAATCCCAGTCTGCATACAGGGAACTGGCTCACATGAGAGAAACAGGTAACAAACAGCCAATTATTCTGGCATCACACTTTGCTGGAGGCACTTTGAAAGCACAGAAAAGTAGCCCCAGATGCCTCCTGGGCAGGTCAGGAAGCTTTTCAGAAGAGAGTATGCCCATTCTGAATCTTGAAAGATGTGCCTGGTGTTGTTAGAGAGACACTGTGGAAAGTGACATCCATGGGAAGAGGATGAAATGGAAATCCTGTCCTGGGGACACATAAGTGACGATGTCCAAGTGAGTCACTATGAAGGTGGCCCTGCACAAAGCCTCCAGGCCACTCTTCATGCTGAGTACCCATCTCACGCCGGCACATTGTCCAGCATCACGTGAAACCGCGGGTGCTTTGGACAGGAGCCTCTCCAGGAAGTTTGCGGCAAGACACCAAATGAGAAGCAGGCTCCTCCTGGAGCCACAGATTTCCTGCTTACTCAAGACTAGGTTCCCCACAGGCCCTGAAAAAATATCTGGTTCAGTGATTCTCATATGTAAAGCAATTGAATGCTTTCTTCACATAACATTGTATGTGCGTGGATGCCAAGTTGCTTCAGTCATGTCCAACTCTTTACGACCCTATGGACTGTAGCCTGCCAGGCTCCTCTGTCTGTGGGATTCTCCAGGCAAGAATGCTGGAGTGGGTTTCCATGCCCTCCTGCAGGGGAATCTTCCTGATCCAGGAATCCACCAGGGTCTCCTATATCTCCTACATTGGCAGGTGGGTTTTTTACCACTAGCACCACTTGGGCAACCTTAACATTGTATACAAATGCCTAATATAAGAAACCCATACAAGAGTAGTCTCTCTGATAGAAAGGGAGGGTCTCCCGGTCCAGGTTACAGAGATGCTCCAGCAAGGTACACCTGGCTGGAAACCCCAGTATTCCTCAAAGTTCACTTGGAAAATCCACTATGCCAACTCAGGCTGCTCATGGGCAGAGAGGAGACTAAGGCCAGAAAAGCTGGTCTTTCTACCTGCCTCCAGAGGAAGACTGAGCCTGTACCCTGGAATCATTTTGCAGATACTGTTCCAAGGCCAGTGCTGATATCTCCTTCAGGTCTTCGGTCTCCGCATTCTGTAGAAGTGCTGGGAAGTGCTCAGGTTGCTTCATAAATGGGGGATAAGGAATTAGGGAGAAAGACTTTTGTATCAAGGGGAAATCCTGGGTGGCTCAATGGTAAAGAATCCGCCTGCAATGCAGGAGACACAGGCCCGATCCCTGGATCGGGAAGATTCCCTGGAGAAGGAAATGGCTACTCACTCCAATATTCTTGCCTGGGAAATCCCATGGAGAGAGGAGCCTGGGAGGCTGCATACAGTCCATGGGATTCTCAAAGAACTGCCATGACTTAGAGGCTAAACAACAACAATTCTTGTATCAAATATCTGCCCTCTGTAACAAACCATGCCGGAATTTAGTGGCTTGAGACAACAGTGCTGTTTCTCACAGTTCTGTGGGTTGACTGCTAGTCCCAATCTGGTAACTCATTCAGCTGAAGATGGTGTTGCCATTTTCAGTGGTCCCATCTCAAAGAGATGGAGGCATTGGCCCAGGGCAGTCTTCCTTCTCAAATACCCTGTAATGTCTCAACAAATCCATCCAGCTAAATTTTTTTTTTTAATTTTAATGAAGTATAACTGATTTGGAATGTTGTGTTAGCTTCAGATGTACAGCAAACTGACTCAGTCATCCATACAGCTAAATTTGAAGTGCATTCTCCACTCATTCATTCGACAAACATTTGTTAGAGAGCCAGGAACTGAGGAGAAGCTGGTTGGATTGTCACCATTCCTGACCTTTCTGAGCACACATAAGAGAAACAGGTAACGGTCAATTATCCCAGCATCACACTTTGCTGGAGACATTCTGAAAGCACGTAAAAGTAGCCCCAGATGCTGCCTGGGCAGGTCAGGTAGCTTTTTAGAAGAGTGTGCGTCCATGCTGATTCTTGAAAGATGTGTCTAGTGTTGTCAGAGAGATACCGTGAGAAGTGACATCCATGGGAACAGAGGATGAAAGGAAAGACAGTGGTGGATACAAAAACTTGTCTTTTTAAGAGATATCAGGGAGAACTTCACTATTGAAAACAGTTCTTTCTTAAGAATAAGTTGTCACACAAGCAAAAGGGCCACTTCTCATAATAAGAGGAAGAAAACACTGAGTGAACAAAAGTCTGAAGCACAGGTTTTATCCAGGAACCAGTGTCTTTGTATGTATGTGGGTGGGCAGATTGGGAAGTGCCCATGAGGTCACTGGTTTATATAAAATTTGGGCTTGATTTATTTACTATGGGCTTCAGTTCACCCAAATAACTTGAAACTCTTAAGAAAGGCATCCAGTTGTGGTACAAGGATGCCATGATGTCTCAGAGTCTCAGTTTCTGGCTGACTTTAACCTCTGCCATACTGAGAACTGACTCTGAGTTCCCCTGTCTTGGGACATGGCCTCCAACCTCAGGGTCCCCTCATCCTGGGACCTGGTCTCCACCCTCTGGATCCCCTGGTACCAGGACATGGACTCCAACTTCAGAGTCTCCTCATCGTGGGACACAGCCTCCATCCTCAATACAGAATTAGAAATCTCATTTTGTACTCTGGGAACTAACACCCAGTAAAAAATTAGATTCTTGCTAAGGCAGAAAGTCCACCAGGACTTCCCTGGTGGCTCAGACGGTAAAGCGTCGGTCTACAATGCGGGAGACCTGGGTTTGATCCCTGGATTGGGAAGATCCCTTGGAGAAGGAAATGGTAATCCACTCCAGTGCTATTGCCTGGAAAATCCCATGGACAGAGGACCCTGATAGGCTACAGTTCATGGGGTTGCAAAGAGTGGGACATGACTCAGCGACTTCACATTCAAGGCAGAAAGAAACAACGGATGCTACATAGACAATTGACCATTTCTCCACAAGAAACAATTGGGGAATCTGGCCGAGAGACTAAAGAGATTGAATCCACAAAGGATGCAGGAGGGGTCTGAGAGCAAGCTCTCCTCTCCTCATCTTTACCACGAGACCACGTGGAGAGAGACATGCATAGTGGAGACATTACATGTCAAGTTTCTAGTGAAAGTGAAAGTCACTCAGTCATGTCCAAATCTTTGTGACCCCATGGACTATACATGGAATTCTCCAGGCCAGAATACTGGAGTGGGTAACTTTTTCCCTCTCCAAGGTATCTTCCGAACCCAGGAATTGAACCTAGGTATCCCACATTGTGGGTGGATTCTTTGCCAGCTGAACCACAAGGGAAGTCCAAGAATACTGGAGTGGGTAGCCTGTCCCTTCTCCAGCAGATCCTCTGACCCAGAAATTAAACTGGGGACTCTTGCATCGCAGCGTAATTCTTTACCAACTGAGCTATCAGGGAATCCCAAAGTTTCAAAGGTTTTAAGTTGCCCTCAAATGACTTGATAACTAAATTCCTTTTCTGAAAGCATAAAAAGAATAGGCTATGGTATGTCATTGTAGTTTCCGATTGAGTTTTAGAGATCATTGTTAATTCTCTGAACCTTTCACAAAGAGGTTGTATAGATGGACTGTGAGGACCCACTTTCCCCACAGAGCTGCTTGTGGCTGTCCTAGCAGAGCTTCCAGGGAAGCCAGAAGTGGAAAAATCCCCCACTGCATGCCTGTATTTCACCATCAAGCTCTAGTTAATTAAAATGACACAAGATTATTTTCCAAGATCCATAAAATTCACCCTCTCTCTCTGAGTCCATAACACAGCAGCAAGCAAGCAAGTCTGGCCCAGTTTTTCTCCATTTGATTTGTTGATTGTGGGTCAACAGCTTCTCAAACGTAGTTTGGAAGTTTGCTGCATATGAATTTTGGTGTTCTTTGAAGCCCGAGTAATAAAAATGCAAAATGTAGTGGCTCTGATAACAAAGAAAAATAAATGTGATTGAGGAGGGGGAATGTCATTTGAGTTCTGTTCCTGGCAGTTCATACAAGTTCATGATTTTTGTTGACTTAAATAATGTGCAGATATGAAGTTGACAGGGCCAACTGACTCATATTTGAACTTTATCCTTTTAAATCTTGTCTTTCCAAACTGGAGCAGGTCAAGCCAAAGCTCCATGCCACGGGGATTGAGTGGCAGTTAGTTTTGAGTTGTGTAGGGCCAGATGGTTGTGTCCCTGAGGGCAGAAGCATCCATGCTGGTGAGCTCCCTATTCAGGCACGGCTGCCTGCCTTGCCTCCATGTCTGAAGTGGTCCATCCATGGGACACTGAGGGCAGCTGTCCCGTCTACTAGATGGCCTCCTCATGAGGCTAGAGTTATGATAACAGCTCTCCAGGGACACACACTGATGCAAGACTTGCCTCCTCTCCTCCTGTTCTTCCAAGAATAATAAACAACTCCATATCAAAACTCTGGGCTGATGTGTATCACAATCCAACACTGGGTTGTGGAGACATGGAAAGAACAACAACAAAGATGGCCTCCCAGTCAACTGAGAAATTCTGCCACTTAAAGCGTCAAACAATGAGTTGATGTTTGTGAAACAAGGTATATAACGGTGAGCCCCTCCCAGGAAATAAGGCTAAAATCTGACATCTGTGTGAAGATCACGATCACTGCACCCATGTTTCAAAAATAATGTATATTAATAGAAAATTGGAAGTATAGTGAGTCTAACAGATCAACATATGACTGCCACTGAAAAGACAGTTTGTTACTCACAGTTCCCAAGAGGGAGGGACATGCTGTAAGCTACAGGGCCACATGGGCAGGAATCAGGGTCAGTCAGAGGCAAATGAAGTCTTTCTGGGCCAGAAAGACTTTATTGTGACTTCCGACGGAGGGAATATGCAGTTTGCCTAGTTTGAATAATTTCAGTGGGCTCCAGGCCACAGGGGCTGTCCCTGGCTGTCTGGTACCAGATCCTGGAGTGACTAGGATAGACGGTTAGTGCACTACAGTATGAGAGCCTGATAGAAGAGGTGGGTGGGTTGGATTTGGGATCTGGATTGATCAGTTGCATTTAAAAAGCATGTTCCTGGAAGAACATGGAATATGCTTGTTTACTCTCTTTAGTATTGGTTAACTCTGGGAGGGGCAGTGCCTCCAGGATCAGGAAAGCCTCAGATGTCAAAACTTCAAAATACTGAAAAGACATGGATAACACAATGCAGCTCAGGCTGGTGAGGCAGGGAAAGCATCTTGCGGAGCTGTGTATATTGGAGAAGGTATGGAGGACAGGTACAGCGCCGGCAAGTCTAGAAGAGGGATAAAGGGCAGGTGCTTCTCCTGCAGTACAAGCCCCAGTCCCTGGGAGGCAGAAGATCCTGGGGAGCTCTACAAAGGCATTTGCCAGTGAGCACTCCAGAGGCAGGCTGGGCCTCTAGTGAGGCAGTTAACCTGATACCAGGCAGCACCACCCTGGCCTGCACGGTGGAGAAGCACATGAGTTTCTAATAGAAGTTGTGCTTCCCACTGACTGCTGACCTTTTCAGGTCTTTTAACTCCTTTTTAAATACAGAAAATATTTTTTTTCCTGGAGATGTGGATGAAAGGGCAAAACTTTGAGGGACATTCATGAAAAAGAAGTCGTACCCAGTGTCTATGGAGTCACACCCTTGAGTTCTTGATTAAGGTCTATCAGGCCAACTCTCTTCCCTGTTATACTCAGAGTAACAAGGTCAAAGCTTCTGCCTCACACTCTCCAAGACTCCTTTGTATAGTAAGTTTAAATGCACACTCTGTGGATAGGATATGAGAGCAGGGTCTTCTGCCCCAGGGATTCCCACAGACAAAGCATATTTCCCTTCCAGAGGCTTTCACCTCTTCATGGGCCCAGTATCTTGTGGCTTTGTTCCTGCTTGGTTCCCAGGTGCCCTGGGCTGTATCCAGCCTCTCCCAGGAAGTGAGTGGTGGGATGAATAGTGATATGTCACCCTGCACCCCCCAGCAAAGGTTGGGCTGGCTTCAGGCAATAACCAACCCAGGGCCTTTTGGAGTCCAGTGGCAAGGTTTGCTAGGCAGGAACATCTAGTCTGTTACAATTTGGACAAGTGATATCCTCCATTCAGTAAGGGTGTACGACTTCTGACAAGTTCTGCAAAGTTATTTGTAATAAACCTTGTTTATGACATAGGCACTTCCCAGGGATTCTGCAGTCTTTGTGGGGACAGTAGCTATCTTTCCACTCTAAGAAGTGGAAGTGCAAGCATCCTCCTTGTCCGACTAGGGGCTCCAAGACCACAATCTCTCACCTGACTTCAAAGCAATTCATGTATTAAACAGACCAACAGTGACCATCCCTGGCCCACATGAGGAGTAGAGTCTCAGAGAGCCAACAATTTTAGTCTAAATGAGATGCAAGCTCAATATTGCTGATACTGAGTCAAAAACTACTTTCCTGGTGATTCTGGCACAGCCATAGCAGCCAGGAGCTCTAATCTGAAGTGTTATGTTCAGGATGCAGGGCCCACTGAGCTACACTCATATCTTAGAACTATCTTAGATATCTTAGAACTAAAACATAAAGGAAATCAATTGACTTTTACAACTCAAAGACCCAAAGGCAGGGCTGGCTTCAGGGAATAACTGACCCAGAGGCTCAAACGCCTATTTTCTTCCCTCCGATTCTCAGAGGTACTCTCTCAGTACTGAATTTCCCTTCATCATCTCAAAAGGGTGCCAGCAGCTTCCTCTTCCTACTGCCAGGTTCCACCAGGGAAGCAGGCGAGGAATTTGCTTCCCTAACAACACAACATCTTGCTCTTGAGTGTTGTTGAACCTGATTGGACAAGCTCAGGCCATATGATCATCTCTGAATCAATCATGGGGAGTTTTATATCCTGATTGGCCAACAGCCATTATGGCTTGCTCTTGGAAGCTGGATGGGAGGTTGTGGTAATTCCTTCCAGACCACAAGCCCAGAAGAGGAGGCTTTGCCAGAGACAGTAAGAGGACACATTCCGTGTCTTATTCCTGAAACCGAGATGTCCTAATCTGGCCTCAGTACATAGTGGGTTAGGAAGTATTCCTAATTAGCAATATTCAGTCCCCAGAGATTTATGACGTAATGGAATTTACCCAAGAGAATCCAGTGGCATTGGTTGGAAGCTTTGCAGATGACGTCTGAAATCCAGACCACAAAGTAGGTGTACTCTGCTTCCTCTATCAGTGTATTCCTCCTCACAGCAGCCATGTTCCCTCCAAACATTCAGACTCTCTCCTGTCCTCCGTTGATAACACTGCTTCTCTTGAAAAACAACTTGTGGTATACTGGGGGCAATTATTCTGCACAAGAGAGATGTCAAAGAAGTTCAAGAATTTTAGGAAAAGCTTGCAGTTAAAGATATAAATTGTAATTACCCTTTACTTTTGGTGAGAGAAATGTCAGGGACAGCATATGAGAGAAAAATTTGGATTAACTCACATATTTGTAGAAGTTTTTTCAAAGTTTTCTGTATGTTAGGCAAAGTGAAGCATAGAATATCCTGATTTGAAATAATATTAATAACAACAGTAAATCTTAAGGTTCTATATCAAAGAGTAATAAACAGGTTAAGAATTAGATAACTAAGGACAAGATACATGCTTCATACTTTGGTTTGGTTTAGTTAGAGAAACTGTGTTCTCAAATGGAATATTTTGCAGAAACCCAATATGTAAAACAAACTAAAGTGATATCTTATTAAAATAAATTATTTGTATGTTCAAAAAAAAATAAAAGAAGTTGAGTTTAAAAAAAAAGTTCCTAAAATGATCTGATGAGGTACACTCTCCAAAGCCCTATTCTGATGCCATAAAATAACTAAATAAAACAAATAAATAAATAAAACAAAACAAAGTTACCCCAGAGCTGAGTATCTCCAATAGATAATTTTTAAGAGTGGCAGAGCTAAAAGTGGAAAGGAGAAAGGACTAGCAATATAAGTTTGTAGCCATAATTACATATATTCTTAGGCACCGGTTTGGCTAAGAAACCCAACTTCTGTAACACAGGAGACTCTGGTTGTGTTCTGTTCCTGTCACTGTAGATTTGTGTTTTTTAGGCCAGATATGACAAAGCTATTTATTTTGTCTCAAATGCTATGTCTGTCATAAGGACATATGACCACCATATAGTCATCTATCCCTTTTCCTAAGAAAGATGAAGTGAGATAAAATTTAGCATCCTTTCCCACTCAACTACTATTTTCTTCAAAAAGAAAAATCAGATCTAGAGCTCTAAGGAAAAGTTGGGGTGACTAATCACTATTAAAAAGAAATACCCAACTTGGCAAATTGCAAAAAAAAGTACAGTCATTCAGGTATAAGAAGAAAGACTTACTATGACTCAATTTATTAGAAGCCATTCAGCATGACCCCATATTCCACATTAAAGAAACTAGATACAGTTAAGTGTTCCTGTTCTCAAAGATCTTGCTCATGGAAATGGAGCTGAATTCATTTTATCATCAACCACCCAGTAATCAATGACTCTTCTCTTAAAGGTTCCTTAATTGCCAAAGGTAAGACTGCACACAAACTAATCTAATTGGAACTTTGTATGGAAACAGATGTTCTCAAATAAGATTACTGAATCTTCTGACAATGTCCTCATTTTCAGGATCTGGTCAATCCCTGCCAAGACCATCCTGTGACTGCCTCCAGCCCTCATACCCTCTAAACCACGTCTACATGGCATCTGCCCCATGCCATCACCCAGAGTTTCCATGCTGTGTGGTCTCCCTCGCTGCAGCAAATAAGAAATCTAGCATTGTCCACTACAGGTTTGTTCCTGCTGGTTGTTAGCTGATATTGATGTCAATTACAACTATTATAATGTACATATGTAAAACACAAAATTGTATGACAACAAAATTATCACCATATTTCATCTTTTTTCCAGTTACTTTCAGTTTTCTTTATATTTGTATGACTCTGATGAATACACCTCACAATATTCATTTTAATCAGGAAGCATTTTAAACCCAACCAGTTCAGGTAAGGATATACCAGACATTTACATACCTACTATCATCAAGATACTTGTAAACACCAATACTTGTAAACATTTTATCATCATGCTTCAGATCCTAGGAAAAACAGAAAGTAATAAAATATTAGAAATAAAGTTAAAATCCCTTTATCATCTGCTTGCCCTCCATCTTGCTGCAGAGGGAACCTCCGGATTGAATGAAATTCGTATGTGCTGTGAACAGGTCCTATGGATTGTGTATTCCCAAATAAGATAGATTATTGCTTTGAATACTTTTTAAAATATGTGAAGTATTGATGTTACTCTTCATATACCATTTTGTAGCATACCTTTTCCTTGAATTATTATTTTTTGCTATTTTATTCTTTTGTCATTTAGTTTAACTGTGCTATAATATGAACTTCCCTGGTGGCTCAGCCGGTAAAGAACCCACCTGCTTATGCAAGAGACACAAGAGATGTGGGTTCAGTCCTTGGGTGGGGAAAATTCCCTGGAGAAGGAAATGGTAACCCACTTCAGTATTCTTGCCTGGAGAATCCCAGGGACGGGGGAGCCTGGCAGGCTATAGTCCATGGGATTGCAAAGAGGTGTACACAATTGAGTGCGTTTACACACACACACACACACACACACACACACCTGTAATAGTCCATTGTATGAATAAAGCGTTCAACTATTCCTATGCTGAAAGACAGTTAATTGTTTATACAGTTTTCACTATTACAAATAATACTGAAAAATTCCCTTACCTATGTGGCGCTGTGCTCACTAGGAAGTAGGATTTCTGGATCAGCGGTTTTATTTCTCTTCAGTGTCATTGTGGGCTTCCCAGGTGGCTCAGTGGTAAAGAATCCACCTACCAATGCAGGAGACACAAGAGATACGGGTTCAATCCCTGGGTTGGGAAGATCCCCTGGTGAAGGAAATGGCAACCCACTCTAGTATTTTTGCATGAAAAATCCCATGGACAGAGGAACCTGGCGGGCTACAGTCCATAGGGTCCCAAAGAGTTGGGACTGAATGACTGAGCACAAGCATAGTGTAATTGTACTAGTAAGATGCTTTCTAAGGGGTTGTAGAATTAGAGGAAAGGCATTTCCTGCTGCCTCCAGGTCAAATAGGGTTTTTCTGCAGTAGTGGTCACGGCCATCCCCCACCCCAGCTGTCTTTTATCTGGGACATGCCGGGGTCCCACCCCGGTGAATCCAGGGAATTTGAAGGGGAGACGGCATCGGCAGGGGTCAGGAAACGATTAATTAGGGGTTAATTAAAGATATAAAGGGTAATGAAATGAGGATAGCTCAGTGAGGAAATTCAGTGAAGAAAAGCGGATGAAATGATAGCTCAGTGAGAACATTTTGTGGAGAGAGGAGGCTGAATAATTCAGCCAGAAGTTAAGAGAAAGAATGACATGGGGAGACCAAGCTTTGGTGAACAAGGCCCCACACTTTATTTTTCAAAGTAGTTTTTATACCTTAAGTTATGCATGGAGGATAATGGGGGAAGGAGTAGAGTCATGCAGTAAGCCAGGCTTTCTTCTTGCAAACTTATCATATGCAAAGCTTAGGTGATTTGCATCATCTTCTGGCCCGGAGGCCTGTCAACATTTTAAGACCCTTTCTTCAGAAAACTTATTTTTCTCTAAAGGTGATTAGTCAGGTGCCACTGTCCAAAGGCATTGGAGTTGCATTTCTATAGGGCAAAGGTGTGGTGGGTTATAACAAGAGAGAGAATTAACTCAAGGGTCCAAGGTTACAAACATTAAAGCTACTACTTACATTTCTATAAACCAATTATATCAATCAATACACTGCCAAGGACACAGTAGGTAAGGGACATGGAGACTTAGCAGCAAACATTGGCCCAACAAGTGAAAAACCCTTCACCAATACAATTTCTAATCAATCTTTTAACTGCTCAAAGGAATCTGTACTTAGACAGTTTAGAACATCTCATGCCTCTCACAGTTGGGAGGCTCTGAACAATTACATGTGGCCGGAAAAACCTATTCAGGCAGGCTAGAGGATTTCCAAAGGAGTTTGTAGGTTAAAACACTGTCACACCCAGGAATTATTAACTGGAGCTGTAAGTTAACTCTTTTTTCAGAGAGGTAGTGGGGGACAGCTCCCCGTAAAGTCAGAGGTGTAGGCGCGAACACAAAGCAGAAAGTAGGCAGACTCTGGTTTTGGGGGTAGATGCTCGAGAATTTCCAGGGGGCTCCTGAGGCTTAATCCCACCTTTGCGTATGCCAAGCCTCCTTCCTCATGACCTTTGTCATGGGTGGAGCACTGATCCAAGCCAGCTCCCAACAGGGACATACATAAAGGAGTTCACTCTTAAATCTTGTGGCTTCAAGAATAGCTTTCTGATCTTCCTTTGCCCTGTTCCAGGATGGGGTTCTGCCTGCTCAGGGAATGTTCCTAGAGACACAGCCTGAAGCCCGTCAGTCCTCTGCTCACCATTACTCCCATCCTTTCCCTGATTCTGTCAGCACACTGTTATCCACAGGAAATCTTTCTGCCTAAAATATTTAGATTTATTTCTGTTTCCTACCCTGAACTCTGACCCACACACACTCCCACCACCATTGTTGAAATTTTTTATTTTTCTTCAGTATTAGTGGACTGCTTTCTGCCAATCTGATAAGTGGAAAGATGGTATTTAAGTGCTGTTTTGAGCTTTATCTGCTGAGTATCTTTTCATCTTTATAATTAGGTCTTTTCCTTTCTAATATATCTATTCATATTCTCTGCTTATTATGTTAAACAGGCTAATTATCCCTACATAGTATAATAAATAACCCCCAAATTTTAGTAGCTTAACATCAAAAGAAAGTTAATTTTGCTCACTGAATGTTGATGTGAATCAGCTCTTTTGGGAGTCTGGGTTTGTTCTACTGAGTGACTCAACCATCTTAGGATACTTGCCTTCAGTCATGAGGATAGAAGAGTGAAAACATGGATAGTGATATGAAACATTTTAGAAACCAGGCCTGGGAGGGGCTGCCCACATTCCACTGGCCAGAACTCAGTCATATAACCTAACTTCAGAGACAGGGAAGTGTTAGGGTGTATATGGATTCAGGTGAGTGTTAATACTCTCTATGAATTCTGCCGTGATGGTCACAAACCATCAGGTGACTCCTCTCTGCCCATACATTGAACATTCTCATATTCCTCCCCAAGAAAACCATACAAAATGTCATCAAGTCCCTGCATCCAGCCCAGAGACCAGGTGATGGATCTCTCTCTCCATTAGGACCAACCAAGAAATCCATTTATGGACTAAAAAATCCAGTCATCCCGATCCTTCCCATAATTTTTTTTTTTTTTTTGCCACATGGGCTGTGTCATCTATATATCTTTTAAAATTTATTTATTTTAATTGGATGATAATTGCTTTACAATATTGTTATGGTTTTTGCATACATCATCATGAATTACCATAGGTAGACATGTGTCTTCCCATCCTGAACTCCCTCCCATCTCCCTCCCCACTCTCTCCCTCTGAGCTGTCCCAGAGCACTGGCTTTGGGTGCCCTTCTTCAAGCATTGAACTCACACTGGTCATCTATTTTGCACATGATAATGTACATGTTTCAGTGCTAGATTTTATGGCAGCAAGAGAGTGGGGCAGGACACTTGCAGTAAAAGCTGTTCACAAAAAGGGAGAAAAGAAGACACACCACAGTTATTGATTCAAAATGGTAATGGATTCCTATCAGACAGTCCCTGGGAAGACACCTTGCTCTTGAAGTGTAGATTCCTTGACTAGGCCTTAATTAAATTATCTAGGAGGAGTTCTCTGTTCCATTATTTTTTATGATGATAATATCTAGGAAGCTCGTCTTCATCCAATTTATTGGCCACATATAAGTGTTGGGGAAGAAAATATACATTTATCCTTGGGGGTGTACAGACTCTGAAGCCTGCATCTTGCTCTTGGGGCTGTTTTGGTCATCTGTTGCTATGTAAGAAACACCTCAAAGGTTAGTAGATTAAAAAGAAAAATTTTTATTTAGCTCACAAATCTTCAATTTGACCAGAGTTCAGTGGTGTTGATTAGGGTCACTCAACTGGAGTTGAGGAACCCACTTCCAAAGAGCTCACTCACATGACTGGCAAGTTGTTGCTGGAGGTTGGCTGGAAGTTTATCCCAAGTTAAGGGGCTGGTTTCTCCCAGGTTGCCCTCTTCAGGAACAGTGGACTTTCTCATATCACAGTGACTGGGTTCCAAGAGCACATATCACGTAAAAACTGTATGTGATGTTAGAAGATGCACCACCCATAATGACCTAAACATGGACATCCCATAATGGCAGTCCCCTCACAGTTCTGAGCATACCCAGAGTCCAAAAGAGAGCACACAGACCCTTGTCCCTTGGTGGCAGGTGTGTTGGTGACACTGTAAAAGCCTTTGTGGAATGAGACATTGTTTGTGGCCACTTTAGAAAATGCAATCTACTACAGAGAACCAGGTATATTCTTTGACGATTTCATTGTCACCACTTTTTTAAAAATAATTTTATTTATTTATGTATTTATGTCTGTTTTGAGTGCTTATTGCTGCATGGGCTTTTCTTTAGTTGCAGCAAGTGGGGGCTACTCTCTAGTTGCTATACATAGGCTTCTCACTGCTGTGGCTTCTCTTGTTGCAGAACATGGGCTCTAGGTTACGCAGACTTCAGTTGCTGCAGCACCTGGACTCAGTATTTTGGCTCCGAGGCTCTAGAGTACAGGCCCAATACCTGTGGTGCACAGGCTTAGTTGCTCCATGGCATGTGAGATCTTCTCAGATCAGAGATGGAACCCATAGCTCCTACACTGGCAGGTGGATTCTTTACCACTGAGCCACCAGGGAAGCCCTCATTGTCACCATTGTGACGTTGTTTCCACTGTTCCCATTAATAGCTTTGTTAGCAACATGACTTCCTAAAAAATTTGATAGATTTCTGGTCTACTTGCTTCCATTCAGGTCCAGACTCCAATAATTATAACCATAGTTGTTTTTCTTCCCTGAACATAGTTTCATTTCTTCTTTATTACTCTGTTCCCTTACCCTCATGCCTCTTTCTCTCCACTTTCTGGAGATTCTCTTAGGGCTCTCAGGCTTTGTGGGAAGGCCACACATACAGCCTCATCTTTCTCTTTATTCCCTGCAGAAGTTTTATTGTATAGCTGTTGGCCGCATTTACAAAAACATCTCATCTCTTATCCCCTGTGACCTAGAAGGCCTTGGCTTTTCCAATTCTGAGGGACTGGAATTTGTGGACTTGCACTGTTTCCTCTCATTTCTCCTTGTAAACTGCCCTACTGAGCTCATCTCATTCTTGGAACATTTTTCCAAATGTGGCCCATACCACTTTGAACTTTTTCAATTTACTTTTCCTCCATGAACTGTCAGCTTAATTAGGCACACAGCCTGTCTCCCAATTATTGTAGGCAACAGTTTTACCAAATATTGACCAAATCATAACATGAATTTCCATATTTCCAGGCTCAAATGTTAGTTTTCTTATCAACTGCTACCCCAAACTAAGGCAGTGTCATAGATACCAGGTTTTCATATGCAAGTGCCCCACTCCTGGCGTTGATTTCTAAATGGATAAAGATATCAGCCCTGTTCTAACAAACAACTCAAATATATTGATAGTTTAACATCATAAACATTTGTTTTCTGCTCACATCCTCGTCTGATGTAGATCTAACCTAGATGATGGCTCTTCTTCAGTGGATCCAGGGATCTAGTACAGTTGACCTTGGGCAATATGGACCCCAACAATCTATGCAGTCAAAAATCCAGGTATAACTCAGACTCTCCCAAAATTTAACTACTAGTAGCTTACTGTTGGGGGCTTCCCTGGTGGCTCAAGCGGTAAAGAATCTGCCTGCAATGCAGGAGACCAGGGTTCGATCCCTGAGTGGGGAATATCCCATGGAGAAGGGAATGGCTACCCACTCCAGTATTCTTGCCTGGAGAATTCCATGAACAGAAGAGCTTGCCAGGCTACAGTCCATGGGATAAAAAGAGTCTGACACAACTGGGCAGCTAACACTTCACAGCCTACCACTGACTGGCAGTCTTACCAATAACATAAACAATCAATTAACACATATTTTGTATATTATGTGTATTATATACTGTATTCTTAAACTAGAGAAAAAATAATGGTAAGAAAATCATAAGAAAGAGAAAATACATTTATAGTACTATACTGTATTTATTGATACCAAAGTTTACATTGTTTACAAGATGAGTTGTCTATACCTGTATTAATATTCTTATATGATATAAAACACTGTAGATGCTATTCATAATTCTAACACTGATGTCAAAAATAAAAAGATAATGTAAAAACTCATATTTATTTACAGGTACTATATTTATTGGAAAAAATCCATGTGTATATGGACAAAAACAACATACATCCATGTTGTTCAAGAGTTCCATCATGTGGCTCTGCATCGGGGAGGGCTTCACATTCAGCCATGGAGATGGAGAGCACAGAGCATACAGAAGATCACATGAGACAGCTTAGAAGCCAGAGCCACAAATGACACACATCTCCTTGTTCAAATGTCATTGGCCAAATTTGGTCATGTAGCCAGACTAAGAAGGGAGACTGCTGAATAGGGAGAGGTTTGGATATGACTGGGCAATCTTTGCCCCAGTATGATTTCTTTATCTTCTTCTCATTAATGGGTAGAAAATATTCATTTTTCCAGTAATCTAATAGTGTTACCAATAGCTTTCCTAAACCCAGGTCTATCTAGTGGAACTCTTAGACTATCCTTTGTTATTTACAAGCTTGAACTTAATTGAATGTATTACTTTCTTTTTCCTTTTATGGTTCCTGATTTTTATGCTTACCGAAGAAATACTTTCCTACACTGTTGTGTTCATCACTCAGTTGTGCCCAACTCTTTATGAGCTCATGGGCTGTAGCCTACCAGGTTCTTCTGTCCATGGGATTCTCCAGCAAAGAATACTGAAATAGGTAGCCACTCCCTTCTGCAGGGGATCCTACCCTGAGGTCATAATATAGCCTTCATCATTTACTTGTAGGTCTTTACACTATTATTTTTCTGCATGTGGAGTACTAGAAATGGATTTCATGTTTCTTAGCTCATGGTCCAAAGGGACCAGTTTGTTTGCTTAATGATTTCTCATTTCCCAACATGGAAACACCGTACTTGTCACATATTACATTTCTAAACATAATGGCTCTCTTTCTGAACACTTGCTTTACACCATTTTTCTGTTCAATTATACATTCAAAACTATAATTCTTATTTTGTATTTCTAGGTGGTGGTTATATAGTTCACCTTGTTGCCTGCCCTGGAGGTTCACAATTATTTTTAGAATAAAAACTGTAATTTTTATTGATGTATGCTCTTTCCTCTTCTTATAAAATATTTTTCAAAAGTGTTTTTTTATAATTGCATATAATTCATTCTATAAATCCAACATAATTTGTTTAAATGCTTCTCTTGGTGAGCATATATCTAATTCTTTTTTATGTTACTGTTTAATCTTTGCCTGATTCCCCAGGCCTCCCTCATCCCAGGATTTTAAGAGCTTTACTGGATAATAATAGCTCCTGCTACTCTTCTTATCTTTCTACTCAGACAGTAGCTTATGGAGAGGATGCCCTCTGCTCCTCAGCATCCCTGATGCATTAATTGGGGTTCCCTGAGGCTCCCACTTCCTTCCCTCTTTCCCTCTTAACTGTATCACCATATGCACTCCTCATCCCTTGATTTACAGCATTTCAGTTTTGCAAAGACTATATTATCATAATTTTTTTCACATGTAATCATTTTCACTTTTATTACAGATGGTCTATATGACAAAGTCATGCTCTGTAATGACCTAGCAGACCAGTCCCTATCTGGGGTGGAGTAGGGTGGTACCCATGTACATCAATTAACTCACTCCTTTTTCCCATTAGACACAGTGCCTTGTCTGATCCTCTTCTGTTCTATCTCTTGAGTAACTGCATCACCAAATTAGAATAAAGTGAAATAAAAAGTAAACAAGTGGCATTGTAAAAATGAAAAAAAGAGAATACTGCTTACTTTTAAAAGCTTAAAGCTAGAGGGAATAAACATATCATAGCAGGAAAAAAATAGCACTTCTCTAAACATATTTATTTACCCACTTTATAGAGGGGTTGTTTCTGTGAAAAAGAATAAGAAGTCAGAAAGACCACTGAATCTTCTGTCAGCCCTTTGAATTAACTCACAGCTTCAAAGATTAGGGTTCTCCTGTCTGGAAAGGTGGGGATACTTTGTTACCTGGGATGGAGATTCACAATAGGTAGGAGTGAGCACTAAGCTCCTTCATCACCAGGATAAAGTGATGGTTCATTGCAAAGCCTCCAGAAGGAAGCAGCCTAAGAACAGATACATGTATGAAAGAACTTGGATTCCAGAATAGTGTAGAAGTTTTAAAAATTCAAGGATACTCCTCTTTTTAACCTTAGACTAAAACCTATTAAGGCTGCCCCAAATTTTTTCCCCCAAATTTTAGAAATATTCATTGGATGACTCCAGTGTTGCTCAGTGTTATCTATTTTGGAAGAGTCTTCTCACCTAACAGTACTTCATCAGAGGGAAGCAAACCACAGATTGTGAGTAGATCTTAATTGCTTTTTGTTGAACATATTGAAGATTATCAATTTAAACTGTGATTGGTGAATTTTCTTAAATTTCTGGGTCTTGAAAAGTTTGAAAAATTGATAAATGAGACCACCAATTTACAGCACAAAGTACTAAAAGCACATATTTTTGAAAAATTTCAAGATGAATAAAATTATTACAGAATTTACTGTTTAAAATAAGTCCACTGAACTTTCTGGACTTATCTCTTCTTCCTACTAAGCACAACAATAAACCCTAAGAGTAATGTAATATGTGACTGAAGCTGAGCTCTGAATGGTGGATAGAGGGAGGCAACCTGGTTTGTGAGCCCCAGATTGGAGGAACAACACAGTGACAATCTGTCTTATGTCTTACTCATAGAAGGCAGCCATGAGCTAGCAGTTCCTGATTTCCAGTTCACTGTAGCCCAGGCATGTTCCATCCTCCCCCAAATCAAGCATGAGTTCTGCAAAAACAGCAGAAAATCTCAGCAACTGCCAAGAGATTTACTGGGGCTGCTGACAAGAGGCAATCAATGGGACACTTCTCTCTTTTGACATTTGAATTGAGACTCTCCTCACCACTCAGCTGTAGGCATGAGCAAGGGGTTCCATCACACAAGGACCTGGACTGGGGAGCCTCATTGCCCCATAGGATGGAAGTGTGCTTTCTCCACAGAGAGCCCAGCCTGGGCACCAACAGGGACCTGTGAGAGCCCAGCGACACAGGACATACCACCATCCCAAAACAGCACCACCAAGGCTCTGACATTTCAGATCAGATCAGTCGCTCAGTCGTGTCCGACTCTTTGCGACCCCATGAACCACAGCACGCCAGGCCTCCCTGTCCATCACCAGCTCCCGGAGATCACTCAGACTCGCATCCATCGAGTCAGTGATGCCATCCAGCCGTCTCATCCTCTGTCGTCCCCTTCTCCTCCTGCCCTCAATCCCTCCCAGCATCAGAGTCTTCTCCAATGAGTCAACTCTTCGCATGAGGTGGCCAAAATACTGGAGTTTCAGCTTTAGCATCATTCCTTCTAAAGAAATTCCAGGATTGATCTCCTTCAGAATGGACTGGTTGGATCTTCTTGCAGCTCTGACATTTAGGTTGCCACAAAAGCAGGACAGGACCTGTATGACTAACCTAAATAAGTTAAAATAAAAATAAATACATGTAATGAAATTTAAAACTTTAGTGGAACCCAAAGTTTATAATATAACAGCTTAAATATCCAACTTATAATTAAAAAATCATCTAGCATGCCAAGAACCAAGACAATAGCAACTTAAATGTGTAAAGACCATCAGCTGGTGCCAACAATGAGAAGAACCAAATATATGAATGATCTGTCAAGGATTTTAAAGCAATCATCATAATAGTGATTAACAAGTATTAAAAACTTCTTGGACAAATTAAAAGAAATTCTCACCAAAGAGAGTAGGAATAAAAAGAAACCAAATGGAAATTATAGAACTGTAAAATACAGTAACAAATAGAAAACTTTCTGAATGGGCTTAAATAGTAGAATGGAAATTAACTAAGACAGAAACTGTGAATTTGAGGACAGATCAATAGAATTTACCTAATCTGAACAACTGAGAGAAAATAGACTTAAAAAAAAAAAAAAAAAAGGAAAAGAAACCAGAGACTCAGCAACCTTTGGGACAATAACAAAAGATCCAACATTGGTGTCATCGGAATCCCAGAGTGAAAAGGGAAAGAGAGAGGGAATAATAGATAAAAATTCCCTAAATTTGGTGACATTGGTAAATCCACAGCTTTAAGAAGATGAGCAAACCACAAATAGGATAAACCCAAAGAAATTCCTCCCAATATACATTGTAATTTAACTTCTGCAAGTGCTAACTCACTTCAGTCATGTCTGACTCTTTGTGACCCTCTGACTGTAACCTATCAGGCTCCTCCATCCTTGGGATTTTCCAGGCAAGAATACTGGAGTGTGTTGCCAGCTCCTTCTCCAGGGGGTCTTCCCAACCAACATATGGAACCCGGGTCTCTTATGGCTCCTGTGTTGGCAGGTGGGTTTTACCACTAGCATCACCTAAAACTAGACACACACACACAAAAAACCCTTCAAAGTAACTACAGAGAAAAGACACATTATCCATAAGGGAATGCCAAGTCAAATGAAAGGGGATTTCTCATTTGAAACTGTAGAGCAAAATAAAATGGCATAATATTTTTTAAGTGCTGAAAAATAGAATATCAATCATGAATTCTGTATCTGGTAAAAATGTCTCCCAGAAACAAAGGGATTATTTAGTAAAGGACATTCTTAGAAAAAGAAAAACTAAAATAATGTGTTGCTAGGAGGTTACACTTAGAGAATAATTAAAGGTATTTCTCCAACAGAAAAGCAATGATAAAAGAAGGAATCTTAGAACATTATGAAAAATGAACACTGTAAAGTGTGAGAATTGAATAAATAGAATAAACTATTCTTTGCATCCTGAGTAATCTGAATCATATGTGATAATTGAAGTAAAAATTAAAACACTGATACTCAAGACAATGTTTTTCACCCAATCTAAAAGTGAGCAGAAAAACTAAACAGCCATTTCTCCAGAGATGGTAAATAAAAACATGAAAAGATGTTCAACACCATTCATTAACAGAGACATGCAAATCAAAACTACAATGAGGTATCATCTCACACCAATCAGAATGGTCATCATCAAAAAGTCTGCAAACAACAAATGCTAGAGAGTATGTGGAGAAAAGAGAACTCTCTTGCACTGTTGGTTGGAATGCAAATTGATATAGCCACTATAGAGAAGAATATGGAGATTCCTTTAAAAACAAGGAATAAAACTAGTATGTAACCTAGTAATCCCACTACTGGGCCTATATTCTTGGGAAATCATAACTGAAAAAGACATATGTACCCCAACGTTCATTGCAACACTATTTACAGTTGCTAGGACATGGAAGCAACCTAAATGCCCATTGGCAGATGAAGGATTAAAGAATTGTACAAAATGGAATATTATTCAGCTGTAAAAATGAATGCATCTGAAACAATTCTAATGAGGTGGATGAACCTAGAGCCTATTATACATAAGGAAGTAAGTCAGAAACAGAAAGACAAATACCATATATTAATGCATACACATGGAATCTAGTTAGATGGTACTGATAATCTTATTTGCAGAGCAGCAGTATAGATCAACTATACTTCAACTTTTAAAAGAAATCAGTGTGTGATGAGAAAATAATGTTGTTAGTTTCATCTGGTCCTGTAAAAAATAGTTGGCAAGATGAATCCAAAGTAGAATGGCTCAGCATCACTAAATAAGTGTATGGTGTCCACAAGAAGAGTAGGACTCCCTTGGGACAAAGTGCATCTCGTCAATTGTGACTCCAGAGGACAGAAACACATTATAGTGCTTTACTGGTCACCATGAGCAAGGGTCAGGATGATCCCCTGGAGGAAGAAGATTGCAACCCATTCCAGTATACTTGGCTGGGAAATCCCATGGGCAGAGGAGCCTGGCAGGCTATAATCCAAAGAGTCACAAGAAGTCAGACACAACTGAGCAACTAAGCATGCTCACACACACACAGGCAACAGAGATGAACTCATAAAGAAACAGAGGTCTGGAAATACTGGCAGGCAAGGGAAGTGGAATGTAGATACAGCATTGGCCCCAGGGAAAGACTCACATATCAGAGATAATTTTCAGAAAGTTTTATGAAAAATGTAACACAATTATAAGCTGAGAATGATGATAGGTGAAAAATCAGGAAAACAATTTTATAGAGTATGATTCAGCTACAATAAACATTTATATAGAAAAAAACTTATGTAAGGGAAAAATGATATGTAAACATGACATCACATGTCATTTTAATATCCAGTGCAGCATAAAACATTCAAAAATACAAATTGCAATCCTAAAATGATTCAAGAATTTTGCTACCAAGAAAACAAAAAAAGAAAAAAGATAGCAGGAAAAAAAAACAAAACAAAACAGAAAAATGGAAGAGAGAGTAAACAAATAAAAAACAATTGGGGTGGAGGGCCTTTGAGATGAGACAGTGAATTTCTGATGAGTCAGAAATCTCTGAGTTATTGTGCACTGGTTTTTGGAACTCAAGTAAATGCCCTTTCATTTTGGCTGAAATTCCTCTTGATAGATTAGATATAGGCTAGTCTTTGGAGAAAGATCGAGCCCTAGGCCTTCGGAGTGTGAGCACTGACCCCAGGACCCTAGACAACCAGAGAACTAACCCTAGGGAGTATCAAACAGTGAGAACTCACACAAAGGAAGCCACTTGAATACAAGACCTTGCATCACCCAACCACCAGTGGCACCCTGTACAGGATGCCTCATCTAAACAACAAACAAAACAAAAATACAAACCAAATCATCAGCACACAGGATGACCACCTCACTGAGTCTTGCCCATCAGAGGAAAAACAAACAAACAAACAAAACTCAGCACAAATCTCACACTACACGAAGTTTACACAAACCACTGGACCAACCTCAGCAGGGCAGAAACCAAAAGGAAGAAATAATTCAAAGCCACAGAAAAGGAGACTTTAAACACAATAAGTTAAAAAAAAAATAGTGAAAAGACAGAGAAATACTACACAAATGAAGTAACGAAATAGAAACACAAAAGTCCAAATAAATCAAGAGGAAATAGGCAAACTACCTGAAAAAGAATTCAGAATAATGATGGTAAAGATGATCAAAAACCTTGAAAACAAAATGGAGAAAGTACAAGAATCAATTAACACAGACCTAAAAGAATTAAAGAATAAACATACAGAGACAAACAACACAATTACTGAAACTAAAAATACTCTAGAAGGAATCAAGAGCAGAATATCTGAAACAAAAGAAAGAATCAGTGATCTGGAAGATAAAATACTGGATATAACTTCTGAAGAGCAGAATAAAGTAAAAAGAACTGAGGATAGTCTCAGAGACCTCTGAGTCAATATCAAATGTACCAACATTCGAATAATAGGGATCCCGGAAGAAGAGAAAAAGAAAGGGTATGAGAAAGTTTTTGAAGAGATTATGGTTGAAAATTTCCCAACATGGAACAGAAAATAGTCGATCAAGTCCTAGAGGCACAAAGAGTCCCATACAGGATAAACCCAAGGAGTAACATGCCAAGACACATACTAATCAAACTAAGACTAAACACAAAGAGAGAATGTTAAAAGAAGCAAGAAGAAGCAACAAGTTATATACAAGGGAAACCCTGTATGCTTAACAGCTGATTTTTCAGCAAAAACTCTGCAGGCCAGAAGAGAATGGCAAGATATATTTAAAGTATTGAAAGGGAAAAATCTACAATCAAGATTACAGTACCTGGCAGGATCTCACTAAAAATCAATGGAGAAATAAATAGCTTTTCAGACAAGCAAAAAGTAAGACAATTCAGTAGCACCCAACCAGTTTTACAAAAAATGTTAAAGGGACTTATATAGTCAAGAAATATAAGAGAAGAAAAAATATCTACAAAATCAACCCCAAACAATTAAGAAAATGGCAATATGAACATATATATCAATAACTATTTTAAATGTAAATGGATTAAATACTCCAACCAAAAGACACAGACTAGCTGAATGGATACAAAGACAAGACTCATATATATGCTGTCTACAAGAAACCCACTTCAGACCTGAAGACATGTATATACTGAAAGTGAGAGGATGGAAAAATACATTTCATGCAAATGGGAAGAAAAAGAAAGCTGGAGTAGCAATCCTCATATCAGAAAAAATAGACCTTAAAATTAGGAAAATTACAAGAGATAAGGAAGGACACTACATAATGATCAAGGGATCAATCCAAGAGGAAGGCATAACAACTGTAAGTATCTATGCACCCAACATAAATAAAATGAAGTGAAGTCACTCAGTTGTGTCTGACTCTTTGTGACTCTATGGACTGCAGCCTGCCAGGTTCCTCTGTCCATGGAATTTTCCAGGCAAGAATACTGGAGTGGGTAGCCATTTCCTTCTCCAGGGGATCTTCCCAACCCAGGGATTGACCTGGGTTTCCCGCATTGTAGGCAGACTCTTTACTATCTGAGCCACAAGGGAAGTTTGCAACCAACATAGGAGCACCTCAATACATAAGACAAACACTAACAGACACAAAAGGAGAAATTGACAGTAACACAATAATAGTAGGAGACTTTAACACCCCACTCACACCAAAAGACAGATCATCAAAAAAGAAAATTAATAAGGAAACACAAGTCTTAAATGATATTTTAGATGAGATGGATCTCATTGATAGCTTCAGGACATTCCATCCAAATGCACAAGAATATACCTTCTTCTCAAGTGCACATGGAACATTCTCCAGGATATACCACATCTTGGGTCACAAATCGAACCTCAGTAAATTTTAAAAAATTGAAATCATATCAAGCAACTTCTCCAACCACAATGCTATGAGACTAGATATCAATTTTAAGAAAAAAACTGTAAGAAATAAAAACACATAGGGATTAAACAACACGTTTCTAAATAACCAACAGGTTACTAAAGAAATCAAAAAACTTCCAAAAACAAATGACAAGGAAAACATGACAACTCAAAGCCTGTGGGATGCAGCAAAAGCAGTTCTAAGCGGGAAGTTTATAGCAATGCAATCTTACCTCAAGAAACAAGAAAAACATTGAATAGACAACCTAACTTTACACCTAAGACAACCGGAAAAAGAAGAACCAAAAAACCCTCACAATAGTAGAAAGAAAGAAACCATAAAGATTTGAACAGAAATAAATGAAAAAGAAATGAAAGAAACAAAAGTAAAAATGAATAAAACTAAGAGCTGGTTCTTTGAGAAGATAAACAAAATTGACAAATCTTTAGCCAGACTCATCAAGAAAAAAAGAGAGAAGAATCAAATAAACAAAATTAGAAATGAAAAAGGAGAGGTTACAACAGACAATGCAGAAATGCAAAGGAGTATAAGAGACTATTATGAACAACTCTATGTCAATAAAATGCATAACCTGGAAGAAATGGACAGATTCTTATAAAAGCTCAATCTTCCAAGACTGAGCCAGGAAGAAATAGAAATTATGAACAACCTAATTACAAGCACTGAAATTGAACCTATGATCAAAAATCTCCAAAAAATGATCAAAAAAGCCCAGGACCAGGTGGCTTCACAGGAGAAATCTATCAGACATTTAGAGAAGTAATGCCCATCTTTCTAAAACTCTTTCAAAAAATTGCAGAGGAAGAAACACTTCCAACCTCATTCTACGAGGTCACCATCACCCTTATACAAAAACCAGAAGAGACAACACAAAAAAAGAAAACTACAGGCCAGTATCACTGATGAAAATAGATGCAAAAATCCTTAGCAAAATTTCAGCGAACAGATTTCAGCAACACATCAAAAAGCTCATACTCCATGATCAAGTTGGGTTTCTTCCAGGGATGCAAGGATTTTTCAATATGTACAAATTGGCAATCAATGTGATACATTATATTAACAAATTGAAAGATAAAAGACATATGATAATCTCAATAGGTGCAGAAAAAGCCTTTGAAAAAATTCAGCACCCACTTATGATTAAAACTCTTCAAAAAATGGGCATAGAAGGAACCTATCTCAACATAGTAAAGGTCATAGATGATAATCCTACAGCAAACATTATTCTCAGTGGTGAAAAACTGAAAGCATTCCCCTAAGATCAGGAACAAGACAAGGGTGTCCACTTTCCCCACTATTATTTAACATAGTTCTTGAAGTCCTAGTTGCAGCAATTAAGGAAGAAAAAGAAATAAAAGGAATCCAAATTGGAAAAGAAAGTAAAGCTCTCACTTTACAGATGACAGATGGCAGATGACATGATACTGTGCATAGAAAACCCTAAGTATAGTATCATAAAATTACTAGAGCTAATGAATTTAGTGAATTTAGCAAAGTTGCAGGATACAAAATCACCATACAGAAATCACTTGCATTTCTATATACTAACAATGAAAAATCAGAAAAAGAAATTAAGGAATCAATCCCATTCATCATTGTAATGAAAAGAATTAAATATCTAGGAATAAACTTACCTAAGGAGACAAAAGAACTGCACACAGAAAATTATAACACACTAATGAAAGAAATCAAAGACAATATAAACAGATGGAGAGTTATTCCATGTTCCTGGCTTGGAAGAATCAATATTGTGAAAATGACTATACTACCAAATGCAGTCTACAAATTCAGTGTGACTCCTATGAAATTACCAATGGCATTTTCCACAGAACTAGAAAAAAGATTTCACAATTCATATGGAAACACAAAAGACCCTGAAGAGCCAAAGCAGTCTGGAGAAAAAAGAATGGAGCTGGGGGAATCAACCTTCCTGGCTTCAGATTATACTACAAAGCTACAGTCATCAAGACAGTGTGGTACTGGCACAAAAACAGAAATATAGACCAATGGAACAAGATAGAAAGCCCAGAAATAAACCCATGCACCTATGGGTACCTTATTTTTTAAGAAGGAGGCAAGAATATAAAATGTGGCAAAGACAGCTTTTCAATAAATGTTGCTGAGAAAACTGGACAGCTCATGTAAAAGAATGAAATTAGAACACTTTCTAACACCATACACAAAGATAAATTCAAAATGCATTAAATACCTAAATGTAAGTCTAGAAACTATAAAACTCTTAGAGGAAAACACAGGCAGAATACTCGATTACATAAATCAAAGCAAGATCTTCTGACCCACCTCTTAGAGAAATGGAAATGAATACAAAAGTAAGCAAGTGGGATCTCATTAACTGAGAAGCTTTTGCACAGCAAAGGAAACTATAAGCAAGGTGAAAAGACAGCCCTCAGAGTAGGAGAAAATAATAGCAAATGAAACATCTGACAAAGGATTAATTTCCAAAGTATACAAACAGCCCATACAACTCAATGCCAGAAAAACAAACAACCCAGTCAAAAAGTGGAAAAAATACCTAAACAGACATTTCTCCAAAGAAGACTTACAGATGGCTAACAAACACATGAAAAGATGCTCAACATCGCTCATTATTAGAGAAATGCAAATCAAAATTACCATGAGATATCACCTCACACCAGTCAGAATGGCCATCATTAAAAAGTCTACAAACAATAAATGCTGCACAGAATGTGGAGAAAGGGGAACACTCTTGCACTGTTGGTGGGAATGCAAATTGATACAGCCACTATAGAGGACCATATGGAAATTCCTCAAAAAACTAGGAATAAAATCACCATATGACCCAGCAATCCTACTCCCAGGCATATACCTTAGGAAACAAAAATTGAAAAACACACAGGTATTCCATTGTTTATTGCAGCACTATTTACAATAGCTAGAACGTGGAAGCAACCTAGATGTCTATTCATAGATGAATGGAAGAAGAAGCTGTGGTACATATACACAATGGAATATTCAGATCAGATCAGTCGCTCAGTTGTGTCCGACTCTTTGCGAACCAATGAATCTCAGCACTCCAGGCCTCCCTGTCCATCACCAACTCCCGGAGGTCACTCAAACTCATGTCCATCAAGTCAGTGATGCCATCCAGCCATCTCAAGCTCGGTCATCCCCTTCTCTTCTTGCCCCCAATCCCTCCCACCATCAGAGTCTTTTCCAATGAGTCAACTCTTCACATGAGGTGGCCAAAGTACTAGAGTTTCAGCTTTAGCATCATTCCTTCCAAAGAAATCCCAGGGCTGATCTCCTTCAGAATGGACTGGTTGGATCTCCTTGCAGTCCAAGGGACTCTCAAGAGTCTTCTCCAACACCACAGTTCAAAAGCATCAATTCTTCAGCGCTCAGCCTTCTTCACAGTCCAACTCTCACATCCATACATGACCACAGGAAAAACCATAGCCTTGACTAGGCGAAACTTTGTTGGCAAAGTAATGCCTCTGCTTTTGAATATGCTCTCTAGGTTGGTCATAACTTTCCTTCCAAGGAGTAAGTGTCTTTTAATTTCATGGCTGCAGTCACCATCTGCAGTGATTTTGGAGCCCAGAAAAATAAAGTCTGACACTGTTTCCACTGTTTCTCCATCTATTTCCCATGAAGTGATGGGACCAGATGCCATGATCTTCGTTTTCTGAATGTTGAGCTTTAAGCCAACTTTTTCACTCTCCACTTTCACTTTCATCAAGAGGCCTTTTAGTTCCTCTTCACTTTCTGCCATAAGAGGTGGTGTCATCTGCATATCTGAGGTTATCGATATTTCTCCTGGCAATCTTGATTCCAGCTTGTGTTTCTTCCAGTCCAGCGTTTCTCATGATGTACTCTGCATGTAAGTTAAATAAACAGGAATGCATTTGAGTCAGTTTTGATCATGATCAGGTGGATGAACCTAGAACCTATTATACAGAGTGAAGTGAGTCAGAATGAGAAAGATAGATATCGTATTCTAATGCATATATACGGAATCTAGAAAAATAGTATCAAAAATTTTATTTTTAGGGCAGCAATGGAAAAATAGACATAGAGAATAGACTCACGGACATGGGGAGAAGGGAGAAGAGGGTGAGATGTATGGAAGGAGTAACAAGGAAACTTGCATTACCATATGTAAAATAGATGGCCAAAGGGAATTTGCTCTCTGGTTCAGGAAACTCAAACAGGGGCTCTGTATCAATCTAGAGGGGTGGGATGTGGGGGGAGATGGGAGGGAAGTATAAAAGGGAAGGGATATATGTATATCTATGGCTGATTTATGTTGAGGTTTGACAGAAAACAACAAAATTCTGTAAAGCAATTTTCCCTCTGTAAAAAAAAAAAAAGAAAAAAAGAAAAAAGTTATATTTCAGATTAATGAGATTGATAAATGTTTTACTTTACTTAATTAATTCTCTTAATTTCCTTGGTTTTAGTTTGCAGAAATCTTTATTTCTCCTTCACTTTTGAAAAATCAATTTTACTTTACATAAAATTCCAGATTGGTGGATTTTTTCATTTATCCTTTAAGTACTACATTCCACTCTTGTTTGCATAATTTCCAATGTGAAGTCTGCTGAAATTCTCATTCTTATTTTTCTATAGGTTATGGTATTTCCATCCCTCCTATCCCTCACTTTTGATTTCAAAGTTTAATCTTTGTTGTTAATTTTGTGTAATTTGAACATAATATACCTAAGTGTAGTAAATGTGTGTGTGTGTGATGTGTATATATCTTCAGGCTCACTTGTCCTTCCCTTGGCTGTTCAAGCCACTAATATATGGATTAAAACCATTCTTTACTTTTATTTCTGATCACAGTGCTTCTAACTTCTAATGCTTTCTAACATTTTCTTTGATTCTTTCTTAGAATTTCTATCTCTCTGCTTTCAATGCTGTTCTGTTCTTTCAAGTTGTCAACTATTTCCATAAGAGTGCTTAACAAATTAATCTCACTTATTTTAAATTATTTGATAATTCCAACATCTGTGTCATATCTGAGTTTGCTTTGTTTGCTTTGTCTTCACAGACTGTGAGTTTGGGGGATTATTTGCTTGCTCATTTTGCCTTTTAGTACTCCAATGAACATGCTTTACTGGGTGAAAGTGAAAGTCACTCATTTGTGTCTGACTCTTTGCGACCCCATGGACTATACAGAATTCTCCAGGCCAGAAAACTGGAGCAGGTAGCCTTTTTTTTTTTTTTTCTAGAGGATCTTCCCAACCCAGGGATCGAACCCACCCACATTGCAGGCAGATTCTTTACCAGCTGAGTCACAAGGGAAGCCCAAGAATACTGGAATGGGTAGCCTATCCCTTCTCCAATGGATCTTCCTGACCCAGGAATCAAACCAGGGTCTCCTGCATCAAAGATGGATTCTTTACCAACTGAGCCATCAGGGAAGCCCTTACTGGGTAATAGGAAGTAAAGTAAATAGTCTTTCTGTTTGAGAATTTATGTGAATCTGGCTAGGTATTGGACTTTCATTAGTGTTTATAGCTGTAAGTACCACAGGCGTCAGCTCCTGTCATGTCCTTGCCTTCATCTCTGTTCTTGACTTTGGGCTTCCCTAAGTGCTGCTTCTCAGAGTCTCTGGATTTTAGCCCTTTTTACTGTGACCCACTCCTATTATACTGGAGCCATTATTATAATGGTAAAATGTGGGGAAGGGAAAACATTCTATTGTTGTTCAGTTGCTCACTCCTGTCCAACTCTTTGCAACCCCATAGACTGAAGCATGAGAGGCTTCCCTATCTTCACTATCTCCCAAAGTTCGCTTAAACTCATATCCATTGAGTAACCATCCAATCATCTCACTTTCTGTCATCCTCTTCTCCTCCTGCCTTCAATCTTTCCCAGCATCAGGGTCTTTTCCAATGAATCAGTTCTTCTCATCAGGTGGCCAAAAGTTTGGAGTTTCAGCTTCAGCATCAGTCCTTCCAGTGAATACTCAGGACTGATTTCCTTTAAGATTGACTGGTTTGATCTCCTTTCAGTCCAAGGAACTTTCAAGAGTCTTCTCTAGCACCGTAGTTCAAAAGCATCAATTATTCAGCACTCAGTCTTCTTTAATGGTTCAACTCTCACATTCACACATGACTACTGGAAAACCATAGCTTTGACTATATGGACCTTTGTCAGCAAACTGATGTCTCAGCTTTTCAGTATGCTGCCTAGGTTTGTCATAGCAGGGGTCTTTTAGTTTCATGGCTTCAGTCACCATCCACAGTGATCTTGGAACCCAAGAAAATAAAGTCTGTCACTGTTTCCCCATGTGTTGCCATGAAATGATGGGACCAGATACCATGATCTTAGTTTTTTGAATGTTGAGTTTTAAGCCAGCCTTTTCACACTCTCATTTTTCACCTTCATCCAGAGGCCCTTTAATTCCTCTTCAATTTCTGCCATAAGGGTGGTGTCATCTGCATATCTGAGGTTATAACAAGACTAGTCTCTGACAATAAATAATGTCCTTGTCTTCAAGACATTAATCCCTTCATCACTGACAATTGTTTCCAAACTTCTAAACTGTGAGCTCTCTTATCAACTTTTGATTATAGTAATAGAAAAATCCTAGTAAAGTCAATTTAGTTTGAAAATGAATCATCTTGGACCCAGAAGTGCAGCAACAATGTGTTTGGACATCAAGGTTCAAGCCCTGTTTGCTTCCCTGCTCTGTCATCCACAGGGATGGGCAGGTAGCCCACAGCAGTAATTCTACATGATGGAGTATTATTAGCCATTAAAGTTGTAACTGAGAAAGACCATGTGGCAGCATGGAAAAACACTAGAGATACTAGGAGAAAGACCCAGAGGGTAAAAGTGTGCATAAATATGATTAGGCTTGTCTCAAACAAGACAAAAGACTGCTTCAGAAAATGGGGAAGAAAATGAACCAGAATGTTAACACAAGCGATAGATTTTCTTTGTTCTTTTTTCCCCAATTCTAAATATTTTTGAAATCTTCTTTAGGGATCTTCAAAATGAAAGAATCTTATTTTAAAACCTATAAAGAACTAAAATAAAAAATAAAAGGGAATCTTTAGTTCTCCCTGGAAATTTTTTGGACTATAGACACTGCTTTGCTGTGGGTAATAGAATTCTGTGTCATTATGGCCCTGATTTAAAAATGAATAACTATATTAATAATTTCCATTTGTTGGATATTTCCACTATAATTAACCTGGCAGAATAGAGCATGCTAAAGGCTAATTAAATTTTTGACTGATTCTGATAGAAAGCTCATTACTAGGAATACTATTTTTATCAGGATACTCTCTTCCAGCATCTCTCCACTTTCTTTTCAATGGTCCATTTTGAAATACAGAAAACTAGTCAGAACAGTATAAAAATTTTTCCATATCTCCTACAACAGTTTAAATTTTACCTCCTTTTCCCCATCATATCTCCTATCTATCTGTGATCATTATATCATTAGTCTTTTTTTAGAATCATTTGTGAGGCAGCTGCTGATACCCCTAAATATTACAGTGTGTTTTCCTCCAAAGACACTCTTCTAGGTAAACACTGTGCAACCTTCTTAATCAAGACATTAACTTCAGTTCATTGGCACCCAACTCACAGATCCCATTCAAATATTCCTAACTTTCCTAGTGCCACCTCCTTTCCTTTCTGGTTCCTGATTCTGTCCAGGATCACATACTGCATGTAGTCGTCTTTTCAGTCTTCTCCAGTCTAGAAAAATTCCTCACACTTTCCCTGTCTCAATATAAAGAGAATGAAGTTCGATGTTCCCTCACGACAGTCTCAGACCATGGATCCCCGACAGGAACAATTTTTTGATTCTTTTTTTAATTGGAGTATTATTGCTTTAAAATGTTGTATCAGTTTCTGCTGTACAATGAAGTGAATCAGTGAATCAGTGTATACATATATCCCCTCCGTCTTAGGGCTCCCTCACCCCCATCCCACTCCTCTAGGTCATCACAGAGCACCAAGCTGAGCTCCCCGCACTATACAGCAGGCTCCCAATAGTTATCTGTTTTACATACGGTAGAGTATTTGGTATGGAGGTTCCTTAAAAACTAAAAATAGAACCATCATATTACTCAGAAATCTCATTGTTGAGCATATTCTCTGAGAAAACCATAATTCAAAAAGTCACATGTCCCTCAGAGTTCACTGCAGCACTATTTACAATAGCCAGGACAAGGAACTAAACTAAAAGTTTGTCAACAGGTGAACGGATAACAAAGACATGATACATTTATTTAATGCAATGTTATTCAGCCATAAAAAGAAATGAAATAGGGTCATTTGTAGTGATGTGTATAGACCCTAGAGTCTGTCATACGGAATGAAGTAAGTTAGAGAAAAACCAATATTGTGTACTAACACATATATGCAGAGAAGCATATATGCATTAGTATACAATATACGTGTACTCTAGAAAAATGGTACAGATGAATGTAATTGCAGAGCAGGAATAGAAACACAAATGTAGAGAATGACATGTGGACACAGGAGGGGAAGGGGAGGATGGAATGAACTGGGAGATTAGATTCGACAAGAACGGTGTTGCATTCAGTGCACACAGCACCAACTCTTCCCACCACTGCTGAGTACCACCTTGATCATCTTGGTATTTGCCAGTCTCTCCACTGCAAAGTCACCATCACCTCCTTTATAATTGAGATGTATTTTGTAGAGGATGCTCTCAGACTCCAACAAATATTCTTTTACCATCAAATTCCACCCAGGAACATCTAGTAATGTCTCCTGCCTGAATCATCATCCTTATAAAGATTTTCAGATGATAATGTTCTAATTCCTTCATTCCTTTCACATGTATCAGTCAGCATTCTACCCTTAGGAAGAACTGTTTCTTCTCTCTCATTTATTCATTGATTTAAATCAGCATGAATTCTGGGAACATATTTGATTCACGGGTTGTAATCTGTTACTATCATAATTTATTTTCATGCTCAAATTTCCCAAGATGTAACTAGTAGAAACTTCTCCAGTCTCAAACCTCTACCTTTTGGACACAACTCTATCATAAGAAAGCACTGGAAACCCCCTCAGCAGTTTTATTCCTGTTGGGTAGAAAAATTAAAAGTATTCTTACATCATAGAGTATCAATTCACCAGAATTATCTTCTTTCCTTTTTCAGGAAAAAAATTGGTTGAGATGAGAGTTGGTGACAATAAACTGGTAGCTTTTCTCACTTTTACTTTAGAGATCTTAGTCACCAAAAGTTATTTCTTACTAATCCAAGATTTGGAGATAAGGACCTGCTTAATAAAGACCACTCTCCCTGTTGACCTGCCACTCACCCCATAAGTAACCTGCCTATTGTGGCCTACAGATTGCTGTAGGCCCAAGCTGGAGCACACAGCCAGCCCTGATATTGGTGACATGCACTCTCATTGCAGGAACAGACTCAGGAGATCCAAATCCTTCCCACCCCATTGCCATGCCAAGTGTAAGACCTGACAGAGCATATGGGCAGCAGTCTCCTTTTGAAGACTAGTATCTCTCTTGTTCAACTTTATAAGGACAAAACTTCCCTGGTGGCTCAGACAGTAAAGCACCTGCCTACAATGTAGGAGACTTGGGTTCGATCCCTGGGTCAGGAAGATCCTCTGGAGAAGGAAATGGCACCCCACTCCAGTACTCTTGCCTGGAAAATCCCATGGACGGAGGAGCATGGTGTGCTAAAGTCCATGGGGTCTCAAAGAGTCAGACACGACTGAGCAACTTCACTTTCACTTAATGACAAAACATGCCACATGCAGATAAACTTACTACCAAAAGCATGTGGATCAAGGCTTGAATTCATTCAACAGTTTTTGAGTATCATCTGTGTCAGACACTGTGATGTGTGCCAGAGACAGATCAGAGAAAATACAAAGTGCCTGTGTTTTGAAGATTGAGAGAGAAACTGATTATTAAAAAAGTGAGCAAGTTAACGTGTTGTATGTCAACTGGTGAGATATGAATGAAGAAAACTAAATGGAGTAAAGGGAACAAAGACTCTTGGTATGTGGGTGTGGGTGGTGTTTCTGTTAAAGAGAACTCAAGGAAGGTCTTGCTGACAGAATGCCATTAGAGGAAAGGCTGGAAGGACATGAGAGATGATCTGGTGGAAGAGTGTTCCACTCTGATCAGCTAGGGTGCAGGTTGAAGGTAGGCACATCTCTCATGGACCCAAGAAGCAAAAGAAGCCCAAGGGCTGGATGAATGGAGTGAAGGGAGAAGAGCTGGACATGGCATGAAAGAGGTAACCGGGGGTGAGGGTGGTGGGTCTTAGAGGCCAAGCTGAGGGTTTTGGCTTTTACTCAGGGTGAAGCAGGGCATCCCAAGAAAGTCTCAGGGAGAAGATCAATGTAGCTCATCCTTTGCTTTAAAAGATTCTCTTTGGTAGCTATGTTGACAGTGAACTCTCAGAGGGCAAGAGCAGAAACTGTAATATCAATTGTGAACCATGATAATAAGCCTGGTGAGCAGTGGTGGTAGCCTGGACCAGGGTGTTAACGAGATAGGAAATGGTCAGAGAAATGGTCAGATTCCACACTATTTTCAAGGTAGATGCAAAAGGCTTTGTTAATGCATTGGAGACAGGTTATGAAAGAAGGAGAAGACCTGGTATTTGTTTGCCTCGGATACTGGAAGAATGGCTGCTTCCTGAGATGGGGGTGCTGCAGGATAACCAGGTCGCTGGATGGGCTCTTGTCTGTGTGGGCTAAGTTTGGGATGCCTGTCAGATTTCCTAATGGAGAGCAGGCAGTTTAGAAGGGAGGTTGGGGTAGAGATACAGATATAGATGTGGAGATATGCACATAGTTGGAGTTAAAAGCCATGAGAACAGCTGGGTTTAACTAGGGAGTAAGTATTGATAGAGGGAAAATAGAAGGATCCAAGGCCATGCCTTGGAACATGCCAGCAGCTGAAGGTCAGGGAGGTGAGGAGACAGCTCAGTAGACCATGAAAGGGTGGTCTGTGAGAGAGAAGAGAGATGGGGGGACATGGAGATGAAAGGGTGAGGGCATCTCCTGCAAGGAGCAATCAGCTTCGTCAAACCACATGACAGGTCAAGTCTGATAACAGCCAAGAATTAGACACTGGATTTAGCAAAACAAAGGTCATGAACAATCTTGACAAAAGGAACCTGGTGAGGAGGTGGCAACAAAGCCTGGATGGAGTGCATTTAAGGAAAGAGGGAAGGAGAAGAGAAAAATGGAGACAACAGATAGAAACAAGAACAAAAAAGATCAGAAACATTTTCCAGCCCCATTCCAGCATGCTGTGAATAAGATGAGATCTGCTTGCTAACCAGCTCTAAAACAATGAGCAACTATCCCACTCTCTGAAAGTCACAGGTTTCTCATGGGACCAAAGGAAAAGCAAGTTTAAATCAAAGGTTTGGCTGATGCTGCTGGAGTTTGGCACCTGGGATAAAGAAAAGGCGTAGCCTGCCAAGACAGACACTTTATTATTATCAGTTGAATTAAAAGCACAGCACTTTAAACAGTTGTAGGAAGACCACAGCAAGTCCTGAAAATTTCCACATTGACTGATTACCTACAAATTCCTTTAGTTTGCAAACAAAGGCTTAGTAAGTCTAGGCAGGATCTCTCCGTTACCATGATTGATCTGTCATTATTAAATGGAGTCATTTTGAAAGCCTCATGGATACCATCATTCGCCTCTAAGACAGGCTCTCATTAGATCTGAGCTCTGCACGTTTTATTCAGAGAGGAAAACCAGAACCTAGCTGAAAATGCCTAGCTTCCCACAGTATTGCGTCCTTACACTCAGCTCAAACTGAAAGCGAATGACATTCATCTGCTGAGACGCCTTCCATTTTTCTGAAATGGCATTAGCTACTGTCACTTGGATGTGAAAGTGAACAACAGGGCAGGACTTCACTGGACTTTCCAAAGACTTGTCTGACCCCACTAAATAGAGGTCAGACCAAAGGATGAAAAGGAGAGAGAGGGAAACACCCCAATATGCGTAACCAGGGTTACGTCTAGAGATTTTTGAATGTAGTTCAGACATGCCAGTTAACTTAAGCAAAGATAAATATTCTTGCTACTGTTGTTCTGTTTGGATGGAAGCATGACCCATGGCAACAGATTCAAGTGTCTCCCAAGAGCACAGTTAGTGGTTAGCCAGTTCTGAAAGTCAGCCTGTTATGTCCATGAACACCCAGCAGCAACCTGAGAAAGCAGGAGGTTTTGTTAAACCAGCAGCTGCATCAAAGTACTGAGAACTGAGACTGAAGTCAAGAACGGGACTGAAAATATTTGGGGTCAGCTTTCTCAGAACAAATAGTTTCTCTTTTGTCCCAGAGCAGTGATCACAGAGCCCAGGTTCACGCTCACACATGCCTGCCCCCACCTCCTGGAGCTCTCAAGCACTAGGTGGGTAGCAATGACACGAGGGCATGAGCCATGATGCCCACAGAGTCTGCTGTCTGGGAGCCTGTTGAGCATCAGTGGCTACTTCATGGCTGTGCTCACATAGCCGGGGTGCTTATTCAGAGCATCTTGGGGTAGTCCCTTTGTTTTACTCCTCAATCATAGGGCTAATTTTCTTGATTTCAAATGTTGAATGCTTTTTCCTTTGTTTTGTTTCTTAGAAAAGATCCAGAGGTAAGGAGAAGGGATATACTGCTAGCAGTACTTTTCATGTAACTACTTGTTTGATTTCCAGGCATCCTTGTCTTTCCCCTAGTGAGCAGCACATGTCAGTTGGAGTTTAAACTAACCATAGGAAGGGATGTACCTTGGGCTTTCCTCTTGCTACTAACAGAACCCTGGATACGAAGCCACCAGAAGGGATGTGTTGACTGATTAATCATGTAACATCTCCATCTCTAATAAACTTTCAAGAATTCTTCCAGTCATCATTTTCACTAAATTTGTCCAGATACGCTCACCTTACCTCCACTTTCCAGTATTCCTAATAGCAGGCAAAAGCTATAATGAGACATAAGCTGTCTCATTGCAAAATTATGTTCTGAGGTTTAGTAGAAATGGTCACACCATGTTGTATCTAGAATTCAGAAGGCAGGCTGCCCTGAGTACTATCACTGGCCAAGCTCAGTCTGCAAACCCAGCACTTTCTGTATTTCCAGGCAGCAGCTTCCACATGCTTGGTGGGGCCCTTTGCTCCCTGGTCTTCTGGAAATCTACGGGTTGTGCAGTTGGCACAAGCTTTTGTTGTCTTGTTCTTCATTTCTTGGTTTCATCTCATGAGTCATTCTCCTTGCTGTCACATCCTAGTTCTCCAGCCCTGCCCAGCAGTGCTTCTGCCCCCAGGTTAGGCTCTCGGGATCTTTTGTCCCCCTACTTCCTGAACTACAGAACCTCAGTCTTGTCAGGGTTGACATCATGCTCCACCTAACACAGTGTTTTCCTGCCTTCTTTGCAGATGAGAGCCGCCATGTCTAAGTCTGGGCAAGGAAATGTAAGTGGAAGTTTCCAGACTGTCTCCTAGCATGTAGCCTTTGCCCTCTGCCGTTTGCCCTCTTCTCCTCCCTTAATGGAACGAACACCATGGTGGTGTTCCAGTCATCTTATACTCTCTGGTGACATTCTGAAACCATGCTACTACCCTGGATAAACTATCCCTGAACCTTACTTTGTGTGTGTGTGTGTGTGTGTGCTAAGTTGTTCAGTCATGTCTGACTCCTTGTGACACTATGGACTATAGTCTGCCAGGCTCCTTTGCCCATGGGATTCTCCAGGCAAGAATACTGGAATGGGTGGCTGTGTCCTCCTCCAGGAGATCTTACCAACCCAGGGATCAAACTCACATCTCCTATGCTTCCTGTACTGCCAGGCAGATATTTTACCACTAGTGCCACATGGGAAGACCTTGGACCTCACGTCATGTAAGAGAAAAACAGAACCTACAACTTGAGCTACTGTGTTAGGGTGGATCTGAATGAAGACTCCAACAGCCACAGGCCGTGGTCCATGCCAGCCTGCCCCTCTGGTACATGTCCCCTTTCAGTCCTGTTCTGGAGTGGTAAGACCATCCCACTTGGACCACCTGGGTAGTCCCCTGGTCCATGATGCTCTGGGACCTCTGTGTCCATTTACATGAAGCTGCAGAAATAAACATCTTCTGTACATTCTGAAGGAGGTTTGAAGCTGCCCAGGGGCAGTGTACAGGCAGGCTCTGCAGGACCCACAGCTGGGAGTCTGCAGGCAGCCACAAGGTTCACACCCGGAAGGCACTCCTTGTGACTATCAGTGACTTCTCGGCACTCTCTTTCTAGAGGACAAGGCTTAAAATTGAGGTTTAGAAGTATGTGCTGCCTGGTGTGTGTGAGGGCTCAGTTGTGTCTGACTCTTTTGTGCTCCCCCTGGGCTGACTCCTCTGTCCATGGGATTTTTCCAGGCAAGAATGCTGGAGTGGTTTGTCATTTCCTACTCCAGGGGATCTTCCCAACCCAGATATTGAACCCATGCCTCTTGCATCTTGTGCATTGGCAAGCAGATTCTTCACCACTATGCCATCTGGAAAGCCTAAGATGTTCTGCCTGGACATATGGTAAAATCAACAGATCCTCTAAAGTTCTAGGTGTAAGCTCCCCTCACCACTCTGCTCCCATAGATGAGGTTTCCCCCACCACCACCAAATAGCCTTCTTATCAAGGGGGCAGGTGTAAGTCCTGTTTATCCCTAAGTAGCAGGTTTTTATATTTTGGGGCTCCAAAATCACTGCAGATGGTGACTGCAGCCATGAAATTAAAAGACGCTTACTCCTTGGAAAAAAAGTTATGACCAACCTAGATAGCATATTAAAAAGCAGAGACATTACTTTGTCAACAAAGGTCCATCTAGTCAAGGCTATGGTTTTTCTAGTAGTCATGTATGGATGTGAGAGGTGGACTATAAAGAAAGCTGAGCACCAAAGAATTGATGCTTTTAAACTATGTTGTTGGATAAGACTCTTGGGAGTCCCTTGGACTGCAAGGAGATTCAACCAGTACATCCTAAAGGAAATCAGTCCTGAATGTTCATTGAATGTTCATTGGAAGGACTGATGTTGAAGCTGAAACTCCAATTCTTTGGCCACTTGATGCAAAGAATGGACTAATTTGAAAAGACCCTGATGCTGGGAAAGATTGAGGGCAGGAGGAGAAGGGGACGACAGAGGATGAGATGGTTGGATGACATCACTGACTCAATGGACATGAGTTTGAGTAAACTCTTGGAGTTGGTGATGGACAGGGAGGCCTGGCATGCTGCAGTCCATGGGGTCACAAAGATTCAGACATGACTGAGCGACTGAACTGAACTGAAGCAGGTTTTGATTCCTGCCAAACTGCAGAATCATTCAAGCAAGCTGATCACAAGCTCCCACTGGAACCAGGGGTAGCCTCCCTCTTGTTACTACAAACCCTGCCTCCTGCAGCCCTGCTGGTTCACTCTGGCCCCTAGTACATCCCCGTGTGGCCCTGGGTGGCGTGTAGAGTCCTCCTCCCACTGCTGGGAGTATGTGTGACTAATAACGACTGTCCATCTCACTTCCAGGATGGAGGACTATGTCTGGTCATCCTCCTACTACTAGGGTGGAAACCCTCTCTCATCAAAGAGAGAGGAAGAAAGTGATTAAAAAAGAAGGTGGAAGAAAGTGATTAAAAAAGAATCCCCACCCACTCCCTATGGTCTGGGAAACTTCTCCCACCACTGCTGTTTCCCCAGCCAGTAACTCGCTGTCTCTTCTGTGTGGGAAGAGGTCAGAGTCAGAGGCAACAGTGCAGCCCTGCCCTCTCTCCTGAGTCACCCAGAGGCTACGAGCTGGCTAACAGGTCAGTGCAGAATGTGGCAAACATGGCGCCATTTGCTTTCACTTGTATCAGTAAAAGCCCCTCTCAAACACTTCTTCTTCCAAAGTGAGAAAAAAGCTGAAAGGGGACAAAAGCTGTGTGGGACAGGACTGAGATGTGACTTGAGAGTGGCCACTTTCAAGCCGTCCCTGGTTTTCTTCTTTTATAAAACTATCAAGCACATCAAATCTCCTGTTTGAAAGAGAAAGAAAAAAGAATGAAGGAAAAGTAAAGACAGAAATAGTATGAAAAAGTCACCCGCTGTCTCTCATTCACTCACCATTGATCAGAGAGTTGACCATTCAACCCATTTCCAAACCTGAGAGTCATTTTTTTCATTGTTAAAAAGGCTGGTCACAGAACCAGCTTGGAATCTTCACCATTCAAGCTATTATCTGGTGTCAGCAGAGATGTCAACTGCATTCACAGTCATCATTTTATTCCCCAAGACTAATTTGGATGACACAAAAACACAAAAGTGCTAGGAATCCCGAATTAGGCTCCCCTGGGCAGGCATCCCCCTGTGAAACAACTGTGGATGGAAGTGAGAGTCATCCATGTGGAAGATTCATTGTTCCTTGTTGGTGGCTGTAATTGTTCCTTGTTGGTGGCCGTTTGTGACCACACAGCTAGCTCCCTCCTCAACCCTGCCCACCCCCACTGTAAATCCAGCTCCAGAACTCTCATCCTCAAAACAACAGTGAGCCAGCCCCATGGTGATTAGCAGGTATGTGGGCTTCTCTGAGCATTTTGTTGTGTGCTTAGTTGCTAAGTCATGTCTGACTCTTTGTGACCCCATGGACTATAGCCCACCAGGTTTCTCTGTATATGGGATTTTTCAGGCAAGAATACTGGAACAGGCTGCCATCTTCCTCCTCCAGGACATCTTCCCAGCAAAGTTATCGAATCTGCATCTCCTGTGTCTCCTGCATTGCAGGCAGATTCTTTACCCACTGAGCCATTGGGGAAGCATTTTGTTGAAGGAGAACAAAGAGGAGTTATCTTGTGTACCTTGCAGCAAAGATTCTGTTCTCTTCACCATCCCCTTCCCATTGTTGGCTCCCTCCCGATTTCTAGAATCAACTTTATCATCCAGAACCACTGAGTCCTGGGTCTCCCCAACCATCAACCCACATACAATTAACCAATCATCTTGAGATCAGCAGGAGGCTACAATCTCTCTACCCAGGTCCCGAGGAAGCCCTCCTGTGTCCAGGCATTTCATCTGCAGCATCCACGTGACAATAGGAGAGACGACAGGAGTCAGGGGAGGAGGCCCCACAGAGCCCATGTCAGACTTGATCTACCTCAGGACACACATGGGTCGTGGCCCTAAGTTTCTAGTTGAAGTGTTGTCCTGCAGGCCCCTCTTGTTACATTTTTCCCACATACAAGAAAACCAGCCCCGAAGACTTTAAGATAATTGTCTCCCTGCTGCCTCCACCCCTCAGCTGTACCTCAGTGTGACACACACAGTTTCCACCCATCCTCATTTCTTTTCTTTCTTCAGAAAACATTCAAGAGATGGTCCCGCAGGACTTGTCTGGCTGCTTTGTCCTTGACTGACCCAGCTTCAGCCCATGGGTTATAGAGCCATTTCTCCCCAGCTAAGGAGACTCATAAGATTTTAGCACAGAGAATCTGGGCAGTGACAAAGCTAAGCATCTGAATAACACAGAATGTTGAAATAAAGGGAATCCCCTGTTCTGAAGAGGAGTCATCCAAAGACAGGACACCAACTTTGAGCCGTCAGGACAGCCCTCAAGGGGCAAGGAGCCCATACCATTATCTCTTGGCATCTGGGAGCAAGGCTGAGCTATAGGAAGGAGTGATAGGGAGAAGATACACCTTCGTGCCATGAGCCCTGCCCAGGGTGGCTGTGGGCTGGAGACCCTTCTGTTGACACTGAAGTTCCTACTAGAAGACAGTTGCAAGCCGCTTGCTCTGTCAACCCCTAAACACATGGAAACAGTGGTGATTTTATCTCAAGTGTGTGTCAGGGTCACCAAGAGAGCTATTCCTCTAGGTATTTATTCTCAAGGTCTTCTAAAACCTTCCAACATAGACATAGACAGACAGGATGTGTCTTTTGCCAGGAGGACACACCTACTATGAGTTATTCAAGACACACCTTTGAACCTGAAGGAGATAAAGGCTCTACGTCCAACTACCAATTTGTAGGAAGCACATGGGATGGAAGAACATGATAAATGACAACTTCCAGATGCAAAAGTCTAAAAGAAAGCAAAATTTAAATTGAGAGAAACTGTAGGGAATGAAAGAGCTGTTGATTCAACAAATAAAATGCAGGGAAAGAATGAGAGATCTTTAAATTAGCAATGTAGAGCTTCATTTGGATTTTGATTCAACAAACTGTAACAAAAATACCATTTACGAGACAGTTGGAGAACTTTGAAGACTGACTAGATGTCGATGGTATTAAGGAATTATTGCTAAGGTTTTTAGTATGATAATGGTACTTCAGTTATTTTTTTTAAAAATAGTCTTTGTATTTTAAACATCTCTTTCTACATACAGATATACATACACATATACATGCACTCATGCACTTACACAATGTCTCACATGCTGTCTTCACACATGCACACACATTCTTTGATACACTATTTGACAAGCACGCTCATACACATACACATTCTTACACTCACACACACCACACACTTCTTTATGCACACTAAATACATATACATACTCATGCACTCATACAGTTAAATGCAAACACTCCCCCATACACTCAAACACACACATTCACAACTCACACTTTTACATGCACACACACACTTTCACACACTAGTACACTCTTAGATGCTCACATGCACACATTCACACAAGTCTCTTTCACACATATACACACTATCACACTCACACACTTTCTCTTACAGATATGCACTCCAACACCCACATGCTCACATGTGCACATAGCACACTTACTCCCTCCACACTTGCTCTCACACACTCACACAAAAACATAAACACACTCTCACACCCACACACACTCTACCTTCCATCCATGCCCAGTTCCTTCGCAGCCATCTCCTGTGTTCAAGGTTGAAACCTGGCAGAAACAGGCCCTCCATTGTAGATGTGAAGACAAGGCCCAGGCGGTCTCCTGGGGCTGCCGCTGGCTGGCCGCCACCCTGTCGCCTGACCCCGGGTCAGTGTCCTTCCTCCCCAGCTTCTCCTAACTCAGCTGGTCAGGCTGTAGATCCTAAAGTAAATTTTAAGGAAAGGAAATGACCATCCATCCGGTTGAACTCTCCTGCTGGCCTTTTGGCTGCTCCAAATCCCACCTTCCGGTCTCAGATTTTGCCTACTGGGACTTCTTCCTTTATGCTCAGTATTTTCTGCATGCTGACCTGGATTTCATCAAATACTAGAGAAAAACATGAGAGCCTGGGAATTACTGTGGAGGAATTAAAGGTGAAATAATTAAAGATAATCCCCAAACCTTGAGAATCAGAGAAGACACAGTGGATAAAGCACAAAACAGGAGTTCCCTGGCTGCACTGAAACCATCTCAGAAGATGAGGAGGGAAAGAAAAGAGAGCAGGAGGCTGGCTGGAAGGAAGAAGAGCCAATGCAAAATTCAGCTCTTAGGAGAGTACAGTAGCAGGGGACCCATACAACTAAGGAAGCACACATCTTTAGTCTTGCCCCAGAATCTCCAGGAAAAAGAAACAGAAAAATCATACATAAGGGTCTTCTATGAAAGTAGGGATTTTTCTCTGTAAAATTATAGTAAATATACTGTCTTGAATCAAAAAGTTCAAAGATTTTATCTAATGTTTCATTGACTGTATTGCACACACACACACATACATTTGCCCACATGCACTCACACTCACCCACCATAGGTGATCTCATAAAAGGAGGAATCACAACTACTGCCAAGTAGTGATAACGGATCTGAGGCGATTGGCAGGCCCACCAGCCTTAGTCCTGGCCCTGTCTTCTGCCCTTTGTTTTTCACATGCTCCTCTACACTTCTCCAGGGCTCTTGTTTCCTGCCTGCTTCTTGTTTTCTAAATAGGAGATGTTTCCAGTTTTCAAACCTCTCTTTGCTCTGATCCAACTCTGGGCATTCTTGTTTTTCCATTCAGCTGTACCAAGAATGATGTATCTTTATAGTTGGAACCAGGGACAGATTGTTGTTTCTGAGAATGGTTACAAATGAATGGAAGACAAAGCAAGCAGATCCCATATAAAGAAGATAAAATGGAGTGTGATACAAATATATTCCCTGTGAGAGATTGCCAATGGATTGTCATGCTAATATTTCTGTGGATACACATATATGTATGGTGTGTATGTGTGTAGCATATACATATATGTTATGTGTGCTTTAACACACAGCCAGTCTTCCAAAAGCACATGTAAAACACGTGACTTCACGTGGCATGGTCCCCTGCCTTCCTCTATGTCCTGCCGGGTCCTAAACTGACCTTGGCCACACCAGGTAGGTAGGACTCAACAGTGCAGAAAGTGTCCTAGGTGACATTCAGAGTAGTCCAATCCCCCTCAGCACAGAACAGTGCCCTTGGGACATCAGTGAGACAGAAAACCCAAGGAAACAGCTCCCCAGGCCCACAGTGAAAGGAAAGAATCTTCCCTCTTCTTCCAGTGAGCTGGCCTTCACTTTTTGCTTCTTCTGGATCTCTTGGGGTAATGTCCAAGTGGAGATGACAGGGACTAAGTCTTTACTCTGACTGAAAATTGCTCCATCCGCTGTTAACGACTGTGTTGAGTTCCTTTACATGGATGTGCCGTTGTTTATTTGTCTCTGCTGACAGACATCTGGGTTTCCAGGCTGTAAACACTGTGCCCTTGCTGTTTGGTTGTTATTAACCAGCCCATTCTCTCTTCATGGGTGTGCGTGTTTATATGCTCATGTCTGACTTTCAGCAGCAGCTAGTTTCTGAATTGCTAAACAATGGTACTCGTCATTCTTTCTTTCTTTAGTTTTTTTTTAAAAAATCTTCCTTGTATGTGTAATGTCTGCAAGAGAGAAATCTGCATTTAGAAAAGCAAATCTTTTCCTTAGACTTCTTCAAGACCTGTTTATTTCTGAAAAAAAAAAAAAAAAAAAGGTTTCAGTATTTTTCCCTACAGCAAATTTTCATTTACTCCTTTCTTAGTACAGGAATGAAGGTTACTAGCATTCCTTCATTGCAAACAAACAGAGAAACAAAAGTTCTTTTGCCTTCCACTCATCAACTTTAACATTTCAATCTCTTCTAAATATCTGATATCTGAAGATTTTATTCTTTCCTAGTGACATACGCTGGTCTGAGGCATGTTCTGCTTTTATAACACCCCCATAGAAATAAGTTCCCCGTCTTCATTCTGCCTCCCCTTGGAAGGGAGCAAATACACAGTTCCTTTTCCCATTCCCAAAAGCCTGTGAGATGCCCTCCTTAGCCCTTTGTAGTACATACAAACACGCGGGCTCACCTTTATGCCTGTCCAATTTGCCCTTGCCCTGCTCAGAACCCTCCTCACTCCCCTTAAGCTCTGACACCTTGAGGCAGGCAGCTTTGTGCACAGACCCCTCCCTAGTTCTCAGAGTTCACACTGTGAATAGAGTAACTTTTTAGAAAGCAATCCCAGTACACAGCCATACAGGCCCAAACACCCCATATGATATAACATAATAAATAGTTACTCACATCTATGACTTTAACATAACATATAGGTTTTCATTTGAAATAGTATATTATTCTATATTTTTATTGTTGCTACATAAATGTTATTGTTTAAATAAAACAGCAATAGGACTAGTAAATAGTGGTAACAAGTAGTATTTAATAGTAAGACTAATAAAATAAATACTATGTATGAGAAAAATAGAGGGATATTTTTATAATGCTGCTTCCTGTCTTGTGACAGCAATTTGTTTTAAACTTTTTAACTCTTTGTTGAAGATTTAAATTGTATAGGCTATATTATTCTGTAGTTTTAAGATGCATAACTGGAAGACTTTTAAAAGAAGAACCAGATCAGTATAATGTGTGTGTGTTATTCACTCAGTCGTGTCTGACTCTTTGTGACTTCATGAACTGTAAACTGCCATGCGCCTCTGTCCATGGAATTCTCCAGGCAAGAATAATGCAGTGGATTGCCATTCCCTTCTCCAGGGGATCTTCCTGATCCAGGGATCAAACCTGGGTCTCCTACATTGCAGGCAGAGTCTTTATCATCTGAGCCACTAGGGAGACCTTTATTACCTACAGTTTATTTTTAAAAGCCATGACATGAGAGATCAGACAAGATGGAGAGTAGAAAGACCCTGAGCTTACCTCCTCACACCAAAATTACAACCTTTTATGGAACAACCATTAGTGAAAAAGACTGGAACCTACAAGAAAAGATCTTCTACAACTAAAGATACAGATAAGGAACCACAATGAGATGAGCAGGAAGGGTGGACTCATGATACAGTCAAGTCCCATACCCTCAAGTTGGCATACTGGCTATGCCAAAGCCTTTGACTGTGTGGATCACAACAAACTGTGGAAAATTCTTCAAGAGAAGGGAATACCAGACCACCTGACCTGCCTCTTGAGAAATCTGCATGCAGGTCAGGAAGCAACAGTTAAAACTGGACATGGAACAACAGACTGTTTCCAAATGAGGAAAGGAGTAAGTCAAGGCTGTATATTATCACCCTGCTTATTTAGCTTATATGCAGAGTACATAATGAGAAACACTGGGCTGGATGAAGCACAAGCTGGAAGCAAGATTGCCGGGAGAAATATCAATAACCTCAGGTATGCAGATGACACCACCCTTATGGCAAAAAGCAAAGAGGAACTAAAAAGCCTCTTGATGAAAGTGAAAGAGGAGAGTGAAAAAGTTGGCATAAAGCTCAACATTCAGAAAACAAAGATCATGGCATCTGGTCCCATCACTTCATGACAAATAGATGGGGAAGCAGTAGAAATAGTAACAGACTTTATTTTGGGGGCCTCCAAAATCGGAGAAGGCAATGGCACCCCACTCCAGTACTCTTGCCTGGAAAATTCCATGGATGGAGGAGCCTGGTAGGCTGCAGTCCATGGGGTCGCTAAGAGTCAGATACAACTGAGCGTCTTCACTTTCACTTTTCACTTTTATGCACTAGAGAAGGAAATAGCAACCCACTCCAGTGTTCTTGCCTGGAGAATCCCAGGGATGGGGGAGCCTGGTGGGCTGCTGTCTATGGGGTTGCACAGGGTCGGACACGACTGAAGCAAGTTAGCAGTAAAATCACTGCAGACAGTGACTACAGCCATGAACGATGCTTGCTCCTTGGAAGAAAAGTTATGACCAACCTAGACAGAATATTAAAAAGCAGAGACTTACTTTGCCAACAAAGGTCCATCTACTCAAAGCTATGGCTTTTCCAGTAGTCATGTATGGATGTGAGAGTTGAACTATAAAGAAAGCTGAATGCCGAAGAATTGATGCTTTTGAACTATGGTGTTGGAGAAGACTCTTGAGAGTCCCTTAGACTGCAAGGAGATCCAACCAGTCCATCCTAAAGGAAATCAGTCCTGAATATTCATTGGAAGGACTGATGCTGAAGCTGAAACTCCAATACTTTGGCCACCTGATGTGAAGAGCTGACTCATTGGAAAAGTCTCTGATGCCAGGAATGATTGAAGGTGGGAGGAGAAGGGGATGACAGAGGATGAGACGGTTGGATGGCATCACTGACTCAATGGACATGAATTTGAGTAAACTGAGGGAGGTGGTGATGGACAGGGAGGCCTGGTGAGCTGCAGTCCATGGGGTCGCAAAGAGTCAGACACAGCTGAGCGACTGAACTCAACTGATACCCCCAAGTTGGCGACCCATGAATGGGAAAGCAATTATAACTTCAAAGGCTCTCCCAAAGGAGTGAGCCTTCTGAGCCCCCACACTGGACTCGCAGCCCATGGGTCCTGCACTGGGAAGACAAGCCCCCCAAAGATTTGGCTTTCAGGCCAGCAGGGCTTACTTTCAGGAGTCCTAGAGGGCTGAGGGAAAATGGAGACTCAACTCTCAAATGGTGCACACAAAACCTCATAGGTTCAGGGGCCCAGGGAAGAAGCAAAATTTTAAAGGAGCCTGGGTTGGACCTATTTGCTGATCTTGGAGAGTCTCTCAGAGAGGCAGGAAGAAACTGTGACTCAACCTGGGAACAAAGACACTATGGCAGCCACTTTGGAGAGCCCCTTCTACCATGCGGACTCTGGTGCTGGTAAGCATCATTTTGGAACCCTCCCTCTAGATTATCCTCAGGACCCATCCCCACTCCTGCCCAAAAGCCTGTGAGCGCCAGTATTAGAACACTCAAGCCAAGAAACTAACTGAGTGGGTGTACAGTTCCACCCACCTGCAGACAATTTCCTTTAAGACCCTCTGAGTCCATCCCCAGACATGGTCCAGGCCACCAGAGATGCCAGGACCCAACTTCACACACCATTTGGGCAGAAACCAGCCCTAGCATCCCTGTTTCCACCCATCAGTGAGCCTGTTCTAGCCTTAAGACCAGCCCCCCACATCACTGAATGGATATGAGCAGCAGGACATCTGGAGGTTTCCCTGGTAACTCAGCTGGTAAAGAATCTGCCTGCAATGCAGGAGACCCTGATTTGATTCCTGAGCCAGTAAGATTCCCTGGAGAAGGGCATGGCAACTCACTCCAGTATTTTTGTCTGGGAAATCTCATGGACAGAGGAGCCTGGTGGGCTATAGTCCATGGGGTCGCAAAGCATTGGACATGACTTAGTGACTAGGCACAGGCACACACGTCTGTAGCACCACAGCCTCTGGACCCAGCCAACCCACCAACAGGCTCATTCCTGACCTGGGACAGGCTGGGTCCCAGCCTCGCACACTGGCAGGACAACACAAGCTCCAGGACACCATGTATCTTGCCGCCAGCTATGTCAAGAAACAGGCCCATCCACCAGCAGGGCACTCAGGCCCTGCAGCCAGACTCCAGGGCCCAGCAGTGCCTGGCAAGGAGTTGGCTCTAGCCCCAGGACCTGACTACACTCACCAGTGTGTGGGCACCAGCTCTGGGTTCTCCTGTGCCCTGACTTCTCCTACTCAATGAGACTTCACTAGCTCCAGAGGAAGACAAATAGTGTACGATATCACTTACATGTGGAATCTGGAAAAAGAAAGCAAACCAGTGAATATAAAAAGCAGAAACAGACTCAGAGATATAAACTAGTGGTCACCATGGGAGAGGGAAGGGAGGAGGGGCAAGTTAGGGTTAGGAAATTAAGAGATATAAACTATTATGTATAAAAAGAATAAGCTGTAAGGATATATTGTGTAGCACAGGGAATATAGTGAATGTTTTATAATAACTATAAATTTATAAAAATAATTATAAAAATTAACCTTTGAAAATTCTGAATCACTACACTGTACAGCCTAAGCTTATACAACACTATCGTTGATGCTCACTCAGTTGTGTCTGACTCTCTGTGACCCCAGGGACTGCAGTATGCCAAGCTTCTCTGTCCTTCACCATCTCCTGGAGCTTGCTCAAACTCAGATCCATTGAATTATTGATGCCATCCAACTGTCTCATCCTCTGTCGTTCACTGTAAATCAAGTATATCTCAATAACTGAAGGTGAAAGTCACTCAGTCATGTCCAACTCTTTGTGATCACATGGACTGTAGCCTGCCAGGCTCCTCTGTCCATGGAATTCTCCAGGCAAGAATACTGGAGTGGGTAGCCATTCCCTTCTCCAGGGGATCTTCCCAGGCCTTCCCAGGGATGGAACCCAGGTCTCCGACATTGCAAGTAGATTCTTATCTGAGCCACCAGGAAAACCTATATCTCAATAAAAAGGGGATAAAAAGCCATGACACATTCCTTTCTGTCTCTTGATTCACTGGGATGTTTTTGCTCTCTTTCTTCTCCACTGAGCTACCTCCAACCTTGGCGACATTTTTTTTTATGTGTGGTGACAACACTAAATACTTTTGGGTTGGATTCCAAGTGAGCAGGAAATATGGAATGTCTGCTGTATCCCAGACATTGGGCAAGTAGGAAGATTGCAAAGGCATTTGACTAAAACTGACCCTCTGACGCAAGGACCTCTGAAGAAAGTAAACATGTCTTGAAAACAAAGACAGTAGGTTATGAGAAAACCTGCTAAATTATCAATATGAAAAGAATAAAATTTAAAATAGTGCATTCTACTTAGTGTAAAGAGCTAAATGAAGAAGGAGAAATTACATAACTATAAATGGAAATGTGAATCATGGTTTTCATATCTTTATAGACATCCATAATCTGTTTGTGGATGAAATTCTCTCATCAGTGCTAAATCTGGTCAACTGAAATTCCCATTTCCTTAATTTGTATGGGAAAAATTAGCATTGGTATCTGAGACCCCTTGCAGAAAAACCAGTTACATGGGTAATTTTATTTTCAGGAGAGTTTTAATTACAAATTCAATTTCTTAATGGCAGAGGATGAGATGGTTGGATGGCATCACTGACTCAATGGACATGAGTTTGAGTAGGCTCTAGGAGTTGGTGATGGACAGGGAAGCCTGGCATGCGGCAGTCCAGGGGATGCAAAGAGTCAGACACAACTAAGCGACTGAACTGAACTGAATGATTATAAGACTATTCAGATTATCTGTTTCATCTTGCTTGAGTTTTGGTAGCTGAGGTTTTTGCGGAATTGATTAGTTTAAGTCACTAAACTTAGAACTGTAAACTTATTCATATTATTCCTTTATTATTCTTTTAATGACTGCAGAATCTGTAGTGATATACCATATTTCATTCCTGACATTGATGATTTGTGTCTTATTTTTATTTTGTTAATCTTACTAGTGGTTTTTCAATTTTATTGATTTCTTAAGGAACCTGTTTTTGTTTCATTGATTTTTGCTCTGTTTCCCTATTTTCAATTTCAGAATAACTGTATTGTTTCCTTCCTTCTACCTGCATATTTTCCCTTTTTGTTTCTCAGGTTCTTGAAGTAGAAACTTAGATTACTGTTTTGAAATCTTTCCTCATTTCTAATGTAAGTATTTATGGCTGTAAATTTTCCTCTCAGTAGTTAAGGCACACTCTACCTAGGTTTTATATGCTATATTTTCATTTTCATTCATCATTTGGTTCTATATTTTCAAAACTTTCCTTTGAAATTTACTCTTTGATCCATGGATTATTTAGAAATGTGTTGCTGCACTTACAAGTATTTAGAGCTTTTCCTTTTGTCTGTTATTGATATCTAATTTGATCCCATTGTGGTCAAAGAAGACACTCTATAATTTCATTTTTTTTTAAACTCATTGATTCTTTTATTTTATGGCCCAGGATATGGCCAGTCTTGGCAAATCACTTGAACAAAATGTGTTTTATGTTTGCTGTATGTGGAGTGTTATGTTATATACATCATTTATATTAAGGCAATTATTTGATATGTTAGGGGTTATGTCTATTATTTGATTTCTGAAAAATGCAATATTTACTGACATAAAATATATTATTATTCATAAGACACATTTAAAATTAATTTAAAAGAGTATTTGGAGAAGGTGATGGCACCCCACTCCAGTACTCTTGCCTGGGAAATCCCATGGACGGAGGAGCCTGGTGGGCTGCAGTCCAAGGGGTTGCTGAGGGTTGGACATGACTGAGTGACTTCACTTTCACTTTTCACTTTCATGCATTGGAGAAGGAAATGGCAACCCACTCCAGTGTTCTTGCCTGGTGAATCCAAGGGACGGGGGAGCCTGGTGGGCGGCCATCTCTGGGGTCTCACAGAGTCGAACACGACTGAAGTGACTTAGCAGCAAAATCACTGTGGATGGCGATTGCAGCCATGAAATTAAAAGATGCTCACTCCTTGAAAGGAAAACTCTGACAAACCTAGATAGCATATTAAAAAGCACAGATTCTTTCTCCCTAAGATCAGTATGCAGGCAAAGGTATTTTCTGTCACCATTTTTATTTATCATTGTACTAAAGATTCTAGCCAGTAAGGTAAGGCAAATCATACAGACTGAAAAGGAAGAAAGAGAGCTGTGTCTATAAGCCAACAAAGGTCCATCTAGTCAAAGCTATGGTTTTTCCAATAGTCATGTATGGATATGAGAGTTGGATCATAAAAAGACTGAGTGCTGAAGAACTGATGCTTTCAAATTGTGGTGCTTGAGAAGACTCTTGAGAGTCCCTTGGACTGCAAGGAGATAAAACCAGTCAATCTTAAAGGAAATCAACCCTGAATACTTATTAGAAGGACTAATGCTGAAGCTCTAATACTTTGGTCACCTGATGCCAAAGATGCCAAAGAGCTGACTCCTTGGAAAAGACCCTGCTGCTGGGAAAGATTGAAGGCACAGAATGAGATGGTGAGATAACATCACTGACTCAATGGACATGAATTTGAGCAAACTCTGAGAGATGGTGGAGGACAGAGGAGCCTCGCATGCTATAGTCCATAGCGTCTCAAAGAGTCAGACATGACTTAGTGACTGAACAACGCAGCAACTATACAGAAATGTGGTTAACTTCTTATATTGATCTTTTATCCTGCAATTGTGCTAAACTGTCTAGGTTGCTAAACTCACTAGTGCTTTTTATATCCCTTGGAATCTTTTGTATAGACAATCATATCAGGTGCTTACAGACACAGCTCTATTTCTTCCTTTTCAGTCTATATGATTTTAGTACTTTTTGTTTTTGCCTTACCTTACTGGCTAGAATCTTTAGTACAATGATAAATAAAAATGGTGACAGAAAATACCTTTGCCTGGATACTGATCTTAGGGAGAAAGAATCCCAACTTTTACCATTAAGCATAATGCAATCTGTAAAACTTTTTGTAAATGCTTTTTTGGTTACATTTCCACATTTTAAAAGTAAGATAAATGGATTTGTGGTTTTACTACATGCTTTTTCGGCGTCAGTTGAGATGACCATATGGATCCTTTTCAATTCTGATGATGTACTGAATTATATTTTAAAAAAAGTATGAACCCACCTGTATTCCATAAGGTGTTATTCTTTCTCATGGTTTTATCTTTGCTAACTTTTTAATCTTCATGTTTATCAGAAATGTTTGTAGTTATCTTGTAATATCTTTGTCTAGTTTAGATATGAGGGTAATGCTGTACTCATTGACTGGGTCAGGAAATGTTCCTTCTCTTTTCTTCGGAAGAGTCTGTATGGAACTGACATTCTTCCTTAAATGTTTAGAAGAATTCACAAATGGAGCCATGTTGGCTTAAATGGATTTTTTTATGTGTTTTCCTATTTTTTTTGTGAGAAAGACTTTTAACTATAGATTCTATTTATTTATGATTAGTTATATGATTATTAAAAGTATCTTTACTTATTGGATGAATTTTATCAGTTTGTCTGTTTCAAAGAATTTGTCCATTTCAACTGAATCATTGAATTTATTAGCATAAAGTTGTTCATAATATTGCTGAAATTTTCTAGTGTCTGTAAGACCTTAGTGATAGACTCTTTAATTTCTGTTGTTCATGATTTTATCTTTTTCTTTTTTTCCTGATCCATCAGGCTATTAAATTATCAATTTTACTGATATTCTCTAAAAACCAGCTGAATTTGATTTTTCTCTATTGTTTCTGTTTTCTATATCACTGATTTCTGTTCTTCCTCTCTTCTTTCTTCACCTTAATTTGTCCTTCTTTTCCTACTTTCTTAATGTAGAAACTTAGATCTTTGATGAGATCTTATATCTAATACAGATTTAGCACTGTTTTACCTCATACTATAAATTTTAAGATAGCTTAGTTTCATTTTAATTGACTTCAAAATATTTTCTAATTTCCACTTTGATTTATTCCTGATCCACAGGTTATATAAAAGTGTGTTGCTTAGTTTCCACATATTTGGGAATTAAAGATATATTTCTGTTATTAATTTTTTATTAATAACAGAGAATGTTCTTTGATTTATTTTAAATTTGAGACTATTATGACCCAGAAGGTGGCAAATTATCTACAGACATTTGAAAAGATTGTGTATTCCCCTGCTTTTGAACATAGTGTTTTGTAGATGGACATTAGGTCAAGTTAGTTGATAGTGCTGTTCAGATCTATAAGAAACCTCACTGAGATTTCAATAAGAATTGCATTAAATCTATGATCAACTTAAGGATAATTGGTGAATTTACTATCAATATGTTAAGTCTTTCAAATCATTAAAACAATGACATCATTTAATTAAATCTTGGTTTCTTTCACCAACACTTAATTTTTTTAGCATGCATATTCTCTATATATTTTATTAAATTTATACCTGTGTGTGTTAAGTCACTCAGTTGTGTCCAACTCTTTGTGACCCATGGACTGTAGCCACCAGACTCCTCTGTTCATGGGATTCTCCAGGCAAGACTACTGGAGTGGATTGCCATGCCCTCCTTCAGGGGATCTTCCTGTGACCCAGAGATAGAACCTGAGTCTCTTATGTCTCATACATTGACAAGTGGATTCTTTACCACCAACACCACCTGGGAAGCCCAGATTTATACCTAAGTACTTCATTTCTTTTCAGTGATTGAAAGTGGTATTTTTAGATTATGTTTTCTGAATATTCATTGTTATTATATAAATGCAGTTGAGTCTTGCATGTTACTCTTGCAATGTTACTTAACTCATTTATTAATTTTAGAAGTTTTTTGTAGATTTTTTATCTACAAAATACAATATAAAGAGAAATATAGATAATCATGTCACCTGCAAATCATGATTTTATTCTTCCTTTAGAATCGGTGTGCCTTTTCTTGTCCTTGCATTTACAGTGTCTATAATTCCCAGTACTATAAAGAATAAGCACAGTGAGAGTGAGCATTCTTGCCTTCCTCTCAGTTTTTGGGAAACAGCATTCAGTCTTCTATCATAAGGAATAGAGTGAACTGTAGCTTTTGCATAAATATTCTGTATCCATTTGAGTTAGTTCCTCTAAATTCCAATCTTTCTGAGAAAGAGTTTTATCATAAATTGATGTGGGATTTGTAAAATAATGTTTTTGTCTCAGTTGATATTATCTTACGATTTTTCTTCTTTGCCTAGTTGGTATAGTGAATTATATTTATTTGAGAACATTGAACCAAACTTTCACACATATAAATCCCACTTGTTCATAGTATATAATTTTTTACACACTGCTGGATTTAGTTTGCTAATATTTTGTTATAGTAAATTCATGAAAGATATTGTTCTATAGTTTTTCCATTTTCCGTCATTCTCTGATTTTGGTATCTAATCTAATTGTAAATGTGAGCTGGAAAAGTGCTGCCCTCCACTCCCACCCCTCATGCGCCTGCTTCTCAGGAAGCTGCCCAGCAGCACAGACAGCATCATCTTGTATATTTGAAAACACATCTGTTACTAGAGAGGAAGGCCTATGATGGTAGCCTGACCCAGACTGGGTTCCTACAGAAGCTCTGGCTCAGCAGCCACATTCTCTGATTTTGGTATCTAACTGACCTAATCTAATGAATTTAGGAAGTGTTCCCTCTGTTTTATGGAAGCATTTGTGTTAAAATTGTGTTAATTCATTAATTCATCCAAGTATTTAGTAGAATTTGACAGTGAAACACATTGGCTTAGAGATTTCTTTTTCAAGAGAGCTTTCAATCATGAATTCAATTTATTAAATCATTATAGAACTTGAGTTTGAGCAAGCTCTGGGAGTTGGTGATGAACAGGGAAGCCTGGTGTGCTGCAGGTCACAACTGAGTGACTGAACTGATAGAACTATTCAGATTATTTGTTTCATTTTGGTTGCTTTTTGGCAACTTTTAGTTTTTCAAGGAATTGGTCCATTTCTTCTAACTATTCCAATATTCTAAATATTCAAATTTATAAGTGTAAAGTTATTCATAGTATTTCTTTGTTATCCTTATAATCCTTTTTAATGATTATAGGATATTTAGTGGTAGTTCCATTTCATTCCTAATATTGGTGCAACCTCGTGCTAAACTTTTTTCAATTTCATTAATTTTTTTAAAGAATCTATCTTTCATTTTATTAGTTTTCTCTATTGTTTTCCTATTTTCAATTTCATTGGTTTCTATTCTGAACTTTATAATTTCCTCTCTTCTACTTGCTTTCAGGTCATTTTGCTCTTCTTTTTCAGTCTTGAGGTATGAACTTACACTTAGATATGAGACTTTCTCTTTTCTAATGTAAGCATGTAGTGTTAAGTTTCCTCTAAACAGTTTTAATTATACCCTACATATTTTCATATTTTTTTAAATGTCATTCATCATTTGGTTCTACTTTTTAAAAAGAACTTCCTTTGAGACTACCCCTTTAATCCATGGGTTATTCAGAAACATACTGTTTCATTTCCATATGTTTAGGGATTTTTCCTTTTGTCTATGTTATTGATTTCTAGCTTGATTACATTATGCCTACATAATACATTCTGTATGATTTTAATTATTTTAAATGTTTTAGTGTTGTTTTTTGGTCCAAGATACAGTCTATCTTTGTGAATATTTATGAGAATTTGAGAAAAGATGTGTATTGTTCTGCCATTGGATGGAGTATTCTATATATGCAAATTAGATCCTGTTGGTAGATCCTATTTTTCATATCTATTTCCTTACTGATTTTCTCTCCAGTAGTTCTATTAGTTGATAAGAAGTGGACATTGACATTCCCAATCATAATTTTGGCTTTATCTATTTCTCCTTTAGTTCTATCAGTTTTTGCTACATGTATTTTGAAGCTCTGTTGTTTTTTGCATATCTATTTAAAATTATGTCTTCCTTTTATCTTTATGTAATGTTCCCCTTTGCCTTTATTTTCTTTGCTCCGGAATCTACGTTGTTTGCTATTAATACGGTCATTCATGCCTCTTTTTAAATTGATATTCTTTTGGCATGTCTTTTTCCATTCTTTTACTTTCAACCTATCTATAATTATTGAACTTGAAGTGTATTTCTCATAAACAGCAGACAGATCATTTTAATCTACTCTTCCAAGCTTGCCTTGTAATTTTAATTGCTCTGAATAGCAGGGTCTGATGCAGCTCTTTGCAATGGAATGTTGAATGTCCACCAATCAGGCTGCCATGGAGTCTTTAGGAAATGCCAAGGCTACCTCAAGCTGATTAGTGCCATTTATAATCTGGCTCAGAAATGCAACCTAACAATCTCCATCTGCTCTAGATTTGGAACTGTAAGCTTGAAATGTCATGATAATGACTTTCTTACCCAGCTACCCCTTGCCCCCCATTTGCTGATCTCTCTCTGAGGGAACTTTCCCCAGCACTACCAGATGGAATTCACCTTTTTTTCTCTTCAGTTTCCCAGGGAATAAAGCATGGGATGTATTAGTTCAGACTTTGTCCTAAATCTGGAACTCATTTTATATAATCAGGCTCTCTGCTGTTTAACCCTTGAGTGCTGGCTCCCATAGAGTGGCAGTCCAGGGCCAACATTATGGAGTGGTTTCTGGAGATTTGCAAGGTCACAGGGAAAGAAGGACTCACCATTTAATTTATACACTCCCTTCAGGGTCCCATATAAGTGTCCCTGATATGGGAAAGCTTTCCTGCCCATAGCACACCAGAAACATTTCTCCCTTCTCTGAAGTATTACAGTATTATTTATACCACTTGTTTTGATACTTTCTTCTAAATTAAAAAGCCATTCATTGATGGTCTTCTGGGTTCTTAGTACTCTTTCAGGTTTAAAGTAATGGAGGGAGATAAGATGGAAAAGGGCTTCCCAAGTGGCACTAGTGGTAAAGAACCCACCTGCCAATGCAGGAGACACAATAAACGCAGGTTTGGGATGTTCCCCTGGAGAAGGGCATGGTAACCCACTCCAGTATTATTGCCTGGAGAATGCCACAGACAGAGGAGCCAGGCAGGCTACAGTCCATAGGGCCGCAAAGAGTCGGACAAGACTGAAGGGACTTAGCATGCACACACGCAAATGGGAAAAGCCCCCTAGCAGTGTCCTGTGTCCCGCACAGCCCAGACGAAGAGCAGGCACTCAGGGCACTCAATGATGGCTATAATGAGCACTGGGCAGGTTGATAGAATGAGGTGAGGCTTCACTCTATTCTTTTAATATCCTCCTGGTCAGTGTTCTTACAATGAAACTGCAGAGTGCAGGCAAGCTCTGAATGTTCGCTGAGTGATCTGCTGAAAAACAGCCAGCATCAGTGTCCTCCAGAGGATCATCTCTGATGTCTTATTCCCCAGCCTACACTCCACACCAGGCATGGAGCTTCGAGCCTTCCCTGCCTGCATGCTCCACTCTGACCTAAGGTGGAGATCGGATGGCAGTGAGAGGCTGGACACAGGCACAGACCAAGCATCCACAGAAATTGTCTCCTTGCAACCATCTGCACTCAGCCTTGAAGCTCATCTATCCCAGCTTCTATCCCAGCTCGTCTATCCCAAGACTTCATCCCAAGAACGGCACAAATATGAAAATAACTGGATGGAGTAATCAGATCATTATGTACCCCTGCTGTGATTGACAAGGAAACAGAACCTCACTCTCACAGGTGAGGCCCCTAAAGATCCTGAGAGACCAGGGAAACAAAAACTCCCATTCTCGTTACTTTCAATCTAGATCAAACATAAAATGAATACCCAGATACCAGTACTTCCAAAGGGGAAGAGATAAGCATTCTTATTTTGATGCTGAAAGGAAAAATTTTGTTCAATTTCCTTATAAAGAATGCAATGAAAATTGTTGCCTCATAAACTTAATTCATGTACTAGAAAATTATCTGTACAGATCAAGTTGAATAACTTTAATCATTCATTCAATGTGTTTACATTTTTTTTCCTCTGGATTCAAGGTCCTAGTGCTCTAAATACAGACATGCCCTCTGTTCACCCACTCCGTACATTTTAAAAACAGGTTCTGGGTCCTGTGTTGGTTGAAGTAGCTGGTTGAGTGTTGATGGCATTGAATACAGAGATAGCTTTAATTTTGGCATCACCAGATGACCACAACAGGAAATCTGCTCAACAACCAAACCAAGGCCCCAGGAAACATAGACATAAAAACTTGTATCTGAATTTTGGGGACCAAAGCTTTCTCAAAGGGGATTTTCACTGTCAAAAACTACCTCAAAGAAATGCAATTTCACATCTATATTCATATGTAAAATGACGAGATGATTGTTTAAATGTCCTATATTTCAGTCTTTTCAACAAATGGTGCTGGAGTAATTGGACACTCATAGGTCAAAAAAGCCAGAGAAGGCAATGGCATCCCACTCCAGTACTTTTGCCTAGAAAATCCCATGGACAGAGGAGCCTGGTAGGCTGCAGTCCATGGGGTCGCTAGAGTTGGACATGACTGAGTGACTTCACTTTCACTTTTCACTTTCATGCATTGGAGAAGGAAATGGCAACCCACTCCAGTGTTCTTGCCTGGAGAATCCCAGGGATGGGAAGCCTAATGGGCTGCCGTCTATGGGGTCGCACAGAGTCGGACATGACCGAAGCGATTTAGCAGCAGCAGCAGCAGGCCAAAAAAGCAGCTTCCCATATAGTGCTAGTGGTAAAGAATCCACCTGCCAATGCAGGAGATGGAAGAGACACGGGTTCAGTCCCTGGATTGGGAAGATCCCCTGGAGTAGGAAACAGCAATCCACTCCAGTATTCTTGCCTAGAAAATCCAATGGACAGAGGAGTACAGTCCTATCGGGCTACAGTCTACAGGGTCACGAAGAGTTGGACGTGACTGAGCACACACATACAATCCAATGTTTATAGAATATTGGGGGAAAAAAAAACAAAAACTTGAATCTAAACCTCACACATTATATACTCCATAACTCAAAATGGGTAATAGGTTTAAACATAAAGCTGTAAAACTTTTAGAAAAAAAAACATAGGAAAAAGTCTTCAAGGCCGAGGGGTGGTGAATGGACATGACACCAAAGGCACAACCCATCAGAGGAAAAGCTCAGTAAATCTGACTTTCTCAACAATAAGGACTTGGTCTGAGAAAACCCAGGTGAAGAGGATAAAAAGACAACCTACAGATTGGGAGAGAGAACCTCAAAGCACACATCTGATGAAAGATTTCTACATAGAAAATTTAGAGAACTCTTGAAATTCAACATTAAAAACAAAAGCAAATAATACAATAAAATATGAGCAGAAGGCAGGAACAGACATTTCACTGAGGAGGATGCAGATGGTAAAGAAGCACATGATGTTAAATATATAATATATAAATCTATCTGTGTTCTGCTGTGCTGTGCTTAGTCACTCAGTCATGTCCTACTCTTTGTGACCCTGTGGACCATAGCCAGCCAGGCTCCTCTATCCATGGGAATTGTCCAGGCAAGAATACTGGAGTGCCATGCCCTTCTCCAGGGGATCTTCCCAACCCAGGGATCAAACCCAAGTCTTCCTCATTGCAGGTGGATTCTCTACCATCTGAGCCACCAGGGAAGCCCAAGAATACTGGAGTGGGTAGCCTATCCCTCCCCCAGTGGGGGAACTTCCCAACCCAGGAAACTAATTCAAGTCTTCCGCATTGTAGGAGGATTCTTTACCAGTTGTGTTACCAGGGAAACCCCTTGTACATGGTACCAGTGTCAGTTTCCTGGTTTTGATATCAAACTATAGTTTCATACTACGTAACCTTCAAGGGAACCTGAGCGGAGAATGCATGCAGCATTGCTCTATTGTTTTTGTAACTTCCTAGGAAGGAATACCAGACCACCTGATCTGCCTCTTGAGAAATCTGTATGCAGGTCAGGAAGCAACAGTTAGAACTGGTCATGGAACAACAGCCTGGTTCCAAATAGGAAAAGGAGTACGTCAAGGCTGTATATTGTCACCATGTTTATTTAACTTATATGCAGAGTACATCATGAGAAATGCTGGACTTGAAGAAACACAAGTTGGAATCAAGATTGCTGGGAGAAACATCAATAACCTCAGATATGCAGATGATACCACTCTTATGGCAGAAAGTGAAGAGGGGCTAAAAAGCCTCTTGATGAAAGTGAAAGTGGAGAGTGGAAAGGTTGGCTTAAAGCTCAACATTCAGAAAACGAAGATCATGGCATCTGGTCCCATCACTATATGGGAAATAGATGGGGAAACAGTGGAAACAGTGTCAGACTTTATTTTTCTGGGCTCCAAAATCACTACAGATGGTGACTGCAGCCATGAAATTAAAAGACGCTTGCTCCTTGGAAGGAAAGTTATGACCAACCTAGATAGCATATTCAAAAGCAGAGACATTACTTTATCAACAAAAGTTCGCCTAGTGAAGGCTATGGTCTTTCCTGTGGTCATGTATAGATGTGAGAGCTGGACTGTGAAGAAGGCTGAGCGCCGAAGAATTGATGCTTTTGAACTGTGGTGTTGGAGAAGACTCTTGAGAGTCCCTTGGACTGCAAGAAGATCCAACCAGTCCATTCTGAAGGAGATCAATCCTGGACTTTCTTTGGAAGGAATGATGCTAAAGCTGAAACTCCAGTATTTTGGCCACCTCATGCGAAGAGTTGACTCATTGGAGAAGACTCTGATGCTGGGAGGGATTGAAGGCAGGAGGAAAAGGGGACGACAGAGGATGAGATGGCTGGATGGCATCACTGACTTGATGGGTGTGAGTCTGGGTGACCTCCGGGAGCTGGTGATGGACAGGGAGGCCTGGCGTGCTGCGGTTCATGGGGTCGCAAAGAGTCAGACACGACTGAGCGACTGATCTGATCTGATCTGAGAAAGTTATAATTCTTTCAGAAGTAAAAGTTTTCCCCAAACTCTCATATCCTGTAAGCATCATTAAAATGGAATCTTATCTGTTCTGAAAATGACTGTAAATTGTTGAATTAGACCTCTTTTGGTGTTTTACAACTTGTCAAAGACAGGAAGCTTTGAGTTTAGAGGGCAGTGGCACAGAGTTTTCCCATTTGTTTATTCGTTAGACTTGTTTTGTCAGAATTAATGTTTGAATCAGCATTAAGTTTGTATGGGCAACTACTTTCCCATATGAATCTGGTTTATCATTTCTACAGACCTCAGTGCTGCCCCAGATAGAGTCTTACTCCAGCCCCACCCCACCCCACGCCCTGCCCACTGGCCAATGCAGGCAGGTGAAAGGAAAAAGTGAAAGGGGCTTCCCTGGTGGCTCAAGTGGTAAAATCATTCTCCCAGGTGGCACTAGTGGTAAAGAACCCTCCTGCCAACGCAGGAGACATGATGAGAACTGGGTTCCATCCCTGGGTCGGGAAGATCCCCTGGAGAAAGGAATGGCTACCCACTCCACTACCCATTCTTGCCTGGAGAATTCCATGGACAGAGGAGCCTGGTGGGCTACAGTCCATGGGTTGCAAAGAGTCAGACACAACCGAGTGACTAACAGTGTCCTACTCCTCCCCATGCCCATTGGCCAATCCAAGTGGGTAACAGGGTTAACTACAAACTAGGCACAAGGTAGGGGTCAGGGCTGCTGAGATGCCAGGGTTGGCGCTGCCTTCTGCACCTGTGCTGGCCTTCCACATAGTCATGGTGGGGATGGTGAGCTGAAACCACAGGCCATGCTGTGGACAAGGAATTCAGGAGCAGGACAGAACTCTCTTCTTCCTCACACTCTGCTAAAAAGCTCTCATTTTTTCTGTGAGGGGAGAACCAGAGCTTTGCTGGTTTCCAGTCCCATTTCCCAGGGCAAAGGACAGGGAGGGTGGTGGCTGCCTTCATGGTCTTCCACCCAGAATCCCAAACTTGGAATGTGCAATAGGTGGGTGGTGGAGGTGAGGGACAGAAAGAGAGAGAAAGATAGAGAGAAACAGAGAGGGAGACAGGCTGGGGGAAAAGGAGTGAGGATTTGGGAACGATTCATGGCTCTTTCTTACATGTGAGCAAATCAAGTCTTTAAACCTCACTTTCTGCATCAGTGAAGGGAAGTGTTGGAATCACAGCATGTAACCCGAAAGCTCCTCAGGCTTGTGAATGCTCTGCTCTGTAGCCTGCTGATGTTGATACCCACTGGCATCACTTTGTACCAACCTGCCACAGCTAAGGCTCTAGTCTGCTTGCCACCAGAGGTCTCCAGGCCCTGACTCCAGAAAGCGGAGCAAATCTCCATTCCTCTAGGCTGGCAGAGGTGCTGGATTCCCTGGATAGGAGAATTGGTTCATTGATCTTTTGTAGCAGATTCACAAAAAGAAAAATACTTGTGAAACTATGTTACAGCAAAAGGCAAAAAAGCAGGAAATTGTGCTCTGTGTTCTGTATGTTTATACTAAGTTGTATCTGACACTCAGAGTCAGATACAGGAGGTGGAAACTGCAGAAAGGGAACCACCGTTGACTGGGGGCCCCCTTGCACGGTACTTGCCTATGGACCTTTTTGTATAGGTGCAAAATCAGGGAAGTATCACTTCCCCCAAACAACTTACAGGTGCCAATCCAGCACTCAGACACAGGAGTAACTAACTCAGTTCCTGGCCATCCAGCCTCAAACCACAGGCAGGCCTATTTCTACCCTGTCACCAGCTTAAGGTGAAATGCATCATGATAACACCCAAATCATGCTTGCAGATGAGACCCTCTCCCAGCCTCGATTCTAACCTTGCCAGGAGTGGCTTTTATATCAGGACCATTTTCTGCTTCCCAGAACAAGCTTCCAACACAGCAAGCTTGAGCAAAGACACTTCCACTTCACTCTTGTCACAAGTCATGGTTCCCAGGCACTTCCAAGATCTCTTTTTCATGTTTAGACTTCAATCCCTTCATGGGAATATTATAACAAAGAGCCTGGCCTATAATTATGGAAACCCCAAATGGAAATGTTTCCATTAGAACTGGCCCCAGATAAACCACTTATTCTTTTAGACAAACATTATCTGGCAGAGGATGAGGTGGACTAGAGTAGAGGCATGGAGTTTGGGGCCTTTCTACACAAAATCCCAGAGCCAGTTCACAGGCCAAGTCCTGCTTTCAGTTTTTCAATCCCTGAGCTCTGCTGGAATTGGAGAAGTTCTTCAACCTAGTGTTTGAAGTCACTGAATTCCAAGTCCAGCTTCATTCTCCCCACACATCAAAGGGTTTCCAACAATCTAGCTCTTCTTCCAAACCAGCAGCTCACAGAAGTGTTTACTGAAGAAGAAAAGTGAATCAGGAAACAGCTGTGCCAAAAGGCCCAGTGCTGTGTCCCCTGGGGGTCACACTTGGCCATCTGTATCTCCTCTTATAGATAATCTCTCTGGTTCTCAGAGAAGCAGCCCATTAACTCCGACAGCTGGGAAAATGATGGAAACCATCTTTTTAAAATAATTCTTATTATGCAGTGTTTATGTTCCAGGATCCGGGGAGACTTTAGATTGTCGACCTTTTACCAGCCATCTGAGCCCAAAAGCATGGGTGCTGGGAACTTGAAAGGGGCCTCACTCTTACTACACTGACCCCAGGCAGGTTCACAGAGAGCCGGCTTAAACCAGGGATGTGTGTGCACTGACTGGCGAGTGGCTTGATGTAATCTTTTAATTGGTTTATAATTTGAATGCAGTGACTATATAAGCTCTGGTCCAGTTTCTTGCAGCAAAGTTTCCCTGCAGAGTGTTCCAGAAACTCAACAGCTACAGAAGGACTTTCTTCACCTCACAGCATTCAAAGCAGGTGAGAAGGGGGTTCTTTAAGAGGTTCTGGTTCTAGAATGAGGCATTCCAAATACCATCCCCTTCTCCCCTGGAAAGTGTGTATCTTTTGCACAAGGCTCTTCATCCATCTCCCTTACTCTGAAGTTACAGTGGTGGGGGGTGGGGGGGGGGCGGTGGTTTCCCATAAGCAGAAATAATGAAGCCCATAATAAATCTGTTTTCTCCCAGCTCAGTTCAGCTACTCTGCTTTAAATCCCAGATGGGCTGAAGTCTCTCTTTAAAAAAATAAATGCAGGACAGGATGCTGGGTCATGGAGGCTCTGACAGAGTATAAAAAAATAATAAACTTTTAAGGAAAGTCATATTTTCCCTTTCAAAGAAAATCAATTTCACAGAAAAGCCGACTCACAATTTTTTATATGATAACATTTCCAAAGCTGCTTCAGAACCTTTCCACTTCTATTTTTGATGTTTGTGTGGAGAGCTAGATCTGGGTTGCTGTCAGCATGGAAATGTATTTATTTTAGAAATGGTAAATCTATTTCATATTTCACCTCTTTATACTTAATGGTATTTTTTAGATTCTAAAGGTTTGAAAGCATGACTGATTTGTTTTAAAGGAAGCTTCATATTTCTCTCTGAAAGATGATATTTTCATATGAATTTTGGCACATGAAATGATAGTCAGACCTAGAAGCAGAGGGACATGTGCATTTCCCAATCGGCTGCCCCTAAAATGAAAGTGATGGACATTAAGTCAGTGAATAAGGTGGATACTGTGGCCTCTTCAGTCTTGGGAACTTTCTTTCTTTTATCTCTGTCTCCTCTGTGGAGCCCTGGCTCTAAAGTAGATGGCTAGGGTCACAGTAAAACTTCCAATGGCGAGGTTCTTGGTGGCTTGCACCTTGCCCTTATTAACCCAGTTAGTGGAGTTGACATTGCATGGCCAGACAAAGCAAATACACACAGAAGCTATCAGAACCCTGCTCTTCCCTGCCTGGTGAATCTCTGCTCCAAGTGTTGTAACAAAAACAACTTCTGAAAAGAGCCCTTAATGAGAGAAAGACCAGGATTTAAAATATTAAAGCACAAAACATATTTCAAGAATGTTTTGCGGTTTAAGATGGGATGGAGATCAGATCAGATCAGATCAGTCGCTCAGTCGTGTCCGACTCTTTGCAACCCCATGAACCGCAGCATGCCAGGCCTCCCTGTCCATCACCAGCTCCCGGAGGTCACTCAGACCCACACCCATCAAGTCAGTGATGGAGATAGAGAACCATAAAATTTTATAACTGGAAGGGATCATATATATATATACATTACCTTCTCTTTCTAAAGATGAAAAGACTGAGCATCTGAGATACCAGGAAGCTGCATGAGAGTACTGGGTACCAAGAGAGAGAAAGCCATGGACCATAACTCTTTATTGAGTAGGGCAAGACTCACAGGGGGGAAATGCCCATGTTATTTTTGGTTCCTGACTACACCTTGAAATCTGGGTTATTTGAGGTAGATTGTATTTCTCAAAAACTGCCACAGTGGTGCTTCCAGAACCCACTGCTCTTAGCAAGAGGTGAGCCCAAGGCTGGAGGAGTTAACATTTAATGGGTGTGAAGTTTCCATTTGGGAAGATGAAAAGAGTTCTAGACATGGATAGTGGTGACGGCTGCACAAAAATGTGAATGTACTTAATGCCACTGAACCGTACACAAAACTGTTGATGATGATAAAGTTGATGTTATGCATATTTTGCCACCATGTAAAAAAAAGAGATGGAGTCTATGTTCCCTTGAACCACCCTATTTCCCTTGAACTTAGGCAGGTCTTGGTGGCTGCCTTGCGGGTAAAATACAGAGGAAGTAATGTTTTGATGTCCAAATCCAGGGTCTCTCTCCCTCCCCATTCACATTAGGAATCCTGCAGACATGGAGTAAGGAAGTTCAGGGCACATGTGGACAATCCTGACTGACAGCCCAGGTCATGTACACAAGCCTCAATTCTGGCCCCACCAGTCTGAAGCTGCCTCAGGTGATGCCAAGAGAAGTGACCAGCTTCCCTCTAGCCCTGTCTGGTGTCCAGAGGGAAGATCGTGGGATGAAGGACGTTTTCTCTTTAGCAACCACCTAGAATGAGACACCATTGATGTAGTCCTCAGTGAGCAAATGTGCACAAGGTCCCTGTGCATGAGATCAGGATGCTCCAGCTCTCACCCAAGTGCAAGAGTGCTCTACAGCAATGCTATCTGGGAACCTAGCCCCACACTCGGCTGGGTTTCTCTTGGGCACCAGCCACTCTTCTTAGAACTTAGACCTCACCGGTGAATGAGTAATTGTAACTGTAGATCTATAATTTAAATTGGGATGTGTGCAAGGTACAAAGTACTGTGTGTATCTTTACCTTGGGATCCAGGAATATACTTCCTCAAGAAGTGACCCTGGACCTCAGACCTAAGCATGAGTTGGAGTTGGGTATAGAGAGGAAGGAAGAGGGTTGGGGGATGGTGTCACCACAGAACCTAACACCAACCAGAAGGGGGAAGGGACAACAGGAGAATGTACAGGTGTGATCTAGGGCCCTTGGGTGTCTGCCTCATCCTCATCCTACCCACCGAAGCCTGCCTTGTGGCATTACTCCCAGGGGAAGACATCCTTGGGGTCTGCCATGCAGATGGGTGGCATGATTGTGAATGAGAGGCTCAGGGGCTGAAGTGGAAGACAGTTCACACCAGCCATAGCATACAAGGGTTGGGGGTACCCAGGCTCAGGACAGGAGGGCTTTGCAAGCTGGACTAAGAGGTTTCAGTGTCCATCCATGACCAAATGCCTTTTGGATTTGGGGGTGTTCTTTTTGCCAGCTGTCAACTCTTCTTTTCTTTAGATCATAGGATGGGAGTGGGAGCTCCATATGGTAGGATACCCCTGGGGACCCAGTGACCCCCCCCTTTCCAGTTCAGTGCAGCCTGCACTGTCTAGGGCTGAGCAGTTCTTCTGACCTTTTCCCTCCCAGCGTGGTCTCCGGTTGATGAACTGCAAGCCATGGGGCGCCCTGCTCCTGGCAATGGTGAGCAGCTCCCAGCCTCTGTGTTCTTGTGCACATGGGCATTTATCCAGAGCCCCACCCTCCCTGGTGCCTCCTCCTGGCTCACTCAGCTCATCTCTAAGAAAGGAGCACTGAGGACGTGCTCTCCAGAATGCTGTCCTCAGCCACTCACCTGTTTTCCCTATGTCACACTTAAATCAGGCCATTTATGCTGACAGTGTCCACTCTGAGCCCTCAAAGTCTGGACCTCTATCTCCACCATCATCACACACTCAGCACCTAATGAGTGTACCGGCTTGACCAGATACACACACATGTGTGTGCATGTGTGTGTATGCATGCTGTCCCTTTAGTTGTGTCTGACTCTTTGCAACCCTGATGACTGTAGCCTGCCAGCCTCTTCTGTCCCTGGGATTCTCCAAGAAAGAGTGCTAGAGTGGGTTACTATGCCCTCTTCCAGGTGCTCTTCCCAACCCAGGGCTGGAACCCACGACTCTTACATCTCCTGCATTGGTGGGCAAGTTCTTTACCAGAAGCGCCACCTGGGAAGCTTTCATGTGTACACACACACACACAGAGGAATAATCACACTTACGGTACATTTCACATTGTCAGTATGGGTCATTGGAGAGAGGGAATTTCTGGGAAATGTCTGAACCACAGGAAAGGACCATTAAAATTGTCTGAAAGTTTTGCCTGGGAGCTCTTCCTTGGGTGTTTGGATGTAGAACTCCTCTTTTCTGAATTCTGGAATTCTCAGGCCCCATTTTAATCTCAGGCTGGGTTCTCCTGGTGAAATCTACTGGGAAGCAGAATACAGTTGCCAGTGATAGCCGCTGATATGGAGGATGTTGGTGAATGGGCAAGGACCCCAAGAGATCCCACCTCTGTATCTCTTTGTCTTCAGAGCACGTTCAGGCTGCCGTGGTCCCCCTGCCCCATTTCAGAAGGGTTGGCAGAAGTTAAACTCAACAAAGAGCATCTGTCAATTTGAGTGTAATCTACTGAAATCAATATGATCTTGACCTTTTCTTGTGGATGTAGGTAAGCACATTAAATTTTTAAATTTCCAAATGGAGACAGAAATAGATTAATGGAAAGAAAATAACTTATACTGTTTTTTATTTCAGGTGCTCTAGACTATGGACGGTAACTACGTTCTGCCACTTTTCATCCTGTGACTGTTAGGTAGGAAGTTAGACATGAATATTGAGAGGTGGCACCTTCAGTTAAACATCAAATGGTCACCTAATCCCACCAAGCAATTTACCAGCCCACCCTTAATACACCCCCATCAATACTCCAAAAGAGTCCGGGGACCCATTATAAAGCCAGCAAAATATGGACAATATGTTAGTTTCTCAAAAAGACAAATTTACCTATCAAGAAAAGGTTCAAGAACATATACATTACCATACGTGAAATAGTTGGCTAGTGGGAAGTTGCTGTATAACGCTGGGAACTCAACCCTGGTGCTCTGTGACAACCTAGGGCATGGGATGGAGGGTGGAAGCTTATGGCCAATTCACATTGCCGTATGGTAGAAACCAACACAACATTGTAAAGCAATTATCCTCCAATTACAAATAAAGTAAAACAAAAATCCTAAAGGAAAAAAAAAAGACTGTTTAGGGACCTCCTGATGCTCTAGCGTTTAAGACTTCGTGCTCCCAATGCAGGGGGCCCAGACGTGATGCCTGGTCGGAGAACTAGATTCCACATGCTACAGCTGCGACTAAAATCTGGCACAGCCAACTGTAAAAATAAATACATAAATGCTGCTCGTCATTCTGAAGTTCTGTGCTTCTTATACTCCTGTATGTTAAACTGTCTTCTCTTAGGAACTAAAGATAAAAACAAACAGCAGTTTTGTTGCTTGAACTTTTTTTTAAAACTATTATCAATCTGTCGTCACTAAACTTATGTAGAAATCATTTCACAATATATACACATTGAGTCATTAGGCTTATATAGTATGCAGTATTAGGCTTATACAGTCTTGCATGCCAGATATATCTCAATAAAACTGGGGGAAAACATGTTGCTAATCAATAAAACTTGAAAGTCGTATTTCACTGCCCTAGCCTGCTCATTGGTGGTTAAAGTGTTACTATTGTAAAACTTGTTTGGAGTGAGGTACATAAAGCCTGACTTTCTCTACAAAGTAAAAGCGAAAGTTGCTCAGTCGTGTTCAACTCTTTGGAAGCCCATGGACTCTATAGTCCATGGAATTCTCCAAGCCAGAATACTGGAATGAGTAGCCTTTCCCTTCTCCAGGGCATCTCCCCAACCTAGGGATCAAACCTAGGTCTCCCACATTGCAGGCAGATTCTTTACCAGCCAAGCTAAAAGAGAAGCCCAAGAATACAGGAATGGGTAGCCTATGCCTTATCCAGCGGATCTTCCTGACCCAGGAATCAAACTGGGATCTCCGGCATTGCAGGTGGATTTTTTACAAACTGAGCTATGAGGGAGGCCCTTTCTCTACAAGGTTACCTGTTAAGACCCACTTGTCCCATCCTTTGTCATCATTGTGGTTCCCTGAGTGAGTCTCTGGATCAAGCCCAGGTTTGTTTTTCTTTTTCTCTCTTTCCCACCACTCCCTGAGCTGTCCTAGAGGCTCAGGAGATGGGAGAACTTTGATGCACATGTGTTTTTGGTATAATCAGGTCTGTTTTCTGGTAAAGACAACTAAACACTCAGATCTGAGTTCTACTCTCTGAGAAATCCCCATAGGTTTGTTAAGGGAAGCAACAGGGAAACAGAGGTTCAGTAAAATTAGGACTTGATCTATAAGTCAGAGTTGGTCAAAATGCCCATGGGTCAATGTTGGTCAAAATGAAGACATTAAATGTGAAAAGCAAACCATTGTCTTGAAAAACAAACTCGAAAGTTGACAGTGTGTGCGCATTTGTTTCTGACTCTCTGCCACCCTATGGACTATAGTCCACCAGGGTCCTCTGTCCATGGGATTTCCCAGGCAAGAATACTAGAGTGAGTTGCCATCTCCTCCTTCAGGGGAGCTTCCTCACCCAGGGATTGAACCCACGTCTCCACATCTCCTGCATTGGCAGGCGAATTCTTTTACCACTGAGCCACCTGGGAAGCCCAACACTGTCTGGGTTTAAGCACCACCTTTGTCTGTTGTTTCTTCCTTTGTCAATTAGAGAAATAAGTGGTCATTTTAACATAGAGAGGGGCCCAAGTTAATGAAGAAAATACTGAGGCTGGAATGTAGAGAATTTTGAGAGTTTCAGAAAATGGAGACAGAGAGAGAGAAAGGCATAGGAAGGATGAGGAGGAAGGACCATGAGAGCTGGTGAGAGAGCTTACGGGTTGAAAGATAGCTTTCACCAAGGGTGCAGGTTTGGTTGAGGAGAAGACAGAGCTGGGAAAGAGGGTCTAGGTGACCCCTCCCCTGGGTGCATGGCCTGCTTGAGTCTCACTTTGTTTCCGATCACTCATTTTCAGCACAAGGCTCTACAGAGGAGACAGGCACCAGTCCTGACAATCACAGGCAAACTGCTTTCCCACCCTGGTCACCCCCATGCAACAGAGCAACGCAGCCGAGCTCACATCCCACAGGCGGGGCCCAATGAGGGCATCTTGGTAACTTCTCTTTGTGCATCACCCCTCCAGAGGAGAAAGCACAGCCTCCTTTCCAGCTCTCAGATTTCAAACACTGAGTGACAGATCCTTGTTTCACGGTCTCAGAGAAGCACAGGGCTGAGCTGTGGAATCAGCTCTGCAGCCCAAGCTAAAGGGTTACTGGGTGGGGTGAGGCATAGCAGTGGGGTTTTCTCACGTGAGACCATCCAGCTTCCTCCCCCTAAATTGAGGGATGGGTGTCAAAGGTCCCTTTCAGCTCCTATTCTCAAGAACACTTCGCTTCTCTCTGCTTATGTGGTATCTCGCAAAGACCTCAGGATCCATCCATCTCTACCTGGCAGAGCACGTGAGGTGAAGCTCTTTGCCCTGCAAATACCTTCACGCACACCAGTGTTTTGTCATGACACTTGGATGAAAATCCTTCCATGATTTAAACTTTAAAAAGTTGGGGACGCAGTTTGTCCCTGGCTCTGTCTGCAGTAAATGAGGCCCTGAGCACATCTCACCTGTGGACAAACTCCCATCTTTCTGTCACCTTTCCTTGCTCCTTCGCATCTGTGCGTGTGCACAGCCCTGTCCAATGCTTCAGAGTCCATCAGACACCAAGGCTGCCTTCTTCCCAGGCAGATATTCATGGGAGGAGTCTGATGTATTTAATGCCGGAGTTGCTTTCAGAAAACAGAGGAACTCTCTTCTGTCTCACAAAATGCATGCCCCGAAGATGAATAAACCCACTAGAAGCCGCCCTCTGGCTCTGTAATTGCTACTCAGTGCAGGAAGAAATGAGACACTGGGGCACAGGTAGCCAGTTTGGGAGTAGCCAAAACACCCTGTCCCTACGAAGAAATTACACGGTAGCACAAAACCAGAGGCTCTCTTTCTTGAAGACCCCAGCAAAGCTACAGAGATCCGAGAGAAGGCCAGTGTAATTACCTCCAGTGTATAATTACTGTTGATCATCTAAGAAGAGGGCTGAACCCTGCCTGGCGATAATCAGGCCACTGGACATGGGCAGTGGGACCATGATCTCGGGTGTGTGTGTGTGAGAAATAGTTCTGCCTCCCACCGCACTCTCATCTCCCTCTGCTGGCAAGGAGCAGGGCATAAAACAAAGGAGTTTTTTGTTGTTGTTTTGTTTTAACTGGAGGGTAATTACAATATTGTGATGGGTTTTGCCATACATCAACGTGAATCGGCCATGAGGTATACATGTGCACCCTCCCATTCTGATCCCCTCTCCCACCTCCTCCCCCCACCCCATCCCTCCAGGTGGTTGCAGAGCGCTGGCTTTGGGCACCTTGCTTCATGCATCAAACTTGCACTAGTCATCTATTTTACATATGGTAATGTAGATGCTATTCTCTCGTATCATCCCACCCTCTCCTCCCATTGAGTCCGAAAGTCTCTTATGCTTGTGTCTCCTTTGCTGCCTTGCAGATAGGATCGTTGGTACCATCTTTCCAGATTCCATATATATGCGTTAATATACGATATTTGTTTTTCTTTTTCTGACTTACTTCACTAACAGAGAAGTTTTAAATACTTCCTGACTGACCAGGTCCTTTCTGTTTGGGTCAGTGAATGGGGAAGTAGAGAAGATTTTGTTTTGGATTTTGGCACGGGGCTTCATCCTTTTTAAAAAGAAAACACACAGCGCAGAGGCTGTGATCCTTCAACAGAGCCTCAGATGTGGGGACAGAGGACTCCTGCCCAGGACAGTTATTTACAAGAATCCCTACTTTTCCCTCCTTCCTTCACTGTGGTGGGGACTTGCTGTTGCTGTTGCTTAGTTGCTAAATCGTGTCCAACTCTTTGCGACCCTATGGGCTGTGATCCACCAGGCTCTCTGTCCACAGGATATCCCAGGCAAGAATGCTGGAGTGGGTTGCCATCTTCTCCAGTCAGGGACTCTGCTTTTATGAAATTCTACCCTTTAGTTACATTGCTTGGGGAAACTGATACTAGGATCATTTTAACAGTTTTGCTTAGAGAAGGAATAGCCTTGTTTTGGAATCTCTTGGAGGAAAAAAAACTTAACAGTCAACCTAGCAGGACTGAGAGAAAGCAGAATAGACCTCACAAAAAGCCTATGGCCAGAGTGGATCCAGGGTCTGCAGCCTGGGCTTTGAAGCTGCCCCACTGCACGTCCTCTGTGTTCATGCAAGCCGTTTCCGGCCTCCCAGTTAGGAAGGGTCTCACATTACACTCTGAAGTTCTCCTTCTGGGAATTTATCACCCTGGCCAATAAATAATTGTGCAATGACTTAAAGCGGCTCTTCACTCCAGAATTGGGCACAAGGGTCAGCCTCATGTCCAATTTGTTTGCTGTTGGACTTCCTGTGCTTAGAATAGTTACTTTATACGTGTAAAGCATTTGTATTCATTGAATAAATAGATGGGATGGGCATGGATGGATGAATGGGTGGATGAATGTTTGAATGGACTCATGGATGAGTAGATGGATGTATGAATGAACTGATGGCTCGATGGATGGATGGAGCCCACAAGATCGCTGAAGCATTTTGTTCTTCTCTAAGTTCAGAGCTGAGTTCCAGCAGCTGTCTGTTTCCAGAGCCTTCGAATGGAAGGCTAAACTTCCAGGTGTGTCTGACATGAGGCTGGATAGCTGGAATGGATAGATACAGTTGTATGTTGTCCCTGCCCCCTGCTGCCCTGGGCTACAGAGAACCCTGTCCCTGGAGAGGGCATTGACCAGGGCTGTGAGGCAGCCTCCTGGCCCCCCTGCAGAACTGAGGCCGAACAAAGCCTGGGCTGTCTCAGTAGGGCCTCCTCACCCTCTAAACTGGGCGTGTATTTATGTAATACTTCAGGACTGATGGAGACCAGATGTGACCAAACAGTGGTTTGGGCAGCCCTGGAATGCTGAAATACCAAACTAGACAGTTTTTATGGCTGCTCACATTCAGCAACCCCTCCTTAAATCTTAGGTTTGAGCTCTGATGTACATCCACTAACTTCATTCTTCTGTGAAAGAGAAACATCTGGCAACTTCTATTTGATTTGTTTTGCATATGAGAGAAATATGTTCCCGTATAATTTCTATTGTCTGTCAGTATAGTGCAGTATAAGCAATGTTGGGGGAGACAAGAAAACCAAGGACAAAGCCGGGTGACCCTGGACCTCTTGGGAGTCTCTGGGACCCAGCTTCCCAATTACATTTTCAAGACTTACCCTTTATGAAACACCTGCTTTGTCCTAGGCATCTCACCAGACGCTGAGTTAAAGTTACAAATCATTGCCACAACCATTCCCTTACTTAGATGAGCAAATGAGTACATGGGAATGACTCTCCAATATCACGGTGGTGAGTAGGGGACAAGTTCCAGTCTACATCTTCTAACTCTAAAACTCCACCTTCTTTCCATTATTAAAAAGTTATCTGTCCTCTCCTCCCAAGCATGTGTGGTCAGAGATACACAGCATGCTCTGCCTGCAGCTTTGTAACACACAATAGCACATTACAGACTCTAAGAGGACTGGAACCAAAAACCCTGCTTACTGTTTGTTCAAGGATTCCCCAAGCTAATTGAGCACCCAGACACCTTTGTCCTCTCAAACTTCTATTAGTATCTTGAAAAACAATAATGGACATTCAAACAAAAATGTCTGTTGGGCAGGTGTTGTACGGTTGGCATGATAACCCTCGTCACTGTATTTGGGGAGTTTCCACCTTAGTAACAGGTGAGGCTCACCCTGGTCTCCTGTTTAGAGAAAGCCTTTCCCTTCTCCGTGCCTTCCTCCCTTCACCCAGGTATTTAGAATGCAGAGAGACTGCTCATACTATAAACTGATACTGCTTTGCAAAGGTGACCCCAAACTGTCCCTGAGGTTGCAGATGGTGGTCAGGGATCCCCATGCCATTTACCCGAGAACTGCACAACTTACCGCTATTGTTTTAGGGTCTCAGAAGCAATATTTGCCTTGTGCAGTTTCTCACTCAAATAGAAAACAGAATATACAAAACATTATAATTAGGGTTTTGCAACAAGATTTTAAGAAGACTCTGCCCTGACGTTCCTCACATTTTACAGTCACCCTGCTCCCTCAGCCCCTGCTTCCCTCTGTGACTTAGAGCATGGGCGCAGAGGGGAGGCCTCAGAGTGGGAGCCGAGCACCCTGGGTTCTGATCACAACTGCATGATTGGGGGCAAGTCCTTTATTCTCTGCCTCTGCTTTAGAATGCCTCCCCTCAGAATGCCAGGCTGGAGCATGTATGTCACACTAGGATGGATGGTTTGGTCAGAAGCACTTCACAGCTGGGAAGGAGCCACAGAGCAGAACCTGTCTCCATCTAGGGCACTGGCTGGAGGGATGTTCTGTGATGCTCAAGGAGGACATGGGGGAACTCAGCCTCTGATTCATCTCATCCTCCTCATTCGAGAGCCTCCATCAAAGCCCTGAGTGGCTTCCCGGCCCAGAGGCAGTAAAACCCACAGTGAGTCATTCTCTGCAAGAGAGCACACTGTCCACACCCACGAGGGACCAGGCTGGCGATGTAATCTGCTGTCACCATCTAAGGTCTGCAGCCTTAAATATCAACAGTGACACAGAGTTTGGAGCTCTGCCTCCTCCCTAAGACACATGTCAATTTGAAAAACCAAGAAGACAGGGGCCTCACTGTCTCTGTGTGGCACTTCTGAAAAAAAAACAAGTAAAACATTTTAAGGGAGGGAACAGTAATCTTCTGAACACATGTAACTCCAGAGTTTGGCCCTGACCAGTGATGCTTTAATTGCTGGGCAAGCAGTGCCCACGCTAGCCACGGTGCCCTGGCTTTTGAAGAAGGGGTTTGTAGAGGCTCACATTTCTATCCGCCCTTTCTTTTAAAAAGACAATATTACTGTTGCTTTTGTAATTATCTAAAACTCAAATAAACTAAAGGGCACTTTGTTCAGACACTTTATATAAAATATTCCCTACTAATTGAATTATTTTTCTTTACTTTCTCTACTTTATGGGATATCACAAAATAGTATGTTACTTTATTGAATTAAACATAGATTCAAACTCTATTAGATGGAGTTTCATAAGTAGCAAAGACATATGCGCATCTCCTATTTATGTAGATCTAACATAGTCCTTCTTTTCATACTGTTCATGGGGTTCTCAAGACAAGAATACTGAAGTGGTTTGCCATTCCCTCCTCCAGTGGACCACGTTTTGTCAGAACTCTCCACCATGACCTGTCCGTCTTGGGTGGCCCTACAAGGCATGGCTCATAATTTCATTGAGTTAGACAAGGCTGTGGTCCATGTGATCAGATTGGTTAGTTTTCTGTGATTGAGGTTTTTAGTCTGTCTGCTCTCTGATGGAGGATAAGAGGCTTATGAAAACTTCCATGGGAGAGACTGACTGAGGGGGAAATGGTCTTGTTCTGATGGGCGGGGCCATGCTTAGTAAATCTTTAATCCAATTTTGTGTTGATGGGGGCTGTGTTCCCCCTGCTATTTGACCTGAGGCCTAACTGTGGTGGAGGTAATGAAGATAATGGCATCCTCCTTCAAAAGATCCCATGCATGAACTGTTGCACACAGTGCCCCCAATGTGTCAGCAGGCCACCACTGACCCACGCCTCTACCAGAGACTCCTGGACACTCACAGGTAAGTCTGGGTCAATCTCTTGTGGGGTCACTGCTCCTGGGTCCTGGTGTGCACAAGAGAAGACTCTTGAGAGTCCCTTGTGCTGCAAGGAGATCCAACCAGTCCATCCTAAAGGAAATCAATTATGAATATTCATTGGAAGGACTGATGCTGAAGCTGAAACTCCAATGCTTTGGCCACTTGATGTGAAGAACTGACTCATTTGAAAAGACCTTGATGCTGGGAATGATTGAAGATGGGAAGAGAAGGGGATGACAGAGGATGAGATGGTTGGTTTGAGTAAGCTCCTAGAGTTGGTGATGGACAGGGAAGCCTGGTGTGCTGCAGTCTGTGGGATCGCAAAGAGCTAGACACGACTGAGCAACTGAACTGAAATGAACTAAGTGTCCTTCTTGCTTAAATGTTGTTATTGTATAGTCTCTAAGTCATGTCCTACTCTTTGCAATCCCATGGACTGTAGCCTGCAAGGATCCTCTGTCCATGGGATTTCACAAGCAAGAATACTAGAGTGGGTTACCATTTCTTACTCCAGGAAAATCTTCCGAACACAGAGATCAAACTCACATCTCCTGCATTGGCAGGTGGTTTCTTTTCTGCTGAGCTATCAGGGAAGCCCCAATAAAGGATAGGGGGGCACCCGTGGCTCTTGAATCACCCCCAAAAGTGTAATGAAATCACAATGCAATTGAAGGATGCCCCCAGTCCTGTTCTGATTTTAAAATTAGCCACCTTTATTATGTAGAATGTGGAGAGTAGGAAAAGCTCTGAGTAAAATAATAGAAATCACCATAATTAACCCACCTTGTCATGTTTTTCTAAAAGAAAATGGTATTGTCTGAAAGAAATCTTGAAGCGCTATGAACCCATTCATCTACAACATTCTTGAGGCTGGCACTTTAAATATTTTCTGGCACTACAATGGTGTTTATGCTCATGAAAGAGGAAAAATGAACACAGTTTTATATGAATTTGATACAACACCAAAATTGCTACCCTTACCTACCATATCTCAGAAAACTACCAGTTTCACCATGGCTGAACCTATTTTTAGCAAAAGTGTCCCTTTATCCAACTGATGTTTAGCATGAACAGCTGCTCCACACTCCTCACCCCACCAAAGTGGATGTAGATGTCAAAGCTAGGCGGAAAGGCCTTGGACAAATGGGACGGTGTTACTCAAAGGATGGGAACACTTGGGTTCTGTCCAGCCCTCAAAAGTGCCAGACCAGAGCCAAATAATTTGTTCTACAACTGGAGCTGGCCAGAGGGCTCTGGGACAACATGGGAGGGGACAGCTGACCTTTAATGGACCAGGACAAGGGTTTCTAAGGCCAGGCAGTGGACTCAGCACATGCTCCTGACCCCACGGAAACCAGAACAAGACTGAAGAGAAGTGAATCTATAACTACAAGAACGAGTAGCAGAACATCATCCCAGAAGGAAACTCGCTGATCATCATCTTGAAAATTGCAGACTCTTCAATCCCACATGGCACTGCCTAGATGCTGCCTGCTGTATATTTCTTCACAATGCTTACCTCCTTATCTGCCACTTACTTACCTCTTTGTTTATTGGTTACTTTTACCACTAACAGAATAAATGAAAGGGCAGAGATTTGGGCCTGTTTTATCTCCATCTTTATTCTCAGAAAGTTGCCTAACAAAATAAGTATCAGGTAAATATATGAGAAATAAACAATCAAACAAATTAAATACATTGTTTTTTTAGAAAGGAAGAAAAGTTAATAAAAACTCTAGGGGATGAACAGGAGTTCTAAAGATAGTCATGTTCCCAAGAGAAAGCAGTTGATGAGAAATAATAAAAGAAAATATATTTGATTTTTGAGCAAGAATATTCTCCTAACAATACACAGAATCCAATAGAGAAAAATATGTGATCTTGACCTAAATAGTAAACAAAAAAGACATAAAACTTATGATGCCAAGGCGATTTTTTTCTCCAAATTTTAGTGCCAACCTATGACCAACCACAACATAGAAATTTGGGCAAAACAATATACATGTTGCCAATTTTGATATACTAAGTACAAAAATGTACCTGACAAAAACTAAGTGGATGATGGAGAGAGGAAGTCTTTATCTCATATTAGGTGGGGTCAAGATGTCCTGTAAAGTTGCTAAAATGGAAAATAAATATTTAAGTATGTTAGTTAAACCAATCAATAAAATAAAAAAAATCTATATAATATAGCTATCATATTTGGCAGGAGGAATAGGAAGAGTGGGTGGTAGAGCAAGTAGTGATGATATATGGGGGTTGGAGGGAGGAAATGCCCATCATTCATAATGGAAAGTTAACAAGCAACATCTGAAACTGAAAAAGAAAACAGAGAAGCATGAGCACATCTTTTCTTTAATATTTATGTATTTGGCTGCGTCCGGTCTTGGTTGCAGCTTCCAGGATTTTCATTGCATCATTCAGGTTCTTTTCTTGAGGCTCATAAACTCCCTAGCTGTGGCTCAGACTGAGCAGCTGTGACACACAGACTCCAGAGTGGGCCAGATTCAGTGGTCACAGTGTGCGGGCTTAGTTTCTCCATGGCATATGAGATCTTAATTTCTTAGCCAGGGATCAAACCCACATCCGTGTGCTGCAAGGTGGATTCTTTACCACCAGACCACCAGAGAAGTCCCACGAGCATATCTTTAAATCATGAGAGATAACTGCCAGCATTGTTGAAAGAAGCAAGCTGGGTGGGGAGAGATATCACTGAGGAAGGAGGCTAACTTTTTTTTTTTTTTGAAGCTAATTTTTTGACATGAACGTTTCAGAATTAAAGAATCTATTACAAACAATGTTTACCTCCTTTAAACATTGAAGAGAATTTTTTAAATTACTAACTAGCAACTTTCTCAGGAAAATGTTTGCAAGAAAACTCTGAATCAGCCCTTTAAAAGATACCTCTGCTGATGGACATCTAGGTTGCTTCCATGTTCTGGCTATTATAAACAGTGCTGCAATGAACTTTGGGGTACACGTGTCTCTTTCAATTCGGGTTTTCTCAGTGTGTATGCCCAGCAGTGGGATTGCTGGTCATAAGGCAGTTCTATTCCCAGTTTTTTAAGGAATCTCCATACTGTTCTCCATAGTGGCTGTACTAGTTTGCATTCCCACCAACAGTGTAAGAGGGTTGCCTTTTCTCCACACCCTCTCCAGCATTTATTGCTTATAACCTAGATGTCCATCAGCAGATGAATGGATAAGAAAGCTGTGGTACATATACACAATGGAGTATTACTCAGCTATTAAAAAGAATAAATTTGAATCCATTCTAATGAGGTGGATGAAACTGGAGCCTATTGTACAGAGTGAAGTAAGCCAGAAAGAAAAACACCAATACAGTATACTAACGCATACATATGGAATTTAGAAAGATGGTAACAATAACCCTGTATCAGATCAGATCAGTCGCTCAGTCGTGTCCGACTCTTTGCGACCCCATGAACCGTAGCACGCCAGGCCTCCCTGTCCATCACCAGCTCCCGGAGGTCACTCAGACTCGCATCCATCGAGTCAGTGATGCCATCCAGCCATCTCATCCTCTGTCGTCCCCTTCTCCTCCTGCCCTCAATCCCTCCCAGCATCAGAGTCTTCTCCAATGAGTCAACTCTTCGCATGAGGTGGCCAAAATACTGGAGTTTCACCTTTAGCATCATTCCTTCCAAAGAAATTCCAGGATTGATCTCCTTCAGAATGGACTGGTTGGATCTTCTTGCAGTCCAAGGGACTCTCAAGAGTCTTCTCCAACACCACAGTTCAAAAGCATCAATTCTTCGGCGCTCAGCCTTCTTCACAGTCCAGCTCTCACATCCATACATGACCACAGGAAAGACCATAGCCTTGACTAGGCGAACCTTTGTTGGTAAAGTAATGTCTCTGCTTTTGAATATGCTATCTAGGTTGGTCATAACTTTCCTTCCAAGGAGCAAGCGTCTTTTAATTTCATGGCTGCAGTCACCATCTGCAGTGATTTGGGAGCCCAGAAAAACAAAGTCTGACACTGTTTCCACTGTTTCCCCATCTATTTCCCATGCAGTGATGGGACCAGATGCCATGATCTTCGTTTTCTGAATGTTGAGCTTTAAGCCAACCTTTTCACTCTCCACTTTCACTTTCATCAAGAGGCTTTTTAGCCCCTCTTCACTTTCTGCCATAAGAGTGGTGTCATCTGCATATCTGAGGTTATTGATATTTCTCCCAGCAATCTTGATTCCAACTTGTGTTTCTTCCAGTCCAGCATTTCTCATGATGTACTCTGCATATAAGTTAAATAAACATGGTGACAATATGCAGCCTTGACGTACTCCTTTTCCTATTTGGAACCAGTCTGTTGTTCCATGACCAGTTCTAACTGTTGCTTCCTGACCTGCATACAGATTTCTTAAGAGGCAGATCAGGTGGTCTGGTATTCCCATCTCTTTCAGAATTTTCCATAGTTTATTGTGATCCACACAGTCAAAGGCTTTGGCATAGTCAATAAAGCAGAAATAGATGTTTTTCTGGAACTCTCTTGCTTTTTCCATGATCCAGCGGATGTTGGCAATTTGATCTCTGGTTCCTCTGCCTTTTCTAAAACCAGCTTGAACATCAGGAAGTTCACGGTTCACATATTGCTGAAGCCTGGCTATGAGACAGCAAAAGAGACATTGATGTATAGAACAGTCTTTTGGACTCTGGGACAGGGAGAGGGTGGGATGATTTGGGAGAATGGCATTTAAATATGTATAATATCATATATGAAATGAGTCACCAGTCCAGGTTCGATGCACGATACTGGATGCTTGGGGCTGGTGCACTGGGACGACCCAGAGGAATGGTTTGTGGAGGGAGGCGGGAGGAGGGTTCAGGATGGGGAACACATGTATACCTGTGGCAGACTCATTTTGATATATGGCAAAACCAATACAATATTGTAAAGTTAAATAAAATAAAATTAAATAAAAAAAATAAAAAATAAAAGATACCTCTGAGTAACAGGAGCTTTCAACTCAAAAATCAATTTTTGGAAACTATTTTTCCCATTATCCAAAGAGAAGGATGTCCCACTAGATCTACCCAAAAGAGATTGCTGGTAACTTCCAGAAAGGTGGCATACTGGGAAGACTTGGATCTCCTACCATTGTGAGAACAGATGTGCTGTGTGCTCAGTCATTTGATCATGTCTGACTCTTGTGACTCCATGGACTGTAGCCCACCAGGCTCCTCTGTCCATGGGATTCCAGGCAAGAATACTGGAATGGGTTGCCATGCCCTCCTCCAGGGGATCTTTCTGACCCAGGGATCAAACCAGTGACTCTTATGTCTCCTGCATTGGCAATCAGGTTCTTTACCACTAACACCACCTGGAAAGCCCATGGAGATAGATATGATAGACTAACATCCTGCCTTTTAAAATGCATAGCCTAGCTCAAAATAATAAAGAGGAATATTCTCAGAAAGTAGTCCAAGGTGGCCCAAAACAGTCCTGGACATGGACCTCAGGCCTCTAGTGCAGAAGTGGGGATTAACCACCATGGGAGTGTAATTAACACTCACATAGACTGGGGATGGAACTGAGGTGCCTGGGTGAGACCCCATGGAATGCTGATCATCTTTCTCACAAAGGAGAAGAGAAAACTCCACCACTGGTCCAGGGAAGGAGCAAGGAAACTTACCACATGTCCAGAACCTGGATGGATGGGAAAATTACTCAGTTCAGTTCAATTCAGTCACTCAGTCATGTCCGACTCTTTGAGACCCCATGAATCACAGCACTCCAGGCCTCCCTGTCCATCACCAACTCCCGGAGTTCACTCAAACTCAAGTCCATCGAGTCAGTGATGCCATCCAGCCATCTCATCCTCTGTCGTCCCCTTCTCCTCCTGCCCCCAATCCCTCCCAGTATCAGAGTCTTTTCCAATGAGTCAACTCTTCACATGAGGTGGTCAAAGTACTGGAGTTTCAGCTTTAGCATCATTCCTTCCAAAGAAATCCCAGGGCTGATCTCCTTCAGAATGGACTGGTTGGATCTCCTTGCAGTCCAAGGGACTCTCAAGAGTCTTCTCCAACACCACAGTTCAAAAGCATCAATTCTTCCGCACTCAGCCTTCTTCACAGTCCAACTCTCACATCCATACATGACCACAGGAAAGACCATAGCCTTGACTAGACGGACCTTTGTTGGCAAAGTAATGTCTCTGCTGAAAAACCAAATCTATGCCATATAAAAATTGACATGAGCCACATAGTGCAGGTATCATAAGCTTAAAAATTAACATAAAACCACTATGGTGACTTGGAAGTAACAAGCATCAAGCCTTCTGTAGGGATAGCTCCACAATCTCAGACTCATGGAGCTCCCACAGAGAAAAGGCTGCTCCCTGTCAAGAAAGACCTCACAGTTAAAAACAAAACAAAAATTGTAAACACGTAACCTAATATCAATAATGACTAACATTTACATGGGCTATATCCCAACACTGTTCTAAATGTTTTAGTCATCGTGACACTCTTCATGACATCTTTATGAGTTTGTATCAGCTAGCTCTTGTTGCATAACAAGTCACCCCAAAACTTAAGCTTAAAATGACAGGTGTTGATTGTTTCTCACAATTCTGTGAGTCAGCTGTGCAGTTTTCCTAGTCAGGGCAGATTTGATGGATCCCTGCTCCACTCACATACACAGTAGAGGCCAGATGGCAGAATGCCTGGGACTACATGACTTAGAATGATCCTACTCATAAGTTTAGCAATTGGCTCAATATCAGCTCTGGTTATCAAACCTCAGAGGGTGCCCAGAACATCTTCCACTTCCCTCTATAATTCTCCTCTCTCCCTATATTCTTGTGTCCTATGTTTCTTGGAATAATGTTCTCAATGATCTGTGTGTTGGCACCTCCTTCATGCTGTTCATGGCTCCTCTCACAGATCAAGGATTCAAAAAATTCTTTTCTGACATCTACTTAAAGAGGCCTTCCACTGCCAGGCCCTCTCTATTCCAGCAATCTAGAGTATTGTCACAAACACAATTGACTTAAAATCCTATTGATTTATGTATACCTATGTCCTCCCACTAGACTCTAAGTTAAGGCAAGAATTTTTCTGTCTTATACTCCCATCTTACGTCATAAAACATAAGATTTTTATGTCATGTTCTAAGGCTTGCACTTAGTGTAGGGGCATAGTGTAAAGCCAATATAGATAGCAGATCACTCAATAAATACTTTGAAAAACTAAATAAATTCAACCACAACTCAACTGTAAATTTCCATTACAACCTGGAGCATCGCAGTCACATCCCAGTTGTACCACTGTATGAGTCTGTATGGGACTCCATGACTGGGCAGCTTAAACAACAGAAATGTGTCTTGGACAGCTCTGAAGGCTAAAAGTCCAAGATCAATTGTGAGCAGGGCTGGCTTCTTCTCTGGCCTCTCTCTTTGGTTTGCAAATGGCTATCTTCTCCGTGTCCTCACGTGGTCTTCCTTCTGTGGGGGACTGTGTCCTCATCTCCTCTTCTTGTAAGAGCACTGCACATTGGATTAGGGTCCACACTAATAGCCCCATTTTACCTTAGTCAGCCCTTTAAAGGTCTCATCTCCAAAATCGGTCACATTCTGAGGTGCTAGGGGTTAGGGCTTAAACATGGTGGGGGATGACTCAGCCTATAATACTCTCCCTGCATTTAGCATGCCCCTGTAGGTCATTGATGCCCCGTTGGAAACAAGGCCATTTTGGAGAGAAGTCAGTTTATACCCCTTGTTTGCACGAGCAAGACGTTCACAGGGTTCTGCTTAAGATCTAAAAATATCAAAGCTTCTCTTTCCTGCTGTTCCTCCAGCTAGAGGGCATCATGTGGATAGGAACGCTTTGAGATCCAACCAATGGAAAAATGATTTGGAAGAATGCTAAATTTCAGCTTTGGAGGCATATTTTCATGATTTTAGTCACCTCCACATATGGCTACCTTATTGGTAACCATTCCAGTACAGTAATGACTTTCTGGAATGTCCCCCTGCCCAAGATGTCAATCCCCCAATATCTTGACAAGCAGATAGGAGCACTTCCTACAGCACTGTAGGCAGCAGAAGAGAAGCAAGGATGAAGAGGCGCAGAGCCAGAAGCTAGTCTCTGAGAACTCTCCCAGCCATTATGCTTTAAACCATAGGCCATTTCCAGGAATGCTTGTCAAAAAAGAAGTGTTCTCTGGTCAGGAAAATGCTTAAAATCCAATATACTTAATTATAGATGCAAAGTAGAGTTTTTGTATTTGTTTTTGTTTTTTTTTTAATAAGAATCATGTGCAATAGCACTTATCAGAACTTCTGTTTCTTAGGGCAAAAAGCACAGCAGCTCTACAAATAACAACTCCATCTATATATATGAAGTCATATTTTGTCCTCTTCCACCTCCATCTGTGTGTGCTCAGTTGCTTCAGTCGTGTCAGACTCTTTGTGACCCTCTAAGCTGTAGCCTGCCAGGCTCCTCTGTCCATGGGATTCTCCAGGCAAGAATACTGCAGTGGGTGGCCATGCCCTCCTCCAGGGAATCTTCCCAACCAAGGGATTGAACTCATGTCTCCTGCATTGCAGGCAGATTCTTTACCACTAAGTCCCAAGGGAAGCCCCACCACCTCCACATAGCAACTCACAAATTAGAGATTCCAGTGAATCTTATCCTCCAGAAATAGGTATTTCCAAATGAAAGATGCAAATTGCTACCAAAGGGGGGAAAAAAGGAATTCCTGAAGTACTTCAGAAGTGAAATAATAAAAATATATTATTTTTATGATATTATGACATATATGGTATTTATCAACTTTCAAAAATGTGTAATTTTTGAAATGTGATTTGTTTTCCAAGTCTAAGAAAACTCTTACCTAAGTTTGCATTGATAGTTTTGTGTCCTGGTTCTGCCCCAGCCCTCGAATTCCATCCCTCCCCTTCCCCTGGCCCTCATGGAAGGAGGCTCAAAGAAGCCAGGACATTGAGAACTCAGCCAGATGTGACCAAACCCTGGACCCCTTGACAGAGTGAGTTCTGCTTCCCAGAAACTACTAGTGCAGAGGAATGAGCTTTTATTCAGTCTATGGCTTTGCCACACATGGGGGACACAGCCCTGGTTGAGTCTCCTTGCACCTGTGAACCCCATCTCCTCTTTAGAGTGGGCACTGGCTTTAACGTCACTGTTTTGGCTCATGTGACTGTATCTTGTAAACTGAGATGTGTAGACATGAAGGGTTCGTTTTCCAAGGGCAATAAGGTGTGCAAGAAAGTACATTTTTCAAACAGATTTTTAGCTAATTCCTTTCTGCAAAGAGTGGCACTAAGAAACGAGGAAGGAAAAGAAGAGATCATGATAGTCAGGAGGGAGGCACAGTGTTTCAGGGGAGTCTGATCCTCAAGCAGCCCTGGGGTACAGCCATCACAGAGACCTGACAGGGAGACTCCAAGCAGTGCTGAGCCATCACAGGACAGGGTCAGGTGGTCTGATGTGTCCCAGGCAATGGAGTCTGTCTGGTCCCTGATATGATAAGCTTCTTAAAGTCACTTTAAAAATGTGTTCAGCAGAAGAAGCTAGGGGCTTCCCTGGTGGCTCAGACAGTAAAGAACCTGTCTGCAACACAGGAGACACAGAGTCGATTCCTGGGTCGGGAAGATCCCTTGGAGAAAGGAATGGCTACCCACTCCACGATTCTTGCCTGGAGAATTCCATGGACAGGGGAACCTGGTGGGCTATAGTCTGTGGGGTCACAAAGAGTCGGACACAACTGAGCAACTAACACTTTCCTCAAGAGAGAGGAAGCCAGACTTTTAACTGGCAAATGGATCAATCACTTAGATTCTGACTAGGCTGGTTTGAACTTGTGGTCTCTGGAGAAGTACAAGTTTGGTTTTGTTTTCTTCCATTTGCTGCTCAGGGGTGCAAAGTGAGTGTTAACTTGCAAAAATCAGTCACCATTAATAAAGCACTGATGGACAGGGAGGCCTGGCGTGCTGCAGTTCATGGGGTCGCAGAGAGTCGGACACGACTGAGCGACTGATCTGATCTGATCTGATCTATTAAACATTTGGATGGGGGGATAAAGTGAAATAAGTGAAAAAGTTAAAACTTATATGCAACATGTGTCAAAAAGTTGAGAGGCAGCTGAAAATGTCAGAAAGTCCCCATTGCTCCAAATCACATAAGATAACACTTGCTTCTGGAATGATTTGGCCAGTGAGTGGCTGCTATCAGAGACCTAGATCTTTTAGAGACATTCTTTCCTAAAAATTGTGCAGGCTAATACTTGCAAAGGAAGCATGATTTCTTACCATATGACACTGAAGTTATTTTAGCAGTAATAGGTTTAGAATGACAGCTGGGAAAGGAGTAAAGCCTACTGGATCATAGAAATCTGGGGGTTTGAGATGGGAACATTCATTTCTCCAACTTTCTACCCAGGAGTGATGTCCTTCCTGGGAGCCCCTGAGTATAGCCACCCCTCCCTCTGTGGGGTCTCTAGGTGCCAGCTCCTCACTTTACCCAGCTCTGTGAGGGTTCCTTAGTTGACTCCAAATCAACTCCATCTCAGTGTCACTCCTTCAGCTAGAAATGACCTGACATAATCCACAAAACTTAGTCATGGTTGCTAAAAGATGAAAGAAGAGAAACAGGTAAGAGAAAGCTAATGTCACCCTGCACAGACGACAGATGGCAGAATCTACCAACACTGATCTGTTCACAACAACTTTCTTATTGTTGGTTATATTAATGTTTTTGTAGAAAAGAAAAGAATCAGTTTGAAAACTTTCTGAAAAACATACTCCTACACCAGAATTTATGTTCAAAAGAACTTTAATATTAAAAAATGCCCTTGTTTCAAAAAGATTACTTATGGGGAAAAGTAAAATAAGCAACAACAAAAATCATCTTCTATTATCAAATTCATGAAATCCCAATACACATTAAAAATATCTCAAAATGTCCTTGTTTCCACTCTTTGTCTTAAAATGTTATGTATGGCCTAAAGTAGGCAACAGTAGCCATCCTCAAGGATCAAATTGCTTATGGAACTCTGAGCTGAGCATTGTGAAATCCAGAGAGTAGTTACCAGTCCCAGCAGTACCTGCCAGGTCATGGCCACACACACCAGCCACAGCAACAGGTGTAGGGCTTAGGGGAGGGGGCTCCAAGCCAGCTTTTGTGAGCTCAACTTCTGTGAACTTGGAAGGACAAGGGAACAGGGTGATTTAAGAATAAGTAAGGTAGTACTCATAAAGTTCTCCATGGAGAACCCAACCCACAGTCATAAGTGCTAGCCATTTTCAATGTTTTTAGTCATTTCAGTCTAGTTATAGACAGTTGTAAATTATTCAGAAATCAATTTCTAGGTTGTACATTACACTGGCGACATTTGCAACATTCTGTTTCACGCTTCTTGGATAAGTTTGCTAGGTTTGAAAATGTCCTCTGGGACAGAGAAAAGATGAAACTAAATGGAATCCATTTTCTTTCTTTTTTTTCATGAAAAAAATAAAATAAAAGGGTCAGGAAGGGGGTTTCTCCAAATAAGACCAGTGGGTAAGCCATGGCTGGAGAGACCTGTCAGTCACGTCAAATAGTTTGGACTTCATTTCAAGAGAACAAAGCTAGTGGAGGTGATGGAATTCCAGTTGAGCTATTTCAAATCCTGAAAGATGATGCTGTGAAAGTGCTGCACTCGATATGCCAGCAAATTTGGAAAACTCAACAGTGGCCACAGGACTGGAAAAGGTCAGTTTGCATTCCAATCCCAAAGAAAGGCAATGCCAAAGAATGCTCAAACTACCACACAATTGCACTCATCTCACATGCTAGTAAAGTACTGCTCAAAATTCTCCAAGCCAGGCCTCAGAAATACGTGAACCGTGAACTTCCTGATGTTCAAGCTGGTTTTAGAAAAGGCAGAGGAACCAGAGATCAAATTGCCAACATCTTCTGGATCATGGAAAAAGCAAGAGAGTTCCAGAAAAACATCTATTTCTACTTTATTAACTATGCCAAAGCCTTTGACTGTGTGAATCACAATAAACTGTGGAAAATTCTTCAAGAGATGGGAATACCAGACCACCTGATCTGCCTCTTGAGAAATCTGTATGCAGGTCAGGAAGCAACAGTTAGAACTGGACATGGAACCACAGACTGATTCCAAATAGGAAAAGGAGTACATCAAGACTGTATATTATCACCCTGCTTATTTAACTTGTATGCAGAGTACCTCATGAGAAATGTTGGACTGGAAGAAACACAAGCTGGAATCAAGATTGCTGGGAGAAATATCAATAACCTCAGATATGCAGATGACACCACCCTTATGGCAGAAAGTGAAGAGGAACTCAAAAGCCTCTTGATGAAAGTGAAAGAGGAGAGTGAAAAAGTTGGCTTAAAGTTCAACATTCAGAAAACGAAGATCATGGCATCCAGTCCCATCACTTCATGGGAAATAGATGGGGAAACAGTGTCAGACTTTATTTTAGGGGGCTCCAAAATCACTGCAGGTGGTGATTGCAGCCATGAAATTAAAAGATGCTTACTCCTTGGAAGGAAGTTATGACCAACCTAGATAGTATATTCAAAAGCAGAGACATTACTTTACCAACAAAGGCTCGCCTAGTCAAGGCTATGGTTTTTTCCAGTGGTCATGTATGGATGTGAGAGCTGGACTGTGAAGAAAGCTGAGCACCGAAGAATTGATGCTTTTGAACTGTGGTGTTGGAGAAGACTCTTGAGAGTCCCTTGGACTGAAAGGAGATCCAACCAGTCCATTCTGAAAGAGATCAGCTCTGGGATTTCTTTGAAGGGAATGATGCTAAAGCTGAAACTCCAGTACTTTGGCCACCTCATGCGAAGAGTTGACTCATTGGAGAAGACTCTGATGCTGTGAGCGATTGAGGGCAGGAGGAGAAGGGGAAGACAGAGGATGAGATGGCTGGATGGCATCACTGACTCGATGGACGTGAGTCTGAGTGACCTCCGGGAGTTGGTGATGGACAGGGAGGCCCGGCGTTCTGCGATTCATGGGGTCGCAAAGAGTCAGACATGACTGAGCGACTGAACTGAACTGAAGGAGCTACCAAAAGGTTTTCAGCAACGTACACTCAGCTTTGTGTACTAAGACATGTGATAGCCTGCCTCCAAGATGGCCCCAGTGAGCCATGCATCGTGGTATTCATACTGTGTGATCCTCTATCCTCAGGTGTAGACTAGATTTAGTGACTGCTTCTAATGACAAAAAATATGATAAAAGGGATAGGTTGACGCTTCCAAGATTAGGTAACTGTAGAGTTCATCCTTGATGCCTCAGTCTCTCCCTCATCACACTAAGAAAGCCAGCTGCCGGGGTGTGAGCTGCCCTATGGAAATACCCACACCTGAAGGAACTGATGTCTCCTGCCAACAGCCATGTGAGAGAGCTTGGAAGTGTACCTTTCTCCAGTTGAGCTTTCAAGTGATGAAGCCCCTGCCAACACTTATTTCAACTATTGAGAGATCCTGAGTCAGAGACACCAAGCTAAGCCTTGCCTAGATTCCTGACCCACAGAAATGGTGAGATAACGAATATACGTTGTTTTAAACCACTCATTTTGCCAAAAAAAAAAAAAATAAAAATATTTAAAGACAAAAAAAAAAAAAAATTTAAAAAAAATAAATAAACCACTCATTTTGGGGCTAGTTTGTTATGTAGCAATAGATAACTAATACAGATGATTATTCTCGCTAATGTAGGTAATACACAGGGGAATAAAGGTAAGACTGGAAGGAGGAAGACAAATAAAACAGGAGCCACAGTAGTTGAAGCAAGGGAAAAGATGTATTTGACCCAGAATGATGTCAGTGAGGACAGAGAGCCTCAAGGTTAGGGAAATATGACATAGGCAGACTTGGAATGAGTATAGCAAATGCATGTAATGGAATCCCACACTCTTTTCAGAGAAAGTTCTAAGTATGACTCTAAGCTATCCAAGAAGAAAATACCATTACTTACATACTTCATAAAGCTTACAATATAAAAATGAACCAGTTTCTAAGGAGCAATCTAGTCATTACTTATCCTGAGACCAGAGAGAATTTTCTCCAAGGGTCTTCAAAAGTACTGTTTAATGTAGAAAATACATCCACAAATAAAATTATCTCTTTCTTTTGCTTTCTCCCTTGATTGCTGATGGCTTTAATCCAAAGTAAAATTCAGTGAAGACTCCCTGGTTCCCACTATAGTGAAGTCAGGGTCACAGCTGGTTTAATCCAAGCACAGATGGCTGGATATCTAGGAGAAAAACTGAACCACATGCCCATTTTCCACTTAGCTTTTCTTCAAGTGTTGAATAGTACCAAGTGCAAGATATGATCATTGGCTGGAGATGGAGGGCATTGACTGGCTATGAACATGTGAATGTCAGCCCTGGCAGAGAGAAGGCTCACTGTCATGCCAGGAGGAATGTTAGAATATAAAGAACAGAATGTGGAAAAAAAAAGAACAGACAGTGAACATGGAATTTTGGATTTACTCTAGCTCCCGAAGTTCTATAACAGAGAGATGAGCTTAAGGTTAGCCTCAAAATCTTCAAAGCAAATGTAACAAAAGCCAGGAAAGTAGCTGTTGATGTGAGGACCCCTATATCTGTTCCAAGCAGAGCCCAAGCTTGGTCCTCACTTGGGACCTCACAGGACAGGATGAGCAAGTCTTATTTAGGCAGCATCACCTTCAATGCTCAGCATTCCTTTGTCACCTTGGAAAGCTTCACATTGGAAGATGTATTCTAGCAGGATTTGTGAATTCAAGAGATGAACAGAGAAAATAAAAAGAATAGAGGTAAAATAGTCATGGGGGAGGAGGTAGTTCTGGGGAATGTCCATGGGCACATGAAATTCTAACTCTAACAGCCTAATTATAGCAGCCTAATTTAGTTGATGTCTCATTGGAAAAGCTGAATAAAATACCAATGCATCATCTGAAGATGTTAGTGAACTGGTCATTAGAACTTGACCAAGATTCCATAGAGAAGGGAAACATATTGAAGTGAGCTGAGCAATCTACATAGTTCTGCCCCTCCAGGAATTTGCAGAATCCCAAAAAAACATGGAGCAGAAAGGCTGATCATTCAGCAGTAACATGGACCTGAGAAGGCAAAAATGGGGGCCCCGGGTTTCCAAAATGCCCAGGACTTGAGAGATCCATCTCCTGAAGAGGAGGAAAATTCAGAAACATGAGCCTACATTCTGACCCAAGTTTTAATTTGAGACATTTTCAAATTTTAAAAATTTGTTTGGTCCTCTGGACTGAATTGTGTCCCCCCAAAAGTCATAGTGTTGAAGCCTTAGTCTCCAGTGTGATAGTATTGGGAGATGGGACCTTTGAGAAGTAACTAGATTTAGATGAGGTCATAAAGATAGGACCATCAATCAGCATCCGCATAAAAACAGATCTCCAAGAGCTTGGTTATTCTCTCTGTTATAAGAACACAGTGAGAAGGTAGCCACCTGCAAAGCAGGAAGTGGTTCTCATTAGACCCTGATCTCAGACTTCGGGTCTCCAGAACTGTAAGAAATAAATGTTGTTTAAGCCACCAAGTCTACAGGATTTGCTGTGGCATCCCACGCTGACTAAGACACCTGACAAACTAGACAGAAATTTTGGTGGTCTCAAAATGCTGAGGAATTTTAGTCCTGTGTCTGTCTCTGAGCAGGAGGCCTAATAAACCTCCTAGGTTTTCAGTTAGGACCCTTAAGAGACTATGCATATTACCCTCTGCATGCATTTGTGTTAAGTCACTTCAGTCGTGTCCAACTCTTTGTGATCCTATGGACTGTAGCCTATATGTGTGTGTATATATACATATAATAGACACAGATCAGATATGAGAATATTCAAACAGTGATTTTTAAAATAACTATGACATGTTCAACAAATTAAAAGACAAAATGGGAGTTGGCAAAGAAAATGTGATAATAAAGAAATCAAATGAAAATTCTAGGGCTAAAGAACTCAGTAATTGAAATTAGGAGATCAATGAGTGGATTCACCCTAGATTGGTTTCAGTAGAAGAAAAGATTTGGAAACACAACAAGAAAATCAGTGATAGAAATGTCCATAATGAAAGAGAATTTAAAGTACAACATATAAGAAGTTATTTAAGAAACAAATGTGGCGTGATAAAATGGTCTGGTACATAACTGAAGTGCCAGAAAGGAAGAAGAAGGAGATAATGATCGAAGCAATGCTTGTTGCTCAGTCGTGTCCGACTCTTTGCGACCCCGTGGACTGTAGTCTGCCAGGCTCCTCTGTCCATGGGATTCTTCAGGCAAGAATACTGGTGTGGGTTGCCATGCCCTCCTCCCGGGGATCTTCTCAATCCAGGGATCCAACCTGTATCTCCTGCATTCCAGGCAGATTCTTTACCGTCTGAGCCATCAGAGAAGCCCTGATGGAAGCAATAGTTGTAGACAATTTCTCAAAACTCATGAAATCCAAACAAGTTCAGTGAATCCCAAGCAGGTTAAATACAAAGAAACCCATATGTACATACCATCATGGTAAACCGCTGAAAACCAACAACAAAGAGAGAAATCTTTAGAGCAGCCAGAAAAAAATTAAAAGACAGATTAACTTCAAAGGGGCAACAGTAAGATGTTTAGCTGAGTTTTTCAGGAGAAGCAGTGAAAACAGAAGACAATGAAATGATGTCTGTATGGTGCCAGAAGAAAATCCTGCACAGGACATGCAGGCAGGGAGAAATATTTGAGGCCATTTGTCTCATTTCTGGGAAGGATTGGGGGCAGGAGGAGAAGGGGACGACAGAGGGTGAGATGGCTCGATGGCATCACTGACTCGATGGACATGAGTCTGAGTGAACTCCGGGAGTTGGTGATGAACAAGGAGGCCTGGCGTGCTGCGATTCATGGGGTCGCAAAGAGTCAGACACGACTGAGCGACTGAACTGAACTGAACTGATCTCATTTCTACAAAATAAAAATAAGCTTCTGGCTGTCCCTTGATGACCTAGACAGCTGTGATGAGAGTTTTTACTATTTTATTTTCACTGTTTGGGATCTTTACTGCTGATTAGTTGTTTACTTTCTTTACATAGCTGTAACAGAGCATTACTGCTGCTAAGTCACTTCAGTCGTGTCCGACTCGGTGCGACCCCAGAGACGGCAGCCCACCAGGCTCCCCCATCCCTGGGATTCTCAAGGCAAGAACACGGGAGTGGGTTGCCATTTCCTTCTCCAATGCATGAAAGGGAAAAGTGAAAGGGAAGTCGCTCTGTCCTATCTGACTCTTAGCGACCCCATGGACTGCAGCCTACCATGCTCCTCCACCCATGGGATTTTCCAGGCAAGAGTACTGGAGTGGGATGCCATTGCCTTCTCCGAACAGAGCATTACGTGAATCCAATTCCAAAAAAAATATTTTAATACACTATTGATGGATGAAATTATGAATCTTACTTTTGAAAACCCTATTTAATTAGTGGGAGTTTCTTCCCATCAAATACTTATAAATTAATGAGATCGTTGCTGACTTTAGCTGCACAGTCTAGTGACTAATTAGAGGGGTATATAGCTTCTCTCCACGTGCCACACTAAAATCTTTCATTTACATGGCTGTTAAGCCCCAGGCTTTTAATTAAAACTGTCTGAAGAGGAATCCTACTCAGGATACCCTAGGAGTTTGTGAGAGATACATGAGGTTATCCATGTAGAACTCTTAGCACAGTGAAGATTTTGTTTTCTCTAATAGGCACAGTATCCATGTTTTCAATAATTTGGCAATGCTAGTGGAAAAAGCCAGTTCTTTTGGTAAGTGTGCACCCTCAATAATCAGTTGATGGCATCTGAGACAAAGCATGTTCCCCTGGGATAGCCTCATGGGGGAGCAGGATCTGTGTGTCCCAGGTAACAACAGTTTCTATGAGATGGAGAGAGGGGAAAGTGGTTAATGCAATCACACTCTTATAAACCTTCTCACCCTCAGGTGTGCTCTGAGTAAACACTGGCTCCATCCTGCTCCCTGGAATCTCTGACACCAATAATTTTTCAAAACATGCAACAGTTTTGTGGGGAGTTTGCATGTGCGTTTCAGTGATGTACCTCTCCTTCTCCCCGCATGACTGTGGTATTGTGATATGAAAATGGAGTTTTATTTTGTGAGTTTGCATTTCTAGTCACTGGAGTCTTCTTTTGAGTCTCTTGCCTCCATTTCTTGTCCTTAGTCAGAAATAGTGAAAGCAGAGAAGTAGGAGCCAGAAGTGGTAAATTCTAAATCCCTTCAACAGCTATTCTAAAGTGGAGTGGATGGGAGCTCTAGAGTTTATGTTAGTTTCACCAGAATAATCAAAAAATTGAGAGAACCATGATGTGGTTTTTTCAATTTTTTTTTTTTTTTTTCAGAAACTGATAGGCAACATGTGCATTGATTAGATTCAAGTTTGCGATTCTAATTTCTCTAAATAGCGTGTGATCTGAAACTAAATCACTGCTGCTGCATCACTTCAGTCGTGTCCAACTCTATGCGACCCCATAGACGGAAGCCCACCAGGCTCCTCTGTCCATGGGATTCTCCAGGCAAGAGTACTGGAGTGGGGTGCCATTGATCACACTAAATAGAGTGTGATCTAAAACTGAAAAGTCAGACTTGATGTTTTTTCAAGTAGACAATGCATACTTAGGATTGGTATCTTTACTTTTTATGTTTTAATCAATGAAAATTTTCAATCTTTTATGGAAGTGTAATCTGCAGTACAGAAAAATACATGAGTCACAAATGTGTGCATGTATCATAAGTGTGCGCACATTATAAAAGTATACCCTTGATGCATTTTCACAAAAACACATGTGCAGATAATAATCATAGTAATAAAATAACCTACCAGATTGTCACATCCTAAGGTCGTGGGCTTGGAAAGTTCAGTGAGTGCAGTTCAGAGCTCAGCCTCCACCAGAAAGGGTCATCTCTTGTTTTCAGAATTGAGGCTGTGAACTAGATATTGTTTGTGAGGGTGGTGGGAAGAAGGCTTTGCTGCTATAAACCTCACAAATTTTCAATTAACAATCTCATTCTTTGTAAAGTTCAGCAGATGAGAACCCAGAGTTTCAGGGTTACAATGTGTGCACAGTTCAGAATGTGGAGGTGCATTGTCATGACAAGGCAGAGATGCTGTGCTAAGACCAGGAGCATCAGTGAGCTCACCAGCAGGGCCCCCAGGTGAGCCCAGGACCCAACATGAACAAGAGAGTCCCAGATGGATTTAGAATGTGTTCCAGAGGCAGATGTGTGTGGGCCTCTGGTCAAGGGTCCAAAAATCAAGGTACTAGCACTTGAGTGACTACTTGATCTGTCTCAAGGCTTCTCCTCCAACAGTGATTTGGGTTGTGCTCTTGCAAAAAGTCCTGGCCTTCTCAAGAACCAACAGGTTAAACCCATGGCATGAAGTTATTAGCAGAGTAAAGTCCAAACACATCATAGATCCAGGCAACAGCTGCAGGAAGTTTCAGTTCCAGGTCTCCACACAAGATTTAGCCTAAGTTCTCAGAAATGGTGCAGGTACATCCCAGGTAACCCAAATCCCTACCTAGCCTCTTGTAGTGGAGGCCACTGTATTCTCTGTTGTGGAATGCATTTTCACCCTTGCTCCCCATCTCCGCATGTTAGGTGTCCTCATCTACTGGTCCATTCAGGGATGTATTTCTCAGAACCAAGCCAGGAAGTCACTTCTGATGTTATGCCAGAAGACCATTAGCTCACTGTCAGTTCTCTGATTCTTCTTTTTTTAATTGAAGGGTAATTTCTTTACAGAATATTGTTGTTTTCTGTCAAACCTCAATATAAATCAGCCATAGGTAAACATATATCCTTTCCCTTTTAATCCTCCCTCCCATCTCCCCCCACATCCCACCCCTCTAGGTTGACACAGAGCCCCTGTTTGAGTTTCCTGAGACATACAGCAGATTCCCACTGGCTATCTATTTTACATATGGTAATGTAAGTTTCCATGTTACTCTTTCCATACATCTCACCCTCTCCTCCCCTCTCCGCATGTTCATAAGTCTATTCCCTAGGTCTATTTCTCCATTGCTTCCCTGTAAATAAATTCCTCAGTACCATTTTTCTAGATTCCATACATGTGTGTTGCTAAGTTGCTTCAGTCACATCCGACTCTGTGTGACCCCAGAAACGGCAGCCCCAAAGGCTCCCCCGTCCCTGGGATTCTCCAGGCAAGAACATTGGAGTGGGTTGCCATTTCCTTCTCCAATGCATGAAAGTGAAAAGTGAAAGTGATATCTCTCAGTCGTGTCCGACTCTTAGCGACCCCATGGTCTGCAGCCTAGCAGGCTCCTCCGTCCATGGGATTTTCCAGGCAAGAGTACTGGAGTGGGGTGCCATTGCCTTCTCCACAATATGATATTTATCTTTATATTTCTGACCCACTTCATTCTGTATAATAGGTTCTAGGTTCATCCACCTTATTTAAACTGACTCAAATACATTCCTTTTTATGGCTGAGTAATATCCATTGTGTATATGTACCAAAATTTCTTTATCCATTCTTCTGTCAATGGGCATCTAGGTTGCTTCCATGTTCTGGCTACTGTAAATAGTGCTGAAAGAACAATGGGATACGTGTGTCTTTTTCAACCCTGTTTTCTTCAGGGTATATGCCTAGGAGTGAGATTGCTGCATCATATGGTGGTTTTATTTCTAGTTTTTTAAGGAATCTCCATACCGTCTTCCATAGTGGCTGTATCAACTTATATTCCCACCAACAATGCAAGAGCATTCCCTTTTCTCCACATCCTCTCCAGCATTTACTGTTTGTAAATTTTTTGATGATGGTCATTCTGACTGGTGTGAGGTGATATCTCCTTGTGGTTTTGATTTGCATTTCTCTAATAATGAGCAATGTTGAGCTTCTTTTCATGTGTTTGTTGGCCATCTGTATGTCTTCTTTGGAGAAATGTCTGTTTAGGTGTTTTTCCCACATTTTTAATGGGTTGTTTGTTTACCTGTTATTGAGTTATATGGGCTGCTTGTATATTTTGGAAATCAATCCTTTATCAGTTGTTTCATTTGCTATTATCTTCACCCACTCTGAGGGTTGTCTTTTCACCTTGCTTATAGTTTCCTTTGCTGGCAAAAGCTTTTTAAGCTTAATCAGGTCCCACTTGCTTAATTTTGTTTTTATTTCTATTATTCTAGGAGGTGGGTCTTAGAGGATCTTGCTTTGATTTATGTCATCAACTGTTCTGCCTATGTTTTCCTCTAAGAGTTTTATAGTTTCTAGTCTTACATTTAGGTATTTAATCCATTTTGAATTTATATTTGTGTATGGTGTTAGGAAGAGTTCTAATTTCATTCTTTTACTTGTAGCTGTTCAGTTTCCCCAGCACCATTTATTGAAGAGGCTGTCTTTGTCCCATTGTATATTCTTGCCTCCTTTGTAAAAAATAAGGTACCCATAGGTGCATGGGTTTATTTCTGGGCTTTCTATCTTGTTCCATTGTCTATAGTTCTGTTTTTGTACCTGTACCATACTGTCTTGATGACTGTAGCTTTGTAGTATAATCTAAAGCTAGGAAAGTTGATTCCTCCAGCTCCATTTTTCTTTCTCAAGACCATTTTGGTTATTCAGGGACTTTTGTGTTTCCATATGAATTATGAAATGTTTTGTTCTAGTTCTATGAAAAAATGCCATTGGTAATTTGATAGGGATCACATTGAATCTGTAAACTGCATTTGGTAGTATAGTCATTTCCACAATATTGATTCTTCCTAGCCTGGAACATGGAATATCTCTCCATCTGATTATGTTATCTTTGATTTCTTTCATCAATGTCTTATAATTTTCTGTGTACAGTTCTTTCATCTCCTTAGCTAAGTTTATTCCTAAATATTTAATTCTTTTTGTTGGAATGGTGAATGGGATTGATTCCTTACTTTCTCTTTCTGATTTATCACTGTTTAGTATATAGAAATGCAAGTGATTTCTTTTTTTTTTTTTTTTTAATTTTTCTTAACTTTACAATATTGTATTACTTTTACTATACATCGAGATGGATCCGCCACCAGAATACACGTGTTCCCCATCCTGAACCCTCCTCCCTCCCCTCTTCCCACACCATCCCTCCAGGTCATCCCAGTGCTCCAGTCCCAGGCATCTGTTATAGGGCATCGTACCTGGACTGACTCGTTTCAGATATGATATTATACATATTTCAATGCTATTCTCCCCAATCGTCCCACCCTCTCCCAGTCCCAGAGTCCAAAAGTCTGTTCTATACATCAGTGTCTCTTTTGCTGTCTCATAAGCAGGGTGATTGTTACCATCTTTCTAAATTCCATATATATGCGTTAGTATACTGTATTTGTGTTTTTCTTTCTGGCTTACTTCACTCTGTATAATAGGCTCCAGTTCCATCCACCTCATTAGAACTGATTCAAATGTATTCTTTTTAATGGCTGAGTAATACTCCATCGTGTATATGTACCACAGCTTGCTTATCCATTCATCTGTGGATGGACATCTAGGTTGCTTCCACGTCCTGGCTATTGTAAACAGTGCTGCTATGAACATTGGGGTACACGTGCCTCTTTCAATTCTGGTTTTCTCAGTGCGTATGCCCAGCAGTGGGATTGCTGGGTCACATCATATCAGATCAGATCAGTCGCTCAGTCGTGTCCGACTCTTTGCGACCCCATGAACCGCAGCACGCCAGGCCTCCCTGTCCATCACCAGCTCCCGGAGGTCACCCAGACTCGCATCCATCGAGTCAGTGATGCCGTCCAGCCATCTCATCCTCTGTCGTCCCCTTCTCCTCCTGCCCTCAATCCCTCCCAGCATCAGAGTCTTCTCCAATGAGTCAACTCTTCGCATGAGGTGGCCAAAATACTGGAGTTTCAGCTTGAGCATCATTCCTTCCAAAGAAATTCCAGGATTGATCTCCTTCAGAATGGACTGGTTGGATCCTCCTGCAGTCCAAGGGACTCTCAAGAGTCTTCTCCAACACCACAGTTCAAAAGCATCAATTCTTCGGCGCTCAGCCTTCTTCACAGTCCAGCTCTCACATCCATACATGACCACAGGAAAGACCATAGCCTTGACTAGGCAAACCTTTGTTGGTAAAGTAATGTCTCTGCTTTTGAATATGCTATCTAGGTTGGTCATAACTTTCCTTCCAAGGAGCAAGCGTCTTTTAATTTCATGGCTGCAGTCACCATCTGCAGTGATTTTGGAGCCCAGAAAAACAAAGTCTGACACTGTTTCCACTGTTTCCCCATCTATTTCCCATGCAGTGATGGGACCAGATGCCATGATCTTCGTTTTCTGAATGTTGAGCTTTAAGCCAACCTTTTCACTCTCCACTTTCACTTTCATCAGGAGGCTTTTTAGCCCCTCTTCACTTTCTGCCATAAGAGTGGTGTCATCTGCATATCTGAGGTTATTGATATTTCTCCCGGCAATCTTGATTCCAACTTGTGTTTCTTCCAATCCAGCATTTCTCATGATGTACTCTGCATATAAGTTAAATAAACATGGTGACAATATGCAGCCTTGACATACTCCTTTTCCTATTTGGAACCAGTCTGTTGTTCCATGACCAGTTCTAACTGTTGCTTCCTGACCTGCATACAGATTTCTTAAGAGGCAGATCAGGTGGTCTGGTATTCCCATCTCTTTCAGAATTTTCCATAGTTTATTGTGATCCACACAGTCAAAGGCTTTGGCATAGTCAATAAAGCAGAAATAGATGTTTTTTCTGGAACTCTCTTGCTTTTTCCATGATCCAGCGGATGTTGGCAATTTGATCTCTGGTTCCTCTGCCTTTTCTAAAACCAGCTTGAACATCAGGAAGTTCACGGTTCACATATTGCTGAAGCCTGGCTTGGAGAATTTTGAGCATTACTTTACTAGCGTGTGAGATGAGTGCAATTGTTCGGTAGTTTGAGCACTCCTTGGCATTGCCTTTCTTTGGGATTGGGATGAAAACTGACCTTTTCCAGTCCTGTGGCCACTGCTGAGTTTTCCAAATTTGCTGGCATATTGAGTGTAGCACTTTCACAGCATCATCATTCAGGACTTGGAATAGCTCCACTGGAATTCCATCACCTCCACTAGCTTTGTTCGTAGTGATGCTTTCTAAGGCCCATTTGACTTCACATTCCAAGATGTCTGGCTCTAGGTCAGTGATCACATCATCATGATTATCTAGGTCTTGAAGCTCTTTTTTGTACAGTTCTTCTGTGTATTCTTGCCACCTCTTCTTAATATCTTCTGCTTCTGTTAGGTCCACACCATCTCTGTCCTTTATCGTGCCCATCTTTGCATGAAATGTTCCTTTGGTATCTCTGATTTTCTTGAAGAGATCCCTAGTCTTTCCCATTCTGTTGTTTTCCTCTATTTCTTTGCATTGATCACTGAAGAAGGCTTTCTTATCTCTTCTTGCTATTCTTTGGAACTCTGCATTTAGATGTTTATAACTTTCCTTTTCTCCTTTGCTTTTCGCTTCTCTTCTTTTCACAGCTATTTGTAAGGCCTCCCCAGACAGCCATTTTGCTTTTTTGCATTTCTTTTCCATGGGGATGGTCTTGATCCCTGTCTCCTGTACAATGTCACGAACCTCATTCCATAGTTCATCAGGCACTCTATCTATCAGATCTAGGCCCTTAAATCTATTTCTCACTTCCACTGTATAATCATAAGGGATTTGATTCAGGTCATACCTGAATGGTCTAGTAGTTTTCTCTACTTTCTTCAATTTCAGTCTGAATTTGGCAATAAGGAGTTCATGGTCCGAGCCACAGTCAGCTCCTGGTCTTGTTTTTGCTGACTGTATAGAGCTTCTCCATCTTTGGCTGCAAAGAATATAATCGATCTGATTTCGGTGTTGACCATCTGGTGATGTCCATGTATAGAGTCTTCTCTTGTGTTGTTGGAAGAGGGTATTTGCTATGACCAGTGCATTTTCTTGGCAAAACTCTATTAGTCTTTGCCCTGCTTCATTCCGTATTCCAAGGCCAAATTTGCCTGTTACTCCAGGTGTTTCTTTTCTTCCTACTTTTGCATTCCAGTCCCCTATAATGAAAAGGACATCTTTGTTGGGTGTTAGTTCTAAAAGGTCTTGTAGGTCTTCATAGAACCTTTCAACTTCAGCTTCTTCGGTGTTACTGGTTGGGGCATAGATTTGGATTACTGTGACATTGAATGGTTTGCCTTGGAAACGAACAGAAATCATTCTGTCATTTTTGAGATTGCATCCAAGTACTGCATTTCGGACTCTTTTGTTGACCATGATGGCCACTCCATTTCTTCTGAGGGATTCCTGCCCACAGTAGTAGATATAATGGTCATCCGAGTTAAATTCACCCATTCCAGTCCATTTTAGTTCGCTAATTCCTAGAATGTCAACATTCACTCTTGCCATCTCTTGTTTGACCACTTCTAATTTGCCTTGATTCATGGACCTGACATTCCAGGTTCCTATGCAATATTGCTCTTTACAGCATCGGACTTTGCTTCTATCACCAGACACATCCACAGCTGGGTATTCTTTTTGTTTTGGCTCCATCCTTTCATTATTTCTGGAGTTATTTCTCCACTGATCTCCAGTAGCATATTGGGCCCTTACTGACCTGGGGAGTTTCTCTTTCAGTATCCTATCATTTTGTCTTTTCATACTGTTCATGGGGTTCTCAAGGCAAGAATACTGAAGTGGTTTGCCATTCCCTTCTCCAGCGGACCACACCCTGTCATATCTCTCCACCATGACCCGCCCATCCCAGGTTGCCCCTCGGGCATGGCTTAATCTCATTGAGTTAGACAAGGGTGTGGTCCTTGTGTGATTAGATTGACTAGTTATCTGTGAGAATGGTTTTAGTGTATTTGCCCTCTGATGCCCTCTTTCAAGACCAACTGTCTTACTTGGGTTTCTCTTACCTTGGGCGTGGGGTATCTCATCCCGGCTGCTCCTGGCTGCTCCCGGCCAGCGAAGCACAGCCATCGCACCTTACCTTGGACGAGGGGTCTCTCCTCACCGCCGCCCTTCCTGACCTCGGTCGTGGGGTAGCTCTTCTCGGCCGTGCTTAGTGCGTTGGCCCTCACCGCCGTCCTTCCTCGGTTGTGGGGTAGCTCTTCTCGGCCGCGCTCTTAGTGCGCGACGCAGCCGGCGGGGCGCTCTTAGTGCGCGACGCAGCCGGCGGGGCGCTCTTAGTGCGCGACGCAGCCGGCGGGGCGCTCTTAGTGCGCGACGCAGCCGGCGGGGCGCTCTTAGTGGCGCGCCGGTCGCGGGCGGCGGGGTCGCTCTTAAATGGCGCGCCGGTCGCGGGCAGGCGAGGTGGCTCTTAAATGGCGCGCCGGTCGCGGGCAGGCGAGGTCGCTCTTAAATGGCGCGCCGGTCGAGGGCAGGCGAGGTCGCTCTTAAATGGCCATATGTGCGTGGATTTATCTCTGGACTTTCTATTTTGTTCCATTGATCTATGTTTCTGTCTTTGTGCCAGTACCATACTGTCTTGATGACTGTAGCTTTATAGTAGAGCCTGAAGTCAGGCAGGTTGATTCCTCCGGTTCCGTTCTTCTTTCTCAAGATAGCTTTGGCTATTCGAGGTTTTTTGTATTTCCATACAAATTGAGAAATTATTTGTTCTAGCTCTGTGAAGAATACCATTGGTAGCTTGATGGGGATTGCATTGAATCTATAAATTGCTTTGGGTAGTATACTCATTTTCACTATATTGATTCTACCAATCCACGAACATGGTATATTTCTCCATCTATTAGTGTCCTCTTTAATTTCTTTCAGCAGTGTTTTATAGTTTTCTAAATATAGGTCTTTAGATTCTTTAGGAAGATATATTCCTAAGTATTTTATTGTTTTCATTGCAATGGTGAATGGAATTGTTTCCTTAATTTCTCTTTCTATTTTCTCATTATTAGTGTATAGGAATGCAAGGGATTTCTGTGTGTTAATTTTATATCCTGCAACTTTACTGTATTCATTGATTAGTTCTAGTAATTTTCTGGTGGAATCTTTAGGGTTTTCTACGTAGAGGATCATGTCATCTGCAAACAGTGAGAGTTTTACTTCTTCTTTTCCAATTTGGATTCCTTTTATTTCTTTTTCTGCTCTGATTGCTATGGCCAAAACTTCCAGAAGAATGTTGAATAATAATGGTGAAAGTGGGCATCCTTGTCTTGTTCCTGACTTTAGAGGAAATGCTTTCAGTTTTTCACCATTGAGGATAATGTTTGCTGTGGGTTTGTCGTATATAGCTTTTATTATGTTGAGGTATGTTCCTTCTATTCCTGCTTTCTGGAGAGTTTTTATCATAAATGGATGTTGAACTTTGTCAAAGGCTTTCTCTGCATCTATTGAGATAATCATATGGTTTTTATTCTTCAGTTTGTTAATGTGGTGTATTACGTTGATTGATTTGCGGGTATTGAAGAATCCTTGCATCCCTGGGATAAAGCCCACTTGGTCATGGTGTATGATCTTTTTAATGTGTTGTTGGATTCTGATTGCTAGAATTTTGTTAAGGATTTTTGCGTCTATGTTCATCAGTGATATTGGTCTGTAGTTTTCTTTTTTTGTGGGATCTTTGTCAGGTTTTGGAATTAGGGTGATGGTGGCCTCATAAAATGAGTTTGGAAGTTTGCCTTCCTCTGCAATTTTCTGGAACAGTTTGAGTAGGATAGGTGTTAGCTCTTCTCTAAATTTTTGGTAGAATTCAGCTGTGAAGCCGTCTGGGCCTGGGCTTTTGTTTGCTGGGAGATTTCTGATTACAGTTTCAATTTCCGTGCTTGTGATGGGTCTGTTAAGAGTTTCTATTTCTTCCTGATCCAGTTTTGGAAAGTTGTACTTTTCTAAGAATTTGTCCATTTCTTCCACATTGTCCATTTTATTGCCATATAATTGCTGATAGTAGTCTCTTATGATCCTTTGTATTTCTGTGCTGTCTGTTGTGATCTCTCCATTTTATTTTCTAATTTTATTGATTTGATTTTTCTCCCTTTGTTTCTTGATGAGTCTGGCTAGTGGTTTGTCAATTTTATTTACCCTTTCAAAGAACCAGCTTTTGGCTTTGTTAATTTTTGCTATGGTCTCTTTTGTTTCTTTTGCATTTATTTCTGCCCTAATTTTTAAGATTTCTTTCCTTCTACTAATCTTGGGGTGCCTCATTTCTTCCTTTTCCAGTTGCTTTAGGTGTAGAGTTAGGTTATTTATTTGGCTTTTTTCTTGTTTCTTAAGGTATGCCTGAATTGCTATGAACTTTCCCCTTAGGACTGCTTTTACAGTGTCCCACAGGTTTTGGGTTGTTGTGTTTTCATTTTCATTCGTTTCTATGCAGAATTTGATTTCTTTTTTGATTTCTTCTGTGATTTGTTGGTTATTCAGGAGTGTGTTGTTCAGCCTCCATATGTTGGAATTTTTAATAGTTTTTCTCCTGTTATTGAGATTTACTCTTACTGCATTGTGGTCAGAAAAAATGGTTGGAATGATTTCAATTTTTCTGAACTTACCAAGGCTAGATTTATGGCCCAGGATGTGGTCTATCCTGGAGAAGGTTCCGTGTGCACTTGAGAAAAAGGTGAAATTCATTGTTTTGGGATGAAATGTCCTATAGATATCAATTGGTTCTAACTTGTCTATTGTATCATTTAAAGTTTGTGTTTCCTTGTTAATTTTCTGTTTAGTTGATCTATCCATTGGTGTAAGTGGGGTATTAAAGTCTCCCACTATTATTGTGTTATTGTTTATTTCTCCTTTCATACTTGTTAGTATTTGTCTTACATATTGCGGTGCTCCTATGTTGGGTGCATATATATTTATAATTGTTATATCTTCTTCTTGGATTGATCCTTTGATCATTATGTAGTGACCTTCTTTGTCTCTTTTCACAGCTTTTGTTTTAAAGTCTATTTTATCTGATATGAGTATCGCTACTCCTGCTTTCTTTTGGTCCCTATTTGCATGGAAAATCTTTTTCCAGCCCTTCACTTTCAGTCTGTATGTGTCCCCTGTTTTGAGGTGGGTCTCTTGTAGACAACATATGTATGGGTCTTGTTTTTGTATCCATTCAGCCAGTCTCTGCCTTTTGGTTGGGGCATTCAACCCATTTACATTTAAGGTAATTATGGATAAATATGATCCCGTTTAGAAATGCAAGTGATTTCTGTGTATTAATTTTGTATCCTGTAACTTTGATAAATTCACTGATTAGCTCTAGTAATTTTCTGATACTATTTCTAGGGTTTTCTGTGTACAGTATCATGTCATCTGCAAACTGTGAGAGATTTACTACTTCTTTTCCAATCTGGATTCCTTTAATTTGTTTTTCTTCTCTGATCGCTGTAGCTAGGACTTCCAGAACTATGTTGAATAATAGTGAGGAAAGTGGACACCCTTGTTTTGTTCCTGATCTTAGGGTGAATGCTTTCAGTTTCTCAACATTGAGAATAAAGTTTGTTGTAGGCTTATCATATATGGCCTTTACTATGTTGAGGTAGGTTCCTTCCATGCCCATTTTTTTGAAGCGTTTTAATCATAAATGGGTGCTGAATTTTTTCAAAAGCTTTTTCTGCATCTATTGAGATTATCATATGGTTTTTATCTTTCAATTTGTTAATATGGTGTATCACATTGATTGATTTGTGTATATTGAAGAATTCTTGCATTCCTGGAGTAAACCCAACTTGATCATGGTGTATGAGCTTTTTGATGTGTTGCTGAATTCTGTTTGCTAAAATTTTGTTGAGGATTTTTGCAACTATGTTCATCAGTGATATTGGCCTGTAGTTTTCTTTTTTTGTATTATCTTTGGTTTCGGTATCAGGGTAATGGTGGCCTTGTAGAATGAATTGGAAGTGTTCCTTCCTCTGCAATTTTTTTGAAAGGGTTTTAGAAGGATAGGCATTACCTCCTCTCTAAATGTTTGATAGAATTCTCCTGTGAAGCCACCTGGTCCTGGGCTTTTGGTTTTGGGGAGATTTTTGATCATAGGTTCAGTTTCAGTGCTTGTAATTAGGTTATTCATAATTTCTATTTCTTCCTGGTTCAGTATTGGAAGATTGAACTTTTCTAAGAATCTGTTCATTTCTTCCAGGTTATCCATTTTATTGCCATAGAGTTGTTCATAATAGTCTCTTATAATCCTTTGTATTTCTGCACTGTCTATTGTAACCTCTCCTTTTTCATTTCTAATTTTGTTGATTTGATTCTTCTCTCTCTTTTTCTTGATGAGTCTGGCTAAAGGTTTGTCAGTTTTGTTCTTCTCAAAGAACCAGCTTTTAGTTTTATTAATCTTTACTATTGTTTCTCTTATTTCTTTTTCATTTATTTCTGCTCAGATCTTTATTATTTATTTCTTTCTACTAATTTTGAGGGGGTTTTGGGGTTCTTATTTTTCCAATTGTTTTAGTTGTAACATTAGGTTGTCTATTCAATGTTTTTCTTATGATTGTATTGCTATTAACTTCCCTCTTAAAACTGCTCTTGCTGCATCCCATAGGTTTTGAGTTGTCGTGTTCTTGTCATTTGTTTCTAGAAATTTTTTGTTTTCCCTTTTGATTGCTTCAGTAACCTGTTGGTTATTTAGAAACATGTTGTTTAATCTCCATGTGTTTGTGTTTCTTACAGTTTTTTTCTTGTAATTGATATCTACTCTCATAGCATTGTGGTTGGAGAAGATGCTTGATATAATTTCAATTTTCTTAAATTTACTGAGGTTTGATTTGTGACTCAAGATGTGGTGTATCCTGTAGAATGTTCCATGTGCACTTCAGAAGGAGTATTCTTCTGCATTTGGGTGGAATGTCATGAAGATATCAATGAGATCCATCTCATCTAATGTATCATTTAAGACTTGTGTTTTCTGTTTTGATGATCTGTCCATTGGTGTGTTAAAGTCTCCTACTATTACTGTGTTGCTGTCAATTTCTCCTTTAATGTCTGTTAGTGCTTGTCTTTGGTATCGGGGTGCTCCTATGTTGAGTGCTTAGATATTTACAATTGCATGTCTTCCTCTTGGATTGATTCCTTGATTATTATGTAGTACCCTTCCTTATCTCTTGTAATCTTCTTTATTTTAAGGTCTATTTTGTCTGATATGAGGGTTACTACTCCAGCTTTCTTTTGCTTCCCATTTTCATGGAATATATTTTTCCATCCTCTCACTTTCAGTATGTGGGTTTCTTGTAGACAGCATATATATGGGTCTTGTCTTTGTATCTGTTCAGCTAGTCTGTGTCTTTTGGTTGGAGCATTTGATCCACTTACATTTAAAGTAATTATTGATATATATGTTCCTATTGCCATTTTCTTGTTTGGGGTTAATTTTGTAGATATTTTTTCTTCTGTTGTATTCTTGACTATATACATCCCTTTAACATTTGCTATAAAGTTGGTTTCTCTTACCCCTTGCTTTTCTGAAAAGCTTTTTCTTTCTCCATCAATTTTGAGTGAGATCCTTGTACAGTAATCTTGGTTGTAGATTTTTCCCTTTCAGTATTTTAAATATATCCTGCCATTACCTTTTGGCCTGCAGAGTTTCTGATGAAAGATCAGCTGTTAAACATATGGGATTTCCCTTGTATGTTGTTACTTGTTGCTTTTCAATTGCTGCTTTTGATATTTTTTCTTTCTGTTTAGTCTTTGTTAGTTTGATTAGTATATCTTGGCATGTTTCTCCTTGGGTTTATCCTGTATGGGACTCTGTGCCTCTTGGACTTGATTGACTATTTCCTTTTCCATGTTGGGGAAATTTTCATCTATAATCTCGTCAAAAATTTTCTCATACCCTTTATTTTTCTCTTCTTCTTCTGAGACCCCTATTATTCGAATGTTTGTACATTTGATATTGACTCAGAAGTCGCTGAGACTATCCTCAGTTCTTTTCATTCTTTTTACTTTATTCTCCTCTTCAGAAGTTATTTCCACCATTTTATCTTCCAACTCACTGATTTGTCCTTCTGCTTCAGATATTCTGCTATTGATTCTTTCTAGAGTATTTTTAATTTCAGTAATTGTGCTACTTGTCATTGCATGTTTATTCTTTAATTCTTCTAGGTCTTTGTTAATTGATTCTTGCATTTTCTCCATTCTGTTTTCAAGGTTTTTGATCATCATTACTATCATTTTTCTGAATTCTTTCACAGGTAGTTTGACTATTTCCTATTCATTTATTTGGACTTCTGTGTTTCTAGTTTGTTCCTTGATTTGTGTAGTATTTCTCTGCATTTTCATTACTTTTTTTTAACTTACTGTGCTTGAGGTCTCCTTTTCCAAAGCTTCAGGGTTTAATCCATTGTTTCTTTTGATTTCTGCCCTCTTTAAGTTTGGTCTAGTGGTTTGTGTAAGCTTCTTATAGAGTGAAATTTGTGTTGAGTTTTTGTTTGTTTGTTTGTTTTTCCTCTGATGGGCAAGACTGAGTGAGGTGGTAATCCTCTGTGCTGATGATTGGGTTTGTATTTTTGCTTTGTTTGTTGCTTAGATGAGGCACCCTGCACAGGGTGCTACTGGTGATTGCGTGATGCCAGGTCTTATATTCAAGTGGTTTCCTTTGTGTGAGTTCTCACTGTTTGATACTCCATAGGGTTAGTTCTCTTTAGTCTAGGGTCTTGGAGTAAGTGCTCCCACTCCAAAGGTCAGGGCTTGATCTCTTGTCAGGGACCAAGATTCCACAAGTGGTTTGTTTCAGCATTGAGATTAAAACAAATATCCAAAAATGAAAAACCAAAGATGAACCCCAGACAAACGGCAATTACAAAATCAGGTAAATAATAATTAAAATAATAGAATGTATAAATATATACATATATATATGTATATATGTTGACTCATTGGAGAAGACTCTGATGCTGGGAGGGATTGAGGGCAGGAGGAGAAGGGGACGACAGAGGATGAGATGGCTGGATGGCATCACTGACTCGATGAATGTGAGTCTGAGTGACCTCCGAGAGCTGGTGATGGATAGGGAGGCCTGGCGTGCTGCGGTTCATGGGGTCGCAAAGAGTCGGACACGACTGAGCGACTGATCTGATCTGATCTGATCTGATATATGTATATACACATACCCAGGAGCAAAGTCAAAACAGTTCAACATAAATAAAGTACAATAGCTTGACCCAGCGAACAAAGGAAACCTAAAATTATATCTACCAGAACAAAACTAACCAAAGCACAAACTGGAAAACAAAACTAAAGCAAGGTGCCATTTGGGAAATAAAGCAATGAAAATAAAACTAATAAATATGTTAAGAGGAAAAGAAAGAAAAAAAGAATAGCTATGCAAAGTTAAATAGAGGTAGATGAAGAAGATTTATATACTTTGAAGATTAACTACAAGGGGAAAAGAACAGTAGGACATGCAAACAAAAGAATAAATGTAGAAAAATATAATAGGTTTAAGAAAATTAAAAATTTAAATTATAAAATACAGAAAAAAAAAAAAAAACAGAAGAAGAAGAGAAAAGGAATAAAAGGAAAACTCCACAGAACTGAAAAGGCCCAACATAGAGGCAGAGGCAGAGGTTTATAACACAATAAAACTGTGATTGAATATACACATATACACCCATAAGCAAAACTGAAACAGTCCAACAAAAATAAAGTACAATAGATCAACCTGGCAAACAAAGGGAACCAAAAATTATGTCTACCAGAACAAAACTAACTAAAGCAAGGTGCCAAGTGGGGCATAAAGCAATGAATATAAAACTAACAAATACGTTGAGACTAAAGGAAAGAAAGAAAAGAAAGAAAGATTAGATATGCTAAGTTAAATAGAAGTAGATAAATAAGATTTATATATATTAAAGAGTAACTGTAAGGGGAGAAGAACAGTAGGAAAAGCAAACAAAGGAATAAATGTAGAAAAATAATAATAAGTTTGAAAAATTAAAGTTAAAAAGGCACACACACACACAAAAAAAACTCCCCAGAACTGTAAAAGCCTGATATGGAGGCAGAGGTTTATAACAACAATAAAAAAATGTGACTGAGAAAAAAAAAGAAAAAGAAAAAGCTCAAAAGCTTAGTTAGATTTCATTGTGCCAATAAAATCACAACTACAACAGTTGGGGGGGGGGGGGGGGGGAAAGGAAAAAAACAAAAAAGCCAAGAGAATCTACAGAACACCTCAAAACATAAGAACAGAAGATGGCGGAGGAATAGGACGGGGAGAACACTTTCTCCTCCACAAATTCATCAAAAGAACACTTAAACGCCGAGTAAATTCCACAAAACAACTTCTGAATGCCGGCAGAGGACATCAGGCACCCAGAAAAGCAACTCGTTGCCTTCTAAAGGAGGTAGGAAAAAATACAAAAGACAAAAAAGAGACAATAGAGGGAGGGACGGACCTCTGTCTGGGGAAGGGAGTCTTAAAAAGAGAGAAGTTTCCAAACACCAGGAAACATTCTCACTGCCAAGTCTGTGTCAAGCCTGGGAAGCACGGAGGGCAACATAACAGGGAGGAAAAATAAATAAACAATTAAAACCCACAGATTACGAGCCCTACGATAACTTCCCCAGCGGAGAAGCAGCGCAAACGCCTGCATCTGCCATTAGCAAGCGGGGGCTGGGCAGGGAGACGCGCCGTGGGCTGTATCGCTTAGAGTAAGGACTGGCCTGAATATCCCGAGCGCTACCTGAGTGAAATAATTTGGGCTAGCAAACCAGACTGTGGGATATCTACCACACGAAAAGCCAGCCCTAACCTAAGACACTGCCAGGCCCTCACACGGAACAAAGGACTGTACAGAGATAGTCGGCTGCAGACCATTCCCCTCCGGTGACAGGCAGCCAGAGCTGAAGGGAGGCGATCGCAGCCCCAGAGAGACATTATCTACAAAACTAAGCAGGCTTCTTTGCTAACTAAGACTTCTTGGGGCTCTGGTCGGCCAACATCTGCCTGAGAAGATGCACTGGTTCTACAACTAGAAAACCGAGCGGCGGGAAGGTGATAAGTCGCAGAAGCTGCGCTTGCTAAACACCTCATTACCTGCGCTGCTGGAATCTGCGAAGGGCACAAAACGCAGGCCCAACCGAGCCTGGGCCTCTGAGGACTACCTGAGTGCCTGAACTTGAGCAGCTTAGACCTGGGAAGGGCAAGCAGCCCAGGGCAGGCCACAGATGGTTCCGGTGGGGAAACCTAGAGCCTGAGCAGAGTGGGCAGGGGAGGCTACATGCGCGGTGAGCAGGGGCAGGCCCAGTGTGGCTGAAGCACTGCGAGCACACGCCACTGTTATTTATTTGCAGCGTCCCTCCCTCCCCACAGCGTGACTGAACAAGTGAGCCTAAAAAAAAAAAAAGGGTGTCCACCACCGCCCCCTTTGTATCAGGGCGGAAATCAGACACGGAAGAGACCAGCAAACAGAAGCTATAACAGAGGGAACCGCCGTGGAAGCGACAGGCAATAAACTAAAACCCCGTGGTTAGTACCAACTACATAGGAAAGGGCCTATAGATCTTGAGAAATTTAAGCCAGAACAAGGAACTAGCTGAAAATGAACTGAACCCACAATACCCACAACAATATCAGAGAAAGTCCTATATATATTTTTACTATTTTTACCATCATTCTTTCTTTCTTTCTTTTAATTTTTAAAGAAAAAAAAATTTTAATCCTCTAGTACTCCTTTAATTTTCACTTTTATAACCTACTATTACTTTGTAAAAAAATGAATAAAAATAAATAAATAAATAAAAGACCCTTAAAAAAAAAAAAACCAAACATTATATATATATTTTTTATAACTTTTGTGACCTTTTTTTTCCTTTCTTTTTTTCTTTTCTTTAACATTGTATTTTTGAAACTCCAAACTCTGCTCTAGATTCATAAGTTTAGCTTATTGGTAATTGTTATCAATTTTGTACCCTTTTTTTTTTTATATAACTTTTGTGACTTTTTTTTCCTCTCTCTTTCTATCTCGTCATCTTTTCTTAACATTGCATTCCTGAAATTCCAAACTCCAATCTAGATCTTTAATTTATGCTTTCTGGTATATGTTATCATTTGTACCTATATCTTCTTTATAATTCTTGTGACTTTGTTTGTTTTTGGATTTGTTTTTCTTTTCTTTCTCTCTTTCTTTCTTTTCTTTTTTTTCTTTCTATCTTTCTTTTTCTTTCTATCTTTCTTTTTCTTTTCTTTAACATTGTATTTTTGAAACTCCAAACTCTACTTTAGATTTTTAACTTTTGCTTTTTGGTATTTGTTATGATTTTGTACCTATATTTTCTTTATAACTTTTATAACTCTTTTGTTTCTTTTTCTTTTTCTCTCTTTCTTTTCCTTCTTCTTCTCTTTAACATTGTATTTTTGAAACTTCAAACTCTACTCTAGATTTATAATTTTTGCTTTTAGGTATTTGTTACCAATTTTGTACCTTTAAGAACCTGATCTTCAGTACCCACTTTTTACTAGGGAGCAAGATTACTGGCTTGACTGTTCTCTCCACCTCCGGACTCTTCTTTTCCTTCACCAGTTCGCCTGTCTCCTCCCTAACCCCTCTCTACTCTATCCAACTCTGTGAATTCTGTGTGTTCCAAATAAAGGAAAACAATGAGGGAACTGATTATTGACTGGATCTGTCTCTCTCCTTTTCATTCCCTCCTTTTATCCTCCTGACCACCTCTGTCTCCTTCCTCCCTCTTCTCTTCTCTGTATAACTCCGTGAACATCTCTGAGCGGTCCAGCTGTGGAATGCACATAAGGAAGTAATTACTGGTTAGCCTTCTCTCTCCTCTATTGATTCCACCACATCTCATTCAGGTCACCTCTAACTCCCTTCTCCCTCTTCTCTTCCCCATGTAACTCTGTCAACCTCACTGGATGACCCTCATGGTGGAGAAACTTTTCATCTTTAACCTAGATGTTTTATCAATGGTGCTGTATAGAAGGAGAAGTTTTGAGACCACTGTAAAAATAAGACCGATAACTGGAAGCAGGAGGCTTAAGTCCAAACCCTGACTCCAGGGAACATTAATTGACAGGAGCTCATCAAATGCCTCCATACCTACACTGAAACCAAGCATCACACAAGGGCCAACAAGTTCCACGGCAAGACATACTAAGCAAATTCTCCAGAAACACAGGAACACAGCCCTGAGCTCCAATATACAGGCTACCCAAAGTCACCCCCAAATCATAGACATCTCATAACTCATTACTAGACACTCCATTGCACTCCAGAGAGAAGAAATCCAGCTCCATCCACCAGAACACCGACACAAGCCTCCATAACCAAGAAACCTTGACAAGCCACCTGTACAAACCCACACACAGTGAGGAAATTCCACAATAAAGAGAACTCTGCAAACTGCCAGAATACAATAAGGACACCCCAAACTCAGCAATTTAAACAAGATGAAGAGACAGAAGAATACCCAGCAGGTAAAGGAACAGGATAAATGCCCACCAAACCAAACAAAAGAGGAAGAAATAGCGAATCTACCTGATAAAGAATTCCGAATAATGATAGTGAAATTAATCCAAAATCTGGAAACCAAAATGGAATCACAGATAAATAGCCTGAAGAAAAGCATTGAGAAGATGCAAGAAAGGTTTAACAAGGACCTAGAAGAAATAAAAACGAGTCAATATATAATGAATAATGCAATAAATGAGATCCAAAACACTCTGGAGGCAACAAATAGTAGAATAACAGAGGCAGAAGATAGAATTAGTGAATTAGAAGATAGAATGGTAGAAATAAATGAAGCAGAAAAGAAAAAAGAATTAAAAGAAATGAGGACAATCTCAGAAACCTCCAGGACAATATTAAACGTTACAACATTTGAATCATAGGAGTCCCAGAAGAAGAAAAAGAAAGACCATGAGGAAATACTTGAGGAGATAATAGTTGAAAACTTCCCTCAAATGGGGAAGGAAATAATCACTCAATTCCAAGAAACCCAGAGAGTCCCAAATAGGATAAACCCAAGGTGAAACACCCCAAGACACATATTAATCAAATTAACAAAGATCAAACACAGAGAACAAATATTAAAAGCAGCAAGGGAAAAACAACAAATAACACACAAGGGAATTCCCATAAGGATAACAGCTGATCTTTCAATAGAAACTCTCCAAGCCAGGAGGGAATGGCAAGACATACTTAAAGTGATGAAAGAAAATAACCTACAGCCCAGATTATTGTACCTAGCAAGGATATCATTCAAATATGAAGGAGAAATCCAAAACTTTACAGACAAGCAAAAGCTGAGAGAATTCAGCACCACCAAACCAGCTCTCCAACAAATACTAAAGGACATTCTCTAGACAGGAAACACAAAAAGGGTATATAAACTCGAACCCAAAACAATAAAGTAAATGGCAACGGGATCATACTTATTAATAATTACCTTAAATGTTAATGGGTTGAATGCCCCAACCAAAAGACAGAGACTGGCCGAATGGATACAAAAACAAGAACCCTACATATTTTGTCTAGAAGAGACCCACCTCAAAACAGGGGACACATACAGACTGAAAGTGAAGGGCTGGAAGAACATTTACCACGCAAATAGGGACCAAAAGAAAGCAGGAGTAGCAATACTCATATCAGATAAAATAGACTTTAAAACAAAGGCTGTGAAAAGAGACAAAGAAGGTCACTACATAATGATCAAAGGATCAATCCAAGAAGAAGATATAACAATTATAAATATATATGCACCCAACATAGGAGCACCACAATATGTAAGACAAATACTAACAAGTATGAAAGGAGAAATCAACAATAACACAATAATAGTGGGAGACTTTAATACCCCACTCACACCAATGGATAGATCAACTAAATAGAAAATTAACAAGGAAACACAAACTTTAAATGATACAATAGACCAGTTAGACCTAATTGATATCTATAGGACCTTTCATCCCAAAACAATGAATTTCACCTTTTTCTCAAGTGCACATGGAACCTTCTCCAGGATAGACCACATCCTGGGCCATAAATCTAGCTTTGGTAAGTTCAGAAAAACTGAAATCATTCCAAGCATCTTTTCTGATCACAATGCAGTAAGATTAGATCTCAATAACAGGAGAAAAACTATTAAAAATTCCAATATATGGAGGTTGAACAACACGCTGCTGAATAACCAACAAATCACAGAAGAAATCAAAAAAGAAATCAAAATCTGCATAGAAATGAATGAAAATGAAAAAACAACAACCCAAAACCTGTGGGACACTGTAAAAGCAGTCCTAAGGGGAAAGTTCATAGCAATACAGGCATACCTCAAGAAACAAGAAACAAGTCAAATAAATAACCTAACTCTACACCTAAAGCAACTAGAAAAGGAAGAAATGAAGCACCCCAAGGTTAGTAGAAGGAAAGAAATCTTAAAAATTAGGGCAGAAATAAATGCAAAAGAAACAAAAGAGACCATAGCAAAAATCAACAAAGCCAAAAGCTGGTTCTTTGAAAGGGTAAATAAAATTGACAAACCATTAGCCAGACTCATCAAGAAACAAAGGGAGAAAAATCAAATCAATAAAATTAGAAATGAAAATGGAGAGATCACAACAGACAACACAGAAATACAAAGGATCATGAGAGACTACTATCAGCAATTATATGACAATAAAATGGACAACGTGGAAGAAATGGACAAATTCTTAGAAAAATACAACTTTCCAAAACTGGATCAGGAAGAAATAGAAAATCTTAACAGACCCATCACAAGCACGGAAATTGAAACTGTAATCAGAAATCTTCCAGCAAACAAAAGCCCAGGTCTAGACGGCTTCACAGCTGAATTTTACCAAAAATTTAGAGAAGAGCTAACACCTATCCTACTCAAACTGTTCCAGAAAATTGCAGAGGAAGGCAAACTTCCAAACTCATTCTATGAGGCCACCATCACCCTAATACCAAAACCTGACAAAGATGCCACAAAAAAAGAAAACTACAGGCCAATATCACTGATGAACATAGATGCAAAAATCCTTAACAAAATTCTAGCAATCAGAATCCAACAACACATTAAAAAGATCATACACCAGGACCAAGTGGGCTTTATCCCAGGAATGCAAGGATTCTTCAATATCCGCAAATCAATCAATCTAATACACCACATTAACAGATTGAAAAATAAAAACCATATGATTATCTCAATAGATGCAGAGAAAGCCTTCGACAAAATTCAACATCCATTTATGATAAAAACTCTCCAGAAAGCAGGAATAGAAGGAACATACCTCAACATAATAAAAGCTATATATGACAAACCCACAGCAAACATTATCCTCAATGGTGAAAAATTGAAAGCATTTACTCTAAAGTCAGGAACAAGACAAGGGTGCCCACTTTCACCATTACTATTCAACATAGTTTTGAAAGTTTTGGCCATAGCAATCAGAGCAGAAAAAGAAACAAAAGGAATCCAAATTGGAAAAGAAGAAGTAAAACTCTCACTGTTTGCAGGTGACATGATCCTCTACGTAGAAAACCCTAAAGACTCCACCAGAAAATTACTAGAACTAATCCATGAATATAGTAAAGTTGCAGGATATAAAATCAGCACACAGAAATCCCTTGCATTCCTATACACTAATAATGAGAAAATAGAAAGAGAAATTAAGGAAACAATTCCATTCACCATTGCAATGAAAAGAATAAAATACTTAGGAATATATCTTCCTAAAGAAACTAAAGACCTATATATAGAAAACTATAAAACGCTGGTGAAAGAAATCAAAGAGGACACTAATAGATGGAGAAATATACCGTGTTCATGGATTGGTAGAATCAATATAGTGAAAATGAGTATACTACCCAAAGCAATTTATAGATTCAATGCAATCCCCATCAAGCTACCAATGGTATTCTTCACAGAGCTAGAACAAATAATTTCTCAATTTGTATGGAAATACAAAAAACCTCGAATAGCCAAAGCTATCTTGAGAAAGAAGAATGGAACTGGAGGAATCAACCTGCCTGACTTCAGGCTCTACTACAAAGCCACAGTCATCAAGACAGTATGGTACTGGCACAAAGAAATATAGATCAATGGAACAAAATGGAAAGCCCAGAGATAAATCCACACATATATGGTCACCTTATCTTTGACAAAGGAGGCAAGAATATACAATGGATTAAAGACAATCTCTTTAACAAGTGGTGCTGGGAAAACTGGTCAAACACTTGTAAAAGAATGAAACTAGAACACTTTCTAACACCATACACAAAAATAAACTCAAAATGGATTAAAGATCTAAATGTAAGATCAGAAACCATAAAACTCCTAGAGGAAAACATAGGCAAAACACTCTCTGACATACATCACAGCAGGATCCTCTATGACCCACCTACCAGAATATTGGAAATAAAATCAAAGATAAACAAATGGGACCTAATTAAACTTAAAAGCTTCTGCACAACAAAGGAAACTACAAGCAAGGTGAAAAGACAGCCTTCAGAATGGGAGAAAATAATAGCAAATGAAGCAACAGGCAAACAACTAATCTCAAAAATATACAAGCAACTTCTACAGCTCAATTCCAGAAAAATAAATGACCCAATCAAAAAATGGGCCAAAGAACTAAATAGGTATTTCTCCAAAGAAGACATACAGATGGCTAACAAACACATGAAAAGATGCTCAACATCACTCATTATCAGAGAAATGCAAATCAAAACCACTAGGAGGTACCATTTCACGCCAGTCAGAATGGCTGCGAACCAAAAGTCCACAAGCAATAAATGCTGGAGAGGGTGTGGAGAAAAGGGAACCCTCTTACACTGCTGGTGGGAATGCAAACTAGTACAGCCACTATGGAGAAGTGTGGAGATTCCTCAAAAAACTGGGAATAGATTCCTCAAAAAACTAGAACTGCCTTATGATCCAGCAATCCCACTGCTGAGCATACACACTGAGAAAACCAGAATTGAAAGAGACACATGTACCCCAATGTTCATAGCAGCACTGTTTATAATAGCCTGGACTTGGAAGCAACCTAGAGGTCCATCCGCAGATGAATGGATAAGAAAGCAGTGGTACATATACACAATGGAGTATTACTCAGCCATTAAAAAGAATACATTTGAATCAGTTCTAATGAGGTGGATGAAACTGGAGCCTATTATACAGAGTGAAGTAAGCCAGAAAGAAAAACACCAATACAGTATACTAACGCATATATATGGAATTTAGAAAGATGGTAACAATAACCCTGTATACGAGACAGCAAAAGAGACATTGATATATAGAACAGTCTTTTGGACTCTGGGAGAGGGAGAGAGCGGGATGATTTAGGAGAATAGCATTGAAATATGACTGCAGCCATGAAATTAAAAGACGCTTACTCCTTGGAAGGAAAGTTATGACCAACCTAGATAGCATATTCAAAAGCAGAGACATTACTTTGCCAACAAAGGTTCGCCTAGTCAAGGCTATGGTCTTTCCTGTGGTCATGTATGGATGTGAGAGCTGGACTGTGAAGAAGGCTGAGTGCCGAAGAATTGATGCTTTTGAACTGTGGTGTTGGAGAAGACTCTTGAGAGTCCCTTGGACTGCAAGAAGATCCAACCGGTCCATTCTGAAGGAGATCAATCCTGGAATTTCTTTAGAAGGAATGATGCTCAAGCTGAAACTCCAGTATTTTGGCCACCTCATGCAAAGAGCTGACTCATTGGAGAAGACTCTGATGCTGGGAGGGATTGAGGGCAGGAGGAGAAGGGGACGACAGAGGATGAGATGGCTGGATGGCATCACTGACTCGATGGATGCGAGTCTGGGTGACCTCCGGGAGCTGGTGATGGACAGGGAGGCCTGGCGTGCTGCAGTTCATGGGGTCGCAAAGAGTCGGACACGACTGAGCGACTGATCTGATCTGATGTATAATATCATATTTGAAATGAGTCACCAGTCCAGGTTCGTTGCCTGATACCAGATGCCTGGGGCTGGTGCACTGGGAACGACCCAGAGGGATGGTATGGGGAAGGGGGGAGGGTTCGGGATGGGGAGCACATGTGTACTTGTGGTGGATTCATTTTGATGTATGGCAGGGGCAATACAATATTGTAAAGTTAAGCAAATAAAATTAAAAAAAATAAGAACAATAAATGTGTTTGTTTTTTTTTTAATCACTGCTGTCAGAGTCCTTTCCCTCACTGGGAGTCACAGTGCATTTCACCTCCCTAAGATGCCCTCTAACAATGTGCTGATCTCTGGACCTGCTGTGGGGGCAGCTCAGATTTTAATCTGGTCCTACTCCTATGTATTCTTGCCTTCAATGTTCACGGCTATCAGAACTTGTGTGTCTTCTTTTGTGGGAGTTCTCAGTGACCTTTTATATATTCCACAGACACAGAGTCTGCCTAGTTGATTGTGTGGATTTAATCTGCAGCTATACAGTTGGTGAGAGGGTTTTGGGTCTTCTTCCTTAGTCACACTGCCCCTGGGTTTCAACTGTGATTTTATTTCCACCTCTGCATGTAGGTCGTCCACTGGGGTTTGCTCCTGAGGCTGCCCTGGAGGACTTTGGTTTGCCCCGTGAGGGCCAGGTGTGGAGGCTGTGCAGCTGCTTGGGTCACAGGGGTTCTGGCAGCACCAGGTACTCAGGGAAGTTGGCAGCCAGGGCAGCAGGAAATATAGTGCTCTAGAAGGGTATGGCAACCAGGATTGGCCAATATGCTCCAGTATTCTTGCCTGGAGAATCCCCCTCCTTGACAGAGAAGCCTGGCAGGTCACAGTCCACAGGGTCCCAATGAGTCGGACACTACCAAAGTGACCATGTGCGTATAGGTGCAACACTCTTTTTGGCTATAGCAGCTCTGCCCCAGCATGAAGATAGCACAGCTGCTTGGCTTGTGGGGGCCCTAGCGGTGCCAAGTGTGCAGGGACATGGACTGCCTCCATCGCGGGAGTTATGGATGGAGTCTTTTATCAAGCCTCTTGTAGCTGGCGATTAGAAAGCCTCTTTGGCCAGTCTTTCTCCATAGCTTTACCTGTTCAGACACTTAGAGGGCTTCCTTGCCTGGGGTCCTTCTCTGTTATTTGTTGCATCATGCACATAAAGGGGCCCCCCGCCTGGGTTCCACTCTGTAGTTCAGTGTGTCAGGCATTTGGTGGGCCAGCTTCTCTATTGTTCAGCTGCTGATGCTGGCATGTGGGGGAAGAGAGGCTATGGTGACGGCTCCACCCGCTATGCGTGACTCAGCAATATCGCCTTGCTTCCAAGCCTGCCGAGCTTTCCTCCACAGACATTCCCCTCCACAATCCCCTCCCTCACATCCCCTCTATCCATCTCTCCGCAGTCAACAGCAGCCCTGGCCCTGGGATTGCTCCACAATCCCAAAACTCCAGCTCCCAGTCACTGTGCTGTCTAAGGTATGTATGACTGCAGCAAGGGCTGTCTGGTTCTCCTTCCATTTAGGATGCCACAGATCAACTGTTCCCTTCTCAGCCTTTAATGTTTCTCCTCCAACTCAGACAATTGCCCCAGTGTGAGGATCAGACCCCTGTTTCCGTTCCCCACCCGCCGAGGGCAGGTCCAGTCCTACTAACACTCCCATTTCCCCCCCCTTGTTCCTTTGTCCTACCAAGTTTTGTGTGGGTCTATATATTCTTTTCCTCTGGTCAGGTACTCCTGTCTGCTCTCAGCTCGTGTTCTGCCTGCACTTCTGTGTCTGAAAGTGTATTTCTTAATGTATCCATGGAGAGATGTATTCTATGTCCACCTACTCCTCCACCATCTTGTTCCTCCTCCTCTGATTCTGAAATAGACCTTTCCTCATGGATCTCTCACAACTGCAAAAATATTCACTTAGTTGTATTATTTTTATATTTTCATCTCCCATAGCTTCTCCTTTCTCATTGAGAGTAGTTTTTTCTAATGAAATTCTAAGGCATCCTTCTCTTATTCGGTTTTTTTCAGAAAATAATGCTGTGATTCTTTTGGAGGCTGCCACATAAAATGCATTTTGTACTGCTCTGTTTTTATCCTGCTGTCTCCTGAAGCCAAACAAATCAATTATCAAATTCAACCCTGTCACTTATTTTTGAGAGACTGCAGTATCCAAACACTAAAAGAGGCCTCACAGGCACAATACAAATGATTTAAGGGATGATATTGGTCCTTGCACTTGAGTAAATGGTGAGAGAGATAGAAGGACACCGTTGATCAATATCTTACAAGGCCAGAGCTCAGCTAAGCATTTAAATTACCCCTTAAGTTCCCAGACCCTCTATATAACATCTACAGAAATAATACTTTCAGCAGCCCCTGTTTGTTAGAAAAAATTATCATCTCTTCTCTGGTAAATTTAAACTAGACAATGGTCTTTCAGCCTGGGATAGTGGAGTCTCAAGTAAATGTTTTGAGATAGATGGATGGATGGATGAATAGATGAAGGGATGGATGACTAGATGGATGACTGAATGGATGGGATGCATGCATGATGGACGCGTAGGTAGATCAATAGATGGAAGGATAAATGTGTGTATAGATGGATACATGCATGGACGGACAGATGTAATAGTTTACCTGATACTGGATATGCCTATAGGCAGTTAGCTTGGTTGGTAGCCTGGTGTGGCTATGTGATTGTGCAGAAGTTACCTAACGTTTCTGTCTTGTGTTCTTATTTGTAAAAATGAGCCAATACAGGTATATGATCTCCTTACCTAAAATCCTTGTAGACTTGTTAGGAGTTCAGAAGTGTTCAGATTTTAAGAGGACAGTAGTTTTACAGAAAACAACAAAATTTTGTACAGCAATTATCCTTCAATTAAAAAAGTAAATCAAGTGGGAAAAAAAGAGGACAGTAGGCAATGGCACCCCACTCCAGTACTCTTGCTTGGAAAATCCCATGGAAGGAGGAGCCTGGTAGGCTGCGGTCCATGGAGTCGCTAAGAGTCGGACACGACTGAGCGACTTCACTTTCACTTTTCACTTTCATGCATTGGAGAAGGAGATGGCAACCCACTCCAATATTCTTGCCTGGAGAATCCCAGGAACAGGGGAGCCTGGTAGGCTACCATCTATGGGGTCACAAAGAGTCGGACACGACTGAAGTGACTTAGCATAGCATAGCATAGAGCATATTACCTTTCTTTTTTGATACCAAACGAGTTATGACAATTTTCTGGGCTCTTAGAGAACTTTAGTTCTTATCGTTGAACATAAGAAAATGTGAATTTGTCTTCTGTTCCTTACAGTTTATTTGAGGATGGTCATGGGATCATAAACACATATACTGATTTACATGATTTCTTTCTGCCATCCCCACAATACTATCAGATCAGATCAGATCAGATCAGTCACTCAGTCGTGTCCGACTCTTTGCGACCCCATGAATCGCAGCACACCAGGCCTCCCTGTCCATCACCAACTCCTGGAGGTCACTCAGACTCATGTCCATCGAGTCAGTGATGCCATCCAGCCATCTCATCCTCTGTCGTCCCCTTCTCCTCTTGCCCTCAATCCCTCCCAGCATCAGAGTCTTCTCCAATGAGTCAACTCTTCTCATGAGGTGGCCAAAGTACTGGAGTTTCAGCTTTAGCATCATTCCTTCCAAAGAATCCCAGGGCTGATCTCCTTCAGAATGGACTGGTTGGATCTCCTTTCAGTCCAAGGGACTCTCAAGAGTCTTCTCCAACACCACAGTTCAAAAGTATCAATTCTTTGGTGCTGAGCCTTCTTCACAGTCCAACTCTCACATCCATACATGACCACAGGAAAAACCATAGCCTTGACTAGATGAACCTTTGTTGGCAAAGTAATGTCTCTGCTTTTGAATATGCTATCTAGGTTGGTCATAACTTTCCTTCCAAGGAGTAAGCGTCTTTTAATTTCATGGCTGCAGTCACCATCTGCAGTGATTTTGGAGCCCAGAAAAAGAAAGTCTGACACTGTTTCCACTGTTTCCTCATCTATTTCCCATGAAGTGATGGGACCGGATGCCATGATCTTTGTTTTCGGAATGTTGAGCTTTAAGCCAACTTTTTCACTCTCCACTTTCACTTTCATCAAGAGGCTTTTGAGTTCCTCTTCACTTTCTGCCATAAGGGTGGTGTCATCTGCATATCTGAGGTTATTGATATTTCTCCCAGCAATCTTGATTCCAGCTTGTGTTTCTTCCAGTCCAGCATTTCTCATGATGTACTCTGCATAGAAGTTAAATAAACAGGGTGACAATATACAGCCTTGATGGACTCCTTTTCCTATTTGGAACCAGTCTGTTGTTCCATGTCCAGTTCTAACTGTTGCTTCCTGACCTGCATACAGGTTTCTCAAGAGGCAGATCAGGTGGTCTGGTATTCCCATCTCTTTCAGAATTTTCCACAGTTTATTGTGATCCACAAAGTCAAAGGCTTTAAGACGGTAGGTGTTGCAAGAGGGCATCAGAGGGCAGACACACTGAAACCATACTCACAGAAAACTAGTCAATCTAATCACACTAGGACCACAGCCTTGTCTAACTCAATGTCTAACTCAATACTAACTATAATCATTATGAAAGTGAGGATAGTATTCCATATACATACCTGACACACAGCAAGTGCTCAATAAAGACACTGGAAGGTATGGAAGGTGGAAGGGAGGGAAGGAAGAAGAATCCTAACTTCTATATTTCCCACCACCATGTTCTACGAACATCACCCCTAGCAAGTCCATGCTCCAAGCTCAACAGGCACATTGATTCTTTTCTTCTTTAACTATCTGCATTCTGTACCCCACTGGCTAATTCCTTCTTGAAGCACTTCCATACCTTCCTTGCCTTCTATAACACGGCATCTTCCTGATTTTTCCTCTTTTTTATGTGTATTATTCTTTGATATGACACCAAAGTCAATAAATAACAACCATGTGTTTACTTTGGTATAATATCAAGGAATAATATGCACAATTATTTGAAAAGACTGTAAAAATACCCGTCTCCTTTCCAACTGCATATCTCTGTAAGTTGGATTTTCTTTGTTTATTTCAACCAAAAACCACTTGCAACACACTGACTGTGAGAGCAGATGAGTCTCCATCTGTTTTCCATTAGACCAAACTGTAAGGAGATTTGAAAAAAAAGTAAAACAATACCATTTTTTCTCAAGTTTTTTTTTTTTAAATATAGTCTTGTTTCATTAAAGTGTGCTATGTTGATATGTAATAGAGTAATCCTTGTTATCTTTAATGAATTAAATAAATATTTAAAAATTCTAATATGGCTAATATTGCTAGATAAAACCCATTAAAACAAAAAGCTTTGTAAGGAGACCTCAATAATGTTTGAGGGCAAAGGGGTCCTAAGACCAAAATGCTTGAGAATTTTTTATTTGTTGAAACAACTCTATGACCAGTTACCTTCTTTCCAATCTTACCCCTCTCTAATCCTCCTCAGGCAAGGTGATTCTTCTGAACGGCAATGTCATTATATCACTCTTCCAAACAAACCCTGAGTGGGTCCCCACTTCTCTGGGGGTGAAATGGCCAGCAGCGTCCTTTACGTGCCTCCAATCTTATCTCCCTTTACCGCTCCCAGTCTCTCAGTTTCACTAGTCATGCTAGGTAAGGTAAGGTGAGGGTTAGTTGCTCAATTGTGTCTGACTCTTTGCAACCCCATGGACTGTAGCCCACCAGGCTCCTCAGTCCATGGGATTTTCCAGGCAAGAATACTGGAGTGGGTTGCTATTTCCTCCTCCAGGGCATCTCCCCTACCTAGGGGTTAAACCTGGGTCTCCCACTTTGCAGGCAGATTCCTTACCATCTGTGCCACCAGGGCAGCCCCAAGATAAGGAAACAGTTAGTTGCTCCGTGGTGTCCAACTCTTTGTGACCCCATGGACTGTAGCCCACCGGGCTCCTCAGTCCATGGGATCCTCCAGGCAAGACTACATGCTAAGTGCCTCACATTCTCTTGTCACATTTGTTCACTATCACTAGAATTTTCTTTCCATTTTACCAGCCTTTCTAATGAGTCAGTTAGGAAGCTGTCAATTACAACAACTGAGAAAAACCAACTTAGATTAAACAACAAAAGACATTTATTGGCTCATGTAGCTGAAAAGTTCAAAGTTAGGGTTGGCTTGTCAAGGACTGAGAGGCAGCTTGGCAGTGTCATCTCTCATCAATCTCTTGCAGAGTAGACTTCGTCATAAGGCTGGCTCCCTTCATGTTGGTAGGATGGGTGCCAGAAAACTAAAGATACTCATTTCTTTATCATGCCCAGTAGTTAAGAGTCTTTCTTCTCAAGTATTGCACAAAAGACCAGGGCTTCCTCTGATAAAAGTATATTAAGTCATTGACCACTGATGACCAGTAACTTAGATTCCCAGAAGTCCACAGCAGATGATCCCCCTGTATCATGCCCATTGCAATTGTGCTTTCCTCTCACTGACACTGACCGAGTGGACTGAAACTGCTTGAAGAATTATCGTTCTCTTGTTTAACTCTAAGTTATTTGAGGTCAGGAACTGCTTGCTTTGTTTAATGTTGTGTCCCCAGTACCTGATATAATGAGGGAATGGTATATTATAGGTGCTCAATAAATGTTTGTTGCTTGGAGAAAAAGTAGACAAAAGAAGAGAGGCAATGTCAGATTCTAACAGAGATCAGGAGAAGTGTCTGGAGTGAGAATGAAGGAAGAGTTTGCCAGTGTCAGAGAATATGTCAAGGCCCTGCTCTGAGTTTTCAGGTAGAAGTGTGGTGAATATTAAGAAATATTTAAATATTTCATGTGTTACAAGCTTTAGAGAAGACACAATTTAAAAGTTAAATTTGATTCAGAGATTTTCTATCAGCCTGGACAAAAATTTTATTTTAAGCTTTTTAATTATGAAATTGTCAATTAGATTTTTTTAAATTATCTTTTTAAATGATTATCTGGAAAATTTTGATAAACACAAGGAACTTAATCCTGAATTTTACATTTTAATCTTTACTTTGTATCATGCCCCAGTAAGATGACTACTTTATATTTCAATAGCCGTTCATTTTGTGTCACTTTGAGAAGACTTTTGCAGATGCCTTGAATATGCCAATGAACGTTTTGACTATATGTATGTGGGAAAAGAACACACTTTGTTTAAAACTGCATATCAAGTACCCTATCTACACTATGGAAAGAATCCAATCTGAAGACTTAAAGATATAGCTCCAGATATTATAAATGTTAAATGAAGAGGAAATAACTCTCCATCTTTCTTGAACATTTTTTGGATTATTTGGGTTTATACTGAATAATTTTTTTTAATGTTCATCACTGAGATCTTACTATCATTCTTCTGCTTTAAACAGGGGTGGGGGCAGGGAATTAAAGGGAAGCTCTGATGACACCACCCTTATGGCAGAAAGTGAAGAGGAACTCAAAAGCCTCTTGATGAAAGTGAAAGTGGAGAGTGAAAAGGTTGGCTTAAAGCTCAACATTCGGAAAACGAAGATCATGGCATCTGGTCCCATCACTACATGGGAAATAGATGGAGAAACAGTGGAAACAGTGTCAGACTTTCTTTTTCTGGGCTCCAAAATCACTGCAGATGGTGACTGCAGCCATGAAATTAAAAGACGCTTACTCCTTGGAAGGAAAGTTATGACCAACCTAGATAGCATATTCAAAAGCAGAGACATCACTTTGCCAACAAAGGTTCGCCTAGTCAAGGCTCTGGTCTTTCCTGTGGTCATGTATGGATGTGAGAGCTGGACTGTGAAGAAGGCTGAGTGCCGAAGAATTGATGCTTTTGAACTGTGGTGTTGGAGAAGACTCTTGAGAGTCCCTTGGACTGCAAGGAGATCCAACCGGTCCATTCTGAAGGAGATCAGCCCTGGGATTTCTTTGGAAGGAATGATGCTAAAGCTGAAACGCCAGTATTTTGGCCACCTCATGCGAGAGAGTTGACTCATTGGAGAAGACTCTGATGCTGGGAGGGATTGAGGGCAGGAGGAGAAGGGGACGACAGAGGATGAGATGGCTGGATGGCATCACTGACTCGATGAATGTGAGTCTGAGTGACCTCCGAGAGCTGGTGATGGATAGGGAGGCCTGGCGTGCTGCAGTTCATGGGGTCGCAAAGAGTCGGACACGACTGAGCGACTGATCTGATCTGATCTGATCTGGATTAATAGTCATGAAAAGTTTCCAGACAAAAATCTCAGTTTTAAAAAGTGATTCATTGCCTTTATAAAGCAGGAACACAAAAGCTTCTGGAATTGCATTGCATGTGCTGTATTTTATACCAATCATTTCATTGATCCAAACCCCAGTTAGCTACAAAAAGTCAGAACCTGCCACTAATCCCCAACTTTACTGCTTGGTTGAGCCTCCCTCATCAGAGGGACCCTCTAAAATTTGGGCTCCTCAACTAACCCCAAATGGAAACACCAAATTCAGCCAAGTGTGTTCCCAGAAACACCTAGCTGGTATGTGCCTCTAAGGATCTGAGTACTGAAGAAGACCCATCTTGATATCGGCAAAGTGACCTAGTTTCTGTCCAGTGGGAATCCTGGATAGAACATCTCTTATATACAAATCAACCCATTCTGAGCCTACACCCCAACCACCAATACTACAGAGACACAAAAAAAATCATAAGAGAATACTACAAAAAGTTAGATCCCGTAAGTGATGTTGATAAAAGTGGACAACTACATGTAAAAGAATGAGATTTTCTACTTCCTCAAACCATATGCAGAAATAAACTCAAAATGGGTTAAAGACCTTAATGTAAGACCTAAACCATTAAATTACTAGAAGTGAGCATAGTTGGAACATTCTTTGACATACATTAAAAGCAAGATTTTTTGGATCTGTCTCCTAAGGCAAAAGAAAAAAAGCAAAAACAAACAAATGAGGTCTAATTAAACTTCAAAGCTTTTGCACACCAATGAAAACCATCAACAAAATCAATAACCTAGTGAATCAGTTCAGTCGCTCAGTTGTGTCCAACTCTTTGCGACCCCATGAACTATAGCACACCAGGCCTCCCTGTCCATCACCAACTCCCAGAGTTCACTCAAACTCACGTCCATCAAGTCGGTGATGCCATCCAGCCATCTCATCCTCTGTTGTCCCCTTCTCCTCCTGCCCCCAATCCCTCCCAGCATCAGTCTTTTCCAATGAGTCAACTCTTCGCATGAGGTGGCCAAAGTACTGGAATTTCAGCTCTTCCTTCCAAAGAACACCCAGGACTGATCTCCTTTAGAATGGACTGGTTAGATCTCTTTGCAGTCCAAGGGACTCTCAAGAGTCTTCTCCAACACCACAGTTCAAAAGCATCATGTCTTTGGCACTCAGCCTTCTTCACAGTCCAGCTCTCACATCCATACATGACCACAGGAAAGACCATAGCCTTGACTAGATGGACCTTTGCTGGCAAAGTAATGTCTCTGCTTTTGAATATGCTATCTAGGCTGGTCATGACTTTCCTTCCAAGGAGTAAGTATCTTTTAATTTCATGGCTGCAATCACCATCTGCAGTGATTTTGAAGCCCCCAAAATAAAATCTGACACTGTTTCCACTGTTTCCCCATCTATTTGCCATGAAGTGATGGGACCAGATGCCATTGATCTTCATTTTCTGAATGTTGAGCTTTAAGCCAACTTTTTCACTCTCCTCTTTCACTTTCATCAAGAAGCTTTTTAGTTCCTCTTCACTTTCTGCCAGAAGGGTGGTGTCATCTGCATATCTGAGGTTATTGATATTTCTCCCGGCAATCTTGATTCCAGCTTGTGCTTCTTCCAGCCCAGTGTTTCTCATGATGTACTCTGCATAGAAGTTAAATAAGCAGGGTGACAATATACAGCCTTGACGGACTCCTTTTCCTATTTGGAACCAGTCTGTTGTTCCACGTCCAGTTCTAACTGTTGCTTCCTGACCTGAATATAGGTTTCTCAAGAGGCAGGTCAGATGGTCTGGCATTCCCATCTCTTTCAGAATTTTCCACAATTTATTGTGATCCACACAGTCAAAGGCTTTGGCATAGTTAATAAAGCAGAAATAGATGTTTTTCTGGAACTCTCTTGCTTTTTGATGATCCAGTGGATGTTGAGATGTTGAGAACCTGGAGAATAGGAGAAAATATTCACAAATGATATTATTGATAAGGGATTAGTATCCAAAATACATACACAGCTCATACAACTCAAAACAACAACAAAAAAGAAACCTGATTAAAAAGTGGGCAGAAGATCTAAGATTCAAGACATTTTTCTTGAATAGACAATACTTCACTAAAAAAAAATGTCCTGCAACTCAAGTGGAATAGCATGCACTGGTGGCCTCATCTGAGAAAATGCTTCACAGGAGAAATGACGATGACATGGGGCCAGGTTCTGGCTCCATCCTATACCAGAAGAAGAAAACCAACTCTCTTAAGTTTCCATTGGGAGCAGGAGGAACCTTATGGACATTATTTAATTTCAAGCTCAGAATAACACTGCAGGTGAACTCTTATATACCAAACTTGTAGAGGAATAAATTGAAGCTGAGAGAGACTAAAAAGTGCAGAGTTACAGAGCTAGTGAGCACTTAAACAGGAATTAAGACTTGGGGCCTGTTGAATTCAAAGTTTTTATTTTCATCACAAACCGGCTACCCTTCCAGAGAGTGATCTGGGGCCAGTTACTCAAACACTTTATATTGACAAATACGGCTTGCTCACTTAACCACTCTGAGGCCTGAACCTACTTCCTAAGAACACCATGACCATCAGATGAGCCAGGAAACCACTCTGTAAAGTGTAAGTCTGTGTCCCTTGTAAAGTATTTTTTATTATAAGGATGTCCTCTTTGTCACAAAATTTATCAGCATCAGTTCCCCATGAGGCACCCATGGCAGACTTCTGCACAAACTCCACACTATCAGCAAAGGCCAGCACAGTTTCCTGGTTTTAAGGCTATAATTTGCAAAGAGTTGTTTGTCTGTGCCATGCTTCTGGTCAGATAGAGACCAGGCTTGTTGTCTTTTAATTGCATATGTTAAAAGCCACAGCTAATTCAGGACAAGCTAAAACATTTGAAATCAATCCCAGAGTGGAAGAGCATCCAATGGTATTCCAAGCAGTGCCACGTTACATAAAACAATGAAAGGAAAACTGAATACAATAGTGTGTGTGATGCACACCAGTATTTTCAGACATTTTATTCAAAGACATGTGATTTTATTTGAAGAAGAAATTCCTTTTTCATATGACTTTCTGGAAATCTTCTGGACATGGCTTATGTCCCACTAATATTTAATTTTATGAAGCCACAGAGACTGGGGAAAAATGTGTGGGCAGTGCCAGATAAAAATTCATGTAGCACATGGGTGAATGAAGGAATGAGGAGGAGATCCAGACCTCCTCTGATGCCACTGCTAGGAGGTCAAATGTGGGAGCTCAATCCCCAGCATTGTTTTCTGTCTAAAAGGTGCTCCTAGGAATTTCCTCTTGCATTAGAAAGTCATAGCCCAGTTCAATGTGTGGCCTGTCTTCTTTTAACTAAATATTGGTGTCTATCTGGTTCTCCCTTGTTTATTATCCTGTTGAAATTCTTATAATAAAATGCAATCATCATGTATCATTTAAACAGACATAGTCTTCTCTATCAGAATATGTTTTGCTGTTTTAACACCACATCTTCAGACACGGGGCATTCTCTGTTGCCTAAATGAAGTGAACACATTATGGAAGGATGTTTATGCGTTGTGTTTGTTACACTCCCTTGTAGAAGAAGACCTTATGTTTATTGAGGGTCTCCTCTCTATGAAGATCTTCACATATTTAGCAGTTGAGTCATTTTTTGGTCCATCTTGTGAGGCATGCAACATTTTTTACTGAGTACTGGTTAGCTGCTGGGGACACTAAGATCAGGGTGACACAGTCCCTGACCTCAGGTCACTCTCATACCATTAGGGGTAGTTCAGTTCAGTTCAGTTCAGTTCAGTTGCTCAGTCATGTCTGACACTTTGCAACCCCACGGACTGCAGCACGCCAGGCCTCCCTGTCCGTCACCAACTCCCAGAGCTTACTCAAACTCATGTCCACTGAGTTGATGATGCCATCCAACCATCTCATCCTCTGTTATCCCCTTCTCCTCCCACCTTCAATTATTCCCAGCATCAGGGTCTTCTCAAATGAGTTAGTTCTTCACATCAGGTGGCCAAAGTATTGGAGTTTCAGCTTCAGCATCAGTCCTTCCAATGAATATTCAGGACTGATTTCCTTTAGGATGGACTGGTTGAATCTCCTTGCAGTCCAAGGGACTCTCAAGAGTCTTCTCCAACACCACAGTTCAAAAGCATCAATTCTTCAGTGCTCAGTTTTCTTTGTAGTCCAACTCTCATATCCATACATGACCACTGGAAAAACCATAGCCTTGACTAGATCGACCTTTGTTGGCAAAGGAATGTCTCTGCTTTTTAATATGCTGTCTAGGTTGGCCATAACTTTTCTTCCAAGGAGCAAATGTCTTTTAATTTCATGGCTGCAGTCACCATCTGCAGTGATTTTGGAGCCCCCCAAAATAAAAGCTGTCACTGTTTGCACTGTTTCCCCATCTATTTGCCATGAAGAGATGGGACCAGATGCCATGAGCTTAGTTTTATGAATGTTGAGTTTTAAGCCAACTTTTTCACTCTTCTCCTTTATTTTCATCAAGAGGCTCTTTACACCTAAGAGGAGGGGTAGATGGGCATGCAAAATTTCATTAAAAGCATTAGAGAAGATTCTATCATTTCTATGATAAAATTATGTTCAGAAAACTATGAAATCAAAAAGTAGATTAAAGCTGCATATTTATCCAAAGGAACTGAAATCAAAGAGGTATCTGAACCTCCATATTCATAATAGCATTATTCACGAGAGAAAAGGTATAGAATCAACCCAAATTTCCACCAGTGGATAAATGGACTAAGTACAGTATATACATAAAATGAAATACTACTTAATACTAAGATGGAAAGAAATTCTGACACTACAATATGGACAAACATTAAGGACATTGTGCTAAATGAAATAAGCCAAATACTGTATAATTCCACTTTTATGAGGTATCTAGAGTGATTAAACCCATAGAAGCAGAGAATGGAATGGGGATTACCAGGGCTTGGGGAATGGGAAGTGAGAGTTATTGTTCAAGGAGTTCCAGCCACATAAGATGAGTTGGCTCTAGAGATATTCTGTGCAATATTGTACACATAGTCAACAATAATGCACTGTTTACTTAAAAATTGTTAAGTGGATGTATTTATATTATGTATTTTTTATCACCCCCCGAAAAGCAGGGCAAGGACAGAGATTACGTAGAAAAGGCTAGTCCACCACTAAGCCCTCCCAAGAACACTATGAAAAACAATCTTGTCTCATTTTACAGACAGAGAAGTTGAGGACTGAATTTCAGGTACATGTGACATGGAAGCCCACGATTTTCCATTATCCTTCAATATTTTTTCCTCAGTTCATGTGACTCATCCTAGATAATTTGCACATGGAAAGTCAGAATGTGCAGAAATTATTATAGTAGCTATTGTTTCTTCAAACCAAAAAGTGGGGTAAATCAGGAACCAAAAACTAGGGGGAAATGTACTAACCTCTGAATTCTGTTTACATGTATTTGTTTACTTAATTGCTAATAGAAATGATTTAATTTTCTTTTACAAAATCTATTATTTTTTAAAGCTGTAATGTGAAAACTATCTTCCAAACAATGATTTCAATTAAATGGAGCTGATTTATTAAGTAAGACTTTCCAGAATGTACTTCTTAAACACCACCAACAGCAGCTCCAAACAAACCCAGGAGCCAAACAGCAATCAGGAGAACACAGAATTCTTGAAAATAGACTGAAATATCATTTTATGAAGAGACTTAAATATCTTCCCTCCTGAAGCAGTATTTGGAATTTTTGTTCACTGTTGTTTTGTTTAAAATACAAACATTAATTCAATATGATATACCAGTAAAATAAACTACTCAAAAACTTATAAACAAGACAAGTGATAAATAATACATCGTGTTGGGTTAGAGTCATTGCTCTTCTTGGCTGTTAAATCAATCAGAGTGGAGTAAAACTGTTCACAAGGTGATATTACCTGCATGGTTCTCAACTGGAGGAGATTCTGCCCCTCAAAGACATTTTTGATTGTCATGACCTGGAGGTACTACTAGCATCTGGTGCATAGAAGTCAGAGATGTTACTAAACATCCTTCAAGGCAGAGGATACTGTCCCCCCAAAAGAAGTATTTAGTTCAAAATGTCACTAGTTCTGAGGTTGAGAAATCCTCTCTTATGCCAATGATTAAATTGTTCTTCCTGCTCACTAGGTCTCAAATCAATAGAAAGAATAAGCAATTTAATCCCCTGCTGGGAAATAGAGCCTCAGGAAGCACACTGCTCATGGCTGGGAAATGTTTATTTTCAACTGTGTATTTTTATACAAATGACATCAAGTCATCCAAAAGGAGATAGAGTGATAGAATGCAGGCACCAGAGAAACCAAGTTCTTTTCAGAGCTCTGCACTTGTATTACACCATATCAAAAAGACGTGACCAAAATGGTACATTTTCTTGATTTCCAACCAGACCTGAGAAAAGAACCACATCAAACTCAGTCCTCAAAATTCCATGTATTTTTTTTTAATTTACCATGTAAGTTTCATATATTTAAACATTTTATTATTTAGTTCCATTATTTGATAAAAGGCTTCACTTAGCATACAGCAAAACAAGATTAAGTTAAAATGAAAAAAAAAAATCAGGTCCATCAAACAAAAATAAAAGGGGAAATAATAGGAAGTCAACCCAAAAGGCAAAACCTTTCTCATAAATTTATAAAACCACCAGGGTTACCCTCAAGAAATCAAACCATCTATCCTGTGCTCCTCAAACCACTGGCCCTTATGTGGATGACCTCTTTATGTAGTTATCCAGTTATCTCTGACTTGTTTCAGGATGTCCATCCTTTCTCTCATTCATGCAGATTTTTGCCCACTTGCTTAGAAGTTTTGTGTTATTTTATCTTGAACTTTTGAGATCCTTAGTGTGTGTCCTCCTTCTCTACCACTGAAGAACCAATTACCCTTCAAGTTTAGAAGTTTAAAACATGCACATTTATGATCTTGAAGTTTCTGTGGGTCAGGAAACTGGACACAACTTGGTTGGTTCCTCTACTTTAAGATTCTCAATAGAGTGCAATCTTGTGACACCTGGGGCATGTTCATTTGAATGTTTAATCAGGGAATAATCTGCATCCAAACTCATTTATATAGCTGTCAGTAAAATTCAGCTTCTTAAGGGCTTTTATTTAAACCCTCACTTCCTCCCTGGCTGTTAATCAGAGGATACCCTCAGTTCCTTGAAAGCACCCTGCTCATCAGGGCAAGTTTGCAGAAAAGTCAGAGAGAGAATGCCAGTAGGATGGAAGTACTTTTGTAACCTAATCTCAGATGTGCTGTCCCATCCCAGAAGCAAATCCTGAGGTCCACACTCAACGCAGGGGGACACAAAGTGGGGCCACGCTGTGGGCATCTTAGCGACTGCTGACCACAATGTGCTGTTGGGAAAGCTCTTGCTTTCCTTTTGAGAAGGTTCCATGCTAGGGGGGCTACCTTCCCTAGAGACAGAGACAAATCGAAAGCTTCCAATTTCCCTTTATTTCTTGTCAAATGTGATGCTAAGCAATGGGTAATTACAAGTGCAGTTTTAGTCCAGCAGTCCAGACCACTGAGCTGGTGTGGCTGTGTGTCAGAGGAGTGGTTGTGCAAGGGTTTGTCTTCAACCAACTCCCCACCCTATAGGAGCAACCAAGCAACCAAGGGAGCAGGGGTGGGGCTGAACATGACCACTTTCATCGTCTTCCCCAGAGCAGCTCAGAATGTCCAGCACAACTTTGCCTGCATCTGTTTTGGAAAGTAAGGTGATAGCTTTCTCCATAATTATTCACTGATGTGTATATATCAAGATATAAGGCAAGTGAATTTTCTGGGCATTTGTAGTTATACTCTCTTCTGACTTAAAGCAGATGTGCAAGCCATCTTTTCCAAAGTGTATGAAACTATCATGTTCAACAATAGTCAGTAGTAACCAAAATATAATGCTCCCATTCACTTCTCAGGGGAAGAACATAGGGAATTTCAGGCTCTGTTTAGAGAAGGGTTCTGGGAGCCTCCCATAGGTATAAACCACTCAATACCAAAATCAACAGCAAGGTGTTAGCCTAAGTTCCCAGGGAGAGGAGCCTGAGGCTTGAGTCCTTGGAAGGAGTAAGGAAAGAGGCAGGAACCGGGTGAGTCATGGAAAGAAGAACAAATAGAGGAAGTGCTTGCCCGAGTTGGCCTCTAAGAGCACAGTTGATGGCTCTGTCTTACCAGAGTCTGCCTGAGAGGGTGGTCTCTCCAGACAGTCCACCAGCAAGGAAGAAGGAAGGGTTTTTCCACTGATGAACAAGTCGCCACATGGAGAATTGGCTCCCTTTACGCCTGGCCAACAGAATTCCAAGGGTTGTGGGTGTGTCGGTCACAGGGCCACATATGATAGCAACAGAACACAAATACCTTCCTCCATGGAAGAGAGAAATCACCCTCCAGCTTATGAGAATTTGGTTGTTGCCAGACCATCTTTCTGGAGTGATTGAGTCACATCAAGCATAGAACCCAGGAGGGGAAATCTAGGTTGGCATGTAAACAGGTCCTGATACAACAACAAAAACATGTATTTGCCTATAGTACTTGAATTTGGAAGGTTTCACTAGGCTAAGGACTTCCTTCAGACGGGTCTGGGAACACTGTACCAGATGTCCGAAGTGGGTGTGGACAATGAGCCCAGGTGTGTGGCAGTTGAAGAAATACAGGAATCACCTGGGACTTGGGAACCCAGGATCCCTGCAACAGACCTCTCTGGCAGCTTAGGTAGAGGTAAGAAGATGAAATCAGAATTGCAGAAAACCAGGCATAGCACCAAGAACTCTACTCAATGCTCTGTGTTGATCTAAATGGGAAGGAAATCCAAAAAAGAGGGTATATATGTACATACATAGCTGGTTCACTTTGTTGTACAGCAGAAACTAACACAACATTGTAAAGCAACTATACTCCAATAATTTTTTTTTAAATACATAAATAAAAATAAATTTAAAAAAATTCTTGTTTGGGGAGACACCTAAGACACTGCCTCATTTGTCCCAATAAGGCCATACCAGGCGCCTCAGTTCACAGATTTATAAACTCTTCTTTGCCCCTGGGCATTGTATGTGCTGCTTTCACCTGGAAGAGACAGTGTTCATTCAACTGTCAATCTGGAAACTCTCTTCTCATTGTCAAGCACTCAGCTTACTTGTCTCCTCTGACCAATGCACTGAGGGATTTATCCTCCCTACACCCTCCTATCACAGGCACTGCACACTCTATATTACCTCTTAGTCTCCTCCACTAGAATGTGGACTCCATAAAAGACATGATCCATATGTTCACTGGTTATTATTGTACCATGCTATTATTGTAGCACAGTGCTAACATCTTCTGATGTACTTAATAAACAGGTGGACGGATGGATGGATGGAGTCAAGGCAGAACTGGGGGTCTTAATAGGCACCTGTTATTTTGTGATGGCTCCAGAATTTCTACTTAGAAAGGACTTGGAAGTTGCAATTGTATTGGAAATAAATGCTTTGTAATTCTTTATACAATGCTTTGGACAAGAATGAGAAAATTATTCAATTTTGAAGATTGGCAGAGATCTGATGAGATTATGAAGCTAAGCTCTGGCTCCCTCTGAAACTAGCACTTTGTGTAACCCCAGCTCTAAGAGAGATTCTGCACTAGGTGCTAGAGATAAATTGGGCCCTGAGACTATGGGTGTGGGCATCAAGGATCTCACAGACTAGATGAGAAAGGATACAAAATGGAAAGAGAAAGGGAATTTGTGTCGACAAGCAAATTTATGCTAAAGGCAGATTGTGTTGAAGAGGGACTGCTTCTTAACCAGTGACAACTGAAGCTATTGGAGAAGCTGGAGTTGAGAGGACTTGAAGTAGTCTGGCCCCAGAAAAATTAGGAGAAAGTAAAACAGGAAGTATGTGAACAAATCACCATGAATAAAAATGCTGCATTTGTTTGAGGACTAATAGAAACAAGCAGAGAGCTTATATATGAAATATATGAAATGAAATAAAGGAATCCAGTAAGGAAAGTCATAGAGGTGAAGAACTTGGGAGCCACAAGATCTACTTTCAAAATCTCACTTTTCTTTCTTGATCCTGGGCAAGTCACTTCACCATGCTGTGGCACAGTTTCCTACTGTGACATGAGCTGGCAGTGGTACCTGCTTGAGGGTGGGTGGGAGAAGTATGCGCAGCACATGGTAGCAGCTACTATGATGACCGAGGCCATTGATGATATTGATTCTGCAGACAGCCAGGCACCATAGGAGGATGTAGGAGAGGGGGTAAAAAGCACAGAGTGACTGTCTAGGGAGATTCACGTACCTGAGTCTGTATCCGTGGTGACCAGAATAGGGTGGGGGTAGAGGTGCTAATCCAGGCAGGAGTTGATGTGGACCAGCTCTTGTAAAGACATGGTGAGAATGGAAGGAGGACTCAGAGATGTGGGCAGGTCAATGGAAACCAAGCAGGCTTGAGGGACAGCCTGGAAATGAAGGTTGAGAGAGGACCAGGACTTAGGGATGGTTGCTACTTGACTGCTCCAGCCTAGGTTGACTACGAAAGCTAGTCCCTCCTTCTGTGTCTAGACAATGTTCAATAAATACTGATGACTCAAAATGAAACTAAATGCACTCTAGAAGGCAATGGCATCCCACTCCAGTACTCTTGCCTGGAAAATCCCATGGATGGAGGAGCCTGGTAGGCTGCAGTCGATGGGGTCACTAAGAGTCAGACACAACTGAGCAACTTCACTTCCACTTTTCACTTTCGTGCACTGGAGAAGGAAATGGCAACCCACTCCAGTGTTCTTGCCTGGAGAATCCCAGGGACAGGGGAGCCTGGTGGGCTGCCGTCTATGGGGTCGTACAGAGTTGGACACGACTGAATCGACTTAGTAGTAGTAGTAGCAGCCATCTCATGGCTCATCTCAGCACAAGGTTGCATTTTTAAAAGTAAATTCAGCCCCCAAAATAATTTAAGAGTGTCAACATTTCACCGCATCCTATTGAGAATACCATAAGGCAGGTATAGTCATAATGACTAAAACATTTGCTGAAAAATTTTCCCATCTTAAACCTTCCTACATTGTTGGTGGGAATGTAAATTGGTACAACCACTATGGAGAACAGTATGGAGGTTCCTTATAAAACTAAAAATAGAGCCACAACCTATTTTGTACAACCCTGCAATCTCATTCCTGGGCACACGTCGGAGAAAAACAAGATCCGAAAGTACACATGCACCCCAATGTTCATTGCAGCACTGTTTACAATAGCCAGGACGTGGAAGCAACCTAAATGTCCATCAACAGAGGAATGGATAAAGAAGATGTGGTACATGAAGAAAGAAGGGGAAACACACTCCAGTATTCTTGCCTGGGAAATCCCATGGACAGAGAAGCCTGGCAGGCTACAGTCCATAGAGGTAGCAAAAAATCTGGACATGACTTAGCAACTAAACAACAATGTGTGTGTGTTTGTGTGTGTGTGTGTGTGTGTGTGTATATATGTGTGTATATATATACTATTCTTGTGCTATTGTATAATAGTATAACATACTATTCTTGTACTATAACTATTATATATGTATAGTATATAGTACAAGAACAGTATATATATATATGTATATATATACTATATATTGTATATACTACACTATTCTTTTACTATACTATTCATATATTATTCTTTTACCTTTTCTGGAAATTTGGAATTTTTCAGAATAAAATATAGGAAGAAAATCACTCTGTAGACTTCCATTTCTGACAGTAATGGAACAGTCCCACTCTCAGACTAAAAGCAACTTAAAATGGTCTTAAATATTAAAAAAAACAAACAAAAAAAAAAAACAGATAATTTATTAAGGAGCTAGCATGAAAGTAAGGATTGATTACTCAGAAGCCAAAACTAATAAGAGATAAACAGAATGCTGAAACCAAGCTTTGTCTTGGCTAAAGCAGATGAATTTGGGTTTTAGTTGTCATGGTCTCAGGAGACATAGAAAGAAGAAACAATGACCACCTTCCTGCTAAGATGAGAAATTTCATAAGAGACTCCACACATAAAGCCAGGATCCTCCAGAAGGCCTCTCAAGCCTTTTTCCAGAAGACTACAAGAGAAAATTGCCTGTACATAGCCCTGAAGTATGATGGAGGGGGAAATATCTCCTCTGAGACGTTTTGTTGTTTGTTTTTTTTTTTTAACTAAAGGCAATAATCTACTCTACCTGGGTTGTCTGAAAAAATTCAAGCACATAATTTACCTTAAAGTGGTTTCAGGTTGGTGGTGCTCCCACACAGCTGGCAAAGGTAAACCAGGTCACTTTTAGAGAAATCCAAATGCTATAGGCTGAATGTCTATGTCCCTGCAGAATTCATGTTTAAAGCTAATCCCTAGTGTGATGGTATCTGGAGATAAGGCCTTTGGGTGGTAATTAGGTTCTAAGAATGGGGCCCTTGTGAATGAGAATCGAGCCTTTATAAAGAAGACCTCAGAGAACAACCTCACCCCTTCTACCACGTGAGACAAAGTGAGATGATTGCCTTCTATGAACCAAAAAATGGGCCCTCACCAGACACGGAAGTCTGCCAGCACCTTGATCTTGGGTTTCCAGGATTCAGAACTATGAGGAATGGGTGTTTTATTTATATAATGGCATCTTACTTTATGGTATTTTGTCAACCCAAGTTGACTATAACACCAATTTAACCCATATCCCAAACATTTCTACAGAAAAACTTCCAAGAAATGTGAATTCTCAGTCAAATCACAAATCACACAAAAAGAAAAGACATCTTGTACAAGAATTAACAGGAAAAAAAAAAATGAACAAAAAATCTCAGATAACAGAATCAAACACATAAAGCCTTTAAAATTGGAATTGATTATAGCCATGGATTATAAAGAAGTATGTTTAATATGATAAAAGAAAATATAAATAACAAAGTTCTGCAAAAAATGAATAGGCAGGTTTAAAAAAATCTAGACTTCAAAAAAAAATTTTAAAGGTCCATAGAGTCAAGGCTATGGTTTTTCCTGTGGTCATGTATGGATGTTAGAGTTGGACTCTAAAGAAAGCTGAGCACAGAAGAATTGATGCTTTTGAACAGTGGTGTTGGAGAAGACTCTTGAGAGTCCCTTGGACTGCAAGGAGATCCAACCAGTCCATCCTAAAGGAGGTCAGTCCTGGGTGTTCATTGGGAGGACTAATGTTGAAGCTGAAACTCCAATACTTTGGCCACCTGATGCAAAGAGCTGATTCATTGGAAAATACCCTGATGCTGGGAAAGATTGAGGGCAGGAGGAGAAGGGGACGACAGAGGATGAGATGGTTGGGTGGCATCACCGACTCAAGGGACATGAGTTTGGGTAAACTCCGGGAGTTGGTGATGGACTGGGAGGCCTGGCGTGCTGCAGTTCATGGGGTCACAGAGAGTCGGACACGACTGAGTGACTGAATTGTTAAGATTCACTGACAGGTTTAACAGCAAATTATACATGCTGAAGAGAATCAGCAATTTAGAAGATAGAACTAAACTAGTTTTTTCATATAAAAGAATCATAGAGGATAGAGTGAAAAGATCTAATACATATATGATTGAAATTCTAAGAGGAGAAAAGAGAAACAGATAATACTTTCAGCAGGATTAAAAAAAATTTTACACCTAGACATGAGATAATAAATATGCAGAGCACTGAAAACAAAGATGTAACCTTAAAACCATCAAGAGAAATGGCCAATTACCTCCAATGGAACAGAAATGAGGCAGACATGTGACTTTGCAACTGCAAAAAAAGTAAACCAGAAGAAGAATATTTTTGATATTTGATATTATGATCAGAGAAAATGACTGTCAGTCTTGAGTTATTTAACCAGGGGAAATATCTTTCAAAAAATGAGCATTAAATAAAGGCATTTTCAGGTAAACAAAAATCGACTTTGCCATTAACAGAGCCTCACTGACTGAAGCTGTATGGGTTCTCCATCAAGAAGGAAAATGATCTTAGATGGATGGTTAAGGATGCAGGAAGAAAATAGTGACTATATTAAGTGGTAAATATTAATAAATACATATAAACAACAACAACAAAAAGATGTGGTACATATATACAACGGAATATTACTCAGTCTTTGAAAAGAATAAAATAATGCCATTTTCAGCAACATAGATTGCTGCATATGCTAGGTCCATAGATGGACCCAGAGAGTCATACTGAGTAGCTTAAGTGAGAAGGAGAAATATCATACAATATCCCTTACATGTGGTATATGAAAAGAAATGATACAAATGAACTTATTTACAAAGCAGAAAGAGACTCACAGACTGAAAAACGAACTTATGGCTGCTGGGGGGAAGGGATAGTTAGGGAGTTTGGGATGGTCATGTGCACACTGCTACATTTAAAATGGATAACAACAAGGACCTATTGTATAGCATATGGAACTCTGTTCAATTTTATGTGGCAGCCTGGATGGGAGGGGAATTTGTGGGAGAATGGATACATGTATATGTATAGCTGAGTCCCTTCAACATTCACCTCAAACTGTCACAACATTGCTAATCAGCTGTACCCCAATACAAAATAATAAGTTCAAAGTGTGGGGGAAAAAGACTGCAAAAAAATAAAAAAATTCCCCACCTCTCTTGTATGAAATGTCTCTCTTACACCTGGGTTTCCCATCCCTCAGGACTACCTCAGTCTCACTTACTGAGGCTCCTAATTCACTTACTTCTTAACTCCAACATCTGTGCTTTGGCTTGGGGTGAGGTTTGTGTTTTGTTTTTTATTACTTTGTTTTTTCCAGTTTTCCTTTTCCCACATTTCTTGGATTCCACTGGAAATACTACAACAGTCGAACCATGACTCTGACCCAAGAATCTTTTCTTCCTTGCTTTCCCTCTCCCCTGCCCCACCTCATGGTGTTGGTGAAAACAGGGACTATAGGCCCCTATAAATTTCTCTTTGTCACACAAGTAAACCCTTGACTCTTATTTCACCTAAATTGCTGAGACCTAAACAAAATTAAATCCAATCCAAATATTCATGTTTATTTAACCTTGAATGAGAACTACCAAGAAAAGAAAGCATTCTCATGAGCTATTTCGAACCATAGCCAAACCCATGGTAGAACTCAGTTTCATGATCCCTAACTATTCAATTGCCACTCAAATTGGATTGGACAACCCTGAGAAAGTGGAAAATAAACATCAAGGGACACTGGAGCTTTTAGGGTGAAACCACAGGACAGGGTATCAAGGAAATGAAGAGGGAAGAAAGAATGAATTCTCAATGTACACAGACGCATGTGCACACACGCATGTACACAAATACATCTTTCCTTCTTAACGTGTGTTATAGCTACTGCACCTAAATAATGAATATTGTTGCCTTTTTTAAAACTGCAAACAAGCTACCAAGAGAGTGCACCAGCGGATCCCTGTTGGCCACGTGGAGGTTTTCGGTTTGCCCTTGCTCCTCCTATTCTGCAGACTCCAGCTATTTTCTTTGAATACGAAGCAGTTGTCCCCTCAGAAAGGTCTTGCCTCAGAAGTTGCGTCCACGTACCCACCAGAGCACCCATATGACTCCCTTTTCTGTGGAGAAGGGTGTCAACTGAACATCCAGCTTCAGTAGTTATGCTCAAAGCCCTGGATTCGACTCCCTGTCACTTCCAGTTCATGCACTGTGATTTGAACAATGTTGGGCGTTATAAAGTACAGGTTCCAATATTTTGTAGTCATTGAACTGTCAGTTAGACTTGCCTTATTTTTACCTATTTATCAGCTTTTCTTTATCTCATTGTAACAGGATTGTTTTGCGATACAGTAGTAATGAGCCCTTAAGAATTACAATTAGAGACGACCCTGTCAATATATTGCATAAATAAGGTGATTTTACAGAGACAACTTATTTTTATGTGATTCATTGTTTAAATTAGGAAATGTTCCAAGCACATGGAACTATAATGGATACCCATGTACTCATTTTATCCAGATTTCATAAATTTTTGAAAATTATCAAAATTTCATAAATTTTGTCCTAGTTGCTTCAGATTGAAGCATGTGGTGGAAGCCTCATTAGTGCTGACTTACCCAACTGCATCTCTGTCCATGGTGTACCAGGATGGAGAAGGGGCTTTTCCTCTTCTTTTTTCTAGGTGGAACCATCTTCAATGATGGTTCTTCATTCAACCATAGAATGTTGATTTATTCCACCAAGCTTTGTTCAGTGAATTTAGAAAACCCTTTCTTTCTAGAAAATAGCTAGTACTAAGCCTATTGTCTGGAAGTGAGCTTAAAATCAGCAGCAGCAATATCAACATCACCATCATCGTCACCACCATCATCACCAACATCATCGTCATCACCACCATCATCATCACAGCATCTTCATCATCATCAGCTATAGTCTCAGCTGACCCATTGATTCTAGTTGGTCCCTGTCTTTCTCCAATGACTGAATTCCATTGTTCTGAAGGGCGGGAAGCTTCAGGGCAAAAATATTGGCAAGATAGGTCTTAAAATAGTTTTCTTAAATATTTTTTGTGTGTGTGTGTGCCTGTATCAGGCCCTACAACAGTTAGCATCCCTAACCACCCTCTTTAGCAGCTGCTGTAAGTATCTGAGGCCCCAGAAAGGCCCTGAGGTATCTTCCTAAATGGAAAATCCAAGAGGAGACATATCCAGAAAACAATAGAGGTTGTCTTTTCCTTATCTAACCCTCAACAAGACAGCATCCCCACTAGGCAGTCTACTGAAGTGGGACATGTAACTGGGGCATGGTGTTCCCTCTGTCTCAGTCTGTTTGTTCAGCATTCAGTAATCCTTTCAAATATTGACTTTCCAGGGTTTCTTATAAGGACTACAGTCCAAGATTCAAGTGGACTCCAAGACTTGACCAGGAGCATCATTTTGAATTCCATAATATGGCATTTACATCATTGACCACTGTGAGAAAGAGGCCTCTGGAGGGCTTCACAAAAGCTCTGCAGCTTGTGATTTCATTCAGAGGTGGTTGCCTCCCACAGCCCACTCTACCATCTTACTCATAGCTGATAAACTCTTTCTCTACCTCACTTTCCATTCCAAGGGTACTGCCGGATGTTGAGATCATAGCTGTCTAGAAAAACTCTAGATTTCATTCTCTGGACTCAGCCTTTAAGAGGCTTTTAATTGCATTCTATCTGGAGATTGCCAGGAAATGCTCCATTAATCTTCACTTACTAGTGAGGACCTTCCCTGCTGGTCTCATCCTTGACTTTCTTCCCCAGCACCCCCTGACTTTTTATCCCTTTATTCTCCCACCAACTTCCCGAATCTTATTCAAATAAATCTGAAGTTTCCCTCTTCTTTGGGAGAAGATGTTTGTAGGGACTGGAAGAGTTCTTTGGAGGCTGAAAAGGAGGCTTAAATTCTTCAGAAACCTGAAGAGATCATCTAGAAACACCTATGAATCTTTCTTGCTAATATTGAGCACCTCTTGTACCATGTATGTTTTGTGTAGACAGCAAAGACTTCTACTTCACCAAAGGACATGAGGCTAGGGCATGTAGCTGGGGCATGGTGTTCATCTATCTTTGTTTGTTCAGCATTCAGTAATCCATTCAAATCTTAACTTTCCAAGGTTTCTTATAATGACTATTGCACTGGTCATAGCAAATACCCTCTTCCAACAACACAAGAGAAGACTCTATACATGGACATCACCAGATGGTCAACACCGAAATCAGATTGATTATATTCTTTGCAGCCAAAAAAAGGTCAGTTTTCATCCCAATCCCAAAGAAAGGCAATGCCAAAGAATGCTCAAACTACCGAACAATTGCACTCATCTCACACGCTAGTAAAGTAATGCTCAAAATTCTCCAAGCCAGGCTTCAGCAATATGTGAACCGTGAACTTCCTGATGTTCAAGCTGGTTTTAGAAAAGGCAGAGGAACCAGAGATCAAATTGCCAACATCCGCTGGATCATGGAAAAAGCAAGAGAGTTCCAGAAAAACATCTATTTCTGCTTTATTGACTATGCCAAAGCCTTTGACTGTGTGGATCACAATAAACTATGGAAAATTCTGAAAGAGATGGGAATACCAGACCACCTGATCTGCCTCTTAAGAAATCTGTATGCAGGTCAGGAAGCAACAGTTAGAACTGGTCATGGAACAACAGACTGGTTCCAAATAGGAAAAGGAGTACGTCAAGGCTGCATATTGTCACCATGTTTATTTAACTTATATGCAGAGTACATCATGAGAAATGCTGGACTGGAAGAAACACAAGTTGGAATCAAGATTGCCGGGAGAAATATCAATAACCTCAGATATGCAGATGACACCACTCTTATGGCAGAAAGTGAAGAGGGGCTAAAAAGCCTCTTGATGAAAGTGAAAGTGGAGAGTGAAAAGGTTGGCTTAAAGCTCAACATTCAGAAAACGAAGATCATGGCATCTGGTCCCATCACTGCATGGGAAATAGATGGGGAAACAGTGGAAACAGTGTCAGACTTTGTTTTTCTGGGCTCCCAAATCACTGCAGATGGTGACTGCAGCCATGAAATTAAAAGACGCTTGCTCCTTGGAAGGAAAGTTATGACCAACCTAGATAGCATATTCAAAAGCAGAGACATTACTTTACCAACAAAGGTTCGCCTAGTCAAGGCTATGGTCTTTCCTGTGGTCATGTATGGATGTGAGAGCTGGACTGTGAAGAAGGCTGAGCGCCGAAGAATTGATGCTTTTGAACTGTGGTGTTGGAGAAGACTCTTGAGAGTCCCTTGGACTGCAAGAAGATCCAACCGGTCCATTCTGAAGGAGATCAATGCTGGAATTTCTTTAGAAGGAATGATGCTAAAGCTGAAACGCCAGTATTTTGGCCACCTCATGCGAAGAGTTGACTCATTGGAGAAGACTCTGATGCTGGGAGGGATTGAGGGCAGGAGGAGAAGGGGACGACAGAGGATGAGATGGCTGGATGGCATCACTGACTCGATGGATGCGAGTCTGAGTGACCTCCGGGAGCTGGTGATGGACAGGGAGGCCTGGCGTGCTGCGGTTCATGGGGTCGCAAAGAGTTGGACACGACTGAGCGACTGATCTGATCTGATCTGATAATGACTATACTCCAAGATTTATGTGGACTCCAAGACTTGATCAGGATACCATTTTGAATTCCATCCCAAGTCCAGTGGTGTCTGAAGCTGGTTCAGAACAGATAATGAGAACCAATTTTTAATTTGTCAGGAATTTCACTTGCTGGTCAACACTAAGGTGGTAGCTTGGAATCAGCGATTATGGGAGCAGTTATATCACAGAAATGACAGAAACCGGCATGTGTTACAAATCAAGGTTCACTCCTGTGGGAATGTTAAACCTTTACCAGAACACCTCTTTCCTTGGGGGGGGAGGGGGAGGTACGGGAAGAGAGGAAATGGCATACTAATAGCTAAATAAAGGTTCATAAAATAGATATAAAAATTCAGCCATTATCCTAAAGTATTTCCTCCAATTTTCATCCTTAGGTAAACATATGTTTCCCTTGAACCATTATAGTAGATCTGTAATTTTTATATGAATTCATATTTTTATATGAATTTTTCAATTTACACACACACTTTTTGTAATTATCACTTTAACACCAATTCCTCTCCTTTTTCATTTTTCATCTCCATGGACATATTAATAGCTTATACCATTTTTCATTTTTATTATTCATGTTCTGAATATGCATCAATATTTTCCCACAATTTATTTAGGCTCCTCCTTTACTGAAAACACTGAGAAATGAAATTGATGTGTTCTAGGGCAGCACATTTTATAAGCTGCTAAAAAGTTTAGAAAAAACAAACAGTAGCTGCCTCTTTCCACACATATTCTCAAACCCTTGAATATAATAAAAGTTTAAAAAAAAAAAAAAAAACTTTTTCTCACTGGAATAAGCAAATACTGAGTATACTGTGGCTCTAATTTGCATTTCATGATCAGAAATGAAGTTGAGCAATATTTCATGTGTTTGTCATTTACCAGGTTTTTTCCGGCAAATATCCTTTTTTTTATCCTTTGCCTGTTTTTCAAATGAATTGTTTTACCTTTTATTATTGATTTATAGGGACACTTTTTACCAATATTTCATCTATTAAATATGTTGCAAATACCTTCTACCTCTCTTTTATTTGTTTTTTAACTGTATGCGTGCATGTTAAGTTGCTTCAGTTGTGTCCAACTCTTTGCAAACCTATGCACTGTAGCCCACCAGACTCCTCTGTCCATGAGATTCTCCAGGCAAGAATACTGGAGGGGGTTGCCATGCCCTCTTCCAGGGGGTCTTCCCAATCCAGGGATGGAACTTGTGTCTTCTGCGTCTCCTGCATTGCAGGCAGTAATTCACTAAGTCATCAGGAAAACCAGTCTTTTAACTTTGCTTGTCATCTATCCTGATGTATATAAGTACTAAGCTTCTTGTGAGATAATCTGACAATCTTTTCATTGATGATTTCTGTATTAGTCCTGTCTATTTATATTTAAACTCTGAAATCCCAAGACTTTACACACACACACAAACACACACACAAATAATTTTATTTTTAATAAGACGTTCCTAGTCTAATAACCCTTTCTGTCCTCCAGACTCAGGGATCTGAGATCCTTTCACAACATTCCTGCCCTCTGCAGAGTCTTCACTCCACCCTATGAGTGGGAGAAGGAAAGGGCAGACAGCGCTGCTCAGAAGACAACAAGGGCCGAGCTGGCCAGCACACATCACTGACTCCCACATTCCCTCAGTCGGAACTCACTCACGTGTTCCTGTTCTGATACAGGGAGGCCTGGGAAAGGTCATCGTCCTATTTGCCCAGGAGAATCAGGGGACAATTTGGTGAACACATGGCCTATCTCTGCTACAGCTCTGGCTTTGCTCCTTGCTTTGGCAATCTTTCTCCACCTTCAAAGAACTACAATGTTCTACTATTTTTTCAGGTGGCGTTCCCATATTTAATCCATCTGGAGTTTAGTTTTGAGACTGTCCTAGGGGTCTCAATAAATAATCACTTATCTCAAAACCTCTGACTAAATACTCCTCTTCCTACTATTCTGATATACCTCTGTTTTTGTCCCATTTTACTGAGCTATAACCAGCATATAGTATCATATTCATTTAAGGTGCACAATCTAATGATTCAATATTTGTATGTATTGTGAAATGACCTCCACAATAAGTTTAGCTATCCACCACTACACACAGTTACAAAAACTTTTTTTCTTGTGATGAGAACTTTAAGGATCTATTCTCTTAGCAACATAGCCATTGTGCTACATATTATGTCCCCAGAAATTTATCTTATTATTGAAAGTTTGTACTAGCATACCACTTGACCAAACAGAATTTGCACGTATAAATGGTTCTGTTTGTGGACTCTTCTCTCTCTTTTATGTATCTATCTTTCCTGAATCAATTCCACCTGGTTATAATTCCTTTGGCTTTCTAGTATGTTTTCATATAACCAACCCCTCTCCTTTATCTTCTTCCTCAGAATTTTCTTGGCTGTCCATACTTACTTTCTTTTCCACACCAGCATCATCACTTTAAACATTTCATTACACAGACATATGATCATTTATTGACACTGAAATTTTCAAACTTTTTACTGCCATGATCCTCCATGTATCTAGACCTTTGTTCATATTTACATTAATTTCCCCAGGGTACTTTTTGGAAATGAAACTGCTAGGTCAAAAGTTATAAAAATATTTAAGGGTTTTGGTATGTGCTACCAAATTGCCCTCCAAAATGGTTGTACCAAATATACTACCACCAGCAATATGTGACAGGGCTTTTTTCTCCACATGGTTGTCAGCTCTGAGTCTTATAATCTTTTAAAAAGATTTAATCCAATGAATATTTTATTTTATTATAAATTCATTTGAATTCAAATAATGTCACACATTCCTAGATGTTTTCATTTCTGGCATGAATTGCTTACTGATGTCTTTTACTGCAAAGGATCATTAATTATAAATAATTTGCTGTAAGAAAACCAACCCAGTGCTGCTGTAGTGGCTTACTGCCAGGAATAACAGCTTTGCCCTGTGGCTCCAAACGGCCTGTTGTCTGTCAGTGATGTGGAAATTTGTGGAGTGTCTCCTTTGATGCAGCACTCTCTTCTGGATAAATTAATTGGGGCAAGTTTTGCTACAGGAATCCTTGGGGTCACCCAGATGGCGCTCAAGCAGGGTGAGTCTTCAGGCACTTTCTCTGGAGGGGCCCCTTGATACCTGGGTGTGGACTGTTCCTAGGCCCACTCAATGCACACTGACCAGGGAGCAGGGACCTTCCCCACTCTGCCTCCACACACGGATCTCTCTTAGCATCTGCCCCTGTCCTGTCCCAAACCCTCACAAGCTGCCAGGCTGGTGGTGTAGCACACATCAGGTGACACAGCAAGCTGCTGGAAGCTTCTACTGCCATTATGCTTGAACCTCTAGCATGAAAGCCCCTAAACATGAGGTGGCTGGTGTTTGGCGGAGAGTGGGGGTTCCTGCAAGGATGGATGGAGCCAGGACCTCTTCATATATGATAGAATGCCAAAGTTGGGGAGGGCATCAGACATCAACACGGGAAGTCCCTCCAAGTGTGAACTCACTGGACCAAGCTGCCTGCCTGAGGAGAGGGAGATGCCTGCTGCCTTTGTCCATGTGAGTCACCCCTGGGAGTGGCCGGAGGAGGCGGGCAGAATGGCGGGGAACGCAAAGGCCGAATACTTAGATGTGATTTCTCACCCGGAAAGCTCTCTAGGCCAGCTGCTGACCCACTTGGGACTGTCCTTTGTGCATTCACAATGAACATTCTGAAAAGACCTCTTGTTGAATTCTTCTGCTATTTTGCAATGTCAACAGACGTGGTGCTCTGAAGTGGCAAATGAGGCTGGGCCTTGACAAAGCTTCTTTATCCCCCCATGAGGCGGAGTGAGTCAGACGCCCTTGGAGAGGTGAAAGGTCCTAGAGCATAGGGGTGCCCGCCTGGTGTCTGGCAGGTGGAAAGTCCAGCACTGAAATGTTTGCAGTTCCCCACGAATGGACTGAGCTTGTCTGAGGGGTGGTGGTGAGGGGAGTGGTAGGGGCAGGGTGGGGTTGGGGGTGGAGGTTAACCATCATAGCTTGTCTTGTTCTGCTAGGAAGCACTTAACAAAACCAGTAAGGATAGAATTCTTCTTTTGAGTAGCTGTCAATTTGCCAGGCTGAACAAAGAAACATGACAATTTAAATTTCAATTAAACAATCATTTTTTTAGTATATGTATATCCCATGCATACTCTTTTACTATAATGGGTTTTTTGTGCTAAAAAACTCATAATGTTGATAACAACATACTTGAAGGGGCTGGCAAAAGGGCTGGGGAAGGTAGATGTTTGATAATTTTTAGCTTTGATTAACACAGATTAAAATTTCCAGGAGAATCTCCTCCCTAATCAGAGCTGCTGCTGCTGCTGCCCGGGTCGGCCCTCCTGGGATTTTCAGGCGGTCTGGGGGGGGTGCCAGCCCCCGCCTAATCAGAGCAAAACTCATTAAAAGATGATTTGGTGTCTACCTCCATACCACCCTGAATGCGCCTTATCTCCTTTGATCTCAAAAGCTAAGCAGGGTCAGGCCTGGTTAGTACTAATGTAGAAGGCCTTAACTCTCATTTAATATTGCTTGTCTTTGAAATAACCATTTTAGGACCCCTAATTCAGTCAGTTGTCATAGCATCACAGCCACATGTGGGTAATAAAGGAACAGATACACAAATCTCAAGCTTATATACATAAATTTGAAAAGAAACACTTGGGGGACTTCCCTGGCAGTTCAGTGTTTAAGACTCTGCATGTCCACTGCAGGAGGCACGGGTTCGATCCCTGGTCAAGGAAGTAACTTCCTGCACCACATGGTATGGCCAAAAATAATAATGATTTTAAAAATAAATTTAAGTAAATAAAAATAAATACTTGGAAAGGACTGCATAGATGCAGAGGACATGAAAAGAAACTGAGTGCTTATGTGAATCCTTATCGTATTAAGGATAAGGCTCAAAACTACATTTTTATGATGTATTTTTATTATTTAGGACTATATTTACATCAGAGAAGGCAATGGCAACCCACTCCAGTACTCTTGCCTGGAAAATCCCATGGACGGAGAAGGCTGGTAGGCTGCAGTCCATGGGGTCGCTAAGAGTCAGATGCGACTGAGCGACTTCACTTTCACTTTTCACTTTCATGCATTGAAGAAGGAAATGGCAACCCACAACAGTGTTCTTGCCTGGAGAATCCCAGGGATGGGGGAGCCTGGTGGGCTGCCGTCTATGGGGTCGCACAGAGTCGGACACGACTGAAGCGACTTAGCAGCAGCAGCAGCAGCAGCATATTTCAGATCAGATCAGATCAGTCGCTCAGTCGTGTCCGACTCTTTGCGACCCCGTGAACCGCAGCACGCCAGGCCTCCCTATCCATCACCAGCTCTCGGAGGTCACTCAGACTCACATTCATCGAGTCAGTGATGTCATCCACCCATCTCATCCTCTGTCGTCCCCTTCTCCTCCTGCCCTCAAACCCTCCCAGCATCAGAGTCTTCTCCAATGAGTCAACTCTTCGCATGAGGTGGCCAAAACACTGGAGTTTCAGCTTTAGCCTCATTCCTTCCAAAGAAATCCCAGGGCTGATCTCCTTCAGAATGGACCAGTTGGATCTCCTTGCAGTCCAAGGGACTCTCAAGAGTCTTCTCCAACACCACAGTTCAAAAGCATCAATTCTTCAGCACTCAGCCTTCTTCACAGTCCAGCTCTCACATCCATACATGACCACAGGAAAGACCATAGCCTTGACTAGGCGAACCTTTGTTGGCAAAGTGATGTCTCTGCTTTTGAATATGCTATCTAGGTTGGTCATAACTTTCCTTCCAAGGAGTAAGCATCTTTTAATTTCATGGCTGCAGTCACCATCTGTAGTGATTTTGGAGCCCAGAAAAATAAAGTCTGACACTGTTTCCACTGTTTCTCCATCTATTTCCCATGTAGTGATGGGACTGGATGCCATGATCTTCGTTTTCTGAATGTTGAGCTTTAAGCCAATCTTTTCACTCTCCACTTTCACTTTCATCAAGAGGCTTTTGAGTTCCTCTTCACTTTCTGCCATAAGGGTGGTATCATCTGCATATCTGAGGTTATTGATATTTCTCCCAGCAATCTTGATTCCAGCTTGTGCTTCTTCCAGTCCAGCATTTCTCATGATGTACTCTGCATATAAGTAAATAAACATGGTGACAATATACAGCCTTGACATACTCTTTTTCCTATTTGGAACCAGTCTGTTGTTCCATGACCAGTTCTAACTGTTGCTTCCTGACCTGCATACAGATTTCTCAAGAGGCAGATCAGGTGGTCTGGTATTCCCATCTCTCTCAGAATTTTCCACAGTTTATTGTGATCTACACAGTCAAAGGCTTTGGTATAGTCAATAAAGCAGAAATAGATGTTTTTCTGGAACTCTCTTGCTTTTTCCATGATCCAGCGGATATTGGCAATTTGATCTCTGGTTCCTCTGCCTTTTCTAAATCCAGCTTGAACATCAGGAAGTTCACGGTTCACATATTGCTGAAGCCTGGCTTGGACAATTTTGAGCATTACTTTACTAGCGTGTGAGATGAGTGCAATTGTGCGGTAGTTTGAGCATTCTTTGGCATTGCCTTTCTTTGGGATTGGGATGAAAACTGACCTTTTCCAATCTTGTGGCCACTGCTGAGTTTTCCAAATTTGCTGGCATATTGAGTGCAGCACTTTCACAGCATCATCCTTCAGGATCTGGAATAGCTCCACTGGAACTCCATCACCTCCACTAGCTTTGTTCATAGTAATGCTTTCTAAGGCCCCCTTGACTTCACATTCCAGGATGTCTGGCTCTAGGTCAGTGATCACACCATCACGATTATCTGGGTCGTGAAGCTCTTTTTTGTACAGTTCTTCTGTGTATTCTTGGCACCTCTTCTTAATATCCTCTGCTTCCATTAGTTCCATACCATTTCTGTCCTTTATTGAGCCCATTTTTGCATGAAATGTTCCCTTGGTATCTCTGATTTTCTTGAATAGATCCTTAGTCTTTCCCATTCTGTTGTTTTCCTCCATTTCTTTGCATTGATTGCTGAAGAAGGCTTTCTTATCTCTTCTTGCTATTCTTTGGAACTCTGCATTAAGATGTTTATATCTTTCCTTTTCTCCGTTGCTTTTCGCTTCTCTTCTTTTCACAGCTATTTGCAAGGCCTCCCCAGACAGCCACTTTGCCCTTTTGCATTTCTTCTCCATGGGGATGGTCTTGATCCCTGTCTCCTGTACAATGTCACGAACCTCAGTCCATAGTTCATCAGGCACTCTATCTATCAGATCTAGGCCCTTAAATCTATTTCTCACTTCCACTCTATAATCAGAAGGGATTTGATTTAGGTCATACCTGAATGGTCTAGTGGTTTTCCCTACTTTCTTCAATTTAAGTCTGAATTTGGCAATAAGGAGTTCATGGTCCGAGCCACAGTCAGCTCCTGGTCTTGTTTTTGCTGATTGTATTTACATAGGCCTAGATAGCATATTCAAAAGCAGAGACATCACTTTGCCAACAAAGGTTCGCCTAGTCAAGGCTATGGTCTTTCCTGTGGTCATGTATGGATGTGAGAGCTGGACTGTGAAGAAGGCTGAGCGCCAAAGAATTGATGCTTTTGAACTGTGGTGTTGGAGAAGACTCTTGAAAGTCCCTTGGACTGCAAGGAGATCCAACTGGTCCATTCTGAAGGAGATCAGCCCTGGGATTTCTTTGGAAGGAATGATGCTAAAGCTGAAACTCCAGTATTTTGGCCACCTCATGCGAAGAGTTGACTCATTGGAGAAGACTCTGATGCTGGGAGGGTTTGAGGGCAGGAGGAGAAGGGGACGACAGAGGATGAGATGGCTGGATGGCATCACTGACTCGATGAATGTGAGTCTGAGTGACCTCCGAGAGCTGGTGATGGATAGGGAGGCCTGGTGTGCTGCAGTTCATGGGGTTGCAAAGAGTCGGACACGACTGAGTGACTCATCTGATCTGACTATATTAGCCCTGGTATTGGCCACTATAAGGATCCATTTCCACGTTTTCTCCATTTACAAGTTTTGTACAAAGTCCTAAACAGTTGCCAGTGTCACTTGAATTTCCAGCTTCAGGACTTACAACCAACAGAAATCTTGTTCAAGACCCAAAGAGAAAGGGTTAGAGTGGCCTTGCTTGTTGTTTTGACAATTGCCACACCTATCTCAAGCCCATGACCAACTCATGAATGGGCCCCAGGGTGATTGAATCCACTGTTTATACAGGTGATGTGTAGGGACAGTTGCTCTAAAAATACTGTCCCCAGTCTTTAGTCCCCTAAACATTTTGTTCCCCAAAATACTCCCCATAGTCCAGTAAATCAACTGCAGAAATATAAAATAAAGAGGAAGAAACTGCAACTTGCCACTTGAAAATTGGCTTGAGAGATTTCATTAACAGTAAACCCAGGAGATGCTGAATGAGATATGTCTGACAAAGCCAAGTATGCAGCCAGGTTTGGTGTCTGCAGACTGGGACCCACAGGACACTGGGGTGGGGTCAGAGTTCTTTGACTTGTTCTGATGGCCACCATTTTGCAACTGGCTGATTCGGTCATGAATGGCAGGTACTCTTCTCTGCTTGACAAAGGCAAGATCTCTTGTATCTTGTACTCAGTTCTGGAAAATGCTTCACTCAAAAACAGAGGCAAACCCAGCCAGAGTAGGTCACAATAAGATTCAATATTATGCCACATGGGCACATTGGAGAAAATGGAGATGAGGCCTCCGGGGAGAGAATGGAAGACACAATTGCTGAGTTCAATTCTTTATGACTCTTATGCAGGGTCATCATTCCACTGCAAGAATCCCAAGGGGCAGAGCCCTTTTCAAAGGATATCAACTACAGGAAGAAAGATTTTATCTTAAGTTAGGACTTATTAAGGGTTAAAGGGCTTCCTAGGTGATGCTAGTGGGTAAAGAACCCACCTGGCAATGCAGGAGACATAGGAGACCCAGGTTGGATCACTGGGTCAGGAAGATCTCCTGGAGGAGGAAATGGCAATCCACTCCAGTATTCTTGCCTGGAGAATCTCATGGACAGAGGAGCCTGGTGGGCTACAGTCCATGGGATCACAAAGACTAGCACACAACTGAAGCAACTTAGCACTTATGTGTGCTGCTGTTATTCAGGCACCCAGCCATGTCTAATTCTTTGCAACCCCATGGACTGCAGCACACCAGGCCTCCCTGTCCCTCACCATCTCCCAGAGTTTGTCCAAGTTCATGTTCATTGCATCAGTGATGCCGTCCAGCCTTCTTATCCTTTTACACATTCTTCTTCTTCTGCCTTCAATCTTTCCCAGCATCAGAGACTTTGCCCATGAGTCATCTATTTGCATCAGATGACCAAAATACTGGAGCTTCAGCTTCAACATGTCTTTCTAGTGGGTATTCAGAGTTGATCTCCCTTAAGATTGACTGGTTTGATTCCTCTTGCTGTCCAAGGGGTTTTCAAGAGTCTTCTCCAACACCATGGTTAAAAGGCATCAATTCTTTGGCGTTCTGCCTTCTCTATGGTCCAGCTTTCACAACAGTACGTGACCACTGGGAATACCATAGCCCTGACTGTATGTACCTCTGTCAGCAGATTAATGTCTCTATTTTTCAACACACTGTCTAGGTTTGTCATTGCTTTCTTGCCAAAAAGCAATCATCTTCTGATTTCACAGCTGCAGTCACCATCTGCAACAATTTTGAAGCCCAAGAAGAGAAAATCTGTTACTACTTCCACCTTTTCCCCTTCTATTTGCCCTGCAGTAAAGGGAACCAGATGCCATGATCTTAGTTTTTTTTTTAATATTTATTCTTAAACTGGCTCTTTCACTCTCCTCCTTCACCCTCATCAAGAGACTCTTTAGTTCCTCTGTGCTCTCTGCCATTAGAGTAGTATCATCTGCGTTATCTGAGGTTGTTGATGTTTATCTCACCTATCTTGATTCCAGCTTGTAACTCATCCAGCCTGGCATTTCTCATGATATGCTCAGTATATAGGGTTAAACAAACAGGGTAACAGCAGACAGCCCTGTTGCACTCCTTTCTCGATCTTGAACCAATCAATTGTTCCATACAGGGTTCTAACTGTTTAGGTTTCTCAGAAACCTCATACAGGTTTCTTAGGAGACAGGTAAAATGGTCTGGCATTCCCATCTCTCTAAGATCTTTCCACAGTTTGTCATGATCCATATGACTGAAGCAGCTTATCATGTACGTCAGATCAGATCAGATCAGATCAGTCGCTCAGTCGTGTCCGACTCTTTGCGACCCCATGAATTGCAGCACACCGGGCCTCCCTGTCCATCACCAACTCCCGGAGTTCACTCAGACTCACGTCCATCGAGTCAGTGATGCCATCCACCCATCTCATCCTCTGTCATCCCCTTCTCCTCTTGCCCCCAATCCCTCCCAGTGTCAGAGTCTTCTCCAATGAGTCAATTCTTCACAGGAGGTGGCCAAAATACTGGAGTTTCAGCTTTAGCATCATTCCTTCCAAAGAAATCCCAGGGCTGATCTCCTTCAGAATGGACTGGTTGGATCTCCTTGCAGTCCAAGGGACTCTCAAGAGTCTTCTCCAACACCACAGTTCAAAAGCATCAATTCTTTGGCGCTCAGCCTTCTTCACAGTCCAACTCTCACATCCATACATGACCACAGGAAAGACCATAGCCTTGACTAGGCGAACCTTTGTTGGCAAAGTAATGTCTCTGCTTTTGAATATGCTATCTAGATTGGTCATAACTTTCCTTCCAAGGAGTAAGAGTCTTTTAATTTCATGGCTGCAGTCACCATCTGCAGTGATTTTGGAGCCCAGAAAAATAAAGTCTGACACTGTTTCCACTGTTTCTCCATCCATTTCCCATGTAGTGATGGGACCAGATGCCATGATCTTCGTTTTCTGAATGTTGAGCTTTAAGCCAACCTTTTCACTCTCCACTTTCACTTTCATCAAGAGGCTTTTGAGTTCCTCTTCACTTTCTGCCATAAGGGTGGTGTCATCTGCATATCTGAGGTGATTGATATTTCTCCCGGCAATCTTGATTCTAGCTTGTGTTTCTTCCAGTCCAGCATTTCTTATGATGTACTCTGCATATAAGTTAAATAAACAGGGTGACAGTATACAGCCTTGATGAACTCCTTTTCCTATTTGGAACCAGTCTGTTGTTCCATGACCAGTTCTAACTGTTACTTCCTGACCTGCATACAAATTTCTCAAGAGGCAGATCAGGTGGTCTGGTATTCCCATCTCTTTCAGAATTTTCCACAGTTTATTGTGATCTACACAGTCAAAGGCTTTGGTATAGTCAATAAAGCAGAAATAGATGTTTTTCTGCAACTCTCTTGCTTTTTCCATGATCCAGCGGATATTGCCAATTTGATCTCTGGTTCCTCTGCCTTTTCTAAAACCAGCTTGAACATCAGGAAGTTCACGGTTCACGTATTGCTGAAGCCTGGCTTGGACAATTTTGAGCATTACTTTACTAGCATGTGAGATGAGTGCAATTGTGTGGTAGTTTGAGCATTCTTTGGCATTGCCTTTCTTTGGAATTGGAATGAAAACTGACCTTTACTAGTCTTGTGGCCATTGCTGAGTTTTCCAAATTTGCTGGCATATTGAGTGCAGCACTTTCACAGCATCATCTTTCAGGATTTGGAATAGCTCAACTGGAATTCCATCACCTCCACTAGCTTTGTTCGTAGTGATGCTTTCTAAGGCCCACTTGACTTAACATTCCAGAATGTCTGGCTCTAGGTCGGTGATTACGCCATCGTGATTATCTGGGTCGTGAAGCTCTTTTTTGTACAGTTCTTCTGTGTATTCTTGCCACCTCTTCTTAATATCTTCTGCTTCTGTTAGGTCCATACCATTTCTGTCCTTCATTGAGCCCATCTTTGCACGAAATGTTCCTTTGGTATCTCTGATTTTCTTGAAGAGATCTCTGCTGCTGCTGCTAAGTCGCTTCAGTCGTGTCTGACTCTGTGCGATCCCATAGATGGCAGCCCACTAGGCTCTGTCCCTGGGATTCTCCAGGCAAGAATACTGGAGGGGGTTGCCATTTCCTTCTCCAATGCATGAAAGTGAAAAGTGAAAGTGAAGTCGCTCAGTCGTGTCCAACTCTTGGCGACCTCATGGACTGGAGCCTACCAGGCTCCTCTGTCCATGGGATTTTCCAGGCAAAAGTACTAGAGTGGGGTGTCTAGTCTTTCCCATTCTGTTGTTTTCCTCTATTTCTTTGCACTGATCGCTGAAGAAGGCTTTCTTATCTCTTCTTGCTATTCTTTGGAACTCTGCATTCAGATGTTTATATCTTTCCTTTTCTCCTTTGCTTTTCACTTCTCTTCTTTCCACAGCTATCTGTAAGGCCTCCCCAGACAGCCATTTTGCTTTTTTGCATTTCTTTTCCATGAGGATGGTCTTGATCCCTGTCTCCTATACAATATCAGGTGTACATAGGAATCATTAAAAGTAGACTAGGGAATTCCCTGATGGTACAGGGGCTAAGACTCTACCCTCCCTATGCAGGGGGCCCAAGTTTGATCCCTGGTCAGGGTACTAGATCCCACAGGCTACAACTAAGATTTCACATGCCACAACTAACAAACCTGCATTCCATAACTATATCTTACAACTAAGACCTAGAGCAGCCAAATAAATAAATAAAAATATAAAAAACTAATAAAAACTAATAACATAAAAGTAAGATAAATATTCACCAGCTGGGGCCCAGAACAAATAATCTTTTCAGAGCCTTCTACCCAGAGATTCTGAGTATTAATTCCCATCTATTCTTTGGATGCAATCTTTTTTTAAATACCAACCAGTCCTAATCACTCCCTTCTCTAAACTAATGTTATATTTAGCAACCAGTCATCATAGCATTTTTCATATTCTCTCCTGCATATTTGGCCATTTTCAACATGTCTGGGTGCTATAGTTGGGCAGAGAAACCACAGATGACACTGACACTGTCCCTTGTTCTTAGGGGCTTGATCCCCAGTCAGGCACAAACCATTTCTTTCCAGGCCTCTTATAATCGGTGTCCATCACTGTCCCTACGTCTTTATTTCTGAGGGGTTAATTTCTAGTGTGAATCCGAGTTTGAAAAGAATTTCTGAGACTTAGAATCAAATGTTTTTTGCTTGAAGCTTTGCTCTATAAGCCAGAGCTCTAATTCTATTACTAGAATATTCCTGGGTCATTCTAGTATGATGTTAAAGTGATGACATTCTGAGCTGGCTGGACCTGGGGTTGGTGGTGTCTCACCTCCTGTGGTTCAGTGGACTCCAAATGATGCTCAGTTCCTCCAGCTTCAGCCTCCCACTGAGCAATCATGACTTGAGCATTTCCATTCCTCACTCAGGGTCTGGGCTACATTTGTGGCTCGAAGATGCTCCCTGTAACACCCATCCCTGAGCTGTGGCTTGCCTACATTCTGGTTTGCTGGACTAGAGCTCAACTTGGAGCTAGCTAATCTCTATTACTTACCTCCCAGTCGCAGAAATGAAATTTACTATGAGTTGCTATTGCTGCCCACTCAACTCACCAGAACCTCCTATGGTTCTTCTTTTACAATGCCAGTTGTAAAATACTACTCCTTATAAAATACTTTTTGGTCTAACATATTCACTATCTGGATGCTTCTCAGGTGCACTAGTGGTAAAGAACTCACCTGCCAATGTAGGAGATGTAAAAGTGGTTCGGGTTTGATCCCAGGGTAGGGAAGATCCCCTGAAGGAGGACATGGCAACCCACTCCAGTATTCTTGTTTGAAGAATCCCCATGGACAGAGGAGCCAGGTGGGCTACAGTCCATAGGGTTGCAAAGTGTCAATCATGACTGAAGTGACATAGCACACAGGCCTGTATTCACGATCTGGCTCTTTACAGAAAATGTTTATCAGTCCCTGACCTGATCAGTATTTGTGTGTGTGACTTACCCTTTATTTGAGCACTTATGGAAATAACTCACAAGTCAGGTTTTCTTCTCTATGTCCCTCAAATCTCTGCCTTTTATGCTCCTGCTATGGTCAAGCCCTGGTGTGTGGTCCCCAAGGTGCATGTGACACCTTCCTGTTTTGTATGTAAATAGCGTGCTGAGGGCTCTCCTTCAAAATATATATTACCATCTCCTTTCATCTTTCATCCTTGTCAACATTACAATAACTTTCCATTAAGAGGACATTGGGGGTCTTTATGGAAATCTGTTTCCTCTACTCCAAACCAAGGATGCTGCTATCCTTTCATTACTTAAGAAATTCCCCATTGCTCAGTGTGTAAACTAGTATTTACTCTTCAGATAAGGCCCTGAAGATGTAGAAGCAGAAAGATGTAACAGTGAGCAGAAAGGAAGCGATTTTTTTCCTTCACATATATAATCAAAGCAAGTTGCACTGTGTCAAGCTTCACCATGGTGCCTACCACATCATGCACAGAGAGGCAAGAGGGAGATAGAAAGATCCCCATCTTTACAGTACTGAAATTACTCAGTCCTGCTTGGATTTAGCATCCATTCTGGATAGCATTAACTGATTATTTCCATAGAGATGTCTTTAACAAAGTCTGATTAACCTTATTTTAACAGAGTAAGGAGACACAGAAGGAAGAAAAAGTAAAGAGCAGAAAGGGATCTATTACTTGAACCAGTAAGAATTCTTAGATTCAAACAGATGCCAGCTTAACTTAAACACATTATGAAGATTATCAGGTACTCATAGAATCAATAGAAATCTGGAGGGCCAGCTCAGAACACACAGGAGCAATTAGGTTAGGAGCCAAGAGTAGAGCCAGAGTCACATGGTGGGATGAATATCACATTCTGAGGGACATTGCAGCCACCACCTTGCTCCCTCCTCTGCTTCTAGCACCAGGCCTCCTGGGCCCATCCACTCTACCAAGAATGATCTCTCCATTGGGATACAACATCTGTGCATTGTTGATTCAGAGCCCTAAATAGGAGCTTCCGGGTGGCCTAGCCTACACTGTTCCCAGACTAGCTGCCAGGGAGCAGAAGAGAGAGTGTTGGTCTCCCTTGAGCTTGAAGAGGAAGTGGGCCTGCCCTCCAACAAACCCATGCAGAATCAAATGTCCCCAGATGAGTAGAAGATTTAGAAACTGACCACCAACATAATACTCAACAATGGTCAACTGCAGTCCATCTTGTTTGACCCCTGATCATCTTCATGGACTTACCTCGTGGCTCAGATGGTAAAGAATCTACCTGCAGTGCAGGAGACCCAGGTTTGATCCTTGGGTTGGGAAGATCCCCTGGAGAAGGGAATGGCTATCCACTCCAGTATTCTTGCCTGGAGAATTCCATGGAAAGTGGAGCCTGATGGCTACAGTCCATGGGGTCACAAAGAGTCAGGACTGAGCGACTAAGCACAGAACAGCACATATACTCCATTATGTATTAAGCAGATAACAAGCTAGAGTCTACTGTATAGCACAAAGAACTCTACTCAATGCTCTGTGCAAATGGGAAGGAAATCCAGAGGAGATAAATGTATATGTAGATCTGATTCACTTTGTTGTACAAAAGAAGCCAACACAACATTCTAAAGCAATTATACCCCAATAAAAAGTTTTAAAGTGAATAAAGAAATAAATCAAAGCAATGTTTTCTTAGGTAAGTCCCTCAAGGCAATAGAAATAAAAACAAAAATAAACAAATGCAACCTAAGCAAAATTACAAGCTTTTGAACAGTAAAGGAAACCATTAACAAAATGAAAAAACAACCTACCAGCTAGAAGAAAACATTTGCCAACCATGCAACCAACAAGGACTTAATTTCCAAAACACATAAACAGTTCATACAACTCAATAACAACAACAACAATAAAATAGCCCTATCAAAAAAAGGGCAGAAGATCTAAATAGACATTTCTCCAAAAAAGATACACAAATGACCATTAGGAACATGAAGACATGCTCAACATTGTTAATTATTAGAGAAATGCAAATCAAAACAATGCAAATCAATGAGGTATCACTTCACATCAGTCAAAATGGCCATCATTTAAAAAGTCTACAAACAATAAATGCTGGAGAGGCTGCAGATAAAAGAGAATCCTCTTGCGCTATGCGAGGGAGTATAAATCGATATAGCCACTATGGAGAACAGCATGGAGATTCCTTTAAAAGCTAGGAATAAAACTACCATATGATGCAACAACAGGCTGGGAGTTTGAAGGTCTAAGGCTTGGGATTACCCAGAAGGAACAGCAAAGACCCAAGAATGACTGAGGTCAGTGTTTTCAAGGAACAGAAAACAGGCTTTAAGCCAGAGCACAGGAGATAATGAGAAATACGGACAACACTCAGATGGAGGGTGTGGGAGGTAAGAGATTACATCAACCAGACCAAGAAATGTGAGTTTTACTCTAAAAGAGGTATAAGCAAGGGAGATGCTGAGGGTATTAGACAGTGCAGATTCGTTTTCTTGGATCTGTGCAGGACCACAACTTGTTCGCCCGAAATCCTTCTTGATTCCATCTCCTGAAGCTTTTGGCTGGACATCTTGCCTGGAGTAAGAGGACTCTGGGAAACACTAAAGACGTCTCAGCTGTGAGAGAGCTCGCAGGTGTCACTCGCTCCCTTCTGGTTGTAACTTTCACGAACTTCCTTAACCTCTCCTGTGAGTTCTAAATATGTCAAGAGGGCAACAGGCCTATCACCCCTTGTGACCATCTCTGGGGAAACCTCAGTCTCAGCACTGTGACTGGTTGAACAGAAATGTTGCACACCAAGCTCTGCCAAGCCCCCTCCTTCAGTTTGGGAGGATTTTGGTGAAATCTACTTTGCTGAAGTATCAGCATGTCCTGGATGACTGATGCAGCTGAAGGAAATGTCAATTTGAAATGTTTTAAAGTCTCAGTGCTTATTTGGAACTATTCTCTCCAAATCATCTCCTTCCTCCAACAATGATCCACCAAATTATCTGAAAGAAAATCCAGCTTAATTCTTGCTCCCTTGTAAGGGTAGAATAGCATTTGTATCCAGAGGCAACTGAACCTGGGTTTCAAGGCAGGGGGTCCATGAAGTGGCACCAGCCACATTGGAGAGAAGGACTTGGGGGTGTGGGCGTGACATTCCAAGCTTGTAAGATGGTTTCCTGAGGCTGATGCTGGGGTCTGGGAGTTCTCCGACCAGCTTCAGTGATTAACTGTTCCTGAAATGCCTGCAAAGTGAGTTTCAGTAAACTAACTTCATATTTCTGCATTTATTTCCATGATAAAATCAGAAATTCTTTCCCATGGAAAACAGTTTTAGCAATAAAATATTATACTTTAAAATGTGCTACTTTAGAATGAAAATTACAATTTTCCCAGGAAACCAACTAAAAATAAATCACAAAGCACACACTGTAAGTTTGAGTATCCTGTCAGAAGTTACATTCACTTGAGCAAAACCCATAAAAGGGTAGGTATTCTTTATTTTAAAAACTACACTTTAGCAGTTTATCTTAAGAGTTTATCTTTTGAATGTGATCTTTTTATTGTTTCTCAAATATCGTTTTCTTTTCCTATCCTTTTAGCTTTGTCATGCTAGTGGCCTCTATTTTTTTTTTTTTTTTTTTTTAAGTAATGGTCTCAATGGTTCATTTTTTTTGGAAATTTGCACAAAATCAAGTTTAAAAACTTAAGTCCAAAGAAATGTTAAGGTAATATATTCCTGTCTTTCGTATTAAAAGAAATCTCCTTAGCAGCACCCCAGGCAGACAATGACCAACTCCACCTGAACAGCTGTGTGAGATCACCCAGTGTCCCAGGATGTCCACAGACTTGAGGGGAGAACTGTCACCCTAGTGAGCTTTTCCTCACCTGGACCAAATAAAGTCTGCAGTACTCTTATGACATGAGACAATCACGGACTCCTAGAGCCAGCTCCTCTGTGCTCTGCAGGCTTCCTGACTGAGTGAGCTGTCAAGGATCACGTGAAGGACATACTTGCAATGAAATCCCTCATCTCTGTTTGGCACCCCCTCCATTCTTTATCTGACCTTCTTGGCTCCCCAAGCTGTCCCTCTCCTCATTCAGCATTCCAGGAGAACTCATTCCCACAGGGCTATGTGGAACCAAGAACACTCAAATTCCTCCAGGGATGGCGGGGCAGGGCAGAGCTAAGGGGGACATGGTACATCCCATTGAGGAAAGAAGAGGCTGGTGTTGATAAGAGAGATGGGAGTCCAGTCCAGAGGCTGCCCCAGATACACCAACACCAGTGCTCCCTGGCTCTGGTAAGTTCTGAGAATAAAGCAAGACAGTGGTTTTCTCATTAAACTCTCTTGGCTGTGCTGAGAAATGAATTCTGCACATTACTCAAACCAAGGGGAATACTTGGAACATTCTGTAGGCAGAGACAGATGGTACACATGCGCATTCAGCCAGCTGGGCAAGGCTCCTGCATTTTGCTGTTCCTAGTCATTTCTTCCTCTACCATGATGTTGTTTCTCATTCTGAGCGTGTGCGCTGCTTCTTGTCATCACTGCTTTCCATGGAAAACGTCGGTCAATTGATGACAAGTCTTCTCTCTAGAAATAGACCTCTCAACGAGGGTTCAGTCTGTTTCAACATTCTTATAGTTGAAGTCATTTTTTTGTAAACTTTGTGCTCTTTATAAATAACAGCTTTTGGGCAGGGTTATGCTGTGTGCTGAGGGGTTCTGTTTAGAGGGCAGCAAGAACTGTGCCTTGATGGTCCCACCATTTGCCAATGTCAGGAGGCTGGGCGTGCACACAAGGAGAACGTTGTGTTTGTGCTGCACAGGAGAACACCGGACCAGAGGTTCTAAAGTGGACCAGCCCCCAGAGCAGCAGCGTCACCCATCTGGGAACTTGTTATAAATGCAGGTGACCCAGCTGCCCCTCTCCTACTGAGTGAGAACTTCTAGGTGGACCCCAGGGGTCTGTGATGTGACAAGCCCTCCAGGGGCTTTCCTGTATCCCAGGTGTGAGAATTCTGCTCCAGAGGGATGTTTTCTATGATATGGTTCCACCTATCATAAATATATATGAATGAATACACCATCAAAAGTCAAGTTAGGGAGGAGCTAAGATGGCAGATGAGTAAGACGGGGAGAATACGTTCTCCTCCACAAATCTATTAAAAGAACATTTGAATGCTGAATAAATTCGATAAAACAACTTCTGAACGCCGGCAGAGGACATCAGGCACTTAGAAAGACAACTTATTGTTTTCAAAACGAGAAAACGAGCCCTGCGGTAACTCCTTTTGCGGAGAAGTGGCGCGGACACCAGCATTTGCTATTGGCAAGTGGGGGCTGGGCTAGGAGGAGCGGCGAGGCCTGCATTGCTTTGAGAAAGGATTTGGCCTGGCTATCTCGGGCACTATCTGAGCGAAATAACCAGACTGTCGGTTATCTACTACATCAAAAGCCAGCCCTAACTTAAGACACCACCAGGACTACCTACGGAACAAAGGGCTGCACAGAGTTGGCCGGCTGCAGGCCATCCCACTCTGGTGACAGGCAGCCAGGGCCGGAGGCGGGCAATTACAGCCCTAGAGAGACACTGTCTAACGGAACTGTGAGTAGGTTTCTGTGCTGACTCACGCTTCTTGGGGCTCTGGATGGTCAACATCTGCCTGAGAAAGTGCGCTGTTTGTATACCCAGAAAACTGAGCGGTGGAGAGGCGATAAGTCGCAGCAGCTGCGCTCGCTGAACATTTCATCACCTGCGCTACTCGGATCTGGGAAGGGCATAAAACGCAGACTCAACCAAGTCTGTGCTTCTGAGGATTATCCGAGTGCCTGAACCTGGCCGGTTTAGATTTGGTTGTTCATCTCCGCCCCCTCTGTAACAAGGCAGAGATCAGATATTGAAAAGACCTGTAAACCGCCTCAATAAAGAGAATTCAACAAACTACCAGAATATAGTAAGGACACTCTAAATTTGGCAATTTTAACAAAATGAAGAGACAAAAGAATACCCAGCAGCTAAAGGAACAGGATAGATGCCCACCAAACCAAACCAAAGAGGAAGAGATAGGGAATCTACCTGATAAAGAATTCCGAATAATGATAGCAAAATTAATTCAAAACCTCGAAATCAAAATAGAATCACAGTTAAAGAGTCTGGAGACAAGGATTGAGAAGATGCAAGAAAGGTTTAACAAGGACCTAGAAGAAATAAAAAAGAGTCAACACATAATGAAAAATGCAATAAATGAGATCCAAAACACCCTGGAGGCAACAAATAGTAGAATAACAGAGGCAGAAGATAGGATTAGTGAATTAGAAGATAGAATCCTAGAAATAAATGAATCAGATGAGAAAAAAGAAAAACACATCAAAAGAAATGAGGACAATTTCAGAAACCTCCAGGATAACATCAAACGCTACAACATTCGAATCATAGGAGTTCCAGAAGAAGAAGATAAAAAGAAAGATCATGAGGAAATACTTAAGGAGATAATAGCTGAAAACTTCCCTAAAATGGAGAAGGAAATTACCACTCAAGTTCAAGAAATTCAGAGAGTCCCTAACAGGATAAACCCAAGGCGAAACACCCCAAGACACATATTAATCAAATTAACAAAGATTAAATATAAAGAACAAATATTAAAAGCAGCAAGGGAAAAACATCAAATAACTCACAAGGGAATTCCCATAAGGATAACAGCTGATCTTTCAATAGAAACTCTCCAAGCCAGGAGGGAATGGCAAGACGTAATTTAAATGATGAAAGAAAACAACTTACAGCCTAGATTATTGTATCCAGCAAGGATCTCATTCAAATATGAAGGAGAAATCAAAAGCTTCACAGATAAGCAAAAGTTGAGAGAATTTTGCACCACTAAAGCATTTCTCCAACAAAAACTAAAGGACATTCTCTAGATAGGAATCACTAAAAGGGTGTATAAATTCGAACCCAAAACAATAAAGTAAATCTTATTTATCAATAATTGCTTTAAACGTTTATGGGCTGAATGCCCTAATCAACAGACAAAGACTGGCCGAATTGATACAAAAACAAGACCCCTACATACCTTGTCTACAAGAGACAACCAAAAGACTAAAATGGGTCAAATGGATACAAAAACTAGACCCCTATATATGTTGTCTACAAGGGAACCACCTTAAAATATGGGATATATACTGACTGAAAATGAAGGCCTGGAAAAAGAGTTTCTATGCAAATATGGACCATAAGAAAATAGAAGTAGCAATACTTATATCAGATAAAATTGACTTTAAAGATCTTGAAAAAGAGACAATGAAGGTTACACATAACCTTAAAGGAACAATCCAAAAAGAAGTTATAACAATTATAAATATATATGCACCCAACATTGGAGCATTGATATATCCAAGACAAACATTAATTAATATGATAGAAGAAATATGCAGCAATACAATAATAGTGGGAGACTTTAATACCCCACTCATAAAATCTGGCTGTAATAGACAAAGTAAAGAGCAAAACATATTTACTTATGAGCCTCAAAAAATTCAGTTCACTCAGGAGAGTTTAAAAAAAAAAAGAGAGAGACTTATTTGTTCACTCTGTAAAGGTTTATTGACTATTTTATGGGTTTGGCACCACTTTGGGTAGTAGGGAGGAAGCGGTGACAAATGTGATCCTGTCCTAAATAATATATTGTGGTAAAGATAGACCTACCAATACAAAATACCAAGATGTGCCTAAAGATGAGGACACCCAAACTGGACTTTTTGTTTCCTGAACTTTTCATTTCGAGAACAAACCTCCTAATATAGGATGAATTCAACATGATTTTTTTAAGTGTTCTTTGTGATTAAAAACAGAAAACCATTGGTTAAGAAATCACATATACTCCTCCCCACCATCACTCCCCTTCTTTCTTCCCATTTCCCTCCTACCCTCATTGATCCTTTCCTTTGTCCATTTTCCCCTGCAAAAAAAATTAAAATTAAAAAAAAAAAAAAAAAGAGATGATGCTCTTCACTGACTGATATCCCAGAGCTCTTTCCTCTACAGTCAGAAACATGAACCAAAGGAAAAGTCTTTCCCTAAGGACAGGTTATTACAAAGCATATTAAAAAAAAAAAAAGCAGAGACATTACTTTGCCAACAAAGGTCCGTCTAGTCAAAGCTATGGTTTTCCCAGTGGTCATGTATGGACGTGAGAGTTGGACTGTGAGGAAGGTTGAGAAAAAAAAAAAGTCAAGTTAGAGGTGAAAATCTCAATCACTTAGGTCAGGTGACCCAGGAGGACTTGGCAAGCTTCTCACACTGAGCAGCCTAGAATCTCTCCTTTTCCCAGGGAACTCTACCAACCTCACCACCTGCAGCCTCCTAGGTGTGTGAGTTTGATGGTGAGACCAGGGTTTTCTCTTTCTCTATGATCTACATACACCTTATACTTATATCCATATATTTTCACTTTCTGGAAGCCTGTTTCTAATTCTTTACATATATCACAACTGAACAGTTGATGAATTTGTGAAAAATACACAAAGTGATCTAAGAAAAATCTGTTTCTTTAAAACAGGAGAACTAGATGGCGGAGGAGTAGGTGGACATGGAGTACATCTTTCTCCATGGATACATCAGGACTACACCAACATCAGCTGAAAGAGGACAGGAGTACCTGACCATCAGAAAAGAAGGTATAGAACCATGCAAAACTCGGTAGGACAAAGGAACTAGGGGAAAAACAGGAGTGTTAGTAGGACTGGTTCTGCCTTCAGCGGGTGGGGGACCTGAAGCAGGGGTCTGATCCCCATCCCAGGGCAATTGTCTGAGTCAGAGGAGAAACATTTAAGGCTGAGAGTGAAACAGCTGATCTGTGGCAGCCTAAATGGAATGAGAATCAGACAGTCCTTGCCATAGCCATATTTACCCCAGACAGGGATGCAGGTCCCCTAGAAAGTGCAGAGGCTGGGAGCTGGAGTTTAGGGATTGTGGACCAATCCCAGGGCAGGGCTACTGTTGACTGCAGAGAGACAGATCAAGGGGATGTGAGGGAGGAGACTGTGGTGGGAAATGCCTGTGGAGGAAAGCCAGGCGGCCATGGAAGCAGGGCGATGCTGCTGAGTCGCACATAGTGGGTGGAGCCATCACCATAGCCTCCTTCTCCCCAAATGCCAGCAGGGCAGCTGAACAGAGAGGCTGGCCCATCAAACACCTGAGATACTGAACTACAGAGTTGGACCCACCCAGCATGACCTCTAAGTGCCTGATAGGCTGATCTACAGAGTAGGACCCCAGGCAATGGAGACCCTCTATGTGCCTGATGCACAGAACAACAGAGAAGGACTCCAGGCAAGGGAGCCCTCTAAGTGCCTAAACAGGTAGAGTTATGTTGAAAGACTAGCCAAATAGGCCTTCTGATTGCCAGCTACAAGAGGCTAGGAAAAAGACTCTGATAGGGCCATAACTCCTGCATGGAGGCAGTCGTGTCCCTGCACCTTTGGCACCGCCAGGGGCCCCACAAGCCAAACAACTGTGCCACCTTCACACTCAACCCTCACTGGGGCAGAGCTGCCATAGGCAAAAAAAAGTCTTGTGTCTAAGCACACAGGGTCACTTCAGTCATGTACAACTCTTTGCAACGCTGTAGACTGTGGCCTGCCAGTCTTCTCTATCAAGGGGGTTCTCCAGGCAAGAATACTAGAGCATATTGGCCAATCCTGGTTGCCATACCCTTCTAGAGTACTATATTTCCTGCTGCCCTAGCTGCCAACTCCCCTGAGTACCTGGTGCTGCCAGAATCCCTGTGACCCAAGCAGCTGCACCACCTCCAAACCTGGCCCTCACTGGGGCAGGCCTAAGTCCTCTAGGGCAGCCTCAGGAACAAAAACCAGTGGGTGACCCACATGCAGAGGTGGAAATAAAACCACAATTGAAACCCAGGGGCAATGTGACTAAGGAATAAGAGCCAAAACCCTCCCACCAGCTGTAAAAGCTTCAGATTAAATCCACATGATCAACTAGGTAGATTCTGTGTCTGTGGAACATATAAAAGAACAATGAGATCTTCCACAAAATAAAACGCACTAGTTTTGATAGCTGTGGACATTGGAGGCAGGATGAGATCTTCCACAAAAGAAAACGCACTAGTTTTGATAGCTGTGGACATTGGAGGCAAAAACACACAGGAATAGGACCAGATTAGAATCTGAGCTACCTCCACAGCAGATCCAGAGGCCAGCACAGTGTTGGAGGACATCCTAGGGAGGTGAGGTAGACTGTGACTCCCAGTAAAGGACTCTGAGAGCAGTGACTCAAGAAAAATATTCATTATTCTTATGTTTTGACTTGCTTTGTAGATTCTCCTGGATTTCTTTTACTCTTTTCTTTTTCTTTTTTTATTCTTCCCCCTTCCCCCGCCCTCACTGTAGTTGTTGATTTTATTGGCATTCAGATCAGATCAGATCAGATCAGTCGCTCAGTCGTGTCCGACTCTTTGCGACCCCATGAACCGCAGCATACCAGGCCTCCCTGTCCATCACCAGCTCCTGGAGGTCACTCAGACTCACACCCATCAAGACAGTGATGCCATACAGCCATCTCATCCTCTGTCGTCCCCTTCTCCTCCTGCCCTCAATCCTTCCCAGCATCAGAGTCTTCTCCAGTGAGTCAACTCTTCGCATGAGGTGGCCAAAATACTGGCGTTTCAGCTTTAGCATCATTCCTTCCAAAGAAATCCCAGGGCTGATCTCCTTCAGAATGGACCAGTTGGATCTCCTTGCAGTCCAAGGGACTCTCAAGAGTCTTCTCCAACACCACAGTTCAAAAGCATCAATTCTTCGGCGCTCAGCCTTCTTCACAGTCCAGCTCTCACATCCATATATGACCACAGGAAAGACCATAGCCTTGACTAGGCGAACCTTTGTTGGCAAAGTAATGTCTCTGCTTTTGAATATGCTATCTAGGTTGGTCATAACTTTCCTTCCAAGGAGTAAGCGTCTTTTAATTTCATGGCTTTTGAGCTTTTTTTTCCTTAAGTCAAATTTTTTATTGTTGTTATAAACCTCTGCCTCTACATTGGACTTTAGCAGTCCTGTTGAGTTTTTCTTTTATTATTTTTTTCTTCTTCCTTTTTGTGTTTTTTTTTTTTTTCTCTTTTGTTAATTTGAATTTTTTTATACTATTATCTTTTTCTATATTTATTCCTTTGTTTGCTTTGCATACTGTTACCCTTACATCTAAACTTTAATGTATAAAAATCTTCTTTATCCACCTCTATTTAACTTTGCAAATATATTCTTTCTTTCTTTTCTTTCCTCCCAAAGTATTTATTAGTTTTGTTTTCACTGCTTTATTCCACACTTGGCACCTTGCTTTAGTTCTGTTTTTCAGTTTATGCCTCAGTTAGTTTTCTTCCTAACTGGTAAATATAATTTTTGATTTCCTTTGTTTGCTGAGTCAATCTACTGTACTTTTTTTTGTTGGACTGTTTTGATTTTGCTTATGGGTCTACATGTATATGTGTATGTTCCATTATTTTAATTATTATTTGCCTGATTTTGTAAGTGCCATTTGTATGGGGTTCATCTATGGTTTGCCATTTTTGGATACTTGTTTTAATCTCACTTAATGCCATAAAAAAACCACTTGTGGAATCTTTGTTCCAGACCAAAGATCAAGAAACCTCACACTACACGAAGCTTACACAAACCACTGGACTGACCGTAGAAAGGCATAAACCAAAAGGGAGAAAGAATTCAAACTTAAAGCCATGGAAAAGGAGACTTCAAACACAATAAGTTTTTAAAAAAATAATGAAAACACAGAGAGATACTACACAAATGAAGGAACAAACTAGAAACACAGAAGTCCAAATAAATGAAGAGGAAATAGGCAAACTACCTGAAAAAGAATACAGAATAATAATAGTAAAGATGATCAAAAACCTTGAAAGCAAAATGGAGAAAATGAAAAAATCAGTTAATAAACACCTAGAAGAATTGAAGACTAAACCACAGAGACAAACAACACAATTACTGGAATTAAAAATATTCTAGAATGAATCTATGCAAAGAAATAAAGGAAAACAATAGCATGGGAAAGACTAGAGATCTCTTCAAGAAAATTAAAGATACCAAGGGAACATTTCATGCAAAGATGGGCTTGATAAAGGACAGAAATGGTAAGGACCTAACAGAAGCAGAAGATATTAAGAAGAGGTGGCAAGAATACACAGAAGAATTGTACAAAAAAGAGCTTCACGACCCAGATAATCATGATGATGTGATCACTCACCTAGAGCCAGACATCCTGGAATGTGAAGTCAAGTGGGCCTTAGGAAGCATCACAACGAACAAAGCTAGTGAAGATGATGGAATTCCAGTTGAGCTATTCCAAATCCTGAAAGATGATGCTGTGAAAGTGCTACACTCAATATGCCAGCAAATTTGGAAAACTCAGCAGTGGCTATAGGACTGGAAAAGGTAAGTTTTCATTCCAATTCCAAAGAAAGGCAATGCCAAAGAATGCTCAAAGGGAAGGGAAGTCTCTCAGTCATGTCCAACTCTTAGCGACCCCATGGACTGAAGCCTACCAGGCTCTTCCATCCATGGGATTTTCCAGGCAAGAGTACTGGAGTGGGGTGCCATTGCCTTCTCTGAAAGAATGCTCAAACTACCCCATAATTGCACTCATGTCACACGCTAGTAAAGTAATGCTCAAAATTCTCCAAGCCAGGCTTCAGCAATACGTGAACCATGAACTTCCAAATGTTCAAGATGGTTTTAGTAAAGGCAGAGGAACCAGAGATCAAATTGCCAACATCTGCTGAATCACTGAAAAAGCAAGAGAGTTCCAGAAAAACATCTATTTCTGCTTTATTGACTATGCCAAAGCCTTTGCCTGTGTGGATCAAAATAAACTGTGGAAAATTCTTCAAGAGATGGGAATACCAGACCACCCGACCTGCCTCTTGAGAAATCTGTACACAGGTCAGGAAGCAACAGTTAGAACTGGACATGGAACAACAGACTGATTCCAAATCAGGAAAAGAATACATCAAGGCTGTATATTGTCACCGTGCTTATTTAACTTATATGCAGAGGACACCATGAGAAACACTGGGCTGGAAGAAATGCAAGCTGGAATCACTATTGCTGGGAGAAATATCAATAACCTAAGATATTCAGATGACACCACCCTTATGGCAGAAAGTGAAGAGGAACTCAAAAGCCTCTTGATGAAAGTGAAAGAGGAGAGTGAAAAATTTGGCTTAAAGCTCAACATTCAGAAAACTCAGGTCATGGCATCCGGTCCCATCACTTCATGGAAAATAGATGGGGAAACAGTGGAAACAGTGTCAGACTTTATTTGGGGGGGGGGCTCCAAAATCACTGCAGATGGTGATTGCAGCCATGAAATTAAAAGATGCTTGTTCCTTGGACAGAAAGTTATGACCAACCTAGATAGCATATTAAAAAGCAGAGACATTATTTGTCAACAAAGGTCCATCTAGTCAAGGCTATGGTTTTTCCAGTAGTCAGGTATGGATGTGAGAGTTGGACATAAACAAAGCTGAGCACTAAAGAATTGATGCTTTTGAACTGTGGTGTTGTAGAAGACTCTTGTGAGTCCCTTGAACTGCAAGGAGATCCAACCAGTCCATCCTAAAGGAGATCAGTCTTGGAGGTTCACGGAAGGACTAATGTTGAAGCTGAAAATTCCAATACTTTGCCACCTGATTTGAAGAGCTGACTCATTTGAAAAGACCCTCATGCTTAGAAATATTGAGGGCAGGAAGAGAAGGGGACAACAGAGGATGAGATGATTGGATGGCAATACCGACTCAATGGATATGAGTTTGTGTGAACTGTGGGAGTTGGTGATGGACAGGGAGGCCTGGCATGCTGTGGTTCATGGGGTTGCAAAGAGTTGGACATGACTGAGTGACTGAACCGAACTAAATTAGAAGGAATCAGTAGCAAAATATCTAAAGCAGAATGAATCAGTGAGCTGGAAGATAAAATGGGGGAAATAACTTCTGAAGAGTAGAATAAATTAAAAAGAATGAAAAGAACTGAGGAGTCTCAGAGACCTCTGGGACAATATCAAATGCACCAACATTTGAATTATAAGGGTCCCAGAAGAAGAAGAGGAAAAGAAAGGGTATGAGAAAATTTTTGAAGAGATTATGGTTGAAATTTTCCCCAACATAGAAAAGGAAATAGTCAATCAAGTCCAAGAGGCACAAAGAGTCCCATACAGGATAAACCCAAGGAGAAACACACCAAGACACATACTAATCAAACTAATGAAGACTAAACACAGAGAAAGAATATTAAAAGCAGCAAGGGAAAAGCAACAGTGACATACAAGGGAAACCCCATATGTTTACCAGCTGATCTTTCAGCAGAAACTCTGCAGGCCAGAAGGAAACGGCAGGATATATTTAAAGCACTGAAAGGGAAAACTCTACAACCAAGATCACTGTACCAGTAAGGATCTCATTCAAAATTGATGGAGAAATCAAAAGCTTTTCAGACCAGCAAAAGGTAAGAGAATTCAGTACCAACAAACCAGCTTTACAATGAATATTAAAAGGACTGATATAGTCAAGAAATATAAGAGAAGAAAAAGGATCTACAAAATCAACCCCAAACAATTAAGAAAATGGCAATAGGAACATATATATCAATAATTGCTTTAAGTGTAAATGAATTAAATGCTCCAACCAGAAGACACAGACGGGGTGAATGGATAGAAAAACAAGACCCATATATATGCTCTCTACAAGAAGCCCACTTCAGACCTCAAGACACATACAGACTGAAAATGAGAGGATGGAAAAATATATTCCATGCAAATGGGAAGCAAAAGAAAGCTGGAGTAGCAATCCTCATATCAGACAAAATAGACCTTAAAATAAAGAAGATTACAGGAGATAAGGAAGGACACTACATAATGATCAAGGGATTAATCCAAGAGGAAGACATGACAATTGTAACTATCTGTGCACCCAACAGAGGAGCACCTCAATAAATAAGACAAACACTAACAGATATAAAAGGAGAAACTTACAGTAACTCAATAATAGTATGGAGACTTTAACACCCCACTCACACCAATAGACAGATCATCAAAACAAAATTAATAAGGAAACACAAGTCTTAAATGATACATTAGATGAGATGGATCTCATTGATATCTTCAGGACATTCTATCCAAATGCACAAGAATACACTTTCTTCTCAAGTGCACATGGAACATTCTACAGGATAGACCACATTATGGGTCACAAAACAAACCTCAGTAAATTTAAGAAAATTGAAGTCATATCAAGCATCTTCTCTAACCACAATGCAAAAAAAAAAAAAAATGTAAAAAACACAAAAACATAAAGATTAAACAACACGTTTCTAAATAACCAACAGATTACTGAAGAAATCAAAAGGGAAATCAAAAAATTTCTAGAAACAAATGACAATGAAAACATGACAACTCAAAACCTATGAGATGCAGCAAAAGCAGTTCTAAAAGGGAACTTTATAGCAATACAATCCTACCTCAAGAAACAAGAAAAACATCTAATAGACAGCCTGACTTTACAACTAAAACAACTGGGAAAAGAACAAAAAAAAGCCAAAAAGTAGTAGAAGGAGAGAAAGCATAAAGATCCAAGCAGAAATAAATGAAAAAGAAATGAAAGAAGCAATAGTAAAGATTTTAATAAAACTGAAAGCTGGTTCTTTGAGAAGATGAACAAAATGGACAAACCTTTAGCCAGACTCATCAAGAAAAAAAGAGAGAAGAATCAAATCAACAAAATTATAAATGAAAAAGAAGAGGTTACAACAGACAATGCAGAAACACAAAGGATTGTAAGAGACTATTATGAACAACTCTATGGCAATAAAATGGATAACCTGGAAGAAATGGATAGATTCTTATAAAAGTTCAATCTTCTAAGACTGAACCAGAAAGAGATAGAAATTATGAACAACCTAATTACAAGCACTGAAAATGAAGCTGTGATTTAAAATCTCCCAAAAACAAAATCCCAGGACCAGGTGGCTTCACGGGAGAATTCTATCAAACATTTAGAGAAGTAACGCCTATCCTTCTAAGACTCTTTCAAAAAACTGCAGAGGAAGGAACACTTCCAACTCATTCTACAAGGCCACCATCACTCTGATACCAAAACCAAATACAACACAAAAAAAGAAAACTATAGGCCAATATCACTGATAAACATAGATGCAAAAATCCTCAACAAAATTTTAGCAAACAGAACTCAGCAACACATCAAAAAGTTCATACACCACAATCAAGTTGGGTTTATTCCAAGGATGCAAGGATTCTTCAATATATGAAAATCAGTCAATGTGATACACCATATTAACAAATTGAAGGATAAAAACCATATGATCATCTCAATAGATGCATAAAAAGTCTTTGACAAAATTCAGCACCCATTTATGATTAAAATTCTTCAAAAAATGGGCATAGAAGGAACCTTCTTCAACATAGTGAAGGCCATATATGATAAGCCTACAGCAAACATTATTCTCAATGATGAGAAATTGAAAGCATTCCCCCTAAGATCAGGAATAAGACAAGGGTGTCCACTTTCCCCACTATTATTCAACATAGTTCTGGAAGTTTTAGCTACAGCAATCAGAGAATTAAAAGAAATAAAAGGAATCCAGATCAGAAAAGAAGAAGTAAAGCTCTCACTGTTTACAAATGACATGATACCGTGCATAGAAAACCCTGAAGATAGTATCAGAAAGTTACTAGAGATCCAATCAGTGAATTTAGCAAAGTTGCAAGATACAAAATCAATTCAGAGAAATCACTTGCATTTCTATATACTAACAATGAAAAGACAGAAAGAGAAATTAAGGAATCAATCCCATTCGCCATTGCAACAAAAAGAATTAAATATCTAGGAATAAACTTACCTAAGGAGAAGAAAGAACTGTACACAGAAAATTATAAGGCACTGATGAAAGAAATAAAAGATAACATAAATAGATGGAGAGATATTCCATATTCCTGGGTAGGAAGAATCAATATTGTGAAAATGACTGTACTACCAAAGGCAATCTACAGATTCAATGCAATCCCTATCAAATTACCAATAGCATTTTTCACAGAACTAGAACAAAAAAATTTCACAATTCATATGGAAACACAAAAGACCCCAAATAGTCAAAACAGTCTTGAGAAAGAAGAATGGAGCTGGAGGAATCATCCTTCATGACTTTAGATTATACTACAATGCTATGGTCATCAAGACAGTATGGTACTGACACAAAAACAGAAATCTAGACCAATGGAACAAGATAGAAAGTCCAGAAATAAACCCATGCACATATGGGTACCTTATTTTTTACAAAGGAAGCAAGAATATAAAATGGGGCAAAGACAGCCTCTTCAATAAATGGTGCTGGGGAAACTGGACAGCTATATGTAAAAGAATGAAATTAGAACACTTCCAAACACCATCAGTTCTGTTCAGCTCAGTCATGTCCAACTCTTTGCAACTCCATGGACTGCAGCACACCAGGCCTCCCTGTCTATCACCTAACACCATACACAAATATAAACTCAAAATCGATTAAAGACCTAAATGTAAGACTAGAAACTATAAAACTCTTAGAGGAAAACTTAGGCAGAATACTCGATTACATAAATCAAAGCAAGATTCTCTATGACCCACCTCCTAGAATAATGAGAATAATGCAAGTGGGACCTGATTAAGCTTAAAAAGCTTTTGCACAGCAAAGGAAACTATAAGCAAGGTGAAAAGACAACCCTCAGAGAGGGAGAAAATAATAGCAAGTGAAACAACTGACAAAGGATTAATTTCCGAAATATACAAGCAGCTCATACAACTCCATACCAGAAAAACAAGCAACCTAATCAAAAAGTGGGAAAAAGATCTAAACAGACATTTCTCCAAAGAAGACATACAGAAGGCTAACAAACACAGGAAAAGATGCTCAACATTGCTCATTATTAGAGAAATGCAAATCAAACCCACAATGAGATATCACCTAACACCAGTCAGAATGGCCATCATCAAAAAGTCTACAAACAATAAATGCTGGAGAGTTTATGGAGAAAAGTATGGAGAAAAGGGACCACTCTTGCACTGTTGGTGGAAATGTAAATTGATACAGCCACTATGGAAGACGATATGGAGATTCCTTTAAAAACTAGGAATTTAACCAACATATGACCCAGCAATCCCACTCCTAGGCATATACCTTGAGGAAACCAAAATTGAAAGAGACACATGTATCCCATTGTTCATTGCAGCATTATTTACAATAGCTAGAACATGGAAGCAACTTTGATGTCCATTGACAGATAATGGATAAAGAAGCTGTGGTACGTATACACAATGGAATATTACTCAGCCATAAAAAGGAACACATTTGAGTCAGTTCTAATAAGGTGGATGAACCTAGAACCTATTATACAGAGTGAAGTAAATCACAAAGAGAAAGATAAATATAAAATCTAACTCATATATATGGAATCTAGAAAAATGGTACTGAAGAATTTATTTACAGGGCAGCAATGGAGAAATAAACATAGAGAATAGACTTACGGACATGGGGAGAGGAGGGGAGTGGGTGAGATGTATGGAAAGAGTAACACAGAAACTTATATTACCATATGTAAAATAGATAGCCAATAGGATTCTGCTGTATGTCTCAGGAAACTCAAACAGGGGCTCTGTATCAGACTAAAAGGGTGAGATGGGGTAAGAGATGGGAGGGAGGTTCAAAAGGGAGGGGATATGTGTATACCTATGGCTGATTCATGTTGAAGTTTGACAGAAAACAACAAAATTCTGTAAAGCAATTATCCTTCAATTAAAAAATAAATAAAAAATTTTTTTAAAGAAAAAAAAAGTAAAATGTCTAGGAATAAATCTACCTAAGGAGGTAAAAGACATATGCTTAGAAAATTATAAGACACTGATGAGAGAAATTGAAGATATCACAAACAAATGGAAAGGTATGCTGTACTTATAAATTAGAAGAATTAATATTTTTAAAATCACCATACTCCCCAAGGAAATCTGCAGACTCATACAATCCTTATCAAAATACCAATTGTATTTTTCACAGAACTAGCAGAAATAATTCTAAAATTTGTTCAAACATACAAAAGACCTTGGATAAACATAAAATATTGAGACAGGAGAACAAAGCAGAATGTATCATGCTGTCTGAGTTTAGACTATTCTACAAAGCAAAAGGGGGAGTGGGCAGAAAAGGATGAAGTGGTTAGATAGCACCACCAACCCAATGGACATGAATTTGAGCACACTCCAGGAGACAGTAGAAGACAGAGGAGCTGGCTTGCTACAGTCCATGAGGTCATAAAGAGTCAGACACGACAACAAGAACAAAGTTACCATAATTGAAACAGTATGGCACTGGTGCAAAAACCGTACATTGACCAATGGGACAGACCAGAGCATCCAGAAATAAATCCACACTTACATGGTCAATTAATTTATGACAAAGGAGGCACGAATATACAGTGGGGAAGGGATAGCCTCTTCAGTAAACATTGTTGGGAAAATGGACAGCTACATGCAAAAGAATCAAACTGGACTACGTTCACACATGCACAAAATAAACATAGGGTGGATTAAAGACTTAAATGCAAGGGCTTCCCTGGTGGTCCAGTGGTTAAGAATCCACCTGCCAATGCAGGGGACATGGGCTCAATCCCTGGTTGGGAAGATCCCACATATCTTGGGACAACAAAGCCTGTGTGCCACAACTACTGAGCCTGCACACACAGAGCCCGTGCTCTGCAACAGAAGAAGCCTGCACACCACTACTAGAGGGTAGCCCCCACCTGCCACAACTAGAGAAAAGCCATGTGCAGCAATGAAAACTCAGAGCAGTCAAAAATAAACAAATAAAAAAAAAAAAAAGACGTAAATGTAAGACCTGAAACCAAAGAATTCCTAGAAGAAAACATAGGCAGTATACTTATCAACATTGGTCTTAGTAATTTTTTTTGGATCTGTCTCCTCAGGCAAGGGAAAAAAAAGCAAAAATAAACAAATGTTCTTGCATCAAACTAAAAAGCATTTGCAGGGAAGGAAAGTATAAACAAAATGAAAAGGCAGCTTAATGAATGGGAAAAGATTTTTGCAAATGATACCTCTGAAAAGGGGTCAACATCCAAAATATTTAAATAACTGATACAACTCAACATCAAAAAAAAAAAAAAAAACTCATTAAAAATGGATAGAGGATGTGAATAAACATTTTTCCAGGGAAGAAGACATACAGGTGACCAAAAGACATGAAAAGATGCTCATCACTGATCAGAGAAAAAGTAAATCAAAACCACAATGAAACCATTTTATACTTGTTAGAACGGCTATCATAAAAAAGAAAATAACAAGCATTGGTGAGGATGTGGAAAAAAGCAATGCTCATGCACTATTGGTGGGAATATAAGTGATACAGTCTTTATGGAAAAAACTATGCAGTTTCCTCAAAAAATTAAAAATATAACCATCACATGATTCAGCAATTCCACATCTGTGTATTTACCTAAAGGAAACAAAAGATTATGTGTATACCTGTGGCAGATTCATGTTGATGTATGGCAAAACCAGTACAATATTGTAAAGTAATTAACCTCCAATTAAAATAAATAAGTTTATATTTTTAAAAAAGATATATATATCCCAATGTTCACTGAAGCATTATTTTCAACAGCCAAGGTATGGAAGCAACCTGTGTCCATCAAAAGATAAATGAATAAAAAAAGATCATGGTGTATATACAATGGAATATTACTCAGCCATAATTCAAAAAATGAAGTCTTGCTATTTGGGACATCATGGATGAATCCAAAGGCTATTATGCTATGTGAAATAAGTCAGACTGAGAAGGACAAATACCATGTAATCTCACTTACATGTGGAATGTAAAAACAAAGCTAAACAGACTCAAGCATACAGAGATCAAACTGATAGTTGACAGAGGGGAGGGTGTCAGATCAGATCAGATCAGTCGCTCAGTCGTGTCCGACTCTTTGCAACCCCATGAATCACAGCACGCCAGGCCTCCCTGTCCATCACCAACTCCCGGAGGTCACTCAGACTCACATCCATTGAGTCAGTGATGCCATCCAGCCATGTCATCCTCTGTTGTCCCCTTCTCCTCCTGCCCCCAATCCCTCCCAGCATCAGAGTCTTCTCCAATGAGTCAACTCTTCGCATGAGGTGGCCAAAATACTGGAGCTTCGGTGTCAGGGGTAGGCAAAATAAGTGAAGGGGATTTAGAAGTATGAACCTCCAGGTATAAAATAAAAAAGCAATCAAATGTACTATACAGCGTATGGAATATGGTTAATATGAAAATAACTTTAAAAAACAAACATAAAAAGAACCCTTGAATAAAGATGAAAATACTTGTTTTCTTTTGATGGTTTTCCTTATGCAAACCAGCAATAAAATGCTTCTATCCTTCATCAGATCAGATCAGATCAGATCAGTCGCTCAGTCGTGTCCGACTCTTTGCGACCCCATTAACCGCAGCACGCCAGGCCTCCCTGTCCATCACCAGCTCCCGGAGGTCACCCAGACTCACACCCATCAAGTCAGTGATGCCATCCAGCCATCTCATCCTCTGTCGTCCCCTTCTCCTCCTGCCCTCAATCCCTCCCAGCATCAGAGTCTTCTCCAGTGAGTCAACTCTTCGCATGAGGTGGCCAAAATACTGGAGTTTCAGCTTTAGCATCATTCCTTCCAAAGAAATTCCAGGATTGATCTCCTTCAGAATGGACTGGTTGGATCTTCTTGCAGTCCAAGGGACTCTCAAGAGTCTTCTCCAACACCACAGTTCAAAAGCATCAATTCTTCGGCGCTCAGCCTTCTTCACAGTCCAGCTCTCACATCCATACATGACCACAGGAAAGACCATAGCCTTGACTAGGCGAACCTTTGTTGGTAAAGTAATGTCTCTGCTTTTGAATATGCTATCTAGGTTGGTCATAACTTTCCTTCCAAGGAGTAAGCGTCTTTTAATTTCATGGCTGCAGTCACCATCTGCAGTGATTTGGGAGCCCAGAGAAACAAAGTCTGACACTGTTTCCACTGTTTCCCCATCTATTTCCCATGTAGTGATGGGACCAGAGGCCATGATCTTCGTTTTCTGAATGTTGAGCTTTAAGCCAACCTTTTCACTCTCCATTTTCACTTTCATCAAGAGGCTTTTTAGCCCCTCTTCACTTTCTGCCATAAGGGTAGTGTCATCTGCATATCTGAGGTTATTGATATTTCTCCCAGCAATCTTGATTCCAACTTGTGCTTCTTCCAGTTCAGCATTTCTCATGATGTACTCTGCATATAAGTTAAATAAACATGGTGACAATATGCAGCCTTGACGTACTCCTTTTCCTATTTGGAACCAGTCCGTTGTTCCATGACCAGTTCTAACTGTTGCTTCCTGACCTGCATACAGATTTCTCAAGAGGCAGATCAGGTGGTCTGGTATTCCCATCTCTTTCAGAATTTTCCATAGTTTATTGTGATCTACACAGTCAAAGGCTTTGGCATAGTCAATAAAGCAGAAATAGATGTTTTTCTGGAACTCTCTTGCTTTTTCCATGATCCAGCGGATGTTGGCAATTTGATTTCTGGTTCCTCTGCCTTTTCTAAAACCAGCTTGAACATCAGGAAGTTCATGGTTCACATATTGCTGAAGCCTGGCTTGGAGAATTTTGAGCATTACTTTACTAGCGTGTGAGATGAGTGCAATTGTTCGGTAGTTTGAGCATTCTTTGGCATTGCCTTTCTTTGGGATTGGGATGAAAACTGACCTTTTCCAATCTTGTGGCCACTGCTGAGTTTTCCAAATTTGCTGGCATATTGAGTGCAGCACTTTCACAGCATCATCTTTCAGGACTTGGAATAGCTCCACTGGAATTCCATCACCTCCACTAGCTTTGTTCGTAGTGATGCTTTCTAAGGCCCATTTGACTTCACATTCCAAGATGTCTGGCTCTAGGTCAGTGCTCACATCATCATGATTATCTGGGTCATGAAGCTCTTTTTTGTACAGTTCTTCTGTGTATTCTTGCCACCTCTTCTTAATATCTTCTGCTTCTGTTAGGTCCATACCATTTCTGTCCTTTATCGTGCCCATCTTTGCATGAAATGTTCCTTTGGTATCTCTGATTTTCTTGAAGAGATCCCTAGTCTTTCCCATTCTGTTGTTTTCCTCCATTTCTTTGCATTAATCACTGAAGAAGGCTTTCTTATCTCTTCTTGCTATTCTTTGGAACTCTGCATTTAGATGTTTATATCTTTGCTTTTCTCCTTTGCTTTTCACTTCTCTTCTTTTCACAGCTATTTGTAAGGCCTCCCCAGACAGCCATTTTGCTTTTTTGCATTTCTTTTCCATGGGGATGGTCTTGATCCCTGTCTCCTGTACAATGTCACGAACCTCATTCCATAGTTCATCAGGCACTCTCTCAGATCTAGGCCCTTAAATCTATTTCTCACTTCCACTGTATAATCATAAGGGATTTGATTTAGGTCATACCTGAATGGTCTAGTAGTTTTCCCTACTTTCTTCAATTTCAGTCTGAAGTTGGCAATAAGGAGTTCATGGTCTGAGCCACAGTCAGCTCCTGGTCTTGTTTTTGCTGATTGTATAGAGCTTATCCATCTTTGGCTGCAAAGAATATAATTGATCTGATTTCGATTCATAGTCTGCCTTATTTCCAAAACTAAGAGGAAAGCTTAAAAAAATACCTTCAATGTAACATGATAGATACAAAGATACAGGAAATAAGAAAATGGGAAAATATTGAAGAAAAATTTTTCATTGAACAAGTTTTCCTCAGTGATGAGTTCTCAAGAGTGACTTCAGTGGTGAAGACAGGGACAGGGGTAACACACTGTTCCCTGTGGCCTCAGGGCTCCTCATCCACCACCCCACCCACCCGTGTGAGCCTCACCAACACCAGCCTCCTCTTGACTGTGCCCAGAGGGTAACTCTTGAGAAGATTTCCAGCCCCCTCCCTGCTCTTCTTCCAATGTGGTTAAGTTCAAAGCAGCCAACAATCCCTTCCTCATGCCATGATTGCCCCTTCCAAGATGACCCACCATTCTCTCCCGGCCCATTTTCCTGCCAGCAGAGCTCAACCTGGCAGTGGGTTGCCAGTCCTCCTTCTCTGAGACCTGTGAGTGTAATAAATCCTTAATTTCTATGCCTCTCCAAGTGTGACTTTTATGGCTGTGTAGAAGGGAGCCCCAAAGGACTTCAACTGAGGGGATCTGCCTCATTTACATAACTGGTGACAAGGACAAGACCACTCTAAACATGGGCAAATGATCCCTTATTCCCCCGGAGATGCTCTGCTTTCATGTGGCTTACTAACTGATGGATCATACTGGCTGAACTGTACCATCTGGGAAAGCCGTCCACCTGCTGACCCTCTTTTGTCCTACTTTGCCCTACCTTACATGGCTTCATCCAAACTCATTAAAACACCACCTCCTCCACTGATGCCCACCAAAAACACCCAGACAGGCCCCACACTTACTCAGACAGTCCATGTTTTGAAGACAATACATTCCACACCTGTCTATCTTGCTTTAATTCACTGATCAGATTACTAGGAAGGCTGCCTCTTCCCACTGAGGCATCACAGGCTTTGGAACTAACACAGCAGACTACATAACAAGCCTTGCCACTGGCTTCCCAGGAACTGATCACTGATTAGAAACACTGGCCACATTTGATCACCCTCTCAGATATCCATGGGAACTTCCACAAAAGACTGGGAGAGATGCCTGTGGCCTCAAAATGCCCCACCTGGTTACCAAACAACTTCCTTAGACAACAAATTTTTGGGACCCCAAGTTAATTGCTGCCAATGCTCAATTGGCTTATGGTTATTGGACTTATTATATCTGGCTGGGATCCTAGGACTGCTGGCAGACCCAAAAGAGCTCTCTATGACCAAATCCTGTAGCAACCAAATGGCCAAAAATGTTCAAAATTGCACTCAAGAATGGGCCAGCCGGGGATGCCAGACTGCAAGGACCATTCTCAGGCCCATACACCATCAAGCCTGGGAGGCTTGGAATGTATTATAAATGGCACCAATGGCACAGATGTTTGAGACCTACCAGGCAGAATATTGATCCGGAATACCAATTTTAACTGGTCAGAGAGTCTTTGGCCAGCTTGAACAACAATCCTGAATCCATCTTCCATTAACCACTCAGTCTCTATTATACTGGCTGTACTGTTTATATAACTATGTATATGGACTGTGTCACAACTATATCCAGGCCCGCTAAGTTAGCTGTCTATGGACCAGAAGATTTATTCCCTGTGGATGAAATATCAAGTTCAGACACTAAGAGAAGCTGCCCAGAACTTGGCCCAAGATGCTCAAATGATCCCCAAGAGTTACTGAAAATTTGCATTTGCAACAGTTCACATGTTTATGGCAAGATTCTAGTAGAGGTCTCCAAGCTTCACTAGGTCACACTCCCACATGGGACCCCAGGTTTCCATCAGTGTATAGCCACCTGGGAGGGACCCTCACTCTGAGGGTGGACTCCAGCTTCCATGCCACTGAAAAGGACAACACCTCATCCACCACCCCCCACTTTAGAACTGAATGTTACAGCCTTACCGACCTTCAACCTCTCACCCACACGGGTCCATGCTGGTGTGCAACAACCCCACACTGGTTCCCCAATTCCTAGGTCACTGTCTTGATCTGTAAGATCTCTGAGTTCTATTACTTTTTCCCCAAGATTACAAAATGCTTGACAGTGACCCCTCCCATGGCCTCCATGGGCTCCACAGGACTGAGTCATAAACCCATGACGATAAGGCCACCCTGGGGTGTATCAAGCCCCTATAGGACACAAAGTTATGCCTGTTAAATACCACCAACATTCCTCACATATTCCTCCTTGCCTGCTTTCCAACCCCAACTGCTCCCATTCTTCTCTTTTTATGGGGCTGTTAGAAATGCCTCATGACTTTTGCTTCCTTATGATACTGACCTGGAACCCTCCCACTGTCAACCCTGTTATGCACCACACCTCCTCAGGCTCCCTGTCCTCCACAGCCACTTCTCCAAACACCATATCACCCACCACCCCACCAACCACAACTCCCCTTGGCATCTACCCAGAGCCTCCAGGATGTCAACCCCAAATACAGACGTGGCAGTACACATATCAGCCTGATTTGATTGTTGGGTCTGCCACACAGTAATATGTACCTGTGCCTAGAACATCGATGATCTTCTGTGTTTGGCCAGATGTTCTCAAGTCCTGGGACCACATGGCTTTCCTGGAGATGTGAACATTTGGGAAAACTCAAGAGCCTCCAATAAAGCAAATCCAATGTCCAGGCACCTTTTATGTTTGTGCAGATTTCCACACAGTCTGGCCAAATGCTTCTGTTCTCCCAGGCTCCACATTTACCTCTACTTGGGTAAAACCTGGAAATTATGATCCCCTAGTTGATGTTTCCATGAGACCAGATTGCAACACCAAGAAAATGCACAGCATCTGTTGTACTTTACTTTCTGAATAACAGGAGCCTGTGTTTCATGTTCATGGCATTGGGAATGTCCTTGGCAGTCTACCCCATTGCAACATCTATACTTTCTTCAAAAAATCAGAGGGTCAGGCATCTGGCCTCCATATGTCTATTAATAGTTTTGGCTGTAAATGGTGGAGGCAATTGCCCTGGGCACAGGTAAACGAAATCACATGATCTCAGCTAAACAACTGTCTGATGCCCTCACGGAACATGTTCAAAAAATATCCAGAACTTGTCTCTAATGCAGGAAACCCAAGAACCTCTGGTCTAAATGGTCACTGATAGTCCTTCAGCTCTTGATTAACTGCTGGAGAAGGATGTCAGGGTCCATGCCACTCAGAGACACTCTTGTATAAATGGCAACAATTCTAGCGAGGGCAGATACAACACCAACAACTTACAGAAGATGGAAAATTTCTCAACAAAACTAAGGTTTTGGACTTCCCTGGTGGTACAGAGGAAAAGAATCTGCCTGCCAATGCAGGGGACATGGGCTCAATCCCTGGTATTGGAAGATTCCACATGCCATAGGCAATTAAGCCCATGTGCCATAACTACTGGAGAAGGCAATGGCACCCCACTCCAATACTCTTGGAGAATCCCATGGATGGAGGAGCCTGGTGGGCTACAGTCCATGGGGTTGCTGGGAGTCGGACATGACTGAGCGACTTCCCTTTCACTTTTCACTTTCATGCATTGGAGAAGGAAATGGCAACCCACTCCAGTGTTCTTGCCTTGAGAATCCCGGGGATGGGGGAGCCTGGTGGGCTGCCATCTATGGGGTCGCACAGAGTCGGACATGACTGAAGTAACTTAGCAGCAGCAGCAGCCATAACTACTGAGCCCACACTCTAACGTCCAAGAGCTGCAACTGAATCCACATACTGAAACTACTGAAGCCCATACACCCCTAGAGCCTGCACTCTGTAACAAGAGAAGCCTCCTCAAGCCACCACACTGAGGAGCCTGTGTACCTCAAAGAAGAGTAGCCCCCACTCACCACAACTAGAGAAAGCCTGCACATAGCAACAAAGACCAAGTGCAAGTAAAAATAATTTTTTTTAAATCGTAAGGTTTTTCAGCAAAATCTTTAAGCTCAGAGGTATCAGGTCTTTACTCCTGTCTATTGCCCTGTGAAATCAAGGAGATCCACTTCTCCTAACCCTGTATTAACACTGATTGTCTGATGCCCTGGCAATAACTCCAATCTACAGCCAGTGTCTTCTCACTGAGGTGGTTAAGAGGAATTCATCCTGTTTGAGAGCCATTGAGACACATGTGGTCAGTTATAACACAACTGTTCCCTTGTGGCCTCAGGACTCCCCATCCTCCAGCCACCTGCCTGTGTGAACCTCAGCAGCACCAGCCTGCCCCTACTGTGCCCAGTGAAGTTCAAAGTAGTAAACAAAACACTTCCCATAGCCATGGCTGCCCTGCCCAGGACCCCAGTAAAGTTTTCAACCCTCTCCCGGCCTATTTTCCTCTCTTACTTCCTTAGGGATTAGCCCCATTACAACAATTGGCGAACTGGTCTGCTCTGGACTTTTCTCTGATTTTGCCTTTCCTGGGCATGACCTTTGAACAGCAAAGGTATCAGGTAAGCAGTTAAAAGCATCCACATGTTATTTTTAATACTTCAAAAGGCTCAGAAGGAATCAGACTTTTACCATCAACATTGCTGACCAAGATATCGATTCTTCCTTTTGAAATTCTATCAACTCTGGGTGACAAAGTCAATCTTGCTGTGCAGCTGTTCAAAGGTTCTGAGTATTTGTTAAAAATAATAATAATAATAATAAAACAATTAATAAATCTGTCAAAGTATAATAATATAGAACAGAATAATAAAAGAGGACTCATCTGACAGCCTGGGTGAGAGCTGGGTGTCCTGAAATCCAGTTTCCTGCTTCCCTGGAAAAGCAGAGCTGGCTCGAGGGAAGGCATTTACACAATCACGTATTAGTTCGGATAGTGTATTAGTCTTTTTTCGTTACATAACAAAGCACTCTGGGGTCTTAAACAACCGATGTTTATTCTCTCTCAGAATATGAAACACAGATTCCTATTATCAGGAAAGCAAAGTACAGTAGACGCTACGCATTTTCACTGGTGTCGCAATACGGTCTCATGGAAACATCAACTCGGGTTATAATTTCTGGAGGCTGAAGTTCAAGTAAGGGTGTGGGCGTGGTGTTGCCCGGGCTCTCTCCGTCTTGGTGGCCTCCCTGGCCCCCGCTCATCTCATTTGACATTAATCCCATTTTACATTATTCTTCTTTAAAGTCTCTGTCTCCATATACAGTCACTTTGTGCAGTTCTGGGGGTCAGGACTTCAGCACATAACTTTTGAGGGAGTACAATTAAGTCCATAACAAATGGTATCTGTCACTCTGGTGAATTTGGCCCTTACAGCAAAGAGTGATAGTTTACAGTGTGATATATTTGAATCTTCAAAAGAGAGAATAAAATAAACACTACCCATGAGTTCTGGGGATCCAGAAGCTGTGCAGGGAACATTCCCCAGGCCTCTCCTCTGGGTCCAGGGGCCAGCATCTTCTGTGATGGACTTGGAATAGTCAAGAGAACACAGACTGTGCAGAAAAAGACTCGGGGGTCTGCTGGGACCCTAAGCTGAATGCAGAGCTTCTCAAGGCTCATCTGTGGAGTGATTTTGAGTCCTTAGAAGGTAAAGTGTTCATTTCTCTGTATCATACATGCTGCTGCTGCTGCTGAGTCGCTTCAGTCATGTCCGACTCTGTGAAACCTCATAGACAGCAGCCCACCAGGCTCTCCCATTCCTGGGATTCTCCAGGCAAGAACACTGGAGTGGGTTGCCATTTCCTTCTCCAATCCATGAAAATGAAAAGTGAAAGTGAAGTCGCTCAGTCGTGTCTGACTCCTAGCATACATGAGCCCACCCTTAGTTCATTTTCCTGTAGACTAAGTTGTGTTTTTATCTCCAAAGAGCTAACCTTCTTCGAAACAGCTTTGAATGAAAATTGGTGTAACAGAACATCTTTTTTATTTAAATTCGCCTCTGCTGTTTCCTTCTCCACCTTGTTCCAGGCACTTGTTTGGCCTGGGTCCAACGCTCCTTCAGGACCACATCTGCTTGGGGAATGGGATGCACCCAGAATCAGACAGCAGGAGTGGAGGAAAACTTGCTTTGAAGGCCAGCTCTGCCAAATGGGGGCAGCTCCCAGGCACTCGGCGCATTGTGCTCCCAGGGGGCCCTCAGGCACAGCTGGTCTCTGCATCCTTTGGCACTGGGGCAGCTTCCCAGATCCCCAGCCAGCCTGTAGCAAGGCCTGCTTTGCCTTCGTCACTAACCCATACTTTGATTTCCTTCCCACGCTGCACTGAGATCATGCAAAATACTGCAAGCGGGGACTCATAAATCAGTCGAGGACACGGGCACACACAGCCTCCACTCATCTGTATCCACCTCCTGAGGCATCTCTGGGAAGAACCCCAACCCCTATTGTGAAAGCTCCAATACGCCCAGCATGGAATTTCCCAAATGTTCGCTGACGGGTCAAAGTCACCCATTGCAGTCATCAGTCCCTCCACTGACGCAGAGTGGCCCCGACAGCATAAGCGATGGGATGAACAGCAGAGCTTCCCAGAGCACATTTCAAAGGCTGGTAAAAGTATGCCTGGCCTCCCAGCTCTGTAACCATATCCATACCCATTCACAGGGCCCTGGTCAGTTTTCCCAATTGTAAAGGGGAGATAATCAGCACACCTACTTTCCTTCTGAATCTCCCTCCCTGATTTCTGGTGGAAATAAAATGAGAACATGCATCCAGCCCACTTTCAGTGACTCTCAGAGATGAAGTCACTCACTTATCATGGGCCCCCTGGATGCAGCCCCACGACCAGCAGGTCTCAGCATCACGCATGTTGAATCCACTGTGCTCTCTTCCAACATCAGAAGAACAAGGCTGGTCGTAGTCTTGTCCATTCCATCAATTTCCATTCATCCAAATATCAGGAGGCCTTTAGTGCACACATCTCTCTCTCACCACCAAGGCTGAAGGCAAGAGAAAAGCTGTAGACAGTATGTGAAGAACCAATCTTCCTCTGGAAATCAGCTGCTTGATTCTGTTGAAGAGAGATTCACGATGTTCAATCTCACCTCCAGAAGCTTGAGAGCACAGAGGTGCACCCAATGTGAGGGCTGTGACCATATTACATCACCATCACCAAGCGGACAATGGAAAGCATTTGACCTTTACAAAATGATGCCCTCAAAAGCAACTATTGGTCCCAACTTACCTCTTTCTCTCGGTCTTTTACAGCAAGCTTCTCACCCCACCACAGGCACAGCTTGAGCTTGCTTGCTAAGAGTGATTCTCCCCCTGTTCCTTATCTTTGTCTAGTAAAAGATCCTTCCATTTAAAAGGAATCTCCTTCACCACAATTTATCACACCCATCCACAATTTGAAGCCTTGGGATATGCATTAAAAGATAAACAGCAATAAGTGATAAGCAGGTTGACATGTTCCCAGTTTGTGTCCAGATGGCAGGCGTGGGTATCCAGGCTTGTGTTGGGAAGGGGAGGGTTGGAAGAGGGACACGGTTGTGCTAATGTGTGTGAAAGTGACATCAAGGAAGCCTTTCCATTCCTCCCCTGAGCATACCCATAAATCTTTAGTGTCATCACATGACGTCTGGGATCTGTTCTAAGATACTCCAGGGAATGGGGAAGAGATGAGGCAAGTATAGCAACATCTTGACTCTTTCTGATTGTTTCACTCTTTCTGGGTGTTTGTGTTGGGTCCCCCAAAGCTGACTCTGGTACAAGAGTTGGGAGGTGGCCAGAGGCACCTGACTGAGGTTGACAGGCAGGCAGGGAAGGGAAGGAAGCCAAATGTGGAGGATGGGGTTCATGAGGTCACTTTAGGCTGTTAAGAGAAACTGTGGTACACCCAAGGACTGCTCTCCAAGGGCAAGGGAGCCAGGTCTTGTCCACCAATTCTTGATCTGGACAGCTGGCCTGCCTTGAGCTCAAGCTGTCTCACACCAGGGGCAGGACCTGATAGAACTCTCTACCTGGAACTCCAGAGACCAAGGGCTGTGGATGGGGCACTGTGGCCTTTGCTATAGCAGGGATACATCAACCTTATATTACTCTCTTCATTTATTTTTTCATGTATTTCTTTTTATTTTTTTTTCTATGTATATGCTTTTTATTTATTTTTAATTGGAAGATAATTGCCCACACAGTATCGATGGCCTCTACATGTGTCAATATGATGTATGGCATAGGACCCAACAATACCACTACTGGGCATATACCCTGAGAAAACCAGGGTGCCCCAATATTTGATTAAGCCAGATTCTGGATGTATCTGTGAGGGTGTTTCTGGATGAGATTAGTATTTGAATTCAAATATTAGTATTTGAATCACTAGACTGAGTGAAGCAGACAGCCCTTCCAATCAGTTGAAGGCCCATCCAATCAGTTGAAGGCCTGAATAGATAAAAGGGAGGAAGGGAGAATTTGTTCTCTCTGTGTGACTGTCGTTTAGATGGGACATCAGTCTTCTCCTGTCTTCTAACTGGAACTTGGACTGGAACTTGCACACCGTTGGTCTCCCTATTTCTCAGGCTTTGGGGCTGAGACTAAAACTGTACCATTGGCATTCCTGGGTCTTCTTATGTGTGAAGCTTGCAGACTGCAGAGCTTGGACTTCTCAGCCTCCATGACCATATAATCCAATTCTTTAAAACAAATCTCATCATAAACCAGTCTAGTGGGTCCAGAAGGCAGAGCATAGAACCAAAGAGGATTAATCTCAAACTTTAAGGTCTTCTGGAATCTTCTTCATTATGCTTTGTACTTGCTTCGACCTTCTTCCTCTTTTTTTTCTAATTCTCCATTTGAGAATAGGTATAGCTATCGTAGGCTTGTTCTTCCATTGTATTTAGAAGCATACTACTTGCTTGGCTTCATAGATTCACAGCTGGAGAGGAATTTTGCTTCAGGATAAATTATAGTTCAAGTCTCACCCAATATCTGATTTTGACGACACTTTGGACTTTAAAGTTTAGCATTGATGCTGAATTAATTAAGACTTTAGCAATTCTTGGTATGGAATGAATGTATTTTGAACAGAGAAAGATATGAATTTGGGGTGGGTGGGCAGAGGCAGAATATTATAGGATGAAGTGTTCCCTTTTTAAACCCATATATTAAAACCCTAACCCCCAGTTCATTGGTATTTGGAAATGGGACCTTTAAGAGGTAATTGGGTTTAGATGGGACGTGGGAGGACCAACCCCACATCCAAGGAGCCGAGGGCTGCGCAGGTGCAGGAGGGCCTAGAGGAGCTATCCTACGTTGAAGTTCAGGAAGACCGGCGGTGAGGAGATACCCCTCGTCCAAGGTAAGGAGCAATGGCTGCGCTTTGCTGGAGCAGCCGTGAAGAATACCCCATGCCCAAGGTAAGAGAAACCCAACTAAGACGGTAGGTGTTGCAAGAGGGCATCAGAGGGCAAACACACTGAAACCATACTCACAGAAAACTAGTCAATCTAATCACACTAGGACCACAGCCTTGTCTAACTCAATGAAATTAAGCCATGCCCGTGGGGCAACCCAAGATGGGCGGGTCATGGTGGAGAGATCTGACAGAATGTGGTCCACTGGAGAAGGGAATGGCAAACCACTTCAGTATTCTTGCCTTGAGAACCCCATGAACAGTATGAAAAGGCAAAATGATAGCATACTGAAAGAGAAACTCCCCAGGTCAGTAGGGGCCCAATATGCTACTGGATATCAGTGGAGAAATAACTCCAGAAAGAATGAAGGGATGGAGCCAAAGCAAAAACAATACCCAGCTGTGGATGTGACTGGTGACAGAAGAAAGGTCCGATGCTGTAAAGAGCAATATTGCATAGGAACCTGGAATGTCAGGTCCATGAATCAAGGCAAATTGGAAGTGGTCAAACAAGAGATGGCAAGAGTGAATGTCGACATTCTAGGAATCAGTGAACTAAAATGGACTGGAATGGGTGAATTTAACTCAGATGACCATTATATCTACTACTGTGGGCAGGAATCCCTCAGAAGAAATGGAGTAGCCATCATGGTCAACAAAAGAGTCCGAAATGCAGTACGTGGATGCAATCTCAAAAATGACAGAATGATCTTTGTTCATTTCCAAGGCAAACCATTCAATGTCACAGTAATCCAAGTCTATGCCCCAACCAGTAACGCTGAAGAAGCTGAAGTTGAACGGTTCTATGAAGACTTACAAGATCTTTTAGAACTAACACTCCAAAAAGATGTCCTTTTCATTATAGGGGACTGGAATGCAAATGTAGGAAGTCAAGAAACAACTGGAGTAACAGGCAAATTTGGCCTTGGAATACAGAATGAAGCAGGGCAAAGACTAATAGAATTTGCCAAGAAAATGCACTGGTCATAACAAACACCCTCTTCCAACAACACAAGAGAAGACTCTACACATGGACATCACCAGATGGTCAACACCGAAATCAGACTGATTACATTCTTTGCAGCCAAAGATGGAGAAGCTTTATACAGTCAGCAAAAACAAGACCAGGAGCTGACTGTGGCTCAGATCATGAACTCCTTATTGCCAAATTCAGACTGAAATTGAAGAAAGTTGGGAAAACCACTAGACCATACAGGTATGACCTAAATCAAATCCCTTATGATTATACAGTGGAAGTGAGAAATAGATTGAAGGGCCTAGATCTGATAGATAGAGTGCCTGATGAACTACAGAATGAGGTTTGTGACATTGTACAGGAGACAGGGATCAAGACCATCCCCATGGGAAAGAAATGCAAAAAAGCAAAATGGCTGTCTGGGGAGGCCTTACAAATAGCTGTTAAAAGAAGAGAAGTGAAAAGCAAAGGAGAAAAGGAAAGATATAAGCATCTGTATGCAGAGTTCCAAAGAATAGCAAGAAGAGATAAGAAAGCCTTCTTCAGCCATCAATGCAAAGAAATAGAGGAAAACAACAGAATGGGAAAGACTAGAGATCTCTTCAAGAAAATCAGAGATACCAAGGGAATATTTCATGCAAAGATGGGGTTGATAAACGACAGAAATGGTATGGACCTAACAGAAGCAGAAGATATTAAGAAGAGGTGGCAAGAATACACAGAAGAACTGTACAAAAAAGATCTTCACGACCCAGATAATCACGATGGAGTGATCACTGACCTAGAGCCAGACATCCTGGAATGTGAAGTCAAGGGGGCCTTAGAAAGAATCACTATGAACAAAGCTAGTGGAGGTGATGGAATTCCAGTTGAGCTATTCCAAATCCTGAAAGATGCTGTGAAAGTGCTGCACTCAATATGCCAGCAAATTTGGAAAACTCAGCAGTGGCCACAGGACTGGAAAAGATCAGTTTTCATTCCAATCCCAAAGAAAGGCAATGCCAAAGAATGCTCAAACTACTGCACAATTGCACTCATCTCACACGCTAGTAATGCTCAAAATTCTCCAAGCCAGGCTTCAGCAATATGTGAACCGTGAACTTCCTGATGTTCAAGCTGGTTTTAGAAAAGGCAGAGGAACCAGAGATCAAATTGCCAACATCCGCTGGATCATGGAAAAAGCAAGAGAGTTCCAGAAAAACATCTATTTCTGCTTTATTGACTATGCCAAAGCCTTTGACTGTGTGGATCACAATAAACTGTGAACAATTCTGAAAGAGATGGGAATACCAGACCACCTGACCTGCCTCTTGAGAAATTTGTATGCAGGTCAGGAAGCAACAGTTAGAACTGGACATGGAACAACAGACTGGTTCCAAATAGGAAAAGGAGTTCATCAAGGCTGTATATTGTCACCATGTTTATTTAACTTACATGCAGAGTACATCATGAGAAACGCTGGGCTGGAAGAAACACAAGTTGGAATCAAGATTGCTGGGAGAAATATCAATAACCTCAGATATGCAGATGACACCACCCTTATGGCAGAAAGTGAAGAGGAACTCGAAATCCTCTTGATGAAAGTGAAAATGGAGAGTGAAAAAGTTGGCTTAAAGCTCAACATTTAGAAAACGAAGATCATGGCATCTGGTCCCATCACTTCATGGGAAATAGATGGGGAAACATTGGAAACAGTGTCAGACTTTATTTTTCTGGGCTCCAAAATCACTGCCGATGGTGACTGCAGCCATGAAATTAAAAAACGCTTACTCCTTGGAAGGAAAGTTATGACCAACCTAGATAGCATATTCAAAAGCAGAGACATTACTTTGCCAACAAAGGTTCATCTAGTCAAGGCTGTGGTTTTTCCTGTGGTCATGTATGGATGTGAGAGTTGGACTGTGAAGTGTGAAGAAGGCTGAGCGCCGAAGAATTGATGCTTTTGAACTGTGGTGTTGGAGAAGACTCTTGAGAGTCCCTTGGACTGCAAGGAGATCCAACCAGTCCATTCTGAAGGAGATCAGCCCTGGGATTTCTTTGGAAGGAATGATGCTAAAGCTGAAACTCCAGTACTTTGGCCACCTCATTGGAAGAGTTGACTCATTGGAGAAGACTCTGATGCTGGGAGGGACTGGGGGCAAGAGGAGAAGGGGACGACAGAGGATGAGATGGCTGGATGGCATCACTGACTCGATGGACGTGAGTCTGAGTGAACTCCGGGAGTTGGTGATGGACAGGGAGGCCTGGCGTGCTGCAGTTCATGGGGTCGCAAAGAGTCAGACACGACTGAACAACTGATCTGATCTGATCTGATCTGGGTTTAGATAGATTACCAGGGTGGGGCTCTCATGATGAGATTTGTGTCCTTTCAAGAAGGGACTGGTGAGTTTGCTCTGTCTTTCTACCATGTGAGGAAACCGCAAGAAGGTAGCCATTCTTCAAGCCAGGAAGAGAGGGTTCATCAGAGAATCAAGTTGGCTGGCACTTTGATCTTGGACTTCCAGTCATTAAACTGTAAGAAATAAATCTGTGGTGTTTAAACCACTCAGCCTATGGTGTGTTTTTTAGTAGCAGCCCTAGCTGACTAACTTCCCTGGTGGCTCAGATGGTAAAGAATCTACCTGCAATGTAGGAGACCTGGGTTCCATCCCTGGGTTGGGAAGATCCCCTGGAGAAGGAAATGGCAACCCACTCCAGTATTCTTGCCTGGAGAATCCCATGGATGGAGGAGCTGGGGTCGCAAAGAGTCGGACACGACTGAGCGACTTCACTTTCACTTTAGCTGACTAAGGCAATTAATTACTCCCTCACAAATTCACTCAGTCACTGAAGGATAGAGAGTACTAAGGCAGAGACCCCTCAGGAGCCACTGGCCATACAGGCTGCTACAAGAAATTTGCCATAGACCAAGTGACTTAACAGACATTTATTTCCCACAGTTTTGGAGGCTAAGTCAAGATCAAGACACAAGCAGATTTGGTACCTGGTGAGAGCTCACTTCATGGTTCGTAGATGGCTGTCTTCTGGCTGTGTCCTCACATGGGGGAAAGACACTGATCCCATCCAAGGGGCCTCCACCCTCAAGACCTGCTTAGCTCTCAGAGGTCCCACTTCCTAACATTATCACATTGAGTGTCAGGTTTGAACATATGAATTTGGGATGGAGGGGGTGGGGTGGTGCACACAAACTTTCCGTCTACAGAGGCCCTGCATGGCCCTGACATACGGGACTAATGCAAACCAGGAGGGTGTCCCCAGCAGGTGTGCCAGCTTATGCTGCCCTCTCTCCTGGGAAAGAAAGTCCCCCTCTGTCTGGGAAGTCCTCTTACTGCTCTGAGACTGTTCCTGTCTGGTAGAATCAGTTGCCTTGACTTTTTGACAATCAAACTATATTTTGACTGGAGAAGAACTTGAAATTTGAATGAACCTCTGGTGAACACCTACCCAGCAAAACTTAAGATAGAAAAATCACCTCTTGTTTTTGTATCCTTTGCAAAAGTCCAGTTTTGCATAACATGGTTAGCTTGGAACAGGGCATGCTATCCAATGGCTTCCACCCATTTTCCTCTATAGGCAAATAATTTGGAGTTGCTAGAAAGACAAATCATTTTCCAGCCAAGTACTTGATTCAACCTAAAGTTCAGCTTTGAGAAATTGAGAGTGTTAATGGTCAGGTAGGAAGCCCAAAGGTTCCCAAGCAGCAGGAGGAAATAAACTGCAAGTGGCAGATGTTTCTTTCTCTTAAGTTGCAGGAGGAAATAAATTGCAAGTGGCAGACAGTTTTTTCCTTCTCTATACAAAATTAAAGTATATTAAAATATATTTTATTAAAATATAAATACAAAATTAATTCTGTGTTGTCATGATGACATCTGGTTCCACCTGAACTTAACTTTTTTCAAACCTTGAGCTAACCAATGCATTTTTCTTATGGAAATATTTTTCTTAAACTAAGTTAATAAAACTATGTATTTGTTTCTGCCTTTCTTCAAATGTGTTCCATCTGAGACTAAACTTTTTATCAAACCTTAAGCTGATAATGGCTCAGGAAACCAGTATGTCTTATTCATGGAAATGTTTCCTTAAACTATGTTAATCAAGTTATGTATTTGTTTTGGAAACTGCCTTTCTTCAAGCTTTGTGTCAATTGTTTTATGGCCAGAGATGACTCCTCTTGTGCCATTCTATCTCAAAATGCATGTTGTGGGAGAGGGGCCTGGTGCAGCTCTCTCAGTCTTGAGGTGTTTTTTTAATCTGATTAGCAGCTTGCTAACAGGTATAAAGTGAAGTGAAGTCGCTTAGTCGTGTCCAACTCCTTGCGATCCCATGGACTGTAGTCTACCAGGCTTCTCTGTCCATGGGATTTTCCAGGCAAGAGTACTGGAGTGGGTTGCCATTTCCTTGTCCAGGGGATCTGCCTGACCCAGGGATCAAACCCAGGTCTTCTGCATTGTAGGCAGACACTTTACCCTCTGAGCCACCAGGGAAGCTCTAACAGGTTTAAAACACCTTGCTAAAAACTAGCAAGGGGGCATTCTTTCTGTCCCCTTCTGATGTCTATGTCAAAATCTTTCTCTATCTCTTTTAGACTTTAGTAAAACTTTGCTACACAGAAGCTCTGAGTGATCAAGCCTCATCTCTGGCCCTGGATCGAAATCCTCTCCTCCAGAGGTCACGATTCCTGAGGTAACTTACAGTTTGCAGCCACAACCTTTCAGAATGTTGACCATCAAACATTTGGGGGTTATGCAATAAATTACACATTAAATATCTGAAAATCACCATCATAATTCCACCCCCACTTTGGAGAGTCACTACGTGAGTAGCTAGAGTCTCAAACAATAGACTGGGGGAAGTGTTTATGGTATGTACAATAGGAAAATGCTCAATAATTTTATCGTATGAATGTCATATACTAATTCATAAGAAAAAATCTACTGCCTTATTGGAAAATTGTCCCCAAATAGTTATTACAGCCCAAGACATCCCTTCTCAACTCACTATTGATGCATGGAGGTGGACTAGACACCCAGAATTCAAGGCCAATGGCCTCATTAGTCCTCCTGGCCCTCACTAACCCCTTAATCCTCACTGACTCCATGGTTCTCACTGACTCCATGGTCCTCATGAGCTCCTTTACTCACTGCTCTAGATCCTGACCCAATTGGCCTTTCACAGAGTCTCTTCTGTTCAGAACCTGGCATTTATATGTCCAGATTCCCCACTAGAGTCAAGAATTCTACCCAGGCTTCATGAAGACATCTCTCAAATAGAATTTTAGAATGTAACTCTTGACCAGGTTTCTCTGGTCTCCGATTTGTAAATACATGACAAAAAACAGCGTTACCATGAAAAAGGGCTCAACATCCTTAGTCATCAGGGAAGTGTAAAAATTAAAACCAAATGAGATGTCACTACATACCCACCAGAATGGCTCAAAATAAAAGACTGACAATATGAAATGCTGATGAGGATACAGGGCAATTAGAGACCCCAAGCCCTACCAGTGGAAGTATAAAACAGTGCAACCAACTTGAGAAAAGGTCTGGTAGCTTCATTTAAATATAAACATACCATTGGAGACCTACGAATTTCAATCCCATATAGTAACCCAATGAAAAACATTTGATGTTGCTTTTCATTCGCTAAGTCATGTCCGACTCTTTGCAACCCCATGGATGCAGCACGCCAGGCTTCCCTATCCTTCACTATCACCCAGAGTTTGCTCAACTTCATGTCGTTGAGTTGTGATGCCATCCAACCATCTCATTTTCTGCCACCCACTTCTCCAACTGCCCTCAGTCTTTCCCAGCATCAGGGACTTTTCCAATGAGTCAGCTCTTCTCATTAGGTGACCAATGTATTGGAACTTCAGCTTCAGCATCAGTCCTTCCAATGAACATTCAGAGTTGATTTCCTTTAGGATTTACTGGTTTGATCGCTTTATTGCCCAAGGGACTCACAAGAGCTTCTTCAGCACCACAATTTGAAAGCTTCAGTTCTTCAGCTTTCTCACATTTGTACATGACTACTGGAAAAACCATAGCTTTGACTATAGGGACTTTTGTTGGCAAAATGATGTCTCTGCTTTTTAATACACTGTCTAGGTTTTTCATAGCTTTCCTTCCAAGGAGCAAGTATCTTTTAATTTCATGGTTGCAGTCAACATCAGCAGTGATTTTGTGGCCCAAGAAAATCAAATCTGTCACTGCTTCCACTTTTTTTTCCACAAGAACATTCATAGCAGCTTTATTCATAATAGCCAAAACAACACAGATATCTATCAATGAGAGAATGTTTAATCAAACTGTGATATATCTGTACAATGAAAGGCTTCTCACCTGCAAAATGGAGCAAACTGATATGTTCAACAACATGGATGAATCTCAAAAACATCATATTGAATGAAAGAAGACAGAAACAAAAGGGTATGCCCTCTGTGATTCCATAATTATTAATTTCATGAATAAGCAAAACTAATTTGGATGGAGAAAATCAATGATTGTTTCTGGTGGGGTGAGGAAAGGATGACTGAGGGAACATGGGGAAAATTTGGGGTGATATGAATGTCCTGTTGATGAACTTCAGATCACACAGGTGAAACCACTTTTCAAACTCATTAAATGGTATACTGAAGAATTGGCATCTCGCCGTATGCAATTTTCCTCAACAAAAGAGGTATAGGGACTTCCCTGTGGTTAAGAATCCACCTTGCAATGCAAGGGACGTGGGTTCAAACCCTGGCTGGGGAATTAAGATCCCACATGTCATGGAGCAACTAAGCCCATGTGCTGCAACGACTGAGCCTACATCTCTGGAGCCTGCATGACAATTAGAGACTCCATGTGTCACAACCTAAGATCCCTCGTAATGCAGCTAAGACCTGATGCAGCCAAATAAATAAATAGAATTTTTAAAAGAGCTACCAGTTCAGTTGCTCAGTCGTGTCCAACTCTTTGTGACCCCATGAATCGCAGCACGCCAGGCCTCCCTGTCCATCACCAACTCCCGGAGTTCACTCAGACTCACGTCCATCGAGTCAGTGATGCCATCCAGCCATCTCATCCTCTGTCGTCCCCTTCTCCTCTTGCCCTCAATCCCGCCCAGCATCAGAGTCTCCTCCAATGAGTCAACTCTTCCAGTGAGGTGGCCAAAGTACTGGAGTTTCAGCTTTAGCATCATTCATTCCTAAGAAATCCCAGGGCTGATCTCCTTCACAATGGACTGGTTGGATCTTCTTGCAGTCCAAGGGACTCTCAAGAGTCTTCTCCAACACCACAATTCAAAAGCATCAATTCTTTGGCGCTCAACCTTCTTCACAGTCCAGCTCTCACATCCATGCATGACCACAGGAAAAACCATAGCCTTGACTAGACGGACCTTTGTTGGAAAACTAATGTCTATGCTTTTGAATATGCTATCTAGGTTGGTCATAACTTTCCTTCCAAGGAGTAAGCGTCTTTTAATTTCATGGCTATAGTCACCATCTGCAGTGATTTTGGAGCCCAGAAAAACAAAGTCTGACACTGTTTCCACTGTTTCCCCATCTAGTTCCCATGAAGTGATGGAACCGAATGCCATGATCTTCGTTTTCTGAATGTTGAGCTTTAAGCCAACTTTTTCACTCTCCACTTTCACTTTCATCAAGAGAATTTTTAGTTCCTCTTCACTTTCTGCCATAAGGGTGGTATCATCTGCATATCTGAGGTGATTGATATTTCTCCCGGCAATCTTGATTCCAACTTGTGTTTCTTCCAGTCCAGCGTTTCTCATGATGTACTCTGCATAGAAGTTAAATAAGCAGGGTGACAATATACAGCCTTGACATACTCCTTTTCCTATTTGGAACCAGTCTGTTGTTCCATGTCCAGTTCTAACTGTTGCTTCCTGACCTGCATACAAATTTCTCAAGAGGCAGGTCCGGTGGTCTGGTATTTCCATCTCTTGAAGAATTTTCCACAGTTTATTGTGATCCACACAGTCAAAGGCTTTGGCATAGTCAATAAAGTAGAAATAGATGTTTTTCTGGAACTCTCTTGCTTTTTTCATGATCCAGCGGATGTTGGCAATTTGATCTCTGGTTCCTCTGCCTTTTCTAAAACCAGCTTGAACATCAGGAAGTTCACGGTTCACGTATTGCTAAAGCCTGGCTTGGAGAATTTTGAGCATTATTTTACTAGTGTGTGAGATGAGTGCAATTGTGCAGTAGTTTGAGCATTCTTTAGCATTGCCTTTCTTTGGGATTGGAATGAAAACCAAACTTTTCCAGTCCTGTGGCCACTGCTGAGTTTTCCAAGTTTGCTGGCATATTGAGTGCAGCACTTTCACAGCATCATCTTTCAGGATTTGGAATAGCTCCACTGGAATTCCATCACCTCCACTAGCTTTGTTTGTAGTGATGCTTTCTAAGGCCCCCTTGACTTCACATTCCAGGATGTCTGGCTATAGGTCAGTGATCACACCATCGTGATTATCTGGGTCATGAAGATCTTTTTTGTACAGTCTTCTGTGTATTCTTGCCACCTCTTCTTAATATCTCCTACTTCTGTTAGGTCCATACCATTTCTGTCCTTTATCAAGCCCGTCTTTGCATGAAATGTTCCTTTGGTATCTCTGATTTTCTTGAAGAGATCTCTAGTCTTTCCCATTCTGTTGTTTTCCTCTATTTTTTTGCATTGATCGCTGAAGAAGGCTTTTTTTTATCTCTTCTTGCTATTCTTTGGAACTCTGCATTCAGATGCTTATATCTTTCCTTATCTCCTTTGCTTTTCGCTTCTCCTCTTTTCACAGCTATTTGTAAGGCCTTCCCAGACAGCCATTTTGCTTTTTTGCATTTCTTTTCCATGGGGATGGTCTTGATCCCTGTCTCCTGTACAATGTCACGAACCTCAGTCCATAGCTCATCAGGCACTCTATCTATCAGATCTAGGCCCTTAAATCTATTTCTCACTTCCACTGTATAATCATAAGGGATTTGATTTAGGTCATACCTGTATGGTCTAGTGGATTTCCCTACTTTTTCAATTTAAGTCTGAATTTAGCAATAAGGAGTTCATGATCTGAGCCACAGTCAGCTCCTGGTCTTGTTTTTGCTGACTGTATAGAGCTTGTCCATCTTTGGCTGCAAAGAATATAATCAGTCTGATTTCAGTGTTGACCATCTGGTGATGTCCATGTGTAGAGTCTTCTCTTGTGTTGTTGGAAGAGGGTGTTTGTTATGACCAGTGCATTTTCTTGGCAAAACTCTATTAGTCTTTGCCCTGCTTCATTCCATATTCCAAGGCCAAATTTGCCTGTTACTCCAGGTGTTTCTTGACTTTCTACTTTTGCATTCCAGTCCCCTATAATGAAAAGGGCATCTTTTTTGGGTGTTAGTTCTAAAAGGTCTTGTAGGTCTTCATAGAACCGTTCAACTTCAGCTTCTTCAGCGTTACTGGTTGGTGCACAGACTTGGATTACTGTGATACTGAATGGTTTGCCTTGAAAATGAACAGAGATCATTCTGTCATTTTTGAGATTGCATCCACGTACTGCATTTCGGACTCTTTTGTTGACCATGATGGCTACTCCATTTCTTCTGAGGGATTCCTGTCCACAGTAGTAGATATAATGGTCATCTGAGTTAAATTCACCCATTTTAGTCCATTTCAGTTCGCTGATTCCTAGAATGTCGACATTCACTCTTGCCATCTCTTGTTTGATCACTTCCAATTTGCCTTGATTCATGGACCTGGCATTCCAGGTTCCTGCAACCCATGGGGTCGTGAAGAGTTGGACACAACTGAGCAACTTCATGTTCACTTTCATGTACTGGAGAAGGAAATGGCAACCCACTCCAGCGTTCTTGCCTGGAGAATCCCAGGGACAGCGGAGCCTGTTGGGCTGCTGTCTATGGGGTCACACAGAGTTGGACATGACTGAAGCGACTTAGCAGCAGCAGCAGCATGCAATATTGCTCTTTACAGCATCAGACCTTGCTTCTATCACCAGCCACATCCATAGCTAGGTATTGTTTTTGCTTTGGCTCCATCCCTTCTTTCTTTCTGGAGTTATTTCTCCACTGATCTCCAGTAGCATATTGGGCACCTACTGACCTGGGGAGTTCCTCCTTCAGTATCCTATCATTTTGACTTTTCATACTGTTCATGGGGTTCTAAGGCAAAAGTACTGAAGTGGTTTGCCATTCCATTCTCTAGCAGACCACATCCTGTCCAATCTCTCCACCATGACCCGCCCACCTTGGGTTGCCCCACAGGCATGGCTTAGTTTCATTGAGTTAGACAAGGCTGTGGTCCTAGTGTGATTAGATTGACTAGTTTTCTGTTAGTATTGTTTCAGTGTGTTTGCCCTCTGATGCCCTCTTGCAACACCTACCGTCTTACTTGTGTTTCTCTTACCTTGGGCGTGGGGTATCTCTTCACGGCTACTCCAGCAAAGCGCAGCCCCTGCTCCTTACCTTGGACGAGGGGTATCTCCTCACCACCTCTGTTCCTGACCTTCAACGTGGGATAGCTCCTCTAGGCCCTCCTGCGCCCACGCAGCCATGGCTCCTTGGACGTGGGGTTGGTCCTCCCGGCCACCGCCCCTGACCTCGGACGGGGGGTAACTCCTCTCGTCGCCACCCCTGACCTCGGATGCGGGGTAGCTCCTCTCCGCCGTTCCTGCGCCGTCGCAGCCTGGCACTCTTGGCCGCTGCCCCTGACCTCGGGCGTTGGGTAACTCCTCTTGGCAGCTGCCCTTCAGGCATGGGGTCCTCCCGGCATCTGCCCCTGACCTCAGACGTGGGGTAGCTCCTCTCGGCCGCACTTAGTGCACCAGTCGTCTCAGCCGCCTGCGATTAATTTTTTTGATGATGCACATGCTGAAGAACTTGGGGAGAAAGGTATTAATATCTGGAATTTACTTGAAATGCATCAAAAAATAACATGGGTTGATGGACAAGTAGACTGTATGTGGATGGATACATGTAATGAAAAGTTCGTGGCAAAATACAGATTGTACAAGTATTTATTATAACATTTTTCAAATTTGCTGTGGTTTGAAATTTTTCATAATGAAATTTTGGATGCGAGGAGACAGGTGGAAACAATTAAGACACCTCCTAGTTATGGTTTCTTATTAGTAATTGACTTTTCTTTCTATGCTGCATCAGCCCAAGTGGCTCCAGGTAAAAGTGGAGAATGGGATGTACAAAAGTCCTTTCAGAGTGGAATGGAAAGGGGAAGGGGAGGGAGGGGAGGCAGATTACTAAGATATTGCAGCGTGTGTCAGCCAGGGTTCAACCTCTGACACAGAAGCTGTAGAAAACATATATTAAGAGGTTTGTCACAAGGGTGGCTTTGGGATCTGATGGGACAAGTTTGAAATTTATGAGGTAGACTCTGTGAAAGGGTGACTGAAGCTGTTGTCCATGGTGACTCTCTCCCCCATCAGGGAAGCCTCTACCCTTCAACTGATTAGATCAAACGACCCAGGTCATGTAGGATAATCCTCCTTACTTAAAGACAACTGATGAGGGACTTTAATCACATCTACAACACACTTTCACAGCAGCACCTAGAGGAGTGTTTCACTGTATAATCTGGAACTGTAGCTCAGCCAAGCAAACATAGAAAACTGACCATCTCTGGGAAGATGTGACTCAGAGAACTTTACTCTCTGTTCCCATTTAAGACTGCAGGAAGTGATAATCACTCAGATATACCTGAGAAGTCTCATTCAGGCACACTTTTCCTAGTCAACTGTAGAAATTCCAATTTCTTAAACAGCCTTCTAAACTGCTTGGGTTGGTATTTATTTCTTTCCTACTGGTTATATTGTTAATAAGTTCAAAATGCACTCAAAACCTCAATAAACTAAAAAACCATGGCACATGAGCCCCATCTTTTGTGTGAGAATTAAATTTATAAGATGACCCAGGGGAGGCCCCAGGGACCAGGAACTGGCCAGGAGCCCCAGTTTCTGCAGACAGCAGAAGAAGAGAGCCAGGATCTGGACTGGCACTTGGAGCACCTGAGCACACTACAGGAAGGGGCCCCTCTAAACTATAGTGTGTCATTCATGGAAAATCTCAAATTTCCTTTCCCATTTCACAAGAAGACAAGACCAGTTCTAGGGAAATGAGCTTCTGGGTTTTCTCTAAGCATCAGTTGGAACAATTAAAATACACAAGCTCACTGTCATTAAAGTATATTCACAACAGAGGCCAAACAACTCATTACTAAACACATGGGAAGATGTTCAAAATCATTCATGATCTTAGTGTAAATTAGACCAATGACTTCCCTGGTTACTGAGACTCCAGTTTGATCCCTGGGTCGGGAAGATCCCCTGAAGAAGGAAATGGCAACCCACTCCAGTATTCTTGCCTGGGAAATCCCATGGACAGAGGAGCCTAGTAGGCTACAGTCCATGCAGTTGCAACAAGTCAGATACAACTGAGTAACTAACACATACACAGCCCTAACACACACACATCATTTTTTAATTTATTTTTTAATTTTATTGAAGTATAATTGATTTACAATGTTGTGTTTAATTTCTATATATATATATTTATATATATTCTTTATATATATATATATGCTTTTTCAGTTTATATATATTCTTTTTCATATTCTTTTCCATTATGGTTTATCATAGATATTGAATATAATTCCCTGTGTACAGTAAGTAGGACCTTGTTGTTTATCCATCCTATATATAAGAGTTTGCATCTGCTAATCCCAAACACACCATTTTTGCTAACCAATCTGGAAAAGAAGAATGGCCAACCCCACAGGGGTTGCTGAGTGCAAACTGGCACAGCTCTTTGGGAAAGTGACTTGGTGACAGGCACAGATGCAGAGCCATGGGAGGGCTCTGTCTTTGGCTCCTGGCTTTCTGCTCAGAGGTGTGGCCGTGTCATTATTTCTAGGAGCAAAAACCCAACAGCATCCTAATGACTCAACCACCACAGGGAATAGATAAGAAAACAAGGATCTACGTCTGATGGACTTTAAGCAAGAAGATGAGTAATGCTCATAATGACTATATAAAAGCATGATAAATATTCTTTGAAGATACAGAATGCACACCATCTTCTGTATGAGTAATTCCATGCTGCTACAAATACAAACATGTACATAGATACAACGTGTTTTCCATTCTCACAGGAAGAACACTGAAAGAATGTGCAATAGAAAACTACAAATTGTATTTGGGAGACGGATTGTGAGTAACTAGTGTCTACTTTCAAATATTTTGAGAAGTGGTTATCATTGCTTTTTCAATATGGAAAAGAAAATATGAGCCTGTCTGACTCATTACAGTTACTTATGGTTTCATGCCTATCGGGTCCCTGGAACTAAACTTCAACTAAGACCCATGAAATCCAAATTTCTTTTTAAATTAACTGGCAAGAAACCTTGAGCACATATTTTGCCTCTATTTGGTTAACAGGAACCAGATGCAAGGTTTCAATCAAACTTTCATTGTCTGGTGTTCTGGTAGTCATTTGCTCACTGAACTAAAAATATTTGATTCATCTACATCTTTTGTTGGTTAATACCTTGGATATATCAGGAACTGCCCAAGATATGCTCTTTCTATATAATAAAAGGGAACTTGCAAATATTAACATAGGAATGCAAGAAATGTCCCATTATTTTTTTCAAAATCAAATGAGGTCTGAATTGAAATCCCTATCCTATTTGGCTGGTAGAAAACTCAATTTCCATCTTTGTGGGAACCTCCTCCAAGCTCTCCATGGAGCAACATGGTGGTTCTGGGGCCTAATGCCGAGCAGATTATTCTGAAAGGTCTGCTGTCTTTTGGTCCACATGGCTCACTGCCTGCAGGAGTGGACGGCCATTCTCCCTGAAGCTCTGTGAGGGACTTGGGCCTGTCCAACGTGGCTTCTCAAAACAGTCCTTAGGTTTTCCTGAGCTAAAAAATGGGTCTTCCTGCAGGGTCAGTGCTTCCTCTTTGCTCCACCCCTCCACGCCTGCAGCCTCCTTCCTGGGAAAGAATGCCCCAAAAACCAAAGTCTGGTTTTAAACCATACACACACACACACACACACACACACACACACACACACACAACACACACACTGCACATCCCACATGCTAAGAAGATACAACAGCTGTGCAACTCATTTTCATCCTGAGAATGACCTGAGGCAAGGCTTTGGGGGACATGGAAGAGGAAAACCATGAGACCAAAGCAAAAAGAACACTTTAATGAATTATCCAGCCATGTTAATAGTCATTTTTCTCATTAACATTGCAAAGTTGCTCCTGATGCAATGTATTAACCTTTGGTTAATATTAATAGTAATGAACATGGTAATTTCTCCATCTATTAGTGTCCTCTTTGATTTCTTTCACCAGTGTTTTATAGTTTCCTATATATAGGTCTTTAGTTTCTTTAGTCAATAGATGCAGAGAAAGCCTTTGACAAAGTTCAACATCCATTTATGATAAAAACTCTCCAGAAAGCAGGACTAAAAGGAACATACCTCAACATAATAAAAGCTATATATGACAAACCAACAGCAAACATTATCCTCAATGGTGAAAAATTGAAAGCATTTCTTCTAAAGTCAGGAACAAGACAAGGGTGCCCACTTTCACCATTACTATTCAACATAGTTTTGGAAGCTTTGGCCACAGCGATCAGAGCAGAAAAAGAAATAAAAGGAATCCAAATTGGAAAAGAAGAAGTAAAACTCTCACTGTTTGCAGATGACATGATCCTCTACATAGAAAACCCTAAAGACTCCACCAGAAAATTACTAGAACTAATCCGTGAATATAATAAAGTGGCAGGATATAAAATCAACACACAGAAATCCCTTGCATCCCTGTATACTAATAATGAGAACATAGAAAGAGAAATTAAGGAAACAATTCCATTCACCATTGCAATGAAAAGAATAAAATACTTAGGAATATATCTACCTACTGGCAGAATCAATATAATGAAAATGAGTATACTACCCAAAGCAATTTATAGATTCAATGCAATCCCCATCAAGCTACCAATGGTATTCTTCACAGAGCTAGAACAAATAATTTCTCAATTTGTATGGAAATACAAAAAACCTTGAATAGCCAAAGCTATCTTGAGAAAGAAAAATAGAACTGGAGGAATCAACCTGCCTGACTTCAGGCTCTACTACAAAGCCACAGTCATCAAGACAGTATGGTACTGGCACAAAGACAGAAATACAGATCAATGGAACACAATAGAAAGCCCAGAGATAAATTCATGCACATATGGACACCTTAACTTTGACAAAGGAGGCAAGAATATACAATGGATTAAAGACAATCTCTTTAACAAGTGGTACTGGGAAAACTGGTCAAACACTTGTAAAAGAATGAAACTAGAACACTTTCTAACACCATACACAAAAATAAACTCAAAATGTATTAAAGATCTAAATGTAAGACCAGAAACCATAAAACTCCTAGAGGAAAACATAGGCAAAACACTCTCTGACATACATCACAGCAGGATCCTCTATGACCCACCTCCCAGAATATTGGAAATAAAAGCAAAAATAAACAAATGGGACCTAATTAAACTTAAAAGTTTCTGCACAACAAAGGAAACTATAAGCAAGGTGAAAAGACAGTCTTCAGAATGAGAGAAAATAATAGCAAATGAAGCAACAGACAAACAACTAATCTCAAAAATATACAAGCAACTTCTACAGCTCAATTCCAGAAAAATAAATGATCCAATCAAAAAATGGGCCAAAGAACTAAATAGACATTTCTCCAAAGAAGACATGCAGATGGCTAACAAACACATGAAAAGATGCTCAACATCACTCATTATCAGAGAAATGCAAATCAAAACCACTATGAGGTACCATTACACGCCAGTCAGAATGGCTGCGATCCAAAAGTCTACAAGCAATAAATGCTGGAGAGGGTGTGGAGAAAAGGGAACCCTCTTACACTGTTGGTGGGAATGCAAACTAGTGCAGCCACTATGGAGAACAGTATGGAGATTCCTCAAAAAACTGGGAATAGAACTGCCTTTTGATCCAGCAATCCCACTGCTGGGCATACACACTGAGGAAACCAGAATTGAAAGAGACATGTGTACCCCAATGTTCATCGCAGCACTGTTTATAATAGCCAGGACATGGAAGCCACCTAGAGGTCCATCCGCAGATGAATGGATAAGAAAGCCGTGGTACATATACACAATGGAGTATTACTCAGCCATTAAAAAGAATACATTTGAATCAGTTCTAATGAGGTGGATGAAACTGGAGCCTATTATACAGAGTGAAGTAAGCCAGAAAGAAAAACACCAATGCAGTATACTAACGCATATACATGGAATTTAGAAAGATGGTAACAATAACCCTGTATACGAGACAGCGAAAGAGACACTGATATATAGAACAGTCTTTTGGACTCTGGGAGAGGGAGAGGGTGGGATGATTTGGGAGAACGGCACTGAAATAAGTATAATATCATATATGAAACGAGTCGCCAGTCCAGGTTTGATGCCTGATACCGGATGCCTGGGGCTGGTGCACTGGGACGACCCAGAGGGATGGTATGGGGAGGGAGGAGGGAGGAGAGTTCAGGATGGGGAACACATGTATACCTGTGGCAGATTCATTTGATACATGGCAAAACCAATACAATATTGCAAAGTTAAATAAAATAAAAATAAAATTTAAAAAAAAGAGAGAAAGAAAAAAATAGTAATGAATCGAGTGGCTAACACTATTGGTGTATTAACCATGGAACAGTGAGTTAATCCCTCTAGGTTTCAGTTTCTCATCACCACGTGAGGCTAAATCATAGTTCCCCTCACAAGAATCACAATGAGAGAAGGAAACGATGCAGGAAAAGCACAGTGTCTGGTGCCTGATGACCTTGGATGTGTTCAGTGACCTTGGAAAAGAACCACTTGTTTCAACATGAAAAATCCACAGCAGGCCCATGAACTCTTGGTCTAGTAAAGAAAGTTCTGAATGCTGGATATTCCCTGTTTAAAAGCATCCAGAAAGCTAGAAAGCAATTGATGGAAGAAATACAAAAGGATGATAGCGATCAGAGAAAGTGAATTAAAGAGAGATCACTTTTCTCTGCTTAGGTTGGCAAGAATGTAGAATATTGGTAGTACTTATCACCAACAAGAATTAGGGGAGAGGAGGGTGTATATTAATAAATTGAAACAAACCCTGCCAGGCCAATTTGGCAGTGCTTGGACTCCAGGAATTCATAGTTTAGAAATATTTGCACAAGCTCTCGAGGCTATAGACATGAAGCTGTTCAGTGTTTATAAAGGCAAAGGCATGTAGACAACTGAGATGTACCTCCATCAGGGTTTTTAATAAATTATACTTCAGCCATTCTGCGTGATGTCATGCAATCCTAAAATGAATGTGAGAAACACACTCAATGACATGGAAGAATGTCCCATACATGTAGTTGAGTGTTTTTTTTAAAAAAAGTGAAAAATGCACAAGGCCTCCATTTTGTAAAACATATACCAGACACATGTTTGGGTCTGCATGGAAGTCATTTGCATATGCATGCATGTGTATGTAATTTGCCTATACACAGAACAATTCTGGACAGAAACACAAGGTACTGCTTATAATGGTACTCTAGGGATCTGGGCTCAAAGAGGGAACTATGGGGCCATTTCCCTCTGTATCTTGACAATTCTACTATACTTGCTAAGTTATGCAGCCATCATCCCATTCAATTTTCCAAAACTTTCAGCACCCCCAAAAGAAACCCCATCTCTATCAATGTCACACCTCATTTTCTGTCAACAGCCTGCCTTTCCCCAAGTGAACCCAAACCTACTTTCTTTATAGATTTGCCTCATCTAATTCCCTTTTCTCTGTTTTGTTTTTGTCTTTCTGTTTCATGCTGGAGACTTTTGTTCAAATCCTCAGTGCTTTACCTGTGTCATTCATAGTTGACTGAGGCACCAAAAGATTTACTAGAAGCTCCTAGGAGCACCTTACTCTAAAACCATGGCAGCATTTTCTTTGTGAGGCTCCCAAGTCAATGACTCGGAGAAGGCAATGGCAGCCCACTCCAGTACTCTTGCCTGGAAAATCCCATGGATGGAAGAGCCTGGTGGGCTGCAGTCCATGGGGTCACTAGGAGTTGGACACAATTGAACGACTTCACTTTCACTTTTCACTTTCATGTATTGGAGAAGGAAATGGCAACCCACTCCAGTATTCTTGCCTGGAGAATCCCAGGGATGGGGGAGCCTGATGGGTTGCTGTCTATGGGGTTGCACAGAGTCGGACACGACTGAAGCGACTTAGCAGCAGCAGCAGCAAGTCAATGACTATACCTGGCCACAGCTTGTGTATTTTGATGTCTTTAGACTAAATCTCTGGGATCCTGTCAGGCACAGGAGAGGTGCAGGCACCTGCTGCAAGATGTGGTGGAGGAAGAGACCAAGATAACTCAATAGTTTGCCTTGTACACTTTCAACTCTTAATGTGTTAGCAGCTCCACACACAAGCCCACCTGTCACAGTGGCTGTTTTCTTCAATACAAAGACTTCAGGGAGTCTTCAGAACACATTTGCCCACTCTTCACAGTTATCCACTCTTGCAGGCATTTAAACGTTCATTTCATCTTCTCCGCTAAGTCAATTACACTCCTGTCCGCTTTACATCTAAAAATTCATGTTTTTTATGTTCTCTTTTTTTCCAAGACTTAATTCTTGTACTTTGATTTTATCCATTTGTTTATTCTTTTGTTCGCTTATTTATTCATTTAGTCATTTCGCTCTTAGCAAAGACCAAAACATGAAAGTAAAATTTATATTTTTAAAATTGTATTACATTAGTGGGATTTGCAAAGGGAGAGATGGTAAATGCCTTTTAAATAGAAATCTTTTATTATTCAACCTTTACATTTTGTCAATTTTATAGTAATAAATTTATTATTATAATAAACGAATTTGAAATGAATTAGTTGAATCTTCCTCATTGTTAGTGAAAATGATGTTTTATCAGATTACCCCTTTTACAAATGCCCGTTGACATCCTTTGCTAATTTTTTTATTTATTGTCCTTTATTCTTATTTTTTATAAATATTGTATATGTTCTAAATATAAATCCTCTTTCTGATTTGTACACTAAAAAATGTCTTCTCCCAGTTTACTACCTGTCTGCTAACTTCATGGAACCAAATCCAAATTCACCATGGAAAAAATATTTTCTAATTCTGATATAGTCAAATCCATCTAATTTTTTGCCTTATTCTTCATGCTTTGGAAATCTTGTTTACAAAATCTTTCCACTTCCCAAGATGACTAAAGTACTCTATATTTTTTTCCATTTCTTTAGAATTTCATCTTTTAGATTTAGGTCTTTAATCCAAACTGTTCAAATATGACATGATGTCAGGATCCAACTTCACTCTTCTTTATTAATACAGTCAATTTTACCATCAACACTGACTAAATAATCTACCTCTATCTTATAAACTTATGAAATTATCTCCTACATAAAAGATGCCTGTGAACACTTGAATCTGTTTCTGGGTTCTTCATTCTGTTCTACTTGAAACTGAAAGTGTTAGTCACTCAGTCATATCTGCTCTGCAACGCCATGGACTATAGTCCACCAGGCTCCTCTGTCTTTGGGATTTCCCAGGCAAGAATACTGGAATGGGTTGCCATTTCCTTCTCCTGGGGATCTTCCCAATCCAGGATCAAATACGGCTCTCCTGCACTGCAGCCGGATTCTTTACAGTCTGAGCCACCCAGAAAGTCCCCTAGATATTGCATTTTTATTGTGTGGTTTCATTTTCTACTTGTTTATTGTAGACATAGAGGATGATGTTGAATGTTCATGTTTATTAACTTTATTTTTGAAATTTATTTATTTTTTAATTGAGGGATAATTGCTTTACAGAATTTTGTAATTTTTGTCACACCTCAACATGAATCAGCCATAAATATACATATATCCCCTCCCTCTTGAACCTCCCTTCTATCTCCCTTCACATTCCACCCTTCTAGGCTGATGTAGATCTCCTGTTTGAGTTTCCTGAGACAAACAGCAAATTCTCATTGGCTATCTATTTTTACATATGGTAATGTAAGTTTCCAAGTTACTCTCTCCATACAGCTCACTCTCTTCTCCCCTCTCTCCACATCCGTAAGTCTGTTATCTATGGTTTACTGACTTTATATCTGGAAATCTTTGAGACTGACATCTGTAATTGCTAAAACTCACGTTCATCTTGCTATCAATGTGGCAAAAACCACAGTCATAGAAAACTAACCAATCTGATCACATGGACCACAGCCTTGTCTAACTCAATGAAACTATCAGCCATGCTGTGCAGGGCCATCCAAGACTGATGGGTCATGGTGGAGAGTTCTGAAAAAATGTGGTCCACTGGAGAAAGGAATGGCAAACCACTTTAGTATTCTTGCCTTGAGAACCCCATGAAGAGTATGAAAAGGCAAAAAGCTAGGACACTGAAAGATGAACTCTCCAGGTCTGTAGGTGCCCAATATGCTACTGGAGATCAGTGGAGAAATAACCCCAGAAAGAATGAAGAGATGGAGCCAAAGCAAAAACAACACCCACTTGTGGATGTAACTGGTGATGGAAGTGCAGTCTGTTGCTGTAAAGAGCAATATTGCATAGAAACCTGGAATGTTAGGTCCATGAATCAAGGCAAATTGGAATTTGTCAAACAGGAGATGGCAGGAGTGAACATTGACATTCTAGGAATTAGTGAACTAAGATGGACTGGAATGGGTGAATTTAACTCAGATGACCATTATATCTACTGGGCAAGAACCCCTTAAAAGAAATGGAATAGCCATCATGATCAACAAAAGAGTCCAAAATGCAGTACTTGGATGCAATCTCAAAAATGACAGAATGATCTCCATTCATTTCCAAGGCAAACCATTCAGTATCACAGTAATCCAAGTTGATGCCCAGATCAGGAACTCTGAAGATGCTGAAGCTGAATGGTCTTATGAAGACCTACAAGACCTTCTAGAACTAACACCCCAAAAAAGATGTCCTTTTCATTATAGGGGACTGGAATATAACAGTAGGAAGTCAAGAAATACCTCGAGTAACAAGCAAATTTGGCCTTGGAGTACAGAATGAAACAGGACAAAGGCTAATAGAGATTTGACAAGAGAACACACTGGTCATAGCAAACACTCTCTTCCAACAACACAAGAGAAGACTTTACACATGAACATCACCAGATGGTCAATACTGAAATCAGATTGATTATATTCTTTGCAACCAAAGATGGAGAAGCTCTATAGAGTCAGCAAAAACAAGGCCAGAAACTGACTGTGGCTCAGATCATGAACTCCTTATTGCCAAATTCAGACTTAAATAGAAGAAAGTAGGGAAAACCACTAGACCATTCAGTGGTAAATCAAATCCCTTATGATTATGCAATGAAAGTGAAAGTGAAGTCACTCAGTCGTGTCCGACTCTTTGTGACCCCATGGACTACTATAGCCTACCAGGCTCCTCCCTCCATGGGATTCTCCAGGCAAGAGTACTAGAGTGGGTTGCCATTTCCTTCTCCAGTGATTATACAGTGGAAGTGACAAATAGATTCAAGGGATTAGATCTGATAGAGTGCTGAAGAACTATAGACAGAAGTTTGTGACATTGTACAGGAGGCAGGGATCAAGACCATTGCCAAGGGAAAAAAAAATACAAAAAGGCAAAATGGTTGTCTGAGGATGCCTTACAAACAGCTATGAAGAGAAGAGAAGCAAAAGGCAAAGGAGAAAAGGAAAGATATACCCATTTGAATGCAGAGTTCCAAAGAATAGCAAGGAGAGATAAGAAAGCCTTCCTCAGTGATCAATGCAAAGAAATAGAGGAAAACAATAGAATGGGAAACACTAGAGATCTCTTCAAGAAAACTAGAGATACCAAGGGAACATTTCATGCAAAGATGGCACAATAAAGGACAGAAATGGTATGGACCTAACAGAAGCAGAAGATATTAAGAAGAGGTGGCAAGAATACACAGAAGAACTGTACAAAAAACATTCCATGACCCAGACAATCATGATGCTGTGCTCACTCACCTGGAGCCAGACATCCTGGAATGTGAAGTCAAGTGGGCCTTAGAAAGCATCACTACAAACAAAGCTAGTGGAGGTGATGGAATTCCAGTTGAGCTATTCCGAATCCTGAAAGATGATGCTACAAAAGTGTTGCACTCAATATGCCAGCAAATTTGGAAAGCTCAGCAGTGGCCACAGGACTGGAAAAGGTCGGTTTTCATTCCAATCCCAAAGAAAGGCAATGCCAAAGAATGCTTAAACTACTGCACAATTTCACTCATCTCACACACTAGTAAAGTAATGCTCAAAATTCCCCAAGCCAGACTTCAATAGTACATGAACCATGAGCTTCCAGATGTTCAAGCTGGATTTAAAAAAGGCAGAACAATCAGAGGTTAAATTGCCAACGTCCACTGGATCATCGAAAAAGTGAGAGCATTCCAGAAAAACATCTATTTCTGCTTTATTGACTATGCCAAAGCCTTTGACTGTGTGGATCACAATAAACTGTGGAAAATTCTGAAAGAGATGGGAATACTAGATGACCTGACCTTCCTCCTGAGAAATCTGTATGCAGGTCAAGAAGCAACAGTTAGAACTGAACATGGAACGACAGACTGATTCCAAATAGGGAAAGGAGTACATCAAGGCTGTATATTGTCACCCTGTTTATTTAACTTATATGCAGAGTACATGATGAGAAATGCTGGGCTGGATGAAGCACTAGCTGAAATCAAGATTGCCAGGAGAAATATTAATAACCTCAGATATGCAGATGATACCACCCTTATGGAAGAAAGCGAAGAACTAAAGAGCTTCTTGATGAAAGTGAAAGAGGAGAGTGAAAAGTTGGCTTAAAACTCAACATTTGGAAAACTAAGATCATAGTATCTGGTCCCATCACTTCATGGCAAATAGATGGGGAAACAGTGGGAAAAGTGACAGACTTTATTTTGGGGGCTCCAAAATCACTGTAGATGGTGATTGCAGCCATGAAATTAAAAGACACTTGTTCCTTGGAAAAGTTATGACCAACCTAGACAGCATATTAAAAAGCAGACATTGCCAACAAAGTTTCATTTAGTCAAAGCTATGGTTTTTCCAATAGTCATGTATGGACGTGAGAGGTGGACTGTGAAGAAAGCTGAGCACTGAAGAATTGGTGCTTTTGAACTGTGGTGTTGGAGAAGACTCTTGAGAGTCCCTTGGACTGCAAGGAGATTCAACCAGTCCATCCTAAAGGAAATCAGTTCTGCATATTCATTGGAAGGACTGATGTTGAAGCTGAAACTCCAATACTTTGGCCATCTGATGCGAAGAACTGACTCATATTAAGGGAAAAATTTTGGTGGGTGGGGAAGGGGACGACAGAGGATGAGATGGTTGGATTGCATCACCGACAGAATGTACATGAGTTTGATTAGGCTCCAGGAGTTGGTGATGGACAGGGAGTCCTGCCATGCTGCAGTCCATGGGGTCCCAAAGAGTCAGACACGACTGAGCTACTGAACTGAACTGAACTGAATGAAACATCTGTCTGTTTTGTTTACTGCAGCTTGTTTACCCAGCTTCTTGACTATCTTTCTTAATAAGATTTCATATCTATTATGACTTGACTGTAAGATGTAAACTTATCTTACAAAACAAAAGCGAGCTATTGGCACATTCAGGCCACAAGTGCACAGTTCAGTTCAGTTCAGTCGCTCAATCATGTCCAAATCTTTGCAACCCCATGAACTGCAGCACGCCAGCCCTCCCCGTCCATCACCAATTCCCAAAGTCCATCCAAACCCATGTCTATTGAGTCGGTGATGCCATCCAACCATCTCATCCTCTGTCATCCCCTTCTCCCCCTGCCCTCAATCTTCCCCAGCATCAGCGCTTTTTCAAATGAGTCAGCTCTTTGCATCAGGTGGCCAAAGTATTAGAGTTTCACCTTCAACATCAGTCCTTCCAACGAACACCCAGGACTGATCTCCTTTAGGATGGACTGGTTGGATCTCCTTGCAGTCCAAGGGACTCTCAAGAGTCTTCTCCAAGACCACTGTTCAAAAGCATCAATTCTTCTGTGCTCAGCTTTCTTTATATAGTCCAACTCTCACATCCATACATGACCACTGAAAAAACCATAGCCTTGACTAGATGGACTTTTGTTGGCAAAGTAATGTCTCTGCTTTTAATATGCTATCTAGGTTGGTCATAACTTTCCTTCCAAGGAATAAGCGTCTTTTAATTTCATGGCTGCAGTCACCATCTGCAGTGATTTTGGAGCCCAGAAAAATAAATTCAGCCACTGTTCCCACTGTTTCCCCATCCATTTGCCATGAAGTGATGGAGTTAATTTCCAAAAGGTTTCCAAAAACACTGTGAGCCATGCAGCAGCTCTGGTGAAAGTGCTCTGGCCCCAGGAGCACCTACTGCAGGACAGGCATCCACTGGGGTGTGCAGGCTTTAGGATGTTTTTTAATTATCATTTATTTCTTTACAGTGCCATTGACATAGAATATTATCTCAAATATACTTTCTCATCTATAAGAACACAATAGTTAAAAAGCAAATCAGTGTAACAGGAGCTAAAAGATATTTATCTTTTTTTCTCCAGAATTGATAAACCAAAGTGATACCTTAATCTAGAATAAAAGGTTAAAGAATTGAAGTCATGAGGGACTTGGGAGATTTCTTTTGCTACCCCAACTGAGTGCTCTTAACTGGCTAGCCCTCCATATGTGTTAACTTCTGATAGCATGAGTGTTTTATACAAAAGGAGCATCAAATCTCCCCCAGGCTCATTGTTTTCCTTTGTTCACAGACAGGTTCATTTCCAGATTAAAACAGCAGCTTCTCTGTGATGTTTAATTATGTGTCAACTAGGCTGGGTCTCAGGGTGCCCAGATATTTGGTCAAACTGTTTTCTGGATATGTATGTGAGAGTGTCTGTGGATGAGATTAGCATTTAAACTGATAGTCTAAGTAAGTCAAATTGCCTTCCCTAATGTAGGTGGGCCACATCCAATCAGTTGAAGACCTGAGTAGAAAAATAAGACCAATTCTCCCAAGAGTAAGAGGGAATTCTCCAGCAGGAAGTCTTTACCCACACCTTTGACTCTCCTGGGTCTCCAACCTTCTGGCCCCAGCCTCCATAATTAAATGAGCGAAATTCCTAAAATAATATGATATATATATATATATACACACACACATAAATATAAAATTTCACGAGCCAGTTCCTTACAATACATAAATCAATCTCTGTGTGCATATATCATATCAGTTCTGTTTGTCTGGAGAATGCTAATCAATACACACCCCTTTGCCAAGACTGAAGCACAGCAAAGCTACTACTTTGGATCAACTTGCACTGTTGACATCCCACCACAGCCATGAAATAGACCAAGAGAACATAAACATTTGACATGGAATTCTTCTTTTTCAAAGAAAAGATATTGGAAGCTGGTTGAAAATGATTCTTTGATTTGTGTTCTGCATTTTTGTCATTGAAATCCCAGATTTTTGGCAAAACAAAATCTCCAGAGCACATGATAAAATATGTTATTATCTCCAGGCTTGAGGAGTGATTCCAGGATCACTAAGAAACATGTGCCTTTTCTGAAACAACAGTTAAGTATTTGGAAGCATAGCTGCACTCATGCACACTCATAACAACAAAAATACGTATTTGGTCTTCAGGGGTAAACACTAGCCTAACTCTTTTCTCATTAATTTTAAAGCCACATTGAATATAAGGAAACCAAAGGAGCAGTTGCTTCATTGAGGATGTTTCTAGACTAGAAAGCAGTATTTCTAGAAATAAAACTAGAAATCTATGACCTCATCAATTCCAGGGAGTCCAGATACAAACAAGCCCCATTGATATTGACATGGCGAGTAGCTTCAGTGTGATGATGCAGGCATGAGTCTCCCATGCATGTCTCTTGGTGGGTAGAAGCCCAGAGGACAAAACATTTCCTGAAACTTCTGACACGGAACCTTCAGGATTCACTGCACACAAATATTCCTTACAGGCTCCAAGGTCTAATCTGCTTTCCTACATAAGAATCCTTTACAATCTGATCAGCATTAACCCAACAACTTGAAGAATGGTATTTCGGGAACAATGTTTTTCTGGAAAACTGCAAGGGGATAGAAATACTTTTCTTGAGGAAAAACAAAATGGATTTCTTTCCTCACAAATTTTCCTCATTTCTAGAAGCTGCTATTAGCTGGTATATGTATATACTAAACATTTGGGCTTGTATTGACCACCATGAATGGTAATTGTCAATGGAGAAAATCAGAAATACACAAGAGGTCAGAGTGTTGGCTTACTCTGAGCATTTGTGGGGTTTCTACTTTCCAGGTTAATGCCCAGTTTCTGCATCGTTACTAATAGGCCTACTTCAGGGGGCATGATGGAAAATTAACCTGAGAAGGGGAATGTATTCATGCATCCATTGCACAGTGCCTGGCACCTAGAAAGAGCTCAATATACGGTGGATGATAAGGTTCCTACTTCAATGCTAGTATTTTCAATGCTAATGGTCTGTCTCTGTTACCTTGATAGTACAATGAAAAGATAAACTTCATTCATACTGAATTGTCAGATAAAAAATTCTTTCCCACATCTGTTACTTCACCTTGCTTTTACTGAGGGGTGAGTGAAGTGAAGTCGTTCAGTCATGTCCAACTCTTTGCAACCCCGTGTACACCAGGCTCCTTCCTCCATGGGATTTTCTAGGCAAGAGTACTGGAGTCTGTTGCCATTTCCTTCTCCAGGGAACTTCCCAACCCAGGGATCGGAGCCAGATCTCCCGCATTGTAGACAGACGCTTTACCATCTGAGCCACCAGGGAAGGGATGCCTAGATTTAAAAAGCATAGGGCTACAATGTTTATTTTGGTCTATCAGCAGTAAAGCATTCACACCTGCAACGCAGGAGAAGCAATGTCAATCCCTGGGTGGGGAATTAGTTGGTATATGTATATACTATACTGGAGGAGGAAATGGCAACCCACTCCAGTATTCTTGCCTGGGAAATCTCAAGGACAGAGGAGCCTGGTGGGTTACAGTCCATGGGATCATAGTCAGACACACTGAATATACAGGCTTCTCTAGTAGTTCAGACAGTAAAGCGTCTGCCAGCAATGTGGGAGACCTGGGTTCGATCTCTGGGTGGGGAAGATCTCCTGGAGAAGGAAATGGCAACCCACTCCAGTACTCTTGCCTCAAAAATTCCATGGATAGAGGAGCCTAGTAGGCTACAGTCCATGGGATCGCAAAGAGTCGGACATGACTGAGCAACTTCACTGTTCACTTAGGAGGCTAGTGGTTCATTGGTTTTTAGATATCCATGGAAATATCTGGAGAACAAGTAATAGGTAAGCAAGTGCCGAAGAATTGATGCTTTTGAACTGTGGTGTTGGAGAGACTCTTGAGAGTCCCTTGGACTGCGGTCCAACCAGTCCATTCTGAGGGATCAATCCTGGAATTTCTTTGGAGGAATGATGCTAAAGCTGAACTCCAGTATTGGCCCCTCATGCGAAGGTGACTCATTGAGAAGACTCTGATGCTGGGAGGGATGGGGCGGGGAGAAGGGGACGACAGAGGATGAGATGGCTGGATGGCATCACTGACTTGATGGGTGTGAGTCTGGGTGACCTCCGGGAGCTGGTGAGGACAGGGAGGCCTGGCGGCTGCGGTTCAGGGGCGCAAGAGTCGGACGACGAGCGACTGATCTGATCTGATCTGAAGCAAGTCTCCTGGTGGAAACTATTTTTAAAGTGAAGGCATTCTGCCAGGGTTACACATATGTTACACATACTATGTTACACATATTCTGGGAGTATAATTACATCTATTTGTTGTTATTCAGTTACTAAATCATGTCCAACTCTTTGCAACCCACAGACTGTAGCATGCCAGGTTTCCCTGTCCTTCTCTATCTTCTGGAGTTTGCTCAAACTCATGTCCATTGAGTCACTGATGCTATCTAACCATCTTGTCCTCTGCCACCCCTTTCTCCTTTTGCCTTCAGTCTTTCCCAGCATCAGGATCTTTTCCAATGAGTTGGCTCTTTGTATCAGGTGGCCAAAGTACTGGACTTTCAGCTTCAGCATAGTCCTTTCAATGAATATTCAGAGTTGATTTCCTTTAGGATTGATTGGTTTGATCTCTTTGCAGTCCAAGGGTGTTTTTAAAAGATGGAAAATCCTAACTCCATTTCTTTTGCATTTTATTCAATCCCACATTTCCTTTTAGGAAACTATAAACTCCTAAAGCTTATAGTTTGTAGTTGTGGTATTGTAATAGTGAGAAATTCAACCACAGAAGTAACAAAAGAAATACAAATAATACTGAAATCTTATTTTCCATTCATTGGATTGGGAATATTTAAAAGATTGATGACACAGTGTTAATGAGTTCTGTGTAATCCCTGCTCTCACCAGAGTTGTCGGGAGTGTTCCATGCACAGCATCTCCAAAAGCAGCTGGAGATGGCAGGTTGATAATAGGTGGCAAAATTTTAACAAGCATCAATTTTGATCCAAAGGGTCATTTCCAGAATTTATTCTAAAAAGATAATGGGACAAATCTGGAAAAAAAATAAAGTAATTTCCATTGCTATATTGTTTTATACTAATCTTACAATTGAGGGAAAGCTACATCTTAAAACTATCAGCTTTTCTCTAAATCCCATCTCACAGTGTTGGCCTAAGCCACAGTCATCCCTTACTTAACACGCTCATCTGTTCCTCACCAGCAGCCAAGTTCAAGGTCCTTGAAAGACCAACAAGGCCACATCCGATCTGGCTCCTCCTGTGTCTTCAGTGCTGGCCATTAGCCATGGTGAGTTTTTCTTTGCTCCCAGAAACAGGCCAGGTCCTCCCTACCTCAGAGTGCTTTCTGTTCAGAAGGTTGCCCCCCTTTGTTGTTCCAGGCCAACCTGAGTTCCCTCTAGGTCTTTATGAACACCCTCTCCCCTACATCACTCTAGCTCTTTGTTCACTGTGGCCTTAGGGCACCTTATGTTGTTCCTACAAAGCATTTACACTTTTCATGAAGCCGGAGGACCGTGTCCCCCTGTGTTATATCCATGCCCTTCAAGCCTCCTGTCAAAACATAGTACATACTCAATAAACACTTGCCAAAATAATATCTAAATTGTAGGACCAGGTTTAAAAATTATCTGAGCACTGCATTCCAAGCAGGAAGAAAGTGGTAGCTGAAGAGGCTTAGGCAAAGGCCACGTCCCCTCTGCAGACTCAGCCCCATGGCTGTTCTTAGCTGTGAAGGCTCTGCAAGGTAAGTTTGCAGCATCTACAGCAGATAAAGAAGAGCAAAAAAACCAATTCTCTGTAATAATCTAAGTGCGAAAAGAATTTGAAAAAGAATAGATACATATGCTTGTATAACTGAATCACTCTGCTTTACACCTGAAACTAACACAGCACTGTTAACTAATTATACTTCAAGATAAAATAAAATTTTTTTAAAAAAAGAGTAAATAGGGATTAAAATTTAAAACTGAAGCTTCTATATCCACTTTCATCTACCTGGCAGAAGTAAAAATATAAGGACATATATGATTACAGCTTCTTGACATTCTAGAAAAGGCACAACTAGGGAGACAGTAGAAAGATCAGTGTTTGCCAGAGGTTAGGAGAGAACAATGAAAGGCAGAGAAATGAGGACTTTTAAGGCAGTGAAACTCTTCTGTATGTATAATAATGAGCACATGTCATTATACATTTGTCTAAACCAATAGAATAGGCAACACCAGGACAGAACCCTAATGTAAACTATGGCTCCTGTGTGACTATGATATGTCAGTATAGGTTCATCAGTTATAACAAATGCACCACTCTGGTTCAGGTATTGATAACAAAGGAGACTATGCATGTGTGCGGGCAGAGGGCATGTGAGAAATCCCTATTCCTTCCTCTTATTTTTGCTGTGAACCTAAACTGCTCTTTTAAAAAAATATTTTTAAATTGCGAGGACATAAGCATTTAGTGCATAATTGTTCATACTGGCAAAGGGGAGGAATGGAAATAAATGCTTACTCACAAAGGCATGTTCAAATAAATTCTGGTTCATTCACACCACAACCATCGAAAAGGATGCATTAGAGCTATATTTAATGACTTTGCAAGGTTTCTATGAGCAATTATGGAGTAAGAAAGACGAAATTTAGAATACTGCATGTTTTATTATCCCATTCTTGAAACAATGAAGAAAAGTTATCCACATCAATGTACATACAGGCAGACAAGCATGTGTGCAATGAACAATACCTATGGGCGATTCCACACGTGCAAAGAAAACCATTGCACACGTGGGATCCTGCTGTCACATCTGTGCAGGAGGAAAGGAGGGAGACAAGGAGGTAAGGGCCGCAAAACACAAAAAGATTTTTGAAAAGCAACACTTTATGATCCATTAATATATTTACTTAAAATGTGTGTGTTTTATATGTATAAACGGGGAATTTTAGCTTTACACATTATGTTTCCCCCATCTCTCGCATCAGTCTAACAAGAAAATGCAAACTGCCACTCGTTTTGATTCCTCAGAAAATGTTCTTTCTCTACAAAGTAAACAGAATTCAGACAGATATCATTTCATAAATGGACTTCCAGTGACTGTTCTGGATAAGGAGATGTTTCTACAGTAATCTGGCCAAAGCCATTTGAATCTCATCAAATGACATTTTTTTTCTCTTTCTAGTTTGTGCTTTTCCTTGGAGAAACAACTCTATAAATGTTCAAAATTGGCACTAATTTTCATGCTGAATAAAATATGGTTGCATAGAAAATTGACTCCAGTAAATTTAAAAAAAATCAATGTACTGTAAGAATTAAGATAGGATGGAAAATTTTGTGCTGTCCATATTGAGATGTCCAGGTAATGCAAAACAAAAATAATCAGTATTAGAAAAGTACAAGAGAAAACATTTGTCATTCTCACATGAGAAATAAAATTGAAGGAAAGAAAAGGTAACTTTGCTTGCATCTTATGGAAGCAGCCGAGAACGCAACTCAGTGCAAGTGCTAATTTGCCTCTTCTGAATTTACCATTCTTAGTGGCAAACTGTTCAGGATCCACCCAGCCTGAGGACATACTTTTCTAATTAAGGATCCTCACTGAATATTCTGACTTTGACCTCATTTCAAAGTTACTTAAGTTTTAAAGCTTGATTCAAGATCTCCAATCAGGATTTTAATAAAGGCCTGGAGCCATGATGAGTTAGTAAAGGCAATGAGGGATATGAGGAAGACAGCCCAGTTAGTCAGCTCAAGGAACATCTAGAGAGTCCACATTCTATGTGGGAACTCTGGAAATAATCTACAAAGTGCTGCAAACTTCTCCACGTTATCCCGTCACTCTTTCTCTCTAATCTAGCACTTCTTGACATGCATCCCATAGAGCAGCACTTTGAAACTTTAACATGTATAGGAATTTAATGGGACAACTCACAGTCCAGGGAGGGGGCTGCCATTCTGCATTTCTAACAAGCTCCCAGATGATGCTGTTGCTCCTGGTCCACAGGTCACACTTCAAATAGAAAGGTCGTAGAATACCGGGTTAAGCAAGATGTTAACAGATCTTTAAGGAAACTAAAAGATTCCAAAGATGAAACTTTTGGGGAAATATTATATTAAGTTGAGGACTTCCCTGGTGTCTCAGACAATAAAGAAACTGCCTGCAATATGGAAGACCCAAGTTCAATCCCTGGGTCGAGAAGATCCCCAGGAGAACGAGTGGCTACCCATTCCAGTATTCTTGCCTGGAGAATTCCATGGACAGAGGAATCTGGCAGGCTACAGTCCATGGGGTCACAAGAGTCATACATGATTAAGCAACTAACACTTTCACTTTTTTCACTATATTAAGTTGAACAAATGTCTGAAACTCCAAGGAAAAGGGTGAGCTATCAGTTCAGTTCAGTTCAGTCACTCAGTCGTGTCCAACTCTTTGCGACCCTGTGGACTGCAACACACCAGGCCTCGCTGTCCATCACCAACTCCCAGAGTTTACCCAAACTCATGTCCATTGAGTCAGTGATGCCATCCAACCATCTCATCCTCTGTCGTCCCTTCTCCTCCTGCCCTCAATCTTTCCCAGCATCAGGGTCTTTTCAAATAAATCAGCTCTTCACATCAGGTGGCCAAAGTATTGGAGTTTCAGCTTCAACATTAGTCCTTCCAATGAACACCCAGGACTGATCTCCTTTAGGACGGACTGGTTAGATCTCCTTGCTGTCCGACAGACTCTCAAGAGTCTTCTCCAACACCACAGTTCAAAAACGTTCTTTACAATTCAACTCTTACATCCATACATGACTACTAGAAAAATCATAGCTTTGACTAGATGGACCTTTGTTGGCAAAGTAATGTCTCTGGTGAGGTATAATATATTAAAAGGTTTTACTGGAAATAAACAATAAACAAAAAAAAGCCTCCAATCATATCTTAAAGAGTTTAATATATTTTGTTTCCATTATTAATTCTTCAAACTTAGAGATGTTTAAAACAGTAGTTAAGAACATGATTTTTACAATTGTTTATCTCTGGCTCCCACTTTCCAAAGAGGACATGCGAACCTTTGAAAGATAGTTTGCCTACCCCACGTAGGGCCACTCCCAGACTCAGATTCCAGGCTTAGGGAGTTAGTTGTTGAAGAACCTACTGCCTGCCCACACGGTTACGCACACACCATCAGACCTGGATTGGAAACCCCTCCCTGTAAAAGGACAGAATGGGGCAGAAAGAGAAGCAATATCCTGCCCTTCCTAATTCCTAAACACAGCCTTCCTTTCTAGACCTCTTTGACATTCCCGTTTCAGGACAGAGACCCAACTGTGCCCCTCATTCTTGGTAAAATCCCCCAGCTGCTGCTGCTGCTGCTGCTAAGTCGCTTCAGTCGTGTCCAACTCTGTGCGACCCCATAGACGGCAGCCCACCAAGCTTCCCCATCCCTGGGATTCTCCAGGCAAGAACACTGGAGTGGGTTGCCATTTCCTTCTCCGATGTGTGAAAGTGAAAAGCGAAAGTGAAGTCGCTCAGTCGTGTCCGACTCCTAGCGACCCAGTGGACTGCACCCCACCAGGCTCCTCCCGTCCATGGGATTTTCCAGGTAAGAGTACTGGAGTGGGGTGCCATTGCCGTCTCCGAAAATCCCCCAGGGCCTGCCTTAAAAACGCAGCAGAAGACAGGCAGCCTTAGCAGCCAGCCTAAGCCCCTGGGGTAGGCTGCCCCCTGGTGGTTAGTCCAACCAGTCCTAGCAGTCTTGCATCTTGGCAAACGGAGAACAATAATGATATGTGAGGATATGTGTCCTTCCATTAATCATAAATAACTATGTCCCTGCTAGAGAGCAGGTGTCTTTATCTGCTTTGTTCACTGAGGTGTTCCAAGCACCTAAACAAGTCCATCTCATAGTGAGTGGGTGCTCAGTAAAGGTGTGCTGGTTGAATGTCCCATTGGAACATACAGATAAGCTATGGTCAGAGATGACCAGCCAAGGAACTCCGACTGGCCCCAGAGCTGGGCACAGATATTCAGGATGCCCTGTAACTACTTTGCAGTTTCATTCGTGGGTTTTCTATTGCCATTTGCTTCCAGAAAAATGGTGTTCGGTCCAACCCCAAAAGGTCCAGTCTAACAGTGACCATGAACTCTCATTTACCCATGCACTCAAGACACACAACGTGTCCCCACTGTGGCGGGGAATCACCCACGGAGAATGATTAAAGAGGAAAATGAATGAAAAATAACATGAATTCCAAAGGGCTTCTCTCCTTTGGAACGATGATCTATTATTAAACGGGCATCATCTTAGATATTAGATAATAGGTTTAATACTCCCAAATCTTTGTTTTGATTTAAACTATTGGATGCTTTGATTATACTTTGGCCATAACAGGAAAACACGATGTTTTTCTGACCATTTAGAAAACTGACATCTCCCCAAACGTACATTTTGTTAGCCCAGGCCACATCAACATGGGAATAAAAAGAGACATACAGAGAGAACAAAGTGTAGGAACTCTCTGACTTGTGCTTCCTAGCTCTCCAGACCCTCATGCTTACATCCATTTCCCCACAGAGACGCAAGGACCCAAGGACTCAAAGTTCAGAGTCCTCACATCCCCAAACACAAAACCCACAACCCCTCCAGGCCAGAGTCATGCCAAACTTTAAAGATGTTCCCATCACAGGACGTCAATAAATGTTGAACATTAACTGCATGGTGAAAGGTCACTCTGGAGATGATTCACAATGTTTGTAGATTACCCAAAATGTGCACAGTGCATGAAGGCCCAGGTAAAGGGTACATTTGCCTTATCCCAGGTTTAACTTTTGGGTTAAGGAAGCCTCTATAAAACTCAGCTTTCTCCTGTGGCACACATTTTGGCTTTCACACATTCTTCAGAAGCTCAAAAAAAGCCTGCACTGACTGCCTTGCCTCCCCAGCTACACCTGCGGGGTGACTGATGGGTGGTTTCAGCAAAGCTAACTAGTCTTTAGGTTCAGGCTCATTCAACTGGTCCCTTTGGTTACTCTGGAAAACTACTAGATTCTCACATACAAGCTCCAGGTAGAGCCCTTTATCCATGGACATTAAGAGATGGAATGTGTAGTTGAGTCATTTATCGCTTATTGCTGAAGAATCTAGGTGGACCTAACATTCAAATAAGAGAGTCTCCCTTGGGTCGTCTCTTCCCCACACCTCCTCTTGGCACACCATGACTATCTCCATGAGGTCAGCTAATAGCTGGCAGAGGCTGTCTTTCTTTCTGTTTCAGAAACCGATGGCTTAGGCAACCTGGGAAAAATTGCCCATAGCTGTCTCCCAAGAGCATGGGTGAGTCAGCTCTCTACCCCTTCATCAACTGGCTGTTCCCAGATAGGACACCCTATCTAAGGACAGGCTCATTGCCAAGGTCATGGGGATCAGAAGGAGGGCAGAGGCAGGCAAACATCTAACACACACCGTGGTAGTAATTTACCAGAACTGAGGACATGAAGCAGAGCGGAACATGAAGGTTTCCCCTCAAGGCTGTTGACTAAAGACTTCCACTCTGTTATAACAGTGAACTTTGATGAGCATTTTCCAAGAATGAGCTAAAAGAGTTATCTGTCCTGCTTTACACTGAAAATTGTAGCATGCTCTGCTATTGCTGCTACTGCTAAGTTGCTTCAGTCGTGTCCGACTCTGTGTGACCCCATAGACGGCAGCCTACCAGGCTCCCCTGTCCCTGGGATTCTCCAGGCAAGAATACTGGAGTGGGTTGCCATTTCCTTCTCCAATGCATGAAGGTGAAAAGTGAAAGTGAAGTCTCTCAGTCATGTCCAACTCTGAGCAACCCCATGGACTGCAGCCTACCGGGCTCCTCCATCCACAGGATTTTCCAGGCAAGAGTACTGGAGTGGGGTGCCATCGCCTTCTCTGAAGTCATTTTCTTTTCACAAGAATGTATCTACATTCATTGTGTGCCTATCCTAACTTTATAAACAGTCTTCATTCTAAAGGGAGCCCTCCTACACTGTTGGTGGGAATGTAAGCTGGTGCAGCCGTGGTGGAAAACAGTACAAGGTTCCTCAGAAAACCAAAATAGAATTACCATATCCCACTCCTTCCCAGGAGAAAACTAATTCAAACAAATACACACACCTCTATGTTCATAACAGCACTGTCCACAGTAGCCAAAACATGAAAACAACTTAAATGTCCATCTACAGATGAACAGATAAGGAAGATGTGGTACATATATACAGTGGAATACTACGCAGCTGTAAACAATGAAATCACGCCATTTGAAGCAACATGGATACCACTAGAGATTATCATGAAGCAAGAAGGGAAAAATACCATATAATATCACTTACATGTGGAACCTAAAATACGGCACAAATGAACCTACAAATCAGAAACAGACTCAAACATAAAGAACAGATTTGTGGTCGTCAAGGGGAGAGGGGAGAAAGGAAGGTGGACTGGGAGTTCGGGGTTAGTAGATGCCAACTATTACATTTAGAATGGATAAGTAAGGTCCTAATGTATAGCATAGGGAACTATATTCTATATCCTGCAATAAACCATAATGGAAAAGAATATTTTAAAAGAATGTATATATGAGTATAACTGAGTCGCTTTGCTGCAGAGATTGGCACAACATTGTAAATCAACTGTACTTTAATTTAAAAATAAAAGGCATTTCACACCATTAAAATGAAAAAAAAAAATGAACATCCCTCATTCTAACCTTCATTAAGGCTCAGATAAGGAAACAAAAGCACCCACAGGTGATTTTTGCCCAAGTCATATCAAGTCATATCACTAGAAAGGGACAGAGTTTTGTGTCTAATCCCAGAAGTTCACCTCTTGACTACTTCACCTCTAATTGTCTAGTGGTTCTCACACTAGTTCCCAGACCAGGAACACTGGCATTGTCTGGGAACTTGATACAGGTAAAAAATCTCAGGCCCCAACTCATACTTACTGAATTAGAAACTCTGGGGGTTTGACTGAGAAATTTGTGTTTGAACAAGCTCATCAGGTGATTTCTGATGCATCTAATGTTTGAAGGCTATTGAAGCAGGCCTCTTTTCATTACTGAGTGTTCCAGGGGAATTCTCATGCAAATATCAGAAGACAATTGCTAGAATCCTTTCCAGAAACAGGTTATTAGTTTCCCTTTGTGGGGTACTGTGAAAAATATTCAAAACTTTTAAAAATATATATTTATGAGCATTTTAATAAGAAATGTACTCACTCTGTGAGAATATTTCCCTTAGAAGAGGTTTGCATGAACTTGGTGACTAATTTGATGAAATGCAGACAAGAGGGATTCAACAATCACATTACATTTGTCATCTCAGGTCAACCCACCTCTTTCCATCCCACTTCCACCGTGTACAAACCAAGTTTGTCTCTCACCTGGAAATGTACCCTTGTTTCCTAACATATCCAACCTCTCCTGCCCAGAAGCCCCCTCAGGGTATTATCCATCCTGAAGTTAGAGCGATTTTTCTAAAAATTCTGAACTTGTTTAAAACCCATACAAGATTATAACCCCTTATAGGATGAGGACCATAATGCCTAAAAATTGTATGGAATGACAAAATACCCTGAATAGCCAAAAAAATCTTGAGAAAGAAGAACAAAACTGGAAACATCACGCTTCCTGATTTTCTTTATCCATTACACAGCTATAATAATCAAAACAGTGTGGTACTGGCGTAAAAACAGACACACAGATCAATGGAACAGATTAGAAACCCTAGAAATGAACCCATGCATAAATGATGAATTAATTTCTGACAAGGAGCCAAGAATATACCATGGGGAAAGGAAAAGGACAGTCTGTTCAATAAACTGGACAACCACATACAAAAGAATGAAACAAGATTACTATCTTAGGTGAAGTCCTCAGTTGTGTCGGACTCTTTGCGACCCCATGGACTGTAGCCTACAACGCTCCTCCATCCATGGGATTATCCAGGCAAGAGTACTGGAGTGGGTTGCCATTTCTTTCTCCAAAGGATCATTCCCAACCCAGGGATCGAACCTGGATCTCCCGCATTGTAGGCAGATGCTTTACCATCTGAGCCACCAGGGAAGTCTTAAACCATGCACAGAAACCAACTCAAAACGGATTAAGGACTGAAATAAAGTCTGAAACGATAAAGCTCCTAGGAGAAAACATAGGAGATAATCTCCTTGACATTGGCTTGACAATGTTTTTTGGGATTTGACACCAAAAGCAAAGGTGATAAAAGCAAAAATAAATAAGAGGGGATCCATCAAACTAAAAAGCTTCCACAGCAAAGGAAAACCATTAACAAATAAAAAAGGCAACCTAAAGAATGGACCAAGGGACTTACCAGGTGGTCCAGGATTTAAGGATCTGCCTTACAATGCAGAGGCCTCAGGTTCAATCCCTGGCTGGGGAACTAAGCGAGGAGCAGAGTAAGGGGCAACTCAGTCCACATGAAAGATCCCGCATGCTGCAGTGAAGAGCACACAAGCCGCAACTGAGACCCAACGCAGCCAAATAAATATTTACAAAAAGAAACTAGGACAAAATATTTACAAATCATATATCTGATGAAGGGTTAATATGCAAAATATACATTAATAAAACACTCACATAATTCAATAGCAAAAAAAAAAAAAATCTGATTGAAAAATGGGCAGAGGACCTGGATTTTTTCAAAGAAGACATATAAATGGCCAACAGGTACATGAAGAGGTGCTCAGCATCATCAGGGAAAAGCAGATCAAAATCACAAATAATATATTGTCTCATAAGTGTTAGAACAACTGTCATCAAAAAGACAGGAGATACTACATATTGCCAAGGATGTGGAGAAAAGGGAACATTTATGGACTACTGATAGGAAAGTTAATTAGTGCAGCCACTGTGGAAAACAGTATGGAGGCTCCTAAAAAAATTGAAAGTAGGACTCCCATATGATCTAAGCAACCCTACTTCTGGGTACGTATCCAAAAGAAATGAAGTCAGTATCTCAAAGAGGTATCTACCTGCCCATGTTCACAGCAGCACTATTCATAATGGCCAAGATACAGAAACAAGCTAAACGTCCATCAAAAGATGAATGGGTAATAGATGTCGGGGGTGGGGTTGTGTGTATATGTGTATTATGTGTGTGTGTGTGTGTGTGTGTGTATATTTTTTATTCAACCATAAGAAAGAAAAATGTAGCTATTTGCAACAATATGGGTGGACTTAAAGGGCTTTAATGCTAAGTGAAATAACCCAGACAAAAACAATGACTGCATGGTATCACATATATGAGGAATCTTAAGGAAAACAAAGTCAAAACAAAGAGTAGCAAAGTGGTTGTCATGGGCTGAGGCCTGCCGGAGCTTGTCAGCAGAGAGCTTAAAGAAAGAGTACAAACTTTCAACTCTAGCATGTCTACATTCTGATTATCTAATGTAGATAATGAGTACAGTTAACAATACTGTATTGTGTAATTGAAATTTGCTGAGAGTAGAACTTAAATGTTCTCCATCACACACACACATATATGCACATGCACATATACACAAATAAAGTTAAGAGATGATAGACGTGTTAATTAAGTAGATGGAGGACATTCTTTCACAGTGTTTATGAATATCAACATCACCTCAATGTACAGTTTAAATACTCAATTTTACCTCCATGAAGCTGAAAAAATTTTAAATGCCTAAGACCCCTGAAGAAAGCAAGGCATGATCTGCCCTTGCCTTCATCCCCAAAGACTTGTAATTATTCTTTTTATTTATTTGCTCCCAATAACAGTATCATTCTTTTATTTTCTCAAAAATGCAAAGACATATACTCAGGTCCTTTGCACATACTGATCTTTCTTCTTTAAATGCTTTCATCTCACTTATCTTTTTAATCCATTCATATCCTGCAATATTCAGTTCAAATATTGCTTCAAGAAACCTTCCTGGATTCACCAGGAAATTTACAAAGTCTGACGTGCAATCAAAGATACCAGACATGTATGAAAGCAAGAAAATAGGCCCTGTAATTAAGGTAAAAAAAAAAAAATCAACCAAGTGAAATTGACATCAGTGTCAGAATTAGCAGAAGAGAATATTAAGTAATTGTTGTAATGTATTCCAGATGTTCAAGAAGTTAACTAAAGATGCAAAAATATTTTTAAATAATAAAATCGAACTTTCTAAATGAAAGCTAGGATTCTGTGATGAAAAATCACTGGAGTAGATTAGTGGCAACTAGGTCTTGGAAAAGAAACTTGAATATGTAGCAATAGAAACTATTCAAAATGAAACAAAAGAAAGAAATAATTTAAAAGAAAAGCACATCCATGGGTAGTTGGGAACATTCAATTAACCTTCATGTTTCTTGTATGAAGAACTCATTAAGCCTCTTTTGTGTGGGTTTACAGTTTCAAGTTTGGAAATTTTTCAGTCATTATTTCTTCAAACATTTTCTTTACTCTCCCAACTCTTTTCAGAAACTATATATATGTACTTAAATATATATATGTATATTATATACATATATTATACATTATATATTATATATTCGTATATGTATATATTATTGTTGCTGTTGTTCAGTCACTCAGTCACGTCCAACTCTTTGCAACCCTATGGACTGCAGTACACCAGCTTTCCCTGTCCTTCACCATCTCCTGGAACCTGCTCCAATTCATGTCCATTGAGTCAGTGATGCCATCCAACCATCTCATCCTCTGTCATCCCCTTCTCCTGCTTTCAATCTTTCTTAGCATCAGGGCCTTTTCTAATGAGTCAGCTCTTCATATCAGGTGGCCAAAGCATTGGAACTTCAGCTTCAGCATCAGTCCTTCTAATGAATATTCAGAATTGGTTTCCTTTAGGATTGACTGGTTTGATCTCCTTATAGTCCAAGGGACTCTCAAGAGTCTTCTCCAACACCACAGCTCAAAAGAATCAATAGTCTTATAATTTTCAAGGATACAGAAAGCAAGATGTAAAATCTCTAATGAAATTATAAAATATTTTCTAATAATGTCTTAATTCAAAACATTCAGCTTTCGTCATTCTTATTTTGCTCAATACACAAAGCCAGTAACTGAGTGAACACAGCAAATAGAGGGAAGCACATTGCAGAGGCCAGTTCTGTTCCTGAGCAGACAGGAAGCTTACATTTCTCAGTCTCCCCTGCAATTAGGTTGAGACAGGTAACTGAGATCTGGCCAATGGAAGTTGGGTGAAAATTAGGTACTTCTTGGGGTGATTTTTTTAAAATCTCTCATGGGCTTTGCTTACTTTATGTAGCTGCAAGGTACGGAAGGATTGTCCAATCCATATTGTATGTGTGGTAAGAATATGTAATTTTTATTGTAAGTTACTGAGGTTTCAAGGTTTGTTACTGCAAAGCAGTCTAAACTATCCTAACTTGGACAATGAAAAGCCACAATTTGACTATCTAATAAAGATAATAAAACTCTTAGAAGAACACAAGTTTAAATATTCATGACCTTGGATTTGACACTGAATTCTTAGATATACCAAAAATATGAACAACAATCAGAAAAATATAAACATTTGAGTTATTATATTAAGGAAATATAATCACCTTGTGTAATAAAGATATTAAGTAAATGGTTTATTTTTAAAAGGTTTCTTAGTTTTAAAAAATACTCACTGAAATATTTACAAAAGCTATTATGTGACATCTGAAATTTGGTTCAAAAATAGTTCACAGTTTGGGACAGGCATGAGGAGAGAGGTAGGCAGTAGGTAAAATAAGACTGGTCATGAGTTGGTAACTGTTGAAGCTGAGTGGTAACTACATGGAAGCTTACTATACAGTTCCCTCTACTTTTGTATAAGTCTAAAACTTTTCACAACAGAAAGTTAAAAAAAAAAAAAAAAAAAAGCCAGTGCTTCTGCCCAGGGCTCCCTCCCTAGAAAGGAACGCCCCCAGTAGTGCAGACCCCCAGAGCTCCTACTCGAGCAGGTTGCCCCCTTCCTTCTGTGCCTCCTTACACAGCCTTATCTGAATGCCGGCAAGCCAGCATTTCCCTCATTTCCCTCTCCTGGTTTTGTGCATGTTTGATACTCGCCGAAGCAGCCTCCAATCACACTGATTTTTCTGCCTGGAGAGTCTAAGTTACCTCCAGTACTCTTGCCTGGAAAATCCCATGGATGGAGGAGCCTGGTAGGCTGCAGTTCATGGGGTCGCTAGGAGCTGGACACGACTGAGCGACTTCACTTTCACTTTTCATTTTCATGTATTGGAGAAGGAAATGGCAGCCCACTCCAGTGTTCTTGCCTGGAGAATCCCAGGGACAGGGGAGCCTGGTGGGCTGCCGTCTCTAGGGTCGCACAGAGTTGGACACAACTGAAGCAATTTAGCAACAGCAGATGCATAAATTATTGATTTTGTTAGTGCTTATTTACATAGTTATATAGGTTTGGAGTTATCTGCCCTCAACCAAGTTTTCCTATGATCCCTCTGTGATTTTGAAAAAATGCAAGGTTTTTAGGAGAATACATATAGGGTGTTATAGAAGAACCAGCAGCATGTGCCTAGAATTTTTTTCACAGAAATTAGGGGCAAACTTCAGTGTCAGCTATCACCTCACCCTCTCTCTCAGGCTGTGTCCCAGGAAAAGTTTGCTGTTTCAGAAGAAGTTGCAAAAGCTCAACTGATGTGGTTAGAAGTACCTAGTTCTCTTTCCTTGCTTCAGTCTTCAACTTGGACGAAATTTATTATGTGGTTGGAGCCAAAAGGAAACAATGAATTCAAACAAAATTCTGTTTCAGTTTTTCAGTGGCAGGTCTTTGGCGGTCTCTCTCCTTCCCAGAGAACTGATGCTTTTGAACTATGGCGTTGGAGAAGACTCTTGAGTGTCCCCTGGACTCCAAGGAGATCAAACCAATCCATCCTAAAGGAAATTAGTCCTGATATTCATTGGAAGGACTGATGTTGAAGCTGAAATTCCAATACTTTGGCCACCTGATGTGAAGAATATACTCATTGGAAAAGACCCTGATGCTGGGAAAGATTGAAGGCAGGAGGAGAAGGGGATGACGAAGGATGAGATGGTTGGATGACATCACCAACTCAATAAACATGTGTTTGAGTAAGCCCTGGGAGTTGTTAATGGACAGAGAGGCCTGGCAAGCTGCAATCCATGGGGTCGCAAAGAATCGGACACAACTGAGCAACTGAACTGAACTGAACTCCTTCCTGGAATAATATTGAAAAGCCCAACCATTCCTAACTGGACAGAAAAATGCAACAATAGTAGAAATCTCTGGAGCCATGCTCTTGACCTGGTGAACCTGAATACCAGAAGTTTCTTGAGCACTGATTTTTTTTTCCCCTAAGTGTCTGGTTAATCTCCACCACATGCATCTCTGAAAATAAAAAGAGACGGCCAATTGGTTCATCTGATGACATATGATGACCAAAACTGATGACGTATTTCCCCAGCTTCTTATTGTCCACAGTCCTGCTGGATCAACCAGGGGAGCTTCTGGTCAAGTAACCATGACTGTGACCATCCAGAAATGAAGTTTCCATCTTTGGACAAAGAGTTGGAAAGTTTACAAAGGTGAAGTGGAAGATAATGTCCATTACCCTCTTTCTGTGGACAGCTTAGACAAGTAGAAGTTACAAGTTGGTTATATAATTAATAAAGGATTTGGAGAATCATATAGTTCTCAAATGAAACACCTTCATATCATATGGTCCAACTCAATCATTTTCCAGATAAAGAAGCTGGACGAACACTGTACCAAAAGGACCTGTCCAAAGTCACATCGAAAAAGCAAGAGAGTTCCAGAAAAACATCTATTTCTGCTTTATTGACTATGCCAAAGCCTTTGACTGTGTAGATCACAACAAACTGTGGAAAATTCTGAAAGAGATGGGAATACCAGATCACCTGACTTGCCTCCTGAGAAATCTGTATGCGGGTCAGGAAGCAACAGTTAGAACTGGAGATGGAACCATAGACTGGTTCCAAATAGGAAAGGGAATACGTCAAGGCTGTATATTGTCACCGTGCTTATTTAACTTATATGCAGAGTACATCATGAGAAATGCTGGGCTGGAAGAAGCACAAGCTGGAATCAAGATTGCTGGAAGAAATATCAATAACCTCAGATATGCAGATGACACCACCCTTATGGCAGAAAGTGAAGAAGAACTAAAGAGCCTCTTCATGAAAATGAAAGAGGAGAGTAAAAAAGTTGGCTTAAAGCTCAAAATTCAGAAAACTAAGATTGTGGCATCCGATCCCATCACTTCATGGCAAACAGATGGGGAAACAGTGGCTGACTTTATTTTTTGGACTCCAAAATCACTGCAGATGGTGACAGCAGCCATGAAATTAAAAGACACTTGCTCCTTGGGAAAAAAGTTATGACCAACCTAGACAACATATTAAAAAGCAGAAACATTACTTTGTCAACAAAGGTCTGTCTAGTCAAAGCCATAGTTTTTCCAGTAGTCATGTGTGGATGTGAGAGTTGGACTATAAAGAAAGCTGAGCACCAAAGAATTGATACTTTTGAACTGTGGTGTTGGAGAAGACTCTTGAGAGTGCCTTGGACTGCAAGGAGATCCAACCAGTCCATCCTAAAGGAGATCAGTCCTGAATATTCATTGGAAGGACTGATGCTGAAGCTGAAACTCCAATACTTTGGCCACCTGATGCAAAGAGCTGACTCATTTGAAAAGACACTGATGCTGGGAAAGATTGAAGGTGGGAGGAGAAGGGGACGCCAGAGGATGAAATGGCTGGATGGCATCACTGACTCGAAGGCCATGAGTTTGGGTAAACTCCGGGAGTTGGTGGTGGACAGGGAGACCTGTCATGCTGCAGTCCGTGGGGTCGCAAAGATTTGGACATGACTGAGCAACTGAACTGAACTGAACTGAACTGAACTGAAAGTCACAGAGCTGATTAGGGCAAGACTGAGACAAGAGACCCTGTCAGGGTGCCATACAGTACACCTGAGGGACACCTGCCCCAGATCTGGAGCTGGTAGAGAAAAGTTCTCAGGGAAAGAACACAGTGAAGTAGAATCCTGGAGGATGCAAGGGGATGAAAGGGGAGAAGAAGCAGTTCCAAGGAGACGAGTCTGCAGCAGACCAGAGCTGAAAGAGAACATAGTGTCCAGCAAGCAGACGGATTTGTCAAGGAGCTGGGGAGTCAGGTAATTCCTAAAAGAATCTGGATTTGATCCTGAGGGTACAGAGAACCTCTGAGGACATTTCAGCCAGGACTATCCACTCCAGGCTACATTTCACATAGTGTTCCTCCCTCCTTCCAGCTGCAGCTCAGCCTTCTGAGACACCAGTTCTAGACCAGGACAAGAGGTCTGCAGGAGCAACAGACTGGGACAAGCTCTGGGTCCTTGGCCTTGTGGTTTGTCTCACTGTTGGAGTGTGATGGCTAAATATGTGTCAAGTTGACTGAACCACGGGTGCCCAGGTATTCGGCTACACATCATTTCTGGAGGTGCCTATGAGGATATTTCCAAATGATATGAGCATTTAAATCTGTAGAGTACGAAAGCAAATTGCCCTCCTCAATATAGGTGGGCATCTTTGAATCCACTGAGGGCATGGAGAGAGTAAAAAGGCAGAGAAAGGGAGGAATCTCTATCTCTCTCTCTCTCTCTCTCTCTGTCTCTCTGTCTCTCTTCTCTCTCTCTCTCTCTCTCTCTCTCTCTCTCTCTCTCTCTCTCTCTCTCTCTCTCTCTCTCTCTCTCTGCCTGACTTCTTGAGCTGGGACATTGTCTTCCACCCTCAGGCTAGGACTTAATACCATCAGCTCTTCTGCTCTCAGGCCTTTGGACTTGGACTACAATTTACATCACTGCCTCTCCTGGCAGTGATGTAAAAGCAAGAGACCATGGAACTTCTCATATGGAACTTCTCCATAGCCATGTGGGCCAAGTCCCTATGATACATGCCTGTAAACACATACACACACACACACACACACACATACACACATACCCTATCGATTCCATTTCTTTGGATAAGCTCCACGGGGGAGGTTCGCTTCCTTATCTGGTTGTTTTGCTAGTAACTGTGTCACACAGCTTTAAGATCTTCGAAGCAGACGCTCATGCAATCAAAAGCTTAATGTCAGGCACTTACACTACAACGTATGTGCTGTGTACATATAGCCTATATGCGGGCTTAGAAAGACGACTGGAAGGACATCTATTAAAATAGTATATTTGGGTGGTTTTAGGTTTACAGCTGATTTTTAAATATCCTGTCATCAAATTTTGATAAATTTGCAACAGTTTTAGAATCAGAGAGACTTAAAATAGAAAATGTTTATAACTTCAACCCTAAAGAAAATCATGTTGCAGTTAAGTTTATTTTAAAGAGAAAGTTGACCATGACATTATCTTCATTCCATAAAGATTCAATGAGAGGGTAATGACCATAAAAATGTAGCTATGTCTAAACACTAGCTGGATGGTTGGTATCACAAGCTGGTGCTTTTCCAAAGTATTTCTGAAAACTGGGCTGGGAACCAGGGCTTGGTGAAAAGAAAATGTTTATCTTTTAGAGGGTTCTTATTCCAAATAAAGGCTTTAATTTATAAAAGGGATATTATAAAAATTTACATTATCATTTTAAGCCATAGTGTCTTGATAAATATATTCATATTTTCTGAGAGAACGGTTCTATTTTATAATCAACTTTTTAAAACTAGCACTGGAAAATAAGATTTTGAGGCACATGAAAATATCACTGATAGACAACAGTGCAGCAATTTGATTTTTCAGTCTCCTAGGCAGGGATGGGCCAGGGGCATTTCAGATCAGATCAGATCAGTCGCTCAGTTGTGTCCGACCCTTTGTGACCCCATGAATCACAGCACACCAGGCCTCCCTGTCCATCACCAACTCCCGGAGTTCACTCAGACTCACGTCCATCGAGTCAATGATGCCATCCAGCCATCTCATCCTCTGTCGTCCCCTTCTCCTCTTGCCCCCAATCCCTCCCAGCATCAGAGTCTTTTCCAATGAGTCAACTCTTCACATGAGGTGGCCAAAGTACTGGAGTTTCAGCTTTAGCATCATTCCTTCCAAAGAAATCCCAGGGCTGATCTCCTTCAGAATGGACTGGTTGGATCTCCTTGCAGTCCAAGGGACTCTCAAGAGTCTTCTCCAACACCACAGTTCAAAAGCATCAATTCTTCAGCACTCAGCCTTCTTCACAGTCCAACTCTCATATCCATACATGACCACAGGAAAAACCATAGCCTTGACTAGACGGACCTTTGTTGGCAAAGTAATGTCTCTACTTTTGAATATGCTATCTAGGTTGGTCATAACTTTCTTTCCAAGGAGTAAGGGTCTTTTAAAAATGGGTAAATATCCACAATGAGGTTGCTACTCCCACTCTGAACTTCTTTGACCACTCTGCAACAGCTTCAGGGAATCTGTTGAAACTGGGCCCTGAACCCAATGAGACTACATGGAAGGCTGGCCTCTTCTGGGAACACACAAGAAACTCTGGACCTGCTTCTTTCTCAGCAAGTTGATGGTGAAGGTCTGTGAAGCAAACTCCAGGGATGCTCCCTTCCTTCTTATTCCTTCCTGTCCATGTTCTTTCTCTAGCTCTTTCTGTCTTTCCAATTCTATTACCTCTTACTACTAGAATCTGAAGGGGCAAAATGATGTAGAATATTGTGTCATGAATTTTTGGAACTGTAAGGAGAAATATTTAAATTGTCCAAATAATTGAGCCATGAGCAGGCTACTTGGGTTTCGGTGATTAGATAATTGCCCCAGTGCTTCCCTTGTGGATAAGTGTGTTCTAGCCATTCTTGGGGAGACACTAGCATCCTATGAAGGGGTTCATGAAGTCAAAGCTATTTTCATGATAACACTATGAAACTATTTGTCTTTCATTCTTATTCCCTTCTGAGTGGTGGGATTTGCCAGGGGTTTACATGATGAATGGAATCTGAGCAGACTAAATTCAGAATGATATAACTGTTTGATATGATATGAGAATCTAACTATTTTCTATTAAGGTAGAGGTTAAAGACCCCCTTCCTGGACGACAGCTTTGTTGTGGCAAAGGGGCTTGCCTAATTCAATGAGCCATGAGCCATGCCATGCAGGGCCACCCAAGATGGACGGGTCATAGTGGAGAGTTCTGATAAAACACAGTCTGCTAAAGGAGAAAACGGCAACCCACTCCAGAATTCATGCCTGGAGAATCTCATCAACAGTATGAAAAGGCAAAAAGATATGACACCAGAAGATGAGCCCATCAGGTCAGAAGGCTTCCAAAATATTACTGGGGAAGAGCAGAGGGAAATTACTAATAGCTTCACTGGTGGTTCAGATGGTAAAGAATCTGCCTGCAATGCAAGAAACCTGGACTCTATCCTTGGGTTGGAAAGATCCCCTGGAGGAGAGATGGCAACCCACTCCAGTATTCTTGCCTGGAATATCCCATGGACAGAGAAGCCTTGTGGGCTACAGTCCATGGAGTCGCAAAGAGCCGGACACGACTGAGCAGCTAATCACACAGAGCAAGAAAGAATGAAGTGGCTAGGCCAAAGCAGAAATGATGCTCAGTTGTGGATGTGTCTGGTGGTGAAAGTAAAGTCTGATGATGTAAAGAACAATATTGCATAGGAACCTGGAATGTAAGTCCATGAATCAAGGTAAACTGGACATGGTCAGGCAGGAGATAGTAAGAGTAAGCATAGACATCTTAGGAATTAATGAACTAAAATGGATGGGAATGGGTGGATTTAATTCAGATGAACATTATATCTACTACTATGGGCAAGAATCTCTTAGAAAAAAAAATGAAGCAGCTCTCATAGTAAACAAAAGAGTCTGAAATGCAGTACTTGGGTGCAATCTCAAAAATGACAGAATGATCTCAGTTCATTTCCAAGGCAAGGCATTCAACATTACAGTTATTCAACTTTATATTCTAACCACTGATGCTGAAGAAGCTTAAGTTGAATGGTTCTGTGAAGACCTACAACACCTTCTATAACTAACACCAAAAAAGATGTCATTTTCACCGTAGTAGACTGGAATGCAAAAGTAGAAAGTCAAGAGGTGTCAGGAATAACAGCCAAGTTTGGCCTTGGAGTACAAAATGAAGCAGGGCAAAGGCTATCAGAGTTTTGTCAAGAGAACATGCTGGTCATAGCAAACACATTTTTCCAACAACCAGAGATGAATCTACAAATGGACATCACCAGATGGCCAATACTGAAACCAGACTGATTCTGTTCTTTGCTGCCAAAGATGGAGAAGCTCTATACAGTCAGTAAAAACAAGACCTGGAGCTGACTGTAGCTCAAATCATGAGTTCCTTATTAAAAAGTTCAGTCTTAAACTGAAGAAAGTAGGGAAAGCCATTAGGCCATTCTGGTATGACCTAAATAAAATCCCTTAGGATTACACAATGGAGGTAATGAATAGATTCAAGGGATTGGATCTGTTAGACAGAGTGCCTGAAGAACTATGGATAGAGATTTGTAACACTGTACAAGAGGCATTGACCAAAAACCATCCTAAAGAAAAAGAAATACAAGAAGGCACAGTGGTTGTCTGAGGAGGCTTTACAAATAGTTGAGGAAAGAAAACAAGCAAAGGCAAAGGAGAAAGGGAAGGATACAAGGATGGGCACTACAAAGGACAGAAACAGTAAGGACCTAACAGAAGCAGAAGAGATTAAGAAGAGGTGGCAAGAATACACAGAATGATACAAAAAGGTTTAATAACAGCATAACCACAGTGGTGTGATCACTCACCTAAAGCCAGACTTTCTGGAGTGTGAAGTCAAGTGGACTGCAGGAAGCATTACTACTAACAAAGCTAGTGGAGGTGATGAAATTCCAGCTGAGCTATTTAAAATCCTGAAAGATGATACTGTTCAAGTGTTTCACTCAATATGTCAACAAATTTGGAAAACTCAGCAGTGGCCACAGAACTGGAAAAGGTCCATTTTTATTCCAATCACAAGAAAGACCAATGCCAAAAATGTTCGAACTACCATGCTGCTTCTACTGCTGCTAAGTCGCTTCAGTCGTGTCCAACTCTGTGCGATCCCATAGACGGCAGCCCACTAGGCTCTGTCCCTGGGATTCTCCAGGCAAGAATACTGGAGTGGGTTGCCATTTTCTTCTCCAATGCATGAAAGTGAAAAGTGAAAGTGAAGTCGCTCAGTTGTGTCCGACTCTTAGCGACCCCATGGACTGGAGCCTACCAGGCTCCTCCGTCCATGGGATTTTCCAGGCAAGAGTACTGGGGTGGGATGCCATTGCCTTCCCCCTCAAACTACCATACAATTGTGCTAATTTCACATGCTAGCAAGATTATGCTCAAAATTCTTCAAGCTAGGCTTTAGATCAGATCAGATCAGTCGCTCAGTAGTGTCTGACTCTTTGTGACCCCATGAATCGCAGCACGCCAGGCCTCCCTGTCCATCACCAACTCCCGGAGTTCACTTAGACTCATATCCATCGAGTCAGTGATGCCATCCAGCCATCTCATCCTCTGTCCTTCCCTTCTCCTCTTGCCCCCAATCCTTCCCAGCATCAGAGTCTTCTCCAATGAGTCAACTCTTCGCATGAGGTGGCCAAAGTACTGGAGTTTCAGCTTTAGCATCATTCCTTCCAAAGAAATTCCAGGGCTGATCTCCTTCAGAATGGACTGGTTGGATCTCCTTGCAGTCCAAGGGCCTTTCAAGAGTCTTCTCCAACACCACAGTTCAAAAGCATCAATTCTTTGGCACTCAGCCTTCTTCACAGTCCAGTTCTCACATCCATACATGACCACAGGAAAAACCATAGCCTTGACAAGGCGAACCTTTGTTGGCAAAGTAATGTCTCTGCCTTTGAATATGCTATCTAGGTTGGTCATAACTTTCCTTCCAAGGAGTAAGCGTCTTTTAATTTCATGGCTGCAGTCACCATCTGTAGTGATTTTGGAGCCCAGAAAAATAAAGTCTGACACTGTTTCCACTATTTCCCCATCTATTTCCCATGAAGTGATGGGACCAGATGCCATGATCTTCGTTTTCTGAATGTTGAGCTTTAAGCCAACCTTTTCACTCTCCACTTTCACTTTCATCAAGAGGCTTTTGAGTTCCTCTTCACTTTCTGCCATAAGGGTGGTGTCATCTGCATATCTGAGGTTATTGATATTTCTCCTGGCAGTCTTGATTCCAGCTTGTGTTTCTTCCAGTCCAGCGTTTCTCATGATGTACTCTGTATATAAGTTAAATAAACATGGTGACAATATACAGCCTTGACGTACTCCTTTTCCTATTTGAAACCAGTCTGTTGTTCCATGACCAGTTCTAACTGTTGCTTCCTGACCTGCATACAGATTTCTCAAGAGGCAGATCAGGTGGTCTGGTATTCCCATCTCTTTCAGAATTTTCCACAGTTTATTGTGATCTACACAGTCAAAGGCTTTGGCATAGTCAATAAAGCAGAAATAGATGTTTTTCTGGAACTCTCTTGCTTTTTCCATGATCCAGCGGATGTTGGCAATTCGATCTCTGGTTCCTCTGCCTTTTCTAAAACCAGCTTGAACATCAGGAAGTTCACGGTTCACATATTGCTGAAGCCTGGCTTGGAGAATTTTGAGCATTACTTTACTAGCGTGTGAGATGAGTGCAATTGTGTGGTAGTTTGAGCATTCTTTGGCATTGCCTTTCTTTGGGATTGGAATGAAAACTGACCTTTTTCAGTCCTGTGGCCACTGCTGAGTATTCCAAATTTTCGGGCATATTGAGTGCAGTATTTTCACAGCATCATCTTTCAGGATTTAGAATAGCTCCACTGGAATTCCATCACCTCCACTAGCTTTGTTCCTAGTGATGCTTTCTAAGGCCCACTTGACTTCACATTCCAGGATGTCTGGCTCTAGGTCAGTGATCACACCATCATGATTATCTGGGTCATGAAGATCTTTTTTGTACAGTTCTTCTGTGTATTCTTGCCATCTCTTCTTAATATCTTCTGCTTCCGTTAGGTCCATACCATTTCTGTCCTTTATCAAGCCCATGTTTGCATGAAATGTTCCTTTGGTATCTCTGATTTCCTTGAAGAGATCTCTAGTCTTTCCCATTCTGTTGTTTTCCTCTATTTCTTTGCATTGATCGCTGAAGAAGGCTTTCTTATCTCTTCTTGCTATTCTTTGGAACTCTGCATTCAGATGTTTATATCTTTCCTTTTCTCCTTTGCTTTTCGCTTCTCTTCTTTTCACAGCTATTTAGCAGTAAGTAAGCCAAGAATTTCCAGATGTACAAGCTGCGTTTTAAAAAGGCAGAGGCACCAGAAATCACATTGTCAATGTTCACTGGATCATGGAGGAAGCAAGGGAGTTCCAGAAAATCATCTACTTCTGTTGCATTGACTATGTTAAAGCCTTTGACTGGGTGGATCACAAAAACTGTGGAAAATTCTTAAAGAGATGGGAGTACCAGACAAAGTCCTTTGGATTGCAAGGAGATCAAATCAGTCAATCCCAAAGGAAATCAATCCTGGATATTCAATGAGATATTCATCACCTTCTCCTGAGAAACCTGTATGTGGGTCAAGAAGCAACAGTTAGAACTAGACATGGAACAATGGGCTGGTTCAAAATTGGGAAAGGAGTACAACAAGACTGTATATTGCCACCCCGCTCATTTAATTTAAATGCAGAATACACCATCCAAAATATTGGATTGTATGAATCACAAGCTGGAATCAGGATTGCCAGGAGACATATCAACAACCTCAGAGATGCAGATGGTAATACTCTAGTGGCAGAAAGTAAAGACGAACTAAAGAATCTCTTTAATGATGAGGATGAAAAAGGAGAGTGAAAAAGCTGGCTTGAAACTCAATGTTAAAAGAAAAAAAAACTAAGATCATGGCATTCAGTCCCATCACTTCATGGCAAATAGGAGAAAAATTGGAAACAGTGACATTTTATTTTCTTGGGCTCCAAAATCACTACAGATGGTGACTGCAGCCATGAAATTAAAAGGCACTTGCTCCTTGGAAGAATAGCTATGACCAACCTAGACAGCATATTAAAAAGCAGAGACGTTACTTTGCTGACAAAAGTCTGTCTAGTCAAAGCTATGACTTTTCCAGTAGATATGTACGGATGTGAGGGTTTGACCATAAAGAAGGCTGAGTACCCAATAATTGATGCTTTCAACTGTCATGTTGGAGAAGACTCTTGAGAGTCCTTTGGATTACAAGAAGATCAAATCAGTCAATCCCAAAGGAAATCAGTCCTGGATATTCATTGAAAGGACTGATTCTGAAGCTGAAGCTCCAATATTTTGGCCACATGATGCAAAGAGCTGACTCATTGGAAAAGACCCTGGTTCTGGGAAAGATTGAAGGTAAAAAATTAAAATTAAGTTTTAAAAAAAGTAAAAGGGGGCAACAGAGGATGAGATGGTTAGATTGCATCACTGACTCCACGAACATGAATTTAGCAAACTCTAGGAGATGGTGGAGGACAGAGGAACCTGGGGTGCTGCTTTCCATGAGGTTACAAAGAGTCAGATACAACTTAGCAACTAAACGGTAACAACAAAGTCATTAAAGATATTTGAAAAATATAGAGTATTGCTCCTCTCATTCATTTTTTCCAATTTTGGAAAATATAGTTAATTCTAGAAAAAGATGTTACTCATATTAACATGTAATGGTTCTTATTTCTAAATAAATTAATATTTTTTCCATTTCTTTGTTTTAATTTCTAAAATAACAAGTATCAATTGCTATAGTCTATATAAACAAAAGATCTATGGGATCCTTGATAATTTTTAAGAATGTAAAAGAATCCTAAGATCAAAAATTCTTTAGTACTGCAGGTGGTGGTTTAGTCACTAAGTCGTGTCCAACTCTTGTGATCCCATGGACTGTAGCCTGCCAGGCTCCTCTGTCCATGGTATTCTCCATGTGAGAATACTGGAATGGGTTGCCATTGCCTTCTCCAGAGGATCTTCCTGACCCAGGAAATGAATCCAGGTCTCCTGCATTGCAGGCAGATTCTTTACCAACTGAGCTATGAGTGCGCTATTCTAGTACAATTACTAATACATTTATTTTGGTTAGCTTATTTTATTTTGATCTGTATGATATAATTTGCTTGGGGGCTAGGGATGCGGGCTATATCACTGTCTAGGCTAGCCTACATTTCCCAGGGCTCCCTATTCTAGTCAGGGGAGTGCACAGAGAGGCTCTTCTGTAGTATCTTGGGGACAAAAGTGGAAAACCAACCATATGTAGCTCACTGACATCCCTCATCTATTGACTCACCTCATTGGCCTAAGACTGACTCACCTTTCCCTAAATTCTCCTTCAGTTTCTCTGACTTCTGGGCTAGCAGTCTATGGTTATTTCATTGATAAAAGGTCCTGGTTTCTGTACAATATGTGTACCACCAAAGTCAGAGGTAAAAAGAATGGACTTGTTTTAGTCTGCTCTTGTGGGCTCCAGCTTCTGTTTGTCTTCTCTCATGTTGTATCTACATTTCCTCCTGGCTGCATTCCCTGTGAACTCCAAGATCTAGCAAAAGACATAAAGACTAGGGCCATACCCAGCTCCTACAACTGCATGAGGGTAAGTTCCTATTAAATAAATACATTTTTTTCTCCTTATATTATACCAAGGCAATTACTGGGATCTGATGAAAGGTAGGCACACTGGTCATAGCAAACACCCTCTTCCAACAACACAAGAGAAGATTTTACACATAGACATCACCAGATGGTCAACACCGAAATCAGACGGATTATATTCTTTGCAGCCAAAGATGGACAACCTCTATACAGTCAGCAAAAACAAGACTGAGAGCTGAATGTGGCTCAGATCATGAACTCCTTATTGCCAAATTCAGACGTAAATTGAAGAAAGTAGGGAAAACCACTAGACCATTCAGGTATGAGCTAAATCAAATCCCTTATGATTATACAGTGGAAGTGAGAAATAGATTTAAAGGCCTAGATCTGATAGATAGAGTGCCTGATGAACTATGGAATGAGGTTTGTGACATTGTATAAAAGGCAGTGATCAAGACCATCCCCAAGAAAAAAAAAAATGCAAAAGGCAAAATGGTTGTCTGAAGTGGCCTGAAAAACAGTTGTGAAATGAAGAGAAGCAAAAGGCAAAGGAGAAAAGGAAAGATATACCCATGTGAATGCAGCATTCCAAATAATAGCAAGGAGAGATAAGAAAGGCTTCCTCAGTGATCAAAGAAAGAAATAGAGGAAAACAGTAGAATAAGAAAGACTAGAGATCTCTTCATGAAAATTAGAGATACCAAGGGAACATTTTATGCAAAGATTGGCACAATAAAGGACAGAAATGGTATGTACCTAACAGAAGAAGAAGATATGAAGAAGAGGTGGCAAGAATACACAGAAGAACTGTACAAAAAACATTCCATGACCCAGATAATCATGATGATGTGATCACTCATCTAGAGCCAGACATTCTAGAATGTGAAGTCAAGTGGGCCTTAGAAAGCATCACTATGAACAAAGCTAGTGGAGGTGATGGAATTCCAGTTGACCTATTCCAAGTCCTGAAAGATGATGCTGTGAAAGTGCTGCACTCAATATGCCAGCAAATTTGGAAAACTCAGCAGTGGCCACAGGACTGGAAAAGGTCAGTTTTCATTCCAATCCCAAAGAAAGGCAATGCCAAAGAATGCTCAAACTACCACACAATTGCACTCATCTCACAGACTAACAAAGTAATGCTAAAAATTCTCCAAGCCAGGCTTCAGCAATACGTGAACCGTGAACTTCCTGATGTTCAAGCTAGATTTAGAAAAGGCAGAGGAACCAGAGATCAAATTACCAACATCTGCTGGATCATGGAAAAAGCAAGAGAGTTCCAAAAAAACATCTATTTCTGCTTTATTGACTATGCCAAAGCCTTTGACTGTGTGGATCACAACAAATTGTGGAAAATTCTTCAAGAGATAGAAATACCAGACCACCTGACCTGCCTCCTGAGAAATCTGTATGCAGGTCAAGAAGCAACAGTTAGAACTGGACATGGAACAACAGACTGGTTCCAAATCGAGAAAGGAGTACATCAAGGCTGCGTACTGTCACCCTGCTTATTTAACTTATATGCAGAGTACATCATGAGAAACCCTGGACTGGATGAAGCACAAACTGGAATCAAGATTGCCAGGAGAAATATCAATAACCTCAGATATGCAGATGACACCACACTTTATGGTAGAAAGCAAAGAAGAACTAAAGAGCCCCTTCATGAAAGTGAAAGAGGAGAGTGAAAAAGTTGGCTTAAAACTCAACATTCAGAAAACTAAGATCATGGCATCTGGTCCCATCACTTCATGGCAAATAGATGAGGAAGCAATGGAAACAGTGGCCGACTATTTGGGGGCTCCAAAATCACTGCAGATGGTGACTGCAGCCATGAAATTAAAAAAACGCTTACTCCTTGGAAGAAAGTTATGACCAACCTAGACAACATATTTAAAAGCAGAGACATTACTTTACCAACAAAGGTCTGTCTAGTCAAAGCTATAGTTTTTCCAGTGGTCATGTATGGATGTGAGAGTTGGACTATAAAGAAAGCTGAGCGCCAAAGAACTGATGCTTTTGAACTGTGGTGTTGGAAAACACTCTTGAGAGTCTCTTGGACTGCAAGGAGTTCCAACCAATCCATCCTTAAGGAAATCTATCCTGAATATTCATTGGAAGAACCAATGCTGAAGCCGAAACTCCAATACTTTGGCCACCTGTGTGAAGAACTGACTCATTTGAAAAGACACTGATGCTGGGAAAACCGAAGGCGGGAGGAGAAGGGGACCGACAGAGGATGAGATGGTTGGATGGCATCACTGACTCGATGTACATGAGTTTGAGTAAACTCCAGGAGTTGGTGATGGACAGGGAGGCCTGGCGTGCTGTGATTCATGGGGTCACAAAGAGTCGGACACAACTGAGCAAATGAACTAAACTGATGAAAGGTGGGGAAGGAAAAACATGTTCAGGGACAGGAAGTCAAGGACGATAAATATAGTAAAAGACATAGTGACCATCTCCCCCTCCCAGTGAGATCTGTCCTTTCACATTTTAGCTTCTGAGATCATCTATCACCATGAGAGGATCCAATAACCAAAAAGTCACATGCAGATGTACATCCATGCAAAGAAGTGAAGGCAGAGCTCGAGAGAAGCAATGCCTCAGGTTGTCACACTTGGAAACACATTTGCTGGCAGGTCATGAAAGTTGATGAGAAGATATGCATGCTTAATTTCTCAGTCATGTCCGACCCTTTGTAGCCCTTTGGATATAGCCCATTCAGGCTCCTCCATTCATTGGATTTTTCGGGCAAGAATGCTGGAGCGGGTTGCCACTTCCTCTCCAGGGTATCTTCCCTACACAGGGGTTGAATCTGCATCTCCTGTGTCCCCTACATAGCAGGCAGAGTCTTTACCTGCTGAGCCATCAGGGAAGCTCTGAAAGTGACAAGATACACGTGGTGTCATTCAGGTCACTTGTGCAGGACAGACAGCCTAGGCTGGGAGTAAGCTGTTAGCGTACATGTGTATATTCTGCTTTCTGACCACTCCTCCTTTCCTTTTTTTTTTTTTTCAAGTATTTGTTGAATTGAGCACCCACCATGTGAGTAGCCCCTGAAGGGAGTGATGGTGAGAGAGGCTGTGGGGACTTGTTTGCCAAACAACCTGATTACTAGGATGAATTTTTAACCATCCTGGAGATTTTGCATTGTGTTCTTTCCAAAGGTGGTAGTGAGGCTGATAGGGAAGTTTAAGCCAGATTACCCAAATCACTCTGATATTTTAATAAACATTATAGTTCTAAGATGGTCTTTCTTTCCAGACAGATTACACAAACCCTTCTGGGCATGTAGAGAAATATCAGTAAAATGAGTCATCATTAATGCTTCTCATCATCAGAATAATCGTGGCCAATAATCCTACAAGGGATGAAATGTTACAGGGTATGGTGGAGCAGCGGGACATTTTGCAAAAAGATAGTAAATTTTGTCCTCAAATTCTATAAATCCAAATACAACTGTGAATATATTTTCATAGCAGTTTGAGTTTCCCTCCAGAAATCAGCAAGGGATGATCATCCTGCTTTATCTTAAAAGAAATTGAATGCTGAGATGAATTCACTGCTTTCTGAAAAAGACATGAAAAACCCAGGTGGCAGCTTGTGGGTCTATCGATGTTCTGCCATGACTCCTCTCCAGGTCTATATTTAGTGTGATCTGATTGAGTGAGATCACACGCTCAGAATAAACTAAGCCCAGAATATCAGCTATGATTTACTTCCAGAGGCAGTAATAAATCTCCCTCTTGAAATTGTGTTTGTTTGCTGCTGGCTAGGTTCCTGCTCCACTTGTATTATCCCTCAAAGCTATAAATATATAAAATTTTAAGTGGACAAGATATCTATCTGATAGACATTTGCCCCACTGATTGCATCCTGTAGGCATAGATTAATCTCTTTAAAATATTATTATTTATGATCATTTCTTCAGGGATCCATCTATTCAGTTAAAAAAAAAAAATAGCAACTTCTGGTAATCACCTACCTCATAGTGGATTTCCTACTAAGTGAAATAAAGTCTGAATTTCACTCAGCTACTGAAAATAGCAATTTCACCACAACAGCAGGAAAATAACCCTAGTAGGCAAAGATATTTGAGTCAAGTTAGACTTGGAAACATAGTGCCTTGGTTTTGGGATTAGGTCACAGAAAGTTAGCTCCCTACCCATTTATGGTAACTGAATTTGAGCTGGGTGGAGTCTGTGGGCACATCTTAGAAGAGACAAGGTGGGTATTTGCATTCCAGTGATCATAGCCTGACATATCCCAGGTGAGGCTGTGTGGTGCCCTTCTGAAGACAACACAGGGTCCTTTGCTGCCTGGGTGAGCATCTTCACCTCATAATTCAGGAAGGGCAAAATAGGAGATGGCCATGTGGAGCCTGGATTGGATGCAGCCAAGTCATTTCACTGGGCTCCTGGGGTTGAAGTTTTATGGCTACTCAAAATCAGGCAGCTGTTTCTTCCCAGGCAGACCTGCAGACTCCACAACCCTGGGTACTCGCACTCCCACTCCTGAATGAAGAGTCAATCAAACAAAACCAGTCCAGAATTAACACACATAAAAGAATTACCAGAAACGAACACTAAAATAGCTAATACAAATATTTGCCTTCTGTTTTCAAAGTTGAGACTTGAAAAATATATTTTAAAAGCACTCAAGTTTTTGACATAAAAATTATAATTACTGAGAGAAAAAATAAACTAGATGAAATTAACAAAAGCTTAGACATTGCAGAGGAAAAGATTAGTGATTTTAAAGACATAGCAATAGAAACTATCCAAACTCAAACTGTGAAAAAAATAATGATTTTTTAAAAATGAAATCAGAAAGTACCAGTAAGCTGTGGGGCAACTTCCAAAGACCCAACATACATTTAATTGGAGGCCCTGAAGAAGACATGACTGGGGGAACAGAAAAAAATGTTTGAAGAAATGGTGGACATTTTTTTTTCAAACAATGAAAATCTGCAGATGCTTAGAGATGCAATGAAATCCAAGCACAAGAAACATGAAGAAAATCAAACCAAGGTACATCATAATTAAACTACTTGAAACTAGTGACAAGAATAAAACCTTAAGTCAGAAGAGGAAAAACAATATATGTACAGAGGGAAAAGGTAAGTATAAAAGCAAATTTATCACCAAAAACTATGCAGATAGCAACACAGTAAAATAATATCATGAAAGTATTGAAAGGGGAAAATATCTGTTAATCTAGAACTCAACATCCATCAAAAATGTCTTTAATTTGATTTTGGGGAAGACTTTTGCTATGGTTGTGGGCTCTCCACCTCTGCTGGATCGGGAAGCTGGGGACCTAACTGTAGCCCCTCCACTGCCCGTGATAGATTCCTGTGGCTTTTTAAATGATTGAACAATGATGAAAATGGATCCAAAGTGACCTTTCTACTGAAGCAGAAGATTCTTATTACCCTCCATTAACTCAATTCAGTCTTCAGTAACAGGCAGAAAACGGAAAAGAAGAAAACCTCACTTTGGAACTTTCTCCATGACTGTTCTTAAGCCCTGCCTTTCTACTTGCTTTAATTTTGCTTTGAATTTATACATAGTGAAGACCAAAGAAATAGGAGAAACATTTGGGAGCTTTATACCAAGAAATTTGCCTTGAAAGCTGCTCTTCCTGGAGGGAAATCATGCCAAGTTCCTGTCTGGTTTTTGGTTTGTTTTAACAAGGTTTCTTACGTCTTTAGATTTTGAAGGATAAGACAAATATAAACTCATACCTACAGACTATTTTTAGCAGCCATGTAAGAATAATGAGATTTGTAAATTAAGGGCTTTGTAATGTGAATGGATGTTTTGCTACTAGAGTTGACTACTCAGAAGATCTTTTATAGCTCTTCAATGTTTTATTTTTGATCTATCACTTCAATGACATTTTTTGACCAAACAGAAGTCATTCTGTCTTTCTAAGCTATGACCTTGTTAGGAACAGTATTTGCATTCACTGTGCAAATGTCCACGTATTATCTATTTAAGCAACATCATAGTGCCATCACTCAAGGAAGTTGAATGAGCTGAACATTGATATAGCTCTTTCCCATTCCCCCATTTTTTAAATGGAACAAATATGTTTTATGTTCCCTTCTCTCTCCCTTTTTTCCTTCCCCTTTGGGAAACATGTCAGGAACTAGATAGTTTAAGATGAGCAGTTGAGGGGACTGAGAGATTGATCCACACAGAGCCTGGCTTCTTTGTGCTTCATTGTAAGCCATTCTGCTGGCCAGCCTAATTAAGTACCCTCTTAACAAGAGAACCTCATGGAAATCCAGCTGGCAGCTCAAAGAAGTTCAGGAAGCAGGGCCACAGAGATTATACTCTGGGATCCTGGCCATGAGGTTGGAGGCCTCACTTTGTTGAAAAGAGACACTGGATTTAAACAATGCAGCATGACTTTGTTTCTGCTTGGCTAAATTTCTCAACACCACCGTCAGCTAAGTCACCTGCAGTGACTTTCGAAAAACATGGAGGGCACCTATCCCAAGGAGATGGTAGATTTGGAGTAAGCTGTTGTAGACATAATTCCTCTGATGGCTTTTTCAACAATGGACCTCTTCAGATAATAGGAGATTCTTGGCACCAGCCCTCCCTGTTCAGTCATGATTCTGTGGACTCTGGTGTCTCTAAGGGAGTGTATGCTGGAATCACAGGGAACCTATCTAGTTGGCATGGCTCTGCATTAGGTCTGCATTAGGTCACTTCTTGGAGTGGAAGCTGCCATTCCAGTGGTGATGGTTTCCAGTGCTAGCATAGTGGGGTTGGCACTGGAAACCATCACCACTGGAATGGCAGCTTCCACTCCAAGAAAGGCTATGCCTTTTAGGAAAAGCCACCTACAGATATTAGGGGAGAGAAGAAAGAAGATAAGGTGGAAAAGTTGCTATTTGAAGAGGAAGACTTTCCTTCTTTGAATCCAGAAACTAGCATACAGAATCAGCCATGCAGACCTATTGGGACCCCTTCTAGAATGTGGGAAAACTCACTTAGTGCCAAGCAGCCCTCCAAAATTCTAGTCATCGTAAAAGTTTTCAAAGAAGATCCTGCTGCTGCCTTATCTGCTGCATTCACCAGGATCTCATCATGCAAATGGAAACAAATCATCAACTATGGTTCCAAGTGTCTATAAGAACCTAGTTCCTAAGCCTGTACCACCTCTATCCAAGGCCAGTGCATGGAAAGCTAACAGAATGGAACACAAATCAGGATGCCTTTTCTCTAGCCAGTTTAGTTCAGTTCAGTCACTCAGTCGTGTCCGACTCGTGACCCCAGGACCCGCAGCACACCAGGCCTCTCTGTCCAACATTAACTCCTGGAGTTCACGCAAACTCACGTCCATTGAGTTGGTGATGCCATCCAGCCATATCCTCTGTCTTCCCCTTCTCCTTCTGCCCTCAATCTTTCCCAGCAACAGTGTCTTTTCAAATGAGTCAGCTGTTCACATCAGGTGGCCAAAGTATTGGAGTTTCAGCTTCAACATCAGTCCTTCCAATGAACACCCAGGACAGATCTCCTTTAGGATGGACTGGTTAGATCTTCTTGCAGTCCAAGGAACTCTCAAGAGTCTTCTCCAACACCACAGTTCAAAAGCATCAATTCTTCTGTGCTCAGCTTTCTTTACAGTCCAACTCTCACATCCATACATGACTACTGGAAAAACCATAGCCTTGACTAGATGGACCTTTGTTGGCAAAGTATTGTCTCTGCTTTTTAATATGCTGTCTAGGTTGGTCATAACTTTCCTTCCAAGGAGTAAGCATCTTTTAATTTCATGACTGCAGTCACCATCTGCAGTGATTTTGGAGCCCAGAAAAATAAAGTCAGCCACTGTTTCCAGTTTCCCCATCTATTTGCCATGAAGTGATGGGACCGGATGCCATGATCTTAGTTTTCTGAATGTTGAGCTTTAAGCCAACTTTTTCACTCTCCTTTTTACTTTCATCAAGAGGTTCTTTGGTTCTTCTTCACTTTCTTCCATAGTGTGGTGTCATCTGCATATCTGAGGTTATTGATATTTCTCCCAGCAATCTTGATTCCAGCTTGTGCTTCTTCCAGCCCAGCGTTTCTCATGATGTACTCTGCATATAAGTTAAATAAACAGGCCTTGACATGCTCCTTTTCCTATTTGGAACCAGTCTATTGTTCCATGTCCAGTTCTAACTGTTTCTTCCTAACCTGCATATAGGTTTCTCAAGAGGCAGGTCAGGTGGCCTGGTATTCCCATCTCTTTCAGAATTTTCCACAGTTTATTGTGATCCACATAGTCAAAGACTTTCCTTTAGCCAAGAGTCTGCTTTTACAGACCAGTCTGTTATCAAACCAGTAGTACTGGCTGGTGGTGTAGTTTTAAGCTCTCCCAAAGAGAGCCCCACCAACACCACTCCTCCAATTGAGATCAGCTCCTCTAATCTGACCAAGTTGACCTGCCAAACTCCTGACAGGAAGAGCGAGCTCCTGAAGACTCTGAAGGATGACCCGAATGGGGACTTCTCAGAGAGCAGAGAGTGTGAGAAGCTGAAAGATTTGGAGGACAATAGTACACCTGAACCAAAGGAAAATGAGAGGAAGGCTGTCATCAGAATGGTCTTGCTCTCCCTGTAGAAGAGGAAGCGGAGGTCCTCTCTCACTCTTTGGAAGCAGAGCACGGGTTACTGAAAGCAATGGGATGGCAGGAGTATCCTGAAAATGCTGAGAATTTCCTTCCCTCACAAAGGATGACCTCAGAGAGTTCCACATGAAGACAGAGCAGCTGATAAGAAACGGCTTTGGGAAGAATGGCTTCTTGCAGAGTCGAAGTTCCAATCTATTCTCCCCTTGGAGGAGCACTTGCAGAGCAGAGTTTGAGGACTCAGACACAGAGACAAGTAGCAGTGAGACATCTGATGACAATGCCTGGAAGTAGGCTTGTAAATGCTCACAGTTAAATCTGACCCAGTAAACTCAGCTTGTGTGTTTAGGGATTATACAGAAGAAATCGTTCTTTTCCTTTTGTTATGTTATTGTCGAATACTTCATGCACAGGAGAAATAATCATATCCCAGAGAGAGCAAGCAATTGGCTTGTTTATTTTTTGTTGTTGTTTCCCTGTTATCTTCTTAATAGAAAACTTTGTATGGTGGGAAAGATTTTTAAAACACACACACATAGACACAGTATATATGGGGCCATGCACAGCGGGGAGCTGGCAGTGCAGAGAGAAAGAGACACTGGTCTGCAGCAATAGCTTCTACTACCAGCCCTTGGGGCACTCACCCCTGTGCCCAAGCAATCACTGTCAATGACAAAGTGACTATTGAAGTTAAAATTGTATTAAATTAATGCTAATAATTTGGATATTTTATTTTATTTCTGGCTGCTCAGGTAAGGTTAGCCCTTAACCAAGCATATGTGGTTCCCCCCCACCTTTTTTTTTTCTTTCTTGGTACAGCTGTAAAATATTTGGATTTGTTGTGCTGTTCTTGAAGGCTTGATATTCAGGGTGGATTGTAAAATATAAATTTTTGTGAGATTTCAAAGATTAAGATTACTTTGATAACATTATTAACAGATTTAAAAGATGTGGTTATCACAGGTCTGTTGAGGGGGAAAGCTACTGCATAAAATAACTAACTTGAAATAAATAGTTTGCATCAGTTTGGGGGGAAAAAAGCTTTAATTTTAAAAAGTAAAATCCTATGTATTTCAAACTTACAAAGGCTCAAAGAATTTCTTATAAGTCAGACCTCAAACTCAGGTCTTCCACATTGCAGGTGGATTCTTTACCATATGAGCCACCAGGGAAGTCCACAAGTAGACTCATACATCAGGAAATGTTAAGGGGTGTCTTTGCAAGCAGGGAGGTGATTAAATCAGATGAAAATAGGATAAAAGGATAAAGCACCAGAAACTGTGTCCACATGAATGAAAATATATTGTTTCTTCTTATTGTATAAACCCTTTTAAAAGACATTTATTTGCTTCTAGAAAAATACAAACTATAGATTTTGAGATTTGTAGTAAGCATTAGAAACTGTATGGTGACAAATCTATAAAGCATAGGGGGGAGGAATTAAAGCACACTCCTGTGGCTTTCTGGCATATGCAGTGGTCTAACATCACTTGAAAGTAGACCATGACAAGTATACCAGAAACCCAAAGTAACCGCTAAAATAACAAAATACAGTATTTTTCTTTAATTAATCCAACTAAAAGAAAAGACATAAATTGCCAGTATTCAAAGATGAGAGAAGTGACATCATCACAGATTCCACATACATTAAAAAGAATTATAAGGGAAAACTGTGAACAACTTTCTGTTAGTACATTTGATAACTGAAATGGATAAATTCCTTAAAATTCACAAGCTGCCAAAGTTCATTTAAAAAGAAAGAGATAACCTGATAGAAATAAAATAAATAAAAGCAATATAGTCAATATAAAACTCAGTATTCTGAGTAGTTTCAGAGACTTAGATTCTCTGAAGTTTGCTCAGAATTATACGATGTGATGACTGGCTTCTGCATTAGCTTACGGTTTAATTTAAATCTGGAAAGCAATCCCACTGTCATGAAAGTTGGTCAAGGCACTCCCACGTGAAGAAATTCAGTTGGTGGTTGGAACCATTCCCACAAAGGAAACTCCAGAAAATTAAACACAAAGGAGTATATTCTAACCTATTCTATCAGGCCAGCTACCCTAATTCCAAAACCAGATAAGAATATTACAAGAAAATAAAACTAAAAACCAATATTCTGCATTAATATGAATGTGAAAATTCTAAATAAAATTTTAGCAAATCAGGGACTTCCCTGGTGGTCCAAAAGCTAAGAATCTGCCTTGCAATGCAGGGGATGAGGATTTGATTCCTGATTGAGAAACTATGAGCCCACATGTCACAGAGCAGCTAAGCTCGTGAACTGCAAATACTGAGTCCAGGATGCTCCAGAATTTGTGCACCACAATTGGAGAATCCATGTGTGTCTCAACAAAAGATCCCGTGTGACACAACAAAGATCTCATGTGCTGCAACTAAGATCTAGTGTAGCCAAATAAATTTAAAAAATTGTTTAATGTAGCAAATCAAAGTCAGTCATGTATGAAAGGGAAAATACATTATATCAAATTGGGTTTGCAAGGAATGCAAGGTTGGTTTAACCTTTTTAAAATCAATGCAAATGAACATAGTTATAAACTTTAAAATGTAGAAGATTAAATATAAAAAACTAAATAATTACTTACATAGATACAGAAAAAGCACTCAACAAAATTTCACATCTATTTGTCTTTTTGCCACAGAAATAGCTTATTGAGAAAATCCATCAGGAAATTATTTTTCCTCTATGAAAATGCCCAATACAATAAATGGGATCCAGGAAGCAATATGACCAATAAAATAGGGTCTGAGGTCTTATAGCTGCTGCTACTGCTAAGTCACTTCAGTCGTGTCCAACTGTGCGACCCCAGAGACAGCAACCCACCAGGCTCCCCCGTCCCTGGGATTCTCCAGGCAAGAACACTGGAGTGGATTGCCATTTCCTTCTCCAATGCATGAAGGTGAAATGTGAAAGTGAAGTCTCTCAGTCGTATCCGACTCTTAGCAACCCCATGGACTGCAGCCCACTAGGCTCCTCCATCCATGGGATTTTCCAGGCAAGAATACTGGTGTGGGGTGCCATTGCCTTCTTTGGAGGTCTTATAGACTTTAATACTATTTTGACAATAGATGACATTCACCTGCCCAAATGAACCAAATTGTTATTCAGCCAAATAACCATAAAAGTTTATTTATTTTCTTTCCATTAAGATAAAAAGTGGCTCAGACGGTAAAGCGTCTGTCTACGATGCGGGAGACCCAGGTTCGATCCCTGGGTTGGGAAGATCCCTTGGAGAAGGAAATGGCAATCCACTCCAGTACTATTGCCTGGAAAATCCCATGGACAGAGGAGCCTGGTAGGCTACAGTCCATGGAGTCGCAAAGAGTCGGACACGACTGAGCGACTTCACGTTCACGTTCACGTTCAAGATAAAAAGTAGGCTTTCCATATCTATGCCATCAGGTCTCCCTCAATACGTGATAAAATACCGAGCAAGTGAATGCCAAATAGATAGCTTCTGTATTATTACCGGGCACTGAGTGAGTCAAACATCAGTTAGCAGCAGCGTGGGATACAGGGCTCACAGGTGGGCTGAGTGAAGGCTGTGAGGTTGATGGTTTCCAGGTCTAGAGTGGGCTGGGTAGAGTTGAGCAGGAAGCAGGTGGGCACATAGGGTTTGGGCAGCTGTCACAGCAGGTTGTCTCCAGTAACCAAACCATACGTGAGCAGGGGCTGGGCAGGCAGACTCATGCCCAGAATTTGTCAGAGGAGCAGATAGTAGTGGCAGGGCTGGTGGGATGAGTGCAGCAGAGGGGAGCACAGCAGCAGAAGGGAGCACAGCAGGCCATGGCATTGGGAACCTGGTTTGCTTTTGGTATCTTGGAGTGAAAGATGAAATATCTAGGATGAAATGTCTCCTCTCACTTTGGGGCTCTTCATATATCCGCTTCATCAGGTGTTGGTCCACCAAAAGGCTTCCTCTCATTTTTATTTATGCCACCGTTTTCCACTAAAATTCTCTAATCAATTTGACACTTACTTGTCCATTAAGAGTACCTGTTCTTATTAAAGTAATGTATTTTTGACTCATTGACTTATCACTTTTTGTCATAAGATAATCACATTTTATATTTACAGGGTCCTGGAATGCCAAATCTTACATGAATTATGGATAATTAATCCAAAAGGCAATTCAGCTATAGTTTCAGAGGCTAAATTCTTCTCATTTTTTTCTTCTTAGTTTTAAATAATATGCACAACGTGATATGATTTTTAATGGTTAATTTTAGAATATGCAACTCAAATGATTAATTGGATCAACAAAGACATGGCTAGCTACAGATGAATGTTGCATATGACTATATGCATCTCAGTTGTATTTGCCTTATTTATTGATGATATAATTCAATTTCTATTGAGCAAGCAAGGTGACAACCAGAATGGAATAAGACGAAACACTTTTCACTACTTTTTAAGCTCACATCTACTTCTAATTTAAAAAAAAAAAAAACTCAGAAAATTTTAGCCATAAAGGTACTTATTCAATCTGGTAAAGAACACCTGCAGAAAACCTATAGCTAATGTAATACTTGGTGGTAATGACTGAATGCATTTCCCCTATGATTCAAGAACAAGACAAGGATGTCTGCTCTCACAATGTCTAGTCAGCACTATACTGGAGGTTCTGGCAGTGTAAGCAGGCAAGCAAAAGAGATAAAAGACATTTAGATTGAAAAGGAAGAAATAACATTGCGTTATTGATTTATGATCATCCCTGTATATTATACAGAGTGAAGTAAGTCAGAAAGAGAAAGACAAATACTGTATATTAACGCATATATATGGAATTTAGAAAGACGGTGCCAACAATCCTACCTGCAGGGCAGCAAAGGAGACACAGATGTAAAGAGCAGACTTTTGGACTCAGTGGGAGAAAGAGAGGGTGGGATGATTTGAGAGAACAGCACTAAAACATGAACATTGCCATAAGTAAAATAGACGCATGAAGCAGGCACCCAAAGCTGGTGCTCTGGGATAACCCAGAGGGATAGAATGGAAGGGAGGAGGTTCAGGATGGGGGATACACGTATACCTGTGGCTGATTCATGTCAATATATGGCAAAAAAAAATCACAATATTGTGAATTAATTATCCTCCAATTAAAATAAATTAATGAATAAAAAATCTTGATAGAATCTATTTTTTTAATTGCTAGAACTAATAAGCAAGTTTAGTAAGCTTCAGGATTTTAGGTCAACATACAGCTGTTAATTCTATTCCAATATACTAGCAATGAACAATAAGAAATTGGAATTATTAAGATAACGTGTGTGGGTGTGCACACGCTCTGTCTTTCAGTCATGTCTAACTGTTTGTGATCCCGTGACTATGGCCAACCAGGATCCCATCCATGGAATTTTCCAGGCAGGTTGCCATTCCCCACTCCAGGAAATCTTCCTGATCCAGGGATCTAACCTAAGTCTCTTTCAACTCCTGCATTGGCAGGTGGATTCTTTACCACCATACCACCTGAGAAGCCCATTAAGATAATACCATTTATAACAGCATCAAAAAATATAAAATACTTAGGGATAAATTTGACAAAAGTGTGTAAGACTTAAAACTTACAGCTGTGAAACTTAACTCACACAACTATGAAATACTGATGAAAGAAATTAAAGAATACCTAAATAAGTTGAGAGATATACCTTATTCATGGATCAGAAGGCTCAATATTACTAAGATGTCGGAAATCCCAACAAAATTCCCAACAGCTTTAGTTGGGTAGAAATTTAAAAACTAATTCTAAAATTTATATGGAAATACAAAAGTACCTGGAATGGTCAAAACAAACTATGAAAAAAGGACAAAACCTGGAGGTCCAACACTATCTGATCTCAAGGTTTCTTTTTTATTATGCTGTAGTAATCAAGACTGTATAGAACTGATATCAAGATAGAAAAATAGACCAATGAACACAGTAAAGCACCCCAAAACAGACCCACACATTTATGGACAACTGATTTTTTTTGCAAAGATGTAAATGCAATTCTGTGGGAGAGAATAGCTTTTTTCAACAAATAGTGCTGAAATAATTACACATCTTATGTAAAAAAATTTAAACTTTCATCCACACTCCATACCATATACAAAAATTAACTCAATGGCTCATAGACATAAATGTAAAATGAGGTTTCTAGAGCAGCATCTGGGATGCAGGAATTTGAGAGGGGAATGAATATACAGCCTGGTGGAAATTCACAAACAAATTTTCCAAGGCCTTTCAAAAGGTCATCATCATGGACTGAAAGGCATCAGACCATTTTTATAGTTGCCAAGGGGTGGTAGATTGTGGATCCAGTAAAGAAGATTTATAGGATTTCTGTTCCCCAAATCCCTAAAGAAAGAAAAGCAAAAAACAGGAAACTAATCCACTATTAAAAGAAACCACAAAAAATAACAAATTGACTGACATTTTACTACACTACATTTTTTCCTATAAAACATAGGGCATTCTGATGTATCTTCAGAAGTTTAAACAGAAGTTTTCCAGGTTGTAGATTCAAGAAAATCAAGCAGTACAGTCAAAGCAAAGCAAACTCATTATTCAATCTGTCTGACTCTCCGAAGCTCTGGAGTTTGCTGGGAAGTCAGAACACAAAGACTGGATTCTGCATTAACTTTCCATTCTATTCAAATCTTAAAAGCTAGCCCGGTCAGGTGGAGGTCAGCCAGAGCATACTGGGGTTGTGTGTGTGTGTGTGTGTGTGTATTGTCAGAGTGACCCCATGGACTATAGCCCACCAGGCTCCTCTGTCCACAGGATTCTCCAGGCAAGAATACCGGAGTGGGTTGCCATGCCCTCCTCCAGGGGATCTTCCTGACTCAGGGATCGAACCTGCGTCTCCTGCATTGCATTCTTTACTATCTGAGCCACCAGGGAAGCCCAAGAATACTGGAGTGAGTAGCCTATCCCTTCTCTGGGGGATCTTCCCAACCCAGGAATGGAACTGGGGTCTCCTGCATTTCAGGGAGATTTTTTACCAGCTGAGATCACTGACTCGATGGATGCGAGTCTGAGTGACCTCCGGGAGCTGGTGATGGACAGGGAGGCCTGGCGTGCTGCGGTTCATGGGGTCGCAAAGAGTCGGACACGACTGAGCGACTGATCTGATCTGATCTGATCTGAGCTATTGCTGAGCAACTGTTAGCCTCCTCAAGGAGCCGCAGGGCAGGGAGGGACAGTTTCCAGTTCCCTCCAGGCACATGAGCACAAGACACAGCTCTGAGCCTTCCAGCAGTCACTCTCAACAGCTAAAGGCTGCACCCCCCATCCCCACAAACATGTTGGCTTCCTACAGGCCATCTGAGCCCACTTCCTTGCTCTCTTGATGATTAAACTGTAATTAAAACATGTTTAGGGACTTTCCCAGTGGCCCAGTTGTTTATAATCCACCTGCCAATGCAGGGGACTATGGTTTCATCTCTGATCTTTGAAGATTCTACATGCCACGGGCAACTAAAGCTGTGCGCCACAACAACTGAAGCTTGCAAGCCATAGCTACTGTGCTCGAGTGCCTGGAGCTGTGCTCCACAACAAGAGAAGTCATCACAGTGAGAAGCCTGTGCGTCACAACTAGAGCGTAGCTCCCGCTCACCACAACTAGAGAAAGTCCCAGCAGCAACCAAGACCCAGCACAGCCAAAATAAAATAAATGATGAAAACATTTAAATTTAAAAATAAATAAAATAAAACAACATGTCTGAGCATCAGAATTTAACTAGGTGTATCAAGGAAGGAATGATGCTAAAGCTGAAACTCCAGTACTTTGGCCACCTCATGAGAAGAGTTGACTCATTGGAAAAGACTCTGATGCTGGGAGGGATTGGGGGCAAGAGGAGAAGGGGACGACAGAGGATGAGATGGCTGGATGGCATCACTGACTCGATGGATGTGAGTCTGAGTGAACTCCGGGAGTTGGTGGACAGGGGAGGCCTGGTGTGCTGCAATTCATGGGGTCGCAAAGAGTCGGACACGACTGAGCAAGTGATCTGATCTGATCAAGGTGGTGCTGGAGAAGGCCCTTGAGAGTCCCTTGGACAGCAAGGAGATCAAACCAGTCAATCCTAAAGGAAATCAACCCTGAATATTCATTAGAAGGAGCGATACTGAAGCTGAAGCTCCAATACTTTGGCCACCTGATTCAAAGAGCCAATTCATTGGAAAAGACCCAGATGCTAGAAACGATTGAAGACCAAAGGAGATGGGAGCAGCTGAGGATAAGATAGTTAGATAGCATCACTGACTCAATAGACATGAATTTGAGCAAACTCCGAGAGACAGTGAAGGACAGGGAAGCCTGGTGTGCTGCAGTCCTTGGAGTTCCAAAGAGTTGGACATGACTTAGCAGCTGAACACACAGCACACACACCATGGACATGAGAATTCTTTAAATCTTCTGACCTAATCATCCCACCTCTAGGAATATACTCAAAGGAAACTAAGTGAAAAAGAGACAAAACTATATGTCTACAAATATTACAATAGTGTTATGTCTAATGATCAAGAAGTGGGAATAGTCTAAACATCCAACGGAAAACTATGTCTCAGGCTTCCCTTATGGCTCAGCTGGTAAAGAATCCGCCTGCAATGCTGGAGACCTGGGTTCGATCCCTGGGTTGGGAAGATCCCCTGGAGAAGGGAAAGGCTACCCACTACAGTATTCTGGCCTGGAGAATTCCATGGACTGTATAGTCTATGGGGTCGCAAACAGCCGGACATGACTGAGCAGCTTTCACTTCAAACTATGCCTCAGCAGTAGAGTATTACACAGCTGTTAAAAGCAGTTGTAATGAAGAAGCGGGTTTTAACCATGCAAATTGATGGGGAAGGGCTTTAACAGCGCATACGCTAGAGGAAACTGAAGGATAAGCAGACTGTTTATGGTAGTGGACGTGGGAAAGCGGTTTAGTTTTATTTCCTGCACTTTGCAAAATTTTTCTCCTGGGGTGTTCTTAACCTGGAGTTATGGGCCCCCTGCTGGTAGAAGATCTCTAAGAATCCCCAAGCCTGTGTCCCAGTATTGTGTGTACGTGCTGTTTTTCCACTTATGGAACAAACTCCTGAAACGATAAAGTATTTGGTTCTGACCACCAGGAAAGTTGAGTCATTTTTTTGATAAGAAAACAAAGAGCATGAGGCTCTATTCTCCTCCCCTGCACAGAGTCCACTTCCTGGGGCAAAGGAAAGCCCTGTGCTGCCTGCCAATCCCACCTCCTAGAGCCTGAGGGGATCCCAGTGCTCGAGGGCTCTGACAGCAGGGCTGAAGAAGCTGGCGGTGGGGCTAAAGGGTGGGAAGGAAGACCCACTTTCTCTTTTATATTTACATTCTTCACTCAAAGGCCTTATCTTTTTCAGTCAGTTGGGTGTTTTTGTTTGTTTGTTGTCCTTTTTTTTGGTATTTTTTTCAAAAGGCAGGAAATTTTCTGGCTCACTGCCCCATCTGCCTGGACAGACATGTCAAAAGATGTAGGAACATGTACATTCACCCCTGATGCAGATTCTTCTAGGCCTGAGCCTGCAGAATTCTCTGCACTTCTTCCTGCTTTGCAGAATCACAGAATAAAAGTTGTCACCAGTCTCATCTTCTTAGACTTTTCATCACTTACTCTCAGAATGCCCCAGGCAGAGGGTATTTTGTGTGTCTCACCCGTGTTCTAGAAATAATCGCAGATGGGCCCCCCACCACTTCTGCACAGCTGAGGGCTCTTGGCCTGGGGAGCTGAATGGCCAGCCAGATCAAAGCCATGGGAGTCTCCCAGGGGACACACAGCCCCCAGCATCAGTCCACAGACTCAGCAGGGTTCCTGATAGGTCTTTCGTTTTTTTTTTTTTTTCCTGTTCTAGATCTTTGTTGATTTCTCTGCTTGAGGAGAGGGGGGCTACTCTTCACTGCGGTGCACAGCTCTAGGCGCTCAGGTTTCAGTAGCTGTGGCTTGCAGACCCTAGAGCACAGGATCAGTAGTTGTGGAGCCCTGCGGCATGTGGGGTCTGCCCCGAGCAGGGATCAAACCCATGTCCCCTGCATTGGCAGGCGGATTCTCAGCCACTGTGCCACCAGGGAAGTCCTCAGTGGGTCATTACTATCATGGCTTTCAACTTTTTGACCCCAGAATGCCCACACACCTGAGTTTCCCTGGGTGCACACCCCCTTCCTGGAGAGAAATTATAAGGCATGTGGAGAGAGGCCCCACATACACCGTACTGTCCAGGGCCACTGTCACTCCACACACTGCCGCCCAGAGGGGTCACAGGCTCCAAAGGCATCTCAGTTCCTCTCCAAACACCTAAGTGCTGTGTCACGCCCAGCATTAAACACGGCGGCTGGGCGTGGGGGGACTCCAGGCCTCTAACGGCCCAACTCCTTGCTCCCTGGAAGTCAAGTTTTTGGAGGGTTGATGGGACAGCTTCACATTATAAGAGCACACACCTCTATTTGTTTGACTTGTTTACTATCTGACACTGGCATTCCCTGCTCTACAGAACCGCTCAGGCTAGCAGCTGAGTCCTGGGAGGGAATATCTTGGCAAACACTGAGCTGCTGACCTTTCCCACGGATTCAGGGCCTCACTTGTATTTTTACCAACTCAAGATCATGGTCCTGAACCCCTTGGGGTTAGAACTCCTTCCTAAATCAACAAAATCACTTTGAAACATACCCCCAAATGCCAGTATTATCATCGCCATTTCCCGCTTAGTTAAGTCACAGTCAATTTTTAAATTGTATTACGAGACTCTGGGCAGTAACATTCTCTTCAAGCGTCAGCCACATTACGGGGGAGAGTTGCTCCTGCTCGCAGGGGATGCTGGCCCCAAGGTGCTTGAACAAGGCACAGAGGGCAGCCAGTGTGAGGAAGCAGTTTGCTCCGGAAAGCGTAAACTTTATTTTACATAAAAGTATGTAAATTTTACATGCAACATATAATTTTGAAATCACTAAGAATATAGCTGCATCATTTTATAGGTGATTCTTATGAAGACATATTAATTAAAAAGGAAAAATCCAGAAGCTAAAATTCCATGGGCACAGAACAGACTTGGTCCACAGATGCTGGTTCACGCACAACAGGAACATCATGGCCTCATTCTCTGCCTGCAATCAAGGAAGCTATTTTGCTGTTAATGCTAAGTATCCTAAAGTTCAGAATCATGAAAGAATCAACAAAATCCTCTTGCAGGAACCCATGAAGTTAATATGGAGCCCTCCCTTGGCCCACTGTGTGTACTAGCCCTTGGAGATCTCTGAGAGTTGGCAGTCAGAACTGCCCATGGGGCCCAAAGTTTTAGTAGAGAATTACTTTCTTTATTGAAACCTTTCACATAGCTGGTAATCAGCGGGCCTGGACCTATTGTTCATGGTAGATTTGTTCTATGTGTGTCCCGACTGGGACAGCCTGGGTGAGACAGTGGGGGCACAAACTTGCCAGAAGGGAAGTGGACATGCACTGAATCCATGGTGTGTTTGTGCGTGTGTGTGTGTGTGTGTGTGTGTGTGTGTGTGTGTGTGTGTGTGTTCTGGGGCAACACGACCTAAGTCCACAGCAAGAGACCCATGTTCCTAGGGTTTATTTCAAGGCACCAAGCAAGGAGAACAGGTAGCAAACACTCAAAGTACCCAACACAGACAGAACTGGGAGCCCTTGGAGCCAATGTATTGCTTAAGTTATGGTTGTGACTTAAACAGACTTACGACTGCTCTATCTTTGTTTCTGCATGTCTTGGCTTCTCTAATCATCAACTGCTAGGGCTTGTTGTCTATCTCCACTCATAGATGGCCTAAGAGGCCACAGTGTATTCATTCCCATGGTCTTTTCCTAATCATCAGTAAGCAAAGGGCTCTGGGGGGGAGGTGGGGCGGGGCAGGGGGGCTTCTTTCACTGGGAACCTCATTGGATGGTTTAGATAAGACTCTTCCTAGGTCTGCTTGGTTTCAGGGTGACATCTCCTTGCCTATAGGCTGATCACCTTCCCACCAGCCCCCAGAGCAATAGAAAAGTCCCTTCAGTGTCCCTTCACAAATACCTTCTAACATGAGGGAAATTTCTGGGGTGATGGAGATGTCCCATAACTCAATGGTGTTTGAGTTATATAGGTATAGGCCTTTGTCAAAACTCATAAGATGGTGTAGATAAGACTTATGAAGGAGAAAAAGAGACATCTGTAAAGTAGATGTATATTTGATGAAGTGCTGGGGTAGAATGACTGGATGTCTGCCACTTTCTTTGAAATGCTTCAAAATATGTGGTAGATCACCACAATCCCACTCGTAGGTATATACCTAAAACAAAGGAAAGCAGGGACTTGAACAGACATTTGCCCACCCATGTTCATATCAGCATTATTTATAGTAGTCAGAAGGTGGAAGCAACCCAAATGATTGTTAGCAGAGGAAAGGATAATAAAATGTGGCATATACTTGCAATGGAATATCACATCACCTTAAAAAGGAAGGAAACCATATCGCACGCTAGCAACACAGATGAACTCTGAGGACATCATTCTGAGTGAAATCAGCCAGTCACAAAAAGACTATGAGGTACTCATATGAAGGACCTTGAGTAGTCAAATCATAGACACAGAAAGTAACACAGTGCTTAGTAGGGGGAGAGGGGATGGAGAGTCCGTGTTTAATGGGAACAGAGTTTCTGACTGGGAAAATGAAAAAGTTCTGGAGATGGAGAATGGTAATGGTTGCATGGAAATATGAATGTACTTAATGCCACTAAACTGTACACTTGAAAATGGTTAATGTGGTAAATTTTATATTATGTATTGCTGTTGCTGTTGTTGTCTAGTTGTTAAGTCACATCTGACTCTTTTGCGACCCCATGGACTGTAGCCTGCCAGGCTCCTCTGTCCATGGGATTTCCCAGGCAAGAACACTGGAGTAAGTTGTCATTGCCTTCTCCAGGGGGTCTTCCTGATGCAGGGATCAAACCTGCATCTCTTGCATTGGCAGGCGAATTCTTTACCACTGAGCCACAAGGGAAGCCCTTATTATTATGTGTATTTTGTCAAAACCTAAAATTTTAAACATCCAAATAAAGTATCAGATCAGTCGCTCAGTCGTGTCCGACTCTTTGCGACCCCATGAACCGCAGCACGCCAGGCCTCCCTGTCCATCACCAGCTCCCGGAGGTCACTCAGACTCGCATCCATCGAGTCAGTGATGCCATCCAGCCATCTCATCCTCTGTCGTCCCCTTCTCCTCCTGCCCTCAATCCCTCCCAGCATCAGAGTCTTTTCCAATGAGTCAACTCTTCGCATGAGGTGGCCAAAATACTGGAGTTTCAGCTTTAGCATCATTCCTTCCAAAGAAATTCCAGGATTGATCTCCTTCAGAATGGACTGGTTGGATCTTCTTGCAGTCCAAGGGACTCTCAAGAGTCTTCTCCAACACCACAGTTCAAAAGCATCAATTCTTCGGCACTCAGCCTTCTTCACAGTCCAGCTCTCACATCCATACATGACCACAGGAAAGACCATAGCCTTGACTAGGCGAACCTTTGTTGGCAAAGTAATGTCTCTGCTTTTGAATATGCTATCTAGGTTGGTCATAACTTTCCTTCCAAGAAGCAAGCGTCTTTTAATTTCATGGCTGCAGTCACCATCTGCAGTGATTTTGGAGCCCAGAAAAACAAAGTCTGACACTGTTTCCACTGTTTCCCCATCAATTTCCCATGCAGTGATGGGACCAGATGCCATGATCTTCGTTTTCTGAATGTTGAGCTTTAAGCCAACCTTTTCACTCTCCACTTTCACTTTCATCAGGAGGCTTTTTAGCCCCTCTTCACTTTCTGCCATAAGAGTGGTGTCATCTGCATATCTGAGGTTATTGATATTTCTCCCGGCAATCTTGATTCCAACTTGTGTTTCTTCCAGTCCAGCATTTCTCATGATGTACTCTGCATATAAGTTAAATAAACATGGTGACAATATGCAGCCTTGACGTACTCCTTTTCCTATTTGGAACCAGTCTGTTGTTCCATGACCAGTTCTAACTGTTGCTTCCTGACCTGCATACAGATTTCTTAAGAGGCAGATCAGGTGGTCTGGTATTCCCATCTCTTTCAGAATTTTCCATAGTTTATTGTGATCCACACAGTCAAAGGCTTTGGCATAGTCAATAAAGCAGAAATAGATGTTTTTCTGGAACTCTCTTGCTTTTTCCATGATCCAGCGGATGTTGGCAATTTGATCTCTGGTTCCTCTGCCTTTTCTAAAACTAGCTTGAACATCAGGAAGTTCACGGTTCACATATTGCTGTATAGAGCTTATTTAATTAAAAGCATGAGGTAGATCAATATAGAGATGGATGGCTAGATATGCAAAACAAAAACAAAAGAAGCTCCGTGTTTTTGTAGAATCCAGTGGTAGGTGTTTGACCTTCAGTATCTCCTAGAGCTTGCTCAAATGCTTGCCCATTGAGTCACTGATGCCATCCAACCATCTCGTCCTCTGTCAACTCCTTCTCTTTCCCATCAGGTCTTTTCTAGTGAGTTGGCTCTTCGCATGAGCTGGCCAACGTATTGGAGCTTCAGCTTCAGCATCAGTCCTTCCAACGAATATTCAGGATTGATTTCCTTTAGGACTGACTGATTTGATCTTCTTGCAGTTCAAGGGACTCTCAAGAGTTTTCTCCAACACCACAGTCAAAAGCATCAATTCTTCGGTGCTCAACCTTCTTTATGGTCCAACTCTCACAAGTCCTGCACCAGGTCTTATTTGTGGCATGAGGTATCTTTAGTTGCATGTGGGATCTAGTTCCCCAACCAGGGATCCAACCCAGGCCACCTGTATTAGGAGCACAGAGTCTTAGCCACTGGACCACCAAGGAAGTCCCAAAGGGGACAGAGGGGGCTCATTTGACCATCATTCCCAAGGACACTATAGCAGTAATTTGAGGAAGGGCCTTCTTTCCTATACTTCACCAAGACCTATCACTTTATAGAAAGGGCCATAGACTATCAGCACACTTAGCACCACTTCCCATCCTTTGACCATAACAAACACTAATAATGGAACCCAGAACTGTATCCAACCATGTCTCAGGGTCATTTTAGCACAGAGCTGTAAGCAATCACTAGTGATCAATCCAGGCTAGCCTCCAAAAATAGAAACTATGACTGTTCTAAGGTCCAGACTCTGGGTTCCAGAAGAGACAGGAAGCCAGTAAAACATGCTCTAAATGGTAAAGGGGCCAAGCAAGTTTTCACCAGTGCTGAAGCAAGGGGCCACCTCTGGGCAGTGGGGTTAGAGACACATAAGGTAGCTTTTGGAGCAAAGGAAGGAGAAAATGAATGTTTACTTTTCAGGTATACCTAACATTTTGGGAAGCAACCACATCTGGTTGGCAGCTTTTCAGCAAAGAACGAGCCTTCATCCCTAAGCTGTTGCAGAAGTAAAGGAATGAGGTCATAAAACGTATCTGAGACAGAGCAGACATGACCTAAACAGTGACGGGCTCTCACTCTCCACAATTCATCATATCTGGTCATGAGCTCAGGGAACCCCAAAAACCATGAATCAGGTCAGCTACCACACTGAAATAGCTTGGTGCCCCAAAGCTATCCAAGCAACAGAGGCTGCAGCAGAAGGCTCTGAAGTCAGATGCCTCTGCTGTGTGACCCGCAGAAGTCACTTAACCTCTCTGAGCTTCAGTGTCCTGTCTATGAAATGAGGAGTATGTGTGACATGGCTGTTATGAAGGTTGCATGAGTGATGCTTGAAATGCTAATTAAGTACCTGGTATACCGTGGTGCTTAATAATGTTGGGTGATGTGTTGGTTGGTTAGTTGCAATGGAAGTAGATTTGTATTAGTAACCACAAGAAGCCTGTCATTATAATCCTCCTCCCCTGTAACCTAAGTGGCAAGTGAGGTACGGAACAGGTCTTTCTTCCTGCATCTCTTTGTGTGAAGCCACTGAGATCTCCCCCACTACTGGCTTCAGCACCACACTGGGCCCAGGAGGCTCCTCTTCACTCCCAGATCTGTCCCTCCTCGGAATGGCAAGGTCCCTTTTTGGAGGGGCATGTGATTCAAGTGCCCCAAAGCTATCCAAGCTCCTCTAAAGAAGTCAGCATGGCTGGATAAGGCATGAGGTCTTGCCCAACCAGGTCACATACTTTTATTTCACCGTCAGGTGAGTGTGTAAAGACACCTGAGAATTTCTACTTTAAAAGCATCCTACAAGTAGATAGCTGCTGAGAAGTTGCTATGTAACACAGGGAGCCAAGCCTAGTGCTCTCTGATGACCTGGGTGGGGAGGGGAAGTAGGCTCAAGAGGTAGGGGATATATGTATAATTATGGCTGATTTGTGTTGTTGTATGTGAGAAACCAACATAGCATTTAAAGCAATTATCCTCCAAATAAAAATAAATTTTTTTTTAATTTTTAAATAAATAAATAAAAGCATCCTGCACTTTCCACTAAAGCCAGAACTGTTTCTCATCTTTGAAAGCAGAGGTCACCCTCACTGGCTTGCCCCAGGCTGCAGGTCTTCACAATGCGGATGGTGTCTCCACCTGTCCCCCATTACCACCTTTCTCCTTTCTCCACTGTCCCCCACCCCCACACACCCTCTTCTATCCCCTGGAGGTGCCATTAAGGAAGGAACAGCCCAGAAATCTGGGATCCACACAGGAAAATTATCACAGACACTTTACTCCTGTTGACATGGAGAACTGACCTCTCAGGGAGCAGCTGCCACTGTTGGCAGCCCGCACGGAGGCACTTAGGGAGACATCTAGTCTCCTTGTGGCTACAGATACTCAGTGTGCCCACCTCTTTGGGTCACCTGCAACGCCTGCTTGGCAGGGACCAAAACAAAGCACGACCCAGGAACACTGGAGACCTGTGCCCCTACATTCACGCAGGATGTGGAGACCAGGGCTGGTTGCCTTCATCCGTGAGCTTGGAGTCCCTGTTTCCTCCCAAGAAGCTTCAGGGAGAGGTCTGTCTGTCAGGGATACATGCAGAAGACACAAAAAATAATGTTTGGGGAAAATCATCCTACAATTTCTTTTAGTGTCAGAAGAGATTATTCTCTACCTGGGTTTTAAATGCATTTGTGAAGCATATTTCTGAAGGTGGCTTGTGTTTCATGGGTCATAGCATGGATTCTTTCAATTCAAAATTAGAACTAATTTGATGCCATTATACAAACCAAGTGTTACTCTCCCTCTGTCTCTCCCTCCAGCACTGGACTGGGACCTGACACCCGCCTGGGAGCCAGGCTCAATCACTGGGTAGGAAGGACCCACTCAGGAGCACCTCCTCACACCCTACCCTCCTGCGCCACTCTGATCTCCTTGCCTGGCTCCGGGTTCCCCTCTCCACCGCAGGTCCACAGAGGATGTGCACACTCCTCACCCAGATGCACCCACATGCCCTGGTCCCTCCATGCACCAGGTCACCGTGTGCTGTGACCCAGCAGGGCTGCGCCCCACCCTGGTCAGGTTGCCAGCAAAACTAAGAACAAAAACATGAGCTGCTGCAATTCTTCAGGTCTGTTCAGAAATGGACACGTCCTTCCAATTGAAAAAGGAAAATCACAAAGAGTGGGTAACAACATTCTCTTAACAAAAATAGCAGAAAAAAAGCTGCTGAGAAGATAATAAAATACTGTTTTTTATAAAAGGCAAAGATGCGCTGTATGTCATGATAGGCAGGAATCATCTAGGCAGAGCCCTTCAACGCTGTGCAGACTGACCATTCTGAAGATCACGACGGGCTCCGTATTGAAGCCGTCAGGCGACTGGTGGCATAGAGAGGGTGGAACCAGGAACACCTATGAATCTGTAAGCTTAGAATTAAGGCTCACATAGAACAGCCTCCATATTACACTATATGATGAGGTTCTTATGTCATCTTACGTTGGTAATGATACTAATGTCTAAAAAATTGTGAAGAAAAATTATTTTCAACTTGGAATTATAAACTCAGCAAAACACCAGTCATAAGTAAAAATAGACTAAAGACATTTTCATTCATATAATGAATCTCAAAATTGATTTTTCTTGCACCTTCCTTAAGGAACTACTAGAGATAATCTCTGGCAAAATCAGGAATACAGGGGAGTAAAGAAACAATGGGTCCAACCCCAAGATTTAGGGGAAGCTCCAGGTTGAAAAATGTGCATGGGCCTAGACAGCAAACAGTTCAGATTTAGAGGGTTATAGAAGTATTTGGAAGGTAAGACCCATGGGGGAAAAGGAGAACAAATGATAAAAAAAAAAACCTGTACCTTTGGGGACAATATAAAAATATGTGAGTAGGAAATTAAACAAGTAGAAAAAATGAAACAATTAAAAACTTTAGGAGAAACAAAAATTCTCACAAGAAAGGAAATATTCACCTGGAGCCTCAAAGAACAATACATAGCTATACTAGTAATGTAAATATTAATTATTAATCCACCTCTCCTAGACGATGTCACAGAAGACGTGGAAGAAAAATCTCTCATTGGAGAAAGCCCATTGACAATGCCTAAAATTTATCAAATCAAGAAATAATGAGGGACTTCCCTGATGGTCCAGTGGCTAAGAATCTGCCTTCCAATACAGGGAATGTGATTCAGTCCCTGTGGGGGAACTAAGATCCCACAGGCCACTGTGCAACCAAGCTTGCACACTGTAACTACTGAGCCTGTGATCTAGAGCCCGTGCACTACAGCGAAAGATCTCAAATGCCAAAAGGCATTTGTGTGCTGCCACTGAGACCCAATGACAAGGCATTTGTGTGCTGCAACTGAGACCCAATGCAGCCAAATAAATGAAATGTAAAAAATAAAGGAAATAATGGTATAAGTATATCATCTAGAAGCATGGAGGTGAGGGCCAGAAGAAACAGCTAAACAGAAGTTTAAAAGTGACTGACCTCTGAAGAATCGGGCTAGGGTACAGAGAAGGTGACCAAGGGGTCTATTATTTTTATCTTGAGACTATCGGTTCTGTTTAATACTTTCAATCACAAGTATGTTTTACATTAATAAATATTTATTCATTTCAATACATAAATATTTTGAATGATGACCAAGCTGAAATTTGTCTGTGAAAGGGCAGAAAGAGGAAGGGCAGCAATTAAGGATCAAGGCAATAAATTACCTTTACAGAGGCCAGAGGGCAAGGACTCCAGAGGACAAGTGAAGACAAATTCTTGGAGACAGGCACAAAGCCCAGGTGGGAGGGAGGAGATGGGGGTTGATAAAGATACCCGGAAAGGTCTATATCAAACTTGGTAGTGATTCAAAATGAAATGTCTTGACTTTACTCCTTTATACTTTTCTAATCAATGCTGGGGAATATTTTTTCCTAGTATTCCTAGACACCTGATAGAGAGGAGAATCTGTAATGCACTGCTGCTGCTGCTGCTGCATTTGCAATGCACTGCTGTTGCTGCTGCTGCTGCATTTACGCACAGGACTGTGATATGTTCAAGGAAACTTCAAGCAACAAAAATCCAAAAATGAAATTCCTAGCCATGAGAATAACATGGCCACTGGAGAAAACAGTGCATGCAACCATTAAGTATTTTCTTGAGTTCAAAGGCACGATAATACAACTTCTCAGGAAAAAAAAAAAACAATCTACCTAGGATAATTGTGCAGAATTGACTAATTTTCCAAGACAATGACAGAATTTTCTTCTTTGTCTAGGTTTTAAATGATGTGTCTGCTCCAAAAACTTTAGGAACTAGTTTATCAGCAAAGTCTTTGCTGATGTGTTAGGTTGTTTCTCTATTTCCAGCGTGCATACATTTGAGAAAGGGCAGAGCTATGGAATACACACACGATAGACTGAAAAGTGAAAGGCGCTCAGTTGTGTCCGACTCTTTGCGACCCCAAGGACTATACAATCCATCAAATTCTCCAGAATACTGGAGTGGGTAGCTTTTCCCTTCTCCAGGGGATCTTCCCAACCCAGGGATCCACCTGGGGTCTCCTGCATTGCAGGCCGATTCTTTACCAGCTGAGCTACCAGGGAAGCCCCATAAAATGAAGAGGGAATTGCTTTCTCATTATTTTGTTAATTTGGTGCTTAATGCCCTATAAGCAGTGATGTTTGTATCTCACTTATGGGAAACGGCTTGCAAACATGGCTGATAATTTGTTCACACCCTCAGGCAGCCTCCTCCCACACTGACTTTGGGTAGAGCCACCAGTGGAAAGATAGTAAATGTGATGCAAACAGACTTGACTGAGTTGCATCTGCTTGGCACCCCCAAATTCCTGTGGGAATGAACTCAAGTGAGCCTGCTGGGGGATTAGCGGCCACAAAGAACAGAACCACAGTGCCCAGATGCCCGTCTGCCCTCTGACCACGGATACGTGGGAGAGTCCAGCAGAGACCACTGAGTTGGCGCCAGAGTCTCTTAGACTTGTAAACAGTAGAAAATAACTGCTGTTTTATACCTGTAAATTTTGGGTTGCTTCTTGTGCAGCAAAAGCTAACAGTGCAATTCCTCACTTAAGCTGCTCCTCTAATGAGCAGTTCAATCTTCACCGCTCCCCCGCCAAATAAAACAGTCTGTTTCCTTTTAGGAAGATATAGCTACAGAGTCACAAAGAGCAAAACTCTCACAACTCAAATATTCTTCCAGAATCCAGGTGAGAGGATGACAGAACTAGCAAGTGAGAGCTCAAAGGGAGCTCTTCATTAACAGGAAAAGATGTCAGGGCCTCCCATACGGACATATGCCTAACACCACTGTCCTCCACAGGTTCACGTTTGCTGACACCAATCACAACCATTGTCATCTTGATCATGGTTAGGAATCACCTTTAAACAACACCTTCTCAACTGTAAAGAAGACTCTTGAGAGTCCCTTGGATTGCAAGGAGAACAAACCAGTCCATCCTAAAGGAAATCAAATCAATCCTGAATACTCATTGATGCTGAGGCTGAAGCTCCAATACTTTGGCCAACTGATACGAAGAGCTGATGCATTGGAAAAGACCCTGATGCTGGGAAAGATTGAAGGTAGGAGGAGAAGGTGATGACAGAGAATGAGACGGTTGGATGGCATCACCTACTCAGTGGACATGGGTTTGAGCACATTCCAGGAGAGAGTGAAGGACAGAAAAGCCTGGTGTGCTGCAGTCCATGGGGTCACAGAGAGTCAGATATGACTGAGTGAACAACAACAGCTGAAGAGAAAAGCTTATGTGTCACCAGGTGCTCTGTGCAGCACAGTCCATTCAAAATATGCTTTTATCAATTTGGAAACAAGGCATTCACAAATAAATGAGCTAATAGAAGAGTTTCTCATTTTAAAATCACCAACATTCACTATTAAAAAGAATGAGTGACACTATTGATTTGACCAAAAGGTTTCTGTTTTTTCCATAAAATGTACAGAAAACTCCAACAAACGTTTTGCCCAAACCAATATTTGCCTCTATTGTCTTTGACTTCCCCCGACTTTGGAGCTCATGGATCAGGAACTGAGCAGAAGCCGCATCCTGCCCAGGCCTCCCCCACTTCCTCGCTGCTCCAGTTGCCATCCTCCCCTCCCCACAGCCCTTGAAGACAGAAGGTTTTCCAGAAGGGATGGGCGGTGGCAGGCCTGGAAAACTCAACTGTCAGATGGTAGAAGTCAGTGCATTTAAAGGCCAGTATTGGACTTGTACTAATTACAAAGGTGCAGATAACCTCAACGAGGAAAGCCTGGCAGGCCCACCCTAACAGGTGATCCAAGTCGGCACCAGAGGTGTGACACCGACATCATGGGAGTCCCAACACGATGCACTGGGGAGGATGCTGTCACGTATGATATTCTCACCCAAAATGCATGACCTACATTGAATTGTGAGAAAACATCAGACAAGCCCAAATTGAGGGACATGTGACAAATCCCAGCCACTGATCTTCAAAAGTCTGAAGGTTGTGAAAGACAAAGAAAGGCAGAGGAACATTCCAGACTAAAAGAGCCCAAGGACACATGATGACTAAATATAACATGTGAGACTGGTCTGGGTGCTGGCCCAGAAAAAGACATTCACAGAGCCATGGATGGTATCTGAATGAGGTTCATGGACTTGTTCACAGTGCTGCATAAGGGCAGAGTCCCTGGTTTGACCATCGTCAGGGACTAATCTGTTCTCAGTTGCATCTGACTTCTTGCAGCTCCACCGACTATAGCTCCTCTGTCCGTGGAATTTTCCAGGCAAGAATACTGGAGTGGGTTTCTGTTTCCTATGCTAGGGGATGTTCCTGACCCAGGGATCGAACCCATATCTCTTGCATTGGCAAGCAGACTCTTTACCACTGAGCCACCTGGGAAGCCCCACATAACTCACGCAAAGATGCTAACACTAGGGGAACAGATGGAAATTCTCTGCTCTCATTAGGCAACTTTGAGTCCAAAGTCAATTCAAAATAATGTTTTTAATTTTTTTTAATAAAATCTCTTCAAATTTTAATAAGAAGAAAGGAGAGAGGAGAAGGGGAGGGGAGGAGTAGCAGAAGGAGGAGGGGAGGAGGAAAAGGAGGAGAGAGAGCCATGTTCAGCTGCATTTTATCCGCTGATGCAAAGGGAAGGAAGACTCGCTGACTCCCCAAGGTGTCCGAGTGCTGAGCTACGGAAAGGCAGCATCAGTGAGGGTGGTGATAGGAGGGGACAGAGACCACCCGCGTGTCCCCCAGCTTTGCCTTCTGACAGGGACAAATGTATCACATTTGCATGCTTGCCCAAATCTCGACGATCTGAACCACACTCCCCCCTCCACATACATAGCAAGAAAGCCAGTCTCTGGTCCCCAGGCCCCCTCATCCCTTCCTCGGTTCCTGGGTGGGGATGTAGTGACTGTCCAGCGGAAGCAGACAGACTGCCCACCCACTGTCTGCTGGGCCCAGCTCTGAGTACACAGGCCCTCTGCCCTGCCCACCATTGTCCCGACAGTCTGAATGAAGCTCACCTCTCTGAAGCTATCCCCTCAAAGCCCTGGACTCGTTAGGTTCCCTCCATGGATTCCAGATTATAAAGCTGACCCTCCGATCTGGCTCCTGGCTCTGTATGTGCCTCTCTGAGATGGAGGTGGCTGCCCATGCAGGGGCCACCAGGGGGCAGTATGAACACGTCACAGGCCAGCCCTGCAACATCCTCAGGTCCCGCCTCCAGATTTCACACAGGAAGCCAGCACACCCAGGAGAAGAAAGAGCACTGACGTGCTGGCCAGTGGTGGGTCTGCCGTTCAGTTCAATCGTGTCCAACTCCGAGACTCCATAGACTGCCGCACGCCAGGCCTCCCTGTCCGTCAGCAACTCCCAGAGCTTACTCAAACTCATGTCCATTGAGTGGGGGATGCCATCCAGCCATTTCATCCTCTGTCCCCTTCTTCCTCTGGCCTTCAGTCTTTCCGGACTGCAGGCTATTTCTACTCTCTTTCTGTCTTCTTTTGTATTTTCCACATTTTCTATCATTAATAAATAACTTTCACAACCAGATCAATTTCAGGCTAGGTCAATAGAGGTTTCTTTTTTTTTTTTTTGCATCATCCATATCCACATGTTTCAAATTCACACATTTCCCCCTACAAAGACCCTGAGTGGGGCCGTGGGCACTACAGACGTGCCCCCCTCAAGGGGAGCCGCACACCTGAAGCGCTGCGCCAGGCTGTCCTGGGCGACCTGGATCCAGGAGCCCCTCCCCTGGCCAAGGTTGCTCTGTCCCCACGTGCCCAGTTACCTTCTTGTAGATGAACCCCATTTCTTCTTGTAAGTTAAAACACCTGCCCTTTGCATTCTTGAGGATTTTTGTGGGGACTATTCTACCCAACTTTCCTTCAGAGCAATCAGTGCCCAAATTCTCAGTTATTTTCTGCGTCTCCTGATTTCCCACCTTCCACCTCAGCTGTGACGACAAGGCTGAAGGCTGAGCCTCATGGGGACTGGTGGCCATGCTGGGATGGCCTGAGGCTCTCACAGTGGCCTCCTGTGAGAGGAGTCACTCAGGGTCACTGGGTCCCCTCAGGCCCTGTGTTCTCCTCAGAGGCCTTACACCAAGAGGCTTCCCCAATGTCCCTGTGGGGCATCTGTGCCCCTGTCCAGGAAGGCACCAAAAACACCCCCACACCAGCTGGTCTCGTGGGCCCTCAGGGCTGGGAGGGAGCACGAGGTTTGTCCACCCCTTCTGGCCTGGAGCCCCTGTACCCCACAGTGCCCCCCCAAGATCTCCTGCATACCCCATCCTCACGCAGGAGATGACAGCTTCACCCCGGACACCAGGTGTGACCTCAGACCCACATCACTGAGGGTACAACCAGCCCTCTCCTCACACCAGGCTGCAGCTGGGTCCCCTGCAATTTCAAAGGGAAAACTGTCTCGTTTCTCCTCCGAAATAACACACTGCTGATACAGAGACGGTGCTCAGGCTGACTCTTAAACTCCAACTTAGACCTTGAAGCTGCAGTAAGCCATGAAGAGTGAGGAAAAGCCATTAATAGGGGGAAATAAGCACAAGGGAAAAGAACCTTAGAGTCAGTTCTTCATCCTAATGCCAGGAGTTGCTCAGAAATCCATGCAGTCTCTCACTTCTAGAGAGGGGATCCCAGTGACCCTGAGTACTGGGCTGACTGCTGCACAGGAAGCCACTGTCTAGGACCCTGACAGGCACTCCCCGTTACCGGTGCAGCTGTCTATGTATTTCAACATGTTTCTGCACAACTGTCTCCACCTCTCTCCCCTCCCCGCTTCCCCATCCTTCCCTCTTTCTGTCCCCCATTTGCCCTCCCTCACACCCCACTCTGTGACCATCCTTCTCTCCTACCTCACTGTCTCTCCTGCCCTAGGCTCCTAGTCCCCAGGCTCTAGCCCGCCTTCCCGTCCTCCTGCCCACCCCCACCCCCAGTAGCATCTCAGCTGCCTCTGGACAATCCATTGTGGGTCACACAGCCCCTACCTCAGCATCTGCCCATGAGGTCTCGGCCACAAGCCTAAATGCAGACTCATTTCAGGTGGGAAGCTGGGACCCTGCCCACCGCTGTGTGAGGGGACGGTTGACCCTTCTTTGCTGAAACTCTTTCCATGTGCCCAGGTCAAGAGGAAGCATTTCATGGAGACACTCTGGCAGGGTCATGACAGGATGGGGTCCTGAGGAGGCCTGCAACCCCAGACGCCTGCACCCAGGCAGCCTCAGAAATAGAGCAGAGGCCACCCTGCCTCCCACGACCCAGGCTCTCCAAGTCGCCCATGGTCCCACAAAGAACAGAACTCTGCTTGTTTCTCATTTCTGGGGGATGCCCTCGCACCACGTAAGAAGCCATGAGTTGAATAGAATCCTCCTAGGGCACCTGGGACTTCTCCACACCCTCCAGCCCACAGCCTCCAAAATGAGAAAGGAGGAGCCAGCGGCCGAAGAAGGTGTGAAAGCTGAGACTCCAGGTGCGTCCCAGCCCCACCCATGGTACCCTCTCAGGAGGGCCCGGCAGGCCTCGATAACACCCCTGGCCAGGGGGATCGGGTGCTGCCTAGTCCAGGAGTGGGAGGGCTCGTGCTTCCCCTCTGCTTTCTTCCTCAGTCCCTCACCTGAACCACAAGAATGAAAGGGGAACTTAGCAGCAAATCTTTCGGTAATCTTTTTTAAGCTTCAAAATGCGGTTTAAAAAATCAATTAAGGAATTCTACAAGAAAAAAAAAATAGTTTCAAGTAAGTCATCTGACATGAGCCAGGCGTGACCCAGAACACCAATAAAATCTCTGTCCTTGGGGTCTTGCCCTCAGGTGAAGACGTCTGTGCTCAGACTACCCAGCCCCTGTCAGGATCTCCACTCCAGTTTGCAGAACTCATGGGGTGTCTCACTCAGCCTTTGCAGGAACTCTTTCAAGTCCAGAAAACACTGCCGCCAGGCTGGCAATTTCCCTCCATTCAGATTAGTCAAAAAACTCTTCTTCTCAGGGACTCCGCCTTGAATAACTGTTTAAGAAAACCACTATCCCTCACACCCTATTTCCTTTATTTCACTCGATGGGCAACTGTTGGGCTTACTTACTGCTTATTCTTGTACAATCACTACCTCTCTGCTATGAGCTGTCAATTGAGAGCTTTCTCTCTCCCCTCAGACCTCCAGAAAAGCAGATGAATAATGGCAATTTCTTTTATTTTTTAGTTTAGTTTTATTTTTTAACAGCCTTATTAAGATACAATACACACACCATATGATTCTCCCATTTAAGTATATAGATCTATGGATTTTAGTATATTCACAAAGACTCAATTTTTAGAAAATTCTGTCACCCCCAAGAGAAACCTTGCATCCATCGGCAGTCACATCTCATTTCCCCACATTCCCTTTCCCTATCCCTGTCTTAATAAACCACTTTATTTCTGTCTCTACAGATGTCAAATTCTGAACATTTTACTGTAAATGAAATCATATAGTATCATCTTTGGCGACCTTCACTAAGCATGTTTTTAAGGTTCATACGTGTCTTATCGTGTGTGAGCACTGCAGTCCTTTTTATTGTTGATAATATTCTGATGTGCACATACATTAATACCACATTTAGTTGTCTGATCATCAGTTGATGGGCCTCTGGGTTGCTTCCAAGTGCTAGCTTTGCTGAATAATGCTGCTCTGAACGTTTGCGTACAGGCTTTTCCATGGACATACGTTTCACTTCTCTGAGGTGTGTACATACAGGTGGAATTGCTGGACCATGTGGTCAACCTATGCTAACTTTCTAAAGAAACTATAAGCTGTTATTCAAAGAGGCTGCATCACTTTACACCCCAGCAACACTGTGAGGCTTCCAGTGTCTGCAACCCTCCCCAACCTTGCTACTAACCACCCACCGTCTATTACAGCCGACCCGGTGGCTGTGATTTACAGTTCTCCAGTGATGACTCACATTTGCACCTTTCCATGTACTAATTGACCCTTCGGATATCTTCTTTGGGCTTCCCTGGTGGCTCTGTGGTAAAGAACCCACCTGCCAGTGCAGGAAACATGGATTCGATCCCTGTGTTGGGAAGATCTGCTGGAGCAGGAAATGGCAACCCACTCCAGTATCCTTACCTGGAGGATTCCATGGACAGAGGAGTCTGGCGGGCTATGGTCCATGGAGCAGCAAAAGAATCATTCAAGACTTAGCAACTAAACAACAACAGCAATGTATCTTCTTTGGAAAAATGTCTCTACAGATCTTTTGCTGTTCTCATTGGGGTAAAATATTCTCAATGTGAAATGTACCACCTTAACAACTTTTAAGTGTACAGCTCAGCAGCATTAAGGACATTCACATTGTCCTGCAATGATCTCCAGAACTTTTTCATACTCATTAAATGGCAAAACCCCATTTCTCCTTTCTCTGGGCATGGCAGCCTCCATGCCACGTTCCCTTTCCAGGAGTTTGACCCCTTGCTTGTGAGTACACTAACTACAATTCCCTGAGTAGCATGATCCTGGGTAAACCGTTTCTATTTTATTATGGAAAGCTTCTGGGCATTGACCTGAAGCGTTTGTCAGACATTACCTAATATAGGAGCATTTGTCAGACATTACCCAAGACATCAATGGTATTTAATACGTAAAGATTAAGTCCTTCAGTCATAAAGGCAGCTTCTATTCATGCCCAATAGCAAGCTAGTCATTGCCCCCAAGAGGGCAACTCTCTAGTGCCAAGTCCCACTAGGTGTCACTGGGTGCCACAAGTGGCCTTTTGTCATAAGCCCCAGCCTACACCGCATACAAGGCCACTTACTCCACAGAGAATTTGTTCACATCAGCATTGTTCTACACTGTTTGAAATTAACAACCTGTGATAACTCAAGCCATCTTATTAGTTCCCATTGACATGTCCAGTTAATAGAAGGACAGATGTACACGCCTTCTGTTTTATAATTCTAGGGAGAGGCAATATCCATCCCATCACACATTCAGATGAAGAGATAGAGACACTTCATTAACAGCCCATGCAGACAAGCCAAACTTTGTCCAAATCTTCATCTTAATCCATCAACCCTTGCATTCTTGACTACCGAACTTCACCAACAGGATTTGGCTTTATGATACCAAGCAGGGAAAGTGTTCCCCAGCTAGACATGATGTCCATGCCCAGAAAACACTCAGGTGAAGGAGATACAACTTCTTCACATAAAGCCTGTTAAATATTCTTTTTTTTTTTTCTTTTCTTTTCTCCTTCTTCTTTTTTTTTTTTTTGCCTTGCTCCCCAGCTTGCAGGACCTTATTTCCCTAACCAGGGATCGAAACTGGGACCCTGGCAGTGAGAGCACCGAGACCTAACCACTAACAGCAAGGAAAGTCCCATATTCATATGCATTTCGCTCTGGGTACCCAGCAGGAGACTGAAGCAAGGGACTCCAGCCTTTCTGTCACTCTCTTAATTCAACCGCAGAAGCATCACCACAGGTTAACCTGGTGGTTCAGACAGTAAGAATCCACCTGCAATGCAGGACACCTGAGTTTGATCCCTGGGTTGGGAAGATCCTCTGGAGAAGGGCATGGCAACCTACTCCAATATTCTTGCTTGGAGAATCCCATGGACAGAGGTGCCTGGCAGTCTACGGTCCTTGGGGTCGCAAAGAGTCAAACACAGCTAAGCAACTTTCACTTTCACTACAGATGACAGCTGATATGATTTTTTCCTGTTGCCATTTTTGGCTTGGACCTTTCCAAATTTCTCCAAACTCGAGTATATAAAGCAGCTTTGCTTAGGGAACCAGCAGGGGCTTTCATTGGTCCAGTCACCCTCCAAGAGTGCTGCAACAGACCTTCATTTAGACCGTCAATAGCTGTTTTATTCACCCCGTTTCTTCGTAACGGTTTCAGGATTTCCATTCCATGGCACAAGTCCTGTGGCTCTCCCCTCATCTATGCCCCTTCCTTTGGCCATCAGCCTAGCCTTCCTTGTCATGTGCTATTTCGGCACACCTTTTCCCCCTTGCTCTGAGACCTGATGCAATAATCTGAGTTGGGTCTGCGTCTGAATCCCCAGCATATCCTCCACTAAGTGCCCTGAGACAAGAGGCTGTGGTTCCCCAGCCGTAAGCTAAGCTTAGCCTTTTCATTTTTAGCTCTCACATATAACAATAACCAAGGGATTGTACCTTTTGGTCTTTTCATAGTATTTTGCATTTCCTTACAGACCCACTGAGCCAACTCCCCAGAATTTGCATTCATCATCTCTAAATTCCACTGGGAACTTCTACCTCCAGGAACTGACATCAGCATAGCAGCTGCTCCATACCACGGGCAGAGACCCCACAGCCACTCAGGCATCAAAACTTCCTTCTTCCCCACCCTTTTATCCTTTCTCCCCCAAAACCATATTTTTCAGTGATTTGAGTCATGCTAGCTAATTCCACTTTTTCCTAGCACTAACCCTTCCATCACCATCCCACCTGGTACACAGCAATTTGATTCTGGCACTAACCAACCAAAAGTCCCACTACATGTCACGGGGTGGCACAGACCCCATAAATTAGAAGGCATGTTTCTCAACAAGACTATCCCTTACTTCAGAATTCCCCAGGCCACCTATACATCAGTCCAACTGGCTACCAATCTGAGGGCTTCTCAATGACCCCCACCCCCAAGTCTGATAATTCACTAGAAACTCATAGAACTCAAGAACACGCTATACTTCTGGTTAAGGATACAGATCAGGACAAGCCAAATGAAAAGATGCATAACATGAAGTCTGGGAGGGTCCCCAACACAGAACTTCTGTGTAACACTCTTCCTGTATGTCAAGCTACACCACGTCGTAGCACATCCACATGTTCACCAACCAAGGAGCACCAGGAAGCTTTTCTGTCCAGAGTTTTCACTGGAGTTTAATGACATCATCATGACCAGTTGAATCCTTGGTCAGCCAGGTGGTTGAAACCAATCTCCAGCCACTCCCTTCCCCCTGCCCTGGAAGGTGGGAAGTCTGGCTGATGGGGGTTCTAAGCCCCAACCCTCTAATCATGTGGTTGGTGCTTCTGGATTGACCACCCCATTCTGAAACTATCTATACATCCATCATGAGTCACCTCAGTAACATAAACTTATATGTGGTCCAAGGGCTCATTACCAATAACATTCCTATCATTCAGGAATTCCTAAGGGTTTAGAAGCTCTGTGCCAGGATCCCAGGACAAAGACTAGATGTACGCTTTATTATACAACAGGTACTTACCCCTAAGGGCTTCCCTGGTGGCTCAGTGGTAAAGAACCCGCCAGCCAATGCAGGAGATGCAGGTTCGATCCCTGGGGTGGGAAGATCCCCTGGAGAAGGGAGTGGCAATCCTCTCCAGTATTCTTGCCTGGGAAATCCTGTGGACAGAAGGGACTGGGGTCACAAAAGAGTCAGACATGACTTAGAGACTAAACAACAACTTAGCCCTAAACCCAACCAGAGGGTCTGCAGCCACAGGCTATCCAAGAAGGCTGCTGCCTCAGCCTCATGAAAACATTTCTCTGTGACTAGACATGATCTGACTGAAGTCTGCAAGAAGATGTGTGTAGCAGGGTGTGATCCTGAGGGAATCTGTGGCCTGCAGCGTCAGGCAGCAGTTTATCTGGTGTGATGTCCCCCACGTTCTCAGGGCTTCCCAGGTGGCACTAGTGGTAAAGAACCCACCTGCCAATGCAGGAGATATGAGACCTGGGTTCGATCCCTGGGTCGGGAAGATCCCCTGGAGAAGGGCATGGCAACCCAGTCCAGTTTTCTTGCCTGGAGAATCCCCATGGACAGAGGAGCTTGGTGGGCTACAGTCCATAGGGTCACAAAGAGTCAGACAGAACTGAAGTAACCTAACACACACATATGCCCTGCGTGCTCAAGGCTGGACTCCAAGGTGCCACCAGATGGTTCAAAGCTCTTGATGAATTTTCCAGGACAGGACTAAATGCACTGGGACTAAATGACCTAGGAGTTAGCCGCTGAGTTAACTTGACCCTTGACTGGAAACAGCAACTCTGCCATGGCAACCACCACAACAGGTCCCACTCACCGCACTCACATCCAGGTTACCCAGGCAGCCGGCAGCCTCAAATGGTGGGAGGACAGAAGAGGGTTTCAACCAGCAAGGAAACACTAGTTCCAAGTCTGCTGGCTAGCTCAGCTGCCTCTACGATTTTCCCACCCGCAGGCCTCAGTGCTAGACTGGACAAGAGGCCCTTTCCCACACACATCCAACTCTGAGCATTTAAAGGCATCAAGCCAGCATGGGGTTCCTCCAGTTAAACTTGACATTCTTTGAAGAATGAGAGAATCATAATGAATGAGTATTATTCATTTATTAACAAGTGAATAATAGCATTGGTCAAAATAATAGCAAACACATAGTATTTATTCTTTACTGGATGCTGTTCTTCCAAGTTTGTGTGTATTGCTCATCCATTTAATCCCCAATAGACTGGAGAATCCCAGGGACAGGGAAGCCTGGTGGGCTGCAATCTATGGGGTCGCACAGAGTTGGACATGACTGAAGCGACTTAAAAACAGCAGCAGCCTTATAAAAGAGGTGTGATAATATTGCAATTTTACAAGTGAGGAAGGTGAGGCCTGACAAAGTGAACAAAGACACCTAAGAGGTTCTGTCTCAATACAGATTTTAACCCCAGGCACCAGACTCCCTGGGGCTTCCCAGATGGCGCTAGGGGTAAAGAACCCTCCTGCCAAGGCAGGAGACAAAAGATACTGGATTCGATCCCTGGGTCGGGAAGATCCCCAGGAGGAGGTCATGTTCTTGCCTGGAGAATCCCATGGTCAGAGGAGCCTCTCGGGCTACAGTCTATAGGGTGTCAAAGAGTCTGACACGACTGAAGCGACTTAGCATGCACACGACACTCTCTTTCTGCCAAAAGAAAAGCACATTTTAAAAAGTATAAAAGGAGCGCAACTGAGTCACCAGTATGAAAAGCTGGCCCATGTACACTGTCTTGGAGAGTGGCACATTCACAGGCAGCATGCTGCTGGGCAGGGCAAGACTCGGGAGCACAAAACGAGCAGATTTATATGTGAATATCTCTGCAAATAGCCTCAATAAAATATTAACAAATTTAATTCAAAATGCTCATTAAAATAATAATAAACCACAGCCAAGTAGGATTTACCCCTCAGGAATGCAAGGATAATTCAAATTAGGACATCAATTCACACAACTGACAATATTAGTAAGTCAAAGAAGAAAAACCACATAATTATCTGCAGAGAAGCTAAAATGATATTTTAGAAAACTCAGCATCCATTCCTGATTAAATTTTAAAAATACTTAACAATAAGTGAGTATTTTCTTATTATGATTTAAAAGCATATTTTAAACCAAAAATAAGTACCAATCTTTATAATGAAATACCGGAAATATTACGTAAATATTGGTTTAAGGTGAGAGAGGAACACAAGAGCTGGAAACAGTGAAGAAGGCAAAGCTGAAACCACCACCATGAAAACTGACACCACCATGTGCTCGGGAAATCCAGACACAACTTCAGCTCAGTTCAGTCACTCAGTCGTGTCCGACTCTTTGCTACTCCATGGACTGCAGCACACCAGGGCTCCCTGTCCATCACCAACTCCCGGAGTTTACTCAAACCCATGTCCATCAAGTCAGTGATGCCATCCAACCATCTCATCCTCTGTCGTCCCCTTCTCCTCCTGCTTTCAATCTTTCCCAGCATCGGGGTCTTTTCCAATGAGTCACCTCTTCACATCAGATGGCCAAAGTATTGGAGTTTCAGCTTCAGCATCAATCCTTCCAATGAACACCAAGGACTGATCTCCTTTAGGATGGACTGGTTGGATCTCCTTGCAGTCCAAGGGACTCTCAAGAGTCTTCTCCAACACCACTGTTCAAAAGCATCAATTCTTTGGCACTCAGGTTGCTTCACAGTCCAACTCTCACATCCATACATGACCACTGGAAAAATCATAGCCTTGACTAGACGAACCTTTGTTGGCAAAGTAACATCTCTGCTTTTTAATATGCTATCTAGGTTGGTCATAACTTTCTTCCAAGGAGTAAGCGCCTTTTAATTTCATGGCTGCAGTCACCATCTGCAGTGATTTTGGAGCCCAAAAAAATAAAGTCTGACACTGTTTCCAATGTTTCCCCATCTATTTCCCATGAAGTGATGGGACCGGATGCCATGATCTTTGTTTCCTGAATGTTGAGCTTTAAACCAACTTTTTCACTCTCCTCTTTCACTTTCATCAAGAGGCTTTTTAGTTCCTCTTCACTTTCTGCCATAAGGGTGGTGTCATCTGCATATCTGAGGTTATTGATATTTCTCCCGGCATTCTTGATTCCAGCTTGTGCTTCTTCCAACCCAGCATTTCTCATGATGTACTCAGCATATAAGTTAAATATGCAGGGTGACAATATACAGCCTTGACATACTCCTTTTCCTATTTGGAACCAGTCTGTGGTTCCATGTCTAGTTCTAACTGTTGCTTCCTGACCTGCATATAGGTTTCTCAAGAGGCAGGTCAGGTGGTCTGGTATTCCCATCTCTTTCAGAATTTTCCACAGTTTATTGTGATCCACACAGTCAAAGGCTTTGGCATAGTCAATAAAGCAGAAATAGGTGTTTTTCTGGAACTCTCTTGCTTTTTCCATGATCCAGCAGATGTTGGCAATTTGATCTCTGGTTCCTCTTCCTTTTCTAAAACCAGCTTGAACATCTGGAAGTTCACGGTTCATGTATTGCTGAAGCCTGGCTTGGAGAATTTTGAGCATCACTTTACTAGCATGTGAGATGAGTGCAATTGTGTGGTAGTTTGAGCATTCTTTGGCATTGCCTTTCTTTGGGATTGGAATGAAAACTGACCTTTTCCAGTCCTGTGACCACTGCTGAGTTTTCCAAATTTGCTGGCATATTGAGTGCAGCACTTTCACAGCATCATCTTTCAGAATTTGAAATAGCTCAACTGGAATTCCATCACCTCCACTAGCTTTGTTCGTAGTGATGCTTTCTAAGGCCCACTTGACTTCACACTCCAGGATGTCTGGCTCTAGATGAGTGATCACACCATCATGATTATCTTGGTCATGAAGCTCTTTTTTGTACAGTTCTTCTGTATATTCTTGCCACCTCTTCTTAATATCTTCTGCTTCTGTTAGGTCCATACCATTTCTGTCCTTTATTGAGCCCATCTTTGCATGAAATTTTCCCTTGGTATCTTAACTTAGCAACCATCATAAAAGCCCTAAGTCAGCTGGTGACAATTTCCCATGCTATGGGGGCTTCTTTTCTATGTATAGATAAAAACCAAGTTGAGGGAGAAAAAAAAAGGAAGAAAGAATTCTCTTTCCAAAGGGAATAGAAACAAATATGTGTGAAAAGAAGCAAAACAGAGGCAGGGCTATGCAGGAAGAACTAAGACACCAGCAAGAGACAGAACACAAACGAATAAAAGGCCAAGCAGACGTCATCACTGGATTGAAGCTCAGTAGTGGAGCGGTGTCAGTTCTCATCAAACATATAAATTAAATGTGGATGTATCCACTGGTATCCCAGAAAGGGAGGCATTTAATCTTTATTTTTAACATGGACATTTGCTACTTCTGGTCAAGAGTCAGAGACACTCTTTCCCTTAATAGTTAAAGCAGATGTACAATGCTTGTTTGATGGGCCACAAACAGGGTGTTTTAGTTAGCATAATGTTCAAGTTAACTCATGTACAAGCCAGAATGACTTCTCCATACCTCAGTACGTGACCATTTCTTTTATCAGGGTGCATCAGGGTTCAGCACCACTCACAGGCAGTAGACCACCCACCCCGTATTCTGACCCCAGTCCCCCATGCGGGGAGCCCTCAGTCTGTGTGTATTTTAATGTTTTGTCAATAAGCAAAATTTCCTATTTGATCTCTTATTATTTGCCCTCCTATGATTTAAACTGATTCGCTTTTCTTTGTCTTACTCGTTTTTTTCCTTTTTACTGAAAGCTAACAGAGATGCATGGCTTGATGGAGTCTCACAAGGTGCACACACTGTCCCCAGGGCACCCTCGAGGCCTGTTTCATTTCCAACCCCTCTTCCTGGGCAATGGCTATTCTGATTTCTAACCACTTGGATCCATTTCACCTGTTCATAGCACTGTGTCAAAGAAAACATATGTTTTAGTCTCTCTGTGTCTGATTCTTTTTACCTCTTACTAACTGTTGAAATGCATCACTGTTCTTATGGGTGATTGCACATCCTTGCTTTGTAAATATACCTCAAAGGATTATCCATTCTGCTACTGATGGGCCATGAGCCTCTCCCAGCTTGAGACTGTTAACAGCAGCGTTGCTATGTACATCCTAGTTTGTGTTTTCTGGTGATGTATGATCTCTTGGGATAGACCTTGGCATCCCTGAGTCCCAGGCTGTGCAAAGTTTCAGCTTTAGCAGAATCAGTCAAACCAGATCAGTGAAACGACTGCATCCATCTACACTCCCCGAGCAGTGCGCCCTGCTCTTGAAGTTTTCCATCTTAGTAACCTAGTCATCCTGATGGGTATGGTAGATGTCGAACCTTGAATCTGTGCATTTCATTTTCTATCCTTTGGGCAGAGGTCCATGTGCAGTGTCATCACTGGCCAACATGCGACTCACCTCTTATTTTTTATTTCTCCCGTGTTTATGCCCCCTTTTAACTCCACAACCCTCCTCGATCACGAGGAACTCACTCTGTGGGTCTTATTGTGCATATATTTGTTTGCATGTGTTTGGGGATGTGTGTGGGGTTTTCTCATATGTGTATGTTCAATGACATAAATGATAATACTGCTTACCCATTTCATAATTCACTCTGTATTTTATTGTCTTCACTCAATGTGAAGTTTTTAATAGCCATCCATGCTGCTTGTACTCAGGTCACTGTACTCAGGTCACATGTTGGAAACTGACCGCCTGGTTCTCAGGTCAAGGCAGGAGTCCTGTATGTGATCCTGATTCCAAAGCAAGGTGACCTGCAGCAACATCCCCAGGCACCACTACTACATCCCCTTTCTGCTCTTCAGTCTTCCAAGATCTGCAGAATCAAGGTATCCTGCCATGTGGAGTGTTATTTACCTATTTGAACCTCTAATCTGAGGCCTCTAGCTGCTGCTTGTCCCACCCTGGTGCCATCCACCATGTTGCCCCTCCACACTGTCCAGGCAGTCCTCCAAACCCAGCTGGACTCTTGTAGTTTGTATCCAATGACTGTGGGGATTAATGTCTCCAGAGGGGCCTGTGAGCCTCTTGGTCTCCTCTTCTGTAGGATACCCATTCATGCTTTTATCACATTCCCTATGTCCTTTCTTGTCACTTGCAGGAGCTTCACAGACAACGTGGGGAGGAATCTCATGTTGGATTCAACCACTGCAAATGCCTTCTCTAGTAATCACTTGCTCACTAGTTCTATCATAGAAATATTCACTTTTTATGTAAACCAGTCATGTGTGTGTGTGCTCAGACATGCCTGACTCTGCGACCCCATGGACTGTAGCCCGCCAGGCTCCTCTGTCCATGGCATTTTCCAGGCAATAATATTGGAGTGGGTTACCATTTCCTTCTCCAGGGGATCTTCCCAAACCAGCTACTGAATCTGCGCCTCTTGTGTCTCCTGCAATTGGCAGATGGATTATTTACCACTGCACCATCAGGGAAGTCCAAACTCATCATATGAGCTCTATTTATCATCTGTGCTTTGGGGGTTTGGGTCTTCCCTGGTAGCTCAGACAATAAAGAATCTGCCTGCAATGCAGGAAACCCAAGGGCTCTGCAGTAATCAAGGTTGCCACACCTGAGAACCTTTGCAGTCAACACCCTGGCCAACAGCCCCTGGTGAAGGAAGGAGCCTGTGGCAAGTGGAAGATGGATGAGAGTGGGAAGTTCATCTCTGCAAGGACGATGGGGCCAGAGGGACAGTGAGGCCAGAGCTGGCAGAGAGGCATCAAGCTGGTCCAGGAGGGGCCATCATGCAGAAGGTGACAGGCTTTTTTGTAACATCGGCAGAATTCACACCACTGAGTGAAGATCTATGTTCAGATTTCCAGATGCTGAAAGAAAGGGGGAGCGTGCAATGATTCCTGAGAAGGCCACAGTCCCCTTTTCTGCTCATGTTTTCTGCCAGCTCTTTCCTCTTTAAGATCAATGGTCCATATACAGGTGCTCCTACATCTTTTTAAGGGCCTGCAGAAAGGAGAAGGGAATGCGCCATTCTGGGAGGTCTAACTGGCTTTCCTAGGTCACCCCCAAAATGTCTCAGACTCCCTAGTCTGTCCCACCTGCATTCTCAGGATGTGGCTTTGCTGGACGTGGGGAGTGGACCTAGCCAGGAGAGCAGCCCGGGGAGGGGAGCGAGCCCCTCTCCCTGCGAGGAGGATGAACAATCTTTCCACTTACTCCATTTATTTTGCCATTTCAGGTGGAAGGATTCACACCATCACTGTTGCTCTGAAGCTCGAGTTTAAATGGACAGAGCAAGTTGCGTGAGGTTACACCCAGTGGGAAGTGCAGGGTGTGGAGTGTGGATTCTATCATAAACTTGGGGCCGGGAGCTTCTGCGGGCACTGAGGGGGAGGACAGCACACGAGTGAACGTTCATGGGAAAGAGCAAGCCCTTTGCAGTTACTGTTACTGCTGTCACTGTTGTTGGGTGAGGGAGCAAGCAGTGGAGGGCAGCCGGTCGTGGAGCACCAGCCTGGTAGGTGGTGAGTCACTAAGTCTCTGGAGGCTCCCCCATGGCAGCCGTCTCTCTGGGGTCTCAGTAGAGCGTGGTGTCTTGGATTAGCCACAGTTAGCTTCCAGTCTCCAGAGAGCCACTATTGCTCCTGGTGGTATCCACGCATTTGCCATATTACCTGCCAGTCACAACATCTACCTGCCTGGCCCCAAGAAGAGGCCCTACAGTTCCATGTCCTACACCCCAGAGCCCACCTAAGGTGGGCAGTACAGGAGAGCTGATGGTTCTGAAAGCAAAGAGGTCGCTGTGAGGCTGGCTGGACCTTCTCCTCTCCTCCTCCACTATTTCTGGGTCGTCTGTGCTTGTTGGAAAACTCAGAGCACAGTAGCTGAAGCAGATGTCTCTGCTCAGTGCAGAGTGCTTTCAGGAAGTTGAGTGCTGTTATGAGCTGACTTGCATCTCCCCAAAATCCATATATTGAATTACCCTCAGTACTGCAGAACATGACTGTATTTGGAGATAGCATCTTCACAGAGGTGATTACATTAAAATGATGAAGTTAGAGTGGTCCTAATCCAAAATGACTGGTGCTGGGGTCCAGCCCCAGCAGGATCCAGGGGTACCCTCAGGATGACGGCTTAGGTGATTAAGGATAGATAAAAGAGAATAGAAAGAGGCTTGATCTTCCTTGGTTTACACAGAAAGCCAATAAAGTTCCTGTATTCCAAGGAGTCATCCTGAAAGAAGAACAGAGAGAGAAAAGGAGAGAAAAGGAAAAAAAGAACGACACGGGGAGACCAAGCTTCGGTGAGCGAGGCCCATAACTTTATTTTCAAAAGTAACTTTTATACCTTGACTTGTACATAGAGGGAAATGAAAGATGCAAAGTCATGCAGAGTCAGCCCAAACATTACATCTGTTTTGTCTTTATAGAAACTAGGATTTTTTTCTGCATACCTTTCCCATGAACAATGTTGTGTACATTATCTTCTGGCCTTGGAGGCCTGTGGACATTTTATGACCCTTTTTTGATAAAGGCTGCTCAACCAGAAAACTTATTTTCCCTTGAAATGTTTTTTCTCTATTTTTCCCAGCCTCAGAAAATACTAGATAAAGTTACATTCTCACAGAGCAAAGGTGCAGCCGGTTACAACAAATAAAGAACCAATTAGCTCAAAGGTCTGATGTGGTTAATTCCAAGGCTGCTACTTATTTTTCTTACATTCCAACTATGTTAACCAATGCACTCCCAGGTGCACAATGGATAAGGGATATGGGAACTTGGCAGCAAGCATTGGCCCAATAATGAAGCCCTTTACCAGTACTATCTATTCTAATAATTTTTCATCCCTTAAAGGACTCTATGCTCATTAGGACTTTTAGAATGTTTTGGCTTCCCATGCCTTTCAAGGTTAGGGAGTTGTGAATGATCATGTGTGTTAATTGCAAGAGTATGGATAAACCTGTCAGGCAAGCTAGAATGCCGACAGAGGGGTTAAAATAGAAATATTCCTTTCATGCCCAGAAGACTTATTAACTAAAGCCCTAAGTTGATTTTTTCCAGAGAAAGGTGGTCTGGGATAGCCCCCTGTTAATGTCAGAAGAGTTGGTGAAAGGCACAAAATAGTAAGACAGACAGATTCTGGTTTTGGAGTAGATGCTCAAGCAGATTCAGGGGGTCCCTTGAGCCATGATCTGCCTTGCTTGTCATGGCACTTCCACATGACCTTGTCATGGGTGGGATCTCCCGTGGCGGCTCCTGGCAAACTGGCATCCCTATAAGAAGAGATTGAGACACACAGCCCCAGAGGGAAGACCAGTGAAGACACAGGGAGAAGGCGGCCGTCTACAAGCCAAGGAGAGAGGCCTCGGGAGAAACAACCCTGCCCACACCTTGATCTTGGACTTCCAGCCTCCAAAACTGTAAGGGATACATGTCTGTTGTTTAAGCCACTCGGTGCATGTCACTTTGTTATGCAGCCCAAGCTGACTGGTACAGGTACCAAGACGTTGAATGTGGAGACAGGAAGCCCTGTGAGTATGGAGTGACCTACCACCTGGGAATAGAGGGCCTGTCTCCTCCCCTTCTAACCTAGGTCCTGGGAAGCCCTTGCAGGGACAAAGAGGCACTATCATTTTTCCATTGAACAAGTCCTCAAATGACCTTTGCTCTCACTGAAGAGAGGAGGGGGCAAATAACCGAGGGGCAGTTCCTGAAATGCAGAAGAGAGAACTTTGCCACTGGAGTTTATTATAAAACGAGAGGGTGAACTGACCTCTCCTATAAATTTTCTTCCCCTGGCTCAAAGGTTCTTGAGTGGAGGGGACACCGTTCAGTTCCTTGTTCACTGGTTTTCGCCTTACTTGCTTTGTGTGGGTGAGGCTTCAAAAGGCATCTATAACCACACAACCCATTGGGGTCTGTTTTGGAATAAGGTGGACACTCTGGTGGAGAAGGCAATGGCACCCTACTCCAGTACCTTTGCCTGGAAAATCCCATGGACGGAGGAGCCTGGTAGGCTGCAGTCCATGGAGTCTCTAAGAGTTGGATACGACTGAGCGACTTCCCTTTCACTTTTCACTTTTCACTTTCATGCATTGGAGAAGGAAATGGCAACCCACTCCAGTGTTCTTGCCTGGAGAATCCCAGGGATGGGGGAGCCTGGTGGGCTTCTGTCTCTGGGGTCACACAGAGTCAGACACGACTGAAGCGACTTAGCAGCAGCAGCAGCAGAACACTCTGGGGCTAGGTTTCACCCCTCATCTCAGGTTATTGGTCAGAGAGTCTCCCCGCCTGCACACAGGGAAGGAGGAAAAGCATTTCTAACCCACCAATTCTACAAATTGGGATGAACTACGACAGCAAACATAGTTTGTTTATGTATATATTTGTCTGTATGATCAGGTTTAAGAACATTCTCACAGTGTAAGTGGTCCAGAAATCTTGATGCAAGTGGCTGCAGAGCCAGGAACCTCACAACAGAGGCTCTTGAAGGGAGCTCTATCTGACACCCATCCGGAAGGGGAGCCATCTAAGCCTGCGGCTTCTTGGGTCTCTTTTGAAGCTGGGAGAGGGAGGAGGAAAGAGGAGCCTTGTCAGCTGAGATGTACAAAAACGCAGCCTGTAAAGATATTCGCTGCAATTAAAATTGTTGCCTCTCGGGACTTCCCTGGTGGTCCAGTGGCTAAGGATCCACACTCCCAATCCAGGGGGTCCAGGTTCTATCCCTCTCCAGGGAACTAGATCCCACATGCCACAACTAAGAGTTCACAAAAGATTCTGCCTGCTGCAACTAAGACCCAGCACAGTCAAATAAATAAATATTTTTTTTTTAATGTGGCCTCCCTTCTCCTGCAATCTCAAAGCCTCACACACTTTTTGCACACAAAATCTGTTTCATGAACCCAGAAAATCCCCAGCCTGTCCCCCTTGTCCTGTCAATCTGGGACATTATTTCAGCCAACTGGTCATGTTAATTCTTCCAGGAAAACCCACTCAATGAGCACCAGCATGACGCTGGCCTGACAAAGGATGCCTGGTGAATCTGTCTTGGAGAAAATGTCACAGAGCAAAGTCTGCCCACAGAGGGAAAGAGAAACATGCAAGGCACACTCCTGGGTGCATCCGCTGTCCTTCAGCGAATTCTGTGGTATGTCATCACCTCCAGGGCCCTCCAGGACAGAAATGCTCCTGGATGACTTCCTTCACTGCAGAGAGATTCTCCCGTCCGACTCGCAGCAGACGGTTGTCATTCACGTTGAGAAGTAATCACGCCCCAGGAATGGCCTCAAACCCACTCTCCGAGGTCCTGATTGAAGGGCTGTCATGTCAGGAGAGCAGCTGTCCTTGCCAGTTTCAATAACTCCACCCGCCTCTCTCACCTCTGAGCCTAAACCCTGCCTGAGATCCCCACGCTCTGTCACAGACCATTTAATGACACAATTAATGTCTGCCACCCTAGATGCCTGGCGAGCTCCAGATGCTTACTGAATGAATGGATGAATGAATGTATTCGTTAATATCCAAAACCTTGTATCAGTATATGCATCTTATCCCCAAACCAAAGCTGCTTATATGTAACAAATAAAATTATCATGATACCTATGTAAGGGAAAGAGACTAAAGATAATGATTCTTTGTCATTAAAAGGAAAGCAAGAAAGTAAAAGAACATAAGAAATAAAAATGATTTATCTTCTGCCCAATCACTGAGAATGCTAACCCTCAAATCTTAAGACTTTAACCCAAGGATTTGCATTTACCTGGAATAACAAGAGATGTATTATATACAACGTATGAGAGAGGCGTGTTTTGCCACGTCCCTAGCCAGCCTTGCCTGGAGAATCCCATGGATGGAGGGGCCTGGTGGGCTGCAGTCCATGGGGTCACTGAGAGTCAGACACGACTGAGCGACTTCACTTTCACTTTCCCCTTTCATGCACTGGAGAAGGAAACGGCAACCCACTCCAATGTTCTTGCCTTGAGAATCCCAGGGATGGGGGAACCTAGTGGGCTGCCGTCTACGGGGCCGCACAGAGTCGGACACGACTGAAGTGACTTACAGTACAGTAGCCAGCCTTCTCTCTGTTATTCCACAGCCAAAGTTCTCTGTACCCTGTAAACTCACCACTTCCTACAGCCACCAGGAGTCCTCCAGGTCAGCAGAGATCCCAAGTGAGGAAAGGCAGAATCTGGAGAACAAGGAAAGCGATGCAAATGGAACCAGAGATGCCAAGACAGACCATGCAAAACTGGGAGGGAGAGAGCAGAGCTATGGGGAACCAGAGGTGTGGGAGTGGACAGGACATTTTGGAGGGAGCTTTGGGGAGCAGAGGCAAGGTGAGTTTTCCATGTGTAGTTTGGGACTTTGGAAAGGATCTCCTTAGTTACTTTTCAATGATGTCAGAAAAAGTGGAATTCTTTTTCTTTTCTTTCTTTTTTTTTTTTTTTTTAATATTTATTTATTTGCCTGCGCCAGGTCAGGTTTCCCTGATAGCTCAGTCAGTAAAGAATCCTCTTGTGATGCAGAAGGCGTGGGTTTGATCCCTGGGTTTGGAAAATCGCCAGGAGAAGGGAATGGCAACCCACTCCAGTATTTTTGCCTGGGAAATCCCCATGGACAGAAGAACCTGGCAGGCTACAGTCCGTGGGGTCCCAAACACGACTAAAACCACCACCACACGTGCCGGGTTTTCTTGGCAGCATGCTAGACCTTTGATCTTCATCGCAGCATGTGGGATCTTTTTAGTTGAGGCGCACTCTTAGTTACAGCTTGTGGAATCTAGTTCCCTGACCAGTGATTGACCCCCGGTCCCCTGCATTGGGAGCATAGAGCCTTAGCCCCTGGACCACCAATGAAGTCCCCTCCTTTTCAATTACTATTGCCTACAAGCAGTTGTTCTTTGAAGGAGAGTCTGTGCCCACAGGATACTGGATTACAGATGGCTTTCATATGGAGTAGAGAGCTTTCATCCAGGATTTTTAGACCTAAAATTCATATCTAGCTGCACCTGGATTAAAATCATCCTTTTAGATCCTAATCCAGGCCACATCATCACTGCTCCCCATCCATGGTGTGAAGTGTCTGGGTCCAACCGGGCACAAGCATTTTCATTCTCATGCTTCAGTGGCAAAGGCAGAGAGGTGTTGTAGAAGTAATACTGGACGTGCAATTACAACTGAGGAGACATTGTCAAAGTTAGAAATTCATGTTGAAAGCAGAAAGCTAGGTTTACACAGCATTTTGTCAGTTCACTAAATCCAATAAAAATTTCAAAGAGATCACCCTGGGGGCATTACAAACTTAAAATGGACACTTCTCAACTCTCAGGCAAACAAGCAGTTTGAATACCTGCATATAATTTCACTCATTGACAGAGTCATTAAAATAACAATGATGGGATTTTTAAAATGATGGGAAAAGAGGGAACAAGGAATGTTTTGAAGCTCTAAAAGTGATAGGGGTGGTGGCTGCCTCTATAGGCACACACATACACATAACACACCCACACATAACACACACACACACATACACACACACACACTGGAGGATCCTGGCCAGCACTGGGGAAGCAGAAACCTACTGGTTTTAGCTGGGATTCCTGAAGACCTGAGACCTGACAGCTCCAGAATCCCCTTGAGGTGGACACACAGCACCCATGAGGATTGGGGTCTGTACATGAAATCAGACCTAGATTCCCTTCCCTGGTGGCTCATACAGTAAAGAATCTGCCCGCACTCTGCCTGCAGGAGACACTGGCTTGATCCCTGGGTTGTGAAGATCCTATGGAGAAGGGAATAGCCACCCACTCCAATATTTTTGCCTGGAGAATTCCATGGACAGAGGAGCCTGGCAGGCCACAGTTCATGGGGTCAGAATCAGACATGACTGAGGGACTAACACAGCAGATGACCTCTGCACCCTGTTACCCTGGGTGTCCCACCTCACCCAGAGGTGGCTGGTGGTCTTTCACGGTGGGAGAGACACAGTTGAAGGCGGGGTGCTGAAGCGAACTCCAGGAAATCAGGGGAAAATGTGTTCTCTCTGTCAGCCTCCAGTTCTCTCCTGCCAGTGGGGATGGGAGGGTGTTACCTGATCAATGTGACCAGCCCAGGAAGAAAGTCTCACTGGCAAAACAGCCCAGGAAGATCACTCTAAAGGGAACTCAAAGTTAGCAAGCCCACTGGGGTTCCATCTGGTCCCCCCAAACCCCAACAGTGTCCTGTGAAGAGATAGGAAGATCCTGCTTTCATGGAACTAGAACAAAACACTATGAGAGAAGAAGAGAAAGGAAGTGAGGACAGAAAGACTCAGAAAACAAATGTGATGTGAGTATGGTATGTGTGTTTGTGGTGTGTGTGTGTGAATGTAGTGTGTGTGTGTGTGTGTGTGTGTGGGTGCTGTCTGTGTGTGGCATCTGTCTGTGTGTAGTATGTGGTGTTTGCATGTGATTTGTTTGCATGTGGTGTGCAGTGTGTGTGTCTGTGGTGTATATGTGGTATGCTTTTTTGTGTGTGTGATGTTTGTGTGCTGTTTATGGTGAGTGTGTGGTGTGTCTGTGTGATGTGTAGTATGTGCATGTGGTGTGGTATAGTATGTGTGATATTGTGTATAACTGGTGTACATGTGATGTGTGGTGTGTATCTGTGTGTGATGTTTGTGTGTGGTATGTATCCATGTATGGTGTATGGTGTATAGTGTGTGATGTGTGGTATGTATCCATGTATGGTGTATACATGCATATATACATGTATACATATACATGTGTATGGTGTGTATCCATGTATGGTGTATATTGTGTGATGTGTGGTATGTATCCATGTATGGTGTATAGTGTGTGATGTGTATGTGGTGTATATGTGGTGTGGTGTTTGTGTGTTGTGTGTGTGTCCACATGTTCTCCCAGTGGCTGCCCCACACAAGCACACAATAAGCAACATCTTTCTCAAGTGAAATTGCTGTGGAGACCTCCTGGTATTTGCACATGTTTCTGCACAAAACTGAGTGGCTGGACCTCCCCAGGCTGCAGCTAATACTTCCTACTTATTGGGCAGCCCAGGTGTGAGAAAAGATGCCACAATTATAGGCTCAGTGTAAATGATTTCAAAAAATTTAGTAGACAGACACCTCGTAGAGCAGTGTTTCTGTAAAATCAGCATACACAGAGACCCAGGAATTTCGATGGAATACAGGGCTAGAGTGGGGCCACTACTGTGGTCTGAATATTCGTGTGCCCCTAAAATTCACATGTGGAAACCCTAATCCCCAATGTGCTACTTTGGTGCAGCTGTGGGGTGGCCTCTGCCGGGACTTCTCCCTCCCTCCAGGTGCTGAATGTTTACCACACACACAACCCCATGCAGCTCCCAAGCTGAAAGCCTCAGGGGTAACCACGGTGCTTGGGCTCCGTCATGGCAACTAATGAGCATGTTTACCAGAAGGAACTTATCTACACTTTTTAAGAAGTCTGGTTGTGGTTAACACACACACACACACAAAACATGCATGCATATGTGTGCATCCACCCACCAGGATGTTACACCTACAAGAAATGCCCACACCCCCCCCAAAATGTGTGATTTGAATTACTATAATCCGACCTTAAATTATTTCATCACAAAAAAGCACTGTTGTTGCTGTTCAGTCGTTCAGTCATGTCCGAGTCTTTGTGACCAGATGGACTGCAGCACGCCAGGTTTCCCTGTCCTTCACCATCTCCCAGAGTTTGCTCAAACTCATGTTCACTAAGTAAGTGATGCCATCCAACCATCTCATCCTCTGTTGCCCCCGTCTCCTCTTGCCTTCAATCTTTTCCAGCATCATGGTCTTTTCCACTGAGTCTTCTCTTCGCATCAGATGACCAAAGTATTGGAGCTTCAGCTTCAGCATCAGTCCTTCCAATGAATATTCAGGGATGACTTCCTTTAAGATTGACTGGTTTGATCTCTTTGCTGTCCAAGGGACTTGCAAGAGTCTTCTCCAGCATCACAGTTCAAAAGCATTAATTCTTCAGTGCTCAGCCTTCTTTATGGTCCAACTCTCACATCCGTACATGACTACTGGAAAAATCATAGCTTTGACTAGATGGACCTTCGTCAGCAAAGTGATGTCTCTGCTTCTCAGGCTTTTGGATAAGATCAAGTGGTAACCATGTGACATGATAAAGAGAGTAGCTAACACCATGGTACTGAGGAAAATACCAAAATTAAGTGAAATATGCCATATTTTGTTTTGAGAAGAAAACTGCACTTTTATGCTTTATTTCTGGGGCAAATAATGACCAGGTTAGCTTCATCAAATACATCTTTAGTCAATCCATGGGGAACTTGACTGACGGTGGGGAGAGCACATCAAGGTGACTGTGCTGTGGAGTTCCCTGGCCCTGATATAATTAAGCCAATGACACAGCCTCAGCCTCTTGGATTCAACTCTCACATTCTGGGTTACCTGAGCAGCCCAGCAGCCTTCTTCACTTCACCCAGCATTGCTCTACAGAGGGCCTCCTTTGTAGGGGATGTGGGGGTTCCTCCACATCCCTACAAGGGATAGCTTTGCTCCAGATCCCCGGTGAGGGACCCAGTGAGCCAAGTGGGTTGGCAGATGGAAACTGGGCTAGAGGTGGATGCCTGGTGTTTCACGACTCCAGTCACGTGGATCAGATCACAGCTGGCCACCTCCAGCAGACAGGCACTGCACACATCCCTTCTGTTATCAGCAAAGATACACACAACTGTATATAAAATAGATAACAAGGACCTACTGAATAGCATGGGGAATTCTACTCAATATCTTATAATAACCTTATAATAATAATAATCTTATAAAATATAATAAAATATAATCTTATAATAAGGGAAAAGAATGTTAAAAAAGAATATATTTGTATATATACATATGTATGTATAAATGAATCACTTTGTTGTACACCTGAAACTAACACAACATTGTAAATCAACTACATTTCAATATAAATTTTAAAAAATGAAAGATTGTGTGTGAACTTTTGTCTGCCTGGATTAAGCAGCATCTTTTAGAAGATGGGGAGATTTGATCTTGAAGATATGAGTATGCAACCTTGAAATTTTCTTTCCTAAGATATGATGCTACTAAAAGTGTAAGAAAACAAACAGAAGAAAAATTCCCAAGAAGACCTGTAATTAAGAACTATCCCTTTTGAAAAACAAAACAAAGTGTTTGAGAATGGTATTTCTTGAGTGCTTCACTTTCTTCATAAGGGCACTTGGTTTGAAAAAAGGAAATCGGAGGGCTCCAAGTGCAGATAGGGGCGTTTATTAAAGCGAAAAGACTGTGCAAACTTTAGTAATAAATATAGTCATGAGAGCGTATCATTAAAATAAAGACATCTCTTTTGAACCTCCCCTCCCATTTCCCTCCCCATTCCACCCCTCTAGGTTGATACAGAGTCCCCGTTTGAGTTTCCTGAGCCATATAGCAAATTCCCATTGGCTATCTATTTTACATACGGTAATGCAAGTTTCCAGAAGAGGGAGGTTCAGGAGGGAAGGGATATATGTATTCCTATGGCTGATTCATGTTGAGGTTTGACAGAAAACAAGAAAATTTTGTAAAGCAATTATCCTTCAATTAAAAAAAAATAAATTTCAAGGAAAATAAAATTAAGACATCTCCAGAAAAAAAACTATCAATAAATATGCCATTTTACCTGAAGAGCTTGTATAATAAACACATGTTTTGCATAGATTTCCAATAGCTCATTGTGAACACACTTAAGCTCATGTGGAGAAAGCTACGCTAAGAATAATAAAATAACTACCAACAAAGCTAGAGGGAGGGCATTCCCTGAGCAACATTTTCTTTCCATCACGGATGAGTGCTTCTGCTCTGAAAGAAACCACCAACACAGAGAAACAGGATGCTCTTCTTCTCTGCCGGGTTGAGGCTGCAGCAACAGGAGTGACTGCCCCCAGAGACCCGACCCCTGCTCAACCGGAGAAATTCTGGAAGATGTCGGCTGCCTCCACCCAGTTCTGGAAGCAGGCAAGCCCCCGCTCCCGGATTTGCTTCCGCCCTTTGTCAGTGATGACCTCCCCGCTGGGCTTCAGGATCACAAGCCTGGGGATGGCGGTGATGTGGTACCTGGTCCTCAGCTCGCTGTGGGAGAGAAGAGGGTGGCCGAGGGTCAGCGTGAGTCAGGCCGGGCCGCTGCACGTCTGCAGGGACCGGCGCCTCCCCAGAGCCAGCTGAGCCCACAAGGCCTTAGCACCCAGCCCTCCTACTGGGCTGAGGATTCCTGTGGGCTCTTCTTGCTGCTGGCTGATTCTGAGCCAATGCTGCCCCAGAGGAGCATCCGGTGATGGAACCGTTCTGCATATGTGCTGCCCAGCGTCATAGCCATGGTCACCCGTGATGACTGAGCACTTGAAATCTGGCTGGTGAGCCTGAGGAACTGAATTTTTGGTTTTAGTTCATTTTATTTGTTTGTTTATGTATTTTCTGGCTGTGCCAAGCGGCTTGCAGGATCTTAGTTCCCCAACCAGGGATTGAACCCAGGCATGGAAGTAAGAGCACCAAGTCATAACCACTAGAAAGTGAAAAGAAAGTGAAGTCGCTGAGTCGTGTCTGACTCTGAGACCCTATGGACTGTAGCCTACCAGGCTCCTCTGTCCATGGGATTTTCCAGGCAAGAATACTGGAATGGGTTGCCATTTCCTTCTTCAAGGGATCTTCCTGACTCGGTGATGAAACCAGGTCTCCTGCACTGCAGGCAGATGCTTTACCCACTAAGACACCAGGGAAGCTGACCAGTAGACCACCAGGAATTCCCTATTTCAGTCTATTTTAAATTTAAGTAGTCACATGTGGCTAGTGGCTGCCGAATGACACAGTGCAACTTTAAACCTACAAGTAACCCAATAAATTTGGATCCTTCTTACATCTCAAGAGGTTTAAATACATCAGGTAGCTATAATGGTAAAAGTTAAAATTCCGTAAGTTTTAGACAAATGCAAAGGCTTACTAGACTTTCTACCCTGTAAATTCAAGGACATGCTGGTTAACATTATGGGTGAAACATTTTACCTTCACATGTAATAACCCCTTGTGTGACCATTTTACAAAATTATTTGTATTCATTTAGGGAAAGGAGCATCTGCCTTCTCACGTTTGCAAATCTCCCCATAACCTTCACAGGGATTATTGCCCTCAGGACAGGACAACTGGGTGCAAATCCCTTCCTGTCACCAGCTTGCCAGGGCCTCAGGTTAACAGTAATCTGATTTCCCTTATCTGTCACTTTCAGGATTATGAACCTGAGAGGAAGAAGAAATGCATTTCAGACTCTCCTGTTACCAAACCTTCCCTGTGACACCGCCATCAGGTCCTTCCTGCTGCTTTCTGAGATCCTACTCCAAGACAAATCTTAATTCAAACTGGAAAAAAAAAATAGTATCTACACCCAACAGAGCAAATATGCCTTGCTTTCACGCATCTATGAAATGGTGACAAAACCAGCCATGTTGTTGGTCATAAAGGGATCTTAATAAGTTTCAAATAATCAGTGCAGATTGCTTAATCAGACCATAACATAATGTAACTGGAAAGCAACAAGCAATAATTTTTGGAATGAGTTAAAAACTAAATAACCGTATGTTATCTATGAAATTGTAAAGCAGACTCACAAAATAATTAGAACAGGGCAATATGGAATATACTATGGGTCCCAAGCTATAGGTACAATTAGACACAGAGAGTTATCTTACATATTCTTGTCCAAAACTAAAAGGCCTCTATATAGATGAGTTCTGCATTTAATTCAAGAAACCAGAAAAACAATGATGAAGCAATTATAGAGAAAGTAGAAAGAAGGCAAAAGAAGACAGAGGACAGAAATCACTGGACTAGGAAATGAATCCACATGGGGTGAGCAACAAAACAAAACCTGGTTCTTAGACTAAGAAACAGAGAAAAGCTCTATCGAGACTGAGAAGGAAAAAGGGACAACACAGGAACATGAGGAGTCAGGCAGGCCTTCGAGGAGTGAGGAGGAGGTCTGAAGATATTTCATTGCTCCGGCTGCTCTTCAGAGAATCACCCAGTGTGGACCCTACATCCCCACCCTGGCAGCCTCTGCCTGGTGACAGGTATTACCCTGGAACCATGAAGTCATCTCTGTCTCCTCTGGGAGCCGTGTCCAGAGAGAGTAGACCAAGCCTCAGAAAGAAAAGAGCCTTGTTGCTGGGCAGAATGAAGTGATAACTCAGCATTTTAACCATTTCAGGGAAATGTGAGAGTCCATTTCCTCCTCACCCTGCATGCAGTTGAAGCACTGGCTCCCTCCCTTCATCTAAAGCAGCGCATCCTTATCCCTGGCACAACTGCTTCTGGGTTGTCATGGCAACTTCTGGCTCCAGTCTCTTTCCATCTCAGCCACTGGTAGCCAGGCTGTTACCGAGCAAATCTCTCTACTTGCTTCAAGTATCCATCAAACAAGTGCCCTGCAGGTGCCAAGCCCTGAACAATGTCTAGTTCAACCTCTGGAACTACAGAGACCACCGCCCCAACCAGACACACACTCCGACAACAGGAGTGGCTCTGGCTCAAGCTATGGAGGCCATAGGCCTCAGGGGCCAGACACGCGCCGTGTGTCCCCAGGGGCACAAAGGGAGAGCTCCTAGGAAGAGAAGTGGGAGGCTCCAGGGTTGGAGGATGCCACATGTGTAAGACCTTTGGAGGTGGGAAAGTGTGTGGAGTATTCTGGCATATTAGTTGTCAAGTCTGACCAGAACACAGATGTAAACGAGACAACAAGAAATAAAATAAGTGAGGATCAAATACTGGAGGGGGATGTGTGAGACACGGACTGGGTGAGTCTCACATGCCCGGCAGCAGGCAACAGAAATTCCTGCTGGCAAAGTCAGGGATTTTTCTTTATTCTCTACTTGGCTCTTTGGCTCATAGAAAAGGGAGGGAAGGCAAGACAGAATCTGTCTTCAGTGCTGCCCCCTTGCTCAGACCTCTCGCTCAGCTGCACACACAGGCATCAAGGCAGGACCTGAGAGCCCACCCTTGGCCCCCACTGCCCCCTGGCTATAGGCACGTCACTAGATATTTGCCTCTCTAGGCGGAAGGGTGGCACTCGGGGTTGGGTCTTGTGTGCATTCTTCACTGGACAGCCAAGATCTGAGCCAGCTTGAGGTGAGCGGTTCTAGAAAGTTTCTTCTTGCAGTTGCATCTGCAGCATCACCGCCTCCAGCCATGCCCAGGGTAAACTTAGCAGGGTGGAGTGCCTCTGTGGTGATCTACCACCTCCTGAGCGTAAGGCGAACCTTCCCAAGTGGTGCTAGTGATAAAGAACTGATTTGCAAATGTAGGAGATGTAAAAGATGTGGTTTCAATCCCTGGATTGGGAAGATCCCCTGGAGAAAGGAATGGCTACCCACTCCAGTATTCTTGCCTGGGAGAATCCCCTGGACAGAGGAGTCTGCCAGGCTATAGGGTTGCAAAGAGTCACACACGAACTGAAGCGACTTAGTATGTATGGACGCATGAGCCTCAGGCAGGTCATTAGAAAACCAGAGGACAGCAGATGACACGTGTGGGCCACTGAAAAAAGACAGCCCGGGTCCCTCAGCTTCTCACAGCACCAAGAATGCCATGCTCTGCACATATCGAGAACTTCTCAAAAGGCCTCCTGGAGGCTTCCTACATTCTTTAGTTCTCCTTGGTGGCTGTTACTTCCATTTTTCCTCACAATCCGATTTCAAAATGCAGGCTGGGATAAGCAAAATTTAGGGCTTAGCTCCAAGAATTTCCCACAGAATACCACATTTCCTAATTTATAAATTGCAATGACAGGATTAGCAAAGTTCAATCTGGGAAGGGGAGGCCCCGGGAACTAACTTCTCCCCAAACTGCTGCCTCCCACCCTGCCCCACCCCCCAACCCCTGATCAGATCCCTCCTACGTGAGGCTGGCAGCCGGAGATGGCCAGGGCCTCGTGCAGCCCCATGCCAGGCCCTAAACAGCTCACCACCTGCAGTGGACCAAATGCGCCTTGACCAGTTAATCCCGGAAGCAGAGCCCCCCCCAACCCCACCCTTATCCCCACCCCCAGCAAGGCTGTGCTGAGGCTCCGTGTCCCCTGGGAGAGGAAGCTGGAGCAGAAAGGACTGGCTCCAGAGCCAGGGGCACCCATCTTATCTGTGAAATGGGCAACACGGAAAGTGCTGCTACACAACCAGCTGGCATAGCTCTGAACGCGTGCCTCAGTGCGGTTCTCATCCATCACGTGCAGCAACTAAATACCTTGCCTACAGTCACCCCACAAATAGATCCCACAACTGAACTCTTGCCAGAGGCCTGAGCTCTTTGCTTGATTACTAACACTGTCACTTTCAAAAATAAGTGTATTCTTTCAAAAGCGGTGTGTAACTTGAACGCTAAGCAAATCAAAACTCCTTTTACAACCACCACTAGATGTGAAGCTATAGGAACTTTCAACCAAGTAAATCATGGTCATTTGGATGTATCATGGATGACTTTTCCTAGTCCTGCCTTGAGTGAGGCCTTGGGAAGCAGGTAACCTTCCCTTGAAGGGCCTGGGCCTCACCTCTTGCTTGGCATCACCAAAAGCATGTGCTGGGGAAAAATTACTCCTCCGAGGAACTTTCCAAAGTTAGCTTTCATTTTTAAGTGTCCAGAAGGAAAACCGTTTCAGAATAATTAATTTGGGAGAATGCCACAATTGAATACTAATTCCCAGAAAAATGTACCACGTGGCGCTATAAAAAAAAAAAAAAAATCCAGAAATTCACCTCCATATCTGTTAAGGGGATGGTGGGGTAAAGCATTTGGTGAAGAACAATTAACCTCAGTCTGGACTCTTACACTACAGGTGACCCCAACATGCCAGACAATCGGTGCCTGTGCCCCACTTCCCTCTTCCAATCTTCCACAAAGTCCTCCCATGTCCTCTCTCTTCCCTAACACACCACCCCCCACCTTCTCCCTCCTCCCCTCCATAGATCCCATGACCACAGCCAACAGAACACCAGGGCTGGGACTTCCCTAGTGGTACAGTGGTTAAGATTCTGAGCTTCTAGTGCAGGGGCTGTGGGCTCAATCCATGGTTGGGAAACTAAGATTCCTCATGGTACACAGAATGGCAAAAAAAAAAAATTAAAATAAAAAAAATAGAGCACTAGGGTCAATTTCTAGTTTGTTCACAAATTCTGAAATCCACATCACATATTTTTCTAAAAGCAAGGGTGGGGCAAGACCCCTTCAGAGAGCATGGATTTTTGTCACCTCTGACATCTGTCTCAAGAGTCCAGGAAGCTGCTGCTTCTTACAGGTATAGGACCAGGAGACATCTTTATGAAATTTCGGTCACTGCCAATAAAACTGAAATTACAACCTGGCTTACAGTAGGTTCCTCCAGGACTTGAGTCCTGACCCTTCTCCCTAGCACCTGGTACCCAGGCCGGGGCTCCTGGGACAGGGCAGTCCACCCATAGTCTCCAGTTCTGACCTGAGCATCCATTCTGGATCTCCCTCTCCTACTCTCCAGATAAGGGTCGGTGTTTTCTTTGTGCAGTACTGGTGTGCTCAATGCTGTGTCCGAATCTTTGAGGACCCTACGGCCTATAGCCCGCTGGGCTCCTCTGTCCATGGGATTCTCCAGGCAAGAATACTGGAGTGGGTTGCCATTTCCTCCTCCGGGGGTTCTTCCCAACCCACAGATGGAACCTGCGGCGACTGTGTCTCCTGCACTGGTTTAGAGCTGAGGCACCTGGGAAGCCCTCCCTGCACAGTAGGGTGCAGCACCTCAGGGCTGTGATTACTCGAGTGGGCTCCCTGCCGCAGAATAATCATCACCAGAACTTATACATTCAGATTCCCAAAGCCTCAGATCCACTGAGCCAAAGACGAGGGTGGACCAAGGTCTGCGTGCATCGAGTTCCCCGTCAGCCAAAGCGCTAGAGCCTCCCTAGGAAGCCGAAGCAAAGAGGCTCAAACACGAAGGGGTGGGGATGGAGGCTATCAAAGAGGCCTTGAGAGTTGGGAGAAGCCCAACTCTCTCAATTCTGGGGAAGAGGAATTGGGGTGGGGGTTGGTGTGGGAGCTCCCAGCACCTCCCACACACACGGTCTCCACTCACTGCCGGTAGGGGTCGTGGAAGGGCAGCGCCAGCCAGGCACCATGCAGCTCCTGCATGAATTCCAGCATTTCTTGCGCGCTGCCGTCGGCGGACACGAAGACCACCTCGAAAGGCGCCGGCGGCCGCGCCTCGTCCACGAGCTCCTCGTAGAAGTCGCAGAGCAGCGGCGTGAAGTCGCGGCTGGGCGCGCACCGGCCAGCGGCGAAGTACAGCGCCACCACCTTGTTCTGCAGCGCCGCCTCGGCCTCCACCCACGCGCCGTCGCAGGTCACCAGGCGCCGCCCGCCCAGCACGTCCACCATGGCCGGGCGCGGGGACACCTGCGGGGGAGGACACCTGCGGCAGAAGGACACCTGAGGGGAGAGGCGGGGCGGTGAGCGCGGGGCACGGATACTAGCGGAGGAGCGGACCTGGGTGAATGAACTCAGGTGGCTGATCCCTGCGGGGGAACGGTCACCTGCGGGCGGGCAGTGATGTCTGGCTCCCTTCGCACCGCCGGGCGCCCGGACTTCGGCACCAGCCTGAGCCTCGGCCTCCGGCGGGAGCAACGACGTCCGCGCTGGGGTAAGGGGAACACTCACAAACACCCGCGACCCCAGGTGTAGCGGCCGTAGCACCAACAGCCGCAGCACCACCGCCTCCAGGGAACCGAGCCGCCCCGCCCCTGCCCCGCCCCCTTCTGCCTCTGCCCCGCCCCCTCCTGCCTCGGCGCCCAGCCCCACGCCTTCCTCCGCGACCCTCTGCACGTCCCACCTACCTGCGCAGCTCTCTGTGCTGCGCTGCTCGCCGCCTCCACGCTCCTGGGCGACGCACTCTTCTCCACCACCCTCGCAGGCCCTCCCCCTCCGTATCCTCCCCCGGGCACCGCCTGCCGCGCTCTCGCCCTAAGTCCCCTGGGCGCTCGCCCCACTCGGCGCTCAGTCCCTCACCACCTGCCCCAGGGGTCCCACCAGCGAGGAAGGTAAGAGCGGTTCGATCTGTAGGGGGCAGGAATCTAGCGTTGGGGAGACCTGGGCCCTGTTCTTTCTCGAGGTTTGCCCCGAAGTACTGCGCCCTGGCAGAGAGGGTCCCTGCAGGAAATTAGGGGCGGTTCTTAAAGAATGTTTTATTCGGAGAACCAGAGTATTACTGTTCCCGGCACTGGGATTTAGTAGCGAGCAAAACAGTTTCAACTTCCTGCCCGGGATGGGTGAGGCATTCGAGCGGGGCTCGTTTTAAAAGATTTAGAGGCAAAAAAAAAAAAAAAAAGTTCAGTGGTCAATTTAAATAGTATTCTGATGTTAATACAAGAAAAGTTTATGATGAGCAAAACATCAAACATGTAAGGACAAGATCCCACCACCCTGCCGTTGACGCCGACCGAGCTCCTCTCGTCCTGAGTCCCCACTCGCGCCCTGCCTCGCGGTGCTTATGTTCCCGCGGGGACAAGAGGGCGGAAAAAAAGGTGAATGAGGAAAACACAGAGCTCAAGCGCGGATGGTGAAGGCGGGGTCGCCTGCAGATGAACTTCCTCCAGCCGCCCGCTGTCCCCTTGGCTTCCCAGGGAAATGGGACGAAAATGCGCTGACAGTTTTTACTTACTAGCCCCACCTCCTCGGTTGGTTGTGTACGTGCGCTTGGCAGAGCCAGGGCCAAGGGAAATTCTGTCCGAGGGTTGATGCTGTTCCATGAAGCGTGCTGTCATAGCCCTGATTAACTGTCCTCTTGGAAGAAGGGGGGATTTGTAGGCGAAACGGAAGGGAGGAAAAGATTGAGAGGAACTACAAGCACTATAAATCTTGCATGTACAGGTCCCTGACATTTCTTAAAACTCAGAACTAAGATGAATGTAGCGAAACTAAATATCGTGAAGACTGTATTTTTCATCTGTCTGGCTTTTCTTCGTTTATCACCATAGTGGGGAAAGTAGGGAACATTCCTTTTAGTGATGATGCCACCTGCCCACTGACAAATTCCCGATTTTGGATATAAGTACGGAGAAGGCAATGGCAACCCACTCCAGTACTCTTGCCCGGAAAATCCCATGGATGGAGGGGCCTGGTGGGCTGCAGTCCATGGGGTCGCTAGGAGTTGGACACGACTGAGCGACTTCACTTTCACTTTTCACTTTCATGCATTGGAGAAGGAAATGGCAACCCACTCCAGTGTTCTTGCCTGGAGAATCCCAGGGACGGGGGAGCCTGGTGGGCTGCCCTCTCTGGGGTCGCACAGAGTTGGACACAACTGAAGCGACTTAGCAGCAGCAGCAGCAGCAGCATTATGTGCCCTCCGAGTGCTGGGGGAGGGGTAGATGTCCCTTCCTGGCAGCACAGCCCACTCACTCAGTTACCATGGTGAAAGAGGCACAGCCCCCCAGGGAAGAGAAATCCTGGGGAGAAGAGCAAGCCAGCACCTCTCCACACCTAGGGACCCCCTTCTTGTGACGGCTCTGAGTGTGTGTGTGTGTGTGTGTGTGTGTGTGTGTGTGTGTAAGCCAGGGACCCCGCCCTCAAGAACCCCCTCAAGAGGAATGTAGGCACAGCTCAGCTCTCCTCCAGCTCTGCATCTACTGGGTGTTCTCAACCAGTCTGTGAAGGGGATTTCCCAAGGCCCTTCCTGAGCCATGATCCTGTGTCATTTGCTTCTGACCCATCGCACTGGCTGATCCTTAAGGTGGGAGAGGGCTGCAGATGCTATGAGAGGAAGCCCAGGACCCTTTCCTTGCCTCTTTTGGAACCAAGTCTCCTACCCTTTTTCCTCCACTGAGCACAAGAACAGCCATAAATGGAGTCCTGGGAACAGGATAGGGTGACTAACCCCAGCTGAGACATGCAGCATCCATTCATACCTGACTTCCTTCCAGGCACCAAAAGGTGGCTGGATTGCTGGCCTCTGCTAACCAGCTTTATGTGTCCTGGATGATCTCAGCGGAACTGAGCAACATTCTTACTCCTGATGCTTAAGAGCAGCTCCATGAGGGCCTCTTCACACCTGCCTCCCTCCCCTGCCCCAGCTCCCAGGCCCCTGCCATTACTCTAAAAATAGTTTACTGTTCACATACTCTTACCTTATTACCCATTTCCCACCTGAATTTAAGGGCAACATTTTCTGCATTGTCTCTGTCCGATAACTTCGATTCTGTTAAAGGCTTTCCTCGATCAAACTTTAGACAGGCTCCTCTGAACCCTCTTCTCCACTAGGCCTTGTCCTCATGATAAGTCTAGAGTAAGACAGTTAAATAGCTAGTTTAAAAATCCCACTGCTGCTGCTGCTGCTGCTAAGTCACTTCAGTCGTGTCCGACTCTGTGCGACCCCATAGACGGCAGTCCACCAGGCTCCCCCGTCCCTGGGATTTTCCAGGCAAGAACACTGGAGTGGGTTGCCATTTCCTTCTCCAATGCATGAAAGTGAAAAGTGAAAGGGAAGTCGCTCAGTCGTGTCCAACTCTAGCGACCCCATGGACTGCAGCCTACCAGGCTCCTCCATCCATGGGATTTTCCAGGCGATAGTACTGGAGTGGGGTGCCATTGCCTTCTCACTAGGAAATTATAAATAGACAGGGAACTTCAGGGGGCTTTGAGAGACCATTGTAAGTTAATGATCATCAAGAAAGCAATCAGAAAATTGTGAAACAAAGCAGTCTTGCTTAATAACAAAACTGTATGTCAAGTCAGTGACACCTGCATCCTGCTGGTTGAGGTCAGTAAGTTAATGACCCCTAGAACGTGTTCCTCTGTATATGAACTAAAAACAAAACTAGGGCTTCCCTTGTGGTCCAGTGGTTAAGAATCTGCCTTCCAATGCAGAGGACACAGGTTTGATCCCAGGGGAAGCTCCCACATGGCTCAGGGCAGCTATGCCTGTGTACCACAACTACTGAGCCCATGCTCTAACATCCAAGAGCCACAAAGCCCATGCACCTCAACTATAGAAATTCAAGTGCCCTAGAGCCTGTGCTCCGCAACAAGAGAGAGTAAGCCCTGCTCTCCTCAACTAGAGAAAGCCCTCTTGCAACAATGAAGACCCAGAACAGCCAATAATTAAATAAATAAAATTATTTATGTGTGTGTGTGTATATATATATATATATATATAAGGAAAGGTGACATTCCAAAGTAGAAGACCCTCATTATAAGAAGCCTAAGATGATTAACCATATTTTAGCATATGTTACCACCCTTCTGCTGATTTGAATAGCACCTTGACAATCCCACTCTGACTACGTAGCAATCAAAAAAACTGTACCACCCAGGGTGGAGGAGAAGCTGATGATGGAAGCTTGATGTCTAGTCTAGAATGAGGAAGAAGGGACTTCCCTGGTGGTCCAGTGATTAAGAATCTGCCTTGCAATGCCGGGGGCACAGGTTTGGTCCTTGGTTGGGGAACTGAAATGCCACATGCCACAGGGCAGCTAAGCCCATACACCACAACTGGAGAGAGCCCACGTGCCTCAACAGAAGATCCTGCATGATGCAACAAAGATCCCAAATACTGCAATCAAGACCTGTGGCAGCCAAATAAATAGATGAATACTTTTAAAAAACAATGAGAGGGCTTTCCTCGTGGCTCAGTGGTAAAGAATCCACCTGCCAGTGCAGGAGACATGGGTTCAATCCCTGGTCTAGGACGATCCCACCTGCCCTGGAGCAACTAAACCCTGCATCACAACTTCTAAGCCAGTGTTCTAGAGCCTGGGAGCCATCCTGGTGAGCCCATGTGCCACAAAAACTGAAGCCCACACACCCTAGAGCCCGTGTTCTGCAACAAGAGAAGCCACTGTAATGAGAAGACCACGCACCACAACTAGAGTGTAGCCCCTGCTTGCCACAACTAGAGAAAAGCCCACACAGCAGCGAAGACCCACCATAGTCAAAAATTAACTAACTGATTGATTTTTAAAAAGAATGAAGAAGAGATGGTCTTCTCCCCCATCCCACTTTTCCTTTGATTGTAAAAATGTAGCCTACTAAGTTCTCAGAGCAGAGCCCTTTTACCTGCCCATGTGTATCCTTCACAAGCATCTTATACAAATAAATCACTTCTTTTTAAAAAATTTATTTATCATATTTTTAATTGAAGGATAATTGCTTTACAGAATTTTGTTGTTTTCTGTCAAATCTCAACATGAATCAGCCATAGGTATACACGCTGCTGCTGCTAAGTCGCTTCAATCATGTCCGACTCTGTGCGACCCCATAGACGGCAGCCCACCAGGCCCTGCCGTCCCTGGGATTCTCCAGGCAAGAATACTGGAGTGGGTTGCCATTTCCTTCTCCAATGCATGAAAATGAAAAGTGAAAGTGAAGTCGCTCAGTCGTATCCAACTCTTAGAGACCCCATGGACTGCAGCCTACCAGGCTCCTCCATCCATGGGATTTTCCAGGCAAGAGTACTGGAGTGGGGTGTCATTGCCTTCTCCGATAGGTATACATATATCCCCTCAAATAAATCACTTCTTATCTATCACTTTGCCTCTCCCTGAATTCTTTCCACACTGAAACAGAACATGAGAGCCACTGAGCTCTGAGATTGTTCTGTGGTTTCGTTGAGGGCCCATCGTCGGCCTGCCTCAGCCAGTCTTCACCAAGAATCCTGCTGTCGTCCCTCACTCCTGACCTGACCACTCTCGCCTGCCTTCAGCTAGAATCCTAGGTAGATTTAGCGAGAGTAGCTCACCCCTGATGTCCCTCTCAGTAGTCTTCCATTTGATAACTCTTGGTGATGGACAGGAAGGCCTGGCGTGCTGTGGTTCATGGAGTTGCACAGAGCTGGACACAACAGAGCCACTGGACTGACTGACAGTCTTGACTGACTCCCCTTTCTTAGCCGTAAATCCCCACTTGTCCCTGCCTTAGGAATTGAGCTCAACTCTTTCCCCTTATTGGAGTAGTATGAATAAAATCTTATTTGCCTTTAACTAGGGTCTGGCTCTATTTCTCTTAAACAGTCATCAAAGACTGTGACACCTCAGTTTGCTTATCACCGTGACATAGACTGACAGGCAGAATGTTTCCAGAGCTAACTGCTGGCTGGCTGGGTATGTGGGGTCTTCAAAGGCTCTCCAAGGAGAAACGTTCCAGTAAAATCATGGCTCTGCACTTCTGTATTCAGCATACACACTCTCCACTTCTGAATGAGGCAATTTCTCACTAGTGAAACTTCTTTTCTAAGCAGGAATGTTTGCGAATTTCCCATCAGTGCACTTCTGCTCTGTCCTGTCTTCTGTTGACACACTGAATTGCTTCTGCATGACAAAAGAGGAACGTGTGAAGAACATGGTACCCTTAGCTGCCTGACATAAAGTTGACTTTTTCTTTTCATTGCCAAAACGTACAAATGATGTACGTTCATTTCTGTGTACTACTACTTACGAATATCTAAATAGAACTATGAGAACTTTTTTCTGCTCTGATCAGCATAGCAAACAAATTAGGTATCCTAGTGTGCAAATATTACATTCTGAATTTCCCAGCTTTAAATATTCAGGCTTACTTATTTTCCTGTATTTAAATATTTGTTCCTAAGGATTGGTATCATGAGATTTTCGTGACTCATTTTTCAAAACAGTGGTTAGCCCATTGCAGGGAAAGGGCACTGAAGTGACAAACAGAAGCCTGGGTTTATCAATGATGAGCTATGGGGCCAGGTGCAAGTCATCCTCAGTGGATACCAGCTTCTCAGAGATGATAATTTTTAGCACTTCACACAGGCCTTGTGATGGACAAGGAAGTGCTCCTTGGTCCCATTAGTTCTTCCCAGTGATACTTTTAGATAATTCTAGAAGCAGTTGGATTGCTCCACCAGATGGCTTAGAACAGAAAAGTGCAGGTGCAGAAGATGGCAGTGTGTCTCACTTAGCTTGGGCTACCATAACAAAGGACACGCACTGGGCAGATCAAACAACAGAAAGTTACTTTCTTACAGTTTTGGAGTTGGATGTCCAAGTTCAGGGTTCTGGTGAGAGCTCCCTTCCTGGTGTTTCAGCCATCTTTTCACTATGTCTACATCTGGCAGAGAGAGGTGAGTGAGGAGAGAGGAGTTAGAGATATCTTCCTTCCCTTATAAAGCCATAGTCTATTGGATTAAGACTCCTTAATCCAGTGACTTCTTGTGATATTGTTATTAATAACAACAACAAAAAATTTTATTTGGTCTTTGTCCCCCAGTCCTGGTGCAGAGCTCCTAAAACACTTGGGATTTCCTAAGTGATGAGAGAAATAAAGGTATCTTTTTTATGTTAATGAGGTGATTTTTGAAATGCTCCAGCATACAGGGCCTGGTTATCAAAGGAATTAACCAGGTGCTTAGAAGTCTTGGGACTTCTCTGGTGGCTCAGACGGTAAAGCGTCTGTCCACAATGTGAGAGACCTGGGTTCAATCCCTGGGTTGGGAAGATTCCCTGGAGAAGGAAATGGCAACCCACTCCAGTACTCTTGCCTTGAAAATCCCATGGACGGAGGAGCTTGGTGCAGGCTACTGTCCATGGGATCACAAAGAGTCAGGCATGACTGAGCGACTTCACTTTCACTTTAGAAGGCTTGAGCTTTCAATCCCAACCATCCTGTCCCTTGGGGAGGAAAAAGGGAATGGAGGTTGGATCAATAACCAACAGCCAAAAGTTTAATCATTCTCTCAGCAAGTTGGGAGTGTGACCAACTATATGGTATTACTCTCAGTTCCCACTGTTGTTGCCACCAGGGTGAAGAATCAGATATTGAATGTTTCCGCTAATTGAATCATCAGGACAGAGGGTCATTGTAGTCACTGTTACTGACAGTTGCATCAGCATCATACACATTGGATGTCAATCATTAAGTTCGTTAAGTTGTCCAATTCTGACAGATGTCATGTGAAGTGTGAGTGACTACCAAAAGGTATTGAAAACCCTTGAGAGAATACAACAAACTAGACAGGTTAATATGATGAGGATGAGGAGAAAAATAGCCAAGGACTGAAAAACTCCCCTGAGCAGAGATTCCCAGAAGCCAAGATTTGTTTTTAAGCCAAAATTTCACCAATAAAATAACTTAGGTTACAATCAAATCCAGGTTTTACTTGTCTAAGTCAATCTATATTATCTTTATTTACATAGATATAGCATGATGTATTAGCAAACACACATCATTATTATTTAGGAAAGGATGAACATGGAAATGTTTTCTTTCAAGAGGTGAGGTTAGGTGAGCATCCACCTAAATTTGACCTCTATGTTATGTGGGCAAATAGATATGCAAACAGAAGAAAAACAAAGGTTAAGAATTCAAGCAAATTATAAATTCAGTTTCCAAGCTTGGAGAAGAGCTAGTTGAGAAAATTTCTAGATTTGAGTTTGAGGCATCTTTAGATGATAGAATGAGGCTGGCAGTTTGAATCTGATGGATTTTCCTTGTTTGCAGTTTGACAGTCTTTAATCATGTCCTCACGTGTACCATACAGCAACAGAAATGGAAGTTGTCCACATATGATCTGTTGTAGTGAGTGCTCTGAGGTCTGTAAGTAGTGATGAAATAAAATTCATATTCTATGGCAAGATGAGAAAAAAATTAAACATAAAATTTTTCTTTCTTCTTTTGGGCTCCTCCCTCCCTTTTAGTGTGTACTGTGCATTCACATTAACCAGACCTTGTTAGGAGATAACCTCCCTCCTTAACCTTGTAAGGGACCATGATGACCCATTACACATGGTTGTGGTTGCATGAACTGTCAGTAATACTTCATTTAACGTATAGCCCTTAATCTTATGCTTTCCTAGTGACTCAGCAGTAAAAGCTAATGCAGAAGGGAGATGTGGGGTTCGATCCCTGGGTTGGGAAGATCCACTGGAGAAGGCAATAGCAACACACTCCAGTATTTTTGTATGGAAATATTCCATGAACAGAGGAGCCTTTAGGGCTACAGTCCATGGAGTTGCAAAGAGTTGGATACAACTTAGTAACTAAACAAGAACAACAACCTCTGTCTCAAAAGCTTAAATAACTTCGCTCTGACCTCTAATCACAATAAACTGTGGAAAATTCTTCAAGAGATGGGAATACTAGACCACCTGAGCTGCCTCTTGAGAAATTTATATGCAGGTCAGGAAGCAACAGTTAGAACTGGACATGGAACAACAGACTGGTTCCAAATAGGAAAAGAAAAAGTACATCAAGGCTGTATATTGTCACTCTGCTTATTTAACTTATATGTAGAGTACATCATGAGAAATGCTGGACTGGAAGAAACACAAACTGGAATCAAGATTGCCGGGAGAAATATCAATAACCTCAGATATGCAGATGACACCACCCTTATGGCAGAAAGTGAAGAGGAACTCAAAAGCCTCTTGATGACAGTGAAAGTGGAGAGTGAAGAAGTTGGCTTAAAGCTCAACATTCAGAAAACGAAGATCATGGCATCCAGTCCCATCACTTCATGGGAAATAGACGGGGAAACAGAGGAAACAGTGTCAGACTTTATTTTTCTGGGCTCCAAAATCACTGCAGATGGTGACTGCAGCCATGAAATTAAAAGACGCTTACTCCTTGGAAGGAAAGTTATGACCAACCTAGATAGCATATTCAAAAGCAGAGACATTACTTTGCCAACAAAGGTGCGTCTAGTCAGGGCTATGGTCTTTCCTGTGGTCATGTATGGATGTGAGAGTTGGACTGTGAAGAAGGCTGAGTGCCGAAGAATTGATGCTTTTGAACTGCAGTGTTGGAGAAGACTCTTGAGAGTCCCTTGGACTGCAAGGAGATCCAGCCAGTCCATTCTGAAGGAGATCAGCCCTGGGATTTCTTTGGAAGGAATGATGATAAAGCTGAAACTCCAGTACTTTGGCCACCTCATGCGAAGAGTTGACTCATTGGAGAAGACTCTGATGCTGGGAGGGATTGGGGGCAGAAGGAGAAGGGGACGACAGAGGATGAGATGGCTGGATGGCATCACTGACTCGATGGACGTGAGTCTGGGTAAACTCCAGGAGTTGGTGATGGACAGGGAGGCCTGGCGTGCTGCGATTCATGGGGTTGCAAAGAGTCAGACACAACTGAGCGACTGAACTGAACTGAACTGACCTCTAACAGGCAGAACACTTCTTGGAGCTTTCTGGATGGCTGTTCCCATGTTATAACTCTCAATTTGACTCAAAATTTTTCTTAGATCAACTGATCAATTTTTCATGATATGTATGGTGTGATCAGCAGAATATCAAAGATATCCAACAAGGGACACCTGGAACCTACCTGAAACCAGCATAGAACCCACTGAACCTCACTACCTTTTTAGTACTGCTCAGGTATTCTGATGAGTTCTCCTGATATTGCATCCCATTATTTGAGTGATGGTCCTGAAAATTTTATTCCAGCTGTTTTCTTGAAGTTGTAACGGGCACCAGTGCATACCCTAGGCAGGGAGCTAAAGGCATCTGGACAAGACATCCAGGGAAATATGGATGGCTGGGGTTTTGTTAAGTTTGTTTTAAACTAGTTGATATATGGTCTGAGTTAAACTTCTGCTGATGAAATGAGACTGAATTATTCAGCTCCAAAGAATAAGAGAGAGTGACCTCTACCACCATCAAGTAAATACTGCTCATGGTGAGGTGAGGAGGTTCAAGGGCTGAGACAGAAGCTGATAAACTAGCACTTGGAGCCCCGATGGCAGTTTTAGACTGTCACAGGGAGAAACTGAGAAATATTAGAGTTGAATTGACCCAAGGGTAACCCCTTGGGGATCTAGACTCAGAACCAGCACACATTTGATCTACCACACTGTCCTCAGAAAGTTGTTCAGATCATATCTCATATCTGAATTAGCCTACCAAGTTAATAATGGGAAATTGTACTCAAAAGCCAAATAGCTCCCATGCAGACAGTCACCTATGGGAATACCAGCTGGGTTTATGTATGCTTACAAGTACTTGATTAGAAATTAAAGGAAATCAGACCCTGAAATGGCAAAAATTGGGTTCTTCTGGCTCTCCAGAAATTTTTCACATAAAATTCATGTTTAGTTCTTGTTTAGTTGCTAAGTTGTGTCTGACTCTTTGCCACCCCATGGACTGTAGCCCTCCAGGTTCCTCTGTCCATGGAATATCTCCAGGCAAAAATACTGGAGTGGGTTGCAGACTTCTGGATCTCTGTCTGCAGGGTCTACTGGAAATAACAGCGGTGAGTTTTTCTCTTTTCTAAAATTAGATTAGCAGAGGAAAATATTTGTAGGCAAGAGCTAGCTCCTTGGATCCTCAGAATTCAAAAGTCTTCAAATTGTTAACATTTTAGAGAGCTCTTATTTCAAACCACTGCATCTATTTTAATTGGTATACAGAAGCCCCAAAAGGCTTCAGAATTCCAAAATAGCCTAGTGGAAAGATTTGCAGATGGTTAACTAAAGGTTAATGATATAAAAGGGACAAAAACTTTAACTCCTACTCCTTTTAATACTCCTTTATGTGAATACTTATTCTAATAATCCCCTCTCTCAATTGCCTTTCCACTCTAAAGACACTATTAAATGGTTGCTTTTAGTAACGGGACTGAAACCCTGTAACTCAGATTGCGACTTGAACCAACAAACCAGTTAGAGTACTTGTCATGTTGTCAGGGTCCTTTCATGAATCTCTTTGAAGATGAAGCATTTTCATCTGTAGTTGATTGTAAGTGCATTCAGAGAAGAATAGAGAATGAAAAATACCTGTCTGAGAGTGACAAAAGGCTTAAAAATAGCCATGGTTAAAATAGACCAAAATAATAATAATCATAATGCAATTGAGAAGCAAATGTTTATTTTGTGATGTTGGTTTTCCCTGGAAGCTCAGCTGGTAAAGAATCCGCCTGCAATGCAGGAGACCCCAGTTTGATTCCTGGGTTGGGAAGATCCCCTGGAGAAGGGATAGGCTACCCACTCCAGTGTTCTTGGGCTTCCTTGGTGGATCAGCTGGTAAAGAATCTGCCTGCAATGCAGGAGACCTGGGTTTGATTTTTGGGTTGGTAAGATTCCCCCTGGAGAAGGGAACAGCTACCCACTCCGGTATTCTGACCTGGAGAACTCCATGGACTATGTAGTCCATAACTGAGCAACTTTCAATACTATAAAATAACTGAAATTATGACTGATAACATTACAGCAGCACATATTGGATTTTTAGGAATTTCACATAATTTCTGAATTACTTATGTTAATATATAACCATGTAAATAAAATCTAAGAAAGTTAAACAGTTTTTATTTTGATTATGTTTCCCATGTAACTTAACATTTAAAATAAGCCTAGTAACCTAATAAATTAAGCCTAATAAATTATAGGGAGGGAGAGCAACTCTCTCCAGGGACCCTCTGGAAAAATCCCAAAGTTACTTTGAGGTCAAAAAGAATTTCATAATTGATTTTGGGAACTGTGTCAAAAGTATCAAAATGTTTAAGACACTTGATCAAATAAGATCACAGTTCACTGTAAAACAACACTTCGTTATTCATTCAACCCAAGTGACAATGAAAAGATTTCAAAGGCAAATACAGAAAGTTATATACAGCTGACTCTTGAACAACAGGAAGGCAGGACCACAACCCTCTGTGCAGTCAAAAATTCACATGTAGCTCTATAGTTGGCCCTCCAAATCTGAGATTCTGTATCCTTGGATCCAACCAACCTTGGATATTGTAGTATCATAATACCTATTTATTTAAAAAATATAAGTGAGCCTGTGCAGTTCAAACCCATGTTGTTCAAAGGTCAGCTGTAGTTGTAAGAAACCCTAACTCTTTTAATAGAGAAGACTCAGTTTTCTTAAGTAATCAGACTCAATAAAGACAACATGAAGCACAGGAAATTATTTTCATAAACAACAGAATCTTTGTTTTCTAGGCAGACTACTTATAAAGTAAAGAAAAACTTTTCACAGTCAGCAAGAGCAGACCAAGTCTAACAAAACTTTGTCCTTTTAGCATATGAAAAAGCATTGTTTCAGTTTAACATAAGTACCCTATTTATTAAAGCTCATTTTTTAAAAACCTGTGTATCTATTCAATTTTGGCCAGCTGTGACCTCACAACATAGAATTTATTTTCCATAAACCTCCTGCAGTTTTCTATATCCATTTAGGTTTTGCCTTATTTTTTATCTTCTTATTCTGGAACGACCAGTCATTTTACTTTAGACAACATCCCTCTCTTTTAACAAAAACACATCCTATATTACTTGCATACTCTTCATATAAAAATATGTCCCATTTTCTTCCCATACGTTATATACTAAGTTGTTTCCCTTTGTTCTTATTGTTACCAGTAGTTCTATTTTTACATATTGATTATAAATTTTAACTATTACAATCTTTACTTCCCAGTGAAAACTAGGAAGCAGGTCTTTGTGAACTATCACCTATTAACATCATGTAGTAGATTAGCAAATGTATAAATACGGTGACTCCTCTGTACCCTCTAGGGATTGACTCCAGACCCCAGTGGATACTAAAATTGGCAGATGCTCAAGTCCTTTACATAAAATTATGTATATCATTGCTATTGTTGTATAGTCGCTAAGTCGTGTCCAACTCCAAGACCCCATGGACTACAGCCCACCAGGCTGCTCCATCCATGTGATTTTTCCAGGCAAGCATACTGGAGTGGGTTGCCATTTCCCTCTCCAAAATGATGTATATTTGCAAAATCTACACACATTCTCCTATACACTTTAAATCATCTCTAAACTTAATGCAGTGTAAATGCTATGTATATAGTTGCCAACATGTGGCATACTTTCTGAAACTTTTTTCTAAATATTTTCAATCCACAGTTAGTTGAATACATGCTTGCAGAACCCAAGGATGCACAGGGCCAACTGTACATAATTATAAAAATCTATATTTTGTAGAGACATGTTTTTCATAGCGTCCTTTTTTTAATGTGTCAAATAATATATTGATTACAGACCCAGATATCTACTGTCTCTCCATAAAAATTAAAAAGCTAAAAGTAGACAAACTTCTGTTTAGTGAACAAAATCTCATATGACCTAAATATTCAAAATATATCCATTATATAGTTAAACTTAGTGTAAATTTTATCTTTTAAAAATTATTCTTAACAATTATGCCTAGATTAGACATCAAACAGCTAACCATTATCTTAAGTTAATTTTCTTGTTGACAATTTTGTAATGTAGAGATCAGATCAGATCAGATCAGTCGCTCAGTCGTGTCTGACTCTTTGCGACCCCATGAACTGCAGCACACCAGGCCTCCCTATCCATCACCAGCTCCTGGAGGTCACCCAGACTCACATTCATCGAGTCAGTGATGCCATCCAGCCATCTCATCCTCTGTCGTCCCCTTCTCCTCCTGCCCTCAATCCCTCCCAGCATCAGAGTCTTCTCCAATGAGTCAACTCTTCGCATGAGGTGGCCAAAATACTGGAGTTTCAGCTTTAGCATCATTCCTTCCAAAGAAATTCCAGGGCTGATCTCCTTCAGAATGGACTGGTTGGATCTTCTTGCAGTCCAAGGGACTCTCAAGAGTCTTCTCCAACACCACAGTTCAAAAGCATCAATTCTTCGACACTCAGCCTTCTTCACAGTCCAGCTCTCACATCCATACATGACCACAGGAAAGACCATAGCCTTGACTAGGCGAACCTTTGTTGGCAAAGTGATATCTCTGCTTTTGAATATACTATCTAGGTTGGTCATAACTTTCCTTCCAAGGAGTAAGCGTCTTTTAATTTCATGGCTGCAGTCACCATCTGCAGTGATTTTGGAGCCCAGAAAAATAAATTCTGACACTGTTTCCACTGTTTCTCCATCTATTTCCCATGAAGTGATGGGACCAGATGCCATGATCTTCGTTTTCTGAATGTTGAGCTTTAAGCCAACCTCTTCACTCTCCACCTTCACCTTCATCAAGAGGCTTTTGAGTTCCTCTTCACTTTCTGCCATAAGAGTGGTATCATCTGCATATCTGAGGTTATTGATATTTCTCCCGGCAATCTTGATTCCAGCTTGTGTTTCCTCCAGTCCAGCATTTCTCATGATGTACTCTGCATATAAGTTAAATAAACACGGTGACAATATACAGCCTTGACGTACTCCTTTTCCTATTTGGAACCAGTCTGTTGTTCCATGACCAGTTCTAACTGTTGCTTCCTGACCTGCATACAGATTTCTCAAGAGGCAGATCAAGTGGTCTGGTATTCCCATCTCTCTCAGAATTTTCCACAGTTTATTGTGATCTACACAGTCAAAGGCTTTGGCATAGTCAATAAAGCAGAAATAGATGTTTTTCTGGAACTCTCTTGCTTTTTCCATGATCCAGCGGATGTTGGCAATTTGATCTCTGATTCCTCTGCCTTTTCTAAATCCAGCTTGAACATCAGGAAGTTCACGGTTCACATATTGCTGAAGCCTGGCTTGGAGAATTTTGAGCATTACTTTACTAGCGTGTGAGATGAGTGCAATTGTGCGGTAGTTTGAGCACTCTTTGGCATTGCCTTTCTTTGGGATTGGGATGAAAACTGACCTTTTCCAATCTTGTGGCCACTGCTGAGTTTTCCAAATTTGCTGGCATATTGAGTGCAGCACTTTCACAGCATCATCTTTCAGGATTTGGAATAGCTCCACTGGAATTCCATCACCTCCACTAGCTTTGTTCCTAGTGATGCTTTCTAAGGCCCACTTGACTTCACATTCCAGGATGTCTGGCTCTAGGTCAGTGATCACACCAACCATCATCATTATCTGGGTCGTGAAGCTCTTTTTTGTACAGTTCTTCTGTGTATTCTTGCCACCTCTTCTTAATATCTTCTGCTTCAGTTAGGTCCATACCATTTCTGTCCTTTATCAAGCCCATTTTTGCATGAAATGTTCCTTTGGTATTTCTGATTTTCTTGAATAGATCCTTAGTCTTTCCCATTCTGTTGTTTTCCTCCATTTCTTTGCATTGATCGCTGAAGAAGGCTTTCTTATCTCTTCTTGCTATTCTTTGGAACTCTGCATTCAGATGTTTATGTCTTTCCTTTTCTCCTTTGCTTTTCGATTCTCTTCTTTTCGCAGCTATTTGCAAGGCCTCCCCAGACAGCCATTTTGCTTTTTTGCATTTCTTTTCCATGGGGATGGTCTTGATCCCTGTCTCCTGTACAATGTCACGAACCTCACCATGATGGCCACTCCGTTTCTTCTGAGGGATTCCTGTCCACAGTAGTAGATATAATGGTCCTCTGAGTTAAATTCACCCATTCCCTCCATTTTAGTTCGCTAATTCCTAGAATGTCAACATTCACTCTTGCCATCTCTTGTTTGACCACTTCCAATTTGCCTTGATTCATGGACCTGACATTCCAGGTTCCTATGCAATATTGTTCTTTACAGCATCGGACTTTACTTCTATCACCAGACACATCTACAGCTGGGTATTCTTTCTGCTTTGGTTCCATCCCTTCATTCTTTCTGGAGTTATTTCTCCACTGACCTCCAGTAGCATATTGGGCCCCTACTGACCTGAGGAGTTTCTCTTTCAGTATCCTATCATTTTGCCTTTTCGTACTGTTCATGGGGTTCTCAAGGCAAGAATACTGAAGTGGTTTGCCATTCCCTTCTCCAGCGGACCACACCCTGTCAGATCTCTCCACCATGACCCGCCCATCCTGGGTTGCCCCAGCGGCATGGCTTAATTTTCATTGAGTTAGACAAGGCTGTGGTCCTGGTGTGACTAGATTGACTAGTTTTCTGTGAATATGGTTTCAGTGTATTTGCCCTCTGATGCCCTCCTGCAAGACCTGCTCTTACTTGGGTTTCTCTTACCTTGGGCATGGGGTATCTCTTCCCGGCTGCTCCAGCAAAGCACAGCCATGGCACCTTACCTTGGATGAGGGGTCTTTCCTCACCGCCACCCTTCCTGACCTTGGGGGAGGGGTATCTCCTCACCACAGCCCTTCCTGACCTCGGGCGTGGGGTAGCTCCATCATGGTCAACAAGAGTCCGAAATGCAGTACTTGGATGCAGTCTCAAAAACGATAGAATGATCTCTGTTCGTTTCCAAGGCAAACCATTCAATATCACAGTAATCCAAGTCTATGCCCCAACCAGTAACACTGAAGAAGCTGAAGTTGAACGGTTCTATGAAGACCTCCAAGACCTTTTAGAACTAACACCCAAAAAAGATGTCCTTTTCATTATACGGGACTGGAATGCAAAAGTAGCAAGTCAAGAAACACCTGGAGTAACAGGCAAATTTGGCCTTGGAATACGGAATGAAGCAGGGCAAAGACTAATAGAGTTTTGCCAAGAAAATGCACTGGTCATAGCAAATACCCTCTTCCAACAACACAAGAGAAGACTCTATACATGGACATCACCAGATGGTCAACACCGAAATCAGATCGATTATATTCTTTGCAGCCAAAGATGGAGAAGCTCTATACAATCAGCAAAAACAAGACCAGGAGCTGACTGTGGCTTGGACCATGAACTCCTTATTGCCAAATTCAGACTGAAATGGAAGAAAGTAGGGAAAACCACTAGACCATTCAGGTATGACCTAAATCAAATCCCTTATGATTATACAGTGGAAGTGAGAAATAGATTTAAGGGCCTAGATCTGATAGATAGAGTGCCTGATGAACTATGGAATGTAGAGATAGCATGACCTAATTTGAATAGCAAACCCAGGTAGGAAAAATTGTATGTTTGTGTTACATTTAATGCTGACAGTTCCGAAGACATTCCTGTTTTATTAAACCAACATGCTTAAACTAGATTTTATTTACCCAAGATTATCCCAGATCATGTGAACTTAAAAAATATTTGTGTTAGATTCTATATTTCTGTATTTTACAAATACTTTTTATAATCACTTATTCTTCTTCTAGTCAATTAAATAAAACACTTTAAAAAATAATGCATACATAATATAAATACTTGAATAGATACACGTAAAAATATAGACCAACACAAACAGAGACCTTATAGCTTTCATTTAAAAATTTTAGCCATGTCTCAGGTACAATAATGCAAAACCCAAAAGAACAGCTGGATACTGTGTTTCTGGCTGCTGGACTAAGTTAAGTTTACCTACTCAGGTGACCAGTTTTTTGCTAAAGTTTTGGTGTTTTTTTTTTTTTGCATGCTGTAAGGATTCTTTTAGAAAAGACATTTTTGGAATCATTTTGTCTTTGTTTCTGCATACCAGTCAAGACTGCTTTCCACTGTCTCTGAAAGATGTGAGGTCCTTTTTTCAAGGGTGCCCCTTCAGGTTGACTTGTCTAAATTGAAGTTTCCCCAAAGTGGCCATTAACTGTTCCAAATTATCCAAAAGTTCACTCATTTCCCAAAAAAGCCAAGTTCTTTTTCCATAATGGGTATACATATGGGAAACAAGATTGTTTTTTCTTTTGGCCATATCACACAGCCTGTAGGATCTTGGTTCTCCAACCAGAGATGAAATCCAAATGCCCTGCATTGAAAGCACAGAGGCTTAACCATTGGACTGCCAGGGAAGTCTCCAGAAACAGGTATTCTGGAAGACGGTGAAGAAAGAGTTTTAGACCAGGTAGAATCCATCTTTGCCTTTGAATTCCCTAAAACAATCTCTGGGGAGAGTAATCCCGTTGCTGTTAAGTCACTAAGTCATGTCTGACTCTTTTGTGACCCTATGGACTATAGCACTCCAGGCCTCTCTGTCCATTGGATTCTCCAGGCAAGAATAATGGAGTAGGTTGCCATGCCCTCCTCCAGGGAGGGGATCTTTCCAACCCAGGGATTGAATCCTCCTGCATTGACAGGTAGATTCTTTACCACTGAGCCACCAGGAAAGTCCCAATAATCCTACTGCTGCCTAAAACACAGGGAACCACAGATTTCTCCCCTTCAGATAGAAGGGGGACTTACCAAGAAGCTTCAACAAACAAAATACAGGTATGTAAAATAAAGTCAGAGAGTTCAAAGTTTACTGTCTCGAGTAAAGCTGGGCTCCAAGAGGAACCCTTGCCCTCTGAAGCCAGTAGTGGAATCCTTGCTTGCCTCTCTCTGGCTTCCAGTAGTTTGCAGCAATCGTTGGTGTCCCGTGGCTTGTAGATTCATCTCTCCAGCCCTCCACCTTCACAGGGCCTTTTTGTGACACCAGTCACACTGTATCATGGGCCCAGTCTCCTGCAGTAGAGCATCATTTTAACAGTAATCACATCTGCAATGCCCCTATTTCCAAACAAGGTCACATTCTGAAGTTCTGGGGATCAGGACATCGACATATTCCTTGGGGGACACGATTCAGACCATAACATAAGTCTAGAGGAAGGATAGTTACTTCAAGGAGGAGGATTGGGAGACTTTGTAGAGAGTGAAGCCCAAGAAAGACGTGGTGGGAGTTGAACTCAAGCAGACTGGGGAGAGAAAATGGCAAGCATCTCGATTTGGCTTGGGTGGACATTTGTCGGGAGGGTGGATGGAGAGGATGGTGGAAGGCTGATTGTGCCAGCTCAGGCAGGGCCCTGGATGACTGGTATATGTGATGATGATGGCATTTAATCCATGATATGTGCCAGGCACTGTGTTATGTGCATTCCCTATTTCGTGTTATCTTATTCAGTCCTCCAAAAAGTCTCATAAGGTATCGCAGAAACAAAGCAATATATGTAGCTCCTCTATTTAAAAAAAGAAACTGTAAAATCAGAAATGTGGACTTTTGTTTTATTAAAATGAGAAACGGTGAAGCCCAGAAATACTTGCCTTGTTCAGGCACTGAGGCTTCCCTCACTAACCCCATCCTCCATTCTCTCTGCTGCCATTCCCTCCACCCACCCAAGAAGTATGAAAACCCAAATGCTTCCTTTCTGAGCCTCCTGCAGGCCGGACCAGTGGGAAGTAAGGCTTTTCCTGGAATCTTCCTCTCAGTGATACAAAAGGAATAAGCAGAACCCCCTGTCTGGAGCTTACCTATCTCCAGAAGGCTGGCAAGACGGCTTATAAGAAAAATAAACCACTAATTAATATTGTTGTATATTATATATGATGGGACTTCCCTGGTGGCTCAGACCAAAAAGAATCTGCCTGCAAGGCAAGAAACATGGGTTCAGTCCCTGGATTGGGGAGATCCCCTGGAAAAGGGAATGGCTACCCACTCCAGTATTCTTGCCTGGAGAATTCCACAGACAGAGGAGTCTGGCAGGCTACAGTCCATGGGGTCACAAAGAGTCAGACACAACTGAGCAATTAACATGTTATATATTAAAGTCATTAAGAGAGTAAATTCTAAGAGTTCTCATAACAATGAAAAATTTTTATTTCTTTAATTTTGTATCTATATGAGATGAAGCATTCTCACTAAACTTATTGTGATGATCATTTCATGATGTATCTAAGCCCAGTCATTACACTGTACACCTTAAATTTATACAGTGCTGTAACATATCTCAACAAAACTGGAAGAAGAAATAAAAATCAAAAAGAGAAAAAGTAAAATGAAAAAAAAAAAAAAAACCTATCTCAGGAGTTTTCAAAGTATGTTCTGCAGAATACTGTGTGACCCAAGAGCCTTTCAGATGGCTTACAGGGTAGAAACTGTTTTCATAACACTAAAATGGTATTCACGTTCATTGTATTGACATTTGCCCAAATGATACAAAAGAAACAATGGGCAAAACTGCTGGCACAACCTGAATCAAGCCAGCAGCACCAGACTGTACTGTAGATCATATTCCTCCCTCACACGCATTCACACACTTAAAAAAAAAAAAAAAAAAGGCCAGTTTCACTCATGATGATGCTATAAGAGTTATTAATTTATTAACTGTCAATCTCTGAGTACAAGTGTTTTGTATTCTGTATGACAAAATGGAAAGTTCACAAAAAGGACTTTTGTTGCATCCCAAAACACTATGGTTTTCTTGAGGAAAAACACTTGTGCAATTGTTTGAATAGCAAGCCAAACTAGCCACTTTTTCATGGAACATCATTTCTTCCTGAAAGAACAATTGGCAGACAAACTGAATCTTTAGACTTGGGTATTTGGCAGATGTTTTCTCAGAAATGAATAAATGGAGCCTGTCGATTCAAGAAAAACGACTGACATTTTTTGTTGCCTGTGATACCAGTCAATCTTTCAAGCAAAAATTCAAATTTTGAGAAGCTTATACCAAGAACCATGAGCTCAAGAGCTTTTCAATCATTAAAATACTTGAGAGGTGGGTAGTGATATTAACAATTGTGATTTGTTTCATGTTCTATGATAATTAGATCAACATTTAGAAGTTCCATGTACCTCAGTGAACCAATATTTTCCAAATGGCCGAAGTGTTTTGGTACAAAACCATGCACAGATTGAAAAATCTGTTCAAAGTGCAAGATACTCTAACTAATTTTATTTTAATGGAGGACAAAAAGTCCATTGCTATGATTTCAGATTGCATATTGCAGCTAACCTTTAAGAAGCTACCACTAGTCAAGTGCTGATGTCATATCAAAGAAGGATTCACAACTATCTGAAAGGCTCTTAAAATTCTCTTCTCTTTTAAAACTACAGATCTAAGTGAGGTTGGATTTTCTTCATATACTTCAATCAAAACAACCTATCAGGCTTCCCTGGTGGCTCAGTGGTAAAGAATCTGCCTGCCAATGCAGGAGACCTGGGTTCGATCCTTGATCTGGGAAGGCCCTATATGCCACAGTATGCAGCAAAGCAAATAAGTCCATGGGCCACAACCACTGAGCCTGTGCCCTAGAACCCTCAAGCACCAACTGCTGAACCACATGCCGCAGTTACTGAAGCCTGCACACCGAGAGCCCATACTCCACAACAAGAGAAACTGCAGCAATGAGAAGCCTGCACAGAGCAACTAGAGAAAGCCTGCGTGCAGCAACGAAGACTCAGTGCAGCCAAAAATAAATAAAATGAAAAATAAAACCTATCACAGAAGATTGGATGCAGAAGTAGATATTATAATCCAGCTATCTTTTATTAAGCCAGCCATTAAAGAGATTTGCAAAAAGGCACACAGTGACACTCTTCTCCAAACAAAATAATTACTAGTAAAACATCATTTAAAAAAATAATATGTGAATTAACATGTAATGGGTTTATTAGTGTTATTTTAGATGGTGCTAGTGCTAAAGAACCCACCTGCCAATGCAGGAGACTCAGGTTCGATACCTGGGTCAGGAATCTCCCCTGGAGGAGGGCATGGCAACCCACTCCAATATTCTTGTCTGGAGATTTCAAAAGACAGAAGAGCCTGGCGGGCTACAGTACATAGGGTCACAAAGAGTCAGAAGCAACTTAGCATGCAGCACGCACATAAAAATTTTATTATTTTTAAGTTCTAATACAGTAAATAGTGATACATTCACCATACATGAATAAAAGGTCTTTGGCTCCTCAATCATTTATGAGACTACAAAGGATCCTGAGAACAGAAGTCTGAGAAGTCTGGGGTCTTCAAGGTCAGTGCTAGTGTCTGCTTCATGCTACAGAAGAATTCATTTTTGTAACTAATGCTGGAAATCCCTTCCCTTGTGCTGATCAGAGGAGCTAAAGAATAGAGACTGTTGATGATCCAGGACCAATCATGATGAAGCAAGCCAATTCCACTAATCAAACTGAAGAAACAGAAACAAGAGTGAGTTTAACTGCACTCTTTTCCAAAGACACATTTTGCTGCTGTGATGCCTCTCCTTTCACTGCAAAGAGATCCACCTGTCTCTGCTGCTCCCCACTGTTCATAAACCTTTAATGTCTGTGTGATTGTCTAGGAAAAGTGAACCGTATTTTACAAAATTATGTGAAGTTACAAAATACACCTAGTGTAGATGACATTGATTGCTTTAAAACCACTTCTTAATCACTTCACATTAAATTTACAATGGAGCTGGACTTTCTGGACTTCCGACCCCATTCCCAGGCCCCATGAGCCTGACCTCAGCATCCACCTGCTGGCAGCACCTCTAGCTCTCCTCTGCTCCTGGGCGGGCCTTCACATCCAGTCCAGGCCATCCTGCCCATTGAGGGCACTTTCCTCACTTCCAGTGTGTTTGGTGATTGTTGGTCTTTTTATTTCAAGATAACTAATCTAAATAGGATTTGGAGACAGTTCAGTGCACAGGGAAAAACAGAAAGAAAAGCTGCAGCTCCCCAGGAGCACGGGTGCCTCAATGGCCAAGCAAAACTCAGGGGCCCTACACTGATTCACAGCACAGATGGGTCCAGCCTTGGGGAACCCCAAAAGTCAGGGCCCTTTCCCTGGGGACTCAAGCTCAGATCAACCAGTGTACCCGGCCAGGCTTCCCCACCCTCATTTTCTCTTTCCAGTTTCATGTCTTTTTTTAACTTGTCTATTTCTATTGGTTGATTTAAGTCCCTTCTGGAGCAAGGAGGGAGGAAGATGACTGGGCTGTGAGTCTGTTGGTGACTTAACACATTACTGACCTGAGACGTGACAATATGTTTTGACAGAATGATACAATTAACATCACTGTGTGAAAGCTGTTGGAGCTTAACATTGATTATTATACAACTTATGATTGTCATTATCATTCACGTTTTGCTCTGTTGGGTTTTATTCCAACTTTGTATATATTATAGACATAAGTTAATTACCATAAAATTTTCAAACATGATGCATTGCAAAACTTTGAGTGAAGAAGAATGTTTCAGTGAATTTTATCCAGATATTTTCTCTGAGTGTCTGAGAGACATATATACCAGTGTCTCAGAAGATGGCAGTTCTTTAGAACATAGTTCTGATTCAGATGATGTGAATATTAGACCAACAAAAAGACAAAAAACTTCAGTGACTGATTCTTATATGGAAAGTGAAAATGAAGCTCATGGTGCTGGAGAGGACTTTACAGGTGTATCAGGTGTAACAATTGAATGCAAGAACCCGCAAAGTGTTAGTGAAGTAACAGAATTAACTTTCGGCCAGCCAAAATAAAAATCGCTGGCCACAGGCATTACTTTCTGCAAAAATCCCCCAGTTAATAATGAGTTAATAAAGAGCTATCCAGTTTGGGCAGAGATGGAAGGATGTATTTCCAGCTCTCACTTTTAGCATTCTAAGAATCCCCATCTCTCCAGTCTCTCACGTCTGTCCTGAGGGTTCTTTCAGACACGTTGGGAGAGCAGTTGGCCTGACTTTGGCAGGAAGTTTGTTAAGCTGGGTGGGAGTAAGAACAGGAAGCAGGAACACAGCTATAATATTTGATCTTACTTCATCCTCACATCCATCTATAGAGGAGGCTCCACATCAGACCAAATTTGGTGGCCTCAAGGAGCTAGCATTTGGATAATGAGAAAACCATACAACTCCCAGGCCTGCTCACGTTTTTATCAACATCAAGCACAAAGCAATCATATCCAGAAACCAATGGTATCCCCACCAAGGGAAACTGTCTTCAATTCTTAACTAAAAGGTCAAAAACAAAGGCAAGTATTCTTTATGTAGAATTTTTCATTCCCAACTTCTGACATGTAGATGCAACAGCATCTGGCATCTCTCCATAGACGCTTAGCTTCTGATGTTCTTTCTGGCCCCTCCATGGATTTTTCTTATCTCATCTGTGTGCTTCTTTAAGCTTTTACTGGAAAGAAAAAAAGAGATTTGGAAAATCACATAAAACAAAGATGCAGCTTAAGATAAACATCCCCATGTAGGCCACGACACAGTCTTGCTGCAGACCAGGAATATCCTGCAGGCCTCTCTCCCTTCCCAGGAAGGGGACAGAAGTGTCCTGGGGTGCTGCTGGCTTAGGGTCTGCTTGCAAAGGCAGGAGACTTTCTTCCTATCTTTCCGGGCCCTCCAGGGGCCCAACGTGCTTATTCTTCTTCCCCCAGGTCACACAGAGATGGGAGGATGCCACCCACTGTTAGAACAAACATGATCTGGGGGCTCAGTGCACTCAATAGCCCCATTCTGACACATGCAGAGGGCAGTTCTCGGAGTCCACTGAGGAAAAGGAGTCTGATGGCTCTTGGAGGCAGCCTCAGACCAGCCATAGAATACTGGACATGCGTAGGGCAATGGATACAAAACTAAAAATACAGTTTCCAACTTGCTGCCTCTAACTTGTGCAGGAATGAGAATTACTAACCTAGTGCAGTAACCAGACTCTGACAATGGCTGCCTGTCAGCAGAGCAGCCTGGCTTGCTACAGTCCATGGGGTTGCAGATTAGGACACAGCTGAAGCAACTAAGCATGCATGTACACACGCAACAGTTGTAAACTACTCTGCTTTAAAAAAAAAAAAAAAAGAATGAGATGCATCTGCCTTTCAGTTTGCTGGCATGGTAAGCCTTGCAGTTGCTACAAGTGTTAGCTTAAGGCAGTGCCCTGGTTAGACAGTGAACTCTACAAATGTGACTGCCCCCTGCAGGGAGTACTGGCCTCTCTGGGGATATTTCTCCAGCTGAGCCACCTTTACAAGCTACTAGTCATGTCTGACTCTTTAAGACCCCATGGACTGCAGCACACCAGGCTTCCCTGCCCTTCACTATCTCCCAGAGTTTGCTCAAAGTCATGTCCATTGAGTCAGTGATGCCATCTAACCATCTCATCCTCTGTCACCCCTTTCTCTGCCTGCCCTCAATCTTTCCCAGCATCAGGGTCTTTTCAAATGAGTCAGTTCTTCACATCAGGTGGCTAAAGTATTGGAGTTTCAGCTTCAGCATCAGTCTGTTCAATGAATATTCAAGGTTAATTTCCTTTAGGATTGACTGGTTTGATCTCCTTCCAGTCCAAAGGACTCTCAAGAGTCTTCTCTAACATCACAATTAGAAAGCATCAATTCTTCGGTGCTCAGCCTTCTATATAGTCCGACTTTCACATCTACACGTGACTACTGGAAAAACAATAGCTTTGACTAGATGGATCTTTGTCAGCAAAGTGATGTCTCTGCTTTTTAATACACTGTCTAGGTTTGTCACAGTTTTCCTTCCAAGAAGCAAACATCTTTTATTAATAATTTCATGGCTGCAGTTTCTGTCTGCAGTCATTTTGGAGCCCAAGAAAATAAAGTCTGTCACTGTTTCCATTTTTCCTGTTCTATTTGCCATGAAATGATGGAATCAGATGCCATAATCTTACTTTTTTTAATGTTGAGTTTCAGGCCAGCTTTTTTACTCTTCTCTTTCACCTTCATCAAGAGGATGTTTAGTTCCTCTTGCTTTCTGCCATTAGAGTGGTATCATCTGCATATCTGGACTTATTGATATTTTCCCCAGCAATCTTGATTCCAGCTTGTGATTCATCCAGCCTAGCATTTCGCATGATGTACTCTGTAGAAGTTAAATAAGCAGGGTGACAGTATATAATATTGATGTATACCTTCCCCAATTTTGAAACAGTCTGTTGTTCCATGTAAGGTTCTACTGTTGCTTCTTGACCTGCATACAGGTTTCTCAGGAGACCGATATACTTCCTGATGTACAGAGAATTTTCAGGTGTACAAAGTAGATTTAGAAAAGGCAGAGGAACCAGAGATAAAATTTGCCAACATTTGTTGGATCATAGAGAAAGCAAGGGAATTCTGGAAAAACATCTATTTCTGCTTCATTGACTATGCAAAAGCCTTTGACTGTGTGGATCACAACAAACTTTGGAAAATTCTTCAAGAGATGGGAATACCAGACCACTTTACCTGCCTCCTGAGAAATCTGTATGCAGGACAATAAGCAACAGTTAGAACTGGACATGGAGCAAAGGACTGGTTCAAATTTTGGGAAAGGAGTACAACAAGGCTATATATTGTCACCCTGCTTATGTAACTTCTATGCAGAATACATCATGTGAAATGCTGGGTTGGATAAATCAAAGCTGGAATCAAGGTTGTGGGGAGAAATATCAACAACCTCAGATACGCAGATGATAGCATTCTAGTGGCAGAAAGCAAGAGGGACTAAAGAGTCTCTTGATAAAGGTGAAGGAGGAGAGTGAAAAAGCTTGCTTAAAACTCAACATTCAAAAAACTAAGATCATGGCATCTGGTCCCATCACTTCATGGCAAATAGAAGAGGGAAAAATGGAAACAGTGACAGACTTTATTTTCTTAGACTCCAAAATCACTGGGGACAGTGACAGTGACTGAAGCCATCAAGTTAAAAGACATTGCTCCTTGGAAGAAAAGCTATGACAAACCTAGACAGTGTATTAAGAAGCAGAGACATATTTTACTGACAAAGTTCCAGATAGCCAAAGGTATGATTTTTGTCCAATGTAACAGGTGGACCATAAAGAAGGCTGAGTGCCAAAGAATTGATGCTTTTGAACTATGGTACTGGAAAAGACTCTCGAGAGTCCCTTGGACAGCAAGGAGATCAAACCAGTCCACCCTAAAGGAAATCAACTATGAATATTCATTGAATGAACTGATGCTGAAGCTGAAGCTCCAATACTTCGGCCACCTGATGTGAAGAGGCAAATCATTGGAAAAGACCCTGATGCTGGGAAGGATTGAGGGCAGGAAAAGAAGGGGACAGAGGATGAGATGGTTGGATGGCATCACTGACTCAATGGACATGAGTTGGAGCAAATTCAGGAAGATGGTGAAGGACAGGGAAGCCTGGCATGCTGCCGTTCATGGGGTCGCAAAGAGTCAGACACGACTGAGTGATTGAACAATGTGGCTCAGTAGTAAAGAATTCATCTCCCAATGCAGGAGACCTGGGTTTGATCCCTGAGTTGGGAAGATCTCCTGAAGAAGGATACAGCAACCCACTCTAGTATTCTTGCCTGGGAAATCCCATGGATAGTGGAGCCTGGTGGGCTACAGTCCATGGGGTTGCAAGAGAGTTCAACAGAACTTAGTGACTAAACAACTGACTTTTTAAAGTGATCTTCAATAGCTTTATATATTTGCCTTTCCTTTTGTGATTTTCCCTTTTCTATGGATTCTTGCTCCTTTTCTATTTAGAAAACACCTTTCAATATTTATTTTAGAATAGGTTTAGTACTATTGTATTCTTCCGGCTTTTGCTTTTCTGAGAAATTCTTTCTCTCTATTCTAAATGTTTATCTTCCTGGGAAAGGTATCCTTGGTTGTGGGTTTTCCTCTTTCAGGACTTTGAATATATCATGCCACTCCATTCTGGCCTGCAAAATTTCTGCAGAGAAATCAGCTGATAGCCTTTTGAAGGTTCTCTTGTGACTGACCCTTTTTCTTTTGCTGCCTTTGTTCAGTCATTAAGTCATGTCCAACTCTTTGCAACCCCATGAACTGTATAGCACATCAGGTTTCCTTGCCCCTCACTATGTCTTGGAGTTTGCTCAAACTTGTATTCACTGAGTTGGTGATGCCATCCAACTATCTCATCCTCTGTCCCTGCTTCTGCTGCCTTTAGAATCCTCTCTTTAATTATATCAACTCTTTATTTTAATTATAATATTTATGTCTTAGTGTGGGTCTGTTTGGATTCATCTTATTTGGGACCCTCTGTACTTTCTGTACCTGAATATCTATTTCCTTCTTGAAGTTTGGGAATTTTTCAGCCATGACTTCTTCAAATACATTTTTTATCCCCTTTTCTCTCTTTTCTCCTTCTGGTACCTTTATTTTTCATGCTTTATATTATCCCACAAATCTCGTATGTTGCTTTCATTTGTTTTCATTTGCTTTTCTGTGTGCTGTTCTGATTGGGTGATTTCCATTATTCTATTTTCCAGATCACTTACTTGTTCTTCTGTGTTACTTAGTTTGGTATTAACTGCTTCTAGATTGGTTTTTATCTCAGCAATTGAGTTGTCTAATTTTGATTGGTTCTTTTTTACAGTTTCTAGTTTCTTGTTAGAGTGATCTGCATTTCTATTTAAAATCTTTATTTCCTTCAGCATTTTTATTACCTCTTCTTTGAGCTCAGTGTCTTGTAGACTGGTGAGGTCTGTTTCATTATTTGTTCTTTCATGGGATTTTTCTTGTTCTTTTAATTGAGAGTAATTCCTCTGCTTTTTCATTTTACTTCACTTTCTCTACCTGTATAACTTTAGGAGAAAATTATCTATTATGGTCCTTGAAGGGGTGTTTTTCTGTGGGAGCACCTCTGTGTAGACTGTGAGTGCAATATTTTTGATATGGGTGTCTTTTATCAGTGTGTGCTGGCTGTTTCCCACGTGATGTGCTGTGCTCAGCTGCTCAGTCATGTTCGACTTTTGCGACCTCAAGGACTATAGTCCACCAGCCTCCTGTCCATGGGGTTTTTCAGGAAAGTATATTGGTGTGGGTTGCCATTTCCTCCTCCAGGGGATCTTGCCAACTCAAGGACTGAACTTGCGTCTCCTGCATCACCTACACTGCACATGGATTACTTACCTCTGAGCCATCTGGGAAGCCCTATCCACTCGACTGTGGGTGTAATTAATGTGATACCCAGAGCCAGCACTGGTTATTGGGCAGGGGCTCCTCTCTGTTCCATAGCCATCACAGCCCTGTCAGGGGCAGGGTCTGCACCCCTGTTGTTGGAGTAGAAGCCCTGATGGATGGATTAAATAGCATTCTGTTGCCTTTGCCTGCATGCTCTGTCCCAAAGGAGGTGAGTGCTGAAGCGACTGAGGTCCCTGTGGTCACAGTGAACCCATTCACCACCTGTGCTGTAGTCTATGGTCACGTGGAAGCAGCCCAAGGTCACATCCTTTCCTCCATTGTGTTTATCCTACACCTCGTCCTGGGCTGGTGCTGGGGGCCAGGGCGCTGTGGCTACAGGGACCAAGGTAGTTGGGTAGTTGTGCTGCCACATGGGACCTGGCCACCTCTATAGTAGGTCTCTCCCAGGAAGGACTTGATCATCCCAGATCCAGCTCCCAATTGTGGTAAGGGGTGGGCAGAACCAGAGCACTCCTGCCAGGAAAGGAACTGCTACATATTCCTCCCCAGGGGCTGTCCATGTAAGACGTGCATTTCTGAGGCACCACCCAGATGTGCACGCTAGCAACCCCTGCTTCTGCTGGACCTGTGCCCCACTGTTCATGCACTGACAACGGGTTCCAGTGGAGGACCACACTTGTCATTCCCACGCTAATGATGGGCTCCAAGGTTCAAACCACATCACATCCCAGACCCCCAGGCTGTCTCTGTGCAACTAGACTGAGTCTTCTCCCAGGGCCCATCCACCCCAGATTCAGTGCCTAGGTGCTGCTGGTACTAGAAGCCCCATCTGGTATGCATTTCAGGCTGGGAAGTGCAGCAAGGTAGCAGTCCACCTCTCTCTGCCCTGATTGTTGGTAAGCTGGCATGCACCCTTGTGAGTAGGGTCCTGACCACTCCAACCCCTCTGTCTGGCCTCCCAGCAGGCAAGGGAGATCTCCCGGAAAGTACCCGTCTGTGTGGACTTTCTCGCCTATGTCCTGATCCTCTTGCCCGGGTCCTACTATCCCTTAACAGACTTAGGTCCTCGGGACTGGATGAGGAGTAGACATGATACCTGGGACAGCAGCACCCATCTTGGTGTCAGACTATGGTTAAAACTGATCATGGAGAAGACAGAGGCAACCCTGATGTACTACGCCTCATCACACCTCCCCTTCTGAGAGCCTTCAGTTATGGGAGATGACCCATTTCTGTGTGAGCCAAAGTTTTCTATCACTGTTGTGGAAAATACCCCAGGTGGTACTTTGTTTAAAATTTCTATCTTGTATCATGCCAGATACTTTTCCTACTGAATGTGATGGAATCTCAGGGAGACGAGGCAGTTCAAAATCATGATTTGACAGGTGTGTCTAGTCAGACCTGCAGTACCTTTACCCCTTCCTGGGGTCACTCTGGTGGAGGTCACACTCACTCCCTGTGACAGCCCCTTAAAGAGGTTGTAAAGGGGGTAATGAGCCCATTTTAAAGGTGGGGATCTGAAGCCTGACCACCACGCCCTGCATGACAGGGCATGAAGGCCGAGATGAGTCGCCTGTTAGGATATGAAGAGCTAAAATGATTTCTTGCTAAGAGATGGTTAGTTTCCAATGAGAGATTCCTCATGTACAATAATGAAAACCATTAGCTCAAGGTACCTGTGTCAACTGTCTGCAGACTCCCCATGTACAGCGTCCTTCAAGCCTCTAAAAGCACATCGTGAATGGCTGGCACTCTGACTGTCCTTTCCCTGTAACCCCTGCCACTACTCACTTGCACATATGCACTCTCTCTCTCACACACACACACACACAGGACCTCGACCTACTACCCTGGCACCCAAACTTGTTTTGCCAGAACAGAATATATATTATTGTTGTTGCTTTGCTTACAGATCAGATCAGATCAGATCAGTTGCTCAGTCGTGTCCGACTCTTTGCGACCCCATGAACTGCAGCACGCCAGGCCTCCCTATCCATCACCAGCTCTCGGAGGTCACTCAGACTCACATTCATCGAGTCAGTGATGCCATCTAGCCATCTCATCCTCTGTCGTCCCCTTCTCCTCCTGCCCTCAATCCCTCCGAGCATCAGAGTCTTCTCCAATGAGTCAACTCTTCGCATGAGGTGGCCAAAATACTGGAGTTTCAGCTTTAGGATCATTCCTTCCAAAGAAATCCCAGGGCTGATCTCCTTCAGAATGGACCGGTTGGATCTCCTGCTTACAGAGGATCCCCTAAAACACAGGGCTCTGTGTACTACCCCCTCGCCTTCTCTGCTGCAGAGATCTGATCGACAGGCAATGATTCTGTCAGAGAGGACTATTGTTTTCAGAAGCCAATGGGCAGCCCCATAGACCTCAATTGAAAATACAAATGGAAATCCCTCTTACACCCTTGAATGAACTAACAAAATGCATGGAGGGCTCTCTGATAGATCACAAATATGTGGCATGAGGAATTTCATGCTCATGGTCAGTTGCTTAGCCCTGTCTGACTCTTTGTGACCCTATGAACCCTAGACTGGCAGCCTCCTCTGTCCATGGACTTTTCCAGGCAACAACAGTGGAGTGGGTGGCATTTCCAGGGGATCTTCCCAATCCAGGGATCGGACCTGAGTCTCCTGTGTCTCCTGCATTGACAGGCAGATTCTTTACACTGAGCCACCAGGTAAGCCCCCATGAGGAAGTTAGAAAGTCTTTATTGATAAAAGCTGATCTTACAAATAAGTCTGAGAGAATTAAAACAGAAATACAAAGTGTGAGAGCGTGTTAGAGGATACAGGACACAAGCAGGTGTAGCTCTCACTGGGCCCCTCTGGCCTGAGTACACCAACACTGACAATTAAAATATTGCCTGAGATGGTTGTTGACACCAAACTTCATCCTGCCCATTGCTCCTTTGCCACCCTCACTGCCCACCCTCCAGTTTCTCTACCATAACAAGCCTTGTGCTTCCTCACCCCAGGGCCTTTGCACATGCTGTTTCTTCTGCCTCTCCAGTTCACTAGTCCTTCTCCCGCTTCAGGCCTCTGCTTAAATGCCCTATCCCAGCAAGCCCACCTTCAACCTCTGGACCATGTCAGTTCAGTTCAGTCATGTCCGATTCTTTGGGACCCCATGATCTGCAGCACACCAGGCCTCCCTGTCCATCACCAACTCCCGGAGTTTATCCAAACTCATGTCCATCGAGTCGGTGATGCCATCCAGCCATTTCATCCTCTGTCATCCCCTTCTCTTCCTGCCCCAGTCCCTCCCAGCATCAGGAGCTTTTTCAATGAGTCAATTCTTCACATGAGGTGGCCAAAGTATTGGAGTTTCAGCTTCAGCATCAGTCCTTCCAGTGAACACCCAGGACTGATCTCCTTTAGGATGGACTTGTTGGATCTCCTTGCAGTCCAAGGGACTCTCAAGAGTCTTCTCCAACACCACAGACTAAAAGCATCAATTCTTCGGCGCTCAGCTTTCTTCATAGTCCAATTCTCACATCCATACATGACCACTGGAAAAACCATAGCCTTGACTAGACAAACCTTTGTTGGCAAGGTAATGTCTCTGCTTTTTAATATGCTATCTAGTTGGTCATAACTTTCCTTCCAGGGAGTAAGCATCTTTTAATTTCATGGCTGCAGTCACCATCTGCAGTGATTTTGGAGCCCCCAAGAATAAAGTCTGACACTGTTTCCCCGTCTATTTCCCATGAAGTGATGGGACCAGATGCCATGATCTTCGTTTTCTGAATGTTGAGCCTTAAGCCAACTTTTTCACTCTCCTCTTTCACTTTCATCAAGAGGCTTTTTAGTTCCTCTTCACTTTCTGCCATAAGGGTGGTAACACCTGCATATCTGAGGTTATTGATATTTCTCCCAGCAATCTTGATTCCAGCTTATGCTTCTTCCAGCCCATGCTTCTTCCAGCCCAGCATTTCTCATGATGTCTCTTTTGTTGACCATGATGGCTACTCCATTTCTTCTAAGGAATTCCTGCCCACAGTAGTAGATATAATGGTCATCTGAGTTAAATTCATCCATTCCAGTCCATTTTAGTGTGCTGATTCCTAGAATCAACGTTCACTCTTGCCATCTCCTGTTTACCCACTTCCAATTTGCCTTGATTCATGGATCTGACATTCCAGGTTCCTATGCAATATTGCTCTTTACAGCATCGGACCTTGCTTCTATCACCAGTCACATCTACAGCTGGGTATTGTTTTTGCTTTGGCTCCATCCCTTCATTCTTTCTGGAGTTATTCTCCACTGATCTCCATTAGCATATTGGGCACTTACCGACCCAGGGGTTTCCTCTTTCAGTATCCTATCATTTTGCCTTTTCATACTGTTCATGGGGTTCTCAAGGCAAGAATACTGAAGTGGTTTGCTGCTCCTTACCTTGGATGGGGGGTATCTCCTCACAGCACCCCTTCTGACCTTGAACATGGAATAGCTCCTCTTGGCCCTCCTGTGCCCACGCAGCCAGTGCTGCTTGGATGTGGGGTTGCTCCTCTCGGCCCAGAATGCACTCTATCTACTGACAAATACATGGTGTCAAGACTTACCTGTACAGTTTACAGAACAGCAATGAGACAGATAACTACCCGGGTTAGGTTATGCTAAGGCCTTGTCTGCTCTATCTGCCACAGCAGCTACAGGCCACATTAGCTATTTATATTACAATGAAATAAAATCAAAAATTCAGTTCCTCAGCCCCAGTGACCATTCTGGGTGCTTAGAAACCACATGCAGCTAGCGCATTGGGCAGCACAGACAAAATATGTCCCTCATCCCCCAAGGTTAACTGGACAGCCTCGTCTAAGCTGCTCAGTGCAGGCTCAGCTTTCTAAAGCACAGGTATGAGTCTTACTCCTCAGACACTCAAGTGGCCCCATCTGTAAAATGATGATAGTGCCTAACCTTGAAGAAGTTACTGTAAGATTTTTATATTTCATATATGAACCATACACACAGAGCAACCAGTTTCCCAGCACGTACACACGAGGTGTTTTGCTGCCTGATAAATCTGAGTAACTACTGGGTCTTGGTCCACTTGGGCTGCTGTGACAGAAAACCAAATACTGGGTGGCTTATAGACAAGAACTCCTCACAGTTCTGGAGGCTGTAAGTCCAAGATCCAGGCACCAGCAGGAGGACCGGCTTCCTGGATGGATGACTTACTGCTGTCCGCCATCACATACAGGAAGGGGCAAGGGAGATCTCTAGGGTCTCTTTTGTAAAGTTAACAATCCCATCAGGGCCTCTACCCTCATGTCCTAGTCACCTCCCAAAGGTCCCACCTAATACCATCACATGGAGCATCAGGATTTAACACAGTAATCTTGGGGAGACACAGCCTATTCCATGGACTCAAGTTTCTGCAAAGTGTCTTCATGCAGACACACATGCTTCTCCGTGGAGTCCTTATTTGTCTCTGATATGAGATACAGAAACCTGTATAGCAGTCAAGAAGCAACAGTTAGAACTGGACATGGAACAACGGACTGGTTCCAAATTTGGAAAGAAGTATGTCAAGGCTGCATACTGTCACCCTGCTAATTTAATTAATATGCAGAGTACATCATGCGAAATGCCAGGCTAGATGAAGCACAAGGTGGAATCAAGATTACTGGGAGAAATATTAACAGCCTCAGATATGCAGATGACACCACCCTTGTTTCAGAAAGCGGAGAGGAACTAAAGAGTCTCTTGATGAAAGAGGAGAGTAAAAAAGCTGACTTAACACCCAACATTCAAAAAATTAAGATCATGGCATTGGACCCATCACTTCATGGCAAATAGATGGGGAAACAATGGAAACAGTGACAGACTTAAATTTTCTTGGGTTCCAAAATCACTGTGGGAGAGCCGTGAAATTAAAAGATGCTTGCTCCTTGGAAGAAAAGCTATGACAAACCTAGATAGTGTATTAAGAAGCAGAGACATTACTTTCCTGACAAAGGTCCATATAGTCAAAGCTATGGTTTTCCCAGTAGTCACATACAGATGTGAGAGCTGGACCATAAAGAAGGCTGAGCACTGAAGAACTGATGCTTTTGAACTGTGGTGTTGGGGAAGACTTTTGAGAGTTCCTTGGACAGCAAGGAGATCAAACCAGTAAATCCTAAAGTAAATCAACTCTGAATATTCATTTGAAGGACTGATGCTGAAGCTGAAACTCCAATACTTTGGCAACCTGATGTGCAGAGCCGACTCATAGGAAAACACCCTGATGCTGGGAAAGATTGAAGGTGGGAGGAGAAGTAGATGACAGAGAACGAGATGGTTGGATGGCATTACTGACTCGATGGACATGACTGAGCAAACTCTGGGAGACAGTGAGGGGGAGACAAGCCTGGTGTGCTACAGTCCATAGGGTCGCAGAGAGTATGAGACGTCTGAGCGACCGAACAGCAGTCCTCTGATCCCTTAAAGGCCTGAGAAAATCTGAGTCTGAAATGCTCGCGACATTTTTGTCCTACCCAGGATTTCTCTCCATCTTGGATTCTTCCAAGATGTTCTTCTGAAATGCAAGGTCATTTCAGAAGACTTTACCCTGATTTCAGCTGCTTTACCCTGGTTAGATCTGAGTTGTTTGTTACTCCCTTGGAAAGTGTTTATTGCTCACCGTTGTGTTGATAGCCATCAACGGATGAGGGGTAAGTGAAAACTAAAGGTCCATAATGTCTCTCCACCAGAATCCTCCACAAGCCACAGGTTGCACGCTTTTCTTTCTAGGTCCTTCATCCACAAATCCAAACCACCTTGTAGGGAATTCTCCAGCAGTCCCGCAGGTAAAACTCTGCACTGAAACCACAGAAGGCACAGGTTGACTAAGACCCCACATGCTGTGTGGTGTGCTCCTTGGGAAAAAAACACCTTTTATTCTTGAGAGGCTTTCATCTCTCATTCAAAGATGCACCAGTAAATCCCATTTTCTTAGTAGCAACCATGAGGCAACCGTATTTCTATGGACTTCCTTCAATTCAGTTCAGTTCAGTCGATCAGCCGTGTCTGACTCTTTGTGACCCCATGAATCGCAGCACACCAGGCCTCCCTGTCCATCACCAACTCCCAGAGTTCACTCAGACCCACATCCATTGAGTCAGTGATGCCATCCAGCCATCTCATCCTCTGTCATCCCCTTCTCCTCCTGCCCCCAATCCCTCCCAGCATCAGAGTGTTTTCCAATGAGTCAACTCTTCACATGAGGTGGCCAAAGTACTGGAGTTTCAGCTTTAGCATCATTCCTTCCAAAGAAATCCCAGGGCTGATCTCCTTCAGAATGGACTGGTTGGATCTCCTTGCAATCCAAGGGACTCTCGAGTCTTCTCCAACACCACAGTTCAAAAGCATCAATTCTTTGGCACTCAGCCTTCTTCACAGTCCAACTCTCACATCCATACATGACCACTGGAAAAACCATAGCCTTGACTAGACAGACCTTTGTTGGCAAAGTAATGTCTCTGCTTTTTAATATGCTATCTAGGTTGGTCATAACTTTTCTTCCAAGGAGTAAGTGTCTTTTAATTTCATGGCTGCAGTCACCATCTGCAGTGATTTTGAGTCCAAAAAAATGAAGCCTGACTCTGTTTCCACTGTTTCCCCATCTATTTCCCATGAAGTGATGGGACCAGATGCCATGATCTTCATTTTCTGAATGTTGAGCCTTAAGCCAACTTTTTCACTCCCCTCTTTCACCTTCATCAAGAGGCTTTTTAGTTCCTCTTCACTTTCTGCCATAAGGGTGGTAACACCTGCATATCTGAGGTTATTGATATTTCTCCCAGCAATCTTGATTCCAGCTTGTGCTTCTTCCAGCCCAGCATTTCTCATGATGTACTCTGCATGTAAGTTAAATAAACATGGTGACAATATACAGCCTTAATGTACTCCTTTTCCTATTTGGAACCAGTCTGTTTGTTCCATGTCCAGTTCTAACTGTTGCTTCCTGACCTGTATACAGATTTCTCAAGAGGCAGGTCAGGTGGTCTGGTATTCCCATCTCTTTCAGAATTTTCCACAGTTTATTGTGATCCACACAGTCAAAGGCTTTGGCATAGTCAATAAAGCAGAAATAGATGTTTTTCTGGAACTCTCTTCCTTTTTCGATGATCCAGCGGATGTTGGCAATGTGGTCTCTGGTTCCTCTGCCTTTTCTAAAACCAGCTTGAACATTTGGAAGTTCACGGTTCATGTATTGCTGAAGTCTGGCTTGGAGAATTTTGAGCATTAATTTACTAGCGTGTGAGATGAGTGCAATTGTGCAGTAGTTTGAGCATTCTTTAGCGTTGCCTTTCTTTGGGATTGGAATGAAAACTGACCTTTTCCAGTCCTGTGGCCACTGCTGAGTTTTCCAAATTTGCAGGCATATTGAGTGCAGCACTTTCACAGCATCATCTTTCAGGATTTAAAATAGCTCAACTGGAATTCCATCACCTCCACTAGCTTTGGTAGTGATGCTTTTTAAGGCCCACTTGACTTTACATTCCAAGATGTCTGGCTCTAGGTCAGTGATCACACCATCATGATTATCTGGGTTGTGAAGATCTTTTTTGTACAGTTCTTCTGTGTATTCTTGCCACCTCTTCTTAATATCTTCTGCTTCTGTTAGGTCCATACCATTTCTGTCCTTTATCAAGCCCATCTTTGCATAGTGTTCCCTTGGTATCTCTAATTTTCTTGAAGAGATCTCTAGTCTTTCCCATTCTGTTATTTTCCTCTAATTCTTTGCATTGATCGCTGAGGAAGGCTTTCTTATCTCTCCTTGCTATTCTTTGGAACTCTGCATTCAGATGCTTATATCTTTCCTTTTCTCCTTTGCTTTTTGCTTCTCTTCACAGCTATTTGTAAGGCCTCCTCAGACAGCCATTTTGCTTTTTTGCATTTCTTTTCCATGGGGATGTTCTTGATCCCTGTCTCCTTTACAATGTCACGAACCTCCATCCATAGTTCATCAGGCACTGTATCCATCAGATTTAGTCCCTTAAATCTATTTCCCACTTCCACTGTATAATCATAAGGGATTTGATTTAGATCATACCTGAATGGTCTAGTAGTTTTCTCTACTTTCTTCAATCTAAGTCTGAATTTGGCAATAAGGAGTTCATGATCTGAGCCACAGTCAGCTCCTGGTCTTGTTTTTGCTCACTGTATAGAGCTTCTACATCTTTGGCTGCAAAGAATATAATCGATCTGATTTCGGTGTTGACCATCTGGTGATGTCCACGTGTAGAGTCTTCTCTTGTGTTGTTGGAAGAGGGTGTTTGCTATGACCTGTGCATTTTCTTGGCAAAACTCTATTAGTCTTTGCCCTGCTTCATTCCGTATTCCAAGGCCAAATTTGCCTGTTAGTCCAGGTGTTTCTTGACTTCCTACTGTTGCATTCCAGTCCCCTGTAATAAAAAGGACATCTTTTTTGGGAGTTAGTTCTAAAAGTTCTTGTAGGTCTTCATAGAACCGTTCAACTTCAGCTTCTTTAGCATTACTGGTTGGGGCATAGACTTGGATTACTGTGATATTGAATGGTTTGCCTTGGAAACGAACAGAGATCATTCTGTCGCTTTTGAGATTGCATCCAAGTACTGCATTTCGAACTCTTTTGTTGACCATGGTGGCTACTCCATTTCTTCTGAGGGATTCCTGCCCACAGCAGTGGCGGGTCATGGTGGAGAGGACTTCCTTAGAAATGATTAAATGTGGATTTGTGGATTTAAAAGACAATTTCAACTTATTGCAAAGTCATGACACACCCCTGGAGGAGGCCTTCCAATCCACAACGGCTGTGGGTCCCAGACAGAGAGAAGGATGGAGGCAGTGTGAGTTACTCATTAACCATTAATTCATTGTTGTGGTGAACAACCTCTCCAAAATACATTATTATTTTTTTTTAAAGACATTATAACCTAGGACTGATATTAGGTTTTACTCTTTTGCACATAATTTAGACAAGAGTATCACTGATATTCAGAGAGACAAATACATTTACACAGACATGAAATTAAGCAGTTTTGAAATGACTAGCATCAGAGGCTTATGAGACATGAGCCATAAAACAAAGCATAGGCCAAGGCCAAGGCTGCCTTAAGAACAGAGGTGGGTATCACCTGGCTGCCTTTTTCCTTGGACTCAAAATCTTAGGTTCCTATGCTGTGAAAGATGGCAACCAGTTCCTAACCATGAACATTTGTCTTCATTAGTGTGGGCATTCTTTTTAGGGCTTCAGTTTTCATGAAACACTACACATTTTGGAACACATGGTGCACACTCAAAGTTCTCATGGCAAAGTGCAGTCAGCAGAACCTAGAGGTGATCTCCCATAAATGTGGCAGGCTGCTGTTCATGGGGTCACAAGGAGTCAGACATGACTCAGGGACTGAGCAACAGTAACAACAAAGAATGGAGAGTAAGTCCCACTGGAACGTGGAAGGTGGCTCTCTTCCCTTTGCATCTGGATGCAGCTGTCTTTCTTGTCTGGATCTTGAAGGAGGAAGCACACCCAAACCTGAGAAGAAATGAGGAACTGGCGGTCACTGCCCTTGAGGTCAAGGCTGTGGGTGGCATTAGCCGACCACTAACTTATTGAGTAAAACATCCAGGCCATGGAAACACCAGGATGGCAGGGGCAGACTGCAAAGAATGTGCAAAATGCCCAAGAGGAATAGCAAGGTGTTTCCAGTTATGACTGTGGAGGAATTCCCTTGCAATGACAGCAACTGGAAACTGATATGGAGAAACCTCATAAAGTAGCACATGCAGAAACTGTTCAGTTGCTATCATGCCTGACTCTTTGCGACCCCAAGAATTGCACCACAGCAGCCTCCCCTGTCCTTCACTATCTCCCAGAGCTTGCTCAAACACATATCCACTGAGTTGATGATGCCATCCAACCATCTCATCCTCTGCTGCCACCTTCTCCTCTTGCCTTCCATCTTTCCCAGTATCAGGATCTTTTCCAATGACTCAGTTCTTCACATCTGGTGACCAAAGTATAGGAGATTCAGCTTCAGCATCAGTCCTTCCAATGATGAATGATTGGAATGATTCAGGGTTGATTTCCATTAGCAATGACTGGTTTGATCTCTTTGCTTTTGAAGGGACGCTCAAGAATCTTCTCCAGCACCACAATTCGAAAGCATCAATTCTTTAGCGCTCAGCAGAAATCATTGTTGTTGTTCAGTTGCTAACATGTCCGACTCCGAAACGCCTTCACCAACTCTTGGACTTTGAATTATGGTCCAACTCTCACATCCATAACATGACTACTGGAAAAACCATAGCTTTGATTAGATGCACCTTGGTCAGCAAAGTTTTGTCTCTGCTTTTTAAAATGCTGCCTAGGTTTGTCATAGCTTTCCTTCCAAGGAGCGAGTATCTTTTCATTTCATGGCTGCAATCACCATCCACAGTGATTTTGGACCTCAACAAAATAAGTCTGCCACTGTTTCCACTTTTTTCCCTTTTATTTGCCATGAAATAATGTGACTGGATGCCATGATCTTAGTTTTTTGAATGTTGGGTATTAAGCTAGCCTTTTCACTCTCCTCTTTCACCTTCATTAAGAGGATCTTTAGTTCCTCTTTGCTTTCTGCCATAGGGGTGGTGTCATTTGAATATCTGAGGTTGTTGATATTTCTCCCAGTTATCTTGATTCCAGCTTGTGCTTCATCCAGCCTGGCATTTTGCAAGATGTACCCAACATAGAAATTAAACAGGGTGACAATATATAGCCCTGTTGTACTCCTTTCCCAATTTGGAACCAGTCTGTTGTTCCATGTCCAGTTCTAACTGTTGCTTCTTGACCTGCTATATATAGGTTTCTCAGGAGACAGAGAAGGTGGTCCCTATTCCCATCTCTTGAAGAATTTTCCACAGTTTGTTGTGATCCACATAAAGAATTTAGCATAGTCAATGAAGCAGAAATAGGTGTTTTTCTGGAATTCTTTGCTTTCTCTGTTATCTAACAGATGTTGTCAATTCAATCTCTGGTTCCTCTGCCTTTTCTAAACCTAGCTTGTACATCTAGAAGTTCTCAGTTCTTGTACTGTTGAAACCTAACTTGAACAATTTTGATCATTACATTGCTAACATGTGAAATGAGCACAACTGTGTGGTTTTAACATTCTTTAGTATTGCCCTTCTTTAAGATTGGAATGAAAACGGCTCTTTTCTTGTCCTGCGGCCACTGCTAAGTTTCCAAATTTGCTGGCATATTGAGTGCAGCACTTTCACAGCATCATCTTTTAGGATTTGAAATAGCTCAGCTGAAATTCCATCACTTCCACTAGTTTTATTCCTAGTAATGTTTCCCTAAGGCCCACTTGACTTTGCATTCCAGGATGTCTGAGAGCTCTTAGGTTAGTGATCACACCCTTGTGGTTATCTGGTTCATTAAGACTTTTTTTTATAGTTCCTCTGTATATTCTTACCACCTCTTCTTAGTATCTTCTGCTTCTATTAGGTCCACATTGATTCTGTCCTTTATTGTGCCCATTTTTGCATGAAATGTTCCCTCGGTATCTCTAATTTAAGAGATCTCTAGTCTGTCCCATTCTATTATTTTCCTCTATTTCTTTGCATTGATTAATGAGGAAGTCTGTCTTAACTCTCCTTGCTATTCTTTGGAACTCTGCATTCAGATGGGTACATCTTTTTCTCCTTTGCCTTTCACTTCTGTTCTTTTCTCAGATATTTGTAAGGCCTCCTCAGACAATCATTTGGCCTTTTTGCATTTCTTTTGCTTGGAGATGGTTTTGGTCAACACTTCCTATACAGTGTCACAAACCTCCATCCATAGTTCTTCAGGCACTCTATCAGATTTAATCCCTTGAATCTATTCATCACCTCCACTGTGTAATCATAAGGGATTTGATTAAGGTCACACTTGAATTGCCTAGTGGTTGTCTCTACTTGAAGTCAGAACTTTGCAATAAGGAGCTCATGATCTGAACCACAGTCAGCTCCCAGTTTTGTTTTTGCCTATTGTATAGAGCTTCCCCATCTTCAGCCACAAAGAATATAATCAATCTGATTTTGGTATGAACCATCTGGTATTTCCATGTGTAGAGTCATCCCTTCTATTGTTGGAAGAGAGTATTTCCTATGACCAGTGCATTCTCTTGGCTAAACTATTAGCCTTTGCCGAGTTTCATCTTGTACTCCAAGGCCAAATTTGCCTATTATTCCAGGTCTCTTGACTTTCTACTTTTGCAGTGAAGTCCCCTATGATAAAAAGGACATCTTTTTTTGTGTTAGTTCTAGAAGGTCTTGTAGGTCTTCACAGAACTGTTCAACTTTAGCTTTTTCAGCATTAGTGGTTTGGGCATAGACTTGGGTAACTGTCATGTTGGTTTTGCCTTGGAAACAACCAAGATCTTTTTGTTATTCTTGAGACTGCATGCAAGTACTGCACTTCATACCTTTTTGCGGACTATGAGGGCTAGTCCATTCCTTCCAAGGGATTCTTGCCCACAGCTGTATATATAATGGTCATTTGAATTAAACTCACCAATCCTCATCCTTTTTAGTTCACTGATTTCTAAAATGTTGATGCTCACTCTTCCCATCTCCTGTTTGACCATTTCCAATTTACCTTGATTTGTGGACCTAACATTCCAGGTTTCCATGCAATATTATTATTCTTTACAGCATCAGACTTTACTTCCACCACCAGACACATCCACAACTGCATCGTTTCTGCTTTGGCTCAGCCTTTTCATTCTTCTGAAGCTACTTCTCCACTCTTTCCCAGTAGCATAGTGGACACCTACCTAGCTGGGGGGGGGTTCATCTCTCAGTGTCATATATTTTCACCTCTTCATACTGTTCATGGGCTTCTCAAGGCAAGAATGCTGAAGTAGTTTGCCATTCTGTTCTCCAATAGACTCCGTTTTGTCAGATCTCTGCAGCATGACCCATCTGTCTTCAGTGGCTCTACACGGAATGGCTTAGTTTCATTGAGTTTTACAAAGCTGTGATCCATGTGATCATTTTGGTTAGTTTTCTGTGATTGTGGTTTTTACTCTAGGGCTAGGGAAATAAAAGCACTAAGAGACTCGGGACTAATTTGTGTGAGAGAAAATAGTTGCATCAGCCAACATTTCATCACAGTAAGTGCACCTGCTTAGCCATCAGCTCCAACAGGCAACCTGGGGCTGGGTAGCTGCTCTTTTCTCTGCAATCCTGGTCACCAATGTGTGGTACTAAGGTGAAAGGGAGCTATTAGATCCTCACTGGCCTTCACAGGCACCACTCAGAGAAAGAATTCCCACATTGAAAAATGAGAGGTGTGCCTAGCTGCCACAGCAAACCCACCATCAAACACATTCTCCATTAACAGTCAGGGAGGACCGTCTCTCAAAGCTGTAAATCCACTATGGTCACTTGGGATTTGCACTTGATACTTTTTGTCTATGACCATTTTCTTCTGGGGCCTCCTGACCATTCACAATAGGCATTCACAAAAAATGCCTTTACTGATCTTTGTGCAAAGAGAGCAATTATCTCACTATTTCTCCTTCCAGGAAGAAGTTGGGGGTAGGTGGATGTTGTCCCTGAGATGTGAGTGCCATCTCAATGTCCAGCAGACAGGACACAATCTCTTTACCAGGGACTACACTCACCACTGGCCCTTGAGGCCTGGGCTGCTCCCTCGACTTTACGGATGCCGTGAGGGATGACAGGTGACAGCACCAACTCTTAGTGACACAAGTCACAATGTTATGGACATGCCCTGCAGGCAGTAAGAGGCCTAATGGAGGCCCTCCTGACTCCACTGTGGGCCTCTGCCCAAGCACTCAGCTTCACACACATTTGTCAGGCACTCGGGAGCTGGCACCAGAACTCTTTCAAAAGGATACTCTGGGTAGTACTTCCCAAGGAACTAGATAGGACTTTACTACCTGAAAAAATCTGTGACACAAGAATCTTAAAATCTCGCCTTTAAAGATCATAAAAAGTAAATAAATTAAGCACAAAATTATATTAACATGACCCTGAAAAAAAAAAAATAAAGGTACGTCTAATTTATGGAAATTATGGTTTCTACAAAGTGCAAAGGAATTCTGTTAATATGGTTAGGTACAAAACAAACTTAATTTTCTTGGGAAAATTAACAATCAGCCTCAGAGTAAAAGCTTCAAATAAACTCTGAAAAATTTCTAATTCAGTTCAGTGCGGAAGGAGCATAAAAACTACTACGTCAAACCTAGGATGCTTTCCACAGTATAATGAAAATATCTTAAAAAACAGGTACACAAAGGTCCCATTTTAATAGTTTCTCTCCTCAAAATACTTAAAATGTTTTGAAATCTAGTAAATTCTGCCACATCAGAAAGATAACGCAGGTAAAGTTGGTCTTTTCTCCAAAGGAGACAGGTAAGAAAACAGAGCTACCGTAGTAAGATGGCGTCCAGATAAAAATCATGCCTTTACTCTTCTTCCGTGTGAAATCACAACGGTTTTAGGCACTTTGGAAACAAAAGACAAACAATTTTAGAATATTTTAAATTACACAGACACTGAGGGAAAGATGTTGGATTTTTCTGATAGTAATGGTAAGTAACTTGAAATCTAACTTCGCACCTCACGATAAAACTATAAAGGGTGTGTAAAACCTGAGAAGCACAAGTATGACAACCCAACCAGGCAGGTCCTGACCACAGCCAAACAAATCCTGCTGCAACAAGGAACACGAGTTTGTCCTGCTGCCTCGCAGAAAGCCCTTGGCTGGAGGAGGTTCGGCAGTAACAGCCCTAGCGGATTCCAATGCATTAGCAGTCTGTTGGCCAATGGTGGTTGGCTGGGAGACTTTTGACTGAGAACATGCTGCAATTTACATTTTACTTTGTTTTCTCATCCTAAAAGTTACACCACACCCTTCTTTAGTGTCACAGAGAACTAAAATGCTTATATGGCAGTTGGAAGCTACTCCATGGGGCACAGCCTAGTAGGGATGACACTCCTTAGGAACAAACACCTTCATAAACTTCATGTTCATCAGCCAAGGTAACTGTTGACATAAGGCAACTTGCTGAACCAGGTGAGCAGTGGGAAGCCTGAGATGTAGTAATACTTAGAACAGATACAAGCTAATTGTTATCCAAATTACTCTGCTACCTGTTTAAATGTTGTAGTTTAAATAAGGTCACTTATTCTGAGGTATTTTTGAAAAAAAAAAAAAAAAAAGTTACAGTTTCCTAATGAACGGGAAATCATAACTTATTCTGGAGGATAAACAAACAAGAAGTTCAGAGATGTTTAAAAAAAAATCATGCAAAGAAAGAAACTGAGCAGAGAGATTTTCAAACAGAGAGAGCACAGTGCAGATATCTGCCCAATGCTAATTCTGTTAGGCCTTGCAAATTTACCCTGTAAAGTCCAGCTGCTGAACCACAGTGTCCCCCAAAATCCCAACTTATAACCACCATAAAACTCATGCACTGGTGAATTTAACCACGTAACAGTGACCGACCACAAGTTTTGGGAGCCATCTCAGAGCAGTGTCTCTGTGAGGTGGCAGTACACTGTATATCAATTTATATTGTCTGAAAAGACATGACAACCCAGACGGACAGGGTGGGAAAGGCGGTAGGTTCAGGATGGGGGGAAACATGTGTATCTGTGGCTGATGCATGCTGATGTATAGCAAAAATCATCACAATATTGTAATTATCCTCCAATCAAAATTAATTTAAAAAAATAATTTTTTTTAAAAAAAGAGCAATTTTCCACAGGAGACTTAAGAATTCACTGAAGGGTGGAGAATTTTCAATGGCAAAGTAACAATGTATACCTGTTTTGTTCTATACAGCATTTTGGTATCTTATGAAATTATTTCTGTATTATCCACATTTACAAAATATACTACAGGCAAATGTATATTTCTACTACTATCTGAAGAGCATTAAAGCTGAATTAGTTTAGAATTGACTTATGTACAGATTATAATGAACACAACATAGCAACATTTGAAATTTCACTCTTAAGTCTGTATAAACCCTCACCTCCAGTTATAACTTCTAGACCAAAGGTCTAGAATGTTCCCTAAATGTTAACCCTTTAGAGGAAGGCAGCCTGCTGTCTTCACTCTCTCAGTAGGACAAAACACACCCTCAACCACGTCCCAGGTGCCCCACGGAAGAACACAGGCCATGGCACAGTTACGTACCAGCTGCCAACTACCATTCTCTCACAGTCTTGAGGGTTATTTCTTTTAGCACCCATGAAAAGAAAATGAAATTCTGTTGCAGTTTAAATAAAGCTGTTGGCATCAGAGTGTAGGACCCAATGTTAAAAATCTATACCAGAAATTAATGATGAAATGTCAAATACTAAGGTGAATTTTAATACCCATAAATCTCCACACCACCCCTGCGACCATGCAGAGACATAATTAACTTTTAAAACCTCTCCGAAGAGGGACCAATTTCAGACCATATTAGAGAAAAAGCAATGGTGGTGATTAAAGACACAGTGAACCAAGGCCTTGCCTGGGGTGGGAGGGAGGAGAGTGGTCCTTACTCTACTGCACATAACAGTTACATTTCATGGGGCATAACTATCCGGGTTTAAAGACATATCTCCCCTCATAGGCGGCAAATCATTCTGAAAGTGGACGCTGTTTAAATTGCTCTGAACCGGGCTCCCGGCTGACATCGCAAACCTCTAGCACCACGTTTACCAAAAGCACTGAGAAGGCAGTTCAATGTTCATGAACCCTATGACAATGTGAGAACATAAACAAAGCTTTATCCATCAAGATTACCTTTATAGTCTACTTCTCAGTCACAATAAAATGGAAAACACGAACAGCCACTAACCCTTCAGCAGTGCTTTTTATAAAAATTTTTACATATGCTGGAAGATGCTAGTGTTCTGAAAAAACATAAAAACGGAAATCTTCCCAACTGACGTTACATAAGTGAAACTAAACTTAGGATCTCAAAGATTATAAAATCAAAGCAAAACATGGCAATGCCTGGAAGGACAGAGCCACTGCCTGTGTGAGGCTCTGCCACTCAATGAAATTCCAGCACAAAAGGGACTCGTCCTTCCTACATCAGGCTCAGGTTTGCATCATCGGAAACTCACAGGCATCTTCAGTGTGTAGGGCAGGATTCTCCCTAACTAGATGAGGAAAAGGTACAAAGGCTAAGTAATCTGCCTAAGTTCACACCAGTAGAAAGTGAGCGACCAGAACTCAGATTTGGTTCTTAATGTTCTTTTTAGTACACTCAATTTATCCATCTCTATTATATAAAACCAGAATTAGTATTAATATTTAAATAAGTAGACTGTCAAAAATAATGCCTTCCCAGTAAGATTCCTTTTCCATCATAAGTTTAATAATAAGAAAATCCAACATGGTGCTACGGATTGAATGGCATTCCCTCAAAATTTACCGGGCACCTCAAAGTATGACTGTATTTGGAGACAGGGGCTTTAAATAGGCCATGGAATTTTCCAGGCAAGAATACTGGAGTGCGTTGCCACTGCCCTCTCAGGGGAACTTTCCGACCCAGGGATCAAACCTGGGTCTCCTGCATTACAGGCAGATTCTTTAGTCTGAGCCACCAGGGAAACCCTTTAACTAAGCAGTTAAGGTTAACAGTGGATCCTAATCCAATGTGACTGATGTTTTTACAAAAAAAGATCAGGACATGGACACAGAGAACACCACGTGAAGATGGAAGGAGAGAACATGTCTGCAAGCCAAAAATTAAGGCCTCAGCAGAAACCAGCCTTTTGACATCTCAACCATAGACTTTCAGCTTCCAGAACTGAGAGAACAAATGACTATTGTTTATTAAGCCCCCGGGTCTGTGGTGTTTGTTACAGCAGCCTGAGCTGATACATATAATATGCAGAGAAGTAGCAGAAAAAAATCCTCCACTGGTCTACCACATGTAATCTGAGCAGAGCATGGCCCTTTTTAAAAAACCACAATTATCAAATTTTTAAAAGGGGTCAGTGACAACAGCTTTTTTTTTTTTTTCCCCCACAAATGCTTGTGAATTAAAGAGACATCCAGTAATGGGTGTTAAGATTCCTGTGTTCTGTGTGATCTCCCCCTTACAAACTGATCAGAAGCAGTGATTCTGGTTGTAGGACAATGCAGACCGTGGACTCCATCCCTTGAGACGTTTTTCACTGCTCTCCTCTGCTGGACTGGTCTGAGAACGACCACAACCTTGGCCTTCTAGTGTGATAGATCAGATGTGGAATAAAGACAAATTCAGTGGTTAAAACTACTTAGCCATGGTACCACAGGACGTGAAGCAGTACTTTGCTCAAAATAGGTCCCCCATAAATCAGACACACAGAGAGTACACCACAAAGTCTAACTCTTGTGAGAAAAGCCAGGGTCACCAGGGACTACTCTCCTTGTTTTTCTAATGGGAAAGTGCACAGTGCACTAGCAGTCACGTCCACATTTCTTATAGATCCTTTAGGAGACAAATTCAAGGCAAAAGCTTTACAGCTACTTTCACAATCAATATTTGAAGACAATTTAGAATGCTGGATTTCAATCTTCAGTTGTTAACTCTTCAGTTTAATGTCAAGGGTTTTAAATGGTCTTCCTTCTCTACTTTTCACATCATGATCTGCTCTGGTTCCAACATGAAGACACAGAATTCAAAAGCTCTATGTAATATGCCAATCCCATAAAGGATTTCCATGTAGTTCACATGGTACTTCAAGCTTTTATGTTTTCCCAGAGGATGAATTTTCAAGGCGTAAGCTGAAAGTAATGGAGGATGATGGAGATAAAAACAGAAGCAGGAACGTGCTTAACAGTACACAAGGCAGCCCACTCACCTACAGTTAACAGCCAACATAAAAAAGAAATGCATGGAAAGGGCCCAAACTTTCGGATCGCTATCACTAGAGCTGACTGGTATCAACACACCACCTGGTCCAGTGCCCTTCACATAAAAATTAAGCAGAAAGAATGCAATGTCATTTTAAGCAAAATAATGTGCCAAGGCAGTACCCCAAAACCATGTGCCACTGATTTACCAAAATCTATGAGTTTTATGGACAATGTAAGGACAGAGACTATCTAAGAATGTCTGGAGAAACAGTTTACAGACTCATTTAATCTTCTGAAATTCAGCAGCCTAAGAACTTGAGAACTACATATAAATTCAGCAACCTAAGAATTATTTATATATATATATATATATATGAATGAAAAACTAATTAATCTAATTAGATAGGAGTCCAGGTTTAATAGGAGTATTAATTTAATGTTTGAAAGTGTCTTAAAAATATAAAATAGTACATTCTTGTGTTGGAAATTCTTAAAATATTTCCCATATAATCTCTCTCTAAATAATAGATATTTTTGTATCTTTTATTAGCTATCATTTTGGGTTATAATTCTCACTATATAGAGATATAGCTTTCTACATTCTAGTGACTTAATCACTCCACTGAAGTAATTTAATTCCGATGCAAGAATGAAGCAGCTTGCAGCCTTGGCACAGTGTTGGGGGTCTGAGTTTCATTTGCTTCTGTAATCCTGGACAAGGGACCCCACCCTCATCTCTTTTATATCAGCACAACATGAAAAAATCATGCCTTCTTCACAGGATTAAGAATGAAATGAAGGGCACTCCCTGGCAGTTGAGCAATTCAGATTCAGTGCTTCCACTTCAGGGGGCATAGGTTCAATCTCTGGTTGGGGAACTCAGATCCCACACGCTGTGTGGCATGGCAACCCCCCCCCCCCCACACACACACACATACACACAAAAGCCAACAGCAAAACAAAACACACAACCAAAACAAAAAGCATTAAATGAAATGGGTGGAAAGTGCTTGGTGAGGTACTTATTAAGCACTTTTGCTAGTGCTTTATTAGTGTCAAATGCTTTTATTATCACAGAGCTGACAGTACCAAATGAAGAAACAATGGAAAGTAAGCCCACCCCTGCAATTCTCCTGCAGTGGTGACTGCTTTTAGACGCAGTTCTTCAGTTTACAAGTAGCAGTCAGCCACCGCCCACCTTTAGACTAAGCCTGCCTTGTTATTTTGGGGAAAAAATATTTCCGGAGCTGTACCTTCAGGTATTGCAATGAGTGATTTACCTCCAGGAAGAAGACTATTAAGATCTTGCTCAGGGTGAACCCTATGCTTCCAGGTCCATCTCCTTCCTGTATCTGTCTGTGGCTCCTCCCACCAGAGCCTGAAGAGGTGACCCAGCATCCCCTGGCCATGGCCTTGGCAGTGGCCATTGTGGCTGCCACGCCAAGCCTCCCCAGCCACTCTGCCAGCAGGAAAGGTGACCTGTCCCATCACCTTTAACCACAGATCCTTGGGCCAAACAGGGTAACATTTAAAAAAAAAAAAAAAAAAAAAAATTAATTTAAGTGTAGGAATACCATAAATTCTACTTTTTCCTCTGATAAAAATATCCAGGAAGATAAAACAGAGTACATACAGTTTCAGTACTTATATGCCTTGGTGCTTAAAATGAAGATTTTTCACTACAGAATCTAATTGGTACTTAAGTATTAATAAAAGAAATATGCAATTACAGCAAGAAAAAATATGAAAGTATAAAACACATTATTTAATCCTATTTAAAAATTCTTTTTAAATTTAAAATTTTATGATAAATTGAAATTTCTTAATTGCTAATCACAAGGTTGAATACTTTGGACTATATAATATATTGGGGCTATTGATTATTGCCCCTTTTCTTTTTAGGTAGTATTAATTACCATTCAAATAAAAATTCTACTTCTTTTTGTTCCTATATGTATACCTGACATTTACATTGGGGAAAAGAGGGGAAAAAGGTTACTTAAAATCTTCAAGTAAAACTTCAAAAAATCTTTTCACAGAAGCAGGTTTAACACATCACAGTCTGCTCATAAGCACAAAATTTACAGTCAAAAGTTGCACATAAAGGGTTTATTTTAAATGTTTTAAGGATAGGATAGAGTTACATCATAATTATAAAAATTACTTACAGAATTAACAGCTTTATATTGTTTATACTTCTAAATGCAGAGAACAGGGAACTGTCTACACATTGTATAAAATAAAATTAAAATTAAAAATGAATTCAAGCTTGAAAGATGAGGTCATTTACCTAATTTTAAAATGCGAACACGAAGACCTCTGAACTATACACATTCGTTCAATTGCACTAATGATGGAAAATACAAAAAGCGCAGCATTTCCAAGGAACCACAGACATTTCAACCATAATTGTTTTCTGTTATAATAATTATTCCTGTTTTGTCTTTGGAGAACTTTCTTTTTTAAGACAATCAGCTTAATAATGTTTTCAGGCACTACAATTTGTGACAATCAAAACAGTCTTCTAATGGGTCCACGGCGTTCAGAGATTCAAGCCCAATGCACTTTGGGGTTTGGCACGTAAAACAATAATAGAAATGAAATCTGGTTTAGAAGCAACTGTGATTGTTTTAAGAATGCACAGTCCCTTCAAATGCTGCAAGACATACACAACAGGAAAATCACCTTCTGTTGGCACTACATTTGCTTCACCAGTGCATTTATATCCTACAACCACTAAAACAGCACAGTTAAGCAAATATACAGAAACTGAAAACAAATAAAAACAAAGATAGAAAACAAAAAACCTAAATATATTTAACATGCAATTTTAGTTAGTTACATTGAACATTCTACTTAGAATAGAGCATGCAAAAAAGGATGGTCTGCTTTTAAGGTCTTCCTTTGAAGCTTTACGTGGCAGCCAGACATCACACACGCACACACACGACACAATAATACTATAGCAGGTCAATGAGAAAGGCCAATACATTTTATACAGAGATTCATGTCTTGTGTTGTCACAAGTCCCATGATAATTTTGGAAATTAATGTTGTATTCCTAGAACAAGGAACCAACATTCCGATATCAGGAAAATGCAAGCAATGCATGCAGATCTGAAACATGAGCCTAAACGAAGCCTGAAATACTCAGCTGGGAAGCAGAGTTAGTCACGGCATCAGGAAGTGTGGTTTAAGCCACCAAAAGAAAAAGAATGGAAAAAAAAAAAAAAAGGAAAATAACAACATAAAACCCCTTCCCCTTCCTTCAACCCTAAAGGCAATAAATGGAACAATGATTAAAATAATAATAACAAATCACATGTCACATTTATCTAGAGAGTGGCAGATCATGTGGTATATTAAAAGTTCCTAAAGGTACTTGCAGAAAAACCACAATGCAAGTCATTAAGTAATGCAAGAATTGTGTCAACTGATCCAACCCTCAAGGTACCACCAAAGGACTTTGTTTTTCAGCCTATAGTCACTGTGTCCTGTTCATGCAGTGCACACTAGACAATTCACTCTCTTGGCCATTCGTGTCCTCTTGGACTCGGGGAGCTGGGCTCAGCCTTGAGATTCACATGCAGGAACTCTTACGAGAGCCACCGGCAGAACAGACGACAGCTCTGTAGTGTGACACTTGTTTCAACCACAGAAAGAATACCTAAGACCTAGGTACTCACTGCATGGAGAAGCTCACCCCTGACCACCCTGGGTGAGGGCACACTGCAGAGAATCAGGGTGCTGGATTTACATGGTGCACAAGGTTACCGTACCCCAGCACAACAAGGCAAAGCGTTCCTGAGAGCAAAAATGGGCATCATACAAACCACGTACAGCATGGCCTTGAAACTAACATCAAGAACAGCTATGAGAGGGGTCACAAAGACCTGGTGTTTGATTGCCAGCCTATGTATTTAAGCTTTCTCCCCAAATCTTAGGTAAGAATTTCAACCTCTACAAGACTGGTTTCACAAACCATCTTTCTCCCAGCCAGCTTTCAAACTGCCAGGGATCATCCAAAACAAAGTGATAGGCTGATGTTTTGCTGCTAAACGAACCACTTTTGCAGTTCTATTTTAGTTCAAATCGCCTTGCAGGAAAGGCTAAGGGCTGCTATCAGTCACACCCACAAGCCAGTGCAGGTGACCGACCCTGATGTGGCAAGACCCACCAAATGGAATGAATCCACATTATCAGCACACTATGAGCAAGAACACACGGCACCAAAAAAGGTGTCAGGAATTTAAAAGCTGTTAATTGTCTAGATATTCTTTGAGGGGGAAAAGCCTTCTGACCATAATCATACACCAGTAATAATAGTAATAATAACAAAGGGATCAGAGAAAACTTGGTAAAAGACAACAATGCCATTCTTACATTTCTAATATAAAAGTACTATGTTCTTCCAGCAACCTACCAATACACATAAACCACTGATATACTGTTGCCTTTTAAATCCATGTACTAAAACCCAGACTAGTACTAATTTGTACAAATAGTGGACCAAATGCATCATCCAAAATACACCTGTATTACACAATGTGGACCAAGTACCTGGGCTTTGCTTTAAAAAAGTATTTAAGATTTAAAAAAAATGTAAACAAAAAATGTACAAAGCTTAGAATTAAAGGCAGCCTTTTACCTAGATTTCTAATTGTTTTGCAAATTCTAATGTGGGTCATTAAACATCCACAAGTGATTCATGTTTGAATTTACAGTTTAAAGCCTCTGGATTGAAATGGTGCTCTGAATTTCTGACTTCCAACACAAGCTCAATGTCCCCATGTTCTTCCTGTGCCCAGATTTAGCTTTTAAATAAACAGCAGTGATATAAAGTCAAGCACTCCTGTTAAACTGGAGAAAATTATTTAACTCCTACCTCAATCCACAAAGAACTGCCAATGAAGCATGTGTGTGTGTGTGTGTGTATGTGTGTGTGTGTACAGATCTGTGTGTGTGTGTATATATATATTATATATGTATACACACAGATATAGATAGGTAGAGATATACATACATATATATCTTAAAAAAAAAAAAAAAAGGCAGTAACAAAAATGCAACCAAACTATGCTTGCATTGTGGCAGCAGAATAAGTGTTAAGAGTGAAGGGGAAAGTGGATAAGATCTATTACGGTTTTAAATGACTATGATACTAGCTTAATTTTTACCAGACTTGCCTGTAACTCCCTTCCAAACAGACAGACTTCTTTTAAGAGGAAGGAGTTCCTTACACAAAATGCTTTGTATTCACATAAATCTGTACGATTCAGAACAAAACCAGTTCTGCTGGCAGAGATTGTGGGTTCGCAGGGACATTTAAGCTTTCATTAAACTGGAAAGCAATCAAGTCTTTATGTCTACAAATTATACATTTAATAGTTCCACAAATTTGGTAAAGTTCGTGATGACATCTAGGATGTTTTCACCAAATCGTAGACATAAATATGGAAATCATCATCAAACTTGATGAAATAGACAGACGGTTTGGCTTCTACTTGATGAATGACCATGCCAGTCCTTTTAGAGCCATCTTCTTTGGCATATTCCACTTGTTTGCCCACCAGGCTGTCCACAACTTCTCCTGGTTCCCTTTCTGCTGGAGGTGAATCATCTATATTTAAAGGGGGGAGGAAAAAAAGAATTCAGAGTCAGTTTTTAGATACACACCAACTCACATATTTTAATAATTTTTTTAAAATGTTTTTAATATCTTGCACTCATCTTGATTTTCTAGACCAAGAGTCAGCAAACTTTTTCTTCAACGGCCAAACAATAAATATTTCAGGCTTGAAGCCATATGGTCTCTGTACCAACTACTCAGCTGTATCTCTTTGCAATGATACATCTGTGATGACACAGATGACACATAAATGAATGGTGTGACTGTGTGCCAATAAAACTTTACTTACAAAAATCTAGATATGGAAACAACTTCAAAAATCATAATCAGAAATTCCTCTGGCTCATATTTAATTATAGCTATAATTACCTAATGAATTAATAAGGACTAAAAGAAGGAAAAGGTTAAGAAAAAACTAAATACAGTTCACCCTTGAACAACAGGAGTTTGAACTGTATGGGTCCACTTATATCGGGATTTCTTTCAAAAGTAAACAGATCTGCAGTTGGTTGAATTCATGAATACAGAGTAACCACAGAAATGAAGGGCTGCTCATAAGTTATATGCAAATTTTCAACTGCTCAGAGGGATCAGTTCCCCGCCTCAATCCCCAAGTTGTTCAGTTGTCAACTATAATAATATCTTTCTTTAAAAAAAAAAAAAATTTTTATTGACATATAAGTGAGTGAGTGAAGTTGCTCAGTTGTGTCTAACCCTTTGCGACCCTGTGGACTGTAGCCCACCAGGCTCCTCAGTCCATGGGGTTCTCCAGGCAAGAATACTGGGGTGGGTTGCCATTTCCTTCTCCAGGGGATCTTCCTGACCCAGGGATGGAACCCAGGTCTCCCACATTGCAGGCCGACACTTTAACCTCTGAGCCACAAGGCTGATTTATAATTGTTGTTTTATAACTTCTTAAAAATAAGTCTGCACTGGTGATTTCCCTGGTGGTCCAGTGGTTGAGAATCCATCTTCCAATGCAGGGAATGCGGGTTTGATCTCTGGTCAGGTAACAAAGATTCCACAAGTCATAGGCCAACTAAAGCCCATGGGTGCTGCAACTAGAGACCACAGGCTCTGGAGCTTGCACACCACAGAGAGAAGCCTGCACACTTCACAAGGAAAATCTCGCATGCCACAACTAAGACCTTATGCAGCCAAAAATCCAAAATAAATCTAATTCCTTTTAGTGAAAGAAAGTCTTGCCTTACTTTGAAATGATTTTAAAGCAGACAATGCCTACTGGGATTATTGAGAATGTACTATACACTTAAAATGCCTAAGAATCCCTGCCTTATCTTGGGACTCCTTAAAGCTTTCCTCCCTCAACTTCATTTCATTACACATGGTCCTCCTAACCCAGTTTCAAAATAAAAGAGATTTCTCATGCTATAAAAATAGGTGCTAGGTGAACTCAACTGAATCTCAGAGGATGGATGGGGCACCTGAACTTTTTAAAAAAGTCCCTAAGAAAATCTGAGTGTTGGAAAACATTGCTCACCCTATGACCTAACAAGAACTCTGTAAACTCTAGGAAAATACATAAAAATGAGAGCAAATTATCACTATCAACAACAAAGAAACAACATACAAAGGGGAGAGGGGGTCGGCAATTTGCTCTTTGATTATAATAAATTCTCTCACTGAATCTGCAATTCTGATCTCACATAATACAAATAATCCACATGAACATGTTATCAGTTCTGGAGGAGTAAAGAGGAAATCTAAGCTGAACTCTTCTTCAATAGCGCTCTTCCATCAAGTAGCAGCATCATACCACACCACACTTTCATGGCTCCTTATATGGATGAAGAAATCCCATATACATGACTGCCATACGTTTTATAGCAACCAAGAATGAAGAAGCAAGAGACTCAAACAAAGGCCACCATGGAGCTGTTTGTATCAGAACATCATCACAGATTCTAACAGCAAATAAACTTGCATACCATTCAAAAGAAAGGAGTGAGAGGTTAAAGACATGGTCAGTTCAGGCAATGGGTAATGTGCAAGTGACCCCATACTTCCTATTATCAACAGTACCTGCTTTAGACATTTCTCTACAAAAATGTTAAAATTTTCATATAGGTTGGAGAAAAGCTTTTAAGGGATGCTCTCATCACTAAATTCTTGCCTATATAAACACTTTCCACTATACATTTATAATAAATACACACAAACTAAAAAAAAAAAAAACTCTAAGAAGGCAGAAGTCAGGGCCAGATGACCATGAGTGGGTTCACTGAGCAGCATGTTCACAGGAAGAGCTTAAAAAAAAAAAAAAGACACAAAAATGAGGAGAGGATAGCACACTGCTCATATATCCACTGTCTATCAGACACATTTGTCTAAGGCCAAGACTTCATGTGCTTGAGGAAAAGCTACTGAGTAGCTAAAAAAAAAAAAAGGCTCATCTAAAAGTGAAATTAAGAAAATAACTCTAGTCACAACAGCATCAAAAAGAATGAAATACTTAGGAATACATGTAAAAAGTGCAAAACTTAGAAAACTACAAAACATTATTCAAAGAAAAAAAATCTCAATGAACGAAAAAACATCCCACACTCATGGATCAATAGCTTAACATTGTCAAGATGGCAATACTCTCATGCCAAACTGACCAAGAGATTCAACATAATATCTAACACAATCTCAGCTGACTTCTTTGCAGAAACCGACAAACTGATTCTAAAATTTATATGAAACTGCAAAGAACAGCCAAAACAACTCTGAAAGAAAAGGAGGAAGATTCACACTTACTGATTTTAAAACTTATAGAATGAAGTTGGACCTTACATCATTATCATAAACAAAAATTAACTCAAAATGTATCAAAAATCCAAGTAAGAATTAAAGACCAACATATTCAAGGCTTCTAGAAGACACGAAGTAAATCTTTATAACCTTAGACTTGGCAAGGGATTATTAGATATGACTCCAAAAGCATGGGCAACAGAAGGAAAAACAGACAACTTGGATGTCATAAAATTAAAAACGTTTGTACTTCAAAGAAGGCTATCGAGAAAGTAAAAAGACAACTCTGAGAATAAGAGAAAGTATCTGCAAGTCATATATCTGACAAAAGACTTGTACCTAGACTGCTGACTCTAACTCAGTAACAAAAAGACAACGTAACAGAAACTACAGGCCAAGGCCATGAACAGATTTCTCCAAACAAGACACACCAAAGGCCAGTAAAACAAGAAAAGATACTTGACAACTTTAGTCATCAAAAATATGAAAACCAAAATCACAGTGAGATATCATTTTACTACCACCAGGATGGCTAGATTCAAAAAGGCAAGTTCACAGACGAATGGATAAACAAAATATAGTGTATCTATTCAATGGAGTTGTATTTGGGCATTAAAAGAAATGAAGTATGGACACACACTGCAACATGGATGAGTCTTGAAAACACTAAGCTGAGTGAAAGAGACCAGTTACAAAGGACCCCATATTATATATTCTATTCATATAAAAACCCAAAGTTCAGAACAGGGAAAGGAAAATATTCTTGACAAGAGGGTTTTTACAACCTAACCAAAACAATCACTTATCCCTAATAATTAAAAATTTTAAATGTATCTCCATAAGAATTAATCAAAGACTTTGTTTTGAAATTCAAATTCCTTTTGAAGTATCAAAAGTAAAAGCTGTCGATTTATACTTACTAGAATCGGGCATAATGCGAAGGTCGCCTTCTTTATAATCATCTAAGAGCTGGTACATGTATAAGACAGGATCTTTCTCATAGGTGATGTAAAACCATGTGTTCATGATAGGGGCACGTGCTAAGACCATTCCCCTCCACTCGTCTTTAGAGCCATCCTCCGTCTCAAACATGTGCTCCACTGCTTTGCCAATCATTGTGTCGGCTAGGTGCGCATCACTGATCCGAGATGTTGCTAGGGACAAAAAAAGCAAACAATGGTTTACAAAATATGCACTGTGAAGACTGAACTTATTCAAATAAATGATTCTGAAATACACTATCAGGCTTCAGAATCGTGTGGAGGGCTGTACGGAGGGCAACCACCAAATTCACATTACTGACCCAGCCCAGGATGGATTCCACAGAATTACTATGCCCCAAAGTCATGTTACTGAGAGAATCTCTTTTTCTTTCTCTGAATTCATCTGCTCTTGGTACTGTACGTAATTAAAAATTTTAGCTGTTTATTCAAGGTATAAAGTATTTTGATTACAATTTAATAATTTTTAAATTATTAATAATTATAGACTTACAGAAAAGTTCCAAAATTAGTATTGTCCCTATATAACTTTTACCCACCTTCCCCTTACATTTACAAAATGGTCATTTATTAAAATCAAGATATTAACCTTCAAGGCATAGGTTTTTACTCTTGCCCCTACAATCTATTTTTTACAGTAATCAGAGTGGTATTTGTGACGGTTACACCAGATTATGTCGATCATTTGCTTAAAATACTCCAGTATTTTCCTTTCATCATCTGAATAACAAACTGTTTCTCTAGAGCCAAGGCCCCTCAGCCATCACTCCCTGCTGGTCCTCTGCCCTCCTGTTCTGTCAGCTTTCCTCCCACTGCCTCCACCTCAGCAGCATGGGCATCTTTTTCTGGGATGCCCTTGGGCTGACCACGCCCCCACATCCTCAGGGGCTGGCTCGTCCTGAGCAGGTGTCCTCCCTGAGGCTCTCCAGGACCATGTTGTGAAATGCGCCCCACCACTCGGTCACTTGAGTTTTATTTCTTAAGGACATTCACCACTATCTATAATCATCTTGTTTTACACGTTTGTTTACTTGTTTTTAGACTGCACAGTGACGACAGCAGAGGCCTTTCCCATCATAGGGGTTGGGATGATCATATGATGATCATATGATCATCCCATCATATGATCCCACTGTGATCATAGGGGTTCAACACTGCTGTGTAAATTAATTATTTCAAAGGAAAAGCAGGTTGTTCTAGATTGTCGTTAGGAACACAAGTGAAAAATGACAAGCTTCTTTTCTTTTTTAATATTGGGATAATTATGGAGGAGCCTATTGATGTTAAGATTTTTCCATTCTTCATATTTCAGATAATTCTTTAAGGAAAAAAAGGCACTTCTATCTCATTCATGAGAGCTTCTATTTTTGCTTAAAGATACTGCTATTCAATTTTATCAGAAAGACACTCTAATAAACACAAATGGTAGTTTTGTTTACATGTGCAATAATTACTAAAAATAACAGATTCTCTGCTGCACAACACTAAAGCAAAATCCCACCAGTTTCTCCAAACCAGAAGGTATCAAACTTTCTGATCTCAGGACTCCTAAAATTTTTGAGTATTTGTTTATACGGACAATAAATATCAGTATCAACTATTTTAAAAATTATAAATGATGTATCTAAAGATATTTTAAGATACTCACAGAAATACATTTTTAAGGAAAAAAAACTATTTTCTAACAAAATTTTAATATATTAGCTTTAGAAACAGACAGCTAGACTCATATCTGTTTCAATATTCAATCTTTTTGCATTTATTTTTAGTTGACGTTTAAAATCACAAAGATGTGCTGTTGAAAAAGAGTATTTTATTCGTCTTTTCAAATAATTCTAGATATTCTTCTCTGATATCACATCAAAACTCAGCAAGTTTTGGCTTTCCTTAAAGGTTAACTGCACTGTAGAATCTGAAATCATTATCAATAATGTCAAACTATTAAAATTCATCTGCAGAATACATAAAGAATTCCTATAACTCTGCAACAAACAAAACAAATTGAAATAATCCAATCAAAAATGTGGGCAAAGAAATAGGTATTTCTGCAAAGATGACACGTGAATGGTTAAAAAGCATATATATAAAAAGATGCTAGCATCACTAATCATCAAAAAAAATTCAAATCAAAACCAATAGAAAATAACAAATATTGGTGAAGATGAGAAATTGAAACCCTTATGCACTGTTGGTGGGACTGTAAAATGTTAATGAACACTATGGGAAAAACAGTATGTATACAGGAACCTCAAAACAAAATTGCTGTATGATTCCACTTCAGGGTAAATGCCCACAAGAACTGAAAGCAGGGCTTTTAGACATATTTGTACACCCATGTCATAGCAGCACTATTCACAATAGCCCTGGTAGAAGGAACCCACCAAGAGTCCAATCAGGGATGAGTGGGGAAAAAATGTGGTATACACATACAATGGAATATTGCTTAGCCTTAAGAAGGAAGGAAATCCTGTCACATGCTACAACATGAAAGAACCTTGAGGACGCTATACTAAGGGAAAGAGTCTAGTCACAAAAAAGCAATACTATATGATTCTACTTATGATGTACCTAAAGTTATCAAATTCACAGAAACAGGATGGTGGGTACAGGGGCTGGTGGGAAGGGGGAAATGAGTTGTTTAATGAGGAAAGAATTGCAAAACAAAAAAATTCGGAAATCTATTCCGTAACAGTGTGAATATACTTAATACCTCTGAACTGTACATTTAAAAACAGTTATGGTAGTAAATTTAATGTTTTGTGTTTTTTACCACAACAAAAAAAACCCTGTTGGTCTTTCAATGGATCTTTCACCAATACATGATTTGGTTAACATCATGTACTCTGTTCGTATCAAAAATATATTCACTGAGCTATGCAGATCTTTGGAAACCTCAGTATATAACTGTGAAAGGATGAGAGTGATAAAGGCAAATTATACCTTAAGATTACTATGAATTTTGATCTCATAAGGCTCATGAATATGCTTCAGGGAACCTCAACAGTCCCCAGACCACGCTTTGGGGATCAGTACTCTGTGATGTTACTTTCTCTCACCTTTAGCTTAAGGTTAAGGAAAACAAAACTAACTTAAATATACTGCCTAAAGCAAATTAGGAAAAACCATTTTCTTTCTACATGGAATATAAAGGAAGTCCAAATAACTTTTCAGAATAAAGTATCACAGGGAATACTATAATTAACTGATAATTATATTAGGCATATAACATACTATTTGCTGCTTTGCAAATAGGCCTTGGGATTTCCTTTTAAAAATTGTTTTTTTTTCTTACAAAAGCAATCCATGTCTATTGATGCAAACTGAAATGGCCCAGAACTAGAAAGAAAAACATTAAGAAACCCTTAAATCTCATCATCAGAGACACTCATATATTTCTGGATATCTTGGTTTGGTAAAATCACTGTGTTTTTTTTTTATAAATCAAGCTAAGTTTTTTCTGCCCTGTGATGACAAAAAAACTAACACAGGTCATGTGGCAGAATGCAGTAAAATCTCAAATAAGCTAGCAGTCTTGCCCTTGAAGGGGTCAGGAAAAGAATTATGGTAATTAATGAGCACAAATAATTGATACAAAGGTGAGGATACTTTTTAAGCCCTGAAGGGAAGATTCTTCCATGTTAGTTTCTGATGTAGGAAATGGACTGCTCTCAAGATCAAGAGGAAAGGGACATGCCTCACTAGGAACAATGTGTTCAGTCACACTCAAAAGAGATAAAAAGTTTAAAATGCCAAAGATTTACTATTACACAATTAGTTACCTGTAGTTAAAAACACAAATTTAAAGAAAGACTTCTGTGAAAACAGAACTGTATTTATATAGGATGAGTAAAAACAACATCTGCTATCTAAAGCAAAGATTAAAAAGTAACTTGCTGCTCTGCTAAACTTAACCTGATGGGGAAGCACTGTCCCAGGAACACAAGGGTAAAAACAAAGGGATAGGGGACTGGGTAAGCTTCTTCCCTGGACAATCTGATTCCAAAATTTTATCCTCCAAGTACAGAACTGCTGAAGCTATATTTGAAAAAATACAGGCTTTTAAAGTACAATTACAAAAACATAAACCAGATTCAGGCAATGGCAGCATCACTGTAAAAATGCAAATACTCTGAAGAAAGGAACATTCATTTAGTATTCTATTGATCTTAAAAATAAAACCTATTTTACTTTATTCTTAAAAATAAAACCAGTCATTATGCCTAAGGTATGTAAGACAAAACTGATTCATATGACATTTAAAGTCATTCATAGTTCCTATGACCATTTGTGTATATAAAAAATAAACTGAGGCTGTCATTAAAAAAAAAAAAAAAAAAAAAGCCATTCATTTCCCACAAACCTTGCAAAACAAACCCTTAAAAATATAATAAAATTTACATGCATTGGTGTTTAAATTTTCGTTGAAAGTGCAATGATCACTTTTATAATACACAATGAAAGATACACTTCACCTAAAAGATTCTAAAAAAAAAAAAACACATGAAATTTTTCTTAGCTATTGTATGATGAAATAAGTACACTGAATATTTGAGCTAATGAGAAATACTCTTACCCATCAGAGTCCAGATAAACTGTGAGCAAAATGTGGGAAATAATCATATTAGAAATTATTAGATTGTCAACTTCTTAGGGAACAATTTTATACATCTTTGTATCCCTCACAGTTCCTTTGAACTGTGGTTTCAGGACATCTGTTCAGCAGTTTTCATGGTCTTAGGTGACTGATTTAAATATGTATCAGAAGTGCTTATTCTCCAATAAAAAGACAAATACCAGTAATGCAAATAATCAAAAAACATCCATTTCAGAAATCCTTTTTAAAGCATAGAATGCACAAATAGTAAAGAGAACTTACCAACTCTATCAGGGAGGACTTCAAGCGCAGAAACTCTTTCATCTTTATTAAGTTCTAGTCCATAAACACAGTCAAATCCATCGTATTTTATAAGATACAAAGAAGGGTTTACAGGCACCTGGTCCAGAACGGTTCCCTTCCATTGGGTGACAGGGCCATTCCCTTCCTTCCACCCATGCTGAATCCTGCAGCCTACGATGTTCCGCCGAGGCTGGGAAACAGGTTTGCTTGGTCCCACACTGCTCCGATGTTTTCTGTATTTACACATATACACATGTAAGGTATCTTCTCAAAGTATGCACTCCTACCAACACAACTACTGCTAGCTAGCATGCTCTCATCAGAAATGATCCCAGTCCTGTGCAGGCTAACGCTGCCACACCCAGGGTTCAGGTGGCTCCAGCCAGCCATCTCCCAGTCCCACAGCCATGCAGTGGTGGCTCACAGGGGGCCCATTTCAAGCAATAGGAGCTTCCTGTGCACCTTAAGTGGAGAAGGCAATGGCACCCCACTCCTGTACTCTTGCCTGGAAAATCCCATGGACAGAGGAGCCTGGTAGGCTGCAGTCCATGGGGTCGCTGAGAGTCGGACACGACTGAGCGACTTGACTTTCACTTTTCACTTTCATGCATTGGAGAAGGAAATGGCAACCCACTCCAGTGTTCTTGCCTGGAGAATCCCAGGGGCAGGAGAGCCTGGTGGGCTGTCGTCTATGGGGTCATACATAGTCGGACACGACTGAAGTGACTTAGCAGTGCACCTTAAGTGTGGAGGCAGAAAAACCAGGACTAGCCCGTAGCAACTAAGCCCTAAAATTAAGCATCAGTTTTTCAGCTTTCTGAGTTTCTTTTAATTCAATCAACTTACAGTTATCCAAATTAATCAGAGAGAGACAAGCACTGACTACATGAAATAAATACATGTGCATATGGCTTTATGAAACAGAAATCCATTCTTGTCAAAACGAAATGTGTAACTATTCAATTTCAACCATTCTTATGCCCACATAACTTTATTCCCACTGGCTTAAACAATAAGAATAAACTAGACATTTAACTTTTTCTTAAGCTAAGTCCAAGCTGGCTTATATTCATGCATTTATACCATCATTACTTCTCTAGAAAGCACATAACCTTCAACCCTTAAATCTGGAGCAAATAATGTAATATTGAAAATTATTCAAGTGACATACATCAGTTACAAACAAGTGAAAAACCTACATACAATGTTTATAAATAATACACCTGACTCTTGATGTAAGGGGGAAAAAACCTTCATTTCATGGAGCAATCCAAAGACAAGGGACAAGACTTGGCTTGAATGAAAGCTGAAGGCCAAAGGCATGCTGGCACATGGATGGTGCCGTATGCCAAGAATGAAAAACTTTAGAGAGCAGAAAAGAATTGTTTTTCTGCTACATTTTTATAGGCATAAAACTCTCATCTGGTAAACCATAGAAGTGGCGAATAAATGGAAAAAATAAAAATGTACCTTAAAAAAACACACAATTTATTATAGGATGTAATATTTAAAATTACAATTGTATATATTTGAAGTAGACCAGCTTGGTAAACTTAGTGGGTTTGTGAAACAGAGAAAACAGGTTATACAGCAAACCACTAACGCTGCATTAATAAGGACTATAATCAGTTGACACAATCCTTTACCTAAGCAAGAGAGGGAACACCATTTAGGGAACATCTCTGAAGGAAAACTTCTCCAGTCGGACTGTAAAAGGATTCACAGGATTACATACAGGATTATGAGACCATGAGACGAGAAGACACTGTGTCTGCCCAGCACTTAAGGCTTTGCATACACCCAGCCAAAAGGCCTTCCAGGAAAGGCAGAACCATGCACTGAGGCCATAAGCTGAAAATAACATCCTGAAAAGGATGAGGCCCGGGGATAAAGGAAAGATGAGGTTCAGGTGCTAGGCAGACCTCAACAGGTAATACAGAGGAGACCACACAGACGTGTATTAAGTGTGCCATGGGAATACTGAAGAGCTCTGCAGCACAGACTGCTCTCCTGGTACAGTGTCACCCCTTCCCATGTACAAGCGTCTCAGGAGACGACCACGGTGGCAACAACGGGCAACGGAAGCAAACCCAAGAATGTGTCCACAAGGTAGATGGAAACTACCACCTAATATTATGCACACACAAAAGCCATGAAAGAGGAACTTATATCAGAAACAGAAGAGCCCAGATGAGAGGCAGCCACACGAGAGAAGAGGTGAGAAAAATCAGACACAGTCAAGAAACAAGCAGCAATTTGAAATCTTTTCAGAAATGAAGACCAGACTAGAGGAAGATGGAAGAAATTGACACAGAGGAGCATTTAAGGAAAATTGTTGTTTTTCAGTCATTAAGTCGTGTCCAACTCCGCAATTCCACAGACTGCAGCTCATTAGATACCTCTGTCCTCCAGTATCTCCCAGAGTTTGCTCAAATTCATGTTCATTAAGGAAAATAGATAATAAAAAAAGAGACAGGAACAGATATGAAATTCCAACTTCTATATAACACAATCACCCAACAGCTAAAATCAGAAGAAGAGAAAAAATACTAAAATAATTCAAGAAAAATATCCTGAAAGACTGAAATGTACAAACATATCCCTGGTAAAACGGACACAGAACTACTGACACTAAGACATCCAGTAAAACAAACAAACTTTAAGGAAAATAATATCTCCTGGGCATCCAAGCAAAAGAACTGCATCACTTGTGAGGAAAAGCAAATCACAGTGTGACAGTGACCCTGTGCGCCACGAGAGTGATGACCTTTCAAGTTCTCAGTAAAGAAAATGGGAGGTGGTGATTTCATAGTCGGCCAAGAATTCTATACTGTCCTCCAAGTAAAAGTACACAGATGAAACTGAACAAGTAACAACTTGAGAAATATTGTTCTTACAGATGCTTCCTGAAGAAGTTAACAGTTGGCCATTCATATCTATGGGTTCCACATCCTGATTCAACCAAACGTGGACAGAAAAACAAAGTTCCAGAAAGCAAAGCTTGAATTCGCCACATGCAGGCAACAATTTACATATCATCTACATTGTATTTACAACCATTTACACAGTATTTACCCTGTATTAGGTATTAAGAATAATCTAGAGATGATCTGAAGTATACAGGAGGATGTGTGTGGGTTATGTGCAAATACTAGGCCATTTTATATAATGGACTTGGGCATCTGGATTTTGGTATGGTGTCAAGGGTCCTAGAATCAATCTACCGAGATACCAAGGGACCGCTGCATAGGACAGTTTCAGATAATCAAGAATGCTTAGAAAGCTTTCAGCACAGAGCTGATAGTAAGCATCTTTTAAGCTGATAGTAAAAGTAAGCATCTTTTACTGCAGAACAAACATAGGGAAAAAGAGAAATACAGCAATATGTAACTATTATCTGCTCTGACAACAGAGTTAACACCACTCTGAAAAGGGGAAGGAAAGAAGAATACCTGTAAATTACAAAAAGTTCGCGAAACAAAAGAATATGATTTGGAACAGAGTACCTCATATTAAATGGAGAGAAAGCAGAGAAGCGGGAGCTAAATTCAATACTCTTCATAGTAAGGAACCAATCTATATAACCTAAAATAATTTAAAAGACTGCACTATAAAACTTAGTGGAGAGAAAAGTCTTAATAACATACTATCAGTCAGTAACTTGTAACTACTAATACTACTCAAACCTAAAAGTGAACTCAAGACCTCTTCATAATCCCTGAAAATGGGCCACTACATTCAACTGGCCCTCTGTGGGGATATATGGCTGCGAAAGTGATTACATTTCTTCTTTAGAATATAGGTATCTTTTCGAGCATTACATTTTTCTTCAAATAGACAATTACCTATCTTCTTTTGATCTTTAGGAAAAAGTCCTTGTGATTCATCCTGTGTACAGGATCAGGTTTTCTTCAAAGCAAAGGCAGAGGTTGGTCCCCAAAACTCACTGAAGAAAGAATTCAGTCATATGCACCATTTTATAATTCACAGACATTCTACTATTACTACCAAAATTATAAGCAAATATAGCATCTTTACCAGTGTGATGATTAATTTTAATGTGTCAAGTTGGCTGGGCCACAGTACTAAGATGCCTAGTCAAACATTACTCTAAATGTTTTCTGTGAAGATATTTTTCTACATAAAACTAACATGTATATCAGCAGATAGACTGCCTTCCATTACATAGGTGAGTCTCATCCAATCAGTTGAAGGTATTAATATCAGCTCTTCCCTGGATCTGATCTCCAATCTCTGTGCACACAACATTGGTGCTGTTTCTCTGGAAAACACGGACTACAAACAGAAAAGATTCTATCCTAGATTCAGAGGCATGAAATTTTCTACTACCATGATTCTCAACAAAACCAAAGTACACTTAGCAACTGACAGCAGAAAAGGGCAAGTGGAAGACTCAGAGCAGTTCAGTCACTCGTCCTTCCTACACCAGTGGCATCCTTCTGTGACGTGCAGTTGCTTCTGAAGAGGGAGACACATGATGCTCTCTTTAATCACATTTCAGAACAAGCATTTTCACCCTGGTCACCGCTAGTGGAAGTACACAAGACTCTCCTCCCTCTTACGAACAACACCAGGGACTCAAATCTAGCTAGCAAATAGCAGCCCTATTCAAAGTGGTTCCTATATCCTTTAATTCTGAAGAAACATGACCCTTCCTTTTTTGCATGAATTTTATTTTCTCACTTTCTTTAAGGGAATTTTAATCATTAACTTTTGTTACATAATATGTGGTAATAATATGTCTGGATTACTCCCTGGTTTGGGGAACTTTCTGCAAGCCGTATGGCGCAGTCAAAAAAATACAAATAAATAAATAAATGACCTACTTATTAAGCTTACACAATTATTTAAGTACACAATTAAAACAAAAGTAAGACGAAAAATAACCAAAAAAAATTAAATAACAACAAAAATAATTCTTAGTAAAGGAAGGAAAAAAATTTTTTTAAACAAACATCTTAGCACCTTAGTAACCGTTTCCTGGCCACTTTCACCACACTATCAGAAATTAGTCTTTTGTTCCAAACTGTTATTAATTTTGCTCAGTTCAATTCAGTCACTCAGTTATATCCGACTCTGCGACATCATGAACCACGCAGCACGTCAGGCCTCCCTTTCATCACCAACTCCAAGAGTTTACCCAAACTCATGTCCATTGAGTCGGTGATGCCATCCAACCATCTCATCTTCTGTTGTCCTTCTCCTCCTGCCCTCAATCTTTCCCAGCATCAGGGTATTTTCAAATGAGTCAGCTCCTTGCATCAGGTGGCCAAAGTATTGGAGTTTTAGCTTCAGCATCAGTCCTTCCAATGAACACCCAGGACTGATCTCCTTTAGGATGGGCTGGGTGGATCTCCTTGCAGTCCAAGGGACTCTCAAGAGTCTTCTCCAACACCACAGTTCAAAAGCATCAATTCTTTGGCACTCAGCTTTCTTTATAGTCCAACTCTCACATCCATACATGACCACATGAAAAAACCATAGCCTTGACTAGATGGATCTTTGTTGGCAAAGTAATGTCTCTGCTTTTGAATATGCTCTCTAGGTGGGTCCTAACTTTCCTTCCAAGGAGTAAGCATCTTTTAATTTCATGGCTGCAATCACCATCTGCAGTGATTTTGGAGCCCCCAAAAAACAAAGTCAGCCACTGTTGCCACTGTTGCCCCATCTATTTGCCATGAAGTGATGGGACTAGATGCCATGATCTTCGCTTTCTGAATGCTGAGCTTTAAGCCAACCTTTTCACTCTCCACTTTGACTTTCATCAAAAAGGCTCTTTAGTTCTTCTTCACTTTCTGCCATAAGGGTGCTATCATCAGCATATCTGAGGTTATTGATATTTCTCCTGGCAATCTTGATTCCAGCTTGTGCTTCTTCCAGCCCAGCGTTTCTCATAATGTACTCCGCATATAATAAGTTAAATAAGCAGAGTGACAATATAGAGCCTTGACGTACTCCTCCTATTTGGAACCAGTCTGTTGTTCCATGACCAGTTCTAACTGTTGCTTCCTGACTTGCCTACAGGTTGCTACTATCTTAAAAATAATTTTTAAAAAACATTCCCTTATTTAGTAGCAAACAAAGAGGATTTTTTTTTGCTTTTTCCAACAAATTTTTGCAGCATTTATTTTTTTCTCATGTATATTTGGTCTTTCTAGATATATTCTCTGGTAGTCAGAAAGGGTTCACAAATGCAAACTACAAATTCTTGCAAGCCTCAAAATACTGTTATTTTGTTCTCATCCTTGACTTGCCTAGGTATGCAAGGCAGGCTCGAATTCCCTTTGCCTTCAGTAACTTTATTGCAAAAAGGTATTTTCATTGTCTTTTATCTTTCAGAGTCACAGATGCCAGATGCCAATCTGATCCTTGCTCCTTTGAGGGTAATCCATCTCCCTCTTCAAGCTGCTTTTAGAATGTTGTTTGTTACTCGATTCTGAAATGTCCCTAGGACTCGTGACATGTTTCTAAGTATCCCTCACTAGGACTTGGTCAATTTCTTGAATTAGGTACAACAGGCTTGAATTTCAGCCTATCTATTGAATATCTTACCTAATATTTTGATTTATATGAATTGATTATTTATCTTAAATGATTTTTCTTTGTAATGAGTGCAACACCTGATATGAGGATAATTTTCACGTTTCTGGATTCCTCATGAACTTATGGGTTCAGCCTTGTCTTTGTTCCCTCTGCTGCCATCTGAGTGGCAGCATTCTTCACACCTGTAGGAGGGCAAGGTTAGCTCTCCTGTTCTATGTATGACTTTCTTTGGTGCTGTCAGAGTTCCTCAGCTGCCTAATGATTCTTGGTGTCCATATTTTCAGATGAAAGGAAAGATATAAAGTGGTATCCGTAGCTCGGATGTGTTTCTTCAGGCCAAGTCAGGGTCTCTGAGGTCTCAGTAAGTATGCTGCTGCTACTGCTAAGTTGCTTCAGTCATGTCCAACTCTGTGCGACCCCATAGACGGCAGCCCATGAGTCTCCCCCGTCCCTAGGATTCTCCAGGCAAGAACACTGGAGTGGGTTCCCATTTCCTTCTCCAATCCATGAAAGTGGAAAGTGAAAGTGAAGTCGCTCAGTCATGTCCGACTCTTAGCGACCCCATGAACTGCAGCCCACTAGGCTCCTCCGTCCACGGGATTTTCCAGGCAAGAGTGCTGGAGTAGGGTGCCATTGCCTTCTCCAAGTATGAAGTACAGGTTCTGATAAAGCAGCCAGGACCCAGGTAATTTCAGAGCAGCTGAGACTGCGTGGCAACTTCAAGCCAGGGGAGATAAGGTGAACACCTACTGCCTAATGGAGCTGGTTTCTCACCCGTAATGACAAAGGTAACTGCAGCCAGCTTGTGCTGTCTCTAACCTGAATAGATGCTAGGGTCTAGTTTGAACATTAAACTTTTTGGAGGTCTTCTTTTTCAACTCAAAAGCTGTTGAGAGTTCCTTAGCTTAGCTTAGTTTTTATATTGATATAAATCTATTACAGTCTGCTGTGTAACCTGCAGAGATTTCTCAGTGTTCTGATCTGTTGGTGGGATGATCTTTCTATATCAATAACAAAAACTGCAAACTTAATGTAAATTATGGTGAAGTACTATTTTCTATCTGCTTATAGAATAAATACAACCCTCCTAGTGAACAAACAATCTGGCATCCATTGTCTCAGTGACTTCATGTCTAAGAATTGATGAAAAGAAAACAATGGACAAGCACAAAACTACAGCAAACAGTATGTTCTGAGCAGTGTTTGTACCACGGGAAACTGGATATGAAGTTCAATAGGCCTGATTTAGTAAGTAATACTATATCTATATGATGAATAACTCTCTTGCTTTTTCCATGATCCAGTGGATGTTGGCAATTTGATCTCTGGTTCCTCTGCCTTTGCTAAATCCAGCTTGAACATCAGGAAGTTCACGGTTCACATACTGCTGAAGCCTGGCTTGAAGAATTTTGAGCATTACTTTACTAGCGTGTGAGATGAGTGCAATTCTGCGGTAGTTTGAGCACTCTTTGGCATTGCCTTTCTTTGGGATTGGGATGAAAACTGACCTTTTCCAGTCCTGTGGCCACTGCTGAGTTTTCCAAATTTGCTGGCATATTGAGTGCAGCACTTTCACAGCATCATCTTTCAGGAATTGGAATAGCTCAACTGGAATTCCATCACCTCCAATAGCTTTGTTCATAGTGATGCTTTCTAAGGCCCACTTGACTTCACATTCCAGGATGTCTGGCTCTAGGTCAGTGATCACACCATCATGATTATCTGGGTCGTGAAGCTCTTTTTTGTACAGTTCTTCTGTGTATTCTTGCCACCTCTTCTTAATATCTTCTGCTTCTGTTAGGTCCATACCATTTCTGTCCTTTATCGAGCCCATCTTTGCATGAAATGTTCCTTTGGTATCTCTGATTTTCTTGAATAGATCCTTAGTCTTTCCCATTCTGTTGTTTTCCTCTATTTCTTTGCACTGATCACTAAAGAAGGCTTTCTTATCTCTTCTTGCTATTCTTTGGAACTCTGCATTCAGATGTTTATATCTTTCCTTTTCTCCTTTGCTTTTCGCTTCTCTTCTTTTCACAGCTATTTGTAAGGGCTCCCCAGACAGCCATTTTGCTTTCTCGCATTTCTTTTCCATGGGGATGGTCTTGATCCCTGTCTCCTGTACAATGTCACGAACCTCATTCCATAGTTCATCAGGCACTTTATCTATCAGATCTAGGCCCTTTAATCTATTTCTCACTTCCACTGTATAATCATAAGGGATTTGATTTAGGTCATACCTGAATGGTCTAGTGGTTTTCCCTACTTTCTTCAATTTCAGTCTGAATTTGGCAATAACGAGTTCATGGTCCGAGCCACAGTCAGCTCCTGGTCTTGTTTTTGCTAATTGTATAGACCTTCTCCATCTTTGGCTGCAAAGAATATAATCAATCTGATTTCGGTGTTGACCATCTGGTGATGTCCATGTATAGAGTCTTCTCTTGTGTTGTTGGAAGAGGGTATTTGCTATGACCAGTGCATTTTCTTGGCAAAACTCTGTTAGTCTTTGCCCTGCTTCATTCCGTATTCCAAGGCCAAATTTGCCTGTTACTCCAGGTGTTTCCTGACTTCCTACTTTTGCATTCCAGTCCCCTATAATGAAAAGGGCATCTTTTTTGGGTGTTAGTTCTAAAAGGTCTTGTAGATCTTCATAGAACCGTTCAACTTCAGCTTCTTCAGCTTTACTGGTTGGGGCACAGACTTGGATTACTGTGACATTGAATGGTTTGCCTTGGAAACGAACAGAGATCATTCTGTCATTTTTGAGACTGCATCCAAGTACTGCATTTCGGACTCTTTTGTTGACCATGATGGCCACTCCACTTCTTCTGAGGGATTCCTGACCACAGTAGTAAATATAATGGTCCTCTGAGTTAAATTCACCCATTCCAGTCCATTTTAGTTCGCTAATTCCTAGAATGTCAACATTCACTCTTGCCATCTCGTTTGACCACTTCCAATTTGCCTTGATTCATGGACATTCAAGAGAGTTCCAGAAAAACATCTATTTCTGCTTTATTGACTATGCCAAAGCCTTTGACTGTGTAGATCACAACAAACTGTGGAAAATTCTGAGAGAGATGGGAATACCAGACCACCTGAGCTGCCTCTTGAGAAATCTGTATGCAGGTCAGGAAGCAACAGTTAGAACTGGTCATGGAACAACAGACTGGTTCCAAATAGGAAAAGGAGTACGTCAAGGCTGTATATTGTCACCATGTTTATTTAACTTATATGCAGAGTACATCATGAGAAATGCTGGACTGGAAGAAACACAAGTTGGAATCAACAATGCCGGGAGAAATATCAATCACCTCAGATATGCAGATGATACCACCCTTATGGCAGAAAGTGAAGAGGAACTCAAAAGCCTCTTGATGAAAGTGAAAGTGGAGAGTGAAAAGGTTGGCTTTAAGCTCAACGTTCAGAAAACGAAGATCATGGCATCTGGTCCCACACTACATGGGAAATAGATGGAGAAACAGTGGAAACAGCGTCAGACTTTATTTTTCTGGGCTCCAAAATCACTGCAGATGGTGACTGCAGCCATGAAATTAAAAGACGCTTACTCCTTGGAAGGAAAGTTATGACCAACCTAGATAGCATATTCAAAAGCAGAGACATCACTTGCCAACAAAGGTTCGCCTAGTCAAGGCTATGGTCTTTCCTGTGGTCACGTATGGATGTGAGAGCTGGACTGTGAAGAAGGCTGAGCGCCGAAGAATTGATGCTTTTGAACTGTGGTGTTGGAGAAGACTACTGAGAGTCCCTTGGACTGCAAGGAGATCCAACCGGTCCATTCTGAAGGAGATCAGCCCTGGGATTTCTTTGGAAGGAATGATGCTAAAGCTGAAACTCCAGTATTTTGGCCACCTCATGTGAAGAGCTGACTCATTGGAGAAGACTCTGATGCTCGGAGGGATTGAGGGCAGGAGGAGAAGGGGACGACAGAGGATGAGATGGCTGGATGGCATCACTGACTCGATGAATATGAGTCTGAGTGACCTCCGAGAGCTGGTGATGGATAGGGAGGCCTGGCATGCTGCAGTTTATGGGGTCGCAAAGAGTCGGACACGACTGAGCGACTGATCTGATGATGAATAACTACATAGCTATTAAAATCACAGAAAAAATATAAAAACATTTAAAAAATATACACAATCATCCAAACAGATATGTAGGAAAAAAAAGTTTTAAAACATACATTAAATTATTGACAGGCATAATCTCTGGATGACGGTGGATCAAAAATAATTAAGCTGTCTTTCCTTGCATTCACTTGTCATTTTCAAAATTTTTTATGACTTAAGTACTTTACTTTTATAGGCAGGTAAAATACAATTTGTAATTATCCTTAAATTAATGCAATGGATTTCTAATTCTGCAAGAAACTATATATAAAAATAGATTTATACATATTAGCATTATAAATTCCAAATTTTATTTCTGTTGCCTTTTTAGTCAAGAGTAATTTCATATTTAGAATACCGTTTCACTAATTCTAAAAGAAGAATTAAAGATCTAATATAGATACCATTTTTGCCAAATTTATTTAATGAAGAACCTAATTTGACTGAAAAGGGAGAGGCAGGAAAGAATGAACAGATGGGACTTCCTGGAGGTCCAGGGGTTGGGACTCCGAGCTTCCACTGCAGGGGGCACGAGTTTGAGGAACTAGGAGCTGCACAGCAAAGCACAGCTCCAAAAAAAAGAAAAAGAAAAAAGGAAAGAATGAACGGATGCCTCAATGAATACTAAAGACAAAACGGTAATTAGAATAATATAATACTTCTAAAAATCGTAAGCCAAGCTTTCCAATTACTGCTCCCTGAATGTCCAAACTGCTCAAATATCCTTACAGCCAAAGTTTACAAGTATTGTTTTAAAATATTTTTAAATATGTTAAACTAGTAATTATTAATGTTAAGAGTGAAAAAATATTTACTACTTTATTTTTCTGTGTATTTGAAATTTTCCATAGTAGAGAAGTTAAAAATTACATATTAAATTTTTTTGTTTTTTAATTCTAATCACTAATTCAGATTCAAAAATCAGAAAAATTTCAACAAAAATTAAAGCTTACTTACATGAGTTGAAATAGTATATATAAAAGTAAACAATAAAACCATGTCAGATAACTGGCAGAAGATACAAAAGATAACACACTTAGATGGTCATATCTCTAGGTAGTTCAATCTAACAACAGTATAGGGCCACTATGGTATAGTGATGTGATGTGCCACTATGGTTAAGAACCTGCCTTATAATTCAGGGGACAATGGATTGATCCCTGGTCCGGAAGATCCCACATGCCATGGAGCAATTATGCCCGTGCATCACAGCTACTGAGCCCGCACTCTAGAGCCTGCTCATTGTGACTACTGAGCCCGTGTGCTGCAACCACTGAAGCCCTCGTGCTCTAGAGCCCACGATCCACAAGCGAAGCCCCTGCAATGAGTAGCCTGTGTCCCACAACTAGAGGGCTGCCCCCGCTCTCTGCTACAGGAAGTTCATGTTGCCGCAACAAAGATCCAATGCAGCCAAAAATAAACAAAATAGAACAGAAAATAAACATATTTTTAAAAAGAACAGTACAGGGAGTTCCCTGGTGGTCCAGTGGTTAGGACTTTAAACTTTCACAACTGAAGACTGGGTTTCAGTCTCTGGTTGGAGAACTAAGATCCCACACGCCAGTACAAAAAGGGATGCAAGATTAACAATTTAAAGCAACTAACTTTTTTAAATTTAAAATGAGAGTTTCTGGAATATGGTGATTTTGCTTTGTATGTTCTCCTTGGATATGTTATTTTTAATAGCCTTAGTGTCTGGCATTTTCTTGGGAAAAAAAAGTCTAAAGTATTCTTAACTATCACTTACCAGGTAGTCAATAAACAAACAGCAACATTATAAACAAATACCAAGACATCTCATTCAACTGAAGACACATGGAATTATAGCGACAAGGGCAAATAAAAGGCTGTATTGTGTCAGGATCCAGACAATTCAAGGATAAAAATGGAGAAACCAGAATTAAACATCTATAATCATTTTCCTTGTCATCTCCATAAGCTATAAACAGCTTTTCCTATAGTTTCAATGGGAGTAAATGGTGACCAAGTATACAGCATCCAATCACCTTTCATTGCTGTAATTGTATATATTAATTTCCAAACAACTTGACTTTGTTATCTGATGTGCTTTAAGATAGCAGTTCTGATGATGGTTTAGGCCAGTGCTTCTCAAACTCAGGCATGCATCAAATCACCTACAGTTTCTGAAAACAGTTACCCAAGCCCTGTCCCAGAAACTCTGGGTTCCATTGTATTCTGCAGATTTGAAGAAGAACAAAAGACTTTCTAACAAGCTTCCAAGTGCGCTGCTGACCTAGGTACCACAGCTTTGGTAGCAGAACTGATCCAGAATAAACAGTAACTTCTATACATCCAAGTTTCCAAAAAGGAAAACCAAGACTATAGAAAACACTTCTGTATTTTGCTCAATACTTTAAATAATGGTACCAAAAGTACCATTCCAATTATTCTGTCATCAAGAAAAGAATTCCTGAGAACAAATTAGTGGTAACCAGTAAGAAAAGGGAAGGCAGAGGGGCAAAACAGAAACAGGAGATTAAGTATAAACTCCTGTGTATAAAACAAACAAGGATATACTGTAGAGTAAAAGGAATCTAGCCAATATTTTATAATAACTGTAAATGGAGTATTATCTTTAAAAGTTGTGAAACACTATGTTATATACCTAGAACATTGTATAACTTAATTATATGTTGATTTAAGAAACAAAATCTGTGCTGAAAGGCCTTTCACCCTTTATCTAGACTCTCTTAATGACTTAAGTTGACTACCATTTCCTATCAGTAAATATCTTACTTTTATAGTCAATATTTAAAGGCACCGTACTTCTTACATTTTTAACTATTATAATTCTCCTATAATAAACCAGTAATGACAGCCACATACTGCATACTTTGGTGTATGAATTAACTGATCTCTTTCCTGATTTTTTTATTTTAACTATTATAATTCTCCTATAATAAACCAGTAATGACAGCCACATACTGCATACTTTGGTGTATGAATTAACTGATCTCTTTCCTGATTTTTTTATTTTTTTAATACTGTGAGATAAAAGCAGCTTCCTTACCGTGTTCCAGCAGATTTCAAAAGAAACTAAGTCAAAATAATTGTCTTTTTGCAAGATGCACAGCAGCAAATAGAGAGAAAAAAACTGCTTCTCTAGTACTTGTTGCTTGTTAAGAGTTCTAACAGCTGAAACTGGCATTCCCAGCTTAAACCGACAATAAAAAAACAGGATGGAGAAAGTCAAGTTTTCTATCCAAATCACTCTGGCTTTTTCATTATTTTGTCTACACACTGTGCACATTGAGAGTATTCAGAGATGTCCATGGCAAGCATCCAAATGCCTCAAGGGTTTTCTGAAGCACTATTCACTTTCACTGGTGTGAGTAACAGAGCTACTGGCAAATTGATTAAAAAATATTCCACATTTGACCAGTTTATCACTGTCAATACCATGGTTCATTTAGGTGCTTGCTCCAACTGTGATCTAGATCTGTGTGCTTGTGACAGAAATATTTTTCATATACGCGACAACAAAACATACAGTTCAGGAAACAGGACGTGGTATCAAGTTACTATAGGTTCCAGAATCATACTGTCCTGTTGCTGTATCCTAGCTATTTCTTAGATGTGATGACCACAGACTCAAACTCTCTTGCACAGAAGGGTTCAAGGTCCCTACTTGACAAGGGATGTCATGAATGAGACTACCACAGGGACAAGAGGAGGGGGAGGGGAAGGAGCACAGTGACAGCCTTGGTCAGTGACTAGTACTGGTGTCTTAGAAAAAGGAAAACACTCCCTAGAAATCCTCAATTCAGTGTGTTAACAGGTTCTGATCCATTTTTCAAATGTACATTAGTGGAAAAGATACCAAAGCCCAGTCACACCTCCCTGAAATGTAAATCTATCGACTATCCAAATTAAGGAAGAAAAGAGCCAGATCCACATTCGAAAACTAAAACAAAGAATCACACTACAGCTACATCCACCTTATTTGCCCTCAACTACACCTGCCTTCAAGATGTGCCTTCAGTGAAGAGATAATTCCCAAACAACCTCCTGGGAAGCCAGAAAAGAAATGTCCACCAACTTGTCCCCAAAATACACCAAGGACCCCAGCTCACAAGAAGCACAAAGTTTCTATTTACTTCAAAAAATGAGACTGAGACTCAGCTATGCAACATTTCTGGGTGCAGAGACACTGCTCCAAGCACTTTGGACCTGATTACCAGAATCCCCTCACACCCACAGAGATAGGAGGTGCCATTTGCAGGAAATGGGCTCTGCCAGCCCTTGTCTCCTGGGTGTTCCTGTGACTCTCTCAAGCAAGCAGAGGCACGTGCACATCGAGTTGTTACTGCACAGTCCCCCTGAACCAACATGGAAAGCGAGAGGAGGCATGACCACGGGTCAGTGGCTGCACACAAGGAGTCTGAACGCCTTACACTCTCTGGAGGGCCACGGTGGAGGCAGGCAAGGAGACAGCGAGGCTCCAAGTTCTGCTTTCCTGTTTCTGTTTGCTATAAACACTTCATCTGTAACGAAAACCCGAAAACCTCACTGTTCCAGTCCAACACCATGACTTAATCAAGTTAAGCTGAGCGTTAGGCATACAAGGGATTTGGTAAGGCCCACAGCTGGGCCAGTGGGGCTTCCCACTCCAAGGCCAGCCTTTCCACTACCCATCATCCCCACTTACCCATTCAAGGACAACAGTTAACAGCTTTCATTTGTGATATGCAGAAACTTCTGTTTCAGTTTTTTTCCACCCCACCCATCCTCAAATTTGCACTGACATCAGAAAAAAATAGGAAAATGACTGGTAACTTTTCAACTTCTCCATTTTGCTATGTTCAAAACTTCTACTCTTTAAGTGAGACAAGCACACCTCATATTAAAGCCCTAGATCACGTTTCCTGAATCATGTAACAGATGGGATGAGAGATTCTTTAGCTGTACATGTATGAATTTCAAAAATCAAATGCATAGGAATTTATTCCTTTTTAGGGGAAAAAAGATGAACAATGCTAGTTTTGCAAACTTAATGTGTAATTTGCTTTCATCTCCTATTGTATTCAAGTTTTTTTTTTCCATTACCTTCTATTTATGCCAAGAGATGGTTTACTACTTATGGTAAAGATAATGAGTGGAGATATATTACTTAAATTATTAGGTCACTATATATGACAGAACTGTGAAGATGATAGGCAAATAAGTAAAATTTCAGAAATGTTTTATCAAACCTCAGGACTTGCCCTATCTTCATATTTTTACTTTTCAAGTCATTTCTTAAACTGAGTATCACATATACTTACATTACATATCCAAGTTTTCCTTTAAATAGAGACGTATTTTGGTTTAACTACCAACAATTAATGAAAGGCACTTTTATTCATCCAGACCTTCTGTAACAGCCCAGAGGACTCTCACACTCTTCTACTACTACAGAGTGGTGATCAAGAGGCACAAGCATTTCAATATGAATAATTTGAAAATAATTAATTGTATAATCAGTCTTGGGAGGTGCTAGGGTCACAATGAGGGTCTCCCATATTTAACAACCTTATGATGAACACTCATACAATCAGAGTTGATTTGTTAGGATTTCATGGTGCAGTAGCCATCACAGTACCACAGTACCAGTGGATGTTGTTGTTTAAGATGGTAAATTTTCTTTCTGGACATAATTATACACGTACAAAAAAACTGCAGGAAGGAAAAAAGTTGCTTTTACACTAGTACTTACAGAATTTAAGATTCCTACCACGTTTGTCACTTAAAATTATCTTTCAACATGAATACGCTTTCTCTACATTACAATATCCTCATTCATTTGAAAATTTTATGAAGAAGTGAGTGTGCCTGGCAGAGTGCTAGCTAGGCCCTCAATGAACAGGGGCAAGAAAGCACACTGTTACTCAGTGTGCAGCGAGGCTCCATGTGCAGCTTGGCTACGCAGAGGGTTCAAGAGAGGGCCTCACAGAGATGACCTCACAGCCCATGGAACCAAAGGCCACAGTGTGCTATCTAAAAAAGCAAGTTTCTGTAAAACAGATAACCAGAGCAAGTTCAATGCATGAAGCAGGGCACTCAGAGCTAGTGCTCTGGGACAATCCAGAGAGATGGGGTGGGAAGAAACAAGGGGGTGGGGCTCAGGATGGGGGACACATGTGCACCCGTGGCCAATCCATGTCAATGTATGGCAAAGACTATCACAATGTTTAACGTCATTATCCTCCAATTAAAATTAATTAATGAAAAATAAATAAATAAAAAGGCAAGTTTCAGAACCGCTTACTTGTGGGATGTCCTTTTCTTCATCATGCTTGCAGATACACCAGCATGGCCTAAAAGAGAAGTGAATATACATCAATGATTAAAAAATAGTTCAAACTCAGGAAAAAGTTAACTTATGAAAAACTGCCATATAAAGTATGAAATTAAAATAAACCACAAAGGAATTCCCTGGCGGCCTAGGGTTAGGACTCTGCACTACTCTGCTTTTAATGCTAAAAGTACCAGGTTCCATTCCTGGTTAGGGAACGCTGCAGAACCCCACAAGCCACAAGATGTGGCCAAAAAAACAAAACAAAAAAAAACCCCACAAGAGCCAAAATGTAAGAAAATAATTTGCTTACTTATCTTTTAAAAGGAAGATAAGGGGTTCTGGGAAGATAAAATGACAGGAAGAGCAGTTTATCTGCCTAAATTGGCCATAAAACACACAAAAAGCAAAATCACATGGATAAAAACTACAGCCAAAAAAAGTGACAATCCTAGTCATAAAATACTAAAAGGTATAGAACTCATCTTCCTGCCACAAACAACTAGAAAATAGGACAAGAGATATGAAACATCTGGATCCAGACATCAGGACAAGAGGCAGCACAGGACTATGGAACCAGGGAGCAGAAAACCCACACAAGGGCCCCTACACCAACCAAGTGCATCCCAAGAACCATTTGAGGACAACGGTGCATGAAGGGTAACCAGGAACACTGAGGTTGTGCTACACTGAGAGTCAGGTGGAAGCTAAGGAGGCGAGGTGGGCTGGGAGTCATGGGTCAGAGTGCTGGCAAGGAAAGATATCTCACAGGGAGCTCCAAACATCTGGAAAAGGTATGGTGGTCTTCAGTCTTTGGCTAGATACTAACTTGCAAAGGCATGAGAGCTGTTCAAACTCCATCTAGCCACCTCTTTGAACACACAGGACAATCAGGAAAAACCATAAAGATAATCCCTTGGCAGGAGGATGAAGCAGCTGTAAGAAGAAAAGTGGCTACAGACACATCCCAGAACTTGCTTGCCAAAACAAAGCTCCAATATCCAGTTAAAGGACACCGTAAAACCCAATGCTCCACAACCGGGTTGGATACTTCAGATGTCCAACACCCCAACTACAAGTACTAGGTCTGTGGGAAAGCAGCAAACTGTAACCCCATAAGCAAACAGGTTATAACCGAAATAATGTAATTAGCAAGCAAAGATGCTAAAAGAATGATTAACAACTACGCTCAAACAGTTAGAGGAAGACATAAACACTTAAAACAGATGAATGGGGGAAGGAGAAGAAATAAATCAAACTGATGAAAAATATATGATCCAAAATGAAGAAGAAAAAAAAAACCAACTGGATGTGGTTAGTAGCAGATCAGACCCCACAAATAAAAAAAGCAGTGAATGTGAGATGGCACTCCACTCCAGTACTCTTGCCTGGAAAATCCCATGGACGGAGGAGCCTGGTGGGCTGCAGTCCATGGGGTCGCTAGGAGTCTGACACGACTGAGCAACTACACTTTCCCTTTTCATTTTCATGCATTGGAGAAGGAAATGGCAACCCACTCCTGTGTTCTTGCCTGGAGAATCCCAGGGATGGGGGAGCCTGGTGGGCTGCCATCTATGGGGTCGCACAGAGTTGGACACGACTGAAGTGACTTAGCAGCAGTAGCAGTGAATGTGAGACATTGTAACACAACATATCCAAAATAGAACACAAACAGCCTCAGTGACTTCTAGGACAACAGCAACCGGCCCAGTATAAATGAAATGGACTCCACAAAAGAGGACAGAGGGGTGAAGAAAAAGTCTGACAAAAATAATGGCAGAAAGGTTTTCAGATGTGATAAGTACATAAACATAGAACCAACAAGGTCAATGAAGCCAAAGTAAAATAAAAAACAAAGGGAAAAACCACAAGGCACATTCTAACCAATTTCTGAAAACCAATGATACAGAAAATACTTTTAACCAGCCGAACAGTAAAAGACATCTTAAATTTAGGCAAACAAAATAGTGGCTCCAGATTTGTTGTCAGAAACAATGTTGGCCAGAAAAAACAGTGGAATAAATCTTTAAGGTGCTGCTAAGATAAAGAAAACAATCTACTTGTGAATACTATATATAGCAAAAATCTTTCAAACCTCAACAATATTATTTCACTAAATATAGTTTAAATACATCAATTAAGAGACCATACAAAGAAGGAAGAAACAATTATTAAAATCAAAGGTATCAGGCATCAAAAAGGATATTCCAAAATGATAACAGAGTCAATTAAGAAGCTGCAACACTCTTCCCTTTCCCGGGTGTGGGAGGTAAGATGGCAGTGCAGATTTCCAAGAAGATAAAGTCTGTCTTTGAAGAAGAGGGCATCTTCAAAGCTGAACTGAAGGAGTCTCTCACTCAGGAGATGGCTGAAGATGGGTACTCTGGAGTTGAGGTCCAAGTTACACCAACCAGGACAGAAATCATTATCATGGCCACAAGGACAGAGAATGCTCTTGGTGAGGAGGGCTGGCGGATCCAGGAATTGACCGTTGTGGTTCAGAAGAGATGTGGCTTCCATGAGTGCACTGTAGGGCTATATGCTGAAAAGGTAGCCACAGGAAGTCTGTGTGCCATTGTCCAGGCAGAGTCTCTGCATTACACACTCCCAAGAGGCCTTGCTGTTCGAAGGGCCTACTATGGTGTGCTGAGGTTCATCATGGGGCCAAAGGTCCTGGTGTCTGGGAAACTCCAAGGATAGAGGGCTAAATCCATGAAGTTTGTGGATGGCCTCATGATCCACAGTGGGGACCCTGTTAACAACCACTATGTTGACACCTCCGCACACCACGTGCTGCTCAGACAGGGTGTGCTGGGCATCAAGGTAAAAGATCATACTGCCTTGGGACCCAACCAGTGAGACTGGCCCTAAGAAGCCTTTGCTTGATCACAGAAATACTCTGGAACCCAGAAATGAAAATGCTGCCTACCAACCCCATGAACAGAAAAGTGGGAAGCCAGAGCTGCATGCCATGCCCTAGCCGGTACACCAAGGCAAGATAGACTTTCTTGGCCCCTGGGTCTGGAGCCTGGATGTTGCTCTATAAAGATCTTTAATAAAATATTTTTAAAATACAAAAAAAAAAAAAGAAGCCACAACAGGGCTGGTGGTCCTGTGGTTAGGGCTCCCAGTTCTCATTACTGAGGGCCTGAGTTCAATATCTGGTCAGGGAACCAAGATCCCACAGTCAGGTAGCACAGTCAAAAATAAAAAAAGGAAGCTATAATGATCTTAAAAGTATATAAACCTAATTATAGTATACTGAAATATATAAAGCAAATGATAGAGTAAGAAAAACAGACATACTCATATTTAAAAATATAAACACTTCTCAGTAATTGATATAACAAGTGGGTAAGAATATAAGAAAAGGATATAGAAGACCTAAACATCACAGCCAACTAGGCTTAGATGACATTTACAGACTGTCAATCCAGTAATGCTAAAATAAACCGTTTTTCCAAGTTCACATGGGACATTAACCCAGATATACCATATGCTACTCAGAATACAAACTCTCAATACACTTAATGTGAAACCATACAAAATAAGTCCTCTGACTACATCAGAATTAAATTAGAAATAAATATTTGTAAACACCCCAATATCTGAAAATTAAACAATCTTTTAAAACTTCATGTTTCAAACACAAAGTCACAATGAAAATTCAAATATTTTGAATAAGAAAACAACAACTTATCAATATCTACAGAGTGCTTCAAAATATATACCATATTGATCAAAATTCACACTAAGTAACATAATCCACCTGGGTGGAAGAAGAAGGCTTCTGGGTTATTGCAAAGTTCTCTCCTTGGCATTACATCAAGATGTGCAGTTTTTAAACATAAATTTCTGCAATTATATAACAATTCTAAAAAGATAAACGAAAAAGGTCAGTTGGTCTGTACAGGACTGTCCATTCTACTTCACAGATAAACACTGCCAAACATGATCCCAAATGCTAAGAGAGCCATTCCCCCTCAGTTTCACCCAGCATGTTGACATACACTGATGAAATGGGCAGCTCATACATGAAGATACAGACTGAACAGAGATCAAATCTACCCGAAGCATCTCTAGAAGAGCCCTTTCAGCCGTATGAAGTGCAGCTAGCTGCAAATGCCTATGGATGGTCGTCCAGCTGATCCTGTCAACCCACATTAAATTTCATAATCACACTTTATGCCCACTTCACTTTTGGTCTCAAAGTTCCTCCTTAGTACAGAGTATATTAATCAATATCTCCACTCTCAAAGAGGCTCTAATGAAAAAAGTAGACAATAAATAAGAACAAATGAGTAATATAAGCAGAAAAATGGAATGTTTAAGAAAAAACAGACAGACATGGCAGATGGGCTTCCCTGATGGTTCAGTGGTAAAGAATCCACTGCCAGTGCAGGAAATATGGGTTTGATTCCTGGTCTGGGAAGATCCTACATACTGTAGAACAACTAAGCCCCTATTACCACTACTATTGAGCTTGTATTCTAGACAGACCCCAGGAACAGCAACTATTGAGCCCACTGGCCTAGAGCCAGGACTCCACACAAGAGAAGTCACGGCAATGAAAAGCCTGCACAGCAAAGAAGACCCTTTGCGACCCCATGGACAGTAGCCTACCACGATCCTCCATCCATGGGATTTTCCAGGCCAGAGTTGCCACATCCTTCTCCAGAGGATCTTCCCAATTCAAGGATCGAACCTGAGTCTCCCGCATTGTAGGCAGACACTTTACCGTCTGAGCCACCAGGGAAGTCCTAAAGACAATCCAGCATAACCAAAATATTTTTTTAAGATCAAAGAGATTTAAGACACAACAGAAATCAAAAACACCAAAACAGAAATGAAGAATGCTTTTGACAGACTCATTAGTAGACCAAGCAGACTCAGCTAAGGAAATAACTTCTGAGCTTGAAGATATGTCAAAAGAAACTTCCAACTCTGAAAAGTAAAAAGGAAAAAAAAAGATAAAGATGCAGGGAAAAACAGAATATCCAAGAACTGTTAAATAACAACATAAGTATAATATGTACATAATGAGAATGTCAGAAAGAAAAGAAACAGGAAAAAATATGTAAAGTAATAATGACAATTTGCCCCCAATTAATGTCAGACATCAAACCACAGACAAGGATGCGCAGAGAAAACCAACCAGGAAAAGTGCCAAGGAAACAAAAATAAAACCTAAATAGGCTTTTCATATTCAAATGTGAGAAAAATCAAAGATAAAGAAAAAAACCTTTTAAGAAGCCACAATAAAAAAAAAAAAAAGCAAAATTAAGAATTAGATCCTACTTCTCCTCAGAAAGCATGGAAGCAAAAAGATACAGGAGTGAAATATTTATAGTGAAAAGAAAGAAAAAACCTAAAATTTTATATTCTGCAAAAGTATCCTTCAAAAGTGAGAGAAATAGACTTGCTCAAGCACAGATGAGGGAATCTGCTGCCAGTAGATCTGCCCTTCAAAAAATGTTAGAAGAAATTATTCAAAGAGAAGAAAAACAAGATAGCTCTGAAACTCAGATCTACATAAAGAAAGAACATTAGAAATACAATAAGTGAAAGTAATATAAAAACTTTTATTTTTCTGATTTTTAATTGAACTGATAACATTTTGTTCACAGTAATATTAGCAACAATGTACTAGATAATTATGGAGCTTATATGTAAGCGAAAGACAATAATACAAAGGACTAGAGTGGAAGAATTAGAATACTTTGCTGTTACAATATATTCGCACTACCAATGAAGCTCTACCACATTATTTGACAGTGTACCAGAATTAGGTGTATATTGCAAATTCTAGAGCTAAAAGTTTTTTTTAAACAGTATAATTGACAAGGTAAGAAAAGAAAGTAAAGGGAATCAAGCACAATGCTCAATTAAAACCATAAAAGGGGACTTGCCTTAGAGTCTACTGGTTAAGAATCTGCTTACCAATAGAGGGGACATGGGTTCCATCCCTTGTCTGGGAAGATCACATATACCATAGGGCAACTAACCAAGCCTGTGAGCCAGAACTACTGAGCCAAGCCACCAAAACCACTGAAGCCTGCTCGTTTCAGAGCCCAAGTGCCACAACTACTGAAGCCCTGAGCAACCACTGAAGCCTGCATGCCTGAGTGCCTGTGCTCTGCAACAAGAGAAGTCCCCACAATGAGAAGCCTAAGGACTGCAACTAGAAAGCAGTACCCACTCATAGAAACTGGAAGTTTGGCTGGGCACAGCAATGACAACACTGCTACTGCTAAGTCGCTTCAGTTGTGTCCGACTCTGTGTGACCCCATAGACGGCAGTCCACCAGGCCCCGCCACCCTGGGATTCTCCAGGCAAGAATAGTGGAGTGAGTTGCCATTTCCTTCTCCAATGCACGAAAATGAAAAGTGAAAGTGAAGTCGCTCAGCCGTGTTCGACTCTTAGCGACCCCATGGACTGCAGCCTACCAGGCTCCTCCATCCATGGGATTTTCCAGGCAAGAGTACTGGAGTGGGGTGCCACTGCCTTCTCCGAATGACAACACAGTGCAGCCATAAATAAATAAGCAAGAAAAAACCTTAAAGGGCAGAAAAAGAGAACACAAAAATATGAACAAAGAACAAGGGCAATATGGCAATAAGTATGGCAGATATTAATCCAGTAATCTCCTTAAATGCCAATGGTTTAAGTAAGCACTCCAATAAAGATATCGTCATACTGAATGAAAAAGCAATACCATATTGTAGATCTTCTGTAAGAAATTCACTTTAAAAACAAAGATATATTCAGAGTGAAAGTAAACAGATGGAGAAAGAGGTACCAAGGTAACAAAGATCAAGAGAAAGCCCTTAAAGGGGTATTTGGGCTTCCCAGTAAAAGTGAAACTCACTCAGTCGTATCCAACTCTTTGTGATCCCATGGACTATACACAGTCCATGGAATTCTCCAAGCCAGACTACTGGAGTGGGTGGCCTTTCCCTTCTCCAGGGGATCTTCCCAACCCAGGGATTGAACTCAGGTTTCCTGCATTGCAGGTGGATTCTTTACCAGCTGAGCTGCCAATTTCAGAGAGAGATTAAAGAGCAAAAAAATTCACTGGGGATACAGAAAAGCATTATGTAACGATTATGGTCTCAATTCTTCAACAAGACATAACAATCCTTAATGTGTATGTACCTAACAACAGAGCATCAAACTAGTTGAGGCAAAAACCGATAGGGACTACAAGGAGAAATAGAGGAATTCATTATCACAGTTGAAAACACTTCACTATCTCTATCAGAAATGGACAGCTTCAGCCTTAAGAAAATTGGAAAAAGACATAGCTGAACCCAATACTACCATTAATCACATGGATAAAACTGACAGATATATAGCACTTTACCCAACAACTGAAGAATATACCTTCTTCTCAAGATCCCTTGGAGTATTCATTAAGAGGGCCTATATTGTGAACCATCAAACACATTTAACAAATTTAAAAGAGGATAAAAGAAATATCCTCAGACCACAATGAGATCTACACTCAGTAATAGAAAGACAGCTAGAAAATCCCCAAATACTCAGAGATTAAATAACACACTTCTAAATACATGGTTCAAAGATGAAATTTTAAGACAAAAATATTTTGAAATAAATGAAAACGAAAGTACAATTTACTAAAATCTGTGGGATTTCAGATAAAGCAGTCCTTAAAGGGATATTTGGGCTTCCCAGGTGGCTCAGATGGTAAAATATCTGGCTGCAATGCAGGAGATGATCCCTGGGTTGGGGATAATCCCCTGGTAAAGGGAATGGCAACCCACTATAGCATTCTTGCCTGGAGAATTCCATAGACAGAGGAGCCTGGCGGTTTACAGTCCATGAGGTTGCAAAGAGTTGGACATGACTGAGTGACTGACACTAACTAAAGGAAAATTTATAGGACTAAATGAAATGCATATATCGGAAAAGAGGAAAGATTTAAAACTCAAAATCTACGCTTCCAATTTAGTAAACCAGAAAAGGAAGAGCCAATTAAATGCAAAGTAAGCAGATATTATAAAACTTAGCAATCAACAAAACTTAAAATTACAAGTCAACAGAGAAAAATCGACAAAATCAAAACCTGATTCTTCAAAAAGATTCAAACTGATAAATCTCTAGCTGTGCTAACTCAGAAGATACAAATCACTAGTATGAAAGATGAAAGAAGACATCAGTACTGATTCCACATACGAAATATATATATGAGATAAACTACAAAACTGTGATCAAAGAAATTAAAGAACCATTTAAATGGATAAATATTCCATGCTCATGGACAGGAAGACTCAATATCATCAAGATGTCAGCTCTTCCCCACTTGATCCATAGATTTTAAACGCAATCCCAATCAAATTCCTAGCCAAGTTATTTTCAGGATATCAACAAACTGATTCTAGAGTTTTTATGGAGAGGCAAAAAGACACAACCAACAGGATATTGAAGTTGAAAAACAAAACTGGAGGACATTACCGGACTTCATATACAGCTACATTAATCATGACAGTGTAAAAGAATTGGTGAAAGAATGAACAAATAGATCAAAAAAAAAAAAAAAAAACCAGAATAGAAAGCCCATAAGAGATCCTCCATAAATACAGTCAACTGTCCTTTGACAAATGAACAAAGGTAATACAAATGAAGACGGTGTTTTCAACAAATGGTGCTGGAATAACTGGATTTCTACATGCAGAAAAGTGAATTTAGACACAGACCTTATATCCATCACAAAAATGAACTTGTAACAGATCATATACCTGAATGTAAAATTAAAAACTATAAAATCCCTCAAAGGTAGTAATAGGAGAAAATCTAGATAACCTTGGTTATGTTGAACACATTTTAGATACTGAGTCTGCCAAAAAGTTCACTCAGTTTTCCTATAAAATGGCTGTGGCAGTGCTTAGCTGTCTGTAACTTCATTTGAAACAATCCTGTTAGACTGTATTGTGACACTTGTCATCTCAGTGTGCATCAAAAAAAAACTTTTCAAAATTGGCGAAATTCTGTGTAGCCATTTCCAGTCATTTTAATACTGAAGACAGAAGAAAACTTTCTTATTTCAAGAAAACACAATTGATTTGTGCAGTGTATGGAGAAGGTGCTGTGACTTATCAGGTAGACCAGTTGAAGTTGATAGTCATTAAACCCAGACATTAACTGAGAAAGATCAATGTTACACCACGTGGGAGATAGCCAACATACTCAAAACATCCAAATCAAGTGCTGAAAATCATGTGCACCAGTTTGGTTATATTAATCACTTTGGTATTTGGGTTTCACATAAGTGGGAAAAACCTTATTTTATTAAAAAAAAAATATATATATATATTTTTGGCTGTGCTGAGTCTTTGCACACCAGCTTTCTCTAGTTGCAGCAAATGGGGGCTACTCTCTAGTTGTAGTGCCAAGGGCTTCTCATTGTGGGGGCCTCTCTTACTGCAGAGCACAGGCTCTAGGCATGTGGGCTTCAGTAGTTGTGGCACAACGGGCTTAGGTGTCCTGCACCATGTGGGATTTTTCCAGACCAGGGACCAAACCCGTGTCCACTGCAACGGCAGGTGGATTCCTGATCACTGGATCACCAGGGAAGCCCCAGGAAGAAACGGTATTTCTGCAAGCAATTCTACTTAAACATAATGCAAACATTCTGTTTTTAAAACAAACTGTGACACGTGATGAAAAGCAGACACTGAATAATAATTGGAAGAGATTGTGGGATAAGCAAAAGGAACCACCACACCAAAGGCTGGTCTTCATCCAAAGATTATACAGTATTTATGGTGGGATTTGGAAGGGAGTCCTCTATTATGAGCTCCTTTTGGAAAATCAAACAATTCCAACAAGTACTGCTCCCAATTAGACCACCTGACAAAAAGTGTCCAGAATTAGTCAACAGAAAACACATAATCTTTTCATCAGGATAACACAAGATCGCATGTTTCTTTGATGATCAAGCAAAAACTGTAACAGCTTGGCTGGGAACTTCTGACTCATATACCGTTTCACCAGACACTGCACCTTCAAAATTCCATTTATTTCAGTCTTTACAAAATTCTCTTAATGGAAACAATTTCAAATCCCTGGAAGACTGTAAAAAGCACCTGGAACAGTTCTTTGCTCAAGAAGATATAAAGTTTTGGGAAGAAGGAATTACGAAGTTAACTAAAAAAAGCACAGAAGGTAATGGAACAAAAAACAATGAATATGTCATCCAATAAAGTTCTTGAAGAAAATGAAAAAAGTGCCTTTTATTTTTACTTTAAAACCAAAGGAACATTTTGGCCAACCCAATATAATGCCAAAGGCACAATCCATGAAAACAAATAACTGATAAGTCAGACTTAATTAAAATTTAAAACTTCTGCTCTATGAAAGACAATGTCAAGATGGTAAGAAAATATCTGTGAAAGACGTATCTGATAAAGTACTGTTATCTATAATATACACAACTTTGAAAATTCCGCAACAAGAAAACAAACTGATTATAAACATCCTTTAAAAAATGAGCCAAAAACCTTAATATACACCTCAGCAAAGAAGACACAGATGGCAAATAAACACATGAAAAGATGTTCTGTACCACAGGTCATCAGAGAAATACAGGCTCAAAACAATGAGACACCACTAATATACCTATTAGAATGGTGAAACTGACAACAGAAAACTCTGGAGAGGATGTGAAGCAACTCGAATTCCATTCAAAGCTGACAGAAATGCAAATTTGGCAGTTTCTAACAAAACTCTTAACATATGATCCAGAAATTATGCTCTCTGACACTTACCCAAAGGAGGTGAAAATTTATATCCATATAAAAGCCTACACATGGATGTTCATAGGACTTTTATTCATAAGTGCCAAAACTTGGAGGCAATCAACAAGACATCCTTCAGTAGGTGAAAGGATAAATCAGATCAGATCAGTCGCTCAGTTGTGTCCAACTCTTTGTTACCCCATGAATCACAGCACGCCAGGCCTCCCTGTCCATCACCAACTCCCAGAGGTCACTCAGACTCACGTCCATCGAGTCAATGATGCCATCCAGCCATCTCATCCTCTGTCGTCCCCTTCTCTTCTTGCCCCCAATCCCTCCCAGCATCAGAGTCTTCTCCAATGAGTCAACTCTTTGCATGAGGTGGCCAAAGTACTGGAGTTTCAGCTTTAGCATCATTCCTTCCAAAGAAATCCCAGGGCTGATCTCCTTCAGAATGGACTGGTTGGATCTCCTTGCAGTCCAAGGGACTCTCAAAAGTCTTCTCCAACACCACAGTTCAAAAGCATCAATTCTTCGGTGCTCAGCATTCTTCACAGTCCAACTCTCACATCCATATATGACCACAGGAAAGACCATAGCCTTGACTAGGCGAACCTTTGTTGGCAAAGTAATGTCTCTGCTTATGAATATGCTATCTAGGTTGGTCATAACTTTCCTTCCAAGGAGTAAGCGTCTTTTAATTTCATGGCTGCAGTCACCATCTGCAGTGATTTTGGAGCCCAAACAAATAAAGTCTGACACTGTTTCCACTGTTTCCCCATCTAGTTCCCATGAAGTGATGGGACCGGATGCCATGATCTTCATTTTCTGAATGTTGAGCTTTAAGCCAACTTTTTCACTCTCCTCTTTCACTTTCATCAAGAGGCTTTTTAGTTCCTCTTCACTTTCTGCCATAAGGGTGGTGTCATCTGCATATCTGAGGTGATTGATATTTCTCCCGGCAATCTTGATTCCAGCTTGTGTTTCTTCCAGTCCAGCGTTTCTCATGATGTACTCTGCATATAAGTTAAATAAACAGGGTGACAATATACAGCCTTGACGAACTCCTTTTCCTATTTGGAACCAGTCTGTTGTTCCATGTCCAGTTCTAACTGTTGCTTCCTGAACTGCATACAGATTTCTCAAGAGGCAGATCAGGTGGTCTGGTATTCCCATCTCTTTCAGAATTTTCCAGTTTATTGTGATCCACACAGTCAAAGGCTTTGGCATAGTCAATAAAGCAGAAATAGATGTTTTTCTGGAACTCTCTTGCTTTTTCCATGATCTAGCAGATGGTGGCGATTTGATCTCTGGTTCCTCTGCCTTTTCTAAAACCAGCTTGAACATCAGGAAGTTCATGGTTCACGTATTGCTAAAGCCTGGCTTGGAGAATTTTGAGCATTACTTTACTAGCGTGTGAGATGAGTGCAATTGTGTGGTAGTTTGAGCATTCTTTGGCGTTGCCTTTTTGGTACTATATCCAGACAACAGATTATTCAGTATTGAAAGAAAAAAGAGCCATCCAGCCATGAAAGGACATGGAGGAAACTTAAATCCATAATACTAACCTGCTAAGTTTACATATTTTATGACTCCAACTATATGATATTCTGGAAAAGTCAAAAACTATGGAGACAATGAAAGGTCAGACAATAAAAGGTTAATGGGGAGGCAGGGATGAACAGCTGCAGCAAAGAGGAGTTTTAGGGCCGTGAAGCCACTCTGTGTGATACTCTAAGGGTGCATTCGTGTCATCACTTGTCAAGACGCACAGAGCACACGTGACCAAGAGTGAGCACTGCGGCGAGCTGCAGACTTAGGGTGATGAGGTGTCACTGCAACAGACGCACTGTTTTAACAAAAGTACAAGTGGCTGTGGGCTGCTGCTGCTGGGAAACACTGAAGAGACGGGCTATATGAGGAACCGTTGTACCTGTGGCTCAATTTTGCTATGACTTGAAATTGCTCTACAAAAATAGTCTATTTTTTAAAAATTCTTTATAAAAAATAAAGAGGTACTAGATTTATTCTTTGACCATCCATACTGGGCTACATTAACAACAGGTAAGTGATGCCTTCAAAACTGAGGTAAAATTACTTCAAAGCTTGAATTTTGTAATCAGATAAATTACCAACTGGCATTTACATTGACGTATGGGCTCAAAATTTTACAGCTTAAACAAATCTCTCAAAATTATTAGAAGATACTCCAGAAATTGAGAGAAAAACACTGTAGACACAGGACTCAAGAAACCATGTCAGAAGTGCAACACAACTCCTGAGAAGCAAGCTAAGGGACCCACACAGATGGGAGCAAGAGACAAGGCATGCAAAAAGGTTTTCTCCAAGAAGCGGATGCCACACAACAGCATGTAAGATAAATTAGTCATAACACAGACAAAAGTTACTATCTCTGACATTAAAAGACTTTCAGAAAGCAGAGAAGAAAAAATGGGTGAGATAAGAACTGAAAAAGGCCAAAGAGGCCTTTAAAACTACAGCAATATCATTACTCATCCATCAGATGGAAAAAAACCTACACTGCTGGAGACATACACCACTGGCAAGACTGTGTTAAGAAACACTGACAAATTGCTTGCTGCTAGGAATGCAAAGCAGTACAAAGCCCGTACAGGGGAAGGTGATGGTATCTTACGTAACTACATATATACTTAAGATCTGACTCAGTGCTACCTCAAGAAATCTATCCCAATGAGAAATGGGGAAGGCTATTCACTGCAGTTATTATTTCCAAAAGCAGGAGAGGAGAAGCAACACAAATGTCCAAATAAATGACTACTCTACAAACTAACTTCGTACTTCTACACATGGAATACTATTCAGTTCTAAAGAACCATGAGCCATTTCTCTATATATTGCTAAGAAGATGTCACAACTACATAATGTTCAGTGGAAAAGGCAAGTAAAAGAAGAACAGGTAGGTATGTATACATTAACTGGGCACTAAGATTAGTTTGTTATTGACAATGGCTTCATATCACCCATCTGAGGATCACAGATTTTCCAGTGGAAAACAGAACAAGACCCTTCACTAGGTAGCTACAGTTACATCTATCTGTTGACTGAAATGAGAAAAAACAAGCATACTTTACAAAATAAACTGTTCTATGATTCACCTAACAGTACAGTGACTTGAATTGTCCCAAACAATAACAGGCAAGAAAAACTATATATACTCAAACTGTTTTAACAAGCTCATCCAGACACAAGTTCCAAAATAATCAGCATTTTTTTTAAATTTACTTTTTGGCTGTCTGGGCTTTCTCTAGTTGCAGTGCAGACTTCTCACTGCAGGGGTTTTCTTGTTGTGGAGCACAGGCTCAACAGTGGTGGCACACGGGTTTGATCGCCCCTTAGCATGTGGGATCTTCCATGTCTCCTGCATTGACAGGCGGATTCTTTATCATTGAGCCACCAAGGAAGCCCTTTTTATGTGCATTTTTGAAAATTGTTATTAGAAACAATTTCAGTAAATCTGAGAACCGAAAAGAATATGAATGAATCACTATACATTACACCTGTAGCTTTCCAACTCATCCACTGCCTATTCATGAAACTTTTAAAGATGTACACGCTTTAGCTAGGCAAGAGTACACACTAAGAAGTAAAGGCACAGCAACCAAGAAAAAGGAGAATCTAACATATAAAAGAGGAAAAAGAAACTCCAAGGATAACACTGTTGTATCAGATCGAGAGAATAATCAACAGAATAGAAAACGACAGAAGGTGCTAGAAAAAAACTCTCTTAAGAAAAACAAGGACAGATGGATTATCTATTACATTCAGCATGCAGGAAATTATATTGAGAGGAGTTTCATAAAGCTGTTAGAGGTTCTAGGAGACTCCAACTTGCAAAGAAACTTAAACAAATAGAAAAAAATAAAGCAACCACAAAACTCCAAGAAAAACATAATGTCCCAAAAAAAAAGAACCATACTGCATTACTTGGCTCAAATGTTCAATATTTATGTAGTAATCATGACAGAAACAATAAATACATTTTTAGCCAAAACTTTTTTAAAAGTTTAAAGAAGTAGTAAAACTGTCAAGATGACATAATGCTATGCATAAGTTCAATTCAGTTCAGTTCCTCAATCGTGTCCGACTCTTTGTGACCTCATGAATTGCAGCACGCCAGGCCTCCCTATCCATCACCAATTCCCAGAGTTGACTCAAACTCACGCCCATCAAGTTGGTGATGCCATCCAGCCATCTCATTCTCTGTTGTCCCCTTCTCCTCCTGCCCCCAATCCCTCCCAGAATCAGAGTCTTTTCCAATGAGTCAACTCTTCACATGAGGTGGCCAAAGTATTGGAGTTTCAGCTTTATCATCAGTCCTTCCAAAGGACTGATCTCCTTTAGAATGGACTGGTTGGATCTTCTTGCAGTCCAAGGGACTCTCAAGAGTCTTCTCCAACACCACAGTTCAAAAGTATCAATTCTTCAGCGCTCAGCTTTCTTCACATAAAAAATCCTAAAAGATGCTATCATAAAACTATTAGAGCTCATCAATGAATTTGATAAAGTTGTTGGATATAAAATTAATATACAGAACTGGACATGGAACAACAGACTGGTTCCAAATAGGAAAAGGAGTACGTCAAGGCTGTATATTGTCACCCTGTTTATTTAACTTATATACAGAATACATCATGAGAAACACTGGACTGGAAGAAACACAAGCTGGAATCAAGATTGCCGGGAGAAATATCAATAACCTCAGATATGCAGATGACACCACCCTTATGGCAGAAAGTGAAGAGGAACTAAAAAGCCTCTTGATGAAAGTGAAAGTGGAGAGTGAAAAAGTTGGTTTCAAGCTCAACATTCAGAAAACGAAGATCATGGCATCTGGTCCCATCACTTCATGGGAACTAGATGGGGAAGCAGTGGAAACAATGTCAGACTTTCTTTTTCTGGGCTCCAAAATCACTGCAGATGGTGACTGCAGCCATGAAATTAAAAGACGCTTACTCCTTGGAAGGAAAGTTATGACCAACCTAGATAGCATATTCAAAAGCAGAGACATCACTTTGCCAACAAAGGTTCACCTAGTCAAGGCTATGGTCTTTCCTGTGGTCACGTATGGATGTGAGAGCTGGACTGTGAAGAAGGATGAGCGCCGAAGAATTGATGCTTTTGAACTGTGGTGTTGGAGAAGACTCTTGAGAGTCCCCTGGACTGCAAGGAGATCCAACCAGTCCATTCTGAAGGAGATCAGCTCTGCGATTTCTTTGGAAGGAATGATGCTAAAGCTGAAACTCCAGTACTTTGGCCACCTCATGCAAAGAGTTGACTCATTGGAGAAGACTCTGATGCTGGGAGGGACTGGGGGCAAGAGGAGAAGGGGACGACAGAGGATGTGATGGCTGGATGGCATCATTGACTCGATGGACGTGAGTCTGAGTGAACTCCAGGAGTTGGTGATGGACAGGGAGGCCTGGTGTGCTGCACTGAGCAACTGATCTGATCTGTTCTGATCTGATACTAACAATGAAGTATCAGAAAGAGAGATTAAGGAAACAAGTTCATTTATCACAGCATCAAAAAGACTCTAAGGACTTCACTGGGGTTCAGTGGCTAAGAGTCCATGCTCCCAATGCAGAGGGCCTCCATTCAATCCCTGCTCATGGAACTAGATCCATATGCTCCAAGTAAGGGTTCACATGCCACAATTAAAAGATCTCCTATGCTGCAATGAAGATTGAAGATCCTGTGGGCCACATCTAAGACCCGGTGGTGCAGCCAAATAAATTCACTGTTGTTTCTGTTCAGTCGCTAAGTCGTATCCGACTCTTTGTGACCCCAAGGACAGCAGCACACCAGGCCCCGAGTCGTTCACCATCCCCAGGAATTTGCTCAGATTTATGTCCAGTGAGTTGGTGATGCTATCTAACTATCTCACCTCTGTCACCCCCTTTTCCTCGTGCCCTCAATCTTTCCCAGCATCAGGGTCTTTTCCAATGTGTATGCTCTTCACAACAGGTAGGCAAAGTACTAGAGCTTCAGCATCAAGCCTTCCAATGAATATTCAGGGTTGATTTCCTTTAGGACTGACCACTTTCACTTCCTTGCAGTCCAAGGGCCTCTCAAGAGTCTTCTCCAGCACCATAATTAAAAAAACATCAATTCTTCATCCTCAGCCTTCTTTATGGTCCAATTCTCACATCCATACATAACTATTGGAGAAACTATACCTTAACTAGACAGACTTTTGTCAGCAAAGTGATGTCTCTGCTTTTGAATATACTGTCTAGGGTTGTCATAGCTTTTCTTCCAAGGAGCAAGTGTCTTTTAATTTTGTGGCTGCAGTCACTGCCCGCGTTGATTTTGGAACCCAAGAAAATAGTCTGTCACTGCTTCCACTATCCCCCATCTATTTGCCATGAAGTGAGGGGACCGGATACCACCTTAGTTTCTTGAATATCAAGTTTAAGCCCGCTTTTTCACTCTTCTCTTTCACTCTCGCCAAGAAGCTCTTTAGTTGCTCTTCACTTTCTGCCATTAGGGTGGTATCATCTACATACCTGAGGTTGTTGATATTTCTCTCCGCAATCTTGACTCCAGCTTGTGAGTTATCCAGCCCAGCATTTCACATGATGTACTCTGCATAGAAGTTAAATAAACAGGGTGACAATATACAGCTTGTCATATTCCTTTCCCAATTTGGAACCAGTCAGTTGTTCCATGTCCTACTCTAATTGTTGCTTCTTGAACTGCATACAGGTTTCTCAGGAGACAAGTAAGGGAGTCTGGTATTCTTATCTCTTTAAGAATTTTCCACAGTTTGTTGTGATCCACAAAGTCAAAGGCTTTAGCATAGTCAATGATGCAGAAGTAAATGATTTTCTGGAATTCCCTGGCTTTCTCTATGATCCAACAAATGTTGGCAAACTGATGTCTAGTTCCTCTGCCTTTTTTTAAACCAGTCTGTACCTTCGGAAGTTCTCAGTTCACAAACTCCTGAAGCCTCGCTTGAAGGATTTGGGGCATAACCTTGCTAGCAAGTGTAATGAGTACAATTCTACAGTAATTTGAACACTCTTTGGCACTACCTTTCTTTGAAACTAGAATGAAAGCTGACCTTTTACAGTGCTGTGACCATTGCTGAGTCTTCCAAATTTGCTGACATATTAAGTGCAGCACTTTAACAGCATCATCTTCTAGGATTATAAATAGCTCAGCTGCAATTCTACCACCTCTCCACTAGCTTTGTTGGTAGTAAATGCTAAGACCCACTTGACTTCACACTCCAGGATTTCTGACTCTAGGTGAGTGACCACAAAATTGTGGTTATTCAAGTCATTAAGACCTTTTCTGTATAGTTCTTCCGTGTATTCTTGCCACGCTTCTTACTCTGCTTCTGACAGGTCCTTACCATTTCTGTCCTTTATCATGCCCCTCCTTACATGAAATATTCCCTTGATATTTCCAGTTGTCTTGAAGAGATCTCTAGTTACACAAGCCTCTTCACCACGAGAAGGCTGTGATCCATGAACAGGAGCCAAATTAATAAATAAATATCAAAAAATAATAATAAAGTATTAAGAAAGATAATTTATCTATAAATAAAGCCTAAGGAAGCAGAATACCAGAACTTCAAAAACTATAAAACACTGATGAAAAGAAACTGATGATATACTGTGCTCTTGGAATGGACGAATCAATAATGTTAAAGTGGCCACACTACCCAAAGCAATCTACAGTCAATGCAATTCCTTTCAAATTACCAATGGTATTTTTCATAGAAATAGAACAAAAAATTTTATTTGTATGGCAGCACAAAAGAATCCAAATAGCCAGAACAATCTTGAGAAAGAACACACCTGAGGAATCATGCTCCCTGACTTCAGATTATACTACAGAGACACATAATCAAACAGTATGATACTGGCACAAAAACAGACATAGAGACCAATGGACAGGATAGAAAGCCTGGAAATAAATTCACACACTTTGAGTTTCTGAGTGGCAAGAATATACAATTGAGAGTTTGTGAGGAAGCAAGAACATACAATAGAGAAAAGACAGTCTCTTCAGTTAGTACTGCTGGGAAAACTGGACAGCTACATGTAAACAGATGAAATTAGAACATTCTCTTAACACCATATACAAAAACAAACTCAAAAGGAATTAGACTTAAATGTAAGACTGGGTATTATAAAACTCCTAGAGGAAAACAGAACACTCCGACATAAATCCCAGCAATATTTGGGGACGTGGGGGGAGCGGGTGGGGGCGGGGCGGCTGGTTCTGTCTCTTACAGTAATGGAAATAAAAGCAAAAATTTTACGAATGGTATCTAATTAAACTTTAAAAATTTTTGTACAGCAAAGAAAACCATAACTAAGCAAAAAGTCAATCTACAGACTGGGAGAAAGTATTTGCAAATGATGCTACCAACAGAGATTAATTTTCAAAATATACAAACTTCATACAGCTTAGTATCAAAAAAACAAACAACCCAATCAAAAAAGGACAGAGGATCTAAACAGACATTTATCCACAAAGATGACACACAGATGGGTAACAGGCATATGAAAATAAGCTCAACACTAAGAAATGCAAATCAGAAGTACAAACAATGAGGTATCTGACTGACAGACTTTAAAAAGTCAATAAACAATCAATGCTACACAGAGTGTGGTACTCTTCTCCATGGCTGGAGAACGTCAATTGGTTCAGCTACTATGGAGAACAGTACAGAGGTTCCGTAAAAAACTAAAAACAGAGCTACCATATGATACTGGAATCCATGCATCTCAGTGTTCATAACCACACTAATTACAACAGCCAAGACCCAGAAGTAACCATCAACAGAGGAATGGATAAAGATGTGGTACACATACACAACAGACTACTACTCAGCCATAAAAACAGATGAAATAATGGCACTGCAGCTACTGTAGAGACCTAGAGATTATCATATTAACTGCAGTCAAGGAAAACTATCACATGCTACCACCTCATGTGAAATTTAAAAAAACAGTACAAATGAACTTATTTACAAAACAGAAATAGACTCACAGACACAGAAGACAAACTTATGGTTACCAGAGGAGATATAAATTAGAGGGGATAAATTAGGAGTTTCTGACTAACATAAATATATTATCATATTTAGAATAGGTAAACAAGGACCTGCCATATAGTGGAAGGAACAATACTCAATATCTTGTAATATCCTATCATGGGAAAGAATCTGAAGAACAGACATGTATATGCAGGTGGCGCTAGTGGGAAAGAACCTGCCTGCCAGTGCAGGAGACCTAAGAGACGTAGGTTCAATCTCTGGGTCGGGAAAATCCCTTAGAGAAGAAAATGGCAAACCACTGCAGTGTTCTTGCCTGGAAACTCCCATGGACAGAGGAACCTCGTGGGCTACAGTCTACAGAGTTGCAGAGTTGGACACGACTGAAGCAACTTAGTAGCAGTAGCAGCAGCACATATACAACTGAATCACTTTGCTGTATACCTGAAACTAACTCAACGTAGCAAATTAGCTGTATTTCAATAAAAAAATTAAATAGACTTCATTTTTAAAAAAAACAAAAAGGCTTAATGAGAGAAAAAGATGTTATGTGAAAAAGAATCCTCAACAGCTTTCAATATCTAATAAAGAAAAATTTGTATATTCATTATTTACAAATACTGATGGCAAAAATCAAAATGAATAGAATGCCTACTTTTTGATAAAAGTCTTTGGCACTATTTGACATTTCACTCATGAATTTCTATTGATTGGTAAACATAAAAATCAAGGTTTTAAAAACATCTGAATATAGTAAATATAGCTGTTAATCTGAGTATTAAGGCCATGGCATCCCACTCCAGTTCTCTTGCCTGGAAAATCCCATGGACGGAGGAGCCTGGGAGGCTGCGGTCCATGCGGTCGCTAAGAGTCGGACACGACTGAGCGACCTCACTTTCACCTTTCACTTTCATGCATTGGAGAAAGAAATGGCAACCCACTCCAGTGTTCTTGCCTGGAGAATCCCAGGGGCAGGAGAGCCTGGTGGGCTGCCGTCTCTGGCATCGCACAGAGTTGGACACAACCGAAGTGACTTGGCAGCAGCAGCAGCAGGCACATCCATCTATTATTACCATTCCCTGTACTTATCAGTATGATTAAAATGTCATAAAGGGAGAAAATTTATATTTGATAAACTAGTAAAAATGGAGGCTAATAACTCTATGGGGGGAAAATATGAAAAATTTTATCAGGTAAAAGGACTTGCAGCTCAACATCATTAGGTGTATACACATAAGCTACCACTTTAGAAACCAATTAAAATTCAACATAATTATACAAATAAATCTAAGTTATTTAAAAAACAGAAATCCCTATTATGTTGAACTATGTATACAGAGATAATGCAAATATTCAATTTTCAAATTTTTATTGATCACACATGCCCTAATGACAAACACTGTCAGGTATTAGGATTTCCCCACTGTGGTGGTTTTAAAACATGACCATAATTCTGACACTTCTCCCATAGAGCAGAGTACATGCCCACTCCCTTGAACCTGAGCGGACCTTTGAGACTGTGTCAATGAACAAAATGCAACAAAAGTGAACCCATATAACTTTCAAGACCCCCAAGAGAAGATACCATGCATCTGTGCCTGTTTCTCTTCAGGTCTTGCTCTGGGAGCCCTAAGTAACAAGTCCAGATATCCAATGCCCCACAGTGGAAGAGAAATATCCTAGGAGCCCTACCCACTGAAGGCTCCCCGCTTCAGTTTTGAGGTGGCACCAGACTAAGGGCGTATCTGAGCCACTAGTGCAACTCTGGAATGTCTATCTAGGTTTCTTGATGCATGAAAATAAGAAACCCCCTTTCTAGGTGAATTTTATTTGTTAATGGGCACATTTGTTACTGATATAAGAATTTATAAGTAACAGAGCCTCCATTTATGTTAACAGGAAAAATGATTAAGATAATTTTATAAATAATACTGATCAAAGGGATCATTGATCTAAGAGTATAATACGTAACAGTGAAAAATAAATGACCCCAGGATCTTACACATTAAAATATTAAACAATAGAACAACCGGAATTTACAGAGTACCCACTCTGTCTTTAGTGCTATGTCACATGCTCTAAGAAATTATCAAAGGATAAGAAAATATAAGATCAAAGTACTGGCTAGGATTATATAATCTCTCCCTTAACAGTAACATCTCCTGGTTTAGCTCCTTCAATTACTTATATCATACTACATATCACTTTAATCATTTCTCTCTCCTAACTAAGAATATGACTTTAAATCAATGAAGAAAATAGGAGTGATGAATTCAGAATGGTGTGCCTAAAAAAACTTGGGGTACAACTACTATTTCAAGCCTCAGAAACATGGGGGGTTCACCGATCAACAAAAACTTTTGTTGACAGCAATTTTTGAAACAAATGAGATGAAATAAACATTTTGTTAAAATAGTATGATCAACAAAAACAATGCTTTTTGCAGAGCAGCTATAATGTGGTAGGCATATAGCTAAGCACCTCACACACAAAAACACATTTATTTCTTCATAATAACCCCAGTAGATACATAACAGTACTATTGTTTAGATAAGGAAAAACAAGGCTTAAGAAGATACAAAATGCACCAATGTTTACACAGCTAGTAAAAGAGCAGGACAGGACTTCCCTGGTGGTGCAGTGGATAAGAATCTGCCTGCCAATGCAGGGGATACAAGTTTGATCCCTGGTCTGAGAAGATTCCACTTGTCGTAGAGCAATTTAAGCCTTTGTGCAACTTGAATCTGCGCTCTAGAGCCCGCATGTGGCAACTGAACCTGCGCTCTAGAGCCCGCATGTGTCAACTACTGAAGCCAGTGTGTCTAAGCTTGTGCTCTGCACCAAGAAGTCACAGCAATGCACCACAAAGAGCAGCCCCCGCTAGTAGAAACTAGAGAACCTATACGTGGTAACAGACACCTAGTATAAACAAAAATAAATAAAGTATTAAAAAAATTTTAAGAAGTAAAGAAATTAAAAAAAGAGCAGGACAGAACTGACGAGAGAGTTGAAATCAGAAGAGTAAACCCTCAGCTGACTTACACTCCAGTCTGTCACCAGGACTGCAAGTTAATCTTATCCACAAATTTAACAGTTGAATCAATGTTTACAAGAGAGGAACTAAAATCAAAGAGATAAAAGCAACTTAAAATCTTAATCCCTGTGGCTCCTCTACAAAGGAATTACAAACTCCACAGCGAATAAATATAATAAATTCTAAACCACACAGCAACCATTTTAAGATTACTAGTAATTTTGCTAGCTGAATTCTCAGATTCACTTATATTTGACAGATGTTTCCAATATTCAAATGTATTTCTGGAATGAAGAAAAATAAAAGTCCAAAAGAGAACACTGGGCTTCTCTGATGGCTCAGTGGTAAAGAATCTGCCTACCAACACAGGAGACGCAAGTTGGATCCCTGGGTCAGGAAGATCCCTAAAGGAAAAAAATGGCAACCCACTCCAGTATTCTTGCCTGGGAAATCCCATGGACAGAGGAGCCTGCAGGGCTACAGTCCATGGGATCGAAAAAGAATCAGACACAACTTAGTGAAAAAACAACAACAACAAAAGAATGTATTTATTACTTACCTATTTTATTCTGTAGCCTATAAGATTTTTACCTTTGAGTTTTCTAGGGTAGACAAAAACCATGCAAAGTCTAAACTTCTAGTATCAGCTGTATGCCACAAAAATAAGAATTTCTATTAAATATTCATTTCATTTCCATATATTACATTTCAGTTCCTTCAAGTAAATACACAAAAAACTGAGTTTACCATTTTTCCTATTAAATACTCTAAATCTCACTAAATCTAATACTCATCTAGTCATCTCACTTTCACTTCTTTCAAAAACCAATGATAAAACCTTTACTTACTATAAACCTCTTAAGTATTTACAATTCACTTGCTAAATTTACTGGACATCCATAACTTATTGCAAAAGACCACAAGAAAAATTAATATGATTCCCTACCTTTCAAAAACCTAAACCTGTGTTTTTCACATGTATAAAACACTAGAAATCACACAAAGCTTTAAGAATAGCAAACCACTAGGAATTACATGAGAGCATTCCCCATTTTTACAACTGTTTCAAGTTTATTGTACTAAAGTAAGTGTAGAACTGCACTGCCTACCTGCATCAGCTCTGGACCGCTGGCCAGGTGTCTTTCCGAATGGGGTCTTCATTCATCTGTATTTAAGTGAGCAGCACAGCTGCTGGACTAGGGTGAAAATTCAATACGCTCCAATTTGAAACTTTTCACAGAATTTCAATGTTCTTGTTAATCCATCATCTCAAGCGCTTTTTTTTAAAACAAGTTCAGCAAAAATACGTGAAATCTTAAGTACTCTGTAAAACAGTGAAATAACAGTTCATTACTAGAGCATCACACAAGAGCAAACTTCTCCAAGTAAGCCATCAAACGTGACATTATTTTAAATGTAACATCAGTGAAAATGCACTTTGCCCAGAAGCAATTAACTTTAATTTCTCAGTCCTCGGTGCCAAGGACTGCACAGAGAAGCAAGAGAAAAGGAAGTACTAGACCCTTCAACAAAGAAAAGGGTAGTTCCTTGGCAGTCAATTGAACATAATACAGCCTTGGGCTTCCCACGCTGTATCCCAATCCATTTTGCTGGCCGAAGTCAGAAAAGGGTAGACACTGGTATGTCAAAAATGATTTAGACTGGCACAGCTCATCTTCTTGATGGGACACAAAAAGACCCAGCAAGACCAGGAGTGAGAAACAGGTGCAGCAGGTACACAGTGGAACAACTGCTGGAGGACGAGGCAACACTGGAATCCGCTTCAAGCCTGAGCCACTGCTAGGTGGAAGGTCTGTGAACCAAGATGAGGGACTACAGTCAGTAAGACTCAGCAGTTCCCTTTCTGCTCCCAAGATTCCAGAACCAGAGGGAAAGATCCAGTAACTCTGGAGGAGCCTTAAAGCAATTTTCATTCATTCCCATGCAAAAAGTTAAATCATCTTATAGAAATGGTTTATCCTTTAAACCAAATTTGGGTCCAGTTTACAGTCTAGGTAGTAAAACATCTATGGAAACATATTCTCATAAAACACAAAAACATCTACCACAAATTTCAGTTCACAAACTGAACCACCTGACTACATTCAGTTCTGATGTATTAGTTACCTGTCTACAACTTAAACCATGTGTTCACAGGTTTAAGAACTAAAGGGAATGCATTTTCTAGAGACTAAAATATAACATAATAGTTAAAATAATTTAAAAAGTCTAAATAACAAGGGGAAAAGGAATCATTTTAACTGGTAAAAAATTCTTAACTACACAAATAAAACTTCAGAAAACCTCAAGGGAAATTTAAAATCAAATGGACTATATAATTCAATGAATATTCAGAAAGTCTATTGTTTGAAGCTAAGGTAGAAGGGGATAGACACTACACAAGTAAGTAAGCAAAAGAGATAGGATCTCAAGTGGCAGTAAGTTATAGGGCATCCCCCAGAGGTATGGCGGGCTCAGTTCCAGACTACCACAACAAAGCGCTTATTGTCAATAGTCAACTACAAACTGGTTTTTGCCAAGGGCGTTTGCCATCTGCCTCTGTGGAGACTGAACACTGGGCTGCTGCAGCTGTTGACCTTCAACACACCCTGAGAGAGTTCAGGGTAGAGAATAAGGCACTCTGCTCCACAGAATCTGGCAGAACAGGTCTTTAGACAGTTGGATATTTTCAAGAACTGATTTCATTACCTCAATCTTTGCATCTCCTCATATCTAGAAAAGCACTAAATCCCTGCATGAAGACATCAGCTCCTCATGACTAGCAGAAAACCTCTTATTACGTTAAGAGCTTGATCGCACTGAACTCCCCCTTCACAAAATCTTTATATTCACTTTCCCTCACCACCTCTTTGGAGCAGTCTCTCAGAGCTGTATGAGATGCTGTCTCCCTGGCTGCAGTCCTCATTCTGTCCCAAATAAAACTTAACTCACAACTCTCATGTTGTTTTTAAGTAGACACAATAAAATGAGTCACATGAATTTTTTGGTTTCCAATGCATATAAAAGTTATGTTCACATTATACTGTTGTCTACTAAGTATGCAGTAGCATTATACCTGAAGAAAACTACGTACATTATCTTTATTTTAAAAGATTCTATTGCTAAGAAAGCTAACCATCATCTGCCAATGCCAGGTTGCCACAAACCTTCAATAAAACGAGGTATGCCTATAATGAAAAAAAATTGGAAGCAATATTACCAAGTCCATGCTCATTCTGCTTGCTGCACAACAGGGCAGTGAATCCAAGAAGCAAGGTGTAGACACAAGCTGGCTGACCAAGGACACGGCAGACTAACGTCTCAAAATAACCATCCTGTCTGGGTCTGGATGCCAGGTTCTTTTATAGAACCCAAGAGAGAAGCAATGAGGAACCACAGTCAAAAGGCAGAATAGAGAGGGAGGCAGTGAGGAAGTAAAGTAAAAAGGGTTTTCAGTCTTGCAAATATCTCCAGGAATGGCCAAGCCTCTGGAAAGAATGTGTAAATCTTTTCTTTGCAGCCATTCATAGGTGGGCAGGGTCAGATTATCTATGAGCTGAGCAAGGCATTTTAGTTTAACAGGCAAACAATAAAGTTTGTGGAAGTGATGGAATTCCAGCAGAGCTATTTAAAATCCTAAAAGAAGATGCTAGTGAAGTGCTGCACTCAATATGTCAGCAAATCTGGGAAACCCAGCAGTGGCCACAGGACTGGAAAAGGTCAATCCTCATCCCAATTCCCAAGAAGGGCAGTACTAAAGAATGGTCAAACAGGACAACTGCACTCATCTCCCATTCCAGCAAGGTTATGTTCAAAATCCTCCAAGCTAAGCTTTAGCATTACGTGAACCGAGAACTTCCAGATGTTCAACCTGGGTTTAGGAAAAAGAAGAGAAATCAGAGATCAAATCGCCAACATTTGCTGGATCATAGAGAAAGCAAGGGAATTACAGAAAAACATCTGCCTCTGTTTCACTGACTACACTAAAGCCTTTGACTGTGTGGATCACAGCAATCTGTGGAAAACTCTTAAAGAGATGGGAATACCAGACCATTACCTGTCTTCTGAGAAATCTGTATGCAGGTCAAGAAGCAAGTTAGAACCCTGTATGGAACAACTGACTGGTTCAGGATTGAGAAAGGAATACAAGGCTGTTATTGTCACTCTGTTTATTTAACTTATATGCAAACCACACGATGAGAAATGCTGGGCTGAATGACTCACAAGCTAGTCCAGGAGAAACATCAAAACTTCAGATATGCAGACGATCCCACTCTAATGACAGAAACTGAAGAGAAACTAAAGAGCATCTTGATGAGGGTGAAGGTAGGAGTGAAAAAGCCAGCTTAAAACTCAATATCAAAAAAACTAAGATCATGCATTTGGTCCTATCACTTCATGGCAAATAGAAGGGGAAAAGGCGTAAGCAGTGACAGATTTCCTCTTCTTGGGCTCTATAATCACAGATGGTGACTGCAGCCATGAAATTAGAAGACCACTGCTTCTAAGCAGGAAAGCTATGACAAACTTAGTGTGTTAAAAAGCAAGGACTTCATTTTGCCGACTAAGGTCTATATAATCAAGGCTATGGTCTTTCCAGTAGTCACACATGGATGTTAGAGCTGGACATTAAAGAAGCAGAGCAAGGAAGAACTGATGCTTTTGAAATGTGATGCTGGAGGAGACCCATGAGAGTACCCTGGAAAGCAAGGAGATCAAACCAGTCAGTCTTAAAGGAAATCAACCCTGAATACTCTTTGGAAGGACTGAAGCTGAAGCTCCAATACTTTGGTCACCTAATGCAAAGAGCTGGGATACTTCCCCAGTGGCTCAGTGGTAGATTCTGCCTGCAGGTGACATGGGTTCAGTCACTGGGTTGGATGATCCCTTGGAGAAGGGCATGGCAACCCACTCCAGTATTCTTGTCGGAGAACCCAAGGAACAGAGGAGCCTGGCAGGTTACAGTCCATGGGGTCACAGAGTTGGACACAAATGAAGTGACTTTGGACACACACACACAATGCAAACAGCTAACTCACTGGCAAAGACCCTCATGCTGAGAAAGATGGAAGGAAGAAGAGGGAAACAAAGGATGAGATGGCTGGATGGCATCAAGGATTCAATGGGCATGAACTTGGGAAAACTCTGGGAGATGATGAGAAACAAGGAAGCCTGGTGTGCTGCAGTTCATGTGGTCACGAAGAGTACTTGGCGACTGAAAAAGAGGCAGAGAGGCAGGGTCCTTTGAGGCAGGCCATTAAGTAAGATTTGAAAGGCAAAATGGTTGTCTGAGAATGCCTTACAAATAGCTGTGAAAAGGAGAAGCAAAAAGCAAAGGAGAAAAGGCGATATATCCATTTGAATACAGAGTTCCAAAAGATAGCAAGGAGAGATAAGAAAGCCTTCTTCAACAATCAATGCAAAGAAATAGAGGAAAACAGAATGGGAAAGACAAGAGATCTCTTCAAGAATATTAGAGATACCAAGGGAACATTTCATGCAAAGATGGGCTTGATAAAGGACAGAAGTGGCATGGACCTAACAGAAGCAGAAGATATTAGGAACAGGTGGCAAGAATACACAGAAGAACTGTACAACAAAGATCTTCACAACCCAGATAATCACGATGGTGTGATTACTGACCTAGAGCCAGACATCCTGGAATGTGAAGTCAAGTGGGCCTTAGAAAGCATCACTACAAACCAAAGCTAGTGGAGGTGATGGAATTCCAGTTGAGCTATTTCAAATCCTGAAAGATGATGCTGTGAAAGTGCTGCACTCAATATGCCAGCAAATTTGGAAAACTCAGCAGTGGCCACAGGACTGGAAAAGGTCAGTTTTCATTCCAATCCCTAAGAAATGCAATGCCAAAGAATGTTCAAACTACCGCACAATTGCACTCATCTCACACACTAGCAAAGTAATGCTCAAAATTCTCCAAGCCAGGCTTCAACAGTATGTGAACCATGAACTTCCAGATGTCCAAGCTGGATTTAGAAAAGGCGGAGGAACCAGGGATCAAATTGCCAACATTCGCTGATCATGGAAAAAGCAAGAGAGTTCCAGAAAAACATCTATTTCTGCTTTATGGACTATGCCAAAGATTTTGACTGTGTGGATCACGACAAACTGTGGAAAATTCTGAAAGAGATGGGCATACCAGACCACCTGATCTGCCTCTTGAGAAATCTGTCTGCAGGCCAAGCAGCAACAGTTAGAACTGGACATGGAACAACAGACTGGTTCTAAATCGGGAAAGTAAAATGTCAAGGCTGTATACTGTCACCCAGCTTATTTAACTTATATGCAGAGTACATCATGAAGAGAGTTCATCTGGGCTGGATGAAGCACAAACTGGAATCAAGATTGCTGGGAGAAATATCAATAACCTCAGATAGGCAGGTAACACCACCATTATGGCAGAAAGTGAAGAACTAAATAGCCTCTTGATTAAAGTGAAAGAGATGAGTGAGAAAGTTGGCTTATAGCTCAACATTCAGAAAACAAAGATCTGGTCCCATCACCTCATGGCAAATAGATGGGCAAACAATGGAAACACTGAAAGCCTTTATTTTGGGGGGCTCCAAAATCACTGCATATGATGATTGCATCCATGAAATTAAAAGATGCTTGCTCCTTGGAAGAAAAGTTATAATCAACCTAGACAGCACGTTAAATAGCAGAGACATTACTTTGCCAACAAAGGTCCGTCTAGTCAAAGCTATGGTTTTTCCAATAGTCATGTATGGATGTGAGAGTTGGACTTTTATAAAGAAAGCTGAGCACCAAAGAATTGATGCTTTTGAAATGTGGTGTTGGAGAAGATGTCTTGAGAGTCCCTTGGACAGCAAGGAGATCCAACCAGTCCATCCTAAAGGAGATCAATCCTGAGTATTCACTGGAAGGACTGATGCTTAAGTTGAAACTCCAATACTCTGGCCACCTGATGCAAAGAACTGACTCATTTGAAAAGACCCTGATGCTGGGAAAGATTGAAGGCAGGAGAAGGGGACAACAGAGGATGAGATGTTTGGATGGCATTACCAACTCAATGGGACATGAGTCTGAGTAAGCCCTGGGAGTTGGTGATGAACAGGGAGGCCTGGCACGCTGCAGTCCATGGGGTTGCAAAGAGTCACAACTGAGTGACTGAACTGAACTGAACTGACTGAGTAAGATCACAATAACAGCAACAAAAAGCAAGTTGAAGAAACAGGTCTAACATGGAGTCAGAATGGCTGGTCTCTGTAGAAGCAGCAGTACCTTCTCTAAAGGTGATTTTTCCCCCACACAAGTTTCCCAAGTTGTTCCTAGGGGCTCTCCCACAGTGAGCTGAGGAAATCAATCTAGGTGTCATGACAACAAAGACAGACATCCACCTTTCCCAAGAGTCCACCCAACAGCCATGCAATGTAAGCCTTGCACAGCTCTACCTCTTTCACACCAAAAATCTCAGCTTCCACATTCAACTCTTCCCACGCTGCTGTAGCTTTCCCTACTGGAACCCTACAGCTCTTATCCTCCAATTGTCCAAACCTCTCCATTGCCTTGTCCCCGCCATCCAGTAGCTCCCTCCAAAGTGGTTGTCTGTGTTCTCCACCGTCTTTACCCCCACACCCTAATGTGGAGGGTGTTCTCTCCTACCCCCACACCTTAATGTGGAGGTATGTGCCACAGCACTCACTAGTAATAACGGACCTCCCTTTTTCTTCAAAAGAATTGATGCTTTTGAACTGTGGTGCTGGGGAAGGCTCTTCAGAGTCCCGTGGACTGCAAAGAGATCAAACCAGGAAATCAGTAAAGGAAATCAGTCCTCAATATTCATTGGAAGGACTGATGCTGAAGCTGAAAATCCAATACTTTGGCCACCTGATGTGAAGGGTCCACTCATTAGAAAAGACGCTGATATTGGGAAAGACTGAAGGCAGGAGGAAAAGGGAATGACAGAGGATGAGACAGTTGGATGGCATCACCAACTCGCAGTATATGAGTTTGAGCAAGTTCCGGGAGTTAGTGATGGACAGGGAATCCTGGTGCAGTCCATGGGGTTGCAAAGAGTCACACAACAGAGCAACTAAACTGAACTTTGTTTCTGACCTCTACCTATTAACCCTCTAGTCATCTGCACAAATTTTTGAAAATTTGATTCCTGGTTTGCTTGTTTTCCATTACATTTTTGGCAACATAAGATCCTTTGAACAACATGCCCCCTTGGTTCTAAGACATCTTTACTTCAATCTACCCAACTCCAGCCAACTATCTCCACAATCACAACCTCAACCTTCTCATTACCAATCACTCCAATACCTCTGGAATCTTTGTTTTAAGCATCTCACACTCAAAACAACCTCTAGTCACTGCACTTTTCTTACACCAGCCATCCTACTCCCAACAATTACGTTATGCAACCACTACCTCCAAACTACACTACGGCTTGATTTTTATCTCCTTGGGTACTAACCTCCCTCATTACTCAGCTTAGATTCCACAGATGGTCAACTACATAGTGACTCCCTTGCTTGTCTCTGGCACTTTCTGCCAAAACCAACTTGTTTACTATAGCCACAATGCGAGCCATTAAGCATGGCTGAAAAACTTCAAACTTATAATCTTATATCTCAAGTGAGCTTTTGATAATACCATGCCCACACTCAGCAGGTAAGCTTCCTTTCTGCTAGTCAGATGGAAGCAAACAAAAGAGAACTACTCATTTTCCCACTACCAAATTTATTAGCTGACCGGTACCTTCTCAATTCAACCCTTTCATATGTTTTGCAAATCCCATCTTCTGTATCAATTTCCCTTACCACTAAAATATTCTCAACAGCACCTAACAAAGGATGTAGTATTTTCCAATTTTAAAAACATCTCACGACTCTGTTCCTTTTCTGACATTCTTTACAAAGCTACTTCAAAGACTGAAGAATATTTTAACCTACACAAGTACCAATGTTCTCTAACTTAATAAATCAACTTGGTTCTATAACATAAAAAATTTAGCTTACTGATGATCTAAAGGCACCCTTCTCACTAGCAGATATAAGCTTGTCTTTGTATGATTTTCTATTGCTTACCACTGCATTAAAATTTTCAGGTTAAACTTGTTATAATACTTTCACAGAAAGTAAAACACACAGATTGAAGAGCTGCAGCAGGAAAGGATACAGGAGCTTTTTTAATAATACAAAAGTCCTTCCCCATTTATGAGTTGCAATTACTATTCCGAACTGCCTGATTTTATCTTAGAAATGATATAGCAAAATCTCATTTCTAAGATAACAGGAGTCACAATTTTTTTCAAATATCACAGAAAATGTTATCAAGTGAAGCTTAATTTGATGGCCATAAAAAAGATAGCCCTGTATTCAGGATTAAATCCAGCAGACTTTTAACCCCATGAGGCGAAAGGCTTCTAGAGAATAATGTTGCATAGTACCAAAGAATCACCCCAGATTACCCGCTGATTATGAACGGTGGTTGACAGTGGAAGGACCAAACCATTGAACACCACTAATTATGAGCCAACCACACTTCGGAGTCTTCCAGACATGATATAATGCAAAGCACACCACGCACAAGAGCAGGTAAGAAGCTTCTACAAGACAAATGGGTCATATTCTATGAAAGTTCAATATCATAAGAAAAAAAGGTAGACATATTGATCTAGATTAAGAGACTAAAAGCAGACAAGTAAATCCTAAATGAATGGTTTGGAGGGGGAAAAGCTGTAGAAGACACTGAAGACAAATGGGGAAATTTAAATACGGACTATATAATAGATAACACATTATTACATTATCATTAAACTTTAAAAGCACGACGACATTACAGTTATGCACAAGAATACACTTATTTTTAGGAAAGGCATACTGAAATTTCTACAGGTAGGGTGACATAATGTCTGCAAATGAAATTCAAACAGTTCAGGGAAAGAAAGCAATACATACAACAATCAAATGAAAATGACAAAATATTAATTTCTGAATCTAACAAAGAACATACTGTTATTCTCCAAATTCCTACTTCAATTTAAATTTTAAAAATAAATAAAATTTTTCATAATAAAATTTGGAGAAAAGATGATCTTGGATTTCCCTTTGCTAAATCCATCTGTATTAAATATAGCTAGCTATCCAGGTATGCAATTTTGCTGCTGCTGCTGCTAAGTCACTTCAGTCGTGTCCGACTCTGTGCGACCCCATAGACGGCAGCCCACCAGGCTTCCCGTCCCTGGGATTCTCCAGGCAAGAACACTGGAGTGGGTTGCCATTTCCTTCTCCAATGCAGGAAAGTGAAAAATAAAAGTGAAGTCACTCAGTCGTTTCCGACTCTAGCGACCCCATGGACTGCAATCTACCAGGCTCCTCCGTCCATGTCATGAATTTAGTTTTAGAGCTCAAAATTCTGCAATCATCTCAAAGGCTGTTTGTCCCCAAGCACATGCTATGTCTCACACACTGATATACATGTAACAACTCAGACTCTACACAGCCACCATGAGGCACACACACTATAGCTGTTCCATTTTGGAAATTAAAAACCTATGGCACCGAAATTAAAACAGCTCACAAGTGGGCTGCAAGAAGTATTACTGATATATTTCTTATTTTAAAAATAAACACAGGGACTTCCCTGGTGGTCCAATGGTTAAAATTCTGCACTTCCACTGCAGGGGGCACGGGTTCAATCTCTGGTAGGTGAACTAAGATCCCACATGCCACACAGTGTGGCCCACAAACCAAACAAAAATTAAAAACATAGATGGTGCCCATAAAGGAAAAAGATGCCGCAAAAAAAAAAAATGACACAGCGTTGTTGTCTCCAAAAAGGTTAAGAAATGCATGTTTCAAATTTTCAGATGTAAAATTAAGTAATAAACACAAAGCAGAAGTTACATATCAAAATATTTGCTGCCAGCTGCTATCACCAAACAGTGCTATTTATAAATTCCTAAAGCTGCTTAAGCAAAAGTGCCATGTTCCAAAGAAGTCTCAACACCAATGCAAAAGTACACAGGAACACTAAAGGCTAAACACATCACATGTAAGCTGAAGTTTGGGCTGCCAACAAGGGTCTTAAAGCTGTCATCATAGAGGGTTCAGAGTGTGGGGGGAATTTATGTTAACACAAATATTTATATGAAAAATGACATATGGCTAAAATCTGAATAGGACCTAAACATGAAACAAAAAATAATTTTATTAATTAAGATATTGTAGATACAAAGGAAAACACCCAAATCTTAAAAGTGTTATGATGCCTGCAATTTACTGCAACTTTCAAATGGCTCAACAAAAAATATTAGTAGAGCAAAATGTGAGCAAAAGAAATCTCAATGGAGAACACAGGTGTAACTAAATTATAGTTTTAACATTTCAATGTAGAAAAAATTTCTTTTTAAAACTTGGGGGATGGGGAACAGCAGAGAGAGAACAGCAAAGTCTGGAACTAGTGGCAACAGCACAGACGTACCACACGTACTTGACGGTCTGTAGCTTATTTTCTAAGATGATATTTTTTAAAAAATAGATTAAGAAAAGGTGGCAAAATATTTGCAACTCCTGAATCTGGATGGCAAGTATACAGATGTTCAAATGCCTGTTTCAACTTTTCTACATGTTTGAAAATTTTCACAATAAAATGGTAAGAGAGAAAGAGAGTCAATAGTTTCAGATTTTATAAATCTGGAAAGAAAAAGCATTGGTTTACAACTTAGAACCTTCCTAAGTACCTAAAGTAATGTCTCTGCTTTTGAATATGCTATCTAGGTTGGTCATAACTTTCCTTCCAAGGAGTAAGCGTCTTTTAATTTCATGACTGCAGTCACCATCTGCAGTGATTTTGGAGCCCAGAAAAACAAAGTTTGACACTGTTTCCACTGTTTCCCCATCTATTTCCCATGTAGTGATGGGACCAGATGCCATGATCTTCGTTTTCTGAATGTTGAGCTTTAAGCCAACCTTTTCACTCTCCACTTTCACTTTCATCAAGAGGCTTTTTAGCCCCTCTTCACTTTCTGCCATAAGAGTGGTGCCATCTGCATATCTGAGGTTATTGATATTTCTCCCGGCAATTTTGATTCCAACTTCTGTTTCTTCCAGTCCAGCATTTCTCATGATGTACTCTGCATATAAGTTAAATAAACATGGTGACAATATGCAGCCTTGACGTACTCCTTTTCCTATTTGGAACCAGTCTGTTGTTCCATGACCAGTTCTAACTGTTGCTTCCTGACCTGCATACAGATTTCTCAAGAGGCAGATCAGGTGGTCTGGTATTCCCATCTCTTGAAGAATTTTCCATAGTTTATTGTGATCCACACAGTCAAAGGCTTTGGCATAGTCAATAAAGCAGAAATAGATGTTTTTCTGGAACTCTCTTGCTTTTTCCATGATCCAGCGGATGTTGGCAATTTGATCTCTGGTTCCTCTGCCTTTTCTAAAACCAGCTTGAACATCAGGAAGTTCACGGTTCACGTATTGCTGAAGCCTGGCTTGGAGAATTTTGAGCATTACTTTACTAGCGTGTGAGATGAGTGCAATTGTTCGGTAGTTTGAGCACTCCTTGGCATTGCCTTTCTTTGGGATTGGGATGAAAACTGACCTTTTCCAATCTTGTGGCCACTGCTGAGTTTTCCAAATTTGCTGGCATATTGAGTGTAGCACTTTCACAGCATCATCATTCAGGACTTGGAATAGCTCCACTGGAATTCCATCACCTCCACTAGCTTTGTTCGTAGTGATGCTTTCTAAGGCCCATTTGACTTCACATTCCAAGATGTCTGGCTCTAGGTCAGTGATCACATCATCATGATTATCTAGGTATTGAAGCTCTTTTTTGTACAGTTCTTCTGTGTATTCTTGCCACCTCTTCTTAATATCTTCTGCTTCTGTTAGGTCCACACCATCTCTGTCCTTTATCGTGCCCATCTTTGCATGAAATGTTCCTTTGGTATCTCTGATTTTCTTGAAGAGATCCCTAGTCTTTCCCATTCTGTTGTTTTCCTCTATTTCTTTGCATTGATCACTGAAGAAGGCTTTCTTATCTCTTCTTGCTATTCTTTGGAACTCTGCATTCAGATGTTTATATCTTTCCTTTTCTCCTTTGCTTTTCGCTTCTCTTCTTTTCACAGCTATTTGTAAGGCCTCCCCAGACAGCCATTTTGCTTTTTTGCATTTCTTTTCCATGGGGATGGTCTTGATCCCTGTCTCCTGTACAATGTCACGAACCTCATTCCATAGTTCATCAGGCACTCTATCTATCAGATCTAGGCCCTTAAATCTATTTCTCACTTCCACTCTATAATCAGAAGGGATTTGATTTAGGTCATACCTGAATGATCTTGTGGTTTTCCCTAGTTTCTTCAATTTTAGTCTGAATTTGGCAATAAGGAGTTCATGGTCTGAGCCTCAGTCAGCTCCTGGTCTTGTTTTTGCTGATTGTATAGAGCTTCTCCATCTTTGGCTGCAAAGAATATAATCGATCTGATTTCGGTGTTGACCATCTGGTGATGTCCATGTATAGAGTCTTCTCTTGTGTTGTTGGAAGAGGGTATTTGCTATGACCAGTGCATTTTCTTGGCAAAACTCTGTTAGTCTTTGCCCTGCTTCATTCCGTATTCCAAGGCCAAATTTGCCTGTTACTCCAGGTGTTTCTTGACTTCCTACTTTTGCATTCCAGTCCCCTATAATGAAAAGGACATCTTTTTTGGGTGTTAGTTCTAAAAGGTCTTGTAGGTCTTCATAGAACCTTTCAACTTCAGCTTCTTCGGTGTTACTGGTTGGGGCATAGATTTGGATTACTGTGACATTGAATGGTTTGCCTTGGAAACGAACAGAAATCATTCTATCGTTTTTGAGATTGCATCCAAGTACTGCATTTCGGACTCTTTTGTTGACCATGATGGCCACTCCATTTCTTCTGAGGGATTCCTGCCCACAGTAGTAGATATAATGGTCATCCGAGTTAAATTCACCCATTCCAGTCCATCTTAGTTCGCTAATTCCTAGAATGTCGACATTCACTCTTGCCATCTCTTGTTTGACCACTTCCAATTTGCCTTGATTCATGGACGTGACATTCCAGGTTCCTATGCAATATTGCTCTTTGCAGCATCGGACTTTGCTTCTATCACCAGACACATCCACAGCTGGGTATTCTTTTAGTTTTGGCTCCATCCTTTCATTCTTTCTGGAGTTATTTCTCCACTGATCTCCAGTAGCATATTGGGCCCCTACTGACCTGGGGAGTTTCTCTTTCAGTATCCTACCATTTTGTCTTTTCATACTGTTCACAAAGGTTCGCCTAGTCAAGGCTATGGTCTTTCCTGTGGTCATGTATGGATGTGAGAGCTGGACTGTGAAGAAGGCTGAGCGACGAAGAATTGATGCTTTTGAACTGTGGTGTTGGAGAAGACTCTTGAGAGTCCCTTGGACTGCAAGGAGATCCAACCAGTCCATTCTGAAGGAGATCAATCCTGGAATTTCTTTAGAAGGAATGATGCTAAAGCTGAAACTCCAGTATTTTGGCCACCTCATGCGAAGAGTTGACTCATTGGAGAAGACTCTGATGCTGGGAGGGATTGAGGGCAGGAGGAGAAGGGGACGACAGAGGATGAGATGGCTGGATGGCGTCACTGACTCGATGGATGCGAGTCTGAGTGACCTCCGGGAGCTGGTGATGGACAGGGAGGCCTGGCGTGCTGCAGTTCATGGGGTCGCAAAGAGTCGGACACGACTGAGCGACTGATCTGATCTGATCTGATCTGAAGTACCTAAAAGAGTTTACTAGAAAGTGCAGTCACAAATGTTTCAATGGATGGCAGGTAAAACCAGCACTCTAGGTCTCCGGTGCTGACATCCCTTTGGCTAAAACTTAAAGGTTAAAATGAAGGGCTCAATTTGAACACAACATCATTAACTACCCAGTGGTTGGCTACAGTACATACCAAGAGTATACCTGGAAGGCCTTCAGAGCACCAAACTATCAATATAAACAAAACCATTAAACAGTCTAAATCACTAGACATCTAAACACCAAGTTCTAATAGAAGAGCTCTTAAGCATGGACAAACTTCACAAGTACCATGAACCTGGACAAGGGAAAAATTCTATCTTCATTTTCCTTTGAATTCCATCATGTGTATGAAACCACAATATTATTTAAGTATCCCTGACTTTCTCAAACAATAGAAATCACAGAACTTTCCCACTGCATATGTTACAGATCTCAAAATAGCTTTAAAGCTCATCCACTACTTCTAAATTAAGTTACATGGCCTGCCACAGAACAGACATGACCAGAGCCATCAGGGTATTAGTCATCAAACTATGAAAACAGAATTTGTGACTGTTGTAAAACAAAGAGTTTGTCTGGCCTTCGTCCCAGTTCCTAGGAAGCACCTTCCAAATCCTTGGAATGTACTTAGTAACAGGAGTGCTTTTGATTTATGATCCCCTAGATAGTTTATGCTAACAAGATGACTCACCAAAAAGATCAACTAGGGGATTAGAGAATTGGGATTTTGAATCCCCTGACAGCAGTCAATCTTCAAGGAGAGAAGCTAAAGATTGAGCTCAACCTTATGGCCAATGAGTCAATCAGCCATGCTTACATAACAAAGCCCCAATAAACACTTTGGACAGCCAAGCTTCCCTGGTCAACAATACTCAACACACCGATACATATCCATGTGCAGGACAGTGATACTCCTGACTCCATCAAAGAAAACTGGATGGTCCCTATCCAGACTATTACAGATCTCGTCCTGTGTGTTTCATCTTTTGGGTGGTCATGGATTTGGATTCTTTTCTGCTATAATGAACCTGTATCATAAGGATAGCATTTTCCTGAGTTCTCTGAGTTCTCTAGTAAATTCTCAAATCTGAGGTGGTCATGGGAATCCCTGACTTTGTAGCCCAGGTGGTCAGAAATGTGGATGGCTTGTGGACCCCAAGTTTATTGCTGGTGTCTGCAGTGAGGGCAGTTTCATGGAGGACAATGCTTCAGCCTGTAAAGTGTAGCCTCACTTTGAGTAGCTAGCATGTTAGGATTATATGAACTGACCCACAGATCTATAATGCTCTCCTGTATTCCCTATCATCAATTATTTATGGCTCAATATGCTACAGTCCACGGGGTCGCAGAGTCAGACACGACTGAATGAACAACCAACATCAAATGTCAAAGGTCAAAGACCACCTCAATTCACTCTCTGATAAACATCAAGAACTACCATTTCAGTACCGTAAAATATAAAAATTGCTTACCTAGATGTCTTATCTGCAACATAATATATAAACAAAAAAGCACTATTACTAAAGTTTTAATATTTTAGTTAACTATTTAAATGTTTAAATTTATTTCTCCTTTGCTCCCTTGTATTTAACTTACTGTATTCAGAAACATTCTGAGAAGGTATCCATAGGTTTCACCAAACTGCCAAAAGATCCAAAGCAAAACCACTCCTGCCTAAAACCACTGGCAAAAAAACAACTCTGAATCTTTGGTGTGTCTTTACAAGGATACACACAGGAATCACTGTGAAGAACAGACAATCCTGGTAGTGAGGGACTACCATCAATGGTAATGGACTGGTAATTTAGACCACTCACCTGAAAGCTAGAATAGTAAAATAAAATCTGAAAGAACAACACTAACAAAAACTACTGGGAACCAGTGTTTCTTATCAGATCAGATCAGATCAGTCGCTCAGTCGTGTCCGACTCTTTGCGACCCCATGAACTGCAGCACGCCAGGCCTCCCTGTCCATCACCAGCTCCCGGAGGTCACTCAGACTCGCATCCATTGAGTTAGTGATGCCATCCAGCCATCTCATCCTCTGTCGTCCCCTTCTCCTCCTGCCCTCAATCTCTCCCAGCATCAGAGTCTTCTCCAATGAGTCAACTCTTCGCATGAGGTGGCCAAAGTACTGGAGTTTCAGCTTTAGCATCATTCCTTCTAAAGAAATTCCAGGATTGATCTCCTTCAGAATGGACTGGTTGGATCTTCTTGCAGTCCAAGGGACTCTCAAGAGTCTTCTCCAACACCACAGTTCAAAAGCATCAATTCTTCGGCGCTCAGCCTTCTTCACAGTCCAGCTTTCACATCCATACATGACCACAGGAAAGACCATAGCCTTGACTAGGCGAACCTTTGTTGGTAAAGTAATGTCTCTACTTTTGAATATGCTATCTAGGTTGGTCATAACTTTCCTTCCAAGGAGTAAGCGTCTTTTAATTTCATGGCTGCAGTCACCATCTGCAGTGATTTTGGAGCCCAGAAAAACAAAGTCTGACACTGTTTCCACTGTTTCCCCATCTATTTCCCATGCAGTGATGGGACCAGATGCCATGATCTTCGTTTTCTGAATGTTGAGCTTTAAGCCAACCTTTTCACTCTCCACTTTCACTTTCATCAAGAGGCTTTTTAGCCCCTCTTCACTTTCTGCCATAAGGGTGGTGTCATCTGCATATCTGAGGTTATTGATATTTCTCCCGGCAATCTTGATTCCAACTTGTGTTTCTTCCAGTCCAGCATTTCTCATGATGTACTCTGCATATAAGTTAAATAAACATGGTGACAATATGCAGCCTTGACGTACTCCTTTTCCTATTTGGAACCAGTTTGTTGTTCCATGACCAGTTCTAACTGTTGCTTCCTGACCTGCATACAGATTTCTCAAGAGGCAGATCAGGTGGTCTGGTATTCCCATCTCTTTCAGAATTTTCCATAGTTTATTGTGATCCACACACTCAAAGGCTTTGGCATACTCAATAAAGCAGAAATAGATGTTTTTCTGGAATTCTCTTGCTTTTTCCATGATCCAGCGGATGTTGGCAATTTGATCTCTGGTTCCTCTGCCTTTTCTAAAACCAGCTTGAACATCAGGAAGTTCAGGGTTCACATATTGCTGAAGCCTGGCTTGGAGAATTTTGAGCATTACTTTACTAGCGTGTGAGATGAGTGCAATTGTGTGGTAGTTTGAGCACTCCTTGGCATTGCCTTTCTTTGGGATTGGGATGAAAACTGACCTTTTCCAATCTTGTGGCCACTGCTGAGTTTTCCAAATTTGCTGGTATATTGAGTGCAGCACTTTCACAGCATCATCATTCAGGACTTGGAATAGCTCCACTGGAATTCCATCACCTCCACTAGCTTTGTTCGTAGTGATGCTTTCTAAGGCCCATTTGACTTCACATTCCAAGATGTCTGGCTCTAGGTCAGTGATCACATCATCATGATTATCTAGGTCTTGAAGCTCTTTTTTGTACAGTTCTTCTGTGTATTCTTGCCACCTCTTCTTAATATCTTCTGCTTCTGTTAGGTCCACACCATCTCTGTCCTTTATCGTGCCCATCTTTGCATGAAATGTTCCTTTGGTATCTCTGATTTTCTTGAAGAGATCCCTAGTCTTTCCCATTCTGTTGTTTTCCTCTATTTCTTTGCATTGATCGCTGAAGAAGGCTTTCTTATCTCTTCTTGCTATTCTTTGGAACTCTGCATTTAGATGTTTATATCTTTCCTTTTCTCCTTTGCTTTTCCCTTCTCTTCTTTTCACAGCTATTTGTAAGGCCTCCCCAGACAGCCATTTTGCTTTTTTGCATTTCTTTTCCATGGGGATGGTCTTGATCCCTGTCTCCTGTACAATGTCACGAACCTCATTCCATAGTTCATCAGGCACTCTATCTATCAGATCTAGGCCCTTAAATCTATTTCTCACTTCCACTCTATAATCAGAAGGGATTTGATTTAGGTCATACCTGAATGGTCTAGTAGTTTTCCCTACTTTCTTCAATTTCAGTCTGAATTTGGCAATAAGGAGTTCATGGTCTGAGCCACAGTCAGCTCCTGGTCTTGTTTTTGCTGATTGTATAGAGCTTCTCCATCTTTGGCTGCAAAGAATATAATCGATCTGATTTCGGTGTTGACCATCTGGTGATGTCCATGTATAGAGTCTTCTCTTGTGTTGTTGGAAGAGGGTATTTGCTATGACCAGTGCATTTTCTTGGCAAAACTCTATTAGTCTTTGCCCTGCTTCATTCCATATTCCAAGGCCAAATTTGCCTGTTACTCCAGGTGTTTCTTGACTTCCTACTTTTGCATTCCAGTCCCCTATAATGAAAAGGACATCTTTTTTGGGTGTTAGTTCTAAAAGGTCTTGTAGGTCTTCACAGAACCTTTCAACTTCAGCTTCTTCGGCGTTACTGGTTGGGGCATATATTTGGATTACTGTGACATTGAATGGTTTGCCTTGGAAACGAACAGAAATCATTCTGTCATTTTTGAGATTGCATCCAAGTACTGCATTTCGGACTCTTTTGTTGACCATGATGGCCACTCCATTTCTTCTGAGGGATTCCTGCCCACAGTAGTAGATATAATGGTCATCTGAGTTAAATTCACCCATTCCAGTCCATTTTAGTTCGCTAATTCCTAGAATGTCAACATTCACTCTTGCCATCTCTTGTTTGACCACTTCCAATTTGCCTTGATTCATGGACCTGACATTCCAGGTTCCTATGCAATATTGCTCTTTACAGCATCGGACTTTGCTTCTATCACCAGACACATCCACAGCTGGGTATTCTTTTTGTTTTGGCTCTATCCCTTCATTCTTTCTGGAGTTATTTCTCCACTGATCTCCAGTAGCATATTGGGCCCCTACTGACCTGGGGAGTTTCTCTTTCAGTATCCTATCATTTTGTCTTTTCATACTGTTCATGGGGTTCTCAAGGCAAGAATACTGAAGTGGTTTGCCATTCCCTTCTCCAGCGGACCACACCCTGTCAGATCTCTCCACCATGACCCGCCCATCCCAGGTTGCCCCTCGGGCATGGCTTAATCTCATTGAGTTAGACAAGGGTGTGGTCCTTGTGTGATTAGATTGACTAGTTATCTGTGAGAATGGTTTATAGGAATGGTTAATTCCAGGTAAGGGGGAGGAAATACAAGAAGAGCTTGGAACATCTTGCACATACCAGAAGCCAGGAAGTTATCCAACTTAAGAAGGTATCACTGGAGTGGTGTCACAGAGACAAAGGGGGTACTTTTACACTATTTTATTGACTGTTATATCGTTCACCCTCTTGTAAGTTCCACATCCACAGATTCAACCCACTTTAGATACAGAACATTCAAGGGAAAAAAAAATTTCAGAAAGTTCTCCCATAGCACTGGTAACTACTTACACAGCATTTATGTTGCATTTGCAACCATTTATGCAGTACTTATGTTGCATTTGGTATTATAAATAATTTAGAAATGACAACGTATATGGGAGGACGTGCATAGGTTACATGCAAAAACTGTCATTTTATGGAAGAGACTTGAGCATCCATGGCTTTATTCAGGGGATACTAGAACCAATCCCCCGCAGATATTGAGGAACAACTGTATATGACTGAAAATGTCCACAGGCTAAAACTTGAACACACACACAGACACATACCCTAAACACATGCTTGCAGGTATCAAAGAATTTGAAAATAGTGCTTCCAGAGGTAGGGCCTAGAGAGGTAAACCCCAAATTTGCAACCACTTTTATCCCTGAGGGTAATGGCCAAGTGTGTAGGGCAGCTAAAGGTAACAATTTTGCAAGGTGAGGGGCCAAAGGCCAGAACCCGGGGACTACCAAAGGAAGGAGGGGGCTAGTAAATCCATCTCTCTGCAAGATGAAATCCTGAACTGCTCTTGGGATCTGAGGGAATGGTAGGTAAGAAACCTAGCTGCAACTCATCTCTACCTTAAAACTGGGCTGAGATTATCCTAAACCACCTGATCCCTCTGATGTTTGGCAGAGCAAGCATAAATCCTCTCCAGGAATACCATCCCAGAGTCCAAATTATCTCAAACAATTTAAAAAATATAATCTAATACATGTGCAACCATGTAAGTTAACCCACAAATAGACAAAATAAAAACCAGCTGCAACAACAAATAACCAAATAAAGCAAGACCCACTAACGTCTAAAAAGCCTCTTGATGAAGGTGAAAGAGGAGAGTGAAAAAGTTGGCTTAAAGCTCAACATTCAGAAAACAAAGATCATGGCATCAAGTCCCATCACTTCATGGCAAATAGATGGGGAAACAGTGGACACAGTGGCTGACTTTATTTTTCTGGGCTCCAAAATCACTGCAGATGGTGAATGCAGCCATGAAATTAAAAGACGCTTGCTCCTTGGAAGAAAAGTTATGACCAACCTAGACAGCACAATAAAAAGCTTTGCCAACAAAGGTCCCTCTAGCCAAGGCTATAGTTTTTCCTGTGGTCATGTATGGATGTAAGAGTTGGACTATAAAGAAGGCTGAGCGCCGAAAAATTGATGCTTTTGAACTGTGATGTTGGAGAAGACTCTTGAGAGTCTCTTGGATTGCAAGGAGAGCCAAACAGTCAGTCCTAAAGGAGATCAGTCCTGGGTGTTCATTGGAGGGACTGATGTTGGAGCTGAAACTCCAATACTTTGAGTTTTCAAACTCCAATACTTCTCATTCACCACCTGACAAGAAGAACTGACTCATTTGAAAAGACCCTGATGCTGGCAAAGATTGAGGGAAGAAGAAGGGAAAAGACAGAGGATGAGATGGTTGGATGGCATCACCGACTCGATGGACATGGGTTTGGGTGGACTCCAGGAGTCGGTGATGGACAGGGAGGGCTGGCGTGCTGCAGTTCATGGGGTCGCAAAGAGTTGGACACGACTGACTGAACTCAAGTAAACTAGTAAACTGGGGTGCCGGCTATTGCAGTTACAAAATTATCCTTTAAATAGGGGAGGAAGGCTACAGGAATAAATAACTAAATGAAAAAACATCTGCAACTATCACATTCAAAGTGATTAAAAATAAGATATAAAACTCTGGTAGAAAACTACCACAGAACCAGATTTTCCAGAAGTGAAAAAACACAATAAACTCAATGTACAGATTATCTGTAAGCTAGTCTCGTTAAAAATTAGTGAACAAAGGGAGATCAGAAGAAATATCAAGAATAAAGCATGCAAAGGGTAAATAAAACATCAGGAAAATCTCACAAGTGTTTTAATGGCGTGGAGGGTTGGAAGACAGGGCAGGAGAAATACATTCAAGGACAATGACTGCAAATGTCTCAAAAGAATAAAAAGCATTACCATAGATTCAGTAAGATCTGTAAACACAAAATATAAATTAAAAGATACATAAAATACAAAATATAAATACAAAAATTACAAAATATAAACACACAAAATATAAATTTTTTAAAAAAAATCACAAAAACTGTTCAAAACGAAACACCAAATAAATAAATAAAAAGCACGAAGTAAAAAAGATTCTATCCATGACAGCAAATACTAAACTGACAGTTTACTTAAGAAAAAAAAAATGAAAGCTGAAAATGTAATTCAGTAACTTCTTTCAATACCTTAGATGAAAACCGACAAGTTAAAACTCTATACATATCAAAAATATCCTTCAAAAAGAAAAATCAATTTGAGATATTTTTAGACTAACACAAACTCTTAGAATTCACTATTTGGAATCATACAACAGGGGAGAAACAAAGAGTGCCCTTCAGGCAGAAGGACAATGAAACTGGAATTGGACTGACTGGAATCACAGCAAGGAATGAAGAGCAACGAAAAGGGTTAAGGTGAATGGCCAGTACTAGGGGACTCCCTGGAGGCCCAGCGGTCAGGACTTTGCCCTCCAATGCAGGGGACATGCGTTGATCCCTGGTCTCTGAACTAAGATCCCACCACTCGCTGAAACTAGAGAGGCTGCACGCCACAAGTGGAGAAAAGTCCACAGGCAGTTACAAAGAGCCCACCTGCGGCAGCAAAGATTCCACATGCCACAAACCAAGATCTGACATAGTCAAATGAGGGTTTTTTAAAAATAATAAATAAATGGCTATTACTGTACAAATTAATAATGTGTAAGATAAAATATACACAGAGTTAAAATAGCACCAACTGAGCTACACAAGTGAAAATAAAATAGATGGAGTTTCAGGGTCCACAAAGAGGGGGAAATAACCAAACGTTAGATTCTGACAAGTCAAAGATGCATGTTTTAAGTAACCTTGAGGTTAGCAGAGTTAAACAAAAAAAAAAAGACATGCAAAGAAATGAGGAAAAGACACATAAAACGGGTATGATTAACAGAAAACACAAGAACATATTTAAACCCACTGGAGAAGGAAAATGGCAACCCACTCCAGTATTCTTGTCTGGAGAATCCCATGGATGGAGGAGCCTGGTGGGCTACAGTCCACGGGGTTGCAAAGAGTTCGACATGAGCAACTTCACTTTCATGTCAGTCATTTTGTTAAATATCAATACACCAAACACTCCAGTTACAAGAAATATTGTCAGACTAGATTTTTTAAATCCCAGCTATGTATTGTTGACAACAGAAAAATCCATAGAAGTATGCAGAAAGACTGCAAATGCAAGTTAAAAAAATTAAAAGGCACACACTATACCTACTAATCAGAGAAAAGATAATGCAATTATATTAAGTTAATCAAACTTTACCTCTAATAATACTTTTGCCTTAAAGGACACATTATTTTAAAAGACTCAATGGTGAGGAAAATATACAATGCTAAACATGTATGCACCTAGTAACATAACCACAAAATAAAGCAAAAATTACCATTAAGGAGAAACAGAGAAATGCAAAATAAGCATACCAATACATTTCTCTCAATAACCAATACAACCAGCAAACGAAAGGGATAAAAGGACAAGAGGAATTTAACACAACTAGCAAAGCTGAACTAACAAATATAAAACACCGCATCCAACAAAGTTCAAGCACATTCTTTCCAAGCACACACAAAGTCAAAGTGAAGTCGCTCAGTCGTGTCCGACTCTTTGCAACCCCGTGGACGCAGTCCATGGGATTTTCCAGGCAAGAATACTGGAGTGGGTTGCCATTTCCTTCTCCAGGGGATCTTCCCAACCCAGGGATCAAACCCGGGTCTCCTGCACTGCAGACAGACACTTTACTGTCTGAGCCACTACAAAAACTGATCAGAGCAGTGACGTGGCACACAGAAGCAGAAAGGACATGCTCGCCCGCACTACTCCACATCTGTGGTAGCAGCAGCGTCCATGATCTAGTCGCCAACATGCAGCTCTCTGTCAGCGTGCAGGAGCTACACACTCTCCAGGTGAGCAGCCAGGAGACAGTCGCCCAGATCAAGGCTCATGTAGTCTCGCTGGAGAGCACTGCTCCAAAGGATCAAGTCCTGCTCCTGGCAGGCACGCCCCGAGAGGATGAGGCTACCCTGGGCCAGTGTGGGTTAGAGGTTCTGAGCACTCTGGAAGTAGCCAGCCTCATGCTTGGTCCATGGTTCCCTGGCCCCTGCTGGGAAAGTAAGGGTCAGACTCTGAACGTGCCAAACAAGAGGAAAAGAAGACAGACTGGGCAGAGAAGCCTATGCAGTAGAACCAGCACTTTGTCAGTGTTGTGCCCACTTTGGGCAAGAAGGGTCCCAATGCCAACTCTCAAGTCCTCCATAATCCTGGCTTTCTCTAATAAAGCCACTTAGCCCAATCATAAAAATAAACAAAAAAAGAACCTGATCAGATTGTATGTTAGGCCATAAAGCAAGCTTCAAAAAATGTCATAAGCTTTTAATTATATAGTATTCTGACCACAAGGAATCAAAACAGAAATCAGAAAAAAGCACACAGAATACAGAAGATTCTTAGAGCAAAGAAACTATTCTGTATGTAATTATAATGGTGGATACACATTACAAATGTAAAGACTCACAGACTATATAAAACCAAGAGTGAACCCTAGTGGTCCAGTGACTAATACTCCATGTTCCCAACACACTCGGCCCACGTTTTGTTCCTAGTCAGGGAACTAGTGATAGACCCCACAGTCCACAGCTGAGAGTTAGCATGACACAACTAAAGACCACGCACGCATCACTGAGAATGGAAGGTCCCGCATGTCACCACTAAAACCTCCCACAGCCAGATAAACAAACACACAGATTTTTAAAAAGAAGAGTGAACCCTATATGACCCTGGATGACAATGATGTCACATAGATTCATCCACTCTAACAAATGTACAATCTGGTACAGGACATTTCTAACAGGAGAGGCTGTGCTTGTGTGGGATCAGGGGGTACAGGGAACTCTGTACTTTCTACTCAGTATTGCTGTGAACCTAAAGCTGCCCTTAAAAATAAAAGTGTATTTGGAAATAAGGAAAAAAAAAGTTTACCTGGCAGGCTACGTTAATGAGTATGCTGTGATTACAAACAACTCTCAAAATCTTAGTTGCTTAAGACCAAAGAAATTCCCACTTCCTGCCTTCTCCCCTTTTCTCCACTCTTGCCCCGCTCCACACCCTCAGCTCTCAGTTTGCTCTAGACACGTAAAGACCTGCACTGCAAGAAGCTCCACTTGTAACCATGATCACTGGCAAGAGGAAGGGAATACGGCGTATCTCAGCACTGCTCTTAAAGCCTGTGTGACAAATCTCTTCAGCTCACACTTCACTGGCCAAGACAAATCACATGACTACTTAATTTCGGAGGCAAAAACTAAAAGCAAAAATACTGCCACACGCTCTCAGAAAAGATTTAAACTTAATACTGGTGAGGATGTGGAGTCACAAGAATGCTTTCACCAGAAAAGAAACTGATAGGTATACCCACACGGGATGTTTGGCATTACCTACTACTGAACACAGGCATAAAAGACCCAACAATTCTGCTCCTAAGTCTACCCAACAGAAACGCAATCAAGAAACATGTACCTGAATGTTCATAGCACATCCACTTACACGAGCCCCGTGACACTCATGAAATGAGCCTCCTGGATCACTTAATATGGGGAGCTGCTCGGTTCTAAATCCATCATGGCCCTTGCCCCAGACCAATACTTCCCACAGGCTGTTCTAGCCAATGACTGGCCGTAGGCAGGATGCTAAAGAATGCCCATTTCAGCAGGACAAGGGACTTCTCTGGTCCCAACTCTGGCTAGAGGACATGTTACTGGCCTTGCTAAAACTTTCTTAGAACAGCACTTAGGTTCTAAGTTACCAGACATTCTCTTCTATTTCTTCCTCCTCCACATGCATCAGACCTGCAAGGGGCTGGTCACTCTCTCGTAAGTATTTCTCCCAATACTGCAAAATCTAATCTGAACTTCCTTTCTTGTCCTTGGGAGGAACTGAACAGTCTCAAAGTGGGAACAACCTACTATTTTACAGCAGGAGAATGAACAGCCATGGATAATACATGAGTAAATCATTACATGCATAAACAAACCACAACTACACGTGACCTTGTCAATGAAATGAATGACAAAAATGAGTAACAATTGCAAGGCCAGTGTGTCACAAACCACAGATTTGTAATTACTTCTGTACTTTCAGTATATTTCACTGGGAAAAAAAAAAAAAAAGGCAAGACTCTGAGAAGTCAACTGTCCTTAAACCAAAACAGGAATTGGCTACTTCAGATCAGATCAGATCAGTCACTCAGTCGTGTCCGACTCTTGCAACCCCAAGAATCGCAGCACACCAGGCCTCCCTGTCCATCACCAACTCCCAGAGGTCACTCAGACTCACGTGCATCGAGTCAGTGATGCCATCCAGCCATCTCATCCTCTGTCGTCCCCTTCTCCTCCTGCCCCCAATCCCTCCCACCATCAGAGTCTTCTCCAATGAGTCAACTCTTCGCATGAGGTGGCCAAAATACTGGAGTTTCAGCTTTAGCATCATTCCTTCCAAAGAAATCCCAGGGCTGATCTCCTTCACAATGGACTGGTTGGATCTCCTTGCAGTCCAAGGGACTCTCAAGAGTCTTCTCCAACACCACAGTTCAAAAACATCAGTTCTTCGGTGCTCAGCCTTCTTCACAGTCCAACTCTCACATCCATACATGACCACAGGAAAAACCATAGCCTTGACTAGGCGAACCTTTGTTGGCAAAGTAATGTCTCTGCTTTTCAATATGCTATCTAGGTTGGTCATAACTTTCCTTCCAAGGAGTAAGCGTCTTTTAATTTCATGGCTGCAGTCACTATCTGCAGTGATTTTGGAGCCCAGAAAAATAAAGTCTGACACTGTTTCCACTGCTTCCCCATCTATTTCCTATGAAGTGATGGGACCAGGTGCCATGATCTTCGTTTACTGAATGTTGAGTTTGAAACCAACTTTTTCATTCTCCACTTTCACTTTCATCAAGAGGCTTTTGAGTTCCTCTTCACTTTCTGCCATAAGGGTGGTATCATCTGCATATCTGAGGTTATTGATATTTCTCCCAGCAATCTTGATTCCAAATTGTGTTTCTTCCAGTCCAGCGTTTCTCATAATGTACTCTGCATATAAGTTAAATAAAGAGGGTGACAATATACAGCCTTGACGAACTCCTTTTCCTATTTGGAAACCAGTCTGTTGTTCCATGACCAGTTCTAACTGTTGCTTCCTGACCTGCATACAGATTTCTCAAGAGGCAGATCAGGTGGTCTGGTATTCCCATCTCTTTCAGAATTTTCCACAGTTTATTGTGATCCACACAGTCAAAGGCTTTGGCATAGTCAATAAAGCAGAAATAGATGTTTTTCTGGAACTCTCTTGCTTTTTCCACGATCCAGCAGATGTTGGCAATTGGATCTCTGGTTCCTCTGCCTTTTCTAAAACCAGCTTGAACATCAGGAAGTTCACGGTTCACATATTGCTGAAGCCTGGCTTGGAGAATTTTGAGCATTACTTTACTAGCGTGTGAGATGAGTGCAATTGTGTGGTAGTTTGAGCATTCTTTGGCATTGCCTTTTTTTGGGATTGGGATGAAAACTGACCTTTTCCAATCTTGTGGCCACTGCTGAGTTTTCCAAATTTGCTGGCATATTGAGTGCAGCACTTTCACAGCATCATCTTTCAGGATTTGGAATAGCTCAACTGGAATTCCATCACCTCCACTAGCTTTGTTCACAGTGATGCTTTCTAAGGCCCACTTGACTTCACATTTCAGGATGTCTGGCTCTAGGTCAGTGATCACACCATTATTAATCAGATACAACCACTATGGAGAACAGTGTGGAGGATTCTTAAATAACTAAGAATAAAAGTATCATCCATATGTGCTCAGTCGTGCCCGACTCCTTGCGCCCCCATGGACTGCAGCCCACCAGATTCCTCTATCCATGAAATTTTCCAGGCAAGAATATCGGAGTGGGTTGCCATTTCCTCCTCCAGCGGATCTTCCTGACCCAAAGATCGAACCAGTGTTTCCTGAGTTTCCCACATTAGTAGGCAGATTCTTTACCACAGAGCCACCTGGGAAACCAAAAGGTGATGCTGAGGGTGATGAGAGCCAAAGGAAAAAAAAAATTCCTTCCTCTTTTTCTCCCTCCCTCTCTCCCTCTTCTTACCTATCACCTTAGTATTCATTTGAGTAAAAACATCAATACAACTCTCAAAACTACCATATATGACTCAGCAATTCCACTACTGGGCATACTCCCTGCTGCTGCTGCTAAGTCGCTTCACAAAAGGATGCATGTACCCCAATGTTCACAGCAGCACTGTTTACAACAGCACGGATGTGGAAGCAATTTTGATGTCTGTTGACAGATGAATGGATAAAGATGTGGTGCATATATACAATGGAATATTACTCAGCAGCTATAGAAAGGAACAAAATTGGGTCATTTATAGTGACGTGGATGAACCTAGAATCTGTCATACAGCAGAGGGAAGTTAGAAAAACAAATATGTATACATGGAATATATATGTAATCTAGAAAAATGGTACTGAGGAACCACATTGCAGAACAGGAACAAAGATGCAGATGTAGAGGACGGACCTTGGGTGGGGGGCGGGGGTGGATTGAGACAGTCGCACTGACATATACACATTGCTGCTGCTGCTGCTAAGTCGCTTCAGCATGTCTGACGCTGTGCGACCCCATAGACGGCAGCCCACCAGGCTCCCCTGTCCCTGGGATTCCCCAGGCAAGAACGCTGGAGTGGGTTGCCATTTCTTTCTCCAATGCATGAAAGTGAAAAGTGAAAGTAAAGTCGCTCAGTCGTGTCCCACTCAGTGATCCCATGGACTGCAGCCTACCAGGCTCCTCCGTCCATGGGATTCTCCAGGCAAGAGTACTGGAGTGGGTTGCCTTTGCCTTTTCTATGATAATACACTACTGCTGCTTCTGCTGCTGCTGCTAAGTCACTGCAGTCGTGTCCAATTCTGTGTGACCCCATAGACAGCAGCCCACCAGGCTCCCCATCCCTGGGATTTTCCAGGCAAGAACAGTGGAGTGGGTTGCCATTTCCTTCTCCAATGCAGGAAAGTGAAAAGTGAAAGTGAAGTCACTCAGTTGTGTCTGACCCTCAGCGACCCCACGGACTGCAGCCAACCAGGCTCCTCCATCCATGGGATTTTCCAGGCGCTACCATCTGTACAACAGCTACCTACTAAGAGGCTGCCGCAGAGCACAGGAAGCTCATCTTGGAACTCTGGGATGACCTAGACGCATGGGACACAGGGGATGGGAGGGAGGCTCAAGAGAGAGCGGATGTATGCATAGTTATAGCTGACGCACGCTTCTGCATAGCAGAAACACAACACTGTAAAGCAACTACACTCCAATTAAAAATTATAAAAAGAGTATAGGCAATTTATATTCCTTCAGTGAAGCCACTTTCCAAAAAGATTCTACCAAATTATGGTCCCAGAGTTATGTAAATTATTTATTTATTCAAAGGTAATACATTTTAGGTGAACACTACTTTATGGACTAAAACTTGTGGTGAAGACTATTTATGAAGAGAAAGCACATAAGATTGCTTTTATCATTTACTGAGTCCATTTAAAAGATTCATGAGATTAGATCTGACAGAGTGCCTGATGAACTATGGATAGAGGTTTGCGGCATTGTACAGGAGGCAGAGATGAAGACCATCCCCATGGAAAAGAAATGCAAAAAGGCAAAATGGCTGTCCGAGGAGGCCTTACAAATATCTGTGAAAAGAAGAAAAGTGAAAAGCAAAGGAAAAAAGGAAAGATATATCCATTTGAATGCAGAGTTCCAAAGAATAGCAAGGAGAGATAAGAAAGCCTTCCTCAGTGATCACTGCAAAGAAACAGAGGAAGACAATAGAATGGGAAAGACTAGATAGCTCTTCATGAAAATTAGATACCAAGGGAACATTTCATGCAAAGATGGACTCAATAAAGGACAGAAATGGTATGGACCTAACAGAAGCAGAAGATACTAAGAAGAGGTGGCAAGAATACACAGAAGAACTGTACAAAAAAGATCTTCATGACCCAGATAATCACGATGGTGTGATCACTCACCTAGAGCCAGACATCCTGGAATGTGAAGTCAAGTGGGCCTTAGGAAGCATCACTATGAACAAAAAGCCAGTGGAGGTGATGGAATTCCAGTTGAGCTATTTCAAATCCTGAAAGATGATGCTGTGAAAGTGCTGCACTCAATATGCTAGCAAATTTGGAAAACTCAGCAGGGGTCACAGGACTGGAAAAGGTCAGTTTTCATTCCAATACTTTAGAAAGGCAATGCCAAATGCTCAAATTACTGCACAATTGCACTCATCTCACACGCTAGTAAAGTAATGCTCAAAATTCTCCAAGCCAGACTTCATCAGTATGGTGTGAACCTTAAACTTCCAGATGTTCAAGCTGGTTTTAGAAAAGGCAGAGGAACCAGAGATCAAATGGGCAACATCCGCTGGATCATCGAAAAAGCAAGAGAGTTTCAGATAAACATCTATTTCTGTTTTACTGACTATGCCAAAGCCTTTGACTGTGTGGATCACAATAAACTGGAAAATTCTGAAAGAGATGGGAATACCAGACCACCTGACATGCCTCTTGAAAAATCTGCATGCAGGTCAGGAAGCAACAGTTAGAAATGGGTATGGAACAACAGACTGGTTCCAAATAGGAAAAGGAATACGTCAAGGCTGTAATATTGTCACCCTGCTTATGTAACTTATATACAGAGTACATCATGAGAAACGCTGGGCTAGAGGAAGCACAAGTTGGAATCAAGACTGCCAGGAGAAATATCAACAATATCAGATATGCAGATGATATCACCCTTATGGCAGAAAGTCAAGAAGAACTAAAGAGCTTCTTGATGAAAGTGAAAGCAGAGAGTGAAAAAGTTGGCTTAAAGCTCAACATTCAGAAAATGAAGATCATGGCATCCGGTCCTATCACTTCATGGCAAACAGAAAAAGAGTGGCAGACTTTATTTTGGGGGGCTTCAAAATCACTGCAGATGGTGACTGCAGCCATGAAATTAAAAGATGCTTACTCCTTGGAAGAAAAGTTGTGACCAACCTAGATAGCATATTCAAAAGCAGAGACATTACTTTGCCAACAAAGGTCCATCTAGTCAAAGCTATGGTTTTTCCAGTTGTCACGTATGGATGTGCGAGTTGGGACTATAAAGAAAGCTGAGCACCAAAGAATTGATGCTTTTGAACTGTGGTGTTGGAGTAGACTCTTGAGAGTCCCTTGGACTGCAAGAAGATCCAACCAGTGCATCCTAAGGGAAATCAGTCCTGAATATTCATTGGAAGGACTGATGTTGAAGCTGAAACTCCAATACTTTGGCCACCTGATGTGATGAACTAACTCGTTTGAAAAGACCCTGATACTGGGAAAGGTTGAAGGCAGGAGGAGAAGGGGATGACAGAGGGTGAGACGGTTGGATGGCATCACTGACTCAACAGACATGAGTTTGAGTGAACTCTGGGAGTTAGTGATGGACAGGGAGGCCTGGCATGCTACAGTCCATGAGGTCGCAAAAGTCGGACACAACTGAGCAACTGAATTGAACTGAGTCCATTTAAAGAAAAACTTTTTAAGGTTATACAAAAATACCAGAGTCAGCAAAAATTACCTATTATAACCCAATGATTAATTTTCTAAATAAAAAAGACCATTTAACAGACCTTCTAACCCAAAATGGAACTGTCATCACAGCATTTACAGATCCCAGTTCAGTGTCCTGTCCACATCAATAGATTTGGCCCAACCCAACTTTACATTCCCTCCACCATCATCTAACACCCTTAACATCCATTCCCACAATTATTCCCCAGACAAACTCTTGGAGGGTAGGTCTACCTCTTCAGGAATCACACTTTGCATCTCATTCTTGGGGCCTTCTAGGAGGATTCTAGGTGAAGCCAAATGCAGGTTTTTCAGGCAAACAGAGATTAAGTTCAGACAGGGGATGAAAAGGCTGCTTCTACTGGCAAAGGTAGCCCAACACAATTTAGGTCTTCAAGATCTCTAGCTAAATCAGAAACTGACGATATGTCTCTAATCCAATTTTCAGGATTCCACTCCTAACCAATCCAAGTTCTCACCTACTAACAGGGAATTCAATTTGCAGTTTTATGGCAGTCACAGAAACTTTCAGGTCCCTTATGTGGAAAACTCAATGGGAATTTAAAACCTTGAGCTCATCATTTTGCTCTGTAATGTTTTAACTTGGCTAGGCTTAACTGCATTCCCAGGCTTTCCCTTGTATTTGTTTCAGGACAGAGTGGGCCACAGAGAGACTACCGTGCCGCAGACGGAGGGCACATCAGGCAGGACATCTGCACTCACTAACTCCCCATCTGCCTCACTGATGCGAGGCTGCAACAGCTACTCTACCTTCCCCCAGGCTCCCTGAGTCTATGTCTCCTGGGCCAACGTGTGTGGTCAGCTCCAAGACAAAGGCCCAGCTCTTTCTGGATACCCACACAACCAGTGTCAGAAGCAACACAACTGACACAGCTTTCCATCTGTCTTGCTGTGGCTTCCAGTCTGTCTTCTCCCCCAAGGCACTTCCATCTTTCTTTCTCAAATTCTTGTCCTATGGACTTCAACTCTAGCATGAGGCATACAAGCTGCATGGCCAGCTCCTACACTGTATTAACTGAGATCTCTGAATAAGACCATCTGACAGACTCCTGGAGAGAAAACCACACATTTAACCACACAGCCTCAATCTGCCTTTGGACAATGCTAGCTAGGGCCTAGGGGATGTGAGCTCTCAGAACCCAAGAACTGAGCTAAGGACCAGAAAAGTATTGATGGACAAAAACAATTAAGAATCTCTGCTCTCATGAAGCTCAGCCTTTCTGAGAAAACAAAAACTCGTTACATCATGTGAACAAATGTAACCCTGTAATTTTGATAAGCACTTGGGAAGGACAGCAATGTCTCTAATGTAAAGGACTTGACGAAAGTCAAGAAAAAACTTCAAAACCTTGAGAAAATTGATGGTTACTGTAAGCGAGTGATGGATATATTGAGATTCTCTATTCTACCTTCATTATAAAATTTACAAACACTTTCATTAAAACAGCTCTCATCAGAAAGTGATGCTTGAGACAAGGAAAGCAGACTAAGAAGAACTGAAATTTGGACAGAAAAGCATTCCAGGAAGAGGGAAAGAACAAGGGTCAGGCTCCCTAGTGGCAGAGATGACTATACCTGATCAAACACAAGACAAGGTATCAAACAATGTTATTCACTGCAATAATTTAACAGTAGCAGAATATACACATTATATACATATATTTAGGAAATGAACTACATGCACAAAAGAGTACATCCCAAGAATACAGAAATGTATACAAAGTGGTCTCCAGAAAATATTAGGTAAAAAGGAAGGAACAACAGTGTATACAAGCTTTTAGGAAACAAAAGCACACATAAACTTTTTTTTAAGAAAAGCAGGTAAAAAAATGTTTCCTTATATTGCAAAAATAAGTGGAAAAATAAACCAGGAATAAAAATAGAGCAGGAGGAGAGGAGTTGAGAGATAGGAAAAGAAGGGAGAATGTGAACACACCTTTATAATGCAGCTTTGACTCTGGAACTATATAAACATTTTACACACTGAAAAAAATATCTTTAGAAAAACATTAAAGCAATTCTTAAATGTTATGGATTTCATTCAAATAAACCAAACTAATAATCAAATTGATTACAAAATCAGAGAGAAAATGTTTTCAAATAATTCCATAATTCAGAATGTAAACATTTTTAAAACAAAGGGAATAAAATAGAAAACCTACAATCATTCTACTGTTAAAAACTTTTTGAACTACTATGCTTATACTGTAGGATAAAAAGTAATTAAAGTTGATAAGAATGCAAATTTTTAACATTAGAGAAGGATAAATTCAAAGTAAAAACCCTATTAAGTTAAATGTGACTGGAAACAGCAACACAAAATCAAAACTAGTATTTCCCAGGTCTGTCCAATAACAGCAAGGGCATTTCAATGGCAATAAAGACTTCCCTCATGGCTCAGACGGTAAAGCGTCTGCCTACAATGCGGGAGACCCGGGTTCAAAACCCTGGGTTGGGAAGATCCCCTGGAGAAGGAAATGGCAACCCACTCCAGTACCATTGCCTGGAAAATCCCATGGACAGAGGAGCCTGGTAGGCTACAGTCTATGGGGTCGCAAAGAGTCGGACACGACTGAGCGACTTCACTTTCACTTTCAAGGACACACAGCACCAGATTTTGGTATCTAAACTCCACTGCCTGCTAAGAGCTGAAAGAACTGGTTGATATATATTGGGCAGAAAAAGCACAAAGTGAGTCTCAGACATCTTGTAACATGAGCAAGAAACAGTTCAAAGGTTAACAAGGTCACATCCAAGGCAAGAAAACTAGTTTGCAATCACCAAGTCATGACCAAACTAGGACAAGTTGAGGAAAAAGAATGATGACTTCTTGATTAAGACACACTGAATACATAAAATTCCATAGGTACACAGTGATCCTAAAGGAGAGAAAGCAAAGAAAATACACAATAACAAATCAACCCTGTACACAGGAAAAGAACATTCTTACTCTTGTGTCAAGACCTAAAACTCATGCTAAGAATATTAATTTAGATATGATTAGTTAATATATGGATAAGTAGGTCATACAGACTTAAATTGAAGAAAGTGGGGAAAAACACCAGGCCATTCAGGCATGACCTAAATCAAATCCCTTATGATTATACACTGGAAACGAGAAATAGATTTAAGGGACTAGATCTGATAGACAGAATGCCTGATGAACTATGGAATGAGTTTCGTGACATTGTACAGGAGACAAGGATCAAAACCATCTCCATGGAAAAGAAATGCAAAAAAGCAAAATGACTGTCTGAGGAGGCCTTACAAATAGCTGTGAAGAGAGGAGAAGCAAAAAGCAAAGGAAAAAGGGAGATATAATCATCAACGCAAAGTTCCAAAGAATAGCAAGGGATAAGAAATCCTTCCTCAGAGATCAATGCAAAGAAATAGAGGAAAACAACAGAAGGGAAAGACTAGAGATCTCTTCAAGAATATTAGAGATACCAAGGGAACATTTCATGCAAAGATGGGCTCAATAAAGGACAGAAATGGTATGGACCTAACAGAAGCAGAAGATACTAAGAAGAGGCGGCAAGAATACACAGAAGAACTGTACAAAAAAGAGCTTCATGATTCAGATAATCACGATGGTATGCTCGCTCACTCACCTAGAGCCAGACAAGCTGGAATGGAAGTCAAGTGGGCCTTAGAAAGCATCACTACAAACCAAAGCTAGTGGAGGTGATGGAATTCCAGTTGAGCTATTTCAAATGCTGAAAGATGATGCTGTGAAAGTGCTGCACTCAATATGCCAGCAAATTTGGAAAACTCAGCAGTGGCCACAGGATTGGAAAAGATCAGTTTTCATTCCAATCTCAAAGAAAGGCAATGCCAAAGAAGGCTCAAACTACCATACAATTCCACTCATCTCACACGCTAGCAAAGTAATGCTCAAAATTCTCCAAGCCAGGCTTCAACAGTATGTGAACTGTGGAATTTCAGATGTTCAAGCTGGTTTTAGAAAAGGCAGAGGAACCAGAGATCAAATTGCCAACATCCGCTGGATCATGGAAAAAGCAAGAGAGTTCCAGAAAAACACCTATTTCTGCTTTATTGACTATGCCAAAGGCTTTGACTGTGTGGATCACAATAAACTGTGGAAAATTCTGAAAGAGATGGGCATACCAGACCACCTGACCGGCCTCCTGAGAAACCTATATGCAGGTCAGGAAGCAACAGTTAGAACTGTACATGGAACAACAGACTGGTTCCAAACAGGAAAAGGAGGACATCAAGGCTGTATATTGTCACCCTGCTTATTTAACTTCTAGGCAGAGTAAGTACAGAAACACAATTTGGAATCAAGATTGCCGGGAGAAATATCAATAACCTCAGGTAACGCCGGAGAAGGCAATGGCACCCCACTCCAGTACTCTTGCCTGGAAAATCCCATGGATGGAGAAGCCTGGTGGGCGGCAGTCCATGGGGTCACTAGAGTCAGACACAACTGAGTGACTTCACTTTCACTTTTTACTTTCATGCACTGGAGAAGGCAATGGCAACCCACTCCAGTGTTCTTGCCTGGAGAATCCTAGGGATGGGGGAGCCTGGTGGGCTGCCCTCTCTGGGGACACGACTGAAGCAACTTAGCAGCAGCCACAGATATGCAGATGACACCACCCTTATGGCAGAAAGTGAAGAGGAACTCAAAAGCCTCTTGATGAAAGTGAAAGAGGAGAGTGAAAAAGTTGGCTTAAACCTCAACATTCAGAAAACGAAGATCATGGCATCTGGTCCCATCACTTCATGTCAGATAGATGAGGAAACAGTTGAAACAGTGTCAGACTTTAATTTTGGGGGCTCCAAAATCACTGCAGATGGTGATCGCAGCCATGAAATTAAAAGACACTTACTCCTTGGAAGGAAAGTTATGACCAACCTAGATAGCATATTCAAAAGCAGAGACATTACTTTGCCAACAAAGGTCTGTCTAGTCAAGGCTAGGGTTTTTCCAGTGGTCATGTACGGATGTGAGAGTTGGACTGTGAAGAAGGCTGAGCACCGAAGAACTGATGCTTTTGAACTGTGGTGTTGGAAAAGATTCGTGAGAGTCCCTTGGACTGCAAGGAGATCCAACCAGTCCATCCTAAAGGAGATCAGTCCTGGGTGTTCATTGGAAGGACTGATGCTAAAGCTGAAACTCCAATACTTTGGCCGCCTCATGCAAAGAGTTGACTCACTGGAAAAGACTCTGATGCTGGGAGAGATTGAGGGCAGGAGGAGAAGGGGATGACAGAGGATGAGATGGCTGGATGGCATCACCGACTCGATGGACATAGGTTTGGGTGGACTCCCGGAGTTGGTGATAGACAGGGAGGCGTGCTGTGATTCACGGACAGGACTGAGCGACTGAACTGAACTGAGGTCATACAGACATACATGTCTGTAATTATATAGACCATCTATAAATAAATTTCTCAAGAGGCAGATCAGGTGGTTTGGTATTCCCATCTCTTTCAGAATTTTCCACAGTTTATTGCATCTTGAGAAATTTGTATGCAGGTCAGGAAGCAACAGTTAGAACTGGTCATGGAACAACAAACTGGTTCCAAATAGGAAAAGGAGTACGTCAAGGCTGTATATTGTCACCATGTTTATTTAACTTCTATGCAGAGTACATCATGAGAAACGCTGGACTGGAAGAAACACAAGCTGGAATCAAGATTGCCGGGAGAAATATCAATAACCTCAGATATGTAGATGACACCACCCTTATGGCAGAAAGTGAAGAGGAACTAAAAAGCCTCTTGATGAAAGTGAAAGTGGAGAGTGAAAAGGTTGGCTTAAAGCTCAACATTCAGAAAACGAAGATCATGGCATCTGGTCCCCTCACTTCATGGGAAATAGATGGGGAAACAGTGGAAACAGTGTCAGACTTTGTTTTTCTGGGCTCCAAAATCACTGCAGATGGTGACTGCAGCCATGAAATTAAAAGACGCTTACTCCTTGGAAGGAAAGTTATGACCAACCTAGATAGCATATTCAAAAGTAGAGACATCACTTTGCCAACAAAGGTTCGCCTAGTCAAGGCTATGGTCTTTCCTGTGGTCATGTATGGATGTGAGAGCTGGACTGTGAAGAAGGCTGAGCGCCGAAGAATTGATGCTTTTCAACTGTGGTGTTGGAGAAGACTCTTGAGAGTCCCTTGGACTGCAAGGAGATCCAACCAGTCCATTCTGAAGGAGATCCGCCCTGGGATTTCTTTGGAAGGAATGATGCTAAAGCTGAAACTCCAGTATTTTGGCCACCTCATGTGAAGAGTTGACTCATTGGAGAAGACTCTGATGGTGGGAGGGATTGGGGGCAGGAGGAGAAGGGGACGACAGAGGATGAGATGGCTGGATGGCATCACTGATTCGATGGATGTGAGTCTCAGTGAACTCCGGGAGTTGGTGATGGACAGGGAGGCCTGGCGTGCTGCGATTCATGGGGTCGCAAAGAGTCGGACGCGACTGAGCGACTGATCTGATCTGATCTGATCTGATAAATAAATATGTAGATCATTTGCAGACAGGACCAAATATTAAACCTACGTTATATGGATGTAACTATAGGCAAGCTGAACAACAAATATAAGCAAACAAATATAATCTAAGTTTAAAAAGTTGTCCTGACTTTTATTACTACAATCTAAAAACATTCAAGTGGTATTCAAATTCTTCATTAGTCTCTTTATTTACTCTCTCAACATACGGATAAAACACTATCTATGATGAATTGATCCTTTCTCTATCACCCACCCCACTCCCAAAAAAGTCAACACATTTAACATTTTAGTGTCTCCCGACAAATTGCCTTTGCTTCAAATTATTTTATCCTTATTCAACAGGCTGCTGCTGCTGCTGCTAAGTCACTTCAGTCATGTCCGACTCTGCGTGACCCCATAGACGTCAGCCCACCAGGCTCTCCTGCCCCTGGGATTCTCCAGGCAAGAAAACTGGAGTGGGTTGCCATTTCTTTCTCCAATGCATGAAAGCGAGAAAGTGAAAGTGAAGTCGCTCAGTCGTGTCCGACTCTTAGCGACCCCATGGACTGCAGCCCACCAGGCTCCTCCATCCATGGGATTTTCCAGGCAAGAGTACTGGAGTGGGGTGCCATTGCCTTCTCCATTCAACAGGCTAGACTCTTGTAATCTTGAGCTGGAACACTGGTAGATTCCTTCAATCCCTCTTTCAGAAGGTTTAATGCCTTTCAATGGCTCCCCGCACCGTCCCACCACCACCACCACCCTTTGAATAAAACAGCAACCACCTTAATGTGATACGTTCAATTTTTCAAAATCTGGCCCCAAATTCATTCCTAGACAATCTGATCATGTCGAACTTAAGCGTGTCAGCAGTTGTATGATCAATACCCACAGGGAACTTACGATATCCAGAAGCCCTAGGAATCACTCACATGGGAGTAACAGATGCCACAGGAAAACTTTTGATTGTAATGGTCTAACACTCTTCATGACTCTGCAGCTGCTGTTCCTTCATCTAGACTGCTTTCCTCTAACCTATACTCTTAACCCTGCAGGAACATCACCTTCTCTCCATATGCCTGGGTATCTTCCCTACCAAGCTGTAAGGTCTCTAAGGGCACATCTTCATGTATCATGCCCATATCTGACTTATGGCAATTTTAAAGCCAAAAAATAAGCACCCAATAAAGATTTAATTAAAAATTTAATAGAAGACAAGCACAACTAAGCAACCTATTGTTGAAAAAAAAAATGCTAGTAACTATAACAAAGTTCAAAAGCATGGAGAAAAAGGAAATTAACAATGACTGGCACCAGCTGCTGCATTTCAGGAACTGTACTGGGACACATCCATTTAACTATTGTAATAGCCTTACATGATAGGCTTCATCCCAGTTTACAGTTGATAGCGCTTAGAAGGGCTATGTGATCAATCTGGTATCTTTGGACCAGTAAGGAGTGGGGTTGGATTTCAACCCAGACTCTTCAGAGTTGAAGGCCATTCGATCTCCACATCCAACTCCAGAGCTCACATCTTTTTCACAATGGATTCCCCATTTCCAATTTCTTTTTGTTCAAAGGAAAGAAAAAAAACACAATTAAGCATCTAATAAATATAAGGGAGTATTTCCATAATGTATATTATATTCTGCTAATTCAAAAGAAATATCCAAGAACACTGTTATTTTTAATCTCTGCAATAATCCACCATAATTCTTCCAGAACAGCAGTATCCTTTTTATGTGTTTCTAACATACCAGAAGAAAAAATGCTAACAATTAAGGACTACAGCCAATGGGGTTTAACTGTATACAATCAGATAAGTCATTGGGAAGAGAGAACACTGCATAATTAAATTTCTTCTAGTTAAGATTTCAAATTAAGAGCTCATAATTATATCACATCAATACCGTTAAGAGTCAGATCTGAGGTACTCTTTCCCACAGGATGCTCAGACAAACAAAAATCACATCAACCTTCCACTCCATGATTTACAAGTGGTACCATTCCTGTAAGGACACCAATGACCAACATTTCACCATTACCTAGATTTCATGAGTGTTACTAGGTATTACACTAAAAACAACAAACTATATAAGGTCAAATATGGAAAACAATGTTGGTACTATTTCTCAGCACCACTAACCGGATACTGTGAATTGTTACCCTGGGGGAAAAGGAAAAGAACAGAGCACTATTTCCCAAACTAAGGTGACCAAGGACTCCTTTGATTTTCCTGTAGCATTCCTTAGCATGAGTGTCACAAAGAATACCACCTTAAACGCTGCTTCATATATATACTCAAAACAAAGTAAATATTATGACTGGGTTCTGAACTAGTAAATAAAGAAACAGTACTATCAAAACTCTGGATCATCGAAAATCTTAAAAAAAAAAAAAAAAACAACTCTAAGTTAATCATAGAGATTGACTGAAAGTCTCTTTCCTTAACTCATTTCACAGCATTTTGAAGTAACCATTTTGCTACTCAAAGAAATTCTATTTTCCCACAAGAAACATGCATCTACTATCGATGATTCTGACAAACATTTAACGACCTTTACATGCAATTATCAAGCCAAATTCCATGAACACAGGGGCCTGGTAGGTTGGTAGTCCATGAGGTCACAAAAAGTCGGACTCGACTTAGCTGCTCAACAACAAACCAAGTCTGATGATAAAGGTTCTATAAATTGTTAGCTACAGTTTTTGGTATTTGCCTCTTACCCAAGGATTGGGGGAAGGGCAGAAGCTTCCTCATCTCACTCGACCCTCATCTGAAATTTCACAGCCTCTTAAAAGTTCACAACCTCTAAGAACGTTAACAGACTCAATCTGTCCTGGTATATACACCCTCAAGTACAGGTTTAGTTTTCATTTCCTAACAAAGGTATGTAGAAAGCAATTACTGTACTCTCCACCAATCCCTTCAGACCGCAGAGTTCATTCCAGAAAATTCCAACAGAAGTTATATAGGAATTCGCATTTGGGGAGGTATGTCGTCTTTGGCACAAGTCATGTTATACAGCGCAATCCTTTAACACTTAAATGTATTGAGGGCTGCTTTCTGACGTACAGCAGATCTGTATTTGCTACTTCAACGTGCATGGAAAACCCTCTCCAAAACCAGGAATCCCAACCCATAAATCATAAATAAAGCAAATAAGCGTGAAGCAACTGCGTAAACAGATTTGGGGTGCTTATTTCGTGGCATTTATGGCTGAGGCCATCACTAAAATTCAATCCGGTAAAGTCGACAACGCATCCCCAACAGAAAAGACGAACAGAGCCAAACCGTAGGCACTGCGCAGTTTCCGCGCCGTGCGATTAATCTCAGCAAATGCTTGCGGAATGCGCTCAAGGTCACTCGTGATGAAAAAGAAAAGTGTGTGTGTGTGTGTTTGAGTGTGCGTGTGCAGAAACGCCCGCCGTCGGCTAGTTCCGCGCAGAGCTGCCCAGGGCGCGTGGACAGGCAGCCAAGGGGGCGGGGGAATTGAGGGGGGGGGGGTTACCGAGATCCCCGAAAAGCCACCTTCTCCGCCAAGCCCACTGCTGCAGAACCCCGGGCAGCCACCCTGGAGGTTACGCCGTCGTAGGTACACAGCCCTGGGTAGGAGAGCAACGCCAGGCCTCCGGAGGGTCCCGATCTTGGAGAACCCCCTCCCCTTTCAGTGGTCCGGTTCCAGCGCCCCTCGAGCTACGGAGACCAGTCCTCCTTCCCACCCCCACCTCCTTCCACCCTCCGCCCCAGCCCCTCCCACGCCCCGAGGGCCGTTCCCCTCCCCCCTTACATCCCCTCCCACCACCGGGGGGTCCAGCCCCCACCCCCGCCCCAGGGGACTCCTACACCGCCCCCTCAGGCCCCGAGGGTCTCAGTCCTTCCTCCCCCGCCCAGGCCGGGTTATGCAACACTCACCCGCCCCGCCCCCCCGCCAGCGCCCGCCGCATTGCCCCCCTCCCCGGGCCCAGCCACCCCGCGCCCCCCGCCCGCTCGAGTGCCGAGGCCTCCCGAACAAAGCGCGCGGGGCTGGCCGGCCGGGCCGGGGGCGGCGGCCATGTTGGCGGGGGCGGCGAACAAAGGCGCGCGGCCCGAGCCCGAGGCCCCCGCCCGAAGCCCGGCCGGCAGGGGGCGCTGTACAGGCGCCGCCCGCCGCCCGGACAATGCGCCGCGGCCCGCTGCTCCCTGGGCGCCACCGCCCCTCAACGCGCCCCGCCCGCGGCCCCGCTGCGGCGCCCGCTCCCCGGCTGTGCACAGGCCTCACCTGCTGGCCTCCTAGGCCGCCGTCCGCAGCCCTTGGGCCCTGCCGTCCCGCGCCGCGCTCCCGCCCCGGCCCGACCGAGCCAGACGGCGCCGCCCCGCCCCCGCTCCGCTCCGCGGCCGCCGCCGCCCGCCCCCGACCGCACGGCGCACGCGCACTGCGCCCGCCGACTGCACCGGCAGCGCCGCCCGGCCGCGGCCCGACGGGCCGTTTTGCGCAGGCGCTCCAGCTGGAGGGCGGGGCCTAGAGGACAGAGGGCGGGGCCTGGCGGCAGGACTCAGCTTTAGGCTGCTCACCTGGCGGCGGGGCGGGACCGAATAAAGAAGGGCCTGGAGGTGGGGCGGGGCCTGGTGGTGCAGCAGGGCGGGGCCTGGCACCACTCACCTGGTAGCCAAGAACAGCGGACCAGGGCCTGGCGCCGGGGTGGGGCCTGGCAGCTGGGAGGGGCTAGGCGCGGCTCTCACCTGGGGGCGGGGCCTGGCTGGGTCCCAGGGCGCTCCGAGAGGCGGCATTAAGGGCCCAGAGGCCAAGGGGCCGGGGACGGCGCGAATTGCGCCGGAAGTCTGGCATCCTTAGAAGTTTCGTTTTCGCGCGGTGGGAGGGTTTTCACTGACTGACTGATCCTCTCTGTCCTTGAATTTAAGCAGCAAGTCGACCTGCGTTGCACGCGCCGCCCCTTTGGAAGAAGCGGAATACAGTGACAAGGCCATCCGCTGACAGAGCTGTGGTGGCCGAGGAAACGCAGCACTCAGCGCTGAGGGCTTCCCAATCGGGCCCCACCGCCGCACTGCGCCACCGCGGCCGAAATTCGGGTCTCGCCCACTCACCTGCCCTACCTAGTGGGAGAGGACGAGCTTTGCAGCGCCTGACAACGCACTCCCTCCTTGTCCGTATTCCGCCCCCTCCACAAACTGGCCAACTCGCTCGGCCTTCCGCAGAAGTCAGGAGCCAGGCATTCTCACGGTCACTCGCTAACTTGTTTGCCTTCTGTTTCACCCAAGACGCCTTTTGCGTGTCAGCTTGGTTGTTTGCAGGCAGAGGGGGAGAGGAAGGAAGAGTCCGGAACAGTTTTGACTCCTTCGGGGTGCAGTACCCGCAGGCTGTACCCGGAGTCTGAATCCCTACCCGCACCCTAGCCTGGAGCTCTGCCTGCTTCAGTCCCAAAACTGGCGCTCACCTCTCCCCTCGTCCTCATACCCCCTCAACTCTAGCCCAGCACTTCCCTCCCACTGGCCCGGTGCCCTCCCTTCCCCAACCCCACCACCACCCAGGCGTCCTCCAGAGAGTCACTGGGCGGACGTGGTTCCTAGAATGCGAAAAGCTTCGTAATAAACCGCCTGCCCGAATGTTGTCGGGTCAAATGACAGTCGTATTATTGGAAAGCGCTCTCTACACAGTAACCTGCAGCCCAATTGTCGCTTAGCATTGCTCTGTGGGATTTTGCTGGCACCTTTTTCTTCCAAGTAAGAGTGATACGTGCCTGTTGAAACAAAGTGCTCATCTCAGATGACACACTTGGCAAGAACTGCAAGTTCACAGGCCAACTAGAGGACCAATTTAGATACAGATATACAAAAGTGTGTCACTGTACTTACCAATGAGAGAGCGTCGGGAAATTAACTTTCCACAATGTTCAATGTTTATAACCCAGACAGTAGTGGGAAGGGAGAAATTTCCCTCTTGAGTCTTATGCAGTGGACTAATGACAAAATTGACACAAGATAGATTAGCAGGAGAAAAACAAATTTGAATGCATGCACATATAGGTCTCATAGAAATTGGATCTATGAGGTAGCCAAAGCAGGCAGATTTTATACTTTTTAGACAAAAAATAAATTTGTGAGGAGTTGACAAGATAGGGTTGGGATGCTCAATTAGTGAAAAATCTAAACAGAATTTGGGCTTAGGATAGTAAATTTAAAATTAACAAGGTTTGTTTATACAGGCTTTACAGCCCGATTTCCTTATTTCTGGTGATAAGAATCTCTCTGTACCTTCTGGTACAAGAAAGGTATTTATTGTTCAGTCCCTCAGTCCTGCCTGACTCTTTTTCGACCCTCCATGGACTGTTGCTCCCCAGACTCCTCTGTCTATGGGATGTGCCAGGCAAGAATACTGGAGTGAGTTGCTATTTCCTTCTCCAGAGGCAAATTCTTTACTGCTGAGCCACCCTGAGAAAGGTATCAAAACCTTTGAAAGAATGACATAGGTCCAAGATGGCAGATGAGTTGACTTCCACTGGACCTTGAGCTTCAGTATATGCTCACTGTAACACATCAGCAAGCTAAATGACATACCCACAGGTGCCATAACAGTTCAAGGGCGAACGATAAAGGTCAAAAAATGGATGGTGGTCCCAATTCCTGGAAATCCCCACCCCTTCCCCAAAAGAGCTAAAATACTCTTCCCACTCATTAGCTTATGAAATTACCCACCCCTGTAAAAATTGACAAGTTAGTGGAATGTTTCTCTCTAAATAGATCCACTTCTTATCCATCACTTTGTCTCTCACTGAATTCTTTCTGTGATGAGACATCAAGAACCTGAGTTTCATTAAGTCCTGAGACCATGTGTGTGATCTCCGTTAAAACTGAGTTCAAGTCCCAATCTGAGTTTGCATGGTTTCAGCAATTTTCACATGGGAGATTTTTTCCTATTTTTAAGGAGACAGAGGGGAAGGTCAGAGTGTTCCTCTTGCATTGACCCTTTCTTACGTAACTAACTGTGCATGCATGCATGCTAAGTTACTTCAGTCAGGTCTGACTCTTTGCGACCCTATGGACTATAGCCCACTAGGCTCCTCTGTCCATGGGATTCTCCAGCCAAGAATACTGGTGTGGGTTGCTGTGCCCTTCTCCAAGGGATCTTCCCAACCCAGGGATCGAACCCATCTCTTATGCCTCCTTCATTGTCAGGTGGGTTCTTTACCACTAATGCCACTTGGGAGGCCTGCAAGTAACTTTAATACAAAATAATTAATGTTCCATTGAAGCCCATTTGGAGGCAGTCCAATGGGTGCCCCAACAACCTCAACCAGAAGGCTGTGAGTCCCTTCCTTTCCCATTCTGAATAGAGAGGTCTGGCCATCTTGCGTCCCAGGAAGCTTCAGTAGACCCCACACTAAAGTGTCTTCTTATTAGTGGGGAGGGAGCTGGATTGTTGCAATACTCTTTCTTTGGAAGTGGGACCTGAAGAACCAAAGAGGACCACTTTAGTCTCAAGAATCCTGTTTCTCAAAAAGTACTCTCTCTCCATGCTCATTGTTGGCTTAACTTGCTTCTGAAACCACAGGAAAATCATCAGTTAGAGTACTATGCCCCTTCCAGGCTTCTTTCCAACAGTATGAAACTATCACCATCATAACACTGCTGGATGAAAAAGAGAACCAGAAGAGTCTTTCATACTACCTGGCTCAACGTATATCAACTGGACCCTATCAGGCACAGGGCACTGCATTTGCCTCTGGAGGGGACATTATGTCTACATATACAAGAATGTTTACACTTCATGAAGGGACCATCACATGGTGCTAAAAAAAAATATTTACTGAATGGATGACTCCAAGAAAGAACAGCAGGAGCAGAGTTCAGCCATCTGGTCAACTACACAGCTTTCTCCCCTGGCTCATTCCCACCTTTCTCCAGGTCATTCACTACACAGCAGCCAAATATATGCTTCAAAATGATAACCTTCTCAGAGAAGCCTCTTCTGACCACCTGCACAAGTAGATTGCCCTCTATTCTCTTTAACTGTCATCCTTGTTTATTTTTCTTTGTAGCACTGATTCTCTTGTAATTATATACAGCACTGACTTGTTAAGTTACCACGCACCCCATTATAAAGTTCAAAGGCCAGAGACAATATCTGTTTTCCTTTATACCTTGCAGAGGACTGTAAGCGTTCAACAACAATTTATTATAAATGAATAGATGACTTGTCTGAATACTGGATCATGTGGCTTTGTTAACATAGGGTTTAGGAAGAGCCTCTGGGGAAGGCAATGGCACCCCACCCCAGTACTTTTGCCTGGAAAATCCCATGGACGGAGGATCCTGGTGGGCTCCAGTCCATGGGGTCACTAAGAGTCGGACACGACTGAGCGACTTCACTTTCACTTTTCACTTTCATGCATTGGAGAAGGAAATGGCAACCCACTCCAGTGTTCTTGCCTGGAGAATCCCAGGGACGGGGGAGCCTGGTGAGCTTCCGTCTCTGGGGTCGCACAGAGTCGGACACGACTGAAGCGACTTAGCAGCAGCAGCAGCAGCAGGAAGAGCCTCAAGTGCCAAGATAGTAGGGAATTTAAACTCTTACCTACTCACAGAGTTATATCAAGGTTCAACAGAAACTATACAGACCTATGCACATGTGAAGGAGTTTCTACATCCCATGGGAAACAATTGAAGATGTTCAGTCAGGTTTGTGGGGTGACTTTTTAAAATCAATCAGGTGCTATCTAGAAGAGAATTTAGAGTGGGAATTATAACATAAAGGAGACCATGTAGGAGGCTACTGTAATAACTTTGGGGGACAGAATTTGAACTGGATACAGTGCTTATGAAAAGGATAATATAATAACTTTTAAAGAGCAAGCATCCAACTCCATGATAAAGGGGAGTTATGTTATTGAAGAGGAGGATGATGGTGGCATTTTGGTTAGGCTGAGAAGGAAGAACTCCTTATGATTTAAATAAATATCCTGAAAAGTTTTAATTAAATGATATGATGATATAGTCATGTTGATTTCTCTCAATAGATTAGTTTTGCCTGGTTTTGAACTTTATATAAATGGAATCAAACAGTGACATACCTATATATCACATGACACTTGAATATTATTTATGCATCCCTAAGGATATTGCACGTGAACTGGAAAATAGCTGCTCTTGGATATACTCCTAGAAGAGAAATTGCTGAATAAAGAATATGAATATTAATAGGTACCACATTCATATAATGATGTGAACACTTTAGATCTTTACCAGTGCAGTAGGTGAACAAAACCATATCCCATGATAGTTTTTGTTTGCATTTATCTCATTTTAAGAGAGATTGTTCACTTTTCATATATTTAAAAGTCATTTGAGCCTATGAAATCCACTAAGAACTATTGGAAGTAATAAACAAGTTCAGCAAGGTTATAGGATATAAAATCAATTACAAAAATCAATCATATTTCTATACAGTAGCAGTGGGCAAACCAAAAGTGGAATTTAGAAAACAATTTCCTTTTATTATAGATTTCAAAAGAATATATTAAGAATAAATTTAACAAAAGTAAAAAATTTATTCTCTGAAAATTACCAAACAACGATGAAAGAAATTAAAGAACTAGATCAGTTTGCAAGTATCTCATGTTCACAAACGGGAAGAGTATTTACAGATGGCAGTACTCTCCAAACTGATACACAGATTCAATGCAACCCTTATCAAAATCCTGATGACTTTTTTGCAGAATTTGAAGAGCTGATTCTAAAATTTGCATACAAATTTAAGGGATCCAAAATAGCCAAAACAATACTGAAAAAGAAGAATAAAATTTGAGGAATCGCACTTCTCAATTTTTTTTTTTCTCTGCACTGGGTCTTCATTGTTGTAAGTAGCAGTGAGCAGTTACAAACCTTTTCTAGTAGCGGTGAACAGAGGCTACTCTCTAGTTGAAATGTGCAGGCTTCTTAGTGACAGAGGAGCCTGGTGGGTTACAGTATATATGGTAACAAAGAGTTGGACATGACTAAAGCAATTGGCAGCACAGCAGCAGTGCTACATATGAAGTGTCCCAAAGAGGCAAGTCTGTAAAGACAGAAAGTAGATTAGTTATTTCCTGGAGCTGGGGAATAGGAAGATTGAGGGGTGATGACTAAGGGGTGCAGAGTTTCTTTTGAGAGTAATGAAAATGTTCTCAAATTAATTATGATAATAGAATCATAACTTTGGGAATATACTAAAAACCATGAAATTTTACACTTGAAATGGTTGAATTATCTGGTAAATGAATTCAATCTCAGGTAAAGCTGTGCAAAAGTGAAAAAAAAAGATCATTTGATATTTATTTCTTGTGAATTGTCTATATCCTTGGTGAATTCTTCTATTTGGATTTTTGTTTTATTTTTCTTCTTATTTGTAGGAACTCTGCACACTGAAGAATACTAGTCTTTTGTTATAGGTGTAGCAAAAATTTTACCCAATTTTTTAATTTGGGTTTTTATTTTGTTTGTAGTATTTTTTTTCCCCCCTGCAAACGCTTTGTTAGCCCAAGGCAATTAAACAGCCAGTTATTTTACCAGTGAAGCAAATCTATTTGGGACTAGAAAACAAGTGCAATTTGAGAGATACAACTATGACAAACGACATGCAGTCCAACAAAGAAAGGAAAGTTTTTGTTGAGGAGAAGGAAAAGTTGGGAGGGGCTGTTGTAAATAAAAAGTCCACTAGAGGAAACTGGGAGTTCAAGGTATAGTAACTTTTCATTGGCTAAGTTGTGACAGTCTCTCTTGTTGTCTGAGCTATGGCCAGGCAAAAAGACAATCTGTCTTCCTCCTGCTGCTGGCAATAAAATAAGGTCATTCCTGTAGGAGATAGAAAGTACTTCTCATCCAGTGGGATCTTATTGACTTCAAGGGGTACATGTATGAGAGCTCCCCTTTCTGCCCTCTCAAATCTATTTCAGTGAGGTTTCCCTTCATTAAAAGGCAGAGACACCACTTTGTTGACAAAGGTCCGTATAGATAAAGATATGTTTCTTTCCAGTAGTTATGCAGGGATGTGAGAGTTGGACCATAGAGAAAGCACTGAAGAATTGATGCTTTTGAACTGTGGTGTTGCAGAAGACTCTTGAGAGTCCCTTGGACAGAAAGGAGATCAAACGAATCAATCCTAAACAAAATCAATCCTGAATATTCATTGAAAGGACTGATGCTGAAGCTAAGCTCTGATACTTTGACCACCTGATGCCAAGAGCTGACTCTCAAGAAAAGACCCTGATGCTGGGAAAGACTGAGGGCAAGAGGAGAAGGGGGCAACAGAGGATGGAATAGTTGGATGGCATCACCAACTAAATGAACATGCCTTTGAGCAAACACTGGAGATAGTAAAGGACAAGGAAGCCTGGCGTGCTGCAGTCCATGGGGATGCAAAGTCAGACACAACTTAGTGACTGAACAACCCTTCATTAAGGGAATGAACAATATACCAGTAAATAATGGATGTTGTAGCCGTCAAGTCCTCAGCCACTGCAGCTGCCCAGGATTGTTCACCGTTAAGAAATTCAGGATGGATGGAGAAAAGCAGGATACCAGTGCTAGAAATTAAGGTGTGCATAAAAGGAATACTTTCAATGAGCCCAGACTCTTGCATCTTCATGTACATAGAAAAGTGCTAACTTGAGATGTCTGGTTTTCTTTAATTCTGCTACCTGGTTTTTGTTGCAAAAACTCCTATGTATCCTCACTCCTGCCTTACATCTTTGGAACAGTACCTCAGAGCTATCTGAGAGGCTGCTTCCCAGGATAAGTCCTCAGGAAGTCACCAAATACAATACAATTTTTAACTTTTAGGATGTACATTTTTTCAGTCAAGAAATTTTTCATAGTTAAAAATGTTATGTAGAGGACTTCCCTGGCAGTTCAGTAGTTAGAACTTCTAATCCAGGAGCAAATATCCCACATGCCATAGCCAAAAAAAAAAAAAGTTATGTTAACAAATTTGTCACTCTTCTTATATTGCTTCTTTATTTTAACATGTTTAGAAAGGTCTTCCTTATACTGAAACAGTGCATTCTTTCTCCTTTCATGTTCAGAAACATTTTTTGTTCTTTAAAAACTTAAAATTATAGATGCAACTTTAAGCACTGGAAAAGATAAATTTGATTTTGTCTTTAAATATTTTTTTATGTTTTTAATGTGGCTGACACTGTCAAATAGTCAAAATCTTCCACTCTCATTCTCTATCATGTTTAAATATTCTACCATCCACACATGACTCCCCTAGAAATCAAAGACAAACTTTCCTGGTGGTCACTTGTTCCGGGTCTATATGTGTTTATGAATGTCCACTTTTGGTTGTGTGTGGTTTTCCTTGTTCCGAGGGTATACACCTTGCTTGTGTGCATGCACAATAAGTCTCTTCAGTCATGTCTAACTCTTTGAGACCCCATGGACTGCAGCATGCCAGGCCTCTCTGTCCCTCACCATCTCCTAAAGTTTGCCCAAGTTCATGTCCATTGCATTGGTGATGCCATCCAGCCTTCTCATCCTCTGACACCCTCTTCTCCTTCCGCCCTCAATCTTTCCTAGCATCAGGGACTTTTCCAATGGGTCAACTGTTTGCATCAGATGACCCAAATACTGGAGTTTCAGCTTCAGCATCGGTCCTTCCAATGAGTATTCAGAGTTGATTTCCCTCAAGACTGACAGGTTAGATGTCCTTGCTGTCTCAGGACAGCAAGGGATTCTCAGGAGTCTTCTCCAACACCACAGTTTGAAGGCATTAATTCTTTGGCGCTCCCCTTCTTTACCATCCAGCTCTCACAACCATACGTGGCCCCTGGGAAGATCAGAGCCTTGACTATACAGACATTTGTCAGCAGAGTAATGTCTCTGCTTTTCAACACACTGTCTAGGTTTGTCATAGCTTTCCTCCCAAGAAACAAATCTTCTGATTTCATGGTTGCCATCACCATCCGCAGTGATTTTAGAGATCAAGAATAGGAAATCTGTCACCACTTCTACCTTTTCTCCCTCTATTTGCCATGAAGCAATGGGACAGGATGTCCTTGCTTAGGAGGCTATAACAAACAACCCAACCCCCTCTTCTCCTGTCCAGATTTGCCTTAAGAGCTTAAAAGCTCACTGCTTTGTAAATTAGAAAAAATTAACATAAAATGGAAGTGATTTAATCTGTGAAGCCACCAGGCTTGTGAACAATGACCCTGAGTGGTGATTGTTTTCACAATTTGCCTTCAGGACTGAGTCTTCTGCCAACTTTAGCCTTGGTGTAAGTGCTGGGTCCGTCCACACCTCCTCTGGGTGTGAGGATGATTAGAGGACTGAGCAAAGTCTGGAACACATACAATGGGCATTGGCATCCTGTTGTTCAGCTGCTCAGTTGTGTCTGCCTATTTGTGACCCCATGGACTGCAGCATGCCAGGCTTCCCTGTCCTTCATCATCTCCCAGAATTTGCCAAAACTCATGTCCATGAGTTGGTGATGCCATCCAACCATCTCATCCTCTATTGTCCACCTCTCCTCCTGTTGAAGAAACTAGTACTTGAGAAACCAAGCACCACACTTGCAGAGTTGGAGAACTTGGGTTTATTATGCCAGTGGGCCCAGAGGAGTTAACACTCTAAGCTCTGAGCCCTGAACAAAGGGGTTGCAGAGTTTTTATACACGGACAGGTATGATTAAGTGGGTTTGGAGGGGCTGGGCAATTGGAAAGAGCAGGACAAGGGTGAGGGAGATAAGCTCCAGTTCCTAGTATTGTGAGTCCCCACTTTCTGAGACTATGTGACCTACGTGATCCAGACTTTGCAAGGAGAAAGCTGAGTTACAGAGGCAGAAAGAGCAGGAGGTTGTGTAAAATTTTAACTTTTCCTCTTCATTCCCCCATCTTGATGCTTCTATCACTCATTGTAGAAAGCATCATCTCATGTTTTGGTAGGACATTCAGAGCTCCCCATCGTTTAGGGGGCTATATGGAGCTGTTACCATTTGTAATATTATGGATTCAATTTGAGAGGTTATGAACTGGATAATAGCATTAAGAATACAAGGACCAAACAAGAGCACCCCAAAGAACATGAAGGGAGGACTGGTTAAAGAGAGAAGCCATGATGCCCAGCTCCAGATATTGTTCCAATTACCCCAGGAATTAGTTAATTTCTCTCTCTTTTTTATGATGTGTTCCCTTAGCTGTTGGGCTATGTCCCTGACTATTTCTGATTGATTTACATAAAAGCAGCATTCTTCATTTAAAGAAGAGGCAGAATCCTCCCTTTTCACCTGTCAGTAGGTCTAGCCCTCTCCTATTCTGTAAAACCACCTCAGCCAGGGAGTCTAGCTGGTCCTGTAATGAAGAGTACAGCAATAATACCAATTAGGGATAGAGGCCAGGGTTGACAATGAAAATCCATCGATATTTTGATAGCCAGATCCTCAAGCTTCCACCGTGCATTGACCAGCCAGCTGCTAGAGTGTGGATGGAGTAAGGCTGAAGAATCCTCAAGCTTCTGCCATGCATTGACTAGTCAGCTTATGGAATGACTAGAGCAGGGCTCCATGTCCTTCGAGGGTGAGGGCTGTTGTCTTTAGAACTGGACCTGGAGAAGGTTTTGGGGGTCCCAAATTGCTTTCCAGGTGTCCTTATCACAGGAAGTTGCTGCCTTCTTGACTCTGGAGTGGTGGATCCAAGGGATGACACCTATAACTCTAATAGCAGTAGGGATTACCCAAACAACTATGTGAGGGCCTGTCCAAACTGGCTGAAGTTTTGTTTTGTTTTGTTTTCCCCTAGTCTTTAACCCATACCACATCTCCTGGCTGATTAGGGATGAACCCAATTTCCCAGAGGAATGGATGTCCTTTCTAAGGATTATCAGGCGATATGAAAGAAGACTTTTCCCAGGGTCTGGAGGTGTTGGGACATTTCCAGTTCAGCTGGTTGTTGGTGGTCTCTCTTGAGCTTTTCTATCACTGGGAATGGTCTCCCTTATAGGATCTCCAAGGGAGAATAGCCTGAGGACCTGGGGATGCATTTACAGAGAGAGATGACAGTCCACAGAATGATAAGGCAGTTTGTTTAAGCATTGTCTGGGTGTTGGCTGGGGGATATTTTTGTCATACTACTACTTGGAGAAACAAACTTAACAAGAAAGTTAAAGATACATGGCCCAAAGATTAATAGAAGTAGGAAAGCTGTTATGTGGTTACCCAGGAAAACCAGGTCCAGACATTGGTTTGTGACATTAGTGTTTCTCTAAGTATGAGAAGATGCAAGAATTTGGACTTATAAAAATCTTTACCTGAAAACCTCTGACTATCCAAAGGCTTGTTTTTCCAGGTTTTTCCTAGAGCACAGAGTGCCTTACTTTTTTGCTCCATCCTGAACTCCTTTGAAGGGGATGTTGAAAGTCACTATCTTGTAGTGAGATCAAATCAGTCGCTCAGTCGTGTCCGACTCTTTGCGACCCCATGAACTGCAGCACGCCAGGCCTCCCTGTCCATCACCAACTCCCAGAGGTCACTCAGACTCACATCCATCGAGTCAGTGATGCCTTCCAGACATCTCATCCTCTGTCGTCCCCTTCTTCTCCTGCCCCCAATCCCTCCCAGCATCAGAGTCTTCTCCATGAGTCAACTCTTAGCATGAGGTGCCCAAAATACTGGAATTTCAGCTTTAGCATCATTCCTTCCAAAGAAATCCCAGGGCTGATCTCCTTCAGAATGGACTGGTTGGATCTTCTTGCAGTCCAGGGGACTCTCAAGAGTCTTCTCCAACACCACAGTTCAAAAGCATCAATTCTTCGGCGCTCAGCCTTCTTCACAGTCCAGCTCTCACATCCATACATGACCACAGGAAAGACCATAGCCTTGACTAGGCGAACCTTTGTTGGCAAAGTGATGTCTCTACTTTTGAATATGCTATCTAGGTTGGTCATAACTTTCCTTCCAAGGAGTAAGCGTCTTTTAATTTCATGGCTGCAGTCACCATCTGCAGTGATTTTGGAGCCCAGAAAAATAAAGTCTGACACTGTTTCCACTGCTTCCCCATCTAGTTCCCATGTAGTGATGGGACCAGATGCCATGATCTTCGTTTTCTGAATGTTGAGCTTTAAGCCAACCTTTTCACTCTCCACTTTCACTTTCATCAAGAGGCTTTTGAGTTCCTCTTCACTTTCTGCCATAAGGGTGGTATCATCTGCATATCTGAGGTTATTGATATTTCTCCCAGCAATCTGGATTCCAACTTGTGTTTCTTCCAGTCCAGCATTTCTCATGATGTACTCAGCATGTAAGTTAAATAAACAGGGTGACAATATACAGCCTTGACGAACTCCTTTTCCTATTTGGAACCAGTCTGTTGTTCCATGACCAGTTCTAACTGTTGCTTCCTGACCTGCATACAAATTTCTCAAGAGGCAGATCAAGTGGTCTGGTATTCCCATCTCTTTCAGAATTTTCCACAGTTTATTGTGATATATACAGTCAAAGGCTTTGGCATAGTCAATAAAACAAAAATAGATGTTTTTCTGGAACTCTCTTGCTTTTTCCATGATTCAGCGGATGTTGGCAATTTGATCTCTGGTTCCTCAGCCTTTTCGAAAACCAGCTTGGACATCAGGAAGTTCACGGTTCATATATTGCTGAAGCCTGGCTTGGAGAATTTTGAGCATTACTTTACTAGCGTGTGGGATGAGTGAAATTGTGCGGTAGTTTGAGCATTCTTTGCATTGCCTTTCTTTGGGATTGGGATGAAAACTGACCTTTTCCAATCTTGTGGCCACTGCTGAGTTTTCCAAATTTGCTGGCATGTTGAGTGCAGCACTTTCACAGCATCATCTTTCAGGATTTGGAATAGCTCCACTGGAATTCCATCACCTCCACTAGCTTTGTTTGTAGTGATGCTTTCTAAGGCCCACTTGACTTCACATTCCAGGAAGTCTGGCTCTAGGTCAGTGATCACACCAACCATCATGATTATCTGGGTCATGAAGCTCTTTTTTGTACAGTTCTTCTGTGTAGTCTTGCCACCTCTTCTTAATATCCTCTGCTTCTGTTAGGTCCATACCATTTCTGTCCTTTATCGAGCCCATTTTTGCATGGAATGTTCCTTTGGTATCTCTGATTTTCTTGAATAGATCCCTAGTCTTTCCCATTCTGTTGTTTTCCTCTATTTATTTGCATTGATGGCTGAAGAAGGCTTTCTTATCTCTTCTTGCTATTCTTTGGAACTCTGCATTCAGATGTTTATATCTTTCCTTTTCTCCTTTGCTTTCCGCTTCTCTTCTTTTCACAGCTATTTGCAAGGCCTCCTCAGACAGCCATTTTGCTTTTTTGCATTTCTTTTCCACAGGGATGGTCTTGATCCCTGTCTCCTGTACAATGTCATGAACCTCATTCCATAGTTCATCAGGCACTCTATCTATCAGATCTAGGCCCTTAAATCTATTTCTCACTTCCACTCTATAATCAGAAGGGATTTGATTTAGGTCATACCTGAATGATCTTGTGGTTTTCCCTACTTTCTTCAATTTTAGTCTGAATTTGGCAATAAGGAGTTCATGGTCTGAGCCACAGTCAGCTCCTGGTCTTGTTTTTGCTGATTGTATAGAGCTTCTCCATCTTTGGCTGCAAAGAATATAATCGATCTGATTTCGGTGTTGACCATCTGGTGATGTCCATGTATAGAGTCTTCTATTGTATTGTTGGAAGAGGGTATTTGCTATGACCAGTGCATTTTCTTGGCAAAACTCTGTTAGTCTTTTACAATTATTGATCTCATAAGGAACTGCATATTAGCATTTTCTCACAGGCTTCGTCACACATTTGGTAACATAAGAAATAATCTTCTGAAGCAACCTACATAGAAAAGAATATAGCTACCAGTACTTTTGCCTGGTAAGTCCCGTGGATGGAGGAGCCTGGTGGGCTGCAGTCCATGGGGTTGCTGGAAGTTGGGCATGACTGAGCGACTTCACTTTCACTTTTCCCTTTCATGCATTGGAGAAGGAAATGGCAACCCACTCTAGTGTCCTTGCCTGGAGAATCCCAGGGATGGAAGAGCCTGGTGGGCTGCCGTCTATGGGGTCGCATAGAGTCAGACATGACTGAAATGACTTAGCAGCAGCAACAGATATTAGTAAGGTCACAAGCAAGAATTTAAGTCAAGAACTTTCATTGGGTATAGCCTGGTATACCCCAGGTCATCTGACTCCATTAAATGATTATAGCCAAGTGTTAATCTCCTGGTTGTACATCATGGAGCATCTGACCTCTATCCAAAGATTGGTTACTGAAATAAGCTTGAGAAACAATCCTAGAGTGTCCTTTTAATAACTTAATTAAATCTTTTAGTAATATAACATAACAAGGAACTATCTCAGAAGTGAGTCTTAGTAAGCACAGACTTTAATGAACAGAACTAGTACTTAATATTCAATGAAACATAATTTTTTCTTTTTTGGAAAACTCACTGTGAGGGTATTAACACTGTAGCCAGGGGAGGCTTTAACCCATCAAATAAAAATGAGGTCTGTCTGGGAGCCAGGAAAAGCCAAGCAGCCGTCTTGGATTTCCCATAGCCCTGGCTCTTTGATTTTTAGCTGTTGTTTACCCATTTTTAATTTCCTGATTTAGGAGCAGACTATTGCCATGTTTTAAAAGGACATCAAGATAGCAAAAGTCTAACTGTGAAGGGTTATTTTTTGTAGAAACAAAATGAGCTTTATCTACATGTACCATAATCTTAAATAATGTTTATTTACTTAACCAAAGTAACAAAAAGATTTTTAAAACAAATATAAGTCACTTAACAGCAAAGAAATTCATAATCTGTTATTGAAAGCTGCATTCTAAGAAGACTTTGTTCTTTAAACAGAGAGAAGACCAAATTCCAGTCTGGTACCAGTAAAAGGTTGTTGCTGAATGAAAATACACCAGGATTCTTGGCCTCTGAGGAGAAGAATTCAATCCGGGGCCAGAGATGAGGCTTGATTGCTCAAAGCTTTTGTGTAATAAAGTTTTATTAAAGTATAAAGGAGATAGAGAAAGCTTCTGACATAGGCATCAGAAGCGGGCAGAAAGAGTACCCTCCCCCCCCCCCCGATAATCTTCAGCTGGATGTTATATAGTCCCTTGGTTCAGCTCATTTCACTTGCTCAGTCGTGTCTGACTCTTTGTGACCCCATGAATCTCAGCACACCAGGCCTTCCTGTCCATCACCCACTCCCGGAGGTCACTCAGACTCACATCCATCGAGTCAGTGATGCCATCCAGCCATCTCATCCTCTGTCGTCCCCTTCTCTCCCTGCCCCCAATCCCTCCCAGCATCAAGATCTTTTCCAATGAGTCAACTTTTTGCATGAGGTGGCCAAAGTATTCAAGTTTCAGCTTTAGCATCAGTCCTTCCAATGAACACTCAGGACTAATCTAGTAGTCTGTTAATGAAAGAAAGGAAAGTCTTAAAACTCAGAATGGCACCAGGCCCCCCATCCATAAGATGCATTTTGGGATAATCTTGGCACCAGATGATTCATCCCGGGCCATAAAATGATTGACTTGAATCTTGTAGGAGGGCAGATTAGCATACAAATATTTTTGTTTACATAGATTAAGGGAACAATAAGAGCACCTCGCCGGCTGCGCAGCACACTGAGAGCGCGGCCGAGAGGAGCTACCCCACAACCGAGGTCAGGAAGGGCGGCGGTGAGGAAAGACCCCTCGTCCAAGGTAAGGTGCAATGGCTGTGCTTTGCTGGAGCAGCCGGGAAGAGATACCGCACGCCCAAGGTAAGAGAAACCCAAGTAAGACGGTAGATCTTGCAAGAGGGCATCAGAGGGCAAATACACTGAAACCATACTCACAGAAAACTAGTCAATCTAATGACACCAGGACCACAGCCTTGTCTAACTCAATGAAATTAAGCCATGCCCGTGGGGCAACCCAGGATGGGCGGGTATTGGTGGAGAGATCTGACAGGGTGTGGTCCGCTGGAGAAGGGAATGGCAAACCACTTCAGTATTCTTGCCTTGAGAACCCCATGAACAGTATGAAAAGACAAAATGATAGGGTACTGAAAGAGAAACTCCCCAGGTTAGTAGGGGCCCAATATGCTACTGGTGATCAGTGGAGAAATAACTCCAGAAAGAATGAAGGGATGGAACCAAAGCAAAAAGAATACCCAGCTGTAGATGTGTCTGGTGATAGAAGCAAAGTCCGATGCTGTAAAGAGCAATATTGCATAGGAACCTGGAATGTCAGGTCCATGAATCAAGGCAAATTGGAAGTGGTCAAACAAGAGATGGCAAGAGTGAATGTTGACATTCTAGGAATTAGGGAACTAAAATGGACTGGAATGGGTGAATTTAACTCAGAGGATCATTATATCTACTACTGCGGGCAGGAATCCCTCAGAAGAAATGGAGTGGCCATCATGGTCAACAAAAGAGTCCGAAATGCAGTACTTGGATGCAATCTCAAAAACGACAGAATGATCTCTGTTCGTTTCCAAGGCAAACCATTCAATGTCACAGTAATCCAAGTCTATGCCCCAACCAGTAATGCTGAAGAAGCTGAAGTTGAACGGTTCTATGAAGACTTACAAGACTTTTTAGAACTAACACCCAAAAAAGATGTCCTTTTCATTATAGGGGACTGGAATGCAAAAGTAGGAAGTCAAGAAACACCTGGAGTAACAGGCAAATTTGGCCTTGGAATACGGAATGAAGCAGGGCAAAGACTAACAGAGTTTTGCCAAGAAAATGCACTGGTCATAGCAAATACCCTCTTCCAACAACACAAGAGAAGACTCTATACATGGACATCACCAGATGGTCAACACCGAAATCAGATCGATTATATTCTTTGCAGCCAAAGATGGAGAAGCTCTATACAATCAGCAAAAACAAGACCAGGAGCTGACTGAGGCTCAGACCATGAACTCCTTATTGCCAAATTCAGACTAAAATTGAAGAAACTAGGGAAAACCACAAGATCATTCAGGTATGACCTAAATCAAATCCCTTCTGATTATACAGTGGAAGTGAGAAATAGATTTAAGGGCCTAGATCTGATAGATAGAGTGCCTGATGAACTATGGAATGAGGTTCATGACATTGTACAGGAGACAGGGATCAAGACCATCCCCATGGAAAAGAAATGCAAAAAAGCAGAATGGCTGTTTGGGGAGGCCTTGCAAATAGCTGTGAAAAGAAGAGAAGCGAAAAGCAAAGGAGAAAAGGAAAGATATAAACATCTGAATGCAGAGTTCCAAAGAATAGCAAGAAGAGATAAGAAAGCCTTCTTCAGCCATCAATGCAAATAAATAGAGGAAAACAACAGAATGGGAAAGACTAGGGATCTATTCAAGAAAATCAGAGATTACCAAAGGAACATTCCATGCAAAAATGGGCTTGATAAAAGGCAGAAATGGTATGAACCTAACAGAAGCAGAGGATATTAAGAAGAGGTGGCAAGAATACACAGAAGAACTGTACAAAAAAGAGCTTCACGACCCAGATAATCATGATGGTTGGTGTGATCACTGATCTAGAGCCAGACATCCTGGAATGTGAAGTCAAGTGGGCCTTAGAAAGCATCACTACAAACAAAGCTAGTGGAGGTGATGGAATTCCAGTGGAGCTATTCCAAATCCTGAAAGATGATGCTGTGAAAGTGCTGCACTCAATATGCCAGCAAATTTGGAAAACTCAGCAGTGGCCACAAGATTGGAAAAGGTCAGTTTTCATCCCAATCCCAAAGAAAGGCAATGCCAAAGAATGCTCAAACTACCGCACAATTGCACTCATCCCACACGCTAGTAAAGTAATGCTCAAAATTCTCCAAGCCAGGCTTCAGCAATATGTGAACCGTGAACTTCCTGATGTCCAAGCTGGTTTTCGAAAAGGCTGAGGAACCAGAGATCAAATTGCCAACATCTGCTGAATCATGGAAAAAGCAAGAGAGTTCCAGAAAAACATCTATTTTTGTTTTATTGACTATGCCAAAGCCTTTGACTGTATATATCACAATAAACTGTGGAAAATTCTGAAAGAGATGGGAATACCAGACCACTTGATCTGCCTCTTGAGAAATTTGTATGCAGGTCAGGAAGCAACAGTTAGAACTGGTCATGGAACAACAGACTGGTTCCAAATAGGAAAAGGAGTTCGTCAAGGCTGTATATTGTCACCCTGTTTATTTAACTTATATGCAGAGTACATCATGAGAAATGCTGGACTGGAAGAAACACAAGTTGGAATCCAGATTGCTGGGAGAAATATCAATAACCTCAGATATGCAGATGATATCACCCTTATGGCAGAAAGTGAAGAGGAACTAAAAAGCCTCTTGATGAAAGGGAAAGTGGAGAGTGAAAAGGTTGGCTTAAAGCTCAACATTCAGAAAACGAAGATCGTGGCATCTGGTCCCATCACTACATGGGAAATAGATGGAGAAACAGTGGAAACAGTGTCAGACTTTATTTTTCTGGGCTCCAAAATCACTGCAGATGGTGACTGCAGCCATGAAATTAAAAGACGCTTACTCCTTGGAAGGAAAGTTATGACCAACCTAGATAGCATATTCAAAAGCAGAGACATCACTTTGCCAACAAAGGTTCGCCTAGTCAAGGCTATGGTCTTTCCTGTGGTCATGTATGGATGTGAGAGCTGGACTGTGAAGAAGGCTGAGCGCCAAAGAATTGATACTTTTGAACTGTGGTGTTGGAGAAGACTCTTGAGAGTCCCTTGGACTGCAAGGAGATCCAAGCAGTCCATTCTGAAGGAGATCAGCCCTGGGATTTCTTTGGAAGGAATGATGCTAAAGCTGAAACTCCAGTCCTTTGGCCACCTCATGCGAAGAGTTGACTCATTGAAGAAGATCTGATGCTGGGAGGGATTGAGGGCAGGAGGAGAAGGGGACGACAGAGGATGAGATGGCTGGATGGCATCACTGACTCGATGGATGTGAGTCTGAGTGACCTCCGGGGGTTGGTGATGGACAGGGAGGCCTGGCGTGCTGCGGTTCATGGGGTCGCAAAGAGTCAGACACGACTGAGCGACTGATCTGATCTGATCTGATCTGAGTATAACATACTTGTTTGTCAAGTGGGTTCTGAGCCATTAGACAGAACCCACTTAAAGACAGAGTTCCAGGTAAATGCATAATACATTAACATAGCTTAAGACGAACATTTCCATAAGAAAAATGCATTGGTTAACTCAAGATTTGAGAATGGTTAGCTTCAGGTGAAACCAGGTGTGATGTCAACACAGTATTTTAAGAGAAACCTCCTTTAAATTTGTATAGAGAAGGAAAAAAATATCACTAATTTGTTTCCTCCTACCGCTTAAGAGAGATAAAAATGTCTTACACTTGCAGCCTATTTCCTCCATTTGGAGACCCCTGGCCTTCCTGCCCAGAGAAGGCAATGGCACCCCACTCTAGTACTCTTGCCTGGAAAATCCCATGGACAGAGGAGCCTGGTAGGATGCATTCCATGGGGTCGCAAAGAGTCAGACACGACTGAGTGACTTCACTTTCACTTTTCACTTTCATGCATTGGAGAAGGCAATGGCAACCCACTCCAGTGTTCTTGCCTGGAGAATCCCAGGGACAGCAGAGCCTGGTAGGCTGCCGTCTATGGGGTTGTACAGAGTTGGACACGACTGGAGTGACTTAGCAGCAGTAGCAGCAGCAGCAGGCCTTCCTGCCTGTTACCCTCTCACCAGCTTACTGTTAATAACAAAATTTGTTTATCTGTTTAATCTTAGAAAGTTTTTTCCATAAATCTTGAAGAACTAGCAGTATTCTTCTAAAGGCATGAGAGTAAAACCATAGAAGGCATGTTTAAAATCTAATTCTATTGCAATTGACAAAGAAACCTGGTCATTGTGATATGTAACACTTTAATATGATAACTAGAATTATAATTAACCATATTTTATCAGGGCATATCAGATCTATATGAATTTTACATAATTTTAGGATATCTATATTAGTAATATCTGCTGCTAAGTCACTTCAGTCATGTCCGACTCTGTGCGACCCCATGGACGGCAGCCTACCAGGCTCCCCCGTCCCTAGGATTCTCCAGGCGAGAACACTGGAGTGGGTTGCCATTGCCTTCTCCAATGCATGAAAGTGAAAAGTGAAAGTGAAGTCGCTCAGTCGTGTCCAACTCTTAGCAACCCCATGGACTGCAGCCTACCAGACTCCTCTGTCCATGGGATTTTCCAGGCAAGAGTACTGGAGTGGGGTGCCATTGCCTTCTCCAATTAGTAATATCAACCATACAGTATAACCTGAAAAGTTTTATCACTCCTTTAAAAGTACTTCTCATGTAATTTGACATGTCCAAAGAACCAAGGTAGCTTAATAGCTCTTTGGAATGTCTCAGGGTCCCTCTGAAGCATCCCAAAGTTCACTAGAAGTCAAGTTATTTCAGAAGTTTTGTCAAAAAATGTCAAAAGGGTTTATAACACTCAATCAGGGAGGATCATATAAGTTACTGTGAAATAAGAGTTATTCACTTTGCCAAAGTTAACAAAGATTTCAAAGGTAAATATAGAACAGATCAATTAAAAGGTAAAGAAACTTAAATCTATCATTAAAAGCAGTTCAGCATCTGAAGAAAATATGTCCTCTTAACAGAGAAAAATGCCAAATTCAACTTTTTGCACCAGCTTACTTTAAATTCATTTAGGTAAACTTAATTAAGCATATTTTAAACTTAGTCAATCCTAACCATACACAAAAGTTTTTTTTCAAGGTTCACTTTCCACAAACCTTCTAATCACTTTTTGTAACAGCCACCTGTAAGTCAGACCTACTTTCTTTTCCCTTCATAAAATGTAATTTTATTTTTTATACCTTTTTATTAAAAACATACATCCTATTTTCCTTATTAGATTAGCAAGCAAACATTAATACTAGATATTTAATATTGAATATTTCCCAGTTCATGTGAATCTGAAATTCATTTAGGTTAACTTTTCTTGTATTTAGAATTGTTTGCTTTGTAAGTGCTTACATTGTTGCTGCTGCTGCTGCTGCCGCTGAGTCTCTTCAGTCATGTCTGTCTCTGTGTGACCCCATGGACTGCAGCCCACCAGGCTCCTCCGTCCCTGGGATTCTCCAGGCAAGAATACTGGAGTGGGTTGCCATTTCCTTCTCCAATGCATGAAAGGGAAAAGTGAAAGTGAAGTCGCTCAGTCATGCCCAACTTCCAGTGACCCCATGGACTGCAGCCCACAAGGCTCCTCCATCCATGGGATTTTCCAGGCAAGAATACTGGAGTGGGTGGCCATTGCCTTCTCCAGCTTACATTGTTAGGCCAATTAAATTAGAACTCATTTAACTTTAGCAATATTATCAGAGAAAAAAGACATACACTGAGACATACATAAATCCAGACAGAAAGACAGAGATCTTATAGTTTTCTGTTTGAGATTTAAAATATCTCTTTGACCCCCTTGTTTTTTCCTTGCTTGAACTTCTAATTTGCCCAAGGCTGAGGTCTCAGACACAGTGGGCTGTGTATTTCAAGGACATGGAAAGGGTTAACATCAAGCTTTTCCCTAGGCAGGCCTTTTAACAAGCTAGTTGTTTTTAATTGCATATGCAAAAAGAATTGGTTTTGCAGTTTCCAAAAGAAAAATTTCTCTCACTCCATTCAATCAGCAATCACACACTCACAATCACTCAGAGGCTATCACAATGCCTCCCTTCTTCCAAGTCCCCAGTTTTCCTAAACTGTTGCTCCTGTCCTGGGAGCTCCAAGGAAGTTATCAGTCACAATGCCTCCCTATCTGATGCTCCCTTCCTGGGAACTCCAAGAAGATGATCAGTCTCCTCTTCTACCTGTTGGGATGGGACCTAATTGGGGACTGGCCCTGGGGCCTTACCTGATCCTGTGGCCATTCCTGGTGAGGTGGTCCGACCCTCCAATGAGTATGGTTGGGGCTCGGCCATTCAGAGAGTCAGAACACTGGTCCGAAAGAGAACCCAGAATACCATCAGGTGGCACACCTCCTCATTCCTCTCTGGGTTCCTTCACTCCAACCCAGCCGAGCCACCAGTCTGGTGGCTCAAGGGGCCAGCATGGTTGGAATCTCTCTGGGGCCTCCAGAAATGTTGCAGAAACCAGTACTTGAGAAACCAAGTACCACACTCAGAGAGTTGGAAAACTCAGGTTTATTATGCCAGTGGGCCCAGAGGAGTTAACACTCTAAGCTCTGAGCCCTGAACAAAGGGGTTGCAGAGTTTTTATACACGGACAGGTATGATTAAGTGGGTTTGCCGGGGCTGGGCAATTGCAAAGAGCAGGACAAGGGTGAGGGAGATAAGCTTCAGTTCCTAGTATTGTGAGTTCCCACTTTCTGAGGCTATGTGACCTACGTGATCCAGACTTTGTAAGGAGCAAGCTGAGTTACAGAAGCAGAAGGAGCAGGAGGTTGTGTAAAATTTTAACTTTTCCTCTTCATTCCTGCCTTCAGTCTTTCCCAGCATTAAGGTCTTTTCCAATGAGTCATTTCTTCCCATCAGGTGGCCAAAGTATTGGAGCTTCAGCTTCAGCATCAGTCTAACCAATGAATATTCAGGGATGATTTCCTTTAAGATTGACTGGCTTGATCTCCTTGTAGTCCAAGGGACTTTCAAGCGTCTTCCCCAGCACTGCAGTTTGAAGGCATCAGTTCTTCAGTGCTCACCCTTTATTACTGTCCACCTCTCATATCCGTGCATGACTACTGGAGAAAGCATAGCTTTGACTACACAGACCTTTGCAGGCAAAGTAATGTCTCTGCTTTTTTATACACTGTCTAGGTTTGTCATTGCGTCTTTTAATATCATGACTGCAGTCACCATCCACAGTGATTTTGGAACCCAAGAAAATAAAGTCTGTCACTGTTTCCATTGTTTTGGCATCCTAGCAGAAAATAAACATCCAGGAGGTGCTGCCTGTGGCCAGGAGGAAACCAACACAAGTGGAGAAAGTAGCTAAAACATTAGCTTCCAGGCCTTGACAGCCTAGAGGTAGAGAGGCTCCCACCAGGAATAATCTCTCCCAAGCCCTGACCCCAGTGCCCTCTATCTTATAGCAACACCAGTTTTCTGGAAGGAGAAGGATGTCTTCATTTCAGGAGGATGGGGGAAAGCTGGTTTCATCTATTCTTTTGTTATCCCCCAAATCTGTGAGTCCCTAGAGATTTGGCATTTGAGTCTCAAACCCAGTTTGTATACTTTTCAAGTTTTTTGTCTCAAACTAGAATCTCTGACTTGAGACCTCAGAATTCTACTTTGTAAGTCAAAAGCCAATAATTTTGTTATCTCCAGTCTTTTCACAATCAACTCTCCTGTGAAGCAGGATAGTTGGAATGTTCTAAATACGTGAATGCCAAACATGTTTGATCTCAAAGTTGAAAACCTTTTCAGCAAGTACCCCATGAGTGAATGTGCTACTAATGTGTGTCCATATATACTACTGCTAATCTATATATAAAAAATTGGAAAAGCATAGCTTTTGCTTCTCTGCCTTGGATGTCAATTAAATTCAGATAAGTTCACCCAGCTAGAGTACTTGCAGTGACTCTGTGCTAATGATAATGCTGAGATAATAGGAGGGCTTCCCTGAAGGCTCAGACAGTTAAGAATCCACCTGCTTGTGCTAATAGGAGGTGGAGAATTTTTAATCCAAGAGAGATGATTTCTGGTCCTCAAGGAGAAATGTCAACTGGCCCCTGGAAGCTCTTCTTGGAGTAGTAACTGACAAATCATTCCATTATTACCCTTGTTCACCTCTTATGTTCCAAGCAGTAAGCAGGCTCCTCAGCAGGCTCCAGACCCCTCCTCCATCATTGCAGATGAAGAGTTAGACTTCTGAGTGTAAAGAAAATAAAATGTTGCCTGCTCTTCCAGTTCTACAAAGATCAAGCCATTAGTCACTGCAGCTGCTCAATGACAGTGCACCTGAGGGGAATTCTGAATGGAGAAAAACTGGAAGCAGTCTGTGCTTTGGGTACCCATCCCTAAATAGCTAAGATGCCTATCTAAGGAAAACTTTCACTGACCCCAGATTCTTGCTTCTTTTCATATACAGAAAAGCACTAAAATCATTAACTTGAGATGTTTGTTCTTTAGGATTAGCAGTAATCTGATGTCAACTCCATGATTATTCATTTTTTGCTTGGTTTTGTTTTCCAGCAAAAACCGCATATATATCCTGGCTTCTCCCCTACTGCTTCAGAACAGTTTCTCAGAGCTGAGAGACTGTCTCCCAGGCTATAATCTTCAGTAAGACCCTGAATATACTCAACTCATGGATCTCACATTGTGTGTGATTTTTGTAAGTCAACATGAGTGATAGGTCATCCTTGGGCACAAAGGAAAGATAAAGAATTGTTTTTCTAGTTGAAACACTTTCTTATCAGAAAGTTGATGCATACATGTTGTAAAAGATACAAAGAATGCCTGAAATGTATAAAATGAGCTCCACCTGCCCCTTTACTGTTCAAGGAAGGTACTTATTGACCTACAGAGCACCTCTCTTATTGGAAAAGTTCTTTCTTTTCAAAGCTCCTTTTAGATATCCTTGAGAATAGCTCTTCATACACATTTCACCTACTTTGTGGAGCAAACTTTGTTTTTTAAGTCAATATTTGCTTTATCAGTATGAAAAGGCAAAAAGATATGACACTGAAAGATGCACTCCCCAGGTCAGTAGGTGCCCAATATGCTACTGGAGATCAGTGGAGAAATAACTCCAGAAAGAATGAAGACATGAAGCCAAAGCAAAAACAACACCCAGCTGTGGATGTGACTGGTGATGGAAGCAAAGTCTGAAGCTTTAAAGAGCAATATTACATAGGAACCTGGAATGTTAGGTCCATGAATCAGGGTAAATTGGAAGTGGTCAAACAGGAGCTGGCAAGAGTGAACATTGACATTTTAGGAATCAGTGAATTAAAATGGACAGGAAGGGGTGAATTTAATTCATATGACCATTATATCTACTACTGTGGGCAAGAATACCTTAGAAGAAGTGGAGTAACCCTTATAGTCAACAAAAACAGTCTGAAATGCAGTACTTAGGTGCAATCTCAAAAATGACAGAATGATCTCTGTTGGTTTCCAAGGCAAACCATTCAGTATCACAGTACTCCAAGTTTAAGTCCCAACTACTAATGCCAAAGAAGCTGAAGTTGAGCAGTTCTATGAAGACCTACAAAACCATCTAAAATGAACACCAAAAAAAAAAAGATATCCTTTTCGTCATAGTGGACTGGAGTACAACAGTAAGAAGTCAAGAGATACCTAGAGTAACAGGCAAGTTTGGCCTTGGAGTACAAAATGAAGCAGGGCAAAGGCTGACAGTTTTGCCCAAAGAATGCACTGATCATATCAAACACCCTCTTCCAACAGCAGAAAAGAAGACTACACATGGACATCACCAGATGGTCAAGACCAAAATCAGATGGATTATTTTTTCCAGCCAAAGATGGAGAAGCTCTATACAGTCAGCAAAAACAAGACCAGGAGCTGACTATGGCTCAGATCATGAACTCCTTATTGCCAAATTCAGATATAAATTGAAGAAAGTAGGGAAAACCACTAGACCATTCATGTATGACCTAAATCAAATCCCTAATGATTATACAGTGGAAGTGAGAAATAGATTTAAGGGACTAGATCTGATAGAGTGCCTAAAGAACTATGGGCGGAGGTTAGTAATATTAGAATTGTGTGCGAAGTACAGCCATGTCCACTGGAGGTGACAGTCACTGTTCCCTGGGTGGTGGTGGGGGGGCATCTTGGAAAAACTCATGACCCCCATCTCCCTGGCCTTGAAGATGTAGGATCTGTCAGCTCCAACTCCCCTGGGACCCCCGCTGTCTCTCCCTCCCCTGGGGTGGGTTCATTCATTTTTTTTTTTGATCTCTCTGAACTTAATATGTTGAAAGTTTAAAGGCTGGCCATGCATGTGCATGGCCAATAGTCTGCATATGGTGGACAGTGAGAATGGCCATCTCTCCCCTGCCCCTGGCCCCAAGTGTGCTCTGCATTGAGGCTTAGGTGCACTGAGATGCCTCCTGCTCCCATATCAGGCCCAGTAGGCCCTTCATCCTCTCCTTCAGAAAATCAGGGGACACTGACCCCAGAACAGTCATGGGAACCGACCTGTGTTGGGTTTCCTAAATGTTGGACTCAGTTCTCATGACCCCACCTGGAGAGGGGGTACAGATAGCAGGGACCTCAGGGGAGCTGGAGCTGACAGATCCTACATCTTCAAACACATCTCTGCTACTTTATATGTTGTCTAGGTTTGTCATGCATCTTTTTATTTCATGGCTGCAGTCACCATCCACAGCGATTTTGGAACCCAAGAAAATAAAATCTGTCACAGTTTCCATTGTTTTGGCATCCTAGCAGATAACAAACATCCAGGAGGTTTTGCCTATGGCCAGGAGAAAACCAGCACATTATACAGGAGGTAGTGATCAAAAAAAAAAGGCCAAATGGTTGTCTGAGGAGGCCTTACAAATAGCTGAGGAAAGAAGAGAAGCCAAAGGCAAAGGAGAGAAAGAAAGATATACCCAGTGGAATGCAGAGTTCCAAAGAATAGCACTGTGAGATAACAAAGTCTTCCTCAATGATCAGTGCAGAGAAATAGAGGAAACCAATAGAATGGAAAAAACTAGAGATCTCTTCAAGAAAATTAGAGATACCAAAGGAACATTTCATGTAAAGATGGACACAATAAAGGACAGAAGTGGTATGAACCTAGCAGAAGCAGAAGATATTAAGAAGAGGTGGCAAGAATACACAGAAGAACTATACAGAAAACATCTTAAAGACCAGATAACCACGATGGTGTGACCACTCACCTGAGCCAGACATCTTGGAATGCAAAGTCAAGTGGGCCTTAAGAAGCATCACTGTGAACAAAGCTAGTGGAGGTGATGGAATTCCAGTTGAGCTATTTCAAATCCTTGAAGATGATGCTGTGAAAGTGCTGCACTCAGTATGCCAGCAAATTTGGAAAACTCAGCAGTGGCCACAAGACTGGAAAAGGTCAGTTTTCATTCTAATCACAAAGAAGGGCAATGCCAAAGAATGCTCAAACTACTGCACAATTTGACTCATCTCACAAGCTAGCAAAGAAATGCTCAAAATTCTCCAAGCCAGGCTTCAACAAAACGTGAACTGTGAACTTTCAGATGTTCAAACTGGATTTAGAAAAGGCAAAGGAACCAGAGATCAAATTGCCAACATCTTTTGGATCTTTGAAAAAGTGAGAGAGTTCCAGAAAAATATCTATTTCTGCTTTATTGAATATACCAAAACCATTGGCTGTGTGGATCCCAATAATCTGTGGAAAATTCTTCCAGAGATGAAATACCAGACCACCTGATCTGCCTCTTGAGAAATCTGTATGCAGGTCAGGAAGCAACAGTTAGAACTGGATATGGAACAACAGACTAGTTCCAAATCGGGAAAGAAGTACATCAAGGCTGTTTATTGTCACTGTGCTTATTTAACTTATATGCAGAGTACATCATGAGAAATGCTGGACTGGATGAAGCACAGCTGAAATCAAGATTGCTGGGAAAAATATCAATAACCTCAGATGTGCATATGACACCACACTTATGGCAGAAAGCAAAGAACTAAAGAGCCTCTTGATGAAAGTGAAAGAGGAGAATGCAACAGTTGGCTTAAAACTCAACATTCAGAAAACTAAGATCATGGCATCCAGTCCCATCACTTCATGCCAAATAGATGGGGAAACAATGGAAAGAGTGAGAGGCATCATTTTTGAGGGGGATCCGAATGACTGTAGATGGACTGTAGCCATGAAATTAAAACGTACTCAGTCCTTGGAAGAAAAATTATGACCAACCTAGACAGTGTATTAAAAACCAGAGACATTACTTTGCCAAAAAATGTCCGTCTAATCAAAGCTATGGTTTTTCCAGTGGTCATGTATGGATGTGAGAGTTGGACTATAAAGAAAGCTGAGTGCTGCAGAATTGATGCTTTTGAACTGTGGTGTTGCAGAAGACTCTTGAGAGACCCTTGTACAACAAGGAGATCCAACCAGTCCATCCTAAAGGAAATCAGTCCTGAATATGTGTTGGAAGAACTGATCCTGCAGCTGAAACTCCAATACTGGCCACCTGATGCGAAGAACTGACTCATTTGAAAAGACCTTGAATCTGGGAAAGATTGAAGGTGGGAGAAGGGGTCAACAGAGGATGATATGATTGGATAGCATCACCGACTCAATGGACTTTCAGTTCAGCTCAGTTCAGTCGCTCAGTTGTATCCAACACTTTGCAACCCCATGAACCGCAGAACGCCAGGCCTCCCTGTCCATCACCAACTCCCAAAGTCCACCCAAACCCATGTCCATTGAGTCAGTGAGGCCATCCAACCATCTCATCCTCTTTTGTCCCCTTCTCCTCCTGCCCTAAATCTTTCCCAGCATCAGGGTCTTTTCAAATGAGTCAGCTCTTCTCATGAGGTGGCCAAAGTATTGGAGTTTCAGCTTCAGCATCAGTCCTTCCAATGAACACCCAGGACTGATCTCCTTTAGGATGGACTGGTTGGATCTCCTTGCAATCCAAGGGACTCTCAGGAGTCTTCTCCAACATCACAGTTCAAAAGTATCAATTCTTCAGCACTCAGCTTTCTTTTATAGTCCAACTCTCGCATCCATACATGACCACTGGAAAAACTATAGCCTTGACTAGATGGATCTTTATTGACAAAGTAATGTCTCTATATTTCAATATGCTTTCTAGGTTGGTCATAACTTTCCTTTCAAGGAGTAAGCGTCTTTTAATTTCATGGCTGCAGTCATCATCCGCAGTGATTTTGGAGAAAAATAAAGTCAGCCACTGTTTCCACTGTTTCCCCATCTATTTGCCATGAAGTGATGGGATCGGATGCCATGATCTTAATTTTCTGAATTTTGAGCTTTAAGCCAACTTTTTCAGTCTCGTCTTCACTTTCATCAAGAAGCTCTTTAGTTCTTCTTGACTTTCTGTCATAAGGGTGCTATCATCAGCATATCTGAGGCTATTGAAATTTCTCCTGGCAATCTGGATTCCAACTTATGCTTCCTTCAGCCCAGAGTTTCTCATGATGTACTCTGCATAAAAGTTAAATAGCAGGGTGATAATATACAGCCTTGACATACTCCTTTCCCCTTTTGGAACCAGTCTGTCGTTCCATGTACAGTTCGAACTGTTGCTTCCTGACCTGCATATAGGTTTCTCAAGAGGCAGGTCAGATGGTCTGGTATTCCCATCTCTTTCATAATTTTCCACAGTTTATTGTGATCCACACAAGGGAAGACTCTATACATGGACATCACCAGATGGTCAACACAAAAATCAGATCGATTATATTCTTTGCAGCCAAAGATGGAGAAACTCTATACAATCAGCAAAAAACAAGACCAGGAGCTGACTGTGGCTCAGACCATGAACTCCTTATTGCCAAATTCAGACTGAAATTGAAGAAAGTAGGGAAAACCACTAGACCATTCAGGTATGACCTAAATCAAATCCCTTATGATTATACAGTGGAAGTGAGAAATAGATTTAAGGGCCTAGATCTGATAGATAGAGTGCCTGATGAACTATGGAATGAGGTTCAGGACATTGTTCAGAAGACAGGGATCAAGACCATCCCCAAGGAAAAGAAATGCAAAAAAGCAAAATGGCTGTCTGGGGAGGACTTGCAAATAGCTGTGAAAAGAAGAGAAGCAAAAAGCAAAGGAGAAAAGGAAAGATATAAACATATGAATGCAGAGTTCCAAAGAATAGCAAGAAGAGATAAGAAAGCCTTCCTCAGCGATCAATGCAAAGAAACAGAGGGAAAAAACAGAATGGGAAAGATTAAGGATCTATTCAAGAAAATCAGAGATTACCAAAGGAACATTTCATGCAAAGATGGGCTTGATAAAGGACAGAAATGGTATGGACCTAACAGAAGCAGAAGATATTAAGAAGAGGTGACAAGAATACACAGAAGAACTGTACAAAAAGATCTTCACAACCCAGATAATCATGACGGTGTGATCACTGACCTAGAGCCAGACATCCTGGAATGTGAATGAAGTCAAGGGGGCCTTAGAAAGCATCACTAGGAGCAAAGCTAGTGGAGGTGATGGAATTCCAGTTGAGCTATTCCAAATCCTGAAAGATGATGCTGTGAAAGTGCTGCACTCAATATGCCAGCAAATCTAGAAAACTCAGCAGTGGCCACAAGATTGGAAAAGGTCAGTTTTCATCCCAATCCCAAAGAAGGGCAATGTCAAAGAATGCTCAAACTACCGCACAATTGCACTCATCTCACATACTAGTAAAGTAATACTCAAAATTCTCCAAGCCACGCTTCAGCAATATGTGAACCGTGAACTTCCTGATGTTCAAGCTGGTTTTAGAAAAGACAGAGGAACCAGAGATCAAATTGCCAACATCCGCTGGATCATGGAAAAAGCAAGAGAGTTCCAGAAAAACATCTATTTCTGTTTTATTGACTATACCAAAGCCTTTGACTGTGTGGATCACAATAAACTGTGGAAAATTCTGAAAGAGATGGGAATACCGGACCACCTGATCTTCCTCTTGAGAAATCTGTATGCAGGTCAGGAAGCAACAGTTAGAATTGGACATGGAACAACAGACTGGTTCCAAATAGGAAAAGGAGTACGTCAAGGCTGTATATTGTCACCCTGTTTATTTAACTTCTATGCAGAGTACATCATGAGAAACGCTGGACTGGAAGAAACACAAGTTGGAATCAAGATTCCTGGGACAAATATCAATCACCTCAGATATGCAGATGACACCACCCTTATGGCAGAAAGTGAAGAGGAACTCAAAAGCCTCTTGAGGAAAGTGGAAGTGGAGAGTAAAAAGGTTGGCTTAAAGCTCAACATTCAGAAAACGAAGATCATGGCATCTGGTCCCATCACTACATGGGAAATAGATGGGGAAACAGTGTCAGACTTTATTTTTCTGGGCTCCAAAATCACTGCAGATGGTGACTGCAGCCATGAAATTAAAAGACGCTTACTCCTTGGAAGGAAAGTTATGACCAACCTAGATAGCATATTCAAAAGCAGAGACATTACTTTGCCAACAAAGGTCTGTCTAGTCAAGGCTATGGTTTTTCGTGTGGTCATGTATGGATGTGAGAGTTGGACTGTGAAGAAGGCTGAGTGCCAAAGAATTGATGCTTTTGAACTGTGGTGTTGGAGAAGACTCTTGAGAGTCCCTTGGACTGCAAGGAGATCCAAGCAGTCCATTCTGAAGGAGATCAGCCCTGGGATTTCTTTGGAAGGAATGATGCTAAAGTTGAAACTCTAGTACTTTGGCCATCTCTTGTAAAGAGTTGACTCATTGGAAAAGACTCTGATGCTGAGAGGGATTGGGGCAGAAGGAGAAGGGGATGACAGAGGATGAGATGGCTGGATGGCATCACTGACTCGATGGATGTGAATCTGTGTGAACTCTGGAAGTTGGTGATGGACAGGGAGGCATGGCGTGCTGCGATTCATGGGGTTGCAAAGAGTCAGACATGACTGATCGACTGAACTGAAACCCAGGTCACACTTTAATCTTGTCAGAGACCCCACCTTTAAACTGTAGGCAGACACAAGGGAAGCCCTATTATTATAAAGAAAGTGAAGTGGCTCAATCGTGTCATTGTTATAAAACCCTTCATCAAATCCTCCTGGTTTGGACACACAGGTTTCAAGGCAGAAAATCAGTGTTTCTCTCTTTGCCTGGCAAAGTACTAAAACTATCTTTTTCCCAGTCAGTTCAGTAGCTTTGTGACCCCATGGGCTGCTGCATGCCTGGATTCCCTTTCTATCACCAACCCCCGGAGCTTACTCAGACTCATGTCCATTGAGTTGGTGATGCCATCCAATCGTGTCATCTTCTGTCATCTTCTTTGTCTCTTGCCTTCAATGTTTCCAAGAATCAGGGTCTTTTCCAAGGAGTTAGTTCTTTGCATCAGGTGGCCAAAGTATTGGAGCTTTAGCTTCATCATCTGTCCCTCCAATGAATATTCAAGACTAATTTCCTTTCAGATTGACTGATTTGATCTCTTTGCAATCCAAGGGACTCTCAAGAGTCTTCTCCAACACCACAGTTCAAAAGCATCAATTCTTTGGCACTTAGCTTTCTTTGTGGTCCAACTCTCACGTACATATATGACTACTAGAAAAATGATATCTTTGACTGGACAAACCTTTGTTGGCAAAATAATGTCTCTGGTTTTTAATGTGTTGTCTAGGTTTGTCATAGCTTTTCTTCCAAGGAGTAAGCGTCTTTTAATTTCATGGCTGCAGTCATCATCTGCAGTGATTTTGGAGCCCCCCAAAATAAAGTCTGTCACTGTTTTCATTGTTTCCCCATCTATTGGCCTAGAAGTGATGGGACCAGATCCCATGATCTTAGTTTTTTTGAATGTTGAGTTTTAAGCCAGCTTTTTCACTCTTCTCTTTCTCTTTCATCAAGAATCTTTTGAATTCCTCCTTGCTTTCTACCATAAGGGTGGTGTCTTCATATGTGAGGTTACTGATATTTCTCCTGGCAATCTTGATTCCAGCTTGTGCTTCTTCCAGCCCAGCATTTCTCATGATGTACTCTGCATATAAGTTAAATAAGCAGGGTGACAATATACAGCCTTGACATACTCCTTTTCCTATATGCAACCAGTCTGTTGTTCCATGTCCAACTCTGACTGTTGCTTCCTGACCTGCATACAGGTTTCTCAAGAGGTAGGTCAGGTGGTCTGGTATTCCCATCTCTTTCAGAATTTTCCACAGTTTATTGTGATCCACACAGTCAAAGACTTTGGCATAGTCAATGAAGCAGAAATGGATGTTTTTCTGGAACTCTCTTGCTTTTTCCATGATCCAGCAGATGTTGGCAATTTGATCTGTGGTTCCTTTGCCTTTTCTAAAACCAGCTTGAACATCTGGAAGTTCACGGCTCACATATTGCTGAAGCCTGGCTTGGAGAATTTTGAGCATTACTTTACTAGCCTGTGAGATGAGTGCAATTGTGCGGTAGTTTGAGCATTCTTTGGCATTGCCTTTCTTTGGGATTGGGATGAAAACTGACCTTTTCCAATCTTGGGCCTGAGAAGGTGCTGAGAATCTGGTGCCCACACCTGAGAAGCTGGCTGTCTGGGAGGGGAAGTGAAGATACAAACACTCACAGGACATTGAGAAAAAAGTGTGGGGTACAAGGAAGCTAGCATATAGAATAAGAGGGAAGAAAGAAGGAAAGGAAAGTAGAACAAGTCTGAGAAGCTTCCTTCTCTCCCTTGGTTTCTTTGTACATGTCAATTGAAACCAAGAGAGGGAGAGAAGGAAGCTTCTCAGACTTGTTCTACTTTCCTTTCCTTCTTTCTTCCCTCTTATTCTATATGCTAGCTTCCTTGTACCCCACACTTTTTCTCAATGTCCTGTGAGTGTTTGTATCTTCACTTCCCCTCCCAGACAGCCAGCTTCTCAGGTGTGGGCACCAGATTCTCAGCACCTTCTCAGGGCCCAGCTTAGTTAGATCAGTTCAGTTCAGTTCAGTTGCTCAGTTGTGTCCGACTCTTTGCGACCCCATGAATTGCAGCACGCCAGGCTTCCCGGTCCATCACCAACTCCCGGAGGTCACTCAGACTCACGTCCATTGAGTTGGTGATGCCATCCAGCCATCTCATCCTCTGTTGTCCCCTTCTCTTCCTGCCCCCAATCCCTCTCAGCATCAAGGTCTTTTCCAATGAGTCAACTCTTTGCATGAGGTGGCCAAAGTATTGGAGTTTCAGCTTCAGCATCAGTCCTTCCAATGAACACCCAGAACTGATCTCCTTTAGGATGGACTAGTTGGATCTCCTTGCAATCCAAGCGACTCTCAAGAGTCTTCTCCAACACCACAGTTCAAAAGCATCAATTCTTCAGCCCTCAGCTTTCTTCACAGTCCAACTCTCACATCCATACATGAGCACTGGAAAAACCATAGCCTTGACTAGATGGACCTTTGTTGGCAAAGTAATATCTCTGCTTTTCAATATGCTATCTAGGTTGGTCATAACTTTCCTTCCAAGGAGTAAGTGTCTTTTAATTTCATGGCTGCAGTCACCATCTGCAGCGATTTTGGAGCCCCCAAAATAAAGTCTGACACTGTTTCCACTGTTACCCCCATCTATTTCCCGTGAAGTGATGGGAGCAGATGCCATGCCAGCTCAGTTAGGTGTTCAGTAAATATTTGGGGATTGAAGGCAGATTTCTCACCCTTAGATTTTAGCATGCAGACTACCCAGACATTTTGGGGGTGCAGCTAGCCAGATTCATCCTTCAGTATGAGTACGACAATGCTGTGGGCCATTTCGCCCAACTCTTGTCTCATTTCTTTGAAATTTCCCTGGCTGGATTGTCCCTGAGACAAATAGTTTTTTGTCCTTGTATAACAGGCAAGAAAGGGGCAGCTTTTAAAAGAATGACATGGCCCAAGGACATAACATAAACCAACTAGAATCAAATGGGTCCAAGATGGCAGACAAGTCAACTTTGATTAGACCTTGATACTAAATCAACAAGCTAAAGGACACACCCAGAGATGCCATGAGAGCTCTAAAGCACTGTCAAAAGACCAAGGAGTGGGCATTGGCTAATTCCTGGATATCCCACCCTTTCCCAAAAATAGTTGGAATAATCCTCCCATTCATTGGGGTATGAAATTACCCAGACTATAAAAACTAACCACACCACTTTTCATGGCCAAACTCGCCCTCTGAGATGGCCTACACTGTCTGTGGAGTGTGTTCCTCTCTGAATCTGAATAAATTCACTTTTTACCTATTACTTTGTCTCTCACTGTATTCTTTCTATGACGAGACATCAAGAACCTGAGCTTCATTAGGTCCTGAAACCAGGTAGTGTGCATTTTGGCTGGGTTTGAGTACCAGCATATGGGTTTGAGTCCCAATCTAAGGCAGATGGTTTCACTTGAGATTACAGTTATATTTCAAAAAACAGATGGAACAAACCTTTGCTGGTTCAAATCTCTGAGTAGAGGTGGGAAATTGATCCCCAAGTAGCCTGGACTAACTTGGTCTAAGGGCATGGATTGTCTGATCAAAAATTGCACTTGTTTCTGCCCCTTCTCAGATCAGATCAGATCAGTGGCTCAGTCGTGTCCGACTCTCTGCGACCCCATGAATCGCAGCACGCCAGGCCTCCCTGTCCATCACCAACTCCCGGAGATCACTCAGACTCACATCCATCAAGTCAGTGATGCCATCCAGCCATCTCATCCTCTGTCGTCCCCTTCTCCTTCTGCCCCCAATCCCTCCTAGCATCAAAGTCTTCTCCAATGAGTCAAGTCTTCGCATGAGGTGGCCAAAGTACTGGAGTTTCAGCTTTAGCATCAGTCCTTCCAAAGAAATCCCAGGGCTGATCTCCTTCAGAATGGACTGCTTGGATCTCCTTGCAGTCCAAGGGACTCTCAAGAGTCTTCTCCAACACCACAGTTCAAAAGCATCAATTCTTCGGCACTCAGCCTTCTTCACAGTCCAGCTCTCACATCCATACATGACCACAGGAAAGACCATAGCCTTGACTAGGCGAACCTTTGTTGGCAAAGTAATGTCTCTGCTTTTGAATATGCTATCTAGGTTGGTCATAACTTTCCTTCCAAGGAGTAAGCGTCTTTTAATTTCATGGCTGCAGTCACCATCTGCAGTGATTTTGGAGCCCAGAAAAATAAAGTCTGACACTGTTTCCACTGCTTCCCCATCTAGTTCCCATGTAGTGATGGGACCAGATGCCATGATCTTCGTTTTCTGAATGTTGAGCTTTAAGCCAACCTTTTCACTCTCCACTTTCACTTTCATCAAGAGGCTTTTGAGTTCCTCTTCACTTTCTGCCATAAGGGTGGTGTCATCTGCATATCTGAGGTGATTGATATTTGTCCCAGCAGTCTTGATTCCAGCTTGTGTTTCTTCCAGTCCAGCGTTTCTCATGATGTATTCTGCATATAAGTTAAATAAACAGGGTGACAATATACAGCCTTGATGTACTCCTTTTCCTATTTGGAACCAGTCTGTTGTTCCATGTCCAGTTCTAACTGTTGCTTCCTGACCTGCATACAGATTTCTCAAGAGGCAGATCAGGTGGTCTGGTATGCCCATCTCTTTCAGAATTTTCCACAGTTTATTGTGATGCACACAGTCAAAGGCTTTGGCATAGTCAATAAAACAGAAATAGATGTTTTTCTGGAACTCTCTTGCTTTTTCCATGATCCAGAGGATGTTGGCAATTTGATCTCTGGTTCCTCTGCCTTTTCTGAAACCAGCTTGAATATCAGGAAGTTCACGGTTCACATATTGCTGAAGCCTGGCTTGCAGAATTTTGAGCATTACTTTACTAGCATGTGAGATGAATGCAATTGTGTGGTAGTTTGAGCATTCTTTGGCATTGCCTTTCTTTGGGATTGGGATGAAAACTGACCTTTTCCAATCCTGTGGCCACCAGCTACCCCAATTTAAGTCAGCTGGTTCACAAAGACTTTCTGCTTGACCAGGCTTTAGACAAGCTCCTCATCCTTGGCCTGTGGAAATTTATCTTGGCAAAAGATCCTGCTATGTCACTTTAACCAGATTCACCCACCTTTTATATCTAACCAAACTCTTCGTCTCCCTACCCTAGATGGCTCATTCTTGATTACTTCATCAAGAATCCCTCATCCTGGATGTTTCCTCCTAGCGATTTCATGTCCACCAACCTCACAGTCTTCTCATTGGCTGTAAGCCCCCAGCCGTCTTTGCTTCATTCAGAGTCTGGCCTGATCTCTTGCCCCTTATCGCAATTGTCTTGAAAAAAAAAAAAAAAGTCTTTACCATTTGAACAGGCATCAGAATAATTTGTTTTAGCTTGTTTGAGAAGGAAACAGAGAAGTGGCCCAGTTGTCACTTCTTGGTCTGTTCCTACTGGACTATGGCCAGAGGGAATTTGGAGAGAGAGCTGTGAGTTTCTGTATTTGGTAAGTGGACAGCGGACTACCTCCCAAAATTCATGTCGTTCTTTAAAAAAATATAGAAAACTGAGGTGTGGGCAAAGTGGTGCTGGGGAAGGGTATGGCAATGATCACTAGGGGATTGGGAGTTAGTTGTTACTTCTGCATTCTCAGAACTAAGGGAGAAGCACCTGTCTGTCAACCTCTCATGTTGGAGGGAGGGTGGGGAGAACACAAAGCAGGGGCGCAGCCTCGTGGAGGCGTCTGCACATAAGCCCATGTCCCTGCAGCTCACAGGAGGACATTGCAAGATCCTTTTATCGATCTCGGCCTATTTTCACATTTAAGATAATGTGTGCTGAAGAGTGCTCCATCTGCTCCCCCTTTAATTTCTTTTTTTAGATAATTTTATTTATTTATTTATTTAGGCTGTGCTCAGGCTTTTCTCTAGTTGTGGTATGCAGGCTTTTCATCGCAGTGGTTTCCCCTATTGTAGAGCCTGGGCTCTAGGGGGCATGGGTTTCAATAGTTTCAGCATGTGGGCTCACAAGTTGCGGCTCCCAGGCTCTGGAGCACAGACTTAACAGTTGTGGCACACAGGCTTAGTTGCTGCATGGCATGTGGGATCTTCCTGGATCAGGGATTTGATGTGTGCCTTCTGGGTTAGTAGGTTGATTCTTTACCAATGAGGAAGATCTTCTGGAGAAGAAAATGGCAACCCACTCCAGTATTCTTGCATGGAAAATACCATAGATAGAGGAGCCTGGCAGGCTACAGTCCGTGGAGTCGCAAGAGTCAGACATAATTTAGCAACAAATCCTCCACCCCCACCACCAGCACCAGGGAAACCGTCCTTTAATTTTTTTTTTAAACAATATTTTTTCAAAGAGCAAGAGACAGAGAATATAAGAGCTAGGTTGATTCATGAACAAACACAGATCAGTTAGGAGTATGTTGATATTACTTGTGTAACCCACCATCAGAAATGTTGCCTAGTAATGAAAATAAATCAATTAAAGCAATAAAGATTATATTAGCGCTACTGATGCAAATATCAATACTCCATTTTCACTCTCTGCAAAGTACAGAGATGAAATGGGGCCATGAAAGAAAATTGATTGACTGCACAAGTACGTGAAAGGAGCAAGGACCATTCTTCTCTGCAAAGTTTCTGCATTTAAAGTGTTGAATCACTTCTAAGAACTGTTTGGAAAGAAAATGAAAGTGTTATTCACTCAGGCCTGTCCGATTCTTTGGATTGTAGCCCTCCAGGCTCCTCTGTTCATGGGATTCTCCAGGCAAGACTGCTAGAGAGGGTGACTATTCCCTTCTCTATGGGATCTTCCCAATCCAGGAATCGAAAGCTGTTTAGCCACCATTAAAAAGATAAGACCATTGACACAGATTTCTGACTGTTTCTGCAGGAGAACACAGATTTATGTTTTGAGGATCTATCTGGAGAAAATATGTGGTGTCTACAGCTGAAAAAATTTACAGTTCTAAGGGAAAAGTTTTCTACATATTAAATAAAACTTATGGAAAAAATGAATCAATATAACCCAATATAGTTTACGTTATAGTTTTTAAAAGTTCTATAGAAAACTCAGAACAGATAATGCACAATTTTTTTTTAATGGTTATGAAAACTGACTTTGGTTTTAATCTCGCAATGCACCATAAACATTTTTCTATGCAATGAAACATAGAGGCCTGCAGTTGAATTACAAGGGTGACACCTAAAGTATAGGATTAGCATGATAATGTACGAAATTTTAAGCTAAACTTTTAGATCATCTTTCTAGAGTGTGATTTCTTCTTGAGCTGGAGACTAGAGGCAAGGGCCCAACTGCTAAGGAAAATTAAGCTGAGGAAAGAAGGTGGTGATGTATGGGGGAAGGATCACTATGGGGGGAAGGCTTTTAAAACACAGCCTTCACTAGAGAAACAGAGCTATAAATACCACCGCAGTTAAAAACTCAACAAAACAACATACAGTCAAGCACCTAGAATTTTTTTTCAAGGTGATAGCGAATGTAGCTATTTGAGAAAAATATAAAAATTCTCCATGTCATCTATAGATACTAGAGTTTGTTGAAGGGTGGAAGCTCAGAAACAGACTCCAAGTTACTTTTTGTAAGGGACATTAACATTTATAAAGGAAATCGCCATTTGTATTGGTGTCTCTTGCTATGTACCAGGAAGAGGAGGATGACTCTAAATTACAAGAGAATCTACTAAGTGAAAGAGGCATACACTTGAATCTGCATCACAACCATGTCTTTGTTTATCCTGTTCTGGGCGACAACTCCCCCATGCCACCCGCAACTTCCCATCACCACCAGTTACTTCCCTTCCCCAACACCTTTCTTTTATCTTTAGCTGGAGATAGTATTTAAAATGGTGGATTGGGTAATCTGAGGATTTAATAATTTTTCTTGGGTATCTTTCCTGTATCCCTGAGGTATACATGTTAATAAACTTCTTCTTTTTGGTCAATCTGTCTTTTTACAGGGAGGTCTCAGCCAAGAACTCAGCGTACAGGGAAAATTATTTTTCTTCCCCTCCATGCCAAGCATAAATTTAAATCCCCAAATTAGTTGTGATACTGTGGGGTCCTGAGCACAGGGCCTTTCTGGGTCCCCAATTTCTTCAATTATAGGAAATAGCCTTCATTCAGCCTTCATGGTCTTCCCTGAGTTCTAATAGGCAAATTCAAGCAGTTGTTAATTGGAAAAGAGAGTGGATACAAGACCAGGGAGAAACAGTCAAGAACAGCCTTGGGGTAAGGTCCTGTTTCCCCATCAGCTTGTTGCAGGGAGGAAGCCAATTCTGACTCCATGCTGGATATTGTTTCTTTGACTTGCTTTTATTAAAGGAGAAAAGGAAAGATATAAACATCTGAATGCAGAGTTCCAAAGAATAGCAAGAAGAGATAAGAAAGCCTTCTTCAGTGATCAATGCAAAGAAATAGAGGAAAACAACAGAATGGGAAAGACTAAGGATCTATTCAAGAAAATCAGAGATACCAAAGGAACATTTCATGCAAAGATGGGCTCGATAAAGGACAGAAATGGTGTGGACCTAACGGAAGCAGAAGATATTAAGAAGAGGTGGCAAGAATACACAGAAGAACTGTACAAAAAAGAGCTTCATGACCCAGATAATCATGATGGTGTGATCACTGACCTAGAGCCAGACATCCTGGAATGTGAAGTCAAGTGGGCCTTAGAAAGCATCACTACGAACAAAGCTAGTGGAGGTGATGGAATTCCAGTGGAGCTATTCCAAATCCTGAAAGATGATGCTATGAAAGTGCTGCACTCAATATGCCAGCAAATTTGGAAAACTCAGCAGTGGCCACAAGATTGGAAAAGGTCAGTTTTCATCCCGATCCCAAAGAAAGGCAATGCCAAAGAATGCTCAAACTACCACACAATTGCACTCATCTCACACGCTAGTAAAGTAATGCTCAAAATTCTCCAAGCCAGGCCTCAGAAATATGTGAACCGTGAACTTCCTGATGTTCAAGCTGGATTTAGAAAAGGCAGAGGAACCAGAGATCAAATTGCCAACATCCGCTGGATTATCGAAAAAGCAAGAGAGTTCCAGAAAAACATCTATTTCTGCTTTATTGACTATGCCAAAGCCTTTGACTGTGTAAATCACAATAAACTGTGGAAAATTCTGAGAGAGATGGGAATACCAGACCACCTGATCTGCATCTTGAGAAATCTGTATGCAGGTCAGGAAGCAACAGTTAGAACTGGTCATGGAACAACAGACTGGTTCCAAATAGGAAAAGGAGTACGTCAAGGCTGTATATTGTCACCATGTTTATTTAACTTATATGCAGAGTACATCATGAGAAATGCTGGACTGGAGGAAACACAAGCTGGAATCAAGATTGCCGGGAGAAATATCAATAACCTCAGATATGCAGATGATACCACCCTTATGGCAGAAAGTGAAGAGGAACTCAAAAGCCTCTTGATGAAAGTGAAAGTGGAGAGTGAAAAGGTTGGCTTAAAGCTCAACATTCAGAAAACGAAGATCATGGCATCTGGTCCCATCACTTCATGGGAAATAGATGGAGAAACAGTGGAAACAGTGTCAGACTTTATTTTTCTGGGCTCCAAAATCACTGCAGATGGTGACTGCAGCCATGAAATTAAAAGACGCTTAATCCTTGGAAGGAAGGTTATGACCAACCTAGATAGAATATTCAAAAGCAGAGACATCACTTTGCCAACAAAGGTTCGCCTAGTCAAGGCTATGGTCTTTCCTGTGGTCATGTATGGATGTGAGAGCTGGACTGTGAAGAAGGCTGAGCGCCGAAGAATTGATGCTTTTGAACTGTGGTGTTGGAGAAGACTCTTGAGAGTCCCTTGGACTGCAAGGAGATCCAACCGGTCCATTCTGAAGGAGATCAGACCTGGGATTTCTTTGGAGGGAATGATGCTCAAGCTGAAACTCCAATATTTTGGCCACCTCATGCGAAGAGTTGACTCATTGGAGAAGACTCTGATGCTGGGAGGGATTGGGGGCAGGAGGAGAAGGGGACGACAGAGGATGAGATGGCTGGATGGCATCACTGACTCGATGAATGTGAGTCTGAGTGACCTCCGAGAGCTGGTGATGTATAGGGAGGCCTGGCGTGCTGCAGTTCATGGGGTCGCAAAGAGTTGGACACGACTGAGCGACTGATCTGATCTGATTATTATAATCATATTCAGTGGCTTGCCTGGAGAACACTGCCCCTCTGCTTGACTATAAACTGAAGTGCCTTTGTTCAATTCATGGAGAGATAGTTTGTCCCTGCCCACCTGTGAATAGAAGAGATAAACACACCCCTTCTGAAGGCTGGACATTCTCTTGGAGATGTTTTGCAAGACTGAAGACCCTTTCACTTTACTTCCCTACAGCGTCTGCCTCTCTATTCTGTCTTTTGACTTTAGTTCCTCATTGCTTCTCTCTGATCTATTAAAAAACCTGGCATCCAGACCCGTTAAAATGTCTATTTTGAGTCACAAGGCTGCCGTCTTCTCGGTCTGCTGGCTCCCGGATTAAAGTCTCTTCCTTGCCACAACACCTAGTCTCTCAGATTCCTTGGCTTATCGCGTGGCAAGTAGACCGAGCTTGGACTTGGTAACAAACATACACACCACAGTATCTTTGAGCTGTTTTTCAGATACTGAAACCCTCTTCAGGTGGAAGAAGTTAGCAATTAATGATGATCAGATCAGAGATTAGATCAGATCAGTCACTCAGTCGTGTCCGACTCTTTGCGACTCCATGAATCGCAGCACACCAGGCCTCCCTGTCCATCACCAACTCCCGGAGTTCACTGAGACTCATGTCCATCGAGTCAGTGATGCCATCCAGCCATCTCATCCTCTGTCGTCCCCTTCTCCTCTTGCCCCTAATCCCTCTCAGCATCAGAGTCTTCTCCAATGAGTCAACTCTTCGCATGAGGTGGCCAAAGTACTGGAGTTTCAGCTTTATCATCAGTCCTTCCAAAGAAATCCCAGGGCTGATCTCCTTCAGAATGGACTGGTTGGATCCCCTTGCAGTCCAAGGGACTCTCAAGAGTCTTCTCCAACACCACAGACTAAAAGCATCAATTCTTGGGTGCTCAGCCTCCTTTACAGTCCAACTCTCACATCCATACATGACCACAGGAAAGACCATAGCCTTGACTAGGTGAACCTTTGTTGGCAAAGTAATGTCTCTGCTTTTGAATATGTGATCTAGGTTAGTCATAACTTTCCTTCCAAGGAGTAAGCGTCTTTTAATTTCATGGCTGCAGTCACCATCTGCAGTGATTTTGGAGCCCAGAAAAATAAAGTCTGACACTGTTTCCTCTGTTTCCCCATCTATTTCCCATGTAGTGATGGGACCAGATGCCATGATCTTTGTTTTCTGAATGTTGAGCTTTAAGCCAACTTTTTCACTCTCCACTTTTACCTTCATCAAGAGACTTTTTAGTTCCTCTTCACTTTCTGCCATAAGGGTGGTATCATCTGCATATCTTAGGTGATTGATATTTCTCCCAGCAATCTTGATTCCAACTTGTGTTTCTTCCAGTCCAGCGTTTCTCATGATGTACTCTGCATATAAGTTAAATAAACATGGTGACAATATACAGCCTTGACGAACTCTTTTTCCTATTTGGAACCATTTTGTTATTCCATGTCCAGTTCTAACTGTTGCTTCCTGACATGCATACAAATTTCTCAAGAGGCAGATCAGGTGGTCTGGTATTCCCATCTCTTTCAGAATTTTCCACAGTTTATTGTGATTTACACAGTCAAAGGCTTTGGCATAGTCAATAAAGCAGAAATAGATGTTTTTCTGGAACTCTCTTGCTTTTTCCATGATCCAGCGGATGTTGGCAATTTGATCTCTGGTTCCTCTGCCTTTTCTAAAACCAGCTTGAACATCAAGAAGTTCACGGTTCACATATTTCTGAGGCCTGGCTTGGAGAATTTTGAGCATTACTTTACTAGCATGTGAGATGAGTGCAATTGTGCGGTAGTTTGATCATTCTTTGGCATTGCCTTTCTTTGGGATTGGGATGAAAACTGACCTTTTCCAGTCCTGTGGCCACTGCTGAGTTTTCCAAATTTGCTGGCATATTGAGTGCAGCACTTCATAGCATCGTCTTTCAGGACTTGGAATAGCTCAACTGGAATTTCATCACCTCCATTAGCTTTGCTCGTAATGGTGCTTTCTTTCTAAGGCCCACTTGACTTCACATTCCAGGATGTCTGGCTCTAGGTCAGTGATCACACCATCGTGATTACCTGGGTTGTGAAGATCTTTTTTGTACAGTTCTTCTGTGTATTCTTGCCATCTCTTCTTAATATCTTCTGCTTCTGTTAAGTCCATCCCACTTTTGTCCTTTATGGAGCCCACCTTTGCATGAAATGTTCCTTTGGTATCTTTGATTTTCTTGAAGAGATCCCTAGTCTTTCCCATTCTGTTGTTTTCCTCTATTTCTTTGCATTGATCCCTGAAGAAGGCTTTCTTATCTTCTTGCTATTCTTTGGAACTCTGATATACTGCCCCAAAACATGCAGACTCCAGACCAGATGGACCTGAAGTTGATGATGTTGACTCCTACTTACCTCATCATCCATTCATCCGAAGAATGTCCATGGACTGATCACACTCTCTTTGAACAATTACTATAAAACAATTACTATAAAACTTTTTACTGTCTTCCCCAACTGGGGGCATATGATTTTGCAGGTATGAGCTCACCGTGTCTCCCTTTGCCTGGCAAAGCAACAAAGCTATCCTTTTATATTTCACTCAAAATTCTGTCGGAAATTTGATTCGGCACCAGAGCACAGAGAAGCTGAGCTTTCAGCATCAGTTGCTAAATTTGTGATAAATATTAGTTTTTCCAGGCCCAAGTTTCTGATCTCAAAAATGAAAGAGGAAGGCTAGCAGTTGGAATATTTGTCTTATGTCTCCATAACCTGTTTATGGTTTAACACTATTTCAGATGAGGATGACTCAGAAATCTTACATCCCCTGTGTCCGTGGAATAAGTGATCCCTATTGGCTGCCAAGAGGGAAACATTTTTCCTCTAGTCTTCATGATGGGCTGTCATGGGAGTGGATGTTAAGGGGTTAACGTGTAACCCTGACAGCTGAGGCATTCTGGCTTTAGCTGTAACAAGCAGGATGTGATTTGTCACCTGCTCCCTGGCACTAATGCCCACAAGTTGATTGGCTTCAGACAGCTGACTTCTCAAGGGGCTGAAACACATACATTCACAGTGGGAATTTTGTCTTATGACCTCATCTCCTGGGGCATCATCTGCACACCACCTCCTTAGAGGAGACGGAGGAAGGTAACTTTGTGGTACAGGGTGGTTAGTCCTCACCTCTTCCCTGGGGAAAGCGTCTGTTTTTCTTTTTTAGAGTAGCGATGCCTTAAGTGAGGCTGTGTTTGATATGTTATAACAATGGGAGTCTATGCCTATCATCCAACAGGTATTTGTGAAGAAATTGCTCTGTTCTCTGCCAGACGCGGCTGGGGATACAGTCACATGTCATGTCTTGTCAAAAGCAGGAATGTCTCAGTCAGGGGTTGTATTTGGCTGTGTATAATAGCCAGATAGACTCTTGAGTCACCCAAATAAGAGTGACTCAAATTACAAGGGCTTATGAAAAAGGAGAGTGGGGGCTGGTGATTGTTGGTGGAGAGCCGCAGCTGCATACCATGGTTAAGGTCTTCATGCCTCCCACCTGCCTTCCCTCTGGTCCCAAGACAGAAATAGACACATGTGTTTGTCAGCAACAGACACATCCCAGGGTGCATGCCCCTTTCCAGACATTTTCCCAGATGTTAAACTGAACAACTTCAATTCATGTCTCCTTTGGTACCACAGCTGCAAGGAGAACAATGCCAAGTAACTCATGGTCTGTATTTGGTTATTCCTTTTTCATTTTTAAAATTTGTGGCTTAATCCAGATAACATAGGGCTTCTCAGGTGACACTAGTGGTAAAGAACCTGCCTGCCAATGCAGGGGACATAGAGACAAGGGTTCAGTCTCTGGGTCAGGAAGATCCCCTGGAGGAGGGCCTGGCAACCCACTTCAGTATTCTTGCCTGGACAGTCCCATAGACAGAGGAGCCTGGGGGGCTACAGTCCATGGGCTCACAAAGAGTCAGACACTACTAAAGTGACTTAGCATGCACAAGCAGTTAAAATAAAACTTGGCATCTTAACTGCTCTTAAGTGTGAAGTGTGCAGTTCAGTGGCATTAAGTAATTCACACTGTTATGCAACCATAACCGCCATCACCTCCAGCACTATTTTCATCTTTCTAGACTTAAACTTTATACCTGGTAAGCAATAACTCCACATTTATTTGGGTTTTAAGTTGGTGAAAATCTTCTCAAATTTCTCTAAGTGCGCCTTTATTGTATGTGAGCTCAGTTGTGTTCAACTCTTTGCCATCCCTTGGACTGTAGCTATGGTTTTTTTTTTTCCAGTGGTCATGCATAGATGTGAGTTGGACTATAAAGAAAGCTGAGCGCTGAAGAATTGATGCTTTTGAACTGTGGTGTTAGAGAAGACTCTTGAGAGTCCCTTGGATTGCAAGGAGATCCAGGCTGTCAATCCTAAAGGAAATCAATCCTGAGAATTCATTGGAAGGACTGATGCCAAAGCTCAAACTCCAATACTTTGGCCACCTGATGCGAAGAGCTGACTTATTGGAAAAGACCTGGTGCTGGGAAAGATTGAAGGCAGGAGGAGAAGGGGATGACAGAGGATGAGATGATTGGATGGCAACACCGGCTCGATGGACATGAGTTTGAGTAAACTCTAGGAGTTGGTGATGGACAGGGAGGCCCGGCATGCTGCAGTCCTTTTGATTGCAAAGAATCGGACATGACAGACTGACTGAACTGAACTGGACTGTAACCAGCCAGGCTCCACCATTCATGAAATTTTCCAGGTAAAAATACTGGTGTGGGTTGCCATATCCTACTTCAGTGGATCTTCCAGACCCAGGGATGGAATCTGAGTCTCCTATGTCTCCTGCATTGGCCGGCAGATCTTTACCACCTGGGGAAGCCCCAGTGTAGTAGATTAGAGATTTTTAAATGTATATGTTGTTCCCAAATTATTGTTCCTCCGCCTGCCCAGTCATTTGTTTATATAAGTATTTGTCTTAAAAACCATTGGTTCTTTTTTTTTCCTGCATGGTGACTGATGGATGTTTATTACAAGAGAGCTTAGTAGCCAATGGAAATTTATGCTGTTGTTTTGAATGGTAGTCATGTCCCAACAGGGATATCTCCAGTGAACTTTGACTGGGAGCTCAGCGGATCATTCACTGACCAGCTGACTTCACTTAGAGTATGTCCCCAGGGGCCTCTGGGATGAAAAAGGTACTGCTATAGGCTGGAGGTAGCAAGTGGAATGTAGTATGCGTCCTCGGTCTGCTGTCCTGAACTGGACTTTCTTATATCTAAAATTTTAAACCTCTGCATAGTTTTCTATAATATTAAGGTGATGCAGTTTAATTAAATTCTCCTTCTGATGTACATCTAGGGTGTTTCCATTTTTCATTATGATGAACAATATTTCTATTAGCATCCACTTAACATATGTGATTATTTCTATAAAAAAGCTTTTCAGAAATGTTATTGCTATCATAAAGCATACATGCACTTTGAATTCTGATTGATAAATGCTTATATATAATTCTTTTTAAAGCCCTTTACCAATTTTCTACTGGAAATGTATAAAATAAGTTTTCCTTCTCATGCAGAAACAAACATTCATTTGCTTACACTGGGTATTATTAATCTTTAATATTTAGGCTCATCTAATTAGCTTAAATGATATCTCACTGTTTGAATTTTCTTTTCTCTGATATGTTTTGTTAACCATTTGTGTTTTTCATTATCTAACTTGTCTACTGATATCCTTTATGCATGTCACCCCTACTGGGTTGTTGTAATTTTCTTTTTATGTTAAAAAAATTTTTGTACATTACTTACTTTTTTTATGGTGTCTTGCTGTATTGAAGTTTAAATTTTAATGCAGCCAAATCCATGTATTTAGTGATATTTTCTTTATGACTTTGGCACTTCATATCTTCATTAGTAAGTGCTGTGTCTCAGCCCATTTGGATTGCTCTAATAAAATACCATACACTGGGTGGCCTACAAGATCCTGAAAGATGATGCTGTGAAAGTGCTGCACTCAATATGCCAGCAAATTTGGAAAACTCAGCAGTGGCCACAGGACTGGAAAAGGTCAGTTTTCATCCCAATCCCAAAGAAAGGCAATGCCAAAGAGTGCTCAAACTACTGCACAATTGCACTCATCTCACACGCTAGTAAAGTAATGCTCAAAATTCTCCAAGCCAGGCTTCAGCAATATGTGAACCGTGAACTTCCTGATGTTCAACCTGGTTTTAGAAAAGGCAGAGGAACCAGAGATCAAATTGCCAATATCCGCTGGATCATGGAAAAAGCAAGAGAGTTCCAGAAAAACATCTATTTCTGCTTTATTGACTATGCCAAAGCCTTTGACTGTGTAGATCACAATAAACTATGGAAAATTCTGAAAGAGATGGGCATACCAGACCACCTGATCTGCCTCTTGAGAAATCTGTATGCAGGTCAGGAAGCAACAGTTAGAACTGGTCATGGAACAACAGACTGGTTCCAAATAGGAAAAGGAGTACGTCAAGGCTGTATATTGTCACCCTGTTTATTTAACTTATATGCAGAATACATCATGAGAAAAGCTGGACTGGAAGAAACACAAGTTGGAATCAAGATTGCTGGGAGAAATATCAATCACCTCAGATATGCAGATGACACCACCCTTATGGCAGAAAGTGAAGAGGAACTCAAAAGCCTCTTGATGAAAGTGAAAGTGGAGAGTGAAAAGGTTGGCTTAAAGCTCAACATTTAGAAAACGAAGATAATGGCATCTGGTCCCATCACTACATGGGAACTAGATGGGGAAACAGTGGAAACAGTGTCAGACTTTATTTTTCTGGGCTCCAAAGTCACTGCAGATGGTGACTGTAGCCATGAAATTAAAAGACGCTTACTCCTTGGAAGGAAAGTTATGACCAACCTAGAGAGCATATTCAAAAGCAAAGACGTTACTTTGCCAACAAAGTTTCGCCTAGTCAAGGCTATAGTCTTTCCTGTGGTCATGTATGGATGTGAGAGCTGGATTGTGAAGAAGGCTGAGCACCGAAGAATTGATGCTTTTGAACTGTGGTGTTGGAGAAGACTCTTGAGAGTCCCTTGGACTGCAAGGAGATCCAACCAGTCCATTCTGAAGGAGATTGGCCCTGGGATTTCTTTGGAAGGAATGATGCTAAAGCTGAAACTCCAATATTTTGGCCACCTGATGCAAAGAGTTGACTCTTTGGAGAAGATTCTGATGCTAGGAGGGATTGGGGGCAGGAGGAGAAGGGGACGACAGAGGATGAGATGGCTGGATGGCATCACTGACTGGATGGATGTGAGTCTGAGTGACCTCCGAGAGTTGGTGATGGACAGGGAGGCCTAGTGTGCTGCGATTCATGGGGTCGCAAAGAGTTGGACAGGACTGAGCGACTAATCTGATCTGATCTGATCTGAAGCAAAGAGAATCCACTCCAGTATTTGTGCCTAGAATATCCCGCGGACAGGGGAGCAGGGGGGTTATGGTCCATAGGGTCGCAAAGAGTTGGACATGACTGAGGCGACTTAGCACAGCACAGCACAGCAGAAGTGAAGAGAATGGGTAGCCATTGCTTAAAAGACCCAAACTTCCTGATGGCTTTCAGGGATGGGTTTTTAAAGGCAATACTAGATGATGAAGGTCACAGGATTTGTGCATAATCACCTTGTCATTCTTCTGATTAGTTGATCAGTAGCAGGGTGATATTTCAGGAATCTCAATTCTCAACCGCCTGATTCCAATCAGTCTGGGGTCTGTGTGCTTGTGGTTTCAAGACAAGGGAATCTAGTTTCTGTAAAACAACTCAAAGATATGCATCAGATTGTTATCTATCCCTTCAGCAGGAACTAGGAGTCCTGTGACTATTGTTCAGGTTTAGTACTTGTTTGACTGCTTTTCCTTTGTTTCTTCATTTTCTCACTTCTGTAATCATTAACTGTTTGAGTCTGCTCTTTGGAAATTGGGGAAAGGATAGGGTACTAAAGCTGTTTCTGCAAATTAGAAGCAGGGACAAGAAGGGGCTTGTACCCAGAAGGGCCCTTCAGGGTTCTGCTTAGTTTCAGGATGAGTGATTATTGTTGTAGGAACTGTATCTGCCCACCTAATGGAACTCTCCTACTACTTACACTAGGTTTACATTGATCATTTTGACTTTTGTTAAGACAAGCATTATTCCATTATTCACCTTTCTAGTTTTTTTCTCCTTATTACATTGGCTAGGAACCTCAATCATGGTATATCTTTTTTTATATGAAAATTCAATGTTGTGAATTAAAGTAGGCAATTTTATTTTTATAAAATCTTCAAAGTAAAATATGCAGTTTGAACTCTGAAGTAGTAACTGCAAACAGCAAAAAAAGAAAAAAAAAGGAATACAACACTAATGAAATTACACATTCAAATATAGAACATCATGAAATTTCTACTTTGTGGTTAAAGGCTTACAGTTGTACCCTTCCCTGCACCATGTACAACATTCTAAATTCTGGGGGAAAAAAAAAAAAAGAATCTAAAATATCCTCAGGGCAAAAATATTTTTATAAGATACAAAAATCAGTCAATATATTGAGATATAAGGCATTTATTTTGCATGAAACTATATAGGAATACTGGAGTGGGATATGTAATTGCCAATCTTAGATAGAACATAGTAGAATATGTTTCTGCTTCAGAGCTCTGTAATCTATCCGATTGTTTTCTGTGAAGATGAAACTCAATTCCTATCATGTTCCCAGGACCCTATGAACAAATCCCTTTTATGCATAGAAATGGCATTGGTAATTCTTGAGTGGTAATGTCACTATTTGTTATCACAAATTTCTTTCTTTCTTTTTAAAATATTATTTATTTCTCTGGGGCTGCACTGGGTCTTTGTGGCTGTGCAGGATTTTTCTAGTTGCTGCAAGCAGTTGCTACCCCTTGTGGTGTGCAGACTTCTCATTACGGTGGCATCTCTTGTGTGGAGCATGGGTTCTAGGTGCTGGGATTTTAGTAGTTGTATGCTCAATCTTAGTAGTTGTGGTACATGGGCTTAGTTGCTCTGAGGCATGTGGGATCTTCCCAGACCAGGGATCAAACCTGTGTCCTGTGGATTGACAGGCAGATTCTCAACCACTGGACAACCAGGGAAGCCCCATTTCTTTCTTTCTTTTTTTCTTGTTTTGGCTGCATCATGAAGCAAGTGGAACTTCCTTGACCAGGGATCACACATGCACCACCTGCAGTGGAAATATGGAATCTTAACCACCAGACCACCAGTGAAGACTGCAATCACAGATTTCTCATTTTAGTCAATAACTTCTCACCCAACTCCATACGGGAATGTTCTTTTTAAAAAAAAAAAAATTATTTATTTTTAATTGAAGGATAATTGCTTTACAGTATTGTGTTGGTTTCTGCCACACATCAATATGAATCAGCCATGGGTATACATATGTCCCCTCCCCTCCCCATCCCACCCCTCTAGGTTGTTACAGAGCCCTGGTTGGATTTCTTTTGTTCTTCTTTACCATGCTAGCTCTCTTGGTCCTATAGCTCTCAACTTACTTATCACTTTATCAAGGCAACTAACTCTTACTGATGCCTAGGCTGGGTCACATCTCCCCTGGGGCACCTGAAGCTCTCTCTACATTCCAGTTTCTGGTATAAAAGGAAAATCATAATGGAGTCAGTGTTGCTAAGAGAGCACTCTAAAATGGAAATAGGAGGCCATTGACATGGTGGGACTTACGCATGTCTCAGCCCTAATGGAGTCTGAACTTTTAACCACTTATTATCTTAATATAAGCATCCAGATCAACTGTGTTGTAGAAATGTAGTGTTCTAGAAACCCAAGATATCTATGAGACCCTTACCTTAAATAACTAGTGACATCCTATGTCTTAAAAACAAATACTTCCCATAATAGCCCAGACATTTAAGCAACCTAAATGTCCAACAAGAGATGAATAAATAAAGAACAGTGGTATATACACAATGAAATACTATTCAGCCATAAAAAGAATGAAGTAATGCCATTTGCAGCAACATGGATAGACCTAGAGATTATCATAGTAAATGAAGTAAATCAGAAACACAAAAACCACACAATATCACTTACATGTGAAATCTAAAAAAATGGTATGAATGAACTTATTTATGAAACAGAAATAGACTCACAGACATAGAAAACAAACTTATGGTTACCCAGGGGGAAAGGTGGGCAAGAGAGATAACTTAGGGGTTTGGAATTTGCAGTGGCAAAATACTATATATAAAATAAACAACAAGGTTCTACTACAAAGAACAGGAGCTATATTCAATATCCTGTAATGGATAGGAAAAATGGAAAAGGAAATGGAAAAGGAAAAAAATTGATAAATGTCTCCCTTTTGCATCAGATCCAATTGTCAATCTTTTAAAATTTTATTTATTTATTTATTTTTGGCTGCACTGGGTCTTCTTGCTATACGTGGGCTTTCTCTAGTTGCAGAGAATGGAGGCTACTCTAATTACAGTGCATAGTCTTCTTGTGCAATGGCAGTCTCTTGTGGAGCAGAGGCTCCACCTTAGTAGGTGTGGTGTTGGGGCTCAGTAGCTGCGGATCATGGGTTCTAGAGCATAGGCTCAGAAGCTGTGGCTCATGGACTTATTTGCCCTGTGGTACATGGAATCTTCCTAGATCAGGGATCAAACCCGATTCCCCTACATTGGCAGGTGAATTCTTAACCACTAGACCGCCAGGGAAGTCCCAGTTGTAAGTCTTACAAGAGAACTTTTAACAACCTTGTAGCTTTTCTCTCTTCCCCAGACCACTCTTTTGGTTTTACCTGGATCTGTGTCTGCTGAATTGCTATTCCCACAGATACAAACAAAACTCTGTCTTTTCAATCTCAATACTGATATTGTTTGATACCGATCATAACTCTATTTCGCCCTTCTATTGGGATAGGAGCTTGTCTGGACACGTGTGTTCCTGACATCTTAGTCCTGTATTCATCTAGATTTGTGGAAGGAATGAATGGATAGTTTTCATTCTTGAGCTTCTAAAAAAATTTTTTTTTAAACAGCATCCTGTTCTGCTTATTTATTAATATGTAATATATCAATTAGCTTATTTACTCTGTCTGTAGGATGCTTTTTCTTTCTTATATCTAAAGCGCTTATAATTTTGTCAACAAAGTTAGGCCTCAAAGATGTAAAATAACGGAGACTTATACCCTTCAGTGGTGGGGAGGGGCATCACCAAACATCACAACAAAGTCTGTCTTCCGTCTTAAAAGTGAAAGTGAAAGTCACTCAGTGTCCCACTCTTTGTGATCCAGGCCATTCTGCAGGCCAGAACACTAGAGTGGGTAGCCTTTCCCTTCCCCAGGGGACCTTCCCAACCCAGAGATCAAACCCAGGTATCCCACATTGCAGGCAGATTCTTTACCAACTTAGCTATCAGGGAAGCCCCAAATTGGTAGTTTTAAAAAAAAAAAAGTCATTAACTACAGTCCAGAAAGCTTTAAAAAAAGTTCTCTTCAAGTTTAATAATTAATAGTTTGTTTATATAAAATTGCAGTGGCATTTTTGTCTTATCTTAGAAGGTTTTTTTTTTTTGAAAAAGATAAAATATAAAAATATTTTTCAATGTTAAAAAAAGAATATTGAAAGATGGTTAACTTAACCGGATTCTAAACCTTATTCTAAAATAATTATAGTTAAAAGTGTGATTTTTGTTTTTTTAATTGACTGGAGTATAGTTAATTTACAATGTCGTGTTAGTTTCAGGAGCACAGCCAAGTGAATCTATTACACACATATATATATATATATATATATATATATATATATCTCCACTCATTTTTTAGATTTTTTTTTCTCATATAGGCCGTTACAGGGCACTGAGCTGAGCTCCCAGTGCTATACAGTAAGTTCTTATTAGTGGTCTGTTTTATATTGTAGCATGTATATGTCAATCCCAATCTCCTAATTTACACCTTTCCCCCAATCCCCTGGTAAATTTGTTTGTTTTCTATATCTGTGACTCTATTTGTTTTTTAAATAAGTTCATTTGTACCCTCATTTTTAGATTCCATATATAAGTGATATCACATATTTTTCTTTGATTTAGTTCACTCAGTATGGCAATCCCTGTGCATGCTAAATCGCTTCAGTCATATCCAACTCTTTTCGACTCCTTGGGCTATAGCCCGCCAGGCTCCTCTGTTCATGGAACTCTCTAAACAAGAATACTGGAGTGTGTTGCTGTTTCCTTCTCCAGGGGATCTTCCTAACTCAGGGATCAAACCTGCATCTCCTACGTCTCCTCTTTACCACTAGCGCCACCTGAGAAGCATGTCTCTGCAAATGGCATTATTTACTTCTTTTTTATGGCTGAATAATATGCCACTGTCTATATGTACCACCATCGTGATTATCTGGGTCGTGAAGATCTTTTTTGTACAGTTCTTCTGTGTATGCTTGCCACCTCTTCTTAATATCTTCTGCTTCTGTTAGGTCCATACCATTTCTGTCCTTTATCATCGAGCCCATCTTTGCATGAAATGTTCCTTTGGTATCTCTGATTTTCTTGAAGAGATCCCTAGTCTTTCTCATTCTGTTGTTTTCCTCTATTTCTTTGCATTGATCGCTGAAGAAGGCTTTCTTATCTCTTCTTGCTATTCTTTGGAACTCTGCATTCAGATGTTTATATCTTTCCTTTTCTCCTTTGCTTTTCGCTTCTCTTCTTTTAACAGCTATTTGTAAGGCCTCCTCAGACAGCCATTTTGTTTTTTTGCATTTCTTTTCCATGGAGATGGTCTTGATCCCTGTCTCCTATACAATGTCACAAACCTCATTCCATAGTTCATCAGGCACTCTATCAGATCTAGGCCCTTAAATCTATTTCTCACTTCCACTGTATAATCTTAAGGGATTTGATTTAGGTCATACCTGAATGTGGTATGTGGAGGTGGAGGTGATGGAATTCCAGTGGAGCTATTCCAAATCCTGAAAGATGATGCTGTGAAAGTGCTGCACTCAATATGCCAGCAAATTTGGAAAACTCAGCAGTGGCCACAAGATTGGAAAAAGTCAGTTTTCATCCCAATCCCAAAGAAAGGCAATGCCAAAGAATGCTCAAACTACCGCACAATTGCACTCATCTCACACGCTAGTAAAGTAATGCTCAAAATTCTCCAAGCCAGGCTTCAGCAATATGTGAACCGTGAACTTCCTGATGTTCAAGCTGGTTTTAGAAAAGGCAGAGGAACCAGAGATCAAATTGTCAACATCCACTGGATCATGGAAAAAGCAAGAGAGTTCCAGAAAAACATCTATTTCTGCTTTATTGACTATGCCAAAGCCTTTGACTGTGTAGCTCACAATAAACTGGAAAATTCTGAAAGAGATGGGAATACCAGACCACCTGATCTGCCTCTTGAGAAATCTGTATGCAGGTCAGGAAGCAACAGTTAGAACTGGACATGGAACAACAGACTGGTTCCAAATAGGAAAAGGAGTACGTCAAGATTGTATATTGTCATCCTGTTTATTTAACTTATATGCAGAGTACATCATGAGAAACGCTGGACTGGAAGAAACACAAGCTGGAATCAAGATTGCTGGGAGAAATATCAATAACCTCAGATATGCAGATGACATCACCCTTATGGCAGAAAGTGAAGAGGAACTAAAAAGCCTCTTGATGAAAGTGAAAGTGGAGAGTGAAAAGGTTGGCTTAAAGCTCACATTCAGAAAATGAAGATCATGGCATCTGGTCCCATCACTACATGGGAACTAGATGGGGAAACAGTGGAAACAGTGTCAGACTTTATTTTTCTGGGCTCCAAAATCACTGCAGATGGTGACTGCAGCCATGAAATTAAAAGATGCTTACTCCTTGGAAGGAAAGTTATGACCAACCTAGATAGCATATTCAAAAGCAGAGACATTACTTTGCCAACAAAGTTTCGCCTAGTCAAGGCTATGGTCTTTCCTGTGGTCATGTATAGATGTGAGAGCTGGACTTTGAAAAAGGCTGAGCACCGAAGAACTGATGCTTTTGAACTGTGGTGTTGGAGAAGACTCTTGAGAGTCCCCTGGACTGCAAGGAGATCAACCAGTCCATTCTGAAGGAGATCAGCCCTGGGATTTCTTTGGGAAGGAATGATGCTAAAGCTGAAACTCCAGTATTTTGGCCACCTCATGCGATGAAGAGTTGACTCATTGGAGAAAACTCTGATGCTGGGAGAGGACTTGGGGGCAGGAGGAGAAGGGGATGACAGAGGATGAGATGGCTGAATGGCATCACTGACTCGATGGATGTGAGTCTGAGTGACCTTCGGGAGTTGGTGATGGACAAGGAGGCCTGGTGTGCTGAGATTCATGAGGTCACAAAGAGTCGGACATGACTGAGCGACTGATCTGATCTGATCTGATATGTACCACAACTTCTTCATCCATTTCTCTGGGATTTTTGTTTGTTTGATTTTTTTTTTTTATTGGCCGTACTTCAAGGCATGTGGAATCTTAGTCCTCCCCATCAGGAATAAAAAATGCTCATCCTCTGCAATGGAAGGTGGAGTCTTAATCACTGGACTGCCAGGAAAGTCGCCTACCCATACCTCTCCGATGGACATTTGTTGCTTCCATGTCCCAGCTATTGTAAATGGTGTTGCAGTGACATGGGTGCGTATTTTGAATTTTGGTTCTCTCTGAGTATATGCCTAGGAGTGGGATTGCTGTGTCATATAGTAGTTCTAAAAAGTGTAATATTGATTCAGTCCCAGAGGTAAATGTTTTTGCTGCATTCTAGCCTTGTGACTCAAGCATGTCCTTCACATCACATTCTTTCCTTGTTGCATTGTGCTTCTTTTTTTTATTTCCACCTGTTTCAACCATTCCCCACCCCGCCCCTTTCCTATTATTATTGTGTACTTTGTCTACTATTTTACAGTTCTTGCTTTTGTTTTTTTTTTCTTTGAAGGGACACATCAAATGCTGTTTATTTCCAAATCATAAATCTTTACGTGTATTTTTTTCCTTTCATCTCAGTTCAATCTTCTAATTTTTTGCTATCACAGATTCTTTTAATAGATTCCATTTTTAGAAAACTTGTCTTTATACACACAGCCCACTCTTATGTTTGTATTTATTTTTATTTGTTATTTTGTTTTTAATCTTGTATCAATGGTATTGCAGACACTATATAAATGATTTGCAACTTGTTTGTTCATTTAACATTTTGTTTTCAGACTTGATCATGCTGATATGTGTAGCTCAGTGCAAGTCTTTATATTGTGTGATGTTCTTTGTATGATCAGTGTATTACTTTTTTAAAAATTTATTTTACTGAAGTATAGTTAATTTATAATGTGTTAGTTTCCGGTGTTCAGCAAAGTATATACATATATATATATCACACACATACACACATATATATATATATATAAATACATCAGTTCAGTTCAGTTCAGTCGCTCAGTCGTGTCTGACTCTTTGTGATCCCATGAATCGCAGCACGCCAGGCCTCCCTGTCCATCACCAACTCCCGGAAGTCACTCAGACTCACGTCCATCGAGTCAGTGATGCCATCCAGCCATCTCATCCTCTGGCGTCCCCTTTTCCTCCTGCCCCCAATCCTTCCCAGCATCAGAGTCTTTTCCAATGAGTCAACTCTTCGCATGAGGTGGCCAAAATACTGGAGTTTCAGCTTTAGCATCATTCCTTCCAAAGAAATCCCAGGGCTGATCTCCTTCACAATGGACTGGTTGGATCTCCTTGCAGTCCAAGGGACTCTCAAGAGTCTTCTCCAACACCACAGTTCAAAAACATCAATTCTTCAGCACTCAGCCTTCTTCACAGTCCAACTCTCACATCCATACATGACCAGTGGAAAAACCATAGCCTTGACTAGATGGACCTTTGTTGGCAAAGTAATGTCTCTGCTTTTGAATATGCTATTTAGGTTGGTCATAACTTTCCTTCCAAGGAGTAAGCGTCTTTTAATTTCATGGCTGCAGTCACCATCTGCAGAGATTTTGGAGCTCAGAAAAATAAAATCTGACACTGTTTCCACATCTATTTCCCATGAAGTGATTGGGCCAGATGCCATGAGCTTCATTTTCTGAATGTTGAGCTTTAAGCCAACTTTTTTACTCTCCTCTTTCACTTTCATCAAGAGGCTTTTTAGTTATTCTTTTTCACATTCTTTTCCATTATGGTTTATTGCAGGACATTGAATATGGTTCCCTGTTTTATACAGTAGGACCTGGTTGTTTATCCATCCTATATATAATAGTTTGCACAGCAAATACATTAGTTTTTAGTCCTCTTTTCCACTGGTAGATATTTAGGCTATTCCCATTTATTTTGCTTCCACCACATAAGTTCCCTATATGTTCTATGTTGAGCCAAAGCTTCCCAACCTTCCCATGTTACATCACACACCAGATACAGCCCTACTGATGTGGCAGATTGGAATCAGCACAGGATGGCACTGCTCCTGCAGGACGTGCTGATGACAGCAATCAGGACTGTCCCTGCCCCTAGTAAGCCATCAAGGGACACCTCAGAACAGATCCAAACCCCATACATCTCATTCAACTTGGGGCACATCATATGCTCGGGTATGGAAGCTCTGTACAGGAGGACAGACTCAAAAGGGAAATTACTGGGTGGGGGAACAGTCAGCTCCAGGAATTACGGGGGTAATTCAAGTAACTTGTAATTCAAGTCACTCTTTAGAGTGGTGTTATTCTCAATGCCACTTTCAGTCTCAAGACTGTGTCTTTCCTCAGCTCTTGGAAATGTTTCAACTGTTTGATAATTTTCTAACCTTCACTTTATGTTCTCTTTCTTTCTTTCCTTCTCTCCCCTCCTCTTTTCCTCCTCCTCCTTCTCTTCATCCTCTTTCTTCTCTTTCTGTCCGTCTCCCTCTCTATTTTTCTCCCTCTCTGTTTCTGCTTCTTTCTCTCTGGATTTCCTCATAGTTAGGCACTATACCTGGATTAATCCTGGTTTAATCATCTATCTCTGACTGTCTCTGTCATATTTTCTGTCTCCTCGTTCTCTCTGTAGTCTCTGAAATGTCCTAAACATTATTTTCCATCAATGCCAAAGAATGTTCAAACTACGGCACAATTGCACTCATCTCACATGCTAGTAAAGTAATGCTCAAAATTCTCCAAGCCAGGTTTCAGCAATATGTGAACCGTGAACTTCCTGATGTTCAAGCTGGTTTTAGAAAAGGCAGAGGAACCAGAGATCAAATTGCCAACATCCACTGGATCATGGAAAAAGCAAGAGAGTTCCAGAAAAACATCTATTTCTGCTTTATTGACTATGCCAAAGCCTTTGACTGTGTGGATCACAATAAACGGGAAAATTCTGAAAGAGATGGGAATACCAGACCACCTGATCTGCCTCTTGAGAAGACTGTATGCAGGTCAGGAAGCAACAGTTAGAACTGGTCGTGGAACAACAGACTGGTTCCAAATAGGAAAAGGAGTTCGTCAAGGCTGTATATTGTCACCCTGTTTATTTAACTTATATGCAGAGTACATCATGAGAAATGCTGGACTGGAAGAAACACAAGTTGGAATCAAGATTGCCAGGAGAAATATCAATCACCTCAGATATGCAGATGACACCACCCTTATGGCAGAAAGTGAAGAGGAACTAAAAAGCCTCTTGATGAAAGTGAAAGTGGAGAATAAAAAAGTTGGCTTAAAGCTCAACATTCAGAAGACAAAGATCATGGCATCTGGCCCCATCACTTCATGGGAAATAGATGGGGAAACAGTGGAAACAGTGTCAGACTTTATTTTTCTGGGCTCCAAAATCACAGCAGATGGTGACTGCAGTCATGAAATTAAAAGACGCTTACTCCTTGGAAGGAAAGTTATGACCAACCTAAGTAGCATATTCAAAAGCAGAGACATTACTTTGTCAACAAAGGTTCGTCTAGTCAAGGCTATAGTTTTTCCTGTGGTCATGTATGGATGTGAGAGCTGGACTGTGAAGAAGGCTGAGTGCCGAAGAATTGATGCTTTTGAACTGTGGTGTTGGAGAAGACTCTTGAGAGTCCCCGGAACTGCAAGGAGATCCAACCAATCCATTCTGAAGGAGATCAGCCCTGGGATTTCTTTGGAAGGAATGATGCTAAAGCTGAAACTCCAGTACTTTGGGCACCTCATGCGAAGAGTTGACTCATTGGAGAAGACTCTGATGCTGGGAGGGATTGTGGGCAGGAAGAGAAGGGGATGCCAGAGGATGAGATGGCTGGATGGCATCACTGACTCGATGGATGTGAGTCTGAGTGAACTCCAGGAGTTGGTGATGGACAGGGAGGCCTGGTGTGCTGCGATTCATGGGGTCACAAAAAGTCGGACATGACTGAGCAACTGATCTGATCTGATGTTAAATGCTTTATATTTTGTGAAACATAATTTTAATTTACAGAGGCTTTTGTTGTGGGTGTGTTCATGACTCATTTTTCATTGTGCCATTCTCTTGTTCTATGGATGCAATATTTTCTAAAACATCTCTGAAGATACTGATCATGCTTAATCGCTGCCATGTCTGACTCTTTTCGACCCCATTGACCATAGCCCTCCAGGCTCCTCTGTCCGTGGGATTCTTCAGGCAAGAAAACTGGAGTGGGTAACCATTCCCTTCTCTAGAGGATCTTCCCAACCCAGGGATCAAACCCAGGTATCCTGCCTTGCACGGGGATTCTTTCCTGCCTGAGCCACCAAGAAAGCTCGAGGATACTGATCAAAGAGGTTTTCTGTTACATTCTGTGTTTTATACTCTCTTGTTCTCTGAATTCCCTCTGCTTCTTCTGAGATAAGTTTTCTGTCTCTGCCTTTCTGTCTCTCTTTAGAATCCTGCCTGCTTTTTTCACGCTACAAGTTTTCTCTCATCTCCAGTGAGCTCCTAAAGGCTGCTGTAACTTGAACTGTCCTCAGCAGGATTGGGCAGAGAAGCACCTGAAGTTAAGTTAGGACTCTGCTCCCCTCTCCTCTACAACCGCATTTCAGCAGGAGTAGCCTGTACTCTGGGTCTGCATACCAGCTGCCCAATTCCTTCCGTAACTGGGCGCATTCCTCTGTGCCCAGGGCAGAGAGTTCTGGCAGCTCTGTGCACAGACTGGGATGGAGCAGAGGAATGCTGACCATCCTGTGCACACATCTTCAGACAGTGCTTGGTTGTCAGCCCCATTCTTCTCTCTTGCGCCTGAGTGTCAAGCCCTGGCCCTGTTCCGAATTCTACAGTCAGAGCAGTCTCATCCATGTTCCCCGTCCCCACCCCCAGCTGTGGCTCCTCATCTCGTTGTGGTTTCCTCTGGGCTGTGGTTTCCTTTGCTATTTCCTCCATCAACGCTCTTCTGTCTTCATTTAGTGCTCCAGAAATGAGCTGTGAGCTCTTGTCTGTGTGCGCCCATCTGTAAGCATCACTCATGCTATAGTGTTTGCTGTCTGGTGTTTATTGACACCTGTCCTTTTGCCTTAACTTCTGAGCTCATTAATGCCTAGATGTGGCTCCCAGCCCACACCAAAGCCAGTTCAAAGATCCAAGGACATCAGTGATCCCAGGTGAACCTGAAGTCTCTGATGCCAATGCTAGCTCCAAATGCATACATTCAGCATGTTTGAATGGTTTGGGACATTTGAATGATGATGGAATGGGTATAAGTCTGCGGCAAGAAGAGAAAGGTTTTCATCTGAATACCAGGTAAAAATTTACTGAAATGGAGGAGAGGAAACAGAAAAGAATAAGCACAGACTCAAGGGTACATCTCTAAGTTCAGTTCGGTTCAGTTGCTCAGTCGTGTCTGACCCCATGGACTGTAGCACACCAGGCCTCCCTATCCATCACTAACTCCCAGAGTTTACTCAAACTCATGCCCATTGAGTCAGTGATGCCATCCAACCATCTCATCCTCTTGACCCCTTCTCCTCCTGCCTTCAATCGTGCCTAGCATCAGGGTCCATTCAAATGAGTCAGCTCTTTGCATCAGGTGGCCAAAGTATTGGAGTTTCAGCTTCAACATAGTCCTTCCAATGAATATTCAGGACTGACTTCCATTGTGATAGACTGCTTGGATCTCTGTGCAGTCCAAGGGGCTCTCAAGAGTCTTTTCCAATACCACAGTTTAAGAGCATCAGTTCTTCGGCACTCATCTTTCTTTATATCCAACTCTCACATCCATATGTGACTACTGGAAAAACTGTAACTTTGACTAGATGAACCTTTGCTGAAGTATGGCTTGGAGAATTTTGAGCATCACTTTACTAGCATGTGAGATGAATGCAATTGTGTGAGTAGTTTGAGCATCCTTTGGCATTGCCTTTCTTTGAGATTGGAATGAAAACTGACCTTTTCCAGTCCCGTGGCCACTGCTGAGTTTTCCAAATTTGCTGGCATATTGAGTGCAGCACTTTCACAGCATCATCTTTCCGGATTTGAAATAACTCAACTGGAATTCCATCACCTCTACTAGCTTTGTTCACAGTGTGCTTCCTAAGGCTGGCTTGACTTCACATTCCAGGATGTCTGGCTCTAGGTCAGTGATCACACCGTCATGATTATCTGGGTCATGAAGATCTTTTTTGTACAGTTCTTCTGTGTATTCTTGCCACCTCTTCTTAGTATCTTCTGCTTCTGTTAGGTCCATACCATTTCTGTCCATTATTGTGCCCATCTTTCCATGAAATGTTCCCTTGGTATTTCTAATTTTCTTGAAGAGATCTCTAGTCTTTCCTATTCTATTGTTTTCCTCTATTTCTTTGCATTGATTGCTGAGGAAGACTTTCTTATCTCTCCTTGCTATTCTTTGGAACTCTGCATTCAAATGGGTATATCTTTCCTTTTCTCCTTTGCTTTTTGCTTCCTTTCTTTTCACAGCTATTTGTAAGGCCTCCTCAGACAGCCATTTTGCTTTTTTGCATTTCTTTTTATTGGGTATGGTCTTGTCCCTGTCTCCTATACAATGTCATGAACCTCCATCCATAGTTCATCAGGCACTCTTCCACTGTATAATCATTAGGGATTTGATTTAAGTCATACCTAAATGGTCTGGTGGTTTCCCCCATTTTCTTCAATTTAAGTCTGAATTTCGTAATAAGGCGTTCATGATCTGAGCCACAGTCAGCTCCCAGTCTTGTTTTTGCTAAGTGTATAAAGCTTCTCTATCTTTGGCTGCAAAGAATATAACCTATCTGATTTTGATGTTGAACATCTGGTAATGTCCATGTGTAGAGTCTTCTCTTGTGTTGTTGGAAGAGTGTTTGCTATGACCAGTGTGTTCTCTTGGCAAAACTGTATTAGCCTTTGTCCTGCTTCATTCTGTACTCCAAGGCCAAATTTGCCTGTTAATCCAGGTGTTTCTTGACTTCCTACTTTTGCATTTCAGTCTCCTATAATGAAAAAGATATCTTTTTTGGTGTTAGCTCTAGAAGGTCTTGTAGGTCTTCACAGAACCATTCAACTTCAGATTCTTCAGCATTACTGGTTGGGGCATAGACTTGGATTACTGTGATATTGAATGGTTTGCCTTGGAAATGAACAGAGATCATTCTGTCATTTTTGAGACTGCATCCAAGTACTGCATTTCTGACTCTTTTGTTGACTATGATGGCTACTCCATTTCTTCTAAGGGATTCTTGCCCACAGCAGTAGATATAATGGTCATCTGACAAAATGTGGTCCACTGGAGAAGGGAATGGCAAACCACTCCAGTAATCTTGCCTTGAGAACCCCATGAACATTATGAAAACACAAAAAGATAGGACACTGAGAGATGAACTCCCCAGGTCGGTAGGTGCCCAATATGCTACTGGAGATCAGTGGAGAAATAACTCCAGAAAGAATGAAGAATGGAGCCAAAGCAAAAACAACATTCAGCTGTGGATGTGACTGGTGATGGAAGCAAGGTCTGATGCTGTAAAGAGCAATATTATATAGCAACCTGGAATGTTAGGTCCACGTATCAAGGGAAATTGGAAGTGATCAAACAGGCGATGGTAAGAGTAAACGTAGACTTTTTAAGAATCAGCGAACTAAAATGTATTGGAATGGGTTAATTTAACTTAGATGACCATTATATCTACTACTGTGGGCCAGAATCCCTTAGAAGAAATGGAATAGACATTATAGTCAACAAAAGAGTCAGAAATGCAGAACATCTCTCAGTATATTATATTTGATAAGCTTCTAATCATTACAGGGGTTCAGAATATGTCACCCCAAGATATGCCACTTTGGAATATTGATGATTTTGAATCGAAGGTCCTTGAGAAACAGCTGTTGCAAGAAGGACACCCCGAACTTCCTTTTCCCCCTTGAAAGTAGGAGATAAATCTCCTCTGTGAAAAGTTCCCTCCCTGTACCAAGAGGGTAGAGGGCATTGTTATTATTGTTTCCTTGTCTAAAAGGTATAAAATCCATCTGCTTTGACTTCCTTGGGTCCCATATATTTTTTAAATTATTTCTTTTTAATTGAAGGATAATTGCTTTACAGTATTGTATTGGTTTCTGCCATACATCAACATGAATTAGTCGCAGGTATACATATGTCCACTCCCTCCTGAACTCCCCTCCCACCTCCCACCCCATTCCACCCCTCTAGGCTGTCACAGAGCCTTGGTTTGAGTTCCCTGAGTCACAGCAAATTCCCACTGTGTCTACTTTCCATATGGCAGTGTGTTGTTTCCACACTACTCTCTTGATTTTTCCCACCGTCTCCCTCCCCTGCTGTGTCCTCACGTCTGCTCTCTGTATTTGCATCTCCACTGCTACCTTGCAAATAGGTCCATCAGCACCATCTTTCTAAATTCCATATATATGCCTTAATATACGATATTTGTTTTTCTTTTTCGGACTTACTTCACTCTGTATAATAGGCTCCAGGTTCGTCCACCTCATTAGAACTGAGTCCCATATTTTCATGGACTTCTGTATGTACAAAATTAAATTTGCTTTTCTCCATTAATCTGTTTTATGTCAATTTAATTACTAGACTAGCCACCTGGAAGAGAAGAGCTTTCCTCCCCTATAATACAAACAATTGCTTGGCAGCTCCTTTAAGTTCCTGCTTGGTTTAGCACGGTTCAGAGAACTTTTAGCTGAGAACCAGAGCTCCTTGCACAAGAAAAATTTTGAGCTTACTGCAAGTGGTATTTATCTACCAGCAACATTTTATACAGCATTAGAAATCATTCAAAGAAATATAGCAACTTACTTGTAAAACTTGATTTCATTCATCATGTAATTGAATATTTGTACTGAGAGAACTAGGTCAAAAGTTCTGATTTTTCTCAGAGTATAAGGCATGATTATATATTTAAAGTGCTTCTTTGGGCAGGTTTGTTTTTCTGCATTTAATAACCCGTCTGCAATTTCTTTGTCTAATCCAGTAATTCCCTGAAGTGCAAGGGAAGACAGAAATTCCTCAGGGTAGGCATCCAATGTTTTATGTTTGGTCAAAGTCGGGGATTAAATCAGCATGGTATAAATAATAAGTAATGACAAGCTAAGGCAAGTTTCACAATAAGTACTTTGTTTGGCAAAAGAAATTTAATAGACTTTAAAGACTGGAACCGAAGCTAGAGTGAGTAATTTACCATGAGTAAATATACGTGAATCAAGGATATAAACTCTGTCCTCTGAGGTGTTTGTTTAAAAATCATGTTGCTGTATTTTTTTAATAGTTACTAATACTTAAAAGTTTGGCAACTTCTCATAAACATTCAAATTTTAAAAACCGTGTAACATTGGGTGTGCGTGGACACAGGAGTGGCTATCCATTATGTAAGATGTACTCCAGGTTGTCAGGCTTCCCAGGTGGCACTAGTGGTAAAGACCCTGCCTGCCAATGCAGGAGGCTTAAGAAACAGGGGTTCAATCCCTGGATTGGGAAGATCCCCTGGAGGAAGGCATGGCAACCCACTCCAGTGTTCTTGCCTAGAGAATCCCTCAGACAGAGGAGCCTGGTGGGCTACAGTCCATGGGGTCACAAAGAGTCAGACATGACTGAAGCAGCTCAGCACGCACACAGTCCCGGTTGTCTACCGCCTGTTACCCTGTCTGTACTCATGGGATTGACCCCACCTGCTTTGGATACTCTCTTCCCCACTTTATTCTGTTTCAGGAGGATTGCAAAGAAAAGGGGATTGACTATTAAAAGCTTCCAAGAAAAGATGGAGAAACCAGCAGAATTCAGGCTTGAATTAAATCAGCAAGAGAGACTGAAAACATGAAGAAAAGGCAATAAAAGTATGCATGTTATTTCAGACCCTGAATACTAGTTGGAATGCAAAATATGCCATATACTTTCTTACAAAGTGAGTAGTTCTCCTCAGAAATATTGTGTAAACTCAATTCAATAAATAGTTTTTCAACATCTATTTTATGCCTAACACCAAGTTGGGCCTTGAGGATGCCAAAATCAGGAAATCCATCTCTGCCTCAAGGGAATCACAAACTAAAAGAGAAGACTGCTGCTGTTGCTGCTGCTATATAAATGCATAAAAATCAGTGGATTTACAACTCCACAGTAAAAAGAAAAATAGCTCAATATAGGCCAGTGCTTACTTTGTGACACACAAAAAATGAGCTTAAAGTGGATTGAAAATCTAAACATAAGAGCTAAAGCTATAAAACTCTTAGAAGAAAATATAGCAGAAAATCTTCATGATTTTGGCGTCTTCGATGTGACATCACAAATACAGCCAATAAAAGAAAAATAGATAAACTGCTTCTGTCAAAATTAAAAACTTTTGTGGGGACTTCCCTGGTGGTTCAGTGGCTAAGAGTCTAAACTTCCAGGGCAGGGGACCCTGATTCGATCCCTGGTCAAGGAATTAGATCCCACATGTCACAAATAAGACCTGAAACAGGTAAATAAATAAATAACTATTAAAAAAAAAAACAACTTTTGTGCATCAAAGAAACACTCTCAAAAGAGTAGAAAAACAACCCACAGAATGTGGGGAAATGTTTACATCACATACCTGATAAGGGATTATCATCTAGAATAGATATTCAACAACACATGAGACGACTCTACACACAGACATCACCAGATGGTCAAAACCAAAGTCAGACTGATTACAGTCTTTGCAGCCAAAAATGGAGAAGCTCTATGCAGTCAGCAAAATCAAGACCTGGAGCTTACTGCAGCTCATCATGTGCTCCTTATTGCAAAATCCAGGCTTAACTTGAAAAAAGTAGAGAAAACCGCTAGGCCATTCAGGTATGACTTAAATCAAATCCATCATGATTATACAGTGGAGGTAATGAATAGATTCAAAGGATTAGATCTGGTAGACTGCCTGAAGGACTATGGACAGAGGTTCATAAAACCTCTGTCTGTATACAGGAGACAGTGACCAAAATCATTCCAAAGAAAAAGAAATGCAAGAAGGCAAAGTGATTGTCTCAGGAGGTTTTACAAATAGCTGAGAAAAGAAGAGAAGTGAAAGGCAAAAGGGAAAGGGAAAGATATACCCAACTGAATGCAGAATTCTAGAGAAAAGCAAGGAGAGATAATAAAGCCTTCTTAAGTGAACACTGCAAAGAAATAGAAGAAGGCAGTAGAATGGGGAAGACTAGAGATCTCTTCGAGAAAATGGGAGAAATCAAAGCCACATTTATGCAAAGATGGGCACAATAAAGGACAGAAACGATAAGGATTTAACAGAACCAGAAGAGATTAAAAAGAATTGGCAAGAATACATAGAACTATGTAAGAATACATAGAACAAAAAAAGATCTAATGACCAAATAACCACAATGGTGTGTTCACTCATCTAGAGCCAGACATCCTAAGTCAAGTGGGCCTTAGGAAGCATTATGCTGAAGAAAGCTAGTGGAGGTGATGGAATTCCAGCTGTCCTATTTAAAACCCTAAAATATGATGCTGTTAAAATGTTGCACCCAGTATGTCAGGAAATTTGGAAAACTCAGCAGTGGCCACAGGACTGGAAAATGTCAGTTTTCATTTCAATTCCAAAGAAGAACAATGCCAAAAAATGTTCAAACTATTGTACAATTGTGCTCATTTCACATGCTATTAATAGCAAGGTTATATTCAAAATCCTTCCAGCTAGTCTTCAGCAGCATATGAATCAAGAGCTTCCAGATGTGCAAGCTGGGTTTGGAAGAGGCCGAGGAACCAGAGATCAAATTGCCAACATTTGTTGAATCAAAGAGAAAACAAGGTAATTCCAGAAAAAACATCTACTTCTGCTTCATTGACTGTACTAAAGACTTTGACAGTGTGGATCACAAAAAACAGTGGAAAATCCTTAAAAAGATAGGACTATCAGACCACCTTTCCTGTCCTCTGAGAAATTTGTATGCAGGTCAAGAAGCATCAGTTAGATAGAACCTTACATGGAACTACAGACTGGTTCAAAACTGGGAGAGGAGTACAACAAGGTCATATATTGTCAACCTGCTTATTTAACTTATATTCAGAGTACATCATGGAAATGGCCTAGCTGGATGATTCACAAGCTAGAATCAAGATTACTGGGAGAATTATCAGCAACCTCAGATATGCAGATGACACCACTCTAATGGCAGAAAGTGGAGAGGAACTAAAGGGCCTCTTGATGAAGGTGAAAGAGGAGAGTAAAAAAGCTGGCTTAAAACTCAACAGTCAAAAAACTAAGATCATGACATTCAGTCCCATCACTTCATGAAAAATAAAAGGAGAAAAAGTGGAAACAGTGGCAGATTTCATTTTCTTGGGCTTCAAAATCACCACAGGTGGTGACTGCAGCCATGAAATTAAAAGATGCTTGCTCTTTGGAAGAAAAGCTATGAAAAACCTAGACAGCGTGTTAAAAAGCAAAGACATCACTTTGCCAGCAAAGCTCTATCTAGTCAAAGCTATGTTTTTTTTTCAGTAGTCATGTATGGATGTGAGAGTTGGACCATAAAGAAGGCTGAGTGCAGAAGAATCGATGCCTTTGAATTGTGGTGCTGGAGAAGACTTCTTGGGAGTCTCTTGAACTGGACGGAGATCAAACTAGTCGATCCTAAAGGAAATCAACCCTGAATATTCATTGAAAAGACTGGTGCTGAAGCTGAAGCTCCAATACTTTGGTTACCCGATAGAAAGAGCCGACTCATTGGAAACGACCCTGATACTGGAAATGATTGAAAGCAAAAGGAGAAGGGAAAGGCATCGGATGAGATGGTTAGATAGCATCATCAACTCAATGGACGTGTGTTTGTGCAAACTCTGGTAGATAGTGAAGGACAGGGAAGCCTGGTGTGCTGCAGTCCATGGGGTTGCAAAGGGTGGGACACAGCCTAGCAACTCAACAGCAACAACAACTCAACAGCAGTTAAGCAAACAACCCAATTAAGAAGCAAATAAAAAATGGCCATTTCTCCATAGAAATGTTATGTAGATGACCATTAACACATGACAAGATGTTCAATATCTTTAGCTATTAGGAAAATACAATCATAACAACAATGAACTATCACTTTACACCTTTTAGGATAGCTGTAGTAAAAAGACAGATGATGATAAGTGTTGGTGATGATGTGGAGAAATTAGAATAGTCACAAACTGCTGGTAGAATTATAAAATAATGCAGCTGCTATGGAAAACAGCTTTGCAATGCCTCAAACAGCTAAACATACAGTTTTAATATGATCCAGCACTCCACACCCAGGTACATATCCATGAGAAATGAAAATATACATCTACACAAACACTTGTAGACAAATGTTCCTAGCAGCTAGTTGTTTTCCTACATGGAAACAACTCAGGTGCCCATCATCAACTGATGAATGGATAAACAAAATATGGGATATTCTTACAATAGAATAGTATTCAGGAATAAAGTTCTGTTACATGCTACAGTATGGATGAACCTTGGAGACATTGTACTAAGAGAAATAATTCAGTCACAAAAGACCATGTATTATATGGTTTCACTTACACAAAATGTCTAGAGGAGGCAAATCTAGAGACAGAATAGAGATTGGAAGTTACTGGGGCTGGGGTGAAAGGGTAAGTTGAGGGGTGATGGTTTAGAGATATGGGGTTTCTCTTTGACGTAATAAAAGTGTTTTAAAGTTGATTGTGATGGTGGATGCACGATTCTGTGAATATAATAAAATCAATTCAGCTTTACACTTTAAATGGGTAAATTATATACTATGTGAATACTCTCATTAAAGCTGTTATAAAATGCATAACACATTTGCTTTTTAACACATTTTGTTGTGGCAGGTGCCTTAATAGAGCCTGGTTCCAAGTATAAAGGGACAACAGCAGAAGGATGTGACTGTCCAACCTAAGAGGACAGGAGAGGTTTCCTAGAGGAGGTGATTCACCAAACATACCCACAAACAAGAGAAAGGCTTTTGGATGGGGCAGGCAGAAAAGCATATACAAAGGCCTGGAAACATGGCAAAACCCAGAACTTTCGTAAGCATTTAGTTTGGCTGAAGAATAGGGGCAAGAGGGACAAAGAAGGGGATGAAATCCAGGTTGGGGGGAATCCAGCTAGTGGGGTTAGGGAGGTCAGCCTTTATCCTGTAGGAGATGGCATCTAGAAAGATCCTCTGGCACCAGAATGGAGGATGAATCTGAGAAAATTGGGTATTTACTACTTCCTGCATTGTCCCACTGCAGTTAGTACAAGACACAAAAAAAATACATTTGTTTTTATAAGTGTTTATATGCCAGTTGGGCTTCCTTGGTGGCTCAGATGGTAAAGAATCTGCCTGCGATGCAGGAGACCCAGGTTCCATGCCTGGGTCAGGAAGATAAATGTCAGTTTGTAACATTCTTAGGGGAAAGAAAGGGTCTTTTTGATCTTGGCATCCCTCAGCCCAGCCTGGTGCAAGGCATAAAGTAGGTGCTGGGAAAATACTATTGAACTGCTATTTATATGAGGATTCTAGAAAATACTACTTGGGTTATTACCTTAAAAATTACATGGGAGATTTTGTATGGCTCCTGTATTTTATTCACATAATGATATTAGGTGTAAAAAAACACCCTCAGATGCCAGTTAAGAGACGACTTCTCAATAGGTGAGAGAATAGAGGTCTGAACTAGACCAATGGCTACAGGGATGAAGAAAATGGACTAACTTGAGAACTCTTTAGGAAGTAGAGTACATAACCCACCAGGGGACAAATAGAAGTGGGCACAAGAAAGAGTTTTCTTGGCTCACTCCCAGAAACTGGTTGGGTATTATTGGTATGACAGTAGAGTTAGAACGTGTCAGGGGCAGAAGGCACACAGGAATAAGCAGGTGAGAGAGGTGAGCTTAGCAAGGGGTGGGGACAGGAAAGTCAGAGTTGCATATGTGGAGTTTTAGGTGTTTGAGGAGCAAATAGATTTGAAACTTATGAGAACAGACTGGATTAGTTAATTTGGGGGGTGTGACCTGAAAAGCTTGCTTTTAAAAAAAAACCTGCACTGTTCCAATTTTAAGGGCAAGATAGATTGCACAATAAGGTGCATAAAGTTACTACTGAACCGTACACTTAAAAATGGCTGCTGCTGCTGCTGCTGTGTCGCTTCAGTCGTGTCGGACTCTGTGTGACCCTATGGACTGCAGCCAATCAGACTCCCCCCGTCCCTGGGATTCTCTAGGCAAGAACACTGGAGTGGGTTGCCATTTCCTTCTCCAATGCGTGAAAGTGGAAACTGAAAGTGAAGTCTCTCAGTCGTGTCCGACTCTTAGCGACCCCATGGACGGCAGCCTACCAGGCTCCTCCATCCATGGGATTTTCCAGGCAAGAGTACTGGAGTGGGGTGCCATTGGTAAATTTTGTTATATGTATTTTTTTAACCACAATAAAACAGTAAGAAATAAAAACATTTAGCTTCAATGTGAAAATAATATATGCTCACCACTGCAAAATTAAAATCATACATAAACTCTTTAAACCATAAATAGTCCACTGTATAAGATCATGGCATCTGGTCCCATCACTACATGGGAAATAGATGGGGAAACAGTGGAAACAGTGTGAGACTTTGTTTTTCGGGGCTCCAAAATCACTGCAGATGGTGACTGCAGCCATGAAATTAAAAGACGCTTACTCCTTGGAAGGAAAGTTATGACCAACCTAGATAGCATATTCAAAAGCAGAGACATTACTTTGCCAACAAAGGTTCGCCTAGTCAAGGCTATGGTCTTTCCTGTGGTCATGTATGAATGTGAGAGCTGGACTGTGAAGAAGGCTGAGCGCTGAAGAATTGATGGTTTTGAACTGTGGTGTTGAAGAAGACTCTTGAGAGTCCCTTGGACTACAAGAAGATCCAACCAGTCCATTCTGAAGGAGATCAATCCTGGAATTTCTTTAGAAGGAATGATGCTAAAGCTGAAAGTCCAGTATTTTGGCCACCTCATGCGAAGAGTTGACTCATTGGAGAAGACTCTGATGCTGGGAGGGATTGAGGGCAGGAGGAGAAGGGGACGACAGAGGATGAGATGGCTGGATGGCATCACTGACTTGATGGGTGTGAGTCTGGGTGACCTCCGGGAGCTGGTGATGGACAGGGAGGCCTGGCGTGCTGCGGTTCATGGGGTCGCGAAGAGTCGGACACGACTGAGCGACTGATCTGATCTGATCTGATCTGATAAGTAAAATGCAAGCCACAGATGTAATTTAAAGCTTTCTTGCAACCACTTTAAAAAGAGATAGAAACATGTGAAATTAATTTTAATAAATTTTCATTTTAAATAATATATCAAAATGTTATTGTTTTGATATGTAATCAGCAGAAAGGATTAGTAAAGAGTTATTTTACATTCTCTTTTTTCACTAAAACTTCAAAATCCTGTGTGTGTCTTGTAGCACATTTCAACTTAGACTAGCCACATTCAAGGGTTCAGTAGCCACATGTGGTTAGTGGCCACTGTACTGAATAGTACAGATTTTGGCTATAAAAGATCCTTGTAATTTCATTCTCAAGATAGCAATTATTAATTACAACCTTTTTATATTTCAAGTTATTAAAATATGTAGTCTTCTGTATTATCTTTTTGCTTCATAACTAAAAATAAACCAATATAAATATTTTTTTCAAAGGGAAGAAGTGGAGACTTTATAAAAAACTATTCTTTCAAGAGAACTTAGCTGCAAAATACAAGAGAAAGAGTGGTTAACTATGATGATATAGGAAGGGAGGGAGTGTTGTTTTCTGATATTTAATAAGAAACACTTAAGCATATTTATAGGCCAAGGAAAGGAGACAAAAAGACAGCCCAAGACAGAAAATAAAGGAATAAGGGTGTTAAAAGTTTAGAGTAGTCTATCGTTATCTCATTATTTGGCCTTCTTATCACAAATTGAATTCCCATGTGTATTGTATTGATCCAGATTTGCTATCCTAGGGGGCTTCCCTGATGGCTCAGATGGTAAAGAATCCACCTACAGTGCAGAAGACTCTTGGGTCTGATCCCTGGGTCAGGAAAATCCCCTGGAGAAAGGAATGGCCCATGGGGTCCCAACGAGTTGCTGAGCAGCTGCTGCTGCTGCTGCTAAGTTGCTTCAGTCGTTTCCGACTCTGTCTGACCCCATAGACAGCAGCTCACCAGGCTCCCCTGTCCCTGGGATTCTCCAGGCAAGAACACTGGAGTGGGTTGCCATTTGCTAACACTTTCCTATTCCAATTCACTGTTCTGTCTACTCATGCGCTGATACCATTCTGTTGTAATTACTGAGGCTTTATAAATATGTTTTAATATCTGGTAAGACCATTATTTTCACCTCATTGTCCCCCTTCTTCTTAAGATTTTATTCCATTGATTATTCTTGTTTGTTCATTTTTTCATATAAATTTTAAAATCAACTTGTCTATTCCAAAAATAATCTTTATTTTAAAAAATTGTTTATTTTTGGCTTCATTGAGTCCTTGTCGTATGGTCTTTCTCTAGTTGCAGTAAGCAGGAGCTACTCTCTAGTTTTGTTGGGTGGGCTTCTTATTGCGGTGGCTCCTTATTGCAGTGGCTTCTCTTTTTGCACAGCCTGGGCTGTAAGGCACACCAGTTAAGTAGTTATGGAGAATGGGCTTAGTTGCCCTTTGGGATATTCCTGGTCCAAGAATCAAACATGTGTCCCCTGGATTGGAAGGCAGATTCCTAACCACTGGACCACCAGGGAAGTCCAGAAAAAAAATATCTCGATGATATTTTTATGAAGAAGAATTAACTCTTGGTCAATTCAATTCACATGTGCTCTTTCCTTCTGTTCTCAAACTAAACTACATTTCAATCTTACTTTTAAAGTACTCACAACAGCAGGAAATTAATAATGAAGAGAGATGGCCAATATTTGAGGCAGAAAAACAGAAAGAGTAGAGTCACAGAAGTCAGAGAAGAATGTGGCAGTGACAGAGAATTCCAAATGCTTAGATAGAATGAATGGTACATAAACAGAAAAGTTTGCATGGATTTGCCTACAAGGAAGTGTCAGGGAGCAAAACTTGCCACCCCGAAATGTCCCTTTAGCATGCTGATCATTCTAGCCAAAATATTCAAGGCCCACAAGACTCAGGAAGAAAGTTTAACCTTCTTCCTAACTGCCTAAAGAACTGGTCATGGAACAACAGACTGGTTCCAAATAGGAAAAGGAGTACGTCAAGGCTGCATATTGTCACCATGTTTATTTAACTTATATGCAGAGTACATCATGAGAAATGTTGGGCTGAAAGAAACACAAGTTGGAATCAAGATTGCCGGGAGAAATATCAATAACCTCAGATATGCAGATGACACCACTCTTATGGCAGAAAGTGAAGAGGGGCTAAAAAGCCTCTTGATGAAAGTGAAAGCGGAGAGTGAAAAGGTTGGCTTAAAGCTCAACATTCAGAAAACGAAGATCATGGCATCTGGTCCCATCACTGCATGGGAAATAGATGGACAAACAGTGGAAACAGTGTCAGACTTTGTTTTTCTGGGCTCCAAAATCACTGCAGATGGTGACTGCAGCCATGAAATTAAAAGACGCTTGCTCCTTGGAAGGAAAGTTATGACCAACCTAGATAGCATATTCAAAAGCAGAGACATTACTTTACCAACAAAGGTTCGCCTAGTCAAGGCTATGGTCTTTCCTGTGGTCATGTATGGATGTGAGAGCTGGACTGTGAAGAAGGCTGAGCGCCGAAGAATTGATACTTTTGAACTGTGGTGTTGGAGAAGACTCTTGAGAGTCCCTTGGACTGCAAGGAGATCCAACCAGTCCATTTTGAAGGAGATCAATCCTGGAATTTCTTTGGAAGGAATGATGCTAAAGCTGAAACTTCAGTATTTTGGCCACCTCATGCGAGGAGTTGACTCATTGGAGAAGACTCTGATGCTGGGAGGGATTGAGGGCAGGAGGAGAAGGGGACGACAGAGGATGAGATGGCTGGATGGCATCACTGACTCGATGGATGCGAGTCTGAGTGACCTCCGGGAGCTGGTGATGGACAGGGAGGCCTGGCGTGCTGCGGTTCATGGGGTCGCAAAGAGTCGGACACGACTGAGCGACTGATCTGATCTGATCTGAACTGCCTAAAATAATTTAAATAGAAGGCTTGTCCCCAGAATAGAGCTGTCACCAGAGATACCTGCACAGTATACCGTTTAGGTGTGGTGGCTGGAACTCTAGGCAGAGTCTAGAAGTCAGAGTTCACTCTGTATCCCATTGTCTCTGGAGGACTAGAGTTAGCCCAGCAAACATTTGTTTACCAAACATTTGTTTTTCTATCTTTGGGTTGCCTTCCTTCCCTCTGAAGTCCGAAACTACTACCCCAGCATCCTCTTTTGTCTCTAGCTGATGATGGTAGTTGTGTGAGGATTTCAACAGTTTTGGTGAGTTACTCAGTTTTCCTGGATCTCTCCCATGTGTGCTGCTGCTGCTGCTGCTGCTAAGTCACTTCAGTCGTGTCCGACTCTGTGCGACCCCATAGACGGAAGCTCACCAGGCTCCCCTGTCCCTGGGATTCTCCAGGCAAGAACACTGGAGTGGGTTGCCATTTCCCTCTCCAATGCATGAAAGTGAAAAGTGAAAGTGAAGTCGCTCAGTCGTGTCCGACTCTTAGCGACCCCACGGACTGGAGCCTACCAGGCTCCTCCGTCCATGGGATTTTCCAGGCAAAAGCACTGGGGTGGGGTGCCATTGCCTTCCCCGCTCCCATGTGTAGATGTTATTAAATTTTTTGTTTGATTTTTTTTCTCCATTTAACCTGTTTCACATCAATTTAATTCTTAGACCAGCCAGAAGAAATTAGAAGGACAGACAGAAATTTCTTTCAGGTAGAAATAATTGGTAACCTTGACAAGAAGAGTTTCCATGGAGTTGTAGGGACAAAGGCCCAATTTCTGGGTGCTGAGGAAAGATTGGGAGACCAAATGAATCGGGTGTGTGTGTTCATTGCAAAGCAACAGAGAGGGACTGGGCATTAGATGGTAGCTGCAAAATTGGGTGAGAAGCATTTTAATAAAGATGTGAAAACATTCATAGCCTGAGAGGAGATACATAGTAGAGAATAGGAGGTTAAAAATAGAAGAAAAGGAAGATGGAGCAAAAGATGAGGAGATGTGACTCAGAGCACAGGTGGAGGATGAATCTTGGATCTGAGGTCATTTTAAAAAGAAAGAGAATGCCAACATGTTTGCAAGTGTGGGATGGAGAACTGATTGGATCTATTTTTGCTGTCAGGTAGGACTCAGGTCAAATGCAAGATGCTGAGGGACACTAATTGATCAGGAAAAACGTGACCCTCGTTTGTAGTAACACCATTTGCTTGGTTATACTCCTTGGTGCTTGACCTTCCGAATGGAGGGTCAGCTGCAGACTGATTCAAAGTTAGAAGACTGTAGAAAGATAAGGAGATAAGGGCATAGTGGATACAGATGGAAAGGAAGTTGATGTCATCAGTCACAGGATCTGGGGTGATCAATGAGGTAAGGAAAGGAACAAGGGGTAGGAACAAGAGGACATAGATAATTGGCAGGGACAGAAAGGAAATGTCAAAGGACATGTGAGCTCCAAATCAATGCTGGGATGTGGCAGGGTGTTATGGACTGAATGTTTGCATTTGCTCCTCACCACCCTCCCCCACCCCGCAAATTCATATGCTGAAACCCTAATCCCAACATTATGGTATTAGAAAGTAGGGCCTTTGGGAGATGACTAGGTCTTGAGGGTGAAGCCCTCACAAATGGGATTGACCCTCTCATAAAAGAGATCCTAAGAGGCCCCTCTCCCCTTCCATCATGTGAGGGTTCTTTGTGGAGATGTCTGTCTATGAACCAGGAAGAGCCCTCACCAGCCAACAAATCTGTGGGCACCTTGATCATGGACTTTCAGTTTCCAGAACCATGAGAAAAAATTTCATTTTTAATAAGCTGCCCAGTTTATGGGTGCTTAGCCCATAGCAGCCCGCATGCACTAAGACATGGTGCAAGGAATGTGAAATGCTAGGGGGCTGTTTGGAGAGTAAACTTAAGAGTTTATAGTTTCAAAAGGGCAACTATTCCTAAGAACTGATCATCCCTAGGATTTAGCTATGAAACCAGCTAAATGAATTGAAATGGAGATGAATATATCTGGAGTTAAGGAACTATAAGAACAAGCTACTCAACTGGCCTGTGAACCCTGAAATCATCCAGATGTTGGCAGAGTGAAGAGACAGACTGAGAGTCACATGTCACAATTTTGATGAATCTGAAAGAAGCCACAGAACACTGCAATGCTTTTCAAACTTTAAAAAGATAAATACAAATACAGTGTGCACTCAAATACATGTGCATGACTGGAATAAAACAAGAGTTTTGCAAAAATAATTTTATTTGTTAATTTCTATACTTTGGTAAATACAAAGTATGAAAACTATATCCCAAAGGACAGTTTAAAAAAATGTTCCTCTTGTACACGCATGCATGCTAAGTCACTTCGGTCGTGTCTGACTCTTTGCAAGCCAATGGACTGTAGACTGCCAGAGCCCCAGAATCCATGGGATTCTCCAGGCAAGAATACCGGAATGGGTTGCAACGTCCTCCTCCAGGGAATTTTCCTGGCCCCAGATTGAATCTGGGATTCTTAGGTCTCCTGCATTGGCATGTGCATTCTTTACCACTATTGCCACCTGGGAAACCCTCCTCATGCATAGAATGCCCAAAGTCTCCAAAAAAATTTCATTACTTTGGGACTTCTCTGGTGGTCCAGTGGTTAAGACTCCAGGCCTGCAATGCAGGGGGCCCTGGGTTTGATCCTGGTCAGAGAACTGGATTCCACATGATGCAACTACTGTGTGCTGTAATGAAAATGAATATCAGACTTGGCACAGCCAAATAAATAAACAAATGAAAACGAATATTGAAAAAAAGACAAACAAAAAACAGCTTCCTCATTTTTATAGCTTTTCTTCAATCAACCATTTGTAAGATGAATTAATATGAGAAATTTCCATTTTTAAATTTCTCTTCACATTCTAATGAATGCCCTTGGTTAATTGCCACTGCATTTAGGCACAGGGAGGTACACTGTTTGCATGTATTAGAAGGTGGGTACACACAGGATGTCTGGGACAGGGGAAGTTACGTCTGAACCCTCCCCAGACCCAGTCGTCTCTCCTGCTTAGGTTTCCTCTGTGAGCTGGAAACACTGTCCTGACAGTCCCTGGGAACGTAGCTGCATAAGCAGAAGCTGCTGCTTTTTCCTTTTCCTTCTATAGTCTGGTAGTTTGAATGTATTTTGAAAGAGTAGACCCATGACATACCCTGAAAAATATGTACAACAAAGATGAGCTAATTAAATAATGCAATGTGATGACAAAAATAATGCAATGTGATAACAATAATAATGTAGAATCATACTTTCTAACGTTAAAATAGAGTATCAAGGGCCAAGACGGATGACGTTCATGGCAAGAGGTAGGGAAGGGAAGGATGAGATAAGTGTCTGACTTCAGAAATGGTTTTCCTTTCACCAAAATTGTAAAGAAAGCCTGGTGCTTTAGGGCAGTGGTCTCACCCAGCTGGGGAAAAAAAGTGTAGGCACACACACCCGTATTCCAACGCTGTCTTTCTTAGAGGTCACCTTGCGGAATTGCAGGACAGTTTCCTGGAAGGAGAAACAGTGGCTCTGAGGGAGGAGCAGGCAGACACAGTCCTTGGCTGTAGATGCTGCCTGTCATTGGTTCCTGGAAGCAGGAGGAGTTCCAGACACTGCTGACTGTGGAGGAACAAAAGCGAGGGCTGTCTCCAGGCCACAGGGAACTGAATCCAGTCCCAGCTGAGCCAAAACTAATATTGGCCAACACTCTTTTTTTCTAAGGATGACTGTTTTCTGAAGGCTACAGAGACATCTAATGAGTGATAACCAGAGACTTGTCTTTTGTTCTACATAGATAACACCATTGACCCAGTTTAGCTTCAGCAAGTGCTTACACAAAACAGCATAAGTAGGTCTAGACCACTTGTTTGTTTATGTGATGGGAACAGCCTGTCTACTTGCCAAGGTGGGCCAGTCCTCTGACGCTGCAGCTACGTTCGCAGAGGTAGCAGAAAAGTTAAAATAGATTTGCTTGAGCTTTTTCTTCTTTAAGTGATAAGCAGGGGAGGAAAGTTGGATGGTTTACATTTCTAGACCTATCTGATTGAAAAAACCTAAAAGTTTGATAGCACAGTATGCTTGCAAGCTTCTGGTTTGCTTATATACTGCTTTTTATAATTTAATTTCTCTCAATTAAAGGGAAAAACTTTTTCCAAAAGAATTTATTTTATTTTTGGTTGCACTGGGTCTTCATTGCTGTGTTCAGACTCTCTCTAGTTTCAGAGAGTGGGGGCTATTCTCTAGCTGCTGTATGTGGGGCTTCTCACTGTGGTAGCTTCTTCTGTTGCAGGGCCGGGGCCCGAGGCACACGGGCTTTGGCAGCTGTGACATGTGGGCTCTGTAGTTGTGGCGTGTGGGTTTAGTTTCTCCATGGCATGGGAAAAGCTTTTTGATAACCCAAGATCACAGTGTAGTCACTGGCAGTTTCTAAGAGCTAGTCCTTTGTCCTTTTAGCATCCTATTGACATCCTTGAAAACATGTTAGCTTCCTGGCAGCAACAGGTGTTCCAGGTCTCCTGTGAGTTTTCCGTGCCCTGAGACACGTACTCAGCTATTCTCCAAGATGCCCTGGATTCTTCTAGGGGAGAATAGATTTGGAAACACAGGACGGGTGTTCAGGATATACATGAGAAATGGTAGGCAGAAACGCTATAGTAGATGCTGAGACAATTTTTTTAACAGGAGGAATGTTTCTGTGAGTTCACACTGACTTTTCCACTTTGAGTTTAGATATGTTTTTCTCTGCTTCACATTTTAAAAAATCCTTAGGCAAACTATAATTGTATTACGTGTCTTTCCCTATCATTATTGGGTGGTCAACATGGGATACATATGATAGATAAAATGCTATGCTATGCTAAGTCACTTTAGTCATGTCCGACTCTGTGTGACCCCATAGACAGCAGCCCATCAGGCTCCCCCAGCCCTGGGATTCTCCAGGCAAGAACACTGGAGTGGGTTGCCATTTCCTTCTGCAATGCATGAAAGTGAAAAGAGAAAGTGAAATCACTCAGTCATGTCCGACTCTTAGCAACCCCATGGACTGCAGCCTACCAGGCTCCTCCGTCCATGGGATTTTCCAGGCAAGAGTACTAGAGTGGGGTGCCACTGCCTTCTCCGATAGATAAAATACTTAATAACAAAGCATTTTATGGGACTTCCCTAGTGATTCAGTGGTTCAGATGCTGCCTTCCAACATGGGGAATGCAGATTCAGTCCCTGGTTGGGGAAGTAAGGTCCCACATGCCGTGAGGTTCAGCCAAAAATTTTTTAAAAGAAGAAATATATATATTTTTAAAAGCATGCTATTAAACAAATTAATATAAATCATTCATTTCCTTTACTATGTTAAACCCATTTTCTTAGGTCCTGCCTTTTATTTACTAACTAGACCAGTTAACTGACACATCTCACCATTGTAGTACGATGCTGACCCTCAGGCAGGGGCAGATGTGAATTGTTTTCAGTCCCCATGATTGTAGTCCCTAGCTTGTTTCTTCTCTTCTCTCATAGGTGGGCCTGGTTATTTGGTTTTCTAAAAGCTTTACTGAGATATTTCAGTTCAGTTTAGTCACTCAGTCATGTCTGACTCTTTGCGACCCCATAGACTGCAGCACACCAGGCCTCCCTGTCCATCACCAACTCCTGAAGTTTACTCAAACTCATGCCCATTGAGTCAATGATGCCATCCAACCATCTCATCCTCTGTCAACCCCTTCTCCTCCTGTCTTCAATCTTGCCCAGCATCAGGGTCTTTTCAAATGAGTCAGTTCTTCGTATCAGGGGGCCAAAGTATTGCAGTTTCAGCTTCAACATCAGTCCTTCCAATGAATACTCAGGACTGATTTCCTTTAGGATGGATTGGTAGGATCTTTTTGCAATTCAAGGGACTTGTAAGAGTCTTCTCCAACACCACACTTCATAAGCATCAATTTTTCAGCACTTAACCTTCCAACTCTCACATCCATACATGAGTACTGGAAAAACAATAGACCTAACTAGATGGACCTCTGTTGGCAAAGGAATGTCCCTGCTTTTTAATATGCTGTCTAGATTGGTCATAACTTTTCTTCCAAGGAGCAAACGTCTTTTAATTTCATGGCTGCAGTCACCATCTGCAGTCATTTTGGAGCCCAGAAAAATAAAGTCTGCCACTGTTTCCACTGTTTCTCTATCTATTTGCCATGAAGTGATGGGACTGAATTTCATGATCTTTGTTTTCTGAATGTTGAGCTTTAAGCCAACCTTTTCACTCTCCTCTTTCACTTTCATCAGAGATATTTAGACTGTCCCAAACTATGCCTCAATGGCATATTGATTATTTTAAATTAAAGTTACTTCAAAAACAGCCTTTGCAAGAGAGACACGCTGACCCTCCTTTCTGTCTCCCTGAAAGCAGGAAATTAATCTCTCATATGAAAGGTACATTCCCTGCATGGGGAAGTAGAAGAACACCTTATCAGTAGAGATAGGGAATTCATGCCTATCTAAACAAACCTTATTTAACTCACTGCTCCAAGTCCAAACTCTAGATTCTTGACTATGTAAGCATCCAAGGTCAGGGGCGGTGGCCAAGAGGAGCAATCCCCAGCCCGAGGCCAGGGGCGGCAGCCGGGAGGTGGCTACCCCACGTCCAAGGAGCGGTGGCTGCAGGGGTGCAGGAGGGCCAAGAGGATCCACTCCACGTTCAAGGTCAGGAGGGGCGGCGGTGAGGAGATCAGATCAGATCAGTCGCTCAGTCCTGTCCGACTCTTTGCGACCCCACGAACTGCAGCACGCCAGGCCTCCCTATCCATCACTAGCTCTCGGAGGTCACTCAGACTCGCATTCATCGAGTCAGTGATGCCATCCAGCCATCTCATCCTCTGTCATCCCCTTCTCCTCCTGCCCCCAATCCCTCCCAGCATCAGAGTCTTCTCCAATGAGTCAACTCTTCGCGTGAGGTGGCCAAAATACTGGAGTTTCAGCTTTAGCATCATTCCTTCCAAAGAAATCCCAGGTCTGATCTCCTTCAGAATGGACCGGTTGGATCTCCTTGCAGTCCAAGGGACTCTCAAGAGTCTTCTCCAACACCACAGTTCAAAAGCATCAGTTCTTCAGCGCTCAGCCTTCTTTACAAACCAGCTCTCACATCCATACATGACCACAGGAAAGACCATAGCCTTGACTAGGCGAACCTTTGTTGGCAAAGTGATGTCTCTGCTCTTGAATATGCTATCTAGGTTGGTCATAACTTTCCTTCCAAGGAGTAAGCGTCTTTTAATTTCATGGCTGCAATCACCATCTGCAGTGATTTTGGAGCCCAGAAAAATAAAGTCTGACACTGTTTCCACTGTTTCTCCATCTATTTCTCATGTAGTGATGGGACCAGATGCCATGATCTTCGTTTTCTGAATGTTGAGCTTTAAGACAACCTTTTCACTCTCCACTTTCACTTTCATCAAGAGGCTTTTTAGTTCCTCTTCACTTTTTGCATAAGGGTGATATCATCTGCATATCTGAGGTTATTGATATTTCTCCCAGCAATCTTGATTCCAGCTTGTGTTTCTTCCAGTCCAGCATTTCTCATGATGTACTCTGCATATAAGTTAAATAAACACGGTGACAATATACAGCCTTGACGAACTCCTTTTCCTATTTGGAACCAGTCTGTTTTTCCATGACCAGTTCTAACTGTTGCTTCCTGACCTGCATACAGATTTCTCAAGAGGCAGATCAGGTGGTCTGGTATTCCCATCTCTCTCAGAATTTTCCACAGTTTATTGTGATCTACACAGTCAAAGGCTTTGGCATAGTCAATAAAGCAGAAATAGATGTTTTTCTGGAACTCTCTTGCTTTTTCCATGATCCAGCGGATGTTGGCAATTTGATCTCTGGTTCCTCTGCCTTTTCTAAATCCAGCTTGAACATCAGGAAGTTCACAGTTCACATATTGCTGAAGCCTGGCTTGGAGAATTTTGAGCATTACTTTACTAGCGTGTGAGATGAGTGCAATTCTGCGGTAGTTTGAGCACTCTTTGACATTGCCTTTCTTTGGGATTGGGATGAAAACTGACCTTTTCCAATCTTGTGGCCACTGCTGAGTTTTCCAAATTTGCTGGCATATTGAGTGCAGCACTTTCACAGCATCATCTTTCAGGATTTGGAATAGCTCCACTGGAATTCCATCACCTCCACTAGCTTTGTTCGTAGTGATGCTTTCTAAGGCCCACTTGACTTCACATTCCAGGATGTCTGGCTCTAGGTCAGTGATCACACCATCATGATTATCTGGGTCGTGAAGCTCTTTTTTGTACAGTTCTTCTGTGTATTCTTGCCACCTCTTCTTAATATCTTCTTAAAAAAGGTGAGGACATACCCCTTGTCAAAAGTAAGGAGCAATGGCTGCGCTTTGCTGGAACAGTGGCCATGCTTTGCTGGAGCAGCTGTGAAGAGATACCCCACGTCCAAGGTAAGAGAAACCCAAGTAAGATGGTAAGTGTTGCAAGAGGGCATCAGAGGGCAGACACACTGAAACCATAATCACAGAAAACTAGTCAATCCAATCACACAGACCACAGCCTGGTCTAACTCAATGAAACTAAGCCATGCCCTGTGGGGCCACCCAAGACAGGCGGGTCATGGTGGAGAGGTCTGACAGAATGTGATCCACTGCCAAAGGGAATGGCACCACCTCAGTATTCTTGCCTTGAGAACCCCATGAACAGTATGAAACATTCTAGGAATTAGTGAACTATAATGGACTGGAATGGGTGAATTAAACTCAGATGACCATTATATCTACTACTGTGGGCAGGAATCCCTTAGAAGAAATGGTCAACAAAAGAGTCCGAAATGCAGTACTTGGATGCAATCTCAAAAATGACAGAATGATCTCTGTTTGTTTCCAAGGCAAACCATTCAATATCACAGTAATCCAAGTCTATGTCCCAACCAGTAACGCTGAAGAAGCTGACATTGAATGGTTCTATGAAGACCTACAAGACCTTTTAGAACTAACACCCAAAAAAGATGTCCTTTTCATTATAGAGGACTGGAATGCAAAAGTAGGAAGTCAAGAAACATCTGGATTAACAGGCAAATTTGGCCTTGGAGTACAGAATGAAGCAGGGCAAAGGCTAATAGAGTTTTGCCAAGAGAACACACTGGTCATAGCAAACACCCTCTTCCAACAACACAAGAGAAGACTCTGCACATGGACATCACCAGATGGTCAACACCGAAATCAGACTGATTATATTCTCTGCAGCTAAAGATGGAGAAGCTCTATCAGATCAGATCAGATCAGATCAGTCGCTCAGTCGTGTCCAACTCTTTGCGACCCCATGAACCGCAGCACGCCAGGCCTCCCTGTCCATCACCAGCTCCCGGAGGTCACCCAGACTCGCATCCATCGAGTCAGTGATGCCATCCAGCCATCTCATCCTCTGTCGTCCCCTTCTCCTCCTGCCCTCAATCCCTCCCAGCATCAGAGTCTTCTCCAATGAGTCAACTCTTCGCATGAGATGGCCAAAATACTGGAGTTTCAGCTTTAGCATCATTCCTTCCAAAGAAATTCCAGGATTGATCTCCTTCAGAATGGACTGGTTGGATCTTCTTGCAGTCCAAGGGACTCTCAAGAGTCTTCTCCAACACCACAGTTCAAAAGCATCAATTCTTCGGCGCTCAGCCTTCTTCACAGTCCAGCTCTCACATCCATACATGACCACAGGAAAGACCATAGCCTTGACTAGGCGAACCTTTGTTGGTAAAGTAATGTCTCTGCTTTTGAATATGCTATCTAGGTTGGTCATAACTTTCCTTCCAAGGAGCAAGCGTCTTTTAATTTCATGGCTGCAGTCACCATCTGCAGTGATTTTGGAGCCCAGAAAAACAAAGTCTGACACTGTTTCCACTGTTTCCCCATCTATTTCCCATGCAGTGATGGGACCAGATGCCATGATCTTCGTTTTCTGAATGTTGAGCTTTAAGCCAACCTTTTCACTCTCCACTTTCACTTTCATCAAGAGGCTTTTTAGCCCCTCTTCACTTTCTGCCATAAGAGTGGTGTCATCTGCATATCTGAGGTTATTGATATTTCTCCCGGCAATCTTGATTCCAACTTGTGTTCCAAATAGGAAAAGGAGTACGTCAAGGCTGCATATTGTCACCATGTTTATTTAACTTATATGCAGAGAAGCTCTATACAGTGAGCAAAAACAAGACTGGGAGCTGACTGTGGCTCAGATCATGAACTCCTTATTGCCAAATTCAGACTTAAATTGAAGAAAGTAGGGAAAACCACTAGACCATTCAGGTATGACTTAAATCAAATCCCCTATGATTATACAGTGGAAGTGAGAAATAGATGTAAGGGACTAGGTCTGATAGATAGAGTGCCTGATGAACTATGGACAAAGGTTCATGACATTGTTCAGGAGACAGGGATCAAGACCATCCCCATGGAAAAGAAATGCAAAAAAGCAACATGGCTGTCCGAAGAAGCCTTACAAATAGCTGTGAAAAGAAGAGAAGTAAAAAGCAAAGGAGAAAAGGAAAGATATAAGCATCTGAATGCAGAGTTCCAAAGAATAGCAAGAAGAGATAAGAAAGCCTTCTTCAGCCATCAATGCAAAGAAATAGAGGAAAACAACAGAATGGGAAAGACTAGAGATCTCTTAAAGACAATTAGAGATACCAAGGGAATATTTCATGCAAAGATGGGCTCAATAAAGGACAGAAATGGTATGGACCTAACAGAAGCATAAGATATTAAGAAGAGGTGGCAAGAATACACAGAAGAACTGTACAAAAAGATCTTCACAACCAAGATAATCACAATGGTGTGATCACTCACCTAGAGCCAGACATCTTGGAATGTGAAGTTAAGTGGGCCTTAGAAAGCATCACTATGAACAAAGCTAGCGGAGGTGATGGAATTGAGCTATTTCAAATCCTGAAAGATGATGCTGTGAAAGTGCTGCACTCAATATGCCAGCAAATTTGGAAAACTCAGCAGTGGCCACAGGACTGGAAAAGGTCAGTGTTCATTTCAATTCCAAAAAAAGGCAATGCCAAAGAATGCTCAAACTACCGCACAATTGCACTCATCTCACACGCTAGTAAAGTAATACTTAAAATTCTCCAAGCCAGGCTTCAGCAATATGTGAACTGTGAACTTCCTAATGTTCAAGCTGGTTTTAGAAAATGCAGAGGAACCACAGATCAAATTGAAAACATCCTCTGGATCATGGAAAAAGCAAGAGATTTCCAGAAAAACATCTATTTCTGCTTTATTGACTATGCCAAAGCCTTTGACTGTGTGGATCACAATAAACTGTGGAAAATTCTGAAAGAGATGGGCATAGCCAGACCAACCTGATCTGCCTCTTGAGAAACCTATATGCAGGTCAGGAAGCAACAGTTAGAACTGGTCATGGAACAACAGACTGGTTCCAAATAGGAAAAGGAGTTTGTCAAGGCTGTATATTGTCACCCTGCTTATTTAACTTCCATCCAGGGTACATCATGAGAAACGATGGGTTAGAGGAAGCACAAGCTGGAATCAAGATTGCCAGGAGAAATATCAATATGCAGATGACACCAGATATGCAGATGACACCACCCTTATGGCAGAAAGTAAAGAGGAACTAAAAAGCCTCTTGATGAAAGTGAAAGAGGAGAGTGAAAAAGTTGGTTTAAAGCTCAACATTCAGAAGACGAAGATCATGGCATCTGGTCCCATTACTACATGGGAAATAGATGGGGAAACAGAGGAAACAGTGTCAGACTTTATTTTTCTGGGCTCCAAAATCACTGCAGATGGTGACTGCAGCCATGAAATTAAAAGACGCTTACTCCTTGGAAGGAAAGTTTTGACCAACCCACATCACATATTCAAAAGCAGAGACATTACTTTGCCAACAAAGGTCCGTCTAGTCAAGGCTACGGTCTTTCCCGTAGTCATGTATGGATGTGAGAGCTGGACTGTGAAGAAGGCTGAGCGCCGAAGAATTGATGCTTTTGAACTGTGGTGTTGGAGAAGACTCTGAGAGTCCCTTGGACTGCAAGGAGATCCAACCAGTCCATTCTGAAGGAGATCAGCCCTGGGTGTTCTTTGGAAGGAATGATGCTAAAGCTGAAAGTCCAGTACTTTGGCCACCTGATGCGAAGAGTTGACTCATTGGAAAAGACTCTGTTGCTGGGAGGAATTGGGGGCAGGAGGAGAAGGGGACGACAGAGGATGAGATGGCTGGATGACATCACTGACTCGATGGACGTGAGTCTGGGTGAACTCCAGGAGTTGGTGATGGACAGGGAGGCCTGACGTGCTGTGATTCATGGGGTTGCAAAGAGTCAGACATGACTGAACGACTGAACTGAACTGAACTGAACTGAAGCATCCAAAGCCTAAATTTCTTTGTCCTGACAATTCTTCACAAATTTATTTTTTTTTTTGTCCAAAAAGTATGAAAGCTGCCTGCCTTGGTTACTTCTCAGATTCCATTTCTATGAGACCTGTGTGTGTAGAAATTAAAATTTGTTTTTCTCCTGTTATCCTGTCTTGTGTCATTTTTATTATGATTGGGCACTAGAACTCAAGAGGGGTAGGAAGGGAATTTTCTCCTCCCTGACAATAAACTTTGTCAACTGAAAAAAAAAAAAAAAAATACATGTGACCTAAAAGTTGAGAGATTTATTTGGTGGGAATCATGAGGACTTCAAGCCCAGGAGACAGCATCTCAGGTGACCCCAGAAAACTGTTTCCTAGGGAGAGTGGAGGAGCCAGGCTATATAGAAGTTTGCAGCAAGGGGCAGGTAATCTTAATACTAAAAGATTACTGTTAATTAAGGAAAACCAGATTTCTCACATTAAGGGATCTAGTGCTTTTCTATGTATGGGAAAATGCAAGTGATCAGGCTTACTGAAATCTTTTCTTTTATATGCATCTCAGCTATCTGGGGCCAAATCCTACTTTTTGATCGTTCTCACCCTTAATTCCAGTCCCGTCACTTCTTGGCAAATAGATGGAGAAAAATGGAAACAGTGGTAGAATTTATTTTCTTGGGCTTCAAAATCATTGCAAGTGGTGACTGCAGTCATGAAATTATTTTCTTCCACCCTTGCTCCTTGGAAGAAAAGCTATGCTTTAATATGCTAGGTAGCATATTAAAAAGGAGAGACATCATTTTGCCAACAAAGGTCTGTCTAGTCAAAGCTATTGTTTTTCCAGTAGTCATGTACAGATGTGAGAGTTGGATCATAAAGAAGGCTGAGAGCCGAAGAATTGATGCTTTCGAACTGTGGTGTTGGAGAAGACTTGAGAGTCCCTTGGACTGCAAGGAGGTCAAACCAGTCAATCCTAAAGGAAATCAACCTGAATATTCATTGGAAGGACTGATGTTGAAGCTGAAGCACCAATACTTTGGCTACCTGATGCAAAGAACCGACTCATTGGAAAAAACTCTGATGTTGAGAAAGATTGAAGACAGCAGGAGAAGGGGGTGACAGAGGATGAGCTGATTGGACAGCATCAACTCACCGGACATGAATTTGAGCAAACACCAGAAGACAGTGAAGGACAGGGAAGCCTGGTGTGGTGCAGTCCATGGGGTCCCAAAGAGTCAGACACAACTTTGTCACTGAACAGCAGCCATTCTTAATTCTCATTTACCATAAGGGGTAGCAGTTGTGGTGAATTTCTGCCTCTTACATTTTCTCCTATTCCCCCCTCCCCCCACCCCCACTTCAGCTCCTCAGCACTTACGGGGGAGGAAGTGGCCCATCACTGCTGAATAGCTGATATTGTTTTACCTGGGCTCAGAAATTTGCATTTGGAAGGCTGGAATCCCTGATGTCTGTGACATGGCTTTTTTACTAGCATAGCAGAAAATATTTTACTTACAGAAATATTTCATTTCACAACTTTATATACTTTTAGGAGAGAAAAAACCAGTTTTCCCTCTACCTATTTTAGATTCATTGGCTGCGACTCCATAAATTAGACTAACAAAAGATAGATTAACAAGAGAAAGAGAAGTTCATACAGGCTAGAGCACTCAGAGATGAGTGACTCCAAGAGGTAACCAGGGCTTATATTGCATCTCTAAAAATCTGCAAATCTAAAAATACATTTTTAGAGAAATGACAAGACAAAGCAAAGGATTTTTTAGGGGTACAAATTGCAGGAAGTTAAATACATGAGGAAATTGATGGAATATGAGCTACTTGCAACGCAGGTTCCTCTGTCGTGTCTCAGGACTGATCTGGGTCTAGTGTTGTCGAGGTGATTAACTTGCATCCTTCCTCGTAGAGAAAGGAGGATGGGGACACCTTTACTAAATTTATGTCTTTTTAGGCAAATGCATTGGAGAAGGAAATGGCAACCCACTCCAGTTTTCTTGCCTGGAGAATCCCAGGGGCAGGAGAGCCTGGTGGGCTGACGTCTATGGGGTCACGCGGAGTCGGACACGACTGAAGTGACTTAGCAGCAGCAGCAGGCAAATGCAAGAGGGGAGGGTTTTTCCTGCACCTGCTGCTTCTCAACTGCCTTCAGCCTAAAATAATACTTATGTCAAACTGGCACATTTTGGGCGGCACGTTCTGCTATGCTTTACTGTACAGTTCTTTCATTTAAAGTATATAATTCAACATTTTCAGTATATTCATAGAGCTGTGCAATCACCACTGCAATCTAATTTTAGAACATATTTTGTTCTCGCACCCCCGCAAAAGAAACTTCATACCTATCAGCTTTCAATCCTCATTCACCCCCAACTTAGGCCCTATTTTACATTTCTACCAGCACCACATGAAGATACCAATTTCTCTACATTCTTGCCAGCATTCATTCCATCCTTCTGTTCACTCCAGTGAGTGTAAGTAAAGTATTCTCACTGTGAGTGTGATTGGCAGATCCCTAATGACAAGGAGATTAAACCACATGAATCTTAAAAGGAAATCAACCTTGAATATTCACTGGAAGGACTGATGCTGAAGCTGAAGATCCATTACTTTGGTCACCTGATGCGAACAGCTGATTCACTGGATAAGACCCTGATGATGGGAAAGAATTGAAGACAGGAGAAGAGGGCAACAGAGGATGAGATGGTCGTATGGCATCCTGATTCGATAGACATGAACTTAGGCAAACTCTGGGAGATGACGAGGGACAGGGGAGCCTGGTGTGTTGCAATCCATGGTATTGCAAAGAATCAGGCACGACTTGGCAACTGAATAACAGCAATGACTTGATGATGTTGAACATCTTCTCATGAGCTTGTTGACTATGTCTTTGGAGAAATGTCTGTTCAAATCCTCTGTCTAGTTTTTAATTGGTTATTTGTCTTTCTCTTATTGAGCTGTAGGAGTTCTTTATCTTTTCTAGATACAACTCAAATATCCAATTTATGATTTTATAAAATTTTCTCCCATTCTCTGAGTTGTCTTTTCCTTTGCTTAGTGATGTCATATATAGCACTGATAGTACCTATCATTTTGATGTGGTCTAATTCATCTATTTTTTTCTCTTGTTGCTTTTTCGGTGTTATATCTAAGAAACTAGCTCCTATAACAAATTCACAAAGACTTCCTCCTATGTTTTCTTCAATGAGTTTAATAGTTTTGGCTCTTGTATTTAGGTCTATGAGTCATTTTGAGGTAATTTTTGCAGTTTGATAAATTTTTGACTTATTTTATTGCGTGTGGATGTTCAATTGTCCCAGCACCATTTGTTGAAGGGGCAATTCTTTCCCCATGGAATGCTCTTGGAACATTTATCAGAATCATGTGACCATCATTTGAGGGTTTATTTCCAGTTCCTTAGTGTGTTTCATGGATCGAGGGAAGCTGGGCCTTTCCTATCTGCATGACTCAGTTGCTAAGACACATTCTGACCCTATGAAGGGTCTTACAAGTCCCTTTCCTTCAGCTCTGTGGGGTTGGATCTGTGTCTCCTGGCATCTCTGACCTAAGACCTTTGTTCTGTTCACTGCATCTCTGCCTATTTTAGAAACCAGTCTGTATGGCTCAGGTCTTAGAAGCTCCCACCTGCCTTCCATGCAGTAACTGCTTCCAGGCTCCTCTGGGGTGTGGGCCCTTTGACCCAGTTGTTCGTGCTTCACTCTCTGCTGTGCCCTGACACCAGTTACTGCCTGGCTGCTGAGACCCCAGCTACATCATGTCACTGGCTGTTTCACTGGGTGACAATCCACCCAGACTTGGTGGCTTCTGATAACCACCATCATTTTATTTGTGCAAAATTCTGTAGCTCAGGATCCAGGGCAGGGTTCAGGTGGGTAGTCCTGCTCCACGTTGGGTTGGTGGGCTGAGATTCCTGGGGCTGGCACTGGAGAACTTGGCCTTGTGGTGGTTGACGCCTGGGGTTGGCTGGATCTCTCTCTCTCTTTCCACATGGCTCTTTATATGTGTTCATGGAGGGAGGAAGAAGAGCACAGCATTTCCATAGCCTCATCTGGGAAGTTACACTTCTGCATTCTCATGGTCAAAGTCTGTCCAGGGCCAGCTGAGATGCAAAGGGGAGGACTCAAATCTACCCCTGATGGAAGGGTGACATCCTCACACTGAGGAAGAGCAAAGGGGATGCTGAAGCCTTCTTTGGAAACAAAATCTGCCCCCAGGTCCCCACATTGACTTTTCCTGTGAATGGCCTCTGACTAACTAAACGTCCACGATAAGGAAAATGACAGTGTCTCACTAAATCCCGAGCAGAGTCAAAATGCCTTTGGAATCATTGAATAAATGTTTAGATTTACTGTTGTGCTTGTTTAACTTGTATTCTTCATGAAGAAAAATGACTCTTGCAATGATTTTGTCTTGCAAGCATTTTCACCTAGAAATGTGTTCCAAAATTTACTGGTGATTTTACTATTGTTGACTCCTCTGTAATAGGAGTTCTGTGAAATCTCCATGGGACACATTCAAATGTTACGTGAAGTAAAAAGTATGCCATTAAGCAGCGATTCTCCCCGATTGGAGGTTTCAGGAGACTTTAAGGTAGAGACAGGCACACAAGAAATAAAAGTACTTATCACATCTAGTAACTTTAATAACCACTGCCCGCCCCTCCCCGCCAAAAAAGCTAAAAGATGTCAGAAATAAGTTCTTTTATTTTCTATACACAGTGATGAGAGGCAAGAATGATAGCTCTCTGAGCCAGCAGGGTGGGGGAAAGATTTGCCACTGGTGAGGCGGGAAGGCCTTGGAGAGGGCATCTGTCCCTTTGGATGGGGTGCAAGGCAATCACACCCACGTCCCTGCTGCACGGCTTTAGTTTTATTTGTTTGTTTATTCATTTACTTACTTTTAGTTGGCTTCACTGGGTCTTTGTTGCTGCGTGTGAGCTTTCTCTAGTTGCAGTGCTCTGGATTCTCACTGCCATGGCTTCTGCTGCTGCAGAGCACAGGCTCCAGGGCACATGGGCTCGGGGAGTTGTGGCGCTCTGGTTTAGCTGCCCCAAGGCATTGGAATCTTTCTGGACCAGTAACGGAACCCATGTCCTCAGTACTGGCAGGTGGATTCTTAACCACTGGACCACCAGGGAAGTCCACCCACCCACTGCTTTAGTTATTGACAGAAATCAGCTTTCCTTACCAAAGATGTAATACAACAGACAGCAATTTTTGTTGTTGCTGTTGTCCAGTCGCTAAATCACGTCTGACTCTTTGTGACCCCATGGACTGTAGCCCTCCCTGCTCCTCTGTCCATGGAATTCTCCAGGCAAGAATACTGGAGTGGGTTGCTTTCTCCGGGGATCTTCCCCACTCAGGGATCAAACCTGCGTCTCCTGCTTGGCAGGCAGATTCTTTACCACTGATCCACAGATAACAAATCCTTCTGTAAATGGTTTAGATGGATTTTCTACAAAGAAAAATCATTCTCTTGCTATGTCAATCTGAGTGAACCATCTAAAGAATTGTTGGCATCTGGGAACATTTCAGCTTTACAGAAAAGGCATCAAGTCTAAAGATAATGTACAACCGGACATATTTCTTCTTGTACCAATGAATTAAGCTGAAGGAAAAACAAACTGAAAATGATGTAGACGTTGAATTCTCTGTGGCCAGACCTAGAGACAGCAGAGAGGACTTTACATCTTAGGTTTATAAATGCAGCTGCATGGACACTGACTAGAATATAAACCCAAACTGACCATAATTCAAGGAGAGCTGGGCACCAGCCAGAAGTCAGGCCTCTTAGATTAATATAGGCATACCCAGAAACGCTGGCTGTTTTCCCTGGACTAGGAGGGGGTGTGGATTACACTGTGAAAGGGTTTAAGCGGGATTCTCTGGGTCAGTGGCCTCTTTTCCAGCAAACACTTGTGACTCTGCATGAGAAACATCCCAGGACATTCTCTTCAAACCGCAGTAATCATAAAAAGAAAGCCTTAAAAAGAAACTGAAAAAGCCATTTTAATTAGGTTAAATTTCCATATCTGTAAGAGTTCTACCTTCTAGTGAAGAAATAACTTTCTTCTGCATAAAAATTTGCCATTTCAGTGCCCACATGGTGGGTTTTGGTCTCTCTCTGTCTTTCTCTCTCTCGATCCTTCTTTCTCTTTTGCTTCTGTTTGGTAAAAATGGACCACAGAAGCATGTTAATGGGAAAGGAGAGGCAGAGGGGGACTTTATGCGAATCACTCTGCACGCTGAGTTCTGAGGGTTCCATTCCATGTCCATGGATGACAGGGAGGCAGACAAGCAGATCAAGTCCAAACTCAAGGCCCCCGGGTCCAGCGTCCACATGGTGAACCTGAGACTCAGGCTTGTTCACTAACATGGTCACCTGTGGTTCCGGTAGTGCTAGAGTTACGCTTGGGGCCCAGGTACCTAGTTCTTTCCCCTCTCCCCAGGCTCCCCTCCCCCTCCACATTGCAGAGCTTGATCATTCTTTTGCTAGTTCAGGGAAGTCAACTTAAAAGCAGTTTATTTGACTTACTACCTACATAGGGGGCTTTCACATAGTATGTCATATAAATGTTGGCTTTCCTTTGTGTGTGTGTGTGTGTTCTCAATTTTATATTTATTTTTAAAAATTTTATTATTGGAGTATAGTTGCTTTACAATGTTGTATTAGTTTCTGCTGTACAACAAAGTGAATTAGCTATCTGTATACATATATCCTCTCCCTCATGAGTATCCCTCCCACACACCCCCCATCCTACCCCTCTAGGTGATCGCAGAGCACTGAGCTGAGCTCCCTGCAGAACACAGTTATTTAGTCATCTGAAATTAGAGAAGTTCTGCCTAGAGACAGACAGACAGACATAATTCTTATCCCTCTAAGGGCAACTGGGGAAAAGAAGAATCTTGGATAAACTCTGAAGAACCTCATTGTCCTCACTCCCATCTCCCACTCCATGTATATATCGAAGCAGAGCATTCTCTAGAGTAGAAATCTCTCCTTTTCTCCAAAGGAGGAAAATTGCTGAACTCTTAGGTCTGATTTGCCTCGGCTAGACACAGAATGGTGACTCAGAGTCAACCCTCTTCAATAATAAATGGAGAATCACCAACAAAGGACAAAACAAGCAAAAAAAAAAAAAAAGGAAAAGTGAAAATGAGTACTTTGTAATACAGAGAGGACACAGTTCCTAGTGGGAATATCAAGATGCATCCAGACATCAAAACAATTTCTCAGGGGCGTTAAGAAAGAAGAGCACAGATGACCCCCTTCTCCTCTGCTCTCAGGAGTGGGTGTGGACGCCTGGAGAACAACACTTCAAATCCTCTTTTAATGTCCTTGAAAGTGAAGTCACTCAGTCATGTCTGAGTCTTTGCGACCCCATGGACTGTAGTCTACCAGGTTCCTTCGTCCATAGGATTTTCCAGGCAATAGTACTGGAGTGGGTTGCCATTTCCTTCTCCGGGGGTCTTCCCGACCCTGGGATCGAACCTGGGTCTCCCCACATTGTAGACAGAAGCTTTATCGTCCGAGCCACCAAGGAAATCCTTTTAATGTCCCTGAAGGTCTTTAAAAAACTGACTTGGAAAACAAAAACAAAACCCAAAGCCATAAAACTCGGGGTAGCTTTCAATTCTCAACCTCTTACTTTCCTTCCCAACAAATAAAATGTCTCACAGGTTGTTTTAGTTTCTTAGTGCTGTTTTAGGAAAACCCCACAAAGTGAATGTCATTAAGAAGAGAAATTTTTGCTCTCAGTTCTGGAGGCCAGAAATCTGAAATCAAGGTGTGGGCAGTGCCACAGTCTTTCCAGGCTCTGGGGAAGGTCCGTCCCACCTCTTCCAGTTACTGGTATTTCCAGGCGGTCCTTAATTTGTGGCTGCAACATTCCTCTCTCTGCCTCTTTCTCTCATAGCCTTCTCTGTATCTGTCTCTCTTCTGTCTCTTACAAAGATACCAGTCATTGAATTTCATCCTTCCCTAACCCAAGATGATCTCATCCTAAGATCCCTTTCCCATCCTGAAAAGACCTTTTTCCCAAATAACTAACATTCACACCTGGCTTCTCTGGGGACTCAATGGTAAAGAATCTGCCTGCCATTGCAAGAGATGGGAGTTCGATCCCTGGATCAGGAAGATTCCCTGGAGAAGGAAATAGCAACCCACTCCAGTATTCTTGCCTTAAGAATCCCACAGAGAGAGGCGCCTGGGAGGCTATAGTCCATGGGGTCACAAGAGTTGGACATGACTGAGCAACAACACATTCTGGGGGATAGGATCTGGGCTTTTGCTTTGTGGGAACCATCACTCAACCCTCTACCTGAAATATACCCTAAAAACTGGTCAGACTAAATACAGAGTAGATTTTTGGCAAACAAATTTATATATATAAATTATATCAGATCAGAACAGTCGCTCAGTCGTGTCTGACTCTTTGCAACCCCATGAATCACAGCACGCCAGGCCTCCCTGTCCAATACCAACTCCCGGAGTTCACTCAGACTCACATCCATCGATTCAGTGATGCCATCCAGCCATCTCATCCTCTGTCGTCCCCTTCTCCTCCTGCCCCCAATCCCTCCCAGCATCAGAGTCTTCTCCAATGAGTCAGCTCTTCGCATCAGGTGGCCAAAGTACTGGAGTTTCAGCTTTAGCATCATTCTTTCCAAAGAAATCCCAGGGCTGATCTCCTTCAGAATGGACTGCTTGGATCTCCTTGCAGTCCAATGAACTCTCAAGAGTCTTCTCCAATACCACAGTTCAAAAGCATCAATTCTTCGGCTCTCAGCCTTCTTCACAGTCCAACTCTCACATCCATACATGACCACTGGAAAGACCATAGCCTTGACCAGGCGAACCTTTGTTGGCAAAGTAATGTCTCTGCTTTTGAATATGTGATCTAGGTTGGTCATAACTTTCCTTTCAAGGAGTAAGCATCTTTTAATTTCATGGCTGCAATCACCATCTGCAGTGATTTTGGAGCCCAGAAAAATAAAATCTGATACTGTTTCCTCTGTTTCCTCATCTATTTCCCATGAAGTGATGGGACAGGATGCCATGATCTTCATTTTCTGAATGTTGAGCTTTAAGCCAACTTTTTCACTCTCCACTTTCACTTTCATCAAGAGGCTTTTTAGTTCCTCTTCACTTTCTGCCATAAGGGTGGTGTCATATATATATAATTTACATTTATTTATTGGCTGCACTGGGTCTCACTTGTGGCACTTGGGATTTTGAGTTGCAGCCTGTGACCTCTCAGTTGCAGCATGTGGGATATAGTTCCCTGACCAGAGATCAAATCTGGGCCCCCTGCATTGGGAGCTCAGAGTCTTAGCCACTGGACCACCAGGGAAGTCCCCAGAGACATTGATTTTAAGAGTAATATCCAAATACGACTATATATTAGGCTGAGATTTTGATCTGAAACTTTTACTTCCTGGTCTGTTTGCTTTAAACAAGGGTTTAAGACTAGAGTCACACTTTTCACTCAGACTGAGGAGTCCAGGAGTCTGGGCTAGGATGAGTGAAGGAAAGTTACATGGCTCAAAATAGCCTGGAGTTAAAACTCCCCTCCGGGTCCTCCCCACCATTCTATGCCAAACAAAGAACTCTCTCACCCAAAGAAAAAAAGAAAACTGGACAATAAAGTTGATTATGCCCAGCTCCCAGCTGGTCCAGCCTCTGGCCAATCTCCAGAATTCCTTGCCCCAGCCGTTTGAGAGATAACTACATCAAATAGCCTTGGAGAAGAACAGGCCCCCTTAAGACAGTAGATTTCCACATATATGCCTATATACACTTACTCTTTTCTTGGGTTAGTGCAGCAGCTCACTAATCTGACTGCTGCCCCTTCTCGCCTCATTAAAGGTGATCTGTTCCTGTAAAGTGCCGATCTCATTCTTTTTCCAAACCTCGCCTTTTCTAACTCCCTTACCCTACAATGAATGTTCAAGTCAAAATGGGTATCCCCATTCCTCTTGTCAGGAAATCTCATGGAATGCCTGCAAAACCCTGCATTTGCAAATCAACCCCCTTTTCACCAATTTGACAGATAGGCCAAGTCAGGCTGACCTTCTCTGATGGGCCAACCATCAATGCCCATTGTGATATATTAATACATCACCTGTATTTAACCCTCCAGGACTCCACCACCAGCCTTACCCATGCCAATTTACATGCATGTAGCTCTGAGGTGCAACCCAACAGGAGCAGATTTACGGAAAGTGACCTGTTTAGAAATCAAGGCCAATGTTCCCTTGGAGGTGATACTCTTTTTCCTGAGAAACTGCAGCATAAAATGTTTTGCTTATTGTTTTTCCAGTGATTCTCAGAGCTCATCTTATTAGTGGCTGGATTAAGGTCATATTTCTTGATTAAGCCAAACCATTAACTCATTTTTTACCTCCACTATGAACAGTGACCTACATCTCTCTAGTCACAGCTTGGGATGCATGGGGTGCCAGGCATGAGCTGGAGGCTTTTAACACAGAAATAAACTTTACTATTTTGGATGCCTGGTGTGTTGTGGGGAAATTTCAGTTTAGTTGTTCCTTTTAAAATCTGAGGCTTTCAACAGAAATAAACCTCACTAACTCTGCATGCCTGCTGCTTGGACGAAAAATTTTGGTTGAGCTCCACATTTTAAAATCTAATACTTGTGAGCTGTCTCTCTGTCTACCTCTCTCTCTTTTTAAAGATTTATTTATTTATATTTTATTTTTGGCTGCACTGGGTTTTTGTTGCTGTGCTCAGGCTCTCTCTAGTCATGGTGAGTGGGGGCTATTCTTCGTTGTGGTGGCTTCTCTTGTTGGAGAGCATGGGCTCTAGGCACTTGGGGTTCAGTAGTTGTGGTGTGTGGCTCAGTAGTTGGGGCACACAGGTTTAATTGCTCTGCAGTATGTGGGATCTTCTTGTATCAGGAATTGAACCGTGTCTCCTGAATTGGCTGGCAGATTCTTAACCACTAAACCGTGAGGGAAGCCCTCTACCAGTCTATTGAAGACATACTTTGTGCCAGGCATTGTTCTAGGTATATGATGTTTCTTATAGATATCCCATTCAATTAAGGAGAGAAGACAGTCAATGGAAGATGTGGTGACGACATAAAGAAGATAAATCACATGTCAGGGACTTCCCTGGTGGTCTAGTGGTGAAGACGCCTTGCTCCCAGTGCAGGAAGTCTAGGTAGGATCCCTGATCAGGGAACCAGATCCCACGTGGTGAAACTAAGACTCTACCCAGCCAAATAAATAATCATTTTCTTTTTTAAATCACATCAGGGTAAAGTAAGGCAAAATCCCTGAAAGAGTGGTGAACAGAGGCATCATACTTTCCATTGTGCAATAATGGCATTGTGATGGTTGAAAGCAAACATCCAAGGGCTAGCTGACCTCTGGTTGCAATATCCAAATTGCCTCCAGAAGCCAGATCAGAGGCCTGGTTCATTGCTTCAGTCAGATGGTGATGAAATTGGTCTCAGCCCAGTGAAAAACTTAGAGACAACCAGAGAAGTAAGGGAGGAAGATTATGTGACTATGTTAATCAAGTTTTGTTCACTTGACATTTTCTACATTCACATACTTCACTACAGATGGTGACTGCAGCCATGAAATTAAAAGACGCTTACTCCTTGGAAGGAAAGTTATGACCAACCTAGATAGCATATTCAAAAGCAGAGACATTTCTTTGCCAACAAAGGTCCGTCTAGTCAAGGCTATGGTTTTTCCAGTGGTCATGTATGGATGTGAGAGTTGGACTGTGAAGAAGGCTGAGTGCTGAAGAATTGATGCTTTTGAACTGTGGTGTTGGAGAAGACTCTTGAAAGTCCCTTGGACTGCAAGGAGATCCAACCAGTCCATTCTGAAGGAGATCAGCCCTGGAATTTCTTTGGAAGGAATGATGCTAAAGCTGAAACTCCAGTACTTTGGCCACCTGATGCGAAGAGTTGACTCATTGGAAAAGACTCTGATGCTGGGAGGGATTGGGGGCAGGAGGAGAAGGGGACGCCAGAGGATGAGATGGCTGGATGGCATCACTGACTCGATGGACGTGGGTCTCAGTGAACTCCGGGAATTGGTGATGGACAGGGAGGCCTGGCATGCTGCGATTCATGGGGTCACAAAGAGTCGGACACGACTGAGAGACTGATCTGATCTGTTACTTCACCAGATCAATCAATCAATGGATATTTATTGAGGATTTGAATGCAGGACAAAGGGATGCCTGCTTCAATCAAAGTAAGGGTATTGCTGAGCTGATGGGTCCTGATCTACTAGAGCTGGAGGCCCGCTCAGGAAGGATTTAATTAAAGATAAATGTCCAAGGCATTTGGAAGAATCAGGTCTGGGGAGGTAGGGAAAGCAGGGTTAAAGCAGAGAGTAAGAAGAGAACTGGGAGTTTTCTGAGAGGACTCAAATATGATTGGAGGCTTTTACTTTAAGCCAATGTTTCCTAAAATGTGTTCTTTGAATCTTTGAAGTTCTAGTGTTGAGAGATGCCCTGAAATGGGGGAAAAAAAAAACAAAAACAAGAAGGATCTACCAAGTAAGCCTGCAGAGTCATAAGAAATTTCAGCTTCTAGAGGGAGAGTTAGACCAAAGGATGACTTTCCCTATGAAATCTAAAGACTTGAAAAGAACAAGCTAAAATGCAAAATTACAATCAATTCCAGGTTGCAGTTCAAATGGCTGCTTTACAGAGCTATGAAGCTGCATAATTCTTAAAATAAGGATAAGATGTTCAAGGGTGCTTGGTGGACCATGGCTCAGGTGGAGGACGTGAGAAAACTGGTGCAGAGACCCCAGGTGTCCAGAGATGCTTGTTTCACCCAGTGGCTTGAGCCTGCTTTCTCTTCCTGGTGGCTGCCTGACTAGCAACCAGGGCTGCTCCAGGGGTGCAGGGCTCCGTCCACATACAAATTCTAGTTAATAAATGTATTATATGTCTCCTAAACCTGTGGGAGGTCAGGTACTTTACGGATGAGGCTCCAGAGTAACAAGCAGGGAGGTGGCACTTTTTTTTAATGTAAACCTTTTTTTTAGTCTTTATTGAATTTTTATTGTTTTATCTTTAGGTTTTTTGGCTGCAAGACATGTAGGATCTTAGCTTCCTGATCGGGATTGAACCCACAGCTCCTGCTTTGGAAAGTCACGTCTTAACCATTGGAAGTCCTAGAAGCGGCATCTTTGATTTGTTTATCCTCTTCAGAGCATGAGATGGTTCCATGGTATCCAGGCACCATCTTTTTGTTTCAGTCTAGGAACCATCTCCATGTTCTGATTGCCAAATACATTCTTCCCAGCTCACCTTGAATCTCCCACCACAAGATAAGGTGGCAAATACACCTCCATGGTCTCCGAGAATGTTTTGTCATGACAACAAAACTGTTCAAAAGGGTGACCCAGAGACGTAGGAAAAAGCTTAGGCTATACTTCACATTCACTTATTTTGTGAATATTTCTAAACCAGACTCACTGATGTTTTCATCTTCTTACATTCTCTGCTCTGAACATACACACTTTGAATGAAAGCTGTTAAGGTTTCTGAATGGGTATTCTTCAGGTATCTGAGCAATTTAATATTTTTGAATATTTTTTAAGTATCCCCCACATTGACGGCTACATTACAGATACTACAACATGTTTTGAATATGATGTCTTATCTCAGTAAGGGTCTATTACTACAGATGAATCCATCTACCTCAATCTATTTTAATTAGGCCCCTTGTCGACTGGGGAAGAGAATATACAGTGGGAATAAGTAAGTAAGATTCTGAATGCTACACATTTGTGCGACTATCCTGCTTGATGTTTAGCTCACCGCTGAAGGCATTGAGACGTGATAATGAAATTGGTTCTAGACACTGGGAAGTGTCGAAACCATGGAGATGAAAGATGCAATGAGAAACACAGGTGTATTGCTTGGAGACCGCCTAACACATCTAGTTGCCAACCTAAGGGGCTAAATTTAGACGTTGGAACAAAGCACACATGTTAAAGGAAGCTTGCTCCTTCTCTGGATCCGTGGGATAGAATGGGCCACCTGGATAGGAAATGACCGAAGTGCTAGTGGCGGTTAGTTAGCAGGGTTAGTTCCAGTCCTACTCTGTTATCGTGGAGCCTCCCCTCCCTGGGTTTCAGTTTACTCTTCTGTTAATTGAGGGGTATCCCGGCTTTGTTAAGTCTAAAAACTCTCAGAACCCAGGAAATCTGTTCATAGGAAAATTGCTCCTGGAAGACGAATCACTATAAGGTTGGAAGCCGTAGCCTTTCTGGCTGGAGGTGGTGGGGCAGGCATGTCCCCTCCCACTTCCCATCCCTGTGGCCCCAGCTCAGGAAGAACAGCCAATCCCTAAGAAACCATAGCTTTGCTTCTCCAGATACTGCGGATTGCTTCTGTCTCTATCGCTTGTGGTTAACTGCCCAATAAAGCGTGGCAGGGCCGTGATGATGCTCGCGAGTCCTGTGGGGCAGGATTCACGCTGGGCTCACTTGGCACTTCCTGTGCATTGTGTGGGTGTCAACAGGATCATTCAGTGTTACCTTGCCTGGTGGGTTGGCTGTTCGGGAGGACCCCAAATCCCTTCCTCGCGTGTCTGTGCCTCAGTGGGGAGGGCTAGAGGTGGGATCAGGCAGCACTGTCACCACCTTGCACGTGGTCTCTCGAGCACACCCAGACATGGCGAGGAGGTGACATCAGTAAGGACACAAGTGGTTCCAGAGGAGACAAAAGTGTCTGAGCAGAGGTGATAGGAAACAGAACGAAGTGATCAGCCTCCCTGGCCCATGAATGAATGAAGGACCAAGGAGGCAGCCATCTCTTTAGAGATGGCTCCCAGGTTTGGGACACTGTCAAGGAAAACTGAGCTACGTCATGGAAATTTAGGGGACAGGAACATGCCAGCCCAAACGTGCCATTTGGCATAAGGATTTTTTTTGAGCTGGAGGCAAATGTGAATCAACAGATGCAGAAAGAAGCCTTCCCAGAGCTTCCCTTATCTGACTGCAAGCAGAAACTTCTGGGAAATGGGAGTGCCATAAATTCCCTCTCCTGGGAAAGTTTTATGGCTATGAAGAAGATGGAAATACGGCACCAAGATGGTCCTGCATAGACAAAACTTACTCCACTAGTGCCCCTCATATATTTACCTCTCGGAGTTCAAGTTCTTTCTCTTTCTCTCATCACTTCTCTACAAGTCTATAGTTCTTCTGTGAAGATGCTATATAAGCCCACAAGTTGTAATCACTCCTTTGAGTAACTCATCTCCAAGTTCCTTCTGCATGTATGAAAGCCGCACACAATTATAAACTCTCTTTACTCTCTTCTCTTCTTATTGATCTGTTTTTTGGTGGTTTTTAATTTTCTTTTTTGGCCACACTACTCAGCATGTGGGATCTTAGTTCCCCAACCAGGTTTCTGGCAGTGAAAGTGTAAAGTCCTTAACCACACTACCACCAGGGAAGTCCCTTGTTTATCTGTTTTTTTTTTTTTTTTGTCATTCTAATTTGCAGGGCTCCAGCCAAGGAACCCAGGGAAGGCAATGGCACCCCACCCCAGTACTCTTGCCTGGAAAATCCAAGGGACAGAGGAGCCTGGTAGGCTGCAGTCCATGGGGTCGCTAGGAGTCGGACACGACTGAGCGACTTCACTTTCACTTTTCACTTTCATGCATTGGAGAAGGAAATGGCAACCCACTCCAGTATTCTTGCCTGGAGAATCCCAGGGACGGAGGAGCCTGGTGGGCTGCCGTCTATGGGGTCGCACAGAGTCGGACACGACTGAAACGACATAGCATAGCCAAGGAACCTAGTAGAGGAAAAAGTAGAGGAAAAAAAATGTTTTCCTTCCTTATGGAAGGACTTGAGAAGAGTTTTCCTTTCCTAGTAAGAGCAATGGTGGTGTAGTTATTCACTATTATGGTCTTTCCAGTAGTCATGTACAGATGTGAGAGTTGGACCACAAAGAAGACTGAGCTCCAAAGAACTGATGCTTTCAAACTGTGATGCTGGAGAAAACTCTTGAGAGTCCCTTGGACAGCAAGGAGATCAAACTAGTCAATCCTAAAGGACATCAACCCTGAATATTCACTGGAAGCACTGATGCTGAAGCTAAAGCTACAGTATTATGACCACCTGATGTGAAGAGCGGGCTCATTGTAAAAGACTTTGATGCTGGGAAAGATTGAGGGCAAGACAAGTAGAGGGTGGCAGAGGATGAAATAGATAGCATCACTGACTCAATGGACGTAAGTTTCAGCAAACTCCAGGAGATAGTGAAGGACAGAGAAGCCTGGTATGCTGCAGTTCATGGTGTCAAAAAGATTCTGACACAACTCAGTGACTGAACACCAACAACAATAGATCAGCAGGGAGATGGCAGTGGAGGAAAAGAGTAGGATCCATCATTTGGTGGGCCTGAACCATTCAGAGGAGAGATTACCTACAGCCATGTGGCCATCACATGTCGATGAGCCTAGAATCAAAGAGGAGGCCTTGAAGGGAGGGTAGCAACTCTGGAGGTGAGTTTGGATGTGAATAAAGGGCTTTGTAGAACAGACAGGCTTTAAGTCCAGCTGAGGTTGGATCTGGCCCAGATAGTGGCTCTCACGTCCAGGTGGGGTGCTTGCTGTGTCCTTTCTACCTTGCTCCCTGCCGCATCTGCAGGACCAGAGTGCACCCCAGGGTTACTCTTGAACGAATGAAGAGTGAGTTATTCCAGAAATATTTGTTTGGTGAAGACTCACTGAAGCAAGGAGAGAAAGATTTGCCCTTAGAGTGACATGTAGATGGAATCTCATTTGTATTTATAAGTGCATTTGAATTCTGAAAACTATGAAATTGGGTGTAGATCTCAGCATCCAGTATGCGGATGCTGGGAATCCCTGCTTTGTTCAGACATTGTTTTATTACTGCTGCAAGGTTTTGAAAATGAAAAGGCTCACATTCTGCCATATTTCAAAGCTCGATTCAAAGAAAAATTATGTGCAGCCAATAAAGAAAAACAATGGAGCTCCGAGTAGCATTCTTTGAGAAGCAATTTCAAGTGATGGTTGTCACTGATTTAGGTGACACCTGGTTTGCTGCAGGATAAAGCAGAAGTGCCTTCATGTAACAGTCCAAAGGCAATGAGGGCTCCAAGACAGCTTGGGTGTGAAGTCAAGTTGAAGCTGCGTTCGAGGTTGGGGTGGAGTAACATTTTATCAGTACCATAACAAAGCAATCCAGAGCAGGGATTGTTGATGTTCTCATGTCTCTATTGATTTCCTTTTGTCTCAGTGGCAGATTCTGCTTCCTCACGCTGACCACAATTGCATTCTGGCCCCATGGGCTCTCAGGAATTTTTGTCTGTGCACATTAAGAAGGGGCATCTCTGTTCTCTCTCCTTGGACCTGGGAAGCTTTGTGACTGCCACAGAAATGGCCGGCATGGTTGATGAGGCTGTGTTAGAAGACATGACACAGCTTCTGTATGGGCCTCTCTCAGGACCTCTGCCTTGGGCCACTTTTAGGGGGAATCTGGTTCTGCTAGAGCAGCTATCCCAGTCACCCGCGTGGAACAGAGGTATGACGTTCCCAGTGAGCCTGCCCACGCTGCAGGGTGATTCTGAGTTTTGATGAAGTTTGATATAACCTACAGGGATCCGGAAACATTTCTATGTACCTCTCAAGGACCATAGAGAAGTCCCTAAATAATAAGTAACATCTAGTTCAAATGCAAAGCTTACTTTGAAAGAATTTCTTGTAGTAAAACTCTTCAAAGCCTTCTCTTCTAATGAGCTCTGATTTTTACCAAATTTTTAAAAATCAATCTTTATCCTCTAAGTTTGTAGTAGGTAGAATTGAGATGGACTTTGAGATTGTCTGATAGACATATTCTACCTGGCCTTGGTAGACACATTCTCTTAGTTATTTGGTCAAACACTAACCGAAGTCCCTGAATTTTACAGCTGTAATTAAGGTCCAAATCAGTTGATCTTAAGAAGGAGATTCTCATGCACCTATGGTCAGCTAATTTATGACACAGGAGGCAAGAATATACAATGGAGAAAACTCAGTCTCTTCAATAAGTCGTGCTGGAAAAACCAGACAAATATGTGTAAAAGAATGATGTTAGAACACCCTCTAACACCACAGACAAAAATAAACCACAAATGGATTAAAGGCTTAAATATAAGTGTGGATCAGAGAAGGCAATGGCACCCCACTCCAGTACTCTTGTCTGGAAAATCCCACAGACAGAGGAGCCTGGTAGGCTGCAGTTCATGGGGTCGCTAAGGGTCAGACACGACTGAGCGGCTTCACTTTCACTTTTCACTTTCATGCATTGGAGAAGGAAATGGCAACCCACTCCAGTGTTCTTGCCTGGAGAATCCCAGGGACGGGGAAGCCTGGTGGGCTGCTGTCTATGGGGTCACACAGAGTCGGACACGACTGAAGTGACGTAGCATAACATAAGTGTGGATACTATAAAACTCAAATGCAGAACACTCACTGACATAAATCACAGCCAGATCTTTCTGGATCCACCTCTTAGAGTGATGAAAATAAAAATAAACTACTAGGATCTAGACTTAAAAGCTTTTGCAAAACAAAGGAAACTATAAAAAAATGAAAAGAGGACCCACAGAATGGGAGAAAATATTTGCAAACAAAGTGACCAACAAGGGATTAGTCTCAAAATACACAAACAGCTCATGCGGCTCAAAAAAAAAAAAAACCCAAATGACGCAGTCAAAAAATGGGCAGAAGATCTAAATAGGCATTTCTGCAAAGAAGACATACAGATGGCCAAAAAGCACATGAAAAGTTTCTCAACTTTGCTGTTTATTGGATAAAAGCAAATAAAAAATGCAATGAGATATTATTTCACACCAGTCAGAATGGCTAGCGTCAAAAACTCTACAAACAGTCAATGCTGGAGAAGGTATGGAGGAAAAGGAATCCTCCTATGTTGTTGATGGGAATGTAAATTGGTATAACCGTTATGGAGAACAGTGTGGAGGTTCCTTAAAAAACTAAATATAGAACTACCATATGATCCAGCAATCCCACTCCAGGGCAAATATCTGGAGAAAATCATAATTTGAAAAGATACATGCATTCCGATGTTCATTGCAGCATTATTTATTGATACAATACGGAAGCAACCTAAATGTGCATCAACAGAAGAGTGGATAAAGAAAATGTAGTACATATATACAACGGAATATTACTAAGACATAAAGAGATGTCTAGCAACCTATAGCAACTGATCATAACCAGAAATAATGTCATTCGCAGCAACATGGGTGGATCTAGAGATTGTCATACTGAATGGAGTCAGACAGAAAAGGAAAAATATCGTATGATGTTGTTTATATGTGGAATCTAAAAATAATGAACTTATTTACAAAACAGAAATAGTGTTTCAGATGTAGAAAACAATCTTATGGTTACCAGGACAAGAAGCGGGGAGGAATAAGTTGGGAGATTAGAATTGACAGATACACACTACTGTATGTAAAATAAATATTAATAAGTAATAAGGACCTATTGTGTAGCACAGAGAACTCTACTCAATACTCTGTAAAACCTATATGGCAGTAGTCCCCAATCTTTGCCACAAGCGACTGGTTTTTGTGGAAGACAATTATTCCATAGACCTAGTAAAGGGGAGATGGTTTCAGAATGATTCAAGTGCATTTCATTTATTGTGTACTTTATTTTTATTAATATATCAGCTCCACTTCAGATCATCAGGCATTAGATCCTGGACCCCTGTTATATGGCAAAATAACCCAAAAGAGAGCAGATATATGTGTTTGCATAACTGATTCATTATACTGTACACTTGAAACACAACATTGTAAATCAATTATACTCAGATTAAAAAAAAAAAGATTATCCTTGGTGGGCCTGACCAAATTAGGTAAGCCCTTGAAAGAACAAGACTTTTTTTGAAGAATACAGTTTGAATTGTGAGAGGGATTCAATGTGAGGAAGATACTCAATATAATGTACCTTTGGGAAAAGCTTAGTAAGCTCACACGTGCCCCATTTATCTGAAGTGATACAAATTTTGAACCATCATTGAATTTCAGCAGATAGTGTAATTTATCTAATGTATTGCAAGCATTTGGAACAACCAATTGCATAATAAACGTCTTTGTACATTTAGGAAAAAACGAAGAAAGATTCTTTCTTGCTGGCTAAGTGACCCTGGCTGACAATCAGTGAGGAATTGGTAACCTCAGTTCAACAACCACAGTGAGTTGAATTCTGCGACAGCTACATGAACCAGGAAGGGGATCTTGAGCTCCTGATAAGACTGCAGCTGGTGGACACATTGACATTGGTCATGTGTGACAATGAGCAGAGAACCCAGTCATGCGGTGCTGGACCATGATGCACAGAACTGTGAGCTAGTAAATGGGTGTTGTTCTGAGTAAAAAATGTATAATAATTTGTTATGCAGCAATAGATAATTATTACAAACTCCATGAATGTGAACCCCCCAAAACATTATCCCATCTTACCAATATTTCCTCTCTGTACTCCCACATACAGATACACTAGACCAAAGATGAGCAGTTTGCATCATGTCCCAGCATCCTATATAACTGATACCCTTTCCCTCCCAGGGTACCAAGCTGGCATGATGTATTTGATGGTCACCCCAATCACATCACCCCACTCCCTGACAGTCTCCTGGTCCATCAGAAATTTTCCCAAGGAAGAAGTGAACGGAATTTCACATGTGGAATTTCTGACTATTGTGACTCTTGGAAGAAAATTGTCTAGAAAAAAATGTAAAATTCCTTACTACCTTTATTGATCTTACAACTTTAGACTCTGTGTTTAGAATTGGCTATAGATTAAGCTACTTGAGCCAGATGGAGACTTTCAATTGAGGTCTCTATGCAAGTGAACATCTAGGGAAAGCAATCACTGATTAAGACAACAGGTGTGGACCACATGAATCTGAAACCACATGAACCAAGGTGAAGGCCTCTGTAGTGACATCAAAATTATCTCCACTCAGAATCTAAGAGTATGATATTATTTGGAAATAGAGTCTTTGTAGATACGATTAGTTAATGGCTTCCCTTGTGGCTCAGCTGGTAAAGAATCCACCTGTAATGTGGGAGACCTGGGTTTGATCCCTGTGTTTGGAAGATCCCCTGGAGAAGGGAAAGGCTACCCATTCCAGTGTTTTGGCCTGGAGAATTCCATGTACTGTATAGTCCATGGGGTTGCAAAGAGTCAGACACAACTGAGCAACTTTCACACTTAGGAGGAAATCATCCTGGATTTAGGAGATGGGTCCTAAGTCCAATGAGTGGTGTCCTTATAAGAAGAGGTCACTGAGAGGTACAGAGAGACAGCCATGTCAGGATGAGGCAGATGCTAGAATCGATTCAGCCACATCCAGGGAACTCCTGGAGCCATGAGAACCTAGAAAAGGCAAGAAAAAAGGACCCTTCTGTGGAGCTATTGAGGAAGCATGGCCCTTGGGATACCATGTTTCAGATTTCTAGCCTCCAGAACCATGGGAGAATTAATCTTTGTCATTTTAACCACCTGGTTTGTAATCTCTTTCTCTCTGTCTTTTATTTTCCTTCAGTTAAGACAGCAAAGGAGATGATTTACTGTACACATGTTACATTCAGCCACAACTGAGAAGAAAACCTGTCCACAAAGTCACAGGTCCGGGGAAAGGACCAAAATGGACCACTTGGATGTGAGCAAGGTGGGTCTCTCAAAGATGGTCAAGGTGATCAGAATGGCCATCGATGTCCCAGATCCACTGAGACAAGTTCTAGATTGTAGGCTTGTACAACAATTTGTACCAGCTTCCCTGGCCTCTGGCTTCCCTTGTTTTTGCTCTGTGACTTCAATGGGTGTACAATTTACCTGAAGCTCTGTCTCATCGTTCTTCTGTGCTTCAGTCTGCACATTCCTTTCTTCCTCCACTAGCAACCGATCATAACCAGAGGCAGAGAATAAAACAAGATATCATTAGTTTTAGTAACAAGTTTAGGTATCTCTTTCTTTATATATGCATGCTCATTTGTGTTTCTGTGTGTATACTTTGAAAATATATATTTGGATCTGTCAATGAAAAATTTAATTAATAGTCAATCTAAAAGGGAAGTAAAGAATTTCATTGAAGCCAATCTGAGAATTGTAACTCAAGTTATACTTTCAGAAAACTATTTGAGGGCTGTTCTGCTTGTTAGAAGTCCAAAGCACAGTCATATTCATTTTTAAGATAAGGGATCGTAGATCAAAATGACACAGTGACATCCTGACATTTCACATAAAGTTCACCAAAGGTACTTAGTCCAGATCTGCACATACAAAGTGAGCAGCAGGTCACCACGACCACTTAGACCGAACAAGAAAAAACAAAATTAATCTTCTAAGGGGTTATGTTGCTGATGTCAGAAGAATAAATTAAAACAACAACAACAACGTTGATCTTTATGGTTGAATAGGCATTCCCACCTTTGAGAAGGTCTGGTTAATATATAATGCAGATGTACATTGCACATTAGGGAGAGCCCAGTATGGGTAGGGACTATGTTATGCTTCAGTTTTCCCATCCTGCCTTAAAACATAAATTTTATTCCATTAGAGCCATTTCAGTGTAAGTAGAAGATAGCAGGCTACTTCACCCCTAAGTACTTCTGTATTTTTCAGCATGTTTTTTGAAATTTATTGTCTTCTGGCACCTAATATTACTGATGATAATCCTTGTGACAATTGTTTGTTTTTTTAATTTTTGGCTGTATCCCTCAGCATGTGGGACCTTATTTCCCCAACAGGGACTCGAACCTGTGCCCCCTGCATTGGAAGGTGGAGTCTTAACCACTGGACTGCTGGGGAAGTCCCTATTTCTATGTTTTTAAAAGAATGATGGAGATGTATAAAAAATGGCACCAACACCAAATCTGGAATGATTGAGCATCAGAATAATTAACAATAAAAGCAGATTACAACTTATTGATGCAGTGGAATGCCTGCTAAGAAATAAAATCTTATTTTAGAGAAAAGAAATCTGGCAGAATTCACCTTAACCAAACAACCAAAGTTAACATCACCAGAATTGGCGACAAACTGATACCATGTTCCTTCTGATACAAGGCATTGTGAAAGACAAAATATTACTTTTTTTTTTTTTTAAGAAAAAACTTTTATTTGTATTGAGGTATAGCGATTAACAATGTTCTGACGGTTTTAGGTGAACAGCAAAGGGACTCAGCCATATATCTACATGTATCCATTCCTCCCCAATCTCCTTTCCCATTCAGGCTGCCACATAACACTGAGCAGAGTTCCATGTTCTCTACAATAAGTCCTTGTTGGTTATTCATTTTAAATATACCAGTGTGTACATTTCCATCCCAAACTCCCTAACTATCCTTCCCCCTATCTTTCCTCCTGGCAACCATAAGTTCTCTGAGTCTTTGAGTCTGTTTCTGTTACTTAAGTTCATTTCTTTTTATTTATTTCTTTAAAAGATTTATTTATTTTATTTTTGGCTGTGCTGGGTCTTCGTTGCTGCATGTGAACTTTCTCTAGTTCTGGGGAGCCGGCTTCTTACTGCAATGGCTCCTCTTGTGGGGGAACGTGGGCTCTAGGGCATGTGGGCTTCAGTAGTTGCAGTGTGTGGGCTCAGTCGTGGAGCACAGGCTTAGTTGCTCCTCAGCATGTGAAATCCTCCTGGTCTGGGGATTGACCTCTATTCCCTGCTTTGGCTGATGGATTCTCAACCACTGGACCACTTACCCTGTATCATTTTTGCCTAGTTTCCACATATAACGGATGACATATAATATTTCTCCTTCTCTATCTGACTTACTTCACTCAGTATGACAACTTCTAGGTCTATCCATGTTGCTGTAAATGGCATTATTTCACTCTTTCTAATAGTAATATTCCATTGTGTATGTATATATATATACCACATCTTTATCCATTCCTCTGTCAATGAACCTTTAGGTTGCTTCCATGTCTTGGCTGGAGAAGGCAATGGCACCCTACTCCAGTACTCTTGCCTGGAAAATCCCACAGGCAGAGGAGCCTGGTAGGCTGCAGTCCGTGGGGTCGCTAAGAGTCAGACACGACTGAGCGACTTCACTTTCACTTTTCACGTTCATGTATTGGCGGAGGAAATGGCAACCCACTCCAGTGTTCTTGCCTGGAGAATCCCAGGGACGGGTGAGCCTGGTGGGCTGCCGTCTATGGGGTCGCACAGTCGGAGACGACTGAAGTGACTTAGCAGCAGCAGTGGCGGCAGCATGTCTTGGCTACTATAAACAGTGCGGCAATGAACATTGGGGTGCGTGTATCCTTTCCGACAGATGTTTTTCTCTGGATATACACCCAGGAAGGGGATTGCAGGGTCACATTGTAGCTCTATTTTTAGTTTTTTAAGGAACCTCCATCCAGTTCTCTGTAGCGGCTGTACCAGTTTACAGTCTCACCAACAGTGTAGGAGGGTTCCTTTCTCTCCACACCCTCTCCAACATTTATTGTTTGTGGATTGTTTGATGATAGCCATTTTAACTGGTGTGAGTTGATATCACATTGTTTTGATTTTCATTTCTCTAATAATTAGTGATTATTGAGCATCTTTTTTGTGCCTCTTGGTTATCTGCATGTCCTCTTTGGAGAAATGTCTATTTAGGTCTTCTGCTTATTTTTCATTTGAGTCATTTGTTTTGATGCTGTTAAGTGCCATGAGTGAGTGAGTGAGTGAATAAAGTCGCTCAGTCGTGTCCGACTCTTTGCGACCCCGTGGACTGTAGCCCACCAGACTCCTCCATCCATGGAATTCTCCAGGCAACAGTACTGGAGTGGGTTGCCATTTCCTTCTCCAGGGGATCTTCCCAACCCAGGGATCAAACCCAGGTCTCCCGAGTTGCAGGCAGACGCTTTAACCTCTGAGCACCAGGGTAGTGCCACGAGCTGTTTGTAAATTTCAGAGACCAATCCCTTATCAGTCACATCATTTGCAAATATTTTCTCCCAATCCGTGGGTTGTCTTTTTGTTTTGTTTATTGTTTCCTTTGCTGTGCAAAAAGCTTTTAAATGTAAGTAGGTCTTCGTTTTTGCTTTTATTTCCGTTATTCTGAGAGACAGATATTGAAAAAGATATTGCTGCGATTTATGTTAGAGACAAAATATTACTTTAATAGTATTCCTTCTAAAGCCTAACCATAAGACATCAGACAAACCATCAATGAGGGACATTTTACAAAATGAGTGTAATGAAACAGAATTGTAATTTAAATATAACAAAGTCATAAAAGAAAAAGGCTGAGGAACTGTTCCAGATTAGTAGAGATTAAAGGAATATGAAACAAAATGTACCGTATAATTCTGGATTTGATCAAAGACCAGGAAAAAGAAAAGAGCCATAAAAAGGACATTATTGGGACAATTGACAACAGTGGACAGTGTTCTATGGATCAGATAATAGCATGGTGCCAGAGTTCAATTTCCTGGTTTTGATGGTGGTGTTATGGTTATGTAAGAAAAAGCTTTTGTTCTTAGGAAATTCTTACCACTGTAAAACTTTAATCGTAATATATATTTTCTTTTTTGCCTACTAAGTTATTTTACTGCTTTTTATTTTTTCCTTTAATATTTTATTATAAAAGTTGACAGTTATGATACTTTTACGGACTGATCCCTGGGTCAGGAAGATCCCCTGGAGAAGGAAATGGCAACCCACTCTAGTATTCTTGCCTGGAAAATTCCAAAGACAGAGGAGCCTGTGGGATATAGTCCATGGGATCACAACATTGGGACACGACTTAGTGACTAAACCACATGAACTGAATTGTATCCTTTCAAAATTTACGTCTTGGAGTCCTAAACCTCAGTAACTCACAACGAGGCTGTATTTGGGGACAGGGTGTTTAAAGAAGTAATAAGTTAAACTGAGGTTATTAGGGGGTTTCCCAGGTGGCTCAGTGACTAAAGAATCTGCCTACAATGCAGCAGACGCAGGATATGTGGGTTCTATTTCTGGGTTTGGAAGATCCCCCAGAGGAGGGCATGGAAACCCACTCCAGTATTCCTACTTGGAGAATTCCATGGACAGAGGAACCTGACGGGCTACAGTCCATGGGGTCACAAGCAGTCGGATACGACTGAGGGACTGAGCGTGCACACACGAACACACACACACTTATATCTTATTCCCTTTTTACATCTGTGTAATATTGTTGCTTGGAGAAGGCAATGGCACCCCTTTCTAGTACTCTTGCCTGGAGAATCGCAGGGACGGAGGAGCCTGGTGGGCTGCCGTCTATGGGGTCCCACAGAGTCGGACACGACTGAAGTGATTTAGCAGCAGCAGCAACAGTATTGTTGCTGTCATATCTATTTTTCAGACTTCAAAAATAATCAGATCAGATCAGATCAGTCGCTCAGTCATGTCCAACTCTTCGCGACCCCATGAATTGCAGCACGCCAGGCCTCCCTGTCCATCACCAACTCCCGGAGGTCACCCAGACTCACATCCATCAAGTCAGTGATGCCATCCAGCCATCTCATCCTCTGTCGTCCCCTTCTCCTCCTGCCCCCAATCCCTCCCAGCATCAGAGTCTTCTCCAATGAGTCAACTCTTCGCATGAGGTAGCCAAAATACTGGAGTTTCAGCTTTAGCATCATTCCTTCCAAAGAAATCCCAGGGCTGATCTGCTTCAGAATGGACTGGTTAGATCTCCTTGCAGTCCAAGGGACTCTCAAGAGTCTTCTCCAACACCACAGTTCAAAAGCATCAATTCTTCGGTGCTCAGCCTTCTTCACAGTCCAACTCTCACATCCATACATGACCACAGGAAAGACCATAGCCTGGACTAGGCGAACCTTTGTTGGTAAAGTAATGTCTCTGCTTTTGAATATGCTATCTAGGTTGGTCATAATTTTCCTTCCAAGGAGTAAGTGTGTTTTAATTTCATGGCTGCAGTCACCATCTGCAGTGATTTTGGAGCCCAGAAAAATAAATTCTGACACTGTTTCCACTGTTTCTCCATCTATTTCCCATGTAGTGATGGGACCAGATGCCATGATCTTCGTTTTCTGAAAGTTGAGCTTTAAGCCAACCTTTTCACTCCCCACTTTCACTTTCATCAAGAGGCTTTTTAGCCCCTCTTCACTTTCTGCCATAAGAGTGGTGTCATCTGCATATCTGAGGTTATTGATATTTCTCCCAGCAATCTTGATTGCAACTTCTGTTTCTTCCAGTCCAGCATTTCTCATGATGTACTCTGCATATAAGTTAAATAAACATGGTGACAATATGCAGCCTTGACGTACTCCTTTTCCTATTTGGAACCAGTCTGTTGTTCCATGACCAGTTCTAACTGTTGCTTCCTGACCTGCATACAAATTTCTCAAGAGGCAGATCAGGTGGTCTGGTATTCCCATCTCTTTCAGAATTTTCCATAGTTTATCGTGATCTACACAGTCAAAGGCTTTGGCATAGTCAATAAAGCAGAAATAGATGTTTTTCTGAAACTCTCTTGCTTCTTCCACGATCCAGCGGATGTTGGCAATTTGATCTCTGGTTCCTCTGCCTTTTCTAAAACCAGCTTGAACATCAGGAAGTTCACGGTTCACATATTGCTGAAGCCTGGCTTGGAGAATTTTGAGCATTACTTTACTAGCGTGTGAGATGAGTGCAATTGTGCGGTAGTTTGAGCATTCTTTGGCATTGCCTTTCTTTGGGATTGGGATGAAAACTGGCCTTTTCCAATCTTGTGGCCACTGCTGAGTTTTCCAAATTTGCTGGCATATTGAGTGTAGCACTTTCAAAGCATTATCTTTCAGGACTTGGAATAACTCCACTGGAATTCCATCACCTCCACTAGCTTTGTTCCTAGTGATGCTTTCTAAGGCCCACTTGACTTCACATTCCAAGATGTCTGGCTCTAGGTCAGTGATCACACCATCATGATTATCTGGGTCGTGAAGCTCTTTTTTGTACAGTTCTTCTGTGTATTCTTGCCACCTCTTCTTAATATCTTCTGCTTCTGTTAGGTCCATACCATTTCTGTCCTTTATCGAGCCCATCTTTGCATGAAATGTTCCTTTGGTATCTCTGATTTTCTTGAAGAGATCCCTAGTCTTTCCCATTCTGTTGTTTTCCTCTATTTCTTTGCATTGATCACTGAAGAAGGCTTTCTTATCTCTTCTTGCTATTCTTTGGAACTCTGCATTCAGATGTTTATATCTTTCCTTTTCTCCTTTGCTTTTCCCTTCTCTTCTTTTCACAGCTATTTGTAAGGCCTCCCCAGACAGCCATTTTGCTTTTTTGCACTTCTTTTCCATGGGGATGGTCTTGATCCCTGTCTCCTGTACAATGTCACGAACCTCATTCCATAGTTCATCAGGCACTCTATCTATCAGATCTAGGCTCTTTAATCTATTTCTCACTTCCACTGTATAATCATAAGGGATTTGATTTAGGTCATACCTGAATGGTCTAGTAGTTTTCCCTACTTTCTTCAATTTCAGTCTGAATTTGGCAATAAGGAGTTCATGGTCCGAGCCACAGTCAGCTCCTGGTCTTGTTTTTGCTGATTGTATAGAGCTTCTCCATCTTTGGCTGCAAAGAATGTAATCGATCTGATTTCGGTGTTGACCATCTGGTGATGTCCATGTATAGAGTCTTCTCTTGTGTTGTTGGAAGAGGGTATTTGCTATGACCAGTGCATTTTCTTGGCAAAAGTCTATTAGTCTTTGCCCTGCTTCATTCTGTGTTCCAAGGCCAAATTTGCCTGTTACTCCAGGTGTTTCTTGACTTCCTACTTTTGCATTCCAGTCCCCCATAATGAAAAGGACATCTTTTTTGGGTGTTAGTTCTAAAAGGTCTTGTAGGTCTTCAGAGAACCGTTCAACTTCAGCTTCTTTGGCGTTACTGGTTGGGGCATAGATTTGGATTACTGTGACATTGAATGGTTTGCCTTGGAAATGAACAGAGATCATTCTGTCATTTTTGAGCAGCCGGGACGAGACACCCAACGTCCAAGGTAAGAGAAACCCAAGTAAGACAGTAGGTCTTGAAAGAGGGCATCAGAGGGCAAATACACTAAAACCATTCTCACAGAAAACTAGTCAATCTAATCACACCAGGACCACACCCTTGTCTAACTCAATGAAATTAAGCCGTGCCCGAGGGGCAACCCGGGATGGGCGGGTCATGGTGGAGAGATATGACAGGGTGTGGTCCGCTGGAGAAGGGAATGGCAAACCACTTCAGTATTCTTGCCTTGAGAACCCCATGAACAGTATGAAAAGACAAAATGATAGGATACTGAAAGAGAAACTCCCCAGGACAGTAGGGGCCCAATATGCTACTGGAGATCAGTGGAGAAATAAATTCAGAACGAATGAAGGGATGGAGCCAAAGCAAAAAGAATACCCAGCTGTGGATGTGTCTAGTGATAGAAGCAAAGTCCGATGCTGTAAAGAGCAATATTGCATAGGAACCTGGAATGTCAGGTCCATGAGTCAAGGCAAATTGGAAGTGGTCAAACAAGAGATGGCAAGAGTGAATGTCGACATTCTAGGAATTAGCGAACTAAAATGGACTGGAATGGGTGAATTTAACTTAGATGACCATTACATCTACTACTGTGGGCAGGAATCCCTCAGAAGAAATGGAGTGGCCATCATGGTTAACAAAAGAGTCCAAAATGCAGTACTTGGATGCAATCTCAAAAGTGACAGAATGATCTCTGTTCGTTTCCAAGGCAAACCATTCAATGTCAAAAATAATACCTATTTGTTTTAAAGATTCAAATGTACAGTAGCCCTTCACGTTATACACTTTTTTCTTTTGTTTACAATATTTCCTGATTCTCACCCCTATATCCAGCAAACGGCTCTTCTGGTACTCAGCACAAACCCCTGTGCCTTAGCCCTGCATGCATGAGAACAAGATGAAACACACGCTCAGCGTTAGGCACCTCCTGTGTGCTGTTCTGTAGGAGTTGGAATATGGGGCAGGTGCCACAACGAACAATAACATCTTGTGAATTGGTTAATTTGTCTTACTTGTCACAGGCACTGGAGCGCAGAATGCTGCCCGTGCGCATGCCCAGAGGCTCCGATGATCCGCAGTGCTGTGAGTAGCTCCAATTAGAACGACGACAGGTCTGCAGACAATGCAGGCCCTCGGCTCACCCAACTACTCACATGTTTGGAAAATGAATCATCATCATCTCTCCATGCACACTGCCAACACAAGCTGGGGAATGAGGCAGTCCTTGGCTGAGAAGTAATCAACTTCTAACACAATCATTTTAAAGCTTTCACAGGAGTTTACATCACCATCAGAGGTGGCCCTGGCAAAGTAGTAAGAAGTTTAATCCATGTCTTAAAAAATTTTTATTGGACTGTAGTCGATGTACAATGTTGTGTTAATTTCTGCTATACAGCACAGTGAGTTAGTTAGGTGTGTGTTAGTTGCTCAGTGTCCTGCTCTCTGTGACCCTATGGACTATAGCCGGCCAGGTTTCTCTGTCCATGGAATTCTCCAGGAAAGAATACTAGAGTGGAGGGCTGTTCCTTTCTCCAGGGGATCTTCCTGACTCAGGAATCAAACCCAGGTCTTTTGCATTGCAATTAGACGCTTTACCATCTGAGCCACTAGGGAAACTCATGTTAGTTATAGATATACGTATATTCACTCTTTTATAGGTTCTTTTCCCACATGGGCCATTACAGAGTATTGAGGTAAGGAGCAATGGCTGCGCTTTGCTGGAACAGCCATGAAGAGATAGCCCACGCCCAAGGTAAGAGAAACCCAAGTAAGACGGTAGGTGTTGCAAGAGGGCATCAGAGGGCAGACACACTGAAACCATACTCACAGAAAACTAGTCAATCTAATCACACTAGGACAACAGCCTTGTCTAACTCAATGAAATTAAGCCATGCCCGTGGGGCAACGCAAGATGGGCAGGTCATGGTGGAGAGATCTGACAGAATGTGGTCTATTGGGGAAGGGAATGGCAAACCACTTCAGTATTCTTGCCTTGAGAACCCCATAAACAGTACGAAAAGGCAAAATGATAGGATACTGAAAGAGAAACTCCCCATGTCAGTAGGGGCCCAATATGCTACTGGAGATCAGTGGAGAAATAAATTCAGAAAGAATGAAGGGATGGAGCCAAAGCAAAAATAATACCCAGCTGTGGATGTGTCTGGTGATAGAAGCAAGGTCTGATGCTGTAAAGAGCAATATTGCATAGGAACCTGGAATGTCAGGTCCATGAATCAAGGCAAATTGGAAGTGGTCAAACAAGAGAGAATGTCGACATTCTAGGAATCAGCGAACTAAAATGGACTGGAATGGGTGAATTTAACTCAGATGACCATTTTATCTACTACTGCAGACAGGAATCCCTCAGAAGAAATGGAGTAGCCATCATGGTCAATAAGAGTCTGAAATACAGTACTTGGATGCAATCTCAAAAATGACAGAATGATCTCTGTTCATTTCCCAGGCAAACCATTCAATATCACAGTAATCCAAGTCTATGACCCAACCAGTAACGCTGAAGAAGCTGAAGTTGAACGGTTCTATGAAGACCTACAAGACCTTTTAGAACTAACACCCAAAAAAGATGTCCTTTTCATTATAGGGGACTGGAATGCAAAAGTAGGAAGTCAAGAAACACCTGGAGTAACAGGCAAATTTGGCCTTGGAATACGGAATGAAGCAGGGCAAAGACTAATAGACTTTTGCCAAGAAAATGCACTGGTCATAACAAACACCCTCTTCCAACAACACAAGAGAAGACTCTATACATGGACAACACCAGATGGCCAACATCAAAATCAGATCGATTACATTCTTTGCAGCCAAAGATGGAGAAGCTCTATACAGTCAGCAAAAACAAGACCAGGAGCTGACTGTGTCTCAGATCATGAACTCCTTATTGCCAAATTCAGACTGAAATTGAAGAAAGTAGGGAAAACCACTAGACCATTCAGGTATGACCTAAATCAAATCCCTTATGATTATACAGTGGGAGTGAGAAATAGATTTAAGGGCCTAGATCTGACAGATAGAGTGCCTGATGAACTATGGAATGAGGTTCGTGACATTGTACAGGAGACAGGAATCAAGACCATCCCCATGGAAAAGAAGTGCAAAAAAAGCAAAATGGCTGTCTGGGGAGGCCTTACAGATAGCTGTGAAAAGAAGAGAAGGGAAAAGCAAAGGAGAAAAGGAAAGATATAAACATCTGAATGCAGAGTTCCAAAGAATAGCAAGAAGAGATAAGAAAGCCTTCTTCAGTGATCAATGCAAAGAAATAGAGGAAAACAACAGAATGGGAAAGACTAGGGATCTCTTCAAGAAAATCAGAGATACCAAAGGAACATTTCATGCAAAGATGGGCTCAATAAAGGACAGAAATGGTATGGACCTAACAGAAGCAGAAGATATTAAGAAGAGGTGGCAAGAATACACAGAAGAACTGTACAAAAAGAGCTTCACGACCCAGATAATCACGATGGTGTGATCACTGACCTAGAGCCAGACATCCTGGAATGTGAAGTCAAGTGGGCCTTAGAAAGCATCACTAGGAACAAAGCTAGTGGAGGTGATGGAATTCCAGTTGAGCTATTCCAAGTCCTGAAAGATGATGCTGTGAAAGTGCTGTACTCAATATGCCAGCAAATTTGGAAAACTCAGCAGTGGTCACAGGACTGGAAAAGGTCAGTTTTCATTCCAATCCCAAAGAAAGGCAATGCCAAAGAATGCTCAAACTACTGCACAATTGCACTCATCTCACATGCTAGTAAAGTAATGCTCAAAATTCTCCAAGCCAGGCTTCAGAAATACGTGAACCATGAACTTCCTGATGTTCAAGCTGGATTTAGCAAAGGCAGAGGAACCAGAGATCAAATTGCCAACATCCGCTGGATCATGGAAAAAGCAAGAGAGTTTCAGAAAAACATCTATTTCTGCTTTATTGACTATGCCAAAGCCTTTGACTGTGTGGATCACAATAAACTGTGGAAAATTCTGAAAGAGATGGGAATACCAGACCACCTGATCTGCCTCTTGAGAAATTTGTATGCAGGTCAGAAAGCAACAGTCAGAGTTGGACATGGAACAACAGACTGGTTCCAAATAGGAAAAGGAGTACGTCAAGGCTGTATATCGTCACCCTGCTTATTTAACTTCTATCCAGGGTACATCATGAGAAACGCTGGACTGGAAGAAACACAAGTTGGAATCAAGATTGCCGGGAGAAATATCAATAACCTCAGATATGCAGATGACACCACTCTTATGGCAAAAAGTGAAGAGGAACTCAAAAGCCTCTTGATGAAAGTGAAAGTGGAGAGTGAAAAGGTTGGCTTAAAGCTCAACATTCAGAAAACAAAGATCATGGCATCCGGTCCCATCACTTCATGGGAAATAGGTGGGGAAACAGTAGAAACAGTGTCAGACTTTATTTTTCTGGGCTCCAAAATCACTGCAGATGGTGACAGCAGCCATGAAATTAAAAAGACGCTTACTCCTTGGAAGGAAAGTTATGAGCAACCTAGATGACATATTCAAAAGCAGAGACATTACTTTGCCAACAAAGGTCTGTCTAGTCAAGGCTATGGTCTTTCCTGTGGTCATGTATGCATGTGAGAGTTGGACTGTGAAGAAGGCTGAGCGCCAAAGAATTGATGCTTTTGAACTGTGGTGTTGGAGAAGACTCTTGAGAGTCCCTTGGACTGCAAGGCGATCCAACCAGTCCATTCTGAAGGAGATCAGCCCTGGGATTTCTTTGGAAGGAATGATGCTAAAGCTGAAACTCCAGTACTTTGGCCACCTCATGCGAAGAGTTGACTCATTGGAAAAGACTCTGATGCTGGGAGGGATTGGGGGCAGGAGGAGAAGGGGACGACAGAGGATGAGATGGCTGGATGGCATCACTGACTCGATGGACGTGAGTCTGGGTGACCTCCAGGAGTTGGTGATGGACAGGGAGGCCTGGCGTGCTGCAATTCATGGGGTCTCGAAGAGTTGGACTCAACTGAGTGACTGATCTGATCTGAGTAGGGTTCCCTGGGCTATAGAGTAGGTTCTTCTTAGTTATCTATTTTATATATAGTAACGTGTATATGTCAATCCCAATATTTGTCTTTGGTGTGTGTGTAGGTGTGTAACCATGCGTGCTTAGTCGCAGTCATGTCCGACCCTTTGGACTGTAGCTAGCCTGCCAAGCTTCTCTGCCCATGTAATTTTCCAGGCAAGAATACTGGAGTGGGTTGCCATTTCCTTCTCCATGGGAATCTTCCCAACCCAGGGATCGAGCCCATGCCTCCTGTGTCTCCTGCATTGCACCCAGATTCTTTATCTGCTGAGCCATCAGGGAAGCCTGTATAAAGCCCATATGTGTACTGTTTAAACGTGGCTCACTAGACAATCAAGTGGATAAAGTGAGTATGTTGCAACTGACTCTACTTTGGAGATGTTAAAGGGCTAGTGCCTCCTAGGAAGGTCCTGTGGGTGGAGCGTCCCAAGCCAGTTCCTTCTTGCACCTCCACCTGGGGTAAGGATGGTGTCCAAGGAGTGGAAACTCTTATGAGGGAGGTGGCTTTTTTTTTTTTTTTTTTTAAATATGGATGGCAGGGTGGAAACAGGAAGTTCTTTTGTAGATATGCACAGGCTGAGGGCAAGTGTGTAATTCCTTGGATATTTTTCACTAAACTATGGGAAAGATCACATTTGGCCCATCGATTCAACATTTCTCTTTTCCATGTTAAACTTTCTTTTAGAGATTTGCCAAGGACCCCCTCTAGGTTTATTAGATTGTAAATCCCATGGACGGAGGAGCCTGGTGGGCTGCAGTCCATGGGGTGGCAAAGAGTTGGACATGACTGAGCGACTTCACTTTCATTTTTCACTTTCACACATTGGAGAAGGAAATGGTAACCCACTCCAGTGTTCTTGCCTGGAGAATCCCAGGGATGGTGGAGCCTGGTGGGCTGCGGTCTATGAGGTCACACAGAGTTGGACACAACTGAAGCGACTCAGCAGCAGTAGCAGTAGCAGCAACTGTAAGGGGAGGACATGCACCAGAGGATCCTGAGAGAGGTTCAGCAATGGAGAGACTTGGATGGGCTTCTATGGGGCTGAGCCTGCGCTGGGTGACAAGGGAGGTTACCACCAGCTCTGGGCTGCACATTGCCCAAGGGAAGCAGTGTCCTCCAATGGGTCTCTCAGATGCATTGTGGAGGAGTGAGGTGAACAACCTTGGGAAGTCATTGATAAGCACAGAGTTGTCACTGTGTAGGTGGATACTAGCCATTTCAACAGCTACCTTGTTTGTGATCTATTAGAAAAATTATCTACATTCTGTTGGTATTATCTGCATCCCACTGCAAACATGGTGTTCCTTGTGCTGGGACCATTTCAGGCTAACTGTGAACTGAACAGAGAACCATTGTCTCAAACCCACACAACTTGTGTGGTCAGGCTGTGTGGCTGTGGGGTCCACAGGGTGTGCAGGATGAATGGAAGGCCCTGACGTGGGTGCAGGGGGTGAAATGCAACTGCTCAGCTTGTGGGCCTGGGACGGGAGCCAGGGCAAGCAGCAACTTCTTCCAGTTTTCTTTCCTAGTTCGCGCAAAGGTCCTATGTGAGCTAGCCCTGCCCCTGGAGACACAGGGTCAGGAGCAGAGGAGGGAATCGTCACCCACCCTGACATGGGTCTCCTCCGTGTGGACAGCCAACAGTGCTGAGCTCAGGCTCTGGTGCAACAAAAGATATATCTGGTCTTTGTCCCCAGTTTTTGGCATAGAACTCCTAACATCCTTGGAGTTTCCTTGAGTAATAGGTTGTTCAATTGCCAAGTCGTGTCAGAATCTTTGTGACCACATGGACTTCAGCATGCCAGGCTTCCCTGTCCTTCACCATCTCCTGGAGTTTACCCAAGTTCATGTCCATTGAGTCAGTGATGCCATCCAACAATTTCATCCTCTGTCCCACTCTTCTCCTTCTGCCTTCAATCTTTCCCAGCATCAGGATCTTTTCCAGTGAGTCAGCTATTGGCATCAGTAACAGGAGGGTCTTGTAATTTCAAAGGAGTCCCCTCTCACCAGACCTTAGTTCTTGCTAATGAAGTGACTTAAGGGTGGGGCTCCTTGGTAGCCTCAGTATAGTGCTGGTATGAATGGCCTTTGGGACTTATGGCTAGCACTGAACTGGGGGGTGGTTTCCTAGGACTGAGCCCTTTAACTTGTGACATCTGACTCCAACTCTAGATAGATGGTGGAATTTAATTGAATTAAGTGAATTGCTGGTGTTGGAGAATCAGAGGGCCATACGCAGGGATGGGGAGAAGAGGTAAAGGGCCCAGAAGCAAGGCATGGGCAAGTTCAGCACCATGCAGGAATCTGCCAGAGGGTAACTTAAGAATAAACATAGATGGAGACTTCTTTAGGGGTCCAGTGGCTCAGACTCCAAGCTCCCAGTGCAGGGGGACCAGGTTCAATCCCTGGTCAGGGAACTAGATCCCACATGCCACAACTAAAGATCCTGAGTGCCAAAAAGAAGACTCAGCACAGCCAAATAAATAAATTTTTATTTAAAAAGAGTAAATGAAGGTGCAGGATTCTCTTGTTCAACATATACAGGTGTAAGATCTCTCCACTGAGACCTGTGGGGGTTAGAAATATTTCACTGATGCATAGTGGTGATGTTAGTCATTCAGTTGTGTCTGACTCTTTGTGACCCCATGGACTGTAGCCTGCCAGGCTCCTCTGTCCATGGGATTTCTCAGACAAGAATACTGGAGTGGGTAGTCATTCCCTTCTCCAGGGGATCTTCCTGACCCAGGGATCAAACCCAGGTCTCCTGCATTGCAGGCTGATTCTTTACCGTCTGAGCCACCAGGGAAGTCCTCACTGATGCATAGTTTTCAAATTTTAGAAAACTGATGGAAAGCACATTCTGTTATAAAACACCTCTGGCAGGGCCTGGGCAGCGCCCCAAATCAAACATAATAATGCTTTGTACAATGAATCATATGATTATTCATACTAAGTGAGATTAAAAAAAGAATATGAGAAATTCAGGTTGGGCTTTGGTGACTTGAACTTAGGCAAAGATGTGGCTTTGCAAATATCTGGATTTTGGAATTGCTGGTGAGGACTGTGCACCTTTGTCAGCTGAGAAAGCCCATGCTAGGAAGGTGGACGCTTGTTCCTCACTCAAGATAAGACTGACTGGCTGAGGCTGGAGGGAGAGGTAGCCTGGGGAGCAAAGTGGAGTGCTTGATGAAGAAGGGCATGTCCAACAGAGGTTAAATGGTCACATACATTAACAACCTGTATGTTTTTGTGAATTGCATAGACATGGTCATCAGACAATTCTACTTCACACCATTGAAAATTTTTTGTTTTGTTTTGTTTTATTCTTATAAATAAATAGACATGCTTTGAACCCATAAAGAAGTCATGCTTTACCTACAGATCTTCAGGGAAAAGTTTCTCTGTTGTGTAATATTTCAGAGCATTAATTAGTGATGCTTTTTTCTTGATTCATGACTGTCACTGTTTTTAAGACATTTTCTTTACCATCCCAGATATTCACCATGTAGAGCACTAGTCAGAAAGTGTAGATTTGTATAATCAGAATATACTGTGTTAGAGTGATGTGATTCCACTTTAGGTTAGGAAAAGCTAAAATTCTGTACTCTTGGCTAGAATATTCAGACAGTTTTATTTTCTGGTAATTTTATTTTTATTGATTGATTTGCTGGCTGTATCTTCATTGCTGTGCATGGGTTTTCTCTAATTGGAGTGAAGGATGCTCTTCTTTGTTGTAGTGTGTGGGCTTCCCATTGTGGCAGCTTCTCTTGTTGGTGAAGAACAGGCTTTGGCGTATGGTCTTCAGTGGCTGTGGCACATGGGCTCAGCTGCTTCAGATGAGATCAGTCGCTCAGTCATGTCCGACTCTTTGCCACCCCATGAATCGCAGCAAGCCAGGCCTCCCTGTCCATCACCAACTCCTGGAGGTCACTCAAACTCACATCCATCGAGTCGGTGATGCCATCCAGCCATCTCATCCTCTGTCATCCCCTTCTCCTCCTGCCCCCAATCCCTCCCAGCATCAGAGTCTTCTCCAATGAGTCAACTCTTCGCATCAGGTGGCCAAAGTACTGGAGTTTCAGCTTTAGCATCATTCCTTCCGAAGAAATCCCAGGGCTGATCTCCTTCAGAATGGACTGCCTGGATCTCCTTGCAGTCCAAGGGACTCTCAAGAGTCTTCTCCAACACCACAGTTCAAAAGCATCAATTCTTTGGCGCTCAGCCTTCTTCAAAGTCCAGCTCTCACATCCATACATGACCACAGGAAAGACCATAGCCTTGACTAGGCGAACCTTTGTTGGCAAAGTGATGTCTCTGCTTTTGAATATGCTATCTAGGTTGGTCATAACTTTCCTTCCAAGGAGTAAGCGTCTTTTAATTTCATGGCTGCAGTCACCATCAGCAGTGATTTTGGAGCCCAAAAAATAAAGTCTGACACTGTTTCCACTGTTTCCCCATCTATGGCCCATGAAGTGATAGGACCGGATGCCATGATCTTCATTTTCTGAATGTTGAGCTTTAAGCCAACCTTTTCACTCTCCACTTTCACTTTCATCAAGAGGCTTTTGAGTTCCTCTTCACTTTCTGCCATAAGGGTGGTGTCATCTGCATATCTGAGGTTATTGATATTTCTCCCAGCAATCTTGATTCCAACTTGTGTTTCTTCCAGTCCAGCGTTTCTCATGATGTACCCTGGATAGAAGTTAAATAAACAGGGTGATAATATACAGCCTTGACGTACTCCTTTTCCTATTTGGAACCAGTCTGTTGTTCCATGTCCAGTTTTAACTGTTGCTTTCTGACCTGCATACAAATTTCTCAAGAGGCAGATCAGGTGGTCTGGTATTCCCATCTCTTTCAGAATTTTCCACAGTTTATTGTGATCCACACAGACAAAGGCTTTGGCATAGTCAATAAAGCAGAAATAGATGTTTTTCTGGAACTCTCTTGCTTTTTCCATGATCCAGTGGATGTTGGCAATTTGATCTCTGGTTCCTCTGCCTTTTCTAAAACCAGCTTGAACATCAGGAAGTTCACAGTTCACATATTGCTGAAGCCTGGCTTGGAGAATTTTGAGCATTACTTTACTAGCGTGTGAGATGAGTGCAATTGTGCAGTAGTTTGAGCATTCTTTGGCATTGCCTTTCTTTGGGATTGGAATGAAAACTGACCTTTTCCAGTCCTGTGGCCACTGCTGAGTTTTCCAAATTTGCTGGCATATTGAGTGCAGCACTTTCACAGCATCATCTTTCAGGACTTGGAATAGCTCCACTGGAATTCCATCACCTCCACTAGCTTTGTTCATAGTGATGCTTTCTAAGGCCCATTTGACTTAACATTCCAGGATGTCTGGCTCTAGGTGAGTGATCACACCATCATGATTATCTGGGTCGTGAAGATCTTTTTTTGTACAGTTATTCTGTGTATTCTTGCCACCTCTTCTTAGTATCTTCTGCTTCTGTTAGGTCCATACCATTTCTGTCCTTTATCAAGCCCATCTTTGCATGAAATGTTCCTTTGGTATCTCTGATTTTCTTGAAGAGATCCCTAGTCTTTCCCATTCTGTTGTCTTCCTCTATTTCTTTGCACTGATCACTGAGGAAGAGATCATTTTTTATCTCTTCTTGCTATTCTTTGGAACTCTGCATTCAGATGTTTATATCTTTCCTTTTCTCCTTTGCTTTTCGCTTCTCTTTTCACAGCTATTTGTAAGGCCTCCCCAGACAGCCATTTTGCTTTTTTGCATTTCTTTTCCATAGGGATGGTCTTGGTCCCTGTCTCCTGTACAATGTCACAAACCTCTGTCCATAGTTCATCAGGCACTCTATCTATCAGATCTAGGCCCTTTAATCTATTTCTCACTTTCACTGTATAATCATAAGGGATTTGATTTAGGTCATTCCTGAATGGTCTAGTGGTTTTTCCTACTTTCTTCAATTTCAGTCTGAATTTGGCAATAAGGGGTTCATGGTCTGAGCCACAGTCAGCTCCTGGTCTTGTTTTTGCTGATTGTATAGAGCTTATCCATCTTTGGCTGCAAAGAATATAATCGATCTGATTTCAGTGTTGACCATCTGGTGATGTCCATGTATAGAGTCTTCTCTTGTGTTGTTGGAAGAGGGTGTTTGGTATGACTAGTGCATTTTCTTGGCAAAACTCTATTAGTCTTTCCCCTGCTTCATTCCGTATTCCAAGGCCAAATTTGCCTGTTACTGATCTGATCTGACACTGACACTGACAGTGTCAGACTTTATTTTTCTGGGCTCCAAAATCACTGCAGATGGTGACTGCAGCCATGAAATTAAAAGACGCTTAATCCTTGGAAGGAAAGTTATGACCGACCTAGATAGCATATTCAAAAGCAGAGACATTACTTTGCCAACAAAGGTCGTCTAGTCAAGGCTATAGTCTTTCCTGTGGTCATGTATGGATGTGAGAGCTGGACTGTGAAGAAGGCTGAGTGCCGAAGAATTGATGCTTTTGAACTGTGGTGTTGGAGAAGACTCTTGAGAGTCCCTGGACTGCAAGGAGATCCAACCGGTCCATTCTGGGGATCAGCCCTGGGACTTCTTTGAGGAATGATGCTAAAGCGAAACAGTATTTTGCCACCTATGCGAGGTTGACTCTTGGAGAAGACACTGATGCTGGGAGGGATTGGAGGGAGGAGGAGAAGGGGACGACAGAGGATGAGATGGCTGGTGGCACAGTGTTCTGAATGCGTCTGGAGAACTCCCAGGGGATGGAGGGAGGCCTGGTGGGCTGCCATCTATGGGGTCGCACAGAGTCGGATCTGATCTGATCTGAAGTGTCTGACTTCCTACTTTGCAGCAGAAGCAGCAGGTCTTGTAGGTCTTCATAGAACCGTTCAACTTCAGCTTCTTCAGCGTTACTGGTTGGGGCATAGACTTGGATTACTCGGACATTGAATGGTTTGCCTTGGAGATGAACAGAGATCATTCTGTCATTTTTGAGATTGCATCCAAGAACTGCATTTCGGACTCTTTTGTTGACCATGATAGCCACTCCATTTCTTCTGAGGGATTCCTGCCCACAGTAGTAGATATAATGGTCATCTGAGTTAAATTCACCCATTCTAGTCCACTTCAGTTCCCTGATTCCTAGAATGTCAACATTCACTCTTGCCATCTCTTGTTTGACCACTTCCAATTTGCCTTGATTCATGGACCTGACATTCCAGGTTCCTATGCAATATTGCTCTTTACAGCATTGGACCTTGCTTCTATCATCCAACACATCCACAGCTGGGTATTCTTTTTGCTTTGGCTCCATCCCTTCATTCTTTCTGGAGTTATTTCTCCACTGATCTCCAGTAGCATATTGACCACCTACTGACCTGGGGAGTTTCTCTTTCAGGATCCTATCATTTTGCCTTTTCATACTGTTCAGCTGCTTCACATTATGTGAAATCTTCCTGGACCAGGGATCGAACCCATGTCTCCTGCATTCACAGGTGGATTCTTAACCACTAGACCACCAGGGAAGTCCTGCACAGTTTGTATGAGCATGAAGTCTGAAAAATATTATTGGTCTGGCAAGACAGGACTAACTTGTCACAGCTGCTATATTATTGTAACTATTCATGCTTCAAGGATTTAGTTTTCAAAACAATATTCTATTAATCACATAAGTACATGAGAAAACAAACTTAGAAATGTCAGTGGGTAGGCAAATTGGAGTTTCTGAGCCACTTTTGTAGTGTCTTAGCTTATAAATTTGGAGAAGGAAATGGCAACCCACTCCAGTGTTCTTGCCTGGAGAATCCCAGGGACAGGGGAGCCTGGTGGGCTGCCATCTATGGGGTCACACAGAGTCAGACACGACTGAAATGACTTAGCAGCAGCAGCTTATAAATTACTGCTATGGCGATAACCTCTGGATACACTTACTGAAAAATCTGATGGCAATTAATATTTTAAGTGACAAAAGACTCTCAAATGAAGTAATGAATGTCTTCAAACTAATTATGAAAATATGTTGTAACTGTGAAGCCTGGAAGGTGTGCAGGTGGATGAGAATTTTTCAGAACTCAAATGAAGGCAGGAAGGAAGCTGACATTTATTAAGACTCTCCGATACCTGTGAGGCTGGAATTAATTAGCTCAGGATATGGAGAGAGAGAAATGCAGTTTGAGTCTTCTGCATGCCCACTGATTTCCTGAAAACTGCACCTTTTCTTGTCCATCTCTACAGTGCCTTCTTCCTATAATAAATATTCAGGATAGTCCATGGACTGGATCATCTCAGAGGGGGTGCAATGGCCTTATTCATGACCCATCCCTTTCTCAAATCAGCCCCAGAAGACATGGTGCTCTCGTCCACACTAACCTCTAGGTAGGATGGCTGAATGTGATGGAGAGACAGGTGGACACAGTCTGGCTGGAACTCAGAGAGAGAATCACGGAAGAGGCAAGCAGAGTTCTGAAAGCAAGGATGGATTTTATTCCAGTGAGCAAAACTGTAAGCAGGGGAGTGTGATGAGTCTTCATATTACAAACCCTTCATTCGCCTTCTGGGTTGAACACTGCCAAGGGGAAAAGTAAAGACAAGAAGCCACATGGCCATCACATGAGAAGTGACGGTGATTGAATGGGCAGTGGGCACTATATGGCAAAGGGGATTCAGCAGCTACTTGGAGATACTTTTTTTTTTTTAAGCAGGATGTATTCCCACGGCTAGGGATCAAACCTGGGTCCCCTGCATTGGGAGCACAGAGTCTTAGCTACTGGACCAGCAGGGAAATCCCACTTGGAGATACTGATAGCAGAAGCTTAGTCTCCATGATAGCTTATACCTTGTCTTGGGATTCTGGACAAGCCCTCAAGATAATAGATGAAAGCTTATGGTGTCCCCTAGGACTCATGGTCTCCAAAGGAGAAAATTTAACTCCAGGACCAAAGACAGTCTCAGTCACTCAGAGCTTTGTGTAGTAGAAATTTTATTAAAGTGATAGTAACAGAGAAAGCTTCTGACATAGACATCAGAAGTGGGTAGAAAGATTACCCGTTTTGCTAGTTTTCAGCAGGGAATTATATACTTTTGTGCTAGCTGCTAAGAATAGAAAAAGTACCTCAAGGCTGTGAAAATTTTGCCCAGACCCTTTCCCATAACATACATCCTGGAATGACATCAGCTCGAGATTAGCCAGAAGGAACGGGTTAACCCAGAGCTCAAGGCTGTGAAAGTCTTACCCAGAACCTCTCTCATAGCATACTTTCTGAGTTCGAAAAAGCATGTCCTTGAACAAGAGATATTGCTGCCTACAAGGCCTACATGTCTAAGGCAAAAGAATGTGAAAAAGAAAGAATGTTTTCTTCCTCCTTAAAGGGGCCTTAGACTTGGACTCCTTATCAACCTGCCCAAGTTAACTCTCATATCTTGAAGGGCATGTCACCAATTGGATGTGGCACATGAATAGAAGGAGGAGTCAAGGATGGGTTTTAGGGCTCTGACTTAATGCTGGCTGAATGTGCTGTTTACTGGGATGGTGGGAAAGGATGTCAAGAATTCTGTGTAAATTTAAACTTTGAGAAATTGAAGTAGTAACTCTTTAGTAGAAATATGAGTCTGAATTTCAGGGGGGCTTCTAGGCTGACAATGAATTTGGGAGCATCTAGATATCATTTAAAGCCTGGAACTGAATGACGTTACCAAAAGAGAGGGTATAACTAGTAAAGAGGAAGTGGATGTTATGGCTCCTGCAAAACAAGAGACACTTCCACCTAAAGTTAGGTTCTGATGTCAAGACTGATGATGCCACACACACAGCAAGAGAATGTGAAAGGTTTATTACTTAATGTCAGGGAGGAAACATTTTCCCCTACCCTCTTAGATTCTGGAAGAGGGACTGTGAATTAAGCTAACAAAAGACAGATTAACAGGAGAAAAGGTACATACTTTTTATTAATACTTATGTGCATGAGACTTCACAGAAAAGAAAACTCAAAGAAGTGGTTAGACTCAGAGGTTTCTATACCATTTTAACAAAGGAAAGCGGAATTGGGCTTCAAGGGACAATATATTGTGGGTAAGTGACTAAGAAATATGTAGGAGAACTAATGGGAGACCAGGGTTATTTTTGTGAGGTCTGTTTATGCAAGTGCATTTCTGTGTTGACTCCTTGTCTCAGGTGATCACAGTGCTCTTCTTTCCCTAACATGAGGGACCACTTTTCTCAAGTGAAATTGATGCCCTGCTCTTAGGTAGATAAGGGAAGGGCATCTGTAATATCTCAATTGCCTTTAATGCAGAGCAATACCTTTGCCAAAGGAGCATACTTGGGGTGGCACACCTTGATCACCTTCACATGCGTAATTGAGGTCTCTGGGAGAGCAGGGCAGACTTCCCAAGTACGTGCAAAGGGCTTGAGGGTGTAATGAAGAGAGACTGGCTTGGGGTTTTATCGTGGTTGCATGCGTGCATACTCAGTTGCTCAGTTGTGTCCAGCTTTTCGTGACCACCTGGACTATAGCCCACCAGGCTTCTCTGTCCATGGGATTCTCCAAGCACAATTATGGGATTGGGTTGCCATTCCCTCCTGCAGGGGATTTTCCTGACCCACAGATCAAACACAAGTCTACTGCATTGGCAAGTGGATTTTTTACCACTGAGCCACCTGAGAAGCTCCTTATAGTGGTTAGGGTGTGGGTCAAACTGTAGGTTCCTATGTGGGAAGGGGTTAGTGCCATTTGAATCTCCTGATGGGGCTAAAAGAGGGAGCACCAGACCCCTTACCAGTGTGTGCAGATGTGTACCCGCAGGGAAAGGAGGTAGTGTGGGACGTTTAAAGACTGTCATTAAATGTTCAAAAAATAGAGTCAGATCTTCGTTCCACATACCTAGGTCAGGGTGCCAGAAGAGAGAAGTCTGAGCCAGCAGAGTGGTGAAGCTGGGACCTCCAGGACTGAGCAAAACTGATGGAAGGAGTGAGAAGAAAAGTCATCTAGGAGGAGGTTTCCAAACCGGGAACCAGTTTGGAAAGTGAATGAGATGAACATGCTGAGGGCATCACTGGATTTGCCAAAAGGCAGACCAATGGTGGCAGGGGCAAGAGTAGTCTTAGTGGAGTGGTTGGAGCTGGAATCCTAACTGAGGAGGTTAGAGCTCACAGGAGTGAAGATGCAGGCAAGGTGTGCAGGAAGTAGGGCAGGGGTCAGGGAAAGCTGTTAGGTGAGAGGAGAGGTCAGAACAGGCCACAATGACAAAGGGAAAGCCCACATGCATTTGGAGCAGTTGGGTCGTGCCTCTGCCCTGACGGTGTGGACCGGAAGGAGGGAGGAGGTGTTTCCTGAGGTGGCTTCTGTTTTCTCCGCAAGTGTGAGCTCATTAGCTGTGAGCAGAAGAGCAGGAAGTTTGCATTTCTGTGTGCCTATGTAATCTCCTCTCCACCCCACCCTTTTTGGTTACAGGGAGACCACCAACCTCATGCTGAGTTGGGCGTTCTATGGACTTGCTCCAGGGAAACTACAGAAAGAAAAATCAACCATGTCGAAGGGACACCTACCTAACTAAATTGTTCCAGCTTAGCAGGAAGCAGTATGACTCATGCGTCTTAGCCTTCTGCTGGTCTTAAGTTCCTTTGAGATTCTGATGAAAGCTACAGATTCAATCCCCAGAAAAATTTGCACGTCATTTTGGGGAAATTCACAAGACCCCCTTGAAGCTCTCGATCTCCTGAGCTAGAACTTGATGTTGGAAGATACACTGAGGAGGAATGTGCTGTCAACACAACCCTGACCTCTTCTGGGAAGAGTGGAAGATGTTGTCACGTCCATAGAATTCAACCCTGCCCCATCTTTCAGCATCTGGTTCACGTGAGAGACTTGTCTGTGGCTTTGTGAGATCCTGGATTCCTATCCTCCACCCCCTCCCCTCCCCACAACAGTTATGATTTACTATCTGCTAATACAAACAGTGGCTCTCTTACTCATCACTGTCTAAACCCTGGATAAAATTCAAAAAGCCCAATAAATAAAATTCTGATAAAATTCTCTCTGATAGAATTCTGATAAAATTCTCAGAACAGCCCACTTGCTACTAACTGAATTGTGTTCCCTCAAGATTCACATGTTGAAACCCTCACCCCTAGTTGGGTGGTGGTTGCTGGAGGAGCCTTAGGGAGGTGATTAGGCTTAGATGGGCTTCTCAAGTGGCACTAGTGGTAGAGACCCTGCCCGCCAATCCAGGAGACCCAGGAGATGTGGATTTGATTCCTGGGTTGGGAAGATCTCTGGAGTATGAAATAGCAACCCATTGCAGTATTATCATCTGGGAAATCCCATGGACAGAGAAGTCCATGGGGTCAAAAAGAGTTGGACACGACTGAGCACACACACACTTACAGGCTTAGATGAGGTCACCAGGGTAGGACCCCACCCTCCCCAGGGTGGAATTAGTGCCTTTAAAGGAAGAGGAAGAGACACCAGAACCCTTTTTCTCTGCCATTTGAGGACAGTGAAAAGGCAGCAGGCTGTCTGGAAGGCAAGAAGAGAGCCCTTATCAGAACTCCACCATGCTGGCACCCTGATTTCAGACTTGCAGACTCTGAAACTGTGGGAAAATAAGTATCTGTTGTTCAGGCTGCCTGGTCTGTGGTAGCTTAGCCAGAGCTGACTAAGATACCACATTTTCTCCTTAGTGGTCATTTTACGGGAGCAAGAATTTAACTCATTTCCAAAGGGTATACGACTTTCACTTGACTTACTCAGGAAATATGTTTATAGGGCTGGGATGCCTCAGGCTCTGTCCCAGGAATTGAAGAGACCGATAAGCTCCAGCTAAAAAGATGCCTCCTTTGTTGGTGAGAGGACAAAAAGAGATCAGTAAATACATTTTAAAATGATAACTTGAAAGGGACAAAATCGCTATCAATAAAATGAGCCGAAGGTAAAAAAAACTAGTGATTTTTGATAAATATGCAACCATGGGGGGTAGGGACAAGATAGGGGTAGGGGTTTAAAGAAGTACCAACTACTGTGTAAAAAATAAATAGCCAGGACTTCCCTGGTGGTCCAGTGGGCTAAGACTCCACTCTCAGTGTAGAGAGCTCAATTTGATCCCTAGGCAGGGAACTGGATCCTACGTGTTGCACTAAATACCTCACGTGCTACAACTAAAGATATGAAGTACCACAACTAAGACCAAATAGATAAGTAAAAATTATTTAAATAAATAAATAAGCAACAAGGATATATGGGGCTTCCCTTGTGGCTCAGAGGGTAAAGAGTCTGCCTGCAATGTGGGAGAGCTGGGTTCGATCCCTGGGTTGGGAATATCCCCTGGAGAAAGAAATGGCAATCCACTCCAGTATTCTTGCCTGGAGAATTCCCATGGACAGAGGACAGCCCAAGGAATATAGTCATATTTTATAATAACTGTAAGTGGAGTATAACCTTTGTATTATTTGTATTATTGTTTTTAACCTTTGGCTGCACTGGATCTTCATTGCTTCGAGTGAGTTTTCTCTAGTTGCAGTGATCAGGGCCTACTATTCATTGTGGTGTGTGGGCTTCTCATCGAGGTGGAGCACTCTTGTTGTGGAGCACCAGCTTTAGGGTGCTTGGGCTTAAATAGTTGTGACGTGTGGGCTCTAGAGCACGAGCTCAGTACTTGTGACATACGGGCTTAGTTGCCCTGCGGCATGTGGGATCTTCCCAGACCAGGGATTGAACCTGGGTCCCGTGCACTGGCAGGCAGATTCACAACCAGTGGACCAGCAGGGAAGTCCTGGAGTATAACCTTTAAAAACTGCGAATCCCTCTGTGGTATACCTGAAACTTACATAATATTGTAAATCACCTGGACCTCAATTTTTAAAAAATGAAAAAATATATAAAAGTATCAAGAAGATTTTCTTCTTCTCCACAACATAAAGCAAGACAATTAGCACCTGTTGGGTCTTCCCTTGCTGTGAAGATGAGAACAACATTGCTGTCCTGGATTTTTATCTTTGGTTTAACTCCAAGCACATTTTCTCAACCACATTCCCAGCCAGTGGGGGTGGATTCCTTAGCTCTATGCGTCCCCAGTTGACACAGTTCCATCTTTTTTCTATATTTACAAACTGCAGTTTCTTACCTAACAGTGGGATGAATGCTGGTTGGAAATCTGCTTTTCAAACAGATAGAGTGTAGACAGAGAACCCCAAACCCTTGTTTTTCACGGCTACAGATGGACAAGAAAAGAAACCCATCCTGATATTGTAACCTGTGGCTTCCTAAACTCGAGTGAGCATCAGAGCCACGAGTGGGACAAGGGAGATAGTTTCTGATTTCGCAGGTCTAGAGGAGGGGTCTGAGAATTGTGCATCTCTAACTGGTTCCCAGGGCTGCAGGTGCTTATCTAGGGATGGCACTCAGAACCCCCAGTGTAAACCGCACTTAGCCTGTTCATCATGTTTGAGAGTTTAGTTGCAGCTCCACGATGGAGTGAATTCACACTGAGTTCAAACATTCAAAAACCTAGAGGATGAGAAAGGAATTATGTCTGCTGTGCTCAGTCACTTAGTCGGGTCAGACTCTTTTGTGATCCCGTAGACTTTGGCCACCAGGCTCCTCTGTCCATGGAATTTTTCAAGCAAGAATACTGGGGCAGGTTGCCATTTCCTGCTCCAAGGGAATCTTCCTGATTCAGGGGTTGAATCTGCACCTCTTGCATTGGCAGGTGGATTCTTTACTATGGGGCCACCTGGGAAGCCCCCACATATTATGTCTGCTGCTAAGTCGCTTCAGTCATGTCCGACTGTGCGACCCCATAGACGGCAGCCCACCAGGCTCCCCCGTCCCCGGGATTCTCCAGGCAAGAATACTGGAGTGGGTTGTCATTTCCTTCTCCAATGCATGAAAGTGAAAAGTCAAAGTGAAGTCGCTCAGTCGTGCCCGACTCTTAGCGACCTCATGGACTGCAGCCTACCAGGCTCCTCTGTCCATGGGATTTTTCCAGGCAAGAGTACTGGAGTGGGGTGCCATTGTCTCCTATTATGTCTGCTAGAAACCATGAAAGGCCATTTGGGGGCATCAGATCAGATCAGATCAGTCGCTCAGTCGTGTCCGACTCTTTGCGACCCCATGAACTGCAGCACGCCAGGCCTCCCTGTCCATCACCAGCCCTCAGAGGTCACTCAGACTCATATTCATCAAGTCAGTGATGCCATCCAGCCATCTCATCCTCTGCCGTCTCCTTCTCCTCCTGCCCCCAATCCCTCCCAGCATCAGAGTCTTCTCCAATGAGTCAACTCTTCGCATGAGGTGGCGAAAATACTGGAGTTTCAGCTTTAGCATCATTCCTTCCAAAGAAATCCCAGGGCTGATCTCCTTCAGAATGGACTGCTTGGATCTCCTTGCAGTCCAAGGGACTCTCAAGAGTCTTCTCCAACACCACAGTTCAAAAGCATCAATTCTTCAGCGCTCAGCCTTCTTCACAGTCCAGCTCTCACATCCATACATGACCACAGGAAAGACCATAGCCTTGACTAGGCGAACCTTTGTTGGCAAAGTGATGTCTCTGCTTTTGAATATGCTATCTAAGTTGGTCATAACTTTCCTTCCAAGGAGTAAGCATCTTTTAATTTCATGGCTGCAGTCACCATCTGCAGTGATTTTGGAGCCCAGAAAAATGAAGTCTGACACTGTTTCCACTGTTTCTCCATCTATTTCCCATGTAGTGATGGGACCGGATGCCATGATCTTCATTTTCTGAATGTTGAGCTTTGGGGGCATATTGAGCCTCATTATTTTTAATAGTAATAACTGTGATGATAAAGACAAAACATCTTAGACATATTGATAATGTGTCAGTATTGCCTGGAAAATTCCATGAACAGAGGAATCTGGTGGGCTATAGTCCATGGAGTCACAAAGAGTCAGATATGACTGAATGACTGAACACACACACACACACACGCGCACAGAGTTTATCAACCAGATTGTCTTCAGGCAACCAGCAAGGTGATGAAGAAGTGACCTTTGGCAGTGTTTTTGCAAATCTTGGGGATTTGTACTAGGGAAATCAAGTTTGCAGACTTTAATCTGTGAGCGTCTGAATAGATAATGATTCCAGCTTTGTTTCATGAAGTCATAAAATGGTGTTCCTGTCACTGTTTTCAGAGGAAACCCCATACTGTAAAATTGCATTCCTCAGATGGGACTTGAACCCACAGTTTCTGACTTAAGAGGGGACTCAAACCCACAGTCTTTTGATTGAAACCACACACCCGGCCTCAGGACTTACTGAAGTCTCTGCACAGAAAGAATTCAGTGAGAGGCAAAGTGACAGGCAAAGAGTGAGTTTATTAGCATAGGATGCCTGTGAGAGATGCAAGCAGGCAGACAAGCGAGTGCAGCCCCGAGAACGAAGAGGGCTGTATTTTTATTATCAAGGAAAAAGTGGAGTGGGAAGAAAATCACCTTTCTCATTCTTGGGTAGATGTCAAGGCTTACCTCATTAGTTCCTCCTTTGACTGTATATGGTCTAACTGAGACTGTCATGGCACTATTTAAATCATATGTATATTAGCAGAAGGGTAGTAACATATACTAAAATATAGTGATCATCTCAGGTTTTGCTAAAATGTCCCCTTTGCCTATGTTCCTGTCTTGGCTACGTGTAGGAATACAGTTTTTTTCAGGGCCCGTTATTTTATAAACCTCCCAAGACCAAATGCAGATCTTGCATCCATTTTTCTACTGTAGTGGTCTAAGTAAGTCTGTTTAGTTTCAAGATATTTCAATTATTGCTTAGCTGCCAGATACTCTGGGTATTTTCTGGTTGGTGTCGAGCTTATGGTGATCTCCTGCTACTGCTACTGCTAAGTCACTTCAGTTGTATCCGACTCTGTATGACCCCATAGATGGCAGCCCACCAGGCTCCCATATCCTTGGGATTCTCCAGGCAAGAACACTGGAGTGGGGTGCCATTTCCCTCTCCAAGGCATGAAAGTGAAAAGTGAAAGTGAAGTCTCTCAGTCCTGTCCGACTCTTAGCGACCCCATGGAGGTCGCTAGGAGCCCATCAGTCTCCTCCGTCCATGGGACTTTCCAGGCAAGAGTACTGGAGTGGGTTCCATTGCCTTCTTCTGGTGATGTCCTTGTCCCTCTCTATAATCATGACAACCCACTCCAGTATTCTTGCCTGGAGAATCCTATAGGCAGAGGAGCCTGGAGGGCTATGGTTCACAGGATGACAAAGAGTTAGACACGACTGAAGTGACTTAACACACAGTGGGATTTCTAGCTGTGTAACTATTTTATTCTGTTCCTATCAACTGGACGATGTTAAGTCACTTCAGTCGTGTCCGACTCTGTGTGACCCCATAGATGGCAGCCCACCAGGCTTCCCCGTCCCTGGGATTCTCCACGCAAGAACACTGGAGTGGGTTGCCATTTCCTTCTCCAATGCATGAAAGTGAAAAGAGAAAGTGAAGTCGCTCAGTCATGTCCGACTCTTAGCGACCCCGTGGACCGCAGCCTACCAGGCTCGTCCATCCATGGGATTTTCCAGGCAAGAGTACTGGAGTGGGTGCCATTGCCTTCTCCGCAACTGGATGATAGGAGGCCCCAAATAAGGCAACTACTGTTCAGAAATTACCAGATCTTGGAAGCAAGGGACTGACAGAGGAACTAAGGCCATAGGATGGATTCACACAAAAGCCTCAGGGATATCAAACCGAGGCCAGGACCCTGTCACACAGTCTGTTCTTAAATAGGCTCTACTGAGGACTTCCCTAATGGTCCAGTGGTTAAGAATCCACCGTCCAATGGAGGGGACATGGATTCAATACCTGGCCAGAGAACTAAGACTCTAGATGCTGTGAAGCACAGAGCCCACTAGATCTAGAGCCCTTGCCTGTTAACAAGAGAAGCCCACACACTACAACTAAAGAAAACCCACAAGGAAGACATAGCACAGTGGAAAAAAAAAGATGCCACTGGTGAATATCCCAGGCCAGTGAGAAAGATCCAGAACGTGGTTTGTCCATTCTCATCTTGGGACACTTTTTTTTCTTTGACAATGGTTATAATAACATCTATATCTTGCTTTACAGTTTATAAAAATGTCTCTGTGCACTCAGATCAGATCAGTCGCTCAGTCGTGTCCGACTCTTTGCGACCCCATGAACCGCAGCAAACCAGGCCTCCCTGTCCATCACCAACTCCCAGAGGTCACTCAGACTCACATCCATCGAGTCAGTGATGCCATCCAGCCATCTCATCCTCTGTCGTCCCCTTCTCCTCCTGCCCCCAATCCCTCCCAGCATCAGAGTCTTCTCCAATAAGTCAACTCTTCGCATGAGGTGGCCAAAATACTGGAGTTTCAGCTTTAGCATCATTCCTTCCAAAGAAATCCCAGGGCTGATCTCCTTCAGAATGGACTGGTTGGATCTCCTTGCAGTCCAAGGGACTCTCAAGAGTCTTCTCCAACACCACAGTTCAAAAGCATCAATTCTTCGGCGCTCAGCCTTCTTCACAGTCCAGCTCTCACATCCATACATGACCACAGGAAAGACCATAGCCTTGACTAGGCGAACCTTTGTTGGCAAACTGATGTCTCTGCTTTTGAATATGCTATCTAGGTTGGTCATAACTTTCCTTCCAAGGAGTAAGCGTCTTTTAATTTCATGGCTGCAGTCACCATCTGCAGTCATTTTGGAGCCCAGAAAAATGAAGTCTGACACTGTTTCCACTGTTTCTCCATCTATTTCCCATGTAGTGATGGGACCAGATGCCATGATCTTCGTTTTCTGAATGTTGAGCTTTAAGACAATCTTTTCACTCTCCACTTTCACTTTCATCCTCACAATTGCTCTAAAGGGTCAGAGTTATGATTCTTTCTGTCAAATGAGAAAGCCAACAGTTTAAGTAACTTACAGATTGGTGCAAATGTAATTGCAGTTTCAGACAGTGAATTTTAAATCATTATAACTAGGCTCAAAGACATCTTCATTAATCAAAATAGAAACCGTTATAATCAACACATTTTTTGCCAATGAGAAATAAGTTTATTTATTTCTATAGCATAAAAATCAATGCTTCAGGATTTGACAAAACCTTGGAAAGTACAGTAGTCTGCATCCTACTGGTTGTGGAAGCATTTTCCCTGCAAAAAAGTTGTTGACATGCTTGAAGAAGTGGTATTTGGTAGGAGATACATCTGGTGAATATGGTAGATGAGGCAAAACTTTGTAGCCCAATTCAGTCAACTTTTGAAGTATTGGTTGTGCGACATGCAGTCAGGTGTTGTGGAGAAGAATTTGGCCCATTCTGTTTGACCAATACCAGCTGCAAGCACTGCAATTTTTGGTGCATCTCATTGATTTGCTGAGCATACTTCTTAGATGTAATGGTTTCACTGGAATTCAGAAAGACGTAGTGGATCAGACTGGCAGCAGAGTACTAAACAGTGACCATGACCTTTTTTGGTACAAGGTTTAACTTTGAGAAGTGCTTTGGAGCCTCTTCTTGGTCCAACCACTGAGCTTGTCCTATCAAATCCACTTTTCCTTGCACATCACAATCTGATTGAGAAATAGTTCATTGTTGTTGCACAGAATAAGAGAAGGCAACACTTCAAAATGACTATTTTTTTTTTCAGTCAGCGAATACGGCACAAAACTTATGAAAATGTTTTTTTCGCTTTTCCAATTTGCTTCAAATGCCAAACAACCACAGAATGGTTGACGTTAAGTTCTTTGGCAACTTCTTGTGTAGTTATAATAGGATCAGCTTTGATGATGCCTCTCAATTGGTCATTGTCAACTTCTGATGGCCAGCCGCTGCCCTCCTCAACTTCAAGGCTTTCATTTCCTTTGCAAAGCTTCTTGAATTGCCACTGAACTGTATGTTTGTTAGCAGTTCCTGGGCCAAATGCATTGCTGATGTTGCAAGTTGTCTCCACTGCTTTACAACCCATTTTGAACTCCAATAAGTTGATCAAATTTGCTTTTTGTCTAACATAATTTCCATAGTCTAAAATAAATATAAAATAAACAGCAAGTAATGTCACTAGCAAAAAAACATAAAGTGAGAAATGAGCATTACAATAATATATAACATAACCACCTTTATTTAAGAATGTATTCCAATATCAAAGGCAAATTTCAACAATGAAAAATCTGCAGTTACTTTTGCAGTAACCTATATTTAGAGCTCTGCAGCTGACCAACACTGCAGCAGAGCCCAAAACATGACTCCTGGTGAAGCTGGCATTACTGCTGCATCAAGCTCAGATAATGTTAAAACACAAGCAAGTAACTACAAATCCCCTAAGGACAAGACTCACATTGTTCCATCACAAAGAAAAATATTTATATAATTATATTTCAGTATAATTGGTTTCCTTTGCAATCCTGTGATTTTATACATTTAAAAACTGTGTTTGGGGACATTAAAAAGATATATGCACCCCAGTGTTCATAGCAGAATTATTTACAATAGTCAAGACATGAAAGTAACCTGAATGTCCATCAACAGATGAATGGATAAAGAAGATGTGATACATAGATACAATGGAATGGTACTCATCCACAAAATGAATGAAATAATGCCATTTGCAGCAACATGGATGGATCTAGAGATTATCACAGAGAAGGCAATGGCACCCCACTCCAGTACTCTTGCCTGGAAGCTCCCATGTATAGAGGAGCCTTGTGGGCTGCAGTCCATGGGGTCGCTAAGAGTTGGACACGACTGAGTGACTTCACTTTCACTTTTCACTTTCATGCGTTGGAGAAGGAAACGGCAACTCACTCCAGTGTTCTTGCCTGGAGAATCCCAGGGACGGGGGAGCCTGGTGGGCTGCTGTCTATGGGATCACACAGAATCGGACACGACTGAAATGACTTAGCAGCAGCAGCAGCATAGATTATCATACTAACTGAAGTCAGACAGAGAAAGAAAAATAATGTATGATATCAAATAACATATGATACTTCATGCAAAGGTAGCACAATAAAGGACAGAAATGGTATGGACCTAACAAAAGCAGAAGATATCAAGAAGAGGTGGCAAGAATACACAGAAGAAATATACAAAAAAGATCTTAATGATCCAGATAACCATGATGGTGTGACCGGTCACCTAGAGCCAGACATCCTGGGGTGTGAAGTCAAGTGGGCCTTTAGGAAACATTACTACAAACAAAGCTAGTGGAGGAGATGGAATTCCAGCTGAGCTATTTCAAATCCTAAAAGATCATGCTGTTAAAGTAGTGCACTCAATATGCCAGCAAATTTGGAAAACTCAGCAGTGGCCACAGAACTGGATTAAGTCAATTTTCATTCCAATCTCAAAGAAGGGCAATGCCAATGAATGCTCAAACTACCTCACAATTGCACTCATTTCACATGCTAGCAAAGTAATGCTCAAAATTATCCAAGTTAGGCTTCAACAATATGTGAATCATGAACTTCCAGATGTTCAGGTTGGATTTAAAAAAGGCAGAGGAACCAGAGATCAAATTGCCACCATCCGCTGGATCATGGAGAAATCAAGAGAGTTCCAGAAAAACATCTACTTCTGTTTCATTGACTACACTAAAGCCTTTAACTGTGTGAATCACAACAAATTGTGATTCTTCAAGAGATGGGAATATCAGACTATTACCTGTCTCCTGAGAAATCTGTATGCAGGTCAAGAAGCAAGACTTACAACTGGACATGGAACAATCAGATCAGATCAGATCAGTAACTCAGTTGTGTCCGACTCTTTGTGACCCCATGAACCACAGCACGCCAGGCCTCCCTGTCCATCACCAGCTCCCGGAGGTCACCCAGACTCACACCCATCAAGTCAGTGATGCCATCCAGCCATCTCATCCTCTGTCGTCCCCTTCTCCTCCTGCCCTCAATCCCTCCCAGCATCAGAGTCTTCTCCAATGAGTCAACTCTTCGCATGAGGTGGCCAAAATACTGGAGTTTCAGCTTTAGCATCATTACTTCTAAAGAAATTCCAGGATTGATCTCCTTCAGAATGGACTGGTTGGATCTTCTTGCAGTCCAAGGGACTCTCAAGAGTCTTCTCCAACACCACAGTTCAAAAGCATCAATTCTTCGGCGCTCAGCCTTCTTCACAGTCCAGCTCTCACATCCATACATGACCACAGGAAAGACCATAGCCTTGACTAGGCGAACCTTTGTTGGCAAAGTAATGTCTCTGCTTTTGAATATGCTATCCAGGTTGGTCATAACTTTCCTTCCAAGGAGTAAGCGTCTTTTAATTTCATGGCTGCAGTCACCATCTGCAGTGATTTGGGAGCCCAGAAAAATAAAGTCTGACACTGTTTCCACTGTTTCTCCATCTATTTCCCATGTAGTGATGGGACCAGATGCCACGATCTTCGTTTTCTGAATGTTGAGCTTTAAGCCAACCTTTTCACTCTCCACTTTCACTTTCATCAAGAGGCTTTTTAGTTCCTCTTCACTTTCTGCCATAAGAGTCGTGTCATCTGCATATCTGAGGTTATTGATATTTCTCCCAGCAATCTTGATTCCAACTTGTGTTTCTTCCAGTCCAGCATTTCTCATGATGTACTCTGCATATAAGTTAAATAAACATGGTGACAATATGCAGCCTTGACGTACTCCTTTTCCTATTTGGAACCAGTCTGTTGTTCCATGACCAGTTCTAACTGTTGCTTCCTGACCTGCATACAGATTTCTCAAGAGGCAGATCAGGTGGTCTGGTATTCCCATCTCTTTCAGAATTTTCCACAGTTTATTCTGATCCACACAGTCAAAGGCTTTGGCATAGTCAATAAAGCAGAAATAGATGTTTTTCTGGAACTCTCTGGCTTTTTCCATGACCCAGAGGATGTTGGCAATTTGATCTCTGGTTCCTCTGCCTTTTCTAAAACCAGCTTGAACATCAGGAAGTTCACGGTTCACATATTGCTGAAGCCTGGCTTGGAGAATTTTGAGCATTACTTTACTAGCATGTGAGATGAGTGCAGTTGTGCGGTAGTTTGAGCATTCTTTGGCATTGCCTTTCTTTGGGATTGGGATGAAAACTGGCCTTTTCCAATCTTGTGGCCACTGCTGAGTTTTCCAAATTTGCTGGCATATTGAGTGCAGCACTTTCACAGCATCATCATTCAGGACTTGGAATAGCTCCACTGGAATTCCATCACCTCCACTAGCTTTGTTCGTAGTGATGCTTTCTAAGGCCCATTTGACTTCACATTCCAAGATGTCTGGCTCTAGGTCAGTGATCACATCATCATGATTATCTGGGTCTTGAAGCTCTTTTTTGTACAGTTCTTCTGTGTATTCTTGCCACCTCTTCTTAATATCTTCTGCTTCTGTTAGGTCCATACCATCTCTGTCCTTTATCGTGCCCATCTTTGCATGAAATGTTCCTTTGGTATCTCTGATTTTCTTGAAGAGATCCCTAGTCTTTCCCATTCTGTTGTTTTCCTCTATTTCTTTGCACTGATCACTGAAGAAGGCTTTCTTATCTCTTCTTGCTATTCTTTGGAACTCTGCATTCAGATGTTTATATCTTTCCTTTTCTCCTTTGCTTTTCGCTTCTCTTCTTTTCACAGCTATTTGTAAGGCCTCCCCAGACAGCCATTTTGCTTTTTTGCATTTCTTTTCCATGGGGATGGTCTTGATCCCTGTCTCCTGTACAATGTCACGAACCTCATTCCATAGTTCATCAGGCACTCTATCTATCAGATCTAGGCTCTTCAATCTATTTCTCACTTCCACTGTATAATCATAAGGGATTTGATTTAGGTCATACCTGAATGGTCTAGTAGTTTTCCCTACTTTCCTCAATTTCAGTCTGAATTTGGCAATAAGGAGTTCATGGTCTGAGCCATAGTCAGCTCCTGGTCTTGTTTTTGCTGATTGGATAGAGCTTCTCCATCTTTGGCTGCAAAGAATATAATCGATCTGATTTCGGTGTTGACCATCTGGTCATGTCCATGACTAGTTCAAAATAGGGAAAGGGGTACGTCAAAGCTGTATATTGTCACCCTGCGTATTTAACTTATATGCATAGTACATTATGTGAAATTCCAGGCTGGATGAAGCACAAGCTAGAATCAAGACTGCCAGGAGAAATATCAATAACCTCAGATATGCAGATGACACCACCCTTATGGCAGAAAGTGTAAAGGAACTAAAGAGCTTCTTGATGACTGTGAAAGAGGAGAGAGGAAAAGCTGGCTTAAAACTCAGCATTCAAAAAACTAAGTTCATGGCATCCAGTCCCATCACTTCATGGCAAACAGGTTGGGAGAGAAAGGAAATAGTGATAGACTTTATTTTCTTGGGCTCCAAAATTACTGCAGATGGTGACTACAGACACAGAATTAAAAGACGCTTGCTGCTTGGAAGAAAAGCTATGATAAATCTAGATAGCATATTAAAAAGCAGAGACATTACTTTGCCAACAAAGGTCTGTATAGTCAAAGCTATGGTTTTTGCAGTAGTCATGTATGGATGTGAGAGTTGGACCATAAAGAAGGCTGAGCACTGAAGAATTAATGCTTTTTAACAGTGGTGTTGGAGAAGATTCTTGAAAGTCCCTTGGACTGTGAGGAGATCCAACCAGTCCATCCTAATGGAAACCAGTCCTGAGTCTTCATGAGAATGACTGATGTTGAAGCTGAAACTCCAAATCTTTGGCCACCTGATGCAAAGAACTGACTCATTTGAAAAGACCCTGATGCTGGGAAAGATTGAAGGTAGGAGGAGAAGGGGACAACAGAGGATGAGATGGTTGGATGGCATCACCAATTCAGTGGACATGGGTTTGACTAAACTCTGGGAGTTAGTGATGGACAGGGAGGCCTGACATGCTGCAGTCCATGGAGTCACAAAGAGACACGACTTAGCGACTGAACTGAACTGAACCTGTACAACGTTATGAATCTCTGTCCATAGTTCTTCAAGCACTCTGTCTACTAGGTCTAGTCCCTTGAATCTATTCGTCACATCCACAGTATAATCATAAGACATTTGGTTTAGGTCACATGTGTATGACCTTTTGACTTTCCCTACTTTCTTCAATTTAAACTTGCATTTTGCAATAACAAGCACATGATCTGAGTCACAGTCAGCTCCCAGTCTTGTTTTTGCTGGCTATATAGAGTTTTCATCTTTGGCTGCAAAGAACATAATCAGTCTTTCAGTATTGATTATCTGGTGATGTCCATGTGTAGAGTTATCTGTTGGATTGTTGGAAAAGGGCATTTGCTATGACTAATGTGTCATCTTGATAAGACTCTGTTAGCCTTTGCCCTGCTTCATTTTGTACTCCAAGTTTAAACTTGCCTCTTACTCTAGGTATCTCTTGACTTCCTACTTTTACATTCCAGTCCCCTATGATGAAAAGGACATCCATTTGGTGTTGTTTCTAGAAGGTCTTGTAAGTCTTCATTTAACTGTTCAACTTCTGCTTCTTTGGCATCAGTGTTTGGGCCATGGACTTCGATTACTGTGATGTTGAATGGCTTGCCTTGGAAACAAACTGAGATTATTATGTCACTTTTGAGGTTGTACCCAAGTACTGCAGTTATTGACTATGATCAGATCAGATCAGTTGCTCAGTCATGTCCGACTCTTTGCGACCCCATGAACTGCAGCACGCCAGGCCTCCCTGTCCATCACCAACTCCTGGAGGTCACCCAGACTCACATCCATCGAGTCAGTGATGCCATCCAGCCATCTCATCCTCTGTCGTCCCCTTCTCCTCCTGCCCCCAATCCCTCCCAGCATCAGAGTCTTCTCCAATGAGTCAACTCTTCGTATGAGGTAGCCAAAATACTGGAGTTTCAGCTTTAGCATCATTCCTTCCAAAGAAATCCCAGGGCTGATCTTCAGAATGGACTGGTTAGATCTCCTTGCAGTCCAAGGGACTCTCAAGAGTCTTCTCCAACACCACAGTTCAAAAGCATCAATTCTTCGGCGCTCAGCCTTCTTCACAGTCCAGCTCTCACATCCATACATGACCACAGGAAAGACCATAGCCTTGACTAGGCGAACCTTTGTTGGCAAACTGATGTCTCTGCTTTTGAATATGCTATCTAGGTTGGTCATAACTTTCCTTCCAAGGAGTAAGCGTCTTTTAATTTCATGGCTGCAGTCACCATCTGCAGTGATTTTGGAGCCCAGAAAAATGAAGTCTGACACTGTTTCCACTGTTTCTCCATCTATTTCCCATGTAGTGATGGGACCAGATGCCACGATCTTCGTTTTCTGAATGTTGAGCTTTAAGCCAACCTTTTCACTCTCCACTTTCACTTTCATCAAGAGGCTTTTTAGTTCCTCTTCACTTTCTGCCATAAGGGTGGTGTCATCTGCATATCTGAGGTTATTGATATTGACTATGAAGGCTATTCAATTTCCTCTAATGGATTCTTGCCCAAAGTTGTAGATAGTGGTCATCTGAATTAAATTTGTCCATTTCCATCCAATTTAGTTCACTGATTTCTAAGATGTTGATATTCTATCTTGCTGTCTCCTCCTTGCCCATGCTCAGTTTACCTTGATTCATGGACCTAATATTCCAGGTTCCTATGCAATATTCAAGTGGCCAAAGTATTGGAGTTTCAGCTTCAACATGAGTCCTTCCAATGAACACCCAGGACTGATCTCCTTTAGGATGGACTGGTTGGATCTCCTTGCAGTCTAAGGGACTCTCAAGAGTCTTCAACACCACAGTTCAAAAGCATCAATTCTTTGGCACTCAGCTTTCTTTATAGTCCAACTCTCACATCCATACATGACCACTGGAAAAACCATAGCCTTGACTAGATGGACCTTTGTTGGCAAAGCAATGTCTCTGCTTTTGAATATGCTGTCTAGGTTGGTCATAACTTTCCTTCCAAGGAGTAAGTGTCTTTTAATTTCATGGCTACAGTCACCATCTGCTTACTTTGGCCAGCTGATGTGAAGAGTTGACTCATTTGAAAAGACCCTGATGCTGGGAAAGATTGAAGGTAGGAAAAGAAGGGGATGACAGAGGATGAGATGGTTGGATGGCATCACTGACTCAGTGGAAATCAGTTTGGGTAAACTCTGGGAGTTGGTGATGGACACAAAGGCCTGGCATGCTGCCATCCGTGAGGTCGCAAAGAGTCGGACACAACTGAGTGACTAAACTGAACTGATGCAATGTTCTTCTTCACAGCATTGGACTTTACTTTTACCACCAGACATATCTATAACTGAGTATCATTTCCAATTTTGGCCCAGCTGCTTCATTCCTTCTGAAGCTATTAGTAATTGCCTTCCACTCTTCCCCAGTAGCATACTGGACACTTTCCTAAATGGCAACCCACTCCAGTGTTCTTGCCTGGAGAATCCCAGGGATGGGGGAGCCTGGCGGACTGCCGTCTATGGGGTCGCACAGAGTCGGAAACGACTGAAGCGACTTAGCAGCAGCAGCAGCAGCAGGCTCATCTTTTGGTGTCATATCTTTTTCATACTGTTTATGGGATTCTTGAGGCAAGAATACTGGAGTTACTTGCCATTCCCTCCTCCATCGGACCACATTTTGTCTGAACTCTCCACTATGGTCTGCCTATCTTGGGTGGCCCTGCATGGCATGGCTCACAGCTTCACAGAGTTATGCAAACCCCTCTGCCACGAGTAGGCTGTCGTGGCAAGCTATCACATGTGTATCATTTCCATGCTATCTGTCTTTCTTAAAAAGATGTTTTCCACCATAGTTTTGTAAATTGTGTTTCTATACTTTTAGACTATTTTCTGTGTGTTTGTTCTTGTGCAAGTGAGATAAAGATCTAACTTTCCATTTTAACTGCTCCAGGAATCTCTATTTCATTCCATTGTTTCATGTATCCAACTCTATGCCAATATTTGAATTGCTAGAATGCGTGTAATGTATCATGTAATATATGTATGATTATTCATGCTTTTATATCTGGCAGAACATTTTCTCCTTCATTTCTTCTTTTGAAAACTTTCTTGGCTTCATCCATACATTTTCTTTTCCTAATGAAATTTAGAATTACCTTGTCGAGTTTCATAAGATAGCCTGGGAGGTAGCTTTAAATTTATAGATTAAGTTACAGAGATCGAAGTTGTTTAAGAATAGGATTTTTTTTTTATTGTATGTTTTAAAATTCAGGAGGGAGAAATATCTAGATGTACTTTTCATAATTATTAGGAAAAGCATATAGGATAATATATAGTGCTTATACGTTGGCAGAGTTAATGTTTATAAGATCAGAGAGGTCTGAGTTTGTGGGTACGATAATGTAGCTGAACAAAGTGAAAATGTTATGACATTCTAAATGTCAGAGAATAAATACACTCTTCTGTAACAAACATTCTAACATTCCAATAAATGTGGTTTATAGATCATTGTTGAGTTTATTGATTAGCAAACTTTGAAGCTAATATAAAATTGAATATCACAGAGGTATTCTACTCTTATTTATTAAACATTTAAAAAGAAATGGAGTTATGTTTAAGTTTAAAATGAAGAATCTTGTCTCATTGGGCTATAATTATTTGTGACTTTTTTTTTTTTTTTGCTGTGCCATCTGAAATCTTAGTTCTTCAACCAGGAATTGAACCCTGGCCCCCTGAAGGGGGGCCTGAAGTCTTGACCACTGGACTTCCAAGGAAGTCCTTATTTTTCAAATTTTTGAGCCATCAAATAAAAGCATTCCTTAATTACTTTGCCAACAAAGGTCCGTCTAGTCAAGGCTATGGTTTTTCCAGTGGTCATGTATGGATGTGAAAGTTGGACTGTGAAGAAGGCTGAGTGCCAAAGAATTGATACTTTTGAACTGTGGTGTTGGAGACTCTTGAGAATCCCTTGGACTGCAAGGAGGTCCAACTAGTCCATCCTAAAGGAGATCAGTCCTGGGTGTTCTTTGGAAGGAACGATGCTAAAGCTGAAACTCCAGTACTTTGGCCACCTCCTGCGAAAAGTTGACTCATTGGAAAAGACTCTGATGCTGGGAGAGATTGAGGGCAGGAGGAGAAGGGGACGACAGAGGATGAGATGGCTGGATGGCGTCACTGACTTGATGGACTTGAGTCTGAGTGAAACTGACTTGATCCCCGTGAGTCTGAGTGAACTCCGGGAGTTGGTGATGGACAGGAAGGCCTGGCGTGCTGCGATTCATGGGGTCGCAAAGAGTCAGACACGACTGAGAGACTGAACTGAACTGAACTGAATCTCCCTTATCTCAATTACTTGATAAATATTGTCCTTTAGCTAGATGCACGTTGTGGCATTAGAATTTCTTTCTTCATAAGCACAGGATCTAGTTCCTAGATCAGGGATTGAGCCCAGGTCCTTTGCATTCATAGCACATAGCCTTATTCACTGAACCACCAGGAAGTCCTTTGACTTTCTAATTAGATGATTACACACCAGTAAATAAGTATTTCTTTCCCTTTTTTTCCCCCTCCTAACTCAGATCCTCTTATTTCTCTTCTTTCTCCCAATGGCTAGCTCCTGAAATACCTTGTGGAACAGAAGCAATGACAGTAAGCATTCCTGTCTTCCAAAATTTAATTGGAATTTTGTTCTTTCTACTTAAGGATATAATTTGCTGGAGGTTTCTGCCAGATACGTTTTTATCAAGTTAAACAAGATTTCATCTAATCCAAGTTTATTGAGACTTTTTTCTCCCAAGTCTCAGATATATGTTGAATTCAGTTTTATTATCAATAAGATAGTCATTTCTCCTTTCTTTGCTGCTGCTGCTGCTGCGTTGCTTCAGTCGTGTCGGACCCTGTGCAACCCCAGAGATGGCAGCCCACCAGGCTCCCCCGTCCCTGGGATTCTCCAGGCAAGAACACTGGAGTGGGTTGCCATTTCCTTCTCCAATGCATGAAAGTGAAAAGTGAAAGTGAAGTCGCTCAGTTCTGTCCGACCCTCAGCGACCCCATGGACCGCAGCCTTCCAGGCTCCTCCATCCATGGGATTTTCCAGGCAAGAGTACTGGAGTGGGGTGCCATTGCCTTCTCTGCTCCTTTCTTTAGACCCTTGGTTTATCACCTTCATAGATTTACTAATGTTAGGATATTCTGAATTCACAGAATACTCTCTACTTGTTGGTGACATATTATTTTAATACTTGCTGGATTTGATAACTTTTTTTTTTTTTTTTTTTTGGCCATGTGGCTGTAGGATCTCCGTTCCCTGACCAGGCATCGAACCTACGCCCCCTGCACTGGAAGCACATAGTCTTAGCTACTGGACTGCCAGGGAAGTGTTGAGTACATGCTGGATTTGGTTTGATAATATTGCGAGGGCTGCAAAGTTGAGCACCTACACCTGACTTCTTCATACATGTCTCTTCTCACATTTCACTGGCCAGAACTATTCTCATGGCCACACGGAACATCAAGAGAGCAGAAACAGCAGAACTGTTGCAGGAAGGTGGACCCCTTCCAGGGCCCAAAACTGGGCTCTTGTCTAACACTCGGAAATGAATTGTCCAAGGAGACACATGTGCTGACAAAGCAAGAGATTTTATTGGGAAAGGGCACCCAGGTGGAGAGCAGTAGGGTAAGGGAACCCAGGAGAACTGCTCTGCCACATGGCTCGCAGTCTTGGGTTTTATAATGATGGGATTAGTTTCCAGGTAGTCTTTGACCAATCATTCTAATTCAGAGTTTTTCCTGGTGGCACACGCATCGCTCAGCCAAGATGGCTGCTAGCGAGAGGGATTCTGGGAAGTGGACAGACACGCGGTGTCTCCTTTTGACCTTTCCCATACTCTTCCGGTTGGTGGTGGCTTATTAGTTCCATATTCCTTATCAGAATCTCCTGTCATAAAACAGCTCATGCAAATAGTTACTATGGTGCCTGGCCAGGGTGGGCGGTTTCAATCAGTGTGCTTCCCCTAAGAGAACTAGATATTGTTGAACAATATGAAAGACTTCCTTATGGGACCTTACCATTTATCATCCATACTAGAACACTTTTGAGAATGCAAGGAGGGACGATTAATAACTATGCTGAGATAACAAGAATGTTGGGTTTTTAATATTCAATTTTGTTAATTTTACACTGAATGATATGTACTGGAATGATAAGTTTCCCCTGAATTCATGTCTACCTGGGACCTGTGAGTATCGTCTTAATTGGAAATAGGGTGTTTGCAGATGTGAGCAAGTTAAAACAAGGTCATACTGGAGTAGGATGGGCCCTAATCCAGTGGCAAGTGCCCTTGTAAAAGAAGGGAAATTTGAACACAGACACACACAGTGGAAAGCCTGCCCAGGAAGATGGAAGTAGAGAATGGAATTATTCTGCCAGAAGCCAACCATCACCATAAATTTCTGGCCACCACCAAAACCTGGGAAAGGAAGAATTTTAACCTAGAGTCCTTGGAGGCAGCTTGGCTCTGATGACACCTTGATTTCAGATTTTTGGCCTTCAGAACTGTGAAAGAATACATTTCTGTTATTTTAATAACTCACCCAGTTTGTGGAACCTCGTCATGGTGGTTGTGGGAAACAAACAGCATCAGAGACCAAGCTCTTAATGAAATTCACAGAACACACAAGTGTTCTGTTCGGCAGCCCTTTGGCCCAGATATTTACCCCTGGGGAGACAGGAGGCAAGATGCAGGGAGCATTTCCCACATGGCTGGTGGGAGGAGGTGAGGGACGAGAGCAAATGATTCTTCTGTGCACACAGAGGGAAGTGGCTATTCCTGCCACTTCTGAAAGTATCTTCTTGGAAATATAATGGGCCTGAGTCCTTAACTGAGGCTTTTGGTACATAACTAAAATCTCCAGGGGCCAGACTGCCTTGTGTTTGTGTGCATGTGTGGCGGTGTACACGTGCGTGCCTTGGCTTTTGTGGCTACAAGGCATGTGGGATCTTAGTTCCTTGACCGAGGATCGAACCACCACACCTGGCACTGGAAGCACAGAGTCTTAACACTGGACTGACTGCTTTTTATACTTAGAAAGTTCTCCAAGTTCTCTTCCTTCAAATGTCCATACCTAGGGAGACAGCTGCACAATTTGGCTTTTTTTCGGAGACAAGAGAAGCTTCATTATCCTTCTGGATCAAAAAAATTAACTAGACAGAAGGCTCCAGATGTAATTGTCATGGTATATGTGGAATATCAGAAGGCAGGTCTTTTACAGGAGCACTGAGAAATCTGAGAAGTTTTATTTCCCCACAGAGTGTAAGTTGAGAGTGTCCTGAAAAACCTGGGCTACATGGCCATTCTATTTGTTACCGAGTACACAGTAGTAAAGCTGAAAATTAACCGCATACATATGTGCACATGCCCAGACACAAACACACATACACACACGCATGCATGCACATTGAAGATTCTGGGATTTTTAAGACACTCTAGTGGAAAAAATGTGTCAAAGAGGAAAGCAAATCACTTTAGAAAACCCCACAATGAGGACCTGCAAAACAATACTATTAACCTTCAATTTCATATTATAAACTGTAATACTAAATGAGAACAACCTAAGCAAAGCTTACTTTAAAAAATGCCATCAAGGGACTCCCCTGGTGGTCCAGTGGCTAAGACTCTTCACTCCCAATGCAGGGGGCTGGGGTGTGATCCTTGGTCAGGGAACTTGATGGATCCCACATGCTGCAACCAAGAATCTGCATGCTATAACCTTAGACCCTGCAAGCTGCAACTAAAGATCCCGCATGCCAAAATGAAAACCTGGTGCAGACAAATAGATATATGAATAAAAATAAATATTAAAAAAATACCACCAACAATAAGCAAAGCACCCTTATGAATAGAAGAAAACAGAATATTAGCTACTATAAGATATTAGTACTAAATTGATACATAAATTCAAAAGCTGCTACTTTCAGCATCCCCTAACTATATACAGATAATACACTGATAGCCTAGAAAAGCTATGGTTTTTCTAGTAGTCATGTTAGTGTTGGACCGTAAAGAAGTCTGAGCATTTGTGGTGCTGGGAAAGACTCTTGAGAGTCCCTTGAACAGCATGGAGATCAAACCAGTCAATCCTAAAGGAAATCAACCCTGAATATTCATTGTAAGGACTGATGCTGAAGCTGAAGCCCCAATACTTTGGCCACCTGATGTGAAGAACCAACTGTTTGGAAAAGACCCTGATGCTGGGAAAGACTGAAGGCAAAAGGAGAAGAAGTTGGCAGAGGATGAAACGGTTAGATAGCATCACTGACTCAATGGACCCAAATTTGAGCAAATGCTAGAAGATAGTGAAGGACAGGGAGGTCTGGCATGCCGCAGTCCATGGAGTCACAAAGAGTTAGACACGACTTAGCGACTAAACAACAAGCCTAGAAAAAAATGTAATGAAAAAGAACATAAAATCATCAAAATTAGAAATGCAAAAGGAGTTATAACCAGATTAATAAGAGAATATCATATACATGTCCATGCTAATAAGTTTGAAAAATCTCTATAAAACAAATGATTTTCTGGAAAAAAAAATGACCCAAACTGACGCAAGAAAAGAAATATCTAAGAATAGTGGAAAATAGCTAAGAATAGTGGAAAAGAATGAAGGAATTAATAAAGAGTTCTTTTAAAAGCAAAAGTTTTGATTCCTTGATTTTTACAAGTGCTCGTTTGAAACTTTAAAGGAATAAATAATTTCATCATAGAAAAAGATTTTAAAAATATATCCCAGTTCATTAATGATATATAATACGTTAACTAAAACTAGTTTCCCAACTTTAAAAAACAAAAGAGAATTTTAGGTAAGATTAACTGTGGACTTTCTCTGCTGGCTCAGTGATAAGATGCAGGTTCAACCCTAACCCTACCCCTGGGTCAGGAAGATCTACTGGAGAAGGAAATGGCAACCCACTCCAGTATTCTTGCCTAGGAAATCCCATGGACAGAGGAGCCTGGCAGGCTATAGTCCATGGAGTCACAAGAGTCAGACACAAATTAGTGACTGAATTACTTTGCCAACAAAGTTCCGTCTAGTCAAGGCCATGGTTTTTCCAGTGGTCATGTATGGATGTGAGAGTTGGACTATAAAGAAGGCTGAGCGCCAAAGAATTGATGCTTTTGAACTGTGGTGTTGGAGAAGACTCTTGAGAGTCCCTTGGATTGCAAGGAGATCCAACCAGTTCCTCCTAAAGGAAATCAGTGCTGGGTGCTCATTGGAAGGACTGATGTTGAAGCTGAAACTCCAATACTTTGGCCACCTCATGCAATGAGCGGACTCATTTGAAAAGACGCTGATGCTAGGAAAGATTGAGGGCAGGAGGAGAAGGGGACGACAGAGGATGAGATGGTTGAATGGCATCACTGATTCGATGGACATGGGTTTGGGTGGACTCCAGGAGTTGGTGATGGACAGGGAGGCCTGGTGTGCTGCGTTTCATGGGGTTGCAAAGAGTCAGACACGACTGAGCGACTAAACTGAACTGAATGCACGCACATCATATTAATTATGTGTATACTCAGTTGCTAAGTTACATCCAACTCTTTGCGACCCTGTGGACTGTAGCCCGCCAGGATCCTCTGTTCGTGGAATTTTCCAGACAAGAATACTGGAGAGGGTTGCCATTTCTTTCTCCAGGGGATCTTTCCAACCTAGGGATGGAACCCATGTGTCTTGCATTGCAGGTGGATTCTTTACCACTGAGCCATTGGGGAAACCATGGCTCTTCACAACCCCATGGACTATATAGTCCATGGAATTTTCCAGGCCAGAATATTGGAGTGGGTAGCCATTCCATTCTCCAGGGGATCTTCTCAACCCAGGGATCAAACCCAGGTCTTTGACATTGCAGCCAGATTCTTCACCAGGGAAGCCACCAGGGAAGCCCAAGAGTACCAGAATGAGTAGCCTATCCCTTCTCCAGAGGATCTTCTGGAACCAGGAATCAAATCGGGGTCTCTTGCATTGCAGGTGGATTCTTTACCAGCTGAGCTACCAGGGAAGCCCTATTAATTATTTATTACTGCCTGAAAAAAGATCATCCCCAAGCTTGGTGGCTTGAAACAATACACATTTCTTATCCCACTGTGTCTCTGTGGGTCAGGGTTCTGTCTCAGCTCAGCTGGGTTCTCTGCAGGGCTGCACTCACCTTACTGGCAGGGACTGGGGTCATCTCAAAGCTCGACTGGGGTGGGTTCGGTCTGCTTGGTGCTGACTCACTTGGCTGTCAGTCTCGGGTCCTCTCTGGTAGACAAAAGAGACAGCAGTCATCGACCTCTCCCAAAGGCAGCTCAAACATGTCTACGGGCTTCCTGCAGAGAGGGTGGGAGAAAGCCAGGAGGGCACCCAAAAGGGAAGCCAGTCTTTTACAGGCAACCAACAGAGAGGACCCCATCACTTCTGTCTGTTTGTTCCTTAGGAGCATGAGTCCCCAGGTTCTGTCTGCATGATGTGGGGAGAATTACCCAAGGGACGTGAATACAGAGCATGGAGATCCTTGGGGCATCCTGAAGGCTGCCTCCCACAAATTGGCTAACAAAAATAGTCCAACAGAACCAAACAGAATTCCTGCCAGGAATGGCATAAAATGAAGAATCTCTTGGGACTTCTCTGGTGGTCCAGTGTGTAAGACTCTTGTGCTTCCAAGGCAGGAGGCGTGGGTTTGATCCCTGTGCAGGGCTTCCTGGGTGGCTCAGCTGGTAAAGAATCCGCCTGCAATGCGGGAGACCTGGGTTCGATCCCTGGGTTGAGAAGATCTCCTGGAGAAGGGAAAGGCTACCCACGCCAGTATTCTGGCCTGGAAAATTCCACGGACTGTATCCCTTCATCCCTGTATCCCATGGGATTGCAAAGAGTCAGACACGACTGAGCGACTTTCACTTCACTTCAGGGAACTAGATCCCATATGCCGCACCTAACAGCTCATATGTCACAACTGAAGATCCTGTATGCCACCCCTAAGACCTGGCTACCCACTCCAGAATTCTTGTCTGGAAAATCCCATGGACAGAGGAGCCTGGTGGGCTATAGTTGATGGGGTTGCAAGAGTTAGACACGATTTAGAGACTAAACTACCACCACTAGGATTAGGACTCAAACATATGAATTTGGGTGTTTCACTGAGGGACACAATTCAACCTACATGTGAGGGTAGTCCTTGGTAAGATCTACTTGTAGACCAGTAAAACCCAAATAGAGGATACTTCCTTAACATGAGAAAATGTTTATCTCTTGTGGAAATAAGCCAAGGCCATCCAAATAAGCAAAGGCTGGGTTGCTATAGGGAGGGAGCCAGCTACAACCACTTGCATTTGGAAGATCCTCAAAAGAATGGGAAGGAAAAGGGTGGAATGCCAGTGGGAAAAGAGGAGTTTCACATGGTGGAGGCTGTGGGGGCCTCGCTAGAAGGGAACATTTTGTGATGGGATAGGGGAGCACATTTGGCTTTTTGTGGTTGGTCCTGAGTTGGAAATGGGAACAAAAATCAGGGAAGCTGCCCGTTACTGATCAAATTCTGGCCATTTGGAGCTCATCGTTAGGTGGTTCGGTTGTTGTTTGACAGCAGGCTGGCTTCCCACACTGAACAAGAAAGCATTCTCAGTGTGACCTCTTTATTTCCTATTGTCATTGGAGGCTCTTCCAATTAACCAGGATGCAATAGAAGATGTGAAATTTGATCAGGCTAGGTTACCACTGTTTGTGGGTAATATTAGAATGCATGGTAGATGCAAGAAAACAAACTGCAAACAAGTTTATATAAGAAAATCAGTAGGCAATTATTCTACATAAAATTACTATCTAGTTAGAAGAAAACTAGATCTCATACATATCACACATCTCATGTATGATAGCCATACAAACAATATTTAGGGACTTCCCTGGTGGTCCTGAGGTTGAGAATCTTCCTTTCAATGCAGGGGATGCAGGTTTGATCCCTGGTCAGGGAACTAAGATCTCACATGTTGGCTGAGCAGCTCAGCTGGCATGCTACAACCTCTGAGTCTGTGCACTGCAACTGGAAAAACCCATGGGCTGCAATGAAGACTGAGCACAGCCAAAAACAAAAGAAAAGACAATGATTAGAAGTAATATTAATAAGAATAGTTAAAAATATATATATATGAAAAAATACATGAGGAATAAAATAAGATTTGAATTTGAATACATGGATAATATATTCTGTTCTGGGGCCAAAATATGGAAAAATTTTAAATGTTGATTTTCCTTATATTGATCTATACTCATAATATAATACCAATCACAATTTTACAAACAAAAGAAAATTCAAATGTGAATAGAGCCACAAGCTGCTGGACTTTGCTGGCCCTGTGATTTTTATCAGTGACAGAAAGTTGTAGATCTGGGCAGATTACAGTTGTGGAGGATTTCTTAAATTATCGTTCAAGCTCATCACAACCTTGAAACTGGCAATTTAGTAGTAATTAGACCCACCACTAGATCTTGTTTCCAGCCTGTTAAAAAAGCTCATGTATTACTATTCCACAAATGATGCTTTTAAATTGTGTTCCAATATAATTGGTTTCCTTTATAACCATATATATTTTATTTACTCACTGAAAATATTGTTCTGAAATGAAACCATGGCAGATTGTATTTTCCAAAATCGGCCACAGCAATAACTTCTGCCCACCAGCTCTTCAGGAGGCCACGGTGTCAAGACCACTGTCAACAAAAATAATCAATAGACAATCTATGATCAGCAGAGAGTTTTATTTGGACCAAACTGAGAACTAGCCCAGAAGCCAGCTCCCAGAGTATTCTGAGAAGCTGCTCTGAAGAGAAGCATGATTTCCAGCAGAGTTTTGTATCTTGTTATAACAAAGAGCATTAAACAAGTCAGGGATTCATTTCTTCAAGGTTTCAAAAAAAAAAAAAAAATCCAAAACAAAACCAAACCCCAAACCACACATATCAGCATGCATCATGTATGCAGCAAGTCAGCATGACCTTGGCACCTGGATGGAGTCTTATCATCAAAGAAGCACCAGCTGAGGTGCCCTGAAAAGAGAAGCATTTAATCTTTAATACAGACATTCTCTTCTTCTGGTCAGTGTGCCCTTTCCTTGAATAATTAAAGCAGATGTACAGTGCATGTTTGATAGGCCACAAATAGGCTATTTCTGCTAGCATAAACTTTGAGTTAACTCACATATAAGCCAGAACGACTTCCCTGGATCTCAGTGTGTGAACATTTCTTTTATCGTCCCTCAGGGTGGCATTTAACTCCTGCTGTGTGAATCTGGGTCAGCTGTAGTGACCCCTCATCCCCAGCAGAATGTGGGAACAGCAGTGGTCCTTGCTGTAGGTGGTGCTTTAATCACAAAGTCATGTCCAACTTGGAGGCCAAAAAACCCCACACAGTGTTCTCCTGCTTCTCTTGGAATGCTCACTCTTTCTTGGGATCCAGTGGTGAGCTCTGAGACACCCAAGCCACAGAGGCCACACACTGGCCCCTTGGCTGACAGTCCCAAACAAGCCCACCTCGATTACCACCTGCAGCTTTCTGAGTCCTCCTAGCTGAGTGTCCTGTCCAACTGCAGACGCACAGATCCTGTGAGCATAATTAAATGATGGTTGGGTCAGCTACCATTTCTGTGATGCAGTGTGAACACCTGAAACAGGACCATGGGCTTCATCAAAGTGGTCCAAAACGAGAGCAGGTTTTTGTTTTTTGTTTTTTAAATTTTTCTTGGAGTATAGATGCTCTACAACGTTGTGTTAATTTCTACTGTACAGCAAAGTGAATCAGCTGTATCAGCTATACATATACACATATCCCCTCTTTTTTGTATTTCCTTCCCATTTAGGTCACTGTAGAGCACTGACTAGAGTTCCTTAAGCTATATAGTAGGTTCTCTATTATCTATTGAGTAGATAACTCAGTTAGCTATTTTATTCATAGTATCAATAGTGTATATACATCAATCCCAATCCATTCCATCTCCCTTCCCCCTCTTTGTGGCCATACGTTTGGTCTCTATGTCTATGTTTCTATTTCTGATTTGGAAATAAGATCATCTATACCAGTTTTCTAGATTCCACATGTAAGCATTAATAGGGAATATTTGCTTTTCTCTTTCTGATTTACTTCACTCATATGGCAGACTCTGGGTCCATCCATGTCTCTACAAATGACCCAATTTCATTCCTTTTTATGGCTAATATTCCATTATATATATATGTACTACATCTTCTTTATCTATTCCTCTATCGATGGATATTTAGGCTATTCCACGTCCTGGCTATTGTAAATAGCGCTGCAATGAGCACTGGATTGCATGTGCCTTTTGGAATTACGGTTTTTCTGGGTATATGCCCAGTAAGGGGCTTCCCTTGTGGCTCAGCTGGTAAAGAATCAAAAGAGCAATTCTTAGCTACAATATATCTTGACTGGATCTGGAGATGTTGCTGCCACCATCTTGACCTTGCCGCCCTGACCTTGTGGTTTGTGGTTTCTGCAAGGCTGAGGTGCAGCTGCAGGTCTGGGTGTACACAGAGCTGGGGCTGAGGCAAGAAGTTGGAGCACCCCAGTTGGTGGAGGGGACTCCAGCTTGTCCCACAGTTCTGGCCCAAGTGAAGTTCCACACTGTGTCACTTCTTGACACAGAGACAGAGTTCCTGAGGAGGAAGGGTTGGATGACGCCTGCTGGTATCTAAATAACTGCACATCTTGACCTCACCCGTGCTGTCCCTACGCTGCTGAGGAAAAATAGGGCCTTCAATCCTTACCACGGTTACAGACCCCAGCATTGCAGCCACAGGCCTGGTTACCGCAATCTCTGTAGCATGTCACTGGGAGACTTCTGTTTTTTTAGAGATTGACAAAACAATTCCAATTTCTTCTTGAAGAATAAGTGAGAACCCAGCAGGGTTGCATCATCTAAGAGCTGTGTCTAAAGTGAATATGCACTGCCATTGGAACATACGTAGAATAAAATTACTACCAAAAATCCCTGGTAGAGGCTCGAATCACCAAGGCTGTAGTCCTTGAAGCAATAAAGCTAGAAGTAATAAGGAAAGGCGTTCCCCTTCCAGTGTGTGCTCCGTTGTGTCCGCATTGAGTGGAGGCTACTCTCTAGTTGCTGTGCACAGGCTTCTCATTGCAGTGGCTTCTCTTGTCGGAAAGCACAAGCTCTACGTACACAGGCTTCAGTAGTTGCGACACGTGGGCTCAGTCATTGTGTAGTTGTGGCTTGTGGGCTCTAGAGCACTGGCTCAAGGGCTGTGGTGCATGGACTTAGTTGCTCTGCAGCATGTGGGATCTTTCTGGGCCAGGGATCAAACCTGTGTTCCCTGCATTGGCAACTGGATTCCTACCCACTGAGTCACCAGGGAAATCCACCAGCTAACTGTATTTAATCCATATTCTGAACCACAAAATAGTAGAACAGACAAAAGAAAAAAAAATTGAAGTGGTTTGACCCAGCAACAAGTTTAGAGAACCAGTAAATGTTATTCGTATAGAAAAGAAGTAAAACATAAAGTGAGGGGAAAAGAGAGAAAGGATTTCCTGGGGGTAGTTTAGAACAGTTTAGTGCCACTTGAAAGTGTAAGTTGGGCAGGAAGATAACAATACAGGGCACATAAAGGGCATATTTTATGATTTTCACAACTCCAGAAATACAAATGTAGTCAGTAGTTTCTCTACTGGGCACTGTCATTCTCGCTTTCTGAGAAAATTTTAAATTACTTTGCATAATTGGCTGAATTGTATCCCCTCAAAATTGTTATGTTGAAGTGCTGCTGCTGCTGCTGCTAAGTCACTTCAACCATGTCCGACTCTGTGCTAGCCCCGAGTAATTCAGAATATGACTGTATTTGGAGATTAAAGCTCTTCAAAAGGTGATTATTGTAAAGTCAGGTTGTTAGAGTAAGCCCTAATCCAATCTGACTTGTGTCCTAGTGAAAAGACGCTACTAGGACAGAGACAGGTACCAAGGAAAGACATGTGAGGATACAGGGAGAAGACTGCAGTCTATACACCAAGGAGAGAGGCCTCAGGAGGAACCAGCCCTGCCTATATTTTGATCTTGGATTTCCAGCCTCCAGATTATGAGAAATAAATTCCTATTGTATAAGCCACCCAGTCAGTGGTGTTTGTTATGCAGTTTGAGCTGACTGATGCACTTTGCATCCATGTACTTTGGCGACTTGCAGAGCCGCTTGAGGACAGTTTGTTCAGTCACATCATCCTCTTTACAGCCTTAGCCTGGATTGGTCCCACTCACAAATTTTGACCAGCACTGTTGAGATGAAACCTTCTGCCGCAGTTTTCTGCACTGATGCACGAATGCTATGTTCCAGCATTTTAGGGATGGCAAAGAGTGACAGCTCTGATTTTCATTGTTCAGTTTAGTACTCAGAACACACATACCCTCCTACATGGACTGATTTACACCCATGCGGTGGTATGCCTCTCCTTGGCCCTTGTTTTCCTGTTTTCTGGCATGTTTCATTTGTACAAGTAGGAAACTGGTTGACCATGTCTCTTACCCACTCAGCTACAGCATCTCTAAATTAATATCAAGCTGCTTGGAAGTACATAAGTCTCCCTAGTCATCAATCAGATAATTTAAGATATTGTCATCAAATGAGGTTCCTGTTTTCTTCTTCCCAGTAAGAACACTCCACTGCCAGTTAATGGACATTGGGGGCTTAATGCTTCAGAACCCAGTGCAAGCACCTGGAGTCAATTTTGCTGTTGATGGAGGAGTCGTTTGAAGAAGTTGAGAAGAGAAACAACCAACCCTGCCTTTGTCCCTCTCCATCCTTCAAGCTGTGTAGATGGAGAAGGGACTTGAGTATTAGTATGCTGGTAACTATGGAACATTGTGAAACCAAAAATAGTAAATTCTTTTATTTATATGTCTCTGCCTTGGAACCTGAATAAGACTGAGGACACACTCAGGCCCTGGGCACGTGCTTTAAATACTTTCTTAACCAGATCTGGCTCCATGAGCATGCATTCACAAGGCCCCTTTCTTCTCACAGCTCTGCATGGCTGTCTTGGAAGTCTTAATAATTTTGAACAAGCAGTCTTGCATTTTCACCTTGCACTGGGCCACATAAATTGTATAGCTGGTCCTTCTCTTTCACCAGGAACTAGAAAAATTGTCCCAAAAAAGCAATGGCATGGATAACCAGCAAGGACCTGTATAGTTCCCTGTATAGCACAGGGAACTCTGCTCAATGTTATGTGGCTGCTTGGATGGGAGGGAGTTTAGGAGAGAAGGGATACATGTATATGTATGGCTGTGTCCCTTTGCTGTTCACCTGAAAATATCACAACATTGTTTGTTAATTGGCTGTACCCCAATACAAAATACAGCAAGGAGATCAGACCAGTCAATCCTAAAGGAAATCAATCCTGAATATTCATTGTAAGGATTGATGCTGAAGCTGAAGCTCCCAGTACTTTGGCCACCTGATGTGAAGTGCCGACTTATTGGAAAAGACACAGATGATGGGGAAAATGGAGGGCAGGAGGAGAAGGGGATGACAGAGGACAAGATGCTTGGATGGCATCACCGACTCAATGAACATGAGTTTGAGCAAGCTTTGGGAGACAGTGAAGGACAGGGAAGCCTGGCGTGCTGTAATTCACGGGAAAACAGAGAATCAGACATGATTTGGTGACTGAACAACCACTAGGTGAAAGTAGCTGGTCTAAAAAGACTGCATATTGTATGATTCTAACTGTATGGAAAAGGCAAAATTATGGAGACAGTAAAAAGATCAGTGGTTGCCATAGGTTAATGGGGAGAGACGGATGAACAGGAGGAGCATGCAGGATTTTTAGGGCTGTGAAACTGCTGTGTATGACATTGTAAAGGTGGATACATGTCCAAACATGTGTAGAATGTATACACCAAGAGTGATCCTCATGTGAACTATGGACTCTCACTGATGGTGGTGTGTCAATGTAGATTCATTGACTGTAACAGGTACACCACTCTGGTGGGGGTGCTGATATGGGGGGAGGCTATGCAAGCAGGGGGCCAGGGTCTTTGGGAAATCTCTATCCTTCTCCCAGTTTTGCTATGAACCTAAAACTGCTCTAAAAAATAAGATCACTTGAAACCATGAGGTGATTTCAGGGGTCTCCAAAGAATTCTAATTCTTTATGTCTCAAAACAGAAAGGATTCAGTGAGAGGCAAAGTGATAGATCAGATCAGATCAGATCAGATCAGATCAGATCAGTCGCTCAGTCGTGTCCGACTCTTTGCAACCCCATGAACCGCTGCACGCCAGGCCTCCCTGTCCATCACCAACTCCCGAAGGTCACTCAGACTCACATCCATCGAGTCAGTGATGCCATCCAGCCATCTCATCCTCTGTCGTCCCCTTCTCCTCCTGCCCCCAATCCCTCCCAGCATCAGAGTCTTCTCCAATGAGTCAACTCTTCGCATGAGGTGGCCAAAATACTGGAGTGTCAGCTTTAGCATCATTCCTTCCAAAGAAATCCCAGGGTTGATCTCCTTCAGAATGGACTGGTTGGATCTCCTTGCAGTCCAAGGGACTCTCAAGAGTCTTCTCCAACACCATAGTTCAAAAGCATCAATTCTTCGGTGCTCAGCCTTCTTCACAGTCCAGCTCTCACATCCATACATGACCACAGGAAAGACCATAGCCTTGACTAGGCGAACCTTTGTTGGCAAAGTGATGTCTCTGCTCTTGAATATGCTATCTAGGTTGGTCATAACTTTCCTTCCAAGGAGTAAGCGTCTTTTAATTTCATGGCTGCAGTCACCATCTGCAGTGATTTGGGAGCCCAGAAAAATAAAGTCTGACACTGTTTCCACTGTTTCTCCATCTATTTCCCATGTAGTGATGGGTCCAGATGCCATGATCTTCGTTTTCTGAATGTTGAGCTTTAAGCCAACCTTTTCACTCTCTACTTTCACTTTCATCAAGAGGCTTTTGAGTTCCTCTTCACTTTCTGCCATAAGGGTGATATCGTCTGCATATCTGAGGTTATTGATATTTCTCCCAGCAATCTTGATTCCAGCTTGTGTTTCTTCCAGTCCAGCATTTCTCATGATGTACTCTGCATATAAGTTAAATAAACATGGTGACAATATACAGCCTCGACGTACTCCTTTTCCTATTTGGAACCAGTCTGTTGTTCCATGACCAGTTCTAACTGTTGCTTCCTGACCTGCATACAGATTTCTCAAGAGGCAGATCAGGTCGTCTGGTATTCCCATCTCTCTCAGAATTTTCCACAGTTTATTGTGATCTACACAGTCAAAGGCTTTGGCATAGTCAATAAAGCAGAAATAGATGTTTTTCTGGAACTCTCTTGCTTTTTCCATGATCCAGCAGATGTTGGCAATTTGGTAAGAAGCGATTTAAGTGATTTATTAGAACAGCTTGCTTGTGAGGCTTACAAGTGGGCAAGGGAGAGGGTGCCACCCTGAGAACTTAGTGGGCTACAGTTCTATAATCAAAGAAAAAAATGGGGAGGGGGAAAATATCACTTTCTTCCTCATTCTTGAGTAGACATCATCAGTTCCTCCTCCAGACTGGGGAGGGAAGTTTTCTTGTCCCTATAGGGTCAAGCCAGGACTTTGATGGCACTATAGGTATATAGTCTCAGGTCTCAATACAATAAGGGTCTTTTATTTTGAAATGTTACCTTTCCATAAATTATTGCTTTTTATATGTGCAGAGAGCATGTCCTAGGGATCATTAACTTACTGAGCTCCCTGGGCAGGATGTGGGGCTCATGTCACCACTGTATTGTTTGGGGGCACGTCTCATGCTTTTGTTGCATGGTTTGTTGCTAAGCAAGCCTGCTTGGTTCTGTTGTTAAGCAATCTTGTTTTCTTAAGTGATCATTAACTTACTGGGGTCCCTTAGATATTTTTTTCTACTTACAATCCCCTAGTGTGATTAACTATTTAATCACCTATTTTGTCCATTTTGGAGACGGAAATGGCAACCCACTCCAGTGTTCTTGCCTGGAGAATCCCAGGGGATTCTAGTGGGCTGCCGTCTATGTGGTCGCACAGAGTCGGATACAACTGAAGTGACCTAGCTAGCTTAGCTTTTTGTCCATTTACTCTGTCCCTATCATATTAAAAGGAGTTCCCCTGGTGGCCTGGGCTTCTCTTGTGGCTCACCTGGCAAAGAATCCACGTGCAATGTGGGAGTCCTGGGTTTGATCCTTGGGTTGGGAAGATCACCTAGAGAAGGGAAAGGCTACCCATTCCAGTATTCTGGCCTGGAGAATTCCATGGACTGTATAGTATAGTCCATGGGATCACAAAGAATCAGACATGACTGAGCGACTTTCACTTCACTTCCCTGGTGGCTCAGTTGTAAAGAATTTGCCTGCAGTGCAGGAGACACGTGTTTGATCCCTGAGCTGGAAAGATCTCCTGGAGAAGGGAATGACAACCCACTCCAGTATTCTTGCCTGGGAAATCCCATGGACAGAGGAGACTGGTTGGTTGCAGTACATGAGGTCATAAAAAATCGGACGTGACTGAGCGACTAAACAGTAACAACAATTATGTTAAAAAAAAAAAAAAAGCAAAACCCAAGGAACCAGTGAGAGTCTGGAAGCTGAAAACATGCCTTTATTGTATAGAATGCTGAACAGTTGTAGAGGGTTTTTTGTTTTTTAATCCATTTTTCCAAAGATGAACATAAAGTGTCTTATTTACTTAATTTTTTAGAAAGCTTTTCGTGATAACTATTTCTAAGATTGGATTTGCTTTTTCTTTCATGCTGGCATTTTAGGGTATTCTTATTTCACAAGTAAAACATGTTTTAAGTTTTAAAACAAAATCGAGACAGGCTCTGTTGGAATTCATCAGTCTTTAGAAATCTATGGTTTATTTAATGTTGTTGATTATACCCTGGCTTCCAAAATGCTTCCTTGTGAGACATATTCTTGGTCTTCATTTCTGGAAGGCTGAGATCTGCACCATTAACTTGTATGTGATGACCTCACCTTTCATCTGCCAGGGAAAGGAAGCCGACTTCAGCCTCTCCAGCTTAACACATCCTCGTCTAACTCCTGTTTCCTGCGTTGCAGAAATCCACTGGCCGACTTCGGTTTCAGTGGGACTGCTCAAAGCTGAGAGCTCAATTTTGGCAGGAAACGAAGAATCAGCAATACAAAAGCAAATGTTTCCTGAATCCCAACCTATGAGTGAGTTTCAAAAGCCTATAGTAATGCAGTAAACGTTGGATAGAAAACAAGCAGGCAGTGAGGCAGCAGACATACTCTTTCTCCAAGCAGTGTTTGTGTTGCCAAAACCAGAGCAGGCACAAGGTGATTCTGGTCACTTAGGAAACAAATAAGTGATCCGAGATGTCTAGTCAAGGGTAACATGTACAGAGCTCTTTTTAAAATTAAAAAAAAAAAAAAAATGATCGGAGTCCAGTTGATTTACAATGCTGTGTTACTTTCTGATGTATGGCAAAGTGAATCAGTTATCCATATACATATATATACTTTTTTTTCAATTCTTTGCCTATAATGGACATTACAGAGTATTGAGTAGAGTTCCCTGTGCTATACTGTAGCTTTTTATTGGTTATCTATTTTGTTTATAGTAATGTCAACATCAGCCTCCAAATTTATCCTTTCCCCACCCTTACCCCCTGGTAATCATAACTTTGTTTTCTGCATTTGTAACTCTATTTCTTTATTTTTAAAATATTTATTTGTTTGACTATGTCGGATCTTTGTTGCAGCACAAAGGATCTTTGATTCTCATTGCAGCATTTGGGATCTTATGTTGCAGTATATGGGATCTAGTTCCTTGACAGGAATCTGACCTAGGCCCCCTCGAATTAGAAGCATAGAATCCCAGTCACTGGACCACCAGGGAAGTCCCTATGACTCTATTTAGTACAGAGCTCTTTTGCAGTGAGATCTTCACAACCAATCACTCCTTGGCTGTGTTATACGGACACCTACGGTGAAAACATCCAACCTTGACTTCTCCTGACCTTGACCTGTAATCCTTTACTGAAGGGAGCACACAGGTTCACAGAAACATCTGAGTGCTTGGGGCACCCAGCGGGTAAAACAGTCATCCACAGTGTTTAGTGCTCAGAATGCTCAGCTAGAGTCCTGCGGGAGACCTGGCTGCAAACAAAAGATAGGCTACCCCTTCCACCACCATACCCCCACCCCATATTCTCTCTTTGTGTCTCTGTCACCCTCCAGCACCTCTCCCTGCCCTCGTGGGTGTAGGGTCTCAGGCAGTAATGTGGTGGGAAGTGCTAAAGGGTTCTACCATTGCCAATTGACCAGGAGAAAGCATCCACTCTCTAGACTCACTTTCCTGCCTGCCCAGTGAGAAGGGATGTCCTCCTAACTCTAAGACTCATTGGAGGCCTTAAGATTAGAACCAGAGTGGTTCCTGAAGGGCCCATAGGCATCCCAAGTGCTCCACCATACTGGAGGCACTGAGTGAGACATTCTGGTTGGGACGGAATGTCCAGAGCATCCCCGCTACGGACAGCCGAACTTTCTCGTCTCTCTGTTTTCTCACCTTAGCAGCCCACACTACTCTGCACAAATGTAATTGGATGTTTGTCCAGTACTTTAAATCATAAATGGCATTTCCAGATGGATCATTGTACTCAAGTGGTTTGAGACTGGCAAGCACACAGATTCTCATTAACAGAGGGGTGATGGAGAGAATTCAGATGTGGAGTCAAATTTAGCTTCATAACCATGCAGTAGGTATTGTTTCTTTGTGCCTCATTTTTCTTATTGAACCCCACATGAGCCTTTTCTGAGGTGTGACAGCCCAGACCTCTGACACACCCATAGCAGTGGGTAGAAGGTCCCTCAACTAGGTCCAAGCCTACAGGAGATCATGGCATGGTCAAAATGAAAGGGATGATCTGTAAACCTGTACTTATTCATTTTTAAAATCCTATAATATATACATATATGATACAAGGGATTACATCTGATAGACAGAGTGACTGAAAAACTATGGACAGAAGGTTGTAACACTGTGCAGGAGGAAGTGATCAAAACCATCCCCAAGAAAAAGAAACACAGAAATGCAAAAGAGTTGTCTGAGAAGGCCTTACAAATAGCTGAGAAAAGAAGAGAAGTAAAAGGCAAAAAAGAAAAAGAAAGATATAAGCATCTGAATGCAGAGTTCCAAAGAATAGCAAGAAGAGATAAGAAAGCCATGCTAAGAGATCAATGCAAAGAAATAGAGGAAAACAATAGAATGGGAAAAAGTAGAGATCTCTTCAAGAAAATTAGAGATACCAAGGGAACATTTCATACAAAGATGGGCACAATAAAGGACAGAAACAGTATGGACCTAACAGAAGCAGAAGATATCAAGAAGAGGTGGCAAGAATGCACAGAAAAATTATTTTTAAAAGATCTTCATGACCTAGATAATCACAATGGTGTGATCACTTACCTAAAGCCAGACATCCTGGAGTATGAAGTCAAATGGGCCTTAGGAAGCATCACTACGAACAAAGTTAGTGGAGGTGATGGAATTGCAGCTGACTATTTCAAATCCTAAAAGATGATGCTGTTTAAGTGCTGTATTCAATATGTCAGCAAATTTGGAAAACTCAGCAGTGGCCATAGGACTGGAGCAAGTCAGTTTTCACTCCAATCCCAAAGAAAGGCAATGCCAAAGAATGTTCAAACTACCACACAATTGCACTCAGCTCACATGCTAGCAAACTAATACTCAAAATTCTCCAAGCTAAGCTTCACCAGAGAGCTTCCAGATGTTCAAGCTGGATTTAGAAGAAGCAGAGGGACCAGAGGTCAAATTGCCAACATCTGTTGGGTCATAGAAAAAGCAAGAGAATTCCAGAAAAACATCTACTTCTGCTTCATTGACTATGCTAAAGCCTCTAACTGTGTGGCTCACAACACACTGTGGAAAATTCTTAAAGAGATGGGAATACCAGACCACCTGACCTGCCTCCTGCTTAACCTATATGCAGGTCAAAGAGCAAGAGCTAGAACTGGACATGGAACAATGGACTGTTTCAAAATTGGGAAAGGAGTGTGTCAAGGCTGTATATTGTCACTCTGCTTATTTAACTTATGTGCATAGTACATCACGTGAAATGCCAAGCTGGATGAAGCAAAAGCTGGAATCAAGATTTCCAGGAGACATATCAGTAGCCTCAGATATGCAGATGACACTACCCTTATGGCAGAAAATGAAGAGGAACTAAAGAGCCTCTTGATGAAGGTGAAAGAGGAGAGTGAAAAAGCTGGCTTAAAACTCAACAATCAAAAAATGAAGATCATGGCATCCAGTCCCATCACTTCATGGAAAATAGATTGAGAAACAATGAAAACAATGATGAATTTTATTTTCCTGGTCCCCAAAATCCCTGCAGATGGTGGCTGCAGCCATGAAATTAAAAGACACGTGCTGCTTGGAAGAAAAGCTATGACAAACACAGACATCATATTAGAAAGCAGAGACATTACTTTGTCATCAAAGGTCCGTATAGTCAAAAGCTATGATTTTTCCAGTAGTCATGTATGAATATGAGAGTTGGACCATAAAGAAGGCTGAGCACTGAAGAATTGATGCTTTTGAACTGTAGTGTTGGAGAAGACTCTTGAGAGTCCCTGGGACTGCAAGGAGATTAAACCAGTCAATCCTAAAGGAAATCAACTCTGAATATTCATTGGAAGGACTGATGCTTAAGCTGAAGCTCCAATACTTTGGCCATCAGTTGCGAAGAGCCAACTCCTTAAAAAAGACCCTGATGCTGGGAAAGATTGAAGGCAGGAGGAGAAGGGGACGACAGAGAATGAGATGGTTGGATGACATCACCTACTCAATGGCCATGAATTTGAGAAAGCTCCAGGAAAAGGTGAAGGACAGAGAAGCCTACTGTGCTGCAGTCCATGGGGTCACAAAAAGTCGGGCATAAAAGTCGGGCATTACTCACAAATAGACTGAGTAACTGAACAATAACAACAATAACATATACACAGTAAAGGGCACAAATCCTAAATGTAGAGGTTAGTGAATGTCTATGCATGTATATGTTGGTTTAACCACACCCAGGTCAAGATATAGGACATAACCTTCATCCTTGCAGAGGAGGAAAAATTCACCTTTTCTTCTATCCTCTTAAGTTCGGGAAATAAGATATGCAAATTAAATTGACAAAGGACTGATTAGCAGGAGGAAAAAACCCAGAATTTATTAATTTGTGCAGGGCGCATACAAGCAGGAGAACTCAGTGATGAGTGACCCAAGAAGTGGTTAGAATTTGGGGCTGGATGACAAATTGTGGAGAAGTGACGAGACAAAGGAAGAAAGGTTTGTGGGCACCTAGGGTGGTAACTCGGAGAAGGCAATGGCACCCCACTCCAGTACTCTTGCCTGGAAAATCCCATGGATGGAGGAGCCTGGTAGGCTGCAGTCCATGGGGTCACTAAGAGTTGGACACGACTGAGCGACTTCACTTTCACTTTTCACTTTCAGACATTAGAGAAGGAAATGGCAACCCACTCCAGTGTTCTTGTCTGGAGAATCCCAGGGATGGGGGAGCCTGGTGGGCTGCCGTCTCTGGGGTAGCACAGAGTCAGACACAACTGAAGCAACTTAGCAGCAGCAGCAGCAGGGTGGTAACTTGTGGGATGGTAAATGTATGATGAAACTAATGGGAGATGAGGGTTATTTAGTGAGGTTTGTTGTGCAGAACCATTTCAGGGTGGACTTTCAGACTCCAGAGCTGACTGTATTTTCCCTCCTGGTACAAGAGCAGGATAGGGGGCGGTGAGGGAATACAGCTTCTTAAAGGGGAATTTTTGGGGAAGGCAGTGGCACCCCACCCCAGTACTTTTGCCTGGAGAATCCCATGGATGGAGGAGCCTGGTAGGCTCCAGTCCATGGGGTCGCTAAGAGTCAGACACGACTAAGCGACTTAACTTTCACTTTTCACTTTCATACATTGGAGAAGGAAATGGCAACCCACTCCAGTATTCTTGCCTGGAGAATCCCAGGGACGGAGGAGCCTGGTGGGCTGCCGTCTATGGGATCGCACAGAGTCGGACACGACTGAAGAGACTTAGCAGTAGCAGCATGCCCTGCTTTTAGGCATATGGGGAGGGTAGAGAACTATTCCTGCATTTGCTGTTTCTTAACTGCCTTTGACTCAAAACAATCCTTAAGCCCTAATGACATATTTTGGGTGGCATGTTCTGGCACCCTTTCACCCCAGACGATGTGCCTCACCCAGTCAATTTCCCCTCTTCCCAGGGAGCCACTATTATTTTATTTACTTTCTGGAATGAGTTTTGGAGGTAGGTTTCCTCTCGCATTGGTTTTCCTCCACAGGGAGGCAATGGGAGTTCTCTGTTTGGAGAACTGCTTGCCTACTGACCTGTCCACTTTGTGATGAAGGGTGATAATTAAGATCAGATTCAGAATCAAGGTGCACTGGCCTTGGCTTTCCCATTCTGACATTTTCCTCAGTTTTTCCACAAGCTATTTTATGCCCTTTCTTCTTCTTTTTTTAAAATAATATGTTTATATTTGGCCGCACCATGTGGCATGCAGGGATTTATTTCCTTGACCTTACTTTGGGAGCACAGAGTCTGAATCATTGGACTGCTAGGGAAGTCCCCTACCCACTTTCTAAAGGGAGAATTCCCATTGCTTCCTACAGATGAGATGTTGGGCTATGAGCAGGCAGTGGTGGAAACAGGCAGCCATTGGCAGGTTTATTCATAAGTGAAAAGTATAATGTTAGTCACTCAGTCATTGTGATCGTACCCTGCCAGGCTCTTCTGTCCATGGGATTCTCGGAGTGGGTAGCCAAGACATACCTCCAAAGGTCCCTTGCTCCCTGCTTTCTCCTGCCTTGGGCTCACGGCCAGTCTCCTCCTCCAGCCACTGCCACTTCTTTTCAGACCCCTCCTACATATTCTGGGAAGTACCTTATTTGCTGCCAACTGGCTTCTATCTCCCAGAATTGCCTTGACATTTATGCTCACTAAGATCCCCTTTTCATTGCTTTTACTTCAATGAACTGATTCCTTCAATGTTGTTGTCCTGGGGGCAGGAAAGATTAAGAATAATAACTCAATCTGACTTGCTGAAACCCTATCCAGGTATTCACTAAGAGTTGTGTTTTATTGTTTCTTTGTTTGCTTGTTTTTCATAGAAAAGCATCCTTGTCTGAATAATGTGAAAAGTATTTGATTTCCTGCAGTCTGTGATCAGGTACTCTCTTCATTCCCCATGAAACCATCAGGGACCCCTGGCTGCCCCCAGCTAAGTTCACATGCAGGGATTCTTAGGAGGCCAAGGGGAAGGTGTGAGGTCCATGACTGGAAAGCGTGTCCAATATTTTCACTTAAGCATCTCTGCCACAAGCATTTTTGTTGCAAACATATTCATTGCAAAACCAATTGGCTGAAAGGCAATTTCGCTGCAAAAGATAAAATAACTGGCTGACAGCTTTGAGTTAGATAGTTTGGTTTCAACTAGTTGAAATGAATTAGCATTTCTTCCAGCTAGTGCTGTTACCGATGGCTTTATTAAACTGACAGATGGCGGTGATTTTTTTCCCCAAGAGTTGCTTTCTTGTTTTGAGACTCTATATTGGTGGAGAAAGACACTGATGGCCTTGAAGGCACAGAGTTGAATCCACATTTCCCATACAAGTTTGAAATGTCCATCAAAAACATGGGACAAAATGCCAAGAGCAAAGAACAGTATAGAGGCTTCCACTACACAGCGTGAAGTTCAGATGCGAAATAGGCATCCTGCTGCTGCTGCTGCTAAGTTGCTTCAGTCGTGTCCGACTCTGTGTGACTCCAGAGACAGCAGCCCACCAGGCTCCCCCGTCCCTGGGATTCTCCAGGCAAGAACACTGGAGTGGGTTGCCATTTCCTTCTCCAATGCATGAAAGTGAAAAGTGAGAGTGAAGTCACTCAGTCGTGTCCGACTCTTAGCGGCCCCATGAACTGCAGCCTACCAGGCTCCTCCGTTCATGGGATTTTTCCAGGCAAGAGTACTGGAGTGGGTTGCCATTGCCTTCTCCAATATGCATCCTAGTGATTGGAAACTGATATCTTTTTTAATGGGGCTTCCTGGTTGGTTCTAGTGGTAAAAAACCTGCCTGCCAATGCAGGAGATGTAAGAGACATGGTTCAATCCATGCGTGGGGGAGATCCCCTAAAGGAGGGCATGGAAACCCACTCCAGTATTCTTGCCTGCAGAATCCCATGGATGGAGGAGCCTGGCCAGCTACGGTCCATAGGTTTGAAAAGAGTCGGATATGACTGAAGCTACTTAGCACGCACCTCTTTTAATAAGAAAGGAATTTTAGTAAGCAAGAAAAAATGTGTAATGGCAAATGAGAAGATGAATCAATAAGCAAGAACATGTATAACATTATGAATGAAAGACTTGGAAGACAAATGCTAAGTATACCACTCACAATATAAAATCAGTTCTTTGTACAGTATTGCTGTGAATTTATACACATTTTAAACGTTTTCACATATTTTGTATTTTGCAATAAAGTCTTGAATTTTGTTATTCCTTTCTCATGCTTCATTATTTCCTTTTTAATGTCTCTTCTTTTCTTTTTTTTTTTTTTTTTGCTCTTTTATCTTTTATAACAAAAGTGCCTATAGCCAATTAGACACTGAAAATGTCTGTGGCAAAAATGACTGTGTCAAGATGCTATAGTAACGATACTTAGGGTTAAGATACTGAGACCTCAGGATGCATGACAGGCAGTGCAGAGAAACAGTGGGGAGTCATCAAGGCCCAAGACTTTCCTTCCCAGCAGCAGGTATATAAAGTCAACTACGCATTGGCACTTGCCATGGGTGCTTGCCATCTACCTCTACAAGGATTAAATCATGTGCTGCTGCAGCTGCTGGTTTTCAACATTCCCTGAAAGGAGTTCAGGGTGGACAGCAGAATTTAGGCACTCTGTTCTTGGGAGTGGTAGGGGGGACTGGCAGAACGGGTCTTCAGATAGATAATTTCAGGAGTCGATTTTATGAGCCCAATTTTTGTATCTCCTCGTATCTGTCCTCAGTTGCTCAGTTGGGTCCCACTCTTTGTGACCCCATGAACTGGAGCCAGCCAGCCTCCTCTGTCCATGAGATTTTCCAGGCAAGAATACTGGGTTGCCCTTTCCTTCTCCTCATATCTAGAAAAGCACTAAAATTCTTCATGGTGACGAGCACTCCTCAAGACTAGCAGCAATCTTCATGAGACTAGCAGCAATCTTCTGCTAAAAAAAATATGTGTTTGATTGCATGTACTCCCCCTTCACCACCGACCTCCCCTACTACCTCTTTGGAGGGGTTTCTCAGAGCTATCCAAGATGCTGGTCTCCCAAGCTTCAGTCCTCATTTTGCCCCAAATAAAACTTACAACTCTCATATGGTGCAGCTTTTTTTAATGTCAGCAGTTAGCTCTCTTGTGAATGAGGAGCCATTTGCCCTCAGAAGGCTGTTCTGCAGGTTCACACAGCTAAGGCTGAAACGGCACCCAGTTCAGGGTCAGACTTGCAGGAAGTGCACCAGCAAAGGCAGTTTTCAAAATCCATGCTAACGAGTAACCCTGAATGGCACTGTGCTCACTGGTCACTAATTACCTGTAGCTAGTTTACTCTGGTGTGCAGCAGGCATTCTAGGTCCAACAGGGAAAAATAACCAAGAGGAAGAAGATTAAAACAGAATGAAAAAAAAAAAAAAAAGCAACAGAATGAAGAGAAAGCCAAGAATAGGCAGGTTCTGTGTATTTCTACAGCCTTCTGTTACTATTTACTTAGAGTTTAATTCTTAAAATCATTGAAGATTCCAAATCCTTCGAAGCTTTTGTTTATGTGGGTGACATTATAGATTGTTACCTTGCTAGAATTAAGACCAAGAAATGTTAAACTATTTAGAAATTCATTGTCAAATAGCAATAAAACTCTCATTCGATGTCTTTTTTAATCCAATGCTTACTCCTTGGAAGGAAAGTTATGACCAACCTAGATAGCATATTCAAAAGCAGAGACATTATTTTGCCAACAAAGGTTCGTCTAGTCAAGGCTATGGTTTTTACTGTGGTCATGTATGGATGTGAGAGTTGGACTGTGAAGAAAGCTGAGTGCCAAAGAATTGATGCTTTTGAACTGTGGTGTTGGAGAAGACTCTTGAGAGTCCCTTGGACTGCAAGGAGATCCAACCAGTCCATTCTGAAGGAGATCAGTCCTGGGTGTTCTTTGGAAGGAATGATGCTAAAGCTGAAACTCCAGTACACTTTGGCCACCTCATGTGAAGAGTTAACTCATTAGAAAAGACTCTGATGCTGGGAGGGATTGGGGGCAGGAGGAAAAGGTGACGACAGAGGATGAGATGGCTGGATGGCATCACTGACTCGATGGATGTGAGTCTGAGTGACCTCCGGGAGTTGGTGATGGACAGGGAGGCCTGGCATGCTGCCATTCATGGGGTCGCAAAGAGTCGGACACGACTGAGCGACTGAACTGAACTGAATATAAAACATATATTTATTTAAAATAATATATTTTGTAAAAGAGAGAAGAATTTAGTTGAGAAGTCCTATTTTGAATTTTTGCAGTTCTCTTTAATATTTGGCTTAATAGAAGACACCTGGATTGTCGCATATGTTTCCACATTCAGCCTGTTGTAGTATCACACGTCTGGAAAACTCCCCTCAGACTTCCCTGGCAGTCAGTGGAAGGGACTCCACACTTCCAGTGCAGGGAGCACAGGTTTAATCCCTGATCAAGGAACTGGGGTTCCACATGCCATGCACCCAAAAAACTCCCCTCAAACAAACAAACAAACCCCTTCCCTGTACACTTATGAGAAAATGGGTGTGAAAAAGGCAATAATGTCTTAGAACAGGGGTCAGCAAACTATAGCCCAGGGGCCAAATCTGGCCCAGTGCCTGCTTTGTAAATAAAGTTTTATTGGAACACAGAGGTGCTCGACACAGAGGTGCTCATTATTACCTATTGTTTATGGCCGCTGTCGCCCTATAAAAGCAAAGCTGAGTGCTTATGACAGAGACCAGAGACCTACAAAGCCTAAAATATTTATCTGACCTTTGCCAGAAAAAATTTGCTGGCCCCTGTTTTATATTATAATGAAAAGAGTTTGACCTCCTGGATTCCTGGAAGGGGCTCAGAAACCTGCAAGTGTCCTCACTTCATCAATGCCTGTGGTCCTGTTGTCCAGGCTTTTTGTTGCATCCCCACTTTGATTCACACATTCATCAAATGTCTCTTGACCCTCTGGGAACATCTGGTGCTTGTCTCAAGGAGCCCTCGGTTTAGAGGGGGCAGGCAGGAGGCAGCAGTGATAAGCACCATGATGGAGAGAGCAGAGGACCACCTAAGACAGACTTGGGGAGAGGAGTTGACCAGATAGAGATAGGAAAGGAGGAGGTGACATTTCTGGCACAAGGCAAACTCAGAGGCCTGCAATGCTCCAGTTTGTGCGAAGCACAGAAATCCACTCATATCCTGATGTCCTGTCCTCAGTTGCCATGGGAAGGGGTGATACCCAGGACTTGGCCCATGACTTTCAACAGGGCCAGAGTCACCCCATGTTAGCAGGGCTGCTGGAGTTCCTTCCACCAGGTGCCTCTCTTTCTCCGGGGCAGTGGAGGGCCTCTTCCTTCTATCTACAGACGCCCCCAGCCCCAACCCACCAAAGAGACACTGTAGCATGAAGGCTGTGCTCTTTGGAGTTGGCCCTCCAACAGAAAGAAATGGAACCCCACAAGGGCCATGTATACCTTGTAGGAAGCAGTTCAGTAGGGCACTCACACTTGACCCTGCATTTTGAAGTCTGTAAGGATGTAGTTTTACCTCAACAGAAACTTGAGGTTTGTGTGTGTCCCTTAATGAGAAGCCCTTACTACAAAGGCTCCAGGATTGTACGTTGAGAAAGAGCTGAAAGACACGTGGGCCCTGGGATTGGAAAAGGCAACAACATCCTGGATACCAGTTTGAGCAGTCTCCCTTACCAAGTGAGGTGCTGCTTCCTAGAATGCAGAGATAAGATGAGCTGTATAGCAGAAGGCCCTGTAATATAGTACAATCCTGGCTTTCAAGGGTGTGCAGTTAACGAACTAACTGCCTTGCAGGGTGATCAGTGGATGTGTGTGGACAAAGTGGGTGGATCTTGTTGGCCTTCTCTGTAGTCACCCACACAGCGATCCAGAGATGATCTCTGAAAACTGTGGGTCAGTTGGCACTGTGCTGCTTTTCCTATACTAGGAGAAAATATTGGGGTTTGATGAGCCACTAAGGAAGGACACGGCTCCTATGACAATCACATATTTTTTGTTGCATCGTTAACACACTTGTTTCAAAGATTTTACCTACCAAATCAAAGGTTGTTAAAATAGATAAATCTACTGTTTAGAGAACAAAAATAATCAGAAGGCATTAGAATAAATAGCCTCAAACAGAAAGCTAGTCTAAAGCCCTACTATTAATAATAGTAGGATGGATAAGTGGATAGTGATATTTTCACTTAATGGAATATTACTTAGCAATAAAAAGGAATCATCTATAACAACAGCAACAAAATAAGTGTGCTCCCATCCTCTCTCCTTCCCTTCCTCTCTCCCTTACTCCTTTTTCTCTTTTTCTCTCCTTCCTTCCTCTTTTTTTTCCTTGACTTTCATGTTTTATTCATAAACCTAAATTTGTAACTTGATAAAAATTAGGACGCTGCTAATCATGTATTTGGAGAAGGCAATGGCACCCCACCCCAGTACTGTTGCCTGGAAAATCCCATGGATGGAGGAGCCTGGTAGGCTGCAGTTCGTGGGGTCGCTAAGAGTTGGACACAACTGAGCGACTTCACTTTCACTTTCCACTTTCATGCATTGGAGAAGGAAATGGCAACCCACTCCAGTGTTCTTGCTTGGAGAATCCCGTGGACGGAGAAGCTTGGTGGGCTGCAGTCCATGGGGTTGCACAGAGTCGGACACGACTGAAGAGACTTAAAAGCAGCAGCAATCATGTATTAAAAATCATTTCTTCATTCACCTTTATAATTTATTTTATTTTTTTGATAAATATAAACATCAACTTTTCTGATGATTTCATAGCTCTTTAATATACTATCTTAAATCTAATAGGCCCAAATAATTCATACTCTGACACCCAATTCCTAGGAATACATATTGCCTCGTCCACTCACAGAGAATTTACTGAGTTCTGACACAGCCTGGAGGTGGATCTGCTCTGGAAAAGTTTTAGGCATGGGTCAAGGAAAGAAAGAGCTGGAATTGAAGCAGTCAAGACAGAGGAGATGCTTAAACGCGTGTAACAGGGACATCCCAGGGTGGACCAACTGCTCGCAGGCATCAGAACAGCTGGCCATGCTGAGCCTACTGGGGCCCTCACCCTGTATGCAGGGGTCAGGACTTTTCTATTAAAAGGGAGCTAGCAAATTGACACCTGCTGTGTTCTGTCTTGAGGTTTGGGAAAGCAAGACACGCAGATTCCAAAGACAAATGAAGCAGCCCTATGGAAGGAATAAGAGGCTTCCGGCTCCTTCGGAGATCCTGTCTGAGGTTCCTGCCCTGCCACCGCATGGGTGGTCCACCTCCTTTGTATCCTAACAGGCCCTTTCCCTTGGCTATTTCCACTTTTCTCCGTGCAACCAAGAATTCTAAGCATGCCATATATATATTTGAATATCTATTTTATTTCTTTATTTGGCTGCGCTGGACCTTAGTTGCGGCATGCTAGATCTTCAGTCTTCATTGCAATATACAGGATCTTGGTTGCAGCATCTGGGATCTAGTTCCCTAACCTGGGATCGAACCTGGGCCCCTTGCATTGGGAGTTCGGTGTCTCAGCCACTGGACCACCTGGGAAGTTTTGCTATATTTTAATGAGGCAAATTATCCTGTCCTTTGGGTACATCTAGCCCTGCAGTAGAGATTGCATACCAGGAGGAAAGGATTGGCTTTCAAGTTTACCTAATGTAAGGTGTTTCAAACTTTTCTCTTTTAACACAAGCCACAGAAAAGAAAAAAAAAATACATTTACTGGGGCCCATTTGTACACATTTACACCACATGAACTTATAAAATACTGCAATGAAAGTTTGACAGGACAGTATTTACCTCTACTGTATGTGATACATCTTATTTCTTTTCTCTTCAATTTCTTCTCTCCTACTAGATTCTACTGAGATTCCCATGTGGCTCAGTGGTAAAAAATCCACCTGCCAATGCAGGAGATGCGGGAGACATAGGATGATCCTTGGGTTGGGAACATCCTCTGGAGGAGGAAATGGCAACCCGTTCCAGTATTCTTGCTGGAAAAATCCCATGGACAGAGTAGCCTGGCTGGCTAGAGTTCATAGGATTGCAATGAGTCAGATATGACTCAGCAACTGAGCATGAGTACAAGCAAGATTAGATTCTGTTAGAAAAGGTGGTTGTTAACCTACTAAGTTAATTTCAGGGTTTATGAATGGTTGTGCCCTGTGAATTGGAAAATACTGTTTTGATCGTCTCTTCTTTGTTTACTGTCCAAGCTCCTGAGTAAAATATTGTGTCTCACAAGATTTTCTTACATAGCTAGGGAGACAATGAACCAACCATCAGCGTATTTCAGTTGTATGGGATTTATTTCCCATCACAGATGATAAGACTGGGCTTCTGCCTGGCTACGAGTGCACAGCTTCCCGGACAGTTTGGTTGTACAAGACTTCACCAGAAGATTGGATATTTACAAAATTGAATTTCTGATTCTGCAAAAGCTGAGAGTCCAGCCCTAGACTTGGTGTCTATGTGCATGCAATCACCAATACTGTCAGTGTTTCATTTTATTTTTTATTTTAATAAAAAAAATTTTTCTATTTTTTGCTCCTCTGAATCTTCGCTGCAGCACAGGGGCTTCTCTAGTTGCGGCACACAGGCTTAATTGCCTGTGGCACATGGGATCTTAGTTCTACAGTGATGCTATCCAACCATGTCGTCCTGTCTCCCACTTCTCCATCTGCCTTCAATCTTTCCCAGCCTCAGGGTCTTTTCCAATGAGTCAGCTGTTGGCATCAGGTGGCCAAAGTATTAGAGCTTCAGCTTCAGCTCCAGTCCTTCCAATGAGTATTCAGGGTTGATTTCCTTTAAGATTGACTGGTTTGATCTCCTTGCTGTCCAAGAGACTCTTGAGAGTCTTCTCCAGCAACACAGTTCTAAAGCATCAGTTCTTCAGTGCTCTGCCTTCTTTATGGTCCAGCTTTCACATCCATACATAACTACTGGAAAGACCATAGCCTTGACTATATAGACCTTTGTTGGCAAAAGTCCATATAGTCTTTGCTCTCTAACACACCATCTAGGTTTGTCATAGCTTTCCTGCCGAGAGGCAACCATCTTCTAATTTCATGGCTGCAGTCACCATCTGCGGTGATTTTAGAGCCCAAGAAGAGGAAATCTGTCACTGCTTCCACTTTTCCCTTCTATTTGCCATGAAGTGATGGGACTGGATGCCATGATCTTAGTTTAGTTATATTTTGTTTTTAATATTGAGTTTTAAGCCAGCTTAGACCATAAGAAATAAATTTGTGATGCTTCTTTACCAACACTATAAATAAGCTCTAGAATTGAGTCTAATGGCCACTTTAATTTTAAGTAGTGATGAGCACAAGCAGTGGTTCCAGATGAGAGGAGAGGACTGAGATTTCTGTTATCAACATAGCCACCAGGCTCTGCTGATGCTGCTGTGGTTTGCTACCCACAATCATAGCAGAAGGAAATGCTAAATTGAAGTTAGAAGCTAGTGAAAATGAGTAAGCTGATTAGTTAGCTGCTAAGTTAGCTTACTAATTTTTTTTTCCATCTGCATTCTTGGCCCATTGAATTTTGCCCATGGACTCCACAGTAGAACCTCTGGCCCATACAATACAAACACAGCTTCCCAGTGGCTCCTTCCCAACACACTTCCCTGGCTAGAGAGAGTAATCTCCAGAGCAAATGCACACTTGTTTCTCCTGAAGATATAGTTTTCTCCTGAAGACATAGTTTTCTCCTGAGGTCCTATGGGGAACCTCACCATCTAATCCCTGGACCGGCATCATCACTGCATGTCCTGCACGTACGTCTCCAGCTTTTGTTCAGACACACAGACGCCTGGGTCTGCAGAGTCCAGTCTGCTGCAGGACAGAAGGAACCGCTCACCCGCTGAAACCTGGATGGATTGGAAACAGCTGGTTGGAGGAGTGTGACAAGTACCAGGGCCCCGTGGCTGGCCTCGCAAGCACAGATGCACGCATAATCAAGAATTCCAGAACAGGGGAAAATACTCCCTCTTCAGGGAAGGGCAGCAGCCCACGTGGCCAGAGGGCCGGGGGCCGGCTGAGGGGGCCTTCCCTCTGCCCCACACAGTTGTGTAGACAGGGCGGAGGAGGAGTGTGGGGAGGAGCGGGACCTTGGATCAGTCCTGAGAAATGATGGGAAATTACTCAGTGAAGCTTAGAAGAACTCATTGACTGCTGCTTGACTGGGGCTCGAGGCAGGACTTGCATTTTTAGCAAAGTCTGCAAAAGCATATGAAGTGAAATAATGGAGAACAGATTGAAAGCCAGCCCACGATGAGGGGGAGTGCCAGGGGTCAGAGTTCAGGCAGCGTTTCTGGAAAGAGAAGAAAGAGCATGGTTTCTCAGTTCTAATTTTCACATGCCTGAGCTATGCAACCAGACAAATATTTGTGGATCTCCTCCAGCCCTGCAGAGCCCGTCATGGGAGCCCAAAGAAGAATGTTTCTGCATACCAGTCTCCCTGCTGGCCCCAGATTGCCCTGCAGTTCACCCTAACTCTCAGGAACCCCAAATTTCCCAAAGGAAGCTTCAGTGGAACCCAGACTGTCTGCTTCTCTGGGTTAGGCTGCTCACACCTCCCACCACTTCTAAGCCTCAGTCTGTGCTCAGAGCTGGGAATCACCAGGCTTGGGGGGAAGAGACGTGAGGTCTGGACACTTAGCTGAGGGCTCGGTGAGCTTAGGAGGAGGATGAGGGATGAGCACACACTTGTCCGCGGTGCATCTGGCTGTCACAGGGTGCAAGTGAGCCCTAAAGTTGTCACAGCTGAGCAGACGACTCACTTCCCTGCCCTGCCATGTCTGCAGCTGCGTAAACCTGGGAACGTGGGAATTCCACGGACCTGACTTTGGCCAAAAGGGCAGAAACCCAGTGTGACGTATCCGTCTATGACTTCGTTCAAATAGCTGCTTGATAAAGACCCAGGAAAGGCTGCCCGTCCCTGCTACAGTCTCCTGGCTTATCTACCAATGGTATCGTACTGTCCACTCTAAGACAGCAGTTCCCAACCATTGTGGCACCAAGGACAGGTTTCATGGAAGACAGTTTTCCACAGACCAAGGCAGAAGGGATGGTTACAGGATGATTCAAGCACATTACACTTATTGTGCACTTTATTTCTACTTTGTGGTAATCTCAAGATGCTCTGATTAACATTAGGGTTAGGGTTCACGCTCCTGTGAGGATCTTAAGCTGCCACTGCTCTGACAGGAGGCGGAGCTCAGGCAGTAATGTGAGCAATGAGGAGCAGCTGTAAACACAGATGAAGCTTCACTCGCTTGCCCACCCCTCACCTGGTGCTGTGCAGCTTCATAGTGGTGTGTGGCCTGGGGCTTGGGTACCCCTGCTCTAAGACACACAATTGTTCACACTATGACATTTCTAAAACCCAAGCACTGCCACTGGCCAGGAGGTGAATTGTGGCATCATTGCAGGAGCAACTGTTTTGTCATTGGTGTTGGTGATGACACTAACAGATAAAGATTAAATTAAATTTGAGTGCCTCTGGTTTATGCTGAAAACTCACATCACCATGCACATTGAAAGGAAAAGTTGTTTTCGCCATATAAGGTAGCCTGAGGTGTACACCACCGAATAATGTAATTGAAGATAGAGGACCTCTGTCAGCCCATCTCTTATGACTGACTCTTGTGCTTGACCTAAGGGTGGAACCTCCCTTCTCAGAAACCTCCAGATGATTTCCAGTAATAGGCAACTCAGATCAAAAGATAGCAAGACTTTGGACTCAACTTATCAGACTTGGTTTTCTCTGCCACAACCAGAAAATCCCCAATGAAAAATGCTAGATTAAAAAATAATGTGTGTGTGCTCAGTCACTTCAAAGTTCCATCTGACTCTGCAACCGCATGGACTGTAGCCTGCCAGGCTCCTCTGCTCATGGGATTCTCCAGGCAAGAGTACTGGAATGGGTTGCCATGCCCTCCTCCAGGAGAGCCTCCTGACCCAGGGATAGAACCTGAGTCTCTTATATCTCCTGCATTTGTGGGTGGTTCTTTACCACTAGTGCCATCTGGGAAGTCCCCCAAAATAATGTATTATGCATTTAATGTGGAGTTTTCTTTTCCCCAGAAAAGCTGTTATTAAGTTGATGATGCACTGGGTGTGTTAAAAGCAAGGAAACTCACGGTTCTGGACTGTGTGATTTGAGATGCATCTACAGCTTCCCTGTGGTTCCTACTCCACTTTCTCTCCTGGAGACCCACTCTCTACTTCAATGCTTAGAATGTGATTCTGAAGTGAGCATCTGATCATCTCACTCTGGTATGAATTACAGCAATGAGTCTGTGGAGTTCCAAGTCAGGAATTCTTGTCTGAATTCTGGCTGAATGCACAGCCCAGTGCATTGCCAGACACTCTGAAATTGTAGACACAATTGTATTTGTGAGCATCCTTTCAAGCAATGTGGTCATAACTTTGCTCAGATTCTCAAAGAGGTTTGTTCCCAAACGTTCAAATGAGGCACAATGCCTACAGAAGGGAGTCCACATTCCTTCACATGTATATGAACCCATCCACGATTTGGACCTTCTGCTTCCTGACTCTCTGCCTTGTAGTCTACAAGTCCAACAACCATGAAGCACTTGTAATTCTTTGAATGTGCCAATGTATGTAATGGTTTTATATGACTATACCTGGGGCACCTTCTGGAATGTTTCCCCCATACAGCCTGCTAGCCCTTGCTAGCTGACACCCTCTCCTTCATCCTTCAATGCTCCCTCAAGGTATGACTCCTTCTGTAGAGCTTTGATCAACCACCTGGAGAGAATCAGCTTCTCCCTGATAGGGCTTCAGCATCATCCACACGGATCTATTATTGTGTAGGTCACAGCACTGCAACCCCACTCCTTTCTGCCAAGACTGTAGTCTTCCCTTTGCACTCCAGCACACTGCTGGCCACACAGCAGGTCTCAATAAACACACATCAGAGAAATGAATCTTCCCAATAAGTATTAATGCTTTTTCTCTGAAATTTCCAGATTACTCTATCTTGACTTCACCAGGTCTATGTGAGAATTACTTGCATGCAATTTTTACCTGCGTCTGCAGAGTAGACGTTATTTGAGTTCAGGCAGTACCTGTGGTCCAGTTTTGTAGCCCACAAAGGGCCCCACCTGGGATCTGATTGAGCCGGTCTGCTCAGCGTGGGATCAGGCTGGGTTCTGAATGGGATTTCTCATGCATCCGTGCTCAACAGTTCATCATGGTGCTGGAGAGGTGCAGCCTATCTGGCTTGACTTTCAAATGCCTTAACTTTCTCACATTAGGATTTTCAAAGAACACATGAGACTGCTGTATCATTTGTCTTCCACTGAAGTATTTGTTATAACATCGTCTCAGCCTTCAGCTATGTCCGATTCAAAGATTTTCTGAAACCTCAAACAGTTGACTATCAGTGCCCATGCTGTCATAGGAAATCTTTGTTTTAAATCTTCATTGTAAAAAAGATTGACAGAAAAAAACCAAGGACAGAGGAAAGACATAATTCAGATTCAGAGGCAACCTTCTGTGTTGTACAACTGTCGCTTTACTAATTGTCCCCTCGACGAACATGGCCATTGGACATTCCTGCTTTAAAACAGGACCAGAATCCCTTGAGGCATCAGAGCTTAAAATTGCTTTTAGGTGTCCTGTGTTAATTAGCCAGGAACTTTCCCTCCACCTCTCTTAGCATGCCTGCAGAGCAAGATAGAAAAGGTGAGATCAGGCCAGACAAAACCCGGCTCTGCTCTCAGCAGTCATCTCCAGGCTAGTCTGAAGGCTCTCTCTGGTGCTCAGAGCCCTGGTTTCCAGGCTTGAGGGACCAGATGCCCTTCCCTGGAGGTGACCACTCATCAGCACTCACTGGGGTGGGGGTGGGGGCAACCAAAGATGCGAGCAGGCTGACCAGAAGGTTCTGGGGACCCTGAGGGATTCTCTGGGTCAGGGAATGTGGGTCATTTCTACTTTGGGGGGAGCATGTTTCTGGTAATAACTGGCAAATTCTCCAGGCTGGGCAGGTAGCAAGCCACCAGGAGAGAATTTGGGCTGCTGCTAAAGGAATCAGCAGGGTGAATTGTGACTGATAGTCTGATTTGCAAAAGGGAAAAAATTCTGATCTTCCTTTACCACTAGCCAGTTTGCTATATGCTCTGCCTATCCCTCCCAGTTGAGCATATCTATGGTACTTGGGGTAGCCAGCTACCATGATGGCCCCCAACAAACCCCATATCCTAGTTTTCATACCCTTGTGAGGCCCCTCTAACATGGCACCAGGTAGGTATGTCTGTGTAACCATTGTAGACCTATGCTATGGTGATATCATGACACTGATGTGGTTGCTGCTGCTGCTAAGTCACTTTAGTCGTGTCCGACTCTGCGTGACGCCATAGACGTCAGCCCACCAGGCTCTCCTGCCCCTGGGATTCTCCAGGCAAGAAAACTGGAGTGGGTTGCCATTTCCTTCTCCAATGCATGAAAGCGAAAAAGTGAAAGTGAAGTCGCTCAGTCGTGTCCGACTCTTAGCGACCCCATGGACTGCAGCCCACCAGGCTCCTCCATCCATGGGATTTTCCAGGCAAGAGTACTGGAGTGGGGTGCCATTGCCTTAGGTCAGAGGAGAAACTACAACATCTGTCTTGGGGCTAGCCATCCTTCTCCCTCATCACTTTCACTGGGGGAGCCAGCAATCATTTTGTGAACAGCTCTGCGGTTTGGCCTACATGGGGAGGAACTGAAGCCTCATGCCAACAGTCAGTGAGGAGCTGAGGCATGGGGACAGCAGTTTAGACTCAAATCCTCCAGCCCCAGTCATGCCTTCAGATAAGACTGAGGCCTGGCTGACAGCTGGGCTGCAGCCTATGAGAGGGCCTGAGCCACAAACACTCCTGATTTCCTAACCTCAAAGACCATGCGAGTCTTAGGGCAATCTGTTACACAGCCATAATTATCTAAAACAGTTCTTATGAAAAGTTGTAGAACTTTAAGTGATTTTTTTACACTTATCAAACTACTGTGAGATTATTATTAGGACTCTTCTCAGAGAGTGAAAATTAGGTTCAAGTAGATTGCCTTAACTAAAATATCATTGATTTGTGAGTCAGCTGCCCTTAGAAATTAAAACTTCAAGGGACTTCCTTGGTAGTTCAGTGGCTAAGACTCCATGCCCCCAATACAGGGGTCCTGGATTCAATCTCTGGTCAGGGAACTAGATCCCACGTGCCACAACTAAAGATCCCACATGCTGCAATGAAAAGGATCCTGTGTGCTACAACTAAGGCTTGAAACAGCCAAAATAAATAAGTAGGTAAGTAAGTATTGTTCCGTCACTTAGTTGTGTCCAACTCTTTGCGACCCCATGGACTGCAGTGCACCAGGCTTCCCTGTCCATCACTACATAGCTGTTTGCTCAAACTCATGTCCGCTGAATCAGTGATGCCATCCAACCATCTCACCCTCTGTCACCCACTTCTCCTCCTGCAATCTTTCCCAGCATCAGGAGTTCCAATGAGTTGTCTCTTCGCATAAGGTGGCCAAAGTATTGGAGCTTCAGCTTTAGTCTCAGCCCTTCCGATGCACATTCAGGTAAATAATTAAATAAATAAATATTTTTAGAAAAGAAATTAAAGCTTCCAATTTTAGCACCAGTGGAAATGCTACTGTGCATTTCTGTTCATTTTTGCTTGAAGTGAATGAAAAGAAAATATCTTTAATCTCATGGCAGTCCAGGTGCGTGTGGCTGATATTGCTCATTAAACTATATTCCAATGTATTCTTAAAACCCATGAATGAGGATGAGAGGAGAAGAGCTACAGAGCAGGAACTATCTGTGTTGTAGAGACCAGGAAATACACTTCCTCCTGAGATGATGAAAGGCTGACAGGGCGTGCATATGATCTAATGCTATCATGGCATCTTGCATTAACTCAAAGCAGGAACTCATCAAGGGCTGTAATTTATTGATCTCAGTGAAGCACAGGAATTCAAGTTAACGCTGCATTTTTCATTCAGTGATGAGATCTATAGCTACGACTGTACATGAAGGTCCGAGCATTTCTGTTACAACGTTCATACTCACGGATTCATAGTGAGCTGGGACCCTGTTGCAGCTGAAACTCATAAAACACACTCTTAGCTTAGGAATGAAATTTAAAACAAAGCACAATAGCTAAAGGCCTTGTTTCCCTCCCTCACCCACCAGGATTATATATTCTCAGAGAGACTTGATCTCTGGCTTGAATTATGTGAAAGTACAGAAGAGAGGAATTTTAGTGCACAGAAAATACCAACTATTGTCCTAAGTGAGTGTTTCTCCTGTATTTTGTTCCCACGATATTGAAGTTGGGATGATTCTGCCATTTGATGTTTAAAAAGACAGTGTAATTGAGTGTCTACTATATGGAATGCATGCTTCTGTGTTTTCTGAACATCAACGCATTTATTCTTCTCTGTGTTCCTGTTTGGAACTCATCTGGAGTACATTACGAAATATTAGTGAGGAAAGCAACCAAAAATTTATGAGAAAAGTTAGCAGTTGTGGAGGACAGGTAGGAAAGGATCCTTAAATGGCTTTTCTGATTATAAAAGTGATATTCACTCATTTGAAGTACTTGAGAAAAATATTGAAAACTCTAAGCAAGAAAACAAAAGTTCCTCACCATTCCCTTCTTGAACCTGATCTTGTCACCACACATGCTTTTTTGCCTCCATGGCCATCAGGAGGCACCCTCAGCGAACCCTGTCTTGTACACGGACCAGAATGTGCTGATCATCGAAACTGGGTCTCCCCAGACAGACAGTGGCCCTCAACAGCAGAAAGCATACTTGCGCTGCCATGATGTTCCTGGCATTGTGTGAGACAATTAGTAGACACCCCGTGGATGTTTGTGGAGACAGGCATGAAGTCCAAGTCCTTGTATTTCTCTGTGAAGTACCCCCTCCCCTCCTCCAAGAAAGCCCTGAGTGCTCCAGGGCTCATGTGGTGTGCCCAAGTAGTGAGGTGAGCTCTGGAGCCAAAGCTGGCCCAACCAAACTGCCTTGACGGAGGAATGTGGTAACAGCCGTGCTTCAGGGACCATGGCCACTGATAGTGCTGCTCACGAACAGGGGCCTCTGCATGCCTCCTTCAGCACCACCAGCTCCAGGCAACTCAGCAGATGTCAGGGAGGGAGTACTTCAAAGGCTTCAGGGACAGATCGATGACCTAGAGATTCTAAAAAACTGATGCAGCTAAAAGCCCTGCTTACTGGATCTGTCCCACCAAGTCTGAGTGGATGGTGAAAGCATCACCACAGAACAGCATATTGTGGTTATACCAAGCACTTAGTGATGAACCAGTATACCACTGCATATAACTTTGACTTCTGTGAACCCAGGCAAGCGATACAGCCTCTGGGTATGTGGTGTTTCCTCTTCTGAGACAAGCAGTTCCTGCTTCATGGTTCCCTGGTGGTGAGGAAAGTTCTAGAAGTTAACAGAGCATGGTGAGTGCTGGCTATAGCTGTCACAGTCATTATTGTAACTGTGGAGTTCCCTTCTTGAGGAACTCATAATGTTGGGAGGTTCAAATGATGTGCTGATGGGCTTACATCTGTTCTTAGGAGACTGAACAATCAAACAGTGAAGAATGTTGGCTCAAGGTCATACACACTTTATATGTGCAAAGCCTCACCATTTCTGGCTCTGCAAACAGGGTTAGGTCCTTATTCTTTGAGTCTTAGTTTCCTTCAGTTCAGTTCAGTTCAGTTCACTCACTCAGTCATGTCCAACTCCTTGAGACCCCATGAATCTCAGCACACCAGGCCTTCCTGTCCATTACCAATTCTTGGAGTTCACTCAAACTCACGGCCATAGAGTTGGTGATGCCATCCAGCCATCTCATCCTCCGTTGTCCCCTTTTCCTCCTGCCCTTAATCCCTCCCAGCATCAGAATCTTTTCCTAGTGAGTTAACTCTTCACATGAGGTGGTCAAAGTACTGGAGTTTCAGCTTTAGCATCATTCCTTCCAAAGAAATCCCAGGGCTGATCTCCTTTAGGATGGACTGGCTGGATCTCCTTGCAGTCCAAGGGACTCTCAAGAGTCTTCTCCAACACCACAGTTCAAAAGCATCAATTCTTTGGCTCTCAGCTTTCTTCACAGTCCAACTCTCACATCCATACATGACCACTGGAAAAACCATAGCCTTGACTAGACGGAACTTTGTTGGCAAAATAATGTCTCTGCTTTTGAATATGCTATCTAAGTTGGTCATAACTTTCCTTCCAAGGAGTAAACATCTTTTAATTTCATGGCTGCAGTCACCATCTGCAATGATTTTGGAGCCCCCCAAAATAAAGTCTGACACTGTTTCCCCATCTATTTCCCATGTAGTGATGGGACCAGATGCCATGATCTTAGTTTTCTGAACGTTGAGATTTGAGCCAACTTTTTCACTCTCCACTTTCACCTTCATCAAGAGGCTTTTAGTTCCTCTTCACTTTCTGCCATAAGGGTGGTGTCATCTGCATATCTGAGCTTATTGATATTTCTCCTGGCAATCTTGATTCTAGTTCGTGCTTCTTCCAGTCCAGCATTTCTCATGATGTACTCTGCATATAAGTTAAATAAGCAGGGTGACAATATACAGCCTTGACCTACTCCTTATCCTATTTGGAACCAGTCTGTCATTCCATGTCCAGTTCTAACTGTTGCTTCCTGATCTGCATACAGATTTCTCAAGAGGCAGGTCAGGTGGTCTGGTATTCCCATCTCTTTCAGAATTTTCCACAGTTTATTGTGATCCACACAGTCAAAGGCTTTGGCATAGTCAATAAAGCAGAAATAGATGTTTTCCTGGAACTCTCTGGCTTTTTTGATGATCCAGCGGATGTTGTCAATTTGATCTCTGGTTCCTCTGCCTTTTCTAAAACCAGCTTAAACATTTGGAAGTTCAAAGTTCATGTATTGCTGAAGCCTGATTTGGAGAATTTTGAGCATTATTTTCCTAGCGTGTGAGATGAGTACAATTGTGTGGTAGTTTGAGCATTCTTTGGCATTGCCTTTCTTTGGGATTGGAATGAAAGCTGACCTTTTCCAGTCCTGTGGCCACTGCTGAGTATTCCAAATTTCCTGGCATATTGAGTGCAGCACTTTCACAGCATCATCTTTCAGGATTTGGAATAGCTCAACTGGAATTCCATCACCTCCACTAGCTTTGTTCGTAGTGATGCTTTCTAAGGCCCACTTGACTTCATATTCCAGGATGTCTGGCTCTAGGTCAATGATCACACCATCGTGATTATCTGGGTCGTGAAGATCTTTTTTGTACAGTTCTTCTGTGTATGCTTGCCACCTCTTCTTAATATCTTCTGCTTCTGTTAGGTCCATACCATTTCTGTCCTTTATCGAGCCCATCTTTGCATGAAATGTTCCCTTGGTATCTCTAATGTTCTTGAAGAGATCTCTAGTCTTTCCCATTCTGTTGTTTTCCTCTATTTCTTTGCATTGATCGCTGAAGAAGGCTTTCTTATCTCTTCTTGCTATTCTTTGGAACTCTGCATTCAGATGCTTATATCTTTCCTTTTCTCCTTTACTTTTCGCTTCTCTTCTTTTCACAGCTATTTGTAAGGCCTCCCCAGACAGCCATTTTGCATTTCTTTTCCATGGGGATGGTCTTGATCCCTGTCTCCTGTACAATGTCACGAACCTCATTCCATAGTTCATCAGGCACTCTATCTATCAGATCTAGGCCCTTAAATCTATTTCTCACTTCCACTGTATAATCATAAGGGATTTGATTTAGGTCATACCTGAATGGTCTAGTGGTTTTCCCTACTTTCTTCAATTTCAATCTGAATTTGGCAATAAGGAGTTCATGATCTGAGCCACAGTCAGCTCCTGGTCTTGTTTTTGTTGACTGTATAGAGCTTAATGATTTTAATGTTAATCACACTTTTAAAATACCTTCACAGTGACATCTTTACTGGGGTTTGACCAAACAACTTGGCACTGTAGCCTAGCCAAGTTAACACATAAAATTAACCATCACAGTCAGTTTTGTAACTTCTCCAAGCCTCAGTTTCCCAAGCATCCAATAATGCTGTTAATACCTAAGTTATAGTATTTTTTTAAACAAACTTTTTTTCCAATTTTTCTGTGTGTGTTTCAGGAAGTTCTAAGTGCTTGAGATACTGCAATGAACAAAACAGAGTATCATCTTTGAGCTCACACTTGGAGGTGCTGAGGAAGGCACTTTTATTTAGTTGCTATATAAACTCCTCTGTCCATGGGATTCTCCAGGCAAGAACACTGGAGTGAGTTGTCATGCCCTTCTTCAGGGGATCTTCCCAACCCAGGGATCAAACCCAGGTCTCCTGCATTGCAGGCAGATTCTTTACCATCTAAGCCACCATGGAAGCCTGTATAAATTGTCAGATATTGATAAGTGCTGGGAAGAAAAACAAAGCAGAAGCTGCTGTTGAGAGGACTAAAGGAGCTGATGGAAACAAGGGCATCCCTGAGGACTGAGCAGACCTCAGGTGCTCAATCTGTGTTGCCTTCCTTCCCTTATCAACCATAGTGTCGCATGATAAGCCGTTTTCCTAACTTACCAGAAATTATTATGTATTTCCCCTTCTTGGCATAGACCATCTGGGAGTGAATCTTGATCATGCCTGTGGGCTGCAGGCGAACTCTGGAAGAAAGACGAAAAATAAACTTTTGCTTCCCTAGGTGCCTAAGTAATTTTATCCCTCATAAAAATCTGGAATTCAGAAAGGGTTAAAAAAAAAAAAAAGTGTTTTAAATTTATTTTGCATTGAAGTATAGTTGATTTACAATGTTGTGTTAGTTTCTGATGTATGGAAAAGTGATTCACATATATATGTATTCTTTCTCATTGTGGTTTATTATAGGATACTGAACATATTCCCTGTGTCTGTTGTTTATCCATTCTATATATAATAGTTTACATCTGCTAATCCCAAACTTACAATCCATCCCTTCCATGGTAGCTCAGTAGGAGACCCAGGTTTGATCCCTGGGTCAGGAAGATCCCCTGGAGAAGGAAATGGCAACCCACTCCAGTATTCTTGCCTGGAGAATTCCATGGACAGAGAAGCCTGGCACAATTACCGTTATTGGGTCATAAAAGAGTCAGGCACGACTTAGCAACTAAACAACAGCAATGGGTTTAGTTGCTCCTGCCTTCTTCCCAGGTGGCACAGTGGTAAGGAATCCACCTGCTAGTTTAGGGGACTCCAGAGACATGGGTTCAATCCCTGAGTTGGGAAGATCCCCTGGAGTAGGAAATGACAACCCACTCCAGTATTCTTACCTGGAAAATTCCATGGACAGAGGAGCCTGGAGGACCCCCACCCATGGGGTTGCACAGAGTCAGACACGACTGAGCACACATGCTCTGGCTAGATGCTCTGCAGCATGTGAAATCTTCCTGGATCAGATATAGAAACTGTGTCTCTTGCACTGGCAGGAGGATTCTTTACCTCCGATATCTTTATCATAGGATATTGAATATATTAATAGTTCTTTGTGTATACAGTAGGACCATGTTGCTTGTCCTTCTATGTATAATATAATCATTTGCATTTGCTAATCCCAGATTCCCCATCCATCCCTCCCCCATACCCCCCACCTCCCCCTTGGCAACCACGAGCCTGTTCTCTAGGTCTGTGAGTGTGTTTCTGTTTTCTGGATAAGTTCATTTGTGTTGTATTTTAGATCCCACATATAAGTGATATAAGATATGGTATTTATCTTTCTATAATTTTCTTTTTTGATGTCCTTATCTGATTTAGTATCAGGGTAATGCTCACTTCATAAAGTGAGTTTGGAAGCATTCTCTCATCTTCATTTTCTGGGAAGACTTTGAGAAGGAGAGGTATTAAATTTTTTAAAAAATGTTTAGTAAAATCACCAGTAAAGTCTAATTCCAACTTTTGTTCATTGAGAGGCTTTTGGTTACTGATTCAACCTCCTTACTAGGAATTGGTCTTTTCAAGTTTTCTATTTCTTCATGATTAAGTCTTAGAAAACTGTGTTTCTAGGAATTTGTCCATTTATTCTAGGTGGTTCAACTTTTGGCCATATACTTGTTTTTAGTATTGTCTTATGATTCTGCCTATTCCTGTGGTATTGAAACTTCTCCTCTTTGATTTCTGATTTTACTTGACCCTTTCCTTTTCCTAGTTAGTCTGATTGAAGACTTGTCAATTACCTTTCCAAAGAACCAGTTCTTGGTCTCTGTTTTATTTCCCTTTTGAACTTTATTATTATTTCCTTCCTACTACTAACTTTGGGTTTCGTTTGTTCTTTTTCTGGCTCCTTTAGGTGAAAAGTTAGATTATTTGTTAGAGTTTGGTATTATTAACTATAAAGACCATGCTGTACATTAGTTCCCCAGAGCTTCTTTATTTTATAAATGCAAATTTGTACCTTTTGACCTTCTTCACCCATTTTACCCAACCTCTAGTCCCTGATTCTGGCAACCACCAATATGTTCTCTGTATCTGTGAGTTTAGTTTGGGGGTTTTGTATGCTTATTTATTTGTTTTTTAGATTCCCAATATAAGTGAGACCACTACAGTATTTGTCTTTGTCTCACTTGTTTCATTTACAATAATGCCCTTGAGGTCCATCTATGTTATCACAAATAGCCAGATTTCATTCATTTTTTATGGCTGAATAATATCCCATTGTGTGTGTGTGTGTGTGTGTTCATTCATTCATTGGTAGACAGTTAGGTTGTTCCCTATGTTGACTCCTGAAAATAATGCTGCAATGAACCTGGATGCGCAAATATCTTTCTGAGTTAGTGTTTTTGTTTCCTTCAGATAAATATCTATAAATTGAATTGCTGGATCATATGATAGTTTAGTTTAATGTCTTTGAGAAATCTTCATACTGCTTTTCATAGTGGCTCCACCAATTTACATTCCCATCAGCAGGGCACAAGAGTTTCTCTTTCTCTACATCATCATCAATTCTTGTTATTTCTTGTCTTTTTGGTAATATTTTTTCTCCCTGTTTATAATTTATGGTCACTGTGTTCTGCTTTCTGAGACAGTCCTCATATATCTTCATCTATATCTTCATCTATGTAAAGTCTATATCTTTATCTTCCAAACTGTCTAGTAAGTTTTATAAAATAATTTTTACTGAAGCATTTTGTCCAAATAGAAAAAAATGTAAATATCAAAAGTACTCAACTGTGTAGCCAGCACTTGGCTCTGGAAAGAACATCACCCCCACTGCAGATGCCATCCTTGTGTCTTGCTCACTCACTATCCTTCCTAAGGGAAACAACTATCCTTTATTTCAAATTTTCTAAATTAGCTTTGCCTGTTTTGTACTTCACATAAATGGAAGCACACAGAATTGTATTATTTTATGTCTGGCTTCTTTCACTCACTACTGTTTAGGCAATTCATTTATCTTATGTACATTCTCATTTCTGCATGGTATTCCACTGTAAGAATGTATTACAATTTACTTGCCCATTTTATACTGCTGATAGATGATTGTTTCCAGTTTTTATGGATAGTGCTGCTGTGATCATTCTTGCACATGTCTTTTGGTGAACACATGTATGCATTTCTGTTGGATACATACCTAGGAACAGAATTATTGGGTCATAGGACATTCATATTTTCGGCATTAGTGGATGTTGTGAACCAGTTTTCCATATGTGTTTTATCAATTGACATTCCCTTCAGCAGTATATGAGAACTCCAGTTGCTGTACATTGTCACTAATACTTGGAGTGTGTATATGTGTGTGTTTGTGTGTGTTTTGTTACTCATTTTAGCCATTCTGGTGGATGGCACATCATTGTGGTTTTATTTTTTTCCTGAAGTTGAGTATCTTTGCTTACCCATTTGAGTATTCTATTTGTAAAGTGACTTTCCGGAACTTTAGTCCAATTTTCTATCAGTTTTCTAACTTCTTTTGTTATTTATTTATAGATGTTCTCTCTACATTCTGGATACAAACATTTTGTTGGAGATAAAATTGCAAATATTTTCTGTTATGCTGTGGCTTGCCTTTTCACACCCGTGACCGTATGTTTTTGTTAGCAGAAGTTCTTAATTTTAATATTTTCAAATACATCAATCCAGTGTGAGCTTTCTGATACCTTATTTTAAATTTGTGGATTCTTTAGCTGTTTCTTTGTTGTTGCTTGTTCCCAAGATAAATAGAATATTTTCTTTCAGCTGCATGAGAATATTGATGCTTTTTAAAAGCTTTCCATTTCCTGCACAGCCTCTCTATCCTCTCGGGTCTGTCTGCTCCCATCCCTGTCATTTACCTGGTGGGTTTCTTCAAGTGTCTGTGACTCTCGGCTGTTTGCTGATGTGTTAGTCCTTGGTGTTCAGTGGGCTTCGCCCTGGGGTGAGCTGTCTTGTGGGGTGAGTCCCCATTGCTTAGTTAGGTCACTCCTCTTGGATTGGTTCAAATTCACCAAAAAATACACTTTCAGTCTTCTTCCTGGCTCCCCCCAGAGTCCTGAAGCTACACTGTGGGAAGAGGAACAAGAGCCTACAAGCAGCTGGTGTCCACTGAAGTACTTTGCTTTACCCTCTCCAGACATACTTTGCTTTACCCTCTCCTGAAAATAAATCTCCAGCATTCTGTTAGAAAAGTGGAGATGTATCCCTGTGTCAGGAGCAGTGGATAGGATCTGAGTGCCCAACAGCTTATTAAAGAGGTTTGAAAGCAATCATCAAATTTATAGCTCACTCCTCTCCTTTCCTCCTGAGACCCAGGATGCTTTCAGTTTCTGAGCCTTTGGGGATTTTGTACTGTAAACCAAGACTTCCCTACTGCTGGCTTGTAATTCAGCTTTCCAAGTTCTGCTAAGTCCATTTCCAGTCACCACTCTGCTTTCTAGCTTCCATACAGTTGTTGTTGCCTCTTTTCCTATTCCCTTATGGGTTTATGTCTTTGAAAATCCTTCCCCATGATTTTATTGAGATTGGGGGAAGAAGCAAATGTAAATGGAGGCACTCAATTTACTACTTTTAACTAGAAGTCACTACATTAGTTCCTTAATCCTTTCAGAATTTATTTTTGTGTGTGTATGGTACGCACCAGTTCCAAAATTACTTATTGAATAATTCATTCTCTCTCCCATGTCCTGGAATGTTCTGCTTCTAAACACCTGCTCAGTGTACTCTTTCTTCTCGTTCAAGTATTTGTACAATGTTTTCAGGTCAGAGAAGGCCATGTACACTACCCTATTAAAAATGCATACCTGAGACTTCCCTGGTGATCCACTGATTAAGAATCCAGCCTTGCAATGCAGGGGACAGAGCTTCGATCCCTGGACTGGGAACTAGGATCCCACACTCCATGGGGCAACTAAGCCCGTACACTTCAACCACTGAGCCCATGTGACAGTCTGTGCACTGCGAGGAAAGATCCTGTATGTCACAACTAAAACTCAACGCATCCAAATGAATTAATTAAAAAATGCATACCCACCTCTGTTGTTTTCTTTCTCCTCTCCAATTTTTTATAGTACTTCCCACCCTGTTATATCGGAGCAGGTAATGGCACCCCACTCCAGTACTCTTGCCTGTAGAATCCCATGGACGGAGGAGCCTGGTAGGCTGCAGTATATGAAGTCGCAAAGAGTCGGACACGACTGAGCGACTTCACTTTTACTTTTCACTATACATTGGAGAAGGAAATGGCAACCCATTCCAGTGATCTTGCCTGGAGAATTCCAGGGATGGCGGAGCCTGGTGGGCTGCCGTCTATGGGGTCACACAGAGTCGGACACGACTGAAGCGACTTAGCAGCAGCAGCAGCACCCTGTTATATACTGTTTAACCATGTCTTTTATTTTTTGTATTCTGATGTTTTGACATCTGCAGCCTTGTTGACCAACCTATGGCTAACCAAATACTAGAGATAATTTACCCAAGAGTGTGCTTTTCAAATGCAACAAGCAGTCCAGAGCCCTCCCACCACCCACCATCTCAATCCAGCTGTCACACTCCAGACTGCCGTCCACCTGCCCTAATCACCCTAGTGGAGGTGCCAGACCACTAGGGACAGCCTGTCTGTCCCAGAACCTGCTGAAATTATTCAGACTTGCCCTCCTAAACCTGTTTGCCCTGTCTTTCCTGTTTCTTCTATGAAAACCACAGTAAAAGCTCTTGCCTACACTTCTGGAACCTCATTCCTGCCTCCTGACCAGCCTGGTGCTTCCCCATATGGCCCTGCATGGTGTGGCATGCCCCCTACCTTTTAAGATCTGTGAGAAACAAATAATCTTTTCTTTTTTTATTATTAAATTTTATTGCTTAACTTTACAATATTGTATTGCTATTGCCATACATCAAGATGAATCCGCCACAAGTATACATGTGTTCCCCATCTTGAACCCTCCTCCCTCCTCCCTCCCCATACCATCCCCCTGGGTCGTCCCAGTGCGCCAGCCCCAGGCATCCGTTATCAGGCATCATACCTGGACTGGCGACTCGTTTCAGATATGATATTATACATATTTCAATGCTATTCTCCCAAATCATCCCACCCTCTCCCATTCCCAGAGTCCAAAAGTCTGTTCTATACATCAGTGTCTCTTTTGCTGTCTCGAAAACAGGGTTATTGTTACCATCTTTCTAAATTCCGTATATATGCGTTAGTATACTGTATTTGTGTTTTTCTTTCTAGCTTACTTCACTCTGTATAATAGGCTCCAGTTCCATCCACCTCCTTAGAACTGATTCAAATGTATTCTTTTTAATGGCTGAGTAATACTCCATTGTGTATTTGTACCACTGCTTTCTTATCCATTCATCTGCGGATGGACATCTAGGTTGCTTCCAAGTCCTGGCTATTGTAAACAGTGCTGCTATGAACATTGGGGTACACGTGTCTCTTTCAATTCTGGTTTTCTCAGTGTGTATGCCCAGCAGTGGGATTGCTGGATCATAAGGCAGTTTTATTCCCAGTTTTTTTGAGGAATCTCCATACTGTTCTCCATAGTGGCTGTACTAGTTTGCATTCCTACCAACAGTGTAAGAGGGTTCTCTTTTCTCCACACCCTCTCCAGCATTTATTGCTTGTGGCCTTTTGGATTGCAGCCATTTTGACTGGCATGAAATGGTACCTCATAGTGGTTTTAATTTGCATTTCTCTGATAATGAGTGACGTTGAGCATCTCTTCATGTGTTTGTTAGCCATCTGTATGTCTTCTTTGGAGAAATGTCTATTTAGTTCTTTGGCCCATTTTTTGATTGGGTCATTTATTTTTCTGGAATTGAGCTGTAGGAGTTGCTTATGTATTTTTGAGATTAGTTGTTTGTCTGTTGCTTCCTTTGCTATTATTTTCTCCCATTCTGAAGGCTGTCTTTTCACCTTGCTTATAGTTTCCTTTGTTGTGCAGAAGCTTTTAAGCTTAATTAGGTCCCATTTGTTTATTTTTGATTTTATTTCCAATATTCTGGGAGGTGGGTCATAGTAAGACCAGAAACCATAAAACTCCTAGAGGAAAACATAGGCAAAACACTCTCTGACATACATCACAAATAATCTTTTCAACGGCAGTCGTCTCCTGATCTGTTACCTTACTGTGCCTCACTAAATTCTTAAACATTTACTTTTCTATTTGGGGCAGATTTTCTCTCATTAGACAGTAGCTTCTGTGAACTCAAGGATTTTACATGTTTTGGTTGTTATCTTATTCACGATACCTATCATTCAACAAACATATGCAGAATGAATTAGCAAATATACTATGTTTTCAAACAAGCATGGCTTTGTTTGCACACTCTCTATTTTGTTCCACTTGTTTATTTATTCCAATATAGTTCTACTCCATATTATTTTCCAGAATTTTGTAGTTTAATACTGACAGAGCAAATCGCCATTCATTGTGCCTGTTTTTCAAGATACCTGTGCCTGTATTGTTATTATTACCTATTATCGAGCATTTTTTAATCAGCTAATATTTAGGTAGAATTTTTGTATTATGATTCATATTAGTTAATTCTTTATTAACCCAAGTTAAAAAGTACAAAAGAGTAAAAAATGAAGGTCATTGTTCCCCTTACTCTAGACCCCCTTCCCAGTGGCAACCACTTAGTAAAAATTTTTGTTTCCTAGAAATAATCCAGGTGTGTGCTTGTTGTATCTATATAATATATATGTGTGTGCATGTGTATGTATAAATATGCTTCTAATCTACGATTTATACTTCTGCCATGAGTATAAAATATAGATATATAGTCACAACAAAGAGAGAAATGGAAACTCACTCCAGTATTCTTGCCTGGGAAATCCCATGGACAGAGGAGCCTGGCGGGCTGCAGTCCATGGGGTTGCAAGGAGTTGGACACGACTGAATGGCTAACAGCCCATCTAGTCACATAATTGGAAAAGTTCTATAAATGGTATTTTATGCCTTGTTTTTTCCAGTTTAACATATTTTGAAGAATATTCCACATTTGCACACCCATCTATGTTACCTTTCTTCCATATGTGTTCCACTTTATGGATATAAATGCAGTTTATTTACCTCATTGACATATGAATATAAGTCTTGGATATTTCTAATATTTTGTCATTTTTTGTTACCTTACTTCATATATTATTTTGTCCAACTATGCCATGATCATCCTAATACATATAATAAATAAAATTAAAATCACAATGAGGTCACTTATACTTTATTCAAATTAGCAAAGAGTTGGTTGGGATTTTTTTAAGTTGATAGCAAACATAGACGGAGAAGACCTGGAAAAACAGGTATTCTCCCAGACTGCTATGACTTTGGAAAGCATTTGACAATGTCTATCAAAATTAATACTGCATCCATTTACTTAGAAACTACACTGACACGCATATCACAACATGTAGTCAAAGACTTAGAATTTTGACTGAGATTTCATTAAATTTATCATTTATTTTGTGAAGTGAAAGTCTCACAGTTTTGTCTGACTCTTTCCAATCCCATGGGCTATAGCTTGCCTAGCTCCTCTGTCCATGGAATTCTCCAGCAATCTGGAATTCTCCAGATTATTTACCAACTGAGTAACTAGGGAAGCCCTACCATTTAGTTTAGGGGCAGTTAATTATCATATTAGTGACTTTCCATTCGGTAAGACACAGTATAATTTTCCACCTCTCTAAGTTTTCATCTCACACGCTAGTAAAGTAATGCTCAAAATTCTCCAAGCCAGGCTTCAGCAATATGTGAACCGTGAACTTCCTGATGTTCAAGCTGGATTTAGAAAAGGCAGAGGAACCAGAGATCAAATTGCCAACATCCGCTGGATCATGGAAAAAGCAAGAGAGTTCCAGAAAAACATCTATTTCTGCTTTATTGACTATGCCAAAGCCTTTGACTGTGTGGATCACAATAAACTGTGGAAAATTCTGAGAGAGATGGGAATACCAGACCACCTGATCTGCCTCTTGAGAAATCTGTATGCAGGTCAGGAAGCAACAGTTAGAACTGGTCATGGAACAACAGACTGGTTCCAAATAGGAAAAGGAGTACGTCAAGGCTGTATATTGTCACCATGTTTATTTAACTTATATGCAGAGTACATCATGAGAAATGCTGGACTGGAGGAAACACAAGCTGGAATCAAGATTGCCGGGAGAAATATCAATAACTTCAGATATGCAGATGATACCACCCTTATGGCAGAAAGTGAAGAGGAACTAAAAAGCCTCTTGATGAAAGTGAAAGTAGAGAGTGAAAAGGTTGGCTTAAAGCTCAACATTCAGAAAACGAAGATCGTGGCATCTGGTCCTATCACTACATGGGAAATAGATGGAGAAACAGTGGAAACAGTGTCAGACTTTATTTTTCTGGGCTCCAAAATCACTGCAGATGTTGACTGCAGCCATGAAATTAAAAGACGCTTGCTCCTTGGAAGGAAGGTTATGACCAACCTAGATAGCATATTCAAAAGCAGAGACATCACTTTGCCAACAAAGGTTCACCTAGTCAAGGCTATGGTCTTTCCTGTGGTCATGTATGGATATGAGAGCTGGACTGTGAAGAAGGCTGAGCGCCAAAGAATTGATGCTTTTGAACTGTGGTGTTGGAGAAGACTCTTAAGAGTCCCTTGGACTGCAAGGAGATCCAACAGGTCCATTCTGAAGGAGATCAGCCCTGGGATTTCTTTGGAGGGAATGATGCTCAAGCTGAAACTCCAGTATTTTGGCCACCTCATGCGAAGAGTTGACTCATTGGAGAAGACTCTGATGCTGGGAGGGATTGAGGGCAGGAGGAGAAGGGGACGACAGAGGATGAGATGGCTGGATGGCATCACTGACTCGATGAATGTGAGTCTGAGTGACCTCCGAGAGCTGGTGATGGATAGGGAGGCCTGGCGTGCTGCAGTTCATGGGGTCGCAAAGAGTTGGACACGACTGAGCAACTGATCTGATCTGATCTGAAGTTTTCTTTTATAATTTCCAGTAGAGGTGATATATGTCTTTCATATTTCTTAGGTTTGTTTTTAAATACTACATAGATTTTCTGCCATTAACTGGAAATATTACTACTCTAAGTTCTGAATCAGCTAATGACAGCATTTGGGCTTCCCTGATGGCTCAATGGTAAAGAATCCGTCTGCCAATGCAGGAGATGTGGGTTCGATCCCTGGTTTGGGTAGATTCCCTGGAGAAGGAAATGGCAACCCACTCCAGTATTCTTGCCTCAGAAATCCCATGGACAGAGGAGCCTAGAGGGCTACAGTCCTTGTGATTGCAGAGTCGGACATGACTTAGTAACTGAGCGCACAATGGGAGCATTTGGGAAAAGTATTTTTTTAATATGTTTACTTCCGCTCTTAATACACATTTGATTCTCTGACCTCTTCTCAACTTCCTGCCATACTGAGATCCAGTGCAATTTTAGTTCCACATTTTCATTCATGTATTCATTTACACAACTGGAAATTATTTACCCTTCACTATATCTTAACCATATATATATATATATATACACACACATATATAAAACTATATATATATATTTTTACTGTTTACTGCTCTTTCTTGCATTGTAAAATTTCTCTTGGATTAATTTTTTTGTTGAAGTACAGTCTCTTCAATTTTTTTAATAGAAGCTGTAAGGGTAAAATTATTTTGAGTCTTTGCAGGTCTAAAAATGTCCTTCATATTTGAATCAACATTGGCCAGAAATAAAATTCTAGTTTCAAAACCCTTTACTTTTGGAACTTTAAGGTTATTGTTGTATGATTTTTCCTACCTAATTCTTATGTTTCTGTAGGTAAGCTGTTGCATGAGTTTCCTACCTAATTCTTATGTTTCTATAAGTAAGCTCTTGCTTTCTCTCAGAAAGCTTTGAGAAAGTTTTCCTCCTTCAGTCTTGAAACTTTAGAATTTTCATCATAAAGTCACTAAGGGCAAAGCTGTTTTGAGTCTGAAAACCTGCATTACTTTCCTTTTCTTAATTCATTGGTTATTTTGTGCCCTCCATTCTCATGATTCTTACTCTAGAATTTCTCCTTCATGGATGTAGGGAGACCAGCAATATTGTACATTGATATGTACAATTTTGCCAATACATTTTCATCTTTTGGTCTTTGGTTGAACTATAGGTTCTCAAATACTTTTAAAGAATGAATGGTTGTTCCCTCATCAATTTGTAAACCTAACTAGAGAGGTGATAATTTAAATTGATTTTGGTCATTTACACTCTAATGTGAATAAGTTAGTCATAATAGACTAGGCATTTCAGCATAAGCAATCAACAAAATGGAAATTTGGCCAGGCACACAAGTTCTTGCAAAAGCATCAACCTCAGATATATTCTGTAAAACTTAAAGACTAGATAATTGTTCCCTGGGAAATTTCTCTTAAAAAAGCAAAATACAGATGTACCTCATATGTAGTTTCCAAGTCAATTTCAGATGTTGAATTTTAAAGGAAACCAGAGTGACCACATGAGAGGTAAATTTCAGGCTACGCATATGGCAGGATGGGAGGCCTAAACTGAGAGGTATTTGGTGATGGGTCTTGGTTTCTCTAAAGGAAAAAAGTGTTTCTGTCTTTCAGGTAATGTGACTTATTATTTCTAAGCTGAAAGAAACTCACATTTGCTCCAGGGGAATATTAGACTTCCTTCCTCAACTGGCTTTCAGTTTTCTCTTTTCAAATAAAAAATTTGATTTTTTAAAGTAACTATAAAACCCTAGGTTTCAAACTTGAATCCTTATTATAACCAGATGGGAGTTGTAGATCTCTCTGATATATCAGAGACCAAAGAGGGGATGTCTGGTTAATCTCTTTGGTAGATTTCTTAAATCTCCTGGCTTTTCCCATGAGCCAAAAAAAAAAAAAAAAAAAAAAAACCAAAAAAGTAATAAAATAGATTAGATCCAGCTACATGCTATTGTGTTAGATTTTTCTTTTTACCTTAACTTTAAACTTTATATGTGTTTTTAACAGGCCAAATTAACATTTTAAGAAGTTGAAGCTTCAGTATGAGAAAACTATTAGAGACAGGAAAAAAGCGATGATTTTATCTTAATTAGTTCTTTGGGAAATTGATTGTAGTCATAAAGGTGAACTGTGTCCAGCCTTCACTGATTCCAGCAGCAGTTGGCATCCTCTTATGTTGCTGCCATATTGGACAAACTCACTTTCATTGGTATTGATCAGAATTTATTGATCTAGTTCAAGTACCATAAAATTACTTTGTCAAAAGTTCATTATGTAGGAGTGGAAACATTTCAAAATAAACCAACTATTTTTAATAGGGACTGGGATATATGAAAGATTATAACATGATTAATTAATTCTTTTTTACCTTCCTTGCATTGAAATGACCTTACAAGCACCATTTGAGTAGAACATGATGGAATGAAGGTTTCCACATAGCTTGCCTGAATTTCTAAGAAAAATAAATAAATTTACCACAATTTCTCCAAAGTTGATTGATAATATCAGGGTGGAGTTCTGGTTATAGGGAAGTAAACATTTCTCAAAGAAATCATTAGCAAACAGACTATCTCTGAAATAGCCATGTCAGAATACTGGAATACTTTATAGGAGCTGCCTGAATGGCAGAAACACTGGCTGAGAAGCAAGCCCATAGACTGGAGTCAGTACATCAGGAGACCAAGGGGCCATCTGGAGGCACCTCGAGATGCGATCCTCTGGCCATGCATGTGTGGGTGACTTCAGGGCTGCTGACAGTTCTTTCCCATGGCCAGTGCCAACATGTTCACCACACATGCCTGAAGCTGGACTAGCCATCTCTCATCTTCTTAAGTACGTTAAGAATGTCTGACAATTTAAGATGAGACACCATTAAATATGTATATAACAGAGCAGCAAAATTAATGTGTACCATCATCAACTTTAGTTTCTTCTCTTTTCTTCCCAAAGGAAGAAACTAAGGCACAGAGGTCTACAGAGGTTTTCTGCCTGAGAGTCTTTCCCAAGATGCCCCCCGTCTTGTCTCCTGGAGTGGATCAGTGAAGATTTCTTTCATTGATCATAGGATAATTGATACTTTCTCTTTCTCCTTACATCAAAGGAATCTTAGTGCCCCATCACCTCTTGATGATTTTTATCACATCCTTCTTTTCCTACATTTTTAACTTCCTAAGACATCATTGAAAATTATTATTCTAAATTGTATGTGCTCTGGCTTCTCAGTCACTTGATCAAATATACTGTGTGCTGTCCTCATCAGTTTAAATATGATTTTTTTTCTGTTGCTTTATTGGATATGTCAATGCATGCAGATGGTGCTAAGAAGAAACTTAAAATTGGACTTACTTTGAGTTTTTTTTTTAACTTTGTTATAATGTTTCATTTCCATGTAATAAAAGACTACTGACTGGATCATAATTAAAAGAATCAGATCAGATCAGATCAGTCGCTCAGTCGTGTCCGACTCCTTGCGACCCCATGAACCGCAGCACACCAGGCCTCCCTGTCCATCACCAGCTCCCGGAGGTCACCCAGACTCATACCCATCGAGTCAGTGATGCCATCCAGCCATCTCATCCTCTGTCGTCCCCTTCTCCTCCTGCCCTCAATCCCTCCAAGCATCAGAGTCTTCTCCAATGAGTCAACTCTTCGCATGAGGTGGCCAAAATACTGGAGTTTCAGCTTTAGCATCATTCCTTCTAAAGAAATCCCAGGGCTGATCTCCTTCAGAATGGACTGGTTGGATCTTCTTGCAGTCCAAGGGACTCTCAAAAGAATATTATCACTCAAAATTGCATGAGTCCATTGAGGTTTCATGATGACAAGTGATTCCACTAAACTAAAAGATTTTTCTGGATATTTAATCACAAAGAGTATATTAGAAGTTAAAGCAACCATTACCACACCCATATTTGGGATGTGTCAATCCTATTGCTAAAAAGAATCTAACTTTTCATCAACCATTAGAATGGCCAAAATCCAGAACACTGCAACACCAAATGCTTATGAGAATGTCTAGCAACAAGGACGCTGATTCATTGCTGGTGGGAATGCAAAAGTCTGCCACCATTTTGGAAAACAGTTTTTTGACAGTTTCTTATTGAACTAAACATACTCTTACCATAAGATTCAGAAATCATGATCCTTAGCATTTACCCAAAAGAGTCAAAAAATTATGTTCACACAAATACTTGCACATGGATGCTTGTAGCAGCTTTGCTCATAAATACCAAAAGTTGGATGTCAACTAGATGTCTTTTAGTAGGTGAATGGATAAATAAACAATGGCATATGGCAGAAAGTGAAAAAGAACTAAAAAGCCTCTTGATGAAAGTGAAAGTGGAGAGTGAGAAAGTTGCCTTAAAGCTCAACATTCAGAAAACGAAGATCATGGCATCTGGTCCCATCACTTCATGGCAAATAAATGGGGAAACAGTGGAAACAGTGTCAGACTTTATTTTGAGGGGCTCCGAAATCACTGCAGATGGTGACTGCAGCCATGAAATTAAAAGACGCTTACTCCTTGGAAGGAAAGTTATGACCAACCTAGATAGCATATTCAAAAACAGAGACATTACTGTATCAACAAAGGTCCGTCTAGTCAGGCTATGGTTTTTCCTGTGGTCATGTATGGATGTGAGAGTTGGACTGTGAAGAAGGCTGAGCACCGAAGAACTGATGCTTTTGAACTGTGGTGTTGGAGAAGACTCTTGAGAGTCCCTGGGACTGCAAGGAGATCCAAGCAGTCCATTCTGAAGGAGATCAGCCCTGGGTGTTCTTTGGAAGGAATGATGCTGAAGCTGAAACTCCAGTACTTTGGCCACCTCATGCGAAGAGTTGACTCATTGGAAAGGACTCTGATGCTTGGAGGGATTGGGGGCAGGAGGAGAAGAGGACGACAGAGGATGAGATGGCTGGATGGCATCACTGACTGGATGGACGTGAGTCTGAGTGAACTCCAGAAGTTGGTGATGGACAGGGAGGCCCGTTGAGCTACGATTCATGGGGTCGCAAAGAGTTGGACACGACTGAGCGACTGAACTGAACTGAACTGAAGAAGAAATGAGCTATCAAGACATGTAAAGACATGGAGGAAGCTCAAATGCATATTATAAGTGAAAGAAGCCAACCTGAGAAGGCTATGTACTGTATGACTCCAACTCTATGACTTTATGGAAAAAGCAAACTATGGAGATAATAAAAAGATCAAAGGTTTCTAGGGGTTTCAGGGGGTAGATAGGAATAAATAAACAGAGCACAGAGGATTTTTAAGGCAGCAAAATACTCTCTATGAAACTATGGTTTTGGATACATGTTATACATTTGTTCAAACCCATAGAATGTACACCACCAAGCATGAATGGGTGAATCTGTGAACTATGAACCTGAATCTAAACTGTGGACGTGGATGATCATGATGTGTCAGTACAGGGTCATCAGTTGTAACAAACGTACCCCTCTGGCTGAAGATGTTGGTAACAGAGGAAGTTGTGGAAATCTCTGTATTTTCCCATCAATTTTGCTGTAAACCTAAACCTAAAACTCTAAAAAGATAAAGTCTATTTTAAAAATTAGAACAATCAGTTATTTACCCCAATTGTTGTTAATACTTTAGCATCTTCATACGTAAATCCCCCTTTCTTCATAAAAAAATATATTCCTCCTTCTGATTTTTTTTTTTAATTTCTGGTCTCTTCCTTATAGTAAGTATACATTTATTTGTGTACTAAACTTAAAAAATTCCTGGTTAAGTTCTAAGTGGGCATAGTTTACTTGGCTGCTTATTTAATTAATGTCTTAACAAGACTTGCAAAAGAAGAATATTAAATGTAAATATGATAAGGAATAGGCAGGTGGCACAGTGGTAAAGAATCTGTCTGCCAGTGCAGGAGATGCACAAATCATGGGTTCAATCCCTCGGTTGGAAAGATTCCTTGGAGTAGGAAATGGCAACCCACTCCAGTGTTCTTGGCTAGAAAATTCCGTGGACAGAGAAGCCTGGCATGTTAAGTTCATGGGGTTGCAAAGTGTCAGATGTGACTTAGGAACTAAACAACAACAACAAAATCCCAAACTCCCAATTCATCGTCCCTCACGCCCCTCCCCCTCGGCGACCACACGTCTGCTCTCTAGGTCTGTGAGTGTGTTTCCGTTTTGTAGATAGGTTCATTTGTGTCGTATTTTAAAGATTCCATGTATAAATAATATCATATGGTATTTATCTTTCTATTTTTGACTTACTTCAGTTAGTATGATAATCTCTAGGTCCATTCACATCGCTGCAAATGGCATTATTTCATTCTTTTTTATGGTGGAATAATATTCCGTAACATGGGAATGGGTTCATGGTGATTCTCCAGTCCCATCACTTCATGGCAAATAGATGGAAAAACAGTGGAAACAGTGGCTGACTTTATTTTTGAGGGCTCCAAAATCACTGCAGATGGTGACTGCAGCCAGGAAATTAAAAGATGCTTGCTCCTTGGACGAAAAGTTATGACCAACTTAGACAGCATATTAAAAAGCAGAGAAATTACTTTGCCAACAAGGGTCCATCTAGTCAAGGCTATGGTTTTTCCAGTAGTCATATATGGATGTGAGAGTTGGACTATAAAGAAAGCTGAGTGCCAAAGAATTCATGCTTTTGAACTGTGGTGTTGGAGAAGACTCTTGAGAGTCCCTTGGACTGCAAGGAGATCCAACCAGTCCATCCTAAAGGAGATCAGTCCTGGGTGTTCATTGAAGGACTGATGTTGAGGCTGAAACTCCAATACTTTGGCCACCTAATGCGCAGAACTGACTCATTTGAAAAGACTTTGATGCTGGGAAAGATTGAAGGTGTGAGAAGAAAGGGATGACAGAGGATGAGATGGTTGAATTGCATCACTGACTCAATGGGTATGAGTTTGAGTAGACTCCGGGAGTTGGTGATGGACAGGGAGGCCTGGTGTGCTGCAGTCCATGGGGTCACAAAGAGTCAGACACAACTGAGTGACTGAACTGAACTGAATATTCCATCATATGTGTGCTGTGCTGTGCTAAGTCACTCAGTCGTGTGAGGTTGATGAGGTTGAAATGACTCTTTGTGACCCTATGGAATATAGCCCAACAGGCTCCTCTGTCCATGGTGATTCTCTAGGCAAGAATAATGGAACGGGTTGCCATGCCTTCCTCCAGATGATCTTCTCAACCCAGGGATCGAACCCGGGTCTCCTGCATTGCAGACAGATTCTTTACCAGCTGAGCTATGAGGGAACAGTATAGGAGGGTTCAAAAGGGAGTCACTCTTGGTGCCTTGGTTCCCACAAAATTTCTTAATCTGATTTTCCAGCTCCACAGAGGAGCCTGGCGGATTACAGTCCATGGGGTCATGAAGAGTTGGACATGACTGAGCGACTAACATAACATGGCATTGGGTTGCACAGCTATGTCTGGGTCAGAGAAATCCCTGTTCTGACTTGTGCATCTGATGCACCTTCATCAGTATTTACAGCTCATGTGTAAATGGGAACACATTTACTGTGATTTCCACCCTGGGAAGGACCCAGTGTGAGCCAACAGGGGCCCAGAGGGCCACTGCAGAGCTGGCCCTAGAGGCGTCCCTGGGATGCCCACCTGTGCCTACCTTCAGGTCATCACGGTCAGCCCTGGATCTGCAGCCTGAGTGCAGATCTCAGCTCTGTTCCCCACAGCTCTTTAACTTGGAAACTGACTTCTCTTTCTTCTGAGGAGAAGGTTTGCTAAGGTGGAATGGCCAATGGCTGAGCCATAGTTATTTACTGCTTGTGGTTTTTTGATATGAGTCACCCACCCTCACCCTCAGCCTTCTCTGGCAATTCTTTTAGTTGAATAAATCAGTTGGCCAACTACAGACAATTTCTTCCCAAGTAACTTTATCCTCCCAGACTCCATGAGTGTCTCCTCAGGAGGTAAAGTGATGGGGGAGAGGGGCATGGCTTATACCTTGGTTCTGAATGTCTCTTCTCCATCAGGAGCCATTTCTCAGGGCAAGGCAATTGAATGAGTTGAATGCTGTGAGACAACACATGATAGACAGGAACAAAGCATCTCTTTTAAAGAAACACACTTCATTTTTCTAAACTGAGTAGATACAGCAGTTCAGTGAGTTTGTGTAATAAATATATTGATCTCAAACACAGAGAAACCTGTGATTATTCAGTTACAGACCTAGGAGGTTTGGCTCCAATCCAGTCCCACCTGTCCTAGGACATGAAGTGAGGGAGGAAAAGGGAGCACTGACCTTGATTTTACTAGGCCCCAGTCTGACTGGTTCCAAATAGGAAAAGGAGTACGTCGAGGCTGTATATCGTCACCCTGCTTATTTAACTTATATGCAGAGTACATCATGAGAAACGCTGGGCTGGAAGAAGCACAGGCTGGAATCAAGATTGCCAGGAGAAATATCAATAAGCTCAGATATGCAGATGACACCACCCTTATGGCAGAAAGTAAAGAGGAACTAAAAAGCCTCTTGATGAAAGTAAAAGAGGAGAGTGAGAAAGTTGGCTTAAAATTCAACATTCAGAAAACTAAGATCATAGCATCTGGTCCCATCACTTCATGGGAAATAGATGGGGAAACAGTGTCAGACTTTATATTTTTGGGGCTCCAAAATCACTGCAGATGGTGATTGTAGCCATGAAATTAAAAGACATTTACTCCTTGGAAGGAAAGTTATGACTAACCTAGATAGCATATTCAAAAGCAGAGACATTACTTTGCCAACAAAGGTCCGTCTAGTCAAGGCTATGGTTTTTCCAATGGTCATGTATGGATGTGAGAGTTGAACTATGAAGAAAGCTGAGTGCCAAAGAATTGATGTTTTTGAACTATGGTGTTGGAGAAGACTCTTGAGAGTCCCTTGGACTGCAAGGAGATCCAACTGGTCCATTCTGAAGGAGATCAGCCCTGGGTGATCTTTGGAAGGACTGATGCTAAAGCTGAAACTCCAATACTTTGGCCACTTCATGCAAAGAGTTGACTCATTGGAGAAGACTCTGATGCTGGGAGGGATTGGGGGCAGGAGGAGAAGGGGACGACAGAGGATGAGATGGCTGGATGGCATCATCGATGCGATGGACATGAGTCTGAGTGAACTCCAGGAGTTGGTGATGGACAGGGAGGCCTGGCGTGCTGCAATTCATGGGGTCACAAAGAGTTGGATATGACTGAGTGACTGAACTGAACTGAACTGAATCTGCTCGTGGAGTGGGCTGGGTGATAAATGCCTTCAGCTGAGCCTTTGTGAGAAACAGACAAATAAAGGATACCATCTTATAAACAGTTGTTGTACAGCCACTAAATCATGTCCGACTCTGCAACCCCATGAACTGCAGCACACCAGGCTTCCCTGTCCTTCACCATCTCCTGGAGTTTGGTCAAACTCATGTCCGATGAGTCAGTGATGCCATCCAAAGATCTCATCCTCTGTCGTCCCTTCTCTTCCTGCCTTCAATCTTTCTCAGCATCCGGGTCTTTTCCAATGAGTTGGCTCTTCACATTAGTTTAACAAAATTTTGTTAACTCTTTCCAAATTGAAGCTGTAACAGTAATGCCACAAACTGTGACAAATTCAGTTTGTCCTGAAATATTATGCAAATTTTGTCTTCCCTCATATGCAATTTCAGAGACAAGTCTATCTTTCAAACCTTTGGTTTTCATGTTTAAAGGCTTTTCCATAGCTTTTAATATGCTTCCATGTATTTCCATTTCACTTAATTGAAACTTCTTTGAGAATATTAATATTTTAAGAACATTGCTGGGAATGTTATCAGTTCCTCATCATGTAATAATAACTTTTAATAAAAGAAAGTCATCTCAAATTGCCACATCTGCTTGAGAGCTTTAGAGGACACAAAATATGCTTCTATCTACAGCATGTACTTAGTGTGGAGAATATTCAAGAAAAACACAGTTTTCAGAAAACTCCACCCCCTCCTGACCATGCCAATGCCTTGGAATTAGCTGGCCATCCAATTAGTTGGTATCTGACTTCTAGGTCATTAAGGAAAGATGATCAATCCTGATTTTAAGTCTCATCCAATACTGTCCTTTCATTGCCTCATATATTCAAGATGCATCAATTTTAAAAATCTATTAAATTTAATTTATCTAGTGATCTTTTGGGGAGGGTTTAAAGTTCTGTGACTTTTAAAAAATTATTTATTTATTTGTGGCTGCACTTGGTCTTCATTGCTACTTGAGGGCTTTCTCTAGTTGTGGCAAACAGGGGCTACTCTCCAGGAGCAGGGCACGGGCTTCTAATTGCAGCAGCTTCTCTTGTTGCAGGACATGGGCTCTAGAGCATGGGCTCAGTAGTTGTGGGGCACGATCTTAGTTCCCCCATGGCATGTGTAATCTTCCCAGATCAGGGAGCAAACCCATGTCCCCTGCATAGGGAGGCAGATTCTTAACCACTGGACCACCAGGGAAGTCGATATATTTTTGGTGTTTTTTAAAAAAAAAAAAGAGTGTAAAAACACCAACAAAAATAAGATAAAAAATAATTTCATCTCCTCCCGGTTAAAAGGGGGGGGGGTTAGGAGGGGAAAACGCTTTCTCCTCCACAAATTCATCAAAGGGACATCTGGGCGCCGAGTAAATTCCACAAACAGCTTCGGAGTGCTGGCGGAGGACATCTGACACCCAGAAAAGCAACTCACTGCCTTCTAAAGGAGGTAGGAAAGAATATAGAAGCCAGAGAGAGACAAAGAGGGAGGGGTGGACCTCTGTCCGGGGAAGGGAGTCTTAAAAAGAGAAGTTTCCAAACACCAGGAAACACTCTCCCTGCGGAATCTGCGCCGAACCTGGGAAACACGGAGACTATCATAACAGGGAGGAGAACAGTTGAGCAATTAGAACCCACAGACTAACTGCACGGGCCCTGCGGTAACTTCCGCAGCGGAGAAGCATCGCTGCAAACGCCCACATCTGCCATTGGGGAGCCGGGGCTGGGCAGAGACGCCTTGGCCATTCCCACGCGGGACGCTCCCCTGCCGGCCGCTCCCCCGAGGGATGCTCCCCCGCGGGACTCTCCCCCACTGGACGCTCCCCCGCGGGCCACTCCCACGCAGGCGTGCACCCACCCGCTGTGCCTGCGGCTCCCACGAGGGCCACCCCACCCCCCTCCCCCACCCGCCCGCCATTCCCGTCGCTGGCCCCTCCCCCTCTGCGGGCCGCGGCGCAGACTGGGTTTGCCTGATTGTCTGGAGTGCTGCCTAATTGGAGTAGTTTGGGCCGGCAGTCCAGATTGTGCAGCGCCGACCACACGAGTGGCCGGCCTTGGCCCAGAACACCGCCAAACCGTGCACAGAACAAAGGACTATACAGACCAACTACAGAGAAAGGGGCCTATAGATCTTGAGAAATTTAAGCCGGAACAAGAAACTAGCTGAAAATGAACTGAACCGACAACAATAATAGAGAAACTCTTATATATATTGTTACTATTTTTATCATCATTATTTCCTTTTTTTTTTTTCTTTTTTAATATTTTTTTTAATTTTTATTATTTTTTAATTGGAAAAAGGAAAACAAAAATTTTTTTTCCTTTTAATTTTTTTGTTGTTGTTTGTTTTGTTTTGTTTCTTTTATTTTTATTTTTTTTTATCCTCTAGTACTTCATTAATCTCCACCTTTAGATATAACTTTTGCGACCCTGTTTTTTTTTTTCTTTTTTTTTTCCTTTTTGTCCTTTGCTTTTTTCCTTTCCTTTTTCTTTTCTTTACTGATTACTGACTAGATCTGGCTCTCTCCTTCACACTCCCTCCTTTTATCCTCCTGACCACCTCTGTCTCCTTCCTCCCTTTTTCCTTCTCTGTATAACTCCGTGAACATCTCTGAGCGGTCCAGTTGTGGAATGCATTATAGAAGAAGAAGTTTTTGAGACTACTGTAAAAATAAGACCGGTAACTGGAACCAGGAGGCTTAAGTCCATACCCTGATCCCACAAAACATTAATTGACAGGAGCTCATCAAAAGCCTCCATACCTACACTGAAACCAAGCATCACACAAAGACCAGCAAGTTCCATGACAAGACATACCAAGCAAATTCTCCAGAAAAACAAGAACACAGCCCTGAGCTCCAATACACAGGCTACACAAAGCGACCCCAAAATCATAGATATCTCATAACTCACTACTAGACACTCCACTGCACCCCAGAGAAAACAAATCCAGCCCCACCCACCAGAACACTGATACAAGCTTCCATAAACAAGAAACCTCGACAAGCCACCGGTACAAACCCACATATAGTGCAGAAACACCACAATAAAGAGAACTCCACAGACTACCAGAATACAGTAAAGACACCCTAAACTCAGCAATTTAAACAAGATGAAGAGACAGAAGAATTCCCAGCAGGTAAAGGAACAGGATAAATGCCCACCAAACCAAACAAAAGAGGAAGAAATAGCGAACCTACCTGATAAAGAATTCTGAATAATGATAGTGAAATTAATCAAAAATCTGGAAAGCAAAATGGAATCATGGATAAATAGCCTGGAGAAAAGCATTGAGAAGATGCAAGAAAGATTTAACAAGGACCTAGAAGAAATAAAAAAGAATCAATATATAATGAATAATGCAATAAATGAGATCCAAAACATTCTGGAGGCAACAAATAGTAGAATAACAGAGGCAGAAGATAGAATTAGCGAATTAGAAGATAGAATGGCAGAATTAAATGAATCAGAGGAGAAAAAAGAAAAATGAATTAAAAGAAATGAGGACAATCTCAGAGACCTCCAGGATAATTTTAAACATTACAATATTCGAATCATAGGAGTCCCAGAAGAAGAAGACAAAAAGAAAGACCATGAGAAGATACTAGAGGAGATAATAGTTGAAAACTTCCCTAAAATGGGGGAGGAAATAATCACTCAAGTCCAAGAAACCCAGAGAGTCCCAAATAGGATAAACCCAAGGCGAAACACCCCAAGACACATATTAATCAAATTAACAAAGATCAAACACAAAGAACAAATATTAAAAGCAGCAAGGGAAAAACAACAAATAACACACAAAGGAATTCCCATAAGGATAACAGCTGATCTTTCAATAGAAACTCTCCAAGCCAGGAGGGAATGGCAAGACATACTTAAAGTGATGAAAGAAAAGAACCTACAGCCCAGATTATTGTACCCAGCAAGGATCTCATTCAAATATGAAGGAGAAATCAAAACCTTTACAGACAAGCAAAAGCTGAGAGAATTCAGCACCACCAAACCAGCTCTCCAACAAATACTAAAGGACATTCTCTAGACAGGAAACACAAAAAGGATATATAAATTCAAACCCAAAACAACAAAGTAAATGGCAACGGGATCATATGTATCATTAATTACCTTAAATGTAAATGGGTTGAATGCCCCAACCAAAAGACAGAGACTGGCTGAATGGATACAAAAACAAGACCCCTCCATATGTTGTATACAAGAAACCCACCTCAAAACAGGGGACACATACAGACTGAAAGTCAAGGGCTGGAAAAAGATTTTCCAGGCAAATAGAGACCAAAAGAAAGCAGGAGTAGCAATACTCATATGAGATAAAATAGACTTTAAAACAAAGGATGTGAAAAGAGACAAAGAAGGTCACTACCTAATCATCAAAGGATCAATCCAAGAAGAAGATATAACAATTATAAATATATATGCACCCAACTTAGGAGCACCGCAATATATAAGACAAATACTAACAAGTATGAAAGGAGAAATCAACAATAACACAATAATAGTGGGAGACTTTAATACCCCACTCACACCAATAGATAGATCAACTAAACAGAAAATTAACAAGGAAACACAAACTTTAAACGATACAATAGACCAGTTAGAACTAATTGATATCTATAGGACATTTCATCCCAAAACAATGAATTTCACCTTTTTCTCAAGCGCACACAGAACCTTCTCCAGGACAGACCACATCCTGGGCCATAAATCTAGCCTTGGTAAGTTCAGAAAAATTGAAATCATCCCAAGCATTTTTTCTGACCACAATGCAGTAAGAGTAAATCTCAATAACAGGAGAAAAACTATTAAAAAGTCCAACATATGGAGGCTGAACAACACACTCCTGAATAACCAACAAATCACAGAAGAAATCAAAAAAGAAATCAAATTCTGCATAGAAATGAATGAAAATGAAAACACAACAACCCAAAACCTGTGGGACACTGTAAAAGCAGTCCTAAGGGGAAAGTTCATAGCAATACAGGCATACCTCAAGAAACAAGAAAAAAAACCAAATAAATAACCTAACTCTACACCTAAAGCAACTGGAAAAGGAAGAAATCAAGCACCCCAAGGTTAGTAGAAGGAAAGAAATCCTAAAAATTAGGGCAGAAATAAATGCAAAAGAAACAAAAGAAACCATAGCAAAAATCAACAAAGCCAAAAGCTGGTTCTTTGAAAGGGTAAATAAAATTGACAAACCACTAGCCAGACTCATCAAGAAACAAAGGGAGAAAAATCAAATCAATAAAATTAGAAATGAAAATGGAGAGATCACAACAGACAGCACAGAAATACAAAGGATCATAAGAGACTACTATCAGCAATTATATGGCAATAAAATGGACAATGTGGAAGAAATGGACAAATTCTTAGAAAAGTACAACTTTCCAAAACTGGATCAGGAAGAAATAGAAACTCTTAACAGACCCATCACAAGCACGGAAATTGAAACTGTAATCAGAAATCTTCCAGCAAACAAAAGCCCAGGTCCAGACGGCTTCACAGCTGAATTCTACCAAAAATTTAGAGAAGAGCTAACACCTATCCTACTCAAACTGTTCCAGAAAATTGCAGAGGAAGGCAAACTTCCAAACTCATTCTATGAGGCCACCATCACCCTAATACCAAAACCTGACAAAGATCCCACAAAAAAAGAAAACTACAGGCCAATATCACTGATGAACATAGATGCAAAAATCCTTAACAAAATTCTAGCAATCAGAATCCAACAACACATTAAAAAGATCATACACCATGACCAAGTGGGCTTTATCCCAGGAATGCAAGGATTCTTCAATATCCGCAAATCAATCAACGTAATACACCACATTAACAAACTGAAGAATAAAAACCATATGATTATCTCAATAGATGCAGAGAAAGCCTTTGACAAAGTTCAACATCCATTTATGATAAAAACTCTCCAGAAAGCAGGAATAGAAGGAACATACCTCAACATAATAAAAGCTATATATGACAAACCCACAGCAAACATTATCCTCAATGGTGAAAAATTGAAAGCATTTCCTCTAAAGTCAGGAACAAGACAAGGATGCCCACTTTCACCATTACTATTCAACATAGTTTTGGAAGTTTTGGCCACAGCAATCAGAGCAGAAAAAGAAATAAAAGGAATCCAAATTGGAAAAGAAGAAGTAAAACTCTCACTGTTTGCAGATGACATGATCCTCTACGTAGAAAACCCTAAAGATTCCACCAGAAAATTACTAGAACTGATCAATGAATATAGTAAAGTGGCAGGATATAAAATTAACACACAGAAATCCCTTGCATTCCTGTACACTAATAACGAGAAAATAGAAAGAGAAATTAAGGAAACAATTCCATTCACCATTGCAATGAAAACAATAAAATACTTAGGAATATATCTTCCTAAAGAATCTAAAGACCTATATATAGAAAACTATAAAACACTGGTGAAAGAAATCAAAGAGGACACTAATAGATGGAGAAATATACCATGTTCATGGATTGGTAGAATCAATATAGTGAAAATGAGTATACTACCCAAAGCAATTTATAGATTCAATGCAATCCCCATCAAGCTACCAACGGTATTCTTCACAGAGCTAGAACAAATAATTTCTCAATTTGTATGGAAATACAAAAAACCTCGAATAGCCAAAGCTATCTTGAGAAAGAAGAACGGAACTGGAGGAATCAACCTGCCTGACTTCAGGCTCTACTACAAAGCCACAGTCATCAAGACAGTATGGTACTGGCACAAGGACAGAAATATAGATCAATGGAACAAAATAGAAAGCCCAGAGATAAATCCACGCACATATGGTCACCTTATCTTTGACAAAGGAGGCAAGAATATACAATGGATTAAAGACAATCTCTTTAACAAGTGGTGCTGGGAAAACTGGTCAACCACTTGTAAAAGAATGAAACTAGAACACTTTCTAACACCATACACAAAAATAAACTCAAAATGGATTAAAGAGCTAAATGTAAGACCAGAAACCATAAAACTCCTAGAGGAAAACATAGGCAAAACACTCTCTGACTTACATCACAGCAGGATCCTCCATGACCCACCTCCCAGAATATTAGAAATAAAATCTAAAATGAACAAATGGGACCTAATCAAACTTAAAAAGCTTCTGCACAACAAAGGAAACTATAAGCAAGGTGAAAAGACAGCCTTCAGAATGGGAGAAAATAATAGCAAATGAAGCAACTGACAAACAACTAATCTCAAAAATATACAAGCAACTTCTACAGCTCAATTCCAGAAAAAATAAATGACCCAATCAAAAAATGGGCCAAAGAACTAAATAGACATTTCTCCAAAGAAGACATACAGATGGCTAACAAACACATGAAAAGATGCTCAACATCACTCATTATCAGAGAAATGCAAATCAAAACCACTATGAGATACCATTTCACGCCAATCAGAATGGCTGCTATCCAAAAGTCCACAAGCAATAAATGCTGGAGAGGGTGCGGAGAGAAGGGAACCCTCTTGCACTGTTGGTGGGAATGCAAACTGGTACAGCCACTATGGAGAACAGTCTGGAGATTCCTCAAAAAACTGGGAATAGAACTGCCTTATGATCCAGCAATCCCACTGCTGGGCATATACACTGAGAAAACCAGAATTGAAAGAGACACGTGTACCCCAATGTTCATAGCAGCACTGTTTGCAATAGCCAGAACATGGAAGCTACCTAGATGTCCATCCACAGATGAATGGATAAGCAAGCCGTGGTACATATACACAATGGAGTATTACACAGCCATTAAAAAGAATACATTTGAATCAGTTCTAAGGAGGTGGATGGAACTGGAGCCTATTATACAGAGTGAAGTAAGCCAGAAACAAAAACACAAATACAGTATACTAACACATATATATGGAATTTAGAAAGATGATAAAAATAACCCTATTTACGAGACAGCAAAAGAGACACTGATGTATAGACCAGACTTTTGGACTCTGGGACCGGGAGAGGATGGGATGATTGGGGAGAATAACATTGAAATATATAACATTGAAATATATAATATTGAAATGTATAATATTATATCTGAAATGTATTAATTGTTCAAACTAAATACTGTCATGTTACAATTTGTTCATATTAGATGTTTGTAATGTTTCTGATAATCAATAAAAGAGATTCTTGATAAAAAAAAAAAAAAGAATAGCTTCATCTCTAAGAAATAAACTCTCAAGTGTTTGATAGTCTGACTTTTCCTCCCCAGCCTCTAGGAACTCTGCTCACTTCTCTGTTCCTCATGGTTGTGCCTTTCCAGAATGTCACATAAAATGAATCATACAGAATGTAACTGTTAGAGACTGGCTTCTTTCACTTGGTAAAACACCCTAGAGATTCATCCTTGTTGTTACCTATATTGATAGTTTGTTCTTGTTTATTACTTTCTTTTTATTTATATATGAGTCTTCCCCTTCTCTGGTTATCTTTCAGGATTTTTCTTTATCTTTAAAGTTCTGAGGTTTCACTATTATGAATCTGGTTGGGAATTTACTATTACTATTTATTCAACATTAGGTAGGCAATGGCACCCCACCCCAGTAGTCTTGCCTGGAAAATCCCATGGACGGAGGATCCTGGTAGGCTCCAGTCCATGGGGTCGCTAAGAGTCAGATATGACTGAGCAACTTCGCTTTCACTTTTCACTTTCATGCATTGGAGAAGGAAATGGCAACCCACTCCATTGTTCTTGCCTGGAGAATCCCAGGGATGGAGGAGCCTGGTGGGCTGCCGTCTATGGGATCGCACAGAGTCGGACACGACTGAAGCGACTTAGCAGCAGGTAGAATTTTCAATGTAAGAACTAGTGTCCTTCCACTTTGGAAAATCTCAGCTTTTTCTCTTTCATGATCACCTCTTCAACATTCACTTTTGCAATGGTTAATTAAGGGTAAATTAGGCTGGTGATTGAGAGCCCAGATTAAATAGCATTTTGGTGTGTGTCTATGAGGATGTCTCTGGGGGAGATTAGCATTTAAATTGATGGACTCTGTAAAAACTGATGGCTTTCCCCACTGTGGGTGAGCACCATCCAATCCACTGAATGCCTGACTAGAACAATAGGTGAAGGAAGGAGGCAATTGCCTGGAGCTGGGGCATCTCATCTTTTCCTGCCCTCAGACTGGGTTTTACACCATCAGCTCTTAAGCCCTCAGACTCTGACTGAATTACACCACTGTCTTTCTTGGGGCTCTAGTTTGCAGATGGCAGATCTTGGGGATTCCTAACCTACATAATCAAAAGGGCCAATTCCTGATAATAAATCTCCTTCATATCATCTATGTCTAACTCTGAAACTGTTAGGTGGCATATTGAGAGGCTCCAAAGAGCTCAGTCCTTTGTGTCTCAGTGCAGAAAAGATATATAGAGAGGCAAAGTGATAGATAAGAAGTGATTTATTCAGACACTTGTGAGACTTCCAAGCAGGTGGGTGACAGGATCTGTGCCCGAAGAACTTAGTGAGCTACAGCTTTAAAATCAAAGGAAAAGTGAAGAGCTATAGGAAGGTCACCTTATTCCTCATTCTTGAGTAGGCATCACGTTTCCATCATCAGCTCCTCCTCCAGGCTGGGAAAGGGAACTTTCTCGTCCCCCTATGGCCAAACTGGGACTGTCATGGCACTATGGAAAAATTATTTTAGCTCCCAGGACAATGAGGTCTTTCACTTTGAAGTGTCACCTTTTCATAAAGTATTGTTTTTTATGTATGCAGAGAGCAGGTCCTAGGGGTCATTAACTTACTGAGCTCCCTGGGCAGGATGTGAGTCTCATGCCACCATTGTTTTATTGTTTGGAGGCATGTCTCATGGAACTGCATGGTTTGCTATTAAGCAAGCCACCCTTATGGCAGAAAGTGAAGAGGAACTAAAAAGCCTCTTGATGAAAGTGAAAGTGGAGAGTGAAAAAGTTGGCTTAAAGCTCAACATTCAGAAAACGAAGATCATGGCATCTGGTCCCATCACTTCATGGCAAATAGATGGGGAAACAGTGGAAACAGTGTCAGACTTTATTTTGGGGGCTTCAAAATCACTGCAGATGGTGACTGCAGCCATGAAATTAAAAGACTTACTTACTCAAGTTATATAAGTTACTTACATAACTTACCCCTTGGAAGGAAAGTTATGACCAACCTAGAGAGCATATTCAAAAGCAGAGACATTACTTTGACAACAAAGATTCGTCTAGTCAAGGCTATGGTTTTTCCTGTGGTCATGTATGAATGTGAGTTGGACTGAGAAGAAGGCTGAGTGCAGAAGAATTGATGCTTTTGAACTGTGGTGTTGGAGAAGACTCTTGAAAGTCCCTTGGACTGCAAGGAGATCCAACCAGTCCATTCTGAAGGAGATCAGCCCTGGGATTTCTTTGGAAGGAATGATGCTAAAGCTGAAACTCCAGTACTTTGGCCACCTCATGTGAAGAGTTGACTCATTGGAAAAGACTCTGATGCTGGGAGGGATTGGGGGCAGGAGGAGAAGGGGACAACAGAGGATGAGATGGCTGGGTGGCATCACTGACTCGATGGACGTGAGTCTGGGTGAACTCCAGGAGTTGGTGATGGACAGGGAGGCCTGGCGTGCTGCCATTCATGGGGTCGCAAAGAGTTGAACACGACTAAGCGACTGAACTGAACTGAAAGCCGGCTTGGTTTTGTGGTTAAGCAAACTTGTCTTCTTAAGTGATCATTAACTTACAGGGGTCTCCCATATTTTCTCTATTTATAATCCCCTAGTGGGATTAACTATTTAATCAGTTTTTACTATTTCTGCTTTATTGACTATGCCAAAGCCTTTGACTGTGTGGATCACAATCAACTGTGGAAAATTCTGAAGGAGATGGGAATACTAGACCACCTGACCTTCCTCTTGAGAAACCTGTATGCAGGTCAGGAAGCAACAGTTAGAACTGGATGTGGAACAACAGACTGGTTCCAAATAGGAAAAGGAGTACATCAAGGCTGTATATTGTCACCCTGCTTATTTAACTTCTATGCAGAGTACATCATGAGAAAAGCTGGGCTGGAGGAAGCACAAGCTGGAATCAAGATTTCTGGGAGAAATATCAATAACCTCAGATATGCAGATGACACCACCCTTATGACAGAAAGTGAAGAACTAAAGAGCCTCTTGAAAGTGAAAGAGGAGAATGAAAAATTTGGTTTAAAGCTCAATATTCAGAAAACTAAGATCATGGCATCTGGTTCCATCAAACACAGAAAATACATGGGGAAACAGTGGAAACAATGGCTGACTTTATTTTGGGGGGCTCCAAAATCACTGCAGATGGTGACCGCAGGCACGAAATTAAAAGACGCTTACTCCTTGGAAAGAAAATTATGACCAACCTAGATAGCATATTGAAAAGCAGAGACATTACTTTGTCAACAAAGGTCTGTCTAGTCAAGGCTATGGTTTTTCCAGTAGTCAAGTATGGATGTAAGAGTTGGACTATAAAGAAAGCTGAGTGCAGAAGAATTGATGCTTTTGAACTGTGGTGTTGGAGAAGACTCTTAAGAGTCCCTTGGACTGCAAGGAGATCCAACCAGTCCATTCTGAAGGAGATCAATCCTGGAATTTCTTTGGAAGGAATGATGCTAAAGCTGAAACTCCAGTATTTTGGCCACCTCATGCGAAGAGTTGACTCATTGGAGAAGACTCTGATGCTGGGAGGGATTGAGGGCAGGAGGAGAAGGGGACGACAGAGGATGAGATGGCTGGATGGCATCACTGACTCGATGGATGCGAGTCTGAGTGACCTCCGGGAGCTGGTGATGGACAGGGAGGCCTGGCGTGCTGCGGTTCATGGGGTCGCAAAGAGTCGGACACGACTGAGCGACTGATCTGATCTGATTCCATGAATGTAATCCCCTCTTTTTATCAGCCTGAGAATTTAACATCTTTTTTAGACTGCCCTAAAATTCTTATTCTCAAGTTTTGCATTGTGTGTGTGTGTGTGCATGTGTGTGTATAAATGTGATTGTGGTCAACCTGAATGACACACCTATAATTGTTTGCTGCACAATTTATAATTATGTAAGCTATATGCAGTGGACCTGGGTCTTCTGGCTATTTTTCATAACACTGGACTTTCTCATATGTTTTGTAATTGTTGTGTGTGAGCTTATCTTCTGTGGGAATTTAACTTCCTGGGTGTCCCAAGGCATTCTTGTCTCCCTGTGAAGCACTTTCACATTAACCCACAGGTACATGGCTCCCTGGGCTTCCCAAGTGGCACTAGTGGTAAAGAACCTACCTGCCAGTGCAGGAGATGTAAGAGACTTGGGTTTGATTTCTGGTTCTGGAAGACCCCCTGGAGGAAGGCATTGCAACCCACTCCAGTATTCTTGCCTGGAGAATCCTGTGGACAGAGGAACCTGGCAGGCTGGAGTGGAGAAGAGTCAGACACGACTGAAGCAACTTCTCAAGCACACACACACATGGTTCCCAATCAGATCATGGGGTAATGACCTGGCTCTTCACCCACTGGTGAAGCTCACATATGCTGATGATTTCCATCCAGGTCTCTGGTGCAGAGGGATTCCAGCTCCCTCTTACAGGCAGCCATGAGTCTGTTTGGGGACCTGAATGCATAAGTCTTGTCTCAACTGCTGTTCCTTTGGGCATTGGACCCTACCTCCCCTACTTCAAGTGCCCAAGGGAAACTTTTAAAGGTATAGGAAAAATAAGGGGAGAAATGAATACATAGATTTCAATCCCAGGTTTACTAAGATATATTCTTAAGAATACATATCTGACTTAAAAAAATATTTATCCATGCCTAAATCAAAAAGAATGTGCTACTTCCTAGACATACTAACTGCCCAGCAAATAAATATTTGGCAGATTGGCGAGTTTTGAAAGTGAACAAAGAGTATTCATCAGAGAAGATGACGAACACAGACACTGACGCTATCAGTTTCCAAACAAGTGTCTAAGTTGTTTGAGTAAACTGTTAACTTCTTCATATATTTAGTTTAAGGTTCTCACAACTTAAAAAATGTTAAAATATTTTTAAAAATTTTCTTGCTTTAATTTCTGTTTATGAGAAAAGGTGAAACAGAAAGGACTAGAGCTACAGTGAGCAGGTCAAAATTGCAAAGGCCATAAGATAAAGCTTTTACAACATATAGACTGTATTAATAAACTCTAGGACCTCTCAGTTGAGAATAACAGATTTATATCTGAAGTCCTGAGAATCTGGCTTTCATCAACGTCTTCCATTCAATAAGCACGGTTTTGAACCTGACTCTGAGTAAGATGCTGTATTGTCAGCGGGAGATAGGACACCCCCTGACCCTACACACTCACTCTTTAACTGGATTATTTTACTTTAAGGTTCAACTAAGATGGATTTCTCCCTCCAGGTTCAGGGAAAGGCAGCTGGGGTGCAAGGATATGTATATGCAAGATGAAGACAGGATTAAAACTCTCTTGTCACCTATTAGCTGTGACTGTGAGCAAATCCTTTCATGCTTTTCAATCCCTACTTTAGGATAGAATTCTACCCCTAGGACCATGGTGCTGTGGGAAATTAAATGAAAGAAGAGTGCAGGCAGGCATATAAGTCAGTCTCAAAAATGAGCTTATCCTGTCTGGTTTTCTCCATGTTTTCCAAACTGACAACTGAGGCCACTTCAAGTGAGCTGCAAACAGGTACCCGCATCACCATCTTCAGGAAAATTCAGGATTAATCCCATAGTCAATACTCCAAAACAGCTTTTTAAAATAATGAGTTAATATTTTCTAAGAGTAGTTGGCAATGCTTATAATAAAGTGCCAATCATCCTATTTATTAAGTAACAAACTTAGTAAAATATATCATTATTAACTTAATTACTAAACAAATCAAGAGCTATTCACTTTAAATATAAGTGGGTATGTCAGCATGCGGTCCTTTTCCTGGACATGAAACCTGGGGCATATTGTGAACAACAGCAGGATAAGATGAAAAACGGCTGAAAGGAAAGGAAATAAACAGAGGAAGGTTTTCACATGCCTCTTTAATAAAATCACAGAAGATTTTAAGATGCAAATGCAAGAGTATAAATTGGCTTGACTTTTTATCATGCTTATTAGGCTGATACTCTCCAAAAACAACCCACGGTGAGTTTGAGAGAAGTGAGGAAGCTTAGAGAAAAGTGATGAAATTGGAAAAGTTACAATCATCTTTTCACTTTCACTTCTTTGACGCCACCCCTAGGTCCAAGTCAAAAGGAAGGAGTTACAGACCTACAAGAAACAGTTAAAATCAAGATAGTCAACATATTCTCTGTAAATCTTCCTAGAAGCAGATGAAAAGATCTATCTGTCTCTTCTTACCTAAGACCCTGGACACCGATAACTGTCTATTGTTAAATATTCTTAGTAGCAAGACTCCTCTAAGAACATGGTTTCAAAGATTTAGTTTCAGAGCAATCTCACAGTCAGGTAAGTACATACACTGAAATCCTCTTTAATTCCCCTTGATTTTGTCATTTTCATTGAGTGCAGAAACTCTTCATGCACTTCAAGTGCACTGTTATCATTCTGGCTTCTTGCCATTCAGTTCATAAACTTTTCTTTCATTTTAGACTCTTACATTTAATAGTAATACTGGCATTGCTATTTGAACTATCCACATAGACATATATAGAAAAACATATTTATGTACATGTGTACACACACATACACACACACACACACACACACACACACACACACACACAATACACAGAGATACGGAAAGACCAAAGAGATCAAATACATAATTATGTAGGAATCCTTAGAAACTAAAAATTTCAATGTAAGAAAAGGAATACATTCTTATCATCACACTTAAAAACCTACAAACTTATATCCTACATTTGCTCTGGAAAGGTGAGTATAAGCTTATAATGTGAGCTTACATAATGTGTTTTTAAAAACGACAGCAAAGAAGAAGCCTAGATTCAAGGACTAGACAGTCTCAGTGGGCACACACACACTTTCCACTCCCAGTTCCCAGATTGTGGTCTCCAAATGCTATTTTTCACTAACAGGAACCAGAGTTCCTAGAGAAATGGCTGCTCTGGGGCAGGTACAGTACAAAATGATCCTGAGACGTACTGTGGCCCAAAATAGGGGTGTTGCCAGAAACCAAGGAACTGTGTCCAACAGCCAAACTGGAGGAACCCCTACAGGCGAAAAATGGAACTGATGGGCCACAGACAATAAGTGACCGCTGCTGCTGAGTCACTTCAGTCGTGTCCGACTCTGTGTGACCCCATAGACGGCAGCCCAGCAGGCTGTCCCGTCTCTGGGATTCTCCAGGCAAGAACACTGGAGTGGGTTGCCATTTCCTTCTCCAATGCATGAAAGTGAAAAGTGAAAGTGAAGTTGCTCAGCCGTGTCCGACCCTCAGTGACCCCATGGACTGCAGCCTTCCAGGCTCCTCCATCCATGGGATTTTCCAGGCAAGAGTCTTGGAGTGGGGTGCCACTGCCTTCTCCGCAATAAGTGACTAAATGTATTGAAATAAAGTAGACACATGTTCTACGTGTTTATAATGACAAAAAAAAAAAAAAAAAACAGAAGGAAGTCGTCTTCATTGTAGGTTCACAATTATTCTGAAAATTCAGTAAGAGAAAGCATTATGTATTGATTCTGCCTTTCTTATACAAATTCTCTTTCAGGTTAACCAAATAGTTATAGAAGTTATGCTAATAAATGCAGAACAGGGACTTCCCTGGTGGTCCAGTGGTTGAGATTTCACCTTCCAGTGCAAAGGGTACGAGTTCAATCCTGGTAGGGAAGCTAAGGTTCCACATACCTTGTAGCCAAAAAACTAAAAAACAGAAGCAATATTGTAATAAATTCAGAACAACAACAAAAACAAATCACCATTTTGCAACCACTAATGAAAAAACCAGACCAGACCACCTGACCTGCCTCCTAAGAAATCTGTATGCAGGTCAGGAAGCAACAGTTAGAATTGGACATGGAACAACATACTGGTTCCAAATCGGGAAAGGAGTACGTCAAGGCTGTATATAGTCATCCTGCTTATTTAACTTACATACAGAGTACATCATGCAAAATGCTGGGCTGGAGGAAGCACAAGCTGGAATAAAGATTGCCAGGAGAAATATCAATAACCTCAGATACGCAGATGACACCACCCTTATGCCAGAAAGCAAAGAAGAACTAAAGAGCCTCTTGATGAAAGTGAAAGTGGAGAGTGAAAAAGTTGGCTTAAAGCTCAACATTCAGAAAACTAAGATCATGGCATCTGGTCCCATCACTTCGTGGCAAATAGATGGGGAAACAATGACAGACTTCATTTTTGGGGGGGCTCCAAAATCACTGCAGATGGTGACTGCAGCCATGAAATTAAAAGATGCTCCTTGGAAGAAAAGTTATGACCCACTTAGACATCATATTCAAAAGCAGAGACGTTACTTTGCCAACAAAGGTCTGTCTAGTCAAAGCTTTGGTTTTTCCAGTAGTCATGTATGGATGTGAGAGTTGGACTATAAAGAAAGCTGAGCACCAAAGAATCGATGCTTTTGAACAGTGGTGTTGGAGAAGAATCTTGAGAGTCCCTTGGACTGCAAGGAGATCCAACCAATCCATCCTAAAGGAAATCAGTCCTGAATATTCATTAGAAAGACTAATGCTGAAGCTGAAACTCCAATACTTTGGCCACCTGTTGCAAAGAAGTGACTCATTTGAAAAGACCCTGATGCTGGGAAAGATTGAAGGTGGGAGGAGAAGGTGACGACAGAGGATGAGATGGTTGGATGGCATCACCGACTCAATGGGCATGAGTTTGAGTAAACTCCGGGAGTTGGTGATGGACAGGGAGGCTTGGCGTGCTTTAGTCCATGGGGTCGCAAAGAATCGGACACGACTGAGTGACTAAACTGAACTGACTGAATGAAAAACAGATCTGGGCAATACATGAATGTAAATAACATGAGGCTGATGGGAAACATTTGATGAGTGGATCAGGATGACAATACCTCAGCTTACTACTGATGAATTTCAAATCCACAAAACCTGGGTAACAAAATATTAGGGGTGCAAAACGAACCACCAGCACCACCTATGGACGCCCCACACTGAAAAGTTCATAACCCAGTCTAAACAAACCTCCAAACTGTGGGAGCAAAGGAATGTGTTAGTTAAATCGTGCTCAAATCAAACTCAAACAGAGACCAGACTTGAAAATTCCCTGAGCAGACAAAACCAGTTTAGTCATACAAACAAAGCTTTATTTAGCTGATTTTGTAGGACAAGTGAGGGTAACTTGACCTGGGTCACTTGTTGCTTATACCTCTGAAAATCATAAGCAAAAAATATGAACTGTTCCTCCCACTTGATATGAGGTAACCACTAACCAATTCCCTTTCATTCAAGAAAATTCTAATGTTTTAACTGATTACTCTGAAAAATTAACAGTCACTGCCTTCACATTGCTTTACAACAATATTCCATGTTTGGGTTTGAGCGCTCCCCGTTTGTAGACTGTTTTTTTGGTCTGTGCACAGTAAACTTTTTTTTTTTTTAACTTTTACTTTATATTAGAGCATAACCAACTAACAATGCTGTGATAGTTTCAGATGGACAATAGAGCGACTCAGTTGTACATATACACGTACCTATAGGCCCCTCAAATTCCCCTCCCATCCAGGCTGCCAAGTAACATGAGCAGAATTCCCTGTATCTTTTACTAATTACTACTTCAGTGATTCACTGGCTTTACTTCTGGTGTTTTGGTGTTTTTTTTTCCTGAACTTTTGACAACCGTGAGGATACAATTCAGCGGAACCTAGACTGGGAAATTGGGCAGGTCAGACATGAGGCGTGAAAACAGGAAGAAGGGAAGTATTACATGATGAAAAAACCTGAGAAACTTCTCATGTAGAAGTTGGTTGGAGTTTGAACAAAATAACTATAAAAATATTTTTTGAGAAATTTTCAAATACACTGATCTCAAGGAAGTATAGCTAATTTTGAAAAGTATGCTAATGCATTTCACGATTTGGAATACCTCAACTGGAATTCCATCACCTCCACTAGCTTTGTTTGTAGTGATGCTTTCTAAGGCCCATTTGACTTCACATTCCAGGGTGTCTGGCTCTAGGTCAGTGATCACATCATCATGATTATCTGTGTCATGAAGCTCTTTTTTGTACAGTTCTTCTGTGTATTCTTGCCACCTCTTCTTAATATCTTCTGCTTCTGTTAGGTCCATACCATTTCTGTCCCTTATCGAGCCCATCTTTGCATGAAATGTTCCTTTGGTATCTCTGATTTTCTTGAATAGATCCCTAGTCTTTCCCATTCTGTTGTTTTCCTCTATTTCTTTGCATTGATCGCTGAAGAAGGCTTTCTTATCTCTTCTTGCTATTCTTTGGAACTCTGCATTCAGATGTTTATATCTTTCCTTGTCTCCTTTGCTTTTTGCTTCTCTTCTTTTCACAGCTATTTGCAAGGCCTCCCCAGACAGCCATTTTGCTTTTTTGCATTTCTTTTCCATGGGGATGGTCTTGATCCCTGTCTCCTGTACAATGTCACGAACCTCATTCCATAGTTCATCAGGCACTCTATCTATCAGATCTAGGCCCTTAAATTGATGGCTGGATGGCATCACTGACTTGATGGATGTGGGTCTGGGTGACCTCCGGGAGTTGGTGATGGACAGGGAGGCCTGGCGTGCTGCAGTTCATGGGATCGCAAAGAGTCAGACACGACTGAGCGACTGATCTGATCTGATCTGAATGCATTTCAGTTTGTTTTTTTAATAAACTTTATTTATTTATTTTTGACTGTACTAAGTCTTCATTGCTGTGCAGGCTTTTCTTTAGTTGTTATGTGTGGAGCTTGGACTCTAGGCACTTGGGCTTCAGTATTTGTGGCTTCCGGGCTGTCGGGCACAGGCTCAATAGTTGTGCCCAGGCTTAGTTGCTCCACAGCATGTGGGATCTTCCTGGATCAGGGATCGAATCCACGTCTCCTGCACTGGCAAGCAGATTCTTCACCACTGAGCCACCATGGAAGCCTGGTTAGGTTTTTAAAAAGTAAATTTCTCTATACACAAAAATAAACTCAAAATGGATTAAAGATCTAAATGTAAGACCAGAAACCATAAAACTCCTAGAGGAAAACATAGGCAAAACACTCTCTGACATATCTCACAGCAGGATCCTCTATGACCCACCTCCCAGAATATTGGAAATAAAATCAAAAATAAACAAATGGGACCTAATTAAACTTAAAAGCTTCTGCACAACAAAGGAAACTATAAGCAAGGTGAAAAGACAGCCTTCAGAATGGGAGAAAATAATAGCAAAGGAAGCAACAGACAAAAAACTAATCTCAAAAATATACAAGCAACTCCTACAGCTCAATTCCAGAAAAATAAATGACCCAATCAAAAAATGGGCCAAAGAACCAAACAGACATTTCTCCAAAGAAGACATACAGATGGCTAACAAACACATGAAAAGATGCTGCTCAACATCACTTATTATCAGAGAAATGCAAATCAAAACCACTATGAGGTACCATTTCACACCAGTCAGAATGGCTGCGATTCAAAAATCCACAAGTAATAAATGCTGGAGAGGGTGTGGAGAAAAGGGAACCCTCTTACACTGTTGGTGGGAATGCAAACTAGTACAGCCACTATGGAGAACAGTATGGAGATTCCTCAAAAAACTGGGAATAGAACTGCCTTATGATCCAGCAATCCCACTGCTGGGCATACACACTGAGAAAACCAGAATTGAAAGAGACACGTGTACCCCAATGTTCATAGCAGCACTGTTTACAATAGCCAGAACGTGGAAGCAACCTAGATGTCCATCCACAGATGAATGGATAAGAAAGCAGTGGTACATATACACGATGGAGTATTACTCAGCCATCAAAAAGAATACATTTGAATCAGTGCTAATGAGGTGGATGGAACTGGAGCCTATTATACAGAGTGAAGTAAGCCAGAAAGAAAAACACCAATATAGTATACTAACGCATATATATAGAATTTAGAAAGATGGTAACAATAACCCTGTTTATGAGACAGCAAAAGAGACACTGATGTATAGAATAGTCTTTTGGACTTTGGGAGAGGGAGAGGGTGGGATGATTTGGGAGAATAGCATTGAAATATGTATAATATCATATCTGAAACGAGTCGCCAGTCCAGGTACGATGCCTGATAACGGATGCCTGGGGCTGGTGCACAGGGACGACCGAGAGGGATGGTATGGGGAGGGAGGAGGTAGGAGGGTTCAGGATGGGGAACACATGTATACTTGTGGCGGATTCATTTTGATGAATGACAAGAGCAATACAATATTGTAAAGTTAAGCAAAATAAAATTTAAAAAATAAATAAATAAAAAATAAAAAGTAAATTTCTCTTAGAGACACATAATGACACATGTAAGAGTAACATTTGGGGGTTTATTTTTAAATGCTGCAGGAAAACACTGGGCTGCAGGGAGAGTTGGGGTGGAGAGCTAGGAGAGCAAGGCTGGCACAGAGTTGATATCCCTGAGGCAGGTGATAGATAGCTGGGGGGGTGTTATGTGTTTCTCATTACTTTTGTGTATGTTTGGGAATCTCTATAACAGAGAGATAGCTCAGACAAAGGAAGAAGAGTGAAAGAGAGAGAAAGAAATTCAGAAAGAAAGAAAGGAGAGAGAGAGGAAGGCAGGGAAGGAAAGAAGGAAGAAAGAAGGGGATGAAGGAAGGAATGAAAAAAAGAAGGGAGGAAAGAAGGGAGGGAGGGAGGAAGGACAGAGCGTGTGTCTGAGCATGAAGAAGAAAGGATGGTGTAGGCAGTTTCTGGAGCTTCTTGTGGGGGCCAGCTGACTTCTCCATGAGTGGGATCAACACTGCCAGATGAGAAGTAACAGGAAGACGAGCAGTCTGACACATGATCTTTTCCCTTTCTGCTGCCTTTGTCCAACCTTCGTGTCCATAATTTGGGACTGGCTCCTTGCCTTCAGTTGTGTCCTTGAATTGTGTTTCTCACTGCAGAAGTCCAGCTGGATAAACATCATCTCTGAGTGATTTTTGCACTTTATGAGTCCCTTACTTGTAAGTGCCTCCCTTTGCTGCCATAAGAAGCAAAAGCAAAAATGTACAGTAAATTCCAGGGCTCTCAGTGGAAACATTAACATGTTTTAAAAGGAAGAACATTGCTGAGAGATTGCCTGTGTGTTGGTTGGGTTTCCGTTGGTTATTCTGTTTATGCACACTAGCCAACACCCTGAAACTTCAGGTCCAAGATGTAGACTCTCTTGGGCTCCAGTGGGGATCATTACCATGAAATTACTTCCATTGCACAAAAATCCACTCACATCATGACTGAAAAAGCTGATGAAGACACGATTTTACCTTTCCTGTTCTCATTCTCTCTCCGTTCTTGGAGTGGCAGGATATTTGGGGGAAAATGAAAGAGAGGAGCTGGGAATATAGAGATATGAACAACAGACAACCTGGGGTGTCCAGAACATTCTCTGTACACAAAACACTGTCGGTGGCTTCTGTAACCCCTGTTTGGAGAATCACAGAATTTTGGAAAGTCTTTTATTCCCAGGAGTGGCCTGAGTATCTGTCATCCTTGTCCTAAATTTCAGGTGGCCAAAATGTGATCACCAAAGGCATAGACTAACCTGAAAAGATTCCATATTAGTTTATTTTTTTACTGTTGTTTTTTAATGAGAGCTTTGAAGATCTACTGTCGTAGCAACTTTCCAATATACAAGTTATTATTAGCTATGGTCACTGTGCTATATATACATAGCCCCAGGACTTTTGTATTTTAACATTGAAAGTTTGAACCTTTTGACTCCCTTGCCCACCACCATTTCTCTGTTTCTGTGACTTTGGTTTTTGTTTTGACTTGCTGTTGTTGTTTTAGATCCCATATGTAGGTGAGATCTTACCGTGTTTGACTTTCTCTGTCTGATTTATTTCACTTAGCATTACACCCTCAAGGTCAATCCATATTGTTGTAAATGGCAGGATTTCCTTGCTTTTTATGGCTGAATAATACTATATTGTATATGTTGACCACACATTGTTTATTCATTTACCCATTGAGATTACTTAGGTTGTTCCTTGGCTAATATGAATAATACTACAATGAACAGGGGGTAAAATATCTCTTTGAGATCCTGTTTTCATTTTTATTGAATAAGTACCCGGAAGTGGGATTGATGGATCATATGGCAGTTCTACTTTTAATTCTTCGAAGAATCTCTGTACTGTTTTTCATAGCAGCTGCACCACTTTACATTTCTCTGCTAGTGTTTTGTTTTGTTTCCGATCAGATCAGATCAGTCTCTCAGTCGTGTCCGATTCTTTGCGACCCCATGAATCCCAGCACCCCAGGCCTCCCTGTCCAACACCAATTCCCGGAGGTCACTCAGACTCACATCCATCGAGTCAGTGATGCCATCCAGCCATCTCATCCTCTGTCGTCCCCTTCTCCTCCTGCCCCCAATCCCTCCCAGCATCAGAGTCTTCTCCAATGAGTCAACTCTTCGCATGAGGTGGCCAAAATACTGGAGTTTCAGCTTTAGCATCATTCCTTCCAAAGAAATCCCAGGGCTGATCTCCTTCAGAATGGACTGGTTGGATCCCCTTGCAGTCCAAGGGACTCTCAAGAGTCTTCTCCAACACCACAGTTCAAAAGCACCAATTCTTCAGCACTCAGCCTTCTTCACAGTCCAGCTCTCACATCCATACATGACCACAGGAAAGACCATAGCCTTGACTAGGCGAACCTTTGTTGGCAAAGTAATGTCTCCGCTTTTGAATATGCTATCTAGGTTGGTCATAACTTTCCTTCCAAGGAGTAAGCGTCTTTGAATTTCATGGCTGCAGTCACCATTTTTTTTTTTTTGTTTAGCAAGCACTTACTGTGTGCCAGGTGCTGGTTTGAGGACTTTTCTCTCAGAAGCAGGCCTGATTGTTTTGCTACCCATTCTACATAAGAAGAAACTGAGTACCTGAATGCACACGGGCATCAAGGGCACAGCTGGGCCTCAAACAGCATCCACTGCCCATCTCATGGTGGTCTCTGATTTTTTTAACTTCCATGTCTGACAATTTTTGGATATACATTAATTCTATTGGTTTTCCTAGTAGTAATTAATAAGACACTCTTGCTGAATTTATTAATCACTTGGAAATAGGCTATAGTTTAAAAAAAACTTTCTTGCATAATAACTAAAATAATTAATCTAACACTTGCTGCCTGTTTGACATTGAAAATTACCCAGCTTTACACTTTCCCATTTTGCTTTATTCACTGATGATGCAGGCTGACTTAGGAATGGATCACAAGCTCTCCTTCACTCTTTGTGGGTTATTCACTGTAACTCTGATTCTTCCTTAGAATATTAATGTGTATGAAATTTCTACGACACAACTTTGAAGTCCAGAAATTCAATACTAATGAAGCCATCCTACTGAACAGCTCTTTACAAGTCACTGTGTTGGATCCTGTGCGGAATGAAAGATGAATGAAAGGTCCATGCAGGGACATGGCCCCTGCCTTCAAAGGACCTAGACTGTGGGTCTAGTCAAAGCTTCTGGTGCTCAAAGCGTTTCCGTGTACCATGCATCATCAGTTGAGAGCATGCTCAAAGTTCTTGGACCCTAGACACTCTGGGCGTGAGGTCAGGCACCCTGTTCTAACAAGTTTTGGGGGTGATTTTGATGCACATAAAGTTCGAGAATTGCTGCTCCAGATGCAAAACAGCAAAAACAAACAAACAAAATACAAATGAAGACTCTAAAACAAGATTTTAAAAGGTACAAATACAATGCAGTGGGATGACTGCGGGCTGAGGAGACATAAGAGAAGTTGCTATTGCAGGAGAAAACCTTCTAACAGCTCAGAACCTTCAAACAAAGAGTAGAAGATGTCCAACTTATCCCAGAGCAGCATCCTACCAAAACCTTGGTAATAATAGAAAAATACAAAGCTGAGAAACAGCTTCTGGTCCTGGGTAAAATAAAATTCCTAATGCCTGATCATGTCAATATGAGTGAGCTCTTCAAGATAATTAGAATGTACTTATAGCTCAATGCTGGGGAAGGCAATGGCACCCCACCCCAGTACTTTTGCCTGGAAAATCCCATGGACGGAGGAGCCTGGTAGGCTCCAGTCCATGGGGTCGCTAAGAGTCGGACACGACTGAGCGACTTCACTTTCACTTTTCACTTTCCTGCATTGGAGAAGGACATGGCAACCCACTCCAGTGTTCTTGCCTGGAGAATCCCAGGGGCAGGGGAGCCTGGTGAGCTTCCGTCTATGGGGTCGCACGGAGTCGGACACGACTGAAGCGACTTAGCAGCAGCAGCAGCATAGCTCAATGCTAATCATCTCCTTCCTGATAGTGAATAAATATAATGAGTGTGTCCATCCAATTTGTGAAGTGTATGTAAGTGAGAAGGATAAATATGGATTCTTGTATATGGTATACACCTCTCAGGAGACTTGAGAATGAAATTGTCTATGTAAGACTAGAAAAATGAGTCTTTTCTAGAATATTTTAAACCCTTACCAAGGAATAAAAAAGAGGTGTTACTGACTGAGATTGATCAGTTCATATAATCACAGATCATCAGAACAGTACTGTCCTTACCTCGGAGTTTTAGAAAGTTGGCTTTTGTATTTCAGGCAAAAAAACTAGCTCCAGATGGGCACATTTAGCGTTGGGAAACTATTATTCAACCTAGGCTGTCTTGTTTTCAAATTTCGAAGTTTAAAAATAAAATTCTAAGTTGCCAATTAAATAGATTTTCAAGTTATTTTAATATTTTTTATTCTAAGTTGCCAATGAAATAGACCTTCAAGTTATTTTAATGTCTTTTCCCCCAAAAGAACCTGTAATTTAAGCATCCATAGAGATATTCTGGAGAATCCCAGGGATGGAGGAGCCTGGTGGGCTGCCGTCTATGGGGTCGCACGGAGTCGGTCACGACTGAAGTGACTTAGCAGCAGCAGCAGCAGCAGAGATATTAAGTCTTCCCTCTAGGTTCACAGAACCTGCCAACTTCTTACAAAAGGGATTTTCCTTGATTAGAGAAATCTCCTTAGGAGTATCTTTTTAAGCGTAAGTTGTTAGGCATAGCCAATCCCCACCCCCCAGGATTTTGCCTTAATAGTTGGTGAAAAGCAGAGTGAATGGGGGTGTTTTGTAAATGAGAAAATTAAGCTGCTGTCCAGGGTCCCTGCTTGCTGATAACATGTATTCCAAGTCAGCACTTTTCTCATGAAGTTCTCATTTGATTTGTTCTCTAGACAGTAACACAGAAAAACACCACTGCTCAACAAGAACCTTGAATAATTTATAATTTTGGTCAAGTTTCTCAAAAAGTGCAGAGGAAGATAAAGTACATTTTTTGTTTTGAATATTCTCTTAAGATCGCAAAGTAGTGCCTGCTTTGGTGAACACAGAAGCAGTTACATGGATTTCATTCTTTGGGACAAAGGTAGGAAACTACAGGATACTAAAACTAAAAGCATCAAAATTCCAATACACTTCCTCTATCTTTAGATTTGAAGCTATAGATGACCCATGGTCTACGTTAAATATGTGAATAAATTCTGTTATTAAGAAGTATTTTTAAGGATATTTCAGCTATCACTGTTAGTTCAAGGAACCATCAAAATTCCCCCACTCTGCGTGCATATCAATTTTTAAAACAGTAAAAGGAAACATGTTCTTCACAGATAATAAGGCCAAAAGTTAAACGGTTTCAAATTAAAACTAGAATAAATAACCAGTGCTTACCTGCATGGGGTTTACTATGTACTATTTTCATGAGAGCTATCATAGGATCACAAACCCACTTGGAACTGTACATGCAGCAGGTCATCATGTACGCTTGTGTATTTAGATGTGTGTGGAGAACCTGTATCTGTTAGTGGCAGCTATTTATTGTAATAAATAAATTTATTCATATAAATAAATATATATAGGAAGAAAAAGCAATATTACTGCATACAGGCCTTCAACCCCAGTCAACTACTCTTCCTGCTGCTTGTATCTCTCCACATGGCTAACTTCTAATGTGCATGTTTTTACAGTATGTAAATTCTTAAATAGCTTCTCTTGTTTAGATTGAACACATCATTATATCTGACATTCTTGTAACTACTGTGTGATTGATAAGGTTCCTATAAGAAACTCTGCTTTTCAAAGACAAAAATATCACGCTGAGAGGGGTGACTTATTGTATTCCACTAAGTGGGACCAACCTAGATAGCATATTCAAAAGCAGAGACATTACTTTGCCAACAAAGGTCCGTCTAGTCAAGGCTATGGTTTTTCCAGTGGTCATGTATGGATGTGAGAGTTGGACTGTGAAGAAAGCTGAGCGCAGAAGTATTGATGCTTTTGAACTGTGGTGTTGGAGAAGACTCTTGAGAGTCCCTTAGACTGCAAGGAGATCAACCAATCCATTCTGAAGGAGATCAGTCCTGGGTGTTCTTTGGAAGGACTGATGCTAAAGCTGAAACTCCAATACTTTGGCCACCTCATGCAAAGAGTTGACTCATTGGAAAAGACTCTGATGCTGGGAGGGATTGGGGGCAGGAGGAGAAGGAGACGACAGAGGATGAGATGGCTGGATGGCATCACTGACTCAATGGACATGAATATGAGTAAACTCCGAGAGTTGGTGATGGACAGGGAGGCCTGCTGCTGCTGCTAAGTCACTTCAGTCGTGTCCGACTCCGCGTGACCCCATAGACGTCAGCCCACCAGGCTCTCCTGCCCCTGGGATTCTCCAGGCAAGAAAACTGGAGTGGGTTGCCATTTCCCTCTCCAATGCATGAAAGCGAAAAAGTGAAAGTGAAGTCACTCAGTCGTGTCCGACTCTTAGCGACCCCATGGACTGCAGCACACCAGGCTCCTCCATCCATGGGATTTTCCAGGCAAGAGCCTGGCGTGCTGCAATTCATGGGGTCGCAAAGAGTTGGACACGACTAAGCGACTGAACTGAACTGAACTGAAGTGGGTGGTCATTCTATCTAGAGGATCTTTAAAATAGATACATTTTTAACGAACTAAGGTGAATAAAGGTGCAACAGAAAACTGTCAAAAAGAATATAGAGGGCTTCCCTGGTGATCTGGTGGTTATGACTCTGGGCTTCCACTACAAGGGGCACAGGTTTGATCCCTGATCAGGGAAGTTCCACGTGCTATGTGGTGTGGCCCCCCAAAAAATATATATATATATATGTATGTGTGTATATATATAGTGGAATTTCCAGAGGGAAAGCTGAGTTGAGGACAAGAGAAATTTTGGACATTTCCTGGATTTGGTATTGGGACAGGCTTTCTAAGGAAGGGTGAGATAAATGGAGCACCATGGTGAGGTGTGGGGGAAGCTCATCTAAGAGAAGCAGAGAGCACAGAGGTGGGGGCAGTCAAGGGCAGCTGTGAGAGGGTCTTGGAATCCTCCACTTTGGTGGATCAGAAAGTCAGTCATGAAAATTCTTAAATGTACCTTATTAATACAAAACCCCGAACTTTACCAAAAAGATGAAGGATATGCCATTTGTCTAGTAGAGGAGAATAATGGAATGTAAGTCTATACAATTCAAATAATGGGACATGCTGTTATATTTGTTTGGTCTTCAAAAATCTTGGAGATGGGACTTCCCTGATGGCCCAGTGGTTATGAATCTGCCTGCCATGTAGGAGACACGGGTTCGATCCCTGATCTAGGTAGATCCCATATGCCACAGAGCAACCAAGCCCGTGTGCCTCAACTACTGAGCCTGTGCTCTAGAGCCCAGGAAACACAACCACTGAGCCCATGTGCTGCACCTGCTGATGCTTGAGCGCCTTAGAGCCTGTGCTCCGCAACAAGAGAAACCACTACAGTGAGAAGCCCTTGCACGGCAACTAGAGAGTAGAGAAAAGCGCACTCAAAGCAACGAAGACCCAGCACTACTACAAAGAAGAGTCTGCCTTTCAATGCAGGGGACACAGGTTCGATCCCTGGTCAGGGAACTAAGATCCCACAAGCCTCAAGCCACAACTGGAGAGCCCACACGTCATAATGAAGACCCAGCACAGCCAAGAAAAAAAGGATCCTGGAGGACAATGATGCATATCTTTTTTGGTACATTATTGCACAAGTTAAAAAATACTAAAGTACTTATTACTTCACTTTTGAAAACACTACCATGGCAAATTCAGTCACAATATTGATAACAACACTTCTGCTTTATAAAGAAGTATGAGAGTGATACTGCTTTACTACAACAGTCATAGTCCTAGTTCTTAGTCTTTGCTATGTAGTTCTATGATTCGCCTTTAAGAGTAGCTTCACAGCACTTTTTGAGAAAAATTGAAATATGAGTAAGTTTAAAGAAGAAAATAATACTGTTATTTAAAAGAAGCTCGATATTGACATATGAAAATGAGTTTCAACTATAATAGTTCTAATATTCCCAGTGTTAAAGATAAGTAGTCATTTAGGTTTACTATTCTAAGAGAGATCATGGGAATTCAAAGGAATTTTGGCAGATGCCTCTGAAAATGGAGAAGACAGTGTAAAACTAAAAGGAATTTAAAATAGACTTTAATCTGCTTAAAATGGATTAAGAGTGGCCAGGTTTACCCTAAGGACTAAATTTAAGAAAAAGGACAAAATCCATGAAACAAAAAAATTTAAGACACTGAATATCAAACAACAAAAGATAATGATCCCCAAAGAAGCAGGAAAAAATAAAGAGAGCCCCATGATTGTCCAACTTATGGCCCTTAGAGAGGTTTTAAGCTATGTCACCTAGAGGGGCAGTGGGGAGGCTGATGGTCTCTCTGAATTAAGCAGAGCTAGGAGCCTGGGAAAACTAATAACAAGAGTTTTGGAGAAGAGAAAGCTACATAGGAAGAGACCCTACAGAGGATGCTTTGAATATTTAGCAGAGTACTGCCTAAGACATAAGCGTGAGGAAACTCTCCAAGGATGGGGAAAGAGTGATCCAAAATATTATAGAGAACAGTGCTTCACAGGGCACACAGCCCCAAAACAGTGCTTGTTCCCCAAAGTCAGAGGGGAAAATCTTATAATTCAAAGGACATTGGGTAATGTACTAAGAAGGATCTTACCCCTGTAGGGAGGAATTAATCCTAGGCTAAACTCAGTTCTGCTTCTGCTGAACAAATCTTAAAATGAAGCCCAGAAGTGCTCAGACTCTTTCCAGTTAGCTTAATCACATCCCAGAACAAAGCTCAAAAATATTTATAGGGATACAAAAATATTCATCAACCTATGAGGTAAGTTCACAATGTCTGCTGCTGCTGCTAAGTCGCTTCAGTTGTGTCCGACTCTGTGCAACCCCAGAGACGGCAGCCCACCAGGCTCCCCAATCCCCAGAATTCTCCAGGCAAGAACACTGGAGTAGGTTGCCATTTCCTTCTCCAATGCATGAAAGTGAAAAGTGAAAGTGAAGTCCCTTATCCGACTCTTAGCGACCCCATGGACTGCAGCCTACTAGGCTCCTCCGTCCATGGGATTTTCCAGGCAGGAGTACTGGAGTGGGGTGCCATTGCCTTCTCCATCACAATGTCTAGCATTCAGTAAAAAAATAACCAGATATGCATAGAAGCAGGAAAATACAACCCATCTTGATGAGAAAAATCAATGAACCAAAACTGACTCCAAAATAATACAGATGATGGAATGAATAGCAAGGACTTTAAAACAATAATTTTGACTGTATTCCATATGTTCAAGAAGTGAGAAAACAGATTGAAAATGCTAAGTAGAGACATAGAAGACCCAAATCAAACTTCTAGAGACAAAAATTACAATAACTGAGTTGAAAAACATACCAGATGACCATTGCAGTAGATGAGACATTTAGAAAGAAAATATTAGTAAGCTGAGAGAAAATGATGTCTCTACTTTTTAATGTGCTGTCTAGGTTTGTCATAGCTTTCCTTCCAAGGAGCAAGCGTCTTTTAATTTCATGGCTTCAGTCACCATCTGCGGTGATTTTGGAGCCCAAGAAAATAAAATCTGTCACTGCTTCCACTGTTTCCCCTTCTATTTGCCGTGAAGTGATGGGACCAGATGCCATGATCTTAGTTTTTTGAATGTTGAGTTTTAAGTCAACTTTTCCACTCTCTTCTTTCACCCCATGGACTGCAGCATGCCAGGCTTCCCTGTCCTTCACATCTCCTGAAGCTTGCTCAAACTCATGTCCATCGAGTCAGTGGTGCCATCCAAACATCTCATCCTCTGATGTCCCCTTCTCCTCCTGCCTTCAATCATTCCCAGCATCAGGGTCATTTCCAGTGAGTCAGTTCTTCGAATTAGGTGGCCAAAGAATTGGAGTTTCAGCATCAGTCTTTCCAATGAATATTCAGGACTGATTTCCTTTAGGATGGACTGGTTTGAGCTCCTTGCTGTCCAAGGGACTCTCAAGAGTCTTCTCCAACGCTACAGTTCAAAAGCGTCAATTCTTCGGCACTCAGCTTTCTTTATAGTCCAACTCTCACATCCATACATGACTATGGGAAAAACCATAGCTTTGACTAGATGGACCTTTGTTGACAAAGTAATGTCTCTAAGTTTGCATCATTTCAACAGCTTCTCTGAGGTGTCAGGGCTGTCCTGGTTGTCTGACACCTGGCCCTGGGATGATTATGGCAGGCGGGTAATGGGTCTGGTTGTGAGAGCTGATCAAGTAGGTAGTTGAAGTGTGGACTCTGGATTGTTTGGCTTACATATGAGAGGAGTGTTTGCAGAAGAGTCCCGTAATATCTCCAGGAGTTGACTAGCCCTGGGAAGGACAACCTTCCAGGGTCAGCATGGCCTCAAGATATCAGAGGATCAAATATGGAAACTAGAAAATATGGTTATTATATGTGGTTAAGCAAAGAAAGGAGAAGGCAATGGCACCCCACTCCAGTACTCTTGCCTGGAAAATCCCATGGATGGAGGAGCCTGGTAGGCTGCAGTCCATGGGGTCGCTAAGAGTCAGAGATGACTGAGCGACTTCACTTTCACTTTTCACTTTCATGCTTTGGAGAAGGAAATGGCAACCCACTCCAGTGTTCTTGCCTGGAGAATCCCAGGGACGGGGGAGCCTGGTGGGCTGCCTTCTATGGGGTCACACAGAGTCGGACACGACTGAAGTGACTTAGCAGCAGCAGCAAGCAAAGAAAGATATTTTTTCCTAGAGTTCTCAGAAGGAACATAGCCCTGTGGACCCATTTTGGGCCTCTACCTCCATAAAAGATAAGATAAGATAATATATTTGTGTAAGATGATAAATTTGTATTGCTTTAATCTACTAAGTTTATGATGATTGATAATAGCAGAACCTTACTCCCAGATTCCAAAATTTATATCAAGTTTCCTACTGCTGCCATTACCTTAGGAAACTAAAAAAAAAAAAAAAAAAACAAAAAATTAAAATGCAAGCAAGCAGAAGAAAAAATAAACTTTATTTTTGAAATAAAAAATAGGGAAAAAAGAGTAAAAATAATGTATTCAAAAGCTAGTTCTCTGAGAAAAAATCAGTAAAACTGAAAACTTCTGAGAGATTGAATAGAAAAAAAGAGAAAACAGAAACAATTAACATCAGTAATGAGAGAGGTGGCATCAGACCAGATTCTGCAGATACTAAAAGGATAATTGGGAAATATTTTTACCACTTTTTTTGCCAATAATTTTGACAATTTAGATGAACAAAGTCTTGGAAAAACACAAACTATCAAAGATCACTTAAGAAGAAACAGACAATCTGAGTAGGCCTATGTCTATAAAAGAATTTTAATTTGTAGTTAATAATTTTCCCACAAAGAAAATTTGAGGCACAGATGGTTTCACTTGTGAATTCGATAAAACTTTTACAGAGAAAGTAACATCACTCCTACACAGTCTCAGAAAATTCGAGGTGGTAATGTCTTCTCATCCTATGAAGCCAGCATTATGCCTTTGCTCATCCTTCCACTTACCATTGCTCTGGTATTTCCAGTCAGTGCAAGAAGACGCAGCTTTATTTCCAGATGACATTTCCATCTATATAGAAGATTTTATGGAATCTATGCAAATAATGAAATATATCCATGACTCCACACTCTTACCCCTTCTTCCTGTTAGCTTCCAACCACTACTCTCTCAACAATCAGCAAAAATGATAAAGAAGGAGAAAATGTTTTGTGTTGCCTACATGAACAGGGAAATACACTGTTCAGAGATATGGACAATCTTCCATATTCTGATCCTGTTGTCCTCCTTAGAGACTGAAATGTAAGGCAAAGAAAGGGAAGACTGAGTAAAGGAAACTTTTTGGAATTAGCTGACTGCAATCAAAGGCAAAGTTCATTTAACTTTGTTAATGTTTGTTCATTCAAGGACAAACATCTGAGGCACAGAACACTAATCACTAGAAGTTGCCTCACAGTGAGTTTCTTGGGACCAGATCCTTCTCGTTTTCTCATCCTTTCCACCTTTGTTTTTCCTGTTCTTTCATTATAGCCTATGGTCTCTACTCATAAGAGATGACTCCTTCTATTCTTCCTACCACTGGTGAATAAACCAAAGTGGATATCTAGCCAGTCAACTGTATTTTTACCACTCCATGCACTTGCCTCTATGCAGTGCCCTAGCAATGCAGACGCTTTAACCTCTGAGCCACCAGGGAAGCCCCCTCATTAGGTTATACATCCTTGTAAAATTTGAGTCAAAAACTTAAAATGAGAGACTGATTAATGAGATGTCCAGAGGGAGCTTTGAGAAACTCCAATACAATCCTGGAATTCTGGAAGCCCACACACATGTCCAGAGTCATGCACAAGCCCAAGAAAGACTTGGAAAAGCCCCAATGTCTCACCTTTGATTAACCTCAAGACACTGTATAAACAAGAAGTGAAGGTCAAAGCAGAGTTTTAAACTTCCAACTGGGGCATTTAAGGGATTACCCAATGCACACATTAATCTTCCAGAAAATCCTGGGAGATTAATTGGTTCAAGACATTTAAGAAACTCTTTGCCCAAATATTAGCTGGCCATTAGGCTAACTAAGCAGAGGATTGGGAAAGGCAGTGGCACCCCACCCCAGTACTCTTGCCTGGAGAATCCCATGGACGGAGGAGCCTGGTGGGCTCCAGTCCATGGGGTTGCTGAGAGTCAGACACGACTGAGCGACTTCACTTTCACTTTTCACTTTCATGCATTGGAGAAGGAAATGGCAACTCACTCCAGTGTTCCTGCCTGGAGAATCTCAGGGACAGAGGAGCCTGGTGGACTGCCGTCTATGGGATTGCACAGAGTCAGACACGACTGAAGCGACTTAGCAGCAGCAGCAAGCAGAGGATTCTATGGTCACCCATGCCAAAGAATACACACTTTAAAGAATTATTTCAATTAAATCACTAAACAAATAGTGACAATAATAAAGTCTGACAAAAACAACTAACCACAAAGGAAAAGGGGTCTGATTACCAAAGTTACGATGTTATATTATTAAATTGTCCAGTTTTCAACAAATGTTAGATGACACACAAAGAACTAGGTAAACATAGCCCATACACTGTAAATAAAGTATCCAGTAGAAACTGTTCATGAGAAACTCCAGATGCTGGGCTTACTGGACAAAACTTTAAGTCAACTTTTAAAAATATGTTCAAAGACTAAAGGAAACCATGTCTGAAGAACTAAAGATTGAGAACAATGTGTCACCAAATACAGAACATTAACAAAATTTTTTAATGCTAAGAAAAAGAACAAATAAAATTTCTGTAGCTGAAATTATAATAACTGAAATGCAAATTTGATGATAGGATTCCAACAAATAATTTGAACAGCCAGAAGAAATGATTAGCAAGCATGAAGACAGGTTAATTGAGATTATCCAGTCTGAGAAATAAGAAAAAAAGAGAAATGAACAGAACCTAGAACTTGTGAGATAGCGTCAGATATACCAACATGCACATAATGGGAGTTCCAAAAGAAAAGAAGGGAGAGGAAAGGAGAAGAAAGAACATCTGGAGGAAAATGACCAAAGCTTCTCAAATTGTGTAGAAAATATATTAATGAACATATCCAGAAAACTAAAAAACTTCAAGATAAGAGATCCACATCTGGAAACATCATAATCAAACTGTCAAAAGACAAAGAGAGAATCTTTTTTTTTCCCTTTTCTTTAAGTTTACTTATTTTAATTGGAGGCTAATTACTTTTCAATATTGTGGTGAGTTTTGCCATACATTAACATGAGTCAGCCATGGGTGTACATGTGTTCCCCATCCTGAACCCCTCTCCCACCTCTCTCCCCATCCCATCCCTCAGGGTCATCCCAGTGCACCAGCCCTGAGCACCCTGTATCATGCATCGAACCTGGACTGGCGATGTATTTCATATATGATAATATATGCCAGAGTCCAGCCCGGTTGGATCCAGGGATTCCCTCAGGATGATGGCGTTGGCGATTAAGGGATAGCAAAGGCTGAGAGATTTATTAGATGCTCAATAATAACTGGTTTACGCGGGAAATCAATAAAGTTCGTGACACCAAACTTGCTCTAACCACGGAGGCCACAGGTGCTCTCTCGAATAGTGGAAGGTGCCCCACCTTAGGCACCTTCTGGAGTGGGTCTTAGAAGCCCAGGCAAATAAGTGCTCACAGAGGACCCCCGCACTCCAAATTATTTTGGCATGAAGGAAGAACAGAAGAGAAAAGGAGGAAAAGGAAACAAGAAAGAATGACACGGGGAGATCAAGCTTTGGTGAGCAAGGCCCGTAGCTTTATTTTCAACAGGGGCTTTTATACCCTAAGTTGCACATAGAGGATAATAGGGGGTATGAAATCATGCAAAGTCAGCAGTCTTTGATCCTTATCAAATACCAGGGTTTCTTTCCTGCAAATTTATCGTATACAAATGGTTTAGGTGATTTACATCATCTTCTGGCCAGAAGGCCTATTAACATTTTATGACTCTGACAAAGATTTGTCAACCGTAAGACTTATTTTCTCTAAGAGTAATTATTTTAGGGTTTGGCACCATCCTCCCAAGGTGTTAGATAAAGTTGCATTCCTATAGGGCAGAGGTGCAGTGGGTTTACAACAAAGGAAAGAATTTATTACCGTAAGGGTCTAAAGTTGCTAGCACCAAGGCCACTACTTATTTTTTCTACATACCAAGTATATTAATTAATACACATTCAAGGATACAATACAGGGGATGTGGAAACTTGGCAGCAAGCATTGGTTCATCAATGAAATCTTTTACTAATTTTATTCTGACAGTTTCTAACTCTCTGAGAGGCTCTAAGCTATTTGAATATGTTAAGCTTCCCATGCCTCTCGAAGCTAAGAGACTGTAAACAATCGTATGTATAGCTGTAGGAGTCCAGGTAAACTTGTCAGGCAAGTTAGAGAGCTATCTGAGGGGTTTGGATTTAAACACTCCTGCAGAAAGTGAAGAGGAACTAAAAAGCCTCTTGATGAAAGTGAAAGTGGAGAGTGAAAAGGTGGGCTTAAAGTTCAACATTCAGAAAACGAAGATCATGGCATCTGGTCCCATCACTACATGGGAAATAGATGGAGAAACAGTGGAAACAGTGTCAGACTTTATTTTTCTGGGCTCCAAAATCACTGCAGATGGCGACTGCAGCCATGAAATTAAAAGACGCTTACTCCTTGGAAGGAAAGTTATGACCAACCTAGATAGCATATTCAAAAGCAGAGACATCACTTTGCCAACAAAGGTTCGCCTAGTCAAGGCTATGGTCTTTCCTGTGGTCATGTATAGATGTGAGAGCTGGACTGTGAAGAAGGCTGAGCACCAAAGAATTGATGCTTTTGAACTGTGGTGTTGGAGAAGACTCTTGAGAGTCCCTTGGACTGCAAGGAGATCCAGCCAGTCCATTCTGAAGGAGATCAGCCCTGGGATTTCTTTAGAAGGAATGATGCTAAAGCTGAAACTCCAGTATTTTGGCCACCTCATGCGAAGAGTTGACTCATTGGAGAAGACTCTGATGCTGGGAGGGATTGAGGGCAAGAGGAGAAGGGGATGACAGAGGATGAGATGGCTGGATGGCATCACTGACTCGATGGATGTGAGTCTGAGTGACCTCCGAGAGCTGGTGATGGATAGGGAGGCCTGGCGTGCTGCAGTTCATGGGGTCGCAAAGAGTCGGACACGACTGAGCAACTGATCTGATCTGAATGCCCAGAAACTTTATTAATTGGAGCTGTAAGTTAACTCTTTATCAGAGAGAGCAAGATGGTGGTGGGGGACAGCCCCCAGTAAAGGTGAGAGCACAAAGCAGTAAAGTAGGCAGACTCTGGTTTTTGGGGGGTAGATGCTCGAGAATATCCAGGGGGACTCCTGAGACTCGATCTCGCATTTGAATATGCTGAGCCTCCTTCCTTATGACCTTTGCCATGGAGGGAGCTCTCCATGCCGGCTCCCGGCAAATATACATGTTTCAATGCTATTCTCTCAAATCATCCCACCGTTGCCTTCTTCCACAGAGTCCAAAAGTCTGTTCTTTACATCTGTGCAAAGAGAGAATCTTAAAAAAAAAACCCAACATACAAAAACTTATGAGAGGACTTTGCTGGTGGTCCAGTGGTTAAGAATCTACCTACCAATGCAGGGGACACTGATTCAGTCCCTGGTCCTCGAAGATTCCACATCAGGGCAACTAAGCCCTTGAGCCATAACTACAGAGCCTACGCTCTAGAGCCTGTGCTCTGTAATGAGAGAAGTCACCTCAATAAGAAGTCTGAGCATTGCAATTAGAGACTGGCCCCCTCTTGCCACAACTAGAGAAAGCCTGCATGCAGCAATGACCCAGTACAGCCAATAAATGAATAAATAAATAAAAATAAAACTTTTGAGAGGCCACTAAAACCATTCTGAGCATTAAGTTTATAGACATAAAAGCATATAGTGAATTAAGAAGAAAGATTTCAAATCAGCAATGTACACTATCACCTGAAGAAACTACCAAAAGAACAACAAACTAAATGTAAAGCAAGCATAAGAAAAGAAATAATAAAAGCTAGAGCAGAAATACGTGAAAGAATAGAAAATTGTTCTTAAAATTTAATAGAATTGACAACACTTTGGCTAGATTTACAAAGGAAAAAAGAGTAGAATTAAAATAACTATAATCAGGAAAGAATGAAAGGACAGTACTACAGACAGCACAGAAATAAAAAGGCCAATTGGGGAAGTCTGTGAATGATTATATGCCAGTTATGGTAGGCAGAATAATGGTTCCTTTCTCCCCAAATATGTCTTTTCTTAATCATTGGAATCCGTGATACATAATACTTCATGGCAAGGGATTTTTTTTTTTTAATGTGACTTCAATAGCCACCTCATGCGAAGAGTTGACTCATTGGAGAAGACTCTGATGCTGGGAGGGATTGGGGGCAGGAGGAGAAGGGGACGAGAGAGGATGAGATGGCTGGATGGCATCACTGACTCGATGGATGTAAGTCTGAGTGAACTCCAGGAGTTGGTGATGGACAGGGAGGCCTGGCGTGCTGCGGTTCATGGGGTCGAAAAGAGTCGGACACGACTGAGCGACTGATCTGATCTGATCTCATCAATAACCTCAGATTTGCCGATGACATCACCCTTATGGCAGAAAGTGAAGAGGAACTAAAAAGCCTGTTGATGAAAGTGAAAGAGGAGAGTGAAAAAGTTGGCTTAAAGCTCAACATTCAGAAAACGAAGATCATGGCATCCAGTCCCATAACTTCGTGGCAAATAGATGGGGAAACAGTGGACACAGTGGCTGACTTTATTTTGGGGGGCTCCAGCAGCAGCAGCAGCAGAATCACTGCAGATGGTGATTGCAGCCATGAAATTAAAATACGCTGACTCCTTGGAAGGAAAGTTATGTCCAATCTAGATATCATATTCAAAACCAGAGACATTACTTTGCCAACAAAGGTTCACCTAGTCAAGGCTATGGTTTTTCCTGTGGTCATGTATGGATGTGAGAGTTGGACTGTGAAGAAGGCTGAGTGCCAAAGAATTGATACTTTTGAACTGTGGTGTTGGAGAAGACTCTTGAGAATCCCTTGGACTGCAAGAAGGTCCAACTAGTCCATCCTAAAGGAGATCAGTCCTGGGTGTTCTTTGGAAGGAATGATGCTAAAGCTGAAACTCCAGTACTTTGGCCACCTCATGCGAAGAGTTGACTCATTGGGAAAGACCCTATGCTGGGAGGGATTGGGGACAGGAGGAGAAGGGGATGACAGAGGATGAGATGGCTGGATGGCATCACTGACTCGATGGATGTAAGTCTGAGTGAACTCCAGGAGTTGGTGATGGACAGGGAGGCCTGGTGTGCTGCGATTCATGGGGTCGCAAAGAGTCAGACACGACTGAGTGACTGAACTGACTGACTGACTGAAGGTTAAAGTTTAAGATGGGGAGACGATCCTGGATGATGCATGCAGGTGAATTTAATCACATTAAGTCTTTAAATGTGGTGGACCTCTCCAGGTTGGAAGTGGAGAAACAGAGATATGACAAAATGAAAAGGAAATGACCAAATATTGCTGGTTTTGAAGATGAAGGAAGAGGCATTTGAATCAAGAAGTGCAGCAGTCCTCTGCAAGCTGGAAGAGGAAGCTAGATTCTCCCCTCCAACCTCCAGAAAGTAATATAGCCCTGCTGACACCTTAATTATAGCCCAGTGAGACCTATGTCAGACTTCTAAACTACAAAATTATTAAATAATAAGTTTAATACATTTCTGTTGTTTTCATTTATAAATTGGAGTTGATTTATTTTGGCAACAATGGGAATCTAATAAATACAGTAACAAATTGATAGCCTAGATGTAATGGACAAATGCCTAGAAAGACACCAACTATCAAAATTGATTTAATAAGAATTAGAAAATCTAAATAGATTCATAAAATGTAAAGAGATTAATCTAGTAATAAAAACCTTTCCCATAAGAGGAAAGCCCAATCCTAGAGAGCTTTACTGGTAAACTGTATCAGAGGTCTAAAGAATTAATACCACTCCTTCACAAAGTTTTTATAAAAAATGGAAGAGTACAGAATACTTCCTAACTCAACTTATGACCCAGTACCACTGTCATCCCAAAACTAGGTAAAGACATCACAAAGAAAAGACAGCTGTATTTTAATATTCCTCGTGAATACAGTTGGGCTTCCCAGGTGGCGCTATAGGTAAAGAACCTGCCTGCCAAGGCAGGAGACACAAGAGACGCTGGTTCGATCCCTGGGATGGGAAGATCCCCTGGAAGAGGGCATGGTAATCCACTGCAGTATTCTTGTCTGAGAATCCCCATGGACAGAGGGGCCTGGCAGGCTACAGTTCGTGGTGTCGCTGAGAGTCAGACACGACTGAAACGATAGCATTCATGCGCGGATGTGAATACAGATGCAACAATCTTCAGTGAAATACTAGCAACCTGAGTCTAGCAATATGTAAAAAGGATTATGTGTCATGATCAAATGGAATTTATCCCAGGAATGCACAGTTGGTTCAACATACACAAGTAAATTATATTAGAAGGAAGAGACCCAGAATAGAAACACTGTACAGGCAGACTTTTGTATCTTTGTGTGGGTGCATGCATAGTCAAGAATAGATCCCAGATGTCTCTAACTCCAAAGTCCACACATTTCCCATTTGTGTTAGTTAGCTATTGCTACTACAATATTATGTAATAAATATCTTCAATCTCAATGGTTTACAAATGCAAGCATTTTTTATTATGATTCTGTAGGTTGGATCTTCTTTCAGCTTCAGGTCAGCTGGTCTGACCTCAATTGTTAGGCTGGCTTCAATTCTGCCCATGTGTTTTCAGTCTCCTTGGCTCAGTAACAATATGACACATGTTTTTCTCATGGTAGATCACTGGAGCACAAACCGAATTGCACAAAAACATTGAAGACCTCTGCTTGTATTACCTCTGGTATTATTCCATTAGTCAAGCAAGTCACATGGCAAAGCCATGGGCCAAGGAAGCACACTTTCTGTACCACAGGGTCTCATGCAGAAGGAGGGATTAAAAACTTGGGAACAAATACTCAATCTACCGCCTCAATGTGTCATAGAGGCAGAGAGTGAGATAAGTGAGCTCCCACAGATAAGTGAATTTGGCGTGGGAGCCACCTCTGATAGGAAGAAAGAAGCACCTTAAGTTAGTTTTGAGAGAATAACTCCAAAATTATGGGCCTTCTTTGTTATTTGTCTGTGCTTGTGGGGTTCTATTTGTTTGCTTTGGTCTTTTCGTAGATAAATAAGGGGAAGTGCACCAGATGTTCTGTGTGTAGAGATTCTTTCCTGCTCAAGTGTTTTCTTTGAGCAAGTGATGCTTTAGACAGTTTGCTGTTCACTTAATTTCCACAGTCACAAGACCTGTGGAAGACCTTCAGACCTTCATGGAAGATCTTCTTCCCTACTCTGGGTGGAATATTTGGTCCTGATATATCAGCAATCAATGTCTGCTTGTCTTTAGAAATTTTGATGGGAGCAGTTTTTTAAACATTTAGCATTGGTGGACTCTATAAATGGATCCACTGTGTCTTTTTTTTTTTTTTTTAAGTATAGTTCATCACAATATTATGTTAGTGTCTGATGTACAGCAAAGTGATTCAGTTATACTTTTTTAAGATCATATTTCATTATAGGTTATTACGAGATACTGAATATAATTCCCTGTGCTAAACAGCAATGGCACCCCACTCCAGTACTCTTGACTGGAAAATCCCATGGACGGAGGAGCCTGGTAGGCAGCAGTCCATGGGGTCGCTAAGAGTCGGACACGACTGAGTGACTTCACTTTCACTTTTCACTTTCATGCATTGGAGGAGGAAATGGCAACCCACTCCAGTGTTCTTGCCTGGAGAATCTCAGGGACGGCGGGGCCTGGTGGGCTGCCGTCTATGGGGTCGCACAGAGTCGGACACGACTGAAGCGACTTAGCAGCAGCAGCAGCAAACAGTAAATTCTTATTACGTATCAGATCTACTGTGTCTTGACTCATCAAAGTTCCCTCTATTGTCTTGTTATGAGAGATGAGGACTTGGATATCCAATTTCTTCCCCCCACCTTTTCCCCTCTCTCACTACTCCAATACATTAAACATCTTTTTAGTTAAATTGGTTTGTGGTGCTTTCATACTTGTAGCCATTACATTCTATTCTCCATGAGTCAAGTTATATATCATCCATTATTACAAATTTTTTTGTTCTTAGCTAATAATTTCCACATCTTTTTCATTTCTGTGCTTTTCTTTATCCTTATCTTATCTCATCCTCCAGCTTCTTCAACACAGTTGTCTACTCTGCGTGTAATCTGATCATTTAATTGAATTATATGTAGGCTCTACTCTCTATTTCTGCACCGCCCCCCTGCAATGCTTTTGCTCCTTGAATCTGCATTTGTTGTTCTCTCAACTGCTGCCAATCAGTGGTCCTGGGACTTGCCTTTAGGACTATCTTGGGGTGCTCTTAACCACCATTTAAAATATATAACCTTCCCAAAGTCCCTAATTATCCCTTTCCTTGATGGAAGAACTTGGTAGCCTTCTCAGTTTGAAAAGTCAAGTCCTTCCCTTCTGGAGAAATTCATATATATGATTCTTTGGTAAGTTTCTCCTACTGCCTCATTTTCTCAAATACCCATTAGTCGAATATCAGTCAATCAAACCCAGACTTATCCACTCATTTTCTTTTCATGAATTCATTAGTTTTTATTTTACCTTCTCAAAGACTGATTTGACATTATTGTCCAATGCTGCTTCTGAAGTCCTAATTTTCACTACATATTTAATTACTTAGCATTTTCTTACTCTTTACTTTCTCTTTTCACAACATCAGGTTCCTGTTTTATAGATTCAATATTGTGCCAACAAAGGTTCGCCTAGTCAAGGCTATGGTCTTTCCTGTGGTCATGTATGGATGTGAGAGCTGGACTGTGAAGAAGGCTGAGCGCCAAAGAATTGATGCTTTTGAACTGTGGTGTTGGAGAAGACTCTTGAGAGTCCCTTGGACTGCAAGGAGACCCAACCAGTCCATTCTAAAGGAGATTAGCCCTGGGATTTCTTTGGTAGGAATGATGCTGAAGCTGAAACTCCAGTACTTTGGCCACCTCATTGCAAAGAGCTGACTCATTTGAAAAGACCATGATGCTGGGAAAGATTGAGGGCAGGAGGAGAAGGGGACAACAGAGGATGAGATGGTTGGATGGCATCACCAACTCAATGGACATTGGTTTTGGGTAGACTCCGGGAGTTGGTGATGGACAGGGAGGCCTGATGTGCTGTGGTTCATGGGGTTGCAAAGAGTCAGACACGACTGAGCGACTGAACTTAGCTGAGGTATTGTGTCTTATATCCCTGAACATCATAATTGCAGATTTTTCTGAAGTCTTTTACTGTCCACATTGCTGATATTTATTCTGCGTTCCATTCTCTTTTCTGTTTTCTTTTTTGCTTTTGTGTTATAGGCTGTTTTCAAATATCTGGTTATTCTTGTGAAGGAGATTAGAATATACCATCCCAAAATATGTCCTTTGACATAAGAATTATTTTGAGCAAAAGGCAATTGAGAATCAACACATTGAGGAAAAGTCCTCTATACTCTCCTTTCTGCCAGAAGGCAAGATATAAATTTTCCTTTTGAAGATATTCCTCATCTCTTCTCCCATTATTACAACCAAGCAACCATTATCACTAGAGACAGAAAGATGACCCTGAGTTGGGCCTGCACAAACAAAACTCACTGAAATATTCCACCATTTCCACTAACTTTTCTGTGTATCTACCATCTCACATTTTACCACCCCTAAAAGCCCACACCCCTTTTCCTTCATTTTGACACTTCCGTAGAAATTTATTGCCCTTTGTTAAGAGGGTGTAAAAGTTCCAAATTCAAACTACTTCTTTGAGTTACTCATCACTGAATTCTCCTGTGTGTATGCACCTTGCATGTGCAAATAAACTGTTTTTCCCCTCTTATTGACCTCTTTTATCAGTTTGATTTTTGAGCAACGCCTGAATCTAACAGGACAGAGGAAAAAACCTTTTCCTGTCCTACATTTGACTGTTCTTTGATATTTGTGAGTCATGCACCTAAAAATTGCTTGACATTCCTGCACTAGGAGTGGTGAAGAGAAGGCAGGACTGTGGAGAAAGTTGGATTTTCTAAAATCTATGACTTTGCTTGTTATAACTGAAAAATCACTTCGGGCCTGATAATGCAGCACCACACTGGAGCAGGCTGATAAGGTCCTCATTTGGGACCCTCTGGGTTCCCTGAGTTTCTTAAGGGAAGCTGCTCTCATCTCCTTGAAAAAATGTGAAAGTGTTAGTCACTTGTCATGTCTGACTCTTTAGGAGTCCTTCAGGCTCCTCTGTCCGTGGAATTCTCCAGGCAAGAATCCTGGAGTAGGTGAGCCATTCCCTTCTCCAAGGGATCTTCCCTACCTGGGGATTGAACCTAGGTCTCCCGCTTTGCAGGCAGATTCTTTACCGTCTGAGTCACTGACAAATGTCAGAGAACTAGGTAGAACAATGCATCTTTCATCATCAATCTCCTTGTTTTCAAGTCCAAATCTCACCCCTGCCTACTGTTTAACTGATGACTCTGAGTCAAGAAGTTTTTGGCTTCCATTTTCTCAGGGAAGAATCTTCCAGTTTTCCATGAAAGTGAATGTGTTAATTTTTGCTGCATTAAAAAAAGAATACTGTCCTCAGGGCTTCCCTGGTGGTCCAGTGGTTAAGAATCCACCTGCCAATGCAGGGGACATGGGTCTGATCTCTGGTCCAGGAAGATGCCACATCCCCCAGGGCAATGCCACAACTACTGAGCCTGTGCTCTAGAGCCCATGAGACACAACTCCTGAGCTGGAACTTGTTGGCTTTATCAGACAATTCAGGATGTTCTTACTGCACTTAAACCCATAAGTTCAAAGAGATTTCTTATTTTTCACTAAATATTACATTGAGCTCCATCTGATCCCAGATGACAAGTTCACTGAAAGTAAGAAGGCTGATGGTTTTGTTATAAGATAATGATGACTGAGCCCCCACTGATTACACACTTTGGCTGTTCCTGGTTCTGGAAATGCATCCACACTCTATGGAAGCTTTTGAATATGGTTTTTCAAATTTCTCACTTCTTTTCTGTTCAGGGAGTTTTTTGACAAAAAATCAAATTCTTGGCCTTAGAGATATAATAGAGTCTGACCTCATTTTAAATATATATATATTTATTTGGCTGTGCTGGGTCTTAGTTGTGGCAGGGTAGGATCTTCAATCTTTGTTGAGGCATGCAGGATCTTTAGTTGCAGCTTGTGGGACCTAGTTCCTCTATCCTTCAGCCCCCTGCATTGGGAGAGCAGAGTCTTAGCCACTGGACCACCATGGAAGTCTCTGACCCCATTTTTGATACATGACTATTGATAGCATCAAGCCCCACCCCTTTCCCTTCCCTTGTGTGGGGCCAAAGGAGATTTGTTCAAACCACTGAGCCCCTGCCCACATGTATGAGCTTGCACCTGGGCTCCAAAACTAACCATAAGAACCCCAAGCCAATCTCACTTCTTTGCTTACTCAAGTCATTTTCTTTGTGCATTTTTCTACTTTCCCCCTTTTCTAGCAAAGTTTTATACTAATAATCAAACCATACAAAGGTTGGAACACTAAGAGGTATAGACCATCAAGAATCATTTTGAGATCTTATCACCACAGCTGCACTTAAAAAATAGAATAGAAATATACAGTAACACTCAGAATGCATCATCTGTAGTATGAGTATATATTTTTAAATGAAAACTTTGCTAGTATTACAAACTTGTGCATGTGTGATAGAAAATGCCTTTCTTACTCATGGTCCAGAACAAAATAGGTTGAAACTAACCTAGATCTTGCAAACATGGAAGATAAGACTTTAATTAAACAATACATGCACCCTGCTTGGTTTGCTCTCTGTTCCTCGAGCTTCCATGGCAACCAGAAAGAAAAGGTTCTACCCACCATTGTCTTCATTTCTGCTGTTGATCACAGGAGCCATCGCAGTACTGAATTCTCAAAGAGCTTTTCCTCTACGGTTTTCTCATCAAATTTTTCTGTGAAACTTGACTCACGTTGCCAATTGACGTATGGCTGGGAGCACCAGCTTGTTTGGTCCATTTTTCTCCTGCTCTCCCAGCTGCATATAAAGTCTGCTCACACCATATTCTCAAAGTTTTTGAATTCTTACTGCCTTCAAGTGTCCTGGGCTTCCCTGGTGGCTTCCATGGTGGTAAAGAATCTGCCTGCAATGCAGGAGACCTGGGTTCGATCCCTGGGTCGGGAAGATCCCCTGGAGAAGGAAATGGCTACTCACTCCAGTATTCATGCCTAGAGAATTCCGTGGACAGAGGAGCCTGGTGGGCTACAGTCTGTAGGGTCACAAAGAGTCAGATGCAACTGAGCAACTAACACTTTCACTTTTTCACTTTCAGGTATCCCAATTCAAGAAGATTGAGGTTTGGCATTAGAAGCGTTCTCATGTTATTTAAGCTGGAATTTCCATATCTGTTCTTAAATTCCTTGTCATTTCTGAAGGTTTAGGAGAAAAGAGAGGTCTGTGAAGTCTTTGCCATCAGTCTGTGAAGTCTTGCTTCCCTGAGGCAGCTCTAATCTCTGAAATGGGTCTTAATGTCCTAGCACCACTCCCTGAATGATGCTGGCACCACTCCCAGTGGGCACTAGGCTTGGACATGGCAACCCCTGTGTCCTCTGCCTTCCTGGGGAGCGGCCACTTCAGGACGGGGAAGCTCAGCTGGCTGAGACTCTCCCACTCCCACTGCCCTGCAATTTGGTTAAATCATGTGCCAGTGCCATTTATCACTGTGGACTGATCCTCATGTTTGGGGAACAGCCTCCTTTTTCCACCTTGGGAGCCTTCTCCTCTATCTCTGCTGGCTCCTGTGGGTCTCTTCCCCCTCAGGATGGGCCCGAAACATCATTCCTAACATGTCTTCATCCTTCACCATCTCTCCTTCAGGGACTGGATGGTTTCTGCTCCTTTTTTCTCTTCCCTTCCCAGAGGTGTTTGTTTATGATTGAGGAATATTAGCTCTTTGCAAGTGTAATCATTTTGTCTTCTCTCTACTTTCCTCCCAGCTTGAAGAAACATGAACGGTGAGCTTGAAGGCCTCAGCTGCCCCTGCAGCCAGTCCTGAGGGGCTTCTTTGTACCTTTTCCTGGTTTAACTCCTTTTCTCAGTAGCAGGTGATAGGAAGAGGACCATTTGTAAGAATCCTCAGGATATGTTCACCCACTTCTCCCTTATTTGGGGGAATGTTGTAAGGCTGGAAACCCCTCCATGGAGAAGGAAATGGCAACCCACTCCAATATTCTTACCTGGGAAATCCCATGGACAGAGGAGCCTGGCAGGCTGCTGTCCATGGAGGCGCGAAAGAGTCAGACACAAATTAAAGACTAAACAACAACAACAAAGAGGCTTATTGGCTTCACTGATCTTTTAAAAGAAAAAAAGAGAAAGAAACTCCTCCAAACCAAGCCCAGAAGCTTCTCCAAACCAAGCCAGCTGCTCTCTTTCTTTCTGTGGCCATCACTTTTCAGAGACGATGGTTCTCAATCAACCTTCCTCCTCACTGGCTGGCTGACGATCAGTTGTGTGTGTGTGTTTCTCACGTTCTGGCCCATGGCTATTGGTAGAGGTGACCCAGCCACCTGGGTGGATAACATCTTCAAGAGTTATTTATTCTTTTCTCCAGAAGTGCCATGGTCTCCACCTCGCCTATGGAAGAGGTTCAGTGTACCACTCACATGCTGGTGACATGAGTTAAAAGTAGCTGTGTCCTTGGAGGGACCCCTTTCTCACGTCCAGGTTGACAAAGAGGCAGTACTGGCTGTGCTCTTCTCCTTTCTCCATTCTCCCATCTTCCTTACCCTTTTCTTCAAAGGAAAATGGAGAAACTTATGCAGTAAGTACAACACAGAATGAGACCGTAGCCTCAAATTCAGCTTATATTACTTTGGGGAGGAAAACAGTCCCAGGGAAGAATCCCCTAAAGGGAAATGAGCTGCGGTTGTTCCTCTACTCAACAAAGAAGTGAAGGAATTGTCTGGGTCCCTTTTATGAGCAACTATGTCACATCTTGGTATCAGAATGAGGTCAGATTATATCTGCTTCTTCAGATGACCCAGCGCTCACTTGAAAAATCACGATATGGAGACCCATGGGGACAACCACAGCCTTGCTGTGAGTCTTAGCAAGGAAGAACTCCAATCTTCACAAACCCATCACCACAAGACAAACACGTAATACAAAGCAGGCCCAGGGTGTAGATCCATGATTATGGAATGACAAGCACATGGGTTCTTTTCTGGAACTCAGCCTCCACACTCCTCCTTGAGCTGAGGTGAAAAATTGAACAACAATCAAATGTTTGTCCATGGTAACAAGGATGCAAGGCTGCTGGAGTCGAAGAGATGGTGTTCATTTTTAATAATTATGCGAAGTTTTTCTTCAACATGTGCAAAATTAGGAACAATTAGTTAGCACAGAGTATCGCCATGAAGCTGATGTTGAAAATAAGAGTAACTCTGCTCCGTACTTTGCTCACGGTAAATATTTACTTTGTGAGTTTTTCCATTTCAGGGACATGAGATGATGCCCCGAGACACTCAGCAATCACTTTCAGAAACAGGTTTCTACTGAATAATTTTACTTGTACCAATTCACTCTGCAAATTTGTTTGGAGTATAATAAATAAGTCACCGCTTAAGTGACAGAAAACTGTGCAGATGACAGGGAACCATATGGTGGTTACAAGGCAGAATTTAAAATTTTTAAAGGACAAAATGCTCATATTCATGTAGAGCAATTAATTACAGGACCGAGAACCATCTGCTGTGACTCACGAGTGCCCCCAGGCACTAATACAATCCCAAGTTTCAACTTGGCTTTTCTTGGTCCCATATCCCAAGCAGAGGAAATACCTTTTCCATAACCTTCTGATTACTTATTAATGTTATGATAATGTTTTTGCCACATTGCTGTTTCTCTGTCCTTGGCTTAAAGATGGTGTGTTGGGTGCCTGATGATGTACTTCAGCTTGTTTGCACGTTTTCTCCCTCTCTATGTTAGCTTCTCTGTCCCAGTTTGAAGCCAAATTTTGGGGTTCCCTCTGCCTTTTGGATTTTCTAGCATCTTTTAGTGTCCCCTGGGAGGAGCCAGGGAATGGAAGAAGAATCATGCTGTGTTAGGCACAGTTTTCCACAATATATTGCACAAGAGCAGGTGTTAAAAGAGATGTTGAAATTTGTATCTTTCCTGGGCAAGTTGTACCGATTCTATTTCTCTTTGGAGAACAATTCTCAAATCCCAAGCATTTATCATCTCAGCTTTAATCTCCCCAGTACCATATTGTTCTCCTCGGAGAGACATGTAAGCTACAAATGCAAAGTCAAAACAAAAAGGAGTGCCGGATGGGAGTTAAGCAATCAATGTAATGCATCTGGTACCACATAGGAAATGGACCATATGGGTCATTCAGGTGAGGGGAGGTGCTCATTGTAACCTCACCTAAATAACGATGGATTTCTGCTTTATTTTAGCCACAGGAATTTAAAAAATATTTTCTAAGGCACCACCTTCCTGTTATTAACATAATAAATCACAATGAATAAGCTTGTATTTATATCTAAAGAAAGGGCTTGAGCTAATTTACATGTGCCCCCACAGCTCTCGAGAAAGTCTTAGATCTCTCTGAAAGCTGCTAAGTCACTTCAGTCGTGTCCAACTCTGTGCGAAGACAGAAGCCCCCCATAGACAGAAGCCCACCAGAGTCCCCCATCCCTGGGATTCTCCAGGCAAGAACACTGGAATGGGTTGCCATTTCCTTCTCCAATGCATGAAAGTGAAAAGTGAAAGTGAAGTCGCTCAGTCGTGTCCAACTCTTCGCAACCCCATGGACTGGAGCCCCACACCAGGCTCCTCCATCCATGGGATTTTCCAAGCAAGAGTTCTGGAGTGGGGTGCCATTGCCTTCTCCTTAGATTTCCCTAGTTAAAAGTAATTCATCCATCTTCCACTTACCAATGGATATCAAGCTTCTCTTTTCTTGACAAAACAATGGGGGTCTGTAACAGCTTTCTACTGTAACACCTGAGTTGAATAGTTGTGACAGACTGCATGCCCATGAAACCAAAAGCACCTACTGTCTAAACTTTTACCGAACAAGTTTGCCTGCTCCTGCTTTTAAGAGCTCAGTTGAGAAAATTTAAATTCCACTCTTGAGTGATGATTGCAAGCTCAAGACTTATCTCCTAAACATACTTTTAAACATTTTTCCTACTGTACCCAAAACATCAAAGATTCCTATCATTTGAATTGGGAAGAAACTTCTAAATCATCCATTGACTTGCCCTTGTTTACAGCTGGGGAAAAATGAAGTCTATGTGAGAAGACTTTCTTGAGACCCATCCATCTGCCACAAATTTTATCTTTTCTACTTTCTACCCAGGTTCAAGTTCTGCAAGAATTACTCTTACCAGTGACTCCAAAATTGAAAGGCAGGGCAACATTTCCACTAATGCATTTGGACTAGACATCTGTTTGTTAGTGGGAAAGACAAGATACAGTCCAACCTACTAAGACTGTGTCTGTGGATATTCTCCCCACTGTAGCTCATAACTGCTTCCTATTCCTGGACACAAATGGCCGTTAGTGCTCCCCCACCTCACCATCATTTGGACTATCTTTAATCAACCAGATTTTATTAATAATTTTTAAAAAATTTTAGATGCTGATGAGAAATAATTTCATTAAGTGGGGCCTGTGATATTTCCGTGGTGTATTTGTTTAACTAATGGACATTATTTTTTAGGAAAGTTTTACGTTTACAGAAAAAACAAAATGAGCAGAAACTACAGAGACGTCTTACATTGTCCGTTCACCCTCTGCCCTCGGTTTTCCCTATTAACATCTTGCTTTGTTGTGGTATGTTTGCTACAATTAATGAATCAATATTCATTCATTATTATTAGCTAAAGTCCATAGTTTACTTCAGGATTTACTCTTTGTATTGTATGGTTTTTTGAGTTTTGCCAACTGCATAAAGTCATGTACCCACATTATAGTATCACAGAATAATTTTAATGCCCTAAAAATCCTGTGCTCCACTTATTCATCCCTCCTTTCCCTATCCCCAAACCTTTGCAGCCCCTAATCTTTTCACTGTCTCTGGGTCTCCTGCATTGCAGGCAGATTCTTTACCGTCTGAGCCACCAGGGAGACCTTAAAAATCTTTAACCTTTGACAAAGATCAATTGACTGTATCTGTGTAGGTCTATTTCTAAGCTCTCTATTCTGTTCTGCTGATTGATTTGTCTGTTCTTTTGCCAATACCACGCTGTCTTGATTACTGTAACTTTCATAGTAAGACTTGAAGTTGGAGGAAATTCAGATCTCTGACTTTATTTTGCTGCTGCTGCTGCCAAGTCGCTTCAGTTGGGTCTGACTCTGTGCGACCCCATAGACGGCAGCCTGGCCCACCAGGCTCCCCTGTCCCTGGGATTCTCCAGGCAAGAACACTGGAGTGCGTTGCCATTTCCACCTCCAATGCATGAAAGTGAGAAAATAGAGTGAAGTCACTCAGTTGTGACTTTGTTTTAGGTCTTCAATATTATTTCGGCCATTCTAGGCCTTTTTGCCTTTTCTTATAGACTTTCCTCTATTTCTTTGCACTGATGACTGAGGAAGGCTTTCTTATCTCTCCTTGCTGTTCTTTGGAACTCTGCATTCAAATGGGTATATCTTTCCTTTTCTCCCTTGCTTTTCACTTCTCTTCTTTTCACAGCTATTTGTAAGGGCTCCTCGGACAGCCATTTTGCCTTTTTGCATTTCTTTTTCATGGGGATGGTCTTGATCCCTGTCTCCTGTACAACGTCACAAACCTCTGTCCATAGTTCGTCAGGCACTCTATCAGATCTAGTCCCTTAAATCTGTTTCTCACTTCCACTGTATAATTGTAAGGGATTTGATTTAGGTCATACCTGAATGGACTAGTGGTTTTCCCTACTTTTTTCAATTTAAGTGTGAATTTAGCAATAAGGAGTTTATGATCTGAGCCACAGTCATCTCCCTGTCTTGTTGTGTGCTGACACTATAGAGTTTCTCCATCTTTGGCTGCAAAGAATATAATCAATCTGATTTTGATGTTGACCATCTGATGATGTCCATGTGTAGAGTCTTCTCTTGTGTTGTTGGAAGAGGGTGCTTTCTATGACCAGTGCGTTCTTTTGGCAAAACTTTATTAGCCTTTGCCCTGCTTCATTCTGTACTCCAAGGCCAAATTTTCCTGTTAATCCAGGTGTTTCTTTACTTCGTACTTTTGCATTCCAATCCTCTATAATGAGAAGGACATCCTTTGGGGGTGTTAGTTCTAAAAGGTCTTGTAGGTCTTCATCAGATCAGATCAGATCAGTCGCTCAGTCGTGTCCGACTCTTTGTGACCCCATGAATCGCAGCACGCCAGGCCTCCCTGTCCATCACAAACTCCCGGAGGTCACTGAGACTCAAATCCATCAAGTCAGTGATGCCATCCAGCCATCTCATCCTCTGTCGTCCCCTTCTCCTCTTGCCCTCAATCCCTCCTAGCATCAGAGTCTTCTCCAATGAGTCAACTCTTCGCATGAGGTGGCCAAAGTACTGGAGTTTCAGCTTTAGCATCATTCCTTCCAAAGAAATCCCAGGGCTGATCTCCTTCAGAATGGATTGGTTGGATCTCCTTGCAGTCCAAGGGGCTCTCAAGAGTCCTCTCCAACACCACAGTTCAAAAGCATCAATTCTTTGGCGCTCAGCCTTCTTCACAGTCCAGCTCTCACATCCATACATGACCACAGGAAAAACCATAGCCTTGACTAGACGAACCTTTGTTGGCAAAGTAATGTCTCTGCTTTTGAATATGCTATCTAGGTTGGTCATAACTTTCCTTCCAGGGAGTAAGCGTCTTTTAATTTCATGGCTGCAGTCACCATCTGTAGTGATTTTGGAGCCCAGAAAAATAAAGTCTGACACTGTTTCCACTGTTTCCCCATCTATTTCCCATGAAGTCATGGGACCGGATGCCATAATCTTCATTTTCTGAATGTTGAGCTTTAAGTCAACTTTTTCACTCTCCACTTTCACTTTCATCAAGAGGCTTTTTAGTTCCTCTTCACTTTCTGCCATTAGGGTGATGTCATCTGCATATCTGAGGTTATTGATAGTTCTCCCAGCAATCTTGATTCCAACTTGTGTTTCTTCCAGTCCAGCGTTTCTCATGATGTACTGTTCAATTTCAGCTTCTTCAGCATTACTAGTTGGGACATAGCCTTGGATTACCATGATACTGAATGGTTTGCCTTGGAAATGAACAGAGATAATTCTGTCATTTTTGAGATTACATCCAAGTACTGCATTTTGGACTCTTTTGTTGACTATGATGGCTACTCCATTTCTTCTAAGGGATTCCTGCCCGCAGTAGTAGATATAATGGTCATCTACTAGTTAAATCATCCATTCCAGTCCATTTTAGTTCACTGATTCCTAAAATGTCGACATTCACTCATCTACAATATACTATTATCTACAATATACTATCAGAGCAATATAAGATGATAAATATAATAAAAATAACAGTATGTATCCTTTAAGCTAAGGTCTACGTTATTTGAATTCTAAATGCATCTTCTACACATTAGTTAACATTCTTAAAAACTGGAAATTTTTAAAAATTTATCTGTTCCAACAGCCTATCAGAATCTCAATGAGTATTTAGCAGGAGTAAATGTAAGATGTAATTAAAAGAATTAATAAAAGAATTAATCCAAGCAGAAAATAGAATTCACATCAGATGTTTCAAGTTGAGAAACTTTTGAACACACTGGCTCTCAACCCTGACCACCCATTAGAATTACTTGAGAACTTTCAAATTCCCCATGTCTGGTAATAGGAACCAGGCTTCTTGGGCTATTCCAATGGCTGGTGAAGTTGAAAAACCATATATTAACGGAGAGGCTACCAGTAAAAGTATAGGCAAGGTTGGGATAGGCAACTGAACAGGGATGTTGATAAAGAAACTTAAATTTAATGAAAAAGAGTAACTAACTCAAGGTTACAGAGACAGTAATGGCTAAACTGAGATCCATGGATGTCTTATTATCTACTTCATGGTGTCTTCCAAAATAAGTTTTTCTCTGGAATAAAATGTCATGTTTGACCAAGCCTGAAGTTAAAAACACCTTAAAGGTAAGCAAATGATGTTCCTCTTTTTAAAAACAAGATTAAATGAACTAAGGTCAAAGTTCTCTTTGTCTTCTCAAATGAATTATAGCCTGAAATAAAACCTGTCTGGTTTCCATGAATAATATCAGACATATAATGCTTTCTCCTTTCCTCCTCATTTTGCAAATAAAATTCTGTCTGAACTTTTCTGGAAACAAGTTAAATGGACGCCAGAATGACATACATTATATATACTAATGTGTGCCAATGGCACCCCACCCCAGTACTCTTGCCTGGAAAATCCCATGGATGGAGGACCCTGGTGGGCCACAGTCCATGGGATCGCTGGGAGTCGGACACGACTGAGCGACTTCACTTTTACTTTTCTCTTTCCTGCATTGGAGAAGGAAATGGCGACCCACTCCAGTGTTCTTGCCTGGAGAATCCCAGGGACGGGGGAGCCTGGTGGGCTGCCGTCTATGGGGTCGCACAGAGTTGGACACGACTGAAGCGACTTAGCAGCAGCAGCAGCCCTGAGGAAGAGGACCTATTGTGTCTGGGGGAGTGCATCAGGAGGATGGGAGAAGATGCTGAGCTTTGGTCAGAGCAAAAAGCCAAAGTCATGGATTTGAAAAGCTCTGTCTCTTCCATCCAGAGAAGGTAATGGCACCGCACTCCAGTACTCTTGCCTGGAAAATCCCATGGACGGAGGAGCCTGGTGAGCTGCAGTCCATGGGGTCGCTAAGAGTCGGACATGACTGAGCAACTTCACCTTCACTCACTGGAGAAGGAAATGGCAACCCACTCCAGTGTTCTTGCCTGGAGAATCCCAGGGACAGGGGAGCCTGGTGGGCTGCCGCCTATGGGGTCACACAGAGTCGGACACGACTGAAGCGACTTAGCAGCAGCAGCAGCAGTCTCTTCCATCACTACTGGGGATAATCAGTACATCCTAGCTTCACCTCTTAGCTAAGAACTTAATGCAAATATATTTTTAATTAATTTATTATTTGTTGTTATATATATATGTGTGCTCAGTCACTTAGTCATATCTGACTCTTTGCAACTCCATGGATTTTAGCCTGCTAGGCTCCTCTGTCCATGGAATTTTCCAGGCAAGAATATTAGAGTGCATTGCCATTTCCTTTTCCAGGGGATCTTCCCAACCCTGGGATCGAACCCACATCTCTTGCATCTCTTGCATTGAAAGGCAGGTTGCTTACCACTAGGACCACCTGTTAACTAGATTATATGACTTCAAGAGCTTCTGAGACTACCAGATGCCTCTTAAAATGAAGTGGTCACCTGGTTTTGTGTAATAGAGGTAGCATTTGTCTTTAAAATTCTTTATACTTTTCATCATCCCTTTCCATGTATTACCTAACTCCCAAGCACTTTCAATTTTCCACATATTGCCTGTCCTCATACTGTTTATGCTGACACCTCTTCCTGCTGCAGAAGGAAAGATAAAATTGGTAAGTATCTTTGGGTGTGGTGTGCACTCTGCAGCTCATTGCAGTCTCCATAGCTACCTATTAATGTTTTATCTATTTAGATTATCCATCTAGATGCCAAAGACATTTAAGAGTGTGTCTCTTATCCTGCCTTGGCCAATTCCCAAGTATAGAGTATGGAAATCAGCAGATGTCTCTGTGTGTGTGTGTGTGTGTGTGTGTGTGTAAGTTTTGTTTGGGGATTTTATTGTTGCTTGTTTTGCTGAGCAGAATTTTTTAAATTAGTTTGAATGTTTATACTTTTATGACCACAGACTATTAATATAGTCCTTACCCTCACATATCATTTCAGACCCTGTAGATTATGATGATATCTAAATAATACATACATATTCATAAATAAAATTCATGTGTGATATTTTATATGGAAAGTTCCCAAATGTACCTAAATTAGATAAGTTGAGACAGTTTTTAGTATGTGGAAAATGTCATGAAATCATGTCTGATAAAAAACTATCAGACAGAAGATGGCAGAGGAGAAAGACTCTGAGCTTACCTCTTTTCATGGGCACAACAAAATCACAGCTACTTGAGAAACACATCACTGAAAAAGACTGGAACCTACCAGAAAAGACCTACAAATAAAGAAAATATGTAAAGAATGAACCACAGTGAAACAGGTAGGACCAGCAGAGATATGATACAGTCAAGTCCCATGCACCAGAGTAGGCAACACACAAACCAAAGTATAATTATGATTGCAGAGGTTTTCCCCAAGGAGTGAGAGGTCTGAGCCCCATGTCATCTTCCTAGCCTAGCAGTCTTGCACTGGGAAGATGAGCCCCAAAAGTGTTTGACTTTGAAGGCCAGTGGGGCTTACCTTCAGGAGTGCCAAAGGGACGTCTTCACTCTTCAAGGGTGTCCACAAAATTTCACATGATCTAGGACCCAGGAAAGAAGCAGTAATTTGATAGCAGCCTGGGTCAGACCTACATGCTCATCTTGGAGAGTCTCCGTGAAAGGCTGCAGGCAACTGGCGCTCACTCTGGGGACGTGGATACTGGTGGCAGCCATTTGGGGGAGCTCCTTCTATGAGATGGACACTGGTCCTGGCAAGTGCCATTTTGGAATCCTCCCTCTAGCTTATTAGCGCCAGGACTCAGCCCCACTCGGGCCCCAAAACCTGCAGGCACTAGAGCTGGGGTGCTTGAAGTGAAGTGAAGTGCAAGTCACTCAGTCATGTCCACCTCTTTGCGACCCATGGACTGTAGAGTTCATGGAATTCTTAGGCCAGAATACTGAAGTGGGTAGCCATTCCCTTCTCCAGGGGATCTTCCCAACTCAGGGATTGAACCCAGGTCTTCTGCATTGCAGAAGGATTCTTTACCAGCTGAGCCACTTGCTTAAATCCAAGCAACTAGCTGGATGGGGCACAGCCCGCCTAGTAGCAGACAGGCTGCTTTAAGACCCCTGAGTCCACAGCTGCTGCTCTACAGAGCCCTGCCCACCAGAGGGCCTGGGATCCAGCTCCATCCACAAGCGGGCAGGCATCAGCCCCAATCCCCTGAGCCCTGGCCCTGCGCTCTAGAGATCCTGCTCTACCTTCAGGACCAGCCTCACCTGCCAAGGAATAGCACAGACCTAAGAAAATCACAATCCCACAGCCTGAGGACTTGGCCAAGTCCTGCCCTGGATGACTGGGTGCCAGGCCCACTTGATAGCAAGCCAACACAAGCGTCAGGATGTCCCAGGCCCTGTCTCCAACTGTGTCTGGCAATCTTTGCCTCATCAAATGTCTGACACCAGCTCCAGGATCCCTGGGCCATATAAGCAGACTCCTGGACCCAACTCTACCAGCCAGTTAGGCTAGCGTTAACCCAACTTTATTCAACATAGTATCGGAAGTCCTAGTTATGGCAATCTGATAAGAAAAAGAAATAAAAGAAATTCAAATTGGAAAGGAAGAAATAAAACTGTCACTGTTTGCAGTTGACATGCTACTATACATAGAAAATCCTAAAAATGACACCAAAAAATTAGTAGAGCTCATCAATGAATTCAGCAAAACTGTAGGATACAAAATTAATATACATAAATCTGTTGCATTTCTACACACTGACAACAAACTAACAGAAAGAGAAATCAAGGAAATAATCCTACTTACCTTTGCATCAAAAAGAATAGAATACCTAGGAATAAACCTATCTACAGAGGTAAAAGACATGAAAACTATAAAATGCTGATGAAAGAAATTGAAGACAACACAAACAGATGGAATGATATACCATGTTCTTGGATTGGAAGAAATTATTATTGTTAAGATGACTATACTGCCCAAAGCAATCTATAGATTCAGTGCAATTCCTCTCAAAATATCAATGGCATTTTTCACAGAACTAAAACCAGTAATTTTAAAATTTGTACGGAAGCACAAAAGACCTCAAGTAGCCAAAAAATCTTGAGAATGAAGACCAGAGCTGGAGGAATCATGTCCCCTGTGGAATCTTAAAAATAAACAAGCAAATACAACAGAAAAGAAACAGACTCACAGATATAGAGAACAAGCTAGTGTTTATCTGTAGGGGAAAGAGACGGGGAGGGAGTCGAGTGATATAATTTACAATATTATGCATAAAATAAATAAGCTATAAGGATGTATTGTACAGCACAGAGAATATAGCCAATATGTTATAATAATTATAAAGGGACTATAACCTTTAAAAAGTGTGAATCACTGTGTTGTACACCTGTAACATATAATACGGTAATCAATAATGCATGCCTGCTAAGTTGCTTCAGTTGTGTCCGACTCTTTGAAACCGCATGAACTATAGCCCACAGGCTCCTCTGTCCATGGGATTCTCCAGGCAAGAACACTGGAGTGGGTTACCAGGCTCTCTTCCAGGGGAATCTTCCTGACCCAGAGCTCATACTCATGTCTCTTACGTCTCCTGCATTGCCAGGCAGGTTCTGTACCACTAGCACCACCAGGAAAGCCCAATCAATTATACTGCAATTAAAAAATATTTTAATGTCATTATATTACATTGGTGGGGGGAAAAAAAAAGCCAAAGACATAAATTTTACTTGGAGCAGTGGAGGGAGGGCATGAAAAGTGAAAGGAGAAAGTTACAATATAAATTTGTAAAATATTTTTAAATGACAAAAAGAAACTTAAAAACTTTTAAACTTATTTTTAAAAGAAAAAAAGCATACCATAGATATTTAAAATGTGTATTTAACTTTAGTAAATAAATGGACCAAAATCACGTTTATTAAAGGAATGGATTTCACATTATAACACTTCAGTGTTAAAGATAAGAAAAACTGATTTTTTTTTAGAACCACTTGTTGATGAAGGAATTACATAAAATATCTGCCTATGTTGCCTCGAATCATTTATTAAGACTATCCAGTTATCAACCTACTTTCTGTTATAAATATGAGTTTAAATTGAATAGGATTCAGAATACAGCTTAGAAAAGAAGACTGTAGTATAAAAGGACTGAAGAGATTTGCGAGACGAAAAGGAAGGAAAGAAGGATGATTGGAGGGAAGGAGAGAGGGAAGAAAAAGAGAATCTACAATTAGAATTAAAGTTTTCAAAATTGTTGGCTTGTCAAGAAAGTGTCTCAAACGTCCTTCTTCTTCCATTCAGCCCATCCTTGTTGGAAGATACTTCTGGAACCTTTCCAATAAAGTCTCCAGGGAAGTCAGCCATCCTTCCTTCCTTCCTAATTCTTTTTGGAGCTCATATCCTTTAAGCCTGGGAGCATTTTCCAATGTCTGACTTCCGTCCTTACTATTTCAATGCAGACTTCCTATTACCTTGGAAGAATGGAAATGCTATCCCCAACCGGGCACTCCGTGTGCCTGCCTCCCTCATATCCACTCCGCCGGCATTCCTCCCATAACTAAGGCAATAACAAGCTCCATGCAGGGAGCACCTGGGAGGATCTCGCCTCCAACTCGTGGTGTATCATTAGCCTTGGACCCAGGGTATCTCCAACACCACGGGCACCTCCCTGACACCCATGGAATGTGAGGCAGCCCTCGGTCACTGGCAACGGGCACAGATGGAGACACTTCCAAGAGTCATCTCTCACAGCTCCATGAGAGTCCTGTCGGACAGAGAGAGAGTCCCCATTGCCCACAGCCCACCACGATGAGTGACTTGAGAATTTACACTCGTGTTGTCCTCCCTTCCTTTCCTGTGACAGTCTCCACAATCCTCCACTTCTGCTCTCTGGAGTCATGTTTCAAAATAACTTACATACTCACCTTTGACTCAGGCTTTGCTTTCTGGTGAATCCAGACTGATGTCTCAGCATTAGTGTTATTTTCTCAGCTCTTAAAGACTATTTAACATTGTTTGACTTGAGATAAATTAACCATCCTTTCTCTCCAGAGGGAAAGCTTGTCCTAACAAAATCTTACTTTGCATAGTTTCACTATTTTGAGGGATCTCATAGTATTTCATACTTAGCTCTTCTTTAATTTGGAGAAATTAAAAACTACAAGCAGATACAGGGAATAATTACACTAGAGCCTTTGACTGTGTGGATCACATCAAATTGTGGAAAATTCTTAAAGAGATGGGAGCATCAGGCCACCTTACCTGTCTCCTGAGCAATCTGTATGCAGGTCAAGAAGCAACAGTTAGTACTGGACGTAGAACAAAAGACTAATTCAAAACTGGGGAAAGAGCACAACAAGCCTGCATATTGTCACCCTGCTTATTTAACTTACGAGCAGAGTACATCATGAGAAATGTCGGGCTGGATAAAATGTCAAGCTGGAATCAAGATTGCCGGGAGAAATATCAACAGCCTCAGATATGCAGATGCTACCACCCTAATAGTGGCTTCCCTGGTGGCTCAGACTGTAAAGCATCTGCCTGCAATGTAGGAGACCGGGGTTCGATTCCTGGGTTGGGAAGATCCCCTGGAGAAGGAAATGGCAATCCACTCCAGCACTCTTGTCTGGAAAATCCCATGGACGGAGGAGCCTGATAGGCTACAGTCCATAGGGTTGCAAAGAGTCGGACTCGACTGAGCGACTTCACTTCACCACCCTAATGGTAGAAAGCAAAGAGGAACGAAAAAGACTCTTGATGAAGGTGAAAAAAAGGAGTGAAAACTGGCCTAAAACTCAGCACTCAAAAAAACTAAGATTATGGCACCTGATCCCCTCACTTCATGGCACATAGAAGGGGAAAAAGTGAAAACAGTGACAGACTTTATTTTCTTGGGCTCCAACATCACTGCAGATGGTGACTATAGCCATGAAATTAAAATATGCTTGCTCCTTGGAAGAAAAGCTATGACAAATCTAGACAGCCTATTAAAAAGCAGAGACATCACTTTGCCAACAAAGGTCCATATAGTCAAAGCAATGGTTTTTCCAGTAGTCATGTAAGGATGTGAGAACTGACCATAAAGAAACCTGAGCACTAAAGAACTGATGCTTTCTAATTGTGGTGCTGGAGAACACTCTTGACAGTCCCTCAGATTGCAAGGGGATCCAACCAGTCAATCCTAAAGGAAATCACCCCTGAATATTCATTGGAAGGACTGATGCTGGAAGGCCAATACTTTGGCCACCTGATGCAAAGAGCCGACTCATTGGAAAAGACCCTGATGCTGGGAAAGATTGAAGGCAAAAGGAAAGGGAGTGACAGAGGATGAGATGGTTAGACAGCATCACTGACTCAATGGACATGAGTATGAACAAACTCTGGGAGATAGTGAAGGACAGAGAAACCTGAAGCTCTACAATCCATGGGGTCACAGAGTCAGACTCGACTTAGTGACTGAACAACAACAGAATAATTTCATAAACACCTTTGTATCCATTACACAGAAAAATTAATGTAGACATTTTATTTTAGATCTTTATAACATGAAAGCATTGGCGATGAAGTTGAAATTACCTCTTTGGGTTTTCTGAGCCCCATTCCCCTTCATCAGTCCCAAGAAATAGCCACTACCTTACATTTGGTACATGCTTTCTGCTAGCCTAATGTTTCATTTTAAAACTGTCTTTGTTATCAGTTTTATTTTTTAAGATATATACACATTGATACATATGCCTCTAGGTCATTTATCTTATTCACTGTAATATTCTATTGTATAATCTATATTCATTTATTCCTCATTCTAAGCATTTTTGGATGTTTCCAGGGTTTTATTTTCCCCTTATGAATAGTGCTACTGCTATGCATACATGTTTTGTACCTTGGTGCACACGTGCAAAAGAGTTTGGGAGTCTGGGGACTTTTGGGGTTTTTTTTTTTAGCCATGAGGAAGAACATTTCCAATTCTTTCAGATATTGCCCAACTACTCTCGGATGGCTTTGCCAATTTATTCTTCCACTTAGCAAGATAAGAATTTCTGCATCATCAGATCCTAGTCATCACTTGATATCTTAAATTGTTTTAAAACCTGTTGTCAAGCTCATGGGCTTGAATGAATGCTAAAATTGGGAGAGTCCTGGGTGAATCTGAATCATTGGTCACCCTAGCAGAAGCAGGTCATTTCTCTGTTTATTTCGCTGCTTTGGGTCCTAATCGCAGCATGTGGGATCTTCTTTGCCCCATGCAGGATCCTGTTTTTTTGGCAGCATGAGAACTCTTAGTTGTAGCATGTTATATCTAGTTCCCTGGCAAGGGATGAAACTCAGACCCCCTGCATTGGGAGCTCAGAGTCTTAGCCACTGGACCACAAGGGAAGTCCCCAGAGGCAGATCATTTCTGCTCTCTTTGCTCATCCTTTTGGTATTTATCTCCATGCATGAATGCATGATAAATCACATCAGTTGTGTCTAACTCTTTGCAACCCTATGGACTGTAGCCCATCAGGTTCCTCTAGCCACGGGATTCTCCAGGCAAGAATACTGGAGCGGGCTGCCATGCCCTCCTCCAGGGGATCTTCCTGACCCGGGGCTTGAGACCATGTCTCTTCTGTCTCCTGCACTGGAAGGTGGGTTCTTTACCACTAGCACCACCTAGGAAGTTCCATTTATCGCCATATTTCCAAATAATGTGCCTGTATTGCTACTTCATCAAGATGATCCCTTCCAAATGTGTTAGAGATTTCCTCACGGAGTATCCAGGCAACAGGATGATGATGCTATGAGACATCCTACCACTTCACAGTGAGTGTGGGAAATCCACTGGCTCAGCTTTCTTGGTCACTGGCAGCTACCTTATCACACTAGCACTTCCAGCAGTTTAGAGGTGAAAGGCAGAAGATGATGGTGGCTAAGTCTTACAGCAAGTGTCACTCACATTTCACAAAACCAGCAGTCCCTACAGACTGCTCAATTTTGTCCAAAATTTAGTACTCAGCCTTTCTTTCTCTTTTTTTAAAAAATAAATAACTTCGTAGAACACTTTTAGGTTCATGCATCTTGTGTTTATAGCGCCATCTGCTGCTGCTTCAGACCATTGCAGTTTCTCCCATTTGCTCAGTTCACACCTGGGGAAAAAGTGGACACAGTGACAGACTATTTTTTTGGGCTCCAACATCACTACGGATGGTGACTGCAACCATGAAATCAAAAGACGCTTGCTCCTTGGAAGAAAAGCTATGACAAATCTAGACAGCATATTGAAAAGCAGAGACATCACTTTGCCAACAGAGGTCCATATATAGTCAAAGCTATGGTTTTTCCAGTGGTCATGTATGGATGTGAGAGTTGGACCATAAAAAAGGCTGAGTGCTGAAAAATTGATGCTTTTGAACTGTGGTGTTGGAGAAGACTCTTGAGAGTACTTGGGACTGCAAGGAGATCAAACCACTCGATCCTAAAGGAAATCACCCCCTGAATATTTATTGGAAGGACTGATACTGAAGCTGAAACTCCAGTACTTTGGTCACCTGATGCAAATAGCCAATGCATTTGAAAAGACCCCAATGTTGGGAAAGATTGAGCACAAGAGAAGCAGGCAACAGAGGATGAGACGGTTGGACGGCATCAGTGACTCGTTTGGGAAGCCTGGCGAGCTGCAGTTTATGGGGTTATAGAGAGTCAGACACGACTTGGAGACTGAACAACAACACCTGGCCTGGGTAATGGGTGACCTTTTCTTTCAGGTTTATATTAATCAAGAATGACGTTCCACTAAACATCAGGCACCTTTCCAGACACTGCAGAAACAATAAAATTAAATAGAAAAATTATTTTCTGTACCCTTATATTCTCATTGAAAAAACATAATAAATAATGTCAGGGTATGGCATCAAAGAAAAATCAAGCAAAATAAAATAAGAGACTTATGGGGTGCTCTTTTTATATCAGATAGTCGTGAAGGGCCTCTCACAGTTAGTTGATTTCTGAAGATTCTGTAGGTACTGGGCCGTGTGGATACAGCAAATGCTGAGAACCTGGAGAAAGATCCAAGGGAACAGCAAAATGAAGGTCGTGCACGTGAGGTCTGGGTGATAGGAGCCCCAGCGGAATGCAATTCACAGAGCGCTGTGTTGGCCACAGTGAGGCCCCCAGCTTTATGCTAGCGGGAAGGAAACATGGGGTTTCTCCACTCTCACCGCATTGTACTTCACTTCTCTTGTCCTGGGTTTGTGGGTATCCTGGGACTTTCCCCAAGTAGGGAACTGTGTGGAATAGTCAGGTGGAGCGTGGGGTTCTGAGCCCTGGGAGGGGTGAGGCTTCAGAGCCCAAGCAGAGCCTTCAGTCTCCCTCTGAACATCCCTTCTCCGATTCCTCCTCCGTTTCAGGAAAATGCTTCCCTATTCTTGTTTCCCTCAGGGACTTCCTCCACCTGACATGCTGAAACTCTAATTGTCCCTAATCCTCAAAGATCTTTTTATGACCTACTAAATCCAGTTCTTTTTTTCCTTGATGATGCGAAGGCTTTACTTTCTTATCCTCTCAGGAGGCAAGAGAAAATATTAATATCCACACTCCATTTCTTATATAGCAAAACTATATAGCATATAGCAAATTTCATATAGCAAAACTATCAGGTTTTCCAGCTGAGAAAGTCTGGAGGTACACATTCAGCCACAGCGAGTGTGCGTGTGTGTGTGTATGTGTGTGTGTGTGTGTTAGTTGCGTCTGACTCTTTGCTACCCCGTGGCCTGTCATGGAATTCTCCAGGCAAGAATACTGGAGTGAGTTGCTATTCCCTTCTCCAGGGGATCTTCCCAACTCAGGGATCAAACCCCGATTTCCTGCATTGTAAGCAGATTCTTTACCGTCTGAGCCACCAGGGAAGTCCTGGTACCAGCCACACCTTGGAGACTCCAAATTGAAAGGTGTGACCACATCCATGCAACTATATCAGATGAGGTGTATTTGGGATCCATCTGAGTCCCTGCTTCATTGGAAGGATTTGGTGGGGGAGGGATTCAGAAATGCTGAGATCCAGGAATATTCAAACACTCACTAAATTGTTGCTGTAAGTGTCGCATAGAAGAAGTTGCATCTGCCTGGACTACAGCTGGTCCATGTGCAAAGAAGAGAGAAAAAAATGTGGCCAGGAGAGCCAAGATGGGGGAGCACCTTAACGTCTGTGCATGCATGCTGTCCAGCTCTTTGTTACCCCATGGAATGTAGTCCACCAGGCTCCTCTGGCCATGGAATTGTCCTGACAAGAATACTGGAATGGGTTGCCATGCCCTCCTCCAGGGGATCTTCCTATCCCAGAGATGGAACCTGTGTCTTCTGCATCTCCTGCATTGAAGGCAGATTCTTTACCACTGTGCCACTGGGAATCCCACTGTAATGTTCATTGATAGATAAATGGATAAAGAGGATGTGGTGTATACATTCACTAGACTATTATTAAGCCTTAAAAAAGAAGGAAATTGTGCCATATGTTACAGCATGGATGAACCTTCAGGACATCATGCTACATGGAGTTAGCCAGTCACAGAAAGACAAATATTATATGAGGGCCCTAGAGCCGTCAGATATTTAGAAGCAGAGAGTGAAATAGTGTTGCCAGGGGCTAGGGGAGAGGAAAATTGGGGAGTTACTGTTAAACAAGTATAACATGTTAGTTATGCAAGGTAAACGAACTCTGGAGATCTGCTTACAATGTTGTGCCTATAGATAACAATATTACACATTTGGGGTGGCTTCTCTTGTTGTAGAGCACGGGCTCTAGAGCGCTTCAGTAGTTGTGGCATGCAGGCTTAGTTGCCCCTTGACATGTGGAATCTTCCCAGACCAGGGGTTGAATCAACGTTCCCTGCATTGGCAGGCAGACTCTACCACTGGGCCACAGGAGAGTCCTGGTGTGAATTCTCGCCGAGAAGAATCCAGTCAAACTATAAGCTCAATTCCAGTAACTACTTTGACCTTTACTGCTGGCATATTTGGCACCCCACCCCAGTACTTTTGCCTGGAAAATCCCATGAACAGAGGATCCTGGTAGGCTCCAGTCCATGGGGTCGCTAAGAGTCGGACACTACCGAGCGACTTCACTTTCACTTTTCACTTTCATTAATTGGAGAAGGAAATGGCAACCCCACTCCAATATTCTTGCCTGGAGAATCCCAGGGACGGGGGAGCCTGGTGAACTTCTGTCTATGGGGTCGCACAGAGTCGGACACGACTGAAGCGACTTAGCAGCAGCAGCAGCAGGCACATTTAGCGGAGAAGGCAATGGCAAGCCACTCCAGTACTCTTGCCTAGAAAATCCCATGGATGGAGGAGCCTGGTAGGCTGCAGTACATGGGGTCGCTACCAGTCAGACGCGACTGAGCGACTTCACTTTCGCTTTTCACTTTCACACAATGAGGAAAGCAATGGCAACCCACTCCAGTGTTCTTGCCTGGAGAATCCCAGGGACGGCGGTGCCTGGTGGGCTGCCGTCTATGGGGTCACACAGTCGGACACGACTGAACCGACTTAGCGGCTGGCATATTTGCATTCTGCTTTTGCTTGGCTTTTGATTTTATAGTTTGAAAATTTAATATATTATCCAGCATAACTTTTCACATAAGCCATCTCTGTGCTTTTAAAAGCATATATGAAAACAAATTTTAATTCTTTTTCAGAGAAAATGACCAAATAAATCAGAATGATAAACTATATATCTTTGAGATTTTGCCATGAGACTACCTATTCTTCTGCATAAAGGTTTCTCTCTGGGCTACTGATCACTAAATTAAAACTGCTATACTTAGAATTTTTAATAATTATTGTAATTTTAAAATTTTGATGAACATAATTACAGACCACATTTGTACAAAAGTACAGAGAAATAGTGAAAAAAACATGCACAAAAGTCCACCAACAGAAAAATTGATAAACCAAAAGTGGTACATTGATAGAATGCAATACAACTCAGCAGTAAGAATGATCAACTATTGATACACAACAGGAATAGATCCCAAAAACATTATGCAGTAGAAAAAAAAAGCAAGACACAAAGGAGCATGTGTATGTGATTCCACTTATTTCCAACACAAGGAAAACGCCTCCACAGGGATGGAGACAAGGAATTGTCCAGCGCTGGGGGAGGGTGGGTGAGATGTTCATGGGGACACAAAAAACTTTGGCAGTGATGGCATTGTTCTCTATGTGGTTTGGGACAAGGTATCACAACTGTGTGTATTTGTCAAAATGCATCAAATGGTACCCTTAAAAGAGATGTGTTCTATCTATATAAATTATACTTTATAATATTGGTTAATTTTTAACATTTAAAATGTGTATTATTTTATTGACTGATTTTATTTTTGGCTACACTAGACTTCATTGCTGCACATGAGCTTCCTCTAGTTGCGGCGAGTGAGGACCACTCTCTAGTTGCAGTGCTGAGGCCTCTCATCGCAGTGGCTGCTCTCAAAGTCGAGCACAGGCTCTAGGGCTCACAGGCTTCAGGAGTTGTGGTGCACAGGCTTAGTTGCTCTGTAGCATGTGGACACTTCTTGGACCAGGGATCGAAGCCACGTCCCCTGCATTGGCAGGCATATTCCCAACCACTGGACCACGAGGGGAGTCCCAATAATATTGGTTAATTTTTTTTAAGTGAGTGTCCTAAGAAATGTTCAAATGTGTTCTATAAAAAAGGAGAGAGATCATAGTGAAGTAATTTTGAGGAAAAACTGGATAAAAATGATCATACTGATGTATTTGTAAAGGACTTCTCAGAACCTATGCTAATATAAACTAAATAAGATGCTCCCAATGGTCATTGTGAATAGAACAGGAAATGTTCCTCTAGATCAAATCCTGCTCCAATTGCCTTGACATACAACTCCGCACGGCAGCTTCTACCCTGCTGGTGCTACTATGGACCCTGTCCAAAAAGATTCTTTCCTCCTCATGCCACCAAAAACCACAACACACAACAAAACAATGACAAACTAGAACTAAATTGAAAAGTGTTCTTAAACATCTGGACTCATTAGGTATTTGAGATGGTCATCGTAAAGTTTCAGTCTCCTAATGACAGCCTACAATCCATATTCTTACATGCACATCTGTCATCCTTGTATCTGTACTATTTCATTCTTACAACTGGACAATCAGATGGAACAACCTTTGAACTGTCACCCTGATATTTCACAGTCTCAGAAAACAAGCTTTCCTCTTTATTATGGAATGAAAGCGAGGGAAATGCCATTGTTCTCAAAAATGGGAGGCACTGTATTTTATTAATTAGTATATTTAAATCTGGACACTTTCTTGGGGGAATCAATTATATTTCCATGAGGCACCTGCTTGAAGTTCTGTAAATTACAAGCAAATGACCCTTGGGCGATGCTCAGGAGACAGTCGGCGGCGGCTAACAGCAAGTAATGAGGAAGGCGCTGCGCCCGAGCCGCTTGCTCTCTTAGCCGAGCAAGTGGTGCCAGAGCCCCAGACAGGCCTGCTCCTGCATCTCCTCAAAACTGAGGCAAAGTAGAAACGTCTCTTCTAGAAATTCACACCCCTCTAGAAGAGTACTAATTTTCTTAATATTCCTAGCTTAAAAAAAAACAACACAAGAAGCTACTATACTACATTTGAAAAACTAAATAACAAGTTTAATGTTTCCAAGTTTGTAGACAGAAAAGTGATGTAAAAATTATCCAAATGTGCCTTTGGGAGGTTAAAAATTGGTTCCAGTTATTTTAATAAGAAAATCAGCTCATGCACTCAAATACTAGTCTAGAGAAAGAATGTCATTTGAACATATTTCCATTAAAAACCAAATAAAGTAAAGAATTACTATCATAGGAAATCTCCTTCCAAAGCATCTATTTTTTTTTTTTTTTCGGTGAACAAGGCCCATACTTTATTTTTCAAAGTAGTTTTTATACCTTAAGTTATGCATAGGGGAAGGCATAGAGTCATGCAGTAAGCCAGGCTTTCTTCCTGCAAACTTATATGCAAAGTTTAGGTGATTAGTCAGGCACCACCCTCCAAAGGCATTGGAGTTGCATTTCTATAGGGCAAAGGTGTGGTGGGTTATAACAAGAGAAAGAATTAACTCAAGGGTCCAAGGTTACAAACATTAAAGCTACTACTTACATTTCTATAAACCAATTATATCAATCAATACACTGCCAAGGACACAGTAGGTAAGGGATATGGAGACTTAGCAGCAAACATTGGCCCAACAAGTGAAAAACCCTTCACCAATACAATTTCTAATCAATCTTTTAACTGCTCAAAGGAATCTGTATTTAGACAGTTTAGAATATTTCATGCCTCTCACAGTTGGGAGGCTCCAAACAATCACATGTGGCCGGAAAAGCCTATTTAGGCAGGCTAGAGGATTTCCAAAGGAGTTTGTAGGTTGAAACACTGTCACATCCAGGACTTATTAACTGGAGCTGTAAGTTAACTCTTTTTTCAGAGAGAGGTAGTGGGGGACAGCCCCCTGTAAAGTCAGAGGTGTAGGTGAGAACACAAAGCAGAAAGTAGGCAGACTCTGGTTTTGGGGGGTAGATGCTCGAGAATTTCCAGGGGGCTCCTGAGGCTCGATCTCACCCTTGCGTGTGCCAAGCCTCCTTCCTCATGACCTTTGTCATGGGCGGAGCGCTGATCCAAAACGGCTCCCGACATCTCCCCCTTTTTTATTTCTTAAAACAGCCAGATGCAACTCAGTCGCGAGCTTCTGAATGTTCTGCTGGAGAATCCTTCAAAATCAGCCTGTTCCAGGCTCCACTTGCCGGGGTCCAGCCCCGGTGGATCCAGGGAATTCAAAGTGGGGACGGCATTGACAATGATCAGGAAACAATTGCTTAATTAAGTATTAATTAAAGATATAAAGAATAATAGAAATGAGGATAGCTCAGTGAGGAGGAAATTCAGTGAAGAAAAGTAGATGAAATAAGGATAGCTCAGTGAGAACATTTTGTGGAGAGAGGAGGCTGAATAATTCAGCCAGAAGGTAAGAGAAAGAATGACATGGGGAGACCAAGTTTCGGTGAACAAGGCCCCCCAAAGCATCTATTTTTGAAGTTGTCTGCCCTTGTAAGATCTGTTGGTCCTTCTTTGATTCCATTAACTGACATTCAACTATTCCAATAAAAAGTGCATAATTTATACATGTTCCATCATAGCAATATGAGGTACGTTGTCCTTAGAAGCCTGTCTCTGAGAATCGTCTGGATCATATTACACATTGGTTTTGAAAACAGTTCCTTTTTCTATTGTGACCCATTAAGAGCATTTATTAAAACACTCCAGTACAATCTATGTGCCCTGTTTTGAAAATCCCAAGCCTAGCAATGAAAATGCCCTTTGAATATGTCATGTCAGTTTCCTGTGCACAGAAATATCATCTTGATAAATAGGCTTGAGCAGAAAATCATTAGTAGTAGTGCCTCAAGATATTTTAAAGACATGAAGATAATAAAGATTTTAATTATTCTAAATGCCTTGACTATTTAAACATACATGGTCTTTTTAAAATAGAGTTCCTGGTCCCATCACTTCATGGGAAATAGATGGACAAACAGTGGAAACAGTGTCAGACTTTATTTTGGGGGGGGGCTCCAAAATCACTGCAGATGGTGACTGCAGTCATGAAATTAAAAGACGCTTACTCCTTGGAAGGAAAGTTATGACCAACCTAGATAGCATATTCAAAAGCAGAGATATTACTTTTCCAATCTAGTCAAGGCTATGGTTTTTCCAGTGGTCATGTATGGATGTGAGAGTTGGACTATGAAGAAAGCTGAGTGCCAAAGAATTGATGCTTTTAAACTGTGGTGTTGGAGAAGACTCTTGAGAGTCCCTTGGAGTGCAAGGAGATCCAACCAGTCCATTCTGAAGGAGATCAGCCCTGGGATTTCTTTGGAGGGAATGATGCTCAAGCTGAAACTCTAGTACTTTGGCCACCTCATGCGAAGAGTTGACTCATTGGAAAAGACTCTGATGCTGGGAGGGATTGGGGGCAGGAGGAGAAGGGGATGACAGAGGATGAGATGGCTGGATGGCATCACTGACTTGATGGATGTGAGTTTGAGTGAACTCCGGGAGTTGACAGGGAGGCCTGGCGTGCTGCAATTCATGGGGTCACAAAGTGTTGGACACGACTGAGCGACTGAACTGAACTGAACTGAATAGGACTCTGAGATTAATCTGCTCATAGTTTGCTTGGTGATGTGAAGGTAAGAGTTTTCTGCCTATTTCTGCAAATAACCCAACTAATGAGATACATTCCCAGAGCCAGGCTCATATGTTAGCTTCAGTGACAGATGCCAAATTATGGTGAATGCCCTTTTATAACAGGAGGTTTCTAAATACATATGGCACCCTCAAACACCTGTTTTCATTGCAGCGTGGTATGGAAAGAGTTAGTCTTAAAGGAGGGCATTTGCTGTATTATTCCGGAGTCAGTTTATACAAATAGCAAAGAGCTGAGAGCACTTGTATGGTAATTAAGTATGAAATGCACTCATTTCCTGACAGGCTATGTGATTCTCACCCAGGAAAACCTTCCACCACTTCAGTGCTGCAAAGATGATGTAATCAGAAATTCTGTGGCAGTGATTTGCGGCAACTCTTCTGGACAGAAAAAAGATCAAGTCATATCTTTGTATCCTATGAAGGATATTAGAGGTAAGATAGCCTTCAGTTCAGTTCAGTCACTCAGTCATGTTCCACTTTTTGCTACCCCATGAATCACAGCACGCCAGGCCTCCCTGTCCATCACAAACTCCCAGAGTTCACTCAGACTCACATCCATCAAGTCAGTGATGCCATCCAACCATCTCATCCTCTGTCGTCCCCTTCTCCTCTTGCCCCCAATCCCTCCCAGCATCAGAGTCTTTTCCAATGAGTCAACTCTTCACATGAGGTGGCCAAAGTACTGGAGTTTCAGCTTTAGCATCATTCCTTCCAAAGAAATCCCAGGGCTGATCTCCTTCAGAATGGACTGGTTGGATCCCCTTGCAGTCCAAAGGACTCTCAAGAGTCTTCTCCAACACCACAGTTTAAAAGCATCAATTCTTTGGCACTCAGCCTTCTTCACAGTCCAACTCTCACATCCATACATGACCACTGGAAAAACCATAGCCTTGACTAGACGGACCTTTGTTGGCAAAGTAATGTCTCTGCTTTTGAATATGCTATCTAGGTTGATCACAACTTTTCTTTCAAGGAGTTAAGCGTCTTTTAATTTCATGGCTGCAGTCGCCATCTGCAGTGATTTTAGAGCCCCCCAAAAATAAAGTCTGACACTGTTTCCACTGTTTCCCCATCTATTTCCCATGAAGTGATGGGACCAGATGCCATGATCTTCGTAGCCTTGAACCACTTCAAATCTTTTTCCCATCATCCAAATAGGTTACACTTGGAATTATTAGGAGTTTTCTACTTCATACAAATGCTGAGAAATTAATTATAGATTTTGCTGAGTGCAAGATGAGACTAAACCTTCCATAGTTAGTCTTTTTCTCACCTTCTGATTCTCACGACACTGTGGCAGGCTGCTGCTGCTGCTGCTAAGTCGCTTCAGTCGTGTCCGACTCTGTGCGACCCCATAGACGGAAGCTCACCAGGCTCCCCCATCCCTGGGATTCTCCAGGCAAGAACACTGGAGTGGGTTGCCATTTCCTTCAATGCATGAAAGTGAAAAGTGAAAGTGAAGTCACTCAGTCATGTCTGACTCTTAGCGACCCCACGGACTGCAGCCTAGCAGGCTCCTCCATCCATGGGACTCTCCAGGCAAAAGTACTGGGGTGGGGTGCCATTGCCTTCCCCGACTGTGGCAGGCAGCAGGTATCATTTCAGCAAGTGCATCTGCTTGGCAAAAAATCTTGGTTCACCGGTTCCCACTTGAAAGAGAAGTGGAAGAGAGAACTATGGCAAAAAGCACCTTGCATGACACTGGGAACCAAGGAGAATCATCTATAAGAATCAGTGATGATCATTTTACCACCACAATAAACAGAGTGGTAGTAAATAGTGTTCTGGCCTGGAGAATCCCAGGGATGGAGGAGCCTGTTGGGCTGCCATCTATGGGGTCGCACAGAGTCGGACACGACTGAAGCGACTTAGCATAGCATAGTAAATAGAGAACTGCTGGGACCATCTCTATTTATGAAGGTCCCTTCCATGCAGAACTTGAACCAGAAAGATGATGGAAACATTCCTCTTTCTCTGCAGAGAAAGCCATCCGAAACTTCCTGATTTTCTTCTCTCCGGGAGGAACCATGTAGCAAGAACCTCCAATGGCTGTAGAAATACAAGGAAAGAGCAGGTAGATGCAGGAAGGATCTGCCAAGCCAGAGGCTATTGGTGCCTGCCCTGGCCTGCGTTCAAATGCAAGTCTCTCTGGACCACAGATTCTCTGAGGGCACCTGTAGGCCCTAGCACAGTTTACATTTTCAAGGGGGTTTTATTAACCACTCCAAAAAACTCTCACTGAAACTCAACCTTAAGTTGATAATCTGAAATGACAGAAAGAAAATCAATTCTGTTACAAGTCTGGCCATCAGGATGACCAGATTCTTCATGCCTTCATCGGGTTCCCAGCAGAGCCAAGGTTGGGTACCTGTCCCAGATGCTCACTGACACACAGGGGATGGGCTGCCCTCCCCAAGAAGGGGCTGCTCTTCTTTCTGTCCCAATCAGCTGCAGTGACAAGCGGCTAGAGGAGAATGCATGTTGTAGGCTCACGGGCCCTCACATCTACTTTCTTTGGCCTACACTGTACTTTAAAAAAAATGTAAATGCTTGCCAACATGTAAAATTTGATAGGTCTCACATTTTAAATGGCTAGGTTCTGACTTCTCCAGAAATCAGTAGTTCCAAACCTCCAGCAGGAACCACGAGAAGGCCAGAAGACACCTTGCTGGATGGGCATGAGTTCTCCGTAAACACAGGTCCTTCCAGGCTCATCCACTCACTTGCAGCCCCTGGGGTCTGGGAGGCAATCAGGGTGGCTTCCCAGCTCTAGAGGAATGGCAATGTCCTCATCCTCAGAGCAAGGCTGGAGTCCAGAAGTCGGTAGTTCCAATCTCCAGTTCTCTAGGGAGATCCTAGAGCACTGTGCTACCCGATGATGCCATTCTCACTCCTCCATGATTCTTCTTGACCATAGACCAGAGCCCTGGACTCTTTTTGTTTTTAATTTACAAAATCATCATTGTAGGAACTGCCCCCAGAAACAAGCCCACTCAGGGTGCTGACACTGGACTGCCAAAGATACAGGGAAACAAAGAGGTGGTGGGGACCCTGGTACATGTACACAAGACTGGATTTGTGCTGTTCTAGTAACAGAAATGAGCTTCTAGAAAGTTCTCTGATAAGTGGATGGGGCATGCATATGCAGGGCAAATTTAATAACTGACATCACTTCAGCTAAGCATGAGGGAAAGCAAGAAATGCATCAGATCAGATCAGATCAGTCGCTCAGTCGTGTCCGACTCTGCGACCCCATGAACTGCAGCACGCCAGGCCTCCCTGTCCAGTACCAACTCCTGGAGGTCACTCAGACTCAAATTCATCGAGTCAGTGATGCCATCCAGCCATCTCATCCTCTGTCGTCCCCTTCTCCTCCTGCCACCAATCCCTCCCAGCATCAGAGTCTTCTCCAATGAGTCAACTCTTCGCATGAGGTGGCCAAAATACTGGAGTTTCAGCTTTAGCATCACTCCTTCCAAAGAAATCCCAGGGCTAATCTCCTTCAGAATGGACCGGTTGGATCTCCTTGCAGTCCAAGGGACTCTTAAGAGTCTTCTCCAATACCACAGTTCAAAAGCATCAATTCTTCGGCGCTCAGCCTTCTTCACAGTCCACCTCTCACATCCATACATGACCACAGGAAAGGCCATAGCCTTGACTAGACGAACCTTTGTTGGCAAAGTAATGTCTCTGCTTTTGAATATGCTATTTAGGTTGGTCATAACTTTCCTTCCAAGGAGTAAGCGTCTTTTAATTTCACGGCTGCAGTCACCATCTGCAGTGATTTTGAGCCCAGAAAAAGAAAGTCTGACACTGTTTCCACTGTTTCCCCATCTATTTCCCATGTAGTGATGGGACCAGATGCCATGATCTTCCTTTTCTGAATGTTGAGCTTTAAGCCAACCTTTTCATTCTCCACTTTCACTTCCATCAAGAGGCTTTTTAGTTCCTCTTCACTTTCTGCCATAAGGGTGGTGTCATCCGCATATCTGAGGTTATTGATATTTCTCCCAGCAATCTTGATTCCAACTTGTGCTTCTTCCAGTCCAGCATTTCTCATGATGTACTCTGCATATAAGTTAAACAAACATGGTGACAATATACAGCCTTGACGTACTCCTTTTCCTATTTGGAACCAGTCTGTTGTTCCATGACCAGTTCTAACTGTTGCTTCCTGACCTGCATACAGATTTCTCAAGAGGCAGATCAGGTGGTCTGGTATTCCCATCTCTTTCAGAATTTCCCACAGTTTATTGTGATCCACACAGTCAAAGGCTTTGGCATAGTCAATAAAGCAGAAATAGATGTTTTTCTGGAACTCTCTTGCTTTTTCCATGATCCAGCGGATGTTGGCAATTTGATCTCTGGTTCCTCTGCCTTTTTGAAAACCAGCTTGAACATCAGGAAGTTCACGGTTCACATATTGCTGAAGCCTGGCTTGGAGAATTTTGAGCATTACTTTACTCGCGTGTGATATGAGTGCAATTGTGCGGTAGTTTGAGCACTCTTTGGCATTGCCTTTCTTTGGGATTGGGATGAAAACTGACCTTTTCCAATCTTGTGGCCACTGCTGAGTTTTCCAAATTTGCTGGCATATTGAGTGCAGCACTTTCACAGCATCATCTTTCAGGATTTGGAATAGCTCCACTGGAATTCCATCACCTCCACTAGCTTTGTTCATAGTGATGCTTTCTAAGGCCCACTTGACTTCACATTCCAGGATGTCTGGCTCTAGGTCAGTGATCACACCATCATGATTATCTGGGTCGTGAAGCTCTTTTTTGTACAGTTCTTCTGTGTATTCTTGCCATCTCTTCTTAATATCTTCTGCTTCCGTTAGGTCCATACCATTTCTGTCCTTTATCGAACCCATTTTTGCATGAAATGTTCCTTTGGTATCTCTGGTTTTCTTGAATAGATCTCTAGTCTTTCCCATTCTGTTGTTTTCCTCTATTTCTTTGCATTGATCGTTGAAGAAGGCTTTCTTATCTCTTCTTGCTATTCTTTGGAACTCTGCATTCAGATGTTTATATCTTTCCTTTTCTCCTTTGCTTTTCGCTTCTCTAGTTTCTTGCAAAATATTCTTTTATTGAGAAACATTGAATATTTTAAGAATTTTGGATTAAAGAATTTTTCTTTTTGGGGGGATATTCAGCTTGTGGGATCTTAGTTTCCCAACAAGGGTTGAACCCAGGTCCTCGACAGTGAAAGCACAGAGTCCTAACCACTGGACCCCTGGGGAATTCCCTAAAGATGTTCTTTGTGTGCAAAGTAATATAAATGTATCAAAAGAGGCATTAAATGCATTGATTCAATTATGTTATTAATATTTTACAGGTTTTACCATATTAAAGATTTTGAAAGCCCAATATATGTTCTTTGCTGTTGACATAAAGAGAGAAGACAAATGTTAATAGCAATTTGCTTTTTCAACTAAATGGGATTTGTTCTTAAAATACAATTTTTTTTCTTCATGGCACCAAAAGAAAAGGCAACAAAAGTAAACATAAACAAGTGAGACTACGTCAATTCTATGAAGCTTCTGCCTTTTCGTCCAGAACCACCATCTTCCAGGAAATCACCAAAATGATTGATATGGAAGGAAAAAGGAGGGGGCTCTCACGACATGTTCTCTAGGCCTTTTAGAAAACATGGAGTTGTTCCTTTGGCTGCATGCATGGGACCAAGAAAGGTGACATTGTAGATATCAAGGGGATAGACACTGTTCGGTAAGGAATGTGCCACGAATGTTACCATAGCAACATTGGAAGAATCGATGATGTTACCCAGCCAAGCTGTTAGCATCATTGTAAACAAACAAGTTAAGAACAAGATTCTTGCCAAGAGAATCAACATGTGTGACACTAGTGGTAAAGAACCTGCCTGCCAATGCAAGAGACCTAAGAGACATGGGTTCAGTCCCTGAGTCAGGAAGATCCCCTGGAGGAGGGCATGGCAGCACTCTTGCCTGGAGAATCCCATGGACAGAGGAGCCTGATGAGCTACAGTCCATAGGGCCACAAAGAGACAGACAAGACTGTAGTGACTTAGCACACACTGAACATATTTGGCATCCTAAGAGCCAAAATAGCTTCCTGAAATGTGTGAAGGAAAATGAAGGAAGGAAACAGAGGAAGACAAAGAGAAAGATAGTTGGGTTCAACTAAAGAGCCAGCCTGCTCCACCCAGAGACGCAAGCTTCATGAAAACCACTGGAGAGGAGCCTGAACTGTTGGAGCCTATTTCCATGATTTGATGGTATGATGAGTATAAAGAAAATAAAAGATCTGGACTCTTAAAACATTTCTCTTAACTGAGTAGAAGTCTTGTGTTCCCAACCCCCCAAAGAAATATTTAAAGCACATTTTAATTGCACGCTTTACATTTAGTAGGTGACATCTTTACTTTTCAAACTGAGAGTTTTTTCTTCCTGAAAGATGTGGGGTAGTTTGTTATGTAATATACTCCATTGGTTAATAAACTGCTCAACGTTATTTATTTAAAAAAAAAAAAAAAACTACAAAGTTTCTGCACAGCAAAGGAAGTCATTAACAAAATGAAAGAGCAACCTACCAAATGAAAGAAAATAGTTTCAAATGATATATCTGGTTAGATCTATAAAGAACTCATGCAACTCAATAGCAAACAAACAAACAAATCATCTAATGTAAAAATGATGTAAAAAGGACCTGAATAGACAGTCTTCCAGAAAAGACATGCAGATGGCCGACTATACAGGAAAAGGTCCTCAATACCACTAATTATCAGGGAAATGCAATGAAAATCACAATATCACCTCACAGCTGTTAGAATGAAACTGAAAATGAAAATTGCTCAGTCATTCCAGCTCTTTGCGACCCCATTGATTATGCAGTTCATGAAATTCTCCAGTCCAGAATACTGGAATGGGTAGCCATTCCTTTCTCCAGGGGATCTTCCCAACCTAGAGATCAAACCCAGGTCTCCCACATTGCTGGTGGATTCTTTACCAGCTGAGCCACCAGGGAAGCCCAAATATCTGCTAGAATGGCTATTTTCAAAAAGACAAGAGATAATAAGTGCTGACAAGGATGTGAAGAAAAGGCAACCCTCACGCACTATTGGTAGAAATGTAAATTGGTGCCTCCACTATGAAAGACGGTCTGGAGGTTCCTCAGAATATTAAAAATAGAACTACCATATGATCCAGCAATCCCATGTCCAGGTATTTCTCTGAAAGAAAACAAGTCTCTGTCTCAAAAAAGATAGTTGCATCCCTATGTTTATTGCAGCATTACTCACAATAGCCAAGATATGAAAACAACCTGAGTGTCCACCGGAGGATGAATGGGTAAAAAGATATGGTATACATACACAATGAAGTATCGTTCAGCCACAAAGAAAAAGAATATCTTGCCATTTGTAACAAAATGGCAGATTTCATCAAGCCCTTGGATGAAATTCAAGGGCTTATGCTAAATGAAATGTCAGAGAAAGACAAATTCTGCATGGTATCACTTATTTGTGGAATCCTAAAAAAGAAAAACTTATAGAAACACAAATTATAATGGTGGTTGCCAGGGACTGGGTGATGGAAGAAATAGGGAGAGATTGGTAAAAGTGTCCTAACTTCTAGCAATAAGATGAGCAAGAACTGAGGATCTAGGGACTTCCCTGGTTCTCCAGTGGTTAAGAATTTGCCTTCCAATGCAGGGGACGTGGGTTTGATCCCAGGTTGGGGGAACTAAGATCCTGGGGCAACTAAGCTGGCATACTACAGCTAGAGAGTCTGAACATCACAACTAGAGAAGCCCTCATGCTGCAACCAACAGCCTATGAGCACCATAGCAAAGGTCCAGTGCAGTCAAAATATAAATAAATTTAAAAAACAGATAATTTTTTAAAAAGTCTCAGGAGCTGATGTATTGTATTGTGTAATTGAAATCAACTAAGGGATGCAAAGAGCTGACTCACTGGAAAAGACCCTGATGCTGGGAAAGATTGAAGGCAGGAGAAGGGGACAATAGAGAATGAGATGGCTGGATGGCATCACTGACTCAAAGGACATGAGGTTGAGCAGCTCCAGGAGTTGGTGAAGGACAAGGAAGCCTGGCATGCTGCCATCCATGGGGTCGCAAAGAGTCAGACACAACTGAGCTACTGAACAACAACAACAAAGGGAGTAGAATTTAAATGTTCTCACCAAAAAAATGAAAAAGGTTAATTACATGAGGTGACAGATGCATCAATGAATCGATTGGAGAATCCTTTCACATGTGTATGTATATCAAGTCACCATGATGCACACTTTAAATAGCTTGCAATTTTAAATGTCAATCATACCTCAATAAAACTGAAATTAAATTTTTTCTTCAAAATAATCCTCTAAGAACCAGAAAATCACAAAGCATCAAAAGGTAGTTAAGTTCCTGCCAAATATCTACCTTCATGTAAGATAGGAGCACCACCGTCTGCTGAAGTTCCAGATCAACCGCACATTTTTCACTTGCTTTCTCCCTTCCAGAGTTGAATTTGTATGTAATTTGAGGACATGTAACTTGATGTATGTAACTTGAAGAGATGAATTTGGTATGTAACTTGAGAAGATATAATTTGGTATGTCCGAAGTATCTCCCTTAGAGAAAAACAAAAAACCACACGAATCTCTCCCAGAGTACATCCGAGCAAGATTGTAATAAGCTGCTAAAATCATAGTTTGTTAATTCTGGACTCAGAGAGACTACACATAAAACTGTAGTTTTTAAAACGTGGGGAAGGATCTGTTCAGGTGAGACAGTGTAGGTATTAGTTATAATACAAAACAGTTCCTCTGTCACTGAAGTGGGGGTGGTCATGGAAATCTAGTAGCTACCACGATTGCTTCTCAAGTCCTCATTGGGAAGATAGGCTCTGACAGAATCTCACATGCACTTGTTTCCTTGAAGCTCCTTGTCTGATGAGGCTTCCCTTTCCTTTAGCTTTAATAAACAATTCAAGAGAAATTAATTAGAGAAAATTAGCTATTTAATAACTGTTACGTATGCCACCAGGATCTCCCTCAAAACTGAGGAGCTCATTCCCTGGATAAGTCCCTCTTCCTTTCTTTGAGGTGGCAAATACTGCAACTTCACCCAAGGTCACATCTTCTCACTGCTGGATGTGAGATTTGACTCATGGAGGGGCAGCTAAGCAATGTCATCCCAGCACAAAAATCCTCATGTCCCAATTAGGCTGCTGTTGCACCCACATCACAGCCCAGCTCCACCCTACCCAGTCTTGCACCCTCACTCCTTCACAGTATGGTTTCCAAGAAGTCACCTCAAAACTCCCTGCAGACTCTATTTTCTAAGGAATTCCAAATACAGTATGTCTTTGTCACTTCATTTTTTAAAAGGATAATTACAAAAATATCAGAAAGTCTCAACAGTTAAAAAATTGTCATGTGTCGACCTCAGATTTTTTCTTAGAAGATAGTGTCAAATGACGTTGACAAAAGAATGTTATTTTTTGTTCAACAATGGCAAAATTCACAGGACATCAAAACAGCTGTCAAGCGGTCAATTTAGTGGAGACAAAATTTATAAAATTGTTTTTAAGTGTAATTGTCTATCTTGGGCAGCTATCTAATTACCTGAAATGTATGGCCCTTAAGTTCAAGTATGTTATTAGTAATAGTTTCCTTTCAACTACGCTTTGAACAGCTTTAGTGAAGCAAAACCTTGCCTTCAAACACACTGTGAATTGTTCTTGTCAAAATTAGCCTATGTTTTAAGAATTTTCAGACAAAACTTGGAAGAAAGACATTACTTCTCACTTGTTTTGGAACGCCGTGTATCCCAGCCATATCTGAGCAGTGCAGGCAAGCAGTGAGGTGAGAAAGAGATGAAGAAATAGTCTCTTCCCCATTACTCCCTGACAGTGCCCTCCAGGGGGCATACATTTAGAATTTACTTCAAAGCAATGTCACTGATGATCCAAAGACCAGATGCGGGGATGAGTACAAGTTGTGATTGCTGAAGAAGATGCGTTTTTTGTTTCCTTTCTTTTTGTCCCTTGATTCCCAAAGTTGCCCCACCCTTGTCAAGCTGTGTTCCTGGGGGCCCTAAGAAATTCTGGGCTCAGGGCGGGGCTTCCTCCCATTCTTGGAGCTACACCAGCTGAATGAAAGGCAAAGGTGACTGGCATCACCAGTCTGAAACACACTTCTCCAGACTAATACTTTTCTAACCTCCACTAGTTAAATAAAGTGGTGCATGCCAACAATAAGTTTTTCCCAGTAAGACAGGGAAATCTGTAAGGAACGTGGCACAAATCTGTGCATTTCTTTACCTCATAACTACTCTGAAGACAGTTACCAGAAAATCAGTGAGAAGTTCATGACTCGCTCACAGGACCCAGAAGGAGCCATGGGATAGAAAGCAAACAATGTACCAAAGACAGGGATAGAGCTGCAGGGGTGCAAACAGTAGGCAGAACTTCTCTATTTCAAAAGAAAGGGAAGGATGGAAGAAGAAAGAAGAGAGAGAGGGAGGGAGGAAGCAAGGAAGAAAGAAAAGAGGAGGGAGGAAGAGAAAAAGAAAGAGAAAGTCATTCCAAGTAATTTTTCTTTTAATCCCCTGTACTGTACCCCTTATGCCAGCAAATTTGGAAAACTCAGCAGTGGCCACAGGACTGGAAAAGGTCCGTTTCATTCCAATCCCAAAGAAAGGCAATGCCAAAGAATGCTCAAACTACCGAACAATTGCACTCATCTCACATGCTACTAAAGTAATGCTCAAAATTCTCCAAGCCAGGCTTCAGCAATATGTGAACCGTGAACTTCCTGATGTTCAAGCTGGTTTTAGAAAAGGCAGAGGAGCCAGAGATCAAATTGCCAACATCCGCTGGATCATGGAAAAAGCAAGAGAGTTCCAGAAAAACATCTATTTCTGCTTTATTGACTATGCCATAGCCTTTGACTGTATGGATCACAATAAACTGGAAAATTCTGAAAGAGATGGGAATACCAGACCACCTGATCTGCCTCTTGAGAAATTTGTATGCAGGTCAGGAAGCAACAGTTAGAACTGGTCATGGAACAACAGACTGGTTCCAAATAGGAAAAGGAGTACGTCAAGGCTGTATATTGTCATCCTGTTTATTTAACTTATATGCAGAGGACATCATGAGAAATGCTGGACTGGAAGAAACACAAGTTGGAATCAAGATTGCCGGGAGAAATATCAATAACCTCAGATATGCAGATGACACCACCCTCATGGCAGAAAGTGAAGAGGAACTAAAAAGCCTCTTGATGAAAATAAAAGTGGAGAGTGAAAAAGTTGGCTTAAAGCTCAACATTCAGAAAACGAAGATCATGGCACCTGGTCCCATCACTTCATGGGAAATAGATGGGGAAACAGTGGAAACAGTGTCAGACTTTATTTTTGGGGACTCCAAAATCACTGCAGATGGTGACTGCAGCCATGAAATTAAAAGACGCTTACTCCTTGGAAGGAAAGTTATGACCAAGCTAGATAGCATATTCAAAAGCAGAGACATTACTTTGCCAACAAAAGTTCGTCTAGTCAAGGCTATGGTTTTTCCAGTGGTGATGTATGGATGTGAGAGTTGGACTGTGAGAAAGGCTGAGCGCTGAAGAATTGATGCTTTTGAACTGTGGTGTTGGAGAAGACTCTTGAGAGTCCCTTGGACTGCAAGGAGTTCCAACCAGTCCTTTCTGAAGGAGATCAGCCCTGGGATTTTTTTGGAAGGAATGATGCTAAAGCTGAAACTCCAGTACTTTGGCCACCTCATGCAAAGAGTTGACTCATTGGAAAAGACTCTGATGCTGGGAGGGATTGGGGGCAGGAGGAGAAGGGGACGACAGAGGATGAGATGGCTGGATGGCATCACTGACTCAATGGACGTGAGTCTGGGTGAACTCCAGGAGTTGGTGATGGACAGGGAGGCCTGGCGTGCTGCGATTCATGGGGTCGCGAAGAGTCGGACATGACTGAGCAACTGAACTGAACTGAACTTTACCCTTTCCCTGGAGGAGGGCATGGCAGCCCACTCCAGTATTCTTGCCTGGAGAATCCCATGGACAGAGGAGGCCGGTGGGCTAGAGTCCATGGGGTCGCAAAGAGCCAGTTACGACTGAAGCAGCTTAGCATGCACGCAAGCATTTTACCCCTTGGTTGTTGTTCAGTCACTAAGTCATGTCCAACTCTTAGTGACCCCATGGACTGTAGCCCACCAGATTCCTCTGTTCATGGGGTTCTCCAGGCAAGAATACTGGAGTGGGTTGCCATTCCCTTCTCCAAGGGATCTTCCCCCAATGAGGAATCGAGACCACATCTCCCACTGAGCTACCACGCAAGCCCCACTTTACCCCTTATAGGAAGCCTACTTGAAATAAAAATACATAAATGTATTAGAAAGTAAGATCTATCCTGTTGGTTGCTAGACAGTACCAGGTAAAGCATATTTCTTGTAAAAGTCACTGAGGCACAAGGTTCACATATAATGATGCAAAAGGATTAAATACTTGAAATAATACTGAATTTCTGTGGCCACAAAATCATAAATGTTGTTATTCAGTTGCTCAGTTGCATCTGACCCTTTGCAACCCAGTGGACTACAGTATCCCAGGCTTCCCTGTCCTTCACTGTCCGCCAGAGTTTGCTCAAACTCGTGTCCATTAAGCTGGTGATACCATCCAATCATCTCATCCTTTCCTGCTCCCTTCTCCTCCTTCCCTCCATCTTTCCCAGCATTAGGGTCATTTCCAATGAGTCAGTTCTTCACATCTGGTGGCCAGAGTATTGGAGCTTCAGCTTCAGCATCAGTCCTTCCAATGAATATTCAGGACTGATTTCCTTTAGGACTGACTGGTTTGAAAGATAGCTGAATAATGGTAATATCTATTTTACTAGCCAGATGATAAGAGATCAAGAATTTGTACTAAAATTATTCTTCAGAATCACACAAGAAGTAAAGGCAGACTTCATTGGCAGGTTGGAGATAATTAAGACGGACACTTACTGGGAACACAAAATGCGTCAAACCTGCAGAGAGCTGACACAGGATTGCTATCATTGAATTCAGGCCCCAAGACATAAGCTTGTTTGAACACTGAGTATCCTGCAGGTTGGAACAGAAATGTTTTCAATTGTGTATGCCCTACTTTACATACACTTGTTGACAGCCAGATAGAAAGCTGTGATTTACGACGCTGATTTTCTTTTCTTTTCTTTCCCTCCCCTCTTTTCATGTTTGTCCCCTTCTTAATTTAGCCTGAACTGAACACAGACCTTCCCTTCTGGAATTTATTTTTAAACTGATATGTCACCAGTAACAAAACTGAAAGAAAAAGCAACAATTTAGCAAGAATAAATCAACAGATATTCTTTCTTTCTTTAAATAAGATCCTATGAAAAACCTGAATGATCTTTTTGGTCAACCCAGTATGTATTTATTTATTGGGTTGGGTCAGATCTCAGTTGGGATCTTTAATTTTTACATGTGGGATCTAGTTCCCTGACCAGGGATTGAACCCGGGCCCCTGTATTGAGAGTGCAGAGGTTAGCCACTGGACCACCAAGAAAGTCCCCAAATCAACAGATTTTCTAAGAAGAACCAATTTTCATCATATGATAAGTAAAGATACAGCTCTGTTGTTCAGTTGCTAAGTCGCATCTGAATCTTCGCAACCCCATCGACTGCAGCACACCAGGCCTCCCTGTCCTTCTCTACCTCCCAGAGTTTGCTCAAACTCATGTCCACTGAGTCAATGATGCCATCCAACCGTCTCATCCTCTGGCTGCTCCTTCTCCTCTTGCCCTCAATCTTCCTCAGCATCAGGGTCTTTTCCACTGAGTCACCTCTTTGGGTCAGGTGATCAAAGTTTTGGAGTTTCAGCTTCAGCATCATTCCTTTCAATGAATATTCAGGATTGACTTAAAGATACAGCTAAATAAGATCAATTTTCCACACAAGCTAGGAATAAGGTGATCCCCATAAAGTGAGGTTTTTAACTACCCCAAAACATTGTCTATAACTGCATCAGTTCAGTTCAGTTCAGTCGCTCAGTTGTGTCCAACTCTTTGCAACCCCATCAATAGCAGCATGCCAGGCCAATGGCAACCCACTCCAGTACTTTTGCCTGGAACATCCCATGGAGGGAGGAGCCTCATGGGCTGCGGTCCATGGGGTCACTACCAGTCAGGCACGACTGAGCGACTTCACTTTCACTTTTCACTTTCCTGCATTGGGAAGGAAATGGCAATCCAGTCCAGTGTTCTTGCCTGGAGAATCCCAGGGATGGAGGAGCCTGGTGGGCTTCCGTCTATGGGGTCGCACAGAGTCAGACACGACTGAAGTGACTTAGCTGCAGCAGCAGGCCTCCCTATCCATCACCAACTCCCGGAGTTCACCCAAACTCATGTCCATAGAGCCAATGATGCCATCCAGCCATCTCATCCTCTGTCATCCCCTTCTCCTCCTGCCTCCAATCCCTCCCAGCATCAGAGTCTTTTCCAGTGAATCAACTCTTCGCATTAGGTGGCCAAAATATTGGAGTTTCAGCTTTAGCATCAATCCTTCCAAAGAACACCCAGGACTGATCTCCTTTAGAATGGACTGGTTGGATCTCCTTGCAATCCAAGGGACTCTCAAGAGTCTTCTCCAACATCACAGTTCAAAAGCATCAATTCTTCAGCACTCAGCTTTCTTCACAGTCCAACTCTCACATCCATACATGACCACTGGAAAAACCATAGCCTTGACTAGACGGAAGTAATGTCTCTGCTTTTTAATATGCTATCTAGTTTGATCATAACTTTCCTGTCAAGCTAGAGGGATTTGGGAATATCCAGGTATCATTAAAAGGTGTGAATTCTGTGGAGAAGAAACAAATGGTTAGGACTAAAATGTAAGTGAAATCACATGTATGTTGCATCTTGTCTGGAGTATCAGTATGAATTAAAGAGACACAATCTGAGTACAGTAGACCGAATGGCCCTAAAGCATTTTAACCATGTGCAGAGGGAAGTGATTCTGCCAACAGGCACTTGAGGACCACGTATAGAAATGATGGATGCATTGGCCACCATCAAACTTAACTCAGCCTCCAGTTCACAGCTGTTTCCTAAGACAGCCATCAGGCAAGATGCCATTCAGGTTTATCACACATACCCTTGTCCACCTGAAACAGCCTCCTGGGCTAGTCATTTTCTTACATTGAGGGGAGCATGTGCTGAAGAGCAGAGCTGAACATCTATCCTTCACTCACTAGAAAGTAATAAATTGGCTTCCTTGGTTTATACATCAGTCTCTTAGGAGTTTGGTTAATTTGAGTTTACACCTATGGGTATGTGGAAAATAACTGGGAACACCACCCTGGAGTAAAGATTCTATTGGGGAGCCAGTGCCAAGAAGAATACCGCCTGAGTAGTCAGCAGGCACCCCCTTTGGCATGACAGTGGGATCAAGCCTTTAATATTGGTGCTTGATCCAGAGGACAGAAAATTCTGGGGTCAGCCCTCCAGCAATACACCTAAAGACCCTCTCTACATATCATTTTCCATTGGAAAACATTTTCTTTAAGGAGAAAATATCCTGATTTTTGTCTCGCCTTTCCCTAAAATCTTCCCCTAATCAAACAGATATTTCATGAAAGTTTCAGCACTTCCTGTAAAAATTTTTAATTACTTTAATTTATTCCATAAAATTTCACTTTCAATCCAAAGTTACTTGACCCAAAAGTTCTGATGGGCGTTTCGCGCTGGGCCCAGCATGTCTGAAGGTTAGCATCTCACCGGACTTTTCACCTCTGTTCCTCTACACCTCAATCTGGTTGCACTACCTTCCTCTCGCTGGAAATCTCAGCTCAGATCTCGCAGTGGTAATTTTCTAGTTTATGGGAAGATGGGCAGCAAACCCCTCTTGATACTGGTGTGGCCACAGCAACAGACCTTGCAGGTTTATCTCTGTAAACCACCCACCACTGAGCAGCCCCACTCCTGAAAGGAAAAGGGCAGATCCATGGGCCCTGGACGAAAACCCTACATAAGGTAGGTTCACAGGTTCACGCCTGGGAAGCCATCACACCAGACTGGCGGATCTCACTTTACTGGGAAGCCAGACCATTCAGCCCAGCATCTGAGCTCCGGCCACTCCCCATTGGAAATGTGAGGACGGAGACTGTCTTCTCCCTGCCGCCTCCTTTAGGGATCACATTCCAGCACAAATATCTCCAGAATTAGATATCAAAAAGAATTCCATATCTTCTAACATGAAGACCCTCATTCCCTTTGAAAGAAACTGTCACATATTTCATTCAAAATTATCAAAATTATAGTTTCATTCAAGTTGCCAGTAGCAGTACTGAAAACTGTTCTGCACCAATGAAAAAACAAAGTGTGGATTTATCTCTCATAAATCTACCAAGATAAGCATCAGCATCAATAGTAGTTTAAGGAATGAAAAACTTATTTCAAATGAGGATCACAGTTCCTGGAACTCTCCCCTCCTTTTATTTGTCTAAAAAGCTTTTAGCATTGAATTTTTAACATTTGCTACAAAACAGTTCTTCCACACACTATTCTTTCAAAGTGATTTTATTACACATTCAGTTCTTTTAAAATATGCCAAACTGACAAAATATAGATCTCTCCATTCTAAATGTGTAAATGTTGGAAATTTTATTAGAACATGAAGTTGCGTGAAGGGGAGAAGATAATTTGCCTGAGACAGAGGTGGACACCCTGAGCAAAGGACAACCACAGCATGGGAACTCAGGGCCAGAACATCTGAGGAGTGATGAAAATAAGAGTTATATATTTGCTTTCCTTTACCTGCCTCCTTTCCATAGTGTAGTGGTTATCACGTTCGCTTCACCATGCGGAAGATCCCTGGTTTCAAACTGGACAGAAACAGACTGGGCTTTCCTCCATGGCTCAGCAGTAAAGAATCAGCCTGTCAGGAGACACAGAAGGAGTCACAGATTCAATCCCTGGGTCAGAAAGATCTTCTGGAGAAGGAAATAGCAACCCACTCCAATATGCTTGCCTGGAAAATCCCATGCCCAGAGAAGCCTGGTGGGTGGGCTGTATAAGGTCCATGGGGTCCATGTAGTCCTTCGGGCCAAAGAGTCGAACGCGATGGAGCACCCATGCACACATTTGAGAACTAGTCACAGAGGAACAGGGGATCTTCTGGAACTCTCAGACTCAGGATGAAACCAGTGAGCAGAGGTGGGAGAAGAAACTAACATTTCTCACACATTCTGGTTGTACCTGCAAGGGTTTCTCAGCAAACCCTTCCCCCTACTACACATACAATCATCTCCATTTTACAGACATGGGTACTAAGGCACAGAAGATTAAGAATTCACGTTCCATTGGCTACAAATTAGTCACCTGGACACCTAACAGCAAAGAATATCTGCCAAGAAGCGGAAATTGACATTCTAGCCCATGGGGAAGTGAAGTGAAGTGAAGTCGGTCAGTCAAATCCGACTCTTTGCAATCCCATGGACTGTAGTCTACCAGGCTTCTCTATCCATGGGATTTTCCAGGCAAGAGTACTGGAGTGGGTTGCCATTTCTTTCTCCAGGGGATCTTCCTGACCCAGGCAGGGATCGAACCCAGGTCTCCTGCGTTGGAGGCAGACGCTTTACCCTCTGAGCCACCAGGGAAGCCCTTCATAGGGAAAATGAAATGAAATGAAGTTGCTCAGTCGTGTCCGACTCTTTGTGATCCCATGGACTGTAGCCCACCAGGCTCCTTGGTCCATGGGGTTTTCCAGGCATGAATACTGGAGTTGGTTGCCATTTCCTTCTCCAGGGGACCTTCCCGACTCAGAGATCGAACCCGGGTCTCCCGCATTGTAGGCAGACGCTTTACCGTCCAAGCTAGTAGGGAAGCCAAAGTCAAGGTTAAATCAGGATGCTGCCCAGATGCTCTCTTTGGAGTGGAGTACAGGACAGACAGAAAGTACAGGACAGCCGGGAGACCAACAGACACAAGACCATGCTCAGGTGGGAGACCTGCTGAGGAAAGGTGGGCTCTGGCCGAGTCTAGAGGAGGCTGATGCTAGAGTAAGAGGGGGCGCACACTCCAAGCGGAGGGCATTTGATTGTTCATGTTCACCTTGAGAGATGCTGAGTGGAAGCAAAACAGGGGGAGCAAACAGGTATGATTGGAACAGGCAGAACTAGATTTTTAAACAAAATTTATGTTTTTTCCATTTGTCTAGCTTTATTGAGAAGAAATTTTCTTAGAGTTGAGACCCTTTCTCTGTGGGTATTTGGTAACTGTGAACAACACCACCAAAGCTATTCCTACCAATCTGGTGTCATAATCATTGGCACTTTAGAATAGAAGGCAGCAAACTGCAGCCCACCACCTCTTTTCATGTGGTCTGCAAACTAAGAATAATTTTTACATTTGTAAATGATTAGGGAAATAAAAGAAGATGACTACAGCAAGCCCCCTACATCCGAACGAGTTCCATCCCAGGAGTACGTTCACAAGTCCAATTTGTTCCCAGGTCCACTAAAGTTAGCCTACTAACACAATCAGCTATAGAGTACTGTACACTAGTCACACAATTAATACATAAAAAACAAACACACAAAAAAGAAAACATGCTTAATCTTACAGTACAGTGCCTTGAAAAGTACAGAAGTACAGTACGCCAGCTGGCATACCAGGACTGTCAGGGCACAGGCAAGCAGAGGTACTGACTGGAGGAGGGAGAGGAGGTGGGAGACGGTAGAGCTGGAGGTCAGCAATTGGAGATGGACTTTCAATACAGACAAGAAGGGGAAAATGACACAATGATTTTCATGATGGGTGTTGAGGTCCAAATATTTCATATTCTGACCCAACATGGAAGGCGAGGGTGCTGGTGGGCAGAGGGTTAAAGCACTGTAGAAATCATCCCTGGTCTTCCTATCAACTTTTCTTTAACCTTTTCTACTAAAGTAGAGGCCTGATTCTTCTCCTGGACCCCAGGCCTCTGAGCCTCTCCCTGGGAGGCCGCCATTTTTAGCATTTAAAGCCCAAGATATGGGAGTAGAGATGCCAAATTAACCAAGCACAGCAAAGTGATGAAGAGGAATTGGGGTAGCCTCTTCTGCTAACTCATTGGTAGGGTGACCTCCTGGCCAGGCACAATGTGACACTAAGGTGTAGAGATCAATGGCAACCATCCCATGTCCTCATCAAGCCCTCCACTGCTAGCTCTTGGTTTAAACATATAGTCTTTAAATACAGAATTTCCATTCATGACCATGGTTCAGATCCCTGATAGTCACTGGGCACAAAAATCCAAAGAAATGAAATGGGAATAGATTCCAGTGGATCATTAGTCTCAAGGGCCTGTGCCAGGAGCTGTAAGTCTTTCTAGGGCTTGTGAAAACATCTGAAGTCTGACAAAAAGAAGAAATGCATTTTAATTCCAAAATTAATATACGTTTAATTCAGTTCAGTCGCTCAGTCGTGTCTGACTTTTTGCCACCCCATGAATCACAGCACACCAGGCCTCCCCTGTCCATCATCAACTGCCAGAGCCTACCAAAACTCGTGTCCATTGAGTTGGTGATGCCATCCAACCATCTCATCCTTTGCCATCCCCTTCTGCTCCTGCCTTCAATCTTTCCCAGCATCAGGGTCTTTTCAAATGAGTCAGTTCTTCGCATCAGGTGGCCAAAGTATTGGGGTTTCAGCTTCAACATCAGTCCTTCCAATGAACACCCAGGACCGACCTCCTTTAGAATGGACTGGTTGGATCCCCTTGCAGTCCAAGGCACTCTCAAGAGTCTTCTCCAACACCACAGTTCAAAAACATCAATTCTTTGGCGCTCAGCCTTCTTCACAGTCCAACTCTCACATCCATATGTGACTACTAGAAAAACTATAGCCTTGACTAGATGAACCTTTGTTGGCAAAGTAATGTCTCTGCTTTTGAATATGCGGTCTAGGTTAGTCATAAATTTCCTTCCAAGGAGTAAGTATCTTTTAATTTCATGGCTGCAATCACCATCTGCAGTGATTTTAAAGCCCCCAAAAATAAAGTCTGCCACTGTTTCCATTGTTTCCCCATCTATTTCCCATGAAGTGATGGGACTGAATGCCATGATCTTAATTTTCTGAATGTTGAGCTTTAGGCCAGCTTTTTCACTCTCCTCTTTCACTTTCATCAAGAGGCTCTTTAGTTCCTCTTCACTTTCTGCCGTAAGGGTAGTGTCATCTGCATATCTGAGGTTATTGATATTTCTCCCAGCAATCTTGATTCCAGCTTGTGCTTCCTCCAGCCCAACATTTCTCATGATGTACTCTGCATATAAGTTAAATAACCAAGGTGACAATATACAGCCTTGACATACTCCTTTTCCTATTTGGAAATAGTCTGTTGTTCCATGTCCAGTTCTAACTGTTGCTTCCTGACCTGCATACATATTTTTCAAGAGGCAGATCAGGTGGTCTGGTATTCCCATCTCTTTTAGAATTTTCCATAGTTTATTGTGATCCACACAGTCAAAGGCTTTGGCATAGTCAATAAAGCAGAAATACATGCTTTTCTGAAACTCTCTTGCTTTTTTGATGATCCAGCAGATGTTAGCAATTTGATCTCTGGTTCCTCTGTCTTTTCTAAAACCAGTTTGAACATCTGGAAGTTCATAGTTCACATATTGCTGAAGCCTGGCTTGGAGAATTTTGAGCATTACTTTACTAGCGTGTGAGATGAGTGCAATTGTATGGTAGTTTGAGCATTCTTTGGCATTGCCTTTCTTTGGGATTGGAATGAAAACGGACCTTTTCCAGTCCTGTGGCCACTGCTGAGTTTTCCAAATTTGTTGGCATATTGAGTGCAGCACTTTCACAGCATCATCTTTTAGCATTTGAAATAGCTCAACTGGAATTCCATCACCTTCACTAGCTTTGTTCATAGTGATGCTTTCTAAGGCCCACTTGATTTCCCATTCCAGGATGTCTGGCTCTAGATGAGCGATCACACCATCATGATTATCTGGGTCGTGAAGACCTTTTTTGTACAGTTCTTCTGTGTATTCTTGCCACCTCTTCTTAATAACTTCTGCTTCTGTTAGGTCCATACCATTTCTGTCCTTTATCGAGCCCATCTTTGCATGAAATGTTCCCTTGGTATCTCTAATTTTGTTGAAGAGATTCTCTAGGCTTTCCTATTCTATTGTTTTCCTCTATTTGTTTGCATTGATCACTGAGGAAGGCTTTCTTATCTCTCCTTGCTATTCTTTGGAACTCTGCATTCAAATGGGAATATCTTTCCTTTTCTCCTTTGCTTTTCACTTTGCTTCTTTTCACAGCTATTTGTAAGGCCTCCTCAGACAGCCATTTAGCTTTTTTGCATTTCTTTTTCTTGGGGATGATCCTGATCCCTGCCTCCTGTACAATGTCACAAACCTCCATCCATAGTTCATCAGGCAATCTGTCTATCAGATCTAGTCCCTTAAATCTATTTCTCATTTCCACTGTATAATCATAAGAGATTTGATTTAGGTCATACCTGAATGGTCTAGTGGTTTTCCCTACTTTTTTCAACTTGAGTCTGAGTTTGGCCATAAGGAGTTCATGATCTGAGCCACAGTCAGCTCCCATTCCTGTTTTTTCTAATTGTTGGCAAAATATAGCCTTGGGTCATCAACTCTAGCCTTTTTTTTTTTTTTTGTAAATTTATTATTTTTATTAAAGTATATCAATATCCAGAAACAATAAAGGGCACATTATAAATACGGATACAAAACAGTAAGTCAAAGTTTCACTTGAAGTAGAAAAGTTTAAACTGTTTTAAGTATATCAATGATGACAAACCAAAAATGTGTTCATTGTAAATACCATTACATGTAACATAAGAATCAGATCAGATCAGTCGCTCAGTCGTGTCCGACTCTTTGCGACCCCATGAATCACAGCATGCCAGGCCTCCCTATCCATCACCAGCTCTTGGAGGTCACTCAGACTCACATTCATCGAGTCAGTGATGCCATCCAGCCATCTCATCCTCTGTCGTCCCCTTCTCCTCTTTCCCTCAATCCCTCCCAGCATCAGAGTCTTCTCCAATGAGTCAACTCTTCGCATGAGGTGGCCAAAATACTGGAGTTTCAGCTTGAGCATCATTCCTTCCAAAGAAATCCCAGGTCTGATCTCCTTCAGAATGGACTGGTTGGATCTCCCTGCAGTCCAAGGGACTCTCAAGAGTCTTCTCCAACACCACAGTTCAAAAGCATCTATTCTTCGGCGCTCAGCTTTCTTCACAGTCCAGCTCTCACATCCATACATGACCACAGGAAAGACCATAGCCTTGACTAGGCGAACCTTTGTTGGCAAAGTGATGTCTCTGCTTTTGAATATGCTATCTAGGTTGGTCATAACCTTCCTTCCAAGGAGTAAGTGTCTTTTAATTTCATGGCTGCAGTCACCATCTGCAGTGATTTTGGAGCCCAGAAAAATAAAGTCTGACACTGTTTCCACTGTTTCTCCATCTATTTCCCATGTAGTGATGGGACCAGATGCCATGATCTTCGTTTTCTGAATGTTGAGTTTTAAGCCAACCTTTTCACTCTCCACTTTCACTTTCGTCAAGAGGCTTTTGAGTTCCTCTTCACTTTCTGCCATAAGGGTGGTGTCATCTGCATATCTGAGGTTATTGATATTTCTCCCAGCAATCTTGATTCCAGCTTGTGTTTCCTCCAGTCCAGCATTTCTCATGATGTACTCTGCATATAAGAATATAAAACCTTAAAATCTTCTGCCTTAAAGTCTTAAATAATTGCTGCGAAGTCACTTCAGTCGTGTCCGACTCTATGCGACCCCATAGACGGGAGCCCACCAGGCTCCCCCGTCCCTGGGATTCTCCAGGCAAGAACACTGGAGTGGGTTGCCATTTCCTTCTCCAGTACATGAAAGTAAAAAGTCAAAGTGAAGCCGCTCAGTCGTATCTGACCCTCAGCGACCCCATGGACTGCAGCCCACCAGACTCCGCCATCCATGGGATTTTCCAAGCAGGAATACTGGAGTGGGGTGCCATTGCCTTCTCCCCAACTCTAGCCTTGGGTGGCAGAGAAGGCAATGGCCACCCACTCCAGTACTTTTGCCTGAAATACCCCATGGACAGAGGAACCTGGTAAGCTGCAGTCCATGGAGTCACGAAGAATTGGACACAACTGAGCAACTTCACTTTCGCTTTTCACTTTCATGCATTGGAGAAGGAAATGGCGACCACTCCAGTGTTCTTGCCTGGAGAATCCCAGGGATGGTGGAGCCTGGTGGGCTGCCGTCTATGGGGTCGCATAGAGTCGGACACGACCAAAGCGAAGCAGCAGCAGCAGCATCAACTCAGGACTCCCAGGTGGCTCAGAGGTAAAGAATCCACCTGCCAAGCAGGAGACCCGGGTTTTATTCCTGGGGGAGGAAATGACAACCCACTCCAGTATTCTTGACTGGGAAATACCATGGACAGAGAAGCCTGGCAGTCTACTGCCCATGGGGTTGCAAAGAGTTGGACACAACTGAAATGACTAAGCAACAACATCAACTCAACGGCAACTTTCTCTTACAGAGTTGTACTATATGAATTCACTCTTTCAACAAACACTTTTAAAATAAATGCAAACTCAATTATTATAAAAATAAAATAAAATAAAATAAATGCAAACTCAATTATTATAAAAAAAAAAAACCAAACACTTTTTCTTAAGTAGCAGTGAAAGGGAAGTAAAAAAAAAGGAATTAGTTTTTTTCTTTCCCTTTCCTGAGAACAAAGAAGATAAAGAGAACAGTGAGCAGGCCTGAACCTTCTTAACTGCTCTGGCACCCTACTCCAGTACTCTTGCCTGGAAAATCCCATGGATGGAGGAGCCTGGAAGGCTGCAGTCCATGGAGTCGCTGAGGGTCGGACATGACTGAGCGACTTCACTTTCACTTTCCTGCTTTGGAGAAGGAAATGGCAACCCACTCCAGTGTTCTTGCCTGGAGAATCCCAGGGACGGGGGAGACTGACGGGGGACCCTGCCGTCTATGGGGTCGCACAGAGTCGGACACGACTGAAGTGACTTAGCAGCAGCAACTTGGAATGTCAATAGCAGAATGTGCTTTGAAAAGTGAAAATGAAAGTCGCTCAGTTGTGTCTGACTCTTTGTGACCCCATGGACTATACAGTCCATGTAATTCTCCAGGGCAGAATAGTGGAGTGGGTAGCCTTTCCCTTCTCCAGGGGATCTTCCCAAATCAGGGATCAAACCGAGATCTCCCGCAGTGCAGGCGGATACTTTACCAGCTGAGCCACAAGGGAAGCCCAAACATAGCAGAGTGGGTGAGTGAGTGAGTGATGTCGCTCAGTCAAGTCCGACTTTTTGCAATCCCATGGATTGTAGCCTACCACGCTCCTCCGTCCATGGGATTTTCCAAGTAAGACTACTGGAGTGGGTTGCCATTTTTTTCTCCAGAGGATCTTCCCGACCCAGGGATTGAACCTGGGTCTTCTGCATTGTAGGCAGACGCTTTACCATCTGAGCTACCAGGAGTGGGTAGCCTATTCCTTCTCCAGTGGATCTTCCTAATCCAGGAATCGAACTGGGGTCTCCTGCATTGCAGGCAGATTCTTTACCAACTGAGGTACTAGGGAAGCCCAAAGTGCTTTTCTGCCCCATAACACTACAAGAGCTATCAGATCAGATCAGATCAGATCAGTCGCTCAGTCGTGTCCGACTCTTTGCGACCCCATGAATCACAGCATGCCAGGCCTCCCTATCCATCACCAGCTCTTGGAGGTCACTCAGACTCACATTCATCGAGTCAGTGATGCCATCCAGCCATCTCATCCTCTGTCGTCCCCTTCTCCTCCTGCCCTCAATCCCTCCCAGCATCAGAGTCTTCTCCAATGAGTCAACTCTTTGCATCAGGTGGCCAAAATACTGGAGTTTCAGCTTTAGCATCATTCCTTCCAAAGAAATCCCAGGGCTGATCTCCTTCAGAATGGACCGGTTGGATCTCCTTGCAGTCCAAGGGACTCTCAAGAGTCTTCTCCAACACCACAGCTCAAAAGCATCTATTCTTCGGCGCTCAGCCTTCTTCACAGTCCAGCTCTCACATCCATACATGACCACAGGAAAGACCATAGCCTTGACTAGGCGAACCTTTGTTGGCAAAGTGATGTCTCTGCTTTTGAATATGCTATCTAGGTTGGTCATAACTTTCCTTCCAAGGAGTAAGTGTCTTTTAATTTCATGGCTGCAGTCACCATCTGCAGTGATTTTGGAGCCCAGAAAAATAAAGTCTGACACTGTTTCCACTGTTTCTCCATCTATTTTCCATGTAGTGATGGGACTAGATGCCATGATCTTCGTTTTCTGAATGTTGAGTTTTAAGCCAACCTTTTCACTCTCCACTTTCACTTTCATCAAGAGGTTTTTTAGTTCCTCTTCACTTTCTGCCATAAGGGTGGTATCATCTGCATATCTGCATACAAGAGCTATACTTCACATCTATTTTTCCTTTGACTCTACTCTAAATGCATCCTGCATCTGGTGTTTACCCTTACAACACTCTTCCCCTTACAGTTCTTCTTTTTGCATATAAGAAAGAAGGCCACAGAGCCATCAGACTCTCGGACTCAATTACTGAGTTACTGAAGCCAGCCTATGACTGTCTTTGAAACAATGGAAGAGGAAGAAATCAAGATCCCAATACCTTTGTTCCTCATCACCGACTCCTAACAGTGAGCCCTCATTTTATATAAGCCCCTAGACTCCTCAGGAAGCCGGGGCGGGGCACAGTTTTTGAGGCATGAGCCTACCATGTTCCCCTCTCCTCCAGAGAAAGCCAAGGTTTTGGCCAGCAACATTCTCAGTGCTGTGAATACAGCATCTCTCAAGGCCTCTGCCTTTTGTTGCTTTCATTTCTGTGGGAGGGATAAAAAATAACAAATGCAAAGTCAGGTAAGGTAAGAATTATGAACAAAAATACAGCAAGGCAAGGCAACAGAGGGGTCAGGTGCAAATATCAGTGGAGGTGACTCCTGAGCAGCGAAGGAGTGGAAGGGAGCGGTATGACCATCTTAGCAGCACGACCACAGAAACAGACCAAAATCACATCTGTGAGTTTAAATTTTGTAGTCACCACCTTATGAAACTAAAAAGAAACAGATAAACTTAATTTAGTTACCCCAATATATACCAAATATTATTTTGACATGAAATTAACATAGAAGACTTTAATGAGATATTTTACATTTTTTTCATAAGAAGCCTTCACACTCCAGTGTGTATTTTGCCCTAACAGCACATCTCAAAGTCAGCCAGCCTCCCATAGGGCACAAGCTTAGTAGCCACATGTGGCCATCAGCTACCATACGGGGCAGCGCAGGACAAGTGCCACCACTGGAGATGGATGCCCCTTCAGGCTGGGTCCTGACATGGGCCACCCCACCCCAAGCCAGGAATGCTGCCTACTGACCAGAAGTTCAGACAAGGGATTCTGATAGACCCTAGAGTCCTTGTGTGTGTGCCTTTGTTGTTGAAGCTGTTATAACTGCGTGCACATTTCGAGTGATCTGAGTGACAAGGAATATAGAGGGGAAATCCGGTCTCACATGCAGAAACAAAATTGTTGTATGTTTCTTTCTCTACTCCTGAGGCCTGAGGACAGGCACCTGTCTAGGATGACCTTCTTCCCAAGAACTGAAGAATTTGCCTGGCAATGTTCCTGTTGACATGGGGTCCACGCCCCCCATGGCACACACAGATCTTCGGACAAGTCCACTCTATGGCTTGTCTTGAGCTCTCCATTCTAGCAAATCCTTATCTGAGTGTTTGTGCAACTGAGAGAGGAAGAAGGCAACTCAAAATCTCTCAAGGCTTAATATTAGGAGAACATGATCCTTGGTTTTTGCCCTGCCACAGCTGGGGCCCTAGAGCAGGCTGCTTCTCTTATCCAGGCTCTGGGTGTGAAAACATGAGGTGGGGTGGAATTGGTGATGCTTCAGGGGCCCCTTTCAGGGAAGACATGATTAAAACTGTCTGTAATTAAAATTGACCACAGAGTAAGAGTAATCTAGCTCAAGTGGGTTTTATTGTGCTTTTGGTCAATTAGGACTTCAGGAAAACATTCACCTTTCTTTTGGAAACCTAATTCCTAAGGTATGGGGCAGAGGGATCCCTGACTAGAATTTTTGAGAATGTCTTGGACAAATTATTTTAGAAATACTTTCTTAGATAACCTGCAATTTCTAGTATTAACAAATCCTATTATATCCCTCTGCCAAAGAATGTGTGCTTATAAAATGTGCATAATATGATAAGGAAGTAAGAAACATAAGGTTAGATCCTATAAGACAAATAGGACGTGTACAATTGAAGGACCCACACGCACTTCCCTCTTCGGTGCATGCACGTGAATAGTCCAACTGAATGGTTTTAATAGGGATGCTGATGAACACGTTGGTGGCTGCCATTAACCTCAGGTTGACAAGGCCATGATGGTGTCTGCACTAAATGGCTCCGTAAACCTTCTCAAGGCCTAAAAGTTCATCTCCCTGAGAACTCACCTTGTTACAGAGGACTGACAGACACACAACAGGAGAAGGCGCTGTTTCCCAAGCTTAGAAGAAGGTAAGAATGATCCTGATGCTCGCTGCAAGTACAGATGTGGAGCCAAAACAAGGGAAATTTCACTTGGATGACCACACTGCATTGAAGTGAAATTTTCAGTTCTAAGTACAAGAAGGAAGAGAAGAAGTTGGAGTCCTATGTGCTCTACCCCATCTCCCTCTGCCTCTTGATGCTCCTAGCTGCCTCTCTGCCTGTTTACAGCAAGGAGAGCATAAAGAGATCTTGGTGAAGACAGATGTGTTTTCTTTTTCTTAGCAATGAGAGATACAGGCCCCAGATTTCAGAGCCCATTTGCTGAACAAGGACTTCTTTTCTCTCTGGGCATATGTCAGTGATTACTAAATTGAATGCATTGGAAATACATTAATACATTGTAAAATTCAGGAAAGGGGAAATATTTGGTGGATTTTAGTCTCTAGGGGATGGTTGATATGTAGCAGACTCTCTATGAACCAGGATGCACTGCATTTCTCTGTCCTGTATTTTAAAATAGGGTGTAATTAGAACATGGGATTCCCTGAGGATGACACACAGATGGCAAATAAGCACATGAAAAGATGCTCAACATCATTAGTCATGAAGGAAATGAAAATTAAAACCACAATGGGGTATCACTACAGACCTAATAGAATGGCTGAAATAACAAATATTGACATCACCAAATGCCGATGGAGATGCAGAAAAACTGAATCACTCTTACACGCTGGTAAGAATATACATTCGTATCTTCATCCCAGAAAAGTTTGGCAGTGTTTACAAAACTAAATGTAGAATTATACAGTACAACCAAGCAAGTAAACTTTTGGGTATTCATCCAAGAGAAATGGAGACATATGTTCACACAGAAACCTGTATGCGAATTTTCAGAGGAGCTTTATTATAATAGCTCAAACTAGAATCTACCCAGATACCCTTCAGTGGGTTGAATCACACAAGTTCCTATCTCTCCATTCCACAAAATGTTGTTGTTTAGTCGTCAAGTCGTGTCTGACTCTTCTGTGACCCCATGGGCCGTGGCCCGCCAAGCTCCTCTGTCCATGGGATTCTCCAGGCAAGAATACTAGAGTGGGTTGCCATTTCCTTCTCCAGGGGATCTTCCCGACTCAGGGATCAAACCCTCATCTCTTGCATTGGTGGACAGATTCTTTACCATTGAGCCAGCAGGGAAGCCCCTATCACAGAATTCTACTTAGCAATTAAGAGAATTACTGATATATGCAACAAGTTACAAGGGAGTTCTACTAAGAGAAAAAACAATCCTCAAACTTTATATTACTGTATACTTCTGTTTATACATAATTCTTGAGATGACAAAATTATACAGATGAAGAGTCGGGTAGTGAAGATGAGTGATGATCTAGGATTAGGGATTGGATGAGGAGAACAGGGGGCTTCCTCGGTGGCTCAGTGGTAAAGAATCTGCCCCGCCCACCAATGCAGGATTCCTGGGTCAGGAAGGTTCCCTGGAGTAGGAAATGGCAATCCACTCCAGTATTTTTGCCTGGGAAATCCCATGGACAGAGGAGCCTGATGGGCAATAGTCCATGGGGTCACAAAGAGTCCGTGTCCGACTCTTTGTAACCCCATGGACTATACAGTCTATGGAATTCTGCAGGCTAGAATACTGGAGTGGATAGCCTTTCCCCTCTCCAGGGGATCTTCCCAACCCAGGGGTCAAACCTAGGTCTCCTGCATTGCATGTGGATTCTTTACCAGCTGAGCCACAAGGGAAGCAAACTTTTCTAAATGACACTTAAATTGGCCAAATAATTAACCATATAAAAGTTGCTAGTTGCTTTCTGTCAAAAGAGTTTATCATTTTTGTCCTTTCCGTATTACTGAATTATTCCCCCTTATCTATATCACTGAGGATATGCAGCAGGAAGTTCTGTAAAACATTTTCTAAAATTATATATAAGTGAAATGTATCATTGGAAACTGGGACTCTGAAACGGTTTTGCTGAACCTGTTATTATAGAATGACTAAGTAGAAGTAGATGGTTTCACAGGCAATGAGATCCAGAGGTTGGGAAAGAAAGCGTTGCCTAAAAGAAGGGATGACAGTAAATGAAATATTTCAAGTAGGCAAAATTGCTTTCATTGATGGTACCTACAGTCTGCAGGTAAATGCAACTAGGGAATCAAGGACTGAACAGTGTGTAGGCTCACATATAGAGACAACAAAGAATAGAGCCAGGTCAGCAAGCAAGGAGAATCACAACATAAAATGCTATCTTCTGCTTCATCTTTCCTAGGAAACACAAAAGACCCAAGCCAGAAATTAATTCATGGCCAGTGCATTGAGCAAGCTATCTCTACAGCTGAAGAGGCCTTAGGTGCTCTGGATGAGTAACAAATGAATAATGAAACACTTGAAAGGCTAAGACATTTGTATAATTATGGAACCTGCTGAGAAAGAAGCAGCTGTAATGAAAGCCATGGGGAAAATGTAAAACAGAGCATTCTGGGTAATCCCCTAATCATGCTTTTTAACAAGAGAAAAGCCCTTTCAGGCATGTACCTTTCATTCCCCTAGAAAATCAGCGCTGAGTTTCCAAAGAGAAAAATTATTAAAAGCCATAAATATTCTTGAGAATTTTTCTTTGCTCATTTGGAAAGACAAATGAAGGATAAATAGTCCAGAAAAAATAATCAAGTTTTTTGTAAAGGAGCTTTTTCATTGTCCTGAGCTCAGAGTACTTTCTGATCTAGAAATCAGTATTATTAACAGTCCTGGAGCAGACTTGGGTTCCACCTCAGTGTGGTGTGGACAGTTGTCAACAGCCTCAGACCCCTCCGCTGCTCTGGGATTTTCCCCTACAGCTGCACCATGACCACCATCCTCACTCATCACTAACTTGACCAAATCATTCAAAGCTTTAGTTAACACTCAAATTACCTGCTGTTTAATGCAATATACCAGGAATGAGTCCTGGTTTCTCACATTCATTCTTTCTTAAAAAACTTTTTATTTTATATTGGAGTAAAGCCAATTGGCAATGTTGTGATGGTTTCAGGTGTGCAGCAGAGTGACTCAGCCACGCATATACATGTATCCATTCTCCCAACTTCCCTCCCATCCAGGCTGCCACGTAACATTGAGCAGAGTTTTCTATGCTATAAGTAGGTTCTTATTGGTTATCCGTTTTAAATACAGCAGTGTGTACATCACATTCAGTTTTGATAGCTCACTTCTGCCACAGAAACAATTTTAACTGACAAAGAAACAAGACGGCATGCACCATCTTCTCTGTGAGTCACCCCAACACCTCCCCTCCCTTTCTCCTTGTCCTAGTTATTGTTGCTGGTTAGTCGCTAAGTCGTGTCTGACTCTTTTGTGATCCCAAGGACTGTAGCCCACCAGGCTCCTCTGTCCATGGAATTTTCCAGGCAAGAATACTGGAGTGGGTTACTGGGCCCTCCTCCAGGGGATCTTCCCGATCCAGGGATCAAACCTGCATCTCCTGCATTGGCAAGTGGGTTCTTCACCACTAGCGCCACTTGGGAAGCCTGGTTACAGATGACTGCAAAATAAACTCCAATATCAGTCTGATCAAACAACATTCACTTTATTCTGCCTGTGGGATGCTATGGTCAGGAAGTTAGATCAGGCCCTGAGACAATGGCTTGTCTGCTGTGCAGGATCTGGGATCCCAGCTGCTGCTGCTGCTGCTAAGTTATTTCAGTTGTGTCCGACTCTGTGCGACCCCATAGACCGCAGCCCACCAGGCTCCCCTATCCTTGGGATTCTCCAGGCAAGAACACTGGAGTGGGATGCCATTGCCTTCTCCAGGATCCCAACTAGGAGCACTCAAATGCCAGGGCTGGTATCTCCTGGCATCTTTACTCATCCATCCACTGCCTGCACTGAGATGACTCGAAGGTTGGGCTCCCCCGGGCCTGGAGCTCCTGCATGTGGCTCCTCTGTGCAATTTTGGCTTTCTCTCAGCTTAACTGCTTCAAGTGGAGCAGGCTTCTTACATGGAGGTCCCCACAAGTGCCTTGTAAGGGAGGCCGAACATGCATGGCCTTCTGTGGCCCAGTCTCAGAAGTCACACAGGAATCCTTCCACCAATTTCTGTTAGAGCAGTCCCAAGCCTGCCCAGCTACAAAGGGAGGGCATAGAGCCCCACCACTGGAGGGGAGGGTCTACAAAGAATTTGTGGCAATTTATATCTCAGGTTGGTTTTGGGTTTGATCTCCTGCATGCTGTTGGATCTCCAGTTCTTTTCGTCTCCCCACCACCTAGACGACCTGGCCTCCCCTCTTTCTCATCTCCCTGTACACGCTGTTAGGCTCTGCTCCTCCATAGTCTGTTCTCTATCCTGCAACCTGGATAATCGTAAAAACCCAAATATGCTTCTCACCAGCTGCAAACCCCTCTGAGATTGAGATTCGGAGCTCTTAGCTCAGCCCCCAAGGCCCAGTGTGATTTATTCCCTGACGACCTGTCTCGTTGCCCAATCCTGGGCTGCTGAATTGGGCGACTGTCCTGACTGCCTCAAGCCCTTTGCACACACTGGTCCCTCTGCCTTGAATGCTTTTCCTTGTAGGCCCCATTCACCTGTACCCCAAAACTCATAATTCAGCTCTCTGCCCAACACCATGGTCACACAGGGTCCTTCTCCACCCCCACGGTGAGTCCGAGTGCCCTGTGATGTGTTCTTACAGTACCCTACACTTTTCCTCTGTCTGGCGCAGCATTGCCTATAAATATCTTGCGTTAAGTTGTACAATTGGCCACATCGTGCTCTCCTCCTTCAGTCTATGCCCTTAGGATATGAGGCTCCCAATGATCCCATCAAGAGGTGAAATCTAGGACTTTCCTGGTGGTCCAGAGGTTAAGAAGCCCCCTTGCAATGCAGTGGACATGGGTTAGACCCCTAGTCTGGGGAGATTCCACATGCCACAGGGCAACTAAGCTGTGTGCCACAACTACTGAGCCCTTACTCTAGAGCCCACAAGCTGCAACTACTGAACCCGTGTTCTGTAACTGTTAATACCAAAGCCCGTGTGCGCTAGAGCCTATGCCCTACAATGAAGAGTAGCCCCCACTCCCCACAAGGAGAGAAAGCCCACACACAGCAACAAAGATTCAGCACAGTCAAAAATCAATTAATTAATTTTTAGAAAACAGGTGGAATCTATACATGGAAGTTGGCTATGACATTGCTTTGGCCGATAGGGCATTGACAAACACAGCACAAGAAGAGGTTTGAAAGGTGCCTGTGCTTTGGGGCCTGCTCTGTTGCAGTGGCTGGACCCCAAAGACTATCAGATCTGAACCAGCTGGAGTCGCATGGTGCTGGGGCTCCCTGTGTCATGCCACATGGCCATCCTGCATCAGCCAGCCTCCCCTGCCCTTTCACTGGCCAGACACAGGGGACAGCCCAGTAGACAAGCCATACTGGATGTCCAGTCAGGATGACTCTGTAATCAGAGGCACAGTAATAGATGGTTGTGGTTTGAAGCCACCATATGTTAGGAGAAGCTGATGGATATGCATGTACTTGTACCAGTACTTTCTGGTGTGGATAGCCTCACCAGATTTCAAACCTCATCAAGGTAGATACCAGATGCACGCTAATGATTTTTTTTTTAAGATTTATTTATTTTCTTGCCTGCGCTGGGTCATCATTGCTGCGCAGGGGCTTTCTCTAGTCACAGAGAGCAGAGACTACTCTTTTTTGTAGTGTGTGGGCTTCTCACTGCTGTGGCTTCTCTGGTTGCAGAGCACAGGTTCTAGGGGCACGGGCTCAGTAGTTGTGGCACTGAGGCTGAGTTACTCGAGGTGTGTGGGATCTTCCCAGACCAGGGAGTGAACTGGTGTCCTTTGCATTGCAAGGTGGAATCTTAACCACTGGAACTTTCTGAGTTGATGGAAACATCCCTAACTTGACAGCCACGATGATGACACAAGGGCACGTGTTTGTCAAAACTTAGAATTGGTGCAATTCCTTGTACATGAAAGATTCTCAATGAAGGTGATTTCTAAAGGGCTAAGGGTGGTCCTTCTCTCTTTCCAGCTCCTTCTCTTCCACCTGTGCCCACGGCCCTCTGGGTTGGAGCACATAGAGAGATGAGGGAAAGGGGCATGTGAGATCGTCGACTCAGGATGGCATTCTAGAAACTCCACCCTCCAAATTGCCAGCTGACTATTCTGCCCTCCAGGGGCAGGAGTGTCCCCTACTCACTGTGTCCCCACACTCCAGAACTTCAGCAGAGCCATCTCTCACCAGGTCTTATGTGGAAGGGTGAGGAGCTCATGGCACATATTGTCTGCCTCTCAAGACTCTGCATCTTTTTTTTTTTTTTCAAAATATAATTGCCTTAAAATATTGTGTTAGTTTCTGCTGTACAACTAACTACATGAGCCAGTCATATGTATAGATATATTCTCCTACCTCTTGAGCCTTCCTCCCACCCCTCCCCATCCCACCTCTCTAAGCCAGCACAGAGCACCGAGCTGAGGTCCCTGTGCTATCCTGCAGGTTCCCACTAGTTTACAGTTTACACATGGCAGAGTATATATGTCAAAGTTACTCTCTCAATCCCATCCCATTCTTCCCTCCCCACCCTGTGTCCAGAAGTCCTTTCTTTACATCTGCACCTCTATTCCCAGACTGCAAATATGTTCCTCAGTACCATTTTTCTAGATTCCATATATATGTGTTAATATACAATCTTTGTTTTTCTGACTTACTTCACTTTGTATAACAGGCTTTAGGTTCATCCACATCCCTACAACTCAATTTCTTTCCTTTTTATGGCTGAGTAATATTCCATTGTATATATGTGCCACATCTTCTTTATTCATCTGTTGGTGGACATTTAGATTGCTTTTATGTCTTGGCTATTGTAAATAGTGCTGCAATGAACATTAGAGTACGTGTGTCTTTTTGAATTATGGTTTTCTCAGGGTATATGCCCAGTTGTGAGACTGTTCAGTCTGTATCTTTTTCCACCCTGATCCTGCTGTGGTGCTCTTTGTAAATTTCTATTTGGTTGAGAAATTCAGGCTCCATGGGAACCTGCATGTGGAACCAAGTTGGCATCCTATTATAAATGATGACCCTACTGGGCTTTAGTTTGGGGGTTATTGTCTATTGTACCTTTGTTTTATACCATCCAGCTTCTGCCAGCCATTCCTGAGATAATAGCAGCCTACATTTGCTTTGGTGATGAGTGTTTCTCCAAATCAGTCTAGGTGGTTCCAAAAAAGACAACTTCACAGAGGAATTCAACATGTAACTTGGTCTGAAGGGTAAGGAACCTATTGCCTTGGCAGATATCCAAGGGAGAACATTTCGGGCAGAGGGACTATTATGGGTTGAATTGTGTTCCCCCGCAAATGGATACATTAAAGCCCTAAGGCCCCCAAGTGACTCTCTTCAGAGGTAGAGCCTTTAAGGAGTTAATTAAGGTTAAGCAAGGTCGTAACTGTGGAACCCTGATCTGCTAGGACTGATGAATGAGGAGAAGAGGAGACACCAGTGCTCTGTCTGCCGTGAGGACACAGCAAGAAGGTGACCATCTGCCAGGCTGGGAGGAGGCTTACCCCCCAGCCATGCTGGCACCCTGACCTCAGACTTTCAGCCCCCAAAATTGTAAGAAAGAAAAGTTTGTTGTTTAAGCCTCCCAGGTACTGTACTTTGTTACAGTAGCCCAAGCTGAGTGAGACAGGAAGTGACCCATGCAGAAGACCTGAGGTTCAAGGCTTTTGAGGGACAGCGGAGGGAGCAGGAGCTGTGGGGAGGTTTTTAGGAGAACACGACCTGCTCAGTTACATTTACAGGACCCGCCTGGACCTGGAGGGGGAGCGCTGGGCAGCACTAGGGGGAGGGGAGGGGCTGCTTTCGAGGCGCAATGGCCAAGGGATGGATGACAGACGGTGTCTCCCAGGGAGCAGGAGGGAGGCTCACCGGGACCAGAGGATTCGTGGGCTGGCTAATAACCATGGTCTCAGAGGATGCCTCGAGGGGCTGCAGGGGCTGGGATGGGCCAAATATTCTTGGAGCCATAGCAAGCAGGCCTCTCTCTAGCTTGGCCTAGGAGAAGAAATAAAAACTCCTGGGGTTTGGGGCTCGTGTAAGCTTCTGTTGTTGTTCAGTTGATAAGTTGTTCTGACTCTTTGTGACCCCGTGGACTGTAGCACACCAGGCTTCTCTGTCCTCCACTATCTCCCAGTGTGTTCCTATTCATGTCCATTGAGTCTATGAGGCTATATAATTATCTCATCCTCTGCTGTCCCCTTCTCCTCTTGCCCTCAGTTTTTCCTAGCATCAGGATTTTTTCCAGTGAGTCAGGTCTTAACATCAAGTGGACGAAGTAGTGGAGCTTCAGTTTCAGCATCAATCCTTCCAATGAATATTCAGGGTTAATTTCTTTTAGGGTCGACTGGTCTGAATGCTGTGCTGCAAAGTAAACAGGAATGAGTCTAGTTACTACAAATCATTCTCTCCCAACACTTCCAACATACAAAGTGCTTCAGGGTAGGGAAAAAGAGAACTGAGGGGAGGGGGGATGAAAAAGGTGCTGCCTTCACACTGAGGGGAATGGAGAAGCCACACGGGATGTGTAGAGCCCATCTCAGCCACCACCACCGAACCTGAGTTGCTGAAGCAGCTCCACATCACAAAAACAAATCCGCAGAGAACCCAGTAGATGTCTACTTTGACGTTACACATCTCCTAGATTAAAGAGCCATTGATGAGCTAGGACCTGGAAGCAACCTAGATGTCCATTGGCAGATGAATGGATAAGGAAATTGTGGTACATATACACAATGGAATATTACTCAGCTATAAAGAGGAATACATTTGAGTCTGTTCTAATGAGATGGATGAACCTACAACCTATTATACAGAGTGAAGAAAGTCAGAAACAGAAAGACAAATACCATATATTAACACATATATAAGAGAAGGGGAAGGCAATGGCACCCCACCCCAGTACTTTTGCCTGGAAAATCCCATGGACGGAGGAGCCTGGTAGGTTCCAGTCCGTGGGGTCGCTAAGAGTCGGACACGACTGAGCGACTTCACTCTCACTTTTCACTTTCATGCATTGGAGGAGGAAATGGCAACCCACTCCAGTGTTCTTGCCTGGAGAATCCCAGGGACAGGGGAGCCTGGTGAGCTTCCGTCTATGGGGTCGCACAGAGTCGGACACGACTGAAGCGACTTAGCAGCAGCAGCAGCAAGAGAAGGCAATGGCAACCCACTCCAGTATTCTTGCCTAGAGAATCCCATGGACAGAGGAGCCTGGTGGGCTGCTGTCTGTGGGGTCGCACAGAGTTGGACACAACTGAAGTGACTTAGCAGCAGCAGCAACACATATATATGGAATCTAGAAAGATGATACCAACAATCCTATGTGCAGGGCAGCAAAAGAGACACAAAGAACAAATTCTGGACTCAGTGGGAGAAGGAGAGGCTGGGATGATTTAAAAGAATAGCAGTGAAACATATACATTACCATATGTAAAACAGATGACCACTGTGAGTTTGATGTATGACACAGGGCACCCAAAGCTGGTGCTCTGTGATGACCTGGAGGGAGAGGATGGGAAGGGAGGTGGAAGGGAGGTTCAGGGTAGAGGGGATACATGTATTCCGATGGCCAGTTCATACTGATGTATGGCAAAAACCATCACAATATTGTAATTACCCTCCAATTAAAACAAATAAATAAAACTTTCAAATAAAAAATAATTTTGAAAAAAAGAGCCATTGATGTTATCTAGAGAAAGAAGAGGGCAAACGATTGGAGTTTCATTTTCCTCTGAGCAGCACGTTAGCGATCCAGGAGGCTGGGAGCTGCCGCGCTCTCTTGCTGTTCTCAGAGCAATTTAGCCAACATTTCTTTCTAAACATCTCTTCCCCGGCATCTCCTTGTGGGCATCACACAACCCATCATGGGGCCAACAGGCTGCAGCTCAGGTGTGTAATTTCACTATATTGATTGATACTAAAAATGGAATGCTCTCAGGTTACTTTCCTGTCTTAGTTTTATCCTGGAAATGCCCCAGGGAACACATTCATAGGGCTCTGGTGTTGTTTTCAAGATGAGCAGAAATACCTTTCTACATGAGTTTTTTAAAATCTATTTGTGGAATTCACAATGACATCCTCCTTCTTTCCTATGGCGGCTCAGCTCTTTCCAGCACATTTCTTCCTGATTTTTCATGGAAAAGCAGGGATTTTCCCATCCAAGAGGAAAGGGAAATACTACAGTAAGTACCCTATGTACAAAAAAGTTCTGTTCCGAGAATGCATTCATAAGTCAAATTTATTCATAAGATCAACAAAGTTAGCCTAGGTACTCAACGAATACAACCAGTTATAGGTTTATAATATTTTTCACACAAATAATACATAAAATACAAATACAGAAAATAAAGAAAACATTTTTTTTAAATCTCACAGTACAGTGTACCCCTTGTAGAGGGTGCACACACATGACAATGTATGCCAGACGTGTGAACTAACTCACATAACTGGACACGTGAACACGTGTTCTCATTTTTGAAAGTTCACAACTTGAAGGTTTGTATGTAGGGGACTTAACGGTACTATTACAAGCATGCAGTATTTCCCCTGCACAGCTACAGATGTCTGTGGTAATTAAACCAAAGGGAAACCTTATGTAAAAGCCCAGTCATCTGGTTCGAGATGGTAGAATGGGACATGAGGTTTCCTTGTCTCCCTCACTAAAATCATCCAAGACAAGTACAAGTGGAATTCAAGGAAAGGGAGCAGAGTGGAAGATGGAGACCATCAGCCTTTGAAGACTCTGGTAGATTTCTAGAAGACAGGAGGTGGAAAGATGCCAGTATATGGGTTGGAAGAGGCAGGTGGAACCCACAGGGTGTGGGAGGGGAGACAGGCAGTGTCTGCCGTGCACAGTAGGTGAGGAGATGACATATGACCATACTCACTTCATATCTATCCTCCTAAATGAAGTGAAATAAAACAAAAGCTTGTATTTATGGTATATTAGGCACTTCATCCACCCAGGAAGAAGTCAATGCCTTGTTAATTATTGCACCCACCTCCAGACCTCTGGCTGAAGTCCATTCTCCCCCTAGTTTTACCAGTCTGCCTCAGATTGTAACCCACAAGTCCAGTTACAGGGTTAATCATCGGTAACACCCACACATGAAAGTGCTGGCTTTTGCCACTTTATTTGTGAGTTCAGTAGGCACACATCAGAGTAGTGGGAAAGACTGACTCATTTCAGCATGTGGGCTATCTTCTCTACCAGATTCTTTTCTTTTTAATTAAATTTTATTGCAGTATAGTTGCTTTACAATGTTGTATTAGTTTCTACTGGCCAGCAAAGTGGATCAGTTTTACGTATACATGTATCCCCTCTACGGAGAAGGCAATGGCACCCCACTCCAGTACTCTTGCCTGGAAAATCCCATGGACAGTGGAGCCTGGTAGGCTGCAGTCCATGGGGTCACGAAGAGTTGGACACGAGTGAGCGACTTCACTTTGACTTTTCACTTTCATGCATTGGAGAAGGAAATGGCAACCCACTCCAGTGTTCTTGCCTGGAGAATCCCAGGGATGGGGGAGCCTGGTGGGCTGCCATCTATGGGGTGGCACAGAGTTGGACACAACTGAAGCGACTTAGCAGCAGCAGCAGCATATCCCTTCTATTTTTGGATTTCTTTCTCATTTAGGTCGCCTCAGAGAGCTGAGTGGAGTTCCCTGTGTTCTACAATGGTGTTGTCTATTTCATGCATACCATCAATAGTGTATATGTGTCAACCCCAACCTCCCAATTCATTCTACCCCCACTTTTCCCCTTTGGTGCCCATATGTTTGTTCTCTAGGTCTGTGTCTATTTCTGTTCTGTAAATAAGATCATCCATACCATTTTTTCTAGATTCCACACATATGCATTAATACACAACATTTGTTTTTCTCTTTCTGACTTACTTCACTCTGTCTAACAATCTCTAGGTGTCTACCAGATTCTTAAAAGCTCCATATACAGTGGGGCACCACACGGGTATTTATCGATTTATTTTTCTATTGACAAACCCAAAATGTTCTCAACAATATGAGGTAGTAAGGGGGTACAATTTTAAAATAAGGATAAATCTAGCTGAAAGTCTACTGTTTATTATCACTGTGTTCTAGATGTCCTAAACAAATGTCAGTGATAAAAAATACTCCTTTTTGCTGGACACTCAATCAGTACTATTCATATCTTATCACACTGCTCACTCCTTATCACCCATCCTTCCCAGTCCCTGACACTAGGCTCTGCCCATAAATCAATATAGATCTTTACCTCTGGTCCTATCTCCTTCCAGGCAATGTAGACCATCAGCTTTACTGCCTTCTCATGGGTCGTGCTCTATACGAAACTGGAAACCTTTCAGGTCACTCAGAGCAGCACACTCAGCTTTGATGTAGGCTACCTCCAAATCCCACCAAGCATTGTATATCTTTCTGGGCGGTAAAGAACACAATTCACAGCAACATTCTTTCAAATTAAAGACAACATCCCCAAATGTCCTGTGACACTGGACTCCAGAAACTCCACCCAGGAGACAGACCTTGGTGGTTTGGGCTGGAATTTGTTCATCTTCCATCTTTTTGCATATATGTCTCACCAACACATGTCCCTCCATCAGCTCTTGGAGTCCTGTCAGCATGAAGCTATCAACACTGTGAATGACTCAGAATATCGTCCCGCAGGTCAGTGAAATGGGAAAAGTGTGGGAAAGAGCCAGAGCGTTGAAATATCCCTGAGGCAAGACACTGAAGATGCTCTTCTTAGCCAAAGAAAGCTCTCAGTTCCTTTGTTATTTGGCATTAAGCAGGAAAAAATTCCTTATCTTTAGCTGCGTCCTTGATGACTGGAGGTCTTTTGATTTGCTCCACTAAGGAGGCTCTATCTCGAAAAGCAACTGCAATTAGAGACCTCACCTGGAATTATCCACTGTCATTATCCAGTTTTCAGCTACTTTTTGCCCTGGCTATATTGGAGAGCTAAATGGACCATGATGGGAATCTACATTCTTGCATCTTTAGTCATGAACAGTGCCAATATCCTGTGAACTTCCCTTGGGCAATTGCTATTGCTTTTGGCTCTTTGTCAACAGTGAGTACGGCTATGTGGGGCTTTCTCTTTTTTTTAATTAATTTTTTTTTATAGAAGGATAATTGCTTTACAGACTTTTGTTGTTTTCTGTCAAACCTCAACATGAATCAGCCATAGGTATACAATGGGAGGTATATCCCCTCCCATTTGAACCTCCCTCCCATCTCCTGCCCCATCCCACCCCTCTAGATTGATACAGAGCCCCTGTTTGAGTTTCCTGAGACATACAGCAAATTCCTGCTGGCTGTCTATTTTACATATGATAATGTAAGTTTCCATGTTACTCTTTTCATACATCTCACCCTCTCCTCCCTTCTCCCCATGTCCATAAGTCTATTCTCTATGTCTCTTTCTCCATTGCTGCCCTGTAAATAAATTCTTCAGTACCATTTTTCTAGGTTCCATATATATGTGTTAGAATATGATATTTTTCTTTCTCTTTCTGACTTACTTCACTCTGTATAACAGATTCTAGGCTCATCCACCTCATCAGAACTGACTCAAATGCATTCCTTTTTATGGCTGAGTAATTTTCCATTGTGTATATATACCACAACTTCTTTATCCATTCATCTGTCAATGGACATCTAAGTTGCTCTCATGTTCTAACTATTGTAAATAGTGCTGCAATGAACAATGGGATATATGTGTCTTTTTCAGTTTTGGTTTCCTCAGGGTATATGTCTAGGATTGGGATTGCTGGGTCATATGGTGGCTTCATTCCTAGTTTTTTCATCTTCCATAGTGACTATATCAATTTACATTCCCACCAACAGTGCAAGAGTGTTCCCTTTTCTCCACACCCTCTCCAGCATTTATTGTTTGTAGACTTTTTGATGATGGCCATTCTAACCAGTATGAGGTGATATCTCATCGTAGCTTTGATGTGATTTCTCTAATAATGAGAGATGTTGAGCATCTTTTCAAGTGTTTGTTAGCCATCTGTGTGTCTTCTTTGGAGAAATGTCTGTTTAGGTTTTTTTTCTTCTTTTTGATTGGGTTGTTTGTTTTTTCTGGTATTGAGTTGTATGAGCTGCTTGTATATTTTGGAAATTAATCCTTTGTCAGTTGTTTCAATTGCTATTATTTTCTCCCATTCCAAGAGTTGTCTTTTCACCTTGCTTATAGTTTCCTTTGCTGTGCAAAAGCTTTTTAAGTTTAATCAGTTCCCACTTTTTTACTTTGTTTTTTGTTTCTAGTACTCTAGGAGGTGGGTCATAGAGGATCTTGCTTTGATCTATGTCATTGACTGTTCTGCCTATGTTTTCCTCTAAGGGTTTAATAGTTTCTGGTCTTACTTTTAGGTCTTTAATCCATTTTGAGTTTATCTTTGTGTATGGTGTTAGGAAGTGTTCGAATTTCATTCTTTTACATGTAGCTGTCCAGTTTTCCCAGCACCATTTATGGAAGAAGCTGTCTTTGCCCCATTGTATATTCTTGCCTCCTTTGTCAAAAATAAGGTACCCATAGGTGCATGGGTTTATTTCTTGGCTTTCTATCTTGCACCATTGGTCCATATTTCTGTTTTTGTGCCAGTACTATACTGTCTTAATGCCTGTAGCTTTGTAGTATAATCTGAAGTCAGGAAGGTTGATTCCTAGCTTCATTGTTCCTTCTCAAGACTGCTTTGGCTATTCAGGATCTTTTGCAATTCCATATGAATTGTGAAGTTTTTTTTGTTCTAGTTCTGTGAAAAATGTCATTGGTAATTTGATAGGGATAACATTGAATCTGTAGATTGCATTTGGTAGCATAGTCATTTTCACAATATTGATTCTTCCTACCCAGGAACATGGAATATCTCTCCATCTGTTTATGTCATCTTTGATTACTTTCATTAGTGTCTGATAATTTTCTGTGTACAGTTCTTTTGTCTCCTTACAAAAGTTGATTCCTAGATTTAATTCTTTTTGTTGCAATGGTGAATGGGATTGATTCCTTAATTTCTCACTCTGAGTTTTCATTGTTAGTATATAGAAATGCAAGTGATTTCTCTGTATTGATTTTGTATCCTGCAACTTTGCTAAATTTACTGATTAGCTCTAGTAATTTTTTGGTACTCTCTTTAGGGTTTTCTATGTACAGTATCATGTCATCTGCAAACGGTGAGAACTTTACTTCTTCTTTTCCAATCTGGATTCCTTTTATTTCTTTTTCTTCTCTGATTGCTGTAGCTAGGACTTCCAGAACTGTGTTGAATAATAGTGGCTAAAGTGGGCACCCTTGGGGGTCTTTTTCCTGATCTTAGAGGGAATGCTTTCAGTTTTTCAACCATTGAGAATAACGTTTGCTGTAGGCTTATCATATATGACTTCCCTGGTGGCTCAGATGGTAAAGCGTCTGTCTACAATGCAGGAGACCTGGGTTTGATCCCTGAGTTGGGAAGATCCCCTGGAGAAGGAAATGGCAATCCACTCCAGTACTCTTGCCTGGAAAATCCCATGGGCAGAGGAGCCTGGTAGGCTGCAATCCATGGGGTCGCTAAGAGTTGGACACGACTGAGCAACTTCACTTTCACTTTTCACTTTCATGCATTGGAGAAGGACATGGCAACCCACTCTTCAGCGTTCTTGCCTGGAGAATCCCAGGGATGGAGGAGCCTGATAGGCTGCCGTCTATGGGGTCGCACAGAGTCAGACATGACTGAAGCGACTTAGCAGAAGCAGCAGCAGCAGCATGTTAAGGTAGGTTCCTTCTATGCCCATTTTTTAAATAGTTTTAATCATAAATGAGTGCAGAATTTTGTCAAACACTTTTTCTACATCTATTGAGATGATCATATGGTTTTTATCTTTCAATTTGTTCATCTTCAGGGGTTGCTCCCCAGTCCCTAAACTCCAGCTCCCAGCCTCTGCTCCTCCCAGGGGACCTGTGTCCCTTTCTGTGGTATGTATGGCTGTAGAAAGGACTGTCTGATTCTCATTCCATTAAGGCTGCCACAGATCAGCTATTTCACTCTCAGCCTTAAATGTTTCTCCTCTGATTCAGACACTTGACCAGATGTGGGGATCAGACCCTTGCTTCAATTCTCCTACCTGCTGAGGGCAGGTCCAGTCCTACTAACACTCCTGTTTTCTCCCTTAGTTCCTTCATCCTACCAAGTTTTGCATGATTCTGTACATTCTTCTCTGCTGGTCAGGTACTCCTGTCCACTCTCTGCTAGTATTCTGCATGGCCTTCTGCATCTGAAGGTGTATTCCTGATGTGTCCGTGGAGAGAGATAAACTCCATGCCCACCTGCTCTTCTGCCATCTTGTTCTATCTGTGTGAGGCTTTGTACCATAACAACTTCACCCCCTGGACCAGGAGGCCAGTGGTAGAATTGTACCAGTTGCCGAGGTCACCTAACCAATGCTCTGTTCAAGAACTGGGAAAGTAAGTGCAGGGTAGATGTATACAGGAAATAGCTACAGGATAGATGGACGGCCACGAAGTAGACTCGGATCCTATTCCATTTGTCATAATAATAAGCCCTCTATACACTCAGACTGGCCAATGGAGCAGAGTAACTTAGTTGGTCTACGGGGATTAGCCTCAGAGAGCATTCCCTGTGTCTGAGTATTTTCCCATGCAAAGTTATTTTGTTAAGTGGCTATAGGCTTTAGGGGAAGGTGAGGAAGTAAACTCATAGCACATTTTGTGAGAATATCATGTAGTCCTCCTTGGAAGACTACAGGAGATCATGGCTTGTGGATTAGTTCCAATCTAGACATTGAGAGGCTTTGACTCCTCATCGTGATGCTCAATCCAGGCCTCTATTCCCCAGAGCTGAAAGTTCTCCATTTAAAAAATCAAACAGAACCTCAGTAAACTGCCTGCCAATTCCATTCCTAGGGCCTTGGGAGTGAGAACAGTCTGTTTATCAAACTGACGTGGAGCCTATTATGATGATCAAATTAGATTTGGGTGTGCTTATGTGGCTTCCACCTCCCCAGAACCAACACTGAAATCAAGGCGTCCATGTAAACCAAATCTTTAATCCATGTTATCCTCAGCCTAACATTGAGCAGTGTTAGTGCTCCTAGGGAGAAGGCAATGGCACCCCACCCCAGTACTCTTGCCTGGAAAATCCCATGGATGGAGGAGCCTGGAAGGCTGCAGTCCATGGGGTCGCTGATGGTCAGACACGGCTGAGTGACTTCACTTTCACTTTTCACTTTCATGCATTGGAGAAGGAAATGGCAACCCACTCCAGTGTTCTTGCCTGGAGAATCCCAGGGACGGAGGAGCCTGGTGGGCTGCCGTCTATGGGGTCACACACAGTCGGACACGACTAAAGTGACTTAGCAGCAGCAGCAGCAGCAGCAGTGCTCCTACAGGTAACAAAACAACTCAGAATCCAGCCTTCAAGTAGTTCACTCATATAGACACTTCAACCCAACATAAAAATATATTCTCTTTTTGCCTTGGTCTTAGACCATCAGAATCCATTCCCATTCTGACTTACTTCATTTTTTACAACAGTCCCTAAGTCCATCCATGTCTCTACGAATGACCCCATATTGTCCCTTTTTATGGCTAATATCCCATCATATATATGCACTACAAGCCATTCATCTGTCTATGGACATCGAGGTGGCTTCTGCCCTGGCTATTGTAAATAGGGCTGCAATGGACACTGGGGTGCATGTGTCTTTAAGAATTTTTTGGTTTTTCTCAGAGTACGTGCCTGCGGGTGGGATTGCTGGGTCATATGGTAGTTCTATTTTTAGTTTTCTGAGGCATCTCCATACTGTTCTCCATAATAGTTGTATCACTTTACATCCCCACAAATGGTACAAGACAGTTCCCTTTTCTCCACACCCTCTCCAGCATTTATTATTTGTAAATTTTTTGATGATGGCCATTCTGACCTGTGCAAGGGGACACCTCTTTGTAGTTTTGATCTGGGTGGGTGGAATTCGGGTGGGCAGGGAGGTCCAATAGGGAGGGGAAATATGTATACATTCACTGATTCATTTTGTTGCACAGCAGAAACTAACACAGCTTTGTAAAGCAACTAGAACCCAGGTTAAAAAAAAAAAAAGTCTATTCCCACACATGTTCTGATGATTTTGCTAATTACAAACAGTTTATTTTCTATTCCAGGGTTTGACTTTGTAGTTGATCTCCTGGACATGTAGAGCTCTGAGTCTAATTACAGGCCATCAGACAGCCAGAATAGCATGCAAGGACTGGGATGTGAAGAGTGGTTTCCCCTTGCAACAGAACTCACTCAGGAAGAGAGTTTCAGGGTCTTTATGCAAGGAAGGACTTGGGTAAGTAAGGAAAACCGAGGGGAAGGAAAAGGCAGGACTCATAGTTGTCCAGATATTTTGGATTCTCTCATGTAATTCCCATTTGAATTCTTAGAGTTCCAATCAATCCCCTCACTTTGATAGAGTGATAACATGTTGTGAATTCAACTGACTTTGCCACTTGGCATACTGTAAGATCAAACTGCAACACAGCATTAGACGCACCATGGGGTACACTTTATGCCTTCATTTTAGAATTTAAGACATTTAAGTTTCTTGTTATCTTTCTTCAAGCCCTTCAATGCTATATCAGTATTGCCTCCCCAAATACTAAGTGTATTTTTTATCCCTTTTCATTGAAAAGTCATAACCTCCGGGGTTCCAGACAAAGCAAGGAGGAGAAAGTGAAAGTGGAAGCCGCTCAGTCGTGTCTCTGTGATCAGGCCAGAAAACTGAAGTAGGTAGCCCTTCCCTTCTCCAGGGGATCTTCCCAACCCAGGGATCTAACCCAGGTCTTCCACATTGCAGGCGGATTCTTTACCAGGTGAGCCATAAGGGAAGTCCAAGAATACTGGAGTGGGTAGCCTATTCCTTCTCCAGTGGATCTTCCTGCCCCAGGAATCGAACAGGGGTCTCCTGCATTGCAGGCTGATTCTTTACCAACTAAGCTATCAGGGAAGGGAGGAAGAGAAGTTACCTGAAATGAACAGGAATGCTATCAAAACCACGTGGGAGGACTTCCCTGGAGGCGCAGTAGATAAGAAACTGCCTTCCAATGCAGGGGGCACAGGTTCAGTCCCTGGTCTGGGAAGATTCCACCTGCCAAGGGGCAACTAAGCCCTTGAGCCACAACTACGGAAGCCTGTGTGCCTAGAGACTGTGCACCCCAACAAGAGACGCCACATAGTGAGAAACTGTGCAACTAGAGAGTAGACTCCACTCTCTGCAACTAGAGAAAGCCCTCGTGCAGTGATGAAGATCCAGTGAAGCCCAAAATAGATATTGCTATGCTATACTATGCTAAGTCACTTCAGTCGTGTCTGACTCTGTGCGACCCCATAGACGGCAGCCCACCAGGCTTCCCCGTCCCTGGGATTCTCCAGGCAAGAACACTGGAGTGGGTTGCCATTTCCTTCTCCAATGCATGAAAGTGAAAAGAGAAAGTGAAGTAGCCCAGTCATGTCAGACTCTTAGCGACCCCATGGACTGCAGCCTACCAGGCTCCTCCATCCGTGGGGTTTTCCAGGCAAGAGTACTGGAGGGGGGTGCCATTGCCTTCTCCGAAAATAGATATTAAATAAGTATAAAATAATACATAGAGCTGTGTGCACATGTCAGAATACAATTTTTAAAAAAAGAACAAATAAACAATGCCAGGGAAACAAGTTAGGATCTCGTTTTGTTTTCTCAATGTTATCTTTCATTGCCAGAGTTGGGTGGGCGTCTCCACAGCAGAGGAAGCAAAAACAGGCTGAAGGCGGACCTTTTTGGGAAGATGTCCTTGCCCTGAGCCTGGGACTGGCTGTTTTAGCCACTTCCCAGATCCAGGCGGAGAGGTCCCACCCTTCCCCTGGGCAAGGGGCGGTTGGGCATTTCTTAAGGAACTGTGGTAGGTGGGGGGAGTATGCCCAGAAAGCACTAGCCTCAGGCTCTCATCCCACTTACCGAACTATTTGCTTTTGTTTTCTCAAGTACTTCCCTGGTAATCAAGCTGCCATGAGATGCATTTTGTAAAAGGAGCTAAAAATAGAAACCTCTCAGGAAACCCGCTGGATTCCTGATGAAGGAGGAGGCTCTCTGACTTCAGACCCCACATACACAGGCTGAGGGGCCTGCTTCTCACACTCAGCCCTGCTTCATGGGCTGAGTTTTTTAAAGGACTCTTTTAAGTGTCGCTTCATAGTCCTTTGAGGGGATTCTGAATAAATATTGAAGGTTTGACCTCTCCGTTACTAAGCTGTGTGCCTTTTGTGATAGCGAAAGGTCAATTGTTTCAGACTCTGTTCAAAGTGCTAAATGGTGACTGCTTTGAAATTAGAGAACTGCTGTATGAAGCATTCTGAAGAAAACATTATAAAAATTCCCAGAAATGTTTGTAATAGTCATCATTATGAAAGAGGAACTGACTTTCTCATCACCAAAAAAAAAAAAAGCACTCCAGCTGTGTTCTAAATGAAAATAGTCTATATTAGTCTCAGGACTTTGGCTGTTGTTGTTCAGTCCAGTTCTTTGTGATTTCATGGACTATAGTCCACGGGATTTCCCAGGCAGGCACGAATAGTGGAGTGGATTGTCATTTCCTGCTCAAGGGGATCTTCCCAACCCAGGGATCGAACTTGTGTCTCTTGCATTGCAGGTGGATTCTTTAGTGTTGAGCCACCAGGGAAACCCCTGAGCATTTTTAGGGACCTGTAACATATCTATGACTTTTAAGACAATTGAGAGGATTTTGGGGAATCACAGGTTACTGTCGCATTTGGGTTCTGGGTTATGGGGAACTTGCCCAGCCTTTATATAAACTTATAGCTAAAACTCCAGAGAGGGCAATGGCAACCCACTCCGGTACTCTTTTGCCTGGAAAATCCCATGGACGGGGGAGCCTGGTGGGCTGCAGTCCATGGGGTCTCTAAGAGTGGACATGACTGAGCGACTTCACTTTCAATACAATACAGTACAATGTCATTTAAAATGCAAAATAGAAATACACATATAAAATACTAAAACGTTCAAAGTTGCAGCTAGGGTATCAGTGACTGTTAAAGTATCCTTTAGAGTGAGAGTGTAAGGAAAAGGCTACTTTATATATTTAATATCTATTTTCTCCATTTGAACCATTATCTGGGATTCATTATTCAGCAAGGCATTTTGTCTAGAAGGCTGTTTTACACTTGGTACATAGAACTGGAAGATCTTCTCAGAAGTAACCCTGACATTTATCACTGCACATATTTGTTCTCCATTGCCCTCAGAATAAATTCAAATCCCCTGCCTTACCCCTCAAAGTACTGTATGATCAGGCCTTAGCCTGATGTTCCCAGAATTTTTCTTGCAACACTGTGGTGCCAACAACCCTACACAGGCCTCCTTCCCATCCAGGCCAGAGCTGCTTGTCTTCTTTTCTGGAATGTTCCACCCATGGCTAGGTCATGCTTCAGTATTTTCACCTGTTCCATGTGATGGTTAATTTCATGTGTTGACATGACTGGGTCACAAAGTTTAGATATTTGGCCAAATATTCTTCTAGATGTTCTGCGAAGGTATTTAGTATAGAAATTATCACTTAACTCAGTAGACTTTGAGTCAAGCTGTGTGCCCTCCATCACACAAGAATACTCAAAGTATTCTTGCCTGGAGAATCCCATGGACAGAGGAGCCTGGCAGGCTATATAGTCCATACGGTCGCAAAGAGTCAGACATGACTGAAGTGACTTAGCATGTGTGCATGCACGTACAGTTGCCCTCCATAATGTGGATGGGCCTCCTTCAATCACTGAAAGGTCTTCAGAAAAAGACTGAGGTCTCCCAAGGAAGAGGAAATTCTGAATCCATAAAACCCATGGACTCAAGCTGCAGCATCAACCCTTCCCTGGGTCTCCAGTCTGCCAACCTGCCCTTCAGATCTCAAACTTGCCAACCCCTACAATCATGGGAGCCAATTCCTCAAAATCAGTCTCTCTCTCACACACACACACACATACACACATATACACATACATGTTATCTACATGTGTATACCCACATGCTATCAGTTCCATTTTCTGGAGAACCCTGTCTACCTCATCTAAAGACGGAGGCTGACACCGTGGCTTTCTTGAAGTGCTTCATGGGCATTTCCACAACCTTGGTTACTGTGCACTTGCTCCCTAGCTGGCTCAAGGTCTGAGGACTCTAAGCAGGAATGCTGAAGGCTCTGGGAAGCCAGCGGCCCTAGTGGGCTCTCACCGCACAGCCCCATGCAAGCACAGAACACCAGTTGGATGAACAGTGGATGGCAAATATTCTAAACACTTTAATTATGTATCTTCTTTGAAGTAACTGTGAGAATTGATGATACATTTTTAAAGTCTAATAATATCTCAAAACTGATGCTTTTGAACTGTGGTGTTGAAGAAGACTCTTGAGAATCCCTTGGACTGCAAGGAGATCCAACCAGTCCATCCTAAAGGAAATCAATCCTAAATGTTCATTGGAGAGACTGATGCTGAGGCTGAAGCTCCAATTCTTTGGCCACCTGAAGCGAAGAGCCAACTCATTGGAAAAGACCCTGATGCTGGGAAAGATTGAGGGCAGGAGGAGACGGGGACAACAGAGGACGAGATGGTTGGATGGCATCACTGACTCGATGGACACGAGTCTGAGCAAGCTCCCGGAGATGGTGAAGGACAAAGAAGCCTAGCGTGCTGCAGTCTCTGGGGTTGCAAATAGTCCAACATGACTGATCAACAGGACTGAGCAAAAAAACATCTCAAAGTTAACCACCACTTTGTTATTTTTAGAAACTTGAACAGGGGACTACAAGAACTAGAATTAGACAATGTTTCATAACTTGGTTAGCTAGTAACTCATCGATCCATTAATAATCACAACATTACAACATCATAAGTAACTGCAATAACTCACTGATATCAAACTCTATCAAAACCTTCACACTTCCTGTAGGAGCCCCACCCGCGCTCCCCTCTACCCTGTGCTTTTTTTATAGCAGTGTATACCCCTCACCCTACCTTTTCAAGGAGGCACTCATTTTTGAGTGGTCCTGCACGCATGTGAAATAAACCTCTCTCCTGTTGAACAGGCCCCTGACCCCCCACCCCCCCGCCCCCGCACCCCGGACCTACGCTGGTAGAAGAAAAATTTCCCTCCCACACTAGGAACTGTTTTGCTAATGCTTTTCTGGTGGTTAACTCTGTTACTCTTCTTCAAAATCTTGCATCACAATTTTTACTAATTACCGTGCTATAAGCTCCCAATTCATTTTGATTCTCTTATTGCTTATCTTTATACCTTTAAATAACGTCTTTAAGCCTCTGTCCCTGTTTTGCCAACTCACTTGCTTCTCTCCGAGAATCAGTGCCCACTGTTCATCCTCCAAGCCAATATCTTCTTCCATTCAATAGGTTGTCTTTTTACTTTATTAATGATTCCATTCTTAGAACAATAGGTTTTTACTTTGATGTAGTCGCATTTGTTTATTTTTGCTTTTGTTGACCTTGCCTTAGAAAAACCCCAAAACACCTTGCTAAGACCAAAGTAAAACATTTCACTGCCTACGCTTTCTTATAGGAGTTTTATGGCTGCAGGTCTTATATTTAAGTCTTTACTCATTTTTAGTTTCTTTTTGCATATGGTCCTATGTTAAAGACATAATTCATTACTAGTTTGTTTCATCTAAAACTGTATTACTTTTGAGGTTTGAAATGCCGCAAAGAAAATTGAGTCCTAACAATTTAAAGTAAAAGAGGATGAGGGAATCAGCAGGTGGTGGGGAGGGTCCATGGTACAGAGGTGCCCACTGACCACCTAAAGGAAGAGCTGGCTAATAGCCTGTCCAGAAGCGCTCCTACTGCGCCACCTTGTGGAGAGCTTCTGAAATAGCTGAGTGAGCGGCTCTAGGTCTGGTTTGAAGCACATCCCACCTGCAGCATCTACGCCACCTGGGAGCTTGTCAGAATTCAGGTTCTCAGGCCTCATTCAGACACACTCGGTCAGAAACTCTGGGGGTGGATCCAAGTGATCTCAATTTTACAATCGTTGATTGTGTTGAAACTTGAACTCAGGAATCACTGCACTATTTCAAACATGGGCCAAAACTTTAGTTTTGAGCACAACCCACATATATATATATAGTTTCAAAATTTGAACTACCCATAAGGGTAGGTGCACTGATCTTTTTAAGGGAAAAATCATTCTGGCCACAGATCTATGTTCATCAGTGATGTTGGTTGGCAGTTTTTTGTGTGTGTGATATCTTTTTCTGGTTTTGATATCGGGACAATGGTAACCTCATACAATAAGCTTGGGAGGGTTCGTCCCTCAATTTTTGGAAGAGTTTGAGATGGATAGGTGTTGTTTCTTCTCTAAATATTTGATAGAATTCACTGTGAAACCATCTGGTCCTGGACTTCTTAAGATTTTTAATCAATTTCACCTTTATTACTTGTGGCTGGTCTGTTCATATTTTCTATTTCTTCCTGGAGCCGTCTTGGAAGGTTGATTTTTCTAAGAATTAGTCCATTTGTTCCAGGTTGTCCATTTTGGAACCTGGAAGATTTTTAATCAATTTCACCTTTATTACTTGTGGCTGGTCTGTTCATATTTTCTATTTCTTCCTGGAGCCGTCTTGGAAGGTTGATTTTTCTAAGAATTAGTCCATTTGTTCCAGGTTGTCCATTTTATTGGTATATAGTTGCTTGTGAAGTGAAATTAAAGTGAAGAGTTAGTCACTCAGTCGCGTCTAACTCTTTGCAACCCCATGGTCTGCAGCCTACCGGGCTCCTCAGTTCAGTTCAGTTGCTCAGTCATGTCTCTTTGCAAGCCCATGGACTGCAGCATGCCAGGCTTCCCTGTCCATCACCAATTACCAGAGCTTGCTCAAACTCATGTAAATCGAGTCAGTGATGCTATCCAGCCATCTCATCCTCTGTAGTCCCCTTCTCCTCCCGCTTTCAATCTTTCCCAGACCAATCAAGGTCTTTTCCAATGAGTCTGTTCTTCGAATCAGATGGCCAAAGTATTGGAGTTTCAGCTTCAGCATCACTCCTTCCAATGAATAGTCAGAACTGATGTCCTCTAGGATGGACTGGTTGTATCTCCTTGCAGTCCAAAGGACTCTCAAGAGTCTTCTCCAACACCACAGTTCAAAAGCATCAATTCTTGAGCACTCAGCTTTTTTTATAGTCCAACTCTCACATTCATACATGACTACTGGAAAAACAATAGCTTTGACAAGACAAACCCTTGTTGATAAAGAAATGTCTCTGCTTTTTAATATGGTATCTAGGTTGGTCATAGCTTTTCTTCCAAGGAGCAAGTGTCTTTTAATTTTATGGCTGCAGTCACTATCTGCAGTGATTTTGGAGCCCAAGAAAATAAAGGCTCCTCTGTCCATGGAATTTTCCAGGCAAGAATACTGGAGTAGGTAGCCATTCCCTTCCCTGGGGGATTGTCTTGACCCAGGGATCAAACCCAGGTCTCCTGCATTGCAAGCAGATTCTTTACTGACTGAGTGCCCATGGAAGCTCACAGTTGCTTGTCGTAGTATCTTCTGATCCTCTGTATTTTTGCTGTATCAGTTGTAACTTCTCCTTTTTCATTTCTAATTTTATTGGAGTCCTCTCCCATTTTTTTCTTGAAGAGTCTGACAAAAGGTTATCAATTTTGTTTATCTTTTCAAAGGAACAGCTTTTAGTTTCATTGATTTTTGCTATTGTTCTCTTCATTTCTATTTCACTTATTTCTTATAGAAAGTAGAACAAAAAGATAGGGGGGAAATAGAATTTAAGAGATTTGCTTGGATAGCCAAAATCAAAATAATGAAATCTTTAAAGAGAAGGCAAAAAAAAAAAAAAAAAAAAACAGAGATAGAGTTATCAGCAAAGAAGTATAAGAACATTTTCTAACATGGAAAAACATTAACTATCAAATTTTAAATAGCTATCAAAAAACAGTAGCTACCAAATCCATAGCCAGATAAATGTAATTTAACAGGCACACACACACAAAAACCTAAAGAATAAAGAGAGAACTCATTTATTTTCTTCAGATAGAAAAATAAACTATTTACCTACAAAGCATTGGGGATCAGTATGACATTGAAATTCACATTGCCAAAAGCATAAATGATCACAAGAATTACCTTTGAAATTTGGAAGGAATATTTCAGCCAGTATACATCCAGCCAAACATGCAATCTCAAAAAAATTGTTGACAACCTATTCTCATGAAGCCATTCAAAATTATGATCCACAAAATGATAGAAAAATCCAAGAAAAAGAACAATATGGGGTCCAGAAAATTCTAGCTCCAACAGAGGAAAGAGGGGGAGGACAGTCTCGAGATGATGGAGAAGGCACATTCCAGGTTAACAGTAGGAAGAGAAGCCTAGAGAACAGCTGACACGGATTGGAGGACGGAAACTGAGGCCTCCAGGGAGGTTTATATGCTCACTAGAGCTTGGAGGAGGGCATGGCAATCCACTCCATTCTTGCCTGGACAATCTCATGGACAGAGAAGCCTAGTGAGCTGCACTCCATGGGGTTGCAGAGAGTCGGACATGACTGAAGCGACTTAGCATGGCATGCATCGTCATCAGAGGTGTGGGGAATTAATGAATGACTTTGACTGTGTGGATCACAATCAACTGTGGAAAATTCTGAAAGAGATGGGAATAGCAGACCACCTGATCTGCCTCTTGAGAAACCTATATGCAGGTCAGGAAGCAACAGTTTGAACTGCACATGAAACAACAGACTGGTTCCAAATAGGAAAAGGAGTATGTCAAGGCTGTATATTGTCACCCTGCTTACTTAACTTACATGCAGAGTACATCATGAGAAACGTTGGGCTGGAAGAAGCACAAGCTGGAATCAAGATTGCCGGGAGAAATATCAATAATCTCAGATATGCAGATGACACCACCCTTATGGCAGAAAGTGAAGAGGAACTAAAAAGCCTCTTGATGAAAGTGAAAGAGGAGAGTGAAAAATTTGGCTTAAAGCTCAACATTCAGAAAACAAAGATCATGGTATCCGGTCCTATCACTTCATGTGAAGTAGATGGGGAAACAGTGGAAACAGTGTCAGACTTTGTTTTTCTGGGCTCCAAAATCACTGCAGATGGTGACTGCAGCCATGAAATTAAAAGACACTTACTCCTTGGAAGGAAAGTTATGACCAACCTAGATAGCATATTCAAAAGCAGAGACATTACTTTGCCAACAAAGGTTCGTCTAGTCAAGGCTATGGTTTTTCCTGTGGTCATGTATGGATGTGAGAGTTGGACTGTGAAGAAAGCTGAGCACCGAAGAATTGATGCTTTTGAATTGGGGAGTTGGAGAAGACTCTTGAGAGTCCCTTGGACTGAAGGAGATCCAACCAGTCCATTCTGAAGGAGATCAGCCCTGGGATTTCTTTGGAAGGAATGATGCCAAAGCTGAAAGTCCAATACTTTGGCCACCTGATGAGAAGAGTTGACTCATTGGAAAAGACTCTGACGCTGTGAGGGATTAGGGGCAGGAGAAGGGGACGACAGAGGATGAGATGACTGGATGGCATCACCGACTCTATGGACGTGAGTCTGAGTGAACTCTGGGAGTTGGTGATGGACAGGGAAGCCTGGTTTGCTGGGATTCATGGGGTTGCAAAGAGTTGGACACGACTGAGCAACTGAACTGAACTGAACTTACTAGTGTGTGAGATGAGTGCAATTGTGCGATAGTTTGAGCATTCTTTGGCATTGCCTTTCTTGGGGATTGGAATGAAAACTGACTTTTTCCAGTCCTGTGGCCACTGCTGAGTTTTCCAAATTTGCTGGCATATTGAGTGCAGCACTTTCACAGCATCTTCTTTCAGGATTTAAAATAGCTCAACGAGAATTCCATCACCTCCACTAGCTTAGTTTGTAGTGATGCTTTCTAAGGCCCACTTGACTTCACATTCCAGGAAGTCTGACTAGGTGAGTGGTCACACCATCGTGATTATCTTGGTCGTGAAGATCTTTTTTGTACAGTTCTTCTGTGCATTCTTACCACCTCTTCTTAATATCTTCTGCTTCTGTTAGGTCCATACCATTTCTGTCCTTTATCGAGCCCATTTTTGCATGAAATGTTCCTTTGGTATCTCTGATTTTCTTGAAGAGATCTCTAGTCTTTCCCATTCTGTTATTTTCCTCTATTTCTTTGCATTGATCGCTGAAGAAGGCTTTCTTATCTCTCCTTGCTATTCTTTGGAACTCTGCATTCAGATGCTTATATCTTTCCTTTTCTCCTTTGCTTTTCGCTTCTCTTCTCTTCAAAGCTATTTGTAAGGCTGCCTCAGACAGCTATTTGTAAGGCTGCCTCAGACAGCCATTTTGCTTTTTTGCATTTCTTTTTCATGGGGATGGTCTTGATCTATGTCTCCTATACAATGTCACGAACCTCCGTCCATAGTTCATCAGGCACTCTATCTATCAGATCTAGGCCCTTAAATCTATTTCTCACTTTCACTGTATAATCATAAGGGATTTGATTTAGGTCATACCTGAATGGTCTAGTGGTTTTGCCTACTTTCTTCAATTTAAGTCTGAATTTGGCAATAAGGAGTTCATGATCGGAGCCACAGTCAGCCCCCGGTCTTGTTTTTGTTGACTATATAGAGCTTCTCCATCTTTGGCTGCAAAGACTATAATCAGTCTGATTTCGGTGTTGACCATCTGGTGATGTCCATGTGTAGAGTCTTCTCTTGTGTTGGGTGCTTGCTATGACCAGTGCATTTTCTTGGCAAAACTCTATTAGTCTTTGCCCTGCTTCATTCTGTACTCCAAGGCCAAATTTGCCTGTTACTCCAGGTGTTTCTTGACTTCCTACTTTTGCATTCCAGTCCCCTATCTATTCAAGAAAATCAGAGATACCAAAGGAACATTTCATGCAAAAATGGGCTCGATAAAGGACAGAAATGGTATGGACCTAATGGAAGCAGAAGATATTAAGAAGAGGTGGCAAGAATACACAGAACAACTGTACAAAAAAGAGCTTCATGACCCAGATAATCATGATGGTGTGATCACTGACCTAGAGCCAGACATCCTGGAATGTGAAGTCAAGTGGGCCTTCGAAAGCATCACTACGAACAAAGTTAGTGGAGGTGATGGAATTCCAGTGGAGCTATTCCAAATCCTGAAAGATGATGCTGTGAAAGTGCTTCACTCAATATGCCAGCAAATTTGGAAAACTCAGCAGTGGCCACAAGATTGGAAAAGGTCAGTTTTCATCCCAATCCCAAAGAAAGGCAATGCCAAAGAATGCTCAAACTACCACACAATTCCACTCATCTCACATGCTACTAAAGTAATGCTCAAAATTCTCCAAGCCAGGCTTCAGCAATACGTGAACCGTGAACTTCCTGATGTTCAAGCTGGATTTAGAAAAGGCAGAGGAACCAGAGATCAAATTGCCAACATCCGCTGGATCATGGAAAAAGCAAGAGAGTTCCAGAAAAACATCTATTTCTGCTTTATTGACTATGCCAAAGCCTTTGACTGTGTAGATCACAATAAACTGTGGAAAATTCTGAGAGAGATGGGAATACCAGACCACCTGATCTGCCTCTTGAGAAATCTGTATGCAGGTCAGGAAGCAACAGTTAGAACTGGTCATGGAACAACAGACTGGTTCCAAATAGGAAAAGGAGTACGTCAAGGCTGTATATTGTCACCATGTTTATTTAACTTACATGCAGAGTACATCATGAGAAATGCTGGACTGGAAGAAAAGGTTGGCTTAAAGCTCAACATTCAGAAAACGAAGATCATGGCATCTGGTCCCATCACTACATGGGAAATAGATGGAGAAACAGTAGAAACAGTGTCAGACTTTATTTTCCTGGGCTCCAAAATCACTGCAGATGGTGACTGCAGCCATGAAATTAAAAGATGCTTACTCCTTGGAAGGAAAGTTATGACCAACCTAGATAGCATATTCAACAGCAGAGACATCACTTTGCCAACAAAGGTTCGCCTAGCCAAGGCTATGGTCTTTCCTGTGGTCATGTATAGATGTGAGATCTGGACTGTGAAGAAGGCTGAGCGCCGAAGAATTGATGCTTTTCAACTGTGGTGTTGGAGAAGACTCTTGAGAGTCCCTTGGACTGCAAGGAGATCCAACCAGTCCATTCTGAAGGAGATCAGCCCTGGGATTTCTTTGGAAGGAATGATGCTAAAGCTGAAACTCCAGTATTTTGGTCACCTCATGCGAAGAGTTGACTCATTGGAGAAGACTCTGATGTTGGGAGGGATTGGGGGCAGGAGGAGAAGGGGACGACAGAGGATGAGATGGCTGGATGGCATCACTGACTCGATGGATGTGAGTCTGAGTGACTTCCGAGAGCTGGTGATGGATAGGGAGGCCTGGCGTGCTGCAGTTCATGGGGTCGCAAAGAGTCGGACACGACTGAGCGACTGATCTGATCTGATCTGATAATGAAAAGGACATCTTTGTTGGGTGTTAGTTCTAAAAGGTCTTGTAGGTCTTCAGAGAATCGTTCAATTTCAGCTTCTTCAGCGTTACTGGTTGGGGCATAGACTTGGATTATTGTGATGTTGAATGGTCTGCCTTGGAAACAAACAGAGATCATTCTGTCATTTTTGAGATTGCATCCAAGTTAACTTTTATGCAGAGTACATCATGAGAAACGCTGGGCTGGAAGAAGCACAAACTGGAATCAAGATTGCCGGGAGAAATATCAATAACCTCAGATATGCAGATGACATCACCCTTATGGCAGAAAGTGAAGAGGAAATAAAAAGCCTCTTTTGAAAGTGAAAGTGGAGAGTGAAAAAGTTGGCTTAAAGCTCAACATTCAGAAAACAAAGATCATGGCATCTGGTCCCATCACTTCATGGGAAGTAGATGGGGAAACAGTGGAAACAGTGTCAGACTTTATTTGGGGGGGCTCCAAAATCACTGCAGATGGAAACTGCAGCCATGAAATTAAAAGACACTTACTCCTTGGAAGGAAAGTTATGACCAACCTAGATAGCATTTTGAAAAGCAGAGACATCACTTTGCCAACAATAGGCCATCTAGTCAAAGCTATGGTTTTTCCAGTGGTCATGTATGGGTGTGAGAGTTGGACTGTGAAGAAAGCTGAGCACCGAAGAATTGATGCTTTTGAACTGTGGTGTTGGAGAAGACTCTTGAGAGTGCCTTGGACTGAAGGAGATCCAACCAGTCCATTCTGAAGGAGATCAGCCCTGGGATTTCTTTGCAAGAAATGATGCTAAAGCTGAAACTCCAATACTTTGGCCACCTCATGCGAAGAGTTGACTCATTGGAAAAGACTCTGATGCTGGGAGGGATTAGGGGCAGGAGGAGAAGGGGACGACAGAGGATGAAATGGCTGGATGGCATCACCAACTCGATGGATATGAGTTTGAGTGAACTCTGGAATTGGTGATGGACAAGGAAGCCTGGCATGCTGCGGTTCATGGGGTCGCAAAGTGTCAGATACGACTGAGTGACTGAACTGAACTGAGTTACAGTATATATAACATTTACTTTATCCATTCATCTGTTGATGAACACTTAGGGCTTGGCAACTGTAAATAATGCTTCTATGGAAAATCCCATGGATGGAGAAGCCTGGTAGGCTGCAGTCCATGGGGTCGCTAAGAGTCAGACACGACTGAGCGACTTCACTTTCACTTTTCACTTTCATGCATTGGAGAAGGAAATGGCGACCCACTCCAGTGTTCTTGCCTGGAGAATCCCAGGGACGGGAGAGCCTGGTGGGCTTCTGTCTATGGGGTCGCACAGAGCTGGACACGACTGAAGCGACTTAGCATAGCATAGCATAGCATAGCATGGACATTGGGGTGCATGCTCTGTTCAAATTAGTGTTTTTGCTTTTGAATATATAACCAGGAGTGGAATTTCTGGGTCATATGATAGTTCTATTTTTAGTTTTTTGAGAAACCTCCATACTGTTTTCTAGAGTGGTTGTACCAATCTGCATTCCCACCAACAATGTAACAATGTTCTCTTTTCTCCATATCTGGACCAACATTTGTTATTTGTAGAGGTTTTAATAATAGCTGCTCTAACAGGTGTGAGGTGTCATGCCTTTATTTTTAATTTCATCTCATTTTTCAGAATATCCTCACTCGAGCATTTTGACATTTGCTTTTGATGTCACCCCAGAACTGCTGTTCACTAACTTGTCAGTTAGATATTGAATAAACCTACTTTGCAATTTCTCAATATTTTTTCAACTATTTTAACATTCTGAAAAAAAAATTAATGGAAACACAAGAAAACACATAGATAAGGAGGCACATTTTCCCATTTCTCCGGCTCTGATGTGGCTCAGAGTGGTACTGTGAGAGCTTATCTTTACTATACTTTCATCTTTTTTTAAATACATTAGTACTAATAGTTTTTGAATATCACATTAAAATATTATTCATGCTGATTACTGAGATTTGGGGCATAAAATTAAAAGATGCTTGCTCCTTGGAAGAAAAGCTATGATAGCATAGTAAAAAGCAGAGACATTATTTTACCAACAAAGGTCCATCTAGTCAAAGCTATGGTTTTTCTAGTAGTCATATATGAATATGAGATTTGGATCATAAATAAGACTGAATGCTGATGCTTTTGAACCGTGGTGCTGGAGAAGACTCTTGAGAGTCCCTTGGACTGCAAGGAGATCAAACCAGTCAACCCTAATGAACATCAACCCTGAATATTCATTGGAAGGACCGATGCTGAAACTGAAGCTCCAATACTTTGGCCACCTGATGTGAAGAGCTCACTCATTAGAAAAGACCCTGACTCTGGAAAGGATTGAAGGCAGGAGAAGGGGGTGACAAAGGATGAGATGGTTGGATGGCATCACTGTCTCAATAGACATGAGTTTGAGTAAACTCCAGGAGATGGTGAAGGACAGGGAAGCCTGGTATGCTGCAGTCCATGGGGTCACAAAAAGTCACACATGACTGAGTGACTGAACAACAATGGCTTTGATCATCTGTCCATTCCAGGTTCCCTTCCCCACTGTCTCTGGGAATTAGAAGTGTGTGCTTAGCTGCTCAGTTGTGTCTGACTCTTTGCGATCCTATGGCAACGATCCTATAGCCTGCCAGGCTCCTTTGTCCTTGCGATTCTCCAGACAAGAATACTGGAGCTGGTTACCATTTCCTTCTCAAGGGGATCTTCCCCACCTGGGGATCGAACCCACAGTCTCTGGAGTTTCCTGCATTGACAGGTGGATTCTTTACCACTGAGCCACTGGAGAAGCCGTGGAAATGAGAAGAGATGATGGCAATTATAATCCCATGCTGCTGCTGCTGCTAAGTCACTTCAGTCGTGTCCGACTCTGTGTGACCCCATAGACAGCAGCTCACCAGGCTCCCCCATCCCTGGGATTCTCCAGGCAAGAACACTGGAGAGGGTTGCCATTTCCTTCTCCAATGCATGAAAGTGAAAAGTGAAAGTGAAGTCGCTCAGTCGTGTCCGACTCTTAGCGACTGCATGGACTGCAGCCTACCAGGCTCCTCCATCCATGGGATTTTCCAGGCAAGAGTACTGGAGTGGGGGTGACATCGCCTTCTCCAATAATCCCATGAGCATGAGCCTTAACTCAAAGGAGATAAGGGTGAGGGGAGAAGGTGAGGTGGGGAACTTTGTTGTAAGACAAAGAAATAAAGGAATGAAGGAAAGATCTTAAAAGCCAGGAAGGGGGAGGACACTCTACTTGCTTCTCCAGGTCAAACCCACTGAGGTATCTGGATCCCCAGGAATGGAGGAAAGGAAGCAGGGAGATGAGAGGTCTCCAAGAAGTTGAGAAATCAGAAGCAAGGAAACACTTCAAGGAGAATATGTATTTTTAGTCTGGGTTTAGCAGATAGAAAAGGTTGGGACCAGCTCTTGGAAAGAACTCTAAAATGGAGAGCTATCGTGTCTTTGGGCAAATGTTTCTTCACTCTTTTTATTTGCTGACTTCTCAGTTGTCTGCAAACATTCTGAAAATTCTGAACTGGCATTCCCAGCCCACCACCCACAAAATCACAGGTGTCCTACATTTACATAGCACTTACTACATCACAAGCTTCTTTCAAACACTCTACTTTGTGAGGTAAGCAGGAATGGTTTTCTATATTCATGAGATTGTCTCCCTTGGCAGACTCAGAATGCAAAACTAAGACTTCAGATGGAGTTACAGGGCTGTGTTTACCACTCTCAGCTGCCACATACGCTCCCCAGAAAACCCGTAGTCCCCACAGCTTAGTTTCTTGGGTCAGTTTCTTAGGGGTCAGTTTCACCTTCTTTTCTTTTCCCTTTCTTGTCTTCCTTGGAAACAAATGCAGATGTGAGCCCCAGGCCTCCAACCTCCTACCTTTGCTCTGTCATCCTCACCCACTGTCCAGGAAGGGGGCCTGAAAGGCAATGAAGAGCTGCTGCAGAGATGCAAAGATAAGAGGAAATTCCCAAAAGTGAAATATGTTCTAGGGGCTGAGTGTTTCCTAGGGGTAGGAGAGGGAGGCACCCTTGGTCCACAAAACCCAAAGATGCCATTTCTCAACAAACGTCTTTGGCCATCCCCAGTGTGTACTGAGGGGCTTCCCAGGTGGCTCAATGGTAAAGAATCTGCTGGCCAATCCGGGAGATGTAGGAGACTCGAGTTCCATCCCTAGGTCAGGACGATCCTCTGGAGGAGGAAATGGCAACTCACTCCAGTATTCTTGCTGGAAAAATCCCTTGGACAGAGGAGCCTGGTGGGCTACAGTCTGTGGGGTCCCAGAAGTCAGACATCACTGAGCTACTGACCGAACCTGCACGCACATAATGCATACTGAACAAACCAGGACCAATAGCATTTAGAAGTTTCATATGATTTATCTGAACAGTATTGATGTGCCTTTAAAGACATTTATAATTAGCGGAAGGGATTTGGTGAAATGAAGAAAGACTGGGACTTGGCTAATTATCTACTCAGATTCTTCCCCTGTAAAATAGGAGATTTAATTAACTAAATGGTTCTAGCTCAGATGTTGAAAACATTTCATTTAGGACAGTGAAATGAGTTCATAATAGTTCATGTACTAGAAGATCCATATAATTAACCTTTCTATTTTTTCATTCCTTTAATTTTTACTATTATAAACAAAGCTCTATTATGCATATCCTTAAATATTTGACCATATATGGCAAATATTTTAATTTTTAATCCAGTATAATAGGTAAAATATAGCTTTTCACTAATTTGTGTTGCTTTTTAAAAAATTGTTTTATTGATTTACAATGTGTTAATTTCTCCTGTACAGCAAAGGGATTCAGTTATATGTATATATATATATTTTTTTCATATTCTTTCCTATTATGGCTTATCACAGGATATTGAATGTAGTTCCCTGTGCTATACAGTAGGACTTTGTCATTTATTCATTCTATATGTACAGTTTGTATCTGCTAATCCCAAACTCTCCATCCGCTGCCTACCACCCCCTTCCCCTTGGCAACCACAAGTTTGTTCTCTACGTGAGTCTGTTTCTCTCATAGGTAAGCTCTTCTGTTTTGGCCATGCCACCCCACAGAGCTTGTGGGATCTTAGTTCTCTGATGAGGGAGCAAATGCAGGCCCAGGGCAGTGAAAGCACCAGGGAATTCCCATTTGTATCATTGTCAGGAAGCATTTAACAGGAGGCTTCCTGTGCGCTGTTTTGGATCTGTCATGAATCCTCTGTTCCTTATTAATTCCTGAATATTCAGGAATTAAGAGGAGTGGCAAATGGCTCCTGGGGCTGAGGAATGCTCGCATTTCCTTCATTAGTTTTTCCATAGGTGATAAGTAACTATTTACGACCCTCTTCCTTTTTACGAACTATACAGTAAAAGTGATTACAACCCTCTCTCTTTGATATGGACTGCCTTGTGTTTCCTTGATAATTTGTAAATCTGGACTTTTGATCTTTATCTTTGCTGAACAAAGCTACCTTGTAAGACAGTATATGTACCCACACTATGTTGAATAAAACACCTTTGCTCCATCAGAGCTTGGGTCCCCATCTTTCTTTCTTTCTCTCTCTCCCTGGCTAATTGAAACCCATCATGCTCACTCTCCTGCCCAGGCTTCTAAGACCCTCCCGAGAAGGCACACTGTGCCTTCACCCCCTCGAGAAGGTGCTCAGTGCCTTCATGAGCAACGCAAGCCCTGTATCAAGGGTTTTATTGGTTTTCTGTGTAAACCAGGGAATATCAGCCTCTCTCTCTTTTACTTTCTTATTGTCGACTCCAGACCACCAGGTTCCAGTCCATTAAAGGACCCCAACATATCATATTTTAGATTCCACATGGATGATATCATTATGGTATTTGTCTTTCTGATTTACTTCACTTAGTATGATAATCTCTAAGCCCAACCATGTTGCTGCAAATAGCATTACTTCATTCTTTTTCAGAGAAGGAAATGGCAACTCATTCCAGTACTCTTGCCTGGAGAATCCCATGGATGGAGGGGCCTGATGGGCTGCAGTCTATGGGGTTACAGAGAGTTGGAAATGACTTAAGCAACTAATACACACACACACACATTCTTTTTTATGACTAAGTAGTATTCCATTATCTGAGAAGGCAATGGCACCCCACTCCTGTACTCTTGCCAGGAAAATCCCATGGATGGAGGAGCCTGGTGGGCTGCAGTCCATGGGGTCTCGAAGAGTCGGACACGACTGAGCGACTTCATTTTCATTTTTCACTGTCATGCATTGGAGAAAGAAATGGCACCCCACTCCAGTGTTCTTGCCTGGAGAATCCCAGAGACAGGGGAGCCTGGTGGGCTGCCATCTATGGGGTCACACAGAGTCAGACACGATTGAAGTGACTTAGCAGCAGCAGCATTCCATTATATATGTGTACCACATCTTTTTTTTTTTTTTTAATATTTATTTATTTGGCTACAGCAGGTCTTAGTTGCATCATGAGAACTCTTAGTTGTGGCTTGTGGGATCCAGTTCCCTGACCAAGGATCAAATCTGGGCCCCCGCATTAGGTGCACAGAGTCTTGACCACTAGATCACCACGGAAGTCCCCACATCTTCTTTATCTATTCCTCTATTGATGGACATTTAAGTTGCTTCCATGTCTTAGCCATTGTAAATAGTGCTGCTATGAACATAGAGGTGCAAGTTTTCTTTGGATATATGCCCAGGAGTGGTACCGCAGGATACCATGGCAATTCTATCTTTAGTTTTGCTTTTTTTTTTTTTTAATTTAGAATGACTTTTTAAATATGTTGAACACTTTTGAGAGGTATCATTCATTGCTATATGAATTTATTAATTTCCCTGCCACTATATATGCTCTTATTTTTTCCTCCAACATGTCATTTGCATTTTGAGTTTTGTCCATGGTAACTGTCCTGTATTAATGGCAGAGCAGTCTCTTTTCTGTGTTTATTTTTATGCTTGGAACCATTATCTTAGCCTGAGTGGCATTCATATGCTGCCTGGTAATTAAGAAAACTAGGCTCTAAGAGAAGAAATGTTGCCCAGGCCCTGTATCTAGGGAGTGTGGGGCCAGAAATGAACCTCAGTCTTACCTCAGGCTCCTCCCTTATTCCTCAGGCTTTCTCTGATCAGCTGCCTAGCAAGCACCCAAGAGCCTGGGGAAAGGGAGGGAGATAGGGAGTTCTCATCTGAGAAGACCAGGAGCATAGTTATATATCCCTTGTTATATATCCTAAATCATTTCCTTCCAAATACCGATTTCCTAAAGATCTTGCTGAAGCTCCAATACTTTGGCCACCTGATGTGAAGAGCTGACTGATTAGAAAAGACCCTGATGCTAGGAAAGGCTGAAAGCAAAAAGAGAAGAAGGCAGCAGAGGATGAGATGGTTAAATAGCTTCACTGACTCAATGGACATGAATTTGAGCAAACTCCAGGAGATAGTGGAGGATAGAGGAGTCTGGCATGCTACAGTTCATGGGGTCTCAAAGAGTCAGACACGACTTAGTGACTGAACAACAAAGACCTTGTCCCTGTTTTTCTTTTTCTTTTTTTTCAGTTGTTCCGTTTTGCTTTTGGTTTTGTTTTGGCCATGCTGTGTAATTTGCTGAATTTTAGAACCCTAACTAGAAATTGAACCCAGGCCTGGGAAGTTAAAGCACTGAATCCTAAAAAAAAATGGACCTCCAAGGAATTCCCAAGAACTTGCCCTTGTTGAGGATAAATTTCCTGCAAAGAATGTAAGAAAACTAGAGACAAAAAGCAAGAGACAGAATCTTTTCTTTTCCACCTACAAGAAACTTGGAAAGGCTGAAGTCTTATTTCAGAGAAAGACCATCACTCACCAATCATCTTAGCGTGTGCAGATTCCATGGCCAGCTTTGCCACACGATGGTGTGATCACTGACCTAGAGCCAGACATCCTGGAATGTGAAGTCAAGTGGGCCTTAGAAAGCATCACTATGAACAAAGCTAGTGGAGGTGATGGAATTCCAGTGGAGCTATTCCAAATCCTGAAAGATGATGCTGTGAAAGTGCTGCACTCAATATGCCAGCAAATTTGGAAAACTCAGCAGTGGCCACAAGATTGGAAAAGGTCAGTTTTCATTCCAATCCCAAAGAAAGGCAATGCCAAAGAATGCTCAAACTACCAACAATTGCACTCATCTCACACACTAGTAAAGAAATGCTCAAAATTCTCCAAGCCAGGCTTCAGCAATATGTGAACCGTGAACTTCCAGATGTTCAAGTTGGTTTTAGAAAAGGCAGAGGAACCAGAGATCAAATTGCCAACATCCGCTGGATCATCGAAAAAGCAAGAGAGTTCCAGAAAAACATCTATTTCTGCTTTATTGACTATGCCAAAGCCTTTGACTGTGTGGATCACAATAAACTGTGGAAAATTCTGAGAGAGATGGGAATACCAGACCACCTGATCTGCCTCTTGAGAAATCTGTATGCAGGTCAGGAAGCAACAGTTAGAACTGGTCATGGAACAACAGACTGGTTCCAAATAGGAAAAGGAGTACGTCAAGGCTGTATATTGTCACCCTGTTTATTTAACTTATATGCAGAGTACATCATGAGAAATGCTGGACTGGAAGAAACACAAGTTGGAATCAAGATTGCTGGGAGAAATATCAATAACCTCAGATATGCAGATGACACCACCCTTATGGCAGAAAGTGAAGAGGAACTAAAAAGCCTCTTGATGAAAGTGAAAGTGGAGAGTGAAAAGGTTGGCTTAAAGCTCAACATTCAGAAAACAAAGATCATGGCATCTGGTCCCATCACTACATGGGAAATAGATGGAGAAACAGTGGAAACAGTGTCAGACTTTATTTTTCTGGGCTCCAAAATCACTGCAGATGGTGATTGCAGCCATTAAATTAAAAGACGCTTACTCCTTGGAAGGAAAGTTATGACCAACCTAGATAGCATATTCAAAAGCAGAGACATTACTTTGCCAACAAAGGTTCGCCTAGTCAAGGCTATGGTTTTTCCTGTGGTCATGTATGGCTGTGAGAGTTGGACTGTGAAGAAAGCTGAGCACTGAAGAATTGATGCTTTTGAACTGTGGTGTTGGAGAAGACTCTTGAGAGTCCCTTGGACTGCAAAGAGATCCAACCAGTCCATTCTGAAGGAGATCAGCCCTGGGATTTCTTTGGAAGGAATGATGTTAAAGCTGAAACTCCAGTACTTTGGCCACCTCATGCGAAGAGCTGACTCATTGGAGAAGACTCTGATGCTGGGAGGGATTGGGGGCAAGAGGAGAAGGGGACGACAGAGGATGAGATGGCTGGATGGCATCACTCGATGGATGCGAGTCTCAGTGACCTCCAGGAGTTGGTGATGGACAGGGAGGCCTGGTGTGCTGTGATTCACGGGGTCGCAAAGAGTCGGACACGATGAGTGACTGATCTGATCTGATATGAGAAAATAGTTCGTGAGTCAGTGTCTTCTCTCCTTACTACATGTTGATAAATATGAGGGCTAACTAATGTTTATTAATCCATTCCAATGTGGATTTCACACATCGTTAGACACTATAGGGGCAGAAAGACAGGGAACCAGAAAGAAGCCTTATAAAGGTCAGTGTTAAGCCAAGCCTTCTGCTCCATTTGAACAGAAGACAACCATCCAGTCTCCTACAATGCAGCTCTGCTTGTCTCTTTGGGCCCCAGACCTGGGAAACTCAGCATATCCCCTCATGAAGACACACAGGAGCAGTTTCCTGATGCCCTCCATGGGCACAGGGCAGCCTGCTGCTCTGCCCTCCAGCAAAATCTGGTGATACTCTCGTTCCCTCTTCACCTGGTACTGCCATTTGGGAAGGAGGGGTGAAGAATGAGGTTTGAGGCTAGAAAGATGTCTACTGATGAAACCTGAGTAGTTTGGAGTCAAAACCCAAGGTGCTGACAATGTAGATCCAACATAAGATTTTTCAGGCTATGAGGCCTTCCTGGCAGTTTGTGTGTTGGTGCTTTAACTTCACAGAATGGCAAGGTAGCAAGGAAGGTGAAATATGTAATTGGATATTTCTGTGGTCAAGCAGCCTGTGCTCAACCCCTGATGCTGCTGCTAAGTCACTTCAGTCATGTCCGACTCTGCAACCCCACAGACAGCAGCCCACCAGGCTCCTCAACCCATGGGATTTTCCAGGCAAGAGTACTGGAGTGGGTGTGCTAAACATCTAGTTTTCTGTAAAGTCAGACTGCACAGATAAATTTAAGGGTGCTGGAGTTCATCTCTGTTGCACACCAGATTCTTATTTATAAACTGGGTAAAGCTAAGTTTTGCTACTGTGTAACCTTGAGGGTAGTCCGCCACATGAACAAGAAGCATCTTTATATAATTCCTCCAACCTTGAGGGTTCAGTCCCCCTGGCTAAGCAGATTTCCTCCACATAGGTGTGCTTCCCACCCTCTCCCTCTTGGCATGGATGGGTAGGTACTGGAGGGACCCAGGCTACACTGTGTGAACTAAAAAGATGCACTTGCATTCACCTTCCAATTTCTCTCTACTCAAAACCATTCATTCTACATTGGGGCTTGCATTTGGCTATACAGAGTGAGTTGGGAGGAGGACTTGCTTTCAGGAAATTGTTTGCCCAGGAGCAGGGATGTGTTCAAAGTCCAGAGGGAAGACACACTTGGCTGGACAAGGGAAGTGGGCAGTGTGCACACGGAGAAGAGGGAGAATCCATTCCAAGCCACAGAAATAGCCACAGTGAATCCCATTCTGTGAGTATTGAGTTTATTTCTACAAATCAGCCCTCACCCTACCCCCGCAATCCCTAAGGTTTACAGAACATTTAAGTGCTTCATACTGATCAAGTGAATCATATTGATTCATATTGATAAAAAGGCAGGACAGATGGACTCCCAAAGATTCCTTTTCCTCCCATCTAAAGAAACCCCTTAGGTCCTCTGCCTACCCATCTCCCCTGCACTTTATGCCCTTCCATCTTGACAACTTCATTTCTTTAGAAATATGTCTAGATCTCTCCAGGGCAAATACACAAATCTTCAAATCCTTTTTGAATTTTGCATACTATTAAAAAGTATAGATGAGCCCTAGCTGATTTCATCTGTGACCTGACTCACACTTGCTCAGGTTATGTCCACTGTTTTGTTGTAGCAGGAGTTTAAGTGCTGCTCCCAGAGCTGCAATGGCTGAGGGCTAGGGTGCCTAGGGCCTCCCACCAAGGTCCTTTCTCAGAGGTAGGGATGGAACGGGCTCCTGATATTGGCAGGTGCCTTCTTTTTAAAGGGCTGAGAAGAAGCAGGATGGGAACACAGCTCCTGGGGCAGAGGGGGTTGAGGAGATGAAGAGGCTGGAGTAGGTGAAAGTGACCAGCAGGACCACGGTGGCACAGCGGTCTCCAGGCTCTGGGACAGCGGCTGCTCGAATTGCATCTCTGGCTTCAGAGCAGGCGAAGGCTGCCAGCTCCACCATGACTGCTGTTCACCAGAGGGGCGACATTGCCCATATCCCTGCGGGGCCTCGTCCCCTTGAGCCAGGAGCTGTTCGGGGTCCCCCACATAAGTCTCTGCATAGCCAGCTTCCAGTTGTGGAGAGGACTGTTGGGAAGCATTGGTAACTTTGGGGTTGAAGCCTGAGGAGAAATAGTGGAGGCTGAAGCTAGAGGAGAAATAGTGCACGTCTCCAGAAGGCTCCTCGGCTGCAGTTGGCAGGTTATACGAGGCCATATTCATGCTCAGGTTACCAGTGTGCCCACCAAAACCAGCTTGATCAGAAGCATTCCCTGGGTTCGAGGAAAATAAACTGGCTTTCTTCTGGGTCACCAGAAGACACTGCTGGCAAGGGCAGTTGGGGGCACAGAGTTCACCCTGACTGGGTCTTAGAACCGGGGAGCCAACTCTTCCACGAATGGGTTCTGAAACCGGGGGGCGTGCCTTTTCCTTCCTGTTCCTGAGAGGATCTCGAGCTCTTCTATTCTGAAACCACACCTAGAGGGGCGGGGATGGGGGAGGGAAATGGAGAAGGAAGAGACAATGAGTCAAAGGGATGGGGAGACAAAAGACATTTTCCAATTAAGCCCAGTCCCATAATTATCACCATCAAGGAGCACGTGACTTAAGGTAGAACTCAGAATATAAGTAAAATTCGTGGTCAGCTGATTCAAATCATTCAAGGTGTAGCCCAACCTTAACCATCCGGGCGAGGCTCCCCAAAGCATCATCTGCGCATGCGTCCCACAACCCAGGACGCTGTGTGGAGGCCGCCATAAAGACACACCCTTTCTCTCCCATTGTACTTTCCAATCCTTGTCTGCACTTTCACTCCTGGCTCTTCTCTTCTGTGCCAACTGCAACTCACCCCTTCTTATCCAAATGATCTTTGAAAGAAGCCTCCTCCCATGGTGGGGGAGGCCAGAGGGGCGGGGCGGACAGGACTGGACAGATGCTGGTCAAAGGGTACCAACTCTCAGGTCATAAGATTAACAAATTCTGGAGATCTAATTACAGTACGGTGATTACAGCTAATAAAACTGTAAAGAATACTTGAAAGTTACTAAAAGTAGATGTTTAATGTTCTTGACATAAAAAAGAAATGCTGACTATGTGACAGAATGAGGTGTTAGGTAAGCTACAGTGGTAATCATTTTTCAATTTATAAGACAGAACCCCTCTGATAAACCCCTTTTCACCCCAAGCCCCAGTTCAGTGTCAGTTCCTCTGTGGATCCTTTCAGGACCTCACCTTGGACAGATCAGGCCTGGGAGCAAGACACTTGTTAGTCCCACCTCCTCTCCTTTGCCTGACATAGGGAGGCCTCTTCCCATTCCCAGGCAGGCCTCCTCTCTGCCTCCTCTAGATTTGAGATGCGGTTCTACTTCCCCCAGGGCTACTCCTTCTCCTGGAGGCTCCTCTTCACCCCTCACCCTGGTCCAGTTCTGCCAGGCCTCCCCTTTGCCCTCCAGGACCACAACAGTGGCCTCTTTATAGGCCCAGCCACTGGACAAGCCCTGAAGATGAAACAGAACAATAAAGGAACTTCACAGATAATTCCCACGCGTTTTCTTTTCCCTTAGGGAAAACAACTCCCCCAGGGAAACTGCAGGATAAAGGCCCAAACTTACAGCGGAGGGGTGAGGGAGGAGGGACATTGTAAAAATTCCACCCCTGCACTCTCCTGTACACACCCTGGCCCCAAGGCAAGCCCACCTCCAGGTAGGCACAGGATGCTGGCTTCTTCCCCCACACCCTGGCCTTTGCAAATGCTAAGCTGATCTCCAACCAGGAAACTTTCCCAGTCTCTCTGCCCCCTAATTGGGCTTCCCAGGTGGCTCAGATGGTAAAGAATCTGCCTGCAATGTAAGAGACCTGGGCTCAATCCCTGGGTCAGGAAAGATCCCCTGGAGAAGGGAATGGCAATCCACTCCATTATTGTCCCTTTGGGAAATCCCATGGACAGAAGAGTCTGGCAGGCACTGGGTGGCAAAGAGCTGGACATGACTAATTGACTTTCACTCTCAGGCCCTAATAGGGTGTCTACCAGGTGCCCCCAGAGGATGTCCCATAGCTGAGCTTTTAAACTTCAAGTTTTCCCATCTGGCTCCAGTTGCTACCTGAAATATAAATGGAACCCCAGAACCTTTTAATGAACTTCTGAACCCAGTGCTTATGCCCATAAGTGGTCGTGAAGTTGTTGTACCTGCCTGTCTGCTAAGTCGCTTCAGTAATGTACAACTCTGTGTGACGCTATGGACCATCGGGGAAGGCAATGGCACCCCACCCCAGTACTTTTGCCTGGAAAATCCCATGGACGGAGGAGCCTGGTAGGCTCCAGTCCGTGGGGTCGCTAAGAGTCGGACACGACTGAGCGACTTCATTTTGACTTTTCACTTTCATGCATTGGAGAAGGAAATGGCAACCCACTCCAGTGTTCTTGCCTGGAGAATCCCAGGGACGGGGGAGCCTGGTGAGCTTCCATCTATGGGGTCGCACAGAGTCGGACACGACTGAAGCGACTTAGCAGCAGCAGCAGCAGCAGCATGGACCATAGCCAGGCTCCTCTGTCCATAGGATTCTCCAGGCAAGAATATTGAAGTGGGTTGCCATTCCCTTCTCCAGGGGATCTTCCCAACTCAGGGATCGAACCCAAGTCTCTTAGTCTCTTATGTCTCCTGCATTGGTGTTTGGGCTTCCCAGATAGCACTAGTTGTAAAGAATTTGCCTGCCAGTGCAGGACACGTTAATCTAGGACTGAAAACCACTGGTCAAGAACAGAGATTTCAATCCTAGCTACACATGAGCATCACCTGGGAGGCTTTCTAAACAGCCTGTGTATATTCCAGCTCCGCCCTCAGAGACCTGAATTTCATTAAGAGCAGCAGCAGTTTTCAGACTTGACCTCACACTTCAATCACCTAGAGAGGCAGAGGAGGGGGTGTTATTTAAATTTCCAGGCTGGACCCAGACTCATCCCAGTAGACTTCCTGGAGAAGGAATCAGAGAGACTACAGTGTGCCCCCAAGGCTGTGACCCAGAGATCCAAAAGATCCAAGATCCCTAGGACCTCCAGTCCCCTTTAGGGGGGTCCCTGTGAAATCAAAACCATTTTCTTTACAACACCCAGATGTGACTTGCCGCTGCTCTTTTGCTTCCTTCCTATATGCTCTCTCTGATTCCCAGGGGCCCAGAGAGCTGCTACAGCAAAGGGAACGCAAAGAACTGAGAAACCATCTTCTGAGTCTTGTCCTGCCACTCCTCTAAGACAGTTTTCAGGCTTTGAGACCATGGTTGCTTTTCTTAAAAAATACTTAAAAGTTAACATGTAACGAGTTTATTGTTGTTCAGTCACTAAGACTCTGCGATGTCATGGACTGCAGCACAGGTTTATTATGGTTATTTTTACTGAATTAGTGAATGTTTTGAGATTTCTCAGTTTCAAATTCTCAGTTTTCAATTTCTAACATGGTAAATATTTGATAGAACCCAGGGAAGCCAGTTTAGACTCTAGCCCTTGCCAGAGTAGTAACCTAAATTACTAACCTCTAACCGAGTGACCTCCGGGAGTTGGTGATGGACAGGGAGGCCTGGCGTGCTGCAGTTCATGGGGTCACAAAGAGTCAGACACGACTGAGCGACTGATCTGATCTGAACCTTTATTTTCCTATAAATGGGGATAATGTCTACCTCAAAGCAACATTAAGAGGATTAAATCAAAGCAGGGCTTTTTAAACCAGTATTAAAAACAGGCAGTTAATACGTGGGCTGGTCCCTCACCCAGTCCCACCCTCCTGTCAAGGATTTACATTTTTACCTGGATTCTTGGCTCAGAAACCTTGATTAGCTCGGCCAGAGCCATTCTGACATTAATATCGGGGTAAGCGTCACGTTTGAAAGCCTCACAAAGAATCTTGTACTGATATTTGTCGTACTTTGTTCTCCTGCGCCTCTGGCCTTCTGGAGACTCTGAAGCAGGTCCAGAAAGAGAAACAGACTTTAGCCTCAGGCCTCACATTTCGGTTCCCTTGTAACTCCTGCATCTCTGTGTGAGAGCTGAGACTTGCTCAGTCTGCAACCTCCCAAAGAGAAGAAATTTTGTTTCTAGGCAGGAAGCTTAGGCCCCCTTGCAGAGCTCTCGCAAGCCCACTCCTGGGATTCTGCTCCTGGCCTGGCACCCTCTGAGGAATCCCATGAAATACGACTCTCCCTCAGGTCCCAACTCAGGGATTCCACCTGCACATCTTACCAATACCGAAAACGTCAGTGCACCCCAAACAATTCTCGGGGCATCTGCCATATAAATTATAATGACAACGCAATGCACAGGTCCAGACACTGGCCTGGGAATGCCCAGATGTGTCTGTCAAGACCTCCACTAATATGTACCCACCACCTATGAGAGGATTCAAAATATGCAGCTATTGCTAAGTGCTAAGTCACTTCAGTCGTGTCCGACTCTTTGTGACCCCATAGATGGAAGCCCACCAGGCCTCCCCGTCCCTGGGATTCTCCAGGCAAGAACACTGGAGTGGGTTGCCATTTCCTTCTCCAGTGCATGAAAGTGAAAAGAGAAAGTGAAGTCGCTCAGTCATGTCCGACTCTTAGCGACACCATGGACTGTAGCCTACCAGGCTCCTCTGTCCATGGGATTTTCCAGGCAAGAGTACTGGAGTGGGGTGCCATTGCCTTCTCCGATGCAGCTATTAGGAGATGTCAAAAATTAGAAAGAGGAAATCTCATCTGAGAAAAAGCAAACATCGTGGAATTCTACACATTAATATTTGCATTTCTGCTTGTAACCAGGGCAAGTTCCCCAGTCCTCAGTTTTAGCTTTGGGCTCCCAAGTCCATTAGAACTGGGCTCACCACTGACTCAGTTCTAAACCAAATTCACTTTCTGATGAAAAATGGGCAAAATATCAGGCCCTGGAGAAGCTAGGCTCCCTTCCCCCTTTAATTCCTCCTCAAAGCAATCTAGAACCGCTGCATCCTGCAAAGGGAACTTTCCACATTTCTTAATTTCAGGAGGGAAAAAAAAAAAAACGTACCATGATGGGTGCCTACCATCATAAGCTCCTTCTCTAAGGATCTTGAGCTCCTTCTCTAAAGAGGCTTTTTCAAGGCCTGGTCTAGTTAGCCCTATCCCCTTTCCAAGTCTCAGCACTAAATGGCACAGTGAACAAAACTTCAAATCACTCCAGGTGAGCCCTGCCGATACCCCACAGTCCAGACTCTCCCGCATTAGTCCACAAGAGCCCTCCTCCCAAGGACTTACCTTCTGAAGACATGGTGAGGATGGGCCTCCAGACGAGCAAGGAACTTGAGCAAGGAACTTCAGCGAGAACGGCCTCCCTCTCTCCTGGAGTCCCGTAGAGGCACTGGAGGGACCCACCCAGTCAAGCCCCTTTTAAACACCTTCCAAGGCCCCCTCCCTTAATGCAATCTTCTCTAAAAGTAGTTCTGGGAGTGGCCAGGCGCACTCGGAAGAGCACTAGGTTGCGGTGCGTCCAACTCCCGGACTTTGCGCAGCTACTGAGACACTGAGCGCTGGGTCAGGATTAGGAAACGTGATTGAAGATTGCCACACCCCATCGCAGAATAGCGTACACCAGACCACACAGCGTTATCTAGGTGATTGGTTTTAAGGGATATGACGGCAGATGAATTAGTCAAGGAATGAAAGGCAACTCGTCTGCACCCACAATGTACCCAGGTGCAGTGAGGCAAGCGTTGCCCAAACAGCAAACGTCCCCCAGTAGCAAACATAGGGCCAGACTGAGTCACACTTTCCTACCCCGTTACTACAGAACTTGCTACTGAAATTTCCTCATCCATTTCCTCTGATCAACATTTAAATAACGAAAAGCAAATTTTTTTAATCATGAAATGAACTATGTTATTATAAAAGCTGCTGCTGTGCCTATCTAATACATAGAAGGTCATGAGTCTAGATTTAGACATTTATGCTGTATATCAGGGCCCACTTTTCTTGAATTCCAATGGATTGAGCAAATCTCAAGGGAATTTTAGTAGAATGTAATTCCAGGAAAACAGAAAGGAAATAAGTTGCAAACTGCCCCCAAGGTGCAGGTACCAGGAGAGAAAGGGGTGGGAAACTGCATGACCTTTTGCTTATCTCATTGTGGTGTTTAACAAGCAGGGTGGGGCACTAGATATGATCACATTTTGTTGCTGTTGTTCAATCACTCAGTCGCATCCTACTCTTTGCAACCCCTTGGATTGCAGCACACCAGGCTTCCCTGTCCTTCACTATCTCCAGGATTTTGCTCAAACTCATGTCAATTGAGTCCGTGATGCTATTTATAACCACCTCAACCTCTGCTGCTCCCTCTTCTCCTGCCCTCAGTCTTTCTCAACATTAGGGTCTTTTCCACCTCTTCACATCAGGTGGCCAAAGTATTGTAGCTTCATTTTCAGCATCAGTCTTTGCAATGAATATTCAGAGTTGATTTCCTTCAGGATTGACTGGTTTGGTCTCCTTGCAGTCCAAGGGACTCTCAAGAGTGTTCTCCAGCACAGTTAGAAAGCATCAACTCTTTGGCACTCAGCTTTCTTTATAGTCCAACTCTCACATCCATGTGGGTGGATGTATACTCAGTCATGTCCAAAGCTTTCTGATGCTATGGACTGTAGCCTGATGCTTGGACTGTATGCCAAGTTCCTCTGTCCATGGAATTTCCCAGGCAAGAATACTGGAGTGGGTTGCCATTTCCTACTCCAGGAGATCTTCCTGTCCCAGAGATCAAAACTGAGTCTCTTGCATATCCTGCCTTGACAGGCAGATTCTTTACCACTGTGCCACCTGGGAAGCCCCAGTTCACATCCATACAAGACTACTGCAAAAACCATAGTTTTGACTAGACGGAGCTTTTTCGGCAAAGTGATGTCTCTGCTTTTCAATGTACTGCCTAGGTTTGTCATAGTTTTCCTTCCAAGGAACAAGCCTCTTTTAATTTCATGGCTACAGTCACCATCTGCAGTTATTTGGAAGCCCAATAAAAGAAAACCTGTCACTGTTTCCACTTTTTCCCCTTCTATTTGCCATGAAGTGATGCAACCAGATGCCACGATCTTAGTTTTTTGAATGCTGAGTTTTAAGCCAGCTTTTTCACTATCCTCTTTGACCCTCATCAAGTTCTTAAGTTCTTCTTCACTTTCTGCGTTATAGTGGTATCATAAACGGTAAAGAATCTGCCTGCCATGCAGGAGACCAGGGTTTGATTCCTGGGTTGGGAAGTTCCTCTGGAGAAAGGAATGGCAATCCACTCCAGTATTCTTGCCTGGAGAATTTCATGGACAGAGAAGCCTGGTGGGCTACAGTCCATGGGGTCGCAAAGAGTCAGACACAACTGTGAGCAACTAACACACGCATAACACACACACATATTTCTCCCAGCAGTCTTGATTCCAGCTTGTGATTCATCTAGCCCAGCATTTCCCATGATGAGCTTACCTGGGGACTCAGTGTTAAAAATGGTCCTACCTATGCAGGAGATGCAATTCAATCCCTAGGTTGGGGAGATCCTCTGGAGATGGGGATGGCTACCCACTCCAGTATTATTGCTCATAGAAGTCCAAGGACAGAGGAGCCTGGTGGGCTATAGTCTATGGGGTTGCAAAGAGTCAACATGACTGAGCAACTAACACTTTCTCTCTGCAAATATGAAAAATAAGCAGGGTGACAGTATATAGCCTTCAAGTACTCCTTTCCCAATTTTGAACCAGTCCATTTTTCCCTGTCCAGTTCTGTTACTTCTTGACCTGCATAAGGTTTCTCAGGAGACAGGTAAGGTTTCTCAGGAGGCTGGTATTCCCATCTTTTAAGAATTTTCCACACTTTGTTGTGATCCACACCAAAGGCTTTTGATCACATTTTGACCACTATCCAGTGTTTTCTTTCAAGCTCCATATTTTTGATTTGTTTTGTTTTGCTTCTGGCTGGATTAATTTGCAACTTGTTCAATTAATTTGGCATTGCCTCAGAAAAAAAGAAATTATTTCCACTAAAATCTGTCCTGAGCTGAAAGATTTAAATAGCAAGAGCAAACCTGGAAAGATCCAAGTGTTGAGAAGTAGAGTGGAAAGTATTGTTGAAAATTGTCAAAAAGACAACCTCAAAATGCTATATGAAGCTTTTCTGATGGTCTCCCATGGAGAATTCCATCTCAGAAATCTGCTTTATGCTCTGCATTCCAGGAAGCTCAGAAATACATGGGCACTGGCTTCCTATTCTGCTCTGAGGATGGTTCTGCTGGCCCATCTCGCTCCTGCAGAGAGGGGTAGCAGACTGAAAACCCAGAATGCTTCCAATCCTGACAGGCTCTCCATCTGCACCAGTTCTGGTTAGAAATGATCTTCACAGCTGTGTGTCCATGAAGGATGTACTCTGTTTGAAAAAGTTTAGCATCAGAGGGTCCACCTCGGGCAGAAGGAACCACCTTATGGGTGTGATAGTTCCCACTCCTTCACCAGGGAACAGCTACATCAGCTCCAAGCAGTTGTACTTCCCCACCCACACACAGCCCTATAAGACCCCACAAGAATCCCCCTCAGCCCCACAAGATCCCAACCACCCCAAAAGACCCCAAATGACCCCACAACAACCCAAGACTCCACACCACACTATCCCACATAATGCCCAAGAGCCACCACCACCTCTTTAACACTTGAACCTCTCACTTCATTTCTTGTTCTTAAATTTGAGAAGACTACTGTACTTTCAGGGGATGGTGAGTGTCAAGCTCTGTGCAGGGAGGAGAGAGATGAACAGGAGGTGCAGGAGTGGAGAAACCATGGAGACTTTGCGGGGGAGCAGAGGGAGCTCTATACATGTGTGGACATGGATTTTTGGAGAAACACTTTAGAATGGGAGAAACTCAAGTGTTATTATAGGAAAGTGTGCATCAAAGAAAAAATGAGGTGACCAATGTTTCAATGCCACAAAAGGATGCATCCAAAGCTCAAAGGATCAGGATCTCTGCTCTGGGCTAAGCCCTACCCTTGTATTAATTGGTCCCCATAATTGCTGTCATCCCATTTCTTCAAGAGTGGAGGCCAAGCCCCAGAATCCCTTTAAAGGCACAGTCCTGAAATCCAAGACAATTTGGGCAGTAAACTGCTGCCCTTTTTCCTCCTCTGAAACCAGCTCTGAGGGTGTTTATAACCAATACACGGCTGAGCCACATTGAGCACCTGAATGTGGCAAGCCCAAACTGAGATGTGCTGTGACTATAAAACACACCCTGAATTGCGGGGTTGTTTTGTTTGCTTGTTTGTTTGTTTTCTTTTTTTGCCCCATGGTGTGGCATGCAGGATCTTAATTTCTCAACCAGAGATTGAACACATGCTTCCTGCAGTGGAAGCTTAGAGTCCTAACTACTGGACATCCAGGGAAGCCCCGGCACACTGCATTTTGGACACTCAGCACAAAACACACGATGTGAAACAGCTCTGTCCAAGAAAAAAAAAGAGTCAATCTAAGAAATAAATGGAAAATTTTATTCAAGCCGATCTGAGGATTACAACCCAGGAGACAGTCTCTCAGAAAGCACTGAGGACTGTTCTACCCATTAGAAGTCAAAGATCCATTAGAGGTCAAAGCACAGTTATATAAGCTTTTGAGACAAAGGGTTATATGTAAGAGAAACATATTGATAGTTTACATGATCTAACAAGGCAAGTAGTGAGTCATCATGACTCCTTACAGAATTGAGAAAGGAATGTTATCTCCTAAGGAGTTACCTTGCTGGCACTGATAGAAAATTGGTGGGGTTTTTAGTTAATTTTTTTGTTGGTGAGCAGGCATTCCTGTGTCTTCTAGATCTTCTAAGGAGATCTAGTCTGTGTACAGTGCAGATGCACAATGCAAATGAAGGAGAGAGAAGAGTGACTCAAACAGCAGATAAAATTTCAGGTTCAATTTTTTTGTCCTGCCTTAAAATAATTTTGTTTCATCAGCTCAGTGATTTTTATATGCCTTACACAGTCAAAACAACATTTTTTACATACTGGGCAAAATAAAACATGTTAGTAAAATCAATGTCACTCATTTCTTCTTACCTTTTTAGTGTAGTTATAAAATTTAAAATCACCCATGTGGCTCACATTATATTAAGAGTCTGTGCTGTTAATTGCTACGCAGTCCCTCTGCTCCTGCTGCTGCTGCTGCTGCTGCTAAGTCGCTTCAGTCGTGTCCAACTCTGTGCGACCCCATAGACGGCAGCCCACCAGGCTCCCCCGTCCCTGGGATTCTCCAGGCAAGAACACTGGAGTGGGTTGCCATTTCCTTCTCCAATGCATGAAAGTGAAAAGTGAAAGTGAAGTCGCTCAGTCGTGTCCGACTTGTAGCGACCCCACGGACTGGAGCCTACCAGGCTCCTCCGTCCATGGGATTTTCCAGGCAAAAGTACTGGGGTGGGGTGCCATTGCCTTCCCCACCCTCTGCTCCTATGAGGTGCCAGATAATGGGCAAGATCCTAAAGATAATTTATGAACAAGACAAAGAGTATTCCTCTGTGGCTTCAGGAAGCTTCCACATTCTTCATGAGAGAAGGCCAAAGCTTCAGATTCCTTTAGAGCAGAGGCCCCCAACCCCTGCGATGTGATAACAAAAGAAATGAAGTGTACAATAAATGTAAGGCAATTGAATCATCTGGAAACCATCCCCAACCCCTTCCCCTACACCCCACCCCACCCCCTTCACCCTCACACTTGTCTGTGGAAAAACTGTCTTCCACAAAACCAGTTGTGCCAAAAAACACTGTGGACTGCTGCGTTAGAGCATAACAGGGAAAAAATTTAAAAAAAAAAATTTAAGGAAGTTTATCTTTACCTCCAGAGACATTTGACAATTGGTCTATCCCAGATTATGTTTATTTATTATTCAATTGAAGTGTATCAGACACTCATCACTCATAAATTAATGTTTTCCCATAAGAAATGGCAGGCTTTGTAACATAATTGTGAATACTTGTTGATTATTTGAGGTTAGTATTTCAAGAATCATGCCAATTTTTTTTCTAAAGCATAAGAGCAATAGATGGAAACAGAGAGAGAAAGGGAAAAAAAAGATTGTGCGTGAGAGAGAGATGGAGATTGAGGGTGATTGAAAGGGAGTCAAAAAGAGTCCGTTCATGAATGTCTTCATGATTCAGACTCTCAGGACCACACTTGGCTAAAATGAACTCCATGGGACTCCCATGGTGGTCCATTGGCTAAGATTCCAAGTTCTCAATGCAGGGGACCTGAGTTTGATCCTTGGTCAGGGAACTAGATCCCACAGCCACAACTAAGAATTCACATGCTTCAACTAAGGACCCTGCATGCCACAACTAAGACCCAGCCCAGCCAAATAAATACTTTTAAAATAATAATAACTAAAAAAATAAAATGAACTCGGTCAACTTTTATTTTGTCTCTCTGCCCCTCTCCCCCATCGCCCTAATCTCCCTGTCTTTTCAATCCCTGTGACTTTAGTGTTAGTTGCTTGGTCCTGTCTGACTCTTTTGTGACCCCATAGACTGTAGCCCACCAAGCTCCTCTGTCTATGGGATTCTTCAGGCAAGAATACTGGAGTGGGTGGCCATTTCCTTCTTTAGGGAATCTTCCCAACCCAGGGATCCAGCTGAAGCTCCTGCACTGAGGCAGGTTCTTTATCCTCTGAGCCACCGAGGAAGGTCAGATAGATTTTGTTGTGAATCTGGCTCCTCCCTTCCCTAGCTCCCTGAAATGGAAAGACTTAGAAAAACTCTCTAAACTTCATTTTTCTTATGTGAACAACAGAAGTAACTAAATTTGCTGGCTTACTGGGTTTTCATATAAAGTGCCTTTCAGTAGGTTCTGGCATGTGTTACGTGATTTATTAAACATTAGGTATTTTATTTTCTTCAAAAATAAATGAATTAATGCTCTTATTTTATGCCTGAAATTTCCCTGATTCAGAGCTTACAGGGAAGAGCAGCCTGAGCAGACAAAGGATTATGAAAGATATCCTGGGGCATTCCAGGGGCTTTTAGCCATGTCAGTTCTAGGCTAAGCAAAGGATTCAGATCTTCCTTAATTAACTCATTAAAAATGACTACAGGGCACTTAGCTGTGCTAGGGCTGCTGCTACTAAGGGAAAAGACAGCAGAGGATGGAGCTGATTTGTAGCACAAAGAGCCACAAAGAAATCTGGGATTAAAAGATTTAGTAGATTTGGGCAAAGGTGCTGTTATGCCTTCCACTGGGGCTGCTGGGACCACTGCGGGCTCTGCGAACGAAGCTACCGAAATTCCAGACAAAGTGGGAGACTGGCTTTGGGGCATCTACCACTTCAGCACCAATAAGAATGACTTCCAGAGGAACTTGTTCTTCAGTTTGGGCCTTTGCTGCTGGAGTTTGGCTGGCGAGGAATTTGGGTTACATTGACCAAATAGCATCTCAGCCCGGATGTAACCATAAAGACACATGGAACCCCTGTGCTGTACTCGAACCTTCCAAAAACAGAGCCTTCAATCCATGACCATCACAAGACTTGCCCTGATGGCAGCTGAAGTTTTATTCAGATGGGTACTTTTCCTTCCCTGCCTGATTTATTTTTCTTTGTCGAGTCCACTCAGGCACCCTTTGCAGGTCAGCGGGCAGGCTTCAGCTAAAGTGTTGTTCTCTGTTCTGTAAAGTTCTATACAACAAGGGTGTGATCCCTGGGTCAGGAAGATCCCCTGGAGGAGGGCACGGCAACCCACTCCAGTATTCTTGCCTGGAGAATCCCATGGACAGAGGAGCCTGCCAGACTATAGTCCATTGCATTGCAAAAAGCAACTTAGCACATATACATAGTTCCTAAGTTTTGTCAGGGGATGATCTTTGTTCTTGTCCTGAAGAATAATTTAATTAACAAAGACTGTATACACACACACACACACACACACACACACACACACACACACACACACACAGAAAACCCAAAGATTTAGAAGATTTGGAGTCAAATTCATGCTCCAGCTCTTATATGCAACATTCTGGGTCCCTAAATACCTTATGATTTAACTTCTCTGAATCTAGGTATCTTCACATGTAATTCTCATAACACTGCTGGTAAAACCCACTATGCTTGTATGATGAATAATGCTTAATAATGAACTATGAACTATGATGAACTATGCTTAATAATGATGAACATTTATTGAGGACTTAATGACTTATTACGTTCTCATTAAACCATTGGAGCAACCCTCTTCAGTGGGTACTAGCAGTATCTCATTTGAAGAGAAAAACACTCACCAATTGTTGTGGTCTTCAGCTGATGAGGAGCACTTTGAGAAACCCACTGCAACCACTTTGGTTTTATCCCCTGCACTAGGCCTCTACATGTTAATATTCCAAGAGCAACTGCAGCTTCCCTAAGTTGGAATCTTGATCCCTGGCCCTCTCCCTAGAAGTGCACACCATGGGCACTCATAGAGCTTTATTGACTTACTGCTTGATGATGCTAAGAGTGGTGGAAAGGACTTCCCTATTGGTCCAGTGTTAAGAATCTGCCTGCCAGTGCAGGAGACATGGGTTTGACCCCTGGTTTGGGAAGATTCCATGTGCCTTGGGGCAGCTGAGCCCCTCTGCCACAACTACTGAAGCCCGAGAGTTCTAGAGCCCGTGTTCACTGAAAGCCTGTGCCCAGCAACAAAAATCCAGTACAGCCAAAAATAAATAAATTTAAAAGTGGTAGAAAGCCACTGATTCACTTTAGCTCTTGAGAAAATACTGAATTTTCTGAGATAAGCAGCTATGGAGGGGAACTGGAAGATTGCCGGTAGTGTCTTAAAGCCTTAGTTGCTCTGTGTTTAATCCTCAAAAGGTCGTGTATGAGAGCAGCCACCTCATTCAGCTGAGGGAACTGCAGGCACTGGAGTAGGCATTTCTCCTCTTCACAAAAAGGAATTTATCGCTTGCACTTGAGTCATCGTGCTCACTTTCTCAGTCATGTCTGACTCTGCGACCCCATGGACTGCAGCCTGCCAGCGTCCTCTGTCCATGGGATTTTCCAGGCAAGAATACTAAAGTGGGTTGCCATTTCCTTCTCTAGGGGATTTTCATGACTTAGGGATCAAACGTGAAACTCTTGCATTGTCAGGCAGATTCTTTACCACTGAGTCATCTTGAGACCTTACTAAAAATACAGAGTCTGACTCAGTAGGTCTAGGGTGCTGCCGGGCATCTACATCGCAGCAAGCTCCCAGGGGTAGATAGTGCTGCTGGCTTGCAAACCACATTTTGAGTAACTAGTCAAGAGTTCACACTCTTGTTTCTCACGTGTTTCCCCTAACCCTATCCAAGCCAAGGGGCTCGAAAGTTGTCTCAGAAAGTGAGTACACAGAATAGCCGAAGCTCCCACGAAGCTCCCTATGACTAAAAGAGACTTTGCATTTCCTGAGAAAGAGATCACTGTTAACTTCTGAAAGCCAAAGAAAAAGAGACTCTAGAAAGCAGTGGGAGAGGAGTGGCTCACTACTTACAAGAGAGCCTCATGTACGTACATGCTGTCGATTCAGTCGTGCCCAACTCTATGCAACCCTATGCACTGTAGCCCACCAGACTCCTCTGTCCATGGGATTAAGCGCTAATTTCTCCCTAGAAACCAGGACTGCCAGAAGGTAGTGGGATGACACTGAACGTGCTGAAAATAGAAACTGTCAACCAAGAATTCTACATCTGGCATAGTATAGTATAGTTATACTTCACAAATGAAGGAGGAATTAAGATCTGCCCCACAACAAATTCTAAAAGGAGTTCTTTGGGCTGAAATAAAAGGATTCTTGAGAGTAACTTGAATCGACATGGCGCCAGTAAAGATAACTACATAAGTAAGTGTGGAAATGACAACATAAATAGATATGCTCCTTGTAATATTATTTTTCCTATTTGACTTAAAAAACAAGTGCATAACGCAATAATTATAAATCTGTATTGATGGTCACACTATGTATAAAGATTGATTTGTATAATAATAACATAAAGGAGAGGGGAAGGAACAGAGCTATATAGGAACAAAGTTTTTCCACGTGACTGAAATTTAGTATTAATTAAAATTATTGATTGTTGGAAATTTCCTGGCTGTCCAATGGCTAGGACTCCACACTTTCACACAACTCCACACAGGTTGGGGATCTAAGATCCTGCAAGTCACATGCAAGGCAAAACAAAATGTTAGATTGTTTTAAATTAAGATGCTAATTTTACTACCCAGAGAAACATTAAGCAAAAAACTTTTTTTTAATATTGCAAACAAAATGACAAGAGAATTGAAACAGAACACACTAGAAAACATCTACTTAATACAAAAGAAGCTGATAATAGAGGAATAGAGAAATGAAAAAGACATGGAAAATAAATATCAATTAGTAGATGTAAATCCTACTTCAGAAATCATTACAACAAATGCTAATGAATTAGGCATCCCAATCAAAAGAGAGAGATTGACAGAATAGATTTTCCCAAAAACATGATCCAATTATAAGCTGTATACAAGAGAGTCTCTTTAGAAAGTTAAAAGATGAGAAAAGATACAGAATGCAAATAGCAACCAAGAGAGTCAAGTGGTTATACTGGTTTGAGTCAACATAGACTTTAAGACAAAAACTATTACTGGAAACAAAGGACACTTTATAGAGGTATTTAAGGAAATAAATAGGACAATCCAATAAGAAAAAATGATTATACAGACATATTCACTTAACAATAGAGGTCTAAAATATAGTGAAACGAAACCAGACTTAACTGAAAGGAAAATACATAATTCAACCATAAAAGTTGAAAACATCATGTCCCACTTTCAATAATAAAACAACTAGGCAAAAGAAAAGCCAGGAAATAAAAGACTAGAACAACACTAAAACACAGTTAGATCCAGCAGACGTCTGTAGATAGCATGTCGTCTCTTCCCGGACCACAGATTGAACCCCTGTCTCCTGCACTGCAAGGCAGGTTCTTAACCACTGGACCACCAGCAAGTCCCCATGATTACTGTTTTAATGATTTTTTAGAGGAAATTTAAAAATTTTAGAACAGTTTTAGATTTACAGAAAAATTGCAACGATAATACAGCTTGCACATACTTCACAACCCAGTTTCTTCTATTAACATTTTGTATTAGTATGGCACATCTACAATAATTAATAAATGAATGTTGACACATTATTATTGACCGAGGTCCATACTTTATTCAGATTTCCTTAGTTTTTACCGAATGTGGTTTTTTTTTTCTGTCCTAGTATTATAAGATATCAAGTTCTATTTCGTTGTCATGTCTCTTTAGGCTCCTCTTGGTTATGGGCTTCCCTTGTGGCTCAGCTGGTAAAGAATCAGCCTGCAATGCAGGAGACCTGGGTTCGATCCCTGGGTTGGGAGATCCCCTGGAGAAGGGAAAGCCTGCCCCCTCCAGTATTCTGCCCTGGAGAATTCCATGGACTGTATAGTTCTAGGGGTCACAAAGAATCGGACACAACTGAGTGAGCTTCACTTGGCTATGGCAGTTTCTCAGACTTTCCTTGTGCTTGATGACCTTGCCAGTTTTGAGGAGTTGTTGTTCACCTTTTTGTAGAATGGCCCACGGGATTTGCGTCATGTTTCCTCATGATCTGATAGAGATTAGGGGATTTGGGAAGGAAGACAACAGAGGTAAAGTGCCATTCTCTCCACATACTAGTAGTACATCCTATCAGCTTATCAGGCTTATCACTAGTAATGACCTTATCTCCTGACTGAGGTGGAGTCTTGTCAGATTTCTTCCCCGTATAGTATTTTTCATTTGATTTCACTTGATTTTCATTTCAGATGAGATGGGTGAATGGCATCACCAATGCAATGAACATGAACTTGGGCAAACTTCAGGAGATAGTGAGGGACAGGGAGGCCTGGCATGCTGCAGTCCATGGAGTCACAAAGAATTGAACATGACTGGGCCACTGAACAACAACAATATAGTCTTTTTATTAACTTTTCATATTGTCCTCTTTGACAGTATGACACGACATACAGTCAGCAGTTAAAAAGTGGGGAGCTATTCATGTACTGGAAAGACAACAACTTACAGAAATGAAAATATGTAACAGGGAGAGGGAGAGGGGAAGGGAGAGAAAGTCCATATGTATTGCCGGGACTCAGCCACACAATATACCACTAAAGTTTAATTCCCTTTAATTGTAGCGTCAGAAAAGATACTTAGGAATTGATTGATAGCATAGATCCTGCAAAACCTGCTGTTCTGAGGGGAAGAGACATCTGTAAATTTCAACAAAATTCCTGGAAAGAATTAATGCGAAATTTTCTGAAGCCACAGAGAAACATCAAAAGAAGCATTAAAATAACCCTAATATTAGGGTGATTAATATTGTGAGTGTGTGGCTGACAACAAACTTTGGAAAATTCTTAAAGAGATAGGAATACCAGACCACCTTACCTGCCTCCTGAGAAATCTGTATGCAGGTCAAGAAACAACAGTTAGTACTGGACATGGAACAACAGACTGGTTCCAAATTGCGAAAGGAGTACATATATTGTTACCCTGCTTATTTAACTTCTATCTGGGGAAGGCAATGGCACCCCACCCCAGTACTCTTGCCTGGAAAATCCCATGGACAGAGGTCCCTGGTGGGCCGCTGTCCATGGGGTCGCTAAGAGTTGGACCCGACTGAGTGACTTCACTTTCACTTTTCACTTTCATGCATTGGAGAAGGAAATGGCAACCCACTCCAGTGTTCTTGTCTGGAGAATCCCAGGGACGGGGGAGCCTGGTGGGCTGCCGTCTATGGGGTCGCACAGAGTCGGACACGGCTGAAGCGACTTAGCAGCAGCAGTAGCAGCAGAGTAAATCATGAGAAATGCTGGGCTGGATAAAGCACAAGCTGGGATCAAGATTGCCAGGAGAAACACCAATAACCTCAGATATGCAGATAACAGCACCCTTATGGGAGAAAGCGGAGAAGAATTAAAGAGCCTCTTGAACAAAATGAAAGAAGAGAGTGGAAAGGCTGGCTTAAAATTCAGCATTCAGAAAACTAAGATATGGCATCTGGTCCCATCATTTCATGGCAAACAGATAGGGAAACAATGGAAACAGTGAGAGACTTTCTTTTCTTGGGCTCCAAAATCAATACAGATGGTGATTGCAGCCATGAAATTAAAAGACGCCTGCTCCTTGGAAGAAAAGCTATGACCAACCTAGACAGCATATTGGAAAAGGCGATGGCACCCCACTCCAGTACTCTTGCCTGGAAAATCCCATGGACGGAGGGAGGAGCCTGGTAGGCGCCATCTATGGGGTCGCACAGAGTTGGACATGACTGAAGTGACTTAGCAGACAGCATATTAAAAAGCAGAGATATTACTTTGCCAACAAAGGTTCGTCTAGTCAAAGCTATGGTTTTTCCAGTAGTCACGTATGGATGTGAGAGTTGAACCATAAAGAAAGCTGAGTGCTGAAGAATTGATACTTTTGAACTGCGGTGTTGGAGAAGACTCTTGAGAGTCCCTTGGACTGCAAGTAGATCCAACCAGTCAATCCTAAAGGAAATCAGTCCTGAATATTCATTGGAAGGACTGATGTTGAAGTTGAAGCTCCAATACTTTGGCCACCTGATTCGAAGAACTGACTCATTGGAAAAGACCCTAATGCTAGGAATGATTGAAGGCAGGAGGAGAAGGGGATGACAGAGGATGAGATGGTTGGATGGCATCATCGACTCAATGGAAACAAGTTTGAGCAAGTTCCGAGAGTTAGTGATGGACAGGGAAGCCTGGTGTGCTGCAGTCCATGGGGTCGAAAAGAGTCGGACACGACTGAGTAACCGAACTGAATTGGACTGAACTGAAGGAAGGTATACCAAATTGTGCAGAAATAAGGAATAGAGTAACTCTATGGCATTGATATTTTTAGAATAGAATTTAAACATGAATGAATTTAAATTTTATCATAAAATTTTATAATTATTGCAATTGTTTATATTTTATATGTTGTCTAAGGTCTTTGTAAATGTATTGTTGCCATATAAGTTACTTGAGAGAAATTAATTGGAATCATTACTGATGTTTACACGTTTAAGAAAATGCACTTTCATAGTCCAACTCTTTGCTACCCCATGGACTACAGCCTGCCAGGCTCCTCTGCCCATGGGATTCTCCAGGCAAGAATACTGGAGTGGGTTGCTATTCCTTTTTCCAGGGGATCTTCCCAACCCAGGGATCAAATCCAGGTCTCCTGTATTGCAGGCAGAGTCTTAACCATCTGAGTCACCAGGGAAGCCCAAGGTATTTGAGAGAAATTAATCACAGTCATTACTGATGTTTACAAGGTTAAGAAAATGAACTTTCATAGTTTTATCTTTTAGATAATTTAATAAATTGAAAATTAAATTACAAAAAAAAAAAGGTGGGGGTATGCTGCATTTCCTGAGAGCAGAGTACTTGCATAAGTTATCTGGAATTCTTCTGAACAGGATACTTTCTATTACCCTTTATTTATTTATCATTTACTTATTAATAGTAATTCATGTATATTTATTTTACACTTTTGGTTATAACCCAATACTACATCCTTGTTTTCCTGGTCAAATTGTTTCAGCTTTGGAAATTGGAAGCTCTTTCTGTTGGCTCATGTCCACCTTATTTTTCCTTTTCTTTTTTTTTTTTTTTAGCAGTTTCTTGGTTTCTGTTTTAAATATTATTTGTGAATATTTAGAAACACTTCAAATAACACTATAATTTTTTTGTTTTTAAATATCAACCATAATTTCTTGATAAAACCCCAGTGGGACAATAATCTATTATCCTCACCAAAAAGTAACTGCTTCTCTTACTCATTTATGTATTTTTAAATTTATTTTTGGCTGCTCTGGGTCTTCGTTTCTGCGAGGGCTTTTCTCTAGCTTTGGCGAACTGGAGCTACTTTCCATTGCTGTGCTTCTCTCGTTGTGGAGCGTGGGCTCTAGGGCGCGTGGGCTCAGTAGTTGCAGAAGCTGTGGCTCATAGGCTTAATTGCTCTTCATGTGGAATCTTCCTGGCTAGGGATCAAACCTAAATCCCCTGCATTGGCCAGCGGACTCTTATCCACTTCACCAACAAGTCAAGGCCAAATATTAACCCTTTCTATTCCTCTTTTTTGCTCCTGACATTCCATGTTTCCTTCTGTTATCATTCCCTTTCTCCTTTCAAGAACTTCCTTTAACAATTTTTTTTTATTAAGTTCACTAAGAACAAATTCACTTAATTTTCTTTCATCTGAGAATGGCTTCATTTCATTTTCATTCCTAAAGTATATTCTCACTGGATATATAATTCTGTTAACAGTTCCTTTCTCTTAGCACTTGAAAAATGTGCTGTTTCCTTCTGGCCTCTATGGGTTCTAATGAGAAATCACAAGAATTAGAGACATTCTGCCCCAGTAGGCAATGTATCATTTTTCTAGGACTGCTGGCCACATTCAAGAGTTGGTTTTCTGTTTTTTCTTTTAGTTTTCAGTAATTTGATTTATGATGTTTCAGAGCATTATGACGGAGAAGGCAATGGCACCCCACTCCAGTACTTTTGCCTAGAAAATCCCATGGACGGAGGAGCCTGGTAGGCTGCAGTCCATGGGATCATTAGAGTCGGACACGACTGAGCGACTTCACTTTCACTTTTCACTTTCATGCATTGGAGAAGGAAATGGCAACCCACTCCAGTGTTCTTGCCTGGAGAATCCCAGGGACGGGGCAGCCTGGTGGGACACAAGAGTCGGACACAACTGAAGCGACTTAGTAGCAGCAGCAGGAGCATTATGATATTTTGGGGCCTATTCTTTTGGGATTGACTCAACTTCTTCAAACTGTAGGTTATACCTTTCCCAAATTTGTGATGCTTTCAATCATTATCTATTCAAATATTTTTTTCAGCCCTGCCCTCTTCCACCTCTCCTAAATTTTAGGTCTACTCTTAATGTCTTACCAGCCTTTCAGATTATGTTTATTTAAAAATTCTTTTTTTTAATTTAAAAAGGCTTAATTGTGGAAAATAACATATACATTTAAACAATTTACCATCTGAACAATTTCTAACTGTACAGTTCAGTAGTGTTAAGCATATTTACAGTACTGTGAAACCAATATCCAGAAGTTTTCATATGAGAAAACAAACTCTATACCCATCAAACAACAGCACCCCATTTCTTCCTCCACTCATGCCCCAGCAACCATCAGTCTACTGTCTGTTGATATGAATTTGATTTCTCTACATACTTCATATAAGTGGAATCATACAGTATTTTTGTTTTTGTGACCAGCTTATTTCACTTAGCATAATGTCCTCAAGGTTCACTCACATTGTATCATGTGGCAGAACTGTCTTCCTTTTTAGGAATGAATAGTATTCCAGGACTTCCTTGGTGGTCCAGTGGTTAGGACTCTGTTTTTCCAAAGCTAGGGGCACAGGTTCCATCCTTGGTCAGGGAACTAAGATCCCGCATACCACGTCGTTGAGTTAAAAAAAAAAAAAAAAGAGTAATATTCCATTGTATGTATATATTGTATTTTGTTTATCCATTTATCTCTCTATGGACACTTGGGTTGCTTATTCCTCTTGCCTACTGTGAACAGTGCTACTATGAATATGGAAGTGTGAACATGTCTTCAAAGTCTTGCTGTTAATTCTTTTGATATATGCTCAGAAGTAGAATTGCTGGATCACATAGTAATTCTATTTTTAATTTTTTGAGGAACTCCCATACTATTCTCCATAGCAGCTGCACCGTTTCACATTATTTTGCGTCTAGTTTCTTTGAACATTGTGCTTGAGATTCATCCATGTTGTTGCAAATAATAATGTTTTGTTTATTCTCATTACTATGTACCACTCCATTAGGTGAAAAATCCTGCAATTTATTTATTCTACTATAGACTTTGTGGTTGTTTCCAGGTTTGAGCTATTAAAAAAAGTGCGGTTATCAACATTCTTCTGTGTTTCTGGTGTTAAAAAAAAATATGTGTGTGAGTGGTAAGTCACTTCAGTCATGTCCGACTCTGTGCCACCCTATGGACTGTAGCCTGCCAGGCTCCTCTGTCCATGAGATTCTCCAGGCAAGAATACTAGAATGAGTTGCCATGCCCTCCTCAAAAAAAAAAAAAAAAAATGTATGTATACACATTTCTGCCAAGTTAAATTCCTAGGAATGGAATGATATTCTGGTGATTATTATATTATGGTTTTGACTTAAAATTTCCTGATGACTAGTGGAATTAGCACAGAACTTTTCAAATGTTTATGGGTCATTTGTGTATCTCCTTTTGTGAAGTGTCTATCCTATATTTCACCCATTTTTCTGAAAGTTTGCTTCTTATGATTTTGCAAGAGTTCTTAATAAGTTCTGGATATGAGTTCTTTGTCAGATACATGTGTTACGATAGCTTCTCCTTTTTGTTGCTTTGTTCTTCATTCTCTAAATGTAGTTTCTTATGATAAACCAATGTTCTTACTATTGACAAAGTTCAACTTTACATTTTTATTTGTCTTTTAACATTTTCTGTAACTTCATTTAGAAAATCTTAACTAAAAAGCCTCTTGATGAAAGTGAAAGAGGAGAGTGAAAAAGTTGGCTTAAAGCTTAAAATTCAGAAAACGAAGATCATGGCATCTGGTCCCATCACTTCATGGGAAATAGATGGGGAAACAGTGGAAACAGTGGGTGACTTTATTTTGGGGGGCTCCAAAATCACAGCAGATGGTGACTGCAGCCATGAAATTAAAAGACGCTTACTCCTTGGAAGGAAAGTTATGACCAACCTAGATAGCATATTCAAAAGCAGAGACATTACTTTGCCAAAAAACGTCCATCTAGTCAAGGCTATGGTCTTTCCTGTGGTCATGTATGGATGTGAGAGTTGGACTGTGAAGAAAGCTGAGCACCAGTGAATTGATGCTTTTGAACTGTGGTGTTGGAGAAGACTCTTGAGAGTCCCTTGGACTGCAAGGAGATCCAGCCAGTCCATTCTAAAGGAGATCAGCCCTGGGATTTCTTTGGAAGGAATGATGCTAAAGCTGAAACTCCAGTACTTTGGCCACCTCATGCAAAGAGTTGACTCATTGGAAAAGACTCTGATGCTGGGAGGGATTGGGGGCAGAAGGAGAAGGGGACGACAGAGGATGAGATGGCTGGATGGCATCACCGACTCGATGGACGTGAGTTTGAGTGAACTCCGGGAGTTGGTGATGGACAGGGAGGCCTGGCATGCTGCGATTCATGGGGTCGCAAAGAGTCGGACACGACTGAGCGACTGAACTGAACTGAACCCAAAGTCATTAAAATATCATGTTTTCTTCTAAGAGCTTCATTGTTTATCTTTTATATTTAGGTCTGCAGTCCATCTGGAATCAATTTTTGTGTATAATTTGAGATCTGCGTCAATAGACATTTCTTCCTCATATGACTTTCCAAATGACCCAGTACCATTTTTTGAAGACCATCCTTTCCCATTCCACTGCTGTATTTACCCACACCATCTGTAATAGCTGTAAAGCATTCCATTCTAAGGCATTCTCATAACTTATTCACCATTATTCCATGGGATATTTGACTTATTTTCTGGCCTCTGTCATCATCAAACAGGGTAAATATATCTGTATGGACATCAAGGCCTTCTTCTGAAATTGTTAAAGCGGAGTAAAATTTCCGAGCCAGAAAAATATTTATTTTTTTGAAGAATTAATAAATTATACGGTTCACATTTCAAAAAATCCAAAGAGGCCCAGTGAAAAGACTGCCTCCTACCTTGTCCCCAGTCATTCTGGTCCCTTCACCAGGTAAGCACAATCATGAAATCTTGAGTATTTTCCAGACACCTTGTAATACATGAACAAGCATTATTTATATTATTTTCTTCTTTTCTTTTTACACAGCTAGTGGCACTCTATTTACTTTGTTCTTCATCTTGTCCTTTTGACTTAACAATACATCTTAGAAATCTTCCCGTTAGTGTACAGAGAAAAGCATCCTGGTTCATTTTTAAGGTAGCGTAATTGATGGGTGTCACTGACTCGATGGACATGAGTCTGAGTGAACTCCGGGAGTTGGTGATGGACAGGAAGGCCTGGCGCGCTGCGATTCATGGGGTCGCAAAGAGTCGGACATGACTGAGCTACTGAACTGAACTGAATTGATGCGTGTATCACAATTTAGAGAGTCTCCTATGGATGGATATCTATGCTGTTTCTAAGTTTTTGCAATTCATCTGTGCTTTAAGTTTTTGCAATTCATCTGCGCTTCAATGCCTGACCATGCACGTGTCATTTCACATGAGTGTAATGTATCTGTTGGAGGAGGTTCTAGAAGTGGGTCAAAGAGGATATACAGCTGTGATATGATTATTTTAGTTGTGATTAGATTATTTTACGGTTTATCTCATCGTGTATGAGATTGAACACTTTTTCAGAAGTTTTAAAAAGCTACTTGCTTTTATCAACATTCTTTGACAGCATGCACTTCTTTAAAATCCCCCAGTCTGCCAATTCCTCCAGTGTTTCCTCATTAGAAGTCCTCAGACATTTTCTTTCTGTGTCAGAGTTTGCACTTTTTAAAAGTTGTCTTTAACTGCTGCCAATTTGACGCTCGCTCCACAACGCAGACCAGAACCCGTCTAGCTTCAATTATCATTGACTGGGGCTTAAAGGCGGAAAATGGCACCTGTGTGTTTTCCTAGGTGGAAGCTGACACCTCTAGGTAAGGAGGCGGAGGGACCCTGGCTTTCTGGGGGCGGAGCCCGCCCCTCCCTGTATTTTTTCGGCTTCGCCCTCGGCGCCGCAGTCACGCCCCCGGGTGGACGGCCCCACCCCTCCCCGCCCCGTGCTCACCTCCTCCCTGAAGAGCCGCTCCACCCTCCCGCCCAACTTAGCGCCTTCCCACCGCCTCTCGGCTTTGCCCTCGGGCTGCGTGGCCCCGCCCCGTTGCGTAACCTGGCATCACTGGTCACGTGGTGCTCCGCAGAGGCGAAAGGGATCAGCAGTGACCATCGTTCCCGCCCGCACGGTCTGTGCACGGATGACTTATGCTGAGTGCAGCGCACTGAGGCATGATGGCGAGGTCCTAGGGAAAGGCATTGAGAGGCCCGGACGCCATCCCTAGTTGCCCTCGGCCTCCAGGCCCGGGCGCTCGTTTCTGCGCGGTTGCTAGGCACCGGCGTCTGGGGCGGCAGCCGAGGCCGGCTAACGCGGAAGGGTCCGGTGCCAGGGAGGGTTTGTGACTGTGCAGGGTCAGGGCAGAGGGCCATGGAGCAGTACTGCATCTTGGGGCGCATAGGGGAGGGTGCGCACGGCATCGTCTTCAAAGCCAAGCACGTGGAGGTGAGCATCCAGCCCTTCCTCGTTCGGTTCCATTGAGATCTCCCCGTCTTCCTGACCCATGCTTGGGCCATAGCCTCTGCCCCGCGTTAGTTCATCCTGGCTTGCGCCCGCCTCTTTTGCCCGCGGAGGGGAGGGCTTCCGAGTTGCGGCCAGCTACCAACGGTGCTTTCAGCGAGTTCCCCTAGGAGCCTGGCATGGATATCTCTGAGTTGTTTGCCCAGCTCTGTGCCGGTTGGCCCTGATTTCCCTCCAGCACGGGTTGGGGGGCGCGTTCCACCCCTACGAGGACCTCAACCCTCGGCCTCGCACCCCTTTTTCCAGCCGGGACGGGCTGGCAGTGTCTGCGTTCTGTCCCAAACAGACTGGAGAGATCGTTGCCCTCAAGAAGGTGGCCCTGCGGCGGCTGGAGGATGGCATCCCCAACCAGGTCCTACGGGAGATCAAGGCCCTGCAGGAGATCGAAGACAGTCAGTATGTGAGTGGGGCTGGTGTTCTGAGGGGCTGTCCCGCCCTCCTTGTTCACTACGGGAGACCCTAATTTTCTTTATTTGCATCCTCACCCCTCAACTCACTGCCTTTCTTGTCCACATTCATTCACTCAGTTATTTCATTCCTCACTCATTTCCTCTTGTTCACTCATTTATTTTTTGCCTACTTGTTCATTCATTGACTGACTTATCCTTTTTCTCAAATCGTATAATGATTTCCAATGATAATGATTATCACCACCTGTTGAGCTCCTGTTACATTCTGCAGGCTGGGTTAACTGCTTTATGTACACTGTCCTTCTGAGTTTTCTCCATACTGCAAGGCGGGTTTCAGGCTCTCCTCTCAGGCCAGGGCCTGCTCATGGGCACTCAGTTGGCTCAGCTTGTCTGTGGAGGCTTTGGCCTGATTGCAGAATCAACGTTTTAACATTAGGGTCTCCCATAGGCTTATGCCCTCTGCTGGGCACTGGCCACACAGCCCCTAACCTGCTTTTGAGAACTGAAGTGTGGTAGGGGAGACAGACAAAGGCTATAGGGTCCACTTGGCATGATTTGTATCTGACAGGCATGAGAGGGGCTGTGGGCACATGGGGAGAGACACCTCACACACCCAGGCTCATTACGTGGTTTTCTCTCTTGTCCATGTCCTTCCTGAGTGGAGAATGTACCTAACTTCCTGGGGAGGAAGGCTAGGCCCACCCATCCAAGAGTAGGCAATACTCTGACTTGCTTCTTATTCTCTAGAGATGTCCATGATATTTTGATGACAAAAGCATGTTTTAGAACTGCATGTGTCATCCTGGTTTTGTATAAGAATATTTCATATATATATATAGGCTTCCCAGGTGGGTAAGAGGATAAAGAATCTGCCTGCGATACCTGAGACCTGGGTTTGATCCCTGGGTCAGGAAGATCCTCTGGGGAAGGGCATGGCAAACCTACTCCAGTATTCTTGCCTGGAGAATCCCATGGACAGAGAAGCCTGGTGGACTACAGTCCATGGGTTCACAAAGAGTCAGACATGACTGAGCGACTAACACATACAACACACACACACAGACACACACACACACGTATGAATATGTGTCTGTGTATACCATGTCTCTTGTAAAGTCTGGTGGGATAGACTCCTACTGTTGACTATAGGTGGTAGGATTTTACTTCTGCTGGGGTTTTTTGTTATAATTTTGTGTATTATCTGACTACACAAAATTTTTGTCCCAATTTGTAAAATGACTGTCTGCTACCATCAAAATCAGAAAAACAGCACTACGGCCATTCTTGTTTTTTGAGGACAGTAAAAGGGCTTGCAAACAGCTTGTGTGAGCTGGTTGGAGGGCTCATGGGAAGCTGGTGATACAGTCTCATGTCCTGTGTAGCAGGCCTTAAGGGTCTACCTTTAAAACACTGCAGATATTCCCCTGGCCCAGGCCATCCTCACCTCTCATCAGAACTACTGCAACAGCTCCCCCTTCCCTCCTCCACCTTCCCTGCCACTACTCCCACTCCACAGTCAAAAAATGTAGATGACTCCACTCCCCAGCTTAAAAAGCTCCAGCAGCTTCTCTTCACTCTGAAAGAACTATCTCTATCTGCTCCAGCTTATGCCAGCCTCTTCATTCAGCAAAATTTCTTCCATGTCTCTCTGAAAACAGCACTATCGAGACTCCAGGAGTATAGAACAGAGCAGCCTCCTTTCTATTCTTGCCTCCGGGCCTTGTGTTTGCTGTCCTCCTGCCCACAGCTCCTTCCCAGATCCCTGTATAACAGATCTCGCCCCATCTGTTCTCTTCTGTTTTCATCAGAATACCCTATAGGTTTGTTAGTTTCTGTCATTTGTCCCCTCCTTGAGAACCCACTGTTTGTAAGGCCTCCCCAGACAGCCATTTTGCCTTTTTGCATTTCTTTTCCATGGGGATGGTCTTGATCCCTGAGAACCCACTGGCCCTCCCTCCTGCTCATTGCTGTGCAGCCAGCCCTTGTGACCTTGTGAGCCCTCGGTTTATATGGCATGTCTCCCGCGCCCAGTGCTGAGAGCTGTGATCACCTGTGTAGATGTGTGTTTCCAGATGACTTTCCAGTTTGTGGGCTGGGTGGGGGATCAGACACTGCCCTGTGTGGCCTTTCTTAGACCTCCTTTCCCCTGAGGGTTTGCTAAAGCTAAATCACTTCAGTCGTGTCTGACTCTTTGTGGCCTCATGGACTATGACCCGCCAGGCTTCTTGTCCAGGGAATTCTCCAGGCAAGAATACTGGAGTGGGCCGCCATGTCCTCCTCCAGGGGATCTTCCCAACCCAGGGATCAAAGCCACATCTCTTACATCTCTTGCATTGGCAGGCGGGTTCTTTACACTAGTGCCCCCTGAGTGTTTAATACAGGATTACCGTAGGGACTTGCCTTCTTCTGGGAGAAGGGAGCAAGAGAGCACCCAGCTCCCTGATCCTGAGCTCAGGTCTCTTGTCACCTTCTCTGCCTGCCTGGTCCTCTGTTGGCGCAGGGGCTGAGGATCCGAGAGAGGCTGAGCCGTGTGAGTCTGGAGGCTGATGGGGTACCCCATTGCAGGTTGTGCAGCTGAAGGCCGTGTTCCCACATGGCGCAGGCTTCGTGCTGGCCTTCGAGTTCATGCTATCAGATCTGGCTGAGGTGGTGCGCCACACCCAGAGGCCACTGGCCCAGGCGCAGGTCAAGAGCTACTTACAGATGCTGCTCAAGGGCGTCGCCTTCTGCCATGCCAACAACATTGTGCATCGGGTCAGTACCACCATGGGTTGGGGTGGGCCAGCCCTTGATAAAGGGCATGGTTTGGGAGGGGACAGAACAGGCAGGGCCTGGGAACAAGTGACTGGAGTTGTGGCCCTGGAGGAGACCAGGTCCTCAGCTCACCCGGGTGCCCAGCCTGCTGAGCCCTACTGTCCCGAGGTCCACTGGGGGCTCTAGAGGAACTGATGCTTCTTTTGGTGCTCTCAGGACCTGAAGCCAGCCAACCTGCTTATCAGTGCTTCAGGCCAGCTCAAGATAGCGGACTTTGGCCTGGCCCGGGTCTTTTCCCCAGATGGCAACCGCCTCTACACACACCAGGTGGCCACCAGGTAGGGAGGACCAGTTTCTGGGAAGGATATGGCAAAGGATAGGCCCCCAGCCTTCCTACTGGGGAAGAGATGATTTTGGAAGAGATGTTCTGTCCAAACAAGTGCTACTGAGGCTGGTGTGAGGGTCAGGGTGACCTTCCAGGGCAGCTTCCTGACAGACCAATGACCTACCTGTGACCCCTTGCCCTCCTCTCATAGGTGGTACCGAGCCCCAGAGCTCCTGTATGGTGCCCGCCAGTACGATCAGGGTGTCGACCTCTGGTGAGACTCCTATGGGCTAGACAAGGGGGGATGTGGGTAGCTGAGTCACCTCCTCCCAGACATTGAGGTCTCTAAGCCATTTGGACGTTTTCCCTGCTGTGAGCTCTAGGTTGCCTTGGGAGTGTCTCCTCTGGTTAAGAGTATCTCTGAGGAGTTTGGAATCAGTGATCCTCCCCATGAGTTTGAGCTGGGAGGAGTCAAGTGGGATTGGAGTGATTGTCTGCTGTAGGAAGCTTCTGGGCTGAGGTTGGGAAGGCGGTCCGAGGCATGGGACGTCTAAGCCAGTATGCGGGGGATGACATCCCAGGATGTAATGTCCCTGAGTTATGCAGAGGCCTGGGTCCCTGGATATGAAGGCCCTGAACCTTTATTTGGAGTTGGATGCATGGCAACTCACTCTAGTATTCTTGCCTGGAGAATTCCATGAACACAGCCTTGTGGGCTACAGGCCATAGGATCGCAGAGTCGGACATGACGGACTCACCTGGTAGCTCAGATGGTAAAGAATCCGCCTGCAATGCAGGAGGCCCTGGTTTGATTCCTGGGTCAGGAAGATCCGCTGGAGAAGGGATAGGCTACCCATTCCAGTATTCTTGGGCTTCCCTGGTGACTTAGATGGTAAAGAATCCTCCTGCAGCATGGGAGACCCGGACTCGATCCCTGGGTTGGGAAGATCTCCTGGAGAAGGGAAAGGCTACCCACTCCAGTATTCTTGCCTGGAGAATTCCGTGGACAGAGGAGTCTGGCAGGCTACAATCCTTGGAGTCGCAAAGAATCAGACATGACTGAGCAACTTTCACTTCACAAGAGTTCGAGGCCGGGGGGCTGTTTTGGAGGTCTGCCCCAGAATGGGAGGTGGTGGCTGTGTGTCCCAGAGTATGAGGTTCTGAGAAGTTCCCCGAATTATTGGGTTGATGTGTGTTTTAGAGTTGAGGCCTAGCACCTATTTAGAGAAGGGGCTGTGCTCTGTATTTTAGGCTTGAAGCTTTGGACTGTGTGAAGCTGGGGATCTGTAGGCTACTTTGTGGATGTCTTGACCGCAGGGGGAGGTGTGGGTGCTGATGTGGGGAAACCTGTGTCCCTGGTGTGCGATCTCTGAGATGTTTGGCTTTTGTACCTGCAGGGCTGTGGGCTGCATCCTGGGGGAGCTGTTGAACGGGTCCCCCCTTTTCCCAGGAGAGAATGACATCGAACAGCTTTGCTGTGTGCTTCGAATCTTGGGCACCCCCAGTCCTCAAGTCTGGCCGGTTTGCAGGGGCCTACCATTTGGAGGGGTGGGCGTGGGTGTCCTCTTGTCCCCCAGCAGCTCATAACTCCTCTGCCTTGCATCTTCTGTCTTCTGCCTCATGGCCCCCACACCTCCTAGACCCTCCCAGACCTTGGTCCTGGCCCAGCATAGGATCTCCTCCATCCCTGATCTGCTGGAGAGGGGAGGACCAGGGCCCAGCTCCTACCCCTTCCTGCTAATCCCCAGCACACACGCAGCCCTTAGCAAGCTGGGCATGGAGCAGGCGCCTGAGATGTGCATGTGTTCACTCACATCGTGCTGTGAGTGCATGATGTCATGAGTGATGTGGTGTGAGCAGGGGCAGGTGGGTGGGGGCTCTGTGAGTGAGTGGCAGCAGGTGGGTGACAGGAAGCAAGAACTGACTCCTGAGGGGGCTGACAGGGTGGGCGCCAGCCCTGATGAGCCCCCTTCTCCTCCAGGAGATCACTGAGCTGCCCGACTACAACAAGATCTCCTTCAAGGAGCAGGCGCCCGTGCCCCTGGAGGAGGTGCTGCCAGACGCCTCTCCCCAGGCCTTGGACCTGCTAGGGCGGTTCCTCCTCTACCCACCACAACAACGCATCTCTGCCTCCCAGGTAGGGAGACACCCATTGCCCTGACCCTCCTGTTCATGCCCCTGTGACCCAACAGGTTGAGGTCCTCAGAACCTGTGATGGGCTGGGAACAGCAACCCTGGAGACAGGGGGCATGCAGAAGGTGTGCCTCTACTGAGCAGACCCTGGAGAGGCAGCAGGTGGCTAGGAGTGGCCATATTAAAAGGGCATGCCCACCTCGCTGAAGAGTGCATCTCACTTCTTCATCCCTTCATTCCTTCAGGAAGAATTTACTAGCATCTGGCATGTGCCCAGCATTGTCTTGGGTCCTGATCCCGCATGAACAAACGTGACTTATTCCTCTGGGCTCTCCAACCTGTGGTGGGGCAGGGCAGCCAGTCTGTGGGCATCAAGGGGAGGGATATTGGGACTGACTCTGGGGTCATGCAGGTCTTCTGGAGAAGGGTGGGGGGAGGGGGGCGGGTCTATTATCCCAAGAGAAATGATGAGCAGAGGCCTGGAGAGGAGGACCCAGAAGGAGTTGTGGCTGCAGGCGAGGAGGAGGGGAGAACCATGGGCTGATGGCTTATGGTGTCAAGTCTCTGTCACATGTACCTGTCCATCTGGCCTCATGGCAGCCTCACCTCCCTGCCCTTGGAACAAGCAGTGTGTGTTTACATACACCCCCTGTGAGTTCCAATGTCAGCAATGCCTTTAGGATGTACTGAAGCCAATCGAGCCTTCCCAGGTAGCGCTAGTGATAAAGAATCTACCTGCCAGTGCAGGAGACATTAAAAAAAAAAAAGATGCAGGTTCGATCCCTGGGTCAGGAAGATCCTCTGGAGAAGGGAATGGTACCTCACTCCAGTATTTTTGCCTGGGAAATGCTAAGGACAGAGGAGCCTGGTGAGCAAAGAGTTGGACATGCTTGAAGCGACTTAGCATGCATGCACAAAGCCAACTGACCACTTCTCAGCCCCCCGCTGCTGCCTCCAGTCTAAGCGCCTCCTGCCTCCCTGCAAGTCCCCAATTGCCTCCCAGAGTTTGCTTCTCCTCTTGCCCATTCAGTCTCTCCTCCACCCGGCAGAGAGAGGGACCTTGTCCAGGCAGGCTGTCACATCTTCCCCTGCAGGGCTCTCTCCTCAGCTGAGAAGCCCAGGTCCTAGTGGCCCACAGGCATCAGACACGTGGGGCCGTCACATCTGTGACCCTGCAGCTCCCTTCCCCTTGCTCACTCCCTGGGACCCCGGGCCTCCTCCAGGTCCTAAGGTCTGTGCACTTCTGTCCCAGAGCCTCACTCATTCAGCTTCCAGATCTCTGCTCAAGTGCTGCCACTCGGGGCCTACCCTCCCGTTCTTCAGGCCTGCAGCTGCCCTAGTTTTCCTTGTCCATGCTCTGACTTTCTCTTTCCCACAGCACCAATCATCTGGTGCACTGTTTATCTTACTTTATCTTGTTTATCGCCCCCCTGTGCTGTGCTTAGTCGCTCAGTCATGTCCAACCCCTGACTGTATGGAAGACTTGAAGGCAGAGCTCTTTGTTAATTCACTGCTACCTCTCCTGTCTTTGGAGCAGTGCTAAAACAGTGAACACTCAGAGCTCTTGGGATCATCTTCAATGGAGAATGCAGGAATGAGAAATTTTCTTCCCGGGTGTTCTCGGGTATTCACATCCCCTGCTGCCCCCAGAGGGAAGTGAGTTGAACCTGGAAGGCTGCAGTGACCGGTTTCCTTATGCTGTCTCTTGCTCCCCTCAGGCCCTCCTGCACCACTACTTCTTCACAGCTCCCCTGCCTGTCCACCCCTCAGAGCTGCCGATCCCCCAGCGCCCAGGAGGACCTGCCCCCAAGGCCCACCCAGGACCCCCCCACGTCCATGACTTCCACGTGGACCGGCCTCTCGAGGAGTCACTGTTGAATCCGGAGCTGATTCGGCCTTTCATCCCGGAGGGCTGAGATGCAGGGCCAGGCCCAATTGGCTTGTCCCTCCAACTTCCTGCCCCTCCCAAGGACAACCCACGACACTCGTTCCTCTGCTCCATCCTGATTTCAACCACAGTGGCCTTGGTCCTGGCCAGACAATGAGGCCATCCAGCCCCAGCAGAGGGCGCCCTCAACCTGTGCTGTCAGCCTCCAATTTTGTGTGCTGCGGAGGGATCCATCACAAGGGGGCAGTGAGTTCCACTACCATGCCTGCCATCATCAGGGATTCCACCAGTCAGGGATTGCCCCAGTAGAACCATCTAAGGGAGCACTGAGTTTAAGATGTCCTCATGTTGGAAACCCAAGTGAGAAGGAAAGTTTGGTTTGATTTTGTTCTCAGACATTAAACACTAGTTCAATTTTGAGATTTATTATAAAAACCCTGAGTAGTTCTGTGTGACATAAGCCCCTCTTCTGTAGTTCATATAGAGAGAAGTGGCTGAAGTGGCATATTCTCTTGGCCCTTGTTTCTGGTCCTTGGAAAGTGGCCCCACTCATGGCTACTTTAGTCTTGGGGGCTTCCTAGATTCTTCATGTAACAGAGCTCCCATTTAGAGATGAGGTGGCAAAAGTCAAGGGCCAGGGATGGCTCAAGTGGGGGACCCGGTAGTGACCCTCCACACCTTAAACTGGTTTACCAGCATCACCCTCAGGATAAGGGTAGGCTGGGATCACATGAACCTCCTCTTCACTCAGAGATATCTTACAAATAAGACAGACATTCCTGGAATTTATTTGTTAATTCAGTAAATACCAAAACAATCCGAATTTGCTCTTGTCTTTCTTATTTAATAATTTGGTAAGCCTGAGCTGGTGATGGATAGGGAGGCCTGGCGTGCTGCAGTTCATGGGGTCGCAAAGAGTCGGACACGACTGAGCGACTGATCTGATCTGATCTCTGAATTCTAAAATATATATATGTGGAAATGAAAAGGTTAAGAGGAGGGAGAAGCAGAAGAAAAGGAGAAAAGCCATGAAAGGATTTACCATATCAGATACATACCAAGACATATCATGCTGCTGCTGCTGCTAAGTCTCTTCAGTCGTGTCCGACTCTGTGCGACCCCATAGACAGAAGCCCACCAGGCTCCCCAGTCCCTGGGATTCTCCAGGCAAGAACACTGGAGTGGGTTGCCATTTTCTTCTCCAATGCATGAAAGTGAAAAGTGAAAGTGAAGTCGCTCAGTTGTGTCCAACTCTTAGCGACCCCACGGACTGGAGCCTACCAGGCTCGTCCATCCATGGGATTTTCCAGGCAAAGGTACTGGGGTGGGGTGCCATTGCCTTCCCCGAGATATCATTTTAGTCTATCCACGAATAAACGGCACACTGTCTTATTTACTATAGACATATCATAGGGCTATAGTAAATAAGACAGTGTGCCGTTTGTTCGTGGATAGACTAAAAACAGACAAGTGAGAGAAACTAGTATTTTAAGAGAAACTTAAAATACTACCAGTATTTTATTCAAAATATATGTTTTGTGCTCATATGTATAAACTTCTGCAAGCACTGAGGTTACAGAGGTGACCAACTGCCACCGTCACTGCCCTCTAGGCTCTTTGAGGATAAAGCACAGTAAACTCAGTTGTTGCTTGCAGGGTTAAATTTAAATGTCTCATGTGACTTTAAAGGTATTTTAAGTATCTGGCCTCTGCCTGTTTGTCCAGCCACATCTGAAGACTAAGCTTCAGTCTAGCTCAATTTCTGGTATCTCTCACCTCCATATGAATGTGGATCTGGACCCAAACCCTGATCACTGACACTCAGCCAGTTCTGCTCACAAAGACTCTATAAACATTACCCCCATCCCCAACACAGACCCTAGCCTTGACCTTGAGCCTTAGATTTAACCTGACCCTATTACCCTGACCCTGGTACATACCTTCACTCTCACCTTCACTCAGTTCTTTGGCAGCCCCTGTGACCCTAACTGCTCTGACACTGAGCTACATCATGATCCTCACCCTTACACTAACTCTGATATTTGGTATGGTCATGACCAAGTGCAGAGTGAGGTCCGGGGTAGGGCCAAGGCAGGGGTCATGACAAAGGAGACACTAGGTGAGGGCCAATGCCAGGGTAAGAGGGAGGCTGGGGGTCTCTGTGAAGGTGACTGTGAAGGCGAGAGTCATGGCTAGGGCAAAATTCGGGGTGAAGGAATGTTAGGGTGTGTCAGGGTCAAGTGAGGGTAAGAATAGGGGTGGGGTAGATGTCAGATGCTAATGAGGTCAAGGGCGATGATTAGGCTGAGGCTGAAGAAAAGGGACAAGGTCTGGATAAGGGCCAGCACCAGGGCAAGGGCTCAGGACGTACTTGGTGCAGGGGCACCGCAAGTTCCAGTGTGAGCGTCAGTGCAAGGGCGAAGGTCAGAACGAGGATGAACGTCAGTATAAGGGGGTGAGCGAGGTTCTGGGCTACTATCAGGACAAGAGCAAATGCCAAGGGGAAGCTCAAAAGCCAGTTGAAGACTAACAGAAGAAGCCGGTGTGCTATTACTGTAAGGAGCAACAGCACCACTACTCGGCAAGAATTATGCCAGCCGGGCGGAAGCCGGCGGGCTGGGCGGGGCGCGGCCTGCGGAAAAAGGTTCTGCTTGAGGGGCGGGGCTCGGCCGACGGGGGCGGGGCTCGGCCGACGGGGGCGGGGCTCGGCCAACGGGGGGCGGAAGCACAGCGAAGGCGTGGCCCAACCCCGGCGTCCTGAGCGGCGGGCGCCATGGAACCGCAGTTGGGTTTGCATGAACTGCTGCACGTCTTTTCCTTCTTGGAGGCTCGCGACCTGCTCTCCGCCGCCCAAGTGGACAAGGTAGTGAGTCCTGTCCCAGGTGGGAGGCAGGGCTGGGCTCATGGTCACTGGCGTGTTCACGGTTGGTCCGTTCCTCTAGGCCTCAGTTTCCCAAATCTAGGAGGGGGCGTGCGGCGGCCCTGAATCCGCCCGGAATTAGCAGAGGACGCTCGTGGCCCCCGGGGTGATGACCTCCTCAGCGTTTGAAGGGGTCGCTCAGAAAGCCTCTTACTCCTCCGTCCCTCCATCTGTCTATAGTGTGTCCAGAGCTCCTGTTGGGTTGACCTGCTCCGGGTACCTGTGAACAGAGTTCACCCCAAGATTGACTTAGAGTTCCCGCCTCTTCTGGAATGTTCTGAAAGTTCCCTTCTGGGGCCTGCCCGGAAATCCTTGCTCTCCCTGTGAGTGGCACCTCCTCCTGCAGGCTCGGGCTACCCCTTCTCAGCCAGTCGAACTCCCATTTGGCTGTGTTCCCTAAGTGCCTGTTGAATGTGGTAGTCTGGTCTGCGCTTCTGCGCATGTTACAGGTGTTTTGAGCGCTTTCTCCTCTGTGCGCTCCGTCAGCACAGCTGTAACCACATGATCGTACAGTGTTATTTGTTAAATATCTGCTCCTCACCCCCCACCCCCACTAGCCACATTTTTAAGAGTGGGGAATTTGTTTCTTGCGTCACTGTGTATAAAATCACTGTATAATCATAGTGTGTATACACTCAGTATATGGCTTGATATTTAATTGTTCAGTCACGCCAAGTCGTGTCCCACTCTTTGCGACCCCATGGACTGCAACACGCCAGGCCTCTCTGTTGCTTACCATCTCCCAGAGTTTGCCTAAATTCATGTCCATTGAATCGGTGATGCCATCCAACCATCTCAACCCCCTAGATATTTAGGGTCCTCAGTAAATGTTTGTTGAGTGAAATAATTTCTTCACTTTTAAAAATACATAATTGTATCACTTTACAAGACCTTTACCTCTTTGTGTAATTATAATTTAAATGTGTAGAGTAAAATCCTGCATTGTTATCCCCAATTGTACCAGTAAGGTATTAGGGCTTCCCAGGTGGCACTAGTGGTAAAGAACCCACCTAACAATGCAAGTGACTGTACTTGGTCAGGGACGTGGGTTTCATCCCTGGGTCAGGAAGATTCCCTGGAGGAGGAAATGGCAGCCCACTCCCGTATTCTTTCAGGGAGAATCCCATGGAGGAAGGAGCCTAGTGGGCTATGGTCCATGGGGTCACAAAGAGTCAGACGCAACTGAAGCAACTTAGCATGCACGCACACCAGTAAGGAAAATGAGTATCAGGTAGTGAGTGCGTTGGCTGAGGTCACCCAGGTAGTCCCCCAACAGATTTAGAAAGGGAGGTGCCTTTTACCCTTTGATAGTAGCAGATTCTCTAGGTTCTGGTTCCCCTGTTAGGTAAAATGAGGTCAGTAAACCCTGGCTCACAGTGTCATTATGAAGGTCAGAGTCTAACAGAGAGATTCTCAGAGGACTTTAAAGTGAAAATGTTAGTTGCTCAGTTGTGTCTACTCTTCTGCGGCCCTATGGACTGTAGCCTGCCAGACTCCTCTGTCCATGGAATTCTCCAGGCAAGAATACTGGAGTGGATAGCCATTCCCTTCTCTAGGGAATCTTCCTGACCCAGGGATCAAACCCAGGTCTCCTGCATTGCAGGTAGATTCTTTACCATCTGAGCCACCAGGGAAGCCCAAAGGTGGGTAGCATCTATTTTGTAGGTTTCATTACATTTTATAATTATTAAGGATTATAAATATTAGGAAAATAAGATCTCAGTTGGGTTTTGAACTGGGAACTGTGTAAAAAGAATGGATAATCTTGTCAGGTTTGATCTTTGCAAAATCTCAACTTTACATTCCTTCCAGCCAAAGACCTTCCTTTTTTTTTTTTTTAATTTGGCTATACTGGTTCTCAGTTGTCACACACACAGAATCTTCAGTTTTCATTGCAGCATGCAGGATCTAGTTCCCTGATCAGGGATCAAACCCAGGCCCCAGCATTGGCAGTACAGTGTCTTAGCGCCTGGACTACCAGGGAAGTCTCCAAAAAGATTTATTAAAGGCTGAAATTTTTGAACTTGGATGAGTGAGGGTGGCAGAAGTAGGAGCCTGGGCTCAGACAGGAAGGTTGTTACTTCTACCGGGGCCTGGTAAGCCACATATCTGGAAGGGAGCCTCAGTAGGTCTGGGCCACAGAAAGCTCCTGAGTGGTTTTCATGAGGATGGGTAGGCTCCTGAATCCAGGGTGGCCCAGCTAGAGGCCAGGAGGTTCCAGGATGCAGGTGTGGCCTGAGGGAGAGGGAGGCATTGCGGTCTGATCCTGTCCCAGGGCCACCTGAGCCTCTTCCAGGCATTTCTGCAGAGAGCAGTTTGTGGGAATAGGGCCTCTGTACCCTCCCCAAATAGTCCATTCTGCCACCTTGACATCTCTGGGACATCTCTTTAGCCAGGGCCTTAATTTACTCCATTGCAGCAGCCTTCTTACGGGCCCTGCTGCTCTGCCTTCTTCAGTTCTTCCTTCTCATAGCATCTAGTGACCTTCCTGAAACACAGTTTGGCTTGTCACTCTGCCGTTTACAATTCTCAAATGACTTCTCACTGTTTTTGCCCTTCCAAGAGTTGGTCCAAGCCTGTCTCCAGCTCCTTTCTCTGTGTTCTGATGAAGGCAACCTGCTCATCATCTTTTTCACACTTGTGAATCTTTGCGGAGGTGGATGTCTCTCCCTGAAATTGCTTCAGGCATTTTCTTAAAGGACAGCCACTTAAGAGGACATCCTTCAGGGCTTGATCCATCATTTCTTCTGAACCTCTCGGCCCCGGTTGAGTTGGTCGTTCTTTCTCCTTCCTCATTCGTCATTTGGTGGATTTTATTTGATTGTCTGAATATGTCACCCCAGGGTAAGTGTTCTTGAATGTTGGCACTGGATCTCATTCAGTGCTCTGTCACCTCCACAGGGCCTGGCAGGCTAGTCACTGATTGCTTGCTGACTGAACAGATGACTGTCTTCTCTCTCCTCCTTTTCTAGGTATGGAATGAGGCTTCAAGGACCAAGGAACTGTGGAGGTGAGTGAAGGAAAAACCTGGCCTCTCAGGAAAGAGTATGCCTTGAAGGAAAGAAGGGTGGCCCTTTTTAGCACTCACTGCATTTCTGTTAAGGAGACAGGAACAGACAGTCCACAGCCCCTACCAGCAGGAAACTCCTCTCTACTTGGAGAATAAGACTTTTCTTTAATAGTATATTGAAATAAAAGAGACTTTATTAATCAATTGGAGGTTAATCTTAGGGGTGGGGGTACCAAACTCAGGGGCAGACGTGTATAACAGATTGAATGCAGCTGGCTGATAGACAAATTGATGGACAGATAAGCCATTTTGATTTCATTTTTGCTGTAATGGCATTGTTCAAATGTGTATATATCTTTCCTTTTCTCCTTTGCTTTTTACTTCTCTTCTTTTCACAGCTATTTGTAAGGCCTCCTCAGACAGCCGTTTTGCTTTTTTGCATTTCTTTTCCATGGGATGGTCTTGATTCCTGTCTCCTGTATAGTGTCAAGAGCCTCTGTCTATAATTCATCAGGCATCATCAGCCACTCTGTCTATCAGGTCTAGTCCTTGAAATCTATTTCTCACTTCCACTGTATAGTCATAAGGGATTTGATTTAGGTCATACCTGAATGGTCTAGTGGTTTTCCCTACTTTCTTCAATTTAAGTCTGAATTTAGCAATAAGGAGTTCATGATCGGAGCCACAGTCAGCTCCCGGTCTTGTTTTTGCTGACTGTATAGAGCTTCTCTATCTTTGGCTATAAAGAATATAATCCATCTGATTTCTGTGTTGACCATCTGGTGATGTCCATGTATAGAGTCTTATCTTATGTTGTTGTAAGAGGGTGTTTGCTATGACCAGTGCATTCTCTTGGCAAAACTCTATTAGCCTTTGCCCTGCTTCATTCTGTACTCCAAGGCCAGAATTGTGTGTGGTTTATTCTGTGTGGATCACAATAAACTGTGGAAAATTCTGAAAGAGATGGGAATACCAGACCACCTGACCTGCCTCTTGAGAAACCTGTATGCAGGAAGCACCAGTTAGAACTGGACATGGAAAGAGCAGACTGGTTCCAAATTGGGAAAAGAGTACAGCAAGGCTGTATATTGTCACCCTGCTTATTTAACTTCTGTGCAGAGTACATCGTGAGAAATGCTGGGCTGGAAGAAGTAAAAGCTGGAATCAAGATTGCTGGGAGAAATATCAATAACCTCAGATATGCAGATGACACCACCCTTATGGCAGAAAGTGAAAAAGAACTAAAGAGCGTCTTGATGAAAGTGAAAGAGGAGACTGAAAAAGTTGACTTTTCAACATTCAGAAAACTAAGATCATGGCATCCGGTCCCATCAGTTCATGGTAAATAGATGGGGAAATGGTGAAAACAGTGAGAGACATTTTTGGGGCTCCAAAATCAATGCAGATGGTGACTGCAGCCATGAAATTAAAAGGCGCTTGCTCCTTGGAAGAAAAGTTATGACCAACCTAGACAGCATGCTAAAAACCAGAGACGTTACTTTGCCAACAAAGGTCTGTTTAGTCAAAGCTATGGTTTTTCCAGTGGTCATGTATGGATGTGAGATTTGGACTACAAAGAAAGCTGAGTGCTGAGAAATTGATGCTTTTGAACTGTGGTGTTGGAGAAGACTCTTGAGAGTCCCTTGGACTGCAAGGAGATCCAACCAGTCCATCCTAAAGGAGATCAGTTCTGGATATTCATTGGAAAGCCTGATGCTGAAGCTGAAACTCCAATACTTTGGCCACCTGATGCGAAGAACTGACTCATTAGAAAAGACCCTGATGCTGGGAAAGATTGAAGGTGGGAGGAGAAGGGAATGACAGAGGATGAGATGGTTGGATGGCATCACCGACTCAATGGACATGAGTTTGCGTAAACTCCAGGAGTTGGTGATGGACAGGGAGGCCTGGTATGCTTCAGCCCTTGAGGTCGCAAAGAGTCGGACAAGACTGAGCAACTGAGTTGAACTGGTCGTACAGTGCTCACAATTGAAATGGGTAGAATGCCATCCCTAAACCCTAGTATTTGTTTTCATTTTTACTGATAAGCTGGAGTAGAAATTTCCCTTTGAGTGACACAAGTAAATATATTTCTTGCAGCAATTCAAAAAATCTCTGCAGCAGCTTATCACCTAACCCCACATATGTGTCGTGTGTCACCATATTGTATGCACCTCCAGGTTCCTGAAGCAGATTGTTCAGCCTCCTGCAAGCCAAGTCACAGATGGGTTTTCGGTTGATTATTATTTTTCAGTATCTGGTGTTAACTCTTTTTAGCATAAAGTCATTGCTTAAGATTGTACCTATGTTCATATAAAAACACTGGGTTTCTGTTTCTGGAACAACACATTCCAGGAGCATTGTCACATGCGCGTATCATTTCTGATGCTGTGCCTATGTGGGTACCGGACCCCAAAATTCCTCAGGCCCAGTGAAATTCTTATGGACACAGTAAATGAACGTGATTAATTGATCATGTGTTTTTAATATGTACTGTAATTCTAATGTAAAATACTTCATGTTCTTTAAAATGCTTCATGACCTTTTTTTCCCCTTTGACCTTTTAATTAAATTGTGCCATTTCTTTAACACACTAAGCATTAGTTTTTTGGTTAAAAGTAAAACTGCAAACATTTCATTTTGTTTAAGGTACGTAATTTCTGTTGTATACATTAGATTATTTTGCTATCAGTTGGTATCTGAAAGGTTTTGATGCCAAGGGTTTTGATTTTTTCACTTGATACATATTTGTATTTCAGAGATGTATATACTTTACTCATACGCACACTTCAACCATATTGACAGTGTGCCCTTTTTTAGTCAGATCATTTGGTTTTATTTCTTCTGAATATTCATCATGGTTCCTATTTATGGTTTGATGTATAATGGCCTTAACGATGTAGAAACAGGCTTCACTTCCACAAAGAAACATGCTTTCTCCCTTTTTTTCTTAAAACTACTTTGTCTTCTTGGTCTAGTTTTTTATTTTCACCTGTTTAAGTTGACGTATGTGTACAAGAAAGTCCCCTTTCTGCTTATTTCACCTAAATGAAAATCAACAACATTAGAGTAATGATGTGAGGCAGCTGATATTCAGCTTCTTAGTCCAGGAGATGACACAATGAAGGCTGTGGTGGAGCTGATTCTTTTTTTTTGATGGTGCCATTCAGCTTGCAGGATCCTCGTTCCCCCACCAGAGACTGAACTAAGGTCCTCAGCAGTGAAAGTGCAGAGTCCTAACCACTGGACTGCCAGGGAATTTCCTCAAAGCCCCTTCTTGTCTGAAGGGGACAGTTCTCTGTGGCCCCAGACAAGTTTTATCAAGTGGTAATTTGATTTCAGTATAGCTAAATCTTCTTCTTTTACCTGATTTGTGTGTGAAATTTGATTTTTAAGTGTGCGCAACTACTTCATGTAGGCCAGTTCTATGCAACTACTTAAAAATGTGGGCCAGTCCTATGCAGAGAGATTCTCTAGTGGCTCAGATGGTAAAGAGTCTGCCTGCAATGCAGAAGACCCGGGTTCGATCCCTGGGTTGGGAAGATCCCTTGGAGAAGGAAATGGCAACCCACTCCAGTACTCTTGTGTGGAAAATCTCGCAGATAGAGGAGCCTGGCAGTCCATGGGGTTACAAAGAATTGGACATGACTGAGTGACTTGACTTTCGCTTTCAGTCCTAAGCAGACCAGACAAGGTAATCTGGATGCCCATTCTGCCCACAGGCTGTGATATACTACTTCTGGTAGAATAAGCAGAGTTTCAGTGAGTGTAGGAAAACCTGCATCCCACCTCAGCACTGGATCCCTCAAAGGAAATTGAGGCCTACGTAGACAGAGTGAGTTGTCCAGGCTAATGTTAATAGATGCTGAAACTGGGAATTGAAACTAGGCCTACTGATGCCAGAGCACCTTGTAATGACTCCTCTTCTGCCTGGGACTGGGGCCTGTGTTTCAGGCAGCTGTGTCTGAGACGCTGGTCCTCCTGTAAAGCCTCTCAGATGACCCTTGGCACACAGACATGGAAACAGTACTATCTGCGCCGATCTGAGCTCGAGTTCCGAATGGCATCTGGACGACCAGAGGACTTTACCTGCAGAGCCCTTGCTGGGCACAAAGGTATGGGGTGACAAAGTGGTAACTCTGTACATTCCCACGGCTTCCCTGGTCATGTCTCCAGGGATTTGGTCTTTCAGCCAGTTAGTTGGAAAGGGCCACTTAATGAGGATATGCCCTTGCTGGTTTCTATACTTGTTCTATATAATTTGATCCTCACAGAGATCATTACATCTGTTTCAGAGTAGAAAGAAACTAACATAAGGAGGTTGTTCACAGTTACATGACCAGTGGGATGGTAAGCAGTCCTGGGCATGAGATCCCGGTTGTAAGCCCTAACTCTGTGTGTCCACCACCGTGCTCTGAATCAGCACTGCTTCTGAGAGAGAAAGAGGGATGACTGTCCCACCTACCAAGCTGAGTGTTCATATCCTAAGCACCCATTATGTGCACTCAAGGCAAGTCTGTGTTCTCTTTCAGGAGAGATAGATGATCTGGCCTACATCTCAACCAGCGAGTACCGGTTTGATGGTCGGGACAAGTCTGTGGTGTGCACCGTGTCCTCAGATGGCACCGTGCGTGCCTGGGATCTGCATGAGGTGAGCTGCCTGGGAGGGGCCCAGGATGAGCGCTGTGGATTCTGCTGTGTCCTCAGTCTTGCGGCTCTTTGCCTTTATTCTCTTTAACCATCACAGTCAACTTGTGAGGTGTGGGAGTCCCATTGTACAGTGAAGAGTGCGAGCTGTAGGAGGCTCAGCCACTGTGCCAGGTCACCCTTCAAGCTTGAGTCTGATTGATCGCAAATGCCCTTGACTGTCTGCTGCCCTGCCTCAGGGAGATGGGCATTTTTACAGTGCCTGATGGAGGCTGTTCATGCAAGGGGATGGCAGCTGGCTTGCCCAGTTTTGTGATGTGCACACTGGAGCTGATGTCGGCCTCTGGGTGGTTTTGCCCAGATAATGCAACTTTTACTCACCCATTTGCAAACTAAGTGTTAAAAACTTCGATAACTATTAGTAATTTCCGCCTTGGTTGGCACTTAAAAAGTTTTCCTATCCATTTTCTCATTTGATTCCCACAGTAGCCATTATTATTCACAGTATTCATTATTATTATCATCCTAATATTATACAGGTTTAGACTGAGACAGAGAGGAAAGGCATCTGAGTTGAACCACGTGGTCACATGCAGATCCAAGGCTTCTGCCTGGGCCCATGGATCTTTTCCTGGAAAACTAGATACCTTGATGCTTTCAAACACCCTAGACAAGGAGAGGTCCCTCTAGGGCCTTGCATTATTAAGTAGACAGACTCGGTGAGGTGGTTGCTCATCTTGTGCTGTTTTTCGGGTTTGCTGGACATGACAGTTTCCTTCCACGTGAACTTAGTGCAGAGCAAGCAGAGGCGAGCTCCTGAGTAGGGCACCAGGAAGCCCTACCTAACGTCCCGTAGATTGCCCCCATGAACGGGGCACGGTGGTCAGAGACCTGACTGATCTGTGGGCTTGACTTCTCAGTCCGTGTGGTAGCTGCATTCTTGAGTCACTGTGCCTGCCCTGGGGATTGCTCCTCTGCCCAGACTTCATGGTAGAAGCCATGAGAGAGAATGGTGTGAACCACGTTAGGCGATGGGAGTGCTTGGCTGCCAGTGAATGAATAAGTCTGAAAGCCCTAGTTGGGCTCCAGCCCAGGATTCTGACAGATGCCAGATGACAAACTAGGCCGTCTGAGGGACTCTAGAAGCTGGAATAGGAACTCAGGAAGGGAGGAAGGTTGGGGGCACTGGATGGGAGCAGTGAGAGGGCAGAGGGGCAGAGCAATTTGGGAATGACTTTTGGGTATTTAAAATTTGCTTTGATTTTCATAAAACACTATCAAGGCTTTTATATGAAAGGAAAAATGGGACTAAAAGATAATTCATAAGAAGTAAAAAAAATTGCCCTTCCTTCCACTTTTCTAAGGTTGTATTTCTAGGGGTAACCACTCTTTTATTCATTTCTGGTCTTATTAAATTTTTTATTTTATTAATAGATTCTGTTTCTTGGTCTGTATACTTTAGAGGGTATCTATTGACTACTTTACAGAAACATTTTTAATTACTAGGAACCTTTTCATATTCTCTGATTATAATTACTATTTTTGTTTGTTTAAAGAATACAGTTATTTGCATCATATGTCTTTCCTCCATAGTCAGTTTTTCAGTTGTTTATCATGGATTTTTCTCGTCCATGTGCTTTTTTTCCTCATATATATGCCATGATGTTTGACATAATTCCAAGTGAAGGTCTCTGGTGACCATGGGTGCATGTAACTGGTTTCTGTCTCATTGCAGTTGTATTGCCCTGAAAGAAGCCTGCCTCAGGCTGTGGACAGGAGACCTTGCAGGCTTAGTAGGTTAGGGATCTTGGGCAGGAATGAGACCCAAAGGCTGGGAGGTTCCATAGTTGCCAAAACAAAAAGATCTTGACTTGAATAGAAAGACCTTTGGTGAGGGGGTAGGCAGACCTTTCTGTAAGACCTTTTCTATCTCTGGTCAGCAGACCAGAGAGCAAATATTTCAAGCATTGTAAACTATGTGATTCTGCAACAACTTAACTCTGTGGCTGTAATGCAAAAGCAGCCATAGATAACAGATAAACAAAAGGGAGTGGCTGTGTTCCAATATAACTATTTATGGACACTCAAATGTGAGTTTCATGTTGTTTTCAAGTGTCATGAAATGCTCTTTGTTTTTTTCCTTTAACTAAAATTAAAAAATGGGTTTGGGTACAGGCCGTGGTTGAACTCTACTGTGGTCTGTTTATTATAGGGCTAGACCACTCTGCATCCATTCTCCCTGATTGCCTATCTTAATCCCTCTTGTGAGCACATCTCCAATCTTAATTTATTTTTAAAAAGTTCAGTCATTCAGTTGGAGTCATGCAATATGTAGCCTGTTTCCATGCTCTCTTCCCCTGGTCACTGCTTTCGATTCTGACACGAGAAGGGGAGTTTCACTGCCACTTTGTCTACTTCCATACCACTGGCCACTGGGGAGTGATGTGTGGTCTCCGAGACCTACTTGACATGAGCCAGTCACCAGTGCAGAGTTTCTACTAGTGATGGTCTTGTTAGCTGTTCCAGCAACAGATATCAGCTGTTAATATGTTGACGTGAGGTGGACAAAGAAAAGAAAGGAAGAATATTGGGATATCATGACTGGGAAAAGATCGTGCTAACAAAATAACACCTGATACAAAGAGGACCATAATAACTACGAATTGGAAGGAAAAAAAAAAAAAAAACAACTTTGTCTCAGCTCTGGAAAACTCTGAAACATTGGCTAGAGGATTTGTTCTCTGATGCCCTTTGTTAATGTGCCATGGGCCTGCTCTTTACCTCACTCTTCTAGCTTTCAGAATCCTGGGAGAGACCGTGGAGCTGGGAGTCAGCCCATCTCAGACCAGTTGTTCTCTGTGCTAATGGCCATAACAGGGCATGGACCTTGGCCAGGCCCGGCCTGTGGTAGCGCCACTGGGCACCCCCATGGGAAGGGCGTGTTCTGAGCAGGGCAGCTGCAGTTACTCAACAGAAACTATTTGCATCCATAAGCCTAAATTAGCTTATCTGTAAACTTGTGCTTCTTGCGGACCGAGTGGGATGCTATGTGTGGAAGTTCTCTGTATGCAGCCCTCTGGAACTCAGGTCCTGAGTACAGCTCCAGTCCAGGGCAGGGTGGAGGGTAGTGTTGGTCTTGCCTCCCTGCCCAGCCTTCCTCAGTTAAGCCATAGTTGACCACTGGTAGTGCTTCAGACATCCCAGTGTGCACCCCAGACCCCACCTTCAGTCCTCCTGGCCATGGCTCTAGCCCCAGCCAGTCTCCGCACCCGCACTTAGCCACTGCTCTCCTCTAGGACAAATGTGTCCTTTGTGGTAGAACATTACTTTTTTTTTTTTTTTAATGAATTTTATTTATTATTTATTTAGTTTTTGGCTATGCTGGGTCTTCATTGCTGCATTATTTTTTCTTGTTGCCAGGCGGGCTCTAAGGGTGCACAGGCTTCAGTAGTTGGGGCACGCGAGCTTAGTTTCCCTACAGCAATGTGGAATCTTCCTGGACCAGGAATCAAACCCATCTCCTCTGCACTGGCAGGCAGATTCTTAACCACTAGGCCACCAGGGAAGTCCAGGGGAACATTGCTTTTGTGTTGTATCCCATGTCGTGCTGTGCGTCCTGTGAGGATAGGGATCACACCCCTCATCCTGCATGTCCCCAGTGTGCCCTGGGTGATGGATGAATGAATGAAACTAGTAAGTGTTTAGGAAATAAATGAGCCCTGTGTGAGTTGTTGTATTCATTTTGTTGTTGCACAGGGCATGGAGCTCTGGTCGAGCCCTGTACAGTCTGTTGCTCTGGTGAGTCTGGTGACCTACCCTCGACTGCAGCTGGTGGTCACTGTGGACGAGCGGGGACTGATCAAAGTTTGGGAAGCAGAGAATGGGTGTGAGCAAGCTGCCTTCTTGCTGCCCACGTATTCATCTACATTGGAGGCCTGTGACATTCCGGAGAGTCCCCTCTTGCTGGTAAGTAACCCAGCTCCTAGGAGCCTGTCCTGTGTCCTGCTGTTCCCAGCATCTGTGGGCCTGGCACCGGATCACTGTGTCAGGTGGCACCTCAAGCCAGGCCTTCGATGTGGCAGACCTACTACTTGGTCCCCCCGCTCCTCCTTGCCTGCTGTGTGGAGGGCAGGCTCCACATCCCCCTTCAGTTCTAATATGCCACAGCCTGCTCCCTGGACCTGACTCTGCAGCCTCTTGCCCTCTCACAGTGAGGTCCAGCCCCATGGGCTGCCACTGCTTTCTTGTCCACGTGCCCCTGCTTTCCTGTCTCCTAGTCCCGCTCATAGTCTTTCTTTCCCTTCTGGTTACTTCTCATTACTGCATTCTCACTCTTCTCTCCCCCTTTCAAGTCTCAGCAAGAGCCCAGCTCAAAGGAAAACTGAGGCATGTTCGACAGAATGCAAACATTTGCCGGAGATGATGAAGGCCTTCTGTTGCCAGGACATTTGGTTTGGAGGTGATTCTTGAGTATTGCAAGGGAGCATTTGACCAGAGAGATAGGGTGTAAGTTGGCAGGTCGAGGATGTGGCTCTCACCTGGCGGCAGTATCCTCTTCCTGGAGGGAAGGAGGTCTTTGAGAGTGTGGACAAGCTGGCCTCCCAAATACCAAGATGAACACACCCCCAGGAACAGTTTCATATGTAAACGGGACTAATTCTGTAAAGGAACTAAGCTCATGAACAAAAACAGTTAGACCTGATGAAACATATTTCATATAAATAACTCTGTAGTTATTTAAAGGAGACTTTGGAATAAGTGTAATTAATACCTCCAGAGCAATTTGAGAATATATTGTAGAGAGGAAGAAGAAGCCACTGTAATTCTCTCCAGGGAATGATAGACCACATGATTCACACTTCATTGTTGGTGAAGGACAGTTAGGAAAGTTAGAATATATATCAAATCAGAAAGCTAAAAATAGCAAACAGTTTCTAGGCCAAGATTCAGAGGATGGCAGAAAGCAAAGTGCTGAGCCTAACACTGGGGCTGCTTTTGTTCTGGAGATGTTTACTCCAAGGCCAAGGAGCTGAGCAGGGAGATAGCCAAGTAGATAAAGGTTGGAGTACAGGGCCATCAAGGGTTGGAGCCCTGTGAATCCTCTTACATTGGGTGTGTTATCAAATGTTGGAACCTGCGAGTTGTGGGGGAGGGTCTGAAAATAAACAGTCCCTGCAATGGCTGCAGCTGCCCAGTTACCTGGTGGTAGTAAATGAAAATCCTTTCTAGAGAAAGATAAGATTCCCCATGCCTCTCTTTTCAAATACAGTGTTTAGCACTCTCTTAGAGATAAGAGATTGGAGAAGGCAGTGGCAACCCACTCCAGTGTTCTTGCCTAGAGAATCCCAGGGACGGGGGAGCCTGGTGGGCTGCCATCTGTGGGGTCGCACAGAGTTGGACACGACTGAAGCAACTTAGCAGCAGTAGCAGCAGCAGAGATAAAAGATAAGATATCTTCCCTGGTGTCTCAGATGTAAAGCATCTGCCTACAACGTGGGAGACGCAGGTTCGATCCCCAGGTTGGGAAGATCCTCTGGAGAAGGAAATGGCAACCCACTCCAGTACTCTTGCCTGCAAAATCCCATGGATGGAGGAGCTTTGTAGACTACAGTCCATGCAGTCGCAAAGAGTCACGACTGAGCAACTTTACTTTCACTTTACTTGAGAGATAAGTAGCGATAAGATAACATGACCTACACAAGGCAGTCTACAGATTCAGTGCAGTCCTTACCAAACTACCAATGATGTATATTCTTGGGCTTCCTTTGTGGCTCAGCTGGTAAAGAATCCACCTGCAATGCAGGAGACCTGGGTTCTATCCCTGGGTTGGGAATATCCCCTGGAGAAGGAAAAGGCTACCCACTCCAGCATTCTGGCCTAGAAAATTCCATGGACTAAATAGTCCATGGGGTTGAAGAGTGGACCCCATGACTCAGCGACTTTCACTTTCAGAGATAAGTAGAGATAAGATAATATGACCTACACAAGGCAATCTACAGATTTGGTGCAATCTTTATCAAACTACCACTTTTTCACAAAACTAGAGCAAAAATTTTTTAATTTATATAGAAACACAGAAGACCTTAGAATAGTCAAAGTAATCTTGAAAAAGAAAAAGGGAGCTGGAGGAATCAGATTCCCTGACTTCAGACTATACTGCAAAGCAACAGTAATCAAAATAGTATGGGACTTGCACAGAAACAGAAATATAGATTAATGGAACAAAGCAGAAAGCCCAGAGATAAACCCATGCACCAATGGTCAATTAATCTATGACAAGGGAGGCAAGAACATATAGTGGAAAAAAGAGAGTCTCTTCAATAATCAGTGTTGGGAAAACTAGACAGCTACATGTAAAATAAGGAAATTAGAATACTCCCTAACACCATACACAAAAATAAACTGAAAATGAATCAAAGACCTAAATGTAAGGCCAGACCCTATAAAATTCTGAAGAGGAAAACATAGAATACTCTGATGTAAATCACAGCAAGATCCTTTTGGATTCACCTTCTAGAGTAATGAAATAAAAACAACAATAAACAAATGGGATGTAATTAAACTTAAAAGCTTCTGCACAACCAGGGAAATTATCAACAAAATGAACAGACAGCCCACAGAATTGGAGAATAATCCCCCAAATATCCAAACAGCTCATGAAGCTCGCTCTCTTGTCTGTCTCTCTCATATATATATAAACAATATATATATATATATAACAATCCAAAAATGAGCAGAAGACCTAAATAGACATTTCTTCAAAGAAGACATTCTAAAGGTCAAAAAGCACATGATAAGGTACTCAGTATCACTAATTATCAGAGAAATATAAATCAAAAGTACAGCAAGAAATCACCTCAAACCAGTCAAAATAGCCATCATCAAAAAGTCTACAAACAATAAATGCTGGAAAGGGTTTGGAGAAAAAGGAACCCTCCTACAGTGTTGGTGGGAATGTAAATTGGCACAACTACTATGGAAAACAATATCAGTTCAGTTCAATTCAGTTGCTAGGTCATGTCCGACTCTCTGCAACGCCATGAATCGCAGCATGCCAGGCCTCCCTGTCCATCACCAACTCAGACTCACGTCCATCGAGTCAGTGATGCCATCCAGCCATCTCATCCTCTGTCATCCCCTTCTCCTCCTGCTCCCAACCCCTCCTAGCATCAGAGTCTTTTCCAATGAGTCAGCCCTTCACGTGAGGTAGCCAAAGTACTGGAGTTTCAGCTTTAGCATCATTCCCTCCAAAGAAATCCCAGGGCTGATCTCCTTCAGAATGGACTGGTTGGATCTCCTTCAGTCCAAGGGACTCTCAAGAGTCTTCTCCAACACCACAGTTGAAAAGCATCAATTCTTCAGTGCTCAGCTTTCTTCATAGTCCATCTCTCACATCATACATGACCACTGGAAAAACCATAGCCTTGACTAGACGGACTTTTGTTGGCAAAGTAACGTCTCTGTTTTTCAATATGCTATCTAGGTTGGTCATAACTTTCCTTCCAAGGAGTAAGCGTCTTTTAATTTCATGGCTGCAGTCACCATCTGCAGTGATTTTGGAACCCAAAAAAATAAAGTCTGACACTATTTCCACTGTTGCACTCATCTCACATGCTGTAAAGTAATGCTCAAAATTCTCCAAGCCAGGCTTCAGCAATATGTGAACCGTGAACTTCCTGATGTTCAAGCTGGATTTAGAAAAGGCAGAGGAACCAGAGATCAAATTGCCAACATCCGCTGGATCATGGAAAAAGCAAGAGAGTTCCAGAAAAACATCTATTTATGCTTTATTGACTATGCCCAAGCCTTTGACTGTGTAGATCACAATAAACTGTGGAAAGTTCTGAAAGAGATGGGAATACCAGACCACCTGATCTGCCTCTTGAGAAATCTGTATGCAGGTCAGGAAGCAACAGTTAGAACTGGTCATGGAACAACAGATTGGTTCCAAATAGGAAAAGGCTGTATATTGTCACCTTGTTTATTTAACTTATATGCAGAGTACATCATGAGAAATGCTAGACTGGAAGAAACACAAGTTGGAATCAAGATTGCCGGGAGAAATATCAATAACCTCAGATATGCAGATGACACCACCCTTACGGCAGAAAGCGAAGAGGAACTAAAAAGCCTCTTGATGAAAGTGAAAGTGGAGAGTGAAAAGGTTGGCTTAAAGCTCAACATTCAGAAAACGAAGATCATGGCATCTGGTCCCATCACTACATGGGAAATAGATGGAGAAACAGTGGAAACAGTGTCAGACTTTATTTTTCTGGGCTCCAAAATCACTGCAGATGGTGACTGCAGCCATGAAATTAAAAGACGCTTACTCCTTGGAAGGAAGGTTATGACCAACCTAGATAGCATATTCAAAAGCAGAGACATCACTTTGCCAACAAAGGTTCGCCTAGTCAAGGCTATGGTCTTTCCTGTGGTCATGTATGGATGTGAGAGCTGGACTGTGAAGAAGGCTGAGCACCGAAGAATAGATGCTTTTGAGCTGTGGTGTTGGAGAAGACTCTTGAGAGTCCCTTGGACTGCAAGGAGATCCAACCGGTCCATTCTGAAGGAGATGAGACCTGGGATTTCTTTGGAGGGAATGATGCTCAAGCTGAAACTCCAGTATTTTGGCCACCTCGTGCGAAGAGTTGACTCATTGGAGAAGACTCTGATGCTGGGAGGGATTGAGGGCAGGAGGAGAAGGGGACGACAGAGGATGAGATGGCTGGATGGCATCACTGACTCGATGAATGTGAGTCTGAGTGACCTCCGAGAGCTGGTGATGGATAGGGAGGCCTGGCGTGCTGCGGTTCATGAGGTTGCAAAGAGTCGGACACGACTGAGCGACTGATCTGATCTGTGATCCTTAAGTCCCAGGGGTCTCCCCAATTTTTAAAACTTACAATCCCCTAGGGGGAATTAACTATTTTATGACCTACTTTGTCCCTTTACTCTTTCCCTGTCAAGCTGGGGAGGATGGTGGGGGCTGGGAGCATAAGAAGCCTTTGACAAGATGGTAGATATTTTTCCAAAATAGACTGAGGACGTTAATCCATGAAGGTCAAGAAGGTCCTGCAAACCCCATGTAAGGTAAATAAAAATAAATTTGCACATAGACCTATCAGAGTGAACTGAGATAATTGAAGACTAAGACAGATCTATTTAATAGCAGTGAGGGGAAATGAAACTACCTTAAGTGTAATAGTAATGAGACTGCTTCAGGCAGTGGGAGAATGGTCACAGGTGAATTTTCAGAAGGAGCAGGAAAGATTGTTGAGCAAGAACCATGGTAAATCTTAGGAAATCTAAACGAATATCCTGTATAAAGCAGCAGCAACAATGCCTTGTGGATTTTATACGTAGAAATAAAATGAATGACTTCACCATTTAGGTTAGGAGAAGGTTAGGAGGAACTAGGTCTACTAAGCTCCTTGAACTGCCCAAGATTTAGTTCAGTTCAGTCACTCAGTTGTGTCCAACTCTTTGCGACCCCATGAATCACAGCACACCAGGCCTCCCTGCCCATCACCAACTCCCGGAGTTCACTCAGACTCACGTCCATCGAGTCAGTGATGCCATCCAGCCATCTCATCCTCTGTCGTCCTCTTCTCCTTCTGCCCCCAATCCCTCCCAGCATCAGAGTCTTTTCCAATAAATCAACTCTTTGCATGAGGTGACAAAAGTACTGGAGTTTCAGCTTTAGCATCATTCCTTCCAAAGAAATCCCAGGGCTGATCTCCTTCAGAATGGACTGGTTGGATCTCCTTGCAGTCCATGGGACTCTCAAGAGTCTTCTCCAACACCACAGTTCGAAAGCATCAATTCTTTGGCGCTCAGCTTTTTTCACAGTCCAACTCTCACATCCATACATGACCACTGGAAAAACCATAGCCTTGACTAGACAGACCTTTTTTGGCAAAGTAACGTCTCTGCTTTTCAATATGCTATCTAGGTTGGTCATAACTTTCCTCCCAAGGAGTAATCGTCTTTTAATTTCATGGCTGCAATCACCATCTGTGGTGATTTTGGAGCCCCCAAAATAAAGTCTGACACTGTTTCCACTGTTTCCCCATCTATTTCCCATGAAGTGATGGGAATTGGTCATATACTTTATAAGGCAGCTTGCAAACAGTTATCTCTCACCTGACTCCCAAAATAGTATACAGCAAATAGCTTCTAAATCATAAGAGGAAGATCACTGTGTCTTGTGGTTTCCCTCTAGGGGCAGGATCAACCCAACCCAAAGTTTGGCTTGGTTATTGTCAACTGGGAAAAAAAAAAAAGTACAACCTAGAAGCTGAGAGTTCTGTTTTATGCAGCAGACTTCCTGAAGATAGAGCATTTCAGATGACCTTAAGAAAACTGTTCTGAAGAGGCAAGGGTGGGGACCCAGGATATATAGGATTTTTTTGCAACAAATGACCAGGTGGTTGGAACATCAAAAGATTACTGTTAATTAAAGAAAACCACATATGATATCTCAAGTTAAGGAATTTAACACTCTTCTATATATGAGAAAATGCAAGTCTGGGCTTACTGAATTGGTCCTTTGATATATACCTTCCTATGATGTGGGCTGTGGCTCAGCTGGTAAATAATCCACCTGCAATGCGGGAGACCTGGGTTCAGTCCCTGGTTTGGGAAGATCCCCTGGAGAAGGGAAAGGCTACCCACTCCAGTATCCTAGCCTGGAGAATTCCATGGACTGTATATAGTCCATGGGGTCGCAAAGAGTCGGACACGACTGAGCAACTTACCCTTTCATTTTATGAACCTTCACTGTCTGGGGCCAGTATCCTGTGTTTTCACATCCTGAGTCCCCTCAGAGCTCACCATTGGGGGTGGCAGTAATGTGCTGGCTTAATGGCTGCAACATCCTTTGTTTACAGATATGGCAGGCAGCGTTTCAGTTCTCATTATCAAAACTCATGATGCCACACATGCTCTGAGGCGATGTGAAAAGATTCATTGGTTTCATTATCAGACCTCCCTGGGAGAGCAGGGCGGGCTTCTGGGAGTCAGCTCTGGAAATGGCTTGAGGGAGTAGGGAGGAGTGACTGGCTCTGGTCTTCCTTCAGAGGAAGCAGAGCCCTGCTGGCATCTTGATTTGGGGCCTCTGCCCTCCAGAACTGTGAGAGAATACATTTTTTGTTTTTATAAGCCACCCGGTCTTATTACTGCCGCCAAAGGAAACTAATACAAGACTCCTCTAAAACAGAACACTTAAGGAAAGGTCGGAATTAAAATGATGGGAAAATGATAGGCATTAGAGATGTTACCAGAAGCAAGCTGATACAGCTAATAATGTTAGACGAGAAGACTGGAAGATGAAAGTCTGTCCTGGATCTTAGGGGTCTTATATCAGAATAATAATTAGATAAGCCTCCTGGGAAGATACAGCAAGACTAATTTTTTTTTTTTTTTTTTTTGGCCTCATGTTTTTGATGTGGCTTTTGGGATCTTAGTTCCCCGACCAGGGATCAAACCTGTGCCCCCTGCATTAGGAGTGCAAAATCTTAACTACTAGACCACCAGGAAAATCCCAGGGCTAAATTTTGAATGCATTTTAGAATATGGTCTAAAATATATATTGAAAAATAATGTGTAGAATTTCAAGGAGAAATGGTCAAAGCTACATGCATCATGAGACATTTCTGTTATCTGGTTAAAGAGAGATGATCTGGGCGGGCCCACTCTAGTTCCGTGGACTCTTTAAAGGCAGAGCATTTTCTCTGGCTGGTCACAGAAGAGGAAGTCAGAGACACAGAGGGTAAGGGCATGGGGGCCTCCTGTGCTGGCTGCCAGGTTGTTGTTGGGCCTGGAACAGGGATGGTCTCTGCTGCCAACCAGTGGGCAGGGAAACCTCAGTCCTGCAGCCACAGTGAGCTGAATGGGCTCTCAAATGAGAACCCAGCACCCTGACACCTTGACTCAGCTTTGTGTGACTTTTTATACATTCCATGGGTTATTTGGAAGTTGTTAGGTCATTGGCTCATTTGAAGTTAAATTACATTTATGTGCAAGGTCAGCATCAGGGTTCATTTTTACTTACAAATGGTCATCCAAAACTTACAAGGAAGACCATACTTTCTTCATTGAATTACATTATCACCTTCATTTTGTCAAAATATCAACTGATCACATGTGTCATGGGTGTTATGTCAGACTTGTAGGTCAGTCTCCACTGATCTGTATGTCCTGATGACAGTCACACAGTTTTATTTCCCACAGATTTTAGTTAAGTCATGACCTCCCACATTTCCTTTCTTTGACAATATATCTATCTCCAAAAAGTTTTCCAGTGAGCTCATCAATTTCTGTAACACTGCTTCCTAGGTTTTTGGTTACTTTGAATCTGTACATTGATTTGGGGACACCTGACACCTTAGTGTTCAGCCTTCTAAGCCATGAATACGGCATCAGTTCAGGTCAGTCGCTCAGTCGTGTCCGACTCTGCGACCCCATGAATCGCAGCACACCAGGCCTCCCTGTCCATCACCAACTCCCAGAGTTCACCCAAACTCATGTGGATCGAGTTGGTGATGCCATCCAGCCATCTCATCCTCTCGTCCCCTTCTCCTCCTGCTCCCAATCCCTCCCAGCATCAGGGTCTTTTCTAATGAGTCAACTCTTTGCACGAAGTGGCCAAAGTATTGGAGTTTCAGCCTCACACCAGTCCTTCCAATGAGCACCCAGGCTGGTCTCCTTTAGGATGGACTGGTTGAACCTCCTTGCAGTCCAAGGGACTCTCAAGAGTCTTCTCCAACACCACAGTTCAAAAGCATCAATTCTTCGGTGCTCAGCTTTCTTCACAGTCCAACTCTCACATCCATACATGACCACTGGGAAAACCATAGACTAGATGGACCTTTGTTGGCAAAGTAATATCTCTGCTTTTTAATGTGCTATCTAGGTCGGTCATAACTTTCTTTCCAAGGAGTAAGCGTCTTTTAATTTCATGGCTGCAGTCACCATCTGCAGTGATTTTGGAGCCCAGAAAAATAAAGTCTGACATTGTTTCCACTGTTTCCCCATCTGTTTCCCAAGAAGTGATGGGACCAGATGCCATGATCTTTGTTTTCTGAGTGTTGAGCTTTAAGCCAACTTTTTCACTCTCCTCTTTGACTTTCATCAAGCGTATATGTCCATATATATATATATGCGCCTTCATTTATTTTTCTTAACAAAGTTTTGTGGTTTTAAGTGAACAGCACTTGAGCATAGTCTGATACAAGCATTTTCATGCTGTTTAAATATTATTTTAAAATATTCATTTATTTTTGACTGCATCAGGTCTTAGTTGCCGCACTCGGAATCGATCATCATTGCGGGGCACATGCTCTTTGTTGTAGCACAGGGGCTGCTCTCTATTAGTACTTGTGGTGCACAGGCTCCAGAGCTTGCCAGCTCATTAGTTGTGGGGCACGGACTTAGTTGCCCCAAAGCACATGGGATCTTATGGCTTCCCTGGTGATGCAGTGGTTAAGAATCCACATTCCAATGCAGGACACATGGGTTCGATCTTAGGTTCAGGAAGATTCTCTGGAGCAGGAAATGGACACTCAAGTATTACTGCCTGGGAAATTCCATGGACAGAGGAAACTAGCAGGCTACAGTCTAACCGCTTCTCAAAGAGTTGGATGTTACTGAGCACGCATGCATGTGGGATCTTAAGATCTTCCCCAACCAGGGATTGAACTCACATCCCCTGCATGGGGAGGCAGATTTTTAACGACTGGACCATGAGGCAAGTCCCTTAATGTTATTTTAAAATGTACTTTTCCAGTTTTTTCCATTGCTAGTATACAGCATATATAGAACATAAATAATTCTGTGATCATGCTACCCAAGATGGCTCTTGTCTTGCTGTCTTTACATCCTTTGCTCGACCAGTTCCTTCTTCACCTACACCCTACTCACATGACCAACCCTCCCCCTAATACATACTTGCCCCCACCTCCAGTTAGTAATTATTCTAATCTTTAGATCAGAGCATCTTCTCCATGATAGCTTATCAAAGGGATGGTAAGGGACGGGCTCCTCTGCTGGTTTCCCTGGTAACTGACAAGCCAACCTGATGTCAGTTACCTCTGTAATTGGTCTCCCTCCTATACATGGATGTCACCAGATGGTCAATACCGAAATCAGATTGATTATATTCTTTGCAGCCAAAGATGGAGAAGCTCTATATAGTCAGCAAAAACAAGACCAGGAGCTGACTGTGGCTCAGATTATGAACTCTTAATTGCAAAATTTAGACTTAAAATTGAAGAAAGTAGGAAAAACCACTAGGCCATAAGGATATGATCTAAATCAGTTCTGTAACTCTGACCATAAACTGGACCACAGACAGGAGGAGTTACAGGAGTATCGAGGAACAGAAACAGGCTTGAATGAAGCTTGAGCCTCCTGAGTAGAGAGCACACAGGCTGATAATAAAGCCCTTCCTGGGAAAACACAGTCTGCAGCCTGGAGAAAAGAAGGGGGAAGGAAAGAACAAGTGGGATGCAAGAGGGCTGGAAAGCAGGGAAATGAGTAAACTGTATTATTTAATCTGAATAGACAATCCTGGGCTTCCCTGGTGGCTCAGACAGTAAAGAATCTGCCTTCAATGTGGGAGAAGCAAGTTCGATCCCTGGGTCAGGAAGATCCCCTGGAGTAGGAAGTAGCAATTCACTCCAGTATTCTTGCCTGGAGAACCCCATGGAGAGAGGAGTCTGGCAGGCTACAGTCCATGAGGTCGCAAAGAGTCTGACATGACGGAGAGTCTAACACTTAAAATCAAACACTTTAAATCAAATCCCTTACGATTATACAATGGGAAGTGACAAATAGATTCAAGGGATTAGAGCTGATAGAGTGCCTGAAGCGCTATGGACAGAGGTGTGTAACATTGTACAGGAAGCAGCGATCAACACCATCCCCAAGAAAAAGAAATGCAAAAAGGCACAATGGTTGTCTGAGGAGGTCTTACAAATAGCTGAGAAAAGAACAAAAGCAAAAGGCAAAGGAGAAGAGGGAAGACATACCCATCTGAATGCAGAGTTTCAAACAATAGCAAGGAGAGATAAGAAAGCCTTCCTCTGTGAACATTGCAAAGAAATATAGGAAAACAATAGAATGGGAAAGACTAGAGATCTTTTCAAGAAAATTAGAGATACCAAGGGAATATTTCATGCAAAGATGGGCATAATAAAGGACAGAAATGGTGTGAACCTAACAGAAGCTGAAGATATTAAGAAGAGGTGGCAAGAATACACAGAAGAACTATATAAAAAAGATCCTAATGACCCAGATAACGATGATGATCTGGTCACTCATCTAGATCTAGGCATCCTGGAGTGTGAAGTCAAGTGGGCCTTAGGAAGCATTACTATGAACAAAGCTAGTGGATGTGATGGAATTCCAGCTGAGCTATTTAAAATCCTAAAAGACGATACTGTTAAAGAACTGCATTCAGTATGCCAGCAAATATGGAAAATTCAGCAGTGGCCACAGGACTGGAAAAGATCAGTTTTCACTCTAATCCCAAAGAAGGGCAATGTCAAAGAATGTTCAAACTACCCCACAATTCCACTAATCTCATATGCTAGCGAAGTAATGCTCAAAATTCTCCAACCCTAGGTTTCAGCAGTATATGCACCGAGAACTTCCAGATGTTCAAATTGGTTTTAGAAAAGGCAGAGGAACCAGAGATCAAATTGCCAGCATATGCTGGATCATAGAAAAAGTGAATTCCAGGAAAACATACTCTGCTTCATTGACTATGCTAAAGCCTTTGACTGTGTGGATCACAACAAACTGTGGAAAAGTCTTTAAGAGATGGGAATACCAAGCTACCTGACCTGCCTCCTGAGAAATCTGTATGTAGGTCAAGAAGCAACAGTTAGAACTGGACGTGGAACAACAGACTGGTTCCAAATGGGAATAGAAGTACATCAAGGCTGTATATTGTCACCCTGCTTATTTAACTTATATGCAGAGTACATCATGTGAAATGCCGGGCTAGATGAAGCAAACGCTGGAATCAAGACTGCTGGGAGAAATGTCAGTAACCTCAGATATGCAGATGACACCACCTATAAGGCAGAAAGCAAAGAGGAACTAAAGAGCTTCTTGATGAAAGTGAAAGAAGAGAGTGAAAAAGCTGGCTTAAATCTCAACGTTCAAAAAACTAACATCATGGCATCCAGTCCCATCACTTCATGGCAAATAGATGGAGAAACAGTGAGAGACTTTAGTTTCTTGGGCTCCAAAATCACTGCAGATGGTGACTGTAGCCACGAAATTAAGACACTTGGCTCCTTGGAAGAAAAGCTGCGACCAACCTAGACAGCATATTAAAAAGCAGAGACATTACTTTGCCAGCAGCGGTCTGTATAGTCAAAGGTATGGTTTTTTCCAGTAGTCATGCCATATGAGAGTTGGACCATAAAGGCTGAACTCCAGAGATTGATGTTTTTGAACTGTGGTGTTGGAAAAGACTCTTGAGAGTCCCTTGGACTTCGAGGGGATCAAACCAGTCAGTCCTAAAGGACATTAATCTTGAATATTCACTAGAAGGACTGATGTTAAAGCAGAAGCTCCAATACTTTGGCCGCCTGATGTGAAGAACTGACTTATTAGAAAAGACTCTGATGCTGGGAAAGATTGAAGGGAGGAGGAGAAGGGGATGACAGAGGACTAGATCATTGGATTGCATCACTGATTCAATGGACATGAGTTTGAGCAAACTCCAGGAGATGGTGAAGGACAGGGAAGCCTGGCATACTGCAGTCCATGGGGTCACAAAGAGTTGGACACAACTGAGCGACTGAACACCACCAACTGCCCCCTGAACAGTGAAGACTGCTGCTGTGTCCTGCCTGCTCCCTGCTGCATATGGTAGAATGTCACTTAAGGGCCTTGCTTCAGACATAAGCTCCCCCATCCGTTAAACCGTTGTTGATTCCAGACTCTTCTGTCTTGAGGCTATTACATGGGTAGGGTGCAGACCAATAGGAGAATGTATGGTTTTGTATTTATAAAGAAATTGCCATGCATCACTATGTAGCATACATAGAAATAATTTCTGTATAAATATACATAGAAGTGCATTTGACTTTTGTATAGTTACCTGTATCCAACAGCCTTGCTAAATTTACCTATTAATTCTTTGGTAAAAAAGAAAAAAAAATTTTTATTATTTTTTGCCCTCACTGATAAAAAAGAAAAAAATTTTTTATTCGTTTTTGCCCATACTGTGCGACTTGCGGGACCTTCCCCAGCCAGGGATTAAACCTGTGCCCCTTGTACTAGCAGTGCAGAGTCTTAACCACTGGCTCACCAGGGAAGTTCAACCTATTAATTCTAACTGTTTTTGCGGGGAGTAGATTAGTAGAAAATTTTCAAAGGTAACAATTTCTTAGGACACACAAAGGACTAGCTGTGTAATAAAAAATGAACAAATTCGATTTCATCAAGTTCAGAACTTTTACTCTTCAGAAGATGTTGTTAAGAAAAATAAAAGGCAAGCTTCAAACTGGAATAATGTATTTCCCATATATAAATATGGCACAGGACTGTGTCCAGAATATATAAAGAACTGGTACCACTCAGGAAAAAGGATACAACGCAGCTTTTAAATTACACAAATGATTTGAACACTCAGTTCAGTTCAGTCGCTCAGTCGTGTCCAACTCTGCGACCCCATGGACTGCAGCATGCCAGGCTCCCCTGTCCATCACCAACTCCTGGAGCTTATTCAAACTCATGTCCATCAAGTCAGTGATGCCATCCAACCATCTCGTCCTCTGTCGTCCCCTTCTCCCACCTTCAGTCTTTTCCAGCATCAGGGTCCTTTTCAGTGAGTCAGTTCTTCACATCATGTGGCCATAGAATTGGAGTTTGAGCTTCAGCATCAGTCCTTCCAGTGAATATTCAGGACTGATTTCCTTTAAGATGGACTGGTTGGATCTCCTTACTGTCCAGGCCACTCTCAAGAGTCTTCTCCAGTACCACAGTTCAAAAGCATCAATTCTTCAGCGTTCAGCTTTCTTTATAGTCCAATTCTCACAACCATACATGACTACTGGGAAAACCATAGCTTTGACTGGACAGACGTTTGTTGGCAAAGTAATGTCTCTGCTTTTTAGCATGCCATCTAGGTTGGTCATAACTTTTCTTCCAAGGAGCAAGTGCCTTTTAATTTCATGGCTGCAGTTACCATTTGCAGTGATTTTGGAGCCCCCCAAAATAAAGTCTCTCACTATTTCCATTGTTTCTCCATCTGTCTGCCATGAAGTGATGGAACAGGATGCCATGATCTTAGTTTTCTGAATGTTGAATTTTAAACCAGCTTTTTCAGTGTCTTCTTTCACGTTCATCAAAAGGCTCTTTAGTTCTTTTTCATTTTCTGCCATAAGGTTGGTGTCATTTGCATATCTTAGGTTATTGATATTTCTCCCAGCAGTCTTGATTCCAGCTTCTGTGTTATCCAGCCCAGCGTTTCTCATGATGTACTCTGCATATAAGTTAAATAAGCAGGGTGACAATATACAGCCTTGATGGACTCCTTTTCCTATTTGGAACCAGTCTATTGTTCCATGTCCAGTTCTAACTATTACTTCTTGATCTACATACAGATTTCTCAGGAGGCAGGTCAGGTGTTCTGGTATTCCCATTCTTTTAAGAATTTTCCGGTTTGTTGTGGTCCATACAAAGACTTTGGCTTAGTCAGTTAAGCAGAAGTAGATGTTTTTGTGGAACTCTCTTGCTTTCTCTCTGATCCAGCGGATGTTTGCAATTTGATCTCTGGTTTCTCTGCCTTTTCTAAATCCAGCTTGAACATCTGGAAATTCACGGTTTATGTACTGTTGAAGCCTGGCTTGGAGAATTTTGAGCGTTACTTTGCTTGCGTGTGCGATGAGTGCAGTTGTGCGATAGTTTAAGCATTCTCAAAAGAATATAATCAGACGGTTATTAGCACATGGAGAGACGTTCCACACCGTCAGGTCATCAGTAGAATGCAATTTTTTCTTTTATTTGGCTGCATGTGTTCAGTCATGTCCAGCTCTTTGTGACTCCATGGACTGTAGCCTGCCAAGCTCCTCTGTCCATGGGATTCTCAGGCAAGAATACTGGAGTGGGTTGCCCCTTCCTATTCCAGGGGATCTTCCCAACTCAGGGATTAAACCCAAGTCTCTTGTGTCTCCTGCATTGGCAAATGGATTCTTTACCGCTGCCGCACCTGGGAAGCCCTTACTTGGCTGCACTAAGTCTTAGTTGAGGCACTTGAGATCTTTAGTTGCAGCATGTGGACTCCTAGTTGAGGCATGCGGGATCTAGTTCCCTGAACAGGGATCAAACCCAGGCCCTCTGCATGGGGAATGGGGATTCTTAGCCACGGGACCACCAAGGAAGCCCCCGTTTTCTTTACCTCAACACTTTCTTTCTCCTTTTTTCTTACTTAGGCCTGTCACCTGCTGTATTTGTTGTCTTTACTCCTTTACTCCCATGGCAGTCAGTTACTTATTCTATTTTGATCCTCCTCACTTTTTAAAGATGTATTATTTCCAGCTTTTTGAGAACATAAAATATTTACACCCTGTTCTTCTCTTGTGTCTACCTTTTTTTTTTTTTTTAATTAGCTCTTTGATTTACGGTTTAATGTATTTCATAAGAACACTAGTTCTTTTGGTGACATTTTCGTTGTATCTTGTGATTTGATGAAGCCCATCCCCTGGTCAGGTCCGGAGGAAGGGCCCATGAATGCAATTCTTGCATTTGCGTTGTGGTTCTGTAGTCTGGGGGCTTGAAGAGTGACCTGGCTGGCCACTGCATCCCTGGCTCATGCTTTCCTTGAATTTTGTGAAAATATTACGCCACAGTGTTTCTGTTGGAAACGTCTACTGCTGGCCTTATTTCTCTTATTAAATACTGGAGTTTTAAAAATCGAAGGCCTAAAGGATTTTTTTAAAGATTTAAAGCCTAGTAGTTAGTTGTATTGTGATGTGTCTGTGGTGACCATCCCAGCTCAACTTCCCCAGGATTTATTTCCAGAAAGTTTTTACATGAATTGTGTTTGTTTGTTTTGACTGCACCACGCGTTTGTTGCAGCACGTGGACTCAGTAGGTTCGGCGCTCAGGCGTAGTTGCTCAGTGGCGTGTGGGATCATAGTTCCACGGTCAGGGTTTAAACCCACGTCCCCTGCGGGTTGGAAGGCGGATTCTTTACCACTGGACCACCAGGGAAGTCCTTGAACATGGATTTTCAGTGTTAGTCTGTTAATTATTTGACTTTTCTTCTGTAGGAACTTCATTTCTGTGTTTCTTAGACCTTTGCTTATCTCCTTGGACACTTTCTGATTCTTTTTGGCTTTTGATCCCATTTTTGTTCCATCGCTTGCAGGCCGCCTGTGCCGAAGGGGCACTCTACACACTTACGGTGCCCTGGCTGCAGCTGCTCTCCACAGTCAACGTGTTTCCCAGCAACCCCACCAGTCTCCTCTGCTCACCTGACCAGCAGTGGGTGTTCGCGTCAACCCAGAACTCAAACCTGAGCCCGGAGGTCAGTGCTGGGCTGTGTCCCTTGCCTCAGGTGGCTGGCTTTGTGCACAAGGGTGGTGGGTCCTGTGCCCTAGGCTTTTGGGGTGCATCTGTAGGGGCAGCTGCTCATATAGGGCCAAACCTGCATGCATGGGTGTTGATGAGTCATCTCTGATCTTTTACAGCAGGGACTGCCTTCTCAGGGCCACCAGCTGAGCCGATGGCCATGGCAGCCTCACCCAGGAGCCTCTGTTCTTTCCAGGCTCCTGTGTTGCCCACAGGCTGGAGGGGGTCAGCTACCTGACTGGAGATGACAGAATTCAGTTTTGAAAAGGTTTTGGACTTCCTGGTGGAAATGCTCATGAGGTATTGGTGGCCTGAGAACAGGCTTCAACAAGAATAAGGAAGACAGTGTCCAGGCCAGCATGGAGGAGCTGCTGACAGCGTAGGGACTGTATCCATTACCTGGAGGCCCATACACAGCTTGCCTGTGAGAATGGCTGCCTCTGCCAGTGATTCATGGGCTCAGAGATGCTCAGGCTGAGTGCCACGGTGTGAATTGGAAAAGTGTGTGTGTGTGGGTGGGTGCGCACGCGCAGGTGCACCCATGAGCTCTGTCATTCAGTCATGTCCAACTCTTTGTGACACTGTGGATTGTAGCCTGCCAGGCGCCTCTGTTCATGGGATTTCCCAGGCAAGAATACTGGAGTGGGTTGTCATTTCCTACTCCAGAGGATTTACCCAACCCAGGGATCAAACCTGCATCTTCTGTGTCTCCTGCATTGGCAGATGGATTCTTTACCACTGAGCCACCCAGAAAGCCTGAATTGGAAAATTAGACTGCAGTAAAAAGCAGGCAGCTGGAGCAGGTCTTGAGACATACTGGGGTCGGTGAGCAAGGAAGGACAGCAAAAGAGAAGCAGTGGCCAAGCTGGACGGAACTGGCGGTGCCGAGACCTGGAAGTCAGGGGAGGCCAGGGGTCAGGGAGGGCAGCCAAAGAAGAGAGGCCATAGGATCGGTGGGCGGCCTCAAATCAGTTCCAGGGATCAAGAAGGGTTTTGGAGCCAGACTGCAAGGAGATAGGAAAGCAATAAGGAGGAAGACATTGGAGGCAAAAGCAAGATGGTGACAGGCGCTCAGGAAAAGAAAATCCATTTATTTGATTCACCCATTATGCTGACCTCACTGGGACTGGTGTGCCAAGATCTTTCCAGCAGGGCCAGACATGGTGTGGGGTTAACCTCTTTTCCTTGGTAAGGGCGTTTGAGAAAGGCAGGTCCACACGAGGCACCCTGTGAGACCCAGTACAGTCACCGTGGATGTGGTGTTTCGGAGTGCTCCTGGTTGGAGAGGTCTCCTCCCTCACTGGTGATGAGACGTGTGGTGCTGTTCCCCAGGTGTTCTACACTCAGTCCTTGCTGTGCCGGTCGGAAGATGAGACTCCTGCCTCCACCACTCTCCCCATCTGGCTGACATCCAGAGCCTGCTGGACCCCCGAGGCAGCCAGGCTGATGGTGATGCACAGAAATGACAACGGCCTGCAGTTGGTCGTCACCACCTATGAGCTAGCGAGCAGGAAGTCCAGGGGTAGAGTGGAGATTCTCGGTAAGGACCCCCATGTCACCACCACTACCTTACAGTGCTTCCTCATGTTTCCTTTGGGGCACTTTTTCTTTCCTCTCAGTGAATCATAGTGACCCGACAGATGTTTTTGAGTTGTGCTTTTGTGCGCTGGTAGAGTGGTTGAACATTTGCTGTGTGTTGGGGCCCTCTGCATGGCCGTGGGATTCAGAGGTTAACTGCTGTCCACTCTTCTCCCTTCTCTGCGTCCATTCATTCCCACCTCTCCTTTTACAACTGTGTCAGAGTCACACTCTCAGCACTGAGTGCCCACAGAGATGAATAAGGAACTCTTCCCTAAGGAGCTCCTAGTCCAGTAGGAAAATAAGACCCACATTTTTGTCCTTTCCTGTCTCCTCTGTTTTCCAAACCCCACATCACCCTGATAGGCCTTTTCTTTGTTCCTTAGCATTTTTTCCTTTGTATTATATTCATTTGTTTTCCTATCATCATTTGACCATAAATTTTACTCTGAGCTTCCTGGCAGCCGAGGAAAAAAAGGGAAACAGGATGTGTAATATAATCCCTTGTCTGATACGAGAAAACGCATGAACTCTTCAAAAGAGGTAATTTTGTTTTCCTGGTGCTAACTAAATTCCATAAGGAAATGATCGAATTAATTTTTTTTTTTAAACAAGGAATGCTATACAGTATAAAAGAATCTTCAACAGTAGTTTTCAGCAGATGTCATAAATGTCATAGTTCTCATGTGGTCATGTCTTACATCCCCCTGTCTTAGATGGGGAAGGGTAGAAAGCAGGGTGGAAGCCACACCCCTGGATAGTACCATGGGCCAGATACTGTCACTGCCATGTGCATATCGCCTTGAACCTCACAGTCTCCCTATAAAGCAGCATGATCAGCGTTTGACAGCTGATGACCAGTAGACTAGGGGAGTAAATGCATGGGTCAGGATTGATTGCAGATGCAGCACAAAGCCGTTGCTCTTTTCATTATTCCACATCCTCGTAGGCGAGGCATGTCTATTCAAGAGCCCCAGCTGCTACTAAGACATGACAATATGTGTGCCTTTATTTCAAAAAGTACGACAGATTGCGAGCTTCCTGCTGCCAGACCCCATGATGCCTCCTCACCTCATGAAGGGCCACGGCTCCCAGGTGATCCTGCTGGTGTCCGGCTCAGAGCTGGTGCTCTTCACCATTCACGGCCTGCAGCTAGTGGCCTTTCAGGACCACCAGAGGCCCATCACGTCCATGTGGGTGGTGAGTGTGGCCCCTTCCCCGCCTGCTGCCAGCCTCATGGCTCCATGCCTTAGAGCCCACATTCCCGCCTCACTTGGTTTTTCGTTTCAAGGACCAGACTCGAGTCATCACCTCTTCCTTTGACCTCTCCCTGCGAGTCTACATGTGGAACAAGGAAAATAAATTTCCCGTCCTCAAGAGCTGCTATCATTTGCTTGGTGGGTCCCACAGATGGGCCAGGTAATTGCTTCTGACTTTTTAAAATGTTAGCTACACAATGGTCTCTCTTGGCCTCCCAGCAAGAGGATACCATTGGCAAGAATGTGAATGGGACTTGGGGTCTTAGCCCAGCCTGCCCCTCCCTATATGGGGACCTGAGGCAAGTCACTGTTCATATTTATCCTCTGGTTTTAAAAAAAGATGCTACACTGTGCATCATTTGCATTTTCTCCTTTAATATATAAAGCCACCACCTGCAGTTAGCATCACCCACATTTCCCAGATGAAATCAGCAATGTGGGTTTTACCCAAAGGCCCACAGGGATGCACAGTGAAGCTGAGGTCAGCCTGGATGCAGCCCTTACCCCACCTCTGTAACCTGCACAATGCCAGGTCCATTTACCAAACCTAGGTGGCCATAGGGGCAAGACTGTAAAAGTTGAAGAGAATATGGTTTTTGTGCTCTGATTTACAATTAGAATTGGGGATGCTATGCTTAGTCACTCAGTCGTGTCTGACTCTTTGCAACCCCACGGACTGTAGCCCACCAGGCTCCTCTGTCCCTGGTGATTCTCCAGGCAAGAATACTGGAGTGGGTTGCCATGCCCTCCTCCAGGGGATCTTTCAACCCAGGGATCAAACCCAGGTCTCTCGCATTGCAGGTGAATTTTTCACTGCCTGAGCCACCAGGGAAGCCCAAGAATACTGGAGTGGGTAGCCTATCCCTTCACCAGGGGATCTTCCAGACCCAGAAATGGAACTGGGGTCTCCTGCATTGCAGGTGGATTCTTCACCAACTGACCTACCAGAGCAGCCCAGAATTGAGGGATGACATGTTTTTTCTTATCAGAGTAAGTCCTGCAAAGTAAGGACAGGGCTTCCAGATTGTCTGTTTCACTGGGTTACTTATGGTAACACCTCCTACTTCATAATCATCAGTTGTCATGAGTTATGGGATTAATTCAGCCTCCTGTGGCAAACATCTTCCAGTGTTAATTTTAAAAAATGCAATGCCCCAAACTAAATATTTTTACAATTAAAGATTTGTATAACAAACCTGCTTCCCTAGCAGCTCAGATGGTAAATTCTGCCTGCAATGCAGGAGACCCAGGTTTGATCCCTGGGTCAGGAAGATCCCCTGGAGAAGGAAATGGCAACCCACTCCAGTATAACAAACCTACCTAGTTGCTAAGTTTGAGAGCCATAACATTCCATCTCCACACTGCAGGCCATGAGGGGCTGTAGATTTCCTACTGAAGACCCTAATATGTTGTTATCTACCCTCCCCTGTGCTCAGGAGAGGTGGCCTTGCTCCGTTCTGTCTGTACCTGGGCCGCAGGCCAGCCCCAATGAAGCAAGCCCCTCAGGCCAATGGAGGCCCTGATTACACGCCCCACATCCACTCATGACCCCTCAGTAATGATTTTTTCCCTCCAGTGGCAGGACATGTATGTGCGAACAAACACTTGTTGCTACTGGAAGGAGGCCACTGAAGATCTTGCCAGCGGTGTTGGTCTCCCAAGATGTGCTTTTTTTTTTTTCCTTTTTTATATGTGCCTTTAAAGAATTCCCTGTATCATTACTGAATGGTTAGAACATCTTTTCACTGAAATAACACTGTTGTCAACTTAGTAAGCAAGTAGCACTTCTAGAAACTTCTTTTTTACACATTTTAAACACTGCTCTACATGCATCACACAAAGCAGAACACATTCATTCACTGAAATATTCATTGTGCACTGTTAGAAACTTATTTTTTACATTACTATTTATTTACTTACCTCTGTGCTGGGTCTTCATTGCTGCATTCAGGCTTTTTCCAGTTGCGGTGGCTTCTCATTGCAGAGCTCAGGCTCTAGAGTATGGGCTTGGTAACTGTGGCACACGGGCTTTGTTGCCCTGTGGCATGTTGGATCTTCTTGGACCACGGATCAAACATGTGTCCCCTATATTGTTGGCAGGCATATTCTTAACCACTGAGCCACCAGGGAAGTTCCAAAAACTTCTGTTTTTTATGTGTTTTTAAACTGTGCTATTCTGAGGCTTCCCTGGTGGCTCAGATGGTAAAGAATTCACCGGCAGTACAGGAGACCCAGATTTGATCCCTGGATCAGGAAGATTTCCTGGAGAAGGGAATGGCTACTTCTTGCCTGGAGGATTCCATGGATAGAGGACCCTGGGGGGCTACAGTCCATGAGGTCACAAGAGTCAGACACAATTGAGTGACTAACATACCCATTTTATTCAATGAGCATAGCACACTTAGTAACATAAATGTGCTTTAATCAGAACCCTGGAATGTATTACAACCTTGAATTCTGCTCTTTCCTAATTCATAACAGATTCCTCAGAAATCCTTAGTTGATGCAAGTGGTAATTTTTCTCTTCTGAGGGCCTCATTGGCAGTCATAAACCCAGCAACCTAGCTCCATGCTGATCCCCACAGGATGGGCAGCTATGGACTGCATTTCATCTATCTTTTCATTACTTTTTAGGAGCTTTTCAGTTTCCTAAAATGTTATAATCTGTGAACACATACTCTGATTCTCCAAACCTAGCAGCATACCCCTAGGAGAAATAAAACATGTCTACAGAGACTTGTACTTGAATGTTCTTAGCATATTTATTCAGAAAACCCTAAAGGTGCAAACAGTACAGATGCCCATCACCTGGTAAATGGATAAATCCACTATGGTGCATCCATACAGGGGAATGTTACTCAGCCATAAAGAGGAATGGCATATGACAAACATGTGGGTGAACTGCCAACATGTTGTGCTGGTGAAAGAAGCCAAATCTGTAAGGTCACATATTGAATGATTCCTTTAATATGGTACATATAGAAAAGGCAAGTCTATAGGAACAGAAGGTTAATTACTGCTGCCCAGAAAATCCCATGGATGGAGGAGCCTGGTAGGCTATAGTCCATGGGGTCGCTAAGAGTCAGACACGACTGAGCGACTTCACTTTCACTTTTCACTTTCATGCATTGGAGAAGGAAATGGCAACCCACTCCAGTGTTCTTGCTTGGAGAATCCCAGGGACGGGGGAGCCTGGTGGGCTGCCTTATATGGGGTCACACAGAGTCGGACACGACTGAAACGACTTAGCAGCAGCAGCAGGGTTGTGAGTAGGATGGGATTTACTGCAGATGGCTACAACAGATCGTTTGGGGCCAATGGAAATGTTCTTAAAACTGGGTTTTAGTGATAGTTACAGAGTTCTGCAAATTTACTAAAGATGAGTTGAGGGGGTGGGGGAAGATGAAGAGGAGGTCTATAAAGAGAAAAATAAAGAAGATAGGTGCTAGTTCAACCGTATTTGCTAACAAACCAAGGAGACTGCTGGCTGACTGCTTGTATCAGAGAGCAGTTGTTGCCCTGCTCACCCCACGCAGACCAGCCAGTCCTGCAATTTTCCAACCCAATCCTGCAGTTTTCTGACACAGTCTGCAAACTGCCAATTTCTGTTATTAATCTCTTTGTTGTTGTTTGCACAAGATGCGTTTTTTGAGATTAATTTATTTTAATTGGAGGCTAATTACTTTGCAGTATTGTAGTGGTTTATTAATCTCTTAAGTTGAGTAAGTCAGCATGGTATTTACTCTAAGCTGAAAGTAGTTCATGAAAGCCAAAGCTCGTTTCAGAAGCAATCTGTAGACAAAAACTGGGCTTCTGTGGGAAACTCAGCAGGTTCCTTCTGTTTTTGTTTGTTGGTTAGTTCTTTTTTTTGTTTGTTGGTTTGGTTCTCTACATACTTGCTCCATTTTTCTATAGAGCAACAGAGCAGCATTGTGTTTTTGTGGAAACTGAAGGCCCCATTGGCTCCTGCGGTTACATCTCCTTCACTGAGACTGGTTAGGAATTGATAGTAATTCTAAATTCTGGAGAAATGACTGCCCTGCCCAGATTGGATGAGGTACCCTCCATTCCTGTATCAGAAGTCTCTAGAGTAGCTGGAATCATTGTGAGACAGGCAGCTACCATCAGGAGGACCTCAAACTGACCACACTCAAGAATGTGATGATTTTTGCTACTTGATACAAATGAACGTAGGTCCTCAAGTCAAAGCCCAGCATACTCACAGATGGGGTGGACTGGGTGGAGAACGTACAAGGTTGAGCTCCATCTTCGTGTAAAAGCTTTGTGACTTAAACGTTTGTCCTTCTCCAAAGTTAACATATAGTGTGTCCCTTCCTTCACAGTGGATTCACTCATGTGGAGAGTGACAGTATGAGCATCGTAGGCGTGGAGGCCAGAAACATCGGAACTAGTATTCTGAGGTCATATTACTTCCAAGTGCAGTGTGGCTAAGATGGCTGCATCAACTGAAGATTGTCACCACAGTTGGTGAGGGGCTTGTCTGCATACAGAGACTAAAGTAATTGTACCAGCATCGGGAAAAGAAGTAATGATTCTCAGATACCTACTGTAGGCCACACAAGTGTGTGAGGTGACTTTATTTTTAAATCCTCAGCAGAAGCCATGAAGTGCAGATATTACTATCTGTATTTTTCAAAGAAGTTGAAATGTAATAGAAGAGTAGTTAACCCACCGTTGGTCCATTTTCCAGCTATCAAACAAACTGTCCAAGGTTATTCAGATAGTAAGTGGCCAAGAAGAATGAGTGCGAGACCTTGGGCGCTAGAAAACCCAGGTTTAAAGTACTCAGATTGTAACATAATTGTTTTTTGTTGTCCAAATATGTAATTAATGAAGTAAATATTTTTATCTTCCTAGTCTGTGTTCCGTGCTTTAGTACACATTAATAATAGCTCTGGATGTCCTACGGATGTTGTGTGGCACAGCGCTGCATGGCTGCAGGCGCCATTCTGTGCCTGTGACATGATGCCTCTGGAGTCGGTCCACATGGAAGCCCTGACTGGGTTAGCGGGTCTGTCTGTAGAGCTCTTAATTGCAGGCAATAGGAACAGCAGGCTGGATCACTAACACCAAAAAAGGAATTTATTAGAAAGAAATAGAGTAGCATAGAGGGGCAATGTGCAGGCTTGAGATGTAGGCCTGGCACCATGGAAGCTGGCAGCAGGTGACAACCAGGGCTGGCTCCAGCAAGGCCTGGCTCCCCAGCTCTGCTGCTCATATCCCTATTTCCCCTCCAGCTCCACCACATCGCTGTCACTGAACAGGCATCACTGCCATTATCTGAAAACTTCCTAAGGAAATGCGACTCTTGGAGACTCAGTGGGGTGTGCGTACAGGATTTACTGGCCTGGGTCACACGCCCACACCATCGAGTTCAGGATGGGAGAGTCTGGCCCATTCAGCTTTAATAGTAGGTACTCACAACCAAGATTCATACAGTGAAAACTCCTCAAAAATAGAAAATAAAGATTTAAAAATTCTCTACTGCATTCTGCTCTTGTGGCTACCTAGTACCCAATATACCCTACTTCCTATATTTGCCTTTTAACAATAGTTTTTTGGCCTAACACAGTACTATGTAGCCAAGACCACATGCAATCATTTCACCCAGAAGAGAAAATCTAAGGTTTTTCTCTCTCTTTTTTAATCTTAAGGTAAGGTTTATTTTGGAGTTATTTTAAATTTACAGAACATTTGCACAGATAGTACAGAGGGTTCCCATACACCCTTTACCCAGCTTTCCTAATGCATTAAATCTTGCATAACTGGCACACTTAAAAACCCAAGATCTTTGTTAGCTGTGTGAACCGGTTTCAAGTCAGAACTCTTAGGGCTGTGAATCTCTCTTTTAGTTCTATCATGATTTTTCTTGATGTTCCAAAGCTCCCGAACTAAGTACTAATGCATTGTATATGCAGCAGTGGGGAAAGGGGAAGGAGATGAGAAATTAGCTAAAATACACACACACACACACGCGACACAGCAGGAAAGGAAATAGCTGTTCAGAGATGAAGGGAAAACTTCAGATAAATTGAGATATAGGAAGGTTTTCTGAAGACACCTTTGTTGGTAAAGTAATGTCTCTGCTTTTGAATATGCTATCTAGGTTGGTCATAACTTTCCTTCCAAGGAGTAAGCGTCTTTTAATTTCATGGCTACAGTCACCATCTGCAGTGATTTTGGAGCCCAGAAAACTAAATTCTGACACTGTTTCCACTGTGTCTCCATCTATTTCCCATGTAGTGATCGGACCAGATGCCATGATCTTCGTTTTCTGAATGTTGAGCTTTAAGCCAACCTTTTCACTCTGCACTTTCACTTTCATCAAGAGGCTTTTTAGCCCCTCTTCACTTTCTGCCATAAGAGTCGTGTCATCTGCATATCTGAGGTTATTGATATTTCTCCCGGCAATCTTGATTCCAACTTGTGTTTCTTCCAGTCCAGCATTTCTCATGATGTACTCTGCATATAAGTTAAATAAACATGGTGACAATATGCAGCCTTGACGTACTCCTTTTCCTATTTGGAACCAGTCTGTTGTTCCATGACCAGTTCTAACTGTTGCTTCCTGACCTGCATACAGATTTCTTAAGAGGCAGATCAGGTGGTCTGGTATTCCCATCTCTTTCAGAATTTTCCATAGTTTATTGTGATCTACACAGTCAAAGGCTTTGGCATAGTCAATAAAGCAGAAATAGATGTTTTTCTGGAACTCTCTTGCTTTTTCCATGATCCAGCAGATGTTGGCAATTTGATCTCTGGTTCCTCTGCCTTTTCTAAAACCAGCTTGAACATCAGGAAGTTCACGGTTCACATATTGCTGAAGCCTGGCTTGGGGAATTTTGAGCCATTACTTTACTAGCGTGTGAGATGAGTGCAATTGTGCGCTAGTTTGAGCACTCTTTGGCATTGCCTTTCTTTGGGATTGGGATGAAAACTGACCTTTTCCAATCTTGTGGCCACTGCTGAGTTTTCCAAATTTGCTGGCATATTGAGTGCAGCACTTTCACAGCATCATCTTTCAGGATTTGGAATAGCTCCACTGGAATTCCATCACCTCCACTAGCTTTGTTCGTAGTGATGTTTTCTAAGGCCCACTTGACTTCACATTCCAGGATGTCTGGCTCTAGGTCAGTGATCACACCATCATGATTATCTGGGTCTTGAAACTCTTTTTTGTACAGTTCTTCTGTGTATTCTTGCCACCTCTTCTTAATATCTTCTGCTTCTGTTAGGTCCATACCATTTCTGTCCTTTATCGAGCCCATCTTTGCATGAAATGTTCCTTTGGTATCTCTGATTTTCTTGGTTCGCCTAGTCAAGGCTATGGTCTTTCCTGTGGTCATGTATGGATGTGAGAGCTGGACTGTGAAGAAGGCTGAGCGCCGAAAAATTGATGCTTTTGAACTGTGCTGTTGGAGAAGACTCTTGAGAGTCCCTTGGACTGCAAGAAGATCCAACCAGTCCATTCTGAAGGAGATCAATCCTGGAATTTCTTTGGAAGGAATGATGCTAAAGCTGAAACTCCAATATTTTGGCCACCTCATGCGAAGAGTTGACTCATTGGAGAAGACTCTGATGCTGGGAGGGATTGAGGGCAGGAGGAGAAGGGGACGACAGAGGATGAGATGGCTGGATGGCATCACTGACTTGATGGGTGTGAGTCTGAGGGACCTCCGGGAGCTGGTGATGGACAGGGAGGCCTGGCGTGCTGCAGTTCATGGCGTCACAAAGAGTCGGACACGACTGAGTGACTGATCTGATCTGATCTGAAGACACAGGGAAAGGGGCTGGGGTGTTAGCAAGAGATTGGAAATCAGACAAGGGAACTCTTGAGTGTGTGCATCCACCTAAAAAACTTGGACATGTGATGGCTAGGAAAGCGGTCCTCGTCATTTCTTAGGGGAGGCCAGCTAATCAGGTCCAGGCACTGTCTTCAGCTGCTACATTAGGTATCATGTCTGGGAATGGCAGCCCTACCCAAGAACAAATGCAGTTCTGGGGTCCCTGCTTTGGTTGTGTGTAGGAGGTTTGTAAGGGAGTCTATGGGAACATAGGGAGCTCTGGGGATTTCTGTGAGTCTTGACAAGGGTAGGTCCTGACTCTGGCAGATGGGCTTTTGTCGGGAAAACATGGTCTACTGGGGTGTGGTGCCATGGCCCCAGGAATAGGCACTTAGTATGTCATGCTCTAAAGTCCTCTAATCCCAAGTCCTGAAGGCTTGTTTTACAAGGTGCAGTGAGCACTGTTCCAGTTAAGGAGCGTAAGTAGTCCTCCTCGAGTCCTACAGAAGCATGCACATCTCTGTGAGACCTTCCATTAACTCCTGGTGTAGGCATATGTATTCTGTATTACTTTTTAAAAAATTTCCCTAATCATTGGCTACAGGTCAAGTCTTAACAAACTACAAAATACTGACTGCTAACCATGTATTCTTGAGTGTGGCTATATAGTCACACTAAGTCATAAAGTTCCCTAGTCATTGGCTACAAGTCAAGTCTTAAACTGCAAAATACTAATTGCTAACCATGTATTTTCGCTATAGTCACATTATCGGTCATTGGTTCAGAGCACACACCATATCTTGTATTGGAACATTGTATCCAAACCTCACTAAATATTGTCTCCCTAGCCAGTACCATAGCTGAGCCTTCAGTAGGCCATCCCATATTGTATCAGGCCAGTTACTTCTGGATGATGGATACATGACAAGATCAACGCATTGCACAGTCATGAGCTCATCGTCACCCCTCTGGTGTAAAATAGGTCCTTCATTCTGAGGCAGTGTTGTCCAGGATGTCTGGATAAGGCATTCAGCAAGTTTGGGAGACAGAACTGTGGGCAATTATGACAAAGTAGGCAAGAATATACAATGGGGAAAAGATAGTGTCGTCAATAATTGGTGTTGGGGACACCAAAATCAGATTGATTATATTCTTTGCAGCCAAAGATGGAGAAGCTCTATACAATCAGCAAAAACAAGACCAGGAGCTGACTGTGGCTCAGACCATGAACTTATTGACAAATTCAGACTGAAATTGAAGAAAGTAGGGAAAACCACTAGACCATTCAGGTATGACCTAAATCAAATCCCTTGTGATTATACAGTGGAAGTGAGAAATAGATTTAAGGGCTTAGATCTGATAGATAGAGTGCCTGATGAACTATGGAATGAGGTTCATTACACTGTACGGGAGACAGGGATCAAGACCATCCCCATGGAAAAGAAATGCAAAAAAGCAAAATGGCTGTCTGGGGAGGCCTTGCAAATAGCTGCGAAAAGAAGAGAAGCGAAAAGCAAAGGAGAAAAGGAAAGATATAAACATCTGAATGCAGAGTTCCAAAGAATAGCAAGAAGAGATAAGAAAGCCGCCTTCAGCGATCAATGCAAAGAAATAGAGGAAAACAACAGAATGGGAAAGACTAGGGATCTATTCAAGAAAATCAGAGATACCAAAAGAACATTTCATGCAAAAATGGGTTCGATAAAGGACAGAAATGGTATGGACCTAACGGAAGCAGAAGATATTAAGAAGAGGTGGCAAGAATACACAGAAGAACTGTACAAAAAAGAGCTTCACGACCCAGATAATCATGATGGTGTGATCACTGACCTAGAGCCAGACATCCTGGAATGTGAAGTCAACTGGGCCTTAGAAAGCATCACTACAAACAAAGCTAGTGGAGGTGATGGAATTCCAGTGGAGCTATTCCAAATCCTGAAAGATGATGCTGTGAAAGTGCTGCACTCAATATGCCAGCAAATTTGGAAAACTCAGCAGTGGCCACAAGATTGGAAAAGGTCAGTTTTCATCCCAATCCCAAAGAAAGGCAATGCCAAAGAGTGCTCAAACTACCGCACAATTGCACTCATCTCACATGCTAGTAAAGTAATACTCAAAATTCTCGAAGCCAGGCTTCAGCAATATGTGAACCATGAACTTCCTGATGTTCAAGCTGGTTTTAGAAAAGGCAGAGGAACCAGAGATCAAATTTCCAACATCCACTGGATCATGGAAAAAGCAAGAGAGTTCCAGAAAAACATCTATTTCTGCTTTATTGACTATGCCAAAGCCTTTGACTGTGTAGATCACAATAAACTGTGGGAAATTCTGAAAGAGATGGGAATACCAGACCACCTGATCTGCCTCTTGAGAAATCTGTATGCAGGTCAGGAAGCAACAGTTAGAACTGGACATGGAACAACAGACTGGTTCCAAATAGGAAAAGGAGTACGTCAAGACTGTATATTGTCACCATGTTTATTTAACTTATATGCAGAGTACATCATGAGAAATGCTGGACTGGAAGAAACACAAGTTGGAATCAAGATTGCCGGGAGAAATATCAATCACCTCAGATATGCAGATGACACCACCCTTATGGCAGAAAGTGAAGAGGAACTAAAAAGCCTCTTGATGAAAGTGAAAGTGCAGAGTGAAAAGGTTGGCTTAAAGCTCAACATTCAGAAAACGAAGATCATGGCATCTGGTCCCATCACTACATGGGAAATAGATGGAGAAACGGGGGAAACAGTGTCAGACTTTATTTTTCTGGGCTCCAAAATCACTGCAGATGGTGACTGCAGCCATGAAATTAAGAGACGCTTACTCCTTGGAAGGAAAGTTATGACCAACCTAGATAGCATATTCAAAAGCAGAGACATCACTTTGCCAACAAAGGTTCGCCTAGTCAAGGCTATGGTCTTTCCTGTGGTCATGTATGGATGTGAAAGCTGGACTGTGAAGAAGGCTGAGTGCCGAAGAATTGATGCTTTTGAACTGTGGTGTTGGAGAAGACTCTTGAGAGTCCCTTGGACTGCAAGGAGATCCCACCAGTCCATTCTGAAGGAGATCAGCCCTGGGATTTCTTTGGAAGGAATGATGCTCAAGCTGAAACTCCAGTATTTTGGCCACCTCATGCGAAGAGGTGACTCACTGGAAAAGACTCTGATGCTGGGAGGGATTGGGGGCAGGAGAAGGGGACGACAGAGGATGAGATGGCTGGATGGCATCACTGACTCGATGGATGTGAGTCTGAGTGACCTCCGGGAGTTGGTGATGGACAGGGAGGCCTGGTGTGCTGCAGTTCATGGGGTCGCAAAGAGTCGGACATGACTGAGCGACTGATCTGATCTGCTGCTACTGCTGCTAAATCGCTTCAGTCATGTCTGACTCTGTGCAACCCCAAAGACGGCAGCCCACCAGGCTCCGCAGTCCCTGGGATTCTCCATGCAAGAACACTGGAGTGGCTTGCCATTTCCTTCTCCAATGCATGAAAGTGAAAAGTGAAAGTGAAGTCGGTCAGTCGTGTACAACTCTTCATGACCCCACAGACTGCAGCCCACCAGGCTCCTCTGTCCATGAGATTTTCCAGGCAAGAGTACTGGAGTGGGTTGCCATTGCCTTCTCCGGATCTGATCTGATGTTGTGTCAATTATGCTTCAGTTAAAAAAAAAAAAAAGTTCTTTGAAAATCAATAGAATTGATAAACCTCTAGTCAGGCTAACTGAAAGAAAATACAAATTAGTAGATCCGCCCTGGGATTTCTTTGGAAGGAATGATGCTAAAGCTGAAACTCCAGTATTTTGGCCACCTCATGCGAAGAGTTGACTCATTGGAGAAGACTCTGATGCTGGGAGGGATTGGGGGCAGGAGGAGAAGGGGCCGGCGGAGGATGAGATGGCTGGATGGCATCACTGACTTGATGGATGTGAATCTGAGTGACCTCCGGGAGTTGGTGATGGACAGGGAGGCCTGGCGTGCTGCGATTCATGGGGTCGCAAGGAGTCGGACACGACTGAGCAACTGATCTGATCTGATCTGAAAATAAAAGAGGGACATTACTACAGATCCCATGGATATTAGAAGGATAATCAGGAAATACTATGTCCACAGATTTGGTAACCTAGATTAAATGGAGCAATTCCTTAAAAAATACATCTGCCAAAACTTACACACGAAGAAAAAGACTGAATAGGCCTGTATCTAATAAAGAAATTGAATCAATAATTAAAAACCTTTCAGAAGAGCAGCAGGCCCAGATAGGTTCACTGGTGAATTAAAACATTTAAGGAAGAATTTATGCCAATTCTACACAATCTCTTCCAGAAGATAAGATGCAGAAGGGAACCTCCTAACTCTTTATATGAGGCCAGCGTTATTCTAAAACCAAAACCAGATAGTCTTTAAAACTATAGAGCAGTCTCTCTCATGAATACAAATGCAAAAGTTCTTAACAAAATATTAGCAAATCAAAACCAAAATATATGCAAAGAATTTATTCTAGGTATGCAAGTTTGGTTTACCATCTGGAAATCCATTAATTTACCACATCAACAGGCTAACAAAGAAAAATCACATGATTATATCAATAGATAGAGAAAAAGTATTTGATAAAATCCATCACTCATTTTTTATAAAATTAGCAAATTAGGCATAGAGGGGAACTCTCAACTTGATAACATCTACATTTAATGGCAAGAAACTAGAAGCTTTTCCACTAAGAGCAGGAACAAGGCCAATGTCCTCTCACCATTCCTTTTCAACATCATACCAAAAGATCTAGGTAATGTGGTAACAACAAAAAAGGGAAATAAAAGTTACACAGGGTGGAAAAGAGGAAATAAAATGTTCATTTATTACATGATGGTCTATATAGAATTAACAAAAAATTTCTGGAACTAATAAAGTTATTACAGCAAGTTTACAGGATACAAGGTTAATGTACAAAAGGTTATTAACACTTTTATTATACCAGCAATAAACATGCAGAGTTTTAAATTTAGAATGTGTTACCATTTACATTAACACTCAAAAAATTTAGTTATATGTAAATCTAAGAAAATACATATAAGATCTATATGGGGAAAACTACAAAACTCTGATGAAATAAATTTAAAAAGAACTATAGGTAGAGAGATGTTCATGGATGGGAAAATTCAATTTTGTCAAGATGGTCATTCTTCACAACGATTTATAGGTTCAATGCAATTCCTATTAAAATGTCAGCATGTTATTTTGTGGATGTCAACTAAGTGATACCAAAGTATATCTGAGATGACAAAAGACCCAGAATGGCCAGTACTGAAGTTGGAGGACTGACACTGCCTGACTTCACGACTTACAATAAAGCTACAGTAACCAAGTGTGGTATCAGATGAAAAAAGTCATATAGATAATTGGAACAGAATGAAGAACCCTTAAAGAGACTCACATAAATATCACTGTATTTCTGTGAAAATATCACTGATCTTGATGAAATACAAAGGCAGTAAAATGGAGGAAAGATGTGTGCTAACTCACTTCAGTCGTGTCCGACTCTTTACAACCCCATGGACATATGTACAACTTAAAAGCAACTTAAAGTGTACATGAAGGTGTACAAATAGCTGACTGTGGCTCAGATCATGAACTCCTTATTGCCAAATTCAGACTTACACTGAAGAAAGTGGGGAAAACCACTAGACCATTCAGGTATGCTGCTGCTGCTGCTAAGTCATTTCAGTCGTGTCCGACTCCGCGTGACCCCATAGACGTCAGCCCACCAGGCTCTCCTGCCCCTGGGATTCTCCAGGCAAGAAAACTGGAGTGGGTTGCCATTTCCTTCTCTGATGCATGAAAGTGAAAAAGTGAAAGTGAAGTCGCTCAGTCGTGTCCAACACTTAGCGACCCCATGGACTGCAGCCCACCAGGCTCCTCCATTCATGGGATTTTCCAGGCAAGAGTACTGGAGTGGGGTGCCATTGACGTACATCAAATCCTTATTACTATACACTGGAAGTGAGAAACATATTTAAGGGACTGGATCTGATAGAGTGCCTGATGAACTATGGATGTAGGTTTGTGACACTGTACAGGAGGACAGGAATCAAGACTATCCCCAAGAAAAAGAAATGGAAAAAAGCAAAATGGCTGTCTGGGGAGGCCTTACAAATAGCTGTGAAAAGAAGAGAAGTGAAAAGCAAAGGAGAAAAGGAAAGATATACCCATTTCAATGCAGAGTTCCAAACAATAGCAAGGACAGATAAGAAAGCCTTCCTTAGTGATCAGTGCAAAGAAACAGAGGAAAAGAACAGAATGGGAAAGACTAGAGAATCTCTTCAAGAAAATTAGAGATACCAAGGGAACACTGTATGCAAAGATGGGCTCAATAAAGGACAGAAATGGTATGGACTTAACAGAAGTAGAAGATTTAAGAAAAGGTGGCAAGAATACATAGAAGAACTGTACAAAAAAGATCTTCACAACCCAGATAATCATGATGGTGTGATCACTGACCTGGAGCCAGACATCCTGGAATGTGAAGTCAACTGGGCCTTAGAAAGTATCACTACAGACAAAACTAGTGGAGGTGATGGAATTCCAGTGGAGCTATTCCAAATCCTGAAAGATGATGCTGTGAAAGTGCTGCGCTCAAAATGCCAGCAAATTTGGAAAACTCAGCAGTGGCCACAAGATTGGAAAAGGTCAGTTTTCATCCCAATCCCAAAGAAAGGCAATGCCAAAGAGTGCTCAAACTACCGCATAATTGCACTCATCCCACATGCTAGTAAAGTAATGCTCAAAATTCTCCAAGCCGGGCTTCACCAATACATGAACCGTGAACTTCCAGATGTTCAAGCTGGTTTTAGAAAAAGGCAGAGGAACCAGAGATCAAATTGCCAACATCTGCTGGATCACTGAAAACACAAGAGAGTTCCAGAAAAACATCTATTTCTGCTTTATTGACTATGCCAAAGCCTTTGACTGGGTGGATCACAAGAAACTGTGGAAAATTCTTCAAGAGATGGGAATACCAGACCACCTGATCTGCCTCTTGAGAAATTTGTATGCAGGTCAGGAAGCAACAGATAGAACTGCACATGGAACAACAGACTGGTTCCAAATAGGAAAAAGAGTTCGTCAAGGCTGTATATTGTCACCCTGCTTATTTAACTTATATGCAGAGTACATCATGAGAAACACTGGACTGGAAGAAACACAAGCTGGAATCAAGATTGCCGGGAGAAATATCAATCACCTCAGATATGCAGATGACACCACCCTTATGGCAGAAAGTGAAGAGGAACTAAAGATCTGATCTGATCTGATCTGAAAAACACTGTAAATGGTGATTGCAGCTATGAAATTAAGAGACGCTTACTCAGAAGGAAAGTTATGGCCAACCTAGACAGCATATTAAAAAGCAGAGACATTACTTTGTCAACAAAGTTCCGTTTAGTCAAGGCTATGGTTTTTCCAGTAGTCATGTATGGATGTGAGAGTTGGACTATAAAGAAGGCTGAGTGCTGAAGAATTGATGCTTTTGAACTGTGGTGTTGGAAAAGACTCTTGAGAGTCCCTTGGACTGCAAGGAGATCCAACCAGTCCATCCTAAGGGAGATCAATCCTTGGTGTTCATTGGAAGGATTGATGTTGAAGCTGAAACTCCAATACTTTGGCCACCTGATGCGAAGAGCTGACTCATTTGAAAAGATCCTGATGCTGGGAATGATTGAGGGCAGGAGAAGAAGGGGACAACAGAGGATGAGATGGTTGGATGGGATCACCAACTCAACAGACATGGGTTTGGGTAGACTCTGGCAGTTGGTGATGGACAGGGAGGCCTGACTTGCTGTGGTTCATGGGGTTGTAAAGAGTTGGGCATGACTGAGCAACTGAACTGAATTTGCCTAGTATTAAACAGTAATATCTGGCAGAATCTATGTCTATTTCACTGTAGAGCCTAAAGAAGTAATAAAGACATGCAACTTAATCCCAAGGGCTTTCAAGAAGTGTGGTGCATTTGCTCTGCCCTCACCCAGTGAATATATCATATTTGAATAGCATGTATCTTTAAACATAGTATTGGTAGATAAGTCAGGGTTAAACAGGAAAATATATCCAAGGTCGTGAAGTCACCTTGATATGTTTTCTGATTGCTGGATCCTTTTTCTGTCCCACAAGCACATTTCATAGTAGAACTATGGAGTTTTAGTTTCAAAGAATTTAAAGTTGAAACGGACCTTAGAGATGATTTAGTCCAGTTTTCACTTTATAGCCTTGCAAAAACCAAGGCCTAGGAATGAAAACGGACTTGTTTGGAGACCTAGGATGTTAGTAGAAGAGCTAAGAAGAGAATCTGAGTAATAATTTAAACAAATTTAATTATTATATAGTCATAAAATAATATTTAAAACAAAATTAACTACCATGCCATATATTACCACTTGGGGGTGTCTGCAATATCCCCTGTACATATATTGTCTTATTTAACCTATATATAGATTGTCTTGTTAAAGCAGTGTTTTGATATAAGTATTATTCTTTGCCAACAAAGGTTTGCCTAGTCAAGGCTATGGTCTTTCCTGTGGTCATGTATGGATGTGAGAGCTGGACTGTGAAGAAGGCTGAGCACCGAAGAATTGATGCTTTTGAACTGTGGTGTTGGAGAAGACTCTTGAGAGTCCCTTGGACTGCAAGAAGATCCAACCAGTCCATTCTGAAGGAGATCAGCCCTGGGATTTCTTTGGAAGGAATGATGCTAAAGCTGAAACTCCAGTATTTTGGCCACCTCATGCGAAGAGTTGACTCATTGGAGAAGACTCTGATGCTGGGAGGGATTGGGGGCAGGAGGAGAAGGGGACGACAGAGGATGAGATGGCTGGATGGCATCACTGACTCGATGGATGTGAGTCTGAGTGACCTCCGGGAGTTGGTGATGGACAGGGAGGCCTGGTGTGCTGCAGTTCATGGGGTCGCAAAGAGTCGGACACGACTGAGCGACTGATTTGATCTGATCTCTATCTTGGGTAAAAGAAAAGTTTCTAAATTCAGGATTACACAGGTAATGCATAGCCAAACCTAGATTTGATCATGTTCCCTTAAAGAACCAAATTATTTTACTAACAAAGATCCATATAATCAAAGTTATGGTTTTTCCAGTAGTCATGTATGGATGTGAGAGTTGGACCATAAAGAAGGCTTAGTGCTAAAGAATTGATGCTTTCAAACTGTGGTGTTGGAAAAGACTCTTGAGAGTCCCTTGGACTGCAAGGAGATCAAACCAGTCCATCCTAAAGGAAATCAGTTCTGAATATTCACTGGAAGGACTGATGCTAAAGCTAAAGCTCCAATACTTTGGCCACCTGATGCAAAGAGCAGACTCTGATGTGGGAAAGATTGAAGGCAGGAAGATAAGCAGGTGACAGAGGATGAGATGGTTGGATGGCATCACCAACTGGATGGATATAAGTTTGAGCGAGCTCCGGGAGACGGTGAAGGACAGAAAGCCTGGTGTGCTGCAGTCCATGGGGTCACAAAGAGCTGAACATGACTGAGTGACAGAACAACAACAAACAACTAAAGAACCAAGATTCTAAGTTTTTCCTACTATATCATTATTTTCAAACTAACTTTTAAAAAATTATTTTATTGTTCATATTTAATTTTATTTTCTGACCCTGCCATGTGGTATGTGGGATCTTAGTTCCCTGCTGCTGCTCCTGCTGCTGCTAAGTCACTTCAGTTGTGTCCGACTCTGTGTGACCCCATAGACAGCAGCCCACCAGGCTCCTCCGTCCCTGGGATTCTCCAGGCAAGAACACTGGAGTGGGTTGCCATTTCCTTCTCCAATGCATCAAAGTGAAAAGTGAAAGTGAAGTCGCTCAGTCGTGTCCGACTCTTAGCGACCCCATGGACTGCAGCCCACCAGGCTCCTCCGTCCATGGGATTTTCCAGGCAACAGTACTGGAGTGGGGTGCCATTGCCTTCTCTGAAGCTTGTTCTGCTGCTGTTAAGTCGATTCAATCGTGTCCGACTCTGTGCGACCCCATAGACGGCAGCCCACCAGGCTCCTCCGTCCCTGGGATTCTCCAGGCAAGAACACTGGAGTGGGTTGCCATTTCCTTCTCCAATGCATGAAAGTGAAAAGTGAAAGTGAAGTCACTCAGTCGTGTCCGACTCTAGCGACCCCATGGACTGCAGCCTACCAGGCTCCTCCGTCCATGGGATTTTCCAGGCAAGAGTACTGGAGTGGGGTGCCTAGGGATCAAACCTGCATCCCCTGCATTGGAAGCATGCAGTCTTAACCACTGGACCATCAAGGAAGTTCCTCAAACTAACTTTTATTCATGCTATTAAAACTATAGAAAAACAATTGAAAATGACATCAATGACAAAAAAAAAAACCAGAATTAAGACAAATATATGCATGCTACCATCAATATCAGAAAGATCTCTACAACGGCTAAGCTTTATTATGGTCTCAAGGAAAAATTTGAACAGAAATAATATATGCACTGGATATTACCTCTTCAAGTTTTAAATATATGGAATCATCTGGAAAAAATAAGGCTCTAGTCTCTCTTTTGTAGGAGATATTTGTTGATTTTCTTCTAGGCATTTCATTTTTATGTTCAATTGTATAGTCTTTTTTTTACTTGTCCCATTGGTTTTTTATAATGCTTTCTTGGATCACAGCAATAACAGAAGGAGACACAGGTGTGTTTTTTACTGGACTTTTCACGGAACTCCTCACCTACAGTGGCCTTGGTCACCAGAAGGGCATTTGAGGAAAATAGCCAGTTGTCTTCTGAAGCTTAACCAAAAACTTCTTCAAGGCTGCTTTCTCTTTATCGATCTCCCTGAACCGCATATTTAAAGCCTGCTGAAGTTTTTGAATGTGGATCCTGGTTCTCTTCTCCTCTCCAAGGTTGTACACAAGGGCCTTCCGCAGGTATACAGGATCTCCTGTTTTTATTGTGCTCTTCTTCACTGTGTAGCTCATTCCACCCATGTTCAAACTTCGGTAGAAGAAGTCCAAAACAAAGAGAGTAGGACTGCTTGTTAATGTCTCAGTAAAATGATTCTCCTCTGGTTTGGAATATTAGAACCATGGCACCATGGGAACAGAGGTGCACAGAATCTTGGAGCTGAGTGGCATCAGAGATACACTTAGCTCAAACCTTGTATTTATTGATCAGAAGTTTTTAAGCTTGCATATATTCTTAGTTTAGAAATACAAATGAGTACTTCAGTAGACCAGAATGGCAACAGGATGGCTGCTGTTATTTTGTGCTTACACTTAGGTTGAATGGTAAGTTCCTTTTAGTTCAGTTCAGTTCAGTCCCTCCGTCGTGTCTGACTCTGTGATCCCATGGACTGCAGCACACCAGGCTTCCCTGTCCATCACCACTCCCAGAGTTTACCCAAACTCATGTCCATTGAGTCGGTGATGCCATCCAATCATCTCATCGCTGCTGCTGCTGCTGCTGCTGCTAAGTTGCTTCAGTCGTGTCCGACTCTTCGTGACCCCACGGACTGCAGCCTACCAGGCTCCTCCGCACATGGGATTTTCCAGGCAAGAGTACTGGAGTGGGGTGCCATTGCCTTCTCTGAACCATCTCATTAGGTGTTTCCTAATTAGGACATTAGTAAAGTAATGCTCAAAATTCTCCAAGCCAGGCTTCAGCAATATGTGAACCGTGAACTTCCTGATGTTCAAACTGGTTTTAGAAAAGGCAGAGGAACCAGAGATCAAATTGCCAACATCCGCTGGATCATCGAAAAAGCAAGAGAGTTCCAGAAAAACATCTATTTCTGCTTTATTGACTATGCCAAAGCCTTTGACTGTGTGGATCACAATAAACTATGGCAAATTCTGAAAGAGATGGGAATACCAGATCACCTGATCTGCCTCTTAAGAAATCTGTATGCAGGTCAGGAAGCAACAGTTAGAACTGGTCATGGAACAACAGATTGGTTCCAAATAGGAAAAGGAGTACGTCAAGGCTGCATATTGTCACCATGTTTATTTAACTTATATGCAGAGTACATCATGAGAAATGCTGGACTGGAAGAAACAGAAGTTGGAATCAAGATTGCCAGGAGAAACATCAATAACCTCAGATATGCAGATGACACCACTCTTATGGCAGAAAGTGAAGAGGGGCTAAAAAGCCTCTTGATGAAAGTGAAAGTGGAGAGTGAAAAGGTTGGCTTAAAGCTCAACATTCAGAAAACGAAGATCATGGCATCTGGTCCCATCACTGCATGGGAAATAGATGGGGAAACAGTGGAAACAGTGTCAGACTTTGTTTTTCTGGGCTCCAAAATCACTGCAGATGGTGACTGCAGCCATGAAATTAAAAGACGCTTGCTCCTTGGAAGGAAAGTTATGACCAACCTAGATAGCATATTCAAAAGCAGAGACATCACTTTACCAACAAAGGTTCGCCTAGTCAAGGCTATGGTCTTTCCTGTGGTCATGTATGGATGTGAGAGCTGGACTGTGAAGAAGGCTGAGTGCCGAAGAATTGATGCTTTTGAACTGTGGTGTTGGAGAAGACTCTTGAGAGTCCCTTGGACTGCAAGAAGATCCAACCAGTCCATTCTGGAGGAGATCAATCCTGGAATTTCTTTGGAAGGAATGATGCTAAAGCTGAAACTCCAGTATTTTGGCCACCTCATGCGAAGAGTTGACTCATTGGAGAAGACTCTGATGCTGGGAGGGATTGAGGGCAGGAGGAGAAGGGGACGACAGAGGATGAGATGGCTGGATGGCATCACTGACTCGATGGATGCGAGTCTGAGGGACCTCCGGGAGCTGGTGATGGACAGGGAGGCCTGGCGTGCTGCGGTTCATGGGGTCGCAAAGAGTCGGACACGACTGAGCGACTGATCTGATCTGATCTGAATTAGGACTTTAGGGCTTCCCCAGTAGCTCAGTGGTAAAGAACCCTTCTGCAATGCAGGAGCTACAAGAAACATGGGTTCAATCCCTGGGTCAGGAAGAGTCCCTAGAGGAGGGCATGACCACCTACTATAATATTCTTGCCTGGAGAATCCCATGAATAGAGGAGGCTTGAGGGCTACAGTCCATAGGGTTGCAGAGTCAGACACAATGGAAGCAACTTAGCACGCACCCATCAGGACCATAATGTTCATGGACAAAGAAAAAAGGGAAAACTCAATAATTCAGTTTAGTTTCTAAAGCTATTTGTCATTTCTTTATATACCCACTTGAAGTTGCTAAATAGCTGAGATTTTATCATTTGTTTAGGTATTAGATTAGACTTAAAGATAAGAACTTCCTCACGAACTGTCTACTTTTAATATAAGGACAGGAAACAGCAAAATATACATATGTGCCACAAAAAGAACCCCACAGAAAATATAAACTAAAAGCGAATGAGGCGACAGAGATGGGAAGGGGTAAGTGGAAAGGATGGGGAAATGGTAATAGAGGAATAGGAGTAGGAAGAGAGGCACTTTAAATATAAGTTTAATTGTTCTTACATTTAGAAATGTGTTAACTTTATGTGTTCAGAAATAATTTAAAAAGGATTGGGGGTGGTGCCAACATATGTGTATTCTAGGAGTGAGTAAGAAGTGAATATGTTATGGATAAAGAAACCCTCATTCTCTCTGTAGGAGAAAGAAACTAAAAATAAAGGAAGAAGGCTACAATGTACTCTGTGATGCTGGATTAGGAATTAGAGACGGCAGTGTAAAATCATGGTTCTATCACTCAGTTTGAATTTATGATCCTCTGAATCAGATGAATCCATGCTTCTGTGAGTCAGTATGAATTCATGGTTTAATGAATTAGCTGAATTCATGGTTCTATGAATCAGTATGAATTCTTATGAAGACTAGCCCCCTATAAAAACTCTGGTCTCCAAACATGTCTTAGAGACTTGGGATTTTGTGACCCTCTCCAAAATGACTTGAGCCTTATTTATTCCTAGCCTCAAAATTCTGGAATTTGCAGATAACAGGTTACATGTCCCCTCTCTTTCTGTTTTAGCTATGATTTTTACTTAAGACTTGATAAACTATTTTATTCTTTTTAACCTTGTTATGAGCAGACACATGCATAATTCTTCCAGACTTGTTTGTCAAGAACAGAAAACCTGAACAATGTGGAATGGTCCTAAGTAAGAAAGCACATTTTTTCCCAACAGGAAAATTTTGCTAGTTTTCTTTTTTAAATTGAGGTATAATTGACATATAACATTATACTAGTTTCAGATGTTCAACATAATGACTTCATATTGGCGTATATTGAAACACAGTAAAAGTCTAGTTAATATTCATCCCCATACTAGTTACAATATTTTTCTCTTGTGATGAGGACTTTTACGACCTACTCTCTTACCAACTTTCCAATATGCAACACAGTATTATTAACTATAGTCACCATGCTGAACATTACAAAGCCCATGATTTATTAAATAACTGTGGTTTGCACATTCTGATCCCCTTCACCAATTTCACTCCTGTAACTTCCTGACTCTGCCAGCCACCATTTTTTGGTCTCTATTTATGTGCAAAAAATATCTTAAGGACCCAGATAATCATGATGGTGTGACCACTCACCCAGAGCCAGACATCCTGGAATGTGAAATCAAGTGGGCCTTGGGAAGCATCACTATGAACAAAGCTAGTAGAGGAGGTGATGGAATTCCAGTTGATCTATTTCAAATCCTAAAATATGATGCTGTTAAGGTGCTGCACTCAATATGCCAGCAATTTAGAAGATTCAGCAGTGGTTACAGGACTGAAGGTCAGTTTTCATTCCAATCCCAAGGAAAAGCAATGCCAAACAATGTTCAAACTACTGCACAATTGCACTCATCTCACATGCTAGCAAAGTAATGCTCAAAATTCTCCAAGCAAGGCTTCAACAATACATGAACCAACAACTTCCAGATGTTCAAGCTGAATTTAGAAAAGGCAGAGGAACCAGAGATCAAACTGCCAACACCCATTGGATCATAGAAAAAGCAAGAGAATTCCAGAAAAATCTCTATTTTTGCTTTTATTGATTACACCAAGTTCTTTGACTGTGGATCACAACAAACTGTGGAAAATTCTTAAAGAGATGGGAATACCAGACCACCTGACTTGCCTCCTGAGAAATCTGTATGCAGGTCAAGAAGTAACAGAACCAGACATGGAACAACAGGCTGGTTCCAAATCAGGAAAGGAGTCCATCAAGGCTGTATATTGTCACCTTGCTTATTTAACTTATATGCAGAGTACATCATGAGAAATACTGGGCTGGATGAAGCACAAGCTGGGATCAAGATTGCCAGGAGAAATATGAATAACCTCAGATATGTAAATGACACCACCCTTATGGCAGAAAGCAAAGAAAAACTAAAGAGCCTCTTGATGAAAGTGAAAGAGGAAAGTGAAAAAGTTGCCTGAAAACTCAACATTCAAAAACAAAGATCATGGCAGCCAGCCTCAGCACTTCATGGCAAATAGATGGGGAAACAGTGAAAACAGTGAGAGACTTTATTTTTGGGGGGCTCCAAAAATCACTGCAGATGGTGACTGCAGCCATAAATTAAAAGATGCTTGCTCCTTGGAAGAAAAGCTATGACCAACCTAGACAGCATATTAAAAAGCAGAGACATTACTTTGCCAACAAAGGTTGGTCTTGTCAAAGCTACGGTTTTTCCAGTAGTCATGTATGGATGTGAGAGTTGGACCATGAACAAAGCTGAGCCCGAAAAACTGATGCTTTTGAACTGTAGTGTTGAAGAAGACTCTTGAGAGTCCCTCGGACTGCAAGGAGATCAAGCCAGTCAATCCTAAAGGATATCAGTCCTGAATATTCATTGGAAGGACTGATGCTGAAACTGAAGCTGAAGCTCCAATACGTGGGTCATCCTGACACTGGGAAATATTGCAGGCAGGAGGAGAAGGGGCCAATTGAGGATGAGATGGTTGGATGTCATCACCAACTGAATGAACATGAGTTTGAGAAGCTCTGGCAAATGGGGAAGGACAGAAAGCCTGGTGTGCTGCAGTCCACAGGGTCGCAAAGAGTCAGACATGACTGAGCGACTGAACTGAATTGAACTGAATTGATGTGCTCAGTTTTTGTTTTTGTGTTGTATCATTTTTAGATTCCACATATAAGTGACATTTTATAGTATTTGTCTTTCTCTGACTTACTTCATTTAGCAAAAAATGTCTTTAAGGTCATCCAGTAGTCTCAATAGTCAAAATGGAGAAGGAAATGGCAACCCACTCCAGTGTTCTTGCCTGGAGAATCCCAGGGGCGGGAGAGACTGGTGGGCTGACATCTGTGGGGTCACACAGAGTCAGACACGACTGAAGTGACTTAGCAGCAGCAGTAGTCTCAAATGGCTTCAGTTCAGTTCAGTTGCTCAGTTGTGTCTGACTCTTTGTGACCCCATGACTGCAGCATGCCAGGCTTCCCTGTCCATCACCAACTCCTGGAGCTTGCTCAAGCTCATGTCCATTCAGTTGGTAATGCCATCCAACCATCTCATCCTCTGTCACCCACTTCCCCTCCTGCCCTCAATCTTGCCCAGCATCAGGGTCTTTTCCAATGAGACAGTTCTTCACATCAGGTGGACAAAGTATTGGAGTTTCAGCTTCAGCATCAGTCCTTCCAATGAATATTCAGGACTAATTTCCTTTAGGATTGACTGGTTGGATCTCCTTGCAGTCCAAGGGACTCTCAAGAGTCTTCTCCAACACCACAGTTCAAAAGCATCAGTTCTTTGGCACTCAGCTTTGTTTATGGTCCAACTGTCACATCCATACATGACTACTAGAAAAACCATAGCTTTGACAAGACCAACCTTTGTTGGCAAAGTAACGTCTCTGCTTTTTAGCATGCTGTCTAGGTTGGTCATAGCTTTTCTTCCAAGGAGCAAGCATCTTTTAATTTATGGCTGCAGTCACCATCTCCAGTGATTTTGGAGCCCTCCAAAATAAAGTCTCTCACTGTTTTCATTGTTTCCCCATCTATTTGCCATGAAGTGCTGAGACTGGCTGCCATGATCTTTGTTTCTGAATGTTGAGTTTTCAGGCAACTTTTTCACTTTCCTCTTTCACTTTCATCAAGAGGCTCTTTAATTCCTCTTTGCTTTCTGCCATAAGGGTGATGTCATCTGCACATCTGAGGTTATTGATATTTCGGCAATCTTGATCCCAGCTTGTGCTTCATCCAGCCCAGCATTTCTCATGATGTACTCTGCATATAAGTTACATAAGCAGGGTGATAATATACAGCCTTGACGTACTTCTTTACCAATTTGGAACCAGTCTGTTTTTCCATGTCCAGTTCCAACTGTTGCTTCTTGACCTGCATACAGATTTCTCAAGAGGCAAGTCAGGTGGTCTGGTATTTCCATCCCTTTAAGAATTTTCCACAGTTTGTTGTGATCCAGACAGTCAAAGGCTTTGGCGTAATCAATAAAGCAGAAGTAGATGTTTTTCTGGAATTCTCTTGCTTTTCCTATGATCCAGTGGATGTTGGCAATTTGATCTCTGGTTCCTCTGCCTTTTCTAAATCCAGCTTGAACATCTGGAAGTTCACGGTTCATGTACTGTTGAAGCCTCGCTTGGAGAATTTTGAGCATTACTTTGCTAGCATGTGAGATGAGGGCAATTGTGCGGTAGTTTGAACATTGTTTGGCATTGCTTTTCTTTGAGGTTGGAATGACAACTGACCTTTTCCAGTCCTGTGGCCACTGCTGAGTTTTCCAAATTTGCTGGCATATTGAGTGCAGCACTTTAACAGCATCATCTTTTAGGATGATTTCCTCAAATGGTGTGATTTTCTTCTTTTCATGGCTTAATAATATCTGTATTATATACACACACACACACATACAGCACATTCTTTATCCATTCATCTGCTGAGGGACACTTGTCCATGTCCTAGAAATTGTGAATACCATTGCAATGAACATGGGGATGCAGATATCTCTTTGGAATAGTGAGTTCACTGTCTTCAGAAAAATACCAGAAGTGGAATTGTCCGGTCATATGATAGTTCTCTGCTTAGTTTTTTTGAGGGACCCCCCATACTGTTTTTCATAGTTGTACCAGTTTACATTCCCACCAACATGCACAAAGATTCTCTTTTCTCCATGTTCTTGCCAACACTTCATACTAGCCATTCTAATAAGTATGAGGTGATATCTTTGGAGTTTTTCAAACTTCCCTAGTAATTAACAATGTTGAGCATCCTTTAATGTGTCTCTTGACAATTTGTATGTCTTTTTTGGGAAACTATTCAGATTTCTGTGCATTTTTAAAATCAGATTACTTCTTTTTGCTAGTTGTATGAGTTCCTTATATATTTTAGATATCAACTCCTTGTCAGATAGATGGTTTGCAAATATTTTCTCTCATTGTGTAGGCTGCCTTTTCATTTTGTTCACTGCTTCTTTGGCTGTGCAAAAGCATTTTAGTTTCCACATTTTTCCTGGTTCATTTTAATCAGTGTGATGCTGCTGCTGATGCTAAGTCTCCTCAGTCATGTTTGACTCTTTGCAACTCTATGGACTGTAGCCTGCCAGGCTCCTCTGTCCATGGGATTCTACAGGCAAGAACACTGGAGTGAGTTGCCATGCCCTCCTCTGGGGATCTTCCTGATCCAGGGATCAAACCTGTTTCTCCCACATTGCAGGCAGATTCTTTACTGTCTTGAGCCACCAGGGAGAATTGTCTTAAATGTAAATCAATCTCAAAATCAACGTTCCTTTAGATACTGAATATTGTGGAGAAAACCTTTTATGCATGCATTAAAAATCACATGTTTTAATAAATGAGGGTGCAGAGAAAAAGGAACCCTCTTACACTGTTGGTGGGAATGCAAACTAGTACAGCCACTATGGAGAACAGGGTGGAGATTCCTTTAAAAACTGGAAATAGAACTGCCATACGACCCAGCAATCTCACTGCTGGGCATACACACCAAGGAAACCAGAACTGAAAGAGACACGTGTACCCCAATATTCACCGCAGCACTGTTTACAATAGCCAGGACATGGAAGCAACCCAGATGCCCATCGGCAGACAAATGGATAAAGAAAGCTGTGGTACATATACACAATGGAGTGTTACTCAGCCATTAAAAAGAAGGCATTTGAATCCTTTCTAATGAGGTGGATGAAACTGGAGCCTATTATACAGAGTGAAGTAAGTCAGAAAGAAAAACACCAAACAGTATACTAACACATATATATGGAATTTAGAAAGATGGTAATGATGACCCTATATGCAAGACAGCATAAGAGACACAGATGTATAGAACAGTCTTTTGGACTCTGTGGTGAGGGTGAGGGTGGGATGATTTGAGAGAGTAGCATTGAAACGTGTATATTATCATATGTGAAGTGGATCGCCGGTCCAGGTTCAATGCATGAGACAGGGTGCTCAGGGCAGGTGCACTGGGATGATCCTGGGGGATGGGATGGGGAGGGAGGTGGGAAGGGGGTTCAGGATGGGGAACACATGTATGCCATGGATGATTCATGTCGATGCATGGCAAAAACCACTACAATATTGTAAAGTAATTAGCCTCCAATTAAAATAAACATTTTTTAATTGCATGTTTTCATGTGAAAAATATAAAAAGCAAAGGACTTGTTTTGTTATGTTCTCCATTATCTTATTTTTGTATCCATTTCTGTTTTGTATATATAAATGGTAAAACATTTATAAGATTTACAGTAGGTGAATCCTGTTAAAATATGGGTGAATGTAAAGTCTGAAAATATCAACACTATTTTTAAAATAGATAGAATCCCCTTGATTGTTTCATCTAGGATAAAGGTGCAAGTTTATGCTGTGGAATTTGGACACATAAATCATCTGAGACAGCATATGAAGATGCAGGTGCAATGATTGATGGAAACATTGCTTTAGTGCTCATTGTTCATTGCAGTTTTGCACAGTCTGTTGCACTATGCAGTACTAATGAGGGGCAATGCAATCACACATCATTGCAATAAACTATTATGTATGTTTGTCTATGTTTTCAGTTTGTTCAACTTAAATTCAAAGGACTGAATAATAATTAGCCTAAGTCAACTTGAAAAGGAAATAATACATTTTGTAAAGCATTTCCTGTATGGAATTTTCTCAGTTGGCCCCATTTTGTTATGAAACCTATCTGCGTAACTTTCACTACAAAAAAGAAAACAAAAACAAAATCACAGAATACAACGGGACATCCACAAGCATATTCCATCATGTTGTGATTCAGTAAGATTGTAAGAAGTAAGGTAGAAAATTAGTTATACATTTGTAATCATAAAAAAAATACAAGAAGGGAATTTTTGTTGAGATAAATAGGCCAAAAGAACCCTCACATCAGCTCTGTTTCTCTTAGAAACAGACTGTGATACTGTCATCCTGAGGGATAATCTGACTTAACCAATGACTAACGCTAGACAGCTGTCATTAAAGTAGATTTTAACAAGGCAAGGAAACGTAGTTGCTTATGAGCAACAAGAAATATGTATGTAGTTTCACTAAAGTGCCACCTTTGGAAAGGGCTGAATATACAATATGAGGATTTTGATGATTGATGTACATTCTGTGTACATTAATACATTATTTATTTATGTAGCCCTATCTTCAATTCAGATGTAAAGAAGTCCCTTCTGGTCATTTTATCATGCCATATGTATGTATCAAGCACAGACTAAATGATCTTTTGTAAAACTCCAGACTAGTTGAAGCAGAGTCCTTTTTTAGCCCTGTGCTTGGTTGCTCAGTCGTGCCTGACTCTTTGCTACCCCATGGACTGTAGCTCACCAGGTTCCTCTGTCCAGGGTGATTCTCCAGGCAAGAATACTGGAAGGGGTAGCCATTCCCTTCACCAGCGGATCTTCCCAACCCAGGGATCAAACCTAGGTCTCCCTAATTGCAGGCAGATTCTTTACCATCTGAGCCACCAGAGAAGCCCAAGAAAAGTGGAGTGGGTAGCCTATCCCTTCTCCAGGGGAACTTCCCAACCCAGGAATGGAACTGGGATCTCCTGCATTAGAGACGGATTCCTTACTAGCTGAGCTACCAGGAAAGCCCCCTTTTAGCTCTAAAGTGATATAATGAATAAAAAATGGAGCCTACCAGAGTCTTGGAAATTTTACATTTTTAAAGAATTATTTAAAAAATGATTCCTCCTAAATATTCATCAGTTTCAGCTATGTTACCTGGATATTAGGACTTTGTCATATCTTGGAAATATGTATAACACCATTTGAGGGCATTACCAGATTTTAAGGAAAAAGAAAAATCCCAGTTGACAAAAAAGGAATGCTGCTGCTGTTGCGTCACTTTAGTGTCCGACTCTATGCGATCCCACAGACGGCAGCCCACCAGGCTTCCTGTCCCTGGGATTCTCCAGGCAAGAACACTGGAGTGGGTTGCCATTTCCTCCTCCAATGCATAAAAGTGAAAAGTGAAAGTGAAGTCGCTCAGTCGTGTCCGACTCTTAGTGACCCCATTGACTGCAGCCTACTAGGCTCCTCCGTCCATGGGATTTTCTAGGCAAAAGTACTGGAGTGGGGTGTCATTGCCTTCTCTGCAAAAAAGGAATATTTCCAGATATATAATTCACCTGAAAAACTTCACATAATATTAGCTTGTTTCATTTAAAAATAAAACCAAACCCACAAACCTGACACAAGCTGTATGCACAAAATAGTGCGCTAGCTGCACAGCCCCCTGGGAGGTGCGGGAGGCTTCACATGCCTTTTTGCTGGTTTATTCCTTGAGCCCATTTGTTACCTTGTTTTCAGAGTAAAGAAAGCCGACATCTTGAGTTCTCATCTTGTCCACAAGGAAATTAATATGATATTGACACCATCTGACTGGAAGATAACTAAAATGGGAGAAATTTTTATACTTTCTCTCATTAGAGGTTGGCAGCATTTTCAGTTCAGTTCAGTCGCTCAGTCGTGCCCGACTCTTTGCAACCCCATGAATTGCAGCACACCAGGCCTCCCTGTCCATCACCAACACCCGGAGTTCACCCAAACCCATGTCCATGGTGTCAGTGATGCCATCCAGCCATCTCATCCTCTGTCGTCCCCTTTTCCTCCTGCCCCCAATCCCTCCCAGCATCAGAGTCTTTTCCAATGAGTCAACTCTTCGCATGAGGTGGCCAAAGTACTGGACTTTCAGCTTTAGCATCATTCCTTCCAAAGAAATCCCAGGGCTGATCTCCTTTATAATGGACTGGTTGGATCTCCTTGCAGTCCAAGGGACGCTCAAGAGTCTTCTCCAATACCACAGTTCAAAAGCATCAATTCATTGGTGCTCAGCTTTCTTCACAGTCCAACTCTCACATCCATACATGACCACAGGAAAGACCATAGCCTTGACTAGACAGACCTTTTTTGGCAAAGTGATGTCTCTGCTTTTGAATATGCCATCTAGGTTGGTCATAACTTTCCTTACAAGAAGTAAGTGTCTTTTAATTTCATGACTGCAATCACCAGCTGCAGTGATCCTGGAGCCCCCAAAATAAAATCTGACACTGTTTCCCCATCTATTTCCCATGAAGTGATGGGATCAGATGCCATGATCTTCGTTTTCTGAATGTTGAGCTTTAAGCCAACTTTTTCACTCTCCTCTTTCACTTTCATCAAGAGGGTTCCTCTTCACTTTCTGCCATAAGGGTGGTGTTCTCTGCATATCTGAGGTTATTGATATTTCTCCCAGCAATCTTGATTCCAGCTTGTCCTTCTTCCAGCCCAGCATTTCTCATGATGCACTCTGTATATATTGCCAACATCCGCTGGATCATGGAAAAAGGACAAGAGTTCCAGAAAAACATCTATTTCTGCTTTATTGACTTTACCAAAGCCTTTTGACTGTGTGGATCACGATAAACTGTGGAAAATTCTGAAAGAGATGGGAATACCAGACCACCTGACCTGCCTCTTGAGAAACCTATATGCAGGTCAGGAAGCAACAGTTAGAACCCGAATTGAAACAACAGACTGGCAGCATTTTACTGATGTTTAAAATTTGTGATTCTCTAAGCAATGAGTGCTGAAGAATTGATGTTTTTGAACTCTTGAGAGTCCTTGGACTGCAAGAAGATCCAACCAGTCCTAAAGGAGATCAGTCCTGGGTGTTCATTGGAAGGACTGATGCTAAAGCTGAAACTCCAATACTTTGGCCACCTCAAGCGAAGAGTTGACTCATTGGAAAAGACCCTGATGCTGGGAAGGATTGGGGACAGGAGGAAAAGGGGATGACAGAGGATGAGATGGCTGGATGGCATCACTGACTCGATGGATGTCAGTCTGAGTGACCTCCAGGAGTTGGTGATGGACAGGGAGGCCTGGCGTGCTGAGATTCATGGGGTCATGAAGAGTCGGACAGAACTGAGCAATTGAACTGAACTGAAGCAATGTGGCAGAGCTCAAGGTAATGAAGACCTGTGGAGGAAAGACATTTGCAAGTCTGCACGTGGAAAGTTATAATTCTTCTGTTCAGAGGCAATGTTTGCAAAAGTACAAGAAAGCAGGAGCATTTCTCCAAGCAGAGAAACCCATCTGGGGACATGCTGACAATGTCTGGATGTCTTAAGAGTTTTGGACAAGGGGTGCGGGGCAGTTCGGGACATGGCCACTGGTCTTTCTCTCATGCTGCAGTTTGTTAACTGACATCAGACCCACCATAAAGGACCTGTCAGTGGGGGGATACTCAGATCCTAAAGAACACCAGTGAGGTGTGTTGGGGAAGTCTCAGAGAGAGGTCTCTGGATTTCTCAGAGAGGGTGTGGGAGGTCCGTGTGTGGGGTCAGTGTGGGTCGGTGTGGGGACTCTTAGTGGGGAGACCTCTATTGCTGGTCTTTCTGCCCCTCGCGGCAGAAGGACACAGAGACTTGCTGCTTTTTGTTTCTTGTGTCCGTTCTGGTTCATTCCTCTGGATACGTGCCTAGGGGGTCTACCTCCCTCCATCCCTTATACTCACCTCTTGGTGCCGCTGAGAGGACCAGGTGGCATCTGGCCTCAGGGTCTCAGCTCTCTGGGCTCCCTTCTGCTGAACTCCAGAGGTCACTGTCTGTCCTGGGCCCCAGCTCATCCCTCAGCCCTGGATAAGCCCCGAGTTCTATGCTCACTCCAGAGGATGTGGCCCAGAGGGCACCTATCTCCAGGGAAGAAACACAGCACAAGCAGGCCTGTGCCCACTGCCCCTGCAACCCTGATCCTGGTCCCACCTGTGGGAGTCCTGACAGCCGTGGGGCAGGACTATTCTTCCTGTCGCCTGGATCGGGGCCCCTCCTGGAGCAGGTCTCTCCACTGTGGGAGTGACGTGACACAGAGCCCCAAGCTGCTCCAGAGAATTGCTCCTGTCTCCCCACTTTCCCCTCTGGATGGGTCCAGGGAGGAAAGCTGACAGCATACTTGTTCCCCACAGATCACCTCCCCCACATTGGGTGACACATCCCGTCTGCTAGTCTCTCCTCTCCCCGACCCCGGGCTCAGGTCAGCGAGGCTGGGGGCAAGTGAGATTGCTATGACCCCTGCACAGTCCCTGTTAAGTCCCACCTGTCCTCTGGGAGCCTCCTTGGGCCACACATGTAGGTAGAAGTCATGGACTGCGAGTCTGTCCTGAGCTTCCTGTCCTGTGAAAGCTGATTATTTACACTGTGGAAAAGTGAAGTTTCCATTCTCAGAGGCTCCACTGTCTCTGGGAGCCTGGCCCTCTGTGGAGGAGCTCCAGGTAGCCCCACTCTGTCTGGGCTCTGGGAGCTGGAGTAGGGGGAGACTCGGGTGGAGCCACCAGAAAGCACTGGACCTCTAACTTCTTTCCTCTGGGCCTGTAGATGGTGGTGGGACGCCAGGAATCCCTCGGTCACTGCACCATCTATGGACACCTCTGCCACCTGCCTCCTTCCTGTGCATCCCACCCTAGGGGCACAGCGTCCCACCCTCAAGCACTGAGGTGACTGCACACACAGTGACACCCCTGCTTCTTCTCCAGGGGAGGTGGGTGCTGTGAGCAGGGCTGTCCTCTCCTCTAGGGCCGGGGTGGATGGGCCCTCAGGGCCCTCCATGCTCCACACCACACATCCTCAGAGCTGGGAATGTGGTCCTCATTGTCGCTTCTGCTCCAGAGCATGAGAAAGGCAGAGGGAGGGTGATGCTCCTGGTTCATCTCAATTCAGCTCCATAAGGGAGAGAAAGGGCTTCCAGGACACTGTCATCTAATCCCACCAAGATGTGGGGACGAGGTTTCTCCCAACTCTAGACTTGGGGCCACACTGCCCCTAAACTCCCTTCCTTATTCTGACATGAAAACTTGTCTCTGACACTTTCTGGGGTCTGAGGGGAATTTCAGCCTCTGCAAACCCCTCTGCTCTATAGCCCCACAAGCTCAAGGTAGAGAGGGAGGTAGAGAGGACTGAGTCGGATCCTAAAAAGTGGGAGGTCTTTAGGTTTAGTTCACCTTGATACATACTGAATGCTGTCGCTTGTTTCTGCAATGCTTCGATAATGGAAACTGAAGGTGCAGTGAGGAAATGAGGGGGGTGAGCATCCATGCCAGAGTCACACCCTCCTTCCATGGCCCCGTCCCATCTGGAAAACAAAGCAGGCACCTGGGAATCGTGGACCCTGGTCCCTTCCCTTCTCCCCAGCAGGCTGCTGCTGCTGCTGCTGCTAAGTCACTTCAATCATGTCTGACTCTGTGCAACCCCATAGACGGCAGCCCACTAGGCTCCTCTGTCCCTGGGATTCTCCAGGCAAGAACACTGGAGTGGGTTGCCATTTCCTTCTCCAATGCACGAAAGTGAAAGTGAAATCGCTCAGTTGTGCCCGACTCTTAGTGACCCCATGGACTGCAGCCTACAAGGCTTCTCCTTCCATGGGATTTTCCAGGCAAGAGTACTGGAGTGGGGTGCCATTGCCTTCCCCCCTCAGCAGGCTACAGACCACCAATTCTCATGAGAAAAAACATTTCCTTCAGGAAACAATAAAATTTGTGGTAGGAAGAAGTCATTAGGACACAGAAGATGTGTTAACATGAAAGAAAAAGTTTTTCTCTGCACGATATGCAATTTTCTTTTCTTGGGGAAGAGTTTTCCTACCAGGAAATCTGTGACAAGCATGTTCTGATTGACCAGAAGAGGTGTATTTCTGAAGGAAACAGTGCCTTAGATAGTGGATAGCCTGGGACACTTGTTACTCTCGATCCATGCTGGAAGGCTCTCCCAAGGGGAGATGAACACACATCCTTCTACTCCGTTAGCTTGAACCCTCTTGCCTTACCTTTTTGTTTGGAACACAGTCCTTTGTTTCTTTGATTTCCTTCACTGTCTGTGGGTTTTAAACATTAGAAAAGACAGCCACCTTTCCCAGTCTTGACAGAGTGGTTTCACATAGAAGATGAAACTTATTAATCAGCTCACCCTGGGTTCTTGATTGCCTCTCAAATCTTTGACTGTATAAGCCACACTCTTTGTCCATGGTACTTCTCAGTCACTGAGGATGTTCAAGGGCCCATCAGAGTCCCAAAGGGGAGGATCACGTCAGGGCCTGGAGGTAGGCTTACTGCAAGCTGGCAAAGTATTTAGTTAAGCCCCTTCCAGGGATATACTGAAAGACTGACATTTTTGCCTGCTCCTTCTGTGCTTGTATAGTTGTGAGGAAGAAGGAGGGGCTGTCCTGTGCCCATTCAGAACTACTACTTTGTTTGCTCTGGTTCTGTGGGACTTATGAAAGCAAACCCCACTGGCTGTCAAAAAATCCAGTGGCCTGTGACTTGGGCAGTAGCCGCAAAAGCTGGGGGATATGTGTACAAGCTTCTTGTAAGAGATACTAGCAACATCAAGTAGGCTTGAGGAAGAGGGCAAAGGGTAGGACACAGGCTCTTGGAATTTTGGGGAGGCTCTGATTCAGCCCATAGAAGTATGCTAAATTGGAAACTTGATACTTGCAGTGAATTTTAAAATACGCAAATAGACCCTTTTCAGGAAAAGATTAAAAGATGTGTATTTCTGTTTGCTGCCTGTGCTCCTGAGTCCCAGGAGGACAGCTAGTGAAAACTACTTCTTTGTTTGGACTACTGTCCTATGGGACCAGTGAATGCAAACCCTGGTGGCTATCTGAGCCAGGTAATCCAAGGACCCACCCCTCAGCAGCAGCCACTGAAGCTAGGACATAGACCTGGGCCCGAGCTTTGTCCAGAGACATAACATGACTGGAGTCAATTAGAGGGATAAGCTGGAGGAGACCAATTTGGGTTCTTTAATCATACTTAAATAAGTGCTTTGAATTCTAAGTTTGAAAAATATATCTGAGACTACTTAAAGACAATTTTTACTTATTTATTTCCACCCTAGTATGAACACATTTTCCTGCTTCTTTTTATGTCTTATAACTTACTATTAAACACTAGACATTTTAGATAATTTACCATAGATATCTCTGCCCAAATATTTTGCTTATTTTAATTATTATTTTAAAGTTTCCAGACACAATGCCTTTTTTTCTCCTTTTTTAGCATATTTACTTATGTTTCTTTTTTTTTCTTCCAGTTTTATTGGGATATAATGGACATACAGCACTGTATAAGTTTAAGGTGATTAGACTTACATACATCATGAAATGATTACGATAAAAGTTTAGTGAACATTCTCACCTCATGTGTTACATATAACTAGAGAAACAAAAAACTTTTTGTGTGATGAGAACTCTTAAGATTTACTCTGTTAAAACTTTTATATATAAAATATATCAGTGTTACTTATATTTATTTGTGAGGTTTAACTATTTAAACTTGCTTTATACTTCATAACTTTGTAAATTTCAAATAATTGTTTTAGTCCCTGTAGCTGAATACAGTTAAGATTAACATAAAGTTTAAAATTTTTCTTTAATGTTCTCAAAATTCACATGGCTAAGTATGAGACAAATTTAAGTTCTGTGCCTGGGTTGAGGCAAGGCATAAACATACTATGTGGGAAACTTGGAATTACAGTCAAGGGCGTCGTGGGAATAAAAATTCCTGGGATTAACCAAAACTACAAGGACAACTCCAGATTCTTCAGAGCAACTGACGGGGCTCAAGTGGAGATCTCAAAGGAATCAAGTATTGTCTGAGTTCCAAGTGGAATTAATTGAAACTTGACTTATGTCTCTCTAACAGGATGAAAAGGTAGGATGGGAAGGCTCAGAGAAGGGAGATGAATGGAGCTGTGGGTCTGGATGGTTAGAGAGGGGCAGTGGTCCAGCCCCGTCCTCCAGTACTCCCTCCCCACTTCAGGAGCCCATTGTGACCAGACCAGAGCTCTATGACGGGGACCTTGGACTTTAGTCCCCAGTGCACACCCTGTGCTTAACTGCCTTAGGGCAGCAGTGTGATTCAGATGTTGGAGAATCCTCTCTGTTCTCTGAAAAGCACTTTTGATACTTGGCTGAACTGCAGTTCTACTTTGGAGGTGATTAATGATTGATCAGGAGGGTAAGGAACCCTTGGTCCAGACTCACAAACACATGATTCCCTCTTCTTGTCTATTATTATTTCCATTTTCTTTTTTAAAAAATTTATTTATTTTTTATTGAAGAATAATTGCTTTACAGAATTTTGCTATTTTCTTTCAAACCTCAACTTGAATCAGCCATGGGTATACATATATCTCCTCCCTTGTAAATATCCCTCCCATCTCCCTCCCCATCCCACCCATCTAGGTTGATACAGAGCCCCTGTTTGAGTTTCCTGAGCCATACAGCAAATTCCCACTGGCTATCTATTTTACATATGTATTTCCATTTTCTGAATCAACTAGGGAGACTCCTGGGATGGAAAAGAACACGATAACTATTCTCAAGGAAGAACAGAACATCATCCCTCTAGGACAAACCAGGCTGGGCAGGGATACAATGAACACTAGGATTTCTATCCAAAGTTCTCAGACCAGTTGACCAGCTGTAGCAGAGGGCTCCAGGACTAGTCCCCAACATAGTGACCAGAGTCTGAGGACTGGATACTGAGTTCACTCTCAGCCAGAGGAGAGGCCCTTTGAGCATCTGTTCACCAGACCTGACCAGGTATCTCAGACCAGGACTAATCTGAGGGCACTGCTGAGGCCCCCAGAGCCTCAGAGCAGGGGCTGGAGGAGGGCCTGGTCTCAGGAAGCAGAGACCTACCTAATGGAGCTCAGATTCACCCACAGATCTGAGAATGTGTGTGTTTCTTGAGCAGAGGAACAGTGACAAAAGAAATTCAGGGTGAATCTCACACTGAAAATCCTTTATGTTCTTCAAAGAAGGAAAACAGAAAACACTTTTATCTTCTTTAAAAATGAGTGAAAGGAAGGAAAACCCACAGAGCTGTTAGTAAAATGTAGAAAGTCATATTATGTATGGCCTCTGAGTGATGCTTGTCTTGAGAGGGGAGAGTGAGACTTGGTCCCAGGTCCTCATTTTTTTCTCTCTCAGCATCAAATGGAGCTGAGGGGAAGAAGCAGGAGCAGGAAAAGAAACAGAGCTTTGAAAGGTGAGTTCTGCCATTCAACCCTGTGTGCCCCAAGCATTAGCCTCCACCTCTCCCTACCCTGAGGGCCCAGGTCCATGGACTCCGAGGAGGCCAGTGGCAGTACCTGTCACTCAGGAAACAGAAGCCTCAGGGAGACTCCTGGGATGAAGAGCAGAACACAGATACTTCTGAGATTCCACGTGGAGAAGGAAGCCACGAGGGGCCTGGAAAAGGGTGTGGTGAGCAGGAGCCTGTGGGCAGCATTGAACCAATAGCACCTGGATTGGGAGCTGGGACTCCAGGTCCAACTATGGACAAATTGTTGCAGTTGCTTTTTAATTGGAGTATAATTGCTTTACAATGTTGTGTTAGTTTTTGCTGTACAATGAAGTGAATCAGCTGTATATATACATACAGACCCTCCCACTTGGACCTCTCTCCCACTCCGTTCCCATCACACCCACCTAAGTCACCACAGAGCATTGAACTGAGCTCTCTGTGCTCTATGCAGGTCCCCACTATCTATCTATTCTGCACATGGCAGTGTATTTACATCAAACCTAATCTCCCAATTCACCCCACCCTCCTCTTCACCACCCTCTGTGTTCACGTGGCTCCTGCATCTGTACCCCTGCCCTGGAACTAGATTCATCTGTAACATTTTTTCTAGACTGGTCATCATCAAAAAATCTACAAATAATAAGTGAAGAAGAAAGTGTGGGGAAAAAGGAACCCTTTTGCACTGTTGGTGGGAACGTAAAGTGATACAGCCATTTCGGAGAACAGCATGCTAAGTTGCTTCAGGCGTGTCTGACTCTGTATGACCCCACAGATGGCAGCCCACCAGGCTCCCCTGTCCCTGGGATTCGCCAGGCAAGAACACTGGAGTGGGTTGCCATTTCCTTCTCCAATGCATGAAAGTGAAAAGTGAAAGTGAAGTCGCTCAATCGTGTCCAACTCTTAGCGACCCCATGAACTGCAGCCCACCAGGCTCCTCCGTCCATGGGATTTTCCAGGCAAGAGTACTGGAGTGGGGTGCCATTGCCTTCTCCCGGAGAACAGCATGGAAGTACCTTAAAAAACTAAAATAGAACTACCACGTGACTCAAGAATACCACTACTGGACACATAACCCAAGAAAAGCATAATTCAAAAAAGACACAAGTACCCCAGTGTTCAATGCAACACAGTTTACTATAGCCAGGTCATGGAAACAACGGTATTCATGAACAGATGAATGGATAAAGATGTGGTACTTATATACAATGGAATATAAAAAAGAGACAAGGTGTTTAACTCTGCTAAGATTCATCAGCAATGTGACCCCCGCCCACTCTCCTCCATATCAAGGTTGTAAGGACAGCAAAGGGTAATGGATATGGAAGCACTTTGTAAATGATAAACCCTTTCATCAACTTCACCATCACTGTCAGGAATCATGTGTCCTTGGGCTCCAATCTCCCAATGGTGTCCCCTTAAAGGGACACTGCACTTAACCTCCTGTAAGACCCCCAGACCCCTGCCTTAACCATCATGACCCAGTCTGCTGATTTCTAGCTTGTAGGCACTACCAAGAAGAGCTGGCAGAGATCTGGGACCTGACTTCACCTCTGCAAAGGTAAAGAATCTTCCCCTTCTCTCCCGGGTTCTTCTTGTTCCCAGATCCTATACAGGCCATGTGGGGCTGACCTAGGAGGAAGATCCCTGGGGTTGGGGTATTGATAAAGTCCTGGGGTAAGGGCAGCAGGAGCATTGTAAAGTCATCATGGGGGCCGGGGAGGGCTGTGGGCTGCAGGTGCCCACCCCAGCCTGGCCTGCCCAGCCCTCCTGGCACTGGAGGCTCCTGGTTGCAGCTTGTTCCTCATGTCTCCTGCAGCCACCTGGGGAGGTTCCTTCAGAAAGGCAGCTTTCATCAACTCTTGTCAAGTTCCCCCTTGCAAAAGTGTAAAGCAGCACCTACTAGAGCCCACCATCCATGAGGGAAGAGGCTCCTCCCATCATGTCCCCAGCTCCTCTGACCAAGAAGCCTCTAACTAGGGCCTCCACCCGTTCTCCAGGTTCAGATCAGATCAGATCAGTCGCTCAGTCGTGTCCAACTCTTTGCGACCCCATGAATCGCAGCACGCCAGGCCTCCCTGTCCATCACCAACTCCCGGAGGTCACTCAGACTCACATCCATCGAGTCAGTGATGCCATCCAGCCATCTCATCCTCTGTTATCCCCTTCTCCTCCTGCCCCCAATCCCTCCCAGCATCAGAGTCTTCTCCAATGAGTCAACTTTTTGCATGAGGTGGCCAAAATTCTGGAGTTTCAGCTTCAGCATCATTCCTTCCAAAGAAATCCCAGGGCTGATCTCCTTCAGAATGGACTGGTGGGATCTCCTTGCAGTCCAAGGGACTCTCAAGGGTCTTCTCCAACACCACAGTTGAAAAGCATCAATTCTTCGGCACTCAGCCTTCTTCACAGTCCAGCTCTCACATCCATACATGACCACAGGAAAGACCATAGCCTTGGCTAGGCGAACCTCTGTTGGCAAAGTAATGTCTCTGCTTTTGAATATGCTATCTAGGTTGGTCATAACTTTCTTTCCAAGGAGTAAGCGTCTTTTAATTTCATGGCTGCAGTCACCATCTGCAGTGATCTTGGAGCCCAGAAAAATAAAGTCTAACACTGTTTCCACTGTTTCCCCATCTATCTCCCATGTAGTGATGGGACCAGATGCCATGATCTTCGTTTTCTGAATGTTGAGCTTTAAGCCAACCTTTTCACTCTCCACTTTCACTTTCATCAAGAGGCTTTTGAGTTCCTCTTCACTTTCTGCCATAAGGGTGGTGTCATCTGCATATCTGAGGTTATTGATATTTCTGCTGGCAATCTTGATTCCAACTTGTGTTTCTTCCAGTCCAGGGTTTCTCATGATGTACTCTGCATATAAGTTAAATAAACAAGGTGACAATATACAGCCTTGACATACTCCTTTCCCTATTTGGAACCAGTCTGTTGTTCCATGTCCAGTTCTAACTGTTGCTTCCTGACCTGCATACAAATTTCTCAAGAGGCAGATCAGGTGGTCTGGTATTCCCATCTCTTTCAGAATTTTCCACAGTTTATTGTGATCCACACAGTCAAAGGCTTTGGCATAGTCAATAAAGCAGAAATAGATGTTTTTCTGGAACTCTCTTGCTTTTTCCATGATCCAGCGGATGTTGGCAATTTGATCTCTGGTTCCTCTGCCTTTTCTAAAACCAGCTTGAACATCAGGAAGTTCATGGTTCACATATTGCTGAAGCCTGGCTTCGAGAATTTTGAGCATTACTTTACTAGCGTGTGAGATGAATGCAATTGTGCGGTAGTTTGAGCATTCTTTGGCATTGCCTTTCTTTGGAATTGGGATGAAAACTGACCTTTTCCAATCTTGTGGCCACTGCTGAGTTTTCCAAATTTGCTGGCATATTGAGTGCAGCACTTTCACAGCACCATCTTTCAGGATTTGGAATAGCTCCACTGGAATTCCATCACCTCCACTAGCTTTGTTCGTAGTGATGCTTTCTAAGGCCCACTTGACTTCACATTCCAGGATGTCTGGCTCTAGGTCAGTGATCACACCATCATGATTATCTGGGTCATGAAGATCTTTTTTGTACAGCTCTTCTGTGTATTCTTGCCACGTCTTCTTAATATCTTCTTCTTCTGTTAGGTCTATACCATTTCTGTCCTTTATGGAGCCCATCTTTGCATGAAATGTTCCTTTGGTATTTCTGATTTTCTTGAAGAGATTCCTAGTCTTTCCCATTCTGTTGTTTTCCTCTATTTCTTTGCATTGATCGCTGAAGAAGGCTTTCTTATCTCTTCTTGCTATTCTTTGGAACTCTGCATTCAGATGTTTATATCTTTCCTTTTCTCCTTTGCTTTTCGCTTCTCTTCTTTTCACAGCTATTTGTAAGGCCTCCCCAGACAGCCATTTTGCTTTTTTGCACTTCTTTTCCATGGGGATGGTCTTGATCCCTGTCTCCTGTACAATGTCACGAACCTCATTCCATAGTTCATCAGGCACTCTATCAGATCTAGGCCCTTCAATCTATTTCTCACTTCCACTGTATAATCACAAGGGATTTGATTTAGGTCATACCTGAATGGTCTAGTGGTTTTCCCTAGTTTCTTCAATTTCAGTCTGAATTTGGCAATAAGGAGTTCATGGTCGGAGCCACAGTCAGCTCCTGGTCTTGTTTTTGCTGATTGTATAGAGCTTCTCCATCTTTGGCTGCAAAGAATATAATCGATCTGATTTCGGTGTTGACCATCTGGTGATGTCCATGTATAGAGTCTTCTCTTGTGTTGTTGGAAGAGGGTATTTGCTATGACCAGTGCATTTTCTTGGCAAAACTCTATTAGTCTTTGCCCTGCTTCATTCCGTATTCCAAGGCCAAATTTGCCTGTTACTCCAGGTGTTTCTTGACTTCCTACTTTTGCATTCCAGTCCCCTAGAATGAAAAGGGCATCTTTTTGGGTATTAGTTCTAAAAGGTCTCGTAGGTCTTCATAGAACCGTTCAACTTCAGCTTCTTCAGCGTTACTGGTTGGGGTATAGACTTGGATTACTGTGACACTGAATGGTTTGCCTTGGAAACGAACAGAGATCATTCTGTCATTTTTGAGATTGCATCCAAGTACTGCATTTCGGACTCTTTTGTTGACCATGATGGCCACTCCATTTCTTCTGAGGGATTCCTGCCCGCAGTAGTAGATATAATGGTCCTCTGAGTTAAATTCACCCATTCCAGTCCATTTGAGTTCGCTAATTACTAGAATATCGACATTCACTCTTGCCATCTCTTGTTTGACCACTTCCAATTTGCCTTGATTCATGGACCTGACATTCCAGGTCCAGGTTCAGGGACCTCCATTTCTGTTCAATCACATTAATCCCTGAGCACCTCTCCAACATCAGAGACTTTCCTTCCCCTGGACAGCCTTTCATCCTGGCCACTTGCTCTTTCCTTTCCCCACCAAGGTCCCCTGATGAGACTCCATGACTCCATGGCACTCCCACTGGGTAGCATTCCACGAAGCTCATCTCCACACTCCCCCTGGAGACCAGCCATCTCAGGACTTGTGTGTTCAAGCTGTGCCATTTTAGGCCTGTCTAGTTGGCACCCTGAGTCAGAAACAGAGCTGTGTCCAGGAAGAAAGCATCCAGAAGAAGTCTCAGGAGTTCTTATGGGCAGGAAGGCACAAGAAATCCAGAGGGTTGGATCCCTGTAGAATGTCCACTGTAGGAAGCTTGCTGAAATTCATATATTAGACTTTCCTGGAGATTCAAATGTTCATGCTGCTGCTGCTGCTAAGTCGCTTCAGTCATGTCCGACTCTGTGCGACCCCACAGACGGCAGCCCAACAGGCTCCCCTGTCCCTGGGATTCTCCAGGCAATAATACTGGAGTGGGTTGCCATTTCCTTCTCCAGTGCTTGAAAGTGAAAGTGAAGTCGCTCAGTCATGTCTGACTCCTAGCGACCCCATGGACTGCAGCCCACCAGCCTCCTCCATCCATGGGATTTTCCAGGCAAGAGTACTGGAATGGGGTGCAAATGTTCATGAGGAAACAGAAAACCAGACTCCTCTCAGGGTGGGGAAACCGCCATGAACACCTCCCATGAATCTCTTGTCCTCAAATCCTTATATTCAACAAGAGTTGGAAGCACATAGAATAAGGTTTCAAGTGATCTTTCCAGGTGGCACTAGTGGTGAAGAACCCACCTGCCACCTGAACCCAACGCAGGAGACATAAGACATGGGTTCAATCTCTGAGCCGGAAAGATCCCCTGGAGGAGGAAATAGCAACCCCCTCCAGTATTCTTCCTTGGAGAATCCTCATGGACAGAGGAGTCTGGCAGGCTACAGTCCATGGCATCGCAAAGAGTCAGACAACTGAAGCGACTTAAGCACACACAGGTGAGGTACAGGTGGGGTGTACCTCTAGAGTTACTCAAGTTCATACTTAGCTTAAAGTTGAAAAAGGCTTGAGTCCACCTTGAAAGTCACCTGTGACTCTGGGGACCACTCAAAATCCCAGTTAACCAAGATCTTGGGAAAGCCCCTCCAGGCTCATCTGGGAGACAAGTGATAACAAGGGCAGTTTCCCCTCTGAAGAGTCTCTTTCCTGCCCCCTCACGGGTGAGTGAAGAAACCCCAGGGCCCCTGGGAGGACCCCCACCTGGTGACATCCGTAAGCCCTCAGAGGTCCCTCTGACTGGACAGGAAGACAAGCTACCTTCATAGGCCCCCTCATACAACTCTGTGGGCAGAATCTGTGACATGAGTCTGTTGTGGGGACTGACAAAGGCAGCCTGGAGCCCAGTCCAAGTCCGGCATTGGCTAGGAATGAACCACAGGAAGAAGCTGGGGGGCAGGCCTCCCCAGACTCCTGCTCTATCATGACAGTCATAGATCTCGACACATGGTCCCAGTCTTCAGGGCCCAACAGGTCATGGAGCAGGACCCTGCTTGGAAAAGTACTTTCAAACCTAGTGTGCTGATTAAATTCCAAATCTGCAATATGGATCTGAGGAGATCGTGGTCCCAAAGGCCCATAAAAGCCCCTCATTGAACAGAGTCCACAGCCTCAAGTCCAGAAGATCTACGCTTTGAGGCCCAGTGCTGCAAGCCTGAGTTCCAAGGGTTCAGAGACCGGCACAAACAGGCTCAAGGCTGCGTCACCACTTGCTCCTTCAAGATGGCGCCACTGAGACATTTCTGTTACTCAGATGTTTTCATTGCCCCAGACATCTTGGTTTCTCAGGAATCTCTGGCTTCCAGCCCTTGTCCTGTGAAGACTCATCCAATTCCCAGAAGCTCCATGACCTTGAGTGGAGGGAGTAGGCACGGCCAGCAGGAGGCCCCGAGACAACAGCCCAAATATAAGAGCCTGAGCAAGATGTTTGTCCCCACTGACGGGAGACTCATAGGAGGCCCAAACTAGGACAGCATAAGAGGGCTGGCAGTATGGACGGCCGGCCAGGCCTGCTCGAGAGCAGGACTGCTGAGGTCCAGGCTCTTGGGACAGCTGTTGGACGGATCCTAAGGGAGAAGGTGGTACTTCACTGTGGACCTCGTGCCTCCGAGTTTAACTGGTTCAAAGAAAACTCTGAGCCCCATTAGTTCTGTGTTACTACTACCACAGGTTTCTCTCTACCAAGTTGAGAGTGAGGCAATATACACGCTGGGATAACCAAGCTACCCCATGGGTCATGGCTGCCCTAGAAAGAGTAAGTGGACCAATCCCAGGGACAGCAGGTGGACCTTCCCACCCAGGGAGCCGGGTTCCCCCCACCCCCACCAGGCAGAACCTTCATCATGGATCAAGAGTGACAAGTGTCCCAGGCCATCCTCTGCACTGTCCAAGGTATTGCCTCTTTCAAAAATAAACCTCTTTTGATCAATCAGAACATGCCTGTTACAGCTTTCCTGGTAGAAAAACTCATCTCCAAGAAAAAAATGCATAGTATGCCATGCAGCTAAAAACTTTTTTCTTTCATGTTAGCACATCCTCTGTGTGCTAATGGCTTCTTCCTACCACAAAGTTTACTGTTTCCTGAAATAAGTGTTTTTTCTCATGAACAGTGGTGGTCTCTCTGCACCCTGCCGGGGGGAAGGAAAGGGGTCAGGGTTCACTCTTCTCAGGTGCCTGCTTTGTCTTCCAGATTGAACAGGGACACGTAGGGAGGGTGACCCCAGTGTGGATACTCACCCTCACCCCAATTCCCTCACTGCACCCAGTTTCCATAATACCAGCATTACGGAAGCAAGCAAGAGCATTCAGGACACGCCAAGGTGAACTAAACCTAAAGACCACTCAGGATCCAGCTCAGTCCTCTCATGCTCTCTCTCTACTTTGAACCTGTGCGGCTGTGGGTGGGGGGTTGGGATGCAGAGGCTGAAATTCCCCTCAGGCTCAGAAGGTGTCAGAGACAACTTCTCATGTCAGAATAAGGATGGGAGCTTGGGGGCAGTGCTGGCCCTGAGTGACAAGTGGGAGAAACCTGTCCTCGTGTCACGGTGGGATAGATGACGCTGCCCTGGAAGTCCCTCCTCTCCCAGACAGAACTGGAATGAGATGAAGCAGGAGCACCACCCTCCCTCTGCCTTTCTCATGCTCTGGAGCAGAGGCGAGGATGAGGACCACACTCCCAGCTCTGAGGGTGTACAGTGTGGAGCATGGAGGCCCCCAAGGGCTGGTCCACCCTGCCCCAGAGGAGAGGACAGCCCTGCTCACAGCACCCACCTCCCCTGGGGATGAAGCAGGGGTGTCACTGTGTGTGCAGTCACTTCAGTGCTTGAGGGTGGGACGCTGTGCCCCTAGGGTGGGATGCACAGGAAGGAGGCAGGTGGCAGTGGTGTCCATAGATGGTGCAGTGACCGAGGGATCCCTGGTGTCCCAGCACCATCTACAGGCCCAGAGGAAAGAAGTTAGGGGCCCACGGCTCACGGTGGCCCCACCCCAGAGTCTCCGCCTACTAGAGCTCCCATAGCCCAGACAGAGGGAGAACACCTAGAGCTCCTCCACAGAAGGCCAGGCTCCCAGAGACGGTGGAGCATCTGAGCAGGGAAGCTTAACTTCTCCACAGCCTCTGAACAGGGAAGCTTTCACAGGACTGGGAGCTTGGGACAAACTCATGGTCTGTGATCCAAGGAGACTCTTAGGAAACATGTGGGACTCAACAGGCCCAGGGACTATGCTGGCGTCACAGCAAGTGTCAACTACTATCAGTGTATCAGAACCCCAACACACAGGACCAGGACCTGGGAGGGAGGGCAGCGGCACAGGCTTGCTTGTGCTGCGGTATCTCCCTGGAGCCTGGTCTCTCCTCTGGTCCCCATTGCCCAGGGTGGGCCCAGCAGTGGGGGCTCAGGACACAGAGCGGCCTCCAGAGCTCAGAAGAGTGGGGCACAGAGTAGGGACACAGCCTGGCTGCTGCTTGGTTCTCTTAAGGGCATCAAGAGGTGAGTGCCAGGGCACCCCATCATCTCCTGTCTGGAGGAGTGACACAGAAGAGATATTGACAGAAAAGCAAGAAACCAGGAGGGGAAAAGTCCCTGTGCCCTTCTCCTGCCCTAAAGTGCAGAAAGGACAGCAATGTAGGGCCTCCACTGTGTGTCTACTTGGAGACACACAGTATCCCACACAAGGATCTCCCACAAACCCACACTGACTCCACAACACTGACCCCACACGTGGACCCCCTAGTCCCACACAGAGACCTCCCACAGAATAAAAAGTGACCCCACACAGAGATCTCCCACAAACCCACACTGACTCCACAACACTGATCCTGCACATAGACCGCCTAGTCCCACACAGAGACCTCCCACAGATAAAAAGTGACCCCACACAGAGACCTCAGACAAACCCACACTGACTCCACAACACTGACCCCACAACGTAGACCCCCTAGTCCCACACAGAGACCTTCCACAGATAAAAAGTGACCCCACACAGAGACCTCAGACAAACCCACACTGATCTCCCATAGGGACCCCACTAGCCCCTCACAGAGGCCTGGCACAGAGCCACACTGACCCCACACAAGGGCCTCTCACAGACCCATACGAGTACTCTCTCCCAGTGACGTCTGAAATCGTTAGCTGAGATCTGTCTCTGAGACCTCCCACACAGACCTCACAGGCTTTCCTTAGAATCTGAGTATCCACTCACTGTCAGGGCCTTCATGGTAGGTCTGACGTCACTTAACAAACCCTGTGCACTGGTGTTTGGAATGTAAATTGGTACAACTAATATTTAAAACACTGCGAAGATGCTTCAAAAAATAAAATTAGAATATATGTGACCCAGCAATTTCACTTCTGGTCATTTAGCAAAAAGAAACAAACATTTTTATCTGAAAAAGTTATCAGTGCTTTTCTATGTTCTCTAAAACATTAATCACAAAATAATGGTACAGAAAGAAACTTCCTCTTTGTGGTAGATAAATGGATAAAGAAAGGTGATAGACACACATACACAACATACAAAATGAGATATTATTCAGCCTTAACAAAAGTTAACCCTGACATTTTCAAGAACACTGAATGAACTTGGAGAACATTGTTGCTAAGTTACTTCAGTCGTGTCTGACTCTGTGTGACCCCATAGACGGCAGCCCACCAGGCCCCACCGTCCCTGGGATTCTCTAGGCAAGAACACTGGAGTGGGTTGCCATTTCCTCCTCCAATGCATGAAAGTGAAAACTGAAAGTGAAGTCGCTCAGTCGTGTCCGACTCTTCACGACCCCATGGACTGCAGCCTACCAGGCTCCTCCATCCATGGGATTTTCCAGGCAAGAGTACTGGACTGGGGTGCCATCACCTTCTCCCATTATGCTAACTGAAATAAGCCTGACAGTATCGCTTACATGTGGAATCTAAAAGAAAAAAAAGGAATCACAGAACAGAGTAGAAATTGTTGTCTGCAGTTGGTTGTGGGGGAAATGAGAACAGGTTAGTAAATGGATACAAATTTTTCATTATAAAATGAGAAACAAAATGAAGGAATAAGATCTGAGGAGCTAATGTACAATATGATGTCTCCTGCATTAGCAGGCAGGTTCTTTACTACTAGTGCCACCGGAGAAGTCCCTGAATGTGCAACCTGGGTTGCTATCACACATGTAAATTTTTAAATTGGGTGATTGGTCTGATTTGATAAAATGTATCTGAAAAAAAAATTAATGAAGCCCTTCCCCTCGGCTGCTCCTTCTGGGTTGAGGCAAGGCACTGATCAGCATGGACTTTGGACTTAACTTAGCTCCTCCTAGATGCCTGTGGGCTTCTAGACCAAACAGCTGCTCTCCACACCTACTACACTCCCCTAGCACATCAAATCCTGGTCACTTAGTGGGATTTGTTACAAACAGAAGCCCTCATGGGATGAAGATTATTCTCTGGCAAACTCACATCCCTATTATATCATGGATAAGGGCTTCCTCCTAAGAGTGACCCAGCATGGCCACAAATGCCTCTGGGCTAAAACATAAATAGTACCATTACGAACAGGCTAAACTTGACATGGTAAGGGAAGACTCCCAAAGTCATTCTCTGAAGCTACCATCACCCTGATACTAAAACCAGACAAAGATGCTACCAAAAGAGAAAATTATAGGCCAATATATTTTATGAATATAGGTGTAAGAATCTTCAACAAAATACTAGCAAACCAAGTCCAAAGACAATTTTTAAGGATCATATACCATAATCAAGTTTGATAAATCTCAGGGTCATAAGGATGACTCAATACATGCAAAACATTTAATCTGTTGCATGACAACAAATAACAAAAATCACATGATCATTTAAACAGATGCATAAAAAGCATTTGATAAAATTCAACATCTATCCATGACACAAATTCTCACCAAAGTGGATATAGAGGGAACATATCTCAGCATAATAAAAGTTATTTATGACAAACCCCCAGCCAACATAATACTCAATGATGAAAAGCTGAAAGCTTTCCCACTAAATTCTGGAACAAGTCAAGGATGCCTACTACCACTACTTCTATTCAACATAGTATTAAAAGTCCTAGCAACAGAAATCAGACTAAAAATAAAAGGTATCCATTTTGGAAGGGAAGAGATAAAACTGTCATGTACAGATGACATAATACTCTATAGAAAACCCGAAAGCCTTCACACAAAAACAATTAGAATTGATAAGTAATTCAGCAAGGTAGCAGGATACAAGATTAATATACAGAAATCTGCTGGATTTCTTTACACTAATAATGAAATATTAGAGAAAGTTAAAAAAAATTCTGTTTAAAATTATATCAAAAAAATAAAATGCCTAGGAATCAACCTGACAAGGACATGAAGGATTTACACACTGAGAACTATAAAAACACTGACAAAGGCAAATGAAGATTATTCAAGGAAATGGAAAGATATCCTACACTCTGTGGTTAGAAGAATTAATATTGTTGAAATGGTAATGCTACCCAAAACAACCTGCAGATTGAATGCAATCCCAATAAAACACCCACGAAATTTTTTTTTTTTTAAACTGCAATGACTAATCCTGGGCTTCCATGGTGGCTCAGTGGTAAAGAATCTGCCTACCAATGCAGGAGATGCAGGTTTGACTCCTGGGTTGGGAAAATCCCCTGGAGAAGGAAATGGCAACCCCCTCCAGTATTCTTACCTGGGAAATCCCATGGACGGAGGAGCCTGATGGGCTACAGTGCCTGGACAGCACTTAGCAAATAGACAAGAAAGATATATAATCCTAAAATTTATACGGACCGACAAAAGACTAAGAAAAAGAACAAAGCTAGAGGCATAACGCTCCCACACTTCAGACAATATTACAAAGCTACATTCAACAAAAGAGTGTGATATTGGCAGAAAAATAGACATACAGATCAATGGAACAGAATGGAGAGCCCAGAAATAAGCCCACATTCCCACAGTCAATTAATCTTTGACAAAAGAGGCAAGAATATGGAATGGACCAAAGATCATCTTTTCCACAACTGGTACTGGAAAAGTTGGACAGTCACAAGTAAATCAATAGACACTCATAACATACACAAAAATAAACTCAAAATGTCCTAAAGCTTTAAATATAAGACTGCTGCTGCTGCTGCTGCTAAGTTGCTTCAGTCGTGTCCGACTCTGTGCGACCCCAGAGACGGCAGCCCACCAGGCTCTGCCGTCCCTGGGATTCTCCAGGCAAGAACACTGGAGTGGGTTGCCATTTCCTTCTCCAATGCATGAAAATGAAATATGAAAGAGAAGTCACTCAGTCGTGTCCGACACTTAGCGACCCCATGGACTGCAGCCCACCAGACTTCTCCATTCATGGGATTTTCCAGGCAAGAGTATTAGAGTGGGGTGCCATTGCCTTCTCCGTAAATGAAACCATAAAGCTTCTAGAAGGGAATACAAGCAAAACATTCTTTGATGTAAATTGTAGCAATATTTTCTCAGGTCATTCTCCAAGGCATAAGAGATAAAAGCAAAAATAAAACAAATGGGACCTAATCAAAATCACAAGATTTTGCACAACAAAGGAAAACATATACAAAATGCAAAGACAATCTATAGTTGGGAGAAAATATCTTGAAATGATACAACCAACAGGGCTTAATTTTCAAAATACACAAACAGCTTATATAGCTCAGTATCAAAAAAAAAAACAACCAAATCAAAAAATGAGCCAAGGACCTAAATGGACATTTCTCCAAAGAAGACATACAGATGACCAAGAGGCACATGAAAATATGCTCAACACAACTAATTATTCAGCTCAGCTCAGTTCAGTCGTGTCCGACTCTTTGCGACCCCATGAATCGCAGCACGCCAGGCCTCCCTGTCCATCACCAGCTCCCGGAATTTACTCAAACTCATGTCCATCGAGTCGGTGATGCCATCCAGCTGTCTCATCTTTAATTATTAGAGAAATGCAAATCAGAGCTTCAATCACTTCACACTGGTCAGAATGGTTACCAACAAAAAGTCTACAAATAATAAATACTGGAGAAGGTATGAAGAAAAGGGAACCCTCCTACACTATTGGCAGGGAATGTAAATTGTTGCAGCCACTATAGAGAACAGTATGAAAGTTCCTTAATAACCTAAAATAGAGTAACCATATGATCCTGCAATCCCACTCCTGGGCATATACCTAGAAAAGATGAAAACCCTAACTTGAAAAGATACACACACCCTGATATTGACTCCTGACAGTGCAAGCATAGCTTGCTGCTGCTGCTAAGTCACTTCAGTCCTGTCCGACTCTGTGCGACCCCATAGATGGCAGCCCACCAGGCTCCCCCGTCCCTGGGATTCTCCAGGCAAGAACACTGGAGTGGGTTGCCATTTCCTTCTCCAATGCATGAAAGTGAAAAGTGAAAGTGAAGTCGCTCAGTTGTGTCTGACTCAGCTTAATCAGGGCCTATTAGACCCCTTGGCCACTCAGTTCCCGTCCTCGGCGGCTCCCTGGCAGAACCACTATGTTGGGAGCCTCTGAGATGGCTCCCTTCACCTGAGACAACACTGGAGATGCAATGCTTCAGCCCACAAAAGTGCAGGACGTAACAGTCTGAGAGAAGACAACATGGATGGATTTGGACATGAGGATTCATGCTATAACACCCCAGCCCATGACATGACTGGATGCAACTTCATCCTGAATGCAGCCTCCACAACCTTCTACTATAGCCAAGATGACATCAAGGGAGACAAGCACTGGGACTTGGTTGCTGAACTGAATGTTTGCTTATCTAAATACCCTGCTGATGACCACTTCAAGTAGCATTTTGCAGAGCTAACTGTATGTATACCCCAAGGCCTCTTTGCTTGCTTACTGTATATAACACTTGCTGCTTGAGTGTGAAATGGTTGCTAGGATTGTCAGGCTGCTCTCCACTGTGCTTTTGAGTTTTGGAACGCCAAGGTATGTGCTGAATCTCATAACCTTTTTTACACCCTGAGTTTAGAATTCTTGCTCCAAGTTCAGTTTTATTTTTCCTGGGATACCTTTTAAAGTAGCCACTTACAGTTGGGCCCACCACAGTTTAGTGACCTCCACCTGAAACACCTAATAATTAATAGATGCATGCTACCCTGCTTTCTACCTCTTGCTGGCTCATAACCTGGGCAGAGCATTGCCTTTTCCCAGCTCCTTGCCCAACCCACCCCCACTATCCCCCAGTTCCAGGGTCTGACATTAATAACTCTTGTGACTTTACTTCCTTTGTGTGTATGTACTGAAACTATGCCTTCAGTCAAAACAATACTTAGGGTTTTCATTTCCTGAACATGGGAGCTTGGATGCTGAGGGAGCTGCCTGCCAGTTCCTTGTGGGGCTTGTGCCTCCTCACTCAGCAGGTCATAATCTACATATTCTTAATGTAACACACCAGATATCGCCCTGCGAACACACCTCACCCCAATATACAAGGGGCCATTCCAGCTTCCCTCAAACATAAGCACAACCCTCCACACTCCCTGACTTCATACATACATACCATGTTTATGCACATAAACACAGCCCTGACACACACATACAATTTCCACCACCCTAAAGACACAACTGGAGAAGGCAATGGCAACCCACTCCAGTACTCTTGCCTGGAGAATCCCAGGGATGGGGGAGCCTGGTGGACTGCCGTCTATGGGGTCACACAGAGTCAGACACGACTGAAGCGACTTAGCAGCAGCAGCAAAGACACAACCACACTCAGAATCCCTGTAAAGAAACAGCTGTAAGCTGTAAAGGGGATGAATTTGGTGACATGGACATGGGCCACCTGGATTTCTCTTCAGGAAAGGCCTTGTGTCCTGAGTTGATGAGAGTATAGTTGGGAGGCAGTGTCAGCTCCCAGTTCCTTCAGGGACTGCTGAACTAGAGAGCTGCCTTGCCTAACAGTCATTCCCCTTCCAGTAAAGTTCATATCTGATGGACTGATGGAGGCAGAGTTAGAAATGCCTGGCCCACTCCTTCCAACTGACCACCTCTCTGAAGAGAGTCTGGCTCCTCAGGTCCCACGGGGTAGGGGGAAGATGTTTTGGAGTTTGAGTCACTGTTCAACAGCCCCTCTGTCTAATCCTTTCTGTTTCTACTCCTCACAGGTGTTGCTTAGTAAATATCCTGTTCCCTAAACTCTTTCTCTGATTGTTTTCCAAAAATCCAAACTATGACAACCATCATCATTTCTTCATTCAATTATCCATCACACAGCAAAGACCGCTCTTATAGATTTACAGTATGTGGAGGAAATAGACAGCAAACACATAGCTCCATCATAAACATGCAGGGTATTAGAAGATATCCAGTTAGCAACTGAACTAAGGGTGCTTGATCTACCTGGCTCTGCAGGTAGTAGTGGAAAGTGAAAATGTTAGTAGCTCAGTCATATCCAACTCTTTGCAACCCTATGGACTATAGCCCGCCAGGCTCCTCTGTCCATGGGATTCTCCAGGCAAGAATACTAGAGAGCGTTGCCATTTCCTTCTCCAGGGGATCTTCCCAACCCAGGAATTGAACCCAGGTCTCCTGTGTTGCAGGCGGATTCTTTACCATTTGAGCCACTAGGGAAGCCCATGGTAGTACTGGGGGAGGGTACAAAGAGACTTGTGAGCTATTCAGAAATGGCCTTTCTGGTTAGGTTTCTGGGCTGTTCCCATAGAAGAGGGCCTGAACTTTCTTCCTTACATACTGCAGTTCTAATCTGGGTACACCATGCTTGTTGTTTAAAGCATGGGAGACCTACAGGAAGAACCTGGACCCCTGCCCTCCAAGATAACACTTCCTCTATTAGGGAGTGTTACTTGCAGCCACAGGAAGTAAGTCTGGCCAAGGAGTGAGGGGGAGAGGACCAACATGTGTACAAGCTGAGAAAGATCTAGCAATTTGGCCCTGAAAATGACTGTAAACTCTTCAAAAACTTTTGGGGTTCCTCCTTAGGTTTAGAGAATTCTTTGCCTAGAGCTCTCAGTTCAGTCTTTAACCAAGGGAGAGAAGATATCTGAGGAGGTTTGCCTGCAACCTCAGTTAGTTTTATTTTAAATAGCAATTGTTGAATATTCTCTTTGGAATAGAAAAGTAGTTCAGTCAAAAAGTTAATAAAGCATTAAGTCAGTCACTCAATCGTGTCTGACTCTTTGTGACCCCATGGACTGTATCCCACCAGGCGCCTCTGTCCAGGGGATTCTCCTAGGCAAGAATAGTGAAGTGGGTTACCATTGCCTTCTCCAGGGGATCTGTCTGACCCAGGGATTGAACCCAGGTCTCCCACATCACAGGCCAATTCTTTACCATCTGAGCCACCAGGGAGTGGAAAAGGATATGGTGGAATAGCAGGACTTGAGTCTACAGTCATAGCTGTCTTATGATCTTCTGTTTCAGGTAACTTTATCTCTTTAATTTTTCATTAGCTTTTTGTGCTGAGTTTTTAAATGAAGATATTTTGGAAACTTGAAGGCTTGTAAGTTTTCACATACCCATTAAAGTAGGCATCTCATTCTCCCTGTGCAAATGGGATCCCTTGCTCTAGTGTTTTCCTTAAATGAACAATCTTGTCTGACTGGAACACTCCCCACAACAGCCACTGTGATTCTAGACCAATATCACTAAATCCAAACAAAAAGGAGAACTATGGCTGTCATCAACAGTTCCCAGCATGGAATCTGGGGGCCAATGCTGATTCCAAACAGATGGGAAAGTACAGACTAAACTGTCAGCAGTTCCCAGGGAACAAAATTAGGGGCTAGGATTTACTACTCAAAAATAGATTGGCAATAACCAAGAGATATAATTGTGCCCTGACAATTTTGATCTGAAAGGCTAGGGGTTTGGCCTCGGGCAGAATCCCCTACCAGCCAAGCTGACCTGCCCTGTAAAGGAAAGCCGATCAGACTGGGAGCACAAATGCAAAGAGAATGGAGCTCAAACCAAGAGGAGCTTACCAACAACCTCCAGGAATGGCAAGAAAGACAGTGAATTCAAAGGATTTCTAGAATCACACCTGTTTCTCCTTGTCCCCAAATATCATTAGACATTCCTTTCAGATTCCATCACTGCCACTACTATATTAAAAAAAAAAACAAATACAATATTTAACTGAATAAATTTGAAGATTTACTCTGAATTTGTAACATACTGACTCTAGTAAATGATTCATGAATCATGTGGCATCTCATGTGGAAGACAAGGAGATACTCCAAGGGGCTGCACATGATGGAATGCTCTTAAAATAAGGAAGGCAGGACAAGAGAAGGAAGCAATGAAAGTTCCAGTGGGGAAAAGTAAAGGTTCAGGTGACAATGGCTTCTGATGACAAAATTTTCTATTAGCTGAGTTTGTTGTTGGCCAAAAAGGAAATCTTCCCTCCTCCAGCTGGGGTAATAATGTAGCTGCACTTCCTGTTTGGGATTGCAAGGTACCAGTCTTCCTGCTGGGATCAGTAATGACCTCTTCCTGCTAGGGTATTTGATGATGAGTGACAGGAAATGGTAGCTCCCTCTACAGGCCTTCCAGACTCCAGTTACAGTTGAGATATCCTTTTATTAAAGTTCATAGCATGTTTTGTTGGCAGGAGGATTCACAATGAAGGAGAAAAGGCCAGAAGACTCACCATTAAGAAGGTTCAGAAATTCTTAGGAGGATGCAAGGGAGGCAGAATGTGACTATGGGTCAGCTGGTGGCCGCATTGATCACATGGCTCCATCTGATGACTTTGCAGCTTGCTGTGGAATAGTAAAAAAAAAAAAAAAGAAAAGAAAAGAAAAAGTCACTTTATCCTATCAGAGAAACATGAAACTGAGATGAGCTTCCCACTGCTAGAAGCATCCTCAGCCTTCAGAAAAGACCAGAGAACATGACTAAAGGATTTGGGAATATCAGAGCCATATTTCTCAGAATGGGACTCCCCAGTCTCTGCAGGTCTCAGTCCTCAACTGTCCCTCAGGGACAGTCTCCCCCACCTCCATACTTGTCAGCTCATTGATCCCTAGAGGTCCTGCCTTACCCTGAGAACTTAGGTTTCCATGGAGCTAGGTTGGTTGAGATACAGCTGACCAGCCTGATGATAGTCCCCATCACCCTGGGGCAGTTGGGCTCAGGGATAGATGGCTTTGTAGACTTTCAACACCTAGACCCAGTGTGGAGGGTGTGCTTGCCCATCACCTGTGTCACAGAAGAGCCAGCAATACTTTGAGCTGTCCAAACAACTCTCAGGGGGTTTTCCTGGGAGAGCACTTGGTTATCTGACTTCTTATCCAGGAAGCCCTATGACTTTTGACTGCTGCCTGTCACACCAACAATGCACCTGTGAAGCTTCTCCTCTACAAGGCCATCTGCCCACCAGACCCACCCTTCTAGGGGCCCAGATGCTAGGACCATACAAATGCTGAAGGAGTGTCCACCTGCCTAAAGTACAGACACCCCTCTACCCATCTGCATGATTTCTGCTGGGAATCCCCAACATTTACGGGAATTCTTTGACCAACCTGATAGGAACAATGCAATGATTCAGAACGACAAGGATCCATTCACACTTACAACCCCAGAAGCCCCACTCACAACCATGTAAGTGTCCCATACATTCCCACTGATGCCCAAATATTCTTGCATCATACATACATACATCTAAACACACACATCAGTGGTGTGCTGGTAAATGCTTAATAAAAACCTCTCTGAGAAAGGTAGGAAAGACTTCATTTTGTGGTGTCTACATGGTATATTCCCAGCATGATCAGTTTCAAGCTACCTAGTTGACATCACTGAACACAGAACTGGGAGGAGATATGCACCATTGACTATCCCAAGCTAGTATGAACCAGTTTCAACACATCCCAAATCTTTTCATATGAGTATGTGCACATGATCCACTTATACCCAGAGCAGGCCCCTTAACTCCCACCACAGATATATAAGCAAATGGACACAACATACATATTCATATATATGTGTATGTATGTATTTCCATACACATATACTCTGAACACACATGTACATTTCTACTCTCATCTTGAAAAAATATACACAGAGACTACCTCTTACTACCTAAATTTTTATAGATGAAAACCTACTCACACTGAATATTCACATGCCACTCTTAACAACTATATACATATACACACACAACATGGGCCTGAACACAAACATCTGCAACCAATATACCACTCATATGTACACACTGTACACGTATACACATAGGCTCACGAGGCACACAACTGTTTCATGAGCAACTCAAAAGACCCACATGCAATTCATAGCCCTAAAATACATATACTCCAGATTTCTGAACATACACATAACCTACACCATCTACTGAACTCTCACATCGGCCAGAATACTTAGCTCATAGCCCCAGGGACTCAATACACGCAGCCACAAACAACCTACACTTATCGAATACAGGTGAACCTTGAACAACTTGGGGATTAGGGTACCAACCCTCTATTCAATGCTTCTGTATCCATGGATCATTTAGTAGTACTGTAGTATTTACTGAAAAAAAAAATCCACTAGGAATGGACCTGTGTGGTTCAAACCCATGATGTTATAGAGTTAACTATGGAGAAAGCAATGGCACCCCACTCCAGTACTCTTGGCTGGAAAATCCCATGGATGGAGGAGCCTGTTAGGCTGCAGTCCATGGGGTCTCTAAGAGTCGGACACGACTGAGTGAATTCACTTTCACTTTTCTCTTTCATGCATTGGAGAAGGAAATGGCAACCCACTCCAGTGTTCTTGCCTGGAGAATCCCAGGGACAGGGGAGCCTGGTGGGCTGCCGTCTACGGGGTTGTACAGCGTCGGACAGGACTGAAGTAACTTAGCACACCCTTTAATGACATACACACAAATTACTATTCACAAGTAACATGCATACAAGTATATCCAGGAAACTATTTATGAAATAACTTCCACATACTAAATGATCCCTAGCTAATAGGAGCCAGCTCATACATCTGCTGCTGCTGCTGCTGCTAAGTTGCTTCAGTCGTGTCCGACTCTGTGAGACCCCACAGACGGAAGCCCACCAGGCTCCCCCGTCCCTGGGATTCTCCAGGCAAAAGTACTGGGGTGGGGTGCCATTGCCTTCCCCGTCATACATCTGCAAATACTAACAAATAACCATGTCACATTTCCTAACACATATAAGTGCAATTCTCCAACTCCTGTGTATAAACCTGGAACCTCACCTTCTCATCAGATACACATATACTCACTTCTCAAAATATATAAGCCTAAGAGGCCCCTACTGAAAAATACAAATACATAGCACTAGCAGATATTCCTCCAAATGGCCATGTCTTTGAATACACACACAAGCTTACTTTACATACAACTCTCCACAAGCTCCAAATAAAACAATTACCCACTGCACTAAAAATAAGCAAACATATAACTACATATACTCTCTGTATCAAATACACATCCCACACTACCTGCATATGCATAACCCCACATTCCCAAACTCTCACACAGAATTAACTCTTCCATCCTCCATAATACAGTATTATACAAACACAACACACCTACATCTATCAGTTCCATAAAATAGCCTCAGACTTTCCCCTACACAGCAAAAGATACATACACAGCTCCTGAAAATACACACACACACAAACCACATAAGCTCTACAACATACACATTGCACAATGTGTATCCTGAATATACAAATGATCATCCTACATTCATCAAATACACAAAACAGAAAGTATACCCAAACTAATACACATCAGTCCTTTTCCTAACATTGCCCTTATGCATATGCAAATCCATCATGAGACACACAGAAATTCCCAAATTCATGGGTGAAAAAGACACATGTAAAAATATTCCCCAAATACCAAATTACAAACACCTAACCACTAACTGTGGAGAAGGAAATGGCAACCCACTCCAGTGTTCTTGCCTGGAGAATCCCAGGGATGGGGGAGCCTGGTGGGCTGCCGTCTATGGGGTCGCACAGAGTCGGACACGACTGAAATGACTTAGCAGCAGCAGCAGCAACCACTAACTACAGAGAAGGCGATGGTACCCCACTCCAGCACTCTTGCCTGGAAAATCTCATGGGCAAAGGAGCCTGGTAGGCTGCAGTCCATGGGGTCGCAAAGAGTCGGACACGACTGAAGCAACTTAGCAGCAGCAGCAGCAACCACTAACTCCTTGAGTATGTTTCCGTTAAATCTCAACACCCTTCAAATACCCTTCAAAGATTTACCTTACACATTCTCACAAAAACATAACTTCCCCTTAAACACAAATATTCACAAACAAAACCAACCCACACATTTGATTACATATCAGATTCCCACCAACCGATTACACACGAACCCCATCTATGCTTGCAAATCAATACTGAATTGACATCAGACTATGAATCAATGTTTATTACTACATTCAGCAAAGTTTCTTCGTATCATGGACAAAAGAGTGCAGTTGAACATTTGTGTCCAAATCAACTGAACAATCGATTGATGTCTTTATGTTAAAAATGAAGACACCAGTGAAACTATGGTTTCACTCACTTTCCACTCATTTTCCTATAACCTGTGCTAGTTCTTGGGAACCTGATGAGGGCTTTCAAATCGGAAGAACTTCCGTCTAGCTTTCGTACTCTTCAGAACACGTGGACAGAATGGCACCTGTTTAAATGCTCTCATACACTATTTATCCCACAACTTACGCCCACAGTCACTAAACCGTTCTTGCAGCCTGCTCCCCCCTGGCCAATAACCCTAGTGTAAACACAGCAATGGGAACTAAGCTCTATAGGGGCATGAATCCACATTGTGAGGAGTCTCCCCTACAGACAAAGGCACAAATACCCAACAGGGTGAACAGCAGTCAGGGCCTGACACCCGCAAGTTGAAGGGTCCCTCCATCCCTTACCTCCATGTTGACTCTGGAGGCAGCCTTAAGAGGTCCGGCCCTCTGCAGAGGCAGCCGTTGGGGCCCCGCCCCCCAAGCTTGCGCGTGCGCTCCTGTTTTCCTGAGCAGACAGCCTCAACAGACCCTTGGAAGAGCCATTAGACTACCGCACTTCGCACTTCGAGTGCTCTAGAGCCCCTGAGTCCTGTGCGTGCAGGGCTTGTGGGAAACTATCCTTTTAAGTTCCTGCTGGAGAGGAGAGAAATGGAGGGTCGGGGTATCCTGAGGAGCTTCTCTGGCTATGTCTCCTTGCTGGAAACTTCGTGGTACTCTGTTAAAACTAGCTCTCGTGAGATGAGCACTTGTGATTTTTAAATTGCACACGTGAACTCCTTGCGCTTAGATGCAAAGAGTTTTGGAGAGCTCCATCCTTATCACAATATCCTCAAACTGGAGCAAGTGCTTTCGTGATCTTCAGACTGCAGTTCCTTGCTTCTTGTTTATGCCTGTCAAAAACCAGTAGATCTTTTTCCTAGCAAGCTGGACGTTTCTGTTAAAGAACAATTCTAGCAAAGAGTTTCAGACCTGAGAACACTCTTAAGATGCTTTCTCCTGATTCCATTCCTAGAGTTCTTCCAAATGCATATACTCTACTCGAATATTTTTTTGTAGTGTATTTAATACATGGAGTTTTTTTCAGTAAATATGGAGTGTTTCCTTTGTAAAATTTTTGTTGTAACCCTGAGTAAGACGACAATCTGGTTCAATTTAAACACAACAGGTATTAATACTATAGGAACAATTTTACTCTCCCCCTTTTTTGGAATATATTGCAAAATTTCAGTTGGCAATAAAAAAATAAATAGTAGCAAAATCAACTTATTAACCTGACTGTGTAATGCTTGCCAAAGAAACCTCAATCAGCAAATCCTCTTTATGGTCAATTGCAAGATTAGAGCATTTCTCACTCAATAGAAAGCTTCTGAAGATCCCTCCTACTTAACAGTACTAAGAGCTTCCAAGTGCACAGACTTGAAAACTCCACAAGACATAAACATTGTATCTCTTCCTGTCTTTAATGTTCCATAGTGGTGTGGAAGATGAACTGTCTTCTGATGCTTGTGATCCATGTCCAGAGATACTTTTTCTCTGTAATCAATGCCTGCCCCCAGCATCTCTGCAGGAATAGTCAGAGATCATGATCTAAAGGAATTTTAGATACTTCCTTCCTTGTCTGGTCTTCCCAAATCATATTTGGGCTGATTTGATTATATCTGTCTTGGGGTGTAGTATTTTGAAGTAGTACAAAAATGATTGCAGAATTGATAACTTTTACATAATGCAATTTTTGTATCAGTGGCCCTGAGAGGCCTCATTCAAATACTTTATCAGAGTTTATGAGAATCTTGTAATTGGTTGAAGGACTGAACAAGGGGAGGAAGCAACAAGAAAGCTTTCCTTTCTTGTATTCTGTTTCACCATCCCTCTAGCATCAAGTCTAGCATTGGTTGAATATCATTTAAGTGTTCCTTCATGATAGAAATCCAAGAGCTGAGCCATATTTCCAAGTTATTTTTTCAGTCCCCAACAGGAGTTTATTGATATAAAGTTCACCATGATATTACTTTAAATACTCTCACCACATCTTCTCACCTTCTTTTGAGTCCATTTTTCCTTGCAAGGTGCAAGGAACTTCATAAGCACCAACAGAAGTCTTTTTCACAGTATGGAACTGTCCTTCTAAACCTCTCTTTCTTTTTCCAACACCTCACAATTCCTGCTATAGCAGAGAGTGCCTCTTGTCTCCCAAGAGATCTGGTTGGTTGTAGTCCTCTGAAGTTTTCACCCTTCATATCCCTTGACAAGATTCCTAAATTCCTTTCTTCTCACAACACAAAAGGCGAATATTCTTTGGTATCATTTTGATAGTGATAAACTGACATTGATTCTCAATATGAAAATGAGAATCAGGCAAATTATTAAAAAAAGAGAGATGCTCCCTTTATTTCCATGCAGGGGGTCCATATGCAATGATGAGCTTAGGTTCTAAAGAGCAAGGGTATGTAATGCAGACAGGAAATTCACAAGCTTATAAGCAGGGTTTGCAGGCTAGGATTTAGATGGAAGTGGATTTGTGTGAATGGGAATTGGACATTGCTAGATAAACTTTTGGCATTTTTCTCAAGGTACACGTCCATTTCATGGGTAATAGATTTTTAACATCTAGAAAAGCCAGTGCTCTGGGATATTTAGTCCTTTAAACACAAGGAAAGAGAAGATCTTTTTACCTTCTCTTTCCTTATTTCTGTCCTTAGTCCTACTAAGCCTAAACTTTCAATGCCATATGATGGCTCTTCCAAATCCATTTCATCGAGTCTGCAGATTTTGTGTGTTTGCAGTTGTGTTTTGTGTTGGACCCAAGATGCACACTTCAGTCTCTTTACTCCCAGTTCTCTTTCTCATAGTGTAAACTGTAGTCATTCAGTCGTGTCTGACTCTTTGCAGCCCCATGGAGCCCTCCAGGATCCTCTGTCCAGGAATTCTCTAGGCAAGAATACTGGAGTGGATTGCCATTTCCTTCTCCAGGGGATCTTCCCAATCCAGGGATCAAAACTGAGTCTCCTGCATTGCAGGCAGATTCTTTACTGTCTGAGTCACAAGGGAAGCCCCTCTTTCTCATAAGAATGACAAATAATAGCTTACTATGTTACACTTTTTTGGTAGTACTGCCAGATAAAATACAGATTTTCAGTTAAATGCAAGTATCAGATAATGAGGAAATTAATTTGCATAAAGCTATGTCAAAAATATTGCATAGGGCACAGCTAGACTAAAAACTAATCCATTGTTTATGTGAAATTCAAAAAATCAAATTCATTTAGGCATTTGTTATTTTTATTTGCTTGATCTGCCCATCCTACCTTGTCATGTAATTTGAAATTTAAAAGACTGTAGAAATTCTTGTTCTAGGAATTAAGTCCAGAAACAGAGGAGCTGTAATACAAAATACAAAAACAATCATTGAAAATATACTTGGATATATTGGAACATATATGAATTTTCAACCAGAAAAAAAAATACTGGAGACATTTTTAAAAATGAATATCAGTTACATTCATTTTTAGTTGCAAAACACATCTCTGGAAAGATTTTAATGAAACAGATAACTCTGGTTTTCTTTGGGAAAGAAGATTGAATTGAAGTGAGGAAAGAGGTGGAACTATGTCACTGCATATTCCATTTCTCACAATTTGATTTTGAACCATTAGAAGGTATTACTTGTTTAAAGTATTATACTAAAATCATTTAAAAGATAAAAAACTAAATATTTAACAACAATGTAATGCTATGAGAAACCCAGTGAATTCTGGTCTTAGACATGTGGGCTGCATGATGGATTTTTGATAGATGGGCGTTTTTCAGCAAAAAGCATCGTTAGTAAAGAAGTCCTGCTGAATGTTGGTTGGGGCACAAGGACTGCTTCCTTAGGAATGATGTACATACAGCAACCAAACACCCTGCATCTGCTGAGACAATCCTAATTTCAAACCCTCAGTTCCATGTAGCCATTAATACCCAAGGGTTTATAAGACTAAAAGTTCTTCTGAACTTGTTCTGAAAGTCTAGTCTCTGTTGAAGTAAGTCAAGATCCAGTTAGGAAGCAGAGTGAGTTGAGGGACACAAAAAAACTAGGTTGATGGAAAAAGAAATTAAATAAGTGGAAGATCAAGTCCAACCTTGGTGCTGTGAAACTGAGAAACAATTGATAAATTGCCTAAAGAGGCAGACACCAATTGTGCTACCGCTGTGTAATGTGGAACGAACTTCTGGTTCTGGCCTTCCTGCCAGAGCTGTTGATGGAATGTCTGCTCACCCCACCCGGGTCCACCTGCCTTCTGCCCCTCCCCCGCTGCAGAATGTTTCAGTTCTACATTCTACTGTTTGAATTCAAACATTTCCCTTCTTTACTTGGATGCTGAGCATCTGCTGGAGCAGGTCACTCTCTGGGTCTTGGTCCTGACTTTTCTTACTGAGGCTACCAGGCAGCAGTGGTCCATGTCCAAGCCTATGGGAATGGCTTCAGAAGGAGGTAAGCCTGTAGGCTGGGGTTGTGTTTGTTCCCTGCCATTTCTCAGACCTTTGAGTCCACATGTGACATTTCACTGTGGGCACACAGTTGAACTGAAGTTGAGGAAGGAGAGAGCACTGAACCCATAAGGACATCTGGGGAGACTGAAGAGTCTGAAGAAACCTGAGGCTGCACTGGGGAGGAGGGTTCATTGGAAGTGGATCAAGGGAAATTGCCCTGGTTATGGAGAAAGGATGGCAGCAGGCAAGCTTGATTATTTCTAGAAGGAAGATAAGCCACTTTGAAACATGTGTGTAGGAAATATGGGTGATCGCCTGGTGGTGACACAGGAAAGGTCATGAGGAGGACCTAACCCCGTATTGTGTTTCTTAGGTACCCGAAGCTTGTCCCACCCCATGTCTTTCTGAGGGGTTTGGACTGGGGCATACTGCATCTAATTGGGCCATGGGGAGAGATAGTCTTAGTAGAAAACTATTCAATGGGACTGTGTGTGGTCACACCTGCAGTGAAATTTCCTCTGAGAGCTAGGCAGGAAGTTACTCTAACTGCTGCAGTCCAGACCGTCTCCACTCCTTCCAGCTCACAGCTGACGTTTCAGTTCAGGTAACAGTTGCCTTGGCTTTGACAGGGATGGGCATCCATGTAACTTCAACCAAGACAGGCCTCAGTTTTCCAAGATGTCCCAAACTGTTCTTCCTTTTGTGGAAAAGCAGCTCTTTAGACCTACTTCATCTTGTTCAATATCTCATGGTGGACCTTCGGCATATCTTGAGACGAAGAGTTTCTTCATTTTTCACGTCACTCCTTTGTGGACAGGGAACAGATGTGGAGGGTGGTTAGTTCTGGTGGAATGTCAGTGAAAGCTGATTTCCTCTTTAAAGGGGGTAAGGAGTGTAGCCCAGAAGCAGGCAGACAATCTTCTCTGTTATGAGTAAAAGTCCTATGACACCTGTTTTGATTAATTGGGTGCACGTGGCATGTACCGTGTTCTCCTGAACAGGGATGTGTTCCAGACAACTTTATCACAATGGCACCTGGATCATGCCTGTTTCTCAGTTTGTCTTCACTCTCTGTTATTGGGAACTCAAAGGGGAAGGACCCCAGGCAGTCTACACTCCCACAACCAATGTAACATGACCATTCCCTGGTCCTTATCTAATCCTCTGCAGCCATTCACTGGCTGTGAAATGACAGAATTTAAGGGACAGATGCCCACTTCTCAGACTGCCCACAGTTCCTACAAAGAGAATTCCTAGAATGATGACATGGCTCTGGGCACTGGGAAGGGGGTGGTAAAACCTGGTTCATATTAACTGTCTGCTGTGGTGATTTTGATGTGCGTGCTGAGCCAGTGTGTCATGGGTTTGTATCAGAATTCCATTTGAGTGATATTTTCCATTATTTTTGTTTTGTGAGGCTTGAAAAGAGTGAGAGGATTTATACTGAGCACCAGGAAAAGAAAGATTGAGGTGGAGGTGGGGCCCTAATATTTTAAACACTGCCTGTCCACAAAGGGTCTTTGGGTGCCTAGAACTTACCTTGGAGAAGGTCCTCACCTGCTAGTGTACCTGCTGAGGGGCGTTTCTCACAGCGCAGATGTCCGCCCAGTTCCGGGTCTGGGAGATGGCCTGTGAGGTTTGGGTCCCAGGGAGTGCCTGAGGGAGGCTCTCCAAGTCAACACTTGCTGGAGAGATTTCTTCTTGGCAGACAGGACTCAGGGACCTTGGTTGCTAGGAGTGAGGTCACCAGTGGAATAATTCTCATCCAGAGGTCAGATCGTGAAAATCATTAGAAGACATGTCCATGCTGCACACACTGTCCAGATGTCCTCATCTGTGGAGATTTACACTCTGATTCTCTCCAGAGAGCCTCAGTCCCAGTGAGAGAGTCATTTCCTAGGCAGGTTGATAAGAAGTCGAGGGGTCTCCAAGGAGAGAGGGGTCTGAAATTCTCAAGGAGGAAGAAAGGACAAAAAAATTTTTTTTTCCCTCTACATTCCTTAGGATTATATAACAATAATGTATCCTGCCTGAGGACAATCTCTCAATTAAACCTTCTGGCTAATCCTGTTATCTTAACATGTAAATTATGGGAGTAGATCTGGTGAGGTCTTTACAAGAATTGTATAACAATAATGTATCCTGACAGAATGTGGTCCACTGGAGAAGGGAATGGCAAAACACTTAGGTATTCTTGCCTTGCGAACCCCATGAACAGTATGAAAAGGCAAAATGATAGGATACTCAAAGAGGAACTCCCCAGGTTGGTAGGTGCCCAATATGCTACTGGAGATCAGTGGAGAAATAACTCCAGAAAGAATGAAGGGATGGAGCCAAAGCAAAAACAATACCCAGTTGTGGAAGTGACTGGTGACAGAAGCAAGGTCCGATGCTGTAAAGAGCAATATTGCATAGGAACCTGGAATGTTAGGTCCATGAATCAAGGCAAATTGGAAATAGTCAAACAGAAGATGGCAAGAGTAAACATTGACATACTAGGCATCAGCAAACTAAAATGGACTGGAATGGGTGAATATAACTCAAATGACCATTATATCTACTACTGTGGGCAGGAATCCCTTAGAAGAAATGGAGTAGCTATCATGGTCAACAAAAGAGTCCAAAATACAGTACTTGGATGCAATCTCAAAAACGACAGAATGATCTCTGTTCATTTCCAAGGCAAACCATTCAATATCACAGTAATCCAAGTCTATGCCCCAGCCAGTAAGTAATGCTGAAGAAACTGAAGTTGAACGGTTCCATGAAGACCTAGAAGACCTTTTAGAACTAATATCCAAAAAAGATGTCCTTTTCATTATAGGGGACTGGAATGCAAAGGTAGGAAGTCAAGAAACACCTGGAGTAACAGGCAAATTTGGCCTTGGAATACAGAATGAAGCAGGGCAAAGGTTAATAGAGTTTTGCCAAGAGAATGCACTGGTCATAGTAAACACCCTCTTCCAACAACACAATAGAAGACTCTACACATGGACATCACCAGATGGTCATCACTGAAGTCAAATTGATTATATTCTTTGTAGCCAAAGATGGAGAAGCTCTATACAATCAGGAAAAACAAGACTGGAAGCTGACTGTAGCTCAGATCATGAACTCCTTATTGCCAAATTCAGACTTAAATGGAAGAAAGTGGGGAAAACCACTAGACCATTCAGGTATGACCTAAATCAAATAGTTACAGAAAAACATCTATTTCTGCTTTATTGACTATACCAAAGCCTTTGACTGTGTGGATCACAACAAACTGGAAAATTCTTCAAGAGATGGGAATACCAGACCACCTGACCTACCTCTTGAGAAACCTATATGCAGGTCAGGAAGCAACAATTAGAATTGGACATGGAACAACAGACTGGTTCCAAACAGGAAAAGGAGTACATCAAGGCTGTATATTGTCACCCTGCTTATATGCAGAGTACATCATGAGAAACGCTGGGCTGGATGAAGCACAAGCTGGAATCAAAACTGCTGGGAAAAATATCAATAAGCTCAGATATGCAGATGACACCACCCTTATGGCAGAAAGTGAAGAGGAACTCAAAAGCCTCTTGATGAAAGTGAAAGAGGAGAGTGAGGGGGAGAGTTTTGACTGTGGTGTTGGAGAAGCCTTGAGAGTCCTTGGACTGCAGGAGATCCAGCCAGTCCATTCTAAGGTCCTGGTGTTCTTGATGGACTGATGCTGCTGCTCGTCTTGCCATCTCACGTTGACTCTTGGGACTCTGTGCTGGGAGGGTTGGGGGGGAGGAGGGGGGGAGGAGTTAATAAGTGGAGAGTAAGGTTGGCTTAAAGCTCAGCATTCAGAAAACGAAGATCATGGCATCTGGTCCCATCACTGCATGGAAAATAGATGGGGAAACAGTGGAAATAGTGTCAGACTTTATTTTTGGGGGCTCCAAAATCACTGCAGATGGTGACTGCAGCCATGAAATTAAAAGACGCTTACTCCTTGGAAGGAAAGTTATGACCAACCTAGATAGCATATTCAAAAGAAGAGACATTACTTGACCAACAAAGTTCCATCTAGTCAAGGCTATGGTCTTTCCAGTGGTCATGTATGGATGTGAGAGTTGGACTGTGAAGAAAGCTGAGCTCTTTCTTCAGCTCAGAAGAAGAATTGATGCTTTTGAACTGTGGTGTTGGAGAAGACTCTTGAGAGTCCCTTGGACTGCAAGGAGATCCAGCCAGTCCATTCTGAAGGAGATCAGTCCTGCGTGTTCTTTGATAGGACTGATGCTAAAGCTAAAACTCCAGTACTTTGGCCACCTCATGCAAAGCAGTTGACTCATTGGAAAAGACTCTGATGCTGGGAGGGATTGAGGGCAGGAGGAGAAGGGGCCGACAGAGGATGAGATGGCTGGATGGCATCACTGACTCGATGCATATGAGTTTGGGTGAACTCTGGGAGTTGATGATGGACAGGGAGGCCTGGAGTGCTGCAGTTCATGGGGTTGCAAAGAGTCGGACCACTGAGTGACTGAATTGAACTGAACTGAATGTATCCTGCCTGAGGACAGTCTCTGGATTAAACCTTCTGACTAATCCTGTCATCTTAAAATGTACATTATGGGAGTAGGTCTTTATAACCTCCAGACATTCTTTTGATTCATTAGTGAGTATATAACTCCACTGCTAACACTAACAAGGGGATACTCTTTCTGCCCGCTTCTGATGCCTATGTCAGAAGCTTTCTCTATCTCCTTTATACTTTAATAAAACTTTATTACACAAAAGCTCTGAGCAATCAAGCCTCATCTCTGGCCCCAGATTAAATTATTCTCCTCCGGAGGCCAAGAATCCCAGCATCTTTTCGTGGTTCAGCAACAACCTTTCATCTGTTGCCCATTCTCCTCCTCCATTCAAATCTTTCCTTTGTCTCAACAGCATCTCCGGAGCTGGGAACGGATGTGGCTGTGACCCCTGATGCCTCCTTGCCTCCTTTCATGACAATGCCCTTTCCTCCACCCATTCCTGGCCCCCAACACTGGCCACCCTGGGAGCAACACCTGCCACATTCCATGACCCCATCATTCCCTCCTGGTGGCACTCAGCTGCTGCCAGCTTTCCCAAGGACACCTTTGGTGCCCAATGCTGGCCATGGCCCCAGTGCCCCTGGGGCTTGCAACATCATTGTCCAAGTCAGGTCAGAAAGAAGGCTAGTGGAGCACCTGCAGACTCAGACCTTTGTCCTTACTCAGGCTCCCCTCAACTGGAGCACTCCAGGGCCCCTCAGCAGGAGTACTGCATGTCCTGTCCCCCTATTCTTAACAACCCCTGCGATGGAGACCAATGTGACTGCCCCAGCTGTTGGAGTAGCTCAGTTTGGCAAGAGAAGCTGGACCCCAGGCTTTCCATCTCAAGCTCCACTACCAGCTGCCCAGCTGGCCCCCATCATTCCCCAAGTGAACTTGGGGCCACAGTCACATGGCACTTCCAGGGAGGGCAGCCTGGCCACCAACCAGTCCAAGGCCTTGCAGGATGACTCCTGTAACCCCAAGAGCGTATACGAGAACTTCCGACGTTGGCAGCGCTTCAAGTCTTTGGCCCAGAGACACCTTCCCCAGAGTCCTGATGCTGAAGCTCTTTCCTGCTTTCTCATGTGAGTGAACAGCCAGCGGGTCATGAGGTTATTAGAGCTTTTAGATAAAAAGGAACTGGGGGTGGATGCTCAGATTAGGTTTGTAGGGATACCAGGAAGAAAGTCTGAGGGTGATGTCCCTGCTGTGAGAAGGCATATTTTGGTCCTACACATCACCACGCAAGTTCCTGACATCCTTGCAGTACCTTATCTCAGTTATCTCACCGCCTTGTGAGTACAGCCAACTTGACTTTCCATGATGCTCATGGTGATGTTGATGAAGACTTGTAGCCAGAGAGGGTTTTGGTGTGAGGTGAGGAGCCACAGATGGGATGCTGCACTCCTTTGTGGTGCCATCTCCTTTCACACAGGACTTGAGTGTCCATGGTCGGGGGATGTCCCTTCAGAAAGGAGAGGGAGGGCAAGGTCCAGGATAGAGCTCTATGCATGCCTCAAGAACAAGAACCTCCTTGTTCTGGAGAATTCTTAGAACTGGGTGGTGGTAGAGCTCACAGGGCATGGGCTCTCTCTTCCTAGAGCTGGGAGCCTGGCAGGCATTTCCCTCCTAAACCTAAGTTCCCTTGTAAAAAAAAAAAAAAGGTGGGGCGGGGGGACAATGCACTTAACTCAGATAACTGTGCAGAAGACTCTTTAGGCTAACAGAGAAGGCAATGGCACCCCACTCCAGTACTCTTGCCTGGAAAATCCCATGGACGGAGGAGCCTAGTAGGCTGCAGTCCATGGGGTCGCTAAAAGTCGGACACGACTGAGTGACTTCACTTTGACTTTTCACTTTTATGCATCGGAGGAGGAAATGGCAACCCACTCCAGTGTTCTTGCCTGGAGAATTCCGTGGACAGAGGAGCCTGGTGGGCTTCCGTCTCTGGGGTTGCACGGAGTCGGACACGACTGAAGTGATGCAGCAGCATGAAGTGTTAGCAGACTGCTTTGCACATGCCATGCCTCACTGATGACAGGGATTTTTATAGTGTAAAAGCAATCTTGCAAAGGAAGGAGCCCTCACAAGGCTCCCTGTCCCAGCCTTAGCCTGGAAATGGATGGTCATCCTCCAGTGAGAGTGAGGCGGTGATGGCAGTAGTGGGAAGGCTTGTCCTTGCTCTCTCAGGTCTGTCTCTCACCTTCCTGATGCTCAGTCATGCTATCTTGGGTTATGTGGTCCAAGTTGCTGGCTGGAATCAGATGAGTGGAGACTGGGCTGGACTCTGAAACAGACCCTGATGGCTTACAGCCCAGTGCTTCGGTCCCTGGCTCGCCTGAACCCCACCATGACACTGGAGGAGGGACTGTGGCGGGCTGTGCAGGAATGGCAGCACAGAAGCAACTTTGACCGGATGATCTACTATGAGATGGCCAGAAAGTGAGTCAGCATCCTGGGCCCTAGAGCTGTGTGGTGGGTGAGGGTTAGACCCCAGGTCAGGATCTGGCTGTGGGAGTGCTCGTCAAGCAGGATAAAGGAGGAGGGCTGTCACTCAGCACAGGGCCCCCACAGCCCAGATGCCCTACTCCCCTCCAGAACCCCTCCCTCATCTTGAGAGCGTGGGTCTTCAGTACTTCCTCCAGCAGCACCTCTGATCTTCCCTGATGGTGACCTACCTTTGGCTTGACATGAAGGTCTCAGGATGGTGTTGGGTAAAGCTTTGAGCCCAGGAGGGGTCCAACCCCAGCCATAGGGGCTGTGCAGGGGCATGCTCTCTACCCACCAGCCTGCTGCTTCCTTAGTGGTGGGTGGCTGGCAGCCACTGACATAGAATTTGGGACCCCGTGTTCTCATGAAAAGTGGCTGGAGTGGGTACCCTGATCTCCCTGAAGAGGCTGGGGAAGCCAGCATGTCATCAGCCCAAACGTCTCTGGCCATTCCAGTATTTTCTCCACAGCAATCTTTTTAGTTTAAAAAATAGAACCAACCAAACAAACATCTCTCAGAGGAAAGGAAAGCCTCTCCTCTAAGCTTAGCGGCCAAATCCTCCAACCTTTCCTGGGCCCTGTCTCCAGGCTTATGTTCCAAGACTCTCAGCCCCTGTCCAGGGTCCTGGATTCAGCAAGGACCGCTTTGGGGACATGTGCCTGATTCAGCCTCTGGCCATCAGCCCTTCATATAGTTCTGGACAGGAATGGGGGCATGAGGAGGGTCCTCTGTGGATCTGCCTGTGTCCTGCGGGCCTGGTTCAATTCAGCAGCCTCAGTCTATGCTCTTGAGTGCCCTCCAAGTGCTGGTGGGGCAGGAAGAGTGCCAGATGTTGAGTCAGTTCCAGGAGAGCCCTCTGCTGGGAATAGTACCTCCCAGGGCCCTGTCTACCCCAAGACACACCCTCTCCCAGCCCTTCATTCTGTTGCCTTTGTTCCTGGCTCCAAAGCCCAGACCTTTTTCTCAGTGTGCCATATGCCTCCATCACTCCTAGGTTCATGGAATTTGAGGCAGAGGAGGTGATGCAGATGCAGAAGTTACAGTGTATGCAGGCGGTGCAAGGCCTGCCTCCTGCAGTCCCACCGAAGCTGGATCCTCAGGGCCCCTCAGCCCTGAAAGTGTGCCCTCAGCCAGGCACCCACGTTCCCACTGGAGTTCAAAGCAAAGGTAACATGGGCCAAGGGATAACTACTGGCCCCATGTGGATCCTTTTCCTTCAAGAGGGTCATTGGTCATCCAACCAGAACAGCCAGTGAGACAGGGTCTCAGTTGTCCTTTGTCACTGATGCTGCTACTGCTGCTGAGTCGCTTCAGTCATGTCCGACTCTGTGCGACCCCATAGACGGCAGCCCACCAGGCTCCCCCGTCCCTGGGATTCTCCAGGCAAGAACACTGAAGTGGGCTGCCATTTCCTTTGTCACTATGGTATTATCTCCATCAAATTAATAACTCCTCTTTCACTTCCCTGTCAAAAGACCCCACACGAAGTGGGCTTGTTAGGGATACCCTGAAGAATCAAGGTTCCACATTCCTCACAGGACTCTCTTAGATGGCCCCCTCCCCCTCCCCCTGTGCCTGAGGCTAACCCTGCCCAGGGTTAGCACCCAGGTGGTGCTAACCCTGCCCACACCTAAGTCACTGACCCCCAAACACTGCCCTCACCAGCGCGTGCTCAGTGGTCAGGAGGTGGACGCAGAAGCTCCTCACCTTCCTTCCCTCTTTCCTGCTCTGCCTCAGCCAGTGTTCCCCGGAAGGCTGGGCCCCGGGCCCATCCCACCCGCTTGCAGCCACACAGAGCCCAGCGGCACCCAGGGACCAAGGCACCCAAGGAGATTCCCCCTGAGGCTGTGAGAGAGTATGTGGACATTATGGAGGTGCTGGTGGGACCCGTCCACTCAGCCACAGGCAAGTCAGATGCAGAATGTGAAAAGGATGGAAATGAGCTGAAGCAGGAAGAGGACGGGACCTATGCAGACCCAGATCTCCTGAGCTACATTGACAAGCTGTGTTCCCAGGAAGACTTCATCACCAAGGTAGGCTGGGCATGGAGCCTGGGGTCTACAAGATTCCAAGGCATGGAACTCTCAGCACCCAAGATCTGGGTTCTGCCCAGGCCAATGGGACTGAAGCTCTGTTCATGTGCTGTGTGTGTGTCCATATGTGTGTGGAGTGTATGCACATGTATGAGTGTTCATGTCTGTGTCTATCTGTGTGTATGCCTTCATATGTCTGTGTAAGTATGTGTACATGTGCTTTTTTATTGGAGTATAATTGCTTCACAATGTTCTGTCAGCTTCTGCTGTACAACAGGTGAATCATCCATATGTATACATACATCCGCCCCCTCACTCTTGAGCATCCGCCCCACCCGCACTTTCCACACTTCTGGGTCGTCATAGAGCACCAAGCTGAGAGCTTCCTGTGCTCCGCACCAGCTTCCCATTAGGTACCTATTTTACACATAATGTGCATATATGTCAAGGCTCCTTTCTCAATTCATCCCACCCTTCCCTTTCCCTTTCCCCCTTCCGCTTCCCACTTGTATGTCTACACGTCCATTCTCTACATCTGCACCTCTGTTCCTGCCCTGCTAATAGGTTCATCAGGACCATTTTTCTAGATTCCACATATATATATGACATTTTTTTCTCTTTCTACTTACTTCACACTGCTATAGTTTCATCTGCACTTCTACAACTGACTCACATTCATTCCTTTTTATGGCTAAGAAATATTTCACTGTAATATGTACTGCATTGTCTTTATCCATTTATCTGTTGATGAACATCTAGGTTGCTTGCTTTCCTGGCTATTGTAAATAGTGCTGTAATGAACATTGGGGCATCTGTGTCTTGTGGAGAACAGATGGTAGTTCCCTTAAAAACTAAATATAGAACTACCATATGACCCAGAAACCCCACTACTAGGCATATACTCTGTATATGTACTTTTTTGTGCCTGTATGTGTATGAACATATTTGTGTGTATGTGTGTGTGTGTGTGAGGACCATGACAATTTAAAACATCCCATCTTGTGGAGGAGAACAGGAGTGGGTCTCTACTTTTCACTTTCCTCTTGGTCTTCTTGGCTCCCAGGCCATTCCTGGCCAGGGATGCTCACAGTCTTTTCCTTCTGTTCCAGGTAGAGGCAGTCATTCACCCTCGATTCCTGGCAGACTTGCTTTCCCCAGAGCCACAACTGGATCCCTTGGCACTAGCTGAGGAGCTGGAACAGGAGGAAGGCCTCACCCCTAAGGAGGTGAGCAGGAGAGGGAGGGATACTTATGGAGCCTTTGGGTGGGGACCCAGGGGAGCCAGGGGAGGGAGGGACCCCAGGTAGAATAGGGGAGACAAGGGTCTCCCAGGTAAACCAGGGCATGGGGGACCCTGGTGAGCAAGGGAGACATAGGACCCCAGAGCAAGAGGCTTCCATGGCTCTGTCCATTCCTCCCCTGCCTGGGACATCTGGCCTGGAGGAGAGCCTGCTCTGGGGTAGGTGCAGTGCTGGGTGATAGGAGGGAGAGGATAGGGAGCTGGGGCGGGTGATGGGGGAGGAAAGGACACAAAGCTGGGAACAAGGTGCAGGAGGCCAGCAGGAACACCACAGTGTCTATATTTGGATTTGAGTCTCAGGGTTGCCCCTCCTCTCCACCCCACCCAGGGCCATGTCCCACTGCCCACGGCTCCTCCTCTCACATGTGGGTGAGCAGAGCAGTCACTGCCCTCGTCTCTCCTACTAGCTGGTGCAGAAACGACTCCTGGCCTTAAAGGAAGACAAGGGAGTGTGGACACCCAGCAGTCAAAGTGTACCCCGAGTGGACTCAAGTCCTTCTGAGTCTGACGCCAGCAAAGATGCCCAGAGACATGATCAAGGCCCCCAGCTAGGGGTCAGTCATGAAGCCTGCCCACCAGAGGTTGATTTCGAGGCTGTTCACAGGTTCAGCCAAGCAAACACTGGCTTACCCAGGCCCAAAGACCTTGTTCCCTCTCCAGGACAGCAGGAGTTGCCTCCATTCCAGCCAGGACAACCCTCCCCTCCCCAGGGTCAGAGGTGCACTAGCCCTCAGCCAGGACCCAGGGATACCTCAGTTCTCAGAACAGCCTTTCCAATTCTGGGGGCCCGAGGGCCCAGGGATGGGTCCAGTGAGGACGAGGAGGAGCTCCCCAGCCTGGCCTTCCTCTTGGCCTCGCAGCACAGTCTGCTGCCCTGGAGGCTGTCCCAGAGTCCTGTCCCTGCCTCAGGCCAGGCCTCCCCCTCTCAGAGAATAGGCCTCAGCCCAGCTCCTCTGGCTGCTGCCAAGTCTAGGAAGCGGGCTCTGTGCGGAGGCCCAGCTGCTGTTGAGATGCTGCCCGGCCCGGCAGCTGGCCTCGGGGTCTCTGAGAGGCCAGCCCTGGCTCTGGGACTGGTTTGCCCCTCACAGCTGAGAAAGAGAAAATGTGACCCATTTGTCACAGGAAGGAGGAGGAAGCGGCTCTGCAGCCAGTAGGGAACAGCGGGCCAGCCCCAAGGGGAGCCTAGGGCTCCTGAGCTCATGGGTGATCCTGGCTGCTGTTGGAAGAAGGGACTCCAGGGCAGAGAAGGGATTGGGCTTGTGGGAGGTTCGGGAGGTGGGGGAGGTGGATCTGGGTGGGCGTGGGTGGCAGCAGGATCTTTGGGGAGATGTATGTAAAATGTGAATAAACGTAGTTTTGTTGGGAAATGCTCTTGGGTCACTGTCATCTTATTCGTGTCTGCTGTGCTCCACAGAGAGGGGTCCTGACAGGAAGGAAGGATGAGGGAGGTCACAGGTGCTGTGGGCCTCCAGGTGGCCAAGTCTTGCCTCCACACAGACAAGAACTCCTCAGGCAGCTCCTGGGAGCTCTCAGCTCTCATCCTCCACAGGAACCCCCTTGTCATCCCCTTCTCTAAAGCCAGCTTTGCTTGAGACCTTGGGGACATCTGTACCATCATCTGCATCCCTGGACCATCTAGGGATGGAGAGCTGCTGTCCTGCCCTCAGCCCTCTGGACACTAAGCAGTTTCCAGGATGGAGCCTGGAGACAGCTTTTGTCTTTAGGGAGCGTCTCTCTGCTTCCCGAAGCAGCCAGATGAAGGGGCTGGGCTGATCCTCTGCTCATCCAGGGTTTCCTGTGTGGTGGCCTGACCAAAGAGGAAGAATCTCGGCCGTAGAGTCCGGATTGTCTGCCTCTCTGCCTGGCTGGAGGGTGAGCACCCTCTAGTCTCAGAGGGATTACTGCAGTGTGGAGAGTGGTGGAGGCAGCTACCTCTTAGTCCCAGTGAGGATGAAACAGGGGAAATGGGTGAGAGGAAATTCATGGGGTGCCCATTAAAGGTGTGTATAAGGAAAATGACAACTGGTCCCCTTTCTGGAATTTATGGGAATTTTGTGCAGGAGTGTCTTGTTCAAGGGTGGGAGGGGACCCATCTTGCTGTGTCTATGGGGACTGACCTTAGGGGCCCAGGGTTCTGCAAAGACATCCCACAACTACTGTCCCTTCCCTTCCCACCCATGGCTGGACATGTGTGTGTATTGGGGTCAACACTGATCTGTATTCACACATGAGACGGTTCCTCCTAACAACATATGGCCCAGGGAATCTGGCCTTGAAGGCCAGCGGAATTTGATTATAGGACTTTCACAGGCCTGGGGCAACAGACACTCCAGTCTTGGAAGGCATAAACAAAATCTTGCGTGCACCAAGACCCAGAGGAAAGGAGTGGTGAGCCCACAGGAAACTGAACCAAAACTACCTGTTATTGTTGGAGGGTCTCCTGCGGAGGCATGGGTGGTAGGGGCTCCACCATTGTATCATTACTGGTCAAGAGAAAAATAATGGAATTCTATATAATCAAAACTACCATTTAATAGAAAAACCTGTAATGACTTTTTATAATCCAGATGCATATCAGAATTATCTTGGAAATTTTTGAAACATACAAATACTCAAGCATTGCTTTTTTAAATTTTTTTGCCAGAGCTTCACATATGTTTCTAATGAACATTCAGTTCAGTCGCTAAGTAGTGTGTCCGACTCTTTGAGACTTCATGGACTGCAGCACGCCAGGCTTCCCTGTCCATCACTAACTCCCAGAGCTTACTCAAACTCGTGTCCATTGAGTCAGTGATGCCATCCAACCATCTCATCCTCTGTTGTCCCCTTCTTCTCCCACCTTCAATCTTTCCTAGCATCAGGGTCTTTTCAAATGAGTCTGTTCTTTGAATCAGGTGGCCAGAGTATTGGAGTTTCAGCTTCAGCATCCATCCTTCCAATGAACATTCAGGACTGATTTCCTTTAGGATGGACTGGTTGGATCTCCTTGCAGTCCAAGGGACTCTCAAGAGTCTTCTCTAACACCGCAATTCAAAAGCATCAATTTTTCGGTGGTCAACTTTTTTTATAGTCCAACTCTCACATTCATACATGACTGCTGGAAAAACCATAGCTTTGACTGGATGGACCTTTGTTGGCAAAGTAATGTCTCTGTTTTTAATATGCTATCTAGGTTGGTTATAATTTTTCTTCCAAGGAGCAAGAGTCTTTTAATTTCAAGGTTGCAGTCACCATCTGCAGTGATTATGAAGCCCCCCAAAATAAAGTCTGCCACTGTTTCCCCATCTATTTGCCATGAAGTGATGGGACCAGATGCCATGATCTTAGTTTTCTGAATGTTGAGCTTTAAGCCAACTTTTTCATTCTCCTCTTTCACTTTCATCAAGAGGTTCTTTAGTTCTTCTTTACTTTACTTTCTGCCATAAGCGTGGTGTCATCTGCATATCTGAGGCTATTGATATTTCTCCCAGCAATCTTGATTCCAGCTTGTGCTTCTTCCAGCCCAGCATTTCTCATGATGTACTCTGCATAGAAATTAAATAAACAGGGTGACAATATACAGCCTTGACTTACTCCTTTCTCTAATTGTAACCAATCTATTGTTCCATGTCCAGTTTTAACTTGTTGCTTCTTGACCTGCATACAGATTTCTCAAGAGGCAGGTCAGGTGGTCTGGTATTCCCATCTTTTGAAGAATTTTCCACAGTTTGTTGTGATCCACACAGTCAAAAGCTTTGGCATAGTCAATAAAGCAGAAGTAGATGTTTTTCTGGAACTCTCTTGCTTTTTCAGTGATCCAACAGATGTTGGAACATATCTGGACTATATAAGGCTCTTTTATCTAGTTTGTTTAACTTTTTCCATTTCATATTCAGGGCTCACATTTCATTTAGTCTATGTTTTCTAATTTCTCCATCTCTTCTTTTTTCTTGGTGTTCTTTCTCAAGCCTTTATCAAGTGTAGTAGAAAAGCTCTTGTGTACATATATATAAATAATATGTATAATATATGTATTTTAGAAAACTTATTAACTTTTGCCTAACTAAAAAATTTACAACATTTTGATTCCACTTGTTTGACTTAGTATAAATAGAATGCTAGTTTTCTAATTTAAAAAATAGATATATAATAAGCAGCAAAGGTTTACTATATAGCACAGGGAATTATAGTCAATATTTTATAACAACCTATAATGGAAAATAACTTAAAAAATAATATATATGTATATTTATAGCTGAATCACACACAAAAAAGAATTCTACTTTTGAAATTTAGTAATGTTTATCTTTTGTCCAGTTTTTCTAACCATCCTATGAACATCTAATAACAACATGTGAGATACAAAATTTTAAGTATGTCTGTATAGGATATAATATTAATATAAATTAATATAAATATAAATCTATTATATTTAAATTATTAATGACATCATTCAAGATGCTTCTATTCTTATTTTTATGCACTTGATAAAATATTCTCAGAGAAATGTGAGTATGCCGCAATATGATTATATTTATTTTTCTTTTCCCTTATATTTCTTCTAATTTTTGCCTTATATATCTTTGTGTCTTTGTTGTTAGGTGCTGAATGGTTTATGATGTCTATCTTCTTTGTGAGTTGTACCTTTTATCATTAAATATATTCATCTTTGTTTCATCTAGAAATACATAAATAAGTTTATACAGTAAAAAAAAATCAGAACTTAGAGATTTGGAAAATTATCAGCCTATCCATATTTCAAAGTGAGCAAGCTGTTTCTGAAGAAAGCTCTAAGGGTATAGCTGAGCAACCATTTAAAGAAGCGATCATGGATGTGGCTCATTAATTTAATCAGTCTTCTCAACAGAGGCCAAGAATAGAGAGGGATAAACCGGCAGAGGCTTTCCTGTCCCTTTGAACTAAAGGGGACAGAGAAAGCCACTGTGAAATGAAAATATCTCCTGCTATATTAATCAACAAGAATTGTCACAGCCATCAGTAATTTCTAGCCTCCAAATGTGAATGAGAGCTCCCAGAACTGGGATCCAGTGATGTTGCCGTCTCTGCCCCCCACCCCATGGTGATTGCTGAGGAGCTGGGGGAACGCAAGAAGCAAGGTGAGCAAGGAAACAGGATTGGCCCCAGATAGCTGAGCTGTGGGGGTGATCAAAACCATCCCAAGAAATTGCAAAATGGCAACATGGCTGTCTGAGGAGGTCTTACAATAGCTGAACAAAGAAGAGAACCAAAAGGCAGAGGAGAAAAGGAAAGATACACCCATCTGAATGCAGAGTTCCAAAGACTAGCAAGCAGAGATAAGAACAACAAAAAGAAATAGAGGAAAACAATAGAATGGGAAAGACTAGCTATCTCCTGCAGAAAATTAGAGATGCCAAGGGAATATTTCATGCAAAGATGGGCACAATAAAGAATAGAAATGGTATGGACCTAGCAGAAGCAGAAGATATTAAGAAGAGGTGGCAAGAATACACAGAAGAACTGTACAAAAAAGATCTTCATGACCTAGATAACCACGATGGTGCAGTCACTCACCTAGAGCCAGACATCCCGGAATACAAAGTTAAGCATAGGAAGCATCACTATGAACAAAGCTAGTGCAGGTGATGGAATTCCAGCTGTGTGATAGCAACTCAGCTTGCACATTCAAGGACTTCTCAGGTGGTACTAGTGGTAAAGAACCTGCCTGCCAATCCAGGAGACATCATGCTGTACATTAGCTCCTCAGACCTTAGTCCTTCATTTTGTTTCTCATTTTATAATGGAAAATTTGTATCCATTTGCCAACCTGTTCTCATTTCCCCACAACTGCTGCTGCTGCTGCTAAGTCGCTTCAGTTGTGTCTGACTCTGTGCGACCCCATAGACGGCAGCCCACCAGGCTCCCCCATCCCTGGGATTCTCCAAGCAAGAACACTGGAGTGGGTTGCCATGTCCTTCTCCAATGCATGAAAGTGAAAAGTGAAAGTGAAGTCGCTCAGTTGTGTCTGACTCTTAGCGACCCCATGGACTGCAGTCTACCAGGGTCCTCTGCCCATGGGATTTTCCAGGAGCTGCAGACAATTTCAACCCTCTGTTCTGTGATTCCTCTTTTTTTCTTTTAGATTCGGCACATAAGTGATACTGTCAGGCTTATTTCACTTAGCATAGTGTTCTCCAGGTCCATTCAATGTTCTTGAAAATGTCAGGGTTTACTTTGATTAAGGCTGAATAATATCTCATTGTGTATGCAGTGTATGTGCACGTGTGTGTATCACCTTTATCCATTTATCCACTGTAAACAGACCCACATTGATCTCCCATAGGGATCCCACTAACCCCACCAAGGGACAGAATGACCAGGCTTAAGGTCCCTGCTCTGTGTCCCCCTCACCTGAGCTCTGGAGGTCACTCTGTAATCTAGGCCCCAGATCCTCCCCTCAGACCCTGGCTGAGCCCCTACTGCTAGGCCCACCCTGGAGGATGGGGCCCAGAGGCAGAATGTGGCTCCAGGGAGAAAACACAGCATAAGCAGGCCCATGCCACTGCCCTTCCCTCCCAGGTCCTGATCCTATGTGTTGGGGTTCTGACACGCTGATAATAGTTGACACTTGCTGTGACGCCAGCATAGACCCTGGGCCTGTTGAGTCCCACATATTCCCTAGGAGCTTCCTTGGATAACAGACCATGAGTCTGTCCCAAGCTCCCAGTCCTGTGAAAGCTTCCCTGCTCAGAGGCTCCGCTGTCTCTAGGAGCCTGGTCCTCTGTGGAGAGCTCTAGGGGTTCTCTCTCTGTCTAGGCTCTGGGAGCTGGAATAGGGGGAGACTCTGGGGTGGGGCCACCAGGAGCCGTGGGCCCCTAACTTCTTTCCTCTGGGCTGCAGATGGTGGTGGGACGCCAGGGGCTCTTTAGTCAGTGCACCATCTATTGGGCACCTCTGCCACCAGCCTCCTTCCTCTACCTCCCACACTAGGGGCACATTTGGAAGTCAAAGCAGGCATCTGGGAAGAGTGGCCCCTGATACCCTCACTATCCCCCAGCAGGGCACAGACAGAGGCCACCATCTTTCATGGGAAAAAAAAAAAAAAAAACACTTATTTCAGGAAACAAAATAATACGTGGCTGGAAGAAACCATTAGTACATAGAGGATGTGCTGACATGCAAGAAAAACTTTTGTCTTGGCAGAATATGAATTTTTTTTTCTGGAGAAGAGTTTTCCTACCAGGAATGCTGTGAAAAGCGTGTTCTGATTGACTAGAAGAGGTGTATTTCCGAAGAAGATAGTGCCTTGGACAGTGGAGAGAAATAGCCTGGGACACGTCCATCCATGTTGATCCATGCTGGCAGGCTCTGCCTGGAGGGGGACCTGGCTCCCTGGGTGGGACCATCCACTTGCTGTCGCTGAGACTGGTCTACTTACTCGTTTTTGGACAAATGTGGCCCATGGGGGGTAACTTGGTGATTGCGGCCTGTGTTTTTCCTCACTCTCCTTTATTCTGGGTAGGAGAGAAACCTAAGTGTAGCCGTAATGGGAACCTAATGGGGCTCAGAGTTCTGCTTTGCACCAATTTAACTCCAAGGCGTGAAGTCAATGGTGAAGCTCCATCTTTTCTTTAGAATCTGTCCAACAGCTGTCATGAGAGTCTGATCCGCAACAGCCCTGCTGTCGGTAATCAATCTGCTTTTGACTGGTTCCTGGCTCTGGGTGGCAGATGCTGCAAGCTTGCCTTTTTTGCAGGGGCTATTCTTATCCTTTGCATTTACTGGAGAAAATCCATTGCAGAGCTTGCTTAATCTGTGTTCTGAAGTGGCTTTCTGAAGGAACCTGTCCCTTCTTCAGGTTTAACTGTCGCAATTTGCTTCTTTGGGACTCTGCTGATATCTTTTGCTGGCCCAGGTTACTCATCCCATAGGCCTCGTAGGCCCTCTATTCTGCCAACCCTTTTTGTACTGTCCTAGTTTGGACCTCCTGTAAGTCTCTCTTCTATCAGTGGGGACAAATTTATTGCTCAGATTCTTATATTGGGGTTGCTGTCTCAGGATCTCCTGCTGCCCCCTGGGTGCTCCCTCCACTGGAGGTAATGTTATAGAACATCTGGTAATTGGACACATCTCTACTGGGCAAGTTCTGGGAATAGGAAAGAGATTCCTGAGAAGCCAAGATGTTTGCAGCAAAGAACATATCTGAGTGACAGTCCTTGAGAAGTGTGTCAGTGGCACAGTCTTGAAGGAGCACACCACTTTCATGGTGTGCCCTTGGAACTGTGAACTCTTGGAACTCAAGCTTATGAAACTGTTCATCGGTGTGTAGATCTTCCTGATTCTAACTTTGTGTTTGAGAAGGGATTTTTATTGGGCCTTGGAAACTGTGATCTCCTCCTGTCAATATTAATGATTTGGGATTTGATAAATACTCTAGGTTCAAAATTACCTTACCATGCAGGGCCTCCTCCACAGATTCTTTGGTCCTGACAGACTGGGGGGCATTCGTTGAGGTCCATGACTGTCATGCTAGAGCAAGATGCTGGGGAGGCCTGCCCCCCAGCTTCCCTCTGTGGCTCATTCCTGGCTGTTTTTGGACTTTGACTAGGCTTCAGGTTGCATTTGTCCACTGGTGGCTCAGACAGTAAAGCATCTGTCTGCAATGCAGGAGACTTGGGTTCGATCCCTGGGTTTGGAAGATCCCCTGGAGAAGGAAATGGCAGCCCACTCCAGTATTCTTGCCTGGAAAATCCCATGGACCCAGAGCCTGGTAGGCTACCATCTATGGGCTCGCAAAGAGTCGGACATGACTGAGCGATTTCACTTTTCACTTTACCACAGGCTCACTGTGCCAGTTCTGCCAACAAAATTGTCTGTGGGAGCCTGAGAGGTGTCTTGTCCTCTTGTCCAGTCAGAGGAACCCCTGAGGGCTTTATGGATGTCCCCATGTGGGGGTCCTACCAGAGGTCCCTTGGTTTCCTCACTTGCCTGTGAGCAAGCAAGGAGGGGACTCTCCAGAGGGAGATCTGTCTTTGTTATCGCTTTCTCTCCCAGATGGCACTGAGGAGGTTTTCCCAAGCCCTAGGTTAACTGGGTTTTTGAGTGGTCCCCAGAGTCACAGGTGGCCTTCAAGGTAGATCCTGGAAAGGGTATGGGGTGAGTCCTTGTTAACTTAGAGTGAAGTAAGAACTTGAGGACCTTAAGAAGTAGGTCCCACCTGCACCTCACCCAAAACTGAAAGCTTATGGTGAATCGTGCTGGTATTCCTGGTCTCTAAAGGCAAAAAGTTTAAAACTAAAATTTCACAAAACTTTCAGTTTTGACTGAAACACAGTCTCAGTCACTCAGTGCTTTGTGTAACAAATGTTATTAGAGTGAAAAGTTTAGAGAAAGCCTCCAGCAAAAGGGGGAAGGAGAGTACCCACCATCACTAGTTTTTAAGCAGGTTGTTATATATGAGAAGCATATAATGCCCTGCTTAAAAAAAAAAAAAAAAAAAAAAAAACTCTGGTGTTGTTTAAGACTCTTGAGAGGCCCTTGGACTGCAAGGAGATACAACCACTCTATCCTAAAGGAAATCAGTCCTGAATATTCAATGGAAGGACTGATGCTGAGGCTGATACTCCAATACTTTGGCCACCAGATGCAAAGAACTGACTCACTGGAAAAGACCCTGATGCTGGGAAAGCTTGAAGGTGGGAAGAGAAGGGATGACAGAGGATGAGATGGTTGGATGGCATCACTGACTCGATGGACATGAGTTTGAGTAAGCTCCAGGAGTTGGTTATGGACAGGGAAGCCTGGTGTGCTGCAGTCCATGGGGTCGCAGAGTCAGGCACAACTGAGCAACTGAACTGAACTGTATATTTCTCAACTGGCTGCTGAAAATAGATAAAAAGAATATCTCGAGGTTGTAAGAGTTCCACCAGACCCTTTCCCAAGTCACACATCCTGAGATAACTTCAGTACAAGATTAGCCAGAAGGAAGGAGTTCCAGAGAGTTCCAGAGCACCATGTTCCTGGGGGAGATATACTGTTGTTGAGAAACAGGCTCCCAGGCAAGATTTGTTACAATTATAATCATTAATATAGAGTTTAAGAAAAGCATACCCATGAGTAAGATATATTGTGCTTTGTAATGGCTAGTTCTGGACCTAAAGAAGGCCAGGTCTCAAGCGAGATACATTGTTGCAATACCAGTACAGGGCTTAAAATAAACATGTCCTACCTGACTAAGGCAAAAGAATGGGTAAAGAAATGTTTGCTGCCTCCTCCTTTAAGGGCCTTGGGCTATCTGCCTATGCTTTAACTCTCTCATTCTCTCCTTTTTCTTTTAGGAGAATATTGTTGCTGATGGGAAAGGGGTGAAGAAATCTGTCTTTAACTGCTCTGTGCTGGTGAGGGGCGCTGGCCCTAAGTTGCTGAAGCAACATACTCTTCTTACCCTTTTATATAGTGTTTCTGATCCAGGGACCCCAAGTAATAGCTAGAGGAGGCAGTATAAATTGTAGAAGCATGAACAATCATTTGCAACTTAAATGCCTCAAGCTGCTTAGATGCAAAATTCATTAGACAATTAAAGATACAGGGTGCAAATAGTAAGAATAACTGCTAAAGTAGTTTTCCACCAGGTTAGGCCCACAGACTACACATTCCCAATAGTCTGAATTTTGGGAAACTATAATTCCCAAATCAAGATTGGATCTATGACCAGAGTGGAACATCACGGGAGTCCATCTTGAAGAGTGACCAGAATCTCTACCTCACTGTTGCTTTGTCTGGGAAGCCATTGCATCATTTAGGAATAACGAACTAGACAAGTAGATTTAAAAGGCAGAAACCAAAAATCAGTAAAATAATTATTATAATCAGCAGTCCAACCAAGAATAAGAATCGGTTTACATTTGGCAGGAAATTTGATCCTGGTCAGACAGAGTCAACACTTGGGTTGCCCTGTCTGTAAGAATGGAGCCATTTGGTGTGGTCATATACATTTTGAATGTAGGTATAGCAAACCCAGTTCTCAGAAGTAGTTGAAAAAGTGACAACTTGCACTTTAACAGACAAAATAAATCTCATCATTTTTTTTTAGGAGAATGCATCTCTAACTCAGTGTAGACAGGTGCTTTATGTAGATTTATAGCCAGGCAGCCAGTTGTCCAAGTAGGCTTTAGCCTCTTACTGTGGTATTAACATATAAGCCATTGTAGTTGTCACCGTTAACAATTTTAGTGTTTGTCTAGGTATGAGAAGATGCAAGAATTAGGGCTTAAGAAAATTTTTACCTGAAAATATCGAACTATCTGAAGGCCTGTTTTGTCCATTTTGCCAAAAGCACAGAGTGAGTGCCTAATTTCTGATTTTCACCCTGAACTCCTGTCAGGGGATGTTAAAGGTCAGCAGCTATAATGTCCATGATTTAATATTTGTAGAGGAAGTTGGCAAGTGCCAGTTTCCAGTCAGCAGGGCCCCATTATGGCCATGAGTTTGACCATCGTTTGGGGCATTTCATGATCTGAGCCACGGTCAGCTCCTGGTCTTGTTTTTGCTGACTGTATAGAGCTTCTCCATCTTTGGCTGCAAAGAATATAATCAATCTGATTTCAGTGTTGACCATCTGGTGATGTCCATGTGTAGAGTCTCTCTTGCTTTGTTGGAAGAGAGTGTTTGTTATGACCAGTGTGTTCTCTTGGCAAAACTCTATTAGCCTTTGCCCTGCTTGGTTCCATACTCCAAGGCCAAATTTGCCTGTTACTCCAGGTGTTTCTTGACTTTCTATTTTTGCATTCCAGTACCCCATAATGAAAAGGACATCTTTTGGGGGTATTAGTTCTAAAACTCATTGGAAAAGACCCTGATGCTGGGAGGGATTGGGGGCAGGAGGAGAAGGGGACGACAGAGGATGAGATGGCTGGATGGCATCACTGACTTGATGGAAATGGGTTTGAGTGAACTCCAGGAGTTGGTGATGGACAGGGAGGCCTGGCGTGCTGTGATTTATGGGGTCGCAAAGAGTCGGACACAACTGAGCGACTGAACTGAACTGGGGCATTTCATGACCATCTTGTCCCATGGCGCTGGGAAAGCTCATTCCCAGGTCTGTCAAAGATTTCACAGATTAGCCAATCTGTGTGCTGTTATTGGACTAGGCCCTGTGAATAGCAAAAGTCTCTGGACCACACCTGTCTTACTAGCCTCTGGTCCAGGAAAATATTTCCTCTTGTTGCTTCTTCTAATATAGAGAGTCACATTGCTACAATTATGGATTTCATATGGAACTGTATACCACCATTATATCAGTGGCTCAGTCACACAATTGATAATGTAAGGGACAACAATTTTTGAAACAGGCAATGTAGAAAACAATATAGTTAGCACTAATAATAAAATCATAAGTAAGAACTTAAGTAAAGAACTTCCATTAGATATAGCCCCGTGATATCTCCAAGTCATCTGACTTAGTTTGTTACATGAATATAGCCTGCTGTTAATCTCCTGGTTGTAGATCTTGAAGGATCTGATCTTTATTCAGAGATTCGTTTAGAGATAAGATAGGCTGTTCCCTGGTGGCTCAGAGGATAAAGCACCTGCCTGCCACGCGGGAGACTTGGGTTCGATCCCTGGGTTGGGAAGATTCCCTGGAGAAGGAAATGGCAACCCACTCCCGTACTCTGCCTGGAGAATCCCAAGGACAGAGGAACCTGGTGGGCTACAGTCCACAGGGTCGCAAAGAGCTGGACTCGACTGAGCGAGATCACCTTAGAAAGAAACTCAGAGTGTCCTTTTCAATAATTAAACCTCTTAGCAATATAACATAGCCACAAGGAACTATCTCAGAAATGAGTCTTTGTAAATACAGATCTTAATTAACAAAACTAGAACTTAGTATTCAGTGAAACATAATATTTTTCTACAATTATCCCCATTTTTATTCAATATAGTGAAAACTAATTTCCTTTCTAAAGTAAGTTTGGTCCATTGACTATAGATGCCATAGGACTGACATCAGTTTTGATTGAAGTGGATTTTTCTTTTAGAGGTTCCCAGTATACTTTGGCAGAGAAGGCATTGGCACCCCACTCCAGTACTCTTGCCTGGAAAATCCCATGGAGGGAGGAGCCTGGTAGGCTGTAGTCCATGGGGTCGCTAAGAGTCGGTTACGACTAAGCAACTTCATTTTCACTTTTCACTTTCATGCACTGGAGGAGGCAGTGGCAACCCACTCCGGTGTTCTTGCCTGGAGAATCCCAGGGACAGGGGAGCCTGGTGGGCTGCCGTCTATGGGGTCGCACAGAGTCGGACACGACTGAAGTGACTTAGCAGCAGCAGTATACTTTGGGAGAAGGCAATGGCGCCCCACTCCAGTACTCTTGCCTGGAAAATCCCATGGACGGAGGAGCCTGGTAGGCTGCAGTCCATGGAGTTGGACACAACTGAGTGGCTTCACTTTCACTTTTCACTTTCATGCATTGGAGAAGGAAATGGCAACACATTCCAGTGTTCTTGCCTGAAGAATCCTAGGGGCAGGAGAGCCTGGTGGGCTGCTGTCTATGGGGTCACACAGAGCTGGACACAACTGAAGCGACTTAGCAGCAGCAGCAGCAGTATACTTTGAGATTTCTGTATATGTCGGGAGACAGTCTTTTATTTACCTGATAAATCTGTTCAGAACCCAGTGTTTCCAATTTCTGGAAAGACAAGACACAGAGAAAAAAGTTATAATTTTACCCACAGGTGTAAATTACTAAGTTGCTTTAGACCATCAGTAACTTGAGGAGAAGAACCTCTTTATGTCTGAAAACAAAGATTAAAAGCCAGCAGTATGTCAGACAAAAAGTCAGGAAAACTGTAATGCTTGTACGGTTTGTCCAGTAAAGTGGGTGCCTTGATCACTGGAGATGGTAGAAAACATAGTTGAACCGCTTTTTATCCACTGTGAGACACTAACCCTGCAGCCAGGAAAAGCCTTATCCTATCAAATAAAAGTGAGGTTTGTCAGGGAGCCAGGAAAAGCCAAGCAGCCATATTGGATTTCCCAGAGCCCCAACTGTTTGGTTTACAGCCATTGTTTATCCATTTTAAATTCCCTGACGAAGGGTTAATTTTGTAGAAGCAGAATGCTTGTCTATGTGTGCCATAGTCTTCATAGAGCTTTGTGAAATAATATTCATTCATTTTATCAAAGTAACAAAAAATTTAAAAAACAAATATGAATCACTTAAAGGCAAAGAAATCTACACAGTCTGTTATCAAAAGCCATATTCCAAGAAAACTTTGTTCTTTTCATCAGCAAGAGAAAACCAAATTCCAGTTTGGTACCAGCTTACATTCACTGTGAAACAATAGTTATCTACTTAAAGTAACAATAAGAGATTTCAAAGGCAGTTTAATGTCTTAAGAAGCTTTTACCATGTACACAAACCTTTTTTATACTTTCCGTATTCATCACTTTATTTGTACTTATACAGGAATATTCATAGCAGCTTTATTCATAATAACCCAAACTGGAAACACCCTCACTGTCTATTGACAGAAGAATGGACAAAGAAATTGTGGTATATTCATACAGTTGAATCCTACAGCTAAATAAAGGAAGGGACAATTCATATACATAACAGCACACATTGTACCATTCCATTTATAGGAAGTTCAAGAACAGACAAAAGCAAGTTAAGAGATCAGAATAGTGGTTGTGTTGTGCCATGACAGGGAGTCAGGGGAGGGAGGGTTCAGGACATAGAAATACATGGAATTTTCCCAGGTGAAGGACTACAGACTGATAGAAAATTGCACAATATAAGAATTGTGAGCTAAGTTTCATTTAGGGTCTTACTGAAGACTATAACCCGAGTGAGAGCCTCTCAGTAGCTCTGAGAAACTGCTCTGAAGAGATAGCTGGGGAAACTAATTTATATATGATTTTTGGCTGGGGAATACATGCAGTCAAGTATATTATAGATCTTGGTAACAGATTACTGTTAGTCATCAAGAATGGATGTATCAAGCTAATGATTTTGGTGCTTTTCAATGCATGGAAAGTTGTAAGAAACTTCATTCACTGAAATTCTTCCCGAGACACATCTAACCATGTAAAGCCCTGCTTGTCCAAAGCACAGAGCATGCTGCTAGCATTTTAATTTCTTCTGTCTGAAGCACAGAGTGCTTCATCCTGTTATCATCTTAATTTCCTCTGAAGTAGAATGCACTGTCAGTCAACAACTGCAGCAAGTTAATCTCTGCAGAAGTGGGTGAAATGCAATGCTCTCTGTCTTTCTTCTTTTACAAGTCTTTTCTTTATATTGATCTAGGTTGCACAAGTATATGTGTCAAAATTCAATAAGCTTTACACTTAAATCTGTTCATTTCTTCATATATAAAGTATATATTACCAAAATACTGTTAGGATAAAGAGTTGGAAAAAAGGAGACAATATACATTTGTGTGATTTCTTTTTTTTTTTTTTCAATTATTGTTTTTTTTAAATCTTAAAAAGAAATTTTTGGGGCCACAAGGCATGTGGGATCTTAGTGCCCTGACCAGGGGTTGAACTTGTGCCCCTGCTTTGGAAGCACAGAATCTTAACCACTGGACTGTCAGGAAGTCCCATTTGTGTGATTTCTGAAGGTGAGTGCAAGACTTGTTGATGATCTCTAAAAGTTGATGGCATTCATTCTTTTTTTAAAGTTAATTTTCTTCTGAAACTTTCTGATGTCCTTTTACTGTGTTCTATCACTAGCACTCATTTTACCAAATTAGTTCCATTTCCAGAACCAGAATAGGAGGAAAGGAGAAAAAATTGTACATGATGTACTATGATAAAGATAGAAAGACATAATAACTTAACAAAAAGCCTGTAATAGTATTAAGTAAGTTGTGGGTACTGACAAATACAGGAAAAGAAGTATTTCTCTGGAGGGAAGGAAGGATGTGTTGGAGGAAGTCTTTGGAGGAGAGAGTGAGCTGAGAGCACTAATTAGCAGTAAATGGGCTCAGCGAAGTCATTTGAGCCCTCTGAGGACGATTCCATATTATACATTTCCTTAATTGGAGAAGGAAATGGCAACCCACTCCAGTACTCTTGCCTGGAGAATCCCATGGAGGGAGGAGCCTGGTAGGCTACAGTCCATGGGATCGCAAAGAGTCGGACACGACTGAGCGACTTCACTTCACTTTCTATGCTAAATGATAGGATTGAACTGAGCTCAGAGCATCATGCTATAATATTAAAGTACAGTATAATGACTAATATCCCAAGTCATTCAAAAAAAGCTAATTTCTATTCTCTGTATTTAGTTTCATAAGGCAGAGAGGTATGGAAAACATGATTTGTAATAAGAAACTATTTTGACATATTGAATGCCTCCTCTGTGCCAACTAATAGGCACATACGCTAGGCAGTATACTTTCATTGTCTTATTTAACTTTCACTTTAATTGATTAATTATTTTTATAACTTGTATTGGATCAAGAAAAAATGTTTTTAAATAACATATATATATATTTCATCATCATGGTAATGTAGCATTATTGAAGACAACAGAGAAAAAATAGAAAAATTGTAAAGAAAAAATAACCCTGTCATTCTTAGGAGCTATTACCATTTTGGCAACATATATGTTGGCTCTTTTATACACACACATTTGTTTTATTTTTCTTTACACACATTTGTTTTAATTATCTTTGGTTTTATAAAACTGAGATCAAATTCAGTATATTCCTTTGTATCCTGTTTACATTTTTCAAAAGTATGATTTTTCAATAACCAATAGCATTCCATTTTGTAAATACAATAGATTAGATAATCTCTTAATTTTGGCCAGAAGACGGGTTTTGACACTAATAATGTAAATTTTAGTTATCTGAAAAAAATCCCAGGGGCAATGTCTTTATCAGGGTCCCCAGGGGAAACAGATGACACACTTGGAGACAGTAATTTGAGGCATGTTTCACACAAGATCTGTTTACAAAAGAGTGGGCAGAGATTAAAGAAGCCAAAAGTAATAATGGAGTATGTGACCACATTGCTGATGGTACCTTTGGGCCTGAAGTGGTGACAGGAGGAGGGAGGGGCAATTATGGGAACCTGGAAATCAAGAAAGCTGGCAGAAACTCCTGCTTGACAGAAGCTTAGTAAGTACTTGGTTGAGGGAGCAGCTAGTCTTCAAGGACCCGAAAGGAGGAAGCAGGGGGATAAAAGCTCACCTGATTCTGAGCTCCTGCCTATGCACCCCACTCAGACTATTCTCCGCAATCAGAAGCCATGGGGCCAAGGAGACTTTGGTGGGTTCTGCACAGGTTGGCTCCCTTGGGTATAATGCATAGCAAGGAAAGCGAAGAGTACATCCAGAAGAGCAAATGGAATTCCAAGCATATACATTTTCTTGCTTGCTTGCCAGAGTTTATCTCTGTGATGACCTGCACTGGGAATCTGAGAAATTTTCTCTTGAGAAGTGATGTTGAATCTGAAATCTAAAGGATGTGCAGTTGTTTAGAATGTGATCAGTTCAAAGAAGACATAATGGTCAAAGTGAAAAGATGCTCAACACCACTAAGCATCAGGGAAATGAAAATCAAAATCACAGTGAGATATCACCTCACACAGGTTAAATGGCTGTAATAAAAAAAGACAAGAGATAACAACCGTTGGTGTGAATGTGGAAGCATGTTGACTATAGTTAGTAATATGATATTATATACTTGAAAACTACTGAAACAGTACATCACAAGCATTCTTACCTGAAAAAAAGAGTTGTATGAGGTGGTGAATATATTAATTATCTTCACCTTGGTAATTATTCTAATCATTTGATAAATAGATCAAATATCATTTTACCCTTTAAGTATATACAGCTATATTGTCAATTTTTCCTCAGTAATATTGGAAAAAATGTGACTAATAAGTAATGTTGCAAGTAAGGAAAAGAACATTCTAAGCAGAGAGAATAGCATGTGCAAAGTCCCCTGAGGTGAGAGCACATTCAAAGAACTGAAAGAAGGCAGTGGGTGAAATAGACAAAGGAGAGAATAAAATCAAAAGGAGTGCAGATTTTGGCAGGGCATTTTAAGTCCCGCCAAGGATTTTGGTTTTTATCCTTCAGATCAGATCAGATCAGTCGCTCAGTCGTGTCCGACTCTGTGCGACCCCATGAACCGCAGCACGCCAGGCCTCCCTGTCCATCACCAGCTCCCGGAGGTCACTCAGACTCGCATCCATCGAGTCAGTGATGCCATCCAGCCATCTCATCCTCTGTCGTCCCCTTCTCCTCCTGCCCTCAATCCCTCCCAGCATCAGAGTCTTCTCCAATGAGTCAACTCTTCGCATGAGGTGGCCAAAATACTGGAGTTTCAGCTTTAGCATCATTCCTTCCAAAGAAATTCCAGGATTGATCTCCTTCAGAATGGACTGGTTGGATCTTCTTGCAGTCCAAGGGACTCTCAAGAGTCTTCTCCAACACCACAGTTCAAAAGCATCAATTCTTCGGCACTCAGCCTTCTTCACAGTCCAGCTCTCACATCCATACATGACCACAGGAAAGACCATAGCCTTGACTAGGCGAACCTTTGTTGGTAAAGTAATGTCTCTGCTTTTGAATATGCTATCTAGGTTGCTCATAACTTTCCTTCCAAGGAGTAAGCGTCTTTTAATTTCATGGCTGCAGTCACCATCTGCAGTGATTTTGGAGCCCAGAAAAACAAAGTCTGACACTGTTTCCACTGTTTCCCCATCTATTTCCCATGCAGTGATGGGATCAGATGCCATGATCTTTGAAGCCATTGATAGATATTAGGTATTCGATCACAGATTAGATTTTGTTTCTCAAGAAAATTACTCTGGGGAGAATGGATTAACAGGAAGAGAAAAATGCAATGGATGTGGCTACACCAGAGATTCAGATGAATGCTTAAACTAAGGTAGTGGACAGACATGGTGAGACAAAGAAAAGTTTGAGAAATTTTAGGGACGTGAAACTGACAAGACTTACTGATATATATATATATGGGATATAGCAGTTTGGAGGTAATGGCAGTGTCAAAGAGTGTACTAGATCACTTGCTTGTAAGATGAAATTAGGAGAAAAGCTTTTTGGAACTGGGAAATTACAAAATAATTAATAATAATTAACCAAAAAATGAAAAAGGAGGAGAAGGGCTGACTGTTTTTTAGTGAATTAAAGACTGTAGACTCCAGAAATAAGAGAAGATGTTTTAGAAGCTGAACACTGAGAGCAGAAACCATTTCTAAAATTTAGCATTTGTTGAACAATTATTAGAGGAAGGTGGAAGCCAGGGAAAGGAAAATCTGAGAGGGAGGGCAGAGGAATGACATGAGACAGACCTCGAGGAAAGAAGAACTTATGCAAAAATAACACAGTTTGTTCCAGATTCAAGAAATGACTCAACTTTGGAGAAAATAGGAATGCAATAAAAGTTATCACAAAAATACAAATAAGCAAACAAAATTATATTCATTATTTATTTTGTTTCCTCCTAGTAAATAGCACAGCCTCCTGTTTCCACCTCTTTATTTCTTTTATTTCACTCTCTGCCCCTCTCTTTCTTTCTTGAAACATCGTCAGCTCCCTGAGGGAGGGCCCACACTTGTCAAGTATTTTGAACACTGGTTCTATCATTATCTAGCTGCTTTAGACCACAGTCGGAGAAGGCAATGGCACCCCACTCCAGTACTCTTGCCTGGAAAATCCCATGGACAGAGGAGCCTGGTAGGCTGCAGTCCATGGGGTCTCGAAGAGTCAGACATGACTGAGCGACTTCACTTTCACTTTTCACTTTGATGCACTGGAGAAGGAAATGGCAACCCACTCCAGTGTTCTTGCCTGGAGAATCCCAGGGACGGGGGAGCCTGGCGGACACGACTGAAGCGATTTACCTTACCTTAGACCACAGTGAGGATTAACCAGCATGAGGATTAATCGTCTGCCTTCTACAGACCCATCCTTAGCTATTTACTCCTCTTTTGAGTGCCCCCTTTCCTCATCTGTATCATGCTGCAGTGTTCTAACCACGCTACAGTGTAAACTTCTAGAAAGTAGAATTGACAGGACCCTGACATAAGGGCGGATGGGATAAGTACAAGTGACTGGGAGAAGAGAAGAACATGGAATGACAAGCCTAGAGACAAGCGGGATCTATTTCCCAGGTAGGTGGAGATCTGAACCCTTGACCTGGGCCTGCTTTTCCTCCTGCAGTACAGGAATTCTCCTGCGTTGGGGGTTCAAGCTGGGGAGCCCTGTGGGCACATTCTTGGTGCTAAGTAGATAGCCGCACTCAGTAGCCACTAACACATATTTCTGGAATAAATAGATGGGTGGATGAAATACTTGTGCAATAGAAACTTCTTGTGGCAACTCCCGAGCGAGTAGAATCCTTATAATCCCCGCCATTCATTCCGCAGGTCCTGGGCTCGCGTGTCTCCGCCAGGCACATGGAGGCCCCGCCCACCTCTGGGCGCGGCCCCGCTCGGCGCGTTCCTTCTCCACGGGTCGGTAGCTCTCGGGGACGCGCGGAGGAGTGGGCAAGTTCCGGGCTACAGTGCGCTTGCCCAGAAGGTGCAATGGTCCGGGGAGGGGGCGGAGCCTGAGGAGCTTAGACTGAGGTGATGAGGAAAATACGGAAAGGATCTGGATGGCTCTCAGCTCTAGCTCCGCCGGGAGAGAGGAGATGGACCAGGTTAGTGGGTGTTTGCAGGGTACACAAAGACAATCTGTTGGTGAGTTTACATTTTTACTGATTTTGCGTTTTTTCAATTAAGCCTGGTGTTCAAGAGCTGATGCTTTGGAGGTCCCAGTGTTCTGACACCGCGTGCCTATATGGCTTTGGGTAAGTTACCTGCCCGAGCTCCAGTGTCTGCCTCTGTAAAGTGGACCTGGTAATAGTTGTGGGCTTCACAGGACTTTTGTGAAGATGACATCAGACAGTGTTTGTAAAGCACTTGGCACAATGTTTGTCAGAGACGCCCAGTAAGTGGTAAGTGCTATTACTATCATCAATGTTAGAAGCATTAAGTATCATCATAATGTGTTTTTTTTGTGTGCCAGAACCTTTTGTATGCAATTGTTATGCTAGTAATCTTTGGAAAATATCAGAGAACCTGAGAAGTAACAGGAAATTAGAGACTGGAAAATATTCTGATTTTTAGAAAGGAGAAAAAAGTAGATCTTGAAAAATGGACTCTAATAATCTTGAATTTTACTGAGCGCCAACACAAACCCAGGATGGATCATATCAAAGGTAATTTGTGAGGAGAATTTCCTGGCTATGCAGTAGTTAGGACGCCACGCTTTCACTGCTGAGGCTGTAGGTTTGATTCCTTACTGGGGAACTAAGATCCCATAAGCCAAGCAGTACTGCCTAAAAAAAAAAAAAAAAAAAAAAGTAGTTTGTGAGCCTTTAGAAAAGGAACTGGTACTCACTATGAAGCAGTCTGCACTCTCTGCTGCTGCTGCTAAGTCGCTTTAGTCGTGTCCCCATAGACGGCAGCCCACCTGGCTCTCCCGTCCCTGGGATTCTCCAGGCAAGAACACTGGAGTGGGTTGCCGTTTCCTCCTCCAATGCATGAAAGTGAAAAGTGAAAGTGAAGTCGCTCAGTCATGTCCGACTCTTAGCGACCCCATGGACTGCAGCCTACCAGGCTCCTCTGTCCATGGGATTTTCCAGGCAAGAGTACTGGAGTGGGGTGCCATTGCCTTCTCCCTAAGAACAAATAAATCAAGCCAGATTAACTTTTTTGAACGAAGAGTAAACTGATAGCTCAGTGGAAAAACTTTCTTTGGTTTAGTCATTTACCTCAGCCTAAGATGCTGCCCCATTTTAAGACTTTTCTTGTTATTTACCTCAGCCTGAGATGCTGCCCCATTTTAAGAGTCTCTTGTCAGAGTCTCTTTCATTTCTGACATAAATCTTACAGGAATAATTTTTTTAGCTAAATGGGGAATATGTGAATACCTTTATGTTGTAAAGAATTCAAAAACTGAAAATGAAGGGAAAGTCCCCTTCCCAATTCTGTTTCCACCTCCACTCATCAATTTAGTGTGCATTTTGCTCTGATACTTAAAAATCTCTACACTGATTTGTAGCAGTTAGAACTTTATTCTGCCAACTAAATAACCAGCAAAAGAAAGCAGTTTTTTAGTCTCATTTGAAAGGAAACCCAAGGGCAGGTAGTGTAGAGCCAGCCGACTCTTTCTGTCTTGGTTTCACCATCCACACATTTGTCCTCATGGTCACAAGGTGATTGCTGCTTCTCTAAAACTGAGTCCATATATTGAATAGGAAAGGACAAAAGCTATCTTGTGAAGTTTTATATTTTAATTCAGGAAAGGAAGCCGACTGGAACATCTGCCTACAGCTCATTGGCCAGACTGTATCACATGACCTCTCTATCAAGTTTAGAGGTACTTCCTTTGGTGGTCAAGTGGTGAAGACTCCATGCTTTCACTGTAGGGAGCATGGGGTTCCATCCCTGGTGGGGAAACTAAGATCCCTGAATGCTGAGTGGCCAAAAAAGAAAAAAAAAAAGTAAGACAAGGGAGTCTAGGGAAATATTAATAATTTACTTTTTAAGTATCTAAAATATAGACTCCTGAGAGTCCTTTGGACAGCAAGGAGATCAAACCAGTCAATCCCAAAGGAAATCAACCCTGAATATTCATTGGAAGGACTGATGCTGAAGCTCCAACACTTTGGCCACCTGATGCAAAGAGCCAACTCACTGGAAAAGACCCTGATACTGGGAAAGATTGAGGGCAGGAGGAGAAGGGAACAACAGAGGATGAGATGCTTGGACAGCATCACCGACTCAATGGATTTGAGTTTGAGCAAACTCTGGAAGATAGTGGAGGACAGGGAAGCCTGATGTGCTACAGTCCAAGGGGTGCAAAGAGTCGGACACGACTTAGTGATTGAACAACAACAAAGTATAGAATGACATAGTAAAAGTGAAGGGTGAATATCTTTGGGCTAAACAAGTTTTCAGTGCCTGCTGCAGAAATATACAGGTTGGCTTTGGTTTTCCGAAAATAAACTCACACTATATATTTTTGGCAACTTGCCAATTTTCCTTGGCAGTATGAATGAATGAATACTTTCTGAGGTGGCCTGTATGAAATTTCATTGGCTCCTTTAGCTGCTGCATAATACCCTTTTTTCATTATTCTAAGGGGCATACTCCTTCATTCATATGTTATCTCTAAAATTGGTATGCATCTTACACTTGCCATCATCTAGGAAGTAGTAGTGATGTAATTGTCATCGCCTGCTGGATATGCTTCAAAACTTGCAGAATGGATGTTAGCAGCCTGGAATATTAATGATTTTGAGTTTACATATGACTCAGAAGGTTCCGACTCCAAGAAGAAGATTTATATATGTTTTAATCAATTTATTTGATGAATACTTTTATTTTAATGTATGCATAAGGATGACATGGAATTAAAAATTCATGTCTTAAGTTTCATGTGGCTTTTTGAATAAATATAAAATAAAAATTATAAGTGTTAAGAAAACTTTTTTGTCATAATTTCATTAGAACTTTTTTCTTTTATAGTGATACATAAAATAATGGTGTTTATCACTCATGATGTCCTGAAGTCAGTGAAATATGATTTTCTACATTGTGGCTATTCTATAGTTTAATCATTTTTGTATCAATAGATGTTAAGTTTTCACTTTTTTTACAGTAGTGCTTCAGTAAACTCTTTTTCATTCCTCCTTTTCCATATGTGCAAATAGTATTTCTCTTGATTCCTAGAACCACATTTTAAAAAATTCTAAGGCTGCTGGCCCTTCCAATCTATTGTTGTTCAGGTGCTCAGTCATGTCCAACTATTCATGACCCCATAGACTGCAGCACAGAAGGCTTTTCTGTCCTTCACTGTCTCCCACTTTGCTCAAACTCATGTCCATTGAGTCAGCAATGCCATCCATCCTCTGTTGCCCCCTTCTCTTCATACCTTCAATCTTTCCCAGCATCTGGGTCTTTTCCAATGAGTTGGCTCTTCCCATCAGGTGGCCAAAGTATGGGAGCTTCAGCTTCAGCATCAGTCCTTCCAATGAATATTCTGGGTTGATTTCCTTTAGGATTGACTGTTTGAATCTCCTTGTTGTCCAAGGGACTCTCAAGAGTCTTCTCCAGTACCACAACTCGAAAGCTAATGCTTCTTCAGTGCTCAGCCTTCAGTGCCATAAAGGTCCAATTCTCACATCTGTACATGACTCCAGGAAAAACCATCAGATCAGATCAGATCAGTCACTCAGTCGTGTCCGACTCTTTGCGACCCCATGAACTGCAGCACGCCAGGCCTCCCTGCCCATCACCAACTCCCGGAGGTCACTCAGACTCACATCCATCGAGTCAGTGATGCCATCCAGCCATCTCATCCTCTGTCGTCCCCTTCTCTTCCTGCCCTCAATCCCTCCCAGCATCAGAGTCTTCTCCAATGAGTTACCTCTTCGCATGAGGTGGCCAAAATACTGAAGTTTCAGCTTTAGCATCATTCCTTCCAAAGAAAGCCCAGGGCTGATCTCCTTCAGAATGGACTGCTTGGATCTCCTTGCAGTCAAAGGGACTCTCAAGAGTCTTCTCTAACACCACAGTTCAAAAGCATCAATTCTTCGGCGCTCAGCCTTCTTCACAGTCCAGCTCTCACATCCATACATGACCACAGGAAAGACCATAGCCTTGACTAGGTGAACCTTTGTTGGCAAAGTAATGTCTCTGCTTTTGAATATGCTATCTAGGTTGGTCATAACTTTCTTTCCAAGGAGTAAGCGTCTTTTAATTTCATGGCTGCAGTCACCATCCGCAGTGATCTTGGAGCCCAGAAAAATAAAGTCTGACACTGTTTCCACTGTTTCTCCATCTATTTCCCATGTAGTGATGGGACCAGATGCCATGATCTTCGTTTTCTGAATGTTGAGCTTTAAGCCAACCTTTTCACTCTCCACTTTCACTTTCATCAAGAGGCTTTTGAGTTCCTCTTCACTTTCTGCCATAAGGGTGGTGTCATCTGCATATCTGAGGTTATTGATATTTCTCTCAGCAATCTTGATTCCAACTTGTGTTTCTTCCAGTCCAGCATTTCTCATGATGTACTCTGCATATAAGTTAAATAAACATGGTGACAATATGCAGCCTTGACGTACTCCTTTTCCTATTTGGAACCAGTCTGTTGTTCCATGACCAGTTCTAACTGTTGCTTCCTGACCTGCATACAGATTTCTCAAGAGGCAGGTCAGGTGGTCTGGTATTCCCATCTCTTTCAGAATTGTCCACAGTTTATTGTGATCTACACAGTCAAAGGCTTTGGCATAGTCAGCTTTTACTAAATGGACCTTTGTTGGTAAAGTGATGTCTCTGGTTTCTAATATGTTGTCTAGGTTTGTCATAGCTTTTCTTCCAAGCAGCAGGCATCTTTTAATTTCATGGCTGCAGTCATCATCTGCAGTGATTTTGGAGCCCAAGAAAATAAAGTCTGCCACTGTTTCCACTTTTTCCCCATCTATTGGCTATGAAGTGATGGGACTGGATGCCATGATCTTCATTTTTTAATGTTGAGTTTTAAGTCACTCTCTTCTTTCACCTTCATCAAAAGACTCTTTAGTTCCTCTTCGCTTTCTGCCATTAAAGTGGTGACATCTGCATATCTGAGGTTGTTGATATTTCTCCTGGCAATCTGGATTTCAACTTGTGATTCATCCAACCTGGCATGTCACCTGATGTACTCTGCATATAAGTTAAATAAGCAGGATGACAATATACAGCCTTGACGTACTCCTTGCCCAATTTTGAACCAGCCTGTTGTTCCATGTCCAGTTCTAACTGTATGCTTCTTGACCTGTATACACGTTTCTCAGGAGGCAGACAGCTAAGGTGAACTGATGTTCTTATCTCTTGAAGAATTTTCCACAGTTTGTTGTGAACCACACAGTCGAAAGCTTTCCTGTAGTCAATGAAGCAGAAGTAGATTTTTTTCTGGAATTCTCTACCTTTTTCTATGATCCAATTGATGTTAGATCTCTAGTTCCTCTGCCTTTTCTAAATCCAGCTTGTACATCTGGAAGTTCTTGGTTCAAACATTCTTTAGCCTTGTCTTTCTTTGGGATTTGAATGAAAACTGACCTTTTCCAGTCCTGTGGCCACTGCTGAGTTTTCCAAATTTGTTGGCATATTGAGTGGAGCACTCTAACAGCATCATCTTTTAGGATTTGAAATAGATCAGCTGGAATTCCATCACCTGCACTAGTTTTCTTTGTAATAATGCTTCTTAAGGCCCACTTGATTTCACATTCCAGGATGTCTGGTTCTACTTGAGTGACCACACCATCATGCTTATCCAGGTTATTAAGACCTTTTTTGGTCTAGTTTTGTGTATCCTTGCCACCTCTTCTTAATCTGTTCTGCTGCAGAGCACATCATGTGAAATGCCTGGCTGGATGAATCACAAGCTGAAATCCAGATGGCTGGGAGAAATATCAACAACCTCAGATATGCAGATGATACCACTTTAGTGGCAGAAAGCAAAGAGGAACTAAAGAGCCTCTTTATGAAGGTGAAAGAGGACAGTGGCTTAACACTCAACAGTAAAAAATGAAGATCATGGCATCCAGTCCCATCACTTCATAGGCAATAGATGGGGAAAAAGTAGAAAGAGTGGCAGACTTTATTTTCTTGGGCTCCAAAATCACTGCAGATGATGACTGCAGCCATGAAATTAAAAGATGCTTGCTGCTTGGAAGAAAAGCTATGACAAACCTACACAACGTATTAGAAACCAGAGATATCGCTTTACCGACAAAGGTCCATTTAGTCAAAGCTATGGTTTTTCCTGGAGTCATGTACAGATGTGAGAATTGGACCTTTATGGCACTGAAGGCTGAGCACTGAAGAATTAATGCTTTTGAGTTGTGGTACTGGAGAAGACTCTTGAGAGTCCCTTGGACAACAAGGAGATTCAAACAGTCAATCCTAAAGGAAATCAACCCAGAATATTCATTGGAAGGACTGATGCTGAAGCTGAAGCTCCCATACTTTGGCCACCTGATGGGAAGAGCCAACTCATTGGAAGAGACCCAGATGCTGGGAAAGATTGAAGGTGTGAAGAGAAGAGGCAACAGAGGATGAGATGGTTGGATGGCATCACTGATTCGATGGACCATGAGTTTGAGCAAACTGTGGGAGATAGTGAGGGACAGAGAAGCCTGACCATGGGTGCTGCAACCCATGGGGTCTGAAAGAATCGGACACGACTCAGTGACTCAGCAATGACAAAATTGTCCAGGGAAGTCTCAGTTTAAAAAATCTTGGTACATTATTGTCATTAGCTGTCAACATACTTCAGAAGTTCTGAGATTTCAGTATTTGAACTATACTGTACTGCCTTGAGTTCCAGTGAGGTAGATTTCACACAGTTTGTTTCCAGATAGCATCTCCCTAGGGGTGGTCTTAGTTTCTAAGTTCTCTGGACAATTTCAGATCTACTTGGACACCTGACAGATTATTGTTAAAATAATGAACAGGGAGTATACCTCTACATTATAATAAGGGTCTTTATTTTTATTAGTGCTTCTGACCGCTAGAAGTGTTTAGGTGTTTCTTTGCAGTCAAAAGACCTGGCTCAGCCTCTCACTTTCTGAGCAAGGTGACTCTGTGGGTCATGGGAGCTAGGAGGGTGGGGATAGCCTCACATATATCCAAGGAATTAAAAAAAAAAAAAAAGCAAGTGTTGGTGAGGTAATGGCAAATTTGGAACCCTCATACATTGCATATATTGCTAGTGGGAATGTAAAATCATTCATTTAGCCACTATGGGAAATTTTTTTGGCGGTTCCTCATAGAGAATCCCAGGGAAGGGGGAGCCTGGTGGGCTGCTGTCTATGGGGTCACACAGAGCTGGACACGACTGAAGCGACTTAGCAGCAGCAGCATAGAGTTAAACAGAATTACCATATGAGCCAGCAATCCTACTCCCGGGTATATACTCCAAAGAACTGAAAACATAGACAAATACATTGATATAGGCACATTCAAGCAGCACTGTTCACAGAGGGTGGAAATAACACAAACATCCCTCAACAGATATATATATAAATACATTGTGGTATACATACAATGGAATATTATTTAGCCATAAAAAGAAATGAAGTAGGACACATGCTACAAGGAGGGTGAACCTTGAAAACATCATGCTAAGTGAAGGAAACCAGGCACAAAAGACTACCTGTTATATGATTCCATTGATACAGAATGTCCAGAATAGCCAAATTCAGAGAGAAAAAATAAATTAGTGGTTGCTCTGAGTTGAGGAGACCAAGGGATAGGGAGTGACTGCTTAATGTGTGGGGAGGGGGTTCCCTTTCCAGGTGATGAATCTGTTTCAAAACTAGATAGAGATGGTGTGGTTGCTTTACACTGCATTGTCATAAATGCCACTGGATTGTTGACTTTAAAGTTATTTTTATGTGTATTTCACTCTAATAAGAACAAGAGAAAGTTCAATCCTCTCCACCCTTCCGAGCTTGGAATCCTTGCCGGGGGCACGATAAAAGGTGCCTTGTCCTACAGTTGAATTTGTTGTGCATTAATTTGTTAGGGCAAAAATTCCCACTTATTCAGCACACAGCGCCTGAACCAGGTTTGGGCTGGAGAGGGAACAGTCTCTGCCCCAGGAGCGCACAGCCTAGGGGGAGACACATCCCGCAAATTAAAAAATAAAGCAAAACTCCGTGATGAACCCAGCAAAGGACGGTTGGCTACTTAAGTAGCTGGGTGTTCCGAAAGAAAAGGGGGCCTTTGTCAGACAGGGGGCATGGACTGAGCCAATTCCTGTCCATGGCCGCCAAGTCCCTGGCGACAAATGCATTCTTTTGTTGTTCATGGAAATGAAACAGTTTTTCAGGCCCTTCAGGAGCTCGTCCGCCAAGGTGGGAAGACGGAACTCAATCAGAAGGATGTCGGGCAGGAGGGAGAGGGGTGGATAGGCGGCAGACCCCCTGCAGCCCGCCCCAAACCTCGGGGGAGGTCGGCGACCGAGTCTCGGGGAGGTGGGGGCTGCGCGGGGCCGCGCTCCCGCCCTACTCGGCGCCTGCGGACCCGCAGGCGGCCGGCGGCCCGCGAGGGGGCGGCGGCTCCTGGGCTTTGTGGCCGCTGCGCGCGCGGCGGGGCCTGGCCGGCCGGGGGCGCGCCGCCGCCGCCCGGCGCTCCGGAGCCCGCGGCCCTCCCGGCCGCCCAGCCTGCGAGAGGAGTCGAGGCCGCCCGCGCTCGCATCTCGCCGGCCCCTCCCCCGATCGCCGCTGCCGCTGCGCCGCCGCTGCAGGTAGGAGGCTCCCCAGGCGGGCGGGTCGCAGCAGGCGGGGGCGCGGACCAGGCGTGCGGGGGCTGCGGGGCCGGTAGGGCGCGCTTCCGGCCCAGGCGCCACGACCCCTGCCCCGCAGGCCCGACGGCCACCTCCGCGCGCCGCGATGGGACTCGGTGAGTGCGGCCGGCCTGCGGCGTACAAAGCCCCAGGGCGCGGACCCCGGGGAGATTCAGCGACGTCCCCGGGGTCTGGGGACTCTGGACTCCGAGGGCAGAGGAGCGGCTTGGGGGTGGGGGAGAAACCTGATGACCCTCAGTGCCGGCGTCTCCCCATCTCAGTGTCCCCACCGTATGCCGGGCACTGTGCTCGCGCTTTTGCATACTTGTCTTCTTTAAGACCCCTTGTGTCCCTTACAGAGGTGTGAGGGGAGGGGTCCCTCATTCTGGGGCCGAGCGCCCAGCATCACAGCGGTGCCCGCCTGACCTTGGGAAAGCGCCTTTACTCCGAGCCCTGGCTGCAGCTCCTGTAAATGAGGGTGGGATGGGGGAGAGGGATGGTGGCTGAGAGTGCGTGGTGTAATGCCTACCCGCAGGTGCTATTGTGAGAGATGAAGTACGCAAATGATCATACATATTGAGCACTTTCTACATACCAGGCCTGGGTACCAAACAGTTGGCATGAGTTATCTAATTAAATCATCATGCTGGCGCTGTGATGTAGCTACTGTAAATTGCACTAGTAATCTTTATTTAGGAGTAGGAAATAGAAAAGAATTTAGCCTCCCTATTCTTATTAAGGAAATTGGGTGTTTCTTAGGCATGGTCACATTTAAGGTTACAGATGTCCCTGCAATGTCAGGAGAGCAGTGTGGGATATATTTATTACACATTTAAAACCGGGAGGTAAAATAATGTCAGGGCCCCGGGGTGTGCATTTCAGCGTCAGATAAGTCAGTTGTGTTACCAAGGAAATTATCGAGTATTAATTAAAAAACATAGTTCCAGAGTTAGGACTGAGGACTGCTCTAGGAGTTTGGGGCCAGAGAGACAAGGGGTGGACTAAGAGGAAATGGAGGATTCTGAAGTCCTGGGTGGAGAGAGGGACCTGTGACCACCACCTCGGCAGTTTTCTGGACCAAGATTTCATCCTGCCCTTAGAGACCAGGCATCCTATCTGGAAGGAGGGAAGTGGGAGGGGTGGGGGAAGGATCCAGGGGCAAGATCAATGGATTGTCTCTTCTTACTCCCAGGCCACCCCAAAAGTATTCAGCTGGGTTGAGAGCCAGATGACAGGGCCTCCTAAAGCACCATGGTCCCTTCTCATGATTCTTTAAATTCTTTTAATGTGTTTGAGGAGATTGGGATGCTCACCAACCCTGAAGATTGGTAAGATGCTTAAAATACAAAGACCTAATTGATGTAATGAAGGAGTGTGTTTGGATACAGCTCCCTTGGTTGGATAAGCAATGGGCCTGAGGAGATTATTTGGGGGTTCAGTTTGGAATGAGGAGAACTGGAAAGATTCTGGACCCTGAAGAAAAAAGAAAGGCAGGAATGCCCAGGCGCTGTACCTTGGGGCAGGGGGTAGAAGGGGCACTCAGGCCCCCAGAACACCATGTGCAGAATACCCACCCAGCCCCCTAATGCTCGAGTACCCAGAAGGTACCCCTCTTCTCCCAGCTTGTGACTGCATCTTCCTTGAGTGTTGTAGAAGGTTGGGGCTCAACTCAGGCTGACTTTTCTCCTGAGTGAGCAGGAAAAGCTTCTTGGAGAAGGGTTGTTTGAAAACCAGTCTTGAAGGACAGGGTGTTTGGGCGCATAGTGATGGTGAAGGTAGGAGCCCTGTGCCTAGTAAAAAGAGCAGGTGCTTTGGAGAGACAGATAATGGGAGGTTTGAGTTCTAGGTCTGCCATTTCTCAGCCATGTAATTTTTTGCAAGGATTAAATAATGGTTTTTCAAGTGCCAGATAGGGAGCTCAACAAGCACTAGCACCTTTCCCCCTGTCCACGGTGACATTTGTTTCTCTTGTCTCCCGAGCACCAGTCTTATGCTGAGTCATATGCTTCATGCCAGGGATCCAGAGATGAGTCAGAAATTATGTATTTCCCTTAGGAATTTCCCAGCCTAGTGAAGGAGACGGACACAATGAGCAAATTACAGAAAATAAGGGAAGTGCAGTTATCCACAGCTGGCAATGAGCTCACAGGAGAGTAACTCATTCATTCTGGATAGAACACTCAGAGCTAACTACCTCTTTAACAAGATTTAACAAGATGAGATGTTATCATAGAGGTTTTGAATACAACACCAACTCTTAATTTCTTTTTTTTACCTTTGTCTTGTCTTTGCCCTGATATTCTCTCTCTTAAAAAAAAAAAAAAAAAAAACACAACACAACCTAGTTGCAGTGTATACATAGTTGTTAAGCTGCCTCAAACTCATTTTAGGAGGAAGCTATTATAAATAAAATCAACATAATAGCCTGGGTGTTAGTTAAGGAAGGCTTCACAAAAATTTCCTGAGAGTTGGACGTTGAGGGATGAAGATAAGCCCTTGGTGGACTTTGGGGTAAAGGATTCCAGCCAGAAAGAAGCCCCATGTCCAGAGGCATGAGAACACAACAAATTCAAAGGCATGAAGGTGAGTTTGGTCTGGCTGGGTTGAAACATGCAGGGAAAGGGTATTGTGGGATGTGGTAGGAGGGCACTGTAATTGGGGCCAGATCTGGAAAAGCCTTGGATGCCTTGTGAGCAGTTTGGACTTTATCACCAGAGGTCTACATGCAGGACTGTGGCATCATCACTGTATTTGAGGAAGATTCCTTGAGGGGCCAGAAGTTTGGGAGGTCATTTTGGGAGACTAGGGCTCACTGTGGACACAGGCAATGAGGCTGGGAGCGGAGAGAAGAGAGAGAGAGGTAGAATGTGAAGTAGGTCTGGACTAGTGGTTCCCTGGGATTGAAGAGCACACTGAGATTTCTGCTTTCAGCCCAGTTAATGTGGCTGAAATCATCAGAAACCAGAGGTTTGGGAATGAATAATTCATTCGCTTTGGGAGATTTCGGAGGTACCCATAATGGACAGCTAGATGGAGGTGGCCAGGAGACAACTGGAGATGTATGTGGTGTTGAGGGGAGAGGATGGGGCTGGAGAGAGGTTCTTCCTGACATCCCTACTTTCTTGTGATCAAATGCCAAGAATCAGCTATGTGCTCAAGATACAAATGAAATATAGTCGCAAGCCACAGGAGCTCATACTTGGATAGGGGACCCCCTGAGGCTATGGATAGACTAGTACAGAGTAATTCTGAGGCTGAAGGAAAAGGTAAATACGTGGGACCCTGGGCCCTGCGACTTGAGAGCTGTTGTTGCTGAAGTGGTGAGTGTTGCTGAAGAGGAGATTGTCCTCAGATGAGAAGCAGGCCGGAGTGGGAACACCTAAGTAAGGGGACTTTCATTTTGTAAAAGCACTTTCTGTGGAGGGTACTTGAATAACAATCTCAAGGGAATTTCAGGGAGCCTGGGATAGTGTGGGGAGATGGTTTGGGATGGAGCTGTGGGGAACAGGAGGGCAGGGGAGGGGTCAGGACCTTTCAGAACCTTCCCCTGGTTGGCAGAGGGAACCGTGACGGGGGTGGGGGACAGGAGGTGGGAGCCCCTTGGCTTAAACACAGGGCTGGTTCTGCTCACCATCACACTTAGATGGTAAAAATAAACACTTCCCGGTTACTTGGCCACCTGGAGTGGGTGGTGAAGGAGAAGAGAAGGGAGAGCACCAGAGGAAGCAAGTTTAGTGCTGGGTATAGAGTGGAAAACCTTCTAAAGGAAAGAAAGAAGGCGGAGAGGGCACAGGTGAGTGGCCATCCTGAGTAGACAGTCTGAGCACATGAGAGCAGGTACATGGCAAGGTGTGCACAGGAACAGGAATGTCTGATTATTCTTAACCTCTGTGACAGATGGAGGAGGAAATGGCAACTCACTCCAGTATTCTTGACTAGGAAATCCCATGGGCAGAGGAGCCTGGCAGCTTGAAGTCCACAGGGTCACAAAGAGTCAGACATGACTGAGTGAGCATGCACTGCGTCAGATGGAATCAGGAAGGCGTCATAGTTCTAGCTAGGCTCTTAAAAAAATTTGACCTACAGGGACTTCCCTGGTGGTACAGTGCACAAGAATCCACCTGCCAACACAGGGGGCATAGGTTCAGTCCGTAGTCCAGGAAGATCCCATATGCCGCGGGCAACTAAAGCCTGTGTGCCACAGTTACTGAGCCTGTGCTCTAGAGCCCGTGAGCTGCAACTAATGAGCCATTAACTACTGAACGTAGTGAGCTCTAGGGCCTGAGAGCCACAACTGATGAGACCCTGTGCTGCAACTACTGAAGCCCATGAGCCTAGAGCCCAGACTCTGCAACAAGAGACGCTGCTGCAATGGGGGAAGCCTATGCACCGCAACGAGACAGTAGGCCCTGCTCACTCCAACCAGAGAAAGCCTTCACATAGCAACAAAGACCCAGTGCAACCAAAAAGAAATAAATACATTAAAAAATCTGGCGTACAGTACAACAGTGTTTATAAGATGAAGCCATGAAATAATTTTTGTTAGGATAAATTCTTGATCAAAGGAGGAATTTAAGATAGTGGAACATCTAGATATAATTAGTTAAAGAAAGTGCAAATGGTGAGCAGGTTAGTTTCAACATATATTTCCCCTGTATTTATTTCCCTGCTGTATTCCAGGTGCTTTTCAAGGAGCTTGGGCTACAGTAGTGAGGAAGGGGTCCATCACTTGCTTTAGACATTTCACTTAGAAATAACCTACCGAGTTAAACCTGCGCTAACCTCCCCTAAACTGCTGAGTTCGCTCTATTCTGTTGCAGTGTTCTCTTTCTTTGGCTAGTAGCCCCACTAGCCTCATAAATAATCAGAAAATGCCATCTATGCATCTTTGGCAAAGGACCAAGGAAATTAGGTTGCAGAAAAACCATTGTAACCGCATTGTTAGCATGGGCTACAGCACTGGATGGGGCTTTAGAGAACATGCAAGGTAGTTTTATAATTTTGAGATGAGGAATCAACAGGAAGAAAGGGGGCTTGCCTGATGGCACAGGGTGAGTGTCAGAGTTGAGGGCAGTGGTCTCAGATTTTCAGTTGGGGTAATGGGGAAGGCTTGAGGGTACCTAGCCAAAGGGCATCTTAATGGTGAAAGGGGTCCAGAGAAGAGATATGGGGGGAGGGGTTGAAAACAAATAACGAAGCTTCACTTTTAGCCCCTCCTCTGTCCCTAGGAACCCCTGTAGCTTGCTCTGAGACTCAGTTTCCTCATCTGTAAGGTGAGAAGATTGGATTGAAGTCCCTTGTGAGTTTAACATGTTAGGATTGATGTTGTTCCCTAAAAAGGTTGTTTGAGGGGATGCTGAGAGAGGAGACAGTCAATAGACCAGGATAGGAAACAGCCTTTCTACGCTTTAGAACAGACTGATCACCATAACCTGTGGCCAGGACCCCCTTCAGGGAATTGGCTGCCACATTTCCTGCAGCTCACTCTCCAATTCTGTATACTTTCCTTCTCTCCAAAGTTGCCCTGCTTTGTTCTAATGGCAGTTCTGATTCCAGTCTGTTCTGATGGGAGTTAAGGTCCTTATTCCAGGTCCTCCCCAATCTTGGAGTCACATCCCTGGACACATTTCTTTCTCTGTGCTTATCACACTTGTCACCAGTCCATCCACAGTACATGTGTTGTGTTGTGTCTTCACTGGACTGTGATCTCCTGAATTTTTTTGTTTTGTTTTCTCCTGAATCTTAAGACATACCCCTCCTCTGTCCAATGCCTGCACACGCAGGTGCTTATTTAATCCTCGTGCATTCTCTTTGCCTCTGCTTTCTCTTGATCCCCCACCATAGTGTAGACACACACACATCCTCGTCATTTCTCACTTTGAAACAGCCCTTGGCATGCACCGCCTCCTTTCCATTAACTCGCCGCCACTCAGAATTCAGGCCCTTCCTTATCAATTATTTATCTGCATGCTCTCCTTTAGCGCTTTCTGTTCATATCCTATACATTCTTAAAAGATCTAGCTCAGATGTCCTCTTGTTCATGAAGAGTGCACATTAACCTCTTCCCTCTTCTGAGTGCGCAGGGTGCTTTGTCCTGTGTTAGGTCTCCGTTTCAGCGTGTCTGTCCTTCTGGTTGTCAGCTTCTGCATGCCAGTGCCCTTCCAGGCTCTGTGGTTCAGATTGTCTTTGTATCTGCCACATGTTCTAGGACAGTACTGAACCTTTGGCAGAAATTCATTATGTATCTGTTGACGGTTCTTTTTTTTTTTTTGCCAGTGAATAGAAGACCCAATAAGTATTTGAGTGTATGTTGTATTTAGACCACTGTTTTACTTTTGGAAGCAGTTCAGTATGGGTGAGAGGGGTGGAAAGAACTAAAATTTGTTGAAGATCTAGTCTGTGCTTCTTGACTCCCATTGCAGGACAGTCATATAGGGGGACTAAGGCAGAGTAGGGGGTATTAACCCTCACTACAAATGAAGCATGAGGTTAAATAACATGCCCAGAGTCACACCACTGAGTGAGTGCTCAAGTTAAGATTTGAGCCCAGGTTTTCTGCGTCCAGTGTCTTCACTTCACTTTAAGAGCAGTAGTTCATATCCTAACATCTGTCTGAAGTCTCAGTGTCACAATTTTTGGTCATGGTTCCTACAAAGGGCAGTAGAGATCAAATCTGGCCAACTTCCTCTAGTCTTTGCCCAAATTTTAGGACTTCGTTTCATCCTTAGTGGACTTAGAATATTATTGGATGGTATATTGGTCACCGTGGCCTTCCATAATAAAATACCACAGACTGGTGGAGTGGGAGGCTTAAACAACAAAAGTTTATTTCTTACAGTTCTGGAAGCTTAGGAAGTCCAAGATCAAGGTGCCAGTAAAGAAGGTTTCATTCTGAGGCCTCTTTCTCTTGGCTTGTCGGTGGCTGCCATCTCTGTGTGCTCACATGACCTCTTTGTAACCTAGGGGTTGGTGGTGGTTGGGGAGGCAGGGAACAAGAGCTCTCTTGTCTTTTCTTATTAGGTCACTAATCTTCTTGAGCCAAGACTCCACCCTTATGACCTCATTCCATCTTGTTGTTGTTATTCAGTCATTCAATCCAACTCTTTGCGACCCCTTGGACTATAGCATGCCAGGCTTCCCTGTCCTTTACCATCTCCTGGAGCTTGCTTAAACTCATGTCCATTGAGTCAGTAATGCCATCCAGTCATCTTGTCCTCTGTCTTCCCCTTTTCCTCCTGCCTTCTATCTTTCCCACCATCAAGGTCTTTTCTAATGAGTCTATTCTTCCCATCAGGTGGCCAAAACGTTGGAGCTTCAGCTTCAGCATCAGTCCTTCCAGTGAATATTCAGGACTTATTTTCTTTAGGATTGACTGGTTTGATCTCCTTGCAGTCCCAGGGACTCTCAAGAGTGTTCCCCAACACCACAGTTCAAAAGCATCAATTCTTCAGCACTCAGCCTTCTTTAGGGTCCAGCTATCACATGCATACAAGACTAGTGGAAAAACCATAGCTTTGACTAGATGGACTAGTTGGCAAAGTAATGTCTGTGCTTTTTAATACACTGTTTAGGTTTGTCATAGTTTTCTTACAAGGAGTAAGCATCTTTTAATTTCATGGCTGCAGTCACCATTTGCAGTGATTTTGGAGCCCCCCAAAATCAAATCTGTCACTGTTTCCATTGTTTCTCCATCTGGATGCCATGAAGTGATTGACTGGATGGTATGATTTTCATTTTTTGAATGTTGAGTTTTAAGTCAGCTTTTTCACTTTCCTCTTTCACCTTCATTAAGAGGCTCTTCAGTTCCTCTTCGATTTCTGCCATAAAGGTGGAACCATCAGCGTATCTGAGGTTATTGATATTTTTTCTCCTGGCAATGTTGATTCCAGCTTGTGGTTCTTCATCCAGCCCAGCATTTCGCATGATGTACTCTGCATAGAAGTTAAATAAACAGGGTGACAGTATGCAGCCTTGATGCACTCCTTTCCCAGTTTTGAACCAGCCCATTTGTTGTTCCATGTTCAGTTCTAACTGTTACTTCTTGACCTGTTTTCTCATTCAATCTTAATTACTTCCTTTAAAAGCTTATCTCCAAATACAGTTACTGTGAGGGTTAGGGTTGCAACAAATAAGTTTTTTTAGGGGGATGGGTTGAATATAAACATTTACAAACAGATGGATTTTTAACGTGGATATTAAATGTACTTATTGCAGTCTTCTGGTGGTTTGGTCAGTGTTATTCTTTTGGGAATTGTGCTGATTATTTCCTCTGTGTTCTTTGATAGTATTGAAATCCTGCTATTTTATTTAGTTCTGTCTGTGGGTCTTTGCTTAGCCCAAGAGGAATTTCCATCGTATTTGGATTTTGCTATTTTATTTGACTGTTTTTACTTTCATGCAGCTTTTGGTGTACTGATTATTTTATCACATAGGATACTCATCCTGTGCATGGTAGGCAGTTTTATGTCTATATCAAAAGACATTGATTCCTTAAATTTTGCTGAGGGCCCACAATGTGAGGGTCTCTGGGCTGCTTGTTGTCCTACAGCCATGCATCTGCACTCTGTCTAGAACAAAGGATGGAAAAGATGATCCATACTGAGTAGAGCTCGGGGCAGTTTCTAATAAAAGTTGATGCAGCAGAGGCTTGTTATGTTGTCATATATAACCAGTTATGGACATTCCTGAGCAGTTTTAAGCTGGAAGGTGCTTTCTAGTCTCGGCGTTTCTACTAATAAGCTGTGCCCAGACATCTCTTTCTCCGGGAAGTGTTTGCTTACTTAGGACTGTCAGTCAGGTGCTCCAGCACAACGTCAGCATCCAGTCTCCCTGAGGCATGACCATTTTAAAGCTCCATATTATTGCTACAGTTACTTTTCAGACACACATTCTTAGCAGATCAACAGTGGACACTATTTCAGTGCCCTGGTTAGAGTGAGAGCAGGGCACCTGGGTGGGGGTGGGGGACTGGGGACCCTAGGTTTGAAAGAAAGGGGGAGGGGGACCCAACCAATGGAGATGGGCAGAAGCAGGCACAGCTCCTAGGCTGCTCTGCCCGAGGACCTTTCCCTGCTGACAGTTAGATTGCTGACTGACAAGTAATTCGAGCAGGGGCACTAGAGGCTGTCGCTAGGTCTGAAAGAAGTGGGCTACCTAGAGCAGAGAGCAGCCTGGATATGGAGTCAGACCTGGGTTTAAATCCTGGTTCTGCTACTTACTATTTATGTGACCACAGGCAAGTTACTGAGCCTCATTTTTCTGATCTGGGAAAGAGGAATAATAATTGGTTAGTGGAGGTGTATAGCCCCCTTCAGAAGACTATTGGGGAATCCATAGGGGACCTTTGGGGTACGCTGTCTCATACCAGAATCCTTTTATAGCCCGTCAGGATGCAACCACATGGCCGAGGGAGGCCTGCTGTTCTACAAAATTAGGCAAAGTAAATTGGTAACTTTCGATTTACTTAGCTGGTAATTAAATAACAGTCTAGTTAATGGGCTATTAATGGTCCCCAGGTGTTGGTAATTCTGAGTATTTGCTTTTGAGAGAGTTGTATAATTTCTTCTGGTACTTTCATAGTTTTTTTTGTTTTAGCAGTGTAACAAATGATGCTCTCAGGGGCTATTTTGGGGAGGATTAAATGATATAGTGCATATTAAGCAGTTAGTATAGTGTCATGCCTACAGTATAGCCTCCCTCAGTAACAGTTATCTGCTATTGTTATTACTGCTCTTATTAGAGACCAAACTGGCCACACTTAGGTTAAGATCCTTTATGAATTTAGATCCCCACCAGCCCACCACCACCTGGTGGCAGTTAGTGGTACTGCAGACTTTGTGAGGAGGAATTATTACAGTGCTTAGACCTAATTCCCTGTAGTTTCAATTCCACTAGGTATCACAGGGACTTTGTTAGGCAGAATGTGGCCTATTTGCTTGGGAGCTGCAATTCATATATCACTAAACAATGAAGGGACATATTTTTCATCTCCACAGTTGGCACAGATTTTTAAAAAATGTTAGCAGAAGTCAATGAAGTGGGAATATCAGTTGGTACACCATTTCTGAAGGACAGATAGTGATGGAACAAGTCTTAAGTGTTTTTTATCTTTTTCTCAACTGTTCCTCTCCTGGGAATTTACCTTGAAGAAATAATCAAGGATAGGAAAAAGAGGTTTATTTAGAAAGAAAATGTATATTGTGTATAAAATACTATTACCTTTAATAGAACGAAGTAGCAAGCAATCCCTTTTTCATTTGGGAATCAGATTCCCAATCCTCATAGCAGTGATTCTTAAAAAGAGTGGGGCATGGGGGAAGGTAGACATCTGGGGGCAGAAGAGTTGGGGTGGGCTCCTCCATGGGATTCTCCAGGCAAGAGTACTAGAGTGGGTTGCCATTTCCTTCTCCAGGGGATCTTCCCGACCCAGGGGTTGAACCTGGGTCTCCCACATTCCAGGCAGATGCTTTAACCTCTGAGCCACCAGGGAAGCCATTTTCATATAGTGTGGTGCGTAGGTTAAGAACATTTGGTATACCTGTTGATTTCATAATAAAAACTATAGAACATAAAACATAAACTACAGAACATAAAATTGAACACAGACATCTTGGTAGATAGAGATACTATGCTGCTGCTGCTGCTGCTAAGTCACTTCAGTCATGTCCGACTCTGTGCGACCCCATAGACGGAAGCTCACCACGCTCCCCCGTCCCTGGGATTCTCCAGGCAAGAACACTGGAGTGGGTTGCCATTTCCTTCTCCAATGCATGAAAGTGAAAAGTCAAAGTGAAGTCGCTCAGTTGTGTCTGACTCTTAGCGACCCCATGGATTGGAGCCTACCAGGATACTCCGTCCATGGGATTTTCCAGGCAAAAGTACTGGGGTGCCATTGCCTTCCCTGAGAGATACTATAGGAAGAGATATATTGTAAGGAGCGTGTGTTAATAAATTTAAGTTTGGGAATGCTAGTTTATAGGAAATAAGAATATTGATGAAGGGGAAAATTAATTTTGGACCTCTGGGGGAGACAGGGTCTGAATTGGATGGATCATCATAGGAATGTTAGAGCCACGTGGCTGAAGCATAGACCTGGTAATTGAGGGGTTCAGGACTTGTCACTGAAGATAGTTTCTCCTCCCATGGACAGAGGAGCCTTTCAAGCTACAGTCCATGGGATTGCAGACTCAGACATGACTTAGCAACTAAACAGTAACATTTTTCTTTGCCCAAGACCTGAGGGCCAAACTGCCTCTGGCTTGTCTAAAGCTCTAGATTTTTGATGTGGATGTGTTCATAATGAATGTGAGGGCAGGCACCTTGTATCTGGAGACACTTATCACACTGACCTTAACTTTTGGGAGGAAGTGGTACATGGTGGGAGACCCAGACCAGGTTCAGTTACCCTCATGTTAAGTCCACATTTCCTTGGCTTCTATTTAAAGTTTCTCTGATCTGGCCAGGTCCCCTCCACACTCAGGTCTCACAGATTTCAGTTATTTACAACTGCAGTTGGGACTTCCCTGGTGGTCCAGTGTTAAGAATCTGTCTTGCGATGCAGGGAATGTAGGTTCAATCCCTAGTCTGGGAACTAAGATCTCACGTGCCTCAGAGCAACTAAGCCCACATACCACAGCTAGAGAGTCTGCAACAAAAAGATCCTGCATGACGCAGTGGGGATTCCCTGAACCTCAACTAAGACCCAACACAGCCAAATAAATATTAAAAAATAAAAAACTACAGTAACCCCTCCCCAGGCATAGTATGTGGAGAGCTAACTTGTATAATGGTGTGAATTTAAGTCACTGTTTTAAAACTTAAAAGCCATAGTCTTTCTCCTCCACCCTAACTGTGGAACTTTTCAAATATGAAGATCAAGAGAATAACTTGATGAATCTTAGTGTACCCATTACTCTTATTCAGATGTCCCATTTTTGGCCAGTGGGGCTCCTTCCAAGTTAGTTTCTATTTCTTTTCATAGCAGGTTGGTCAGTTTTAAATAGACTGCATCATCAGTATCTTGAAACTTGTCTGTTATTCTGAAAGCTCAGAGGCTTGAAGAACATAAAGAGGACGGGGCGTATCAGCCCTTTCCACAAAGAGGACAATGTACCGCTTGCTTTATTGCTGCATTCTCTGTTGCTTAGTGACGTTCTTGCCATGATGAATCTGAGAGATTAATTTTGTAGGAAATTTTCTGTGAATAAAAGATGTGGGAGAGTATGTGGTCATAGAACACATAGGTTCAGTGGAATAAGACATTTATTAAGCATCTATTGTGTGAAAGATGCTGGCTTAGCACTGGGGAGGATGGCAAGATGACCTAGGGAGTCATAGTTGAGTAAGAGATAATTGTGAAATGATACTAAGAATAGCAGGTGATTCGAACTCACAGAGGCAGAGAGTAGAACAGTGCATACCAGGGACTGGAGTTGGGAATGGGGGAGATGGGGAGATGTTGATTAAGGGGCTACAAGGTGCAGTTATGTGGGATGAATCAATCTGGAGATCTAAGATACAGGAATGAGACTATAGCTAATAATGCTGTATTGAATATTGGAAACATGATGAGGGACTAGATTTTAGGTGCTTTCATCACACACATAGAAGGTAACTATGTGAGGAGATATGTTATTTAGCTTGATTGTAGTAATCATTTTCACTATGTATGTTACATATATGCAATTTTTAAAAAATATAAAAAGGTATAGCATATTTTTACATTTACTAAAAATATAAAAATCTATGGTTCAGTTCAGTCACTCAGTCGTGTCCGACTCTTTGCGACCCCATGATCCGCAGCACGCCAGGACTCCCTGTCCATCACCAACTCCTGGAGTTCATTCAGACTCATGTTCATCGAGTCAGTGATGCCATCCAGCCATCTCATCCTCTGTCATCCCCTTCTCCTCCTGCCCTCAATCTTTCCCAGCATCAGAGTCTTTTCAAATGAGTCAGCTCTTCGCATCAGGTGGCCAAAGTATTCAACATCAGACCTTCCAATGAACATCCAGGACTGATCTCCTTTAGGTGTCTCTGCTTTTTAATATGCTAATCTATGGTATATAGATTCTAATAATGATAAGGGCATGTGTGCTAAGTTGTGTCCGACTCTTTGTGACCTGATGGACTGTAGTCTGCCAGGCTCCTCTGTCTGGGGGATTCTCCAGGCAAGACTATTGGACTGGGTTGTCATGCCCTCCTACACAGGATCTTCCTGACTGAGGAATTGAACTTGCATCTCTATGTCTCCTGCATTGGCAGGTGGGTTCTTTACCTCTAGCACCAATGTCATGCAGCATGGCCAAAAATAAATAAAATAAAAATTCATTAATTAGTAAAGGATATAGACTGTGCTGTATCTATAAAATGGACTATCCTTTGGTAATAACAAAGAATGAAGTATTGATATGCACCACAATGTACACAGACCTTGAAAACATTATGCAAAGTGAAAGAAGCAAGTCACAGATTATTCCATTTGTATGAAATGTCCATGGGGGGAAAAAAAAGAGGGGCATTGGACTCAATCTTTAAAGCGTTCAGGCCCTTATACCTCTGAAATTATATTAATTATTTACATGGAACTGTACACTTTTAAAAGTGGCCCTTATAGCTTAAGGATCACAGACTCCAAGTCCTCATTTTAAAGATAAAGAAACTGAGGTTCCTCTAAGAGCATGGACCCGTCTGCAGCCACAAACATAGTGATGGAAATGTCAGATCTTCTGGGGGTGATTTCAGATGATTCTACAATCTTGGTAGTATTTATATTATCTGTTATATTAGGTCACTCAGTGCCTTCTCTTATCTTCAGCTGTAACAAAACTTTGAGAGACCTGTGTAGTTCAAAAGGTGCCTACCATGAATTTGAGGAATCATCAGTTCCTTAATGTTTCAGTTCAGTTCAGTTCAGTCGCTCAGTCGTGTCCGACTCTTTGCAACCCCATGGACTGCAGCACGCCAGGCCTCCCTGTCCACCACCAACTCCCAGAGTTTACCCAACCCATGTCCAAAAAGTCAATGATGCCATCGAGCCATCTCATCCTCTGTCGTCCCCTTCTCCTCCTGCCCCCAATCCCTCCCAGCATCAGAGTCTTTTCCAATGAGTCAACTCTTCGCATGAGGTGGCCAAAGTATTGGAGTTTCAGCTTTAGCATCATTCCTTCCAATGAACACCCAGGACTGGTCTCCTTTGGGATGGACTGGTTGTATCTCCTTGCAGTCCAAGGGACTCTCAAGAGTCTTCTCCAACACCACAGTTCAAAAGCATCAATTCTTCGGTGCTCAGCTTTCTTCACAGGCCAATTCTCACATCCATACATGACCACTGGAAAAACCATAGCCTTGACTAGATGGACCTTTGTCAGCAAAGTAATGTCTCTGCTTTTGAATATGCTATCTAGGTTGGTCATAACTTTCCTTCCAAGGAGTAAGCATCTTTTAAATTCATGGCTGCAGTCACCATCTACAGTGATTTTGGAGCCCAAAAAAATAAAGTCAGCCACTGTTACCACTGTTTCCCCATCTATTTCCCATGAAGTCATGGGACCGGATGCCATGATCTTAGTTTTCTGAATGTTGAGCTTTAAGCCAACTTTTTCACTCTCCACTTTCACTTTCATCAAGAGGCTTTTTAGTTCCTCTTCACTTTCTGCCATAAGGGTGGTGTCATCTGCATATCTGAGGTGATTGATACTTCTCCTGGCAATCTTGATTCCAGCTTGTGCTTCTTCCAGCCCAGCGTTTCTCATGATGTACTCTGCATATAAGTTAAATAAACATGGTGACAATATACAGCCTTGACGTACTCCTTTTCCTATTTGGAACCAGTCTGTTGTTCCATGTCCAGTTCTAACTGTTGCTTCCTGACCTGCATACAAATTTCTTAAGAGGCAGATCAGGTGGTCTGGTATTCCCATCTCTTTCAGAATTTTCCACAGTTTGTTGTGATCCACACAGTCAAAGGCTTTGGCATAGTCAATAAAGCAGAAAAAGATGTTTTTCGGGAACTCTCTTGCTTTTTCCCTTATCCAGCGGATGTTGGCAATTTGATCTCTGGTTTCTCTGCCTTTTTTAAAACCAGCTTGAACATGAGGAAGGTCACGGTTCATATATTGTTGAAGCCTGGCTTGGAGAATTTTGAGCATTACTTTACTAGCGTGTGAGATGAGTGCAATTGTGCGGTAGTTTGAGCATTCTTTGGCCTTGCCTTTCTTTGGGATTGGAATGAAAACTGACCTTTTCCAGTCCTGTGGCCACTACTGAGTTTTCCAAATTTGCTGGCATATTGAGTGCAGCACTTTCACAGCATCATCTTTCAGGATTTGAAATAGCTCAAGTGGAATTCCATCACCTCCATTAGCTTTGTTCGTAGTGATGCTTTCTAAGGCCCACTTGACTTCACATCCCAGGATGTCTGACTCTAGGTGAGTGATGGAAACAAATTAACACAATAGAGTTCCGCATAGATGTTCAGGTTTTCTTTTTTTTTTTTTTTTTGGCTGTTCTGTACCACATAGGGCCTTCCTCAGGGGCTCAATGGTAAAAAAAAAATCCACCTGCAATGCTGGAGACACAGGAGATGCAGGTTCGATCCCTGGGTTGGGAAGATCCCCTGGAGGAGGGCATGGCAACCCACTCCAATATTCCTGTCTGGAGAATCCCGTGGACAGAGGAGCCTGGTGGGCTAACTCCCATGGGGTCAAAAAGAGTCCGGCATGACTGAAGCGACTGAACACACATGCGTGCGCCACATAATCAGGCTTCACTGGTGGCTCAGAGGTAAAGAACCTGCCTTCCTAGTGGGATATGTGGCTTCGACAGGGAAAATCCCCTGGAGAAGGAGATGGCAGTCCACTCCAGTATTCTTGCCTAGAGAATCCCAAGGACAGAGGAGCCTGGTGGGCTACAGTCCATGGGATGGAAAAGAGTCAGACACGACTAAACACAATAACCAGGTAACCACGAAACAGCCAAGAAGTGCAGCAAAGGTTCTACTGGAGTGGGTAGCTATTCCCTTCTCCAGGGGATCCCCCCGACCTAGGAATTGACCCGCTTCTCCTACATTGCAGGCAGATAGATTCTTTACCATCTGAGGCACCAGGGAACCCCCACTTGAAAATCTATTCTTAAGTTAAAACCCCATTCCTGGTAAACTTCTGAATATTTTCTTGAGAATATCACAACTCAGTATTAAAGAGGGGAGGAAAGTACCGTATTTGAGACAAGGGAATCAAGTCAGGGATGGAGCTTGAGTGATTAGCTGATGCCTTTATAGCTGGAGTTGATAATGATTGTTTCAAACTTCCTGTTCCAGGATAGCTAACAGCCAGGAGAAACACAGTGGAAAATGCAAAACAACGAAATCATAAAACCTGCCAAATACTTCTCAGAATTGGAAAAGAGCATCCTGCTGGCGTTAGTAGAAAAGTACAAGTATGTGCTGGAATGTAAGAAAAGCGATGCGCGAACTATTGCCCTCAAGCAGCGCACCTGGCAGGCGCTTGCCCACGAGTACAACTCCCAGCCCAGCGTGTCGCTGCGGGATTTCAAACAGCTGAAGAAGTGCTGGGAGAACATCAAGGCTCGGACCAAAAAGATTATGGCCCACGAGAGGAGAGAGAAAGTGAAGCGCAGCGTCAGCCCGCTTCTGAGCACCCACGTCCTGGGGAAGGAGAAGATTGCCAGCATGCTGCCGGAGCAACTGTACTTCCTGCAGAGCCCTCCAGAGGAGGAGCCCGAGTACCACGCTGAGGCCGCTGCCCAAGGTATCGTGCGTGCCGCCCGCTTGCACCTTCCCCTCGGGTAGCCGTTTGACATTGCAATGTTCAAGTCCTTCATTTCCACGGAGCTTAGAAAAAAAAAAAATAATAACTTTCCTATCAGACTTGACTTTCTTAGTTCAGAATTTCTGGATTAGATAGGACATTCAAATCATGTTGTCCGTAAAAACAGAAGCTCTTCTCTCCTTGTGCTATCTCTTAGAGAGGTCTCAGTAATCACTATTATCACCTAAGAGGGGAAAATAAGGGGCTGCATCAATACAGTTATGAATGAAGTACCTGAGTTGCCTATCTCTATCTTATATATTAAAGAGACTTTGAGGATTTATACTCATTTCCGGAGAAGGCAATGGCACCCCACTCCAATACTCTTGCCTGGAAAATGCCATGGATGGAGGAGCCTGGTGGGCTGCAGTCCATGGGGTCGCTAGGAGTTGGACACGACTGAGCGACTTCACTTTCACTTTTTCACTTTCATGCATTGGAGAAGGAAATGGCAACCCACTCCAGTTTTCTTACCTGGAGAATCCCAGGGGCAGGAGAGCCTGGTGGGCTGACGTCTATGGGGTCACACAGAGTCGGACACGACTGAAGTGACTTAGAAGCAGTAGCAGCAGCAACTCATTTCAGTCAGTCATATTTTTTATCTTTCAAAAGTAGTTTTTGAGGACTGTTGTGTACAAAGCACCACACTAAGTTCCTCAAAAGGCCATGTTAAGAAAGTGAACTATTTCAAAGTTACCAAAAGTACAGAGGCTAATATACCCATTTAGCAGTCACCCAAGTTAAAAACTAGCATTTCTACATATTATAATATTGTGATCTATAGTTTTGGTTTGTGTACTTCAGGAAACATGAGAAATTCTGGAAAAAATTCATTTTTGAAAAGAGAAAAATATGTCATACATAATTCTTAGGGAAGTAAAAGAATGTCATATAATTAAGACTGTAACAGTAGTGGGTCATGGCTTTAAAAAGTTGGAATTAAGAGGCTCTTGAAATGTCTCCAGGCAAGGGGAGGGTGAGAATGCATATAGACAAAGTATCAGTAATTTCTGCCTCTTTTAAGATAGGAAAGATCAGTTTATGTAAAGATTCATGGCATTTTGCAGAAAATATACCTTGATGCAGAGGAAGATTTCTGGGAAGGCCAGAAGGCTGCTCAAAAGGCCCTCCAAGGACCCAGACAGCAAGGATTTGCCTGGAAAAATCCAACTGTTGGCTTGCAGGATGAGAAATTCACTTATTAGTGTCCCGAGAGTAAATTGAAGCTCTGAGGGACTGGTTAATTAAAAGTCACAAAAAACTGTTTAAAACCAGGAATGTTATTCATGTAGAGTGGAAAAGATAATAACATGTTTCTGATTAGCACTTTTTTTTTTCCTGTCGGCAGATCATCCTGGGAAGCTTAATTACGATCAAATGTTTTCTGATCATTTGGCCAAGGTTAAATCTTGGAAGCCAGTTGAGTGTCAGGCAACTCAAGTGTTGTTTCTCAGGGTAGGATCTCTGTGTTTAAGTTGATTCTTGAGTTCCCCAGCTAGGGAGGCTTCCAGTGTTAATATGGACACTGCTAGCTCTCTCTCCTCCATCCTCATTGCTGCTTCTGTGCTGAAGTGGGGTCCGCTGCTAATTGACAGTGTCCTTGCCTTGGAGATATTTACAGCTTCAGCCAGTTCCTATCCATTATGCTGGCCTTGGGTGATTCTGTGTCTGTGAGGCAGTGAAAGGAATGGTGCTGGGGGAGGTGAATCAGCAGGGCTGCTTTTCAAATTGCTTATATTCCCTGAGAGATGTTGCTGAGGAAGATGCTGGTGTGGACTGCATGCAGTTCACTTTGCAGATCTCCAGTCTGGATGGTTGTGTATTGATTTCATCAGCTTATTCTAAGGGGACAGTCTTATTTCCCCATTTTCAAATTCTTGAGTAGGAGCTAGAAAGTCTATTCTTACAGATTTTTTTTCCTCTTGCTTTTTAGAGGAAAGGATATAACTTATTTACTCATAAATACAATTTCTAAATTTTCAACAAGGGAATAAATGTGGATTCTCAGTGTCCTTCCTGTAGTGATATTTGCTAGAGACTCACTCGTAAAGAGATTTACTTTAAATTGGCTGTGTGTACATAGATGGCGCATGAGACTTTTTGCTGATGGTTCTTAAGGTACAGCCATATGCTGTCTGGTTCGTGTTTCCAGGTCAGATCTGGAGGGTGATGGAGAAGTGTGTTGCTTTGTCAGTTGGGAACTGGGTCCAAAATAATTTGTCTTCTCTAGTAGTTAAGGTACTGGAACTCTTTCCATACATTAAAACAGCTTTGAGGTTACCTTACCCATTTTGCATTTCAACTTACTTTTAAGAAAGAGGAAGAAAGCTGGAATTGTTAATCATTGTTTCTGGGTCTTGCTGGGGAAAAGGTTGAGAACCTGCTATAGAGTTATGGCTCTCCTTCTATCATGTGTCTTTTGGCCCATGGACTCTGTGTGTGTGTGTGTTTAGTTAGTATCTCTGCTAACTTTGTCTCCTGTCTCTGTCTCTACTGTGCTGTCCAGTATAGCAGCCACAAGCCATGTGAAGCTGGTAAGCACTTGAAATGTAGGGAGACTGAATTGAGAGGTGCTATAAATGTATGCACTATATCTCAGAGATTTAGTACCAAAAAACAATGTAAAGTCTTACTCGTAACATTTATATTGATTAATGTTGAAATGATAATACTTTAGATCTGTTGGATTAAAAATGTTACTAAAATTAATTTCACCTCTTTTTACTTCTTTAATGTGGTTATGAGAAGAAATTTTAATGGCATACATAATTCATATTTCTGTCGGACAGCACTGTCCTAACACCTTACACAGTGCCTGTGACAGAATTAGTTGCTCAAAGGTTTGTTGGAGTTTAAACAAAGGAGCCTAACACATTCCCCTAGAGGCCTCCCACCAACTATTTCTTATGTGAGATGTCTTCAACTGTGTCATCTTGATCACCGTCCCTTGCATGTTCTTAGCTTTGTTAATAACTTTCATGAAATGTGTATCTGTATTTGAATGCACTGGTCTTAAAACTTAATACTTAGGAATGTATTTGTAAAAAGCGGGTATTTTCTCCTTAAATAGAATAAAGGAATTTATACCCTGTAGATTTATGATATGTGATAATTTGGCTTCGATACTTAACTTCCATAGTCTTTGGGGAACAGGTTTACAAACAAACTAGGGGAGTTGACAAAATTTGCTGGGGGTGATCAGTTCAGTCGCTCAGTCGTGTCCGACTCTTTGTGACCTCATGAATCGCAGCACCAGGACTCCCTGTCCATCACCAACACCCGGAGTTCACTCAGACTCACATCCATCGAGTCAGTGATGCCATCCAGCCATCTCATCCTCTGTCGTCCCCTTCTCCTCCTGCCCCCAATCCCTCCCAGCATCAGAGTCTTTTCCAATGAGTCAACACTTCGCATGAGGCGGCCAAAGTACTGGAGATTCAGCTTCAGCATCATTCCCTCCAAAGAAATCCCAGGACTGATCTCCTTCAGAATGGACTGGTTGGATCTCCTTGCAGTCCAAGGGACTCTCAAGAGTCTTCTCCAACACCACAGTTCAAAAGCATCAATTCTTCGGCGCTCAGCTTTCTTCACAGTCCAGCTCTCACATCCATACATGACCACAGGAAAAACCATAGCCTTGACTAGACAGACCTTTGTTGGCGAAGTAATGAGAGTAGAGTGGCCAAATGTCAGGTACACGTAGGAAAACTAAGCCTTCAGGTAGGACTCAAGTATCTTGAGAGAACTTACATTTAATTCATATGCTGTTAGTTCTCTACTATACAGCTATACTCCAGTAATGCAGACATAGGCATGCCAACCTAGCAAACATTTCTTAATAAATTCCATTATTAGTCTTTTTAGTTTAATCCTGTTCTTTTGGGGTAGGAACTCCTGTACAGGGGACTGATTTTTATTTCTAGTCATGACACATTAGATATATAAAAGGCTGGAAAAGTCCTTTTTTGTGTATGTATTACTTATACAAAAATCAGCATTATTTTTTTCCTTTTTTTTTTTAATCCCCATTCACCACTTTCACTCTTTTCTCCTGAACCCTAATCATTCTAATGTGTTGTATATTCTCTCACGTGTTTTTGAAAGCATGCATTGGTGTTGTGTGTGTATTTTATTTTTTGCAAGTATTAAAATTTTACATAGATGAAAAATCATGCTATAGATGCCATTCCTTTTTCTCTTACCTCTTTTCACTTAGAATATTTTAAAGATCTATCCCCACCACAGTGAGTAAATCTAACTTGTTTCTTTTAGTTGATGTATAATATTCTGTAGTGTATATCCCTAGCATCTTATTTATCCATATTCCCTGGCAGTCCTGTTTCCATTTTTTCTGCTGAGAAGGGCTGAGTTTTAGCCTGTACATAGTTTCCTTCCCATCCTTTGACTGCCTTCATTGGTTTTCCTTATGAAATTAAACTTACTCAAATTGCCCAAGTGGAAGAACACCCCATGACTGTGTTCTCTGCTCCCAGGAAACACTTTAGGCCTTCTTACCTGTTTTGCACATGATCAAGTTGTTTTCTACTTCAGGCGGCTTTGCTTTACCTGGGAGAGAGATTACATGGTGTGTGTTTGCAGCAGGTTGACATTCCCAGAAGAGTCTTTTTCCAATTAAGAGGAGACTCTCCCCATCTGAACACTAGCGTCCAATCATTGGAGCTAATATTTGTGTGAAAGTTAATTAACTACTCCATCGGGCTTCTCTAGTTTTAAGCTCCAGCTTCTAGCAAAGTCTTGAGAGATCTGGCTTTTTAAATTTAAAACGTGCACACTTTTAAACTAAAAAAAAAAAATTTAATTTTAAAGTAGACTCATTTATCTGTTCCCAGACATAAACATACTGTGTTCATGTTCATAAGTCAAGAGAGAAATTTGGAGGTCAAAATTCGAAATATACACCCATAGTCTTAATAATCAATGGTTTTGTAGTGGATACTACCTGAAGACTGCATTTCAAGATATGTAAGTAATCAGCTGAGCAGGTGATACAATGAGAGGGTGGGTGTTGTAATAGTTGAGCTTGTGTTTTAGAGTCAGGCAGACCTGGATTGGAGTCCTGGTTCTTTCAACTAGCCAAGGGACTTGAGCTTATTGTGTTTGGTTTTCTATAATAGGACCTCCCTCAAGGACTTCCCTGGTGGTCCACTGGTTAAGACTCCATCTTCCAGTGCAGGGACACAGGTTCGATCCGTGGTTGGGAAGCTAAGGTCCCACATGCCATGGGGTGTGACCAAAAATGAAATAAATAAAAACACCTCTCTCAGAGGAATTGTTGTAAGGATTGAATGAGATAATGCTGCAAAGCACTCGCCTAGTGCCTGGTTAGCTGCTCAGAAGTTGGTATTGCTGTCATCATCGTCATCATCAAAAGGCCCCTAAAGCCAAGACTTATTGAGATAAAAATAAGCATTTAGAAATTGGGAGAGATGAGTAGCATTGTCAGGGCATGGACTTTTTAAAAGCTCAGAGGAGTATCTAGAACTGTCCCCTGGAATGAAATCAAAGCGAGAAGAGACTAAAGGTACCAAAAAATGTCTAATGTGTCCAGTCTTCTTTGAAGACAGTTTCAGATCTGAGACTCGAAAGGAAATGGATGAGGTAATCCTCTTTGCATTTGATCCCATCTGAGGGACCCCATTCTCGGTGCTCAGCCGTCCCCACTGCTTTGTCCTGCGCCTTGGCTCTGCACTCAGAATGCTATTCTTTCTTCACAGTTGTGCCGTGTTGAGAGCGATGTGACCCTCTGCAGCCAATTCATCCCGCACACATTTTTTACAAGCCCAGCAGTGTGTCAGGCCCTGAGCTGGGTCCTCCAGGAGGATGAATTAGAGGCAGTGTCTGTCTTCAAAGTGCTCAGAGACCTGAAGGGGAGGTAGTTAAACCGCCAGTTTTAACAAGTGCTCTGCCAGAGGTAGGCTCCGGAGGCAGTGGGAGCTTGAGGGAAGGACATCTAATTGAGGCTGTAGCCGCTGGAGTTGGGAAAACTCCTAGGGAGACATTTTCATTATCTCTGGATGACGCAGGAGTCCTTTTAACCTTCCCTTTCAAAAGTAAGGTTTTTTTTTTTTACTTTTTCTTTAAGCTTAATTAGAAACTAGTTATGGTTGTTACCTAACCCCTTAGAGTGAAATCATCTAAACAGCAGCCATTTTCCTTTTATTAACAGAATGTTACGAGTTAGGTTTCCCCCAGTAGCCATTAACATTCCCGGCATCCCATCTTTTGGAATAATGGAGTGGACGTACTAATGTAATCAACTCTGTTAATAAATTGATGTTATTTTTCTCCAAGGAGAAGACTCTCATTATCGGAAATATAAAGCGTCCCAAGAAAGCATTGGAGTCAAAGCTAGAATCCAGTCCTACCACATGGAATCATGGGTTAGTGGTGTTAGTGGTTTCCTTATGGAAACTCTCTAACTGATAGTCATATCATTGCCCTATAAAAATACTAGGGCAAACATGGCACCACCAAACGTGGCAACCTTTTGTATCCATAAGCTCTGTTCCTTTCTGTTTAAAGCTTCAGTGCATAAATGTTTACTAGGCATCCGCTAGGTACCAAGCAAAATAATTGGTGCCCAAGGATAAAAGAAATGAATAAGTCACAGTCCTCAGACAGTACTAGGATGTGTTAAGTTCTATAACAGAAGAGAAAGGGAGAGGGCTGAGGTTTCACAGGGCAAGTGGTATTGATCCTGAATGAAGTAGGGGTTAGGGAGGAGGTTGGAAGGGAAACTGGAGTAAGAATGTGTGTTTGAGTGAGGGGCTGGGGACAATTAGTGAGCCCAGCTGTAGGCTGAAGGAGTAGTGAGACAGCATTATGGGAGAAAATAAAGATTGTGGTAGAATTGGAGGATACCTGGGATTTTGAAGAGTAAGTCAAGGAAGATAAAGGAAGGTTGGAATTAGATTATGAGGGTTACTTAGGGTGGATTGAAAACAGAGCCAGAGACAGGAACCCCAGGGGAACATTTAAGTGTGATCCAGAAAAGAGAAGAAAGAGCAATCAAGAGGAAACTTAGGAGAAAGCAATGGTTCAGAAGCTAATGGGGGAAAAAAAAGTCAAGAAGGATTGTCAAGTGCTAGGGAGAAGTTTCATAAGAGGGACGTCAGAAATTGTCTGTAGGATCTGAATATTGATCCCCAGAAGGCAGCGCTAGAGAGAACAGCCAAATGTAGGAGACTGAAGAGAAGTCTGAGGAAGTTAAGCCAGGGAATGTAGGCTCATCTTTCCAGGAAGAACCTTTATGAGATGCCTGTCCAGGGTAAGGGTTAAGACCTGTGAACAGGACCCCCAATAATGGTGCCCTTGTGGAGATTGAACTTCAGTGTTCGTGGCTGAATGAGAATCAGAGAGGAAGATCAGACCAAGGGAGAACTTCTTAATCTGCAAACTGACCACTGGCTTCTTACTGTGGCCTTCTGCTCACTGGGAGTTGTGCACATTTCATTTTAGAACTTACATCCACATACCCAGGTCTCCAGTCCTTGATAAGCACAGTCTCAGACCACTTTTCTCATAGTTCGCAGTGTCAGAAATGACATGATGAAACCTATTATCATTACTTTCTTAAGGGAAAATTGCTTTCGATGTATGGTTGGTTTTTTTTTTTAAAAGTCAGGAGTGACGGGTACCTGTGGACATGCAGACCAGAGCAGATGCTGTCTCAGGTCATCCTGCCATGGGGGACCCTGTCATTTGAAATAGGATTGATTTACTCTCTGCCTGTAAGATCTTTGAACATATGTTTTCTGCTACTGTTTTTCAGAATCATTTGCTGTTTCAAATAGAGAACTGTGCGATGATGAGAAAGAGTTCATACATTTTCCAGTATGTGAGGGGACCTCTCAACCTGAACCCTCGTGTTCAGCTGTCAGAATAACAGCCAATAAAAACTACAGGAGCAAAACCTCTCAGGAAGGTGCTTTAAAAAAGATGCATGAGGAAGAACACCATCAACAAATGTCCATCTTACAACTGCAGCTGATACAAATGAATGAGGTGCATGTGGCCAAAATCCAGCAGATAGAGCGAGAGTGTGAGATGGCAGAGGAGGAACACAGGATAAAAATGGAAGTTCTCAATAAAAAGAAGATGTATTGGGAAAGAAAACTGCAAACTTTTACCAAGGAGTGGCCTGTTTCCTCATTTAACCGGCCCTTTCCCAATTCACCCTAAAAGACTGTGGGGGTGGCCCCCTTGTAATTAATCTGTGTTGGCAAAGAAAGTCTGGAACACGAACTTGCGGTCAGTAACCTGTAACAGAGCTACGAACTAGGAAAACTAGAGTGGTAGTAGTCACTTAAGAATACATTCAGGTAAACAGCTGCACCCTATGTACCCCTTCAGTGGTAACGAAGCTGTTAGAGTTTTCTGAAAATTATCACTTTGAGTGCTATCCTTCTGAATGTAATGTCTCTTAATTAGAATTCATACAAGAACCATGTGTGAGTGTTGTTGTTGTATTTTTTTAAATCAAATGCAAGTGTGACTATAAAGGGAGTGTGGCTGGGTTTTGTGGGTCATTTTTTTTTTTTTTTAAAACAGCAGACCTTTTCTATCCAAATGAATGCCCTCCCATTGAAAGCAGCTGTCTCGGGAGGATACACGTTTCTCCGGTGGTGGTGCTGTTGCTCAGAGTTTGCTGGAGGTCTTTCGGGAACCTCCACAAGAGCTGCAGCACACTTTTCAGTTTTTCTGTGTCCTCTTCTGAGTGTGGATTTTCCGTTTTTAAACAGCCCGCCATATGGAAGGTTATTTTCTAATGTGGCTCGTAGACTGCCTTTTTTTTTCCCTTTCCTCAAAGAAGTGTTCCAGATAATGTCTCCAACAACGGTAGCTTTGTTGGAACTAAGGATGTGATTACTTTGAGAGAGAAATGTTCGTTTAGAGTTCTACATTCTGTCATGCTTATTTCTTATTTTATTAAAAGACAAGACTTGCAATTTTATAGTCACACTGTGTATGTTTTTAAAGGTGCTGCTTCCCCCACTGTGCTCCAGTTTTTGCCTTCCCGCTGTAGGTTCCTCCCAACTTTGTACTACTGATTCATGCTTGCCCTTAGTTTTCATCTTTAGCCACCTAAGGAAAGACCCTTCCCTCGCCGCACTCCTGGTGCTAGCTAATAGTAATGCTCCATAAGCATTACACAGTTGGTATTGAGCTTTTTCAGAATCCATTACCAATAGATTTGGAAATACGGATTGATAAATGGATATTTTGACTGAGCTGTGATATAACTTCCCCTGTAGCCTAGTGTGAAAAACAGCCTTGGGAGCTGGGCATAGCAGTAGTTGGGAGAAGCAAAGTGACACTCAAGTGCCATGGCAGGTCAGCAGAGTCTGAGAATGAAGCTTCAAGACTGTGTGTTGGGGAAGGAGGAGTGTGTGTGGCAGAGGCTATGTAGGTAGTGGAGGACTAGGAGTCAGGGCTTGAATTCTGAGCTTGGCGCTGCCTCACGTGCTGTGTGACCTGGGGTAACTCCATTTAGTCTTTGGCCATGGTGTTTCCTGTCTCTAAAACAAGGGAGTTGGTCTAGATAATGATCAGACCAACTCCTTGACTATGGTGTGGTCTGCACAGTCTTGGACAACGGCTGCTAACATCATAATTGTCCGTAGGACGTGAGTCAACAGGGAGAGTTTATACAGTGGCTAAGCTTCCTTTCATAATTTTGGAATTTGGCTCTCAGGGTCTGTAAATTCCATAAAGTACATATGTACTCATATATGCATATGCATTGCATAAAACTTAAATGGATATCAATTTATTATGTGCACTGATCATATTTTAAATACCTTAGAGGAACCAGTTATTAAAGGGAACCCATGAAGACTGGTTTTCTTTCAAAGAAAGGATGCTTTTGTAAGGATTTGTGTTTTTAGGTTTTTTTTTTTACCAAATGGATCCTTTAGAGAAGCAGCATCTGGAAAAAGTCTCAAGCTTCATGGATTTATGAGAGACAAATTAGGCCAGAGAATGGCAGGTCCTCAACACAGATGTGAACTGACAAAAGTGATTTGCTTCATCTATTGGTCCACCTGAAAATCTCCTTAACATGCCGATTCTGGCATGGGGCTTGAGACTGTGCATTTCTTGCACGTTCCCAGGTTATGCCAGTTCTGCTTGTCTGATCACCATGATTCTGTGCAGCAAGGTTTTAGAGGACCCTGGTCTTAAAAAAAAAAAAAGCACCACCATTGGGTTAGGTACATTTTTGTATACAGCATTATGCCATATATTATTATTCTCTCAGAATTTGCCACCTAATCACACAAATAACAATGTGGAACAACACAAAAAGAACTCACACATATAATGGAACTGTAAAAGCATCAAACTAATTCCTAACTGAACAAATAAAGGATAATTAAACCAGCAGGCTAAAGCACGTGTTCTACTGTTAATGGTATTTATGAGTTTATAACAGTTTTCAACCTTGAGTTGCATTAGAAACAGTGTTTTATAAAAAATTTGTCTCAACAGGTTCCATTCTCAGGAGATTCAGTTTTCCTGGTTTGAGGCCTGGTCTTCTATATTTTGGGAAGCTTTGCAAAGGATGATGATGCCCAATTGAGACTGAGACCCACTGGTGTAGAGTTCACAAACGTGTATCATTTGGTCCTTAATCCTGTGAAGTCCAGCAGGAGTGAGGAAATGAGGCTCAGAAGAAACACTTGCACAAGGCTGAAAGCTAGTGAATGGCAAAACAGGACCTCAGTGCTAGGTCTCTTGACTTGAAAACAAATAGCCTCACCTGCCTGCTCCCACCCCATCCCTCAAAAGCTCTGTCATGGATTTCCTTTATCCTGAGAGCCAGATGACATCTACAGCTTACTCGTAATGTCTCCACTTATGAAAAGGTATATCCCGATGCATTCCACTTTTGAGCAGTTCTTTACCTGAGGTGGAAATGCAATAAACATCTCTTGGCAGGTGCTGTAGAGAATTGACAAATGAACACTAATACATCCCCTGCCCTGCCGAATCATGGACATAGCCCAGTAGGAGAGCTTGTACACAGCTGTCATGTATTAGATCAGTACACATCTTCTAGAGCATTTGTAGCTCAGCAGAGAGTGAAGAAGCTTGAAGGAGGGCTGCCTGGAGGAATTAGCATTTGAGCTAAATCTTTAGAGTTGGTATTTTGGTAGGTGGAGATTCAGAAAGGAGAGCAAATTCACTAGATGTAAGATCCTGATGAAGATTCGTGCAAGGAGATGTAATTGGGAGGACGTGGGGTAATTTCCAAATTCGGCAGTAACGTGATCAAAACGGTGGTCCAGGAGGAAGATTAGAAGATGGAACTGAGTTTAGAGAAGATGAGTCCAGAAGAAAGGTAGGAAGGCTTGGCTCTAGTTAGGATGAGATGATAGGAGGACCTAGAGGAGGCCGTAGTGCAAAATAAGGGAGACCAATGTGAAGGGCGGGAGAGGAATCACTCAGGCTTGGCAGATTTCTTTTGTTGAAGTGGATGACTAGGGTTTTGAAGTCGATGCCTGAAATAACGATGTTGATTGAAACAAAGCAAAGATGCATCTGGCAGACAATGTCCTAGGAGAAGCCTGGACACAAACTAGTGCAGTTTCTGCCACTCAGCCTGGAACACCAGCTCCTCCTCTCACCTCCTCTTTGACTTTCGCCTCTTTGCTCTGACTTCTGCCACTTCGGCTGCCCGTGCTGCCCCTTGCACCTGTTCAGCTGACATTTTAACCCCTCCCCGCTGGGTCTTCATCACCCGACTCATTTGGTGCTGTCTCTGCCATCAGTACCTTCACTGCAGCTAGTGGTGTATCAGTCACCATCTCTTATAAAGACTTCACACTTGAAAGGTCAGGAAAGACTATCGTTGACCCTTAACAACTGGGGGACTAAGGGTGCCAACACACCCTAGTTGTGGAAAATCCACCTATAACTTTACAGTCAGCTCTCTGTATCTGCATCTGGGGATTCAACCAACCACAGATGGTGTCGTACTATGGTACCCAAATATTGAAAACAATTTAAGCATAAGTGAACCTGCACAGTTCAAACCTGTATTGTTCAAGGGTCAACTGATTTCTTTTATCTTGGGCTTCAGTTCTCTCCTGGTTGGCACCCACAAATTTCAGAGTATTTTTTAAGTGTCCCTTGTTGTGTAAAGATACACTGACTGGGAGGCTAATTCCCATGTATGCCTATTACAGCCCCTTTACAATAATCAAACAGAATCCTACATTATTATGCATTAAAAATTAGGAAATATTTTAGGAACTTTTCAGGGAGAATCTTAAAATATATTGTTTTTATTTTATTTTTTTAAGACAAGAGCCAACAGAAGGAAAGAGGCATGGTGGGGCAGTGTATTTGAGTTGTCAACAGCTTCTGCAGTGTCAGGTCAATTACATCAGCACTTGGTCTGGACCAGGGGAGAGGAATGGTTCTGCCTCCCGGGAATGTCAGAAGGACCTGATAATTATATTTGGCAAAGCCATGAAGAGTGACTCTGTAATGTCATTGCAAAGAATTACTCTCTTAATAGCATCTCTAGATGTCCAAGCTGTTCAAATGCAATAGCACTTCTTTTCTGCTGCAGCTTTCCTTTCCGTTGGGCTGTTTCCCAGCTGGTCCTCTTGTTCTTCCTTGCCCTTTACTGTCTTCTGCCTTCCCAGCCCTGTTTCTGCAGCCCCTCCTTCTGCACCCACTACAGTCTCCACTGACCTCTGTTTCAGAGTTGGAGTCACCTGAGAATGTGTGTGAGGGAGATACTTGCCAACACCCAGCATATTGAACATGTGGTATCAACAAGGTGAAGTGTGTAGCCTTAGACTAGCCATAATATCGACCATCTGCTTCCTTGCGGCATCCGCTACTTCTGTGTTGGTGGAACTCAGATGTCACGGGAAAGGTCACCGGTGATTCATGACTGCAACAGATTCTTTTCCTAATTGTGCCATATGTTATGCCCTTCAACACAACTTACTAATCTCTGCCTCGGTTTCTCCATCTGTGAAAGTGGTGTAATACTTATCTACCTCCCTTAAATGTTGTAAAGACTAGTCTATGTTAGTAAAGCACTTTTGAAATAAAGAGTGATGTAAAGCGTTTTAACATTATTGTTGTCATTGTGACATGGATGCAACCCTGTAGAGATGCTGCTCTGTAGGGGAAGAACCCCAAGGATACCATGCTTTAGGAATACCCACTATAGAAAATTTCCATAACAGATACCAGAGTGATTTTGGGGGGTATATGAAAAATTTCACCATAGCATTTCTTTAAACAGTGCTTTGGTTCATTTAGAATGAGATGTGATTATAGAAGAGTGATTTATGTAAGATTTTTAAAGAACATATCTATTGAACCTCTATTACCTAATATAATAGTAGGGTTTGCAAGCTGATTATTAACCTAACGGTGCAGTTTATCATCATTAGGTGGAAAGCTTATATTTGTACATTCTCCAGATGCCCAGATTTTGTGCGTGAAGGTTTTTTTCACTGTTGTCACTGATTAGAATAGACAGAATGGGGCTCCTGCTACTCCTGAGTGAGGGGATCAACAGCTCCAGTTCTACTTGAAAAATATTCTCACAGCACTGCCAGTGTGGAGGGGAAGACTCACCATGTATGTTCATCAGAGTTGGGGGTTCTCTAGCCATAAACTTGAGTTCCCTGTCATAACTCCCAGTAACTGTCAAGAGATTTAATTAGGTTCTGGTCTGAGTTTTCTCTTTTATGGGTTTGTTGGGAGAAAAAAATTACAAACCCTGCTGTTTAAGAAATTGGTTGTTTTTAATCAAAAGGACCTGTTATAATGGAACTACTGTAAGCAGCAGAAGTTAAGGTCCCAGGGAAATCCCTGGTGGTCCAGTGGTTAGGGTTCTACGCTTCCACTGCCTGGTGCCTAAGTTTGATCCCTAGTAAAAGAACTAAGATCCCACAGGCTGTGCAGTGCAGCAAAAAAAAAAAAAAGGTTCCAGTTCTTTTTTTGCCTCATCATCTGGTTTAGCTTCTAGAACAACCGAGAAGGAAACTCTGCTCTGCTGTGAGGTGCATGTGGTTCTAGATTTTTATCCTTGAACCTCAGAGAGTTTTTGGGTGGGCTGGTGTTACACTTTCTGCAGGAATGGAAGGTGGTCACTCTGGTCACTCAGCCTTTGGGAAGTCGGGGCACTGCTGCGGTCACTCGGAGCCCCAAGCTGCAGGGGTAGGAGCTGTCCAGGGGAAGCCCTTCTCAAGGTGACGGCAGAAGGATGAGAGGGCAAGCCCACCTGGGAAAGCACATTTCAAGTGTCAGTGTGATAGCTGCTAGTATCTCCTTGGCCAAGGCAAGTCATGTGATTGAGCCAGAAGAGAGGGGGAGGGGGAGTTCTCACCCTGGTGACTCGGATGGTAAGGAATCTGCCTGCAATGCAGGAGACCCAGGTTCAATCCCTGGGTCAAGAACATCCCCTGGAGAAGGGAATGACAACCCACTCCAGTATTCTTGCCTGGAGAATTCCATGGACAGAGGAGTCTGGTGGGCTAAAGCCCACAGGGTTGCAGAGAGTCAGACACAACTGAGCAACTAAGCATGAAGCTGGTGAGGAGAGGAGGTGAAGAATTGGAATGGTAATCTCATCTACCGCAGTGACACAAGTGGGGAGGCTATGAGTGGAATACCAAGGAGTTGAGATTGGATGATAAACTGAGAACAGAGAATTTAGGGGGGAAATGCATCCCAGTTCCTTCCTCTTTTCTTTTTTGGAGGGAGAGGCTTTAAAATAGTGATAATAATAGAATACATATCCTAGGGCTGTTGTATTAAATGAGTACTTGTATGTATTTAGAACAAAGCTTGGCACACAGACACTCTAAGTTTTAGTTTTGTTTTGTTTTCTCTCTCTCTTAAGGTCATATGGCTTCTAAATGGGGCCAGAGAGATTTGAACCCAAGTGGCCTTGCTCTGGAGCTCATGTTTTTAAGAATCAGAATACAGTCTTTCTATTCAGAGCCTGCATTCAAGTCTTTGCTTTACAAAGAACTTCCCTGAACTTCCTTGGTGGCTCAGATGGTAAAGAATCTGCCTACAATGCAGGAGACCCGGGTTCAATCCCTGGGTTAGGAAGATCTCCTGGAGAAGGAAATGGCAACCCACACCAGTATTCTTGCTTGGAAAATCCCATGGATGGAGGAGCCTGGTAGCTACAGTCCATGGGGTCACAGAGTTGGACATGACTGAGCAACTCCACTTTCACTTACAAAGAACATGGCCTCCAGAATATTAGACCATCATCTGTAAAAAACCTACTTTCCAAAATGATTACATGAGAATATAAACATGAAAGGGCCACACAAACTATACAACGCCCCTCCCCCCAAAAAACCCTGCACCTTTCTTCTGATATTCTGTGTCATAGGACAATCCAAGACTCTCTTCTTCCATTATGAAACTTCATCTTAATTTCTCCCTCCAGCCTTCCCACTCTGTGACAATCCCTGAACACACTCATCACCTCTCCGTTTCAGAGCCAGGCTCTGTGAAATTACTTCTGTTGATCCCTCTACCTGGAATGCTGTCAGCCTTTCTACAACCTCTCTCCATCACTTGCTAAAGTGTTATCCATCCTTCAAGGTCAAGTGACACCAGGATGCACTCCGGTAACCTGGGCTCTGGACCCACTCATCACTCTCTGGATTAATATAATTCCCTTGTGTGTAAAATAAGGGTGTTGGAGGAGAGGATCTCTAAACTCCCTTCCCCTGTTCTAATTCATCTGATTCTGAAGTTAAACTAATCTTTTCACTTTACTGCATGTAACACAAGTTTTCAATTTACCATTCTCCTTAAAAGATAATGTGTGTATATGTGTGCGTGCGAAGTTGCTTCAGTCGTGTCCAACTCTTTGCGACCCTATGGACTGTAGCCTGGTGGGCTCCTCTGTCCATGGGATTCTCCAGGCAAGAATACTGGAGTGGATTGCCATGCCCTCCTCCAGGGGATCTTCCCCAGCCAGGTAGCGAACCCGTGTCTCTTATGTCTCTTGCACTGGGAGACAGGTTCTTTACCACTAGTGCCACTTGAGATTTCCAACGTGTACATAGTGAAGTCGCGTAGTCGTGTCTGACTCTTTTTTCCATCCCATGGACTGTAGCCTACCAGGCTCCTCGGTCCATGGGATTTTCCAGGCAAGAATACTGGAGTGGGTTGCCATTTCCTTCCCCAGGGGATCTTTCCGACCCAGGGATCAAACCCGGATCTCCCGCATTGTAGGCAGACTCTTTACCGTCTGAGCTACCAGGAAAGCCTGATAACGTGTACATAAATGTTACATAAATGGAATTAAAATAATCCATTCAAGTGGGTCAACTTCAAAGTTGAAAGTGCTATTTGTGAAAGTTATTGAATTAGCATAATGATTATACTTAAACTGTTTCTAAAATAAACCAAATACAAGCAATACAAGAATTTCCATATAAGGCATGCATAAAGGTTGTTGGTTCCCAAAATGTAATTTTCCCAATAAGATGTAATTAGCTGCTGTTTACTTTAGCTCTTTTAAATTGCCCACTTCTATAGATTATAGAATCCTTCTATTTTACAAATTGCCCTGTTCTAAGGCAGAAATATACCCAGAATGTGTAGATTTTTGTATACGCTTTTAACACTTAATCAGTTACTTTCAGTAGATGGTATCTGTTGTGAACATCCAGGGCTGCCTGGAAACCTACTTTCAAGGATGGAAGTTAGCATTTGTTGAATATCTTTTATGGTCCCTAAGCATGTTCATATATTATTTTATTCTTAAAATACTCTGTAGGAGTAGGAATATTATCCATATTTTAAAGATAATGAAATGAAGCTTAGAGAGGTTAAGTGTCATTCAAAGTCAGATACCAAAAGTTCTACAGATGGTTACACAACAATGTGAATGTACTTTATATCACTGAACTCTACAGTTAAAAATGGTGAAGATGATAACTTTTATGGTATTTCACTGTAATAAAAAAATTGCATATTTAGCTCAAATAGATTTAGATCCCCAGTTAGTATGATTTGATTAGTCTGTTTATGGCTGGTTATGTTTATCAACATCTGTTAGGGATGATGAGCCAGACACAAAATGAAGCAGAGAGAAGAGCTACACGGTTAAAGGTAACAGCAGCGGCAAAGGTGGTACCCAGTTCTTCTAACAGCAAGCTGAGAATCAGTGACCAAGGCGAAAGAGTGGTCACTGTCTTGTGGTGCTTCTCAAATGTTAATGTGCATTAGAATCAACTGGGCATCTTGCTGAAAATGTAGATTCCGATTCAATAAGTTTGGAGTAGAGCCAGATTTTGCATTCCCGACAAGCTTCCAGGGGCTAGTGATTTTGCCAACCTATGGACCAAACATTTAGAAGCAAGGATTTTAAGTGAAGTGAGTGAAGTCGCTCAGTCGTGTCTGACTCTTAGCGACCCCATGGACTGCAGTCAACCAGGCTCCTCCATCCATGGGATTTTCCAGGCAAGAGTACTGGCGTGGGGTGCCATTGCCTTCTCCGATTTATAGCAGACTTTAGCAAGGATTTTAGATCACAGTAATTTCCATGGCAGGCTTCCCTGGTGGCTCAGTGGTAAAGAATCTGCCTGCCAATACAGGAGACACAGGTTCTATTCCTGGGCTGGGAAGATCCCCTGGAGAAGGAAATGGCAACCCCATCCAGTTTTCTTGCCTGGGAAATCCCATGGACAGAGGAGCCTGTTGGGCTATAGTCCATGGGGTCACAAAGAGTTGGACACGACTGAGTACTAAACAACAGCAACATCCTCGGTGGCTCCCTAGGTGTTCAGATCTCTTGCATCAGAGAATCTGGCGTGCTTCCCCAAAGCAAGTTCTGGACCAGTACCCAGACCTATTGAAATCAGAATCTCTGAGGGCAAGATTGGGAATCTACGCATTTAACAAGCTTCCCTGTTGCTTGGTAGGTGTAATAAAGCTCAAGAACCATTGCTAACAGGACATCACAATAGTATGACTTCCATTCCCATTTCCACTTTATAAAGTCTTTTCCTATCCTGCTTCTCCTGTGCCTGGACCGCAGGATGACAAAGGCAATATTATTACCCCTGCTTTGCAGATGAGCAAACAGACACCTCCACAGGTTAAGTGCTATACACAAAGGTCTTCAACTCCCAGAGAGTTTTCTTTTTATTATTTCGTGGCCCTCTCTCCCATTTTACCATATATTCACTTATACTCCTACACAAATTAGAAATTCTTTTATGTCTAAAAGGCTTTGCAGAGCAGTTTTCTTGCTGTGATGCTTTTAAAGTTTTCTAATTTATCATATTAAGAAGCACAAAAAGCTATCCAAGGTCATGGCAAAAAAATATGTTTGAAGTGATGAAATAAATTGCATTGAATTTTTAAAAAATCCTTTTTTTAATCCTTCACCTAGATTCACCAATTGTTAACAGTTGGCTTTTCTCGCTCTTTGAACCACTTGAAAGTTGCAGACTTTGACACTTCACCATTTAATTCTTCAGCATGCTCCTACATCTGCAATTCCATTATTACATGGAAGAAAATTAATATTAACTTAGTAATATCTTCTGAGTTACCACATAGTATCTAAATGTAGTATTCACATTTCTCTAGTTGTCTTAAGAATGTCTTTTATTGCTGTTTATTTTCTCAGATCCAATCAAGGTTTATTGCATTTGCTTGTTTTGTGTCTTTAGCCTAATTTAATTTAGAAGAAACCTCTTTCCTTTATTATTTCTCCTTACATTAAATTTCTTTTAAAGTCCAGGCCTAGTCAACGTGCCCCATGTTCTGGATTTATTTGATTACTTCCTTGTGATGAGATTCAGGTTAAACTTCTTTGGCAAGACTATCTTATAGATAATATCACCTATCTCTCATTACATCCTTTCCAGAGCTGTGTGGTCAAAAGCTGCCCCACCGTTGGTGAGGCTAAATTTGATCACCTGGCAAAGGCAGCATCTACTAGATTTTTCCATTATAAAGTTGTCTCCTTTTGTTTATAGTGAATAAGTTATCTGTGGTGTGATATTTTAAGACTACTTGAATATCCCATCCCTTACAACTTTTCACCCCACAGTTTTAGCATCCATTGGTGATCATTACTCAAATCAGTTATTTCATGGTGATTGCAAAATGGTGATTAAATCACTCTTGACCATTTGCCAGCGTTTGAAATGGAACCCACTCCAGTATTCTTGTTTGGAGAATCCCAGGGACAGAGGAGCCTGGCAGACTACAGTCCATGGGGTGGAAAAGAGTCAGACACAACTGAGTGACTATCACTTTCACTTCTACAGAATAGAAGGCATGCTAGATTGGAGAGAATCTGAATTTAGGTTACCTCAAGGGACGGGGGAGTCTGGTGGGCTTCCATCTATGGGGTCGCACAGAGTTGGACACGACTGAAGCGACTTAGCAGCAGCAGCAGCAAGTCACACTGACTACTCAGAAAGCATAGGGTCCACTTTGCCCAAACTTTCTTAAGAGACCATTTCCCTTAGAACTCTAATTCAGTTTAAAGAAAAAGTAACTTTTTACATAAGACTGAGAGAATGCAACTGCCTACAGTAAAGATGGTGATGCAGATTGGAGTGGAACAGCCTAGAGGGAGCTGACTGAGATTATAGTGGGGCCAAAGGTGCCTTCAGCTACTTTTGGCTGCAGCATCGCCCCCACCCGCCCACCAATATCCCACTCTGCCCTGCCCCCTTTCTTTTCAGAGAGACACTGAAGCTAAGATTCAGGATGTTCCTCAGTGTCTCAATACCATATCTACAACCCCCATGTCAAAAAGTCAGTCCCTCCATCTGCGCTTTGAATTCCACCTTGTCTTCTCAAGAACCTTACACTCCTGATGATCCTTTTTCCTGTCTTGTACAGTCAACTCCCCCCCCCAGGATCTTTATCATCCTTTTAAATATTTTACAGTCTCATCTCAAAAAGTCCCTCCTCCACCCAGTCACCTCTAGCTTTGTTTCTCTTCTTCTCTTCACAGTCAAGCTGTCCAAATGTTCTGTTTCTACTTCCTACTTCCTACTCATTTCTCAGAAGGCTCCAATCTGGATCCTGCCCCTACAATTTCACCAAATGGCTCTTGCTTAGATTACTGATGACTTCAAGAGACTATATCCATTGGACACTACTCAGGACTCATTTTGCTTGACCTTTCTGCAGCATTTGACTAGCTAGGCATGTCCTCCTTCTTGAAAGATTTTGTTCCTTGATCACTGTGACCCTGTTCTTTCCTGGTTTCCTTCTAATTTTCTGGCAGTTCTTTCACAGTTCCCATCATTGGAGATCCTCAGGGATTCAGCCTAGACCCTTTCCTTTCTTTTTTTCTTTTTTTAAATTAATTTTTAATGGAGTATATAGTTGCTTTGTGACCCCATGGACTGTAGCCTGCCAGGCTCCTCTGCCCATGGGATTTTCCAGGCAAGAATACTGGAGTGGGTTGCCATTTCCTTCTCCAGGGGATCTTCCCAACAGAGGGATGGAACCCAGGTCTCCGGCATTGCACACATGTTGTTTACCAACTGAGCTACCAGGGCTGCCCAAGAATACTGGAGTGGATAGCCTATCCCTTCTCTAGCGGATCTTCCTGACCCAGGAATCAAACTGGGGTCTCCTGCATTGCAGGTGGATTCTTTACCAACTGAGCTATCAGGGAAGCCCCCCTTTTTTTTTTTTTTAAAATTAATTTTTATTGGAGTATATAGTTTCTTTACAATGTTGTGTTAGTTTCTGCTATAGAGCAAAATGAATCAGCTATCAGATCAGATCAGTCGCTCAGTCGTGTCCGACTCTTTGCGACCCCATGAACTGCAGCACGCCAGGCCTCCCTGTCCATCACCAACTCCCGGAGGTCACTCAGACTCACATTCATCGAGTCAGTGATGCCATCCAGCCATCTCATCCTCTGTCGTCCCCTTCTCCTCCTGCCCCCAATCCCTCCCAGCATCAGAGTCTTCTCCAGTGAGTCAACTCTTCGCATGAAGTGGCCAAAATACTGGAGTTTCAGCTTTAGCATCATTCCCTCCAAAGAAATCCCAGGGCTGATCTCCTTCAGAATGGACTGGTTGGATCTCCTTGCAGTCCAAGGGACTCTCAAGAGTCTTCTCCAACACCACAGTCAAAAGCATCAATTCTTCGGCGCTCAGCCTTCTTCACAGTCCAGCTCTCACATCCATACATGACCACAGGAAAGACCATAGCCTTGACTAGGCGAACCTTTGTTGGCAAAGTAATGTCTCTGCTTTTGAATATGCTATCTAGGTTGGTCATAACTTTCCTTCCAAGGAGTAAGCATCTTTTAATTTCATGGCTGCAATCACCATCTGCAGTGATTTTGGAGCCCAGAAAAATAAAGTCTGACACTGTTTCCACTGTTTCCCCATCTATTTCCCATGTAGTGATGGGACCAGATGCCATGATCTTCGTTTTCTGAATGTTGAGCTTTAAGCCAACCTTTTCACTCTCCACTTTCACTTTCATCAAGAGGCTTTTGAGTTCCTCTTCACTTTCTGCCATAAGGGTGGTGTCATCTGCATATCTGAGGTTATTGATATTTCTCCCAGCAATCTTGATTCCAACTTGTGTTTCTTCCAGTCTAGCATTTCTCATGATGTACTCTGCATATAAGTTAAATAAACAGGGTGACAATATACAGCCTTGACGTACTCCTTTTCCTATTTGGAACCAGTCTGTTGTTCCATGACCAGTTCTAACTGTTGCTTCCTGACCTGCATACAGATTTCTCAAGAGGCAGCTCAGGTGGTCTGGTATTCCCATCTCTCTCAGAATTTTCCACAGTTTATTGTGATCTACACAATCAAAGGCTTTGGCATAGTCCAATAAAGCAAAAATAGATGTTTTTCTGGAACTCTCATGCTTTTTCCACGATCCAGCGGATGTTGGCAATTTGATCTCTGGTTCTTCTGCCTTTTCTAAAACCAGCTTGAACATCAGGAAGTTCACGGTTCACATATTGCTGAAGCCTGGCTTGGAGAATTTTGAGCATTACTTTACTAGCGTGTGAGATGAGTGCAATTGTTCGGTAGTTTGAGCATTCTTTGGCATTGCCTTTCTTTGGAATTGGGATGAAAACTGACCTTTTCCAGTCTTGTGGCCACTGCTGAGTTTTCCAAATTTGCTGGCATATTGAGTGCAGTACTTTCACAGCATCAGCTTTCAGAATTTGGAATAGCTCCACTGGAATTCCATCACCTCCACTAGCTTTGTTCGTAGTGATGTTTTCTAAGGCCCATTTGACTTCACATTCCAGGATGTCTGGCTCTAGGTCAGTGATCACACCATCATGATTATCTGGGTCGTGAAGCTCTTTTTGTACAGTTCTTCTGTGTATTCTTGCCACCTCTTCTTAATATCTTCTGCTTCTGTTAGGTCCATACCATTTCTGTCCTTTATCAAGCCCATCTTTGCATGAAATGTTCCTTTGGTATCTCTGATTTTCTTGAATAGATCCCTAGTCTTTCCCATTCTGTTGTTTTCCTCTATTTCTTTGCATTGATCGCTGAAGAAGGCTTTCTTATCTCTTCTTGCTATTCTTTGGAACTCTGCATTCAGATGTTTATATCTTTCCTTTCCTTCTTTCCTTTTTGCTTCTCTTCTTTTCACAGCTATTTGTAAGGCCTCCCCAGACAGCCATTTTGCTTTTTTGCATTTCTTTTCCATGGGGATGGTCTTGATCCCTGTCTCCTGTACAATGTCACGAACCTCATTCCATAGTTCATCAGGCACTCTATCTATCAGAACTAGGCTCTTAAATCTATTTCTCACTTCCACTGTATAATCATAAGGGATTTGATTTAGGTCATACCTGAATGGTCTAGTGGTTTTCCCTACTTTCTTCAATTTCAGTCTGAATTTGGCAATAAGGAGTTCATGGTCTGAGCCACAGTCAACTCCTGGTCTTGTTTTTGCTGATTGTATAGAGCTTCTCCATCTTTGGCTGCAAAGAATATAATCAATCTGATTTCGGTGTTGACCATCTGGTGATGTCCATGTATAGAGTCTTCTCTTGTGTTGTTGGAAGAGGGTATTTGCTATGACCAGTGCATTTTCTTGGCAAAACTCTGTTAGTCTTTGCCCTGCTTCATTCCGTATTCCAAGGCCAAATTTGCCTGTTACTCCAGGTGTTTCTTGACTTCCTACTTTTCCATTCCAGTCGCCTATAATGAAAAGGACATCTTTTTTGGGTGTTAGTTCTAAAAGGTCTCGTAGGTCTTCATAGAACCGTTCAACTTCAGCTTCTTCAGCATTACTGGTTGGGCATAGACTTGGATTACTGTGACATTGAATGGTTTGCCTTGGAAACGAACAGAGATCATTCTGTCATTGTATACATAAATCCCCTGATATTTGGATTTCCTTCCCATTTAGGTCATCACAGAACATTGAGTAGATTTCCCTAACCTGGGACCTCTGCTAATTTTATAGTAAGTTTACCTTTGAACAACATGGGGGATAGGGGGGCTAACCCCCCTCACAGTTGAAAATCTGAATGTAACTTTACAGTTGGCCCTCCGTATCCACAGCTCTGCATTTAAGGAGTCAACCAACCTTTTATGGTATAGTACCATAGTACCTATTTATTAAAAGAAAAAAAAAAAAAAACTGAGTGGACTCTTATAGTTCAAACCCATGTTTTTCAAGGGTCAACTGTATCTTATACACTTTTAAGATGTCACACAGACTTCTATAACTTCAATTAATTTTTATTTGGTGTCTTCCATACTTATGTGTTCCATGTAAATCTTTCAGGAGCAACAGACTTATAAATCCAACTGGTATTGGATGTCCTAGTGATAGATACCTCACTGGCTTCTCAAACTCAGTGTGCCTATAACTGAGCCCATCATCCTCTCTCCAAACCTGCTTTTTCTTCAGAGTTGGCCATTTTAGTAAATATCCTTGAACTTAGGGATAACCATGACTTGACACTTTCTCTCCTTCACTCCCACATCTAGTCAGTCACCAAATTCTGTTGATTTTACCCCCTTAAGTTAATTCCTTTACTTATCCTCATCTTCCCTAGTTTTAAGCCACCATGATCCCTTACCTAGACTACTGAAATTTTTCTCCTATGGTTTTCTTGGGTACATTTTGCCTTTCCAATCCATTATGCACACTACAGCCCAAGCTATTTTTCAAAAGTGTCACTGGGATATAATTAACATACCTTACGGTTCATGCAGATAACCAAGTACTCTTTTTTTTGAAACTGAAGTATAGTTGATTTACAACGTTTCATAACCAAGTAATCTTTTAAAGACATAAATCTGAGCAGGATATTCTCCATTCATAATCATAGGATCAAATACGAATCCTTACTCTGGCTTAAAAGGCCCGATGTGGTCTGGTCTCTAACTTCATCCTTTGTGTCATTTGCCTCCTCAGTCTTCAGGCTTCAACCACAGCTGCCTTTTCTCTGTTTCTTAAACTTGCCATATTCTTATCATTTACAGGCTGAACGTCTTTCATAGAATATTGTTCCCTCTCTACTCCCTTTTAACTCTTCATCAGTCTTCCAGGAGTGGCTCAAATATCACTTTTTAGGGGAAGCTTTCCTTATACTAGTACCCAACCCCTTGGAGTTAGGGTCCCTGTCTGATGCTTTCACACATCCTTCACAAAATCCTTCATTATTGAAATTTGCCATCTAAAGTCCAACTTCCTGTTAGACAGTAAGACAAAGACTGTGTCTTTCTGGTTTACCTCTGCCTCCTCACTGCCTAACATGGTTGCCTGGCATGTAATGGGCAATCTCTCTAATGGCACTACTGTCCTTGCTCTCCATGCCCTACTCTGACCCCTGCTCCCACTGTTGTTGAAATCACCACTATCAGAGCTGCCCAAGGTCTCACCACTCTTGTTCTGCTTTGAGAGAAACAGCTTTAGTGTGGGGTCTTGCTGTTTCACCTTTACAACTCCCTTCATTAGGAACCCAGGCTAAGAGCCGAATCTAACTAGGTTGATCCTGATGATGAGTTCCAAGGCCATCAGACTGTAGGGAATAATTTTCAACTGGCTGCCAAGGGAGAAAGAGAAAGAAAATCATTAACTTCATTCAAGCTCACATATGTACTGATGAGTTGCTCTATTCAGTGATGTGTGCATGGATACACACATGTAAATGTGCATGTACAAACACAGGGTCCAGCTGTCACACTCAAATATGCGAGCATACACACTCCCAGAGGCAACCTTATATATGCTCATTCCCTACATATGCACACAGAGAGTAAAAGGACATATGCTTGGCACTTATGCATATATACAGAGGCAAGCTGATAGACACTCATTACATATATACACATAGCAAATGACATATGCTGAGTACATATGTGTACATACAGAATCAAGCTGACATACTTAAACATACACAGTGGTAAAAGAGAATTATTTAGATCCATTTGACTCACTCTAATTTCTCCCTGTACTTAACTCCTTGCCTTACTTCTCTTTCTTGAGTCTTAAGCCCAGTGGATGCTTTTCTCAAGTTTCCAGGCTCTTGTCCCCTCCTTTTGACCCACATGGCTAATTATCACAATTTTCCCTTCTAGTGGCTGGGCTGCCCCTGCCAGTCACCTGGCTGCACTCTTGTAGGTCTCTCTAGCAACCAGCCAGATCAGATGAGCTCTTTAGACTGCCAACTTTAAGGGTGACCGTAGGCTTTGGAGTCAGACAGACCTCAGTTTGAGTCCCAAGTCCTACTGCCCACTAGCTGTGTGATCTTGGGCAAATAATTAATTTCTCCAAACCTTAGTTTTCTCATCTACAGAATGAGAATAATAATAGCACCTTACCCATTAGGTTTTTGGGAGCATTACGTTATGTAATACACGTGGAGCTCTTAGCCTAGTATGTAAATACAGTTAATGGCTACTGCCACTCATAATAGCTAACATTTATTTGCTTATTGCTACCTGTACCCAAATATTTATTGAATATTTACAATGTACTAAACATTGTTTTAAGCACTTTATCTATGCAAACCCATTTTATCCTTACCATAACCCTATGAAGTAACTAAAAAGTTTATTTCCCTGTTGCTGCTGCTGCTGCTAAGTTGCTTCAGTCGTGTCCGACTCTGTGCAGTCCCATAGAAGGCAGCCCACCAGGCTCCCCCGTCCCTGGGATTCTCCAGGCAAAAACACTGGAGTGAGTTGCCATTTCCTTCTCCAATGCAAGAAAGTGAAAAGTGAAAATGAAATCGCTCAGTGGTGTCCGACTCTTCACGACCCCATGGACTACAGCCTACCAGGCTCCTCCATCCATGGGATTTCCCAGGCAGGAGTACTGTAGTGGGAAGCTATCGCTGTCTCCGTATTTCCGTGTTACAGGTTATGAAACTGAGGCCCAGAGAATTGAAGTAGCTTGCCCAAGGTCATTAAACTTGCAAGTGGCAGAGTTAAGATGCAAAACCAGATGGTTTGGTTTCAGAGCTTACACTCTTATTTACTATGCTACAGAGAAGACTCTTGAGAGTCCCTTGGACTGCAAGGAGATCCAACCAGTCCATCCTAAAGGAGATCAGTCCTGGGTGTTCATTGGAAGGAATGATGCTGAAGCTGAAACTCTAATACTTTGGCCACCTCATGTGAAGAACTGACTCATTGGAAAAGACTCTGATGCTGGGAGGGATTAGGGGCAGGAGGAGAAGGGGACGACAGAGGATGAGATGGCTGGATGGCTTCACTGACTCGATGGAGGTGAGTCTGAGTGAACTCCGGGAGTTGGTGGTGGACAGGGAGGCCTGATGTGCTGCGATTCATGGGTTCGCAAAGAGTCGGACACGACTGAGCGACTGAACTGAACTGAACTGAAGGCCATGGGGGTAACAAGAATGGTATCTTCAACCGGAGTTGTAATTATGAGCAATGTAATCACAATAATCACTGTTTATGATGACAAGAAGCCCTAACAAAAGTCTCCTGATGCCTGGCCGAGGGCCCAGGATGGCTTGTGCATACCTTTGTACACCCTGCAGTATTAGTGGTGCCGATCTTTGCGCCATCTTTTATCAGGTGATGGATGATGCTTCTCCACCTGTTCATGCTTGTGATTTGATGGGGCTTTGGAGTCAGAGGAGCCAGGTGACTCCAATGTCCTAGCTTTGTGGTTTAGGTAGGTTACTTAACCTCATGAGCCTCGGTTTCCTCATCTATAAAATGGAACTAATACCTACCAACAGGGTAGATGGGAAAATTAGTGACAAGTAATAGGAAGTGCCTGGCAGTACCTGGGATGTAGCAGGTCTTCAGAGAATTATAGTTACTATTGTTATGGCTCAACACACCAACTATGGGGTTTCTGCAGTAGACTATAAGTTCCATGAGAAGCAGCAACTTCGTTTCATTCACTACATCTATTTCTGCTTTATTGACTATGCCAAAGCCTTTGACTGTGTAGATCACAATAAACTATGGAAAATTCTGAAAGAGATGGGAATACCAGACCACCTGATCTGCCTCTTAAGAAATCTGTATGCAGGTCAGGAAGCAACAGTTAGAACTGGTCATGGAACAACAGACTGGTTCCAAATAGGAAAAGGAGTACGTCAAGGCTATATATTGTCACCATGCTTATTTAACTTATATGAAGAGTACATCATGAGAAATGCTGGACTGGAAGAAACACAAGTTGGAATCAAGATTGCTGGGAGAAATATCAATAACCTCAGATATGCAGATGACACGACTCTTATAGCAGAAAGTGAAGAGGAACTCAAAAGCCTCTTGATGAAAGTGAAAGTGGAGAGTGAAAAGGTTGGCTTAAAGCTCAACATTCAGAAAACGAAGATCATGGGATCTGGTCCCATCACTACATGGGAAATAGATGGAGAAACAGTGGAAACAGTGTCAGACTTTGTTTTTCTGGGCTCCAAAATCACTGCAGATGGTGACTGCAGCCATGAAATTAAAAGACGCTTACTCCTTGGAAGGAAAGTTATGACCAACCTAGATAGCATATTCAAAAGCAGAGACATTACTTTGCCAACAAAGGTTCGCCTAGTCAAGGCTATGGTCTTTCCTGTGGTCATGTATGGATGTGAGAGCTGGACTGTGAAGAAGGCTGAGCGCCGAAGAATTGATGCTTTTGAACTGTGTTGGAGAAGACTCTTGAGAGTCCCTTGGACTGCAAGGAGATCCAACCAGTCCATTCTGAAGGAGATCAATCCTGGAATTTCTTTGGAAGGAATGATGCTAAAGCTGAAACTTCAGTATTTTGGCCACCTCATTGGAAGAGTTGACTCATTGGAGAAGACTCTGATGCTGGGAGGGATTGGGGGCAGGAGGAGAAGGGGACGACAGAGGATGAGATGGCTGGATGGCATCACTGACTTGATGGGTGTGAGTTTGGGTGACCTCCGGGAGGTGGTGATGGACAGGGAGGCCTGGCGTGCTGCGGTTCATGGGGTCGCGAAGAGTCGGACACGACTGAGCGACTGATCTGATCTGAGAACAGTGTGTAATTTATAGTAGGTGCTCAGTAAATATTTGTTGAAGTTTACAACCAGTTGAACTTGTTCTCTGTCCCCTCTATGCTGGCTGGCATTCAGACGAATTCACGGGCCCTTGCTCTGATTTTTCTTCTGCCTGGAACACTCCCCTCTTCACCTAGTTAACTCATCCTCCTGATCTAAGCACGAGTACAATTCTTTCAGAGAAACCTCTGACTTTCCCTTCCATAGCCTCTGTCAATACTGTTGCAATTTTACTTTTATTTGTATAACTGATTAATATTTGATTGTAAACTTCGTCAGGAGAGGGACCCTATCTGTTGTACTCAGCACTGTAAATTTTCAGGGACCAGGGGCAGACCTTCAGTGTAAATTTGCTGAATGAATGAATGACTTCCTTTGTTGTTTTTGTTTTTGACTGTACCATGCAGCTTATGGGTTTTCAGTTCCCCCACCAGAGATTGAACCTGGTCCACGGCAGTGATAGCCCGAAATTCTAACCACTAGACCATTAGGAAATTCCCTACTCTTTTCCTTTTTTAAAAACACCCCTCTGTCCAGGAAGTGGTGTCCAATTTCTCGAGTTGGGTCAGAGGTCAATCCCAGCTTTGCATCAGTGCTGTGCCATAAGTCATTCCAGTGTTTTTGAACTGAACTCAAGTACTATGATTCTCTCCTACCAAGGCCAATTTGTCAGTCCCAGAGTTCTCATTACCCCTTATCAGGGCTTTATTATGCTGCTAGACCCTCTAGCACGAGGTCTAGAAAAGTCAGAATTTTGGCTGGGTTGGGAGTGTGAAGTAGGATTTGCCATTTATTCCTCCTTCCCCCACCCACCTCTATTTCTGCTGCTGCTGCTGCTGCTAAGTCGTTTCAGTCGTGTCCGACTCTATGCGACCCCATAGACGGCAGCCCACCAGGCTCCCTCGTCCCTGGGATTCTCCAGGCAAGAACACTGGAGTGGGTTGCCATTTCCTCCTCCAATGCATGAAAGTGAAAAGTGAAAGTGAAGTCGCTCAGTCGTGTCCAACTCTTTGCGACCCCATGGACTGCAGACTACCAGGCTCCCCCATCCATGGGATTTTCCAGGCAAGAGTACTGGAGTCGGGTGCCATTGCCTTCTCTGCCTCTATTTCTAGCTAGTGTTTATTATACTGGGTTTTAATGATTAATTTTTTAGATGTATCACCCCCTCATCCCCTAGCAAGGCAGGACTAGCTCTTGCTCCCAGAGGCTTGAAAGAATGCAATGAGATTTCTTGAAGGAATGCAATGTTTTCCATGAATGAAGTTTTACTGAGGACAAAAATCAGCTCAAAAGAGAGGGCACTACCTCTTTTTTTTTTTTTTTTTTTTTAAACCTGAGTCAGTAAGTCTCTTTTTGTTTAAGTTAATTTGGGTTCCGTTTTCTGTGACTTGGAACTGAAAACATTCTGATAGAGCATAATCCATGGTGTTCAGGTATAGAATCTGACAGATCATTGTTAAAAAATGTTTATTCCATACTAACTCCTTACCTCTCTAAGAAGAACAGACTTCTCTACCTCTGTCTTTGGGCTCAGCTATGAGACTTGCTTTAGCCAGTGGCATCATAGCAGACATGTACAAAGAGGGGTGTGAAAAGTGCTTGCACAGTTGGTTACGCCCCTTGTACCTCTGCCACCTCCATAAAAACTGGTTCCCTCAGGTTCTGCCCCTTCAGCTGGAGCCCCAAAGTGCATACTCCTGGAGAAGATCAGAACTCAACCTGCACACAGGAGCCAAGCCCAGTTGAACCTGCAGTCTGGAGCCCAGCCACTCAGCCAAGCCTACGGTCAACCCCCAGACCTATGAGAAATGAATGTTTACTGTGGCAGGTTGCTGCCATTTTGTGGTTGGTTGTTATGGAGCCATCACTGATAGGCCAGGGGTTTCCAAACTGGCAGTGTATGAGAATTACTTAGACAACTTTAAAGTAAATAAGGGATACTTGAGCTTCCCCCAGAATTCCTGGAATCATATTCAGAAATCTATATTCTTTTAAAATTGACTGGTGATTTAAAAAATATATATGTATTTTTGGCTGCTTTGGGTCTTAGTTGTGGCATGCAGTGAGCAGGCTGAGTTGCTCTGCAGCATATGGGATCCCAGTTCCAAGAGCAGGGATTGAATCTGCACCCTCCCCCCGGCACCCCTCCCCGCAACTTCCCCTGGAAGGTGGATTTCTAACCACTGAACACCAGGGAAGTTTCCTCTGAGTGGTTTTTATGTAGTGAGTTCCCCACTCTTTTGCTGTCTGAGTGGGTCACCGAAGTTAAGGCATGTGATGGGGATTCTATTAGATGACCATGAAGATTTTTTTTAACTTTAAAAATTTATTGGGTGTACTAGTTTGCATTCCCACCAACAGTGTAAGAGGGTTCCCTTCTCTCCGCACCCTCTCCAGCATTTATTGCTTGTGGATTTTTGGATCGCAGCCATTCTGACTGGCGTGTAATGGTATCTCATAGTGGTTTTGATTTGCATTTCTCTGATAATGAGTGATGTTGAGCATCTTTTCATGTGTTTGTTAGCCATCTGTATGTCTTCTTTGGAGAAATGTCTATTAAGTTCTTTGGCCCATTTTTTGATTGGGTCGTTTATTTTTCTGGAATTGAGCTGTAGAAGTTGCTTGTATATAGAACTGCCTTATGACCCAGCAATCCCACTGCTGGGCATACACACTGAGAAAACCAGAATTGAAAGAGGCACGTGTACCCCAATGTTCATAGCAGCACTGTTTACAATAGCCAGGACGTGGAAGCAACCTAGATGTCCATCCACAGATGAATGGATAAGCAAGCTGTGGTACATATACACGATGGAGTATTACTCAGCCATTAAAAAGAATACATTTGAATCAGTTCTAATGAGGTGGATGGAACTGGAGCCTATTATACAGAGTGAAGTAAGCCAGAAAGAAAAACACAAATACAGTATACTAACGCATATATATGGAATTTAGAAAGATGGTAACAATCACCCTGCTTATGAGACAGCAAAAGAGACACTGATGTATAGAACAGACTTTTGGACTCTGGGACTGGGAGAGGGTGGGACGATTGGGGAGAATAGCATTGAAATATGTATAATATCATATCTGAAACGAATCAGTCCAGGTACGATGCCCTATAACAGATGCCTGGGACTGGAGCACTGGGATGACCTGGAGGGATGGTGTGGGAAGGGGGGAGGGAGGAGGGTTCAGGATGGGGAACATGTGTATTCTGGTGGCGGATCCATCTCGATGTATAGTAAAAGTAATACAATATTGTAAAGTTAAGAAAAATTAAAAAAATAATAAAAAAAATTTATTGGGGTATAGTTGATTTATGTGTTAGTTTCAAGTATATAACAGAGATTCAAAATTTTTATAGATTTCATTTAAAGTTATTATAAAATGTTGGCTATATTCCCTGTGCTGTTCAATATATCCTTGTAGCTTATTTATTTTATACATGGAAGTTTGTACCTCTTAAGATCTTTTTTTCCTCTCTGAGACTGAATGATTGAAGTCAGAGGACTCCTGTTTCTGCAGTACAATCCTTTTCAATTTGAAAACTTCTGAGAAATCTGTGTTAAATTTTTCTTACCTGATTTGGAGAAAGATGCAGAAATAAATGATCTGTGATTTATGGCCATAGGGTTTTTGGTTTTTTTTAGGGATTGTCTCCTCATAGTATTTCTTCCTGGACTATGGTTAGCAGTCAAATGAAAATTAAAAGCAGAAGACTGGGGTTTGGAGAGCCAAACACATGGCAGGAAAAAATCACTGGGGAGGTCATGTTTAATGGAGAAGCTGTTGAAGGAATGGTCTGAGAAGGAGCCTTTAGCTGTGGCTTGGCAGTCAGGAACTCGAGATCACACCTAATGCAGAAGCTAGTTGAATTTCAGCTGTAATAATTGCCATGCCACAGCCCAGTTTAGAGGTTTGAGGCAATCTTAATAAAATGTTTAAATGTGAATTTATATAAAAAGCATGATGAAAATATAATTTAAAAGAAAATAGCTTTTTAAAGTTTTAACAAAAATTTTCATTGAAAAAAATTCAAAAAATACAGAAAAGTATAAAGGACAGGGGTCTTATTCATAAGCTCACTTTTTAGAGATAACCACTGCTAATATATTACTGTATATTCTTCTGAACTTTTTTTCCTATGGATATACACACACACATGTCTATTTCATAAAAATAAGACTTTCTTACACACACACTGGTATCCTTTTTTGCCTGTCAGTAAACACTAATCTAATCATCATTGCTAAAGCTGCATAATACTCCATTGCAAAAAGAGGTACCATACTTTAGATCCCACAGATGGACATTTAGATGATATTGCTATTATAAAAAGGCTGTGATGGATATTCATATAGACATTTTGTGCTCTTGTCCAATTATTTCTTTAGGATAAATTCCAATTCTTAGAATTGCTAGATTAAAGGATAAATGTTTTAAAGGTTTCTGATACATAGTTGAATTGCTCACCTCAAACATAAATTACTAAAGCAAGGTTTTGTCATTTCTTTTGGGCTTCCCCTGTGGCTCAGCTGGGTAAAGAATCCGCCTACAATTCTAGAGACCGGGATTCGATCCCTGGGTTGGGAAGATCCCCTGGAGAAGGGACTGGCGATCCACTCCAGTATTCTGGCCTGGAGAATTCCATGGATTGTATAGTCCATGGGGTAGCAAAGAGACACGACTGAGCGGCTATAACTTTGTCATTTATCTCTTTTAGTCATCATCAGGAAAAGAAAGCTTGTCGGCTTAATCTGTCTTTTACTACTACTGGGTTTAAATATCTTTTTATATATTTATTGTCTGTATTTGATGTGAATAAGACATTAGCACCCCATTTTTTTTACCTCTATCAATCTTTTATTCCTGATTTATATTAAGTGTTGTCTCCTATTTACAGTGAAGATATTATCCCTAGTGTGGTTTTGCTTGTGGCAGCTTTCCACACATTAAAAAATTTTATGAGTCAAATTCATGAGTTTTTCAACGAGATTTATAAATTCCTTTTGAGGTGAGAGGCAGCATAATAGAATGAAAAAAGTAGAGGAATTTCAAGCAGTTCAGTCCATCACCTTATTGCTGTGGCTGGGTCTCACTCATTTCACACAATGTGGTAGGAAGAGCACTGGGTTGGGAGTCGGATCACTTCTCTCTGGCTCTCAACTTTCTCCTCTGTAGAAGAGGGATGAGAGTGAAAACTCCTTTGTAGGGCCATAAGAAAGAACTGGAGGGAATTTGAGTCCTATCTAAATATTAACTATTCTTAGTGGGAGAGGGCAATACAGAATTTTAAAAACTGTTTTAAATTCAGTTGGTGTTTGTGGGAATAGGGTAAGGGTGAGGATCCCAGTAATTCAGCCATTTACCCCATCTCTAAGACAAAGCTGGAGTCAGAATGTGAGTTCTAATTCTGGGGTCCTGCCCGTTTTCCTCGTAGGTGACCTTGGACAAGTCACCTTCACTTTTCCGCGGCTCACTTTCTTCACCTAGGGAATAGCTATATAATGGCCCACCTGCCCTTTCCCCCGCCAAACTGCTGGGCCAAGGAAACGCTTCAAAAACGCTCACAAAAGGGCGGCAAAAACGTCTGTCAGTGCAACGCCTTCGGAGCCTGCTCGGCGCCCGCCGGCCCCGGGTGGCTGGACCGAAGGGCGGCCGCGCCCCCCAACCCCCGCCAGTGTTCCCGCCCCGCCGCAGGAACAATAGCTCCCCCGGAGGCGGCGCCGGCCGCGGGCGGGGGCGGAGCTGCGGGCGCGGGCGCTAGGGGTGTGCGCGGGGCGGGGTCGCAGCCACCCCCTCCCGCCGGCGGCTCTGTCACGCGCCCCGCACCGGGCGGGCCGGGGTCTTTGTGACGCGGCGGCGACGGCCGCGGACACAAAGGGAAGGCGAGGAGTCGAGCGAGGGGCTGGGCCTGACCCTGCCCCGCGACCCCCGCCCGCCGCGCGCGCGCGCCCGCTCGTTCCCCGGCATCGGTCTCCCCGCGCGGGCTCGCACGCTCGCGCGCACTCGCCCCGACCCTCCGACTCCGTCCCGAGCGCGGCTGGCCCGGGCCTGGCGGGCGCTGCGGGTGGGGCGGGGATGCTGAGGGGCCGCTCCCCGGCGCAGCGGCGCGGCTGCTAGGAGGCGCCGAGGCAGCGGCGGGGCTCCCGGCGCGCGGCTGGATGCCCCGGGCCTGCGGCTCCCTGCGCTTCCCGCCGTCCAGGGGCGCCAGCCATGGGCGCCGTGGCCGCTGAGGCGCCGCTCCGGCTGCCGGCCGCGACCCCGCTCGCCTTCTGCTGCTACACGTCGGTGCTTCTGCTCTTCGCCTTCTCTCTGCCCGGGAGCCGTGCGTCCAACCAGCCCCCGGGTGGCGGCGGCGGCGGGGACTGTCCCGGCGGCAAAGGCAAGAGCATCAACTGCTCAGGTAGGACCGGCCGGAGCGCGCCTCTGCGGCCCCTCCTTCCTTCCGCCCCCGCGCCTCCTCCCGCCGGGTCCCCGCGACGCGGCCCGGCCAGGCCGTGGCGTGGGGGTCCCGGGAGCCGGGCCGAGGGTGAGCGAGTGCGCCGGGCGCGGCGCGAGCGCGCGATGCGGGCTTGGGGACCCGCGTGGGGCCGGGGAGTGGCCGTGCGTGCGTCCGTGTGTGCCAAGTGGCTGGGCGCGGGCGGCCGGGCGTGTGGGGAGGGGATGAGGCCGGGTCGGCAAGTGGGAGGCAGCCGGCTGGGGCTCCCGGTGTGGTCGTGGGTGTGCACGCGGGAGCGCATGTTTGTGTTGTGAAGGCTCAGGGGAAGGAGGGGGCGGCCCCAGGCAGGGCTTTCTGTGTGCTTGTGTGACGATGAGGGGCCAGGGGAGTGACCGTGCGCTGGGGAGGTTCATTCTTGGGGGCCACTGGGTTCTCTAAGGGGTCGTGTGGGCAAGGGGAGCGGCTGGCCCAGAGGTCGCAGATCGGCCATGGAGCGTGACTGTGTGTGTCTTTTGGGTTGAGAGGTGGGCGCTCCGGGCTCGGAGTGACTCCGGGTCTGTGGATATGAGCAGGGAAAGTCCTGGGGCCATGGAAGTGACCCTCTGTTGTATGCGTTGTGCTGGGTGAAGCCAGGGGCTCAGGGTTGTGCCGGGGTATACATTGAGGAGGAAGGAAGGGGGTCCTGGAGTTAAACCCCGTGTGTATGGATTCAGAGGGAGGTTAGCTAGGGAATCATCATGCTGTGTAGGATGGGGGTAACAGAAAGAGGTAATTTGATCTCTGGGAGTGCCTCTGTGTAGAAAGGTGTGCCCCGAGTTAAGGTGGTATGTGAAGAGGGAACCGGTTCCGAGGGAATGGTCCTGTGCGTGCGTTGGGCTGTTGTGCAGGAGGGCTTGGAGATTGGCAGCCGCGGGAGCAAGGGAGTGACCTCTCCCCTCTCTCCAAGGCCGTTTGCCCCCCCCCACAGCTTTTGCAAACAAAGAGCTTGCTGGGGCTGTAATGGACGAGACTTGGGGACGAGGGGATCCTGGCAGTAAAGTTCCCTCTTCCTTTCACAACGGGTCCCAGAGGAGCCCTGGGGCAAGGAGAGGCTTCCAGGTCTCATTTAGGGATGCGTAGGTCCTCCTGGAGCTGGCCTGGCAGATGCTGGTGATCATAAGCCACAGCCTGGCTAACTTGTCTTTTATCAGTTATCATTTTCCACTAGTGTTCTTTAAATCAAGGGTGAGAGCAGAGGCATGGAGGTCGGGGGTGGGGCTGAAGAGAGATTGGACATCAGGTCACAGAGAATCCTTTGGTTAGCCTGCCAGACAACCTTTGTACCCAAAGGGCTCTTAAAAGGGGCATTGTTTCTGTGGAAGTGAGGGAGCAAGTGGAGCTCAGCACAGATGTGTTTGCTACCCTAAATCAAGAAAACCTTTGGCTTGCTGTTTAGGTTTGAAGGTCTGAAATCTTTTAGTAATTTTCATAATGGCATATTTTATGATGGGGGAGGGGTTATGAGCACAGTAAACAATAGCATGTCCATTAAAAGCTTTTCCATCCATGTAATAACTTTTACTTTATTTTTCTAATGTTAAGTGGAATAGGGGATAATGCTTTAATACATAATCACAGTTTAATGGTTAAGAATAAAAGTCATTAGTATGTTAGCATGCCCTTTTGTAACAAATATTGGCTATCAAACTTCTCTAAGTGATCACACCATGTCAAAATATTTTATGGGATAATGTGCTGTGGTTATTTGTTCTTGCTGAGCTGATTTGTCCTTAGCAAAATAAAGTGTGTATTGATGGATGTTTTTTGGGTATGCTTGCTAACTCTGGTGGATAGTACAAGTTTTAAAAAAAGACATAGAGGGCTGAAAACCCACATGGTGTGGAAAAAAGGAACGATTTGGGAATTTTGGCCCTTGCTAGGCAACTATATGATTTGGAGCAAGTTATTTAATTTTCTTAATTTACTCTTTTGTTAAAGGGATTTGGATTTAATAATATCTAAGCCTTATTTAAAGGGTAAATTGATATTTTTATATGTATACCAATAAATTAAGCTTATTACATTAAATGTTTCTAATGCTAAGATATACTTGAGTAACTCTGGGTCTAAAACTAAGAGTTCTAACTAAATGGTATTTGTAGATTCTTGTAATTGTTTCTAGGATGGAGATCTGGGAGTAATTCATATGGAAAATAAATTTTTTAGAGTTGATTAATTAGAGAGCTGTAGTACTGCAGTTTGGACATTTGTTGTTGTTGCCATTTAGTTCCTAAGTTTTGTCTGACTCATTTGTGACCCCATGGACTATAGCCTGCCAGGCTCCTCAGTCCATGGGATTTCCCAGGCAAAAATACTGTAGTGGGTTGCTATTTCCTTCTTTATGGGATCTTCCTGACTCAGGGATCAAACCCATGTCTCCTTCATTGGCAGGCGAATTTTTTTTTTTACCACTGAACCACCAGGGAAGTCCAGTTTAGACATACAGTTCAGGTCAGTCGCTCAGTTGTGTCTGACTCTTGCAGCTCTGGACTGCAGCACGCCAGACGTCCTTGTCCATCACTGACTCCCAGAGTTTACTCAAACTCATGTCCATTGAGTTGGTGATGCCATACAATCATCTCACCCTCTGTCGCCCCCTTCTCCTCCAGTCTTCAATCTTTCCCAGCATCAGGGTCTTTTCAAATGAGTCGGTTCCTTGCATCAGGTGGCCAAAGTATTGGAGTTTCAGCTTCAGTATCAGTCCTTCCAATATTCAGGACCGATTTCCTTTAGGGTGGACTGGTTGGATCTCCTTGCAGTCCAAGGGACTCTCAAGACTCTTCTCCAACACCACAATTCAAAAGCATCAATTCTTTGGCACTCAGCTTTCTTTATAATCCAATTCTCACATACATACATGACTATTGAAAAAACCATAGCTTTGACTAGATTGACCTTTGTTGGCAAAGTAATGTCTGCTTTTTAACATGCTGTCTAGATTGGTCATAACTTTTCTTCCAAGGAGCAAGTATCTTAATTTCATGGCTGCAGTCACCTCTGCAGTGATTTTGGAGCCCCCAAAATAAAGTCTGTCACTGTTTGCACTCAAACTACTGCACAATTGCACTCATCTCACATGCTAGTAAAGTAATGCTCAAAATTCGCCAAGCCAGGCTTCAGCAGTGTGTGAACCGTGAACTTCCTGATGTGCAAGCTGGTTTTAGAAAAGGCAGAGGAACTAGAGATCAAATTGCCAACATCCGCTGGATCATGGAAAAAGCAAGAGACTTCCAGAAAAACATCTATTTCTGCTTTATTGACTATGCCAAAGCCTTTGTCTGTGTGGATCACAATAAACTGTGGAAAATTCTGAAAGAGATGGGAATACCAGACCATCTGACCTGCCTCTTGAGAAATCTGTATGCAGGTCAAGAAGCAACAGTTGGAACTGGTCATGGAACAACAGACTGGTTCCAAATGGGGAAAGGAGTACATCAAGGCTGTATGTTGTCACCCTGCTTATTTAACTTCTATGCAGAGTACATCATGAGAAATGCTGGACTGGATGAAGCACAAGCTGGAATCAAGATTGCCGGGAGAAATATCAATAACCTCAGATATCAGATGACACCACCCTGATGGCAGAAAGTGAAGAAGAGCTAAAGAGCCTTTTGATGAAAGTGAAAGAGGAGAGTAGAAAAGTTGGCTTAAAGCTCAACATTCAGAAAATGAAGATCATGGCATCTGGTCTCATCACTTCTGGTCCCATGGCAAATAGATGGGGAAACAGTGGAAACAGAGACTTTATTCTTTGGGGGGCTCCAAAATCACTGCAGATGGTGACTGCAATCATGAAATTAACAGACACTTGCTCCTTGGAGGAAAAGTTATGACCAACTTTGACAGCATGCTAAAAACTGGAGATGTTACTTTGCCAACAAAGGTTTGTCTGGTCAAAGCTATGGTTTTTCCAGTAGTCATGTATGATGTGAGAGTTGGACTATAAAGAAAGCTGAGTGCTGAAGGATTGATGCTTTTGAATTGTGGTGTTGGAGAAGACTCTTGAGAGTCCCTTGGACAGCAAGGAGATCCAACCAGTCCATTCTAAAGAAAATCAGTCCTGAATATTCATTGAAGGCCTGATGCTGAAGCTGAAACTCCAGTACTTTGGCCACCTGATGCGAAGAAGGGACTCATCTGAAAAGACCCTCATGCTGGAAAAGATTGAAGGTGGGAGAAGAAGGGGACAACAGAGGATGAGATGGTTGGATGGCATCACTGACTCAATGGACATGAGTTTGAGTAAACTCCGGGAGTTGGTGATGGACAGGGAGGCCTCTCATGCTCCAGTCCATGGGGTTGCAAAGAGTTGGACACGACTGAGCGACTGAACTGAACTATTTCCACTGTTTCCACATGAGTACAGCATTTCTCATGATATATGCATCTATTAATGCAGCTTGAGATTGTGCTTTTTTTTTTTTTTTGTAGCTTTATTACCCAGGCATTTCCCACATAAACTGGTTTACTTCTCTACATGTTTGAGTTTTAAAATCTAAATACTGCCCTTGCCTACCTGTTAATTTTCATTTGGAGTTTTTGACCATTGTTTTAACCTATTCTGACCTTTCTGAAAACTGATTCTGTCAGACTATGTGAGTTGGCTCACTCACAGCCCTGTGGCCCTTGTAAATGTGAGGAGAAAGTCTGCGGCTTCATTAAATTAATAGAAATTGTTTAGATCATGGAAAAGTATGGAACTCTGATATTTTACTGTAGAGTTCTTTCCAAATTGGTTGATGTTGATACATTAATCAGCCGAATGTTCAACCAGCTATGTATCTTCCTAGTTGTATATAACAGATTTTTTAGCTTCTGTTGTTAACATTTTCCCAATTTGTTCACCAGTCTATCATTTAAAAGATTCTGTCAGATTGTCTTGTTAGCATCAATATATATATATCTGTATCATCCCTTTTCCATTCTTAGTAGTCATATCAAAAACCAAATGTCTAGAGTCTGCCTTAATCGAGAGCCCATGGTGGCTTTTTCTTTCCATTGTGTTAAAAAACTTACTGACCCATTCTAGAGTTTTTCAGTGGATATGTGGCAGCTTTACCTATGGATGTTTTTTCTGGGTTTGTTTTTTTGTTTTTTGAAAATTGAGAATGCATTCTTTCCTTTCTGGTCTTCTGGCATTGTGTCAAGATAGCTTAGATAATCAGTAGTCAGATCTTAAAAGTTTTTTTCAGCATTGTGGAATGTGATTTGTTTGGATCAGAAGCAGATTCCTTTGAACTAGCTCTGTATTCCATTAATGTCCGCTTTCCATGTCGCTTCCCTTAGATGTTAGCTCCATTTTGTCAGGGTCTGCCTTCCCAGTTTTTGAAGGTCCTGTTCTTTGGCGAAGATTACTAAAGCAGAGAAGAAACTGAAAGGGTCTGCATGTCCCTGTCGCCTCTTGATGTTACTACATCTTTGCTAAGCAGTGAGCCCTTTGTTTATCTCTTCTTGTTCAAAACAAGCCCTTTTCTGTTAAAAAAAAAAAAAAAGTTGTTCTCTTGTCTAAGTTTTATACTCGTTCTAGACTTTATACTTATTGATTCTTATCTTGTTGTTTGTGCTTGCTATTTTTTAATAATTTTATTTATTGTTTTTATTTTTGGTCGCACTGGGTCTTGGTTGCTGCGCAGGCTTTCCTGCAGTTGCGGTGAGCTGTTGCTGCTCTTGTGGTGCGCAGGCTTCTTACTGTGGTGACTTCTCTTGTTGCAGAGCACAGGCTCTAAGGTGTGCAGGCCTCAGTAGTTGCTGCATGGGGATCAGAAGTTGCAGCTCCCTGGCTCTAGCACAGATTCAGTAGTTGTGCACGGCTTACTTGCTCCACAGCGTGTGGGATCTTCCCGGATCAGGGATTGAACCTGTGTTTCATGTGTTAGCAGGCAGATTCTTTACCACTCAGCCTCCAGGGAAGCCCTGTACTTATTATTTTAAAAAATCTACCTTACCAGAGAGGTTTCATGTTCATCCAAAGAGAAAAATGTTTGGAAATACATGATTTATGTGAAGAAAAATTAACCTTGAGCCCAGGAGACCAGGTGCTCTTAGCCATGCTGCTTTTTTTTTTTTTTTTTTCATTTGTAATGTGAAGATAATGATAACAGTCCTTTTTGGCTCTAGGGTGTTAGAGAAGAACAGATGAGGCTAAACATGTGAGACATTGTTATTTTAGGGATTGGGGTTAAAGAGAAAGAAAAACATTTAAAGAGACCAGCAAGCTGCATTGGTGAGAGACGTAAGGTGGAGAATTTGAAGTAGCTTTTTAAAATGTCACAGAAATCCAGATCCTCTGGATTGTGGTGTGGTTAAGAATGATATAAATGGATGATATAAACTTCATATTAAGAGAAGTTTCTTGTTGAGAAATTAAGGAAACAATCCCATTTACCATCACATCAAAAAGAATAAAAATACCTAGGAATAAATCTACCTAAGGAGACAAAAGATCTGTATTCCAAAAACTCTAAGATGCTCATGAAAGAAATTGAAGATGGCACAGAGGGAAAGATAGACGGTGTTCTTGGATTGGAAGAATCAATAGTGTTAAAATGACAATAGTACCCAAGGCAATCTGCTGTCAAATTACCAATGGTATTTTTCACAGAAATGGAACAAAAATTTAAAAAATCTGTATGGAAGGACTTCCCTCGTGGTCCAGTGGTTGGGAATCTGCCTGCCAATGCGTGGGACACATGTTTGATCCCCGGTCTGGGAACTAAAATCCCACATGCCTCAGGGCAACTGAGCCCCTTGCACCTTAGACCCTGTGCGCCACAACAGGAGAAGCCACTGCAGTGAGTAGCTTGTGCTCGCCCCAACTAGAGCAAGCCCGCGCACAGCAGTGAAGAGCCTGGGTGTTACAAGGACAACCCAGCACAGCCAGAAATAAATAAATAAATAAATACGTAAATAAGTAGATGTTTAAAAAAATCTGTATGGAAACATAAAAAACTCCCAATAGCCGAAACAACGGGGTTGGGGGGGCGGAGGCGGAGAAAACCAGCTCCCTGACTTCAGACTGTACTACAAAGCTACAGTAATCAAAACTGTATGCTACTGTCACAAAAACAGACATATAGATCCATGGGATAAGATAGAAAGCACAGAAATAAACCACACACTTACGGTCAAATAATCTAGGACAAAGGAGGTGAGAATATACAGTGGAGAAAAGACAGTCATCTTTAGTAAGTGGTGCTGGGAAAACTGGACAGCCACATGTAAGAGAATGAAATTAGAGGGAATTTCCTGGTTTGTCCAGTGGTTAGGACTTGGCGCTTTAACTGCCAGGTCCTGGGTTTGATCCCAAGTCAGGGAACTAAGATCCTGCAAGCTGCACAGTGCTGCAAAAAAAATAAATAAAAGAATGAAATTAGAACATTCTCTAATAACCATATACAAAAATAAAAATGGATTAAAGACCTAAATATAAGAGCAGATACTTTGATACTTATAGAGGAAAACATTGGCAGAACACTCTTTGAAATAAATTGCAGCAGTATTTTTTTGGATCCATCTCCTAGAGTAATGGAAATAAAAAATAAATAGGAACTAAGTGCTTTGTTAGTGGCAATTCAGTATTTTGGGGAATAAAAAGTGAATTTTTTGTATTTGGTATAATATTTTGATCAGGACACTTCTAAATCTCTGGTATGTAATATGTGAGTGTTGAACCTTGATTGAGTACCTGCTTCAGTCAGTTCAGTTCAGTCGCTCAGTTGTGTCTGACTCTCTGCGACCCCATGAATCACACAGCATGCCAGGCCTCCCTGTCCATCACCAGCTCCCGGAGTTCACCCAAACTCACATGCATCAAGTCGGTGATGCCATCCAGCCATCTCATCCTCTGTTGTCCCCTTCTCCTGCCCCCAGTCTCTCCCAGCATCAGGGTCTTCTCCAATGAGTCAACTCTTCTCATGAGGTGGCCAAAGTATTGGAGTTTCAGCTTTAGCATCAGTCCTTCCAGTGAACAGCCAGGACTGGTCTCCTTTGGGATGGACTGGTTGGATCTCCTTGCAGTCCAAGGGACTCTCAATAGTCTTCCCCAACACCACAGTTCAGAAGCATCAATTATTTGGCGCGCAGCGTTCTTCACAGTCCAACTCTCATTATCTGTACATGACCACTGGAAAAACCATAGCCTTGACTAGACGGACCTTTGTTGGCAAAGTAATGTCTCTGCTTTTGAATATGCTATCTAGGTTGGTCATAACTTTGCTTCCAAGGAGTAAGCGTCTTTTAATTTCATGGCTGCAGTCACCATCTGCAGTGATTTTTGGAGCCCAGAAAAATAAAGCCAGCCATTGTTTCCACTGTTTCCCCATCTATTTGCCATGAAGTGATGGGACCAGATGTCATGATCTTCGTTTTCTGAATGTTGAGCTTTAAGCCAACTTTTTCACTCCTCTTTCACTTTCATCAAGAGGCTCTTTAGTTCCTCTTCACTTTTTGCCATAAGGGTGGTGTCATCTGCATATCTGAGGTGATTGATATTTCTCCTGACAATCTTGATTCCAGCTTGTGCTTCTTCCACCCCAGCGTTTCTCATGATGTACTCTGCATAGAAGTTAAATAAGCAGGGTGACAATATACTGGAGAAGGCAATGGCACCCCACTCCAGTACTCTTGCCTAGAAAATCCCATGGACGGAGGAGCCTGGTGGGCTGTAGTCCATGGGGTCGCTAAGAGTCGGACACGACTGAGCGACTCCACTTTCACTTTTCACTTTTATGCACTGGAGAAGGAAATAAATGGCAGCCCACTCCAGTGTTCTTGCCTGGAGAATCCCAGGGACGGCGGAGCCTGGTGGGTTGCCGTCTATGGAGTCGCACAGAGTCGGACATGACTGAAGCGACTTAGCAGCAGCAGCAGCAGTGACAATATACAGCCTTGACGTACTCCTTTTCCTATTTGGAACCAGTCTGTGGTTCCATGTCCAGTTCTAACTGTTGCTTCCAGACCTGCATACAGATTTCTCAAGACGCAGGTCAGATGGTTTGGTATTCCTATCTCTTTCAGAATTCTCCATAGTTTATTGTGATCCACACAGTCAAAGGCTTTGGCATAGTCAATAAAGCAGAAATAGATGTTTTTCTGGAACTCTCTTGCTTTTTTGATGATCTAGCATATCCAGCGGATGTTGGCAGTTTGATCTCTGGTTCTTCTGCCTTTTCTAAAACCGGCTTGAACATCTGGAAGTTCATGATTCACGTATTGCTGAAGCCTGGCTTGAAGAATTTTGAGCATTACTTTACTAGTGTTTGAGATGAGAGCAATTGTGTGGTGGTTTAAGCATTCTTTGGCATTGCCTTTCTATGTTCTAATATACTAGATATTAAGGGAAATATATTAGATCATCCCTGCCTTCAGAGGCCTTATATTCCAACAGAAGTGGTTGGTTAACCTCTTAAAAATGTATGCAGGAAATTTGTTTAGTACATCTGGGCTTTCTCCCCCTTCCCCCCACTCCCTCAATAATAAGCATTTATTGAACACTGATAGCAATGGAGTTTTTAAAAGGTGTACAGTTACAGTGATTTTTGGTATAATTACAAAGTCATACAACCATCACCACTATCTAATTCCAGAACATTTCACTCCCTCCCAATCTTGTACTTATTATCGGTGATTCCATATTCCTCTTCACCCCGCCCCCTCCCCCCTTCCCTGCAGCCCTTAACGACTACTAATCCTTTTCCTGACGTTATGGATCTGCCTATTTTGAACATTGCATATAAAGGGCATCATATAGTATGTTGCCTTTTGTGATTGACTTCTTTCACTTAGCATGATTTTTTCAGGGGTCATCCATGTATCAGAATTTTATTCCTTTTGTGGCTGAGTACTCTGTAGTATGGATATATGTGGCACTTTTTTGCTTTTCCATCAGCTGATGGACAGTGAGTGGGCTGTTTCCACATTCTGGCTGTTATGAATATTGCTGCTATGAACATACATGTACAAGTTTTTTTGTGGACCTGTGTTTTCAATTCTTGTTTAACGTTTTGAGAAACTGGCAAACTGGTTCTCAAAGCAGCTGCAACCATTTTAGATTTTCGCCAACAATGTACAAGGGTTCCAATTTCTCCACATCCTCTCCAACACTTGTTACTATCTTTTTGATTATAGTTGTTCTAGTTGGAGTCCTAATTGAAGTTGTGGATCAGTGAGGTTTTGATTTGTGTTTCCCTAATGACATTGAGCACATTTTTATGTGCTTAACAGCCATTTATATATTTTGTTTGGAGGAATGTCTCTTCAGATCCTTTGCTAGGCTTGATTTTAACCTTCTGTATTAAACATTCCCTTAGTGAACCATATTATCCAAATCCTACAGCATACAGATGCTCCAGTGGTAGGTTTGCTCTGATTTGTGTGTGTATTGTTTGATTTCTGTGCTTACCAAGAATCAGTTGTGTTTGTTCTCAAGTTTATTTATACCAGTGGTATAATAAATATTAATTAATAGGCACAGATGATACAGCAGTGAAGAAAACAAATAAATATTAATAAATATTACTCAGATAGATGAAATATGAATGCAAAAAGCAGCTGTTTTTATGAATTGCTTTGGAAAGACTTGATAAAGGCATGAAGCTGAAAGAATTGCCTTTCAATGAATTAAATTGTGGTCAGTTCAACCAAAACAGATTGGGGAAACCTTACAAATCTGGAGGATTCTACTCCTAGAAAACTTTGCAGATATTTTAAAAGTCTTGTTCTACTGTGAAAGGGAGGAAAATGGACATTGTAGATAATGGATTATGATTGTGGTTTATCCAAGGAAGTGGAGAGCTGCGTTTGGCAGACCCATACTCAAAGAAAAGGTCTTGATGCTGTAATATATGGGGAAATGAATGTCCATTTATACGTTTGAAGTTTAAAATGGTTGTAATATGTATGTGTCATTTAAAAAAATGATTCCTTGCTCTACCTGACTTTTATGATTAATTGATCAGTGAAAGTTTCCACTATATGAGGTGTGCCCTAAGGAAGATACTGATACAGTGTTAAGGGAATGAATAATTCCTATTTCTGGGAATCAAAAAATAATTCCTATTTTCCTGAATAAGTGGCTCTCGAACTGGGCTTTACGGGCAGAGTAGAATGTCAGCCCAAAACACCAGCCACACTTTTGCCTGAGGCCTTTGTTGTTGACCTTCCTTTTGCTTGGAACCTTCTTGTCCCAGTTATTTATCCCCTAGCTCCTTCTCATCTTCAACTTCACTTTCAAAATAATGCCTTAAAATTGCAACCTTTTCTGCCTCCCACCCCTTCATCCCTTCTCATACCCGAATCCTCCTTTGTGTTTTTTTTCTTTCTCCAAAGCACCTTTTTCTCTGACCTAATATGAAAAGTTGTGTTAGTCTCTCAGTTGTGTCCCACTCATTGTGAGACCCCGTGCATTGTAGCCCACCAGGCTCCTCTCTTCATGGAATTCTCCAGGCAAGAATACTGGAATGGGTAGCCATTCCCTTCTCCAGGGGATCTTCCCAACCCAGGGATAGAACCCAGGTCTCCAGCTTTGCAGGCAGATTCTTTACTGTCTGAGCCATGAGGGAAGCCTGTGACCTATTACCCATGTTATTCTCTGACGATTCTGTGTAGATCCATGAGGGCAGGGATTTTTGTCTTTTTTTTTTTTTGTTTACTGCTGTGTCATCTGTGCCTAGAACTATATCTGATACAAAATTAGGTGCCCATCCTATATTTATTTGTGGAGTTAATGACTGAAAGAATGTAGAAACTGAGGAGAGTTGGAAAGAGTGTTCTCTAGGCTATTGGAATGGCTCTGGAATCCAGCTACAAAGATGGGGAAGCAAGGGGACTATTTGGGGATATTGGGCTGTGGGGATGAAGGCAGGAGATGAGTCTAACACAATTGCCACTGTATTAGAGGAAGGCCTTGAAGGCTGAACTGAAGGTTTGACACTTGCGCTGAAGAGAAAGGAAAGCTTTTAAAGGATTTGAGTCACATTGTGGTTTTAGAAAACAAAGTCTGGAATTGAAAGGGAGAGGAGACGAGACTGGGGGCATGGTGGCTGTACTTTATGTTTAGAAATTGAATTGGTTGTTAACCATTTGAAAATCTTGATGTGTCTCTTAAGAATCTGGATTTTGGTCTGCATTTTCTAAACTTATCAGGGCTTCCCTAGTGGCTCAGTTGGTAAAGAATCAACCTGGAATGCAGGAGATCCTGGTTTGATTCCTGGGTCGGGAGGCTTCTCTGGAGAAGGGATAGGCTGCCCACTCCAGTATTCTTGGGCTTCCCTTGTGGCTCAACTGGTAAAGAATCTGTGTGCAATGCAGGAGACCAGGGTTTGATCCCTGGATTGGGAAGATCCCCTGGAGAAGGGAAAGGCTACCCACTCCTGTATAGTCCATGGGGTTGCAAAGAGTCCCTACACAACTGAGCGGCTTTCACTTTCACCTTTTGAACTTGGAGGTATTGATAACACTAGGCTCTTACCACATGGCAAAAATTCTCCAGAGCTGTCTAATGGTGATACGTATCAGCTCTTCACTTGTTAGGCCCTACTCAGCCATCCTTTCACTGACCTTTTTCTCCCTTAGCTTCTGGATCACCTCCTATAGGCGGCAGGATGAATTGTGATGCTCTTGATATGGGGTGGAGAACCTGTTTGGAGGAGGGTCAAATTGGTGTGTAATCCTTCCTTCATTGCTGTTGCTCACAACCACCAAGTTGAATGTAAATCCTTTTTTCTGCAGTTTCCGGCCCTTCCCATCTGAGCACCTCTCCTGCCCGTACTCCTTGCAACTTCTGCTTTATTCTGTCCTTTCCCTTCTCAAATCTTGCCTTGAATCTGCCTCCTACCTCTTCCTATTTGAAAGCTACCCTGCTATCATCTCTAACTGTATACCATTTTCCTTGAAATGTTCTCTAATGATATTTTTATCATATTTAGTTTTCCTTTATCAATTTTATAACTTAGTTTTAGTACTTCCCCTTTATTAGCTTTACCTTTTTTTCTCTTTCTAAATTCTTGAGGAAGAAACAGAAGTTTGTTTCTATTTCCTTAAGACCACAGGCATTTATGATAAAATTTCTCTCCTTGTTGTATAGCTTAGGAATTTAGATGTTACTGATAGATTGTTTTGTGGTTTTGCATTATGGCCTAAGAATGTGTTATATAATTCTAGGTTTTCATATAAGAACTAGGTGGGGAATTCCCTGGTGGTCCAGTGGTTAGGAGTCCATGCTTTCAGTGCTGAGAGCATGATGTCAGTCCCTGAGAGCAAGGTCTCGCAAGCAGCACAGCGAGGCCAAAAAAAACAACCAACCAACCAAACTAGAAATTAGGTGTGTCTCTGTATTCTAGTCGGGGAAGGCAATGGCACCCCACCCCAGTACTTTTGCCTGGAAAATCCCATGGACGGAGGATCCTGGTAGGCTCCAGTCCATGGGGTCGCTAAGAGTCGGACACGACTGAGCAACTTCACTTTCACTTTTCACTTTCATGCATTGGGGAAGGAAATGGCAACCCACTCCAGTGTTCTTGCCTGGAGAATCCCAGGGATGGGGGAACCTGGTGGGCTTCCGTCTATGGGGTCGCACAGAGTCGGACACGACTGAAGCGACTTAGCAGCAGCAGCAGCAGCTGTATTCTAGTATGAGAGCACGTTTTATGAAAGATGCTTATACTTCAGAAAAGAAAGTGTTATTTCCTTAGCTTCTTAGTCCCCTATTATATAACTATTAATTTTAAAGTTTAAAACATTTTCTGAATTTCAAACTTAGAAATAAATTGTAGTAGTATACCCAGATTTTCCAATTAAGGTTTCACCACATTTGTGGTATCATAGTCTCTTTCTGTATATAAATCTGTCTATATCTATATATTTCTATCTACTTACATCTGTATCTATATTTTATCTGTGTTGTGTGTGCTGTGCTTAGATGCTCAGTCTTGTCCGACTCTTTGCACCCCATGGACTGTGGCCTGCCAGGCTCCTCTGTCCAAGGGCGTGCTCCAGACAAGAATACTGAAGTGGTTTGTCATGCCCTCCTCCAGGGGATCTTCTCAACCCAGGGATCAAACCCAGGTCTTCCTCATTGTAAGTGGATTCTTTACCGTCTGGGCCACAAGGGAAACCTGATATTTTATCTATATCTATCTAAATATTTCTTTTCTGAACCTGACTCTGCCAAGTTGGCCCCTACCAAAGTAAATGGTTTAATTTATGCTTTATATCAGTTTTATTCTTTTAATACTTTGTGTGTCATCTATTGTGAATGAAACATTGAAGCCTTCAGTTATAATAAAAGTTTATTTTGTATCATTTTTGTATATTTTTGTTATTCTATTTGGGACACATACATTGAATAGTTTTTGTTTCATTTTTTTTGTTGTAATTCTTATTTTTGTGTAAGATAGATTTAAAGAATCTCCTCAAGTCATAATATTTCCTATTCGGTTTAGGATTTGTGTGTGTCTTTTAAGTGTTGGGATTCGTTTCACAGTGTAGATAGACCATTCTGCTTTCATAGCCCATTTACATTAAGTGAAGTAATTATGATATTTTTGATAACCCTCTATTATTGTGATTATCTTTTAAGATGTAAAATCCAGTTGTTTTTAGTATAGCTGCAAAGTTGTGCAACCGTCACCATGATCAATTTTGGAACATTTTTGTCCTTTCCAAAGAAACCTCATATTCTGTAGCAATCACTCCCCAAACTCCACTCCCACAGCCCTAGGTAACCACTAATCTATCTTTTGCTGTAGATTTAACAGTTTTGGACATTGCATATAAGTGGAGTCATACAATAAGCATTTTGTGATTAGCTTCTTTTGCTTAGCATACTGTTTTCAAGATTGATCCATGTTGTAGCATGGATCAGAATGTCATTGTTTTTTATGAGCAAATACTGTTCCATTGTATGGATAATACCATGTTTTGTTTATCCATCCATCAGCTGATGGACATTTGACTTGTTTCCACTTTCTAGCTATTATGAATAGTGCTGCTGTAAACATTCATGTACAAGTTTTCCTGTGGACATATGTTTTCAGTTTTCTTGGGTATATACCTAGGAGTATTAATAGCAGTACTGGGTCACATGGTAAGTCTATGTTTAATATTTTGAGGAACTGCCAAGCTGTTTTCCAAAGTGCTGCATCATTTTACATTTTCAGCAGCAGTGTCTGAGGATTCAAATTTCTCCACATTCTGGCCAACACTTGTTTTTGTCTTTATTATAACTAACCATTTTAAAGTTCATATATATATTATTCCTCATTTCCTTATGCATGTGATTTCTTTCAGTTCAGTTCAGTCCTTCAGTTGTGTCCAACTCTTTGTGACCCCATGGACTGCAGCACGCCAGGCCTCCCTGTCCATTGCCAATTCCTGGAGTTTACTCAAACTCTTGTCTGTTGAGTTGGTGATGCCATCCAACCATCTTATCCTCTGTCATCCCCTTCTCCTCCTGCCTTCAATCTTTATCAGCATCAGGGTCTTTTCAAATGAGTCAGTTCTTTGCATCAGGTGGCCAAAGTATTGGAGTTTCAGCCTCAGCATCAGTCCTTCCAAAGAATATTCAGGACTTATTTCCTTCAGGATAGACTGGTTGGATCTCCTTGAAGTCCAAGGGACTCTCAAGAGTCTTCTCCAACACCACAGTTCAAAAGCATCAATTCTTCGGCACTCAGCTTTCTTTATAGTCCCACTCTCGCATCCATACATGACTACTGGAAAAACCATAGCTTTGACTAGATGGACTTTAGTTGGCAAAGTAATGTCTCTGCTTTTTAGTATGCTCTCTAGATTGGTCATAACTTTTCTTCCAAGGAGCAAGCATCTGTTAATTTCATGGCTGCAGTCACCATCTACAGTGATTTTGGAGCCCCCCTCCCCCCCCCCACAAAATGAAGTCTGACACTATTTCCACTGTTTCCCCGTCTATTTGCCATGAAGTGATGGAACCAGATGCCATGATCTTAGTTTTCTGAATGTTGAGCTTGAAACCAACTTTTTCACTCTCCTCTTTCACTTTCATCAAGAGGCTCTTTAGTTCCTCTTCACTTTTTGCCATAAGGGTGGTGTCATCTGCATATCTGAGGTGATTGATATTTCTCCTGGCAGTCTTGATTCCTGCTTGTGCTTCATCCAGCCCAGCGTTTCTCATGGTGTACTCTGCATATAAGTTAAATAAGCAGGGTGACAATGTACAGCCTTGACGTACTCCTTTTCCTGTTTGGAACCATTCTGTTGTTCCATGTCCAGTTCTAACTGTTGCTTCCTGACTTGCATACAGATTTCTCAAGAGGCAGGTCAGGTGGTCTGTTATTCCCATCTTTTTCAGAATTTTCCACAGTTTGTTGTGATCCATACAGTCAAAGGCTTTGGCATAGTCAATAAAGCAGAAGTAGATATTTTTCTGGAATTCTCTTGCTTTTTTGATGATCCAACAGATGTTGGCAGATCTCTGGTTCTTCTGCCTTTTCTAAAACCAGCTTGAACATCTGGAAGTTCATGGTTCACGTACTGTTGAAGCCTGACCTGGAGAATTTTGAGCGTTGATTTGCTAGTGTGTGAGATGAATGCAATTGTGCAGCAGTTTGAACATTCTTTGGCATTGTCTTTCTTTGGGATTGGAATGACAACTGACCTTTTCCAGTCCTGTGGCCACTGCTGAGTTTTCCAAATTTGCTTTCATATAGAGTGCAACACTTTCACAGCATCATCTTTAAGATTTGAAATAGCTCAACTGGAATTCCATCACCTCCACTAGATTTGTTCGTAGTGATGTTTCCTAAGGCCCACTTGACTTCACACTCCAGGATATCTGGCTCTAGGTGAGTGATCACACCATTGTGATTATCTGGGTTGTGAAGATCTTTTTGTACAATTCTTCTGTGTATTCTTGCCACCTCTTCTTAATATCTTCTGCTTCTGTTAGGTCCATACCATTTCTGCCGTTTATCAAGCCCATCTATTCATGAAATGTTCCCTTGGTATCTCTAATTTTCTTGAAGAGATCTCTAGACTTTCTTTGCTGCTGCTGCTGCTAAGTCTCTTCAGTTGTGTCCGACTCTGTGTGACCCCATAGATGGCAGCCCACCAGGCTCCCCTGTCCTTGGGATTCTCCAGGCAAGAACACTGGAGTGGGTTGCCATTTCTTTCTCCAGTGCATAAAAGTGAAAAGTGAAAGTGAAGTCGCTCAGTTGTGTCTGACCCTCAGCGACTCCATGGACTGCAGCCTTCCAGGCTCCTCCACCCATGGGATTTTCCAGGCAAGAGTACTGGAGTGAGGTGCCATTGCCTTCTCTGAGACTTTCTTTAGTAGCATGTAAATTTCAGTTTTTATAAAAGCAGGTTTGGGAGATAATGTCAACCCATATACCTTGTCCTGCTCACCCTCCCCTTTTTTTGCATTGTTAGAAACATTGTTTTAACAGAACTGTTTTCATTATTCCTACTATTATTTCCGTTATTGGCTTCTCTCATGGGAGAACTGAAACATTTAGCAGATGGCATACTACTCTTGTACACTGTGAAATTCTATTTAAATTTAAATCTTAAAAGTCTATTTACTTTTACTTTTAGATGATTTACTGTTAATCTTTTGTTACTGTTTGAATCTATTCCTTTTTTATAAGTGTCATGTATTTTTCATGGCTCAGTAGTTTGATCATTTTTTGAAAAGTCATTTCAGGTTCTAAAGTTCTTAACGTATTCTGCCTTCAGAAACTTTGGCAGGTATTACATTTTCAACCATGGCTCCATTCCTCCTATTTTTTGTGCAGATATTCTCTGAGTCTTTTCCATGGTTAACAAAAAGGAAAAGGAACAAACTCCACATCTTTTCTTTTTTTTGTTGTTATAAAAGTAGTATTTGTTTGATGTAAGAAATTTGAGGAATATGAAAAATTGTACAGAGACATCTGTGATGATTGCCATTCTCCTCTTAATGTATGTTACAATGTTTGTGCTGAAATTATTTCATTTATACCAAAAAAGTTTGAACTTTTTTCTTTTTTTAAAAAGTATTTATTTTTATTTGGCTGCATAGGGTCTTAGTTGTGGCATGTGGGGTTTAGTTCCTTGACCAGGGATCGAACTCAGGCCCCCTGTATTGGGAGTGCAGTCTTAGCCACTGGACCACCAGGGAGTTCCCTGAACTTTTTTCTTGAGGTTAATGTTTGCTTTGGTGTGTTCTGTTTAACCTGGAGCCATTACTGTTCACAGATCAGATCTTTTGGAATTTTAAGTTCAGCTTATTTTTTTGTCAGCTTTTGTATAATATTATTTTATAAGTGTATCTAAACTGCTGATATTTCTATTTCAGTTCTGTTGTTCATAGCCTTGTATATTTAGATTCTCTATTGTTCACATGTCAGCTCAGTCTTTATTTTTTTCATAGATTTTTTTCCTCTATAAAGTGGTTTGAGATGTTTCTTAGGTTGTGAGATTATATTTACTCACAGTGAATGAAAGTCTCTCCGTTGTGTCCAACTCTTTGCGACCCCATGGATTATACAGTCCATGGAATTCTCCAGGCCTGAATACTGGAGTGGGTAGCCTTTCCCTTCTCCAGGGGATCTTCCCAACCCAGGGATTGAACCCAGGTCTCCCACATAGCAGGTGGATTCTTTTACCAGCTGAGCCACAAGGGAAGCCCAAGAATACTGGAGTGGGTAGTCTGTCCCTTCTCCAGCGGATCTTCCTAACCCAGGAATTGAACCGGGGTTTCCTGCATTGCAGGCGGATTCTTAACCAGGTGAACTATGAGGGAAGTAAGTGCTTCCTAATTACCATTTAATTAAACTTATTTTTTTTAAAAAAGATTATTTCCTGTTTTATAAAATGGGGTTTAAGGTTGGGGTTGTGTCAGAGTTTTGGTTTTGATGGTTTCATCCAATGGGGAGAAGTATCCTTGATAGTTTCTGGTGGTCTTTTGTAAAGATGTCTTTTAACCTTTTTTTGTCCCATGAGGGAGTATTATACCCATTTTTAGTCTAGGAAACTGGGGTTTCTCAGATTTAGTGCTTGGCCAATTTCGTGTAGTTACTTAATCAAATAGTTAAAACTCCAAATCTGGAACTCTTTCTATTAATAATAATGCCCCAGAGTTTGTGAAGTCCTTTTAAAATAGTTAACATTGGGCTTTTTAGTGATAACTTGCAGGTTCTTTTGTAGATTTTTGTCCTCATGGGTGACATCTGGGTTCTGGCTACCTCCCATTCCATTTGGTATTGCAAACACTAAGGAACAGTGGTTAGAAATAGAACTAGAAATGGGAGTTATCTGGTGGTCCAGTAGTTAAGACTCAGTGCTTTCACTGCTTTGGGCCCAGGTTTGATCTCTTGTGGCACCCCACTCCGGTACTCTTACCTGGAGAATCCCATGGATGGAGGAGCCTGGTGGGCTGCAGTCCATGGGGTCACTAGGAGTCGGACACGACTGAGAGACTTAACTTTCACGCACTGGAGAAGGAAATGGCAACCCACTCCAGTGTTCTTGCCTGGAGAATCCCAGGGATGGGGGAGCCTGGTGGGCTGCCGTCTACGGGGTCGCACAGAGTCGGACACGACTGAAACGACTTAGCAGCAGCAGCAGCAGTGAAACTAAAAATCCCACAAGTTATGTGGAGTAACAAAAAAAGAAATAGAAATAGAAGGGTGTTTTCTTGTGTTTAAATTTATTTGTTGATATTTCAAAAATTTTAATGTAGGAAATATACTAATGTACTTTCAAAAGTTAAAAATACTTACATAAACATGTATATGTTGCAAAATATAAATTATGTTATAACTCTATGGTTTTATTTTTTAATTTTAGTTATTTTAAATTATGAAAGCATGATAACACATCTACAGGAGACTTGGAAAATACAGAACAAGGTTACATGTAGTTCTACTATTAATTATATAGTTTTATAACCTGCTTTTTGCACTATACAATGGATCTCGGTCCTTCCATATCAGTATATATATTTCTGTCACATACTTTCATGGCTGCATAGTATTTCATCAATAATTTATGTAATTGATTCCCAACAGGTGGACACTTAGGTTGTTTTCCACTTTGCTGTTATATAAAAAAGCTGATGTTATCAGTCTTGCAGGTACACTTTTGTATGTTTTGTCTTCTGTCCCTGTCATAATTTCCTAGTAATAGAGCTGTGGGGTTAAGACATAGACACAGTTGAGATTTCCATATATACTGCCACGTTTTCCTGTAAGAGGTTCTCCCAGTTTATACTCTTAAAGTTGGTTTGAATGCTCATTTTCCCCATCTTCTCCAGAGCTGGTATTAAAAAAAAAAAAAAAAAAACAGCAAACACTTAACATAGCCCTTCTGATGTGTCATGCACTGCTGAGTGCTTTCCCTATCTTTACTTAATCCTTCATCAGCATTATGAGATGGGTGCTGTTATTGTCCCCATTTTACAGGTTAGGGAATGGAGACTCAGAGTGGTAAATTACTAAGGTGTTATGTACTTGATAAGTGACAGAGGCAGCAGAGGCAGGATGCTGATCTAGGAGGTCTGATTCTGGAGTCTGCCTGTTAAACAGCAAATTATATTCCTTGTTCATCTTTTTCAAAATTTAGGTGACATGATTATTTTCTCCGATTTTTGAAGTTTTTTATTCTTTATTGAGATATAATCCACATAACATAAAGGTCACCATTTTAAAGTATACAACTCCGTGGTTTTTTAATATATTTAGTGTGTTATGCAACCATCACTGCTATTTACAATATAATTGCAAAGTGTTTCCATTGCTCCCAAAAGAATTTCCATACCTGTTAGCAGTCCCAATACTCCTCTGTCCTTGTCCCCTGGCAGCTGTATAGAGGCTTCAGTTTGTGGATCTGTGAGAGGGAAGCACCCAGGTTTGCCAAGCTAGTCAAAAAATAGGAGTAAGGGAGAGAGTGTCCAAATTTGAGATCTTTGGTAGGGCTAGAAAGACCCTGGGTACCATTAATACCCAGCTTGAAATCTAGGTATTTCTTTCTTGTCATGGAATAGGTTGTCCTCCCCATCACCTTGCCTGAAGCATCCTGACATACAGGCGTTTAGAACTGAAATAGGCAGCAGGGAATGACTGTAGGTGTTTGATTGGAGGACTGACATGATCAGAATGGTGTTTAACAAAGGGTGGTTTGCAGTAGTGTGCAGAATTGGATGAAAAACATTGGAGTCATAAATTGTGTGGAACATGTGAATTTCTTTTGTTTTATATAGCTTAGAGATCTTTTAGTCATCTCTTCTGTGAATGCTGTTTAATATTAATGTAAACTGCTTTTGGTTTTATATCTTAATATTGAGCACAGTTTATTTCCCCCCAATATCTTTTTAGCAGAAGATAACTAATGTAATATCGTTAATTTAGTAAACAAGTTGAAGAGAATTTAATTCCTAGTTCATCTCACTTGCTGAGACTGAAGTCAGCATTTACTAGATAGATCTGTTGTTTTCAGTTTTCAATGATATGTCATTACAGGTATCTCTAAGATTGGTCTGGGAAAGGAAAGGCAGTGAATCTTTGTTGTATACCTTCTTGTTCTTGGCACTGTTGCTTTTTAGTACGTTATCTCATCTAATCATTACAACATCTAGGGAAGGTGCTGCTACTCTAAAATGTGAAGAACTAGCCTGTGAACCTGGCCTGTATTGGCCCTCAAACTCATGCTTTGTCCATTGTATGGCAGAATGTGTCTGGGGTTGTTTGAAATAACTTTGACTTTTTTCTCCAGTGCTCAGTTGTGTCCAGCTCTTTGCCACTGCATGGACTGTAGCCAGCCAGGCTCCTATGTGCATGGAACTTTCCAGGCAAGAATACTGGAGTGGGTTGCTATTTCCTTTTCCAGGGAATCTTCCTGACCCAGGGATTGAACCTATATCTCTTGCATCTCCTGCATTGGCAGGCGGATTCATTACTAGCTGAGCCACCAGGGAAGCTCCCCCTTTAAATATAACTGGTATAAAAACTTGAAAAGAGAGAAAAAAAAAAATCCATGTTCCACTGGTGCAAACATACTTGGATTTTCCTATGTATATTTTTTATACATTATATTGGTGTATGTATAGTTATGTCTTCTACCTTACTTAACATTCATCAGCATATTTCCATATTGTTATATAATATACACAACCTTTTAAACAGCTGTGTAATATTCCATGGCTCTGTCACACTATTTCCTGGTGTGGGATATTTTAAATGTTTAAATATTCTTAATATTTCCACTGTTTTCAGTGTAGAGATTGTGGAACTGTCATGTAGGCAGTTGGACACAGTGTCATGAACAAACAGGGCATCTTTTGGGAGTGAAACCATCCAGCAGGGGTCATGTCAGGTTGGATTGGTGTGTAGATTTTCCCAAATACTATTAACATCTAGGCAATGAGAATAAACCCACTGAAATTTTCTTAAGAACATGGTACCAAGTTTGAACATGTCCTGAAAAAGAGTCATAAACTGAATATTTCCACATGTTGTAAAATACTTAAAGAATACTTATCATTAAATCCTATTTAAGTATTAATTTATAGGACTTTGCTCACCAGTGCTCTGAAGACTGGAAATAGCACTGGCAAAAGCAGATGAGAATGGCTTTAATAAGGTTGGGGAAAACCAACTCTGAAGACTTGAGTTGTGGGAGTGGAAGAGAGTGCTGAGAGAAGATGAGATATTACAGCGGGATGGCTGTGGACAGAATGTTTTTATACATAGTAGGAGCCCTCTTGTCTCAGTGCCGTAAGATTCTGGTAGTTGGTTAATCAAGAAAGTTTTTAAAGTGAGGAATCACAAAGTGGTTTGTAAATGTATGTAGCATTTTAACTTAAAAATATGTTTATTAAACAATATTTTGAAAGAGAGCCCAGAGTTTTTCTTTGAGAATAACTGGAGTTTCCCCTTTCTTGAATATACCACCTTCATTGAGTACATGAAGCATTGAGCTTCAATGAGTACATGTACTCATTGAGCATTGAGTACACATTCCTGTTTTAATGTCTTTAAAAAGGAATTTAAAGACTTACAGATACGAAAACCTAGATTTTTATCTTGCCTCCACCTAAGGCAACAGCTATTTTTAAAAAGGAACTCATCCTAAGTCTTTCTGTAGCATCCAATTTTGTTTTCATAGAAAATTTATTTTCTTTCTTGTGAAGAGTTGAAACCACATAATTACAGTAATGAATACACTTGGTATACAGAGACTGTATAACATACATAACTGACTCTTGAAGCACAAGAGCAGCTCTCCTGGTTGGAGCTCAAGTACTCATGAATGTTCTAGAGAGTGACCTAGTAGCCTTGAGGATTCACTGAGCCATGGGCATTGGTTGGCATGTTTTACGGACAAAAGCACACTTTGGTTAATCTGGAGTGTTGATTAAGTCAGGGATAAATTCTAAGAGTGACGTGGATTGAGCAGTAGTAGAAAAAGGAGTGACTGAGAAGTGGCCAGAGAGTTAGTTGGGGGAATAATTAAAATTACCAGGTTGGAGTCGGGGAGGCCAGGTATGTCAGCTCCGGTAGACAGGTCAAGAAAAGAGCCGGAAGACTTAAGAAGAACGGTGTGGGATCTTTAGAATAGAGTGATTTTGACCTTTTGATATGAAAGGGGAAAGAAGCCAGGCTGATGAGAGGTTAAGACATTCTTAAAGGAGGACTCCCACTCTGAGCCTCTTGTTGCAATAAAAAATAACTGCAGTAATGCACAGAGATTTTGCAGATTGCTGCTGTTTGACTCATTTTCTTTATAATGATTGTGTTGGAGAATTAAACATATAAAGCCTTTTATTTCATCTTTTACAGTGGGTCTTGCCTGGTGGTGAGTTTGTTCCCTAGGGGATGTTTTGTAGTATGGAAACATTTTTGGTTGTTAGAGCTGGTCCTGCTGGCTTCTAGTGGGTGGAAGTCAGGGATGTTGCTGAGCATCCTGCAGTGAACAGGGTAGCCCCCTCCACCAAACTATCTTACCCAAAATGTCAGTAGTGCTGAGATGCAGAAACCCTCAATCCTGTCATAGCATCTTGTAAAGTTAATTCACTTTTTGGCTCCCATAATCACTAGCTAACTCATAAGATCCCCCAGTTACCTTCTGTTTAATTGGAATGGTGGTAGGAAAGCTGCATCATTCTGGAATGCTAATGGGTCTCATTTTGAATTGCAGCCTGAACCTAGTTAGTGGTGCCAAAAGTTGGGGGTTCTGGCAGTTCATGTTCATAGTAAATAGGATTTCTTCCCTTATGGTATATTGTTCCCCAGCCTTCGAAAGTTGATGAAAATTTAGACAAGTTTTACATTTAGAGAATTATATGATGGGCACGTTTGCAAGTAGAATTAAATATTTCTGTTTTGAATCCACTCTTTTGAGTGATTCTGTGTGTAAAATATTTCTGTTTGGAGAACTGATCTTTGGCCTTAGAAATGACTCATCCTTTCTGCTGAATTCCCACTTGGGGCTCAGGAAGGCAGGTGTGTTATCATTGCTACCATTGATAGGTAGTAGAGTGCTCTCCTTATGCCTGGTACTGAACAGAAGATGACCGCAATTCAGAATTCCTTCTGTACTGATTTTGTACTAAGGCCATAGTTCTCAAATTTGTGAGGAGTCAGGGCACTGGAAAGTCATGATACTTTTGTTAAACTAATTAATATCAAACTCTGATGTAGCACCCAGTTATTTAAGACTTTGCCTGGACTCCTCCTGTCCAACCAAGACTTTGTTTATCAGGCTGAGCTTTTCTGTTTTACCTTGTGGTTTAGTTGCTAAGTCGTGTCCGACTCTTGTGACCCCATGGACTGTAGCCTGCCAGGCTGCTCTGTCAATGGGATTCTCCATTGACAATTCTCCATTGGCAAGAATATTGGAGTGGGTTGCCATTTCCTTCTCCAGGGCATCTTCCTGACCCAGGAATTGAACCCAGGTCTCCTGCACTGTAGGTAGATTCTTTACCAACTGAGATACCAGGGAAGCTTCACCCGAGTGTGAAAGATTATTCTCCCAAGGTGTTCTTTGGTCTGTCATGCACACAGGTGCGTGTGAAAATCTTTGTGGCAGGGAGGGTTTAGGCTCCTGATTGCAGTTCCGTTGTGCTTTTAAAATAACAACAGATGAAGTATTACAAGTCAAAAGAATCTGAAGCCAACATAGCAAGTCTTAAAGTGTGATCTTGACCCATGGACAGAATAAAAAATTTTATTTATTGTTGTTTGATATGTCTGATCTCATTGGAACCCAGTGTGAATCTTGAAGCTACAAAGAAAAGAAGTAAGAGAAATAGACTAAAATTTATTTCTCAAATCATGCAATTCTTTTTATTTCTATGGTCCCTAAAGTTGATTAAGCCTGTGCTTGAGCAGAGATGTCATGCTTTTTTATCTTTTCTAGAGCAGTTCTTTACGAATATTTAGTTATGTTCCTTGGGTTTTAATGTGTACATAAGACAGTAACTGGAACCTGGAGACCTTGTGCGAATTCCCTGCAGGAATATAGGTAGACAGAAAACAACCCTCCCCCTCCCCCCACCCACACACACTTAGTATTGAGCCTCAGGAGCTAGTGTGAGTGTTTAAGTGGGGAAAGGGAAGAATAAGCGAAAATTGGAAGATGAGGAAAACCAAGAACATAAAGCCTCCAGAGCCAAGGTGAAAGGGGGAATCGAAGGATGGTCACCTCTGCCCTGAATACTGTGTGAAACATTGAGAGCGACAAGACAACTGCATTAGTTTCCTATAGTTTTTGTTTCTGCTGATCTAAAAAAATTTTTTTTTACACGTATGCTTGAACTTTAGAGCAATCCAATTCTGTGCACCTGAGATCCATTTAAGGAAAAGAAAAAAAAATTTTTTTTGTAACCTATAGTTACATAGTGGAGAAGAAAATGGCAACCCACTCCAGTGTTCTTGCCTGGAGAATCCCAGGGACAGGGGAGCCTGGTAGGCTGCCGTCTATGGGGTCACACAGAGTCGGACACGACTGAAGTGACTTAGCATAGCATAGCATAGCATAGCATACGGAGAAGGCAATGGCACCCCACGCCAGTACTCTTGCCTGGAAAATCCCATGGATGGAGGAGCCTGGTGGGCTGCAGTCCATGGGGTCTCTAAGAGTCGGACACGACTGAGCGACTTCCCTTTCACATTTTCGCTTTCATGCATTGGAGAAGGAAATGGCAACCCACTCCAGTGTTCTTGCCTGGAGAATCCCAGGGGCAGGAGAGCCTGGTGGGCTGACATCTATGGGGTCACGCAGAGTTGGACATGACTGAAGTGACTTAGCAGCAGCATAGCATAGCATAGCATAGTTACATAGACATGCTTACTTTAGTGCAATGCTTGGTTCAGGGTGGTTACTCAAATAAGTACCCTGACTCTCTACTCCTTGGGTGTTTAGGTACTAGATATCAGTTCCTCAGAGGGTCAGCTGGGAGTAGGACACTTGAGACAAATGGCAGAGATATTGCAGAGCACTGAGGACAAATGGGGCTGAGAGCGGCAATGATGGTCAACCAGGACGCGTGTCACTAGATGGAGAAATAGAACCTCCTCAAGTCAGTCCACTGAGGCCTGCTTTGAAATCTAGAAGTAGAAAACAACCAGGGATGAGGGGCTGCAGGAGAAATGCTCACTGAGATATGCTTGGCAAGACGTCGTTTCCATCTAGAGCTGCAGGAAGGAGGTCTTGTGCTCTTCCCAGAGTGTCTCAGCTGTTGAGCCACAGAGTCAGGAGCTAACTTGGGCTTCTCTGCTTCCAGACTCATGAATTCACCTCCTCACTGGGATGAGTTGCCTTTTTTTTTTTTTAACAGCGTTGTTTGTTTTTGGCTTTGTTGGATCTTTGTTGCTGTGTGGGCTTTTCTCTAGTGGTGGTGAACCAGGGCTGCTGTCTAGTTGTGGCACGTAGGCTTCTCATCGCGTGGCTTCTCCTGTTGGGGAGCACAGGCTCTATGGGGTGCAGGCTTCTGCAGTGGCAGCGCGCAGACTCAGTAGTTGTGGTTCTCGGGCTCTGGAGCACAGGCTCAGTAGTTGTGGCACACGGGCTTAGTTGCTCTGCCGCACGTGGGATCTTGCTGGATCAGGGATCGAACCTGTGTCTCCTGCATTGGCAGGCAGATTCTTCACCACTGAGCCATCAAGGAGGCCCTGGGATGAGTTTTTAAACAACCATTTGTTGCTTGTTTATATAAGTGCATTTGTTGTTGTAGCTCTCATTCCCAGTAGGGAGGATATGAAAGTTGGCTTTGTGGTGGTTTTCACCCAGTTCCATATGATTGGCAGCTTTTCTCTAACCTGGAAGCAATTTATTAGGTTTCCTAGAGAGATTATTTTGATCGTTCCAGAATAAGACTGACAGTCTTGGAACAAGCACAGAATGACTGCAGAATACTTGTATTGTTGATAGGCTCTGCTTCCTGTGGTAGTAAAATTATATCAATCATTTAAAAATCTTACATCTACGAAGATTTTGAACCTCTTTCTTTGCATATAAATGCCCCATATATACTTATGGTGTGAACTACCGTATATATCTATTGTGTGAAATTCAAGCTTACTTTATTATTCTTTTGTAATTGAAACTGTTTATCTGTCTAGAGTGAATAATGATCACCCAAAACTTATTCTGGGTGCCAAAAAAGTCGAGATTTTTTTTCAGTTATTCTTATTGGCTGCCTTTAAAACTAACTCAGTCGCTAGAAAAATAAATTATTAGGATAATAATAGTAAGAAGACCATCTTAAGCTCTTGGCAGGCAAAATAAAAAAATTCTGTGGATTTCTCTTTTGAGAATTATGTGAAATCCTGAAATTTTGAGCTTTATTTTGCTTTGCTTTATGTGATTTTAGGCATATTACTATGCACAACTTTCTTTGGGGAATCTTGAACATTTTGTGTCCCGTAGAACTTAATTTTTGTATGTTGTGACTTATCAATGAGGTATAAGGATTTTTTTTTCTTTTATTTATATATGCACGTTTGGATAAAAAGGACACACACATGTATATATGAAACAATTTTTCCTCTTTTACAGAATTAAATGTGAGGGAATCTGACCTAAGAGTTTGTGATGAATCATCGTGTAAATATGGAGGCGTCTGTAAAGAAGATGGAGATGGTTTGAAATGTGCATGTCAGTTTCAGGTAAGGAAATCAAACCTTTTCTCAAAAATTTTAACGTTTGTCATATTTTGTAATTCTACATTTTTTAAAATTAAAAAGCTTATTAAAACACCTTGAACCCTACAAGAAATTTGGGTTCACAGCCCACTGATTCTTGTCAAATGAACTGCTACTGTTTGTACCTTCCATTCTTTTCTTGAACGATAAGGACAGACTGGCTCTCATAGAATGTGAAAACACCTTGAAAAAATATGAAAAGTTTTATTCAAATGTAAGGTGTAATTGTCACTGAAAGGAAGTAAGGTACAGATTGTAGTAGAGTCACTTATTTAACATGTTGGTCTTTTTATCCTCTTTCCTTCTCTTTCTGGTCTTTCTCTTTCCCTTATTTGCTTATTTCCCTTATTTTCCCCTTATTTGCTGCTGTCTCATCTTTTTTTGGCCAAAGAACATGACTGGTTCAGGGTAGATCTGAGTTAGAGATGGACTAGAAAGGGGGAATCTCAAACTAAGAGTGTAAATATCTTTATTTTTCAGATGCTGTTTTAGTTGTGAGTTTGTTGTCTAAAAAAACTAAAATGTGCTAAATTTTTTTTTTTTTTTTTTTTGATTGTGTTACACAGCTTGAGGGATCTTAGTTCCCCTGACCAGGGACCATTGTTCACAAAGTGGTCCCTTATTCAGAATTTGTGATGAATGATCTTATTTTAATTGTATCTACCATTTTGGATTTTAAAGGGAAGAAAGGGAACAGAGACAGGAATAAAAGCATAGGATAGTCAGTATTTCTAGAAACCCTATACAGCTTCAGGCATGTATGATGATCCATCTGTATGATCCATCTGAAAATAGATAGCATATTTCCCACCCTTAGGATATTGTAATGAGAATCAGAATCAGAAAGAGACCTTGAATAGGAAGCCTTTTTGAAAACTGTTAACTATATCAAGTTTATTTTCATTAAAAGAAGTAGAAAGTTTAAGGAAAGGAGGAAGGGGTGGGGAATATACTGATGACCAGCCAAAAATGTTCCTCTTGGTCAAAAGGGACTTTACAATTCACTGTTTATTGACAGTAGCCACCTTTGAAGTAATTAGGTAACCTTGTGCCCAGCCCTCCATGGTTCCTCATGTAACAGTAGTCAGGCCAGTGTAACTACTGTATATAAAATAAATAATCAACATGGACCCACTGTATAGCACAGGGAAGCCTACTCAACATTCTGTAATAACTTACATGGGAAAAGAATCTTAAAAAGAATGGATATATGCATATATAACTGAATCACTTTGTTGTACACGTGAATTAACACAGCACTGTAATCAACTATAATATAAAAATTAAATTAAAAAAAAATAGACAGTGTTATGTCTGCCTACTCTCTTGTTCCCTAAACCTTCTTAAGGACAGTAACTAACGGGGGCTTCTTTCCTTAAAAGAAGGTGTTGATTACCTGGTATGTACCAAGCCCTCATGTACTTTTACTTCTTCTTGTTCTTCATGTTAGATAACTTTTACTTACCTACATTAAGGTTCACTGATCCTTTTTTCTGTCATCACCATTCTGCCATTCAATGAGTCTTTACTTTAAGATACTTTATTTTTAGAATTTATAGTTTCTGTTTGATATTTCTTGTCTTTTCATTCCTTACAAGCTTATTTTCCTTGAGCATGGATATTGATGCTTTAAAAATCTTTGCCAGTTTCAACATCTGGGACATCTCAGGGATCATTTCTATTGATTGCCTTTTCATTTGAGAATGGATTGTGTTTTCTTTTTTTTCCTATTTATTCTGACTGTATCCTACACATTGTGAATGATGTGTTTTCTAGTGTTTGAATTACATTCCTCTGAGTATTGTCATTTTTGAAACAGTTGAATTGACTGAAAAACAGCAGACTTTGTCCTTCCTGTTTGAGTAGCAACACAAATATTGTTTATTTCAGTCTTAGCTGATCTACTTGGAGTGTGCCCCATAAGTGCTTGGTTCAAAAGTCTGCACAGAATCTGGGGCTCCCTGGTTTCTCTCTCCTTTCTGGGACTTTCTCGCTCACTTCCCAGTGGCTTTGGTCGCTCTGAATTCTATCCTCTGGGTTTTCGTGCAACAAAGATTGCAGGTTTTGGTAGCTATTTTAGCTATCCTGGGTGGGGAAGACTGGGGCTATTCCCCTCTTCCAACTGTTTTTTATTTCCTTAGGTTAAAGTCCTTGATGTGGAGTTGTCGGGCCAATGGAATGCTCATGTACAGATTAGCATTCTCAGCAAGAGCAGTGTTACCAGGCTGCTTGTTTCCTTTCAGCCTCTTGGTAGAGAATTTTGTCAGTCCTTTTAAATTATATAAATCTGAAAGGCAAAGAAACTTTTTGCATTTGATTACTGGAGAAATTGGAAATGTGCCATAGATTTATTTACCATTTTTTTTTTGAATTAATAATTCATATTCTTCCTATTTTGTGAAATATTTTCTTTTTCCCTGTGTTGATCTGTAAAGATATGTGTGTATACTGTATTAATAAAATATAATATACTGTTTGTGTTGTTCTTATAATATTGCTTACTATGCTGAGCATTTTATATCCATTAGCTCCTAAATATTTTATACATATTTATATATAAAAATTAACATAACTTAAACTCTTATGAGAACCTATGATGTAGATATCATTTTGATACATTTTTTAAAAGTGTGGTATTTGCCATAGTAAACAGCTTGAACATTATATAAGGAAAAAATGTCTTCCTTCCACTCCAGACTACCAGTTGCTCTTCTCAGAGGCAACATCTGTTAATTCTTACATTTCCTTTTAAAAATATTCTGTGTTTTACTAATACATAAGTGTTTTAATTTCTTTTAAGTACTAAATCACTTATGCATGCATGCTAAGTCACTTTAGCCTTTTCCGAATCTTTGCAGTCCTATGAACTTTATCCCACCAGGCTCCTCTGTCCATGGGATTCTCCAGGCGAGAATACTGGAGTGGATTGCCATGCCCTCCTCTAGGGGATCTTCCCAACCCAGGGCTCAAACCCACATCTCTTATGTCTCCTGCATTGGCAGGCGGGTTCTTTATCTCTAGAGCCACCTGGGATATATGTAATCCATATAAACATCTAAATGCAGAGTTCCAAAGAATAGCAAGAAGAGATAAGAAAGCCTTCTTCAGTGATCAATGCAAAGAAATAGAGAAAAACAACAGAATGGGAAAGACTAGGGATCTCTTCAAGAAAATCAGAGATACCAAAGGAACATTTCATGCAAAGATGGGCACGATAAAGGACAGAGATGGTGTGGACCTAACAGAAGCAGAAGATATTAAGAAGAGGTGGCAGGAATACACAGAAGAACTGTACAAAAAAGAGTTTCAAGACCCAGATAATCATGATGATGTGATCACTGACCTAGAGCCAGACATCCTGGAATGTGAAGTCAAATGGGCCTTAGAAAGCATCACTAGGAACAAAGCTAGTGGAGGTGATGGAATTCCAGTGGAGCTATTCCAAGTCCTGAAAGCTGATGCTGTGAAAGTGCTGCACTCAATATGCCAGCAAATTTGGAAAACTCAGCAGTGGCCACAAGATTGGAAAAGGTCAGTTTTCATCCCAATCCCAAAGAAAGGCAATGCCAAAGAATGCTCAAACTGCTGAACAATTGCACTCATCTCACACGCTAGTAAAGTAATGCTCAAAATTCTCCAAGCCAGGCTTCAGCAATATGTGAACCGTGAACTTCCTGATGTTCAAGCTGGTTTTAGAAAAGGCAGAGGAACCAGAGATCAAATTGCCAACATCCGCTGGATCATGGAAAAAGCAAGAGAGTTCCAGAAAAACATCTATTTCTGCTTTATTGACTATGCCAAAGCCTTTGACTGTGTAGATCACAATAAACTATGGAAAATTCTGAAAGAGATGGGAATACCAGACCACCTGATCTGCCTCTTGAGAAATCTGTATGCAGGTCAGGAAGCAACAGTTAGAACTGGTCATGGAACAACAGACTGGTTCCAAATAGGAAAAGGAGTATGTCAAGGCTGCATATTGTCACCATGTTTATTTAACTTATATGCAGAGTACATCATGAGAAATGCTGGACTGGAAGAAACACAAGTTGGAATCAAGATTGCTGGGAGAAATATCAATAACCTCAGATATGCAGATGACACGACTCTTATGGCAGAAAGTGAAGAGGGGCTAAAAAGCCTCTTGATGAAAGTGAAAGTGGAGAGTGAAAAGGTTGACTTAAAGCTCAACATTCAGAAAACGAAGATCATGGCATCTGGTCCCATCACTACATGGGAAATAGATGGGGAAACAGTGGAAACAGTGTCAGACTTTGTTTTTCTGGGCTCCAAAATCACTGCAGATGGTGACTGCAGTCATGAAATTAAAGGACGCTTACTCCTTGGAAGGAAAGTTATGACCAACCTAGATAGCATATTCAAAAGCAGAGACATTACTTTACCAACAAAGGTTCGCCTAGTCAAGGCTATGGTCTTTCCTGTGGTCATGTATGGATGTGAGAGCTGGACTGTGAAGAAGGCTGAGCGCCGAAGAATTGATGCCTTTGAACTGTGGTGTTGGAGAAGACTCTTGAGAGTCCCTTGGACTGCAAGGAGATCCAACCAGTCCATTCTGAAGGAGATCAATCCTGGAATTTCTTTAGAAGGAATGATGCTAAAGCTGAAACTCCAGTATTTTGGCCACCTCATGCAAAGAGTTGACTCATTGGAGAAGACTCTGATGCTGGGAGGGATTGAGGGCAGGAGGAGAAGGGGACGACAGAGGATGAGATGGCTGGATGGCATCACTGACTTGATGGGTGTGAGTCTGGGTGACCTCCGGGAGCTGGTGATGGACAGGGAGGCCTGGCGTGCTGCGGTTCATGGGGTCACAAAGAGTCGGACACGACTGAGCGACTGATCTGACTGATCTGATACACTAAAGTACCTTAGAGATGGTTACTTTTTATATGGATTACAAAGAAAGCTTTATATATTTTAAAGAAGTTATCCTAGTGTTATTTTCATTTTATGTTTTTTATATAAAGTTTTACATTTTCATTTTATATTTATCTTTGTCTTCATGGTTCTGCTTTTCATTCTCAAAGTCTTCCCTTGCAACTCTAAGGTTATAAAGCCTTTTGACCTTTTTAACTTAATTGAACAGCTAGAGAACCTTCTCATGACCTGTCTGAATCCCTTGTATTCTTACCTTGTGGCAAAGCAAGAAAGGAAAAGTTAGGGGTTTAGATCACTGGACATTTACCCAGAGCTTACTTAGTGGTAGGTGCTGGGGATAAAAAGATGTTTAAAGACAAATTACTTACCTTGCAGGAGCAAACTGCCTAAGGGCTTACAGCGTGACTTGATCCTGCTGCTAAGCGAAACTTTGACTCCTCTTCTTTATATGCTTTTACGTCTCTTCAACATAGACTTCCATTTTTGCTGATTTAAGAACAATGACCTCACGTGCCCATTAAACACTTTTCTGTGGATGCTTTAGCAGTGTCTTTCAAATTCATTTAAAAGCCTTGCTTATGATTCATCATGCTTTCAGTGTCAAGCTTTTGAGGGGGGAGGGCATAATTGAAACACATTTTAACAGATAATAATAGGATTTTAAATTCTAAAATTGTTTTGTTTAGCCTGTTAATAGGAGCTATTACATCTTGCCACATACATAAACAAAATTGCTTTTATTAATTTTGAACAAAGAAAAATGATCAGTATTGGATCTTTTCATTGAAACCTGAGTAATATGTAAGGAGGAATGCCTGTGGCTTTTCCTGTTTTCTTTCTTCCCCTTTGTTCTTCTGACTGGAGTTCTCAGGCTGATATCTTTTTTTCCCTGAGTTTCATAGTATTTGCTCTAGCTAAGTACTCTGTCCTCTTATTAGACTTTTGTATTAGTCAGGATTCTCCTGAGAAACAGAGCCAACAAGGTATAGAGAGAAAGAGAGAAAGAAATTACAAGGAATGGGCTCACTCGGTTATGGACACGAAGTCCATAACCTGCAGCCTGCAGGTTTGGGGCCCAAAAAGGCTGGTAATGTGGTTCCAGTGTGGGTCTGAAGGCCGGAGGATCAGAGGAACTGATATGTAAGTCTCAGTCTGAGTCCATAGGCCTGAGAACCAGGAGAAAACCAAGGTCCCAGCTCAGCCAAGGTCAGGAGCTCATTCTCCCTTCATCTGCCTTTTTCTGTTCAGGCCCTCAGTGGGTTGGGTGATCCCACCCACATTGGAGAGGGTATTTATTCAGTTCACCAATTTAAATGCCAGTGTCATTGAGAAATACCCTCAACAGATACATCCAGAAATGTTTAACCTAGGCACCCTGGAGCCCAGTCAAGTTGATACTTAAAATTAACCATCACAACCTTGTTAATATTATTGTATTCAGCACAGTTCCTGACACACAGTAGGTACATAATAAATACTTGAATGGATGTGGCTGCAGAGTTGTACACTGCTGCATCTTTGTAAACTGCTTCAAATCACTCTTCCAGGTAAAGAGTAGATATGGGGGAGAGTTCTTTGCCCCAGCAAGAGTGACAGTAAAGAGGAAGCAAACCTTAAGATAGAGTCATGCCTGAGTCCGAAGTTGCATGTTGTTAAAATTGCCCAAATCATATAATTTTTCTATAGCATAATAAGAAGCTCCTAAAAGCAACTCCTGGAAACTGACCAAGGAACTGCGGGTCTGCTTTTCCCATCATGCTCGCTCCTTGGTGTATGCTTGTTAGGTTGCATTTCAAGGACATTGCCTATCTGTTTTAAGCTCCTTGCTCACTACCACCAAGTGACATATAGTGAGATCCTGCTGAAAAACTCGAGTATGTAGTGGTTAGTGTTAGGAATTAGCTATGACCCTAGACAATTGCTTAAAACTCAGTAATGATATTATCTATAGCAGAACCAGTGAATGTTTGTTGAAAGTTTACTATGGCCAGATATAAATGCTAAAGATGGATTTCTCTTATTTAATCCTCATAACAGTTTTGTTAGGTAGATACTATTTTAATTATCATTTTACAGATAGGGAAAAAAAATGGCATTGGTGCTAACCCATAGTCACATGAATAGTTGACCCAAAATTTGAACTCAGCATTTGACTTCAGAGCCCTGGCTCTAAGCACTAAGTAGAGTACTGCAGAGGGTTGCCATTTCCTTCTCCACATGTGCTTTGCAGGACTGTTACATTTAAGTTAGTTTAGGACATTTAAAGTTGCAGCCAGTATTTACTAGATAGAAACTCTTCATTAAATGTTAGCTATTACCATATAGATTCTCAGCCCTATCAGACTTAATAACCCTTTTTTATAACCAATAATTTGTATTCCATTTCTTTTCTAAAATGAAATTTGTAGATAATGTAGCTTACATAAACATGTAATTAAAGAAATCAATTTAATGTATAATTGAAATGTAAAGAAGAAATAAAAGTAATTTATAATAAAATAAGTATTTCAAAATGTAAATGCTGGGACATGATTATACTAGAAGACAATGTTGGGGTCCATTGTTTATATCTACTTAAATGAATATTTGGATTTTTAAAAAGATCATCATCAGCACTTTCATACCAGTAGTACTTGAAAAGAAAAGTAGAAGTATGGTGAATGCTAGAATAAAAACTATTAGGAGAAGCTAGAGCAGTCTTATTTGTTTATGATCTTACTGTAGTTCCTACATGAATGGCTGGAGATGCATTCAGAAATTGTATGGTGTATATAAAAAATAAATTATACGGTATACATAAAAAAAGAAATTGTATGGTATATAAACAAAAAGAAATTGTATGATATGTATGTTGTGTGGAACTGTCCTTTCCTTTGTGGTCCTTTGAGCACCCTTAGAATCCATCTGCTAAATGACAGTAATGCCCTCTTGTCATCAGTTCAGTTCAGTCTGCTCAGTCATGTCCAGTTCTTTGCGACCCCATGGACTGCAGCACACCAGGCCTCCCTGTCCATCGCCAACTCCCGGAGCTTACCCAGACTTATATTGAGTCAGTGATACCATCCAACCATCTCATTCTCTGTCATCCCCTTCTCCTCCTCCTTCAGTCTTCCCCAGCATCAGTGTCTTTTCAAATGAGTCAGTTCTTCGCATCAGGTGGCCAAAGTATTGGAGTTTAAGCTTTAGCATCAGTCCTTCCAATCTATATTCAGGACTGATTTCCTTTAGGATAGACTGGTTGGATCTCCTTGGAGTCCAAGGGACTCTCAAGAGTCTTCTCCAACACCACAGTTCAAAAGCATCAATTCTTCAGCGCTCAGCTTTCTTCATAGTCCAGCTCTCACATCCATACATGACCACTGGAAAAACCATAGCCTTGACTTAGACGGACCTTTGTTGGCAAAGTAATGTCTCTGCTTTTTAATATGCTGTCTAGGTTGGTCATAACTTTTCTTCTAAGGAGCAAGTGTCTTTTAATTTCATGGCTGCAGTCACCATCTGCAGTGATTTTGGAGTCCCCAAAATAAAGTCTCTAATTGTTTCCATTATTTCCCCATCTATTTGCCATGAACTGATGGGACCAGCTGCCATGATCTTAGTTTTCTGAATGTTGAGTTTTAAGTCAACTTTTTCACTCTCCTCTTTCACTTTCATTTGTCATGGTGACAACCAAAAATGCCTCCATGGGGCACCCACCCCTAAAGGAGCGTGAGCACCTTTGTGAGCACTGTATTAGAAAGTTGTTAAGCATTGCTGAGTGAAGAGTTAGTTGGCTTGAAAAATCCATAGACTTGTATTTGACATCTTGGAGCTTATGGTCTTTTTTTGTTGTGTTGTTGCTAATTATACATTGTATAATTACAGAGTAACATTGACTCCTGCAGACATCATGTAGTTTTATTGTGTACGTGTTAGGGGAAGAGAATAAAGGAATGTGATGCTTGGAAGAACTGGAGGAATATAGGAAGGCATCCTAAAGTAAAATTTGAGTTTTAACTAAAGTTGATATAGGAGTCTGGTGATAGTGTATAGCAAGTCAACTTGGTTATAAAATATTTTATTAAAAATTGTTTTTACCAGTGCTACCTGAGGTAGCATGCCAAATTTATGGTTCATAAAGTAAGTTGACCACTTTTTAAAAAGTCAATGAATGATGAAAGTAAGCCTTGCTCATTGCAGAAAAATTGAGAAAAACAGAAAATCATAAATATGGAAATAAAAAAATATGGTGACAAGTAATGTGAAAAATTTATTGATATTTTCTTCCAGGATTTACTCTCTGAATATTTATTTTTCTAAATAATTCAGATATATATATAATTTATCTTCTTGCTACATTTTTATTTTATATTATCATATTATTTAAGAAATTTGCATTCAGTTTTGTGGACTAGATAATGCATTTAAAAATGGCACAGAATTCTCAGAAGTTACATACATGGTATTATCACCTGCTTTTCACCTAACATCATCTTTTTATGTCACATAGTATTCTTATAAAGGGTAATGTTCAATGACTCTTTGAACATATATAGTGTGCTTTAAAATAAACCTTACCTTATTGGATACTTAGATTTTTTTCTTGTATGTTTTTGATATGAATACATTTCTATTTGAAATGACTGTAATAAATTTTCATCTATTGTAGTTTCCTGCAGATAGATCCTTAAATGTGTAATTCTAGATCAAAAGCCTCATTGCTTCTTTAGAACTCTTAAAATGTGTTATTAAATTGTATTCTTAAAAGATTGAGCCAGTTTAAATTACAGCAGGGCTATTGGTATGCAACTAAATTGAATTTTTTGTTTGTCTAATAGCCAGTTTTGTAAGGTTAAAGTAGCATCTTATTTTCGTGTATAACTCTGATTATTAGTAAAGGGCAGCATTTTTAATATATTAATTGACCATTTGTTATCTTTCTGTAAATTTGTCTTTTGTCCATTTTGTATTGGTACTGTCTCTGTTTTAGTGACAATAACTTGTATCATGTTATACTCATTTCTCTCAGACTTTAAAACTTTAGTCATGTATATTTTTGAAATATAGAAGTTTTAAAGTTTTTTAAACATCTCAATTCAGTGTCATTTCTCAAACCTGTATCATCTTTTTTCTTTTCATCTACTAATTCTTCAAGGTTCAGTTCATGTTTCACCTTCTCTGAGGAGGCTTTCTTAAATACCTTATATCTTACAGTAATAGGTGTTAGATATTATACTTACTATCTGTACTTTTGACTTAGTCATGATCATATATATACCCACACATATATATTTCATATTTATATGGCTCTCTAATAAGATTGTAAAGTCTCAGAGAACAGAGCTCATGTGTCTTTTATAGCATTTACCTTGAAACCTTTTATACTAGAGGTGCTGAATAAGTGAATTTTGATAGTTTACATCATTAGTGCTTATTCCAAACATTGGAAAGAATCTCCTCTTATATTATCTCCTTGGATCGCTAGCAAATGATGTAGACAGGATAGAGATTTTCATTCTCATTTTTATGGATAGTTGATAGTTAAAATATTTTCATTATAAATGTGAAAAAAGGTATGAGAAAGTAGCACAGCTCTTCTTTTTAAAAACCAAATAAAAGAGCAAACTTCTGTAGTAGAAGTGTGTTACAATCCTATGGCGTTGCATTCATGAATATGAAATAAACTATTAACATTCATGCATCGCTCTGAGAATTTATTTTTGTTTCTTTTGCAGTGCCATACGAATTACATTCCTGTCTGTGGATCAAATGGGGACACGTACCAAAATGAATGCTTTCTCAGAAGGGCTGCTTGTAAGCACCAGAAAGAGATAACAGTAGTAGCGAGAGGACCGTGCTACTCTGGTATGTGTGATGCTCTCCTGAAGAAACGTTAGAAGTGGTTCTGTTGTACTAAGGTGAAGTTTCCAGTCAGAGGTTCATTCCCAACGCTGCTGTGTGGATTGGGATGATTATGTGGGAAGTGGGCGGGGGGCTCTTTTTGCCCCCATCTCATATTGCTTTTTAACCCTGCATGGTCTCTCTTATTACCTCTTCTGTGGCACTTCTCAGGACGTTTTTAATGTTTAATACTATCTTTGGTGGGGACTTTGTATATCAATTTTGCCTTATGGTTTGAACATTAGGCAGAAGAAGATTTGGGAGGGTAAATGCTATGAGATCCGTTTTGTTAATTTTTATTTTGGTGCAAGGTGGAGTGGGGAATATTGTAGAAACTCATTAGTGGCATCCTGGAAAGTGTTTGTCCAAGCTCTTCTCTTTGTATCTTTTCTGTTTGCCAGCCTTTGTTACCAACTTCCTCCCAGTTTTTGTATTTACTTCTCTTTTCCTTCCTGAATTATTTGTTGTTGTTGTTACTAAGTTGTGTCTGACTCTTTTGTGACACCAAGAACTGCTGCATGCCAGGCTTCTGGAGTTTGCCCAAATTCATGTCCATTGAGTCAGTAATGCTATGTAACCATCCCATCTTCTGTCATCCCCTTCTTTCAATCTTTCCAGCATCAAGGTCTTCTCTAACGAGTTAGCTCTTCACATCAGGTGGCCAAAGTATTGGAGCTTCAGCATCAGTTCTTCCTATAAATATTCAGGGTTGATTTTGTTTAGGAATGACTGGTTAGATCTCCTTTCTGTCAAGGGATTCTCAAGAGTCTTCTATAGCATCACAATTCAAAAGCATCAGTTCCTCAATGCTCAGAGTTCTTTATGTCTTCCTGAATTGGTAGTGGTTAATTTTGGAAGGCATTACTGTAAGAAACTTAAACAGTAATGCCTTGGTTTCTTACTTGTGTTTGTATTTGGGAGCAGGGATGCTGGTGAGATATTATAATAGAATTATTGTATGAAGGTTAGCAGTAAATGTGGAGGCTATTCTTTATATGATTATTCCACTTCCTTTCTTTTACTGTATACTACAGTGCCTGTGTTCAGAGTTTTTATTGGGGCTCCATTACATAAGCATGACTCATTGATTGTCCTGTGGTTGATCTCAAATTTGGTCTACTAACATCACATGATTCAAAGCTTCCACTCTGAACTATGTGGTTAGTCTTTCTGGTGTGAGCTAGCCCCTACCCTAAGAATATTGAGTGTGGCCAGCCCCACCCTCAGATCTGATGTGGTTAGCTTCCTTCCTAAACATCAGTTGTCTTCTAGAAGCTTTGGGCTAAGGCCAGATCTCTCTTTGGGAAAGGCCAAATTCTTTTCCATACACTAAATAATTAGGTTCCCTTAGGCCAGTAGACTGTGGTTTGGTATGGTTCTCACATACTTTCTAGGTACATTATATTTCACAGACTTGATTTAGAAACTAAAAAGGAATATGGAGTTCTTTATAATCCCAAATTAATTATGCATCATTTATGAGGAGTTTAAGATGCCAACTGCTTTGATAAACAATGAATGTTAAACATGGGGAGGCAGAGTGTTAGGCTGGAAAGAGTACTGCACTAGGCTTAGAAAGTTTAACTCAGATTAACTCCAGCTCTGGTTTGCTGAATGACCTTGCACAAGTCATTTGGCTGCTCGAGCCCCAGTTACATACCTACTTGGTTAGATGGTTATTGTCTCCTGCGATTAAGTGAGGGTCGAATGAACTAAGCTATAAGGTGCTACTTTGATCTTGTTACCTGCTAGGTGGGCTCTGTGTTCTGTCATTTAGTCTGGTGTAGGTCCTGTTTGCTGTGCTAGAAATAACATTCTCCTTTGCTTATTTGAGAACTCCTTTTTTTTTAATGCTTTAATATTGAGCTTAAGTCTTTTCTCCTCTCTGAAATCTTTCTTCTTTGGCATCTCCTGGCAGAGTTTGTTCATGCTTTGTGCATATGTCTGTGTATATATCATACTTCATTTCATTTATCCAACACAGATGAATGTGTTTATCCTTTAGCCAGATCCTGTTTCTGAACAGGAAAGTACTATGTCTTGCCTAGAGAGGATGTCATAATTCCAGGGTTGGAGTGGGGGAAAGCGTGTGTCTAGTGAAAATCTAATCTACAGAAAAGGCTCAACCTCATTATCAAAGAAGTCACAATATATTTATTTCAAGATTTTAAATGACCCTTATGGGAGGCAGTGAGATATAATATTTATTAAAATTGGACATTGGTTGAAAAAAGGTTGGTAGTGAGTATCTCCTGGACTGGGTCTGTCTTATTTATCAGTTTGTACCTATTCCTTTTACTATGTTGTTTAACACATAATATGTACCTAGTCAATGTATATGGAATAGAAGGGAAAAAGAGAGTTTCCTAAGAAAAATTTGGTAATAAAAATAAGTTAAGTTCCCTTCTTGTCTTTTTTCCTGCTCTTTCATCCTTTCTTTTCCTCTACTTAGAGAAGATATTTTTCATGGCTGATTGGTCAGTGAATATACTGTAAGTCTTTGTATAAAATCCCATGAAGTGTTGAAGTTCAGTTCAGTTGCTCAGTTGTGTCTGACTCTTTGCGACCCCATGAACTGCAGCACCCCAGGCCTCCCTGTCCATCACCAACTCCTGGAGTTTACCCAGACTTATGTCCATTGAGTCAGTGATCCCATCCAACCATCTCATCCTCTGTCATCCCCTTCTCCTGCCCTCAATCTTTACCAGCATCAGGGTCTTTTCAAATGAGTCAGCTCTTTGCATCAGGTGGCCAGAGTATTAGAGTTTCAGCTTCAACATCAGTCCTTCCAATGAACACTCAGGACTGATCTCCCTTAGGATGGACTTTCTGGATCTCCTTGCAGTGGGACTCTCAAGAGTCTTCTCCAACATCACAGTTCAAAAGCATCAATTCTTCGGTGCTCAGCCTTCTTTATAGTCCAACTCTCACATCCATATATGACCACTGGAAAAACCTTGGCCTTGAGTAGACGGACCTTTGTTGGCAAAGTAACGTCTCTGCTTTTTAATATGCTATCTAGGTTGGTCATAACTTTCCTCCCAAGGAGTAAGCGTCTTTTAATTTCATGGCTGCAATCACCATCTGCAGTGATTTTGGAGCCCCCAAAATAAAGTCAGCCACTGTTTCCCCATTTATTTGCCATGAAGTGATGAGACCAGATGCCATGATCTTCGTTTTCTGAATGTTGAGCTTTAAACCAACTTTTTCACTCTCCACTTTCACTTTCATCAAGAGGCTCTTTAGTTCCTCTTCACTTTCTGCCATAAGGGTGGTGTCATCTGCATATCTGAGGTTATTGATATTTCTCCTGGCAATCTTGATTCCAGCTTGTGCTTCTTCCTGCCCAGCGTTTCTCATGATGTACTCTGTATATAAGTTAAATAAGCAGGGTGACAATATACAGCCTTGATGTACTCCTTTTCCTATTTGGAACCAGTCTGTTTTTTTATGTCCAGTTCTATCTAACTGTTGCTTCCTGACCTGCATACAGGTTTCTCAAGAGGCAGGTCAGCTGGTCTAGTATTCCCATCTCTTTCAGAATTTTCCACAGTTTATTGTGATCCACACAGTCAAAGACTTGGCTTAGTTAATAAAGCAAAAATAGTGTTAAAGTGGCTGATACCTAAAATGTGTATTTTTTCCAATCCCTCTTGTTTCTACCATGATTGGGACTTTGATTATTGTCTTTGGGAGATTGAGGGTGAGGGGGGAAGAGAGCGATATTGTGAAGGATGTCCCCTATTCTTGAGAGCTATCTGACAGACTGGAGTGCATTTTCTGGTAAATTCTCCCTAGAAAGTGCTGGATAGAGTGTCAAGTTCATCAGTTGCCATCTTGGCTCCAGGCTGATGATGCTACAGTCTTGCCCTCTTTTCAATATGCTTTGTGCCATATGTTGGTTTTTTCAGGATTATAAAATACATATTTTAAATTAATTAACCTTTTACACTTGTTTCTTGCTGGTAACTTTGAGGCTCTTTAATTTGCTGGTAACTTTAATTGCTGGTAACTTTGAGGCTCTTTAATTTGATTAGTAACAAGTTTTTCACTGACACCTTGGTGAGATTCCTTCTGATAAGGTTTCCTGGAGGAAGTTAATTTCATCAGTATTAAGAAAGCCTCAAACCTGAGATTCTTTCCTTCTAAACCTTAGGCTTATTCATATCTTTTGGCCTTTATCCACAGACTTAAGATTTTTGAGCAAGACCCAAAGCTTTTCCTCCTTTTTATTAAAAGCAGTTTATTTATTATTCCTTTAAAGCTTTAGCAAAGTTAAACATTTCTTCTACCTTTAAAGTGAGTTCATTAAAAATTATTTTTATTTAGCCATTTACTTTCTAATATTTATTGATTTTTCACTTTGTACAAAGCACCTGTGTATTTTCTGAATGAGCTACAAAGATTATGAGGTATAGATTATGTATCCAAGGAATTTATATTTGGAGAAAGGTACAAAATAAGTATATAAGAATACATCGTTGGATATTGAAAAAAATGAGAAAAGGGACTATCTGAGAATGGATATCACTGTTTGATTTTTGATAAGAAATTTTACTATTTGGTAAGATGAGATTCTGGGGAAAGTGTTGATAGTCATTCTTTATTTTTCTTCTCAGATAATGGCTCTGGATCTGGAGAAGGAGGTAAGTTTCAAATACCCCTTAAAAGGCATTTTCTTCTTTTGCATTTTAAAAATGGCTTTACTGAGATAAAATTCACATACCATACAATTTGCCCATCGAAAGTGTATAATTCAGTGGCTTTTAGTGTATTAACAGAGTTGTGCATTAATCACCACAGCCAACTTTAGAACATTTTCATTACCCCAGAAAGAAACCCTGTACCCCTCAGCCATCATCCCAACTCCTCAGTTTCCCTTAGCCCTATGCATTCCTTTTTTCCCCTGCATTTATTTTTCATTTTAGATTTGTTGTCAGACTAAGGGGAAACATTGCTCCAATTAAATTGAAGTTATACCAAAGGGCCCTCTCTGTAGGATCAGACCCCAGGTGATTTTAGCTCGAATCAGAGTATTTGTGACACTCTTCTGTCGCTTGCTTACACATTTTTTGCTCATAGGGAATTTTCAAGGCACAAAATTTAAAAAACTAATATTTGGTAATGGCATATAACAGAGTTTACTCTGAATTATTAGAATTGATTAGAACAGATACTATACTTGATCTCAGCCATAAAGCTGAGAAATGATGAATTATTAGAAATGAGAATGACTAAACTATCTCATACTCTAATGAGACTGTAATTCTTAATGAGTATCCACTGAATGCAAAATAATGTTTCAGGTACTCTGTGGATGCACTAAAAGAAAAAAACATCTCTGGTAAAATTCACATGTATGCACATGAAAACCCCAGTTATGATCCTTCCAGCACTATCTGAAACCTTACTCCATCCCCCTGCATTTCATAGAACCCTAAAATTGTAGAGTTGGAAGGGACTTTAAAGGTCACCTAGAGAGTAGAAGAAGTGTCCTGAGGAAGAAGTTCAGGGATGATGGTTTTAGCTTTTTAAAAAAAAAAAGATTAAAAGCTGTCTAAAAATAGAATTTGAGTGGACATGTTCAAGCAGAGACTTCGTGATCATGTGTGAAGGATGAGATCATAAATTCTAGATCTTAGAACTGGAAAGGACTTTAAAGGACCATGTAGTCTAGCCCCTGTGGTCAGATATTCAGTTAGGAAATTGTCATTGTTACTATATGGAAGTTGGTCTACATATTTGCTTTTATGTTACAAATATTGGACGTCTTGCCCTGAGAATGTTGGTTGTTGGTAATTTATTATTTTTTTAGGGAGTTTGAGTTAGAAAGGCCAAGTGGTTTGCTCAGATTAATACACAAATTCTAGTGAGCTCATGGTGGCTGTGTGAATTTTAGATCTCATGGTATTTCTCAGGCTTAGAAATACTTAAGATTATGCTCCTTGAAACTGTTTTGGAGTATGCATGAGAGTTTGGGTAAAGTGTAGGTAGATATCCAAAATGGCAAGTTTAGGGATAGTACCAAACAGGCACTTAGGTCTGTGTGCTTGCCTTATAACACCTTCTTTGCTGATAGGCACCCCCTCAATAAGGTATGCTTTCCCAAACCAGACTGGGATATCCTCTAAGTAAACCATAATCCCTAAATTGGCTTCAGAACTCATCTCCCTGCCCAGTTTGAGATTCTCATAATAAGATCCACTGTAGCTGAGACCCACAGAAACGAGGTTCCCTAACTGTGAAATATGAGCTGATTTGGGGGCTGGTGGTATGCACTGATCTTGTGCTGGATCATAGGAGACCCATACACTTCAGCATTCTTGGTATTATTGGCAGTACTTTGTAAATAGACTCTTTTCCTTTTTAAAATTTGGAGATAGTTTTTAAGGCAGGTATGAAACTGCTGTGAGGACAAGGCAGTGGTTAGACTCGGCTGTGTTGAGTAACTTGTTGAATCACTTACTGCTAATAGGATTGCATAGGCTGTTTCAGTAGGGTAATCACTGGACTGAATATATTGCTCATGTTTATTTCCCTTCTCTTATTTCATGTTATGGTAATTCTTTTTAAGAATTAATGAGACCTAGCTTATTGTTCCATGGTACTTAGGCTAAGGGATTATTTTTCTGGCCCCAATACTTGTTTTTTTTCCACAGTATATGTTAATACTCTGTATTGACAGCATTTTTGGACTCAAGCATCAATAGCTTTTTGGAACTGATTGTTTTCAAGAGCCTTACATACATTTTCCCCAGAAATAGGATAATGGCTACTGAAAACATGAAGCAGGTTTGGAAAGGATCCCAGCTTTTGGTTGAAAATTTAATTTTTCTTTTTAAACAGAAGAAGAAGGGTCAGGGGCAGAAGTTCACAGAAAACATTCCAAGTGTGGACCCTGCAAGTATAAAGCTGAGTGTGATGAAGATGCAGAAAATGTTGGGTGAGTTGATTGAGGGAAAGGGATAAACTTATTTGGAGGTTAATTGTCAGCATTATTATGTTATAGAAAGCTTATCTTTTAACCTGCTTTGGTGTATATTGTGTGTATCTTCTTTATTTTTTGTTTACTGTTAATCTATTGACTTTTAAGTTGATATGATACTATAGCTATCTAAGTCAGTTTAAGTGTTTTAGAGTGGAAATCCATTTGTAACTTTTTTTTTTTCATTTTACCACTCCCTTTCTTCACTGATAGTTATATACTGTTATAAAACTGATACATTTTATACCAAGTGCTAATTTTATTCATTGGAATTACTCTTATTTGAATTACCTTACTTTTTATATCTTCAACTAGAATCATGATAAAGTTTTTCTTACATTTTTATACACAAACTTTTAATGCATTAAGAAAAATGCAAAACTTTCAAAATTTTAAAGATAGTAAGTAAATATAATAAGTAAAAATTATTTCTGGAAATCTCAGCTGGACAGACTGACATTCTGTTTTGTTTTTTCACTCATGTTCAGCTTTCTCCAAGGTAGGTTTTGTAGCTGACCATCCAGTTTCCCATGCACTCCCCCTGAAAAGGGTGCAGAGTAGTAACGATATAGACCTCACCAGCGCAGCCAGGTTTGTTCCTTTCGTCAGGCTCCTGTTTGCTTATCCCCAGGCTCAACCTTCCTTCATTTCCTTGTGGTGCTTGCTTTCTGCATAGTTGATTCTAAAACTTTAGTACTGTCTTTAGGGACTTATGTAGCACAAATGGATCATCTTCACTTCCTCAGTTTCCCCTTAGTGCGTATTTTGAAACACAGAGATTTTCACTTTCTTTCTTACTCATATGTATTTTCACTGTGTATTTCTATGTATTTCTATGTTTTATTCAGTCCATAAATGCATATTTGAGCCTTTTACTGACCAATGGTAGTATGGTTTAATTAGCATTATGCCTGGAGTGACTTTTACAAATCAGGGTCACTGTGTTTTCAGTATTTTGATACAAAATCAGCTATTTGTCTGGCACTTGGTAAAATTAAATATCTGATAATTTACTTGATATATATTTCAAAGTAGGTGAGAATTGGCAAAAGACAAATTCAATAAAAAGTCGAACAATGCAGCAGACCCTGTGTTTGCTCTGTTTCTGCGTACGAGTCACTTGTTGACATGTCCATCTGCTTCAGTCAGAGTGGATTGATTTGTGAGATGATGTTTCCCAAAGTAGATTTTGGCCTGTAGAACATGAGAGAAATGAGAGCAATGTGGACTTGCAGAGAGGACAGATCCTGTGTTCTTTTTCTCTTTTTGTACTGAAGATACGGTATGATGAAACACCTGTGTGTGTATATGTGTGCGTGTGTGTGTATTTTTTTCAGATATTTGGTTCTCTGCTTTTCCTCAGAATGGTTCTAAAATCGTGTTCAGAGTCAGAATAACTGTCCGTGATTGATGGATGTGGTCTGTTGAGCTTTTGTTACTCCATCGACAGTGCCTCTCTTCAGTCCTCTTTTACACATTTCTCTGTTATCATTTTTCATCCCTTAATTGAGAGAGAGAGAGATTTTCTGCTTGGAAGTAGAATGGATTCTGTGTAATCTCAGAGGTAGCCTTAAGTATGACATCTGTATGAAATACGCATCATTCTATGTACACCTCTTCTTGATATGATATGTAGTCTGTCCTCAGTCAGAGCATGTCTGTTGTATAGAAACACACTAAATTCACTATGTGTGTGTCTATTTGAGAACTTGAAACTGCTGTCATCGCAGGTACACGCTCTAACAGAAGAAAGTGAGTAGAGACAAGGGAAGGGCTTACCAACAAAAGGAGCAGGAAGGCTGAGGAGCCCCCTCAGGAGCCCATGGATAGATTGGGACAGGCAGCCAAGACCAGGCCAGGAAATTGATGCAATAATAGAAGAACATTAAGGAAGTAATTTGTGCCTTTACCTAGAAAGCAAGTACATATATACATAGTAATAACAGATATTAAGTAAAACAAAATCCTATAATACTTAACCTTTACTAAAAATAACGTACTCTAATATTTCCGATAGCGATTATGACTTAGAGTTTAAAAATACTGCTCTATAATGTAACTATAATAGATACTTTGTTTCATGTTACATTTTTAGGTATGGGTATTCATTTAAAAAATATTTTAAGGGCTTCCCTGGTGACTCAGTGGTAAGGAGTCTGCCTGCCAATGCAGAAGACATGGGTTTGGTCCCTGATATGGGAGGATCCCACATGCTTGGAAGAAACTAAGCTCGTTCACCCCAACTATTGGGCCTGTAGAGCCCACACTGCTGAGCCTATGTGCCACAGCTCCTGAAGCCCTTGAGCCTGTGCTCTGCAACAAGAGAAGCCACTGCAGTGAGAAGCCTGCCCGCCACAATTGGAGAGCTGCCCCTGCTCTCCACAATTGGAGAAAAGCCCACGCAGCAGTGAAGACCCAGCACAGCCAAAAAATAAAAAATAGATTAAAAATTATTTTTAAAATAAATAAAAAAGTATTTTTTAATCTTTTGTCATTGTGAAATATCTTTCCTGTCAAATGAAATGCTGTATATCAATATAATCTATCTAGTTTCCAGAGGGCAGCTAATCTTTTTTTTTTTTTCCCTTTTGTACTTGGCTAATTTATTCTTGTTTTTAAAATTTCTTTTTTTATTGAAGTATGGTTGATTTACAATGTTGTGTTAGTTTCAGGTGTATAGCAAAGTGATTCAGTTATACATAATATATATTCTTTTTCAGATACTAAAACCTTTCTCTTGCTTTAAAAGATCTTTTTTCCTTTGCTAATAGGGAAAGAAACTTGACCATTTGTGGGAGGGGATAAATGGTACCATGTTAATTTTCTGCTGTTAAGAGAGGTGCTAGCATTTTATTTAGCCATTTAAATGGAAATTGATTTAAATAGATTATCTTCTTAAACAGACTATACAGAACATATTCTAACTATTCTTAAAGTCATATATTGTATAGTGTGTTACAGCTTTCAAACATTGTTACCTAAATTATTTTTTTCAGCTCTTTATGGCAGTATGTCTAGTTGGTAGGGCGAGGATTTATTACTTTGATTTCACAGGTGGAGGTGAGCGCAGAAGAGGCCGAGTGGCTTGTGATTAAGAGCAGAACCAGAACACAGGTCTCATGACAAGGGATTTATCTATCGTGTTGTGTATGCACGTGTGTAATACCATGGTGTTCTCAGAGGCACCTGATGTTCTTAATGCTAGTAGTTCCACTCCTACTTAAGGGGTTCTGCCTTGTTTTGGGGGTTCTACATCTGTTTATAAAAATGATTTTTCTTCTCCCATGTCAGGTTGTTCCCTTGCTTCTGGGTGCTGTCAGTATGCCTAGTCAGTGATTCTGATTGTAGATGACTCCAACTTATTAGTTGCTTCTCTGCTTCCCCAAATAGGAAATCATGTGCTTACAGGAATGGTACCTAATGTAGGAATAAATTCTAAATGTAAAATCAGAGTAAATAGATTCTTAGTGAGGTACATGAACTTCTTATATTGTATGACTGTTTTCTCTCTTATCTGCTCAGTGGCTATTTTAATTGTAATTGAAATTAGCTTTGCTTGTGAGAGGCTTTTTTCTTCTTTCTTCCTGAAGCACAGTGTGACTCTCTAATGGCATTGGGGGCTTTTGCATGGGTTTGTGAATTACTGTAGATGGTGATTGCAGCCATGAAATTAAAAGACTCTTACTCCTTGGAAGGAAAGTTATGACCAACCTGTATAGCCCATATTCAAAAGCAGAGACATTACTTTGCCAATAGAGGTCTGTCTAGTCAAGGCTATGGTTTTTCCAGTAGTCATGTATGGATGTGAGAGTTGGACTGTGAAGAAAGCTGAGCGCCGAAAAATTGATGCTTTTCAACTGTGGTATTGGAGAAGACTCCTGGGAGGAGTCCCCTGGACTGCAAGGAGATCCAACCAGTCCATTCTGAAGGAGATCAGCCCTGGGATTTCTTTGGAAGGACTGATGCTAAAGCTGGAACTCCAGTACTTTGGCCACCTCATGTGAAGAGTTGACTCATTGGAAAAGACTCTGATGCTGGGAGGGATTGAGGGCAGGAGGAGAAGGGGACGACAGAGGATGAGATGGCTGGATGGCATCACCTACTCGATGGATATGAGTTTGGGTGAACTCCGGGAGTTGGTGATTGACAGGGAGGCCTGGCGTGCTGCAATTCATGGGGTCGCAAAGAGTCGGACATGACTGAGCGACTGAACTGAACTGTGATGTCTGTCTGCATTGATGTTTGCCCTTTGAATTTATACCTAAAGCTAGATAGTTGAGGTTCCAAGAAATTTGATGCCCACATGGAGAGGTTTCAGTGTTTCATTGTGACTGTTTTGAAATATAGTGGCTAGATTTTCTTAGTCTTAAAACTTGGGAACAGTAGCTGCTTTACAGAAAATTGGATTTCTCCATATTCTTACCAACTGTATCCCTCTTCATCTAAACAGTATCTCTTAAAAAGAAAAACCAACCCAGTATCTCTCATCTGTCCAAGGCTGATGTTATTGCTCTAAGATAGTTCTCAACTATTTGTCTGTACAGTGGGACCAAATAGTCATAGGACTCCTTCAGCCAGATAGACCTTTTATATACCTGACTTAAATCCCTGCCATGAACGATTTGAGGAGTTTGTAGAATCATCTGGCATAATGTCAATACAGGTGAGCTATAAGAATCTTGCAGTTACTCCTTTGAACTTTGTCTGCCGTGTGCTTTATGTGCTTTATTGAAATTGTCTCTGTTCTTTTGCCTTTTTGATGTCAGTCACTTTGGAGATGGTGTTTTCCTTTTCCCCGAGGGACATAAGCTCTCAGAGTTGCTCAGAGAAAGAATCATGTAGGTGTGCAGTGTGACAGACAGTTTGAGAAGCAGGTATTAGTAATTCACCTGATAGACATCTTTGTCGTTATACCATCATTTTCTGTTTGGAGAGTTGTTGGCCATTGTCACAAGCTGATGAGTCTCTTCCTCAGAATGTGCAATGAAATCTTTTCCCTCATTGAAACAGAAAGAATAATGCTCTATATCTGTGTTCTCCATCAGTCCTCCTTTCTAGAAACTGCACTTTTTTTTTTTTAAGAACCAAAGAAGTATTTTCCTACTGTTTTCTTCTCGCCTCTGATTTCCTCCTAATCAGAGATGACAGTAATTTATTTACTAATGTCATTTATGTATGTATGTATGTCCGCATTCATGCCTTTGAAATTCAGTGCTAGAAATTCAAAAGATTTACAGGGCTTTACAGGTAGACTTTTAAAGCTATTTAGGTTTAGTAAATTTCTACCATGGTCCCTTACACTATAATGGAAAAATAATTGTATGTTGTCTGTTTTCCTCTGGTAATGGGAAATAAACACTATTAAACATTATTCTGTACTGAGTATAACCCAGATGTTAGCAATGATAGGCTCCTTTATCCAGAAATATCTTCCTGTATTTCTGTACAGCTGCCAGTAATGCTTTCTTTTGAGAGGTTAGATTTTAAAATGTAGAACACAGTATTCTCCGTGGCCTCCTGCAGTTTTCTGAATGCTCTGTTGCTCTTTGATAATTTGCCTCTGTTATTCTCTCTGCCTAAAGTCCCACCCCTGTATGTCTATTTGTTTAATTCCTGCTCTTCCTTTCAGCTTGGATATAAGTATGACTTTAGCACCTCTTCCTAGCAGCATGCCTTGCTCTTTCTGCAGTCCCTGTGAGATAGATGACTAACGCTTGTGTTCAAACAACCTCCACACAGCACTTAAATTGTTGGGACTGCTAACAGATTGTGGATTCCCTGAGGACAGGGACTTTGTCTTGCTGATTTCTACAATGGAAGAACTTGCCATGAGGTTGGGTATCTTAGGTTCCCTCCGTAGATCTTGTGAACTGGCAGTTCACACAGGGCTTTCTTATTCACTTGGAGCTGCACAAGGGGTCATAGTGATGGTTTAACATGTGTGAGAAGGATTAGTAATATTGTGAGGAACTTGGAGCAGGTGAATTTGTTGCAGGCTTTGTTAGGTGTTTGTGAAATCTGTATAACTTCACGTGATTTAGTTTAAAATGCCAGTGATCATAAAACTTAACCATATCTCGAAGGAATGACACTTTCTATGTACAGTAAGTAGAAAGAAAGAGACAGGATAGATGTTTTTCAATAATACCTTTCAGATGTACATAGTATTTGATGATTTCAAAGGGCTTTTTACAAAAGCTTATTTGATTCTGTCACCAGCGTTTGAGGTATTATCCCTATTATTAAAGACTCAGAGTTGTGATTTGCCAAAATCCTCAACTTAAATCAGAGAAGTCATTGAATGTATTCATTTATTTATGTATGTATGTCTGTATTCATGCCTTTGAAATTCAGTGTTAGAAATTCAAGGGCTTTACAAGGCTTTACAGGTACAGGTCTGTTTTCCATCCCAGTCCTCAGCTACCCAATTTTCTTCCCTAGAGGCAGTCACTGTGATCAGTTTCTTAATCTCCCAGAGGTATTTTCCCCATGTACAAACAACTATGCACACGTATTCTTTCTTTCCTTTTTATAAAGTAATGGCAGCCAACTACACATACTGCTCTTCAGTTCAGTTCAGCCGTTCAGTCATGTCCGACTCTTTGCGACCCCGTGGACTGCAGCATGTCAGGCCTCCCTGGAGTTGCTCCATCGCCAGCTCCCGGAGTTTACCCAAACTTATGTCCATTGAGTTGGTGATGCCATCCAACCATCTCATCCTCTGTCATCCTCTTCTCCTGTCCTCAATCTTTCCCAGCATCAGGGTCTTTTCAAATGAGTGCCTTCTTTGCATCAGGTGGCCAGAGTACTGGAGTTTCAGCTTTAGCATCTGTCCTTCCAATGAATATGCAGGACTGATTTCCCTTAGGATGGACTTATTGAATCTCCTTGCAGTCCAAGGGACTCTCAAGAGTCTTCTCCAGCACCACAGTTCAAAAACATCAGTTCTTTGGTGCTCAGCTTTCTTTACAGTCCAACTCTCATATCCATACATGACTACTGGAAAAACCAAAGGTTTGACTAGACGGACCATTGTTGGTAAAGTAATGTCTCTGCTTTTTAATATGCTGTCTAGATTGGTCATAACTTTTTTTCCAAGGAGAAAGCACATTTTAACTTCATGGCTGCAGTCACCATCTGCAGTGATTTTGGAGGCCCCGAAAATAAAGTCAACCACTGTTTCTACTCTTTCTCCATCTGGTGATAGAACCAGATGCCATGATCTTAGTTTTCTGAATGTTGAGCTTTAAGCCAACTTTTTCACTCTCCTCTCTCACTTTCATCAAGAGGCTTTTTCACTTTCTAGCATAAGGGTGGTATCATCTGCATATCTGAGGTTATTGATATTTCTCCCAGCAATCTTGATTCCAGCTTGTGCTTCCCCCAGCCCAGTGTTTCTCATGATGTACTCTGCATATAAGTTACATAAGCAGGATGACAGTATACAATGTTGACGTACTCCTTTTCCTATTTGGAAACAGTCTGTTGTTCCATGTCCAGTTCTAACTGTTGCTTCCTGACCTGCATACAGATTTCTCAACAGTCTGATCAGGTTGTCTGGTATTCCCATCTCTTTTAGAATTTTCCAGAGTTTGTTGTGGTCGACACAGTCAAAGGCTTTGGCATAGTCAATAAAGCAGAAATAGATGTTTCTCTGGAACTCTCTTTGTTTGTTCGATGATCCAGCGGATATTGGCAATTTAATCTCTGGTTCCTCTGCCTTTTCTAAAACCAGCTTGAACTTGTGGAAGTTCATGGTTCACGTACTGTTGAAGCCTGGCTTGGAAAATTTTGAGTGTTACTTTACTGGCGTGTGAAATGAGTGCAGTTGTGCAAGTAGTTTGAGCATTCTTTGGCATTGCCTTTCTTTGGGATTGAAATGAAAACTGACCTTTTCCAGTCCTGTGGCCACTGCTGAGTGTTTCAAATTTGCTGGCATATTGAGTGTAGCACTTTCACAGTGTCATCTTCCAGGATTTGAAATAGCTCAACTGGAATTCTGTCACTTCCACTAGCTTTGTTAGTAGTGATGCTTCCTAAGGCCCACTTGACTTCACATTCCAGGATGTCTGGCTCTAGGTCAGTGATGATCACCATCGTGATTATCTGGATCATGAAGATCTTTTTCGTATAGTTCTTCTGTGCATTCTTACTACCTCTTCTTAATATCTTCTGCTTCTGTTAGGTCCCTACCATTTCTGTCCTTTATTGAGCCCATCTTTGCATGAAATGTTCCCTTGGTATCTCTAATTTTCTTGAAGAGGTCTCTAGACTTTCCCTTTCTATTGTTTTCCTTTATTTCTTTGCACTAATCTCTGAGGAAGGCTTTCTTATCTCTCCTTGCTATTCTTTGGAACTCTGCTTTCAGTTGCTTATATCTTTCCTTTTCTTCTTTGCTTTTCACTTCTCTTCTTTTCACAGCTATTTGTAAGGCCTCCTCAGAGAGCCATTTTGCTTTTTTGCATTTCTTCTTCTTGGGGATGGTCTTGATTCCTTTTCCCCTATACCATGTCACGAACCTCCGTCCATAGTTCATCAGGCACTCTGTCTATCAGATCTAGTCCCTTAAATCTGTTTCTCACTTCCCACTGTATAGTCATAAGGGATTTGATTTAGGTCATACCTGAATGGTCTAAATGGTCTAGTGGTTTTCTCCACTTTCTTCAATTTCAGTCTGAATTTGGCAATGAGGAGTTCGTGATCCGAGCCACAGTCAACTCCCGGTCTTGTTTTGCTGACTGTATAGAGCTTCTCCATCTTTGGCTACAGAGAATAGAATCCATCTGATTTTGGTGTCGACCATCTGGTAATGTCCATGTGTAGAGTCTTCTCTTGTATTGTTGGAAGAGGATGTTTGCTATGATCAGTGCATTCTCTTGGCAGAACTCTATTAGCCTTTGCCCTGCTTCATTCTGTACTCCAAGGCCAAATTTGCCTGTTACTCCAGGTGTTTCTTGACTTCTTACTTTTGCATTCTAGTTACCTATAGTGAAAAGGACATCTTTTTTGGGTGTTAGTTCTAGAAGGTCTTGTAGGTCTTCATAGAACTGTTCAATTTCAACTTCTTCAGTGTTAGGGGCATAGACTTGGATTACTGTGATATTGAATAGTTTGCCTTGGAAACGAACAGAGATCATTCTGTCGTTTTTGAGATTGCATCCAAGTACTGCATTTCGGACTATTTTGTTGACTGTGCTGGCTACTCCATTTCTTCTGAGGGATTCCTGCCCATAGTAGTAGATACAATGGTCATTTGATTTAAATTCACCCATTACAGTCCATCTTAGTTCACTGATTCCTGGACTGTCAATGTTCACTCTTGCCATCTCCTGTTTGACCACTTCCAATTTGCCTTGATTCATGAACCTAATATTCCAGGTTCCTGTGCAATATTGCTCTTTACAGCATCAAACCCTGCTTCCATCAACAGTCCCATTAACAGCTGGGTGGTGTTTTTGCTTTGGCTATATCCCTTCATTCTTTCTGGAGTTATTTCTTCATTGATCTCCAGTAGCATATTGGGCACCTACTGACCTGAGGAGTTCATCTTTCAGTGTCCTATCTTTTTGCCTTTTCATACTATTCATGGGACTCTCAAGGCAAGAATATTGAAGTGGTTTGCCATTCCCTTTTCCAGTGGACCACATTCTGTCATTCAATAAACAGATATTTCTATTCTTACTCAAAATCATCCAGAAAACAGAAAGAACATTCTCTAATTCATTTTATAAGGCCATATAACTGCGACAAATAAAAGATTAAAACTTGCTGAATAAAAATGAATAAAAGAAAATCTCACCCTACAGCAGATAGAATCTCAATAATAAACAGGCACAAAAAGGTATTATACTCATAAAACAAAAACAAAGTGCTATAAATTTTTTTAAAAGGAGTACCATAAAAGTATATGAGAAATGACAAACTCAAAAAAGGACTGGAAAGTAAAAGTTCAAGAAATCTCTCAGAAAGGACAGCAAAAAATAAAAAAATTTTAACAGAAATTAAGAGAGACGAGAAAATTAAAGGACTAGTCCAGAATGCCCAACATCCAAATGACAGAACTACCAAAATTAGAAAAGAGAGGAAAGAGAGTCATCAAGGAACTAATTGAAGAAAATTTCTCAAATCCGAAGTCAGTAAGTTTCTGGAAACTGTGAAATTTCATTATACTGAGGACCAAAAGGAGATTCTCCATGCTTCGAGAGAAGTTTGAAGGCTTCAGACTTCAGCTGGAAGCTAGAAGACAATATAGCAATGCTTTCGCAATTCTGAGGGAAAATTATCTCAACACTTGGAAGTATGCACTCACCAAGTTATAAGTCAGATATTAGGTGTAGGATAAATACACCTGAAACATAAGGTCTCAGACTTCGCTGGTGGTACAGTGGATAAGAATCCGCCTGCCAATGGAGGGGACATGGGTTGATTCCTGGTCTGGGAAGATTCCACATGCCGCAGAGCAACTAAGCCAGTACACTGTAATCCTGAGACTGTGTGTGCGACTACTGGAGCCTGTGGACCAAGATCCTGTGCTCTACAACAAGAGAAGCCACCGCTGTGAGAAGCCCATGCACCGCAAATAGAGTAGACCACCATCACCACAACTAGAGAGTCTGCACACAGCAATAAAGACCCAGTGCAACCAAAAGTGAATAAAATAAATTATCAAAAATAAAAAGTAAGGTCTCAGTTTGTACCCTTTCACAAGAAGCTACTGCATGATATACTAAAATGGGAGAAGGTAAAATTAAAAAAAAAAAAAAAACATGCTATGGAGGAGAGAGGTAAAGGAATTTCTAGGATGATGCGTATAGTTTAACAAAAAATATTACTAGGTCTGTTTCTGGCAGAGCTCCTAAAACTCTTGTAACTTTGAGAGACAACCGTCTTTTGTGTGCTAATGAAATGACTCAGCTCATTCCTTAATTCTGAGTCATTTTAGCAAACCGTGGAACTTTAAAAGAGGTCGTAGGAACATCTAGATTAGTAATATCCTGGGTAGAAGTGCAAGGATTTGCACTACCTCATTTGCAGCTGGTGTCCTAAATGGGGGGCAGTTTGCACGTCTAAGACCTGTGGGGTCTGTGCTCACTCCAAGTAAGAGAATAAGAGAACTGAAAAGAGTAAGAACTGAACTGTAAGACACTCAGTAGTGCAGGAAAACTGGAGATTTGACTGTGGTGGGAAAGGTGCAGCACTGAAGGGAGATTGCAAGATGACAGCTATATTAAGAGGGCACCCAGTTCACGCTGAAACAGTTCCACTCTATGGACAGTCATATTGCTGGCTGCCATTACCAGGATGCCTACTGCCTTCTTTTCAGCCAGAGGACAGAATGCCCAGTAAGCCTGGTTCACATTCTTATCTGTACTTGATGAAGTTCCTGCAACTGCCTGAAGCAAACAAGCACACTCATTTAACTGACATACTCCTGAGAACTGCAGGTGAGCTACAGTGAGACGGGATGTAGAAAACACAGAGCAGCCCACTGAGACGACATTTCTGCCAATCATCCATACTTGGTGACGCTAGAATCCTGCCAGACGTCTCAACTATGGGTCCTGTGACATTCCTGATGACTTTCTCAGGGTCTTGCCCACTGACTTCCCCAGAAGGGAATCTTATAAACCAGGAAGCCAAAAGCCAGACTCTGACAGAGACTGTTCAAAATGTCTTTTTCGGTACACCTTCATCTAACAGTGCCAGCTAGGTCAATGCCTGGTGGTACTATGAATTTGGCAGTAGTCTATTTTGGACCCATGGTGTTAGGTACTTAAGTGAAGTATTCTCTAAACTGCATGTTTATATTTTAAACACATCTGTATGCAAAATGTACTTTTCACCAAAAAAAAAAAGTTTTAACTAAAGAGTAGAGCAGTGTGTTTCATTATAGGGGACTAGAATGCAAAAGTAGGAAGTCAAAAAACACCTGGAGTAATGGGCAAATTTGGCCTTAGAGTACAGAATAGAGCAGGGCAAAGGCTAATAGAGTTCTGCCAAGAGAATGCACTGATCATAGCAAACATCCTCTTCCAACAATACAAGAGAAGACTCTACACATGGACATCACCACATGGTCGACACTGAAATCAGATGGATTCTATTCTTTGCAGCCAAAGATGGAGAAGCTGTATACAGTCAGCAAAACAAGACCGGGAGCTGACTGTGGCTCGGATCACGAACTCCTTATTGCCAAATTCAGACTGAAATTGAAGAAAGTGGAGAAAACCACTAGACCATTTAGACCATTCAGGTATGACCTAAATCAAATCCCTTATGACTATACAGTGGAAGTGAGAAATAGATTTAAGGGACTAGATCTGATAGACAGAGTGCCTGATGAACTATGGATGGAGGTTCGTGACATGGTATAGGAGACAGGAATCAAGACCATCCCCAAGAAGAAATGCAAAAAAGCAAAATGGCTCTCTGAGGAGGCCTTACAAATAGCTGTGAAAAGAAGAAAAGTGAAAAGCAAAGAAGGAAAGATATAAGCATCTGAATGCAGAGTTCCAAAGAATAGCAAGGAGAGATAAGAAAACCTTCCTCAGTGATCAATGCAAAAAAATAGAGGAAAACAATAGAATGGGAAAGACTAGAGATCTCGTCAAGAAAATTCGAGATACCAAGGGAACATTTCATGCAAAGATGGGCTCAATAAAGGACAGAAATGATAGGGACCTAACAGAAGCAGAAGATACTAAGAAGAGGTGGCAAGAATACACAGAAGAACTATACAAGTATAAAAAAGGTCTTCATGACCCAGATAATCACAATGGTATGATCACTGACCTAGAGCCAGACATCCTGGAATGTGAAGTCAAGTGGGCCTTAGGAAACATCACTATGAACAAAGCTAGTGGAGGTGACGGAATTCCAGTTGAGCTATTGCAAATCCTGGGTGATGACGCTGTGAAAGTGCTACACTCAATATGCCAGCAAATTTGGAAAACTCAGCAGTGGCCACAGGACAGGAAAAGTTCAGTTTCATTCCAGTCCCAAAGAAAGGCAATGCAAAAGAATTCTCAAACTACTTGCAGAATTGCACTCATCTCACATGCCAGTAAAGTATTGCTTAAAATTGTCTAAGCCAGACTTCAGCAGTACGTGAACCATGAACTTCCAGATAGTCAAGCTGGTTTTAGAAAAGGCAGAGGAACCAGAGATCAAATTGAAAACATCCTCTGGATCATGGAAAAAGCAAGAGATTTCCAGAAAAACATCTATTTCTGCTTTATTGACTATGCCAAAGCCTTTGACTGTGTGGATCACAATAAACTGTGGAAAATTCTGAAAGAGGTGGGAATACTAGACCACCTGACCTGCCTCTTGAGAAACCTGTATGCAGATTAAGAAGCAGTTAGAACTGGACATGGAACAACAGACTGTTTCCAAATAGGAAAAGGAGTACATCAACATCGTATATTTTCTTCCTGCTTATTTAACTTATATGCAGAGTACATCATGAGAAACGCTGGGCTGGGGGAAGCACAAGCTGGAATCAAGATTGATGGGAGAAATGTTAATAACCTCAGATATGCAGATGGCACTACCCTTATGGCAGAAAGTAAAGAAGAGCTAAAGAGCCTCTTCATGAAAGAGGAGAGAGAAAAAGTTGGCTTAAAGCTCAACGTTCAGAAAACTAAGATCATGGCATCTGGTCCCATCACTTGATGGCAAGTAAATGAGGAAACAGTGGAAACAGTGGTTGACTTTATTTTGGGGGGCTCCAAAATCACTGCAGATGGTGATTGCAGCCATGAAATTAAAAGACACTTACTCCTTGGAAGGAAAGTTATGACCAACCTAGACAGCATATTAAAAAACAGAGACATTACTTTGCCAACAAAGGTCCATTTAGTCAAACCTTTGATTTTTCCAGTAGTCATGTATGGATGAGAGTTGGACTATAAAGAAAGCTGCGTGCCTAAGAATTGATGCTTTTGAACTGTGATGTTGTAGAAGACTCTTGAAAGTCCCTTGGACTGCAAGGAGATCCAATCAGTCCATCCTAAAGGAGATCAGTCCTGGGTGTTCATTGGAAGGACTGATGCTGAAGCTGAAACTCAAAACTTTGGCCACCTGATTCGAAGAGCTGACTCACTTGAAATGACCCTGATGCTGGGAAAGATCTAGGGCAGGAGGAGGAGGGGACGACAGAGGTTGAGATAGTTGGATGGCATCATGGACTTGATGGACATGGTTTGGGTAGACTCAGGAAGTTGGTGATGGACAGGGAGGCCTGGTGTGCTGCGGTTTATGGGGTCGCAAAGAGTTGGATATGACTGAGCGACTGAACTGAACTGAATGATTGGAATGAACGTGTTCATGAATCCTTTTAAAAAATCAGCTGGATTTAATACTGTCTGGGAGGATATATTTAAAACTGATTTTATTTCTTTAGTGAATGTAGTACCATTCAGCTTTTATTTATTTTTTGATCAAATTTTAATAGTTAATTTTTTGTTATTCATTTCACTTAAGTTTTCAAATTTGCTGACATAAAGTTCACAATAGAATTCTCTTATGTTTTAAATCACAATCTGTAGTCTTTTTTATTTTAGATACTTTTTTTTTTTCATTTTTTCTCATCCTGCTTTGTTGATTTTAAAGTTAATTGTTGATTCTTTCTTTTTCCTTCTTTTTCGTCTTTGTTTTTTTGGTCACCCCACATAGCTTGTGGGATCAGAGATTGAACTCAGGCCCTTAGCAGTGAAGGCATGGAGCTCTAACCTCTGAACAACCAAGGAATTCCCTGAAGGTCTTTTCAGAGGACCAACTTTTAGCTTTGTTTCTCTGTTGAAAGTTTGTTTTCTGTTTCTGCTGAGACGTATCTATAAATCTAATATTAATATTCATGTCCTCCATATTTTCCCTTTTTTTTAAATTTTCACTGGGTTTATTCATTGCTCTTTTTCTAATTTTGTAAACGGATGTTTAGTAATTTAATTTTCTACTGTTCCTTCAAGATTTGAGACAAAACTTGAAAACGGTGAGGGATTAAACTAAGTGGTTGTTTGAGGGAAAAGTGTTTCAGAAAGAGGGGGAGCCCTGAGGCAGGGATGTCCCTGGAGAGTTTGAGAGAAAAGCAGGGCCAATTTAGTGAAAAGATTTTTCATGATATAAATGTGGAAAACAACTACTTTACTCCTTTCATCTGTCACTTTGCCTGCTGAGATGTCTGTTTTATGTGACAGCTGTGACGAGTGGAGAGAACACCCTCTCAGTCACTCATTAGGTTTGTGCTCTTCGGCTTCTTAGACTTCTTTCATATTCAACTTCCCTGTTCATAATTTGCTGTCACGATTAAAGAGGCAAATATGACTATCCCCACACAGTAGGTGCAGAATAAATGGTTGTTAAGTGTCTTGAATTTGGCATGTTTGCTGAAGCAGTTTCTTTCCACATTAGCACACTCCTGTGCTTGGGCATCCTGCTGCCCTCTGCCGCCGTTGCCAGCCTGCAGAGCCCAGGAACCACTCCAGTCAATAGTGTTAGTGGCCGCTAGGGTCTAATGCTGTTCTCTGCTCCTTGTTTCACTGAGCTGGACATTCCTTAAGATGGGGATTTCATTTTCTTTCCTCACGTGCTAGTGAAAATAGTAGCAGTGGTTGTTCTCACAGCTCTTGGTCGTATATGTAGTGTTACCATCCCACTGAGGAGGGGACCTTTCCTGCATGTGATCAGGGCAGCTCCTGTTGGGCTTCCCTGGTGGCTCTGTGGTAAACAACCCACTTGCAGTGCAGAGATGTGTGTTTGATCCCTGGGTTGGGAAGATCCCCTGGAGAAGGAAGTTGCAGCCCACTCTGTGTTCTAGCCTGGAAAATCCCATGGACAGAGGATCCTGAACGGCCTACAGTCCATGGGATCGCAAAGAGTCAGACCTCGGCTGAGTCCCTTGTTTCTCCTCACTTGATTGGTTTGGCATTCTGCCTTTGTTGCTGAGCCTCTTCTCATCTCTGAAACTGTTGTATAATTCTTTTGTTGGCCACTGTTTCTATTTAATTGCCATCCCAGTTTTGCCTACTTTTATCCCTTAAACCTGGAGTTGGCAGTGTTTTTCTGTAAAGGACTAAATGGTAAATATTTTATATTTTGAGGGCCACATACTATCTCTGTCACATATTCTCTGTCCCCATCCCTTTAAAAATTGTAAGAGCCATTTTTGACTTGTTAGTAAATATTCAAAGTTTTTTTTTTTAAATTGTGAAGCAGAGCATATATTGAAAAGCTTATGAAAACTTATACATTTAGTTTAACGTACAAAAATGAAACAAACTGTGACTCCTACATCCCATGCCAGGAAATACAGGGTATTGTCAGTACTTTAGAACTGCTTCCCATGATCCTCCCCCATTGCATGTTTCTTTGTTCTGCCTGCTCTGGTGCATTTTGTGTAAATCCTTCCTTTTATTTTTCTCTATAGTTCTATCACATGATAACCTTCCTAACAATAAATTGGATTGGCCAAAAAGTTTCTGTAAGATGTTACAAAAAAACTCGAATAAACTTTTTGGTCAACCCAATATTATTTGGCTTTTGTTTGATTTTGAATTTTGTATAAGTGGCATCATACTTATGTGTACCTTCTTTTGGCGAAGGCAATGGCACCCCCCTCCAGTGCTCTTGCCTCTAGAATCCCAGCGGTGGGGGAGCCTGGTGGGCTGCAGTCCATGGGGTCGCTAAGAGTCAGACACCACTGAGTGACTTCACTTTCACCTTTCACTTTCATGCTTTGGAGAAGGAAATGGCAACCCACTCCAGTGTTCTTGTCTGGAGAATCCCAGGGATGGGGGAGCCTGTTGGGCTGCTGTCTATGGGGTCACACAGAGTCGGACACGACTGAAGCGACTCAGCAGCAGCAGCAGCCGTACCTTCTTTTGCTTAGAATTATGTTTTTGAGATTTGTTTATGTTGATGCTCGTAGCTGTAGCTGCTTAATTGAATTCAGTTGCTTGACTGTTCCACATCCTTTTATAGTCCATTTTAATGTTAATGAACATTTGGATTGTTTCCAGTCTTCTGTTCTCATGAATAATGCTCTGTGACCATTCTTACGCATATCTTGTGGTGCACATATGTAAGAGACTTTCAAGGGCCTCACTCAGTAGTGGGACTATTGGACATGTGCAAGTCTAGCTTTCCCGGTAATGCTTGTTTTCCAAAGTGGTTGTATCAGTGTTTTCCCTCCAGCAGAAGGTAAGAATTCCCTTTGGTTCTCATCCTTGTCAACACTTTGTATTCTCTTAATTTTTGCTGTTTAGTGAATGTGATGGTGTCTTGTGATTTTCATTTACATTTTCTTGATTATTGAACAATTTGAACACTTTTTTACATATATTCTTATATGCTTCCAAGTCCTATATCTTTTTTCAAGTTAATTTTTATATATATTTTGCATATAAGTTTAACATGTATATTCAATTTATCACAGTCTGAAGTTCATCAATATTTCTGTTCTTCTTAAAACACTAATTTCAGTCCCTTCCAATTTGTATGCTATCGTTAATATTTTAATTTACTGTTTTTTTTAAAAATTAGCACAGAGCTTTGATGTCATTGTTTTATATTGTCAGTATTTTGTTAACATTGGTTATATATTTATAACTTTGTTCTTCATTTCTGTTTTCATGAGGTCTGTCTTGTAGGATCATTTTTCTACTGCCTTTATAATTCCTTTACTGACAGTTGGCAGGTGACAAACTCTGAATTTTTACTTCTTCTAGATTACTTTTATTTTACATTTAATCATGAAAGATAGTTCTTTTTATATAAACTATTTTATCTCAGCACATTGCAGGTATTATTTCACTGTCTTCGGGCTGTAAACAAACAATTTGGCTTCACTACTACTTTTGAAGACACCTGTCTCTCTTCTTGATTCTTAGAAGGTAGTCTTTTCTTTTTGGCTGCTTTTAAAATATTATTTTGTTGCCATGTTACAAAAATACCACGGTGATATTTCACTATCTAGATTATTTTTTAATAATCTTGTTTAGAATTTATTAGCCTTCTTGGATATTTAGATTAGTATATTTCTTTAGTTTTAGAAAGCTTGAGAAACTGAGAATAATATTCCTGCCTTATTCTTTTAACTCATCTGAAACTCCAATCAGATTTTTATTAGCTGTAGTGACTGTCTTCCATGTCTCTTAATCTGTTTTTTAATATATTCTATCTCTTTGACTCTGCTGTGGTCTGGGCATTTTCTTTTGACCTGTCTTCCAGTTCATGGATTCACCTTTGGTTTATCTAATCTCCTTTTAAATCTGCCCAGTGAGTTTTTTATTTCTAATAATACACTCTTTATTTATTAGAAGCTTTTTTTGGTTCATTTCCACATCAGCTTGCTCTGCCCATGTGTTTTATTTCCTTGTCTGTGTGGATGTGGGAGTGAGTGAGCGTGTGTGTGGTGTGTGTGATCTACTTGTTCTTCTCAGGACTGTATCTTGGAAAATATTTGAGGTCTAGGATAATAAAGTTGGGTTTCTCCAGAGAGGATTGCTTTTACTTTTGTTAGTTGCTTAGGGCCCATTCCAGTCATTGACTCTTAAAATAAATTCTGGGCTTGATTTTTTTCAGAACATCCAAGTAGTATTTTAACTTGTAATTACTCATGTGAGGACTGGCTAGTAGTTCTCAGGGAGATGTTTTTTACCCTCTCTTCAGTACTGTGGCTCAGGGAAAGATTTTTTTTTTCCCCTTTAAACACTCCACTTGGAATATGGCAACTCATTTCTCCTCTGCCCTCATGCCTTTTTTCTAGGGTCTTCAGATTCTCCACCTTAGGTAGGTTAGTATTCTTTGTCTTCTGTTCTCTGAGGCCTGCAAAGTCAAAAAGTTGATGATTGAATTTACCTAGTTTGGCAAATGCCTTCAAGGTGAAAATCAGTTTTGGCAAACTTAATTGATCTTTTTCTATTCTTGTCTCCATTTAACTTTTGTCTTGAATATTCCTTGTTTCTTGACACCTTACAGGTGCATTTGAGACTGTTTTAAAATATTTGTTTATTTTCATTAGAAGGATTAGTACAGGTTCTGAGTCCACCATATTGCTGGAAAACAGAGTCTCTATGGTTTTCAGTTTCATATTCCCTGTTAGATTTTCCTGTCCTTGAGAGGAGTGACCATGCCTTATACTTTCTTGGCCTTCTCTAGAAGGCAGTGAGTATTCAGTGGACACTCACTTATACAGGTGGATGTGTAACTCAGAAACACTTTTGAAGGACTTCTATTTTACATGTTTTATATCTATTTTTTAATCTTCCTCATTATTTGGTAAGGTTAGGTGTATTATTACTACTACTGTTTTATGAATCAGTAAACAGACTTAAGGGAGCCTATGGACACAAATCTGGTTATTTGTTGGACTAAGATTTAGATTAATGCCTTTTGACTCATAATTCTGTGTCCTTTCTGCTATCAGATCAGATCAGATCAGTTGCTCAGTCGTGTCCGACTCTTTGTGACCCCATGAATTGCAGCACGCCAGGCTTCCCTGTCCATCACCAACTCCCAGAGTTCACTGAGACTCACATCCATCATGTTGCTTTTTAACTAATATTATTGACATTTGATGTTTCTTGATTATTATCTCTAGATATGAAAATTCTAGAGAAGTGACTCCATTAGTAATAATCTGGATGAAATTATCTCTGGATTCTCACCTGAAAGAAATTGTTGGCTGAGCATTCACTTTGCTTAAACTTTTATCAGTGACTTAAAATAATGTATTGACTTCTGTTACAGAAAGCAGAAAAAAAGAATTGCTTACAAACCACTATTAAAGATAAATAAGCTGCAAGGATATATTATACAGCACAGAGAATATAGCCAATATTATATGATAAATTGAAGTGTAATAAAAGTATTAAATCACTGCATTGTATACCTGAAACTAATATAATCTTGTAAATCAACTGTACTTCAATAAAAATGTTAAGTTAAAAAAAAATTGCTCAGTTTTGCTGTTGAAGCGTTGTGAAATACTTTTGTTGTAAAACATAAATAGTTTTTGTTTTTTCCAACAGGTGTGTATGTAATATAGATTGCAGTGGATATAGTTTTAATCCTGTGTGTGCTTCTGATGGGAGTTCCTATAACAATCCCTGTTTTGTTCGAGAAGCATCTTGTATAAAACAAGAACAAATTGATATAAGGCATCTTGGTCATTGCACAGGTAAAATTCGTTCTAGAGGTCTGTCTTTAATATCACATGTCTACTGTCTTATTTGTATATTTTGGTAGTGTTCTGAAATTTGTAAAATGAAAAATCTTTGATGCTTTATTTTATATCACTATGTATTTTAGAACTTCTTTGTTCTGTTACTAACTTAGCTTTTTAAAAATTTGCTTTCACTGTCTTAAGACACAAACAATGCTTCTTGATTGTTTATTTGGTTACTAAGCTGATCCTAACATGAACTTATAGCTATATTTATACTTCTTAAAAATTGTCTCAAATTTGTAATGATTATAGTTGTTTAGAAATGAGTTTATTTTAATTATAGTAAAACTGTAAATATTGCTATTTTTTCATCTTTTTTCTAGAGCATTATAGTTTACTTTGTTTTCATGTTTTCTCTAGTTTTTGCCCCCCAAATATTTTATACTGTTAGAGATTTTGGTGTGAAGTTATAGAATGTAAGGAAAAATTATTACTTTCAGTTTAAAATTCTTTCCCCCTTCTTGATTTTTGCCTTAGTTTAGGAACCATGATACCAACTAAGAATGAGTTTTTGTCTTCTATTCCTGCTAGAAATACCTGGTCACAGAGGCAGAGGTTTTCAATCTTTTTTCCTAGTAAGACGCATATAGGCTAACATAATGTATGATTTCCCAGTAGCAAACAAGGTCCAGACACTTTCTGATGGCCTAGGGTTATGCATCTTTCCTGCTACTAGGTCTAACTGCCCTCCTTTCTAGCCACCCGCCCCCGCCACCTTTTTTTTGCATTTCTTAAAGGGCTGTGTTTTCATGAGCTTAGGGAAAACATAGCTAAGGGTAAAAAGTTGCAACCCAGGGTTTGCTGGTTTATACTGATAACAAGCTATTTGTGAAATACTGAACAACTGATTGAAATGTCTGTGGTCTAAGCTACTGAAGAATGCCCAAGAAACTATTCAGAGGATATCTAGGTGAGAGACAGGTGTGTGCATGGCAGAGAAAACTGTTTACTGACAGAGACCCCTTGTAGGTGGAAGTGGTAGTGTGGTTTGCTTTTCTTTCTTGGGGTGGCATTTGTAGCGTAGGTTAAAGTATATTCTGGAGAAAGCATATCTTTTTTGAGGAACTGGTTTGTGGTTGAATGGTACTACCTGGAATTTCAAATTCAGAAGACTTGGTCAAGCTTGAGGATTTTATTAATTGAAATTCATGCTTTTAGAGTCCTGTGGAGTGGTTTATCTTGGTCCCCATTTACACCTGACTGTACCTTCCCTTGCCCCCACTGTGCACTGGGAAACCGAAGCTTATGCTTCCCAGCAGGTATTTATGGTCCATGTAGTCTTCCTGTCCTGAGATAATTCACCAGTAAGGGGTCGTGTTTATAATAAATTTTGTCTGATAACACAGTTGATATTCCACATTTATATTAATCTGATTCTTTTCCAAGGAAACAGTGGTGCGAGAAGGTAAATCTTGAAACCACTGTCCCTTGGAGAACCGGCTAATCCTTTGGCTTCAAGGTCTCTGTGATTTCAGTTTCACAGGGAAGACTTTTTAAGGAGATGATATTTTAGCTGACGTTTCAGTGAAGTTAGACTGTTCATCATGCAGAACGCATTTATATCTGAGGCCTGAGATAGAAGTGTTACAATAGATCAAGTGAGTGGTAGAGCAGGAAAAGTGGACAGAGAACTGGAAAGGACCTGGAGCATTTGGAATATTTAGGAGTTTCATGGTATGACTTAAACATCATATATATCTTAATTTTCAAATCATTTTCTCTTACAGACACAGATGACACTAGTTTGTTGGGAAAGAAGGATGATGGACTACAGTATCGACCAGATGTGAAAGGTACTGAATCACAATTTCCTAAATTTTGGCCATGTGTTGAAATAATGGTCACTAGCTGTCCTTAGTAGTTCTTGTTCCATTATAATGACCTTTCCAGCTTTGCTCTATGGCGATATACATTATGCAGTTAAATTTAGTAATAATATTGACTGAATGCTTCTCAGTTTACAGAGTACTCTCACGTCTGTGTTTTTTTAATTAAAATTTTTATTGTGAGAATTTAGATTCACATGCATTTGTAAGAAATTATATAGAAAGATCTCTCATCTTTGCTTTTAAAATGCTCTTTACCTCTCTAGAATCTACTGTTAACACTTAACCTCTGTGCATGGATCTTTGAACCTAGTTCCTTTTGCCTGGAACTCTTCTTTGCCTAGGAGTCATCCTTTTGGTCACCTTAGAAGTTATTTCCTTTTGGGAACTCTCCCTTGGCTCTTAAACCTAGATTGCGTGCCTCTCTTACTCTGATGACCAAGCTCTTAACCTACTCTAAGTATGGTTGTCTGTTCTACTCATCTGACGCCCTCTCCGGACTGTGAATTCTGCCATGTTCATTTTGGGACTCCTAACACTTAGCAGGACATCTGGCACTTACCTAGGGGCTCCGTGCTTGTCAGAAGAGTGGCTGTAGCTCAAAGAAACTGTAGGATTTATTTGTACAAAGACTTATTTTAAGATCAGATCAGAGATTGGATTCTAGTTCCCTTGACTGCAAGTCCAGTGCACTTTCATTTCTCATTTTCATATTCATTATTTCATTTGGTTTTTGCAACTACTCTGAGGGATAAGGACCAGTGAAAATATTGAGGCTCATTGAGGTTATAGCTAGTGAACTGAAGCAGGTCCCGATCTTAGGATCCTAGACCAGGGTTTCTGTATATTTGCTTTTACATGTATCTTCTATGCCATTTGTTTGGTTATACTAATGGGCAGTTTTTTAAAAAGATGTGTGATCTACCTTTTAGGCCCAATTTCTAAAAAATACATAAAATGAAAATAACAGGCCATATCTCATAGAGTGTCATAAAGGTTAAATGAGATAATGCATGTCAAGTGCTTTGAATAGTATCTGACATACTCATAAGTGTGTAAGAAGTAGTAGCTGTTATTATCATTGAATAATTTGTATTTCTGTCACTTGAATCATATTAAACCTGAATCAGTTATATCCCAGGAGCCCCTGAAATATCAGTTTCCTATGTTGATACAAAGTGCTGTGTTTAAAATAGGAAATCTTTGTATTCCCATCGGAGATATAATAGATCGATGCTAGTTTTATTCTTTATACTGATAGTACATGACCAGAATAGGAAAGTTCTTTTTTAGTAGGTAGAAGCTCCTGCTTAAGGCAATTTGGGGAATTGTGTATACCCAAAGTACTTGTATGTCTTCGATAATTTTACAGGGATAATTTAGTGCCTAGGCCATTTTTGAGATACTGAACATTCTTTCCACATAAGAATTTGTCTATAATGCAAATGAAATTATCATAATCAGTAGATGTGATTTATTAAATGCCAATTTTATACTGGTTGTTTTACTAGAAACTGTTGGTGGATAGAAAGATATATAATACATGACATTCATCTTTAAAGAACTTGTGACACAATAAGAAATGAACATAACCTACTTCTAACAAAGTGAAAGTTGGTTATTGTCATAAATGTAGTGCTTTGAAAAAGTTAGGATGAGAGCTCAGAAAAAAAAAAATTTTACTATTTGGTGGGGACTGGTGACGCAGGTGGAGGTGCAGGTTCGATCCCTGGGTCAAGAAGATCCCCTGAGTAGGAAATAGCAACCCATTCCAGTATTCTTGCCTGGAAAATTCCATGGACAGAGGAGCCTGACAGGCTATAGTCCATGGAGTTGGAAAGAGTTGGACATGACTGAGCATGCATGTAGGAGACTGGGGAGAATGGTGAAGATCTAAGAAACAAGAGATCTTATTTGAGCTGAACCTTGAAGGGTGGTTAGGATTTGAAGAGGTCAAAGGATATTTAAGGAGGATAGAAGAGCATCAACAGAAGTGTGAATGCAAACATTGTGATAGAATGTATTGAAGAACAATGAGGAATCCTTTTTGGCTGGAGAGAAGGGGTTTAAAAGGCAGAAATGGAAGGCAAGTATGAAAAGGCAAGCTTGGGGCCAGATTGTATACAGTCCTTTTTTTTTTTTTTTTGTCTGAGTCTTTACCACTGGACTGCCAGAGAATTGCCATGTGTACAATCTTGAATGCTCTGTTATCCTAAGGCATTTAAACTTCATTTGTATGCAGTGGGGAAATCATAATATATTTGAAAAGGAAAGGCTACAGTATTAACCAGCTGAATGCATTATACCAGGCAGGACTTGTGCTTATTATGTACTTTGGGCTAGAGACAGAGAGATCAGTTAATTAGGGTCAAAAGGAATAGATTCCTACTTAAGATATGGAGGATAAAAGAGTTAAAACTAGGATGACTTAGATGATGGATTCTGTTTATTGAACTAAGAATATTGAGAGGGGAAAGGTGTTGGGGTAAATAAGAAAGGAGTTGATGGTGGAGATGATTAATTTTACTTTGGGGTTTGAGTTGCTTGTGGAACTCACCTGGACGACTTTGTTTTTTAGCATAAATTTACGAGTTAGTCCTTGGTTATCTAGGTGGTAACTCAAGTGATGAGAATGAGTGAGAGAGATTATAGAGCTGCATTGTCTAGTAGAGTAGCCACTGGCTGCATGTGGCTATTTAAACTTAAATTGGATAAAATGAAATAAAATTAAAGGTTTTGTTTCTCAGTTATACTAGCCGTATTTTAAGTCCTCAGTAGTCCCATGTGACCCATGGTTACCATATTGGACAGCACAGATATAGAACATATCAAGAGCTGCAGAAAGTTCTGTTGGACAGCACTCTTTATTTTTAAAGGAGAGGAGGCTAGGATGAAAGAACATCCAGAGGAAAAACGTCACGAAAAGTACAGTGGCACAGAAGTTGAAATAGAAAGACTGACTGCTAGTTTAAAATGCTGCATCAAGGAATTAGAGGACAAGCCTCAAATTTGAAGATGTCAGAAATGTAAAGTTGAACTCTTGGAAAAGTGTGCTTTCAAGATGGAGCATTTGAATGTCCAGCATGGTGGTGAGTTAGTGCTTTTCTCAGGCTATTGGAAAACCTGTGGTAGATGTTGAAATTGCAGTGTTGGAAGCTTTGTTGTAGATGTAAGTCATAAAGGATATAGTGGCTGAGCATGAAGTGTATGGGCTTCCCTAGTAGCTTAGCTGGTAAAGCGTCCACCTGCAATGCAGCAGATCCCAGTTCAATTCCTGGATCGGGACGATCCCCTGGAGAGAAGGGATAGGCTACCTACTCCAGTCTTCAGCTTCCATGGTGGCTCAGATGGTATAGAGTCCACCTGCAATGTGGGAGACCTGGGTTTGATTCCTGGGTTAGCAAGATCCCCTGGAGGAGGGCATGGCAACCCACTGCAGTATTTTAGATAGGGGAGCCTGGCGGGCTGCAGTCCATGAGGTAGCAAAGGGTCGGACATGACGGAGTGACTAAGTGTACGCGTGTGTGCGCGTGTGTGGGAACTGGGTATGTGACATTTTAAAAACTTGGTTGCAGAAAATTTCAAACACGAATGAACAGGATAGTATAATGAACCCTTATACACTCAACCAATATCAACAGTGAACAGCATTCTGTCATCCTTGTTTTGTCTGTATACTTTTACCGGTGGATTATCATTATTCTTATTTTACAGATTTTTTAGAACTGTAATTTACATACATGGAAATGCACAAATGTTAGCTGTCAGTTTTGACAAATGAATAGACCCCATCTGTACTACACCTTATCACAGTCTTTGTAACATTTCCATCTACCCAGAAAGTTCCTTTGTGGCAAATGACATTTTAATGTGGCCATTTTTATCCAAGGATATTTTCATACAGCCTGAAATCCACTGTAACACTTTTTAATTGCCAGCACATTCCCACTTCATTCCTGAGCATCACCTCACCCCAGTCCTTACCCCACCTTCGATTTCATCCTCTCAGCCTCTCCTCCTGCTAATCAAGGATACCAGACACACCAAGATATCAATATTGTTGGTTCCATTATTTGGTGATTAATGTTTATATATTTTAATACAGCTCATTTGATATGCCCTTTTAAAAATGATCTTGATAAATTTGCCTTATCAAAAGGTAAGCCTGAGCCAGTTGCTGCAGTCACTGAAGGAGGGGGAGAGCCTATGTTGTGGAGTGTGGAGGAGAATCACAGTGAAGATGGTAAGAAGGCTGTGTAGGTGGGTGGCACAGAACCCTATGGGGAGGAAGGTCGTTGAGAGATGAGAGTGGGATGCTGATCTAGAGGTGACAGGTGGTGAGCACAGCAGGGGAAGGGACGGGGGGAAGGGGTGTAGGAGTAATGTGATTTTGTTCCATCAGGGAGATGAAAGGAGTGCTTCCTAAGGGAATCGCTGAGGAGGTGGATGAGTTTACGTGCATTAGAAAAGGTGTTTCACTGGCCAGAGTGGAAAGACTAGGAAAGAAAGAAGCCGGGTTAGGGTTGGTCATATCTACTCCCTAGACATGAGAGGGTAGAGGGTGTTGGGGAGTAGATGGGAGTTTCTGCCTAGGTAAATGATTCTCTGTTGGGGTCTGAGGAGACTTGGGTTAAAGAAGGATGTGTTAGTGATGAAGCTTGGAGTGAAGGTTGATATAGGGGAAGCAGGAAAGAGTATATTGTATTTTTGAATTCAGTATATTGGCTCTGTGACAGTAAAGAGCCCTCGAGTTACTAATGCAGTATTGATGTTGTTGTGGCCTCAGTAGCCTCTTCTAGGTGCATGTCCTGGTTGTTAACAGCAATTCCTGGTGCTTTATTTGGGTGGAACATGGATTGACCAAGACAGAGTCAGTGAGACTTGCCTTTGCAGATAAGCCATCTGGAGTCTTACCACATCGTCACTTAGAACCACACTGTCCTTTGTATTTGAAAACACTGCTGCTGGTGGCAAATTGGTTTCTGAATGCCTCTGTAGGGTGGAAGGCACTGCTGGGTGTCTGAGCTTTTTATATTGTGTGTGTGACGAGCACACACAGGCACACATTGTTCAGAGACTCGCAGTTGGCAGCTGTTATTCATGGAGCCTGTCACCACTTGCCTGAAGGCATTGTTTGTACGGGACCGTGCCCAGTTCTTGCTGTGCAAGGCTACATCTCTGCCGTGGTTTCTGAGACTGTGCTTCATTACGTCTGTAAAGCCTTTTAATCTTTCCATTTTGAAGTTAGCTAATGTACGTGGCCTGGAGAGCAAGTGCTTGAACATTCCACTTTTGTCTATTCCCCACCTACCTCCCAGGGTAGCTTGGTGAAGTCTTGTGATGGTTAAGAGCTTATGCTCTGAAGTCAGACTTTGGTCCATGCTGTGGATCAAATCAGGCAATGTGGCCTGATTTCTCTGAGCCTCAGTGATCACATCTGTGAAGCAGGGGCAGTAATACCTACTGCCTAGGATTACTTTGAGCATTAAATGCTGTCACTGAATCCCTTATCGATGTTTTTATGGTGTTTTTTCCTAATTTCATTGTTAGTAGCCTGGCTGTGCTAAAGGTTCTTCCCATTGGTAAGTCTGCGTGTCCACTGTGTTTAATGTGGCTCATGAGCGACAGTAGGCTGCTCATCTTTTCAACAGTTTTTAATCAAGTACACTACTGTGTGCCAGTTGCTTTCACATATTTAATCCTTATCACAATCATGTTACCACCATTTTGTAGATGAAGAAGCTGAAACTCTGGCTCATGTAGAATGGCAGAGCAGCGACCAGAATTCAGCCTTTCTGACACTAAGCCCCAGTGCTCTTACTTTTTCATGACAACTATTCCAGAATTCCGTTCTCCTGCATGCTTTCTTCAATTTTCTTCAGAATATTTAATCTACTCAGCTACCACCTTGGTGAACACTTGTACTCTAGCTTTACTCTTTCTCTAAGAACTAGTTTCACATATTCAGCTGCCTGTGGGTCTTTACACCTACATTTAACTTGTACTGCTTTGCCTGAACTTCCAGGAACTACTGTCTTGCCTGGGACATGATAGGTGCTTAATAAATACCTTTTGGAGGACTGGAGATCTCAATTTGAACTCAATTTACTACATTCTTTCTACTGAGCCTCCTGTAATTAGGCTCATATAGAGTTTTTCTTTTAGTTTTTAAAGTTGTGAAACTTTATAACAACACCATGTGCTATCTTAACCATTTTTTAAGTGTACAGGTCTGGTGGTATTTGATAAATTCATGATGTTGTGCCACCATCACAGCATCCATCTCTCAAAATCATTTCATCCTATGAAACTGGAACTATAGCCATTAGGCAATAACTCTTCATTGCCCCTCTCCTCTGCCCTAATAACCACCATTCTGCTGATTGTTGCTATAGTTTTGACTATTCTACATAACTCATATGAGTAGACATTTACAGTATTTGTCTTTTCGTCACTGGCTTCAGTTAACATAATGTCCTCAAGGTTTGTTTGTGTCATAGCATATGTCGGAATTAATTTCCTTTTGAAGGCTGAATATTTCCTAGTGTGTAGAATATTCCCTACAACTCATCCATTTTGTTTATCCATTAATGGACCCTTGGGTTGCTTCCATGTTTTAGCTATTGTAAGTAATGCTACCATGAATATAGGTATATAGCTATCTCTTGGAGACCTTGCTTTCCATTTTTTGGGGGGGAATATATATCCAGATGGATCATATGGTATATCTACTTTTAATTTTTTGAGGAAGCACCCTACAGTTTTCCCTAGTGGCTGTACTGTTACATATTCTCACCAGCCATGCCCAAGGATTACCATTTCTTCTTACCATTGCCAATACTTGCTATTTTCTGGTTTGAGGATAGTAGTCATCCTTTTGGGTGTAAGGTGCTATCTTGTTTTGACTCGTATTTCCCTAGTGATTAATGGCTTCACAGGTGGTGCAGTGGTAAAGAATCCACCTACCAGTGCAGGAGACACAAGAGATGTGGGTTCCATCCCTGGGTTGGGAAGATCCCCTGGAGAAGGAAATGGCAACCCACTCCAGTATTCTTGCCTGCAAAATCCCATAGACAAAGGGTCCTGGCAGGCTACAGTCCATGGGGTTGCAGAGCCCAACACGACTGAGTACGGATGCGTGATGCAATGATTAATGATGTTGAGCGTATTTTCTTGTGTTTATTGCTGTTTTGTTGATTCTTTTTGAAGTAAATTGTTTTATACAATTCTGTATTGAGCCATCTTTAGCAAAGAGGACAATTCTGTTGTATTAAACACTTAAATGTTAGTGGGTTGGTTGTTACAAACTATATAAAGGGTAAAACTAGGGAAGTTTGACAATAAGAGAAAAATTGGTGGGCAGTGAGGCAGGTGGTGAACAGACATGGGGAAATCCACATAAAGATAATGAAAGAGAGATTTCATTCAATTAACTTGATAATATTGGAATTAACTATATTATATTGAAGAATATAAAGAGTATCAAGGAGAGACAAGAAAGCTGTCCTCAGTGATCAATGCAAAGAAATAGAGGAAAACGATAGAATGGGAAAGTCTAAAGATCTCTTCAAGAAAATTAGAGGTGCCAATGGAACATTTCTTGCAAAGATGGGCACAATAAGGGACAGAAATGATACGGACCTAACAAAGGCAGAAGATATCAAGAAGAGATGGCAAGAATACACAGAAGAACTATACAAAAAGATCTTCGTGACCCAGATAATCATGATGGTGTGATCACCAACCTAGAGCCAGACATTCTGTAATGTGAAGTCAAGTGGGCCTTAGGAAGCATCACTACAAACAAAGCTAATGGAAGTGATGGAATTCCAGTTGAGCTATTTCAAGTCCTAAAAGATGATGCTATGAAAATGCTGCACTCAATATGCCAGCAAATTTGAAAAACTCAGCAGTGGCCACAGGACTGAAAAAAGTGAGTTTTCATTTCAACCCTCAAAAAAGACAATGCCAAGTTGTGTCCGATTCTTTGTGACCCCATGGACTGTAGCCTACCAGGCTCCTTTGTCCCTGGGATTTTCCAGGCAATAGTACTGGAGTGGATTTCCATTTCCTTCTCCAGGGGATCTTCCCGACCCAGGGATTGAACCCAGGTCTGCCTCATTGTAGGCAGACACTTTACCGTCTGAGCCACCAGGGAAGTCACAAAGAATGCTTAAACTACTGCACAATTGACTCATCTCACACGCTAGTAAAGTAATGCTCAAAATTTTCCAAGCCAGGCTTCAACAGTATGTGAACCATGAACTTCCAGATGTTCAAGGTGGGTTTAGAAAAGACCAAGGAACCAGAGATCAAATTGCCAACATCTGCTGGATCATCGAAAAAACAAGAGAATTCCAGAAAAACATCTATTTCTGCTTTATTGACTGTGCCAAAGAAAGCCTTTGACTGTGTGGATCACAATAAACTGGAAAATTCTGAAAGAGAAGAGAATACCCGACCACCTGACCTGCCTCCTGAGAAATCTGTATGCGTGTCAGGAAGCAACAATTAGAACTGGACATGGAGCAACAGACTGGTTCCAAATAGGGAAAGGAGTACTTCAAAGTTGTATATTGTCACCCTGCTTATTTAACTTATATGCAGACTACATCATGAGAAACGCTGGGCTGGAAGAAGCACAAGCTGGAATCAAGATTGCCAGGAGAAATATCAATAACCTCAGATATGCAGATAACACCACCCTTATGGCAGAAAGTGAAGAAGAGCTAAAGAGCCTCTTGATGAAAGTGAAAGAGGAGAGTGAAAAAGTTGGCTTGAAACTCAACATTCAGAAAACTAAGATCATGGCATCTGGTCCTATCACTTCATGGCACGTAGATGGGGAAACAGTGGAAACAGTGAGAGATTATTTTTCTGGGCTCCAAAATCACTGCAGATGGTGACTGCAGCCATGAAGTTAAAAGATGCTTGCTCTTTGGAAGAAAAGTTATGACCAACCTAGATAGCATATTAAAGAGCAGAGACATTACTTTGCCAACAAAGATCCCTCTAGTCAAGGCTATGATTTTTCTAGTAGTCATGTATGGATGTGAGAGTTGGACTATAAAGAAAGCTGAGTGCTGAAGGATTGATGCCTTTGAACTGTGGTGTTGGAGAAGACTCTTGAGAGTCCCTTGGAGAGCAAGGAGATCCAGCCAGCCCACCCTAAATGAAATCAGTCCTGAATATTCATTGGAAGAACTGATGCTGAAGCTCCAATACTTTGGCCACCTGATGTGAAGAACTGACTCGTGAATAGACCCTGGGCAAGATTGAAGGCAGGAGGAGAACAGGACGACAGAAGATGAAATGGTTGGATGGTGTCACCAACTCAATGGACATGAGTTTGAGCAAACTCTGAGAGTTGGTGATGAACAGGGAGGCCTGCCATGCTGCAGTCCTTGGGGTCGCAAAGAGTTGGACACGACTGAGTGACTGAACTGGACTGAACCGATATTATGAGTTCCTAATCTCTGAACGTGTTTAAGTAGAAACAGGATCATGGGGTTATAACCAAAGAAATTCCTTCATTAGATCAAATGACCTTCAAAGACCCCTACACATCTGAGTTTCTTGTTTCATTTACTTTCCAAAGCATCTTGACACTGTATTTTTTTTCTGTGTTTGTATTATCTGTTTCTACTGCTGAGCTCGAACTTTTCTGTGCCAGAGTTTGGATTGTGTAGTAACCTCTTAACTGGTCATCCTGTCTTCCTTTTGTCTTCTAATTAATTTTAACAGCTTTTTGAGATGCAATTTACATATCATTAAGTTCACCTGTTTAAATAGTGTAATTCAGTGGGTTTTTTTTTTCTTTTAGTATATTTACAGGATTGTAAACCCAAGTACGGGGAAGGCAATGGCACCCCACCCCAGTACTTTTGCCTGGAAAATCCCATGGACGGAGGAGCCTGGTAGGCTCCAGTCCGTGGGGTCGCCAAGAGTCGGACACGAGTGAGCGACTTCACTTTCACTTTTCACTTTCATGCATTGGAGAAGGAAATGGCAACTCACTCTAGTGTTCTTGCCTGGAGAATCCCAGGGACAGGGGAGCCTGGTGAGCTTCCGTCTATGGGGTCGCACAGAGTCAGACACGACTGAAGCGACTTAGCAGCAGTAGCAGCAGCAAACCCAAGTAAGGTGGTAGGTGTTGCAAGAGGGCATCAGAGGACAGACACACTGGAACCATACTCAGAAAACTAGTCAATCTAATCACACTAGGACCACAGCCTTGTCTAACTCAGTGAAACTAAGCCATGCCTGTGGGGCAATCCAAGATGGGGGGGTCATGGTGGAAAGATCTGACAGAATGTGGTCCATTGGAGAAGGGAATGACAGACCACTTCAGTATTCTTGTCTTGAGAACCCCATGACTAGTATGAAAAGGCAAAATGATAGGATACTCAAAGAGGAACTCCCCAGGTCAATAGGTGCCCAGTATGCTACTGGAGATAGTGGAGAAATAACTCCAGAAAGAATGAAGGGATGGAGCTAAAGCAAAAAGAATACCCAGCTGTGGATGTGACTGGTGATAGAAGCAAGGTCCGATGCTGTAAAGAGCAATATTGCATAGGAACCTGGAATGTTAGGTCCATGAATCAAGGCAAATTGGAAGTGATCAAACAAGAGATGGCAAGAGTGAATGCCGACATTCTAGGAATCAGCGAACTAAAATGGACTGGAATGGGTGACTAACTCAGATGACCATTATATCTACTACTGCGGGCAGGAATCCCTCAGAAGAAATGGAGTAGCCGTCATGGTCAACAAAAGAGTCCAAAATGCAGTACTTGGATGCAATCTCAAAAACGACAGAATGATCTCTGTTCGTTTCCAAGGCAAACTATTCAGTATCACAGTAATCCAAGTCTGTGCCCCAACCAGTAACACTGAAGAAGCTGAAGTTGAACGGTTCTATGAAGACCTACAAGACCTTTTAGAACTAACACCCCCAAAAGATGTCCTTTTCATTATAGGGGACTGGAATGCAAAAGTAGGAAGTCAAGAAACACCTGGAGTAATAGGCAAATTTGGCCTTGGAGTACAGAATGAAGCAGGGCAAAGACTAATAGAGTTTTGCCAAGAAAATGCACTGATCATAACAAACACCCTCTTCCAACAACACAAGAGAAGACTCTACACATGGATATCACCAGATGGTCAACACTGAAATCAGATTGATTATATTCTTTGCAGCCAAAGATGGAGAAGCTCTATACAGTCAGCAAAAACAAGACCAGGAGCCGACTGTACCTCAGATCATGAACTCCTTATTGCCAAATTCAGACTGAAATTGAAGAAAGTAGGGAAAGCCACTAGACCATTCAGGTAGGACCTAAATCAAATCCCTTATGATTATATAGTGGAAGTGAGAAATAGATTTAAGGGCCTAGATCTGATAGATAGAGTGCCTGATGAGCTATGGAATGAGGTTCGTGACATTGTACAGGAGACAGGGATCAAGACCATCCCCATGGAAAAGAAATGCAGAAAAGCAAAATGGCTGTCTGGGGAGGCCTTACAAATAGCTGTGAAAAGAGGAGAAGCGAAAAGCAAAGGAGAAAAGGAAGGATACAAGCATCTGAATGCAGAGTTCCAAAGAATAGCAAGAAGAGATAAGAAAGCCTTCCTCAGCGATCAATGCAAAGAAATAGAGGAAAACAATAGAAAGGGAAAGACTAGAGATCTCTTCAAGAAAATTAGAGATACCAAGGGAACATTTCATGCAAAGATGGGGACAATAAAGGACAGAAATGGTATGGACCTAACAGAAGCAGAAGATATTAAGAAGAGATGGCAAGAATACACAGAGGAACTGTACAAAAAAGATCTTCATGACCCAGATAATCACGATGGTGTGATCACTGACCTAGAGCCAGACATCCTGGAATGTGAAGTCAAGTGGGCCTTAGAAAGCATCACTATGAACAAAGCTAGTGGAGGTGATGGAATTCCAGTTGAGCTATTTCAAATCCTGAAAGATGATGCTGTGAAAGTGTTGCACTCAATATGCCAGAAATTTGGAAAACTCAGCAGTGGCCACAAGACTGGAAAAGGTCAGTTTTCATTCCAGTCCCAAAGAAAGACAATGCCAAAGAATGCTCAAACTACTTGCACAATTGCACTCATCTCACATGCTAGTAAAGTAATGCTCAAAATTCTCCAAGCCAGGCTTCAGCAATATGTGAACCGTGAACTTCCAGATGTTCAAGCTGGTTTTAGAAAAGGCAGAGGAACCAGAGATCAAATTGCCAATATCCTCTGGATCATGGAAAAAGCAAGAGAGTTCCAGAAAAACATCTGTTTCTGCTTTTTTTTTACTATGCCAAAGCCTTTGAGTGTGTGGATCGCAATAAACTGTGGAAAATTCTGAAAGAGATGGGAATACCAGACCACCTGATCTGCCTCTTGAGAAATTTGTGTGCAGGTCAGGAAGCAACAGTTAGAACTGGTCATGGAACAACAGACTGGTTCCAAATAGGAAAAGGAGTACGTCAAGGCTGTATATTGTCACCCTGTTTATTTAACTTCTATGCAGAGTACATCATGGGAAACGCTGGGCTGGAAGAAGCACAAGCTGGAATCAAGATTGCCGGGAGAAGTATCAGTAACCTCAGATATGCAGATGACACCACCCTTATGGCAGAAAGTGAAGAGGAACTGATGAAAGTGAAAGTGGAGAGTGAAGAAGTTGGCTTAAAGCTCAACATTCAGAAAATGAAGATCATGGCATCTCGTCCCATCAGTTCATCGGAAATAGATGGGGAAAGAGTGGAAACAGTGTCAGACTTTATTTTTCTGGGCTCCAAAATCACTGCAAATGGTGATTGCAGCCATGAAATTAAAAGACGCTTACTCCTTGGAAGGAAAGTTATGACCAACCTAGATAGCATATTCAAAAGCAGAGACATTACTTTGACAACAAAGGTTTGTCTAGTCAAGGCTACGGTTTTTCCTGTGGTCATGTATGCATGTGAGAGTTGGACTCTGAAGAAGGCTGAGCGCATAAGAATTGATGCTTTTGAGCTGTGGTGTTGCAGAAGACTCTTGAGAGTCCCTTGGACTGCAAGGAGATCCAACCAGTCCATTCTGAAGGAGATCAGCCCTGGGATTTCTTTGGAAGGAATGATGCTAAAGCTGAAACTCCAGTATTTTGGCCACCTCATGCGAAGAGTTGACTCATTGGAAAAGACTCTGATGCTGTGAGGGATTGGGGGCAGGAAGAGAAGGGGACGATAGAGGATGAGATGGCTGGATGGCATCACTGACTCGATGGATGTGAGTCTGGGTGAACTCCGGGAGTTGAAGATGGACAGGAAGACCTGGTGTGCTGCAGTTCATGGGATCGCAAAGAGTCGGACACGACTGAACGACTGAACTGAACTGAACTAGCATTACATGTACTAGCATCATAATCTAATGTTAGATCATTTTCGTTAACCGCAAAATAAACCTCACACCTGTGTCGCACTCTCCATTCTCCCCTAACCATCAGCTCTAGCCCTAGGTAACCACTCTCAGTGAACTTCTTATGTAAAATATGGCTTTGTTTGTGTTGCCCTCCAACTGGGTCCTCCTTGTCTATATGATTAGGAAAACGTTTCTTATCTGAGGTTTAAATTTTTCCATGCTCTGACTTCAACTTATTTTTCCAACTTTGACTTAAACCCTTGCACAGTCTGAACGTACAGTTCTTCCTAGGTCCACTTACGTCTTGTTCTTGAGAGTTAGAATAGGTACCTTATACCTGTTTTTTGGTTTCTACCATTCAACTATCTGAATCTGTCCATCCTTTGAGACCTAACTTGAGTGCTACCTTCTCTATGAGTCCTTCCCTGGATTATTCTGCCTAAAATGAAGTTCTCCTATGAACGTGAACTTCCATAGCACCTAGCATTATAAAGCCTTCTTTTGGTGTTTTATTGTATGCTGTTGTCTGGGACCTCTTCTCTTGTGTTCTTCAGCTTTTTGTGTGTGTATGTTGATGATAAACTTCTTGAGGGCAGGGGCTGTGACCACTTTTCTCTTAACCCCTCTGTAGCTTAGCTGAGCATATGGATGTGCACAGAAATAGTATGTAAGTGTAATGGAATGAATTGTGTTGGCATTGAGCAGAATGCTAAATTTGGACTCTGTGACAGACAGAGATTTCAAAGTCTTAATAGATATGTCGACTTTTATATGGCTTTGCTTTGTCTAGAGCTTGATACCACATTCTTTCATTAATTATTCAGTGAATGCTATTGGTGTACTCTTTATTCATTTCTCATAATCCATTCTTAATTTTCTTATTGCCATCATGCATCTGAATTCTCTGATCACTTTCAGCTCTGCATTATTTTGCTGTTTTTAGGACTTTCTTATGGTAGGTTAGTACATAACCACAGCTTTTGTGGACCAATGTGGTCTGTTTGGTATATACTTTATGCAACTTTATTTCTGTAGGCTGGTACCTAACCTCAGTCTCTATAGTCTCATTATTATATACTTCATGGTATATCACAGCCTGAAAATACCATGTTTTGAGAAGTTGCAGGATGATAAGCACTGTGGGAGACAGTGGCATTTCTCAAGTCACTTCATGGCTTGATTGCAAAGGTCGAATACTACTCTTGGTTTGAAACCATAGCAAGAACATTACTATGGTCTAAGTGTCAGGAGTTATACAGAAATGAATAATACAGGCATCTAGATCCTCAGGGAGTTCATGGTCTCATGGTAGAGACCAATTTAAATACCTAAATAGTTCAGTGTTGTGAGTATTGTAGCACAGAAGTGCATGCTCGGGATTGTAGCAGCCCAGAGAAAGGCTTGATTTCTTTGCCACAGCGTTATTATGGTTTGGGAGCTGGAGGAGCCCCTGTAAGCCCTTTGAGGACAGGATATATCTTAACTGCTTTTTTATCTCAGCACCTAGCAGAGTCCCTGGCATATGGACAGTGATGAATAAATGATAAATGAGTAAGCCACCTATTCTGTGCTGTCTAGCATGGTGGCTACTAGCCGCATGTGACTGTTGAGTATTTGGAATGTGACCAGTTGGAATTGAGGTGTCCTGTAAGTGTGAAGTGCTCTCCAGATTTTGTAGACCTACTTAAGAAAAAGAAATATAAACTATCATAATTTATCTGAATATATGTTGAAATGCTATTTGATATATTAGGTTCAGATCAGATCAAATCAGACTGATCAGTTCTGATCAGTCGCTCAGTCGTGTCCGACTCTTTGCGATATATTAGGTTAAATAAAATATATGATTAAAATTATCTTGTCTACTTTTTAAAAATATGAAATAAACCAAAAATAAAATTTTTCTTTTTAAAAATAGAAAAAAAATTTTCTGTTACTAGAAAATAAAAGATTATGTATCTGTCTTATGTTATACGTCTTTATTTTTATTATCAACATTTTGTTTGGTTTATTTTAAAATTTTATTTTATTTATTTTTGGCTATGCTGGTCTTCATTGCTCCTCATGGGCTTTCTCCAGTTGTGGTGGGCTGGCTTCTCACTGCAGTGGCTTCTCTTGTTTTGGAGCACTGGCTCTAGGGTGCGCAGGCATCAGAGTTGTGGTACGTGGGTCAGTTGCCCCACAGCATGTGGAATATGCCTGGACCAGGGATTGAACACATGCATTGGCAAGCAGATTCTTAATACTGGACCACCGGGGAAGTCCACTGTATTTTACTATACTACTATAGACTTTGCTGATCTGATTCAGCTCTCTTAGAAGAAATTATTTGATTAAGGTTACACAAAATAGCAGAGATACCCTTAAAATTGAGGTCTTCTGTGTTGGATTTCCCCTTAGTTTAATTCTCTTTCTATGCATAAATTTGCACAATGTAAATACATAAAATTTGAGGTAAAATGGCATGAATTTGGTCTTGGGAAGGTCTTATCTTTGAACTTAATAATCATTAAGATTAATAGTCAAAAAGATTCTCCTTTCATATGTAAATTTTGATCTCCAGAAAACCCTGCATTTTCAGTTCTCAGTTTTTTCACACTTGGTACACCTATTCCCAGTTCTCCCTTGCTTTTTGGTATCTCTGTATACACATAGTCTCTTATTTCATTCCTCCTTAGTTTGTTTCTATTAATAATTCTTCAGATTGTATTAACACTTTGTGTATATTTGGGGGAGGTAAGTGTTGGCTGGTGCATGATGTGTTACATAGAGAGCTGGTGGGTTTAGTGGCCTGTACATGTATTAATTATCTCACATAACACAGTTGTGAGATCTTAGGCTTCTAGAGGGTGGTTTGCTCAAGGTCACATGAGATTATTATTAGTAACAATCTGTAATTCACAGAATAATACACAGAATCTGTAAGCTGGAATTTTATAAAATGGCAGGAAGCTTGGGAGTTCTTCCTACACATGGACAGGCCTGTAAACATTGGGGAACTCTGGGTTCATAGAGCTGAGGACTACTGTATTAGGTAAATGTCAGAAAAAAAGTAAAAAAAAAATTCATTCTAGGTTGTGTGAATATGTAAATAAGTATGTGCATATGTAAGTATATGGAGGTAATGAAGGACAGGGAAGCCTGGCATGCTGCAGTTCGTGGGGTCACAGAGAGTCTAACACGACTTAGCGGCCGAACAACAAGTATATGGGGAAAAGAGACATAAGAATAGAGAATGAATTAATGAAAGAATATCGTTGATTTTGAAGACTGTATGCCCATGCCTTCTTCTTTCCTGCCCTTTTCTATCTTTGCTTCCTGACTCTTTCCATTTTTGGTAGTGGAATTACTTACCACCCTTCTGTTTTCGTCAGTTCAACCCAATTCAGTTCAAGTCTGTATGCCTAAGTCCAAACAGGTATTCATTAACATGTTTACAATGGGTCTCTTTGGATAGAGAGATTTGAGGTGGTTTTAAATTTCTTTTTTATTTGTTCTCTGTATCATTTAAATTTTTTTTTTTTTTTTTTACAGAAACATATACTAAGAAAAACAATTTAAAAAGAACAGAAAACTATTTTCACTTGGGAAAAAATCAATATGTTTGATAGTTTTCATTCCAAAGTAAACCTTTCACCCTAAAATTTCAGAATCTCATACTTGTTCTCTGCCTTACCAGTGTCCTTTGGCCTCAATTTCATAGCCTCAAGGTGAATGGCTAGAGTAAGTCAATTCCCCAAAAGCCAGTGCTACATACCCCATCTCTCTGTCATAGAGGTGAGATTTCTTCTGGAAGTAATATGTATTCTTATAGCAAAGATGTTGAGTGTTTTTATTTTTTCTGATTGTTTTTAAACAGCAGTCGCTCACAGTGGTCACATCCTGCAAATATTTTTAAATGCTTTGAATCTAAACAGTCTACCTGCTGTGTTTGTGGCATAATGAGACCTTGGTTCTTGTCCAGCCTCCTATCTGATAAATTTCCTTCCCAAATTACCCAGCAAGGGGTGAATTTATTTGTTGTCTTAGAACCTTTGAAAAGTCCATGTTTTTCAATTTGCTTTTCATTATTTATTGACCTGGTTTATGTTCTTTTAAGATGCTAGTGATCAAAGGGAAGATGTTTATATTGGAAACCACATGCCTTGCCCTGAAAACCTCAATGGTTACTGCATCCATGGAAAATGTGAATTCATTTATTCTACTCAGAAGGCTTCTTGTAGGTAAGTCAGAGTACCTCTAGATCAGAGGTCAGACCTTTTTTCCATCTTTGGTCACTGCTCTGTAGCAGGCAATGAAATGTGGAGTAAAAATATCACTAAAAGGTAGTATTTATTTGCAGTTGATTTAAAAAAAAATACATTAGCAGCATCATTTGGAAAAAGCTGACAAGTAATATGCAAACAACAACAACAACAAAACCCAGATGTTTATTAGGGTTTTGAGATAGGCTTAACCTTTTTAATATTATGCTATGTATTTTTTAATATAGAACTATACCATAGACCAACATTATTTTGATTTTTAGGCAGTCTGTCACAGAGTGAGCGTGTTAAGAACTGAAAACGTTTCTAAACTTTATGGTCAAGTTTCAAATAAAGTTTTTAATATATTTCTCAAAATAAGGAGATGGGGATTAGAATCAGGTGTAATATGAGGGATGGAGACAGAAAGGGTATGAATCTTCAACTTTGTGATTCCAGAGAGATTGTATAAATAGAGCTGAGACAAAACTAGATCTCGAATTTCCTGATGCTCACCCTCATGGCCTTAGTGCTTTTGCTGTTCTGTGTCTGTACTGATAACACTTCCTGCTGCTGCTTCTGGGAGCTTGTCTTCCACCTCTGGTTGGTCTAGTTGTCAAAACAGTGTTTGCAAACACAAGGCGATTGGTCTTATTCTTCTCACTCCTGCCCCCTGCAGTTTGACCAATGAATCTTTCTCTCAAGAAGTAAAAGAAAGCTTGTGAAATCAAATCTGGTTTCTCTGTTTAACTCCATTCCCCTGACTTCTCCCCAACCCCTTTCCCTCCCATTCTCCTCCTACTTAAAAAATAAAACAAAACACTGTAAATTGTTTTAATGGTTATTAAGAGTTCTTTGTTAAGCTTTCAGCTTCCTTCTAATTGAATGATTTCCTTGTCTTTGAAGGAGCTAATACCAGCCTCATCCCCCACCCTTCCCATTTGCCTGTACATTAAAAAAAAAAAAAATACAGCCATGCAAGGGAGAACAAAATAAAATCATACAGTGGATTCCTTACGCTTGTCTCATAGTGACATACATACCTCAATAGAAGTTCAGATCATGTTGACCTCTGAGCATGGGGTGTCTTTTAAGATACCTAAAAAAGAGGGAAGGAGAGGTTGATGTCTAAGCTTGACGAGCCTTATTTGTTGCAGGGCAGTGGACATGCGGACATAGAGAACAGGCCTGTGGACACAGTGGGGGAGGTGAGGACGGGATGAATTGAGAGAGCAGCTTGGCAATGCATATATTACCATATGTAAAACAGATAGCAAGTGGAAATTTGCTGGGTGACACGGGGAGCCCAACCCAGTGCTCTGTGACAACCTAGATGGGTGGGATGGAAAGGGAGATGGGAGGAGGGGTAGAGGGGTTCAGGAAGGAGGGGACATATGTATACCTGTGGCTGATTCATGTTGATGTATGGCAGAGGCCAACACAATACTGTAAAGTAATTATCCTCCAATTAAAAAAAATGATAATGGTACTCATTTCCTAGTGTTGTTAATATATGCAAAATACTTATCACAATGCCTGTTACGCAATCTGTATTTAATAAATAGCAATGGATATTGATATTGACAATATTGATATTACTAGGCTACACACACTGTTAGGTTAGGGACTCTCTTTTGCTAACCATTGTCTTCCCAGTGCCTGGCATAAGGCCTCTCCCAGTAGCTACTTAGTGAATATTTTTTGAATGACATGTGATGGTGGCCAACTCTTCCCTCTTCTTCAGACCAGAGGTGTTTCTTAAATGCTAAAGAATCTCTTTTCTGCATATTGTAACTCCAAAAAGCAGTTGATCTTTGTCTTTTGTCTAAGCATCTATAGTGTCCACAAGAACCAGGCCTTAGCATCACATGGATTTCTACTGGTAGGTGTATTTGTTTAGTAGCAGTAAACAGGCAGGGATAAACACCCTTTAGCCACAGTCCTGTTATTAGGTTAAAATCTTTTAGCATTATATCACCATTAATTTGTTTATTGCCTTTGTTGTTGTTCACTCACTACTCCGTGTCTGACTCTTTGCCTACTTTGTACCAAATCCTACATGGCCCTGGGGTCTCAAGTTCAAATATGATAGAGATCCAGCCTTCAGAAAAACTTAGTCTGGTGGCAGCAACTGACAAATGGTAATTTAAATGTAATACTATATGAAAAATGCTATCATACATAGATATACATGAGATGATTTGAGACTTCAAGAAAGCTCTTCAGCCTTAAGTGGGAGGAGGGGCAGGTCTTATGGGGACATTTGTGCCATACCAAGAGATTGTCCTTTAATTAATTAATTAATCTGGCCACACTGCATGGCTTATGAGATCTTAGTTCCCCACCAGAGATGGAACCCAGGCCCATACAGAAAGCACAGAGTCCTAACCACTGGACCTCCAAGGAATTCCCATGTCCTTTATTTTAAAGACAGAAACCACTTAAGGATTTAAATAAGAAAGATATGGGCAGATCTGAAAGCCATCTGGGTAGCTAGGTGAAAAATGGATTAGAAGACCGAAGGTTAGGAGCCTGTCTGTCAGTGAGGAGTGAGAGCCTGAACCAAGTAAAGACTTACAGTGGGACATGAGTGAGGACACGAGTTGTAGAGAGAAAACAGGTGGTCACTCCAGAGGTTTTAGTAGCTGATTGGGTATGAGGATGGGAATGTGGGAGTTGATGGAGGGTCATGGGAGGGAAGAGTCAAGAGAGTCTCCTGGGTTTCTAGCTGATGCAAATTGAGGAGGGAAAGGAAATAGGGGGAGGAGGAGAATGGAGGTTTGGGGGGACATGATGTACTGAGCTTAATAATCCTTGATCTCAAGTGTCTGTGGGGCATCCACTTACCTAGTAGGCTCCTGGGAATCTGGTTTTGGAACTCATGAGACATGTGCACATTGAAAATGTGTTTGGGAATTATTCCATCTTTAGCGTTGTTGTTCAATCGCTTAGTTGTGTCTGACTCCTTGCGACCCCATGCACTGTAGTACACCAGGCTTCACTGTCCTTCACCATCTCCCAGAGCTTGCTCAAACTCTGGTGTCCATTGAGTTGGTGATGCCATCCAACTACCTCATCTTCTGTCATCCCCTTCTCCTCCTGTCTTCCAGCATCAGGGTCTTTTCTAGTGAGTCAGCTCTTTCTCATCAGGTGGCCAAAATGTTGGCATGTCAGCTTCACCATCAGTCCCTCCAGTGAATATTCAGGATTGATTTCCTTTAGGACTGACTGGTTTGATCTCCTTGCAGTCCAAGGGAATCTCAAGAGTCTTCTCCAACACCACAGTTCAGAAGCATCAAATCTTTGGCGCTCAACCTACTTTATGGTCCAACTCTCATCAGTACATGACTACTGGAAGAAACCATAGCTTTGACTATATGGGCCTTTGTTGGCAGAGGTCTTTAGTGTATCCCATCTAATTCCTACAGCAGTCCTTCCACCCACAGGGCCTCCAGTTGATTAATCTCTCACCTTTTCAGTGCATATCCTCATTGCCTCCTTACTCAGCTTAATTCCGTGGTCAATCCTTGTAGTCCCTCCCTTGCTTCATCATACACTCACTTGACAAAACCATCAGCCTGGTTCGTTCCCGCCTTCCTGCCACCAGGCTTTAACTGGTCTGATGCACCTTTACACTCAGCGGGCCCTGCATGCTGCCGGCAGTCACTCTATAACTGCGGTCCTTCATCCTCCTCTCCTAGATAAAATGACTGCTTTTACCATCCACCCTCTCTTCAGACTGTCAACACCTCCTCTCATCCTCACTCTCAGTTAATGATCTTGTTTCCAAGTTCAGTGAGAAAACTGAAACTGAAGGAGTATGAAGAGAACATTCACAGGCTTTTCACTATCACTGCCAGCAGTGCTCCCCATTTTTCTTCTTACCATATATTGTTTTGTTCATATATTTTTATACATTTATAAGTTACTTTTTATTTCTTTTATCTTGAAAGGTATTTCTCATTGTCCCTTCTATCAGCTGTGGTCCCATTTCTGTTCTTTCCTTTGAGGAGGAACTGGGAATAGTTGTCTGTAGTCTGTCTCCAGTTTCTCACTTTCTGTCTCATAAATTCACCCCAATAAGCTTTTGCTCCCCAGCACTTCACTGAGACTGTTCTTGTTGCTAAATTCATCAGTTAGTTTCTCAGACTCACACGGCTTTTGAATAATCAGTGGCATCCAACCTCCTGTGTGATAGACATTCTTCACTTGGTTAAGGGATTATGCTCTCTTGGTTTTCTCCTTCCTCACTGGCTGCTTTTCTTTCAGCCTTCTTGCCTGGGTCCTCTTTTGCTTTCTGGTCTCTCAGTGTTGGCGTGCTGCCAGGGTCCAGCCCTGGTCCTCTTCTTTAGTGACTCCATCCAGCATCAGGGCTTTACATGATGTATGCTGATGACCCCCACACCACTCTCTCAACCTGGGACTTTCTCTCACTGCCCTTTTCCACAGGAGCATCTGACACCTTAAGCTCAATAGAACCTAAGCTAATCTCCGGATCTGCCCTCCCTCTCCTAAACCTGTTCTACCTCTAACTTCTCCATCTCAGTTGATGCTGACTCCATCTTTTCTTTGGTTTAGACAAAACACCTCTGATATGACTGACTTGTCTCTCTGTCATACTCCACATTTAGTCATTTCAGGTGTCCTGTTAGCTCCGTTTGAGAATATATCCATCATTTAATGACTTCTCATCATCACTGCTACTCCTAGTCCAGGCACCATTTTTCCCCTCTGGCATTATGCATTAGCCTTCCTGATTGCATCCTAAATAGTCCATATTCATCCTAAATAGTCCATATTCAACACAGCAGCCAGAGTGAGACTTTAAAATAAAAGTCAGCTCTTGGCTTTCCTTTGCTAATACCCTTCCAGTGGCTCCTTCACCTCCTGAGTGAGGAGGCCTTCGCAGGCGGGCCCCTTCACCTCTTTGTGTTGGTCCTCTCCTTCCCTTTGGCTGGCGCATTCCAGCCACACTTGCTTGGACACATTTGCACTCATGCACACGCCTCAGGGCCTTTGCACTGATTCTTCTTTTGCCTGTTATGCTCTCCTTACACTTGTCCACACAGCAAACTCCGCGACCCCCTTCACATCTTTACTCACATGTCTCTTCCTGAAGCTTGCCTTGACCATCTTCCTTAAAGTTGCGGGGCTCCCTTCCTGGCCCATACCTGGCACTCATGATACCCCTTAATTCTTTCTCTTTGTTCTCTTTTAATTCTGCCTTCTAACATAACCGTTTAATTTGCTTATTGTGTTTATTGACCCTCCCTCCCCTACTGGATGATAAGCAAGCCAGGGATCTTTGTTCCCTGATGTATCCCAAATGCCAACCTCAGTACTTGGCACGTGTCGGGTGCTCAATAAGTAGGTTGAATATATGAATGAGTGAATGAGTCAGCCCCTGAGGCTGTGGGCATGATGAGATTACCATGGAGGGTGTGGACATGAAAGAACAGGCAAGAGAGAACCAGATACCTGGATCTGCCTTTAATCAGCAACAGAGGAAGTAGTGCTAACCTGGAATTTAATACTCCAGGTATTGGAGAGTATAACCCAATAGTCAGGTGCAGGAATGATGTCCAGGGGGAACTGCATGAGTGAAACATGGTCTATACATTCTTTTTGATACTCTGACCTTTAATTTTTGAATTAAGCTTAATTGTCAGTTGCGTATCTGGGACATTGTTATAGCTCCCTGTGGAACTATTTTTATTTCACTGAGCTTTGACTTTGGGCTGTTAGCCTGCTATGAAATATATTCTTTTAAAAAATCCTGTGAGAGTTCATTATATTGTTGGATTTATTATAGCTGTGTTGTTGAGGATGATGCTCTCTGGATGAGAAAGTACTCTTTCTGGGGCTGGGGGACCAGGCTCTGTTGCTTGTGGGGATCTTAGTTTCCCGACCAGGAGTTGAACTCATGCCAGTGAAAGCCCTGAGTCTTAACTACTGGATTGCAAGGAAATTCCCGGAAAATACCCTCTTTATATGAGGACTTAAAAGATCAAGTTCCCTTAAATTTAATAAAAATAGCAACTGATTTGGTTTTTTAAAAATTAAATATAGTTGGTTTGCAATATTAGTTTCAAGTATACAGCATAGTGATTCTGTATTTTTATAGATTATACTCTATTAAAAGCTGTTACAAAATAATGGCTATAATTCTCTGTGCTGTACAGTATACTTGTGGCGTATCTATTTTATATATAGTAGTTTGTCTCTCTTAATCCTATACCCCATCTTGCTCTTCTTCCCTTCTGCCTCCCCACTGGTAACCACTATTTATTTCCTATATCTGTGAGTTTGTTTCTTTTTTGCTATATACATTCTTTGTTTTAATTTTTAGATTTCACCAAAAAATGGTATTATACGGTATTTGTCTGACATTTCGCTAAGCAGAATATTCTCTAGGTCCATCTATGTTGCTGCAGATGGCAGAATTTCATTATTTTTTATTGGTGAGAAATATTCCATTGTGTGTATGTGTGTTTATCCATTTGTCTGTTACTGGACACTTGAGTTTCTTCAGTATCTCGGCTATTGTAAATAATGCTGCCCTGAACATTGGGATGTATGTATCTTTTCAAGTTCGTGTTTTTGTTTTATCTGGATATATGCTCAGGAGTGGAATTTCTGGGTCATTAGGTAGATCTCTTTTCAGTTTTTTGAGGAATCTTACTGGTTTCCGTAGTGACTGCACCAGTTTACATTCCAACAGTAGTAGTATACAAGGGTTTCCTTTTGTCCACGTTCTTGCCAACATTTGTGATTTGTGGACTTTTTAATGATAACCATTCTGACAGCTGTGAGGTGATATGAGCATCTTTTCATTAGTCGTCTCTGTATGTCTTCTTTGGAAAAAAAAGTCTCTTCAGGTCTTCTGCCTATTTTTTGATTGGGTGGTTTTTCTGATACTAAGTTATGTGAGCTGTTCATATATTTTGGATATTAACTGCTTATCAGTAATATCATTTGCAAATATTTTCTTCCATTCAGTAGGTTGTCTTTTTGTTTTGTCTATGGTATCCTTTGGTGTGCAAAATATTTTAAGTTTAATTAGATCCCATTTGTTTAATTCTGCTTTTATTTTTTTGCCTTGGGAGACAGATAAAAAAAATGATTGCTATTATTTATGTCAGAGTGTGTTCTACCTGTGTTCTCTTCAAGGTGTTTGATGATTTTCAAGTCTTACATTTAGTTTTGATCCATTTTATTTTTGTGTATGGCATGAAGAAATACTCTAGTCTCATTCTGTTACATGTATTTGTCCAGATACTGTAGTTCTTTTGAGCAACTGGCTTGATTTCCTTTTGTGGAGATTGTCTTTTACATCAGTGATTTTATCTCTTTCCCTTTTCCCTTCACCTCTCCTCTCCTGTCCCTCTTCTTTCCTTTACCCAGTGGTTTTTAGTGTATCATGGAGTTGCGCAGTCACTGCAGTCCGTTTTACATTTCATCACCCTGAGGAAACTATGCCCTTTACCCCCAAACCTCCCCATCCTCCTGAGCCTTAGCCAGCCACTAATACTCTTTGTCTCTGTAGATTTATCTATTCTGGACATTTCATTTCAGTAGATTATATTCATACAGTATGTGGTCTATGTCTGTCTGTCTTTGACTTAGCATACTGTTACATGATTTATTCATGGGCTGTGGTGTGTATCAATATTTTGTTCCTTTTTGTAGCTGAACAATATTTCATTAGATGGGTAATACCACATTTTTTAATCCACTTACCAGTTGAAAAATAATTAGATTGTTTCTACTTTTGGCTATTATGGATCATGCTCCCTTGAATAATTGTTTGCAAGTTTTTGTGTGGACATGTGTTTTCATTTCCACTGGGTAAATGCCTAGGAGTTGCTGGGCCAAATGCTAACTCTGTATTTAACTTTTTGAGGAACTGCCAGAGTGTTTTTAAAAGTGGCTGCATCATTTTTATGTTCCCTACAGAATCCTTGCCAACACTTGTCATTTTCTGACTTTTTGATTCCTAGTGGGTATGCTAGACATCTTATTGTGGTTTTGATTTGCATTTCCGTGACGACTAACGATATTAGTGCTTATTTGTCATTTATCTATCTTTTTTGGAGAAATGTCTGTTCAGATCTTTTGTCTATTTTGTACTTTTCCCCTCTTTTTGTTAATGAGTTGTAATAGTTTTTTATATACTTTAGATACAAATTTCTTGTCAGATACATACTTTGCAGAAATTTTCTCCTGTGGGTTATCTTTTCAACTTCTTTCTTGATAGTGTCCTTATGTACAAAAGATTTAATTTTGATTTAGCCTAGTTTAACTTTGTTATTGTTTGTGCTTTTGATGGTGTATGAAGAAATCATACCTCATTTAAGGTCATGAATATTTACTTTCTTCCCCGCCGCCAAGAGTTTTATAGTTTTAGTTCTTGCATTTAGATCTGTGATCCATTTGAGTTAATTTTTGTGTATGCTATGAGGAAGAGGTCCAACTCTTATTCTTTTGTATGTGGATGTCCAGTTGTCCCAGCACCATTTGTTGAAAAGACTGTTCTCCCATCAAATTATCTTAGCTCCCTTTCCAGATATCAGTTGACCATAGATGTAAAGGTGTATTTCTGGGCTCTCAGTTATGTTTGTGATCTATGTATCTGCCAAACTGCTATTTTTGTCTGCTAGGAAGCTTAGAACCAGTATGGAACCTCTGGCAGGTGTCTGGGGCCCCCAAGGGTAGGATGTGTGGACTCAGGTCCCTCTGGCTTCCTGTTCCTTTGCTTTCAGGTTTCTTTCTTGCTATGTGTATGTGTGTGTTAGTTGCTCAGTCATGTCTGGCTGTTTGTGATCCTATGGACTATAGCCCACCAGGTTCTTCTGTCCATGGGATTCTCCAGGCAAGAATACTGGAGTTGGGTTGCCGTTTCCTTCTCCAGGGGATCTTCCCGACCCAGGGATTGAACATGGGTCTCCTGCATAGCAGGTGGATTCTTTTTTTTTTTTTTTCACTGTCTGAGCCAGCAGGGAAGCCCCTTGCTATGTGTGTTTTTATTAAAAATGATTTTTCTGTAATGAAATGTGGGACATTAATAAATACTCTATCCTTAGACTTCTAATGTTTTATTAATCAGTTGTAACCGAAGGCTGGCGAATTTACACATTTCACTTCTGTCCTTCTGTCAACTAAAAAATGTGAGTTTTCTATTAAGTCTTAAATGTTTCTCCCTGTCAAATTTATCATCAGCTGATGTTGTTGCCTTTTTATTTACTCTTAATTGGAATTCAGATAGTTTCTAAGATTTATACCTACTTGACTGCTTAGCTCTGTTTCTTTCATTAACAACTTATTTTCATCTCTTCCCCTGTTCTTTAAATGATTGCATTATGTACACTGAGAAGTGTGTTGAATATAATTTGGTGTTATGTTCAGAGAACTGTAAATGTCTATAAAACTATTTATTCAGTAATCCCACTTCGAGTATCTAGCCTAAGGGATAACACTAAATATAGAATGCACAGTCATCATAATATCCACCACACCTAACTCATAATTCCGAAAAATGGAAAATAGCTGATATGTCTAAAAGCAAGGAATAGGTAAGTTTGCTGTATTTTGGCCACTGAATGGGATATTGTGAATCCATTTTTAAATGACACTAACAAAGACTACTTAGCCGCTTTTAAATTAAAGTGATATAATGATAAGTGCAAGAAGCACTTTGTAAAATAGTCGTATTCAAAAGAGTGTAAGGAAATACAATAATGGCAGTGTTTTTTCAGATGGTGGGAGAGTGCCTGACTTGCTGTTTCTGTTTATCATTCTTTTGTATGTTTTCATTTTAAAACCTGGAATTACTGAAATTTATAAATCTCATAGGAGTCCTTTTTTTCTTTTTCCCCCTTTTCAGATGTGAATCTGGTTACACTGGACAGCACTGTGAAAAGACAGACTTTAGTATTCTCTATGTAGTGCCAAGTAGGCAAAAGCTCACTCATGTTCTTATAGCAGCAATTATTGGAGCTGTACAGATTGCCATTATAGTAGCAATTGTCATGTGCATAACCAGGTAGGTAATGGCCTACAAAATACCAACTTTCAATTAGAGGTGGGTGGCTATTAATCCTGAAGCACTCAAAATAATGGGGACTTGACATCTACCCGTCTATTAGGAAGAAATCCTAGAATTAGTTCTCTAAGGTTTCCATGTAGGTTTGACCTCTCCCCATTGTGCTGCTTTAGAATTTGGTCAAGAACTCATTCCCAGGGTTACAGGAAGATCTAGGCTCAGGCAGAGGAAGCCTGAGGGTACTCAGTGGCATAAAGGAATTTTGAGATCTTAGAACTGTGTGTCCGCTTTAAGCATCACCTTCAGGGACAGTGATGGTAGCAGGATGGTCTGCACATGCATTGAAGAGCCAGGCAGGAACTTTCTAAGTCCTGCAGAATCGATTGGGTCTTGTGGCCTAAGAATATACTTTATCCATAGTAAATACAAGAAGGGAAGAAATCAGAGGTTAAAGAAAACTGCTTTTTAAATATGTTGTCTTAGCATTACTTCATTTTCTGGAATACAGTTATAAGTAGCAAACTTTAAAATACTCTATCATAACTAAAACCATTGGGAGTTTATCATAACTGAACCCCAAAGTAAAGGACATACTTGGAGTGCAGTTGGCCTAAAAAGAGGCGTTTTCCAGGCTGAGTGGAAATATGTAAGTCAGACTGAACTGGACCTTGAAGAACTCAAAGAAAATTAAATCTTCATCTTGTTCATCTTTATGCTTCTGAGTCTCAGATCTTTTCTTCTTTCTTACCTCTTCCTACCTCCTTTCAGTTTGGTTTAGACTCCCATGAACATCATCTCTATACATTTCTTCATTATTCTGGGCTGAGGGTTGGGCTATATCAAGTGCAGATATTGGCAGGCCATAATGGATTTATGGCTTTTCTATCTGAAGTCTGGGGAGAAGCCAGACCTTCTGTGGTCTCAGCCATCTGGAGCTAAAATGATGAATCTAGCAATGATGAAAAACTCTTCTCTGAATAACATATTTTTCATAAAATACAAGTGCTGAAAGCCAGTGGACTTTATTCTATAGAACAGATGATCTGCCCTTAGGCAAGACTACTGAATATGAAATTGGGCAGTAGATTAAAAGTAGGGACATAATGTTATAAAAAATAATGACAGCAGAAAGAGAATATAGAAAAAATAAACCCACCATGTAACAGCAGGGCTGCCTGTGGCTGTTTAACATGGGCTCAGAGGTGAAGCACTTTGCCTGTGGTCCTCCAGCTAGTAAGTGAAAGGGTCTGAATTTGGATTCGGTGCTGCCTGATTGCTAAACCATTCCTCTTGCCATGGAACCACCAAGAAGAGGGGGGTCCATGTTAAGTCATCTTGGGAAGTACATTTGCTAAGTATGATCCTCCTGTGGGAGTGTGATTCAGACTTGATTTTGTAGCACTTCAGGGTTTTGTAACAGGGGAGGGACTTGGTGTGAATCATTTTCCCAGGGCATTAGTTCTGTGTGTCATCTGAAAAATTTACTGGAGAGAAAATGTGAGGTTTTGGAAGACCATTTAGGATGTTTAGAGTAATGCAGAAGTGGAATAACAGATGATTTGGAAGGTGAATGAAAGAAATAAGGTAATAAGGTAAAGGTAGGGGAAGATTTTGAGGCCCAGTGATTTTTAGTTCCTTAAAGATCTTAAAGATCGAAGGATGTTAGAGTCAGCAAGAAGTTACTTTGTATTCAACCCCTTCATTCTAGAGAAGTGAGGAAACTGGTGCCCAAGGTTGGGAAAACTTCACCCAAGAGCAGAGAGATAGTTAAGCTCTTTTGTTAATCCTAGCCAGCCTTTTGTCCAGCTCTTTGCCTCAGTTCTCACTGTGCCATAATCCTCAGCTACTAAATTAAAATTACATTGCAGGTAGTTTTTAAATTAGTGGTGGTTGTGGTTTAGTTGCTAAGTCGTGTCTGTTTCTTGTGACCCCATGGACTGTGACCTGCCAGGCTCCTCTGTCCATGGGATTCTCCTGGCTAGAATACTGGAGTGCAGCATTTCCTTCTCCAGGGGATCTTCCCGACCCAGGGGTTAAACCTGGTCTCCTGCCTTGCAGGCAGATTCTTTGCCAACTAAGCTACCAGGGAATTCAAGTTAGTAACCTCTAGTTTATATCCCATCACTCCAGTACTCGTGCCTGGAAAATCCTGTGGATGGAGGAGCCTGGTAGGCTGCATGCAGTCCATGGGGTCACTAAGAATCGGACACGACTGAGCGACTTCACTTTCACGCATTGGAGAAGGAAATGGCAACCCACTCCAGTGTTCTTGCCTGGAGAATCCCAGGGATGAGGGAGCCTGGTAGGCTGCCGTCTATGGGGTCACACAGAGTTGGACATGACTGAAGCGACTTGGCAGCAGCAGCAGCAGTTTATATCCCAAGTCCATTTGCTGCCTTCACAAACACATAGGCATTGCCTTATATTTAACTGTTAGAGTGTCTTCACTACCTTCTGTCTCTATGTCTGAAGGGTCATCTCATTGAATTTATCATAGATCTCTTCCTGAGGCCTTTTTATTATGGCATTTTCACCCCTAGAATGTCTTGCTCCCTTGGATTGAGGATATTATAATTATGCACATGGACTGACCTGCACTGCATTTTTAAGGAGTGTCTCTCCCACACAGTCCATTGCGACAGCTGTTCACTTATCCTGTGGTGACTGTTACATGTGAGGAATCTTCCTTTAAAGGGATGTTCCCACTGACGCATTTATCAAGACTGCAGGAGTGAAATTTTCTTCTCTTAGGCTTGGCATCTTCTTTCATGTTGAATATCGCCTTGGCTGAACCCCCTTATTGTGTAGATGGAAAAAAACCCATGGTCTCAGGAACTTGTCCAGTGCCACGGTGAGTTTGTGACATTTGAGGAAGATTGCCGTCCCTCTGAAGCAGTGTTCCCATGTGTGAAATGGAGTTGATTCCAGCCCTGTCTACCTCCAAGTGTTTTTATGAGGATAAGGTAAAATTTGTGAAAAACAGTATGTAAACTGGAAGTATTACCATCAAGCTTTTACATCAAGACAAAGTAGTGCTCTTGGAAAATGAGTAAAAACCTGGAACTTTAGGGTAGAAGTTCTCATCCTCTCAAGGCTTTCTTATCGTTAGATTATAAAGTTCTTGCTGGAAGAGATTTTAGAGGTTAGTCCAACTCTTAATATTTTGCTTATAGAAAAAGGGGGTTGCACAGCTAGTTTCTAGCAGAGCCTCAACTCAGAATTACTGGAGCTCATCCAGCTTCTTTTATTCCATGTTGTGTAGTATATAGCACTTTGTACACAGTGAGAGCTGATTGCGTTTACATTCTAGTGCACGGGCACAGGGCACGACAGGCTTTAAACCACCGCAGAGAAACATGCACAGAACCGTGAGAGCAGACTGAGAAGTATCTCTTATCCCCAGCAGTTCTGTCCTGGGTTTTGTGGTTTGTCCCAGCAGGGTGTCGAATGACTTCTTCTGAATTACCATCTAAAATATCTAGGCATTTCCTGTATTTTCTGATTTGAGGTTAATAAGCACATTTCTTCCTGGTTTCTCCTTCATCTAAGCTGTCCTTGTCATTTTGAGCGTGTTGTCATGCTCAGGGGAAGTACATAAGCAAGGATCCTTTCTATTGTCACGCGTTTCCATGTTACCAGTCACTGTGGTTTGGTAATTGCCAGGCCAGAAGAAGGGTGGCGATTCCTCTTGGGGATGCACGTGCAGTGGGAGACCCTGGGAGTGAGTTTCATTTGTGTTTACACCTGCATTGCATGTCTAACCTTCTCACCGCCCAGCTTTGTAGGAAAGGCGGCAGTCTGACATGATGGTCTGTCATCAAATAGCGTCTGTTTCCCTTTCATGTGATCATATGCAATAGGGCTTTATGTGTGGAATGTGTATTAACCTGGAAACATTTGAAATATCCTAAACAAAATGACATTTTCCTTTTTTCTTAACAGAAAATGCCCTAAAAATAACAGAGGACGACGACAGAAGCAAAACCTAGGTCATTTTACTTCAGATACGTCATCCAGAATGGTTTGAACTGGTGACTTTTATATGTACACTGACCATGTGATGTACATTTATTATGTCTTTTTTTAAAGAATGGAAATATTTATTTCAGAGGCCTTATTTTTGGACATTTTTAGTGTAGTACTGTTGGCTCGTATTTAGAATATTCAGCTACAACAGTTTTGGACTGTTGAGTAGTCTTTGTTTTATGTTTTTAAATACAGAAATTGATTTCACAAATTTGTACCACATGGTAATTCTAAGACTTGTTCTTTACCCATGGAATGTAATATTTTTGCAAAGATGGACCACTTCACAAATGGTTATAAAGTCATACCCACTTCTTCCACAATGACCACAGCAAATGACCAAGCATGAACTAAAGGTAAAGATGTTTACAGATTACTTTTCTTACAAAAAAAATCTAGAAGACACTGTGTTTAGACATTTCAATGTTTTTGAGATTTATTAACTGATTTTTTAGACACTGCCTATCGCATGAACTATAAAGTTGTGTGTGTTAGATGTAAAATATTTATAAGATGTATGGACTGGAATTTGATCATTTCTCTCTTTGAAAAAATAATTCTGAATTAATTTTTAAAAGTATATGGTAGCAATGATGAAACGGATCACTGAAAAGTAGACTTAGATGTTGTGAAAATAGTCTGTTTAACAAACAGATTGGAATAAAGCCTACTCTGTCATTTAAACTACTTTAATACACATTCATTTTTAAAGAGAGTATTTGTTTTAAGATAAATAAACCAATGGTATCAGTGTTTGTGAATAAAATGCAAAAATGATGTTAACAATTGGTGCTCTTTGCGTGAGCTTAAAAATCATCTCAGACCTCTATCCAAATTTGTTCTGTAGTAATAGCTATACTAATAGATTGTTGATGTTTAAAGATCTGAAGTGTGAGTAGAATGTGTTCAGCTGTTTGACATGTAGTTTAGGTATTCAGAAGTATGCATGTAGAATTTAAGAATATGTTCAAAATATTAATTTTAATATTTGGTTTGGAAAAGCATGTTATAATATAATGTTTTCACTATATGGCCTCTGTTTTGGTGTGTTTATTTATTGCATTCTTTGATATTGATATACAGTGCATTTAATATGTGAGATTAATGGAAAAAACAGATTTCTGTTCAAAATTCCCATTTGCTTTGTATAAATAATGCTTGAAATTGTCTAAAGGCAAAAGGCTCCACCCATCACTTAAAGTTTGCTTATTTAGTTATTTGGCTTCTAGGCTTAATATTAGTAACACAGTGGCTTTAGGGAACTTTTCTTTTTAAAAAGCTTCCCTCTTCTACCCACACAGTCTTATTTGAGCCCCTTAGTCAGTCAGTAAGCATGTTTGGAACAGCACCCAGTGCTTTGCGAGGGTTCATATTGCAGAACAGTCATGTATGGGTATTTGTAGTTACAAATATTTGACCAGCCTCCAGGGGTGGGGCTTCCAACCCTTTAAGCAACCCTGTTGCCCGTTATCAAGCTAACTTTTTGTTCTCGGTGCCAGAATTGATTGTGGTAAGACATCTTTCACTGAGAAATAATTAAAATGGAGCATAATGGGTCAGCTTCAAATGCTGATAAAATCCACCAGAATCGCCTGTCGAATGTGACAGAAGATGAAGACCAAGATGCCGCTCTCACGATTGTGACTGTGCTGGACAAAGTCGCTGCCATCGTGGACAGCGTGCAGGCCAGCCAGAAGAGGATAGAGGAGAGACACAGGGGGATGGAGAATGCCATCAAGTCCGTCCAGATCGACCTGCTCAAGTTTTCACAGTCACACAGCAACACAGGCTATGTCATTAACAAGTTGTTTGAGAAAACCCGAAAGGTCAGTGCTCACATTAAAGACGTGAAGGCCCGGGTGGAGAAGCAACAAACTCATGTTAAAAAGGTTGAAGCTAAGCAAGAAGAAATAATGAAGAAAAACAAATTCCGTGTGGTCATATTCCAGGTAAGCTGTGTGTTTAACTCAACGACTGCAATGTTTTGCTTCCTTTAATGGCCAGCATGTCCTATCCGAGTTTCCGGTGTCACATGGTGACTGTTGTATACATGTGTGTGGTGGAGTTCTGTATCAGCAGGGATCTCAGGATAAAGCCATTTCTCTGTTAACTGGTGTACTATCATGTCAGTGTTTTGAGATTCTCAACCATTCCATGTAATATGAACTGTGGATCATAGCTGAGTCTATTTCTTGCCTTTGAAACTTAATATTGGTAATCCGCTTTTGGGATATTAGCCATATTAGCATGGTGCCCTCTCATAGCCTTTGAGAAGGTTAGAACTAGAAGATAGCTAAGAAGCCTCCAGTTTAAAACACCTCTTTGTTGTATGGAAGGAAAAAAAAAAAGAAACTGAGGACCTGTAGCTCCACAGTGTGGTTCTTTCCCTTGCTACAGAGAGCCTGTAAAGTCCTAAACAGTACAGTGTAAACTTTGCAGAAATTAATTTTTCTGTTGAATTTTTTGCATTATAATAACGTGTACATCACAGTTATAAACAGTTCTGTTTCTTCTTATAGTTATACAAGCGTAGGAGTCACTTAAGTAATTCCTTATATTTGATTATAATGTCTCTTAGCTGATTTTATATGGTAGTTTCTATGTGGCATTGTGTATTGAGCTAGTAAGTTCCTATCTTCCTGTCTTATCTGCACTTGACCCTCATGTTTTTTGAGATAAGAATGCATCCATGGCAAATGCCTAAAACCTATTATATGTTTTAAAACTCTTACAGATCAAAAGGGAAAAGCTTGAATTCTGATGGTAGAAAAATTGGAAAGTCATTATCAGTCAGTTCACAGAAGACCAAATAAATGAGCAAACTTCCACTTTCACCTACTTAAATATTTACAGTTACTGAAACATATTCTGAGTTTAAGAATAGGAAATGACAAGCACTTTCATTTTCTGCTAGTAGAATATTAGTTGGTACATTTCTGGAGGGTGGTTTTGGTAGTATGTGTTAAGAACCGTAAAAATTCACAAACCTTTTAGCTTCAAAATTTCACATCAAAGAACTTGTTCTATGCGTAAAATCAGGAATGTGTGTGGGGATGCACACTGGTGCATATATGTAGTGTTATCATGCTGTATTTTTTAAATGGATGGATGCCCATATGCATAGGGGAAAAGCCTAGAAGAATAAAACAAATTGAAATAGGAACACAGTTGGATTATGTAGGCAGGTATTTGTAAGATACCAGGGATGTGGGCCATTAATGCCCCAGGGGATTCTTTACACTTGAGTCAGTTCTTTGTAGCCCACTGTTGACTGATAAGGTTACACTGGAATAGTAAGTGGTATTTTGGATTTGTTGTGAAGAGCCTGTTGGTTATTTAGGAGAAAGAATGAGAAGAGAAAGTTGCTGATTTCAGAGGTAGGCAGGTTGGACTATGCCATCTGAAGGGCTTTGCCATTTCTTCCCCCGCCACCCCCATCCCACCCCCCAAGTCCCTGAAAGTCCTTCTCCAGACGTTTTTTGGGAAAACACACACACACACCTGTCATCTTACTGTCGGAAGCCTTTGTCAGTGTATGTAATGGATATAGATTTAGTACGAGAATATAGTCTTCATTCTTGAATTCATTTTTCCAAGGGCATTAACAGTCATCGGTATTAATCACGCTCCACTTGCCTGGGGCATGCCAGGAAACATTCTTGGTACCCAGAATTTCTTCTGAGAACCTTTCTGTGAAGAGTAGACCAGGTAACAATCAAGGTTTCAGTTCAGTTCAGTCGCTCAGTCGTGTCCGACTCTTTGCGACCCCATGAATTGCAAGACGCCAGGCCTCCCTGTCCATCACCAACTCCGGGAGTTCACCCAAACTCATGTCCATCGAGTAGGTGATGCCATCCAGCCATCTCATCCTCTGTTGGCCCCTTCTCCTGCCCCCAATCCCTCCCAGCATCAGAGTCTTTTCCAATGAGTCAACTCTTCTCATGAGGTGGCCAAAGTATTGGAGTTTTGGCTTTAGCATCAGTCCTTTCAAAGAAATCCCAGGGCTGATCTCCTTCAGGATGAACTGGTTGGATCTCCTTGCAGTCCAAGGGACTCTCAAGAGTCTTCTCCAACACCACAGTTCAAAAGCATCAATTCTTCGGCGCTCAGCTTTCTTCACAGTCCAACTCTCACATCTATACATGACCGCTGGAAAAACCATAGCCTCGACTAGACGGACCTTTGTTGACAAAGTAATGTCTCTGCTTTTGAATATGCTATCTAGGTTGGTCATAACTTCCTTCCAAGAAGTAAGCATCTTTTAATTTCATGGCTGCAGTCACCATCTGCAGTGATTTTGGAGCCCAGAAAAATAAAGTCTGACACTGTTTCCACTGTTTCCCCATCTATTTCCCATGAAGTGATGGGACCAGATGCCACGATCTTCATTTTCTGAATGTTGAGTTTTAAGTCAACTTTTTCACTCTCCTCTTTCACTTTCATCAAGAGGCTTTTTAGTTCCTCTTCACTTTCTGCCATAAGGGTGGTGTCATCTGCATATCTGAGGTTATTGATATTTCTCCCGGCAATATTGATTCCAGCTTGTGCTTCTTCCAGTCCAGTGTTTCTCATGATGTACTCTGCATATAAGTTAAATAAGCAGGGTGACAATATACAGCCTTGACATACTCCTTTTCCTATTTGGAACCAGTCTGTTGTTCCATGTCCAGTTCTAACTGTTGCTGACCTGCATATAAGTTTCTCAAGAGACCGGTGAGGTGGTCTGGTATTCCCATCTCTTTCAGAACTTTCCACAGTTTGTTGTGATCCAGAAAGTCAAAGGCTTTGGCATAGTCAATAAAGCAGAAATAGATGTTTTTCTGGAACTCTCTTGCTTTTTCCATGATCCAGCGGATGTTGGCAATTTGATCTCTGGTTCCTCTGCCTTTTCTAAAACCAGCTTGAACATCTGGAAGGTTCACGTATTGCTGAAGCCTGGCTTGGAGAATTTTGAGCCATTACTTTATTAGCGTGTGAGATGAGTGCACTTGTGCGGTAGTTTGAGCAGTCTTTGGCATTGCCTTTCTTTGGGATTGAAATGAAAACTGACCTTTTCCAGTCCTGTGGCCACTGCTGAGTTTTCCAAATTTGCTGGCATATTGAGCACTTTCACAGCATCATCCTTTAGGATTTGAAATAGCTCAACTGGAATTCCATCACCTCCACTAGCTTTGTTCGTAGTGATGTTTTCTCAGGCCCACTTGACTTCACATTCCAGGATGTCTGGCTCTAGGTCAGTGATCACACCATTGTGTTTATTTGGGTTGTGAAGATCTTTTTGTACAATTCTTCTGTGTATTCTTGCCATCTCTTCGTAATATCTTCTGCTTCTGTTAGGTCCATACCATTTCTGTCCTTTATTGTCCCAATCTTTGCATGAAATGTTCCCTTGGTATCTAATTTTCTTGAAGTGTTCTCTAGTCTTTCCCATTCTGTTGTTTTCTTCTATTTCTTTGCATTGATCGCTGAAGAAGGCTTTCTTATCTCTTCTTGCTATTCTTTGGAACTCTGCATTCAGATGCTTATATCTTTCCTTTTCTCCTTTGCTTTTCGCTTTGCTTCTTTTCACAGCTATTTGTAAGGCCTCCCCAGACAGCCATTTTGCTTTTTTGCATTTCTTTTCCATGGGGATGGTCTTGATCCCTGTCTCCTGTCCAATGTCATGAACCTCCGTCCATAGTTCATCAGGCACTCTATCTATCAGATCTAGGCCCTTAAATCTATTTCTCATTTCCACTGTATAATCATAAGGAATTTGATACAGGTCCTACCTGAATGGTCTAGTGGTTTTCCCTACTTTCTTCAATTTAAGTCTGAATTTGGCAGTAGTGGCTTAATAAAACAGGAATTTCTGAAAAGTCCTAATTGTCTCTTGTGTGTCTGTTGATATACAATTCTTCTTTTAAAAAGTTGTTTCTATAACCTGTTTATTCCCTGAAACTTGCTATTTTTTTTTTTTTCTTTGTGCCCCAGCAGTTATTAGAATGAATAAAAGATGGTATGAAAAAGCAGCTAAGAGGCATAATGCTGTGAAGAGTCTGTGAAATTAAGTTGTGCAGAGTAAGCAGCCCTTTGTCAATAAGTAGTGGCTATCTCATGTAGTTGGGAGTGCTTGTGAAGAAAAGATACAGGCAACTACCAGTGGATATGGAGATTCTTAGATGTTGGAACAGAGAATACAGCATTCATATGGTTCTTCGTAGCAGTTAAAATTCTTATAATTTTTTTTGGCTGCTCCACTTGTGGGATCTCAGTTCCCTGACCAGGCACTGAATCTGTGCCATGGCAGTGAAAGAGCCAAATCTTAACCACTAGACCACCAGAGAATTCCCAAAATTCTTAAAATGTATTCTCATAGTTAATATATGTATATATATACATACAAACACACAAACGGCTTTATTGAGACTGTGCCTTCTACTAAAATTAACTTGAAGCTGAGTAATTTAGCTGTAACATGTTTAACTTTCCATTTGAGTTTTTCCTCAAAAATATTTCCCTGGATATATCTTTTGGTGGCAGACTTTATTGGTACTTTATCTCCCACAGTTGTGTACAGTGGAGCTTTTACCTAATCTTGGACATTGGCTGTGGAAAAAAGTATCTGTTCTGTATCATACAATTATGATTTCTTTTTGAACATGCTTTCACCTTGGTGACCTTCTCACCATGAAAGCTAGGAAGGAGGATTATCATACCTTCTAACAATTTTGCTTGCTAACCACATGCCTTTGGTTCCCAAATGAGGTAATAGGCCTTTCCCTAATGATAAGTTCTGGACTTGTAAATATTCAGACTTGTAAATATTCAGACTTCTCCTACCTATATTACTTTGATAATCACGGCCACTGTACTCTGATTTATAGTACTTGTTTTGTTACAAAATTCGTCTTCTTACCTAGAATTTTACATGAAAAGATGTATAATAATTATAATTGGAAATCAACTATAATTCAACCCTAATTGTTTTCAATTATTATTGTAGTGTATTCACCACTAAGTCATGATATCTCTGAAGCATAGGCATTACAACAGATAGATTCACTTAACAGGTTCTTTTTCTGACTTCACCTCTGTTTTGTTTTGTTGTTAAGCCTGATTTTGTAGAGTTTGTTGTGCACTTGAAGGAGGGTTTGTGATTCCTGAGCCAGATCTGATTTCTTTACCACAGGATTGTGAAGGTTTTTCTCACCGAACAGTAATGATTCTTCAGCTCCGTTTCTAATGCCTCCTCAGTCTACACCCACACACACAGGGCTGCTGAAGCTGCTCCCTGTAGCAGGTGGTCAGGAAAAGAGAGGAATAAAGTTCCAGCTTCTAACTGATTCATCAGAGAGCTGTCAGTTATCCACCCTGACTCTTTTTTTAAGCTCCAATCCTATAGCCAAATAATTAAATTTTAAGTAAGTATCCAAAGAAATAAAGTTCCGGGGATACCTCCTTGACTATCAGGCTGATAGGTCTTGGAATGTATATGAATATATTTCTTACATAGTAAATTTTTTTGGTTGAACAGATTTAATCTGGATCTCAAAGTAAGGGCACATTTGTTTTTTGTTTGTTTTAGATTTATTTATTCATTTTTTGTCTGTGGTAGGTCTTCGTTGCTACACCGGGCTTTCTTTAGTTGTGGTAAGTGGGGGCTAATCTGTAGTTGTATTACGTTACAAGGTGGCTTCTCTTGTTGCGGAGCACAGGCTCTAGTGTTTGTGGGCTTCAATAGTTATCACACACGGGCTTGGTATTCGCAACTGTGGACTCTAGAGCGTGGGCTGAGTGGTTGTGATGCATGGACTTAGGTGTGGACCAGGGGCGGACCAATGTGTCCCCTGCATTACACGGTGGATTCTTAACCACTGGACCCCTAGGGAAGCCTGGGAGCATAGTTTCTTTTAAAAAAATTCATGGGTTCAGTTAGAAATCTCATGATCTTTAAAGTTTTTCTGGTTTAGTTTTAAAAATAACCTGTAAATAGTGAATTGAGGTCCTTTAGCAGCTGTGTTTTTGGGCTCATTCTCAAGGTTACTAGTGTCTGCCAGTTCGATCCAATTCTTATCCTTACCCTTTGACACATTGACATAGTTATTCCCTCCCTCTCTTCTTCTCTTTTGCACATTTGTAGTCTCCCTTTCTTCTTAAAACTTCTTTCCCCTGGGCTTCTGGGGGTGTCCCTCTCTCTTGGTTTTCCTCCTGCCTCACTGGCTGATATTTTTCCATTTTGATTCTTTCTCATGTCTTCCTTCTTATCTTTAGGTCCAAAATCCATTTATCTGTCTATTTATTTCTAAAAATAAATTTTTTGTAACTTATTTGGCAGCAAGGGCTAACTTGAACTTATTTAAAGACAAAACCCAATCTCAAGTAGCATGAGGCTATTTGTATTCTTTGTGCCACCCTGGAATGAATGTTCATATTTTTTTTTTCTTCCCAAGATCTCACTGGGAATGTTATATATTATTTTCCCAAATCTGAAATATTCTGATTTTTAAAAGGTACTTTGGTTTCCGGGAGTTTTGAATAATGAAGTGTAGACCCACTCAGTCTCTTGGTGGTCTCTTTGAACTGGTCATGATTTTTAGTTTCATCTTTATGTTAATGACTCCTGGAGATATAAATCTCTAGTCCAGCCAGACCTCTCCTGGATTCCAGACTTATATAGTCAACTGCCTACTCGTCATCTCTGCGTGGATGTGCAGTGGGCATCTCAAAGTCGGCATGCTCAGCATCTTAGTCAGTATCCTTCCCCTCCAGTCTCTGCCTCCCACTGTCTTCCCAATCTTAGTGAAATGCAAGTCTGTCCTTCATTTGCTCAGGCCCTGGACTTGAGAATCATCACCCTTAACGTCTCCACATCTCAGTCTAGCAGTGGATCCCATTGACTCCTACCTTCACAGTGGATCTGGAATCAGACCATTTCTCACCACCACCTCTGCCAACACCCTGATCTCCTCTCATCTGATTGAGCTCAGTGGTCTCTACCTGCTCTCCCTGCTTCTCATTACCCTCGACTGCCTCATTTCAACAGGGTGACCCTTTTACAGCATGAGTCAAATCATGTCACTGTTTTCCCCAGAACATTTTAGAAGGCTTACTGTCACACCCGGAATAAGAGCCACAATCATTATTGGCTACAGAGCCTTACGTGCACTGGCCTTCTCGCTCCCTCTCTTAGCTTCTCTCCTTCTCTTGACCCTTGATCATTCTGCTTCAGTCACGATGCCTTCTTTGCTTTCTGCTTTCCTCCCTGGGATATGAATTACCTTCAGGTCTAAGCTTGGATGTCACCTTCATAGTGAGACCTTTCTGAGCATCCTCCTCTTTTAAAAGAGCATTTAAAGTGTGTATCCCCACTCCTCATTTTATTTTTCACCTTAACATTTATTACCATCCAACATACTATATAGATAACTTGTTATTTCTCTTTCTGAGAATACAGGTTATTTTACTGTTTTACTCACAGGAGGTTCTCAGTGCCTAGAATATTGACTGGTACATTATGGGTGCTTAGTAACAATTTGTTGAATGAAGGCATGTGTTTCTTTGTTCCAGCAGTCATTTGTTGAGCATACCTACCATGTGCAAGGCACTCTGATAGATGCGGAGCATAAATCATAAATAAAATACACCTTGGCTTTCATAGATGGGGAAACAGTGGAAACAGTGTCAGACTTTGTTTTTCTGGGCTCCAAAATCACTGCAGATGGTGACTGCAGCCATGAAATTAAAAGACGCTTACTCCTTGGAAGGAAAGTTATGACCAACCTAGATAGCATATTCAAAAGCAGAGACATGACATTACCAACAAAGGTTCACCTAGTCAAGGCTATGGTCTTTCCTGTGGTCGTGTATGGATGTGAGAGCTGGACTGTGAAGAAGGCTGAGCGCCGAAGAATTGATGCTTTTGAACTGTGGTGTTGGAGAAGACTCTTGAGAGTCCCTTGGACTGCAAGAAGATCCAACCAGTCCATTCTGAAGGAGATCAATCCTGGAATTTCTTTAGAAGGAATGATGCTAAAGCTGAAACTCCAGTATTTTGGCCACCTCATGCGAAGAGTTGACTCATTGGAGAAGACTCTGATGCTGGGAGGGATTGAGGGCAGGAGGAGAAGGGGACGACAGAGGATGAGATGGCTGGATGGCATCACTGACTCGATGGATGCGAGTCTGAGTGACCTCCGGGAGCTGGTGATGGACAGGGAGGCCTGGCGTGCTGCGGTTCATGGGGTCGCAAAGAGTCGGACACGACTGAGCGACTGATCTGATCTGATCTGGCTTTCATGGAACCTATTATTTAGTGAAGGCCCCAGGGAGACATACATAAATGAGTAGAACTCCAGTTCAATTCAGACTGTGAACAGTATTGTAAGTAGAAGATGGTTGGATGGCATCACTGACTTAATGCACATGAATCAGAGCAAACTCTTGAGAGATAGTGAAGTACAGGGAAGCCTGGCATGCTGCAGTCCATGGGGTCACAAAGAGTCGGACATGACTTATTGAGTGAACAACAACAAGTACTTCTGTGTCATTTGGGTATGAATTGGAGACGGAATTGGTCTCTTGGGAAGGTTGTGCATGTTTGACTCAAAGATTTTGTTCACAAAGTTGAAAAGAGCATTTAAAGGTATTTAATTAAGGTAGCAAAAAGCACGTATAGGAAGGCATGGAGGGATGAGAACAGCATGTGCTGGAGGGGCTCAGAGTGTTTGTGCTGGACTGGACTGGAGGACCGGGAAAGCAGGCGTAGTTCAAAGAGCCATCTAATTATACTAAAGAATTTAAACTCTCTGTCCTTTGAGTATTGATGAGCTCCCAAATGTTTTAAAGTAGAGGAAGGATGTGATCAGATGTATGTTTTAGGGAATATTTCACAGGAAATACTTAGGTGATATTGTGGTGAAGGTATTTCATAAGTTCAGGGCTGAGATTACAGAGCCTGAATTAAGACATTGGTAGAGGCAAGGAGGAAGGAGGAGGGAACAGAGGAATTACTAGTTGGTAAGCAGTGTTACCAACAGCGCTTGGTGACCAGTTGGGTGTCAGATGAGAGCAGGGAATATTTGGGATGGTGATTCTGAGGTTTCTCTCTTGGTGACACCTGGAGGTATTAGTGCTGAGAGGTCCAGGAAAGGGTGATGGCTGGGCCTTGATTTTTGGATAAGTTAAGTTAGAGGTGCCTACGTTACATCTATGTGAAGAAGTCTGCCTGCTAGTTAGAAATGAGTCTTCATCTTAGGGGAAGGGGAGAGGTGAAGGGAAGATTTGTTGAGTCTGCTTGCCATTGGATTTGAAGGTAGAGCAGTGGATAATGTTGCTCAGGGTGAACTTGGGAGATGAAGAAAAAGAAACCTTGAGAAACACCAGCATTTAAGGAGCGGGTGGAGGATAAGCAACCTGTGGAGGAGATTAAAAAGGTGTGGCTGGAAGGTCCAAGAACCCATGGCTAACAAGCTTGCTTTCTCTCTCCTTCAGGAAGAAGTTCAATGTCCGACATCCCTGTCTGTCGTGAAAGACAGAAGCTTGATTGAGAGTCCAGAGGAGGTGGACGAAGTCTTTGATACCCCAGTTGATCTGTCTTCAGATGAAGAATATTTCGTTGAAGAGAGCAGGTCTGCCAGGCTAAAAAAGTCAGGCAAGGAGCGCATTGATAACATCAAAAAGGCCTTTTCCAAAGAAAACATGCAGAAGACGCGGCAGAATTTTGACAAGAAAGTGAACAGAATTAGGACTAGAATAGTGACCCCAGAGAGGAGAGAGCGGCTGAGGCAGTCGGGGGAGAGACTGAGACAGTCGGGGGAGAGACTGAAGCAGTCAGGGGAGAGGTTTAAGAAATCTATTTCCAATGCAGCTCCCTCAAAGGAAACTTTTAAGATGCGTAGCCTTCGGAAAACCAAAGACCGAGCAGTGGCTGAGGGTCCAGAAGAGGTCAGGGAGATGGGGGTGGACATCATTGCCAGGGGCGAGGCTCTAGGCCCCATCAGTGAGCTCTACCCCGAGGTGCTCAGTGAAACAGACCCTGAGGAGGCCAGTGGCACGCATCCTCCCCAAGAAGGCGGGGAGGTCTCGACCCCCGAGCCTCTAAAAGTTACTTTTAAACCCCAGGTCAAAGTAGAGGATGATGAATCTCTTTTGTTAGATTTAAAGCAGTAATTATAAAGAGGAATTAAGTATATTATAATTGTAAGTCTCCTTAATCATACAATCTTAGTTTAATTAGTATAGTCATTTACATGTATATGCCATATAGGAAAACGTAAATGATATGCTTGTTTCATTTCTTAGGTTTAAAATCTTCAAGATAATAAGTTATTAATATACATTTCCTTGTAACTTCCTCAGGAATTCTTTTTTTTCCCTCCCCTGGAGAACTTTTTTTCCTTCTTCTCCCCCAGGGCTTATTTGATTCTATCAGCTTTCTCTCTTAGGTCACTCTCATGACAGCTGTGGATTTTTAAGTTCATTTCTCTTGCCCATTAAAAATAATAGTTTCCTAGTGAGGGCCAATTAGGTGTTTGCTAGTCTACAACAAATGAAGGGCAAATTTGTGGCCATGATTTGTTTGCAAGTCAACTCTTGATTTTGGTCTAGATTAATACAAGGGGAATCACTCATGTGTGGATTTTATCTGTTCAAATCAATAGATTTGTTAGTAAATTAGCAGTCACACCCCTTTTTGATGCCGTTGCATAAAAACATGGAAGGGCTGGATTCGAGCACTTGGTTCTGGCATCAGAGCCTTGCTTGTAGCAAGCCTCGGCAAGTTGTCTGCTAATCGTCTGGTCAGTGAAATGAAGAGAGTTCACCTGTCCTGCCCACCCCAGAGGGCTGCTGTGAAGATCAATGAAATGTTACACATTCTGGGGGAGCAAGAACCATTTCCAGAGAAAAGAAACCCCACTGGTTCCTCAAAAACAGAATCGAAATTCTTACATCTTCTGAAAAAGCCCTGAGCTTCAAGCAGTAAGGACCTAGGTGGGACAGACTAAAGTTGGTTTTCCTTTTCACAGAATCAGGAATGAAAAATAAAGATTTGAGTGACATCTTTTTCATCAGAGACTAAACCCAGATCTTGGGTTTGAGTTGGGTCTTAAAACATTTCCTGGAAAATTCTTCTCTGATTATCTTCTGCACAGATCTCTGGTGGACTAGAGCAGCATGTTTGAGCATCATGAACTCTGCAACTGTGGCTGTACCTTCAAGAGGCCTCTCTAAAGCCAGACCTTGTGCAGTGTTTGGAAAAGACCTCAAATGTTTCTGATTTCCGGAGTGAACCCCTCGAGGTCCACCTGTCTAAAACAGTGTTCAGGGGGTTCATCACAGCTGCTTTGGGAGGAAGCCAGATTCTACCTGTCAGTTAGCTGTAAATCTAACTGATCAGCTAAGTAGCTGATCCAGAAGTAGATATTATTGTTAAAGAGAAAAATGATCATACTGGTTCTTCATTTATGTATGTTTAAATCTTTTGATTTGAGAAAGGGAAGAAATGGAATTATGGGATTTGAAGAATTTGAAGAGTTTTGGACAACAGTTAGCTTTCAAATCAGTTTTAGATGCTCTGGTAGTAACTAAAAATTGTACATGCACACACAAATCAGTTTTAAAATATTTAACTGAGTTATCCAGCTATTTGGGTTTGGGAATTTGATTCAGTATCATTTCCTCTTCATTGTGCGTGAATACATAAAATAGTGAATTGTTCCTCTCTTTATCTTTTTATAACGTGTATACAGCTTTGAACAATACTTCAGAAGGAATAAATTTTAAAATGTTATGGTTTAGCAAAAGCTTGGATGCCTAATCAAATATTTCCTTAGACCCATAATAAATTTGAATTAAAAAAGATATTAATACAAAGTTTGATGTCATTGTTCTATTTGTAAATATTTTTGCTGATAATGAAAGCAAACAATATGCCATGAATTTGATATAGTAACCCTGCTTATGATAGATATGTTTCTAGGTTAAGCAGAATATAAAGAAGTTATAGGCTGTTTTTTCTGGCACCATGCAGAGTAATGGAGAAGGAAGTGGCAACCCACTCCAGTATTCGTGCCTGGAAAATTCCATGGACAGAGAAGCCTGGTGGGCTGCAGTCCATGGGGTCGCAGAGAGTCGGCTCTTTTCTTCCTGTGGGGGAGAACAGTGCATCATCCACAGATACTCGGGGCCTGGAGCCTTCTCAGGCTCTTCTACAGAACAGATGGAAGAGAAGAGGGGAGTGCAGCTCTGTCTCCTGCATGAGATGGATCCAGAGGCTTTTGTCTCAGGGTCTGCATGGCCTGGGTCTAGCTTAGAGTTTAGTAGAAAAGGCCCAGTAAGAAAAAGTGCTAAGAGGAGCATGATAATTCAGCCTGCTGAGCATGTATTTGTGGTGTGTGTTAGCTCCCTTGAGCAAGTTTTCCATAAATTTAAAATACAAACTAAACTACAGTATTTTCATTTTGACTTTATTCTTTGCCTTCCATGTACATAAAAGGGTTTGGTTCAGAGCAGTCAAATTCATTGTAATTCAGCTGGAGAGCAGGCCATGTTATATAAAATATTTCACAGAATCACTGTAAACTTTGTAATTCCCCTTGCATGAAATTACTGGGGCTGTTTTTCTTATGAGACATGTTTTCTACAGCTTTTATTGAACCCTACTAAAAATATATTTTAAGTTCCAATCCCTAGATAATTGCTCTGCCCTATCTGAGTCAAGGCCAGGGGGAATGACCACTGTGGTCTCATCTTGAGTTCTGTTGGAATTGGGGGCGTGCTAGTTAATCTGGTCTGTAGTGGAGGAAAAATGAAGACACCTGAGTGCTGAGTTTTGTGTGTCATTCTTGTGACCACTTCTGAGTGTTTTCTCAGTGTGTTCTCCGTGATTTCTGAGGATTTACAGCTGTCCTTAGCCAGTCTGAGTCCTTCAGTGAATTTCACGGGTGGATAGGAGATGGAGGCTAGCTAGCTCTTTGGGCACATCTCTTAGGATGGCCGAGGATCCCCGAGAGGAGAGAAGAGTGGCAGAATATCCTCAGGCTTAGAATTTACTTTGGGTATCTTCTTTAAATTAACTGTGCTAGTCAAGGACTTTCCCAGACTGTCCTGCCACTGGATGCCTTTGCTCATGCTGTTCATTTCCCTTTCGGCCTGGGACATGATTTTCAAGTTCAGTGATAATGTCCATCCACGTCCTCCTTGTAGCTTTTCATGGTTACCTCCCACCCCTTAGGAAGGGCACGATTATTTACTCCATATATCCAATATACATAGCACCTTTGATCTGCCAGATTCTGTGAGGCACCGAGGGATTCAAAGGTGAATAGAACACAGTCCTTAACCCCTCTGCTCCCCGGCCCCTCCGCTTTCTCAGCCCTTATCTCAGCCTCACTGTTTCTGCAAGACTGTCAAACAAAAATTTAGCAACTTGACTAGGGCTGTGTATAAAATAATGAAACTATAGAGTTGGGAGCTCTTGGTATAGAATATTAATGATATGTCTGTCATACAATTTATCATTGTATTTTAGTTCATTTGTGTGACCGTCTCCCAGACCAGACTGGACTTCTCAGGGGCAGGAGCGCTATCCTGCTCTTCTTTGGGTCTGCAGCATAGATTCTGTCTGGCGCCTCCCAGGTGCTAGCCATCATTGTTGTTCAGTTGCTAAGTCGTGTCCAATTCTTTGCAACCCGAAGGACTGCAGCACATCAGTCTCCCCCGTCTTTCACCATTTCCCCGAGTTTGGTCAGACTCATGTCCATTGCAGAGAAGGAAATGGCAACCCACTCCACTGTTCTTGCCTAGAGAATCCTATGGACAGAGGAGCCTGGTGGGCTGCCGTCTACGGGGTCGCACAGAGTTTGACACAACTGAAGCGACGTAGCATGCATACATGCATTGGAGAGGGAAATGGCAACCCACTCCAGTATTCTTGCCTGGAGAATCCCAGGGACGGAGGAGCCTGGTGGGCTGCTGTCCATGGGGTCGAACAGAGTCGGACACGACTGAAGCGACTTAGCAGCAGCAGCAGCATGTCCATTGAGTCAGTGATGCCATCCAACCATCTCATCCTCTGTCATCCCCTTCTCCTGCCTTCAGTGTTTCCCAGCATGAGGGTCTTTTCCAGTGAGTCAGCTCTTCACATCAGGTAGCCAAAATGTTGGAGCTTCAGCTTTAGCATTAGTGCTTCCAATGAATATTCAGGGTTGATTTCCTTTAGGATTGACTGGTTTGGTCTACTTGCTGTCCAAGGGACTCTAAGAATCTTGTCCAACACCGCAGTTTGAAAGCATGTTTTTTCAGTGCTCAGCCTTCTTTATGGTCCTACTTCTTCATCTGTACATGACCGGTGGAAAAACCATAGCTTTGACTATATGAACTTTTGTTGGCAAAGTGATGTCTCTGCTTTTTCATACACTGTCTAGGTTTGTCATAGCTTTTTTTCCCAAGGAACAAACGTCTTTTTAATTTCATGGCTGCAGTCATTTGGTATCATGAATCCAGAGATGGACTCCCTGTACCTCAGGAGCTTTTTCCTAATGAAGAAGATAGACATGGAATCCAGCATCATTGTTGTGTGATTGGAGCCTCAGATTTAAAAAAGGATGATGGGAGCATATAGGAAGCTCACAGACTGGGGAGGGCATGTCAGGGAAAGCTGGAGAAAATGGTGCATCACTTGGCATTTGAAGACCAGTCGAGATTTAGCTAAATAACAGAATTCAAGGCAAGATGCTGCTAGAGAGGTGGTATGAAGGTGTTTTGGGTTTTATGTCAGAAGCCATAGAAAGCCAGTGAGATTTTAAGCCATGGTTGTGCCATGATTGATGCTTGTGGAAGGATATTCTGTTAACATACCAGGGGCAGGGAGACCAGTTACTGGGGCCCTTGCAATTTTTTCAGGTGAGAGAGTAGCACCTGCCCTCAAGCATTAACAGAACTCTGAATGGAATACACTTAGATGTGGGTTGTGATGGGGAGCAAATGACAGCCAGGTTTTTTACTTCGGTGAGTGGTCCTGCCATTCCCTGAGGTGGGAAATACTGATTCCATCTGGGGAGCTCTGAGATAGGCACTCCCCTGATGCCCCTGTTACTCTCTGTTCCGACAGGCTTTGTTGCTCATCCCTGGCATAGCCTGTGAAAGGGGAACCGTGTGTATAATCTAGAAGCTCCCACCCTGGAGGTCTGCCTGGCTTAGCCATTGTGTGTCTTACCCGTGCTTGAAGAAGGCCTGATTTGGAATGATCCTTTCCTCGTTCTTGCAACTGCTTGCCCTTTCCACCAGGACTGAAAAGTCTTTGGGAAGCAACGTTGCCTTTCAGATCTAAGGCCATCGTGAGAGCTTCTCTGTCATCAACATCTTTGATCAGGGCCAGATTTTTGCCTGCTCATTGTGTGGTCCAAAGAAAAGCTACCCTTGATTTTAAAATGGTTGTTTTTGGTTTGTTTCTCTTTTTTCTAATTTCAGTTGTTTGGTACCCAAGAATTCTAGCGAAAGCTGTGCTTGGTATTGTTAAGTAAAAGCTGCTAGGACCTGATCCCTTGGTCAAGGCCAGTTGCTCAAGTTCATGTAGCTGCTCGGCTGCCATGGTTTGCAGTGAGAGCTTCAATCTCACCAGGCATGCTTTGGTTTCATATCTCATCCCTTGGTGTCTGGCACATTTAATCTGAGTCATGGCATCACACATGTATTAGGGGTTCAACATGGGCTTAGATGCAACCCATTTTTCTTCTCTTCCAAGGTTCTGACTGATGGAAAAGTTCATATAAGGATCACCGGCAAAATGGAGCAAGGTGTCACCCTGTTGCTGGCTGGGTGGATTCCAATATATCCCCCGAATGTAGAGCATCTGGTAAACTCTGTTGGAGAGTGTGGCTTAGACCTGAGACATGAGAGAGATCCTTCTGTGTCCCCAAGGACCTGCATACTCTGGCAGTAAGGAGAGCAAGGTTTGTGGTGCGGAAGCAGGGTCCGTTTTATCAGCTAGCAGTGACGTCCACAGGCCAGCCTCACATACTCAGCCAAGGGGAGCAGGGGATGGAGAGCCTTTTGGCCCCCACGCTGAGTCACCGGGCTCAGGTGGGCAGGTTGTTAGGAGATGGGAGGCAGAGAGACTTTTGGCCCAGAAAACCCACCACACCAGCACAAAGGGTCCACTTTGAAGCTGTAGCCTGGTTTGTGCTGTTGAGGCCAATGTGCAGAGTTAAACCTAGCCCAGGGGAGGTAGCTAATGCTTCTAAAGTGCTGATGCTCAGTGAAGACCACATGGAGGCCAGGCAAGTAGGAGATACAGATCCCAGCCCAGAGGAGAGGGCTAGAGAAACACACTTAGATGAAGCACAGGTAAATGAAATTCTGGGTTTTCATGAGAAAATTCTGGCAGTTTGACTTTGAAAGAAATAGTGGATAAAGATCATTCAAGAAAGGAAGGGGTGCAGAAGTTACCTAACATGTAAGTTAAGCCATTCTTCTAAACAGTTCTTCGTGTGTTCTCATTTCAAGAATAAGTCTCCTGATCACTCTATTATTAATATCTTTGTCAGTTCAGTTCAGTTCGTTCACTCAGTTGTGTCTGACTCTTTGAGGCCCCATGGACTGCAGCACACCAGGCCTCCCTGTCCATCAACAACTCTTGGGGTTTACTCAAACTCATGTCCATTGAGTCGGTGATGCTATCCAACCATCTCATTCTCTATCGACCCCTTCTCCTCTCGCCTTCAATCTTTGCCAGTGTCAGCGTCTTTTCCAGTGAGTCAGTTCTTCACATCAGGTGGCCAAAGTATTGGAGCTTCAGCTTGAGCGCCAGTCCTTCCAATGAATATTCAGGACTGATTTCCTTTAGGATGGACTGGTTGGATCTCCTTGCAGTCCAAGGGACTCTCAAGAGTCTTCTCCAAGACCATAGTTCAAAAGCATCAATTCTTTGGTGCTCGGCTTTCTTTATAGTCCATCTCATATCCATACATGACTACTGGAAAAACCAAAGCTTTGACTAGATAGACCTTTGTTGGCAAAGTAATGTCTGTGCTTTTTAAATATGCTGTCTAGGTTGGTCATAAGTTTTCTCCCAAGGAACAAGTGTCTTTTAATTTCATGGCTGCAATCACCATCTGCAGTGATTTTGGAGCCCCCCAAAATAAAGTCCCTTACTGTTTCCCCATCTATTTTCCATGAAGAGATGGGACCGGATGCCATGATTTTAGTTTTCTGAATATTCAGTTTCAAGCCAACTTTTTCACTCTCCTCTTTCACTTTCATCAAGAGACTCTTTAGTTCTTCTTCACTTTCTGCCGTAAGGGTGGTGTCATCTGCATATCTGAGGTTATTGATATTTCTGCTGGCAATCTTGATTCCAGCTTGTGCTTCCTCCAGCCCAGCGTTTCTCATGATGTCCTCTGCATATAAGTTAAATATCTTTGTAGGGGCAAGAATTCTCTTTTCAAACAGTGCTTTCCAAACCTCCCTGATACAATTCACTTTAAGGTAAGAGAAACACTAAATATTGTTCTTAGCTTAAGTTTAGAACTATAATGAGCACTGCAGTCTGGAGGGTTTGGTTCAGTTTCTTGCAGTTAGTCTATTAAGGTTATTACTTAATGGCTAAAGTTTGCCTACAACAGAATATTGTAAAGCAGCCAGGTTATCCTTATAATCTCATGCTGCTGCTAAGTCACTTCAGTCGTGTCCGACTCTGTGCAACCCCATATGGCAGACCACCAGGCTCCCCCGTCCCTGGGATTCTCCAGGCAAGAACACTGGAGTGGGTTGCCATTTCCTTCTCCAATGCATGAAAGTGAAAAGTGAAAGTGAAGTCGCTCAGTCATGTCTGACTCTTAGCGACCCCATGGACTGGAACCTACCAGGCTCCTCCATCCATGGGATTTGCCAGGCAAAAACTGGAGTGGGGTGCCATTGCCTTCTCCATGGGCTAATATAAATTATCAAGGTCTCATTACATCTTTTATCTGAATAAACTTTAAATTCTCAAACTGGTTATGTAGGTATGTTTCAGGGTAAAATAAAATCTATTGAAATGAGTTTTTCACTTTAATTATATTAGTACTTTTATTTGGAAACTTCCTGTAAGGAGAAGAAATAAATTAGCAGAATTAGGCATGGAATGTGCTTGGCTGTAGTTCAAAACAGTGGAGGAGATTTCAGAGGGAAACATTCATATGCTTGTCGGTTGTTAAGAAATATAACTAAATTTTCTTCAAGAAGAGAGAAAACATTCAATGAGACCATAGGTTGTAGATGCACAGGGAGACTGCACCCAAATAGTCTCTGCCTGAAGCTCATACATCTTCCTCACATTAAAAAATCAGCAACATTACTGGCAGACCTGTGTTGGAGAGTTAAATCACTTAAGATTTACAAGTTACTCTCCTATATTCTTAAATAATCATCTTCCTGTGATAATCTGCTTAAATCTCTCTTTTATCCTTTCTTTCCAGAGTACCAGCATTTGTGAAGGAAAAGGAGCTGTAAAGAGCGTAATTGGTTAGATACCAAAGGAGGCTGAATTTACTTCTGTGGTTTGATAGGGGCCCCATATGCTTAGGGTGGGTTATTTTTCTTGACTCAAAATTTTGTGCAGAAGAGGGAATGATCATTGATTCCGCCGTCCCACCCCAGGGGCATATGATATAGGAATGGGGAGAATGGACGTGGATATCATGAAATTAGTCTTGTGTCTTCTGGGCAAAAAACCAACTCTCAGCTGTAAATTAAAGATCAAAGCCAGGAACACCTTGAAATAGTGCACGTTGAGGAATAAGGGTAACTGGGTGGTCTCCATTGTCATTTGAGGACAAAGCAAAATAAGTGCATTTGGAATGCAGGGGATTTCCACAAGGAAAGGCTCTTAGTATGCAGAAACATGTTCAGTACGTTTAAGAATTGAACAGTCAGTCTTCTGTTTGGAGGCAGGGTAGTAAATGAAGTGCCTAGAGATGAATGCATGCGTCACACTTTTGTTATTCCATAGTTTTTAACAGTGTGCAGCCGTGTGCAGCCATGATTGTCATATTCATACTCTTCGTAAAGCCTCTTAAAATATTGTGCATGCATTCTTACTTGGATTTTATGAGTTTTAAGGGCAAGAGACTGTATTTCTCAACAATAAGATGTCTTATATTGCATCTCCTATAATTCAGTGCCTTCTTTGTATCAGGTGTTTAGTAAGTAATTATTGAATGAAAACAAATGAATCTTTGAAGTATGACATCTTTTCTGAATATTTTTGAACTAAGGTCATTAGTATTTATTGAGCAGCTCTTAAAAGCCTGGTACCTTTTCCCTGGGGGAAAAAGCAGTGAACAAGACAAAAAGGTGCTGCTTTCAAAGAGAGCTAAACTAACATTCCAGAGAGAGACTAACAGTAAGTACATATAATATGCTCAGTTCAGTTCAGTCGCTCAGTCATGTCCGACTCTTTGCTACCCCATGAATCGCAGGACACCAGGCCTTCCTGTCCATCACTAACTCCTGGAGTTCTCGCAAACTCATGTCCATCGAGTCGGTGATGCCGTCCAGCCATCTCATCCTCTGTCGTTCCCTTCTCCTGCCCCCAATCCCTCCCAGCATCGGAGTCTTCTCCAATGAGTCACCTCTTTGCATGAGATGGCCAAAATACTGGAGTTTCAGCTTTAGCATCATTCCTTCCAAAGAAATCCCAGGGCTGATCTCCTTCAGAATGGACCTGTTGGATCTCCTTGCAGTCCAAGGGACTCTCGAGAGTCTTCTCCAACACCACAGTTCAAAAGCATCAATTCTTCGGCGCTCAGCTTTCTTCACAGTCCAACTCTGACATCCATACATGACCACAGGAAAAACCATAGCCTTGACTAGACGGACCTTTGTTGGCAAAGTAATGTCTCTGCTTTTGAATATGTTATCTAGGTTGGTCATAACTTTGCTTCCAAGGAGTAAGCATCTTTTAATTTCATGGCTGCAGTCACCATCTGCAGTGATTTAGCCCTCGAAAATAAAGTCTGACACTGTTTCCCCATCTATTTCACATGAAGTGATGGGACCAGATGCCATGATCTTCGTTTCTGAATGTTGAGCTTTAAGCCAACTTTTTCACTCTCCTCTTTCACTTTCATCAAGAGGCTCTTTAGTTCCTCTTCACTTTCTGCCAAAAGGGTGGTGTTATCTGCATATCTGATATTTCTGCCGGCAGTCTTGATTCCAGCTTGTACTTCTTCCAGCCCAGTGTTTCTCATGATGTACTTTGCATAGAATTTAAATAATCAGGGTGACAATATACAGCCTTGACGTACTCCTTTTCCTATTTGGAACCAGTCTGTTGTTCCATGTTAGACAGGGAAAAAGTGTTACGGAAAAAATTGGTCAGGGTAGGAGGGTGGGGTGGTGCCAGGTGGGTGCTGGGTCAAAGAGTGGCCAGGAAGGCCTCTCTGAGAAGTTGGCCACAGTCAGGGTCCTGAGTCTAATGCAAGAATTTCTGGGAAAAGAGTTTCAGGTGTGTTCAGGGGACAGTGTGGCTAAAGTGGGTAAGAATGGAAGAGTGTTTATAGGCTGTGGTAAGGAGTTGGATTTTAACATTGAACAAGGGGGTGCGTGTTAGAACTTATTGAGCATGTGACATGATATAATTTATTGATCTGTTTATATTCATTGAAAAATCAAACCACTGTGTTCATAGAAAAATCTAAAGTTCCTTAGTTCAGACTGCAAAGGAAACTCATTCTTCCAACACTTTCTGTTCCATGCTCTCTCCTTAATAGTTCTTGGCTGCATTCCAGGAAACATGTTGTAGCTCAAGGCTGACATCTAGTGGATATTTTCACAAGTGTTTATAAACCTGCAAGTTGGAACATACCACTTTTGATTAGTGATAGAGAGGGCAAGCTTTAACATAAAAATCACAAACAGGATGATAATCATAAAATTTTAGAGGAGATTGTAATAGATTTGCTTCATTTTTCACGTGCTTATATTCTGGTAAGCTTGCATTCCTCTAGCAAGTATTTGTTAAAACTGGCAGGTGTACCTGCCAGGAGATTGTGGCAGCAAAGTTATGGGCTGGTAAAGGGAGAATAAATGAGGATCGGGTGGGATCACTAGGAGAAAGTGCTCTGGTTCTAGGAGTGGCCCTCAAAAGGTAGCCTGTGGTTTGTTGTGTGGTATCTAAGGGTGTGTGTGTTCCAAACCTGCTGCTGCTAAGTCACTTCAGTCGTGTCCGACTCCGCGTGATTTGTTGTGTGGTATCTAAGGGTGTGTGTGTTCCAAACCTGCTGCTGCTAAGTCACTTCAGTCGTGTCCGACTCCGCGTGACCCCATAGACGTCAGCCCACCAGGCTCTCCTGCCCCTGGGATTCTCCAGGCAAGAAAACTGGAGTGGGTTGCCATTTCCTTCTCCAATGCATGAAAGCGAAAAAGTGAAAGTGAAGTCACTCAGTCGTGTCCGACTCTTAGCGACCCCATGGACTGCAGCCCACCAGGCTCCTCCATCCATGGGATTTTCCAGGCAAGAGTACTGGAGTGGGGTGCCATTGCCTTCTCCGGTTCCAAACCTGACCTGGAGTCAAGTTAACCCTGATTTACAAAAGGGGTCTGAGCTCATGAGCAGGCATGATGGGAGGAAGTTTAGGGCAGTGGGGAAAATACTCAAAGTCAGGTGCAGTTAGGTATTTCCCAAAGCTTAAGTGGGGTGTTTAGTGCAGCAGTCAAGAGCTTTAGTTTTGTAATTGGACATCGGCTTCATGTCCTGCTCTGCCATTTACATTCTGACTGTGAGAAGTTGGGTGTGCTGCATTCTCCATATCTGACTTTCTAAGTTGTCCAACTTTGTAAAAGTGTTTTATTAAGTGAGATAATTTATGCAGAGCACTTAACATTGACATTAAGTAAGCAGTCAGTAACAGCTAGGTGTTATTTTTCAGAGGAACCACGAGTAGCCATTAGAGGTAAAGAAGTAGGCTATTGTAATGATAGTATCTGCATTAACAAACTTTTTCTTTTTTGCCCTCAGCACTTAAGATTAGCAGAATTTAGGTTTTAACTTACTTTATCTATATGATCCATTTTATTTGCATTGATTGGGGATAGTTGAATATGCTGCCTGACTAAGGTATACCATGTATATTACATAGCGATTATAATTGTTCAGTGGCTTTCATTACTTTTAAGGAAGAAGACCCACTTGGCTTTGTAGGACCTGGCTCCTGCCTGCCACTTAAGGTCATCTTTTACTGCTCTGCCCCCTCAGTTTCTGAATTCTAGACATGCTGAGATATGCTGGTCTTCTTTCGGGTCCTCCAGCATCTTGTTCCACCTATCTCAGGACCTTTGCACAGGCAGTTTCCATACTGGTACTCATCTCTCCCACCCTACCCATACCAACAACCAAGCACAAGCCTGGTAATGCCCATCCATCTTTCAGATTCTGGCTCAAATGACACTTCTTCAAGGAAGCTTTCCCTGCCTCCACCCCACTCCCAGCCTGGGCAAGCCTCCCTTGTTATAAGATCTCATAGCATTCTTTTAGCTTTTCTTTAGAACACTTACAGTTTTAAAGTGTATCTATGCATATTAAAAAGCAGAAACATTACTTTGCCAACAAAGGTCCATCTAGTCAAAGCCATGGTTTTTCCAGTAGTCATGTATGGATGTTAGAGTTGGACGATAAAGAAAGCTGAGTGCTGAAGAATGGATGTTTTTGAACTGCGGTGTTGGAGAAGACTCTTGAGAGTCCCTTGGACTGCAAGGAGATCCAACCAGTCCATCCTAAAGGAAATCAGTCCCGAGTATTCATTGGAAGAGCTGATGCTGAAGTTGAAACTCTAATACTTTGGCCACCTGACTCACTTGAAAAGACCCTGATGCTGAGAAAGATTGAAGGCGGAAGGAAAAGGGGATGACAGATGGTTGGATGGCATCTCTGATTCAATGGACATGAGTTTGAGCAAGCTCTAGGAGTTGGTGATGGACAGGGAAGCCTGGCGTGCTGCCGTCCATGGGGTCACAAAGTCAGACACGACTGAGTGACTGAACTGAACTGATGTATGATTATTTACTTCCCAACTAGATTGTAAGCATCCTGAAAGCTGGAGTGGTGTCTTCTTGACCCATCACTTTGTCCTTGCCATAGGGCCTGATGTGTTTAGACTCAGATACTTTTTTGAATAGTAAAGAGTCGTGTGAGGGAGGTGGGATCTGATTTGAAAATTAAAATGCAGAAGTAGGTAAAACACTTGGTGACTAGTGAGTGTGAGACATGTAGTGAGTCCTGTAGTGTGATGCCTCAGTTCTCTCTTTAGAATTAGGCACCTGCTCCTCCAGAGCCTGGGAGTTTTAATGGCTGATGGCACTCAGCCTAGTCCCTCCACAGGAATTACCCTCCTCAAAGAGAGCCACCTCACCTAAGCTCACACCCTCTCCTGAGAGCAGTCCACCATATCCAGTGACAGGTTAAGTGGGAGGTATGGAGCTCCCCCTTGCCTAAGTGTGGGACAGTTTTGAAGCGCTATTTCAGGTCGAGGGCTCATCAGGCTTCTGTGAACCAATTCCCTCACCCCATCCTTCCTCACTCAGCCCTCACGGGTGCTGTTTGTGCAGGTACCCACGTACCCCCAGACCACCTGCACAGAAGCCTCAGTCTGTTTCCTAGGGAACGCAACTAACAACTGGGTGGGGAGGAGAGGGAGGAATCTAAGGTATTGCCTGGATACCTGGCTTGAGGCAGCACATGATGCCATCCAGTGACAGAACACAAGAAAAGATGGGTAAAAGTTGAAGCAGGTTTTCTGAAAAAGATAAATTTTGGAGGTGGTAAGTCTGAAGTTCCCTTGGGATACCCAAGAGTGTGAAGCCCAGAAGAGAGGTCTGGACTGGAGGTAAGGACTTGGGGGTCATGGGCACAACAAAACAGTGACATGGAAAAGCTCACCCAGGGAAAGTTGTGGAAAGTGAAAGATATAGAGGACTAGAGTGGGCTGGGAACCAGCAGAGGTAAGGAAGACAAACCCTTCCTGGCAGTTCACGAGGGATCAGAGAGATGGGAAAACCTGTCAGGGGTATGAGCCGTATGGTTAGCAGAGGGCGCAGCGGAGGGGTTTACATTGAACAGACGCCAGTGTACCAGGTGCTGTAGAGATCACAGCCTGGAAACGGCCACTGGATTTAATGACACCGCCACTGAAGACCCTGCTGGGGACGGTTTTAGTGGAGTGGGTAGAGGAAACTAGATTCCTGTGAAGTAGTTCGTGTTGGAGGGACGAAGAAGAGACTAATATGGTGACTTCGGTTTTCAATAGACAATAGGGACAAAGGAGAGGTGGATATAAAAGTGAGGAGCTAAGACAGCAGGATATTTATGTGTAAATGATGGGTAGACGGCTGAAGGAGGTCCAGTTAGAAAAGTATAAAGTGAAGGCCACGTGAGTGACAACTGGTAGAAGTTCTTGAGAAGGTGAAAGACAATTGAGTGCACAAGGGGAATCTTGGGAGGGGTGGAACCAGACTACTGTTGACGCCGGAAGGAAAATGAGCGGACATGGAGGCAGTAACAAGAGCTTCAACTTGTTTATGCTCTTTAAGCATCAAGAGCTTTCCGTACTTTTTTTAGCCCTCACAAATCTCTGAGTAAAGAGACACTGATGTATAGCACAGTCTTATGGACTCTGGGAGAGGGAGAGGGTGGGATGATTTGGGAGAATAGCATTGAAATATGTATAATATCATATCTGAAACGAGTCGCCAGTCCAGGTACGATGCCTGATAACGGATGCCTGGGGCTGGCGCACTGGGACGACCCAGAGGGATGGTATGGGGAGGGAGGAGGGAGGAGGGTTCAGGATGGGGAACACATGTATACTTGTGGCGGATTCATTTTGATGAATGGCAAAAGCAATACAATATTGTAAAGTTAAGCAAAATAAAAAACGACATCTCTGAGTAGACTACCACCCCACCTGTGCTGGGCAGGTGACGCGAAGAGGGCGGGGCCTCGGTTCTGATAGGTTCCCTGCCCTCAGGGCCCCGCCCAGTGTCCCGGTAGGCAGGCGAAAGCAAGCTCTGCAGTGGGGGTTGTAGCGGGGGTGTACCCTCCAGGGCTGAACTGTTCCAGAAGCCACCCCTAAGCTTCTTGAAGGAGCCTACGGGAGCCGGAAAGACGGACATGAAAAAGCCCCGCCTGGGTAAAGCGGGTGCGCTACAGGTGGGACGGCGAGGGCTGCTGGCTGCTCCCGGCGCGTTTCTCTCCTGTGAGTTGGAATCCTGGCTCTGCGCCCGACTTGTGCCGCACGTGACTCCGCAGTTTGTTTTCCCAGTATTGCGGTATTAAAATAAGTCGGTAGCAGTCTATCTACCAATAGGGAATTTGTTAATTGAAATATAGCTATGTAATATGGTGGAATATTTTACAGCACCACTTAGGCAAACCAGAACTCTACACTGTGTGTGTATATTTTGGATCCTTTGTCGTTGAAGGACAAGTATTCTCCCCTTGTAATTATGTCTGGTGACCAACCTGTTAATTCAAAGTTTTGCGAGTGGGACAAGTGCTGTTTTTTCCGCTCTGGGTCCAATTAGATTATGAACAAGTTATAATAAGAGAGGGGCAATAATGAGTGAGTTTTCTCTGTCCCAAGTGGGTCTGTGGTAGGGAGGAGCGTGGTGGTCACTTGGAAAAGGACTCTCCTTAAGGGCGTTGCTCAGAGGTGAGGAGACCTCAGCAGACGACATAAACGCCAGAGCGTTAGATGCGGAGCTGGGAGCCGTGGGTAGTCAGGGGTTTGCTGGAGGAAAGGCGTGCCAAGAGGGACCTCTGAAAGGTTGCAAGGAGAAGAACCAGCTATCTGTGGAACACGGCACTGTTCTCCAGATCTCCCGGATAGGGTGGGAGTCAGACAGCAGTTCACTGGGAATCCCGATCTGTAAGCTCTTTGGGTGGTCTTTTGGAGGTTCCCTTAAGCTGAAAGAGATGTAGGCATCTGCTTAGAGGATCAGCAGGGCTCTCTAAAGAAATCCTCCATCCAGAAGGCAATGGCACCCCACTCCAGTACTCTTGCCTGGAAAATCCCATGGACGGAGGAGCCTGATAGGCTGCAGTCCATGGGGTCGGTAAGAGACAGACACGACTGAGCGACTTTACTTTCTCTTTTCGCTTTCATGCATTGGAGAAGGAAATGGCAACCCACTCCAGTATTCTTGCTGGAGAATCCCAGGGACGGGGGAGCCTGGTGGGCTGCCGTGGCTGGGGTCGCACAGAGTCGGACACGACTGAAGCGACTTAGCAGCAGCAGCAGCAGCAGCCCCCTTCCAAACTTTACTCTTACCTTTTTGTATCTTCTTTACGGGCACAATGATATATTCAAGACTTTTTAGCCAAGTTCTTTGCAAATCCTCCAGGATGGTCTTGTTTCATGACTAATTCATGCTTCCAAATATTTCAATATATTGATTGACACCTCCAAAACAAGAAGAATTTTGTCTGCAACATTATCAAAATCGACCTGCAAGAAGCAAGCAAAACTTTTGGGGAGTAAAAGAGCTTGCTCAACTCTATCTTGGGAACCAAGGCCACCCTTAGATGCAGACTTGTCCAAATCCTAGTTCTGTGGAGCAAACAGAGCTCTCTAACGCCATCTCTCCCTCTGGGTGCCCTTGTATTGAGAGGGTTGGAATCAAAGGGGTGCCAGGAGAGAGAAGACTGTTCTTTCCCACTTACTATCTCAGGCGTATCCTATAACTTCTCTAGCTGCTCTCAGGTAAGAAGTCCTCGGGAATCTTTTTTGAGTAAAATTCCAGTCCAGTGTCATAATGATCTAACAACTTTCTCTTATCCGTTTGAAAGCTTCTCTCCATTTTCCTTTCAGGCCTGGATTTAAAAAAAAAAAATATGTGATATATCACATATATAAATATACCACATATTATATAAAAATATGTTGATATATTTATATTAATATGTTGTATATATACAATATTTTATATTAATATATAAGAATATATTTATATTAAATATTTTATATTTAAATATTTATAAATATATTCACATATATTAAATATAGACTATAATTGACTCATTGGAGAAGTCTCTGATGCTGGGAGGGATTGAGGGCAGGAGGAGAAGGGGACGACAGAGGATGAGATGGCTGGATGGCATCACTGACTCGATGGATGCGAGTCTGAGTGACCTCCGGGAGCTGGTGATGGACAGGGAGGCCTGGCGTGCTGCGGTTCATGGGGTCGCAAAGAGTCGGACACGACTGAGCGACTGATCTGATCTGATCTGATATAAACATCAATATACAATAATTTATATTTATATATTTACACATATTAAATGTATAAACAATAATTTATATTTATATAACATTACATTTATATAATATAATTTATAACATATTTATAGAATAGATTTATAATTTATATATAAATATATAAATGTATTTATATAATATATAAAAATTTATATAAAATATATTTATATAATATATAATATATATATAAATGTGTGTGTGTGTGTGTGTGTGTGTGTGTGTATCTATCTCAGACCACATAGAAGGGTTTATTTAAAAATCACTGCCGCACTGCCCATCCTCCGTCTCACTGCCCAGAGGGTGCCATTATACACTGTTGCTTATTGTCATGTTTGGTAAATTTTTGTTGTTGACAAATTTACTTCTACCTTGGCTTCTCAGTTGGTGCTCAAGTTCTCCTACTTGGAATGTTAATGTTTTGGAAACACTAACAGACAAGCTGGCACTTTACCTCCCTCATCAGTAGGGGGACTTTGCCCCCGCTGATGATCCTGAAATGGGGTAAATTGGAGATGTGTGTGAAGGATCAGAAAGCCAGGCTTGCTGACTGTTAAAAGGAATAAAAGACCATTCATTTAAAAGCTTTTTTCCCTGGTGGTCAGTGGCTAAGACTCCATGCTACCAGCGCAGGAGGCCTGGATCTGATCCCTAATCAGAGAACTAGATCCCACATGTTGGGACTGAGGGTTTGCATGCAGCAACTAAAGATCCCGTGTGCCATACCTGCAATAAAGATCAAATATTCTGTGTGCCGCAACCAAGACCCAGCGTGGCCACGTAAATGTTCTAAAGAAAAGTTTTTTAAAAATGGGAGTGATGGTTTGTCACAAGTTATACTGGCTTTTCTCTAGTAACTTTTGAGACTCAAAGGCCTTGCAAGCCCAGCTGGGGTAGTATTTGGGGTAGTGTTTATAATATATAAACATTAATATACAATAATTTATATTCATATATAATATTAAATATATAATTTATAATATAATTATAGAATAGATTTATAATTTATATATATTTATATAAAATACTTACATAATATATAAAAATTAATATATATATATAAAGTCATGTGGCTTGAATGCAACTTTGATTGTACCTAATGTGTTTGTTAAACTTTGCAGGTCTGTCTCTGGGGAGCAGTACTACTCCTGTGCTTTTTGTATACTAAGAATTGCCTCAGTTCTGCTGGTGCTGCCAGCCCCTTGTCCTGGGACCCCTGACAGCTCACCCTCCTCGCTCTCTTAGCCATGCTCTCTGAGACAGCTCCTCCGTAAGTCCAGTAGCACAGGGACATAAGCCATGATATTTGGCGTCTTTCCTGTAGCCCATGGGGGACTTGCAAGTGTATTTTGTCTAGGATCATATAGGTTATTATCATTTTTTTCTTCTCTTTATATATTTATTTATTCTCCCTTCTTTATCTTCTCTACTTAAGTACCTCCTAACTGGTCTGCTTGCTCTTCTTCTAGAAAGGTCACCATATGGAGACCAGAGTGTACTGGTTACCAATTTATGACCTCTCAGCTTCAAATCTATTGTAAGTTGCCTGCTCTGCTGGGTCCTGTATTTTTCCTTTGCCAGCTGGCACAATGCTAAACTTTGCCAGTAGAGGGCACTAGAAAGCCACTGGAGGAGAGTGTTTTCTTAACCCCTTAGGGATGTCGGGCATTCTGCAGGTTCCTGCTGTGTGCACGGCTTCTCAAGCCCCGGATGCTGAGCCCGGTCCCTGTAGTGCACTTGTCACCAAGGGCACCCAGCAGCCAGAAACTCCTCCCTTTGAGTGGTGCCCTCTGTGGGTGATTTCATAGTTCAAAGAATTCCTGCCCTTTGTGGCTTCTGCTGGCACCCTAGAGAGGGAGGTCAGTTGTTTGCAGTCCTGCAGCTTCTCTATCATCCAGGGAGTCACTAAAGTTCCTTATCCAACAAGGTCTTTATGTATGTTTGTGCAATTAAAAAAAACCACAAAAAACCTATCTCCTTGCTTACAGATTGTAAGCTCCCTGAGGAAAAGGACTTTTGGCTCCTTGTATCTGGCACATGTGGTAGAGTGGCTCTTATGAAGCAGGCATGTCACCTTGTTTCCTTTGTCTTTTTGGAGTATTTGTTGTCTAGTCACTAAGTCGCATCCAACTCTTTGTGACCCATGGACACCAGGCTCCTCTGTCCTCCACCATCTCCCAGAGTTTGCTCAAAATTCATGTCCATTGAGTTGGTGAGGCTGTCTAACCATCTCATCCTCTGCGGACCTCTTCTCCTTTTGCCTTCAGTCTTTCCCAGCATCAGGGTCTTTCCCAGTGAGTAGGCTCTTTGCATCAGGTGGCCAGAGTATTGGAACTTCAGCTTCAACATCTGTTCTTTCAATGAATATTTAGGGTTGATTCCTTTAGCATTGACTGGTTTGATCTCCTTGCTGTCCAACGGACTCTCAAGAATCTTCTCCAGCACCACAGTTTAAAAGCATCAGTTCTTTGGTGCTCAGCCTTCTCTATGGTCTGATTCTCACATCCTTATATGACTGCCGGGAAAACCACCACTTTGACTACAGTTGATTTACAATGTTATGTTAGTTTCCAGTGTACAGCACATCGATGATTCAGCTATATGTATATACATATATTCTTTAAAAAATTATTTTCCAGAAACTGAGCTAGAGGAAACTATATTCAGTATCTTGTTGTGGGCTTCCCTGGTGGCTCAGTGGTAAAGAATCTGCCTGCTAATGCAGGCGACATGGACTCAATCCCTGATCTGGGAGGATCCCACATGAAATGGAGCAACTAACCCTGTGTGTGTGTGTGTGTGTGTTAGTCCCTTAGTCATGTCCGACCCTTTGCAACACCATGGACTGTAGCCTGCTAGGCTCCTCTGTCCATGGAATTCTCCAGGCAAGAATACTGGAGTGGGTTGCCATTCCCTTCTCCAGGGGATCTTCCTGATCCAGGGATCGAACCCTGATCTCTTGCATTGGCAGGTGGATCTTTATTGTCTGAGCCATCGGGGAAGCCAAACTAAGCCCATAAGCTACAGCTGTTGAGCCTGTGCTCTAGAGCCTGGGAGCCGCAACTACTGAAGCCGGCTCACCGGCTTCGTGTGCTCTGTAGCAAGAGAAGCCAACACAGTGAGAAGCCTGTTCTACCGCAGCGAGAGTGTAGCCCCTGCACAGCGCAACTAGAGAAAAGCCTGCACAGCAACAAACACCCAACACAGCCGAAAATAAATAAATAAAATTATGTAAAAAATAAAATTAAAACAAAAAATATCTTGTTGCCCTCATCATGGTCCCACACCTCGCCTTTGGCAATACTCCAATTTGCCACTAGAGGGCAGGCTAAGACTCTGATTTCCTTTGAGAAAGCCATATTTCAGGTTAAAAGGCTTTTCTCTGAGCCAGAAGAGGATGTCTTTGAATTGAGGTTGAGTCGCACATTACAGAAGATTTCTCTGGAAATATCCTCTGCACCTTCATTTCTTCACTGACGGGGATTCTAACAAGCAAGACAGAGAGATTCCTGTCTACTTGTTTGTGAGGCGACTCTGCTATTTAGAGAACAGTTCTAGGGGGACAAATCTGGGAAAATGGGAAGCTGGGAGTGGCAGTGGGGGAGGTGGGAGTATTTATGCCCTTTCCCTCAGGCTTTATTTTGCACTGACTGTGAGTTCTAGACGAAGGTCTAGAGCAAGTGGTCAGCAAACTGTGGCCTTAGCATCGAGTCTGGTTCTCGGCCGGTTTTGGCAAATAAATGTTCTTGGAACCCAGCCATACCCATTTGTTGATGTATTGTCAGTATTTTGTTTAACTTTGAGTACTGTGACACAGACCATGTGGTCTGCAGGTAAAAATATTTACTATCTGGTCCTTTAAGAAAGTCGAGAGACATTTGGTCTAGAGGCATGTAAACTTTTTAGAAGCCTTGATATCTGCTTAGCATTTAGCTGACATTTCATAAAGAGTAGTGATTTGACCTTTTTGGGGAAAGACTTGTCTTTCTTTCCAAGAAGCTAACATTCTGGGTAGAAATGTCTTGAGGTTACTTATCAGATCAGATCAGTCGCTCAGTCGTGTCCGAGTCTTTGCAACCCCATGAATCACAGCACGCCAGGCCTCCCTATCCATCACCAACTCCTGGAGTTCACTGAGACTCATGTCCATCGATTCAGTGATGCCATCCAGCCATCTCATCCTCTGTCGTCCCCTTCTCCTCCTGCCCCCAATCCCTCCCAGCATCAGAGTCTTCTCCAATGAGTCAACGCTTCGCATGAGGTGGCCAAAGTACTGGAGTTTCAGCTTCAGCATCATTCCTTCCAAAGAAATCCCAGGGCTGATCTCCTTCAGAGTGGACTGGTTGGATCTCCTTGCAGTCCAAGGGACTCTCAAGAGTCTTCTCCAACACCACAGTTCAAAAGCATCAATTCTTCGGCGCTCAGCCTTCTGCACAGTCCAGCTCTCACATCCATACATGACCACAGGAAAGACCATAGCCTTGACTAGACGGACCTTTGTTGGCAAAGTAATGTCTCTGCTTTTGAATATGCTATCTAGGCTGGTCATAACTTTCCTTCCAAGGAGTAAGCGTCTTTTAATTTCATGGCTGCAATCACCATCTGTAGTGATTTTGGAGCCCAGAAAAATAAAGTCTGACACTGTTTCCACTGTTTCCCCATCTATTTCCCATGAAGTGATGGGACCGGATGCCATGATCTTCGTTTTCTGAATGTTGAGCTTTAAGCCAACTTTTTCACTCTCCACTTTGACTTTCATCAAGAGGCTTTTTAGTTCCTCTTCACTTTCTGCCATAAGGGTGGTGTCATCTGCATATCTGAGGTGATATTTCTCCCAGCAATCTTGATTCCAACTTGTGTTTCTTCCAGTCCAGCGTTTCTCATGATGTACTCTGCATAGAAGTTAAATAAACAGGGTGACGATATACAGCCTTGACGTACTCCTTTTCCTATTTGGAACCAGTCTGTTGTTCCATGTCCAGTTCTAACTGTTGCTTCCTGACCTGCATACAAATTTCTCAAGAGGCAGATTAGGTGGTCTGGTATTCCCATCTCTTTCAGAATTTTCCACAGTTTATTGTGATCCACACAGTCAAAGGCTTTGGCATAGTCAATAAAGCAGAAATAGATGTTTTTTTGGAACTCTCTTGCTTTTTCCATGATCCAGTGGATGTTGGCAATTTGATCTCTGGTTTCTCTGCCTTTTCTAAAACCAGCTTGAACATCAGGAAGTTCACAGTTTGCATATTACTGAAGCCTGGCTTGGAGAATTTTGAGCATTACTTTACTAGCGTGTGAGATGAGTGCAATTGTGCGGTAGTTTGAGCATTCTTTGGCATTGCCTTTCTTTGGGATTGGAATGAAAACTGACCTTTTCCAGTCCTGTGGCCACTGCTGAGTTTTCCAAATTTGCTGGCATATTAAGTATAGCACTTTCACAGCATCATCTTTCAGGATTTGGAATAGCTCAACTGGAATTCCATCACTTCCACTAGCTTTGTTGGTAGTGGTGCTTTCTAAGGCCCACTTGACTTCACATTCCAGGATGTCTGGCTCTAGGTGAGTGATCACACCATCATGATTATCTGGGTCGTGAAGCTCTTTTTTGTACAGTTCTTCTGTGTATTCTTGCCGTCTCTTTTTAATATCTTCTGCTTCTGTTAGGTCCATACCATTTATGTCCTTTATTGAGCCCATCTTTGCATGAAATGTTCCTTTGGTATCTCTCATTTTGAAGAGATCCCTAGTCTTTCCCATTCTGTTGTTTTCCTCTATTTCTTTGGATTGATCGCTGAAGAAGGCGTTCTTATCTCTTCTTGCTATTCTTTGGAACTCTGCATTCAGATGTTTATATCTTTCCTTTTCTCCTTTGCTTTTCACTTTTCTTCTTTTCACAGCTATTTGTAAGGCCTCCCCAGACAGCCATTTTGCTTTTTTGCATTTCTTTTCCATGGGGATGGTCTTGATCCCTGTCTCCTGTACAATGTCACGAACCTCATTCCATAGTTCATCAGGCACTCTTATCTATCAGATCTAGGCCCTTAAATCTATTTCTTACTACATTTGATTTAGGTCATACCTGAATGGTCTAGTGGTTTTCCCTACTTGCTTCAATTTCAGTCTGAATTTGGCAATAAGGAGTTCATGGTCTGAGCCACAGTCAGCTCCCGGTCTTGTTTTTGTTGACTGTATAGAGCTTCTCCATCTTTGGCTGCAAAGAATATAATCATCTGATTTTGGTGTTGACCATCTCGTGATGTCCATGTATAGAGTCTTCTCTTGTGTTGTTGGAAGAGGGTGTTTGCTATGACCAGTGCATTTTCTTGGCAAAACTCTATATTAGTCTTTGCCCTGCTTCGTTCCGTATTCAAGGCCAAATTTGCCTGTTACTCCAGGTGTTTCTTGACTTCCTACTTTTGCATTCCAGTCCCCTATAATGAAAAGAGCATCTTTTTGGGGTGTTAGTTCTAAAAGGTCTTGTAGGTCTTCACAGAACCATTCAACTTCAGCTTCTTCAGCTTTACTGGTTGGGGCATAGACTTGGATTACTGTGATATTGAATGGTTTGCCTTGGAAATGAACAGAGATCATTCTGTCATTTTTGAGATTGCATCCAAGTACTGCATTTCGGACTCTCTTGTTGACCATGATGGCTACTCCATTTCTTCTGAGGGATTCCTGCCCACAGTAGTAGATATAATGGTCATCTGAGTTAAATTCACCCATTCCAGTCCATTATAGTTCGCTGATTAATAGAATGTCGACATTCACTCTTGCCATCTCTTGTTTGACCACTTCCAATTTGCTTTGATTCATGGACCTGACATTCCAGGTTCCTATGCAATATTGCTCTTTACAGCATTGGACCTTGCTTCTATCACCAGTCACATCCACAGCTGGGTATTCTGTTTGCTTTGGCTCCATCCCTTCATTCTTTCTGGAGTTATTTCTCCACTGATGTCCAGTAGCATATTGGGCACCTACTGACCTGGGGAGTTCCTCTTTGAGTATCCTATCATTTTGCCTTTTCATACTGTTCATGGGGTTCTCAAGGCCAGAATACGGAAGTGGTTTGCCATTCCCTTCTCCAGTGGACCACATTCTATCAGATCTCTCCACCATGACCCGCCCATCCTGGGTTGCCCCAGGGGCATGGCTTAGTTTCATTGAGTTAGACAAGGCTGTGGTCCTAGTGTGATTAGATTGACTAGTTTTCTGTGAGTATGGTTTCAGTGTGTTTGCCCTCTGATGCCATCTTGCAACACCTACCATCTGACTTGGGTTTCTCTTACCTTGGACGTGGGGTATCTCTTCACGGCTGCTCCAGCAAAGATACGTGGGGTATCTCTCCATTGCTCCTTACCTTGGCAGAGGGGTATCTCCTCACTGCCGCCCTTCCAGACCTTCAACGTGGGATAGCTCCTCTAGGCCCTCCTGTGCCCACACAGCCATGGCTCCTTGGACTTCGGGTTGGTCTTCCCAGCCACTGCCCCTGGCCTCGGGCATGGGGTTGCTCCTCCCGGCCGCCACACCTGGCCTCGGGCTTAGGAGCATGGGGTAGCTCCTCCTGCCTGCTGCCCCTGGCTTCAGGCTTAGGGGTATGGGGTATCTCCTCCTGGCCACCGCCCCTGACCTCGGACACTGGGTATCTCCTCTTGGCCGCACCCCCGACCTCGGACATGGGGTAGCTCCTTTCGGCTGTTCCTGTGCGGTCGCAGTCTGGCACTCTGAGCCACTGACCCTGACCTCAGGCGTGGGGTAATTCCTCTTGGCCACCACCCTTCGGGCATGGGGTCCTCCTGGCTTCTGCCCCTGACCTCGGATGTGGGGTGGCTCCTCTCGGCCGCGCTTAGGTTACTTATAGTTAGGTACTGGTTACTTATAGTTGTACCCATATAATTTGGAAATACATTTATTAATTCATTTTAAGAGTTACAGATTTAAGTGTGCTCCATTTTTTTCTAAGTGCAAATATGGGCATATATGATGTAATGCTTAGCATGCTTTCCCCTAGCAGGATTAGTAAGTCATGGTTATATTAATTACTTCATTTTATATGGTACCAACCAAAGGTGTGTAGTTATTTACTTTTCATTCAAGAAATATTCTTGGCATGATTGGTGTGGGTTATTTATGAGTTTGTAATTATTCAGACAGTGCTGAATCAGAATCACATTAACTAGTTTTGAAATTTTAAACAGTAAAATATATTTTCTGCAGATCCAGAAGTTTATATTTAATGGTTTATTTAATAAGTCCTATTTGCTTAATGTTTTCATCCCAATCCCAAAGAAAGGCAATGCCAAAGAATGCTCAAACTACCGCACAATTGCACTCATCTCACACGCTAGTAAAGTAATGCTCAAAATTCTCCAAGCCAGGCTTCAGCAATATGCGAACCATGAACTTCCTGATGTTCAAGCTGGTTTTAGAAAAGGCAGAGGAACCAGAGATCAAATTGCCAACATCTGCTGGATCATGGAAAAAGCAAGAGAGTTCCAGAAAAACATCTATTTCTGCTTTATTGACTATGCCAAAGCCTTTGACTGTGTAGATCATAATAAACTGTGGAAAATTCTGAAAGAGATGGGAATACCAGACCACCTAATCTGCCTCTTGAGAAATTTGTATGCAGGTCAGGAAGCAACAGTTAGAACTGGACATGGAACAACAGACTGGTTCCAAATAGGAAAAGGAGTACGTCAAGGCTGTATATTGTCACCCTGTTTGTTTAACTTCTATGCAGAGTACATCATGAGAAACGCTGGACTGGAAGAAACACAAGTTGGAATCAAGATTGCTGGGAGAAATATCAATAACCTCAGATATGCAGATGACACCACCCTTATGGCAGAAAGTGAAGAGGAACTAAAAAGCCTCTTGATGAAAGTGAAGGTGGAGAGTGAAAAAGTTGGCTTAAAGCTCAACATTCAGAAAACGAAGATCATGGCATCCGGTCCCATCACTTCATGGGAAATAGATGGGGAAACAGTGGAAACAGTGTCAGACTTTATTTTTCTGGGCTCCAAAATCACTGCAGATGGTGACTGCAGCCATGAAATTAAAAGACGCTTACTCCTTGGAAGGAAAGTTATGACCAGCCTAGATAGCATATTCAAAAGCAGAGACATTACTTTGCCAACAAAGGTCCATCTAGTCAAGGCTATGGTTTTTCCTGTGGTCATGTATGGATGTGAGAGCTGGACTGTGAAGAAGGCTGAGTGCCGAAGAATTGATGCTTTTGAACTGTGGTGTTGGAGAAGACTCTTGAGAGTCCCTTGGACTGCAAGGAGATCCAACCAGTCCATTCTGAAGGAGATCAGCCCTGGGATTTCTTTGGAAGGAATGATGCTAAAGCTGAAACTCCAATATTTTGGCCACCTCATGCGAAGCGTTGACTCATTGGAGAAGACTCTGATGCTGGGAGGGATTTGGGGCAAGAGGAGAAGGGGACGACAGAGGATGAGATGGCTGGATGGCATCACTGACTCGATGGACGTGAGTCTGAGTGACCTCCAGGAGTTGGTGATGGACAGGGAGGCCTGGCGTGCTGCGAATCATGGGGTCGCGAAGAGTCGGACACGACTGAGCGAGTGATCTGATCTGATCTGATTTGCTTAAATATGATTTAATAAGTCATATTTTTATTTAAGATATTTCAGTGTTAAATTTCACTTGTTTGCCATTCTAGAGTTCTTAGTGTTGATTCATGCTTCAGTACAGTGATTTCTTCAGGCACTTTTAATAATGAAGATATGTGTCTTCTATATTTTATATATAGGTCTTTATCCTTGGGTGTGTAAGAATATCTTTGTGTTGTGTTTTTAAAAAGTGGGCATAAACATTTTGACAGCAACAATTTCATTTTTTTTAACACTATAGTTATAGTATTAAAGGCTTCTGTCCATCCTGACCCACTCATTCCAATCTGGATTCTCCTCCTACCAGTCCCCTGAAATGGTTGTCATGAAGGTCAAGTGAGCACCGTGTTACAAAATCCAGCTGAAAGGAAGACTCCAGGACATCTCTAGAGGAAATTGAAACTGATCTCCATTTGGTGATTGCTAGGGAAAAACCATAAAATATAGAAAATATAGAAACTAAAACTATGACCAAAATCTAACAAAAATTAGTCTGTACTCACATTTATAGAGACTAGAAAAAGTGGAATGATAATGCAAATATAAGGTTTGCAAATATAAGATGAAGTTGTATCAAGATTTTATTTAACTCATTAGTTAATGAAAGAACCGGTAAGATATTACAATTTGGGTATGGATATCTTTTCAAATTAGAATTGTCTCCAGACATATACTTAGGAGTTCTCCTTGGTATTTACTCAAATGAATTGAAAAGTTATGTCTAGGACTTTCCTGGTGGTACAATGGATAAGAATCTGCCTGCCAATGCAGGGGACACTGGTTCGATCTCTTGTCTGGAAAGATTCCACACAGAGGGTTTTAAGGCAGTAAAACTATTCTGTACAACAATGATGAATAGATGTTATTATGCATTTGTCAAACCCATAGAATGTATACTATTACATTAAAACTGTAGTGTACTCTTTGAACTCTGGGTGATAATGATATGTCAATGTAGGTTCGTCAATTGTAATAGAAGTAGTAATATCATTTTGATGGGGGTGTTGATAGTGTAGGAGTTTACATACATGGGGGTAAGGAGTTTATGATAAGTAATTTCTTAATTTTGTTTGTAATTTTTTATATACACGCAAACAAAACAGAATACCAGCATATTACCCAAACAACTACTAATCAAGCCAAACCCTAGTGTTTGTGTGTGTGTGTGTGTGTGTGTTTGCCTGTGTTTCTGTGACTAGGAAAAGGACATGAAAGAATATTCCCTTGAAGATTATTTCATTATGGGTCAGTGGATGGGATGGAATACTAGGCGTGGATGTTTGTTTTCCTTGTATACCTTTGTTTTGTTTTACTTATTAAATAAGCATCCATTATTTTTGTCATGAGAAAATCGTTAAGTAAAGAAAAAGATGAAAACAAGTACAATTCTCCCCTGTGGCTTACTTTGTTATGGAATTTAATCTGTTTTTAAAACTTTACTAAATTTTTGTTGATCTCTACAAATGTGACTGCAGACTCATTTTTGCTAGGTTTTTGTCATAGTTTTAGTTTCTATATTTTCTGTATTTTACAGTTTTGCCCTAGCAATCATGACAAAGTGATGAATTTCAACTTCTTCTAAAGATGTCCTGGAATCTTCGTTTTAGCTGGATTTTGTGACATGGTGATTACTGTTGACCTTCATGACAGCCATTTCATGGGACTGGTAGGAGGACAATCCAGATTGGAATGAGTGGGCCATGACGGACTGACATAGCTAATGTTTGCTCCTCTTGGGAGAGCTCTCTTTGAAGGGGAGAATAGAGGATGGGATGGATGGAGCTGAAAGAGGATGACTTATTATTATTATTATTTTTTTGATGGTAGAACAAGCCTTCAGTTCAGTCGCCCAGTCATGTCTGATTCTTTGTGACCTCATGGACTGCAGCACACCAGGCTTCCCTGTCCATCACCAACTCCTGAAGCTTGCTGAAATTCATGTCCATTGAGTCAGTGATGCCACCCAACCTTCTCATCCTCTGGCATCCCCTTCACCTCCTGCCTTCAGTCTTTCCCAGCATCAGGGACTTTTCCAATGAGTCAGTTCTTCACATCAAGTGGCCTAAGCTTGGACATGTTCACCCCTGAAGGAGTGAGCAGGGGACGGAGAGATGGGAGATGAGGTTGGGGTGAGGGTGGGCTGTGAATTACCACCTAGGAGGCTCTAAGATGATGAGCAGGGGAAGTGGGATCCAGAAATAGGTGGGAGCTATCATGTTTAGACAGGAGAAGTGAAGTGAAATCACTCAGTCGTGTCCGACTCTTTGCAACCCCATGGACTGTAGCCTATCAGGCTGCTCCATCCACGGCATTTTCCAGTGGATTGCTGGAGTGGATTGCCATTTCCTTCTCCAGGGGATCTTCCCGACCCAGGAATCAAACCCGGGTCTCCTGCATTGCAGACAGACGCTTTACCGTCTGAGCCACCAGGGAAGCTAGACAGGAGAGAATCCTCCTAATCACAGTAGGAGGGAAAGAAAGTTGAGGGAGTTCCCATGTCATAGTCTCTTCTCTGTGTGGTTGAAGGTGAGATGATCTGCAGGGAGTGAGGTGGTTAAGAGGAGACTGCAGATATGAAGAGAGTGGGAACCTGTTTCAGCAGGGACAGCTCAGTGTGGGGGAGCAAGCTCCAGAGACTCCTTGTAGGGTTCTCAGCTTTGTTCAGAAACTCAGGTCCAGGCAGAGGGAAGGTGAATGGTTGAATATGTCCAAAACTAGAATTTAGTCAGAGAAATGTGAGGAATTGGAAGAAGTATGGAAACAGTAGTTCTTGGAATGTGATTGCATAGGGCGAGCAGGAAGCTGGGAGTGGGTTGAGGAACTGGGAAGAGGGGGAGGGGCGCAAAGCCTGGAGGATCTGATGAGGTCAGAAGACGAGGGCCTTATGGTTGAAATTAATGACCATTGTTTCAAGAGATGACAAGGCCCACTGTGTGGCCATATGGGAAATCAAGAAAGGGGAGGATTTAAAGAACGTAGCTCTTAGGGCTATTCTGTTTTGACAGTACTGCATATATTTTCCATAATTTATTCTATTTGTTGGTATATCCTCCTAAAAAATCCTGTGTGCTTCCCCACACGTTAAATAAGTAATATTTAATAATTGCATAGTTTAGAAATATCCTCAGAGGAAATAACACTGAAGAAGAAATGAAATTGTTATCTTTATTTAGTGGCCACGCTCAGGTCCCTATTGGGTTATGAACACAGGGAAAGTGCTACGAAGGTGAAACTGACTAGGGTGGCATTTGAACTTGAGGAAGCCTTATTGGCCATGACAAAGGAGGGTAACTGTCCCTGGCCAGTGGTCATTGGCTGTCACACTAGGAGCTTTGCAGCTCCCTGCATAATCAGTAGTTCCCTTATTGTCTATTTCCCACAGCAGCTCTGCCCTCCCAACATGTTATTTACCTGGCTCAGTGCGGGTTCAGAGTAAAATGGAGATGTAACAAACATTTTGGATGCCTTTCATTTGCCTTTTTGTGGTCCTTCCCTCTTGTTTAGGCTTCTTTGGAGGCTCAGATGGGAAGGAATCTGCCTGCAATACGGGAGACGCGGGTTCAATCCCTGGGTTGGGAAGATCTTCTGGAGAAGGGAATGGCTACCCACTCCAGTATTCTCTCTTGTTACCTACTTGGGAGATGATCTTTGATCAGCTTCCATAACTGCCGTGTAGCAGAGGTGGGCAGGAAGTCTGGGCATCCTTAGAGCATCCCGTGTGTGTTCTATACAGTTGGTTACCCACTATCATTCTGGACCAGTGTCTCCTGAGAAGTGAGGCTGAGTAATATGCCCTCCTTACCGTAAACACTCTCAATTTCCTGAATCCCAGTTAAGACAAGACTTAATATTTAATGAAAATGTGCTGAAGACTTTGAAATAGAGAAAGCACAAGGAATTCCCTTGTCACTCCTCAGCCCACTATAATTTGGCTTATGGCTCCTTCGTCTCAATTTTTAAGAACATGCCAAAGTTAAGGAAAAGTATAATGAATCCCTACATCCCATCACCCAGCCTCAGTAATGATTTATCTTTTTTGAGTTACATTTCATTGATTTTATCCCTTTTCTGGAGTAACCTATTTATTTATTTACGGCTGCGCTGGGTCTTCGTTGCTGCACTCAGGCGTTCTCTAGTTGCAGAGGGCAGGGACTCCTCTTTGTTGCGGTGCATGGGCTTCTCATTGTGGTGGCTTCTCTTGTTGTGGAGCATGGGCTGTAGGCCCACGGGCTTCAGTAGTTGCTGGGCATATGGGATCTTCCTGGACCAGGGATTGAACCTGTGTCCTCTGCATTGGCAGGAGGATTTTTAACCACTGGACCACCAGGGAAGTCCTCCTGTAGTATTTTAAAGCAAATCCTAGACACGATGACATTTTACCCATAATTGTTTCAGTAGACATCTGTAATCGATAAGGACTTTTAGGCTGCGAAGAGTCGGATACAACTGAGTGACTATGCACCTGCCCACACGTGTATATGTAGATATTGTGGTATGTAAATATACATTTACATATATATTATATATTTATGTGGTACATATTTACATGTGTGTATATATATGTATATATATATATATTTTTTTTTACATAGCACCATGGCATATCATACCTACTAAAATGTTCCCATATCATCTAATAACAGTCCTTATTCAAATTTCCTTGCTTGTCTTTATAATGTCTATATTTTTGGTCAAATGAGGATCAGACAAACTCACATGGGTAGGAGAGTCCTTCTCTTCTTCTTCCTCCTCCTGTTCCAGCTTTTCCTCCTCCTCCTTCCCCTCTTCTTCCTCACTTTCTATTTTGAAATACAGCTTTTACCATTTCATTAAAAGTCTGCATACAAGAAGAAGGGAGGGGAGCAGCCACAGTCAGAAGATGGACCTCTTAAGTTGTGAATTTTCTGAGTTACCTTTAACTTGTGATCTCTGCCACCTCCATCCTTTACAGATATCGTTTTGAGATCCACCGAGGAGGGAAGTCTTTGTACTCCTAAGAATACTTACAGTACACATTCAAAAGGCAACTTAAGCAGACTGAAAATGGAGGAATAACGACAACTAGAATGAAGTATACATTTGAATGGTATCTAAATATACCTTCTGAAGAATAAGGGAAGTCATAGCAAAAAGGATTAAGTATGCATCAAAGGTATTCAGACATATATTGAAAAGCAAAGAAGTGACACTATTTCCATGGCTTATAATTTTCAGAATAAGAGATTTAAAACTCTTTTGATTGTGGCCATGCTGATTGTCTCATCATTTTTTTTTTCCTGTGTGTAATGTCCAGGCTGCACACTGATAGTTATATATTTGTTAGGCTATTATTATACTGGAAGAGACAGTTCAGGGAGGTTATGATGATTTAACTGTTCTCCCACGTTGAGTTTGACCACCCTCGTCGGCCGTCTCTGCACTGCAGCCAAAGTGATCTTTATAAGGTAAACAATCACCTCTCATTAGTGGTTTCCCATTGCACTCAGAATGAACCAACATTTTTCAGCTTGGCTTCTAAGGTCTTGGACGGTTCACCGCCCTGTCTCTCTAGCTTTATTTGGGCCGTTTTTCTTTTCTTTCTTTTGCTTCAGGCACAATGCTCTCTCAGTTTCTACAGAATATCGTGATCCTTCCTGTTAATAACCTTTGCTCAGGCATGTTTTCTAACTGGAATATTGTCTCCATCACCTTTCATCTAAGTCGGGTGTCTTTTCTGTAAGAGAACCATGTTCTTATTGACCCAAGTTTGTGGCCATTAATTCATGAATGTGGTTATTGGTAACATCTGTATTCCCCAGTCAGGCTGTGTGTTATACAACAGATGTGAATGGTGGCCCTTCTCTCTAGAATACAAACTTCGAGAAAGTCAATACGATGTCTTTATTTGTATACTAACTTATGCATAGCATATAGAAGAACTCCGTATATACTCACTGACTGAGTAAATAAATGGCTGATAGAATAAATATTCATTAATGGATTGAATAAATAAATAAAAGTCACCAGAGATGATTCTTATTCAGGCTTGTTTCTCTAGCTTAAAAAAATTAAAGTTCCTCAAGTTTTTTTGACTCATTTATGTATATCATTTATTATTGTATCTCCTATAAGATTTCTTCGGGGAAGGCAATGGCACCCCACCCCAGTACTCTTGCCTGGAAGATCCCATGGACAGAGGACCCTGGTGGGCCGCAATCCGTGGGGTCGCTAAGAGTCAGATACGACTGAGCGAGTTCACTTTCACTTTTCACTTTCCTGCATTGGAGAAGGAAATGGCAACCCACTCCAGTGTTCTTGCCTGGAGAATCCCAGGGACGGGGGAGCCTGGTGGGCTGCCGTCTATGGGGTCGCACAGAGTCGGACACGACTGAAGCGACTTAGCAGCAGCAGCAGCATAAGATTTCTTCGAACACTGGATTAGTGAATACTGCATTATTGTTCCGCAGAAGGCAATGGCACCCCACTCCAGTACTCTTGCCTGGAAAATCCCATGGACGGAGGAGCCTGGAAGGCTGGAGTCCATGGGGTCGCTGAGGGTCTGACACGACTGAGCGACTTCACTTTCACTTTTCACTTTCCTGCACTGGAGAAGGAAATGGCAACCCACTCCAGTGTTCTTGCCTGGAGAATCCCAGGGACGGGGGAGCCTGGTGGGCTGCCGTCTATGGGGTCGCACGGAGTCGGACACGACTGAAGCGCCTTAGCAGCAGCAGCAGCAGCATTGTTGCTCCTAAGGGAAGAAGTACAGGGTTGGGTCCTGAAAGCCTTTGGTCCCTGCACTTTTGTCAACTGGTCTATATACAACCTTGTTTTATGTGTGTGTCTATTTAAAGATACTTTATTTAATATCACTGTTGGTTTTTTATTTATACTGAATTCATAGCTAGCAGCATTATAACTCATGCCTGAATGAAGCTTTGTAACACACGTATTTTTCCCCTCAGGTACATTGGAGCCTTTTTGCACCTAGAACACTAGACAGCACTTCAGCACTACGCTTGGGGCTCGTGTGAAACCAGCAGCTAAAAGCAGACAACTGTGAGAAATGTGGCACTAAATAAACCATGAAAAGGACCCTTGTTTACAGTAGGAGAGCTGAAGCAAGAAGGTAGAATGTTGCCTTGTTCCACTTCAGCTGAAAAAGAGGGCATTGGGCAACACAAAATTTTCCCTGCTTCTCAAATGTCAATGAATAAGATTGCAAGTGTGCTACAAGGATTGATTTTGGGGTTACAGATAAATTTTGGCAGATAGACAAAATTGCAATTATGAAATCCTAGAATAATGAAGATCAAATATATATATATAATAACAAAAGATACACTATATAAATGCATTTTACATATATTTATATTTCATATGTAAATAAATATATAAAATGTCATAACACAGTTGTTACTATCTTATACATAGTGTCACACAACTTGGCAGTGTATTTTATGCATATCAATAATCGTAATTACAAATATATTCCTAGTTGTGTTTCCCTGTGTTAAATGTCTCTTGGGTTGTAACAATTCTATGAGAAGTCAGTTTGGGTAGTGCTGGTATCAAGAAATCCTCTATGTCTGTGGCATTTGAGAAAACCATGCCTTTCATTCTTATAGTTCTGCTTTGACAGGGACAGGGTCCTATGCACCAAAATAGAGGCTGGTCAGCCTCCCTTTCACAGTTGCCCACTTGGCCCATCTTTTGTTACTTTGCTTTTCCAAGCTTTCATCGCCCATTATACTGTATCTCATTGATGAGGTACCATTCGATCTTTTTTGACAAACATTGATAAGCATGATTAAGCAAAATTAGAGATGTCTATGTTTCTCATATATTGCATCAATTTTACACACAGCTTTCACCCGAAAAGGTACAGTCTAAAACTTTAGGAAACACCTTGCTTCAGTCAGTGCCTCCGTGTCCGTTCATGAAATATTGGATTCCTGTAGGCCTCGTTCTGGGCTTCCTCATGCCCAAGTTGTCTAGGCATCTAATAGGAGCTTAATTTGACAAGAAGCCATGGCCTGCCTCTCAATTAGAATAATTTCAAAGTCTCTCATCAGATGGCTCTTTTGGAAATGTCAACAACTTCTAAACTGTCAGTGCTTCAATATAAACAATGCTACATACTCTGTTAGTCATGGAAGTAATTTCTGGTTTCAGTAAAGCAGACCCCAGGGGAGTTTGCCGTGGTGACATGTTTTTTGCTTGAGATTGTAAAGACCCCACTGCAGCTGGTGTCTGTCCACAGCCTGGCGTTGAATTGTCTAATTTCCTGAGACCTAAGCATTACAGATTACATCTGGTATGTTAAAACATTATTGGATAATGGGGCAATGTCATTCGGCTATGTACTACTTCTGCCAATGAATATGTATAATTTTTGCTTGGCGCCCTGGACCACCAGGACTTTGTGAATTGCTGGTTTACCTCCCTTTCTTCTGCTCTGGTGAACGACAGGAGAAGGCACTTTATGAAAGGACAATTACAGGTGCCAATAGATCTAATAAGTGTGTGATATGCATATTTAATAGTAAATAAAATGCAAAATAAATATAATACTGATCTGCTACTTTATCCTGCCAAACTGGCAAAGATATAAAAGGATAATAACCAGGTGGATGAGGGTGTAGGAAAATGAGCATTTTTATACTGTTTTTTGAAATGTAAGCTGATTCAGGTTTTCTGGACAATGGGCCCTATGCATCATGAATCTCTTTTTGTTCATCAATTTTATTTTCAGAATTTTATCCTGAAGAAATTAGGAATATGTATAAAGGTAGATAAGGATTTTCTTATAGCATTTATAAGAGGGGAAAATAGACTGCTATGCAGTCATCAAACATTCTCATTGATATACCTATCAACATTTCCAAGAGCCACAGTATTGTACTAAGTCAGTGAAGTATCCCACTGTTGGGGTTGTTTTTTTTTTTTTTTTTTTAATTATGGCATAAAAAGGTTATAATTATTTATTAAAGGTCACATGGGTAAGAATAAAGCTTAAATGAAATCCCAATCTTAATAAATTGCTATAATTAGTGTCCTCTATAATAGAACAAAGTGACATAAGGAAATGGCATGAGGAATGTTTCTATAATATATTGCTATATAAAAAAAAAATCAGGCTCTATTCAGTTTCTCTAACGGATATAGGACAATGCAGATTTTCTGATGCTTTTGCTAAGTTATGTTTTTTTTCTAGGAATTATTTATCATTTCAAATTTATTGGCATAAAGTTGATAATAGCCACTTATGTTTTAATGTCTGTAGATGCTGTAGTTAATGTCCTTTTTAACTTCTGTTTTATGCCATTTTTCTTAGTCTTAATGGAGGGGGTTTTGCCTTATGTCTTAATGGAGGGGGTCAAGGTACACCACTTATGTATTGGTTAGTGTTTGCATAGCATATATAGTTTTTTCTGTCCTTTTACTTTCAACCTCATTTTCTTTGGGATTAAGTTGCTTTTTGAAAATCTGATAGGCTGACAACCTTTTCTTATGATCTATTCATGTTCAATGTATTGATATATTTGGGTTTAAACTTACAATCTTAATGCTTATTTGTCCTACTAGTTGACGTTCTTTTTTCCTCCTTTCTTGACTTCTTTTTTTGTATTTAATTATATAAACTGTGTTATTCAGTATACATCATTTCTCACATGCTTCTTTTATTAAAAAATAGATTTATATGTTTCAACCTTATAAAATACTACATAATATTCCAAAGTACACACGTGTCAGTTTAGCAATTACCTTCTTAATTTTTTTGTTTTTGTGTTATTTTAGACTCCATATGACATTAATTATTTTGTCGTTGATTTTACTTAGAATAATTGACGTACTTGCCCTTTTCATTGTTCTACATTCTATTCTGTATCTTGGTGCTTCTTTCTGGGATTTTTTTTCCCTTTCGCTTGAATTGTCTTTCCATGAGGGTAATTTGTGCTGATCAAAATCTTCTCAGTTTTTGTGTTAAGTGTATTTTGCCTTAAACTTTGAAGTATATTTTTGATGGACATAGAATTGTGTGTTCAGAGGTATTTTCTTTTAGTATTTTAAGGTATCATTCCATTCTCTCCTTGCTTTTTTTCCCCCTGTTGAGAAATCAGCCAATGGTTTGTGTTATCCTTTCAAAGGTAATATATCTCTTTAAGGATCTTCTTTTTGTCTTTGTTTTTCAGCAGCTTGGTCTTTGCTTTTTAGCAGTTTGATCATAATGCATTTAAGGGTGGTTTTATTTATAATTATTTTTCTCAGAGTTTGTAGTATTTCTTGGTGTTTTGGCCATTTGGGGGAAATTTTTGGGCAGTACTATTTTGTCAAATATTGTTTTTGCTTTATTCTCCTCTCTTATTGTTGAAACTTTCACCATATCCCTTGTGTCTTTTATGTTCATTTCTGTATTTTTGCCTTTTGATTCTCCATGCTCCAGCTTATGTTTCCTTCTGATATTTTACCCTGCTGAGTGGCTCTTGTTTTGTGTTTTATGTAATCTCTGGTGAAGTTCATCTCTTGTCAATTTACCTTGTTTTGTTTTTCAGTCCTAGACTTTCATTTTATTTTCTGATTTCCACTTCTTGGCTGAAATTCTCCATGGGACATTAAAATTAGTATATATAAAAAATACTAGTAGCAGCATTTATTTGTAATTGTTTAAAAATATTATTTTAGCAATAATAAAATATACATAAACCAAAATATCACATATAGTCCCCTCATTAAACTTACCTTTTTTATTTTCCGCTCTGTCTTTATTTTATATGCAGATAAAGTGTGTATGTTAAGTAATTGTCCATTGCATTGAATTTTAATGAAATACTTTATTAAAAACAACCTTTATATAATTTTTCTAATACCACATTTCTAATTCTGCTCTAACATGTTATCATTCTTTGCCTGGAATTATAAAGATTGAAATTTATAGATTTATTGTTCTGTCCATTAAGTATATAGTTAAGATGTCAGATAAAATGGTAAAGATTAACATCACCAAAAGATGTATAGTGTTATCTTTCTACAGGTATTTTTCTTTTCAAATCAGAGGAAGCACAGGAGAATTTTGCTTCAGTATATTCATTTCTTTGTTGGCCTTTAAGATCTTTCTTTCAACCTGGATAGATTAGTTTCCACTCTTCTTTATTTAAAATCCATTTATCAGACTCCAGATGTATTTCCCTTCCTAGAACAATACCTATGTGTCATTAATGGTGATGGCATTGATCTTTAATAGACTGTGATGATTTGAAATCTTTTGATGATATCTCTATTATCACACATAACTTTTTAAAAAGCCAAATTATTAGTTGATTCACATTAATATTGGTACATTTATAGGTATCTTAAGTGAAATTCATGACAGTGTAAGAGGGAGCTAAATTTTTAATTAAAGATTTCTCTTAAAAATGAAAGAATTCCAAGATTTTTGGTAGTTAATGTTAAGTAGGTAAAAATAGGAAATGAAAGTAGGCTTCTTCTGTGAAATAAAATGTTTTCTATATTAGCAAACTGAAAGGCAGTCTTCTGTGGAAATAATTCTTGGTTCATTTAAAGCACCAGTCATATTGTAAATAAAACATGGCATCATCTAGGCCAGATATCCATTCTCTTGAAAACATGGTGACTGTAAGTTATGTAATGATCTGATTTTTAGGGAAGACTGCAGTGAAGAACTCATAGAGAATGCCAGGTTTGGAAACTTACTTAGAGGTCATAGAACCTTAGTCTCTCATTTTGCAGATGAGACTCAAGTGGTTGTTTCAGACATCAAGTTGGTGCATAGCATCATGAAAACTCCTAGAACAAGTAGTTGGTCTGGAGTGTATGTTCTAACGATGTTAGTTTCTTTTCCTTTTTTCCTAGAACACAGAAATCTAGTTCCCATTCTTGGGATCATTATGATTTGTTTGTTGCATTGATTTATCTAACTTGTGGTAAGAAACAACCCCTAAATCTCAGTGCAAATAACAAAGATTTTTTTGCTTTGTCTCATTGCATGTCCTCTGTGGATGGGCTGTGGGTTTCCCCCTCTTGCTGGAGGGTGCTGCAGCTGTGGCAGAGGCTCTGTTCCAGATGGCTCTTTTCCATGAGTCTTTATTTTGGAATCCAGGCTAGTGGAGCGTCCCATCTAGGATAGGGTGTTCTTCAGTTAGAGATGGAAAAGAAAGAACAGCCTTCTTCAAGAAGCTCTTGCTTGGAGTGAGCACACTGCATTTCTGCTGATATTCATTGGCTGGTCAAGTCCATGGCCAAGGACTTGCTACCTATCTGTGGCAAGATAGGCTTCTCTTGAAGGTGTCATGGCAAACAACAAAGATGTGTAATTGCCTTGCAGGGTTGGGAGCAAATGGTTGTAAACTAGTGTGAACCACCATACAAATGACCAAAATTTAGTGTGGTCCCTTTATTGGGTCTATTATTCTTTCTCAATTCCACTTTGGCAGAAATGCAAGGTATTATAAGCTCTTGCTACATTTTTTATGGCTGATCTGTGTTCTAATTTTTTTCACATTAGGGCTCACGATACAGATAGTTATTTGGTTACTCAGGAAAAATGTTTTCAAAACTGCAACAGAATTTGAGGATCAGTTGGTTTTCCTTTGAATCAAATTGTTCTTGCTAGAGGATGCTTATTTTATTAAAAAAAAATACTGGATGGAAAGGGGACATTGTGTGCAGAGATTGTTGTCTTTATCTTTTAAAAGAAGACTTGCAAGGCCTTCAACTGAATCCTTAGAGAAAGCTTAAACTTTATGTAGCGAAGTATTGCTGGTGGTACTCATATAAAGGTAAAAAGCCATGGGAAGAAAGGGTATGCTTCCATGAAATCTTTTACAACTGTTTTAAAGCTCAGTTTAACAATCAGTAGGTCTATGTCTCTATTTCTTCTTTGCAAATGAGTTCATCTGTATCATTTTTCTGGATTCCACATTTAAGGGATATATATTTGTTTTTCTCTTTCTGACTTACCTCACTCTGTATTATAGTCTCTAGGTCCAACCATGTTTCTGGAAATGGTGTAATTTTGTTCCTGTTTATGGCTGAGTAATAGTCCATCATATATATATGAACCACTTCTTGTTTATCCACAGAGACAGAGAACAAATGTGTGGATATATTTGTTCCACATTTGTCCATACAAATGTGTGGAGGGAATGAGATGAATTGGAAGATTGGGATTGACATATATACACTGCTGCTGCTGCTGCTGCTAAGTCACTTCAGTCATGTCCGATTCTGTGCGACCTCATAGACGGCAGCCCACTAGGCTCTGCCGTCCCTGGGATTCTCCAGGCAAGAACACTGGAGTGGGTTGCCATTGCCTTCTCCATTGTGTGAAAGTGAAAAGTGAAAGTGAAGTCGCTCAGTCACGTCTGACTCGTAGCGACCCCATGGACTGCAGCCTACCAGGCTCCTCCATCCATGGGATTTTCTAGGCAAGAGTACTGGAGTGGGGTGCCATTGCCTTCTCCGGATATACACTACTATGTATAAAAGAGATATCTTGTGAGAACCGATGGTATAGCACAGGAAACGCTACTCAATGCTCTGTGGGACCCAAATGGGGAGGAAATCCAAAAAAGGGCTGCTGCTGCTGCTGTTGCTAAGTCACTTCAGTCGTGTCCGACTCTGTGCGACCCCATAGACAGCAGCCCACCAGGCTCCCCCGCCCCTGGGATTCTCTAGGCAAGAACACTGGAGTGGGTTGCCATGTCCTTCTCCAGTGCGTAAAAGTGAAAAGTCAAGGTGAAGTCACTCAGTCATGTCCGACTCCTAGCAACCCCATGGACTGCAGCCTACCAGGCTCCTCTGTCCATGGGATTTTCCAGGCAAGAGTACTGGAGTGGGTTGCCATTGCCATCTCCAAAAAAGGGCTATATGTATACATATAGCTATTTCACTTTACTGTTCAGCGAAACTAATGCAACATTGAAAAGCAACTATACTCTAATAAAAATCAATTTAAAAAATCACTGGAGTCTTAACCATCCCTTAAGAACCTTCTTCAATAAGAGGAAGGTTCTTCTGTGTAAAGGAATGAGTAAGAGAAGGGAATGAGCTATCCAGAGTTTATTGTATTTCTCTCACAGTTCAGTAATGCACTTGAACTTCACAATAATCCTTTAATGGATGGATAGGTGAAGACAGGAGTGACAGTGAGAGAAGGGAGAAGGGTCACCCCCCTCCTGCCAGAGAATTGGATGATTTCTTCAGATTCTCACCATCACAATCTGTCCATCTGTCAGATGTCTGTCTGTTGAGTGGTGAGAACATATCTTGTAAGTTCTTTCCTGAGAGAGGAAAGAATAGAACTTCAAAACACATAAAAGGGGCTAAAAAGAGAAGTCTTGCCAAGGGAACCTAGCGCCCTAGTTCCCTTCCAGAAAGGCAATCTGTGTTGTCTGGTCTACTGTATTTTAGACATTTACGAGAAAATACATTTAACTAGACATTTCTCCCTTTTGTGTATCAAACATGCCTGTTCTGCTTCTAGCTTTCACTTAATATATTTTGAGGATCACTTCATATAAATATACAATGAGTTTCCATACCTTCACATCCTCTTTTTTTTTAAAGGCAGCTAGGGTCTTAACTTTGTACAGATATACCATAAGCTACTAAATGGTAGTTTGTTTCTTCTTTCTGGAAATACACGTTGTCTTTGTGGTTCCACCCAGAGGACACTTAATAGGGGACCTCAGGAGGCTTATCGGTTTGTAACTTGTCTGTTTCTGTGGCTAACTCCTGCTTGTTTTCCCAGAATGATAAAGAGAAGGCCCTCAAAAACACGTCTGGGGCTTCCTTTGTGAGATCATACCCGAAGGAAGGGGAAGGACCTAGGAAAAATCATCCTGTGTGGCAACACCCGGGAGGGTTTCCCTGAGGAAACTCCAGGTGACGGCAGCTCTAGAATGGGAAGGAGAGCAGGTGGAGCCCTGACGTGGAGGTTAAGTGGGCTCGTGGAGGTACAGAGGGCAGAGTGACAATGGGATGAGCAGCTGAGGCCAGAGGTCCTTGTGGTTCCCTGGTACGCTCCCCTTGACTGCATGCATTATCGTTATGGCTTGTCCTTCGCAAGAGCCATACTGGTGGAAAGAGAATGTACTGTGAATTTGAATGTAAATGGGGAATGTGCATCTGTTCAGAGTGCTATTAAGAGGAGAATCACATCAAATTACAGGGTATGAAATGGCAAGTCATTTCAGGGAATTACCTGTTAAATGTCAGCCATGACCTAATAATAGGTTTTTCTTTATGTGTAAAGGTATTATTTCTGCTATCAGTAGGGCTATTTTCTCTATCTTGCTTTGTCCTCCTTGCCACCAGCTGGGGCGAGGGGCAAGGTGAAAGTCATGAGACCCAGCATCCCTAAACAGCCTTCTTGAGGACTGGTCCCTGGCCATGGCTTCATTTGTGCCTTGTCTGCTGTTCTCCTGAAATTAATCAGCCTCAGACAATAATCTGATAGTTTAATAATTATATAACGCCTATTTCAATAATACTCAAGAGCACAGGTTATTATGAAGAATGTATACAAGTTTTCCCCTCTTGTTCTAGGTAGTATTTTTACAGGTGGTAAACAGTAATCTTGTTCAATTGCTCAGTCATGTCCGACTCTTTGTGACCTCATGGACTGTAGCAGGCTTCTCTGTCCTTCACCATCTCCTAGAGCTTGCTCAAACTCATGTGCATTTAATCAGTGATGCCATCCAACCACCTCATCCTCTGTTGTTCCTTTCTTCTACCTTCAGTCTTTCCCAGCATCAGGGTCTTTTCTAATGAGTTGGCTCTTTGCATCAAGTGGCCAAAGTACTGGAGCTTCAGCTTGAGCATCAGTTCTTCCAATAAATATTCAGGGTTGGTTTCCTTTAGGATTGACTGATTTGATCTCCTTGAAGTTCAACTGGGGACTCTTAAGAAAGTCTTCTCCCGGAGAAGGCAATGGCACCCCACTCCAGTACTCTAGCCTGGAAAATCCCATGGACGGAGGAGCCTGGTGGGCTGTAGTCCATAGGGTCTCAAACAGTCGGACACGACTAAGTGATTTCACTTTTACTTTTCACTTTCCTGAATTGGAGAAGGAAATGGCAACCCACTCCAGTGTTCTTGCCTGGAGAATCCCAGGGACGAGGGAGCCTGGTAGGCTGCTGTCTATGGGGTCGCACAGAGTTGGACACGACCGAAGTGACTTAGCAGCAGCAGCAGCAGTGGCAAGAGTCTTCTCCAACACCACAGTTCAAAGTTCGAAGGCAAACAGTAATATAAACAATTAAAATGAGATTTTCAAAGCCAGGGACATATTTATTTCAGATGAAAGAACTTTATCCCATTTAGTCTGAGTTGTTGAAAATATCTTTTCTTTCGAGGAGGTTTCATCTGCTAGTAAGTGGGCACAAGCATTCTTGACGTTTGTTGGCACTGATCATCTATCTACTTAACGACTTAAAAGTACCATTCAGTCCCCAAACTACTCTTAGCTTCTCATGCTTTCAGCTTGACAGATCGTCTTCTGAACTCGTCTTATGTATAAAATCCAGAAAAATACAAATTTTACAGACCTGAGTCCTCTAGATTTATGCAGTGGCGTTTTCAAATACCATACTGTTAAAGTCCTGATTTCATTCTCATGAAGATTGTGTACTGGATGGTGGTGGTGGTTTAGTTGCTAAGTCGCGTCTGATTCTTGCAAACCCATAGACTGTAGCCTGTCAGGTTCCTCTGTCCATGGAATTTCCTAGGCAAGAATACTGGAGTGGGTTGTCATTTCTTTCTCCAGGGGATCTTCCAGATCCAGGGATCAAATCTGGGTCTCCTGCATTGCAGGAAGATTTTTTTACTGTCTGAGCCACCAGGGAAGCTCCTATCTAACTCTCAGCCTGTATTTTATGTCCAAGTAAATGAGGAAATTCAAGATCTCAATCAAGTCTCTCTCCTTATTGGCTTTGTGTTGTTATTTTGCTTCATATCTGAGCCAGAGTGCATGGAAGTTTATACTACTGGATAAAAGTTTGGATGCTGGAGTCAGGATGACATGATTTTAAATTCTGGTTCTACAGTTTACTAGCTGAGTGATCATGAGAAAATTACCATTCTCTGTATGAGCATCAACATTTCTCATCTATAAGATGGAGAAATAATAGTCCCTCTCTTTGGGGGATGTTGAAGATTAAGTGAAGTAACGTGTGTGAAACGTTTGGTATCTAGTGATTGTTCAGTGTTAGCTGTTATCATTCTGACCAGGATGTTGACTGTTGTCTAACCAGCACTGGGGAATGTGACTCTAAAGTTCCTCCTGGGTAGAGTCTGTGAGACGACCACCTAGCATATTTGTGTTTGTTCAATGAGTAAATCATGGGAGTGCTCTTGTTATTTAGTTAGCTTGGAAATTAGAGACTCCACTAAATGTGAGCTTGTAATCTAAAAGTGCAAAACACACATGGAAACAATTCACCTGGAATAAGGTCACCAGAAAGAATAATTAGCAGAATTAGAACTTAGAAGAGTTTGAATGATATATTGGGTACAAAATAAAAAAATAAGATGCTTGGGGAAAAAAGGGTGGAATAGAGAACATGAGAAACAAGATGTGATTTTCTACAACCTCTGTCTGCCCCTTGCCCACTGCCCCCCAACTCCACTTATGATTTCCTGGGAATCATTTTTCTTCCTAAGAGAGTGCATGGCCAGGAGATGGTCAGCTCATCACTCCAGCAACAAATAAACAAGAGAAAGGGGAGACAAAGTGCATTCATGCTGACTCTTTTATTCATGGTGGCTCCACCCTCTAGCAGATGTGATCTGACCTGTGTCCAGGAATATGACTTAGAAATTCCCCTCTTTGGAGAGAATAGGTTGGGGGTGGGGTTCAGAGCAGGGGTATGAGGAGGGTATGGGAGGTTAGAGAGAAGCCTAAAAGAAGTAGTATGTCTTCTCATAGAAGACCACAACATCAGAGAATATGTTGAAGGGAAAAATGATTTCATTGAATTTATTTGAATGAATTTGCTCTTGCTGTTTGTATTGTAATTATGTTAATTAAAAAACAATTGCAAAGGGAGAACAAGATGGCAGAGGAGTAGGTGGATGTGGAGATACATCAGGAATGCACCTTCAGACACAGAAGCGCTTGCAGAACACCAGCTGGGAGTGTAGGGGTATCTGACTAGAGAAAAAGAATATATAGACTCACACAAAACTCAGTAGGATGAAGGAAGTAGGGGGCAAAACAGGAGTGTGAGTAGGACTAGACCTGCCTGTGGCGGGTGGGGGAACTGAAGCAGGGGTCCGATCCCCACATCCGGGCAATTGTCTGAGTCAGAGGAGAAACATTTTAAGACTGAGTGAAATAGCTGATCTTTGGCAGCCTAAATGGAATAAGAATCAGACAATCCTTGCCGTAGCCATACATACTCCAGACAGGGATGAGGGTCCCCTGGAAGGAGCAGCAGCTGGGAGCTGGAGTTTGGGGAGCATAGAGCAATCCCAAGGCTAGGGCTGCTGTTGGCTGTGGACAGATGGATATAGGGAGGGTGAGGGAGGAGATTGTGATGGGGAATACCTATGGAGGGACGCTGGGCAGCATGGAAGCAAGGCCATACTACTGAGTCACGTGTAGGGGGTGGAGCCATCACCAAAGCCTCTCTTTCCCCACACGCCAGCATGGCAGCTGAACAAGGTACTGAACTACAGAGCAGGACCCCACCCAGGGTGCTCCTTTAAGTGACTGATGCGCTGGACTACAGAGCATGACCCCATGCAGGGTGTCCCTTTAAGTGCCTGAAGCGTGGATCTACAGGGTAGGACCCCAGCCAAGGGGGCCCCTCTATGTGCCTGCCACACCAAACAACAGAGGACTCCAGGCAAGGGAGCCCTCTAAGTGCCTGAATGGACGGAGCTATGGAGAAAGACTGGCCAAGAGGTCTTCTGATAGCCAGCTGCAAGAGGCTGGAAAAAAGGCACTGATAGGGCCATAACTCCTGCCATGGAGGCAATCCCTGTCCCTGCATACTTGGTGCCACCAGGGTCCCTGGAAGCCAAGCAGCTGTGCCACCTTCATGCTCAAATCTCTCTGGGGCAGAGCTGCCACAGGCAAAAAAAGTCTTGCATCTATGCGCACAGAGTCACTTTGGTCATTTCTGACTCTCTGCGACCCTGTAGACTGTGGCCTGCCAGGCTTCTCTGCCAGGGAGGGGGATTCTCCAGGCAAGAATACTGGAGCATATTGGCCAATACTGGTTGCCATATCCTTCTAGAGCACTATGATTCCTGCTGCCCCAGCTGCAAACTCCGCTGAGTACCTGGTGCTGCCAGAACCCCTGTGACCCAAGCAGCTGCACCGCCTCCACACCTGGCCCTCACATGGGCAAACCCAAGTCCTCCAGGGCAGCCCTCAGGTGCAACCCCCAGAGGTGTGAATAAAACCACCATTGAAACTCAGGGATAGTGTGGCTATTGAAGAAGAACCAAAGCCTTTGCACCAGCTGTACAAGCTGCTGATTAAACCCACACAATCAATTGGGCAGACTCTATATCTGTGGAAAAGGTCATTGAGAGCTCCCACAAAAGAAAACACACTAGTTCTGATAACTGTAGATATTGGAGGCAAGAACACATAAGAGTTGGACCAGATTAGAATCTGAGCTGCCACCACAGCAGGTCCAGAAATAAGCACAGTGTTGGAGGGCTTCCTAGGGAGGTGAGGTAGACTGTGACTCCCAGTGAGGGAAAGGACTCTGACAGCAGTGACTCAAGAAAATCACTTATTATTCTTATGTTTTGACTTGCTCTGTAGCTTCTTTTCCATTTTTTTCTTTTTTCCTTTCTCCCCCTCTCTGTTGTAGTTGTGAATTTTATTGGCACTATGAAAATTTCTGGGCTCCAAATCCCTGCAGATGGTGACTGTAGCCATGAAATTAAAAGACACTTACTCCTTGGAAGGAAAGTTATGACCAACCTAGATCACATATTCAAAAGCAGAGACATTACTTTGCCAACAAAGGTTCGCCTAGTCAAGGCTATGGTCTTTCCTGTGGTCATGTATGGATGTGAGAGCTAGACTGTGAAGAAGGCTGAGCACCGAAGAATTGATGCTTTTGAACTGTGGTGTTGGAGAAGACTCTTGAGAGTCCCTTGGACTGCAAAGAGATCCAACCAGTCCATTCTGAAGATCAGCCCTGGGATTTCTTTGGAAGGAATGATGCTAAAGCTGAAGCTCCAGTACTTTGGCCACCTCATGCGAAGAATTGACTCATTGGAGAAGACTCTGATTCTGGGAGGGATTGGGGGCAAGAGGAGAAGGGGACGACAGAGGATGAGATGGCTGGATGGCATCACTGAATTGATGGACGTGAGTCTGAGTGACCTCCGGGAGTTGGTGATGGACAGGGAGGCCTAGCATGCTGAGATTCATGGGGTCGCAAAGAGTCAGACACGATTGAGCGACTGATCTGATCTGATGCAATCTAAACCTTTGAGCTTTTTTTTTTTTCCAGTCACATTTTTTATTGCTGTTATAAACCTCTGTCTCACATTGGACTTTTGCAGTTCTGTGGAGTTTTCCTTTTTTTTTTTTAATCCTTTTTTAATTTTAGTATTTTAAACCTATTATTTTTTTCTACATTTATTCCTTTGTTTGCTTTTCCTACTGTTCTTTCCCCCTTCCAGTTAATCTTTAATGTATATAAATCTTCTTTATCTACCTCTATTTACCTTTGGATATCTATTCTCTCCTTCTTTTCTTTCTTTCCTTTCCTCTCAACATATTTGCTAGTTCTATTTTCATTGCTTTATTCCCCAATTGGCACCTTGCTCTAGTTTTGAATTTTCCAGTTTGTGCTTTAGTTAGTTTTGTTCTTAACTGGTGGATATAATTTTTGATTTGCTTTATTCTCTGGGTCAATCTATTGTACTTTATTTCGGTTGGGCTCTTTTGACTTTGTTCATGAGTGTATATGTATTTGTGTATGTTCAGTCATATTTTTTATTGTTGTTATAAACCTCTGTCTCTACATTGGGCTTTTGCAGTTCTGTGGAGTTTTCCTTTTTTATTTTCCTTTTTTATTTCTTCTTCCATTTGTTTTCTTTTCTCTTTTTTATAATTTTAATTTTTTAAAACCTATTATATTTTTCTACATTTGTTCTTTTGTTTGACTTTCCTACTATTCTTTTCCCCTTGCAGTTAATCTTTTATGTATATAAATCTTCTTCATTAACCTCTATTTAACTTTGCATATCTATTCTTTCTTTCCTTTCCTCTCAACATATTTGTTAGTTTTGTTTTTTTCATTGCTTTATTCCCCTCTTGGCATCTTTCTTTAGTTTTGTTTTCCAGGTTGTGCTTTACTTAGTTTTGTTCTTAACTGGATATAATTTTTGACTTCCTTTGTTTGCTGGGTCAATCTATTGTACTTTATTTTGGTTGGACTCTTTTGACTTTGCTTATGGGTGTATATGTATATGTGCATATTCCATTATTTTACTTATTATTTGCCTGATTTTGTAACTGCCATTGTCTGGGGTTCATCTTTGGTTTCTCATTTTTGGATATTTATTTTAATCTCACCTAAGGCCATAACAAACCACTTGTGGAAACTTCGTTCCTGACCAGAGATCAAGCCCTGAGCCCTTGGAGTCAGAGCACTGACTCCAAGGCCCTAGACTACCAGAGAAACTAACCCGAGGAGAATCAGATAGTGAGAACTCACAGAAAGGAAACCACTAAAATACAAGACGAAGCATCACCCAACCACCAGTAGCACCCTGTGCAGGATGCCTCATCTAAACAACAAACAAAACAAAAATACAAACCCAATCATCAGTAGACAGGATTATCTCACTCAGGCTTGCGCATCAGAAGAAAAACAAGCAGAAACAGCACAAATCTCACCCTATAGGAAGCTTACACAAACCACTGGACTAACTTTAGGAGGGCAGAAACCAAAAGGAAGAAAGAATTCAACCTTGAAGGCTGGGAAAAGGAGACCTCAAACACAATAAGTTAAATGAAAAAATAATGAAAAGGCAGAGAAAAACTACAAAAATGAAGGAACAAACTACAAACACAGAAGTCCAAATAAATGAAGAGGAAATAGGCAAACGACCTGAAAAAGCATTCAGAATAATGTTAGCAAAGATGATCAGAAACCTTGAAAACAAAATGGAGAAAATGCAAGAATCAATTGACAAAGACTTAGGAGAATTAAAAAATAAACATACAGAGTCAAATGACACAATTGCTGAAATTAAAAATGCTATAGAAGGAATCAATCGCAGAATATCTGAAGCAAAACTAACCAGTGAGCTAGAAGATAAAATGGTGGAAATAACTTCTGAAGAGCAGATAAAGTAAAAAGAATGAAAGGAACTGACGATAGTCTCAGACACCTCTGGGACAATATCAAATGCACCAACATTCAAATTATAGGGGTCCCAGAAGAAGAAAAGAAAAAGAAAGAGTATGGGAAAATTTTTAAAGAGATTATAGTTGAAAATTTCCCCAACTTGGAAAAGGAAATAATCAATCTAATCCAAGAGGCAAAAAGAGTCCCATACAGGATAAGCCCAAGGAGAAACAGGCCAAGACACATACTAATCAAACTAACAAAGACTAAACACAAAGAATATTAAAAGGGGGAGAATCAACAAATAACATACAAGGGGAACCCTATATGCTTAACAGCCGATCTTTCAGCAGAAACTCTGCAGGCCAGAAAGGAATGGCAGGTTATATTTAAAATATTGATAGGGAAAAATCGACAAGCAAGATTACACTTCCTGGCAAGGGTCTCATTCAAAATTTATGGAGAAATAAAAAGTTTTTCAAACAAGCAAAAGTTAAGAGAATTCAGTACAACCAAACCAGCTTTACAGCAAACGTTAAAGGGATTTATATAGTCAAGAAATACAAAAGAAGAAAAAAAGAGCTACAAAATCAACCCGAAACAAATAAGAAAATGGCAAGAGGAACATATATATCAGTAATTACTTTAAATGTAAATGGATCAAATGTTCCAACCAAAAGATACAGACTGGCTGAATGGATACAAAAGCAAGACCCATAGATAATGCTGTCTACAAGAAACCCACTTCATACCTCAAGACTATAGAGACTGAAAGTGAGAAGATGGAAAAATATATTCCATGCAAATGGGAAGCAAAAGAAAGCTGGAGTAGCAATCCTCATATCAGACAAACCTTAAAATAAAGATTACAAGAGATAAGGAAGGACACTGCATAATGATCAAGGGATCAACCCAAGAGGAAGACAGAACAATTGTAAATATCTATGCACCCAACATAGGAGCACCTCAGTACAGAAGACAAACACTAACAGACATAAATGGAGCAATGGACAGTAACACAATAATCGTAGGAGACTTTAACACCCCACCAGACCAATGGACAGATCGTCAAAACAGAAAATTAATAAGAAAACACAAGTCTTAAATGATACATTAGATGAGATGGACCTCATTGATATCTTCAGGACATTCCATCTAAACGCACAAGAATACATTTTCTTCTCAAGTGCACATGGAACATTCTCCAGGATAGACCACATTTTGGGTCACAAGTCAAACCTCAGTAAATTTTAAAAAATTGAAATTGTATCAAGCATCTTCTCTGACCACATCACTATGAGACTAGATATCAGTTACATGGAAAAAACTGTAAGAAACACAAACACATGGAGATTAAACAACACATTTCTAAGTAACCAACAGGTTACTGAAGAAATCAAAAGGGAAATAAAAAAATTTCTAGAAACAAATGACAATGAAAACATGACAACTCAAAACCTATGGGATGCAGAGAAAGCAGTTCTACAAGGGAAGTTTATAGCAATACAATCCTACCTCAAGAAACAAGAAAAACATTGACTAGACAACCTAACTTTACACCTAAAATAAGTGGAAAAGGAAGAACCAAAAAACTCCCAAATTATTAGAAGGAAAGAAATCATAAAGATCTGAGCAGAAATAAATGAAAAAGAAATGAAAGAAACAAGAGTAAAGATTAATAAAACTAAAAGCTGGTTCTTTGAGAAGATATACAAAAGTGACAAGCCTTTAGCCAGACTCATCAAGAAAAAAGGATAGAAGAATCAAATCAACAAAATTAGAAATGAAAAAGGAGAGGTTACAACAGACAATGCAGAAACACAAAGGATTATAAGAGAGAATTATGAACAACTACATGGCAATAAAACGGATAACCTGGAAGATATGGACAGATTCTTAGACAAGTTCAATCTTCCAAGACTGAACCAGGAAGAAATAGAAATTATGAACAACCCAATTACAAGCATTGAAATTGAAGCCGTGATCAAAAATCTCCACCCCAGACCCCTACCCCCCACCCCCCGCCCCAAAAAAAAGCCCAGGACCAGAAGGCTTTACAGGATAATTCTGTCAAACATTGAGAGAAGAGCTAATGCCTATCCTTCTAAAACACTTTCAAAAAATTGCAGAGGAAGGAGGACTTCCAAACTCATTCTACAAGGCCACCATCACCCTGATACAAAAATCAGAGAAAGACAACACAAAAACAGACAACACAAAAACAGACAACTGCAGGCAAATATCACTAATGAACATAGATGCAAAAGTCGTCAAGAAAACTAGCAAACAGAATTCAGCAACACATCAAAGAGCTCATACACCATGATCAAATTGGGTTTATTCCAGGAGTGCAAGGATTCTTTAATAAATGCAATTCAATCAATGTGATGTACTATATTAACTAATTGAAAGATAAAACCCATATGATCATCTCAATAGATACCGAAAAAGCCTTTGACAAAATTCAGCACCCATTTCTGATTAAAATTCTTCAAAAAATGGGCATAGAAGGAACCTACCTGAACATAGTAAGGCCATTTATGATAAGCCTACAGTAAACATTCTCAATGGTGAAAAACTGAAAGCATTCCCCCTAAGATCAAGAATAAGACAAGGGTGTCCACTTTCACCACTATTATTGAACATAGTTCTGGAAGTCCTAGCTACAGCAATCAGAGATGAAAAAGAAATCAAAGACCAGATTGGAAAAGAAGTAAAGCCCTCACTGTTTGCAGATGACATGATCCTGTACATAGAAAACCCTAAAGATAGTATCAGAAAATTACTAGAGCTAATCAGTGAATGTAGCAAAGTTGCAGGGTACAGAATCAATACACAGAAATCAACTGAATTTCTATATACTGACAATGAAAAATTGGCAAGAGAAATTAAGGAATACAACCCATTCACCATTGCAACAAAAAGAATTAAATATCTAGGAATAAACTTACCTAAGGAGACAAAAGAACTGTACACAGAAAATTATAAGACACTAATGAAAGAAATCAAAGACGACATAAACAGATGGAGAGATATGCCATGTTCCTGGATAGGAAGAATCAATAGTGTGAAAACGACTATACTACCAAATGCAATATAAAGATTCAGTGTGATCCCTATCAAATTACCAATGGTATTTTTTTACAGAACTAGAACAAAATATTTCACAATTCATATGGAACCACAAAAGGCCCTGAATAGCCAAAGCAGTTTTGAGAAAGAAGGATGGAGCTGGAGGAATCAACCTTCCTGACTTCGGATTATACTACAAAGCTACAGCCATCAAGACAGTATGGTACTGGCACAAAAACAGAAATATAGACCAATGGAACAAGATAGAAAGCCCAGAAATAAACCCATGCACCTATGGGTACCTTATTTTTGACAAAGGAGGCGAGAATATATAATGGGGCAAAGACAGCCTCTTCAATAAATAGTGCTGGGAAAACTGGACAGCTACATGTAAAAGAATGAAATTAGAACACTTCCTAACACCATACACAAAGTAAACTCAAAATGGATTAAAGACCTAAATGTAAGGTAAGAAACTATAAAATTCTTAGAGGAAAACATAGGCAGAACACTTGATGACATAAATCAAAGCAAGATCCTCTATGACTCCCTCCTAGAGTAACAGAAATGCAAACCAAAGTAAACAAGTGGGACCTGATTAAACTTAAAAGCTTTTGCACAGCAAAGGAAACTGTAAGCAAGGTGAAAAGACAACTCTCAGAATAGAGAAAATAATAGCAAATGAAACAACTGACAAAGGATTAATTTCCAAAATATACGAGTAGCTCATACAACTCAATGCCAGAAAAACAAACAGTTCAGTTCAGTTCAGTTCAGTCACTCAGTCGTGTCCGACCCTTTGCTATCCCATGAATCGCAGCACACCAGGCCTCCCTGTCCATCATCAACTCCTGGAGTTCACTCAGACTCACGTCCATCGAGTCAGTGATGCCATCTAGCCATCTCATCCTCTGTCGTCCCCTTCTCCTCTTGCCCCAAATCCCTCCCAGCATCAGAGTCTTCTCCAATGAGTCAACTCTTTGCATGAGGTGGCCAAAGTACTGGAGTTTCAGCTTTAGCATCATTCCTTCCAAAGAAATCCCAGGGCTGATCTCCTTCAGAATGGACTGGTTGGATCTTCTTGCAGTCCAAGGGACTCTCAAGCGTCTTCTCCAACACCACAGTTCAAAAGCATCAATTCTTCGGCGCTCAGCCTTCTTCAGAGTCCAGCTCTCACATCCATACATGACCACTGGAAAGAGATCAAATTGCCAACATCTGCAGGATCGTCGAAAAAGCAAGAGAGTTCCAGAAAAACATCTATTTCTGCTTTTTTGACTATGCCAAAGCCTTTGACTGTGTGGATCACAATAAACTGTGGAAAATTCTGAAAGAGATGGGAATACCAGACCACCTGACCTGCCTCTTGAGAAATTTGTATGCAGGTCAGGAAGCAACAGTTAGAACTGGACATGGAACAACAGACTGGTTCCAAATAGGAAAAGGAGTACGTCAAGGCTGTATATTGTCACCCTGCTTATTTAACTTATATGCAGACTACATCATGAGAAACACTGGGATGGAAGAAGTACAAGCTGGAATCAAGATTTCTGGGAGAAATAGCAATAACCTCAGATATGCAGATGACACCACCCTTATGGCAGAAAGTGAAGAGGAACTCAAAAGCCTCTTGATGAAAGTCAAAGTGGAGAGTGAAAAAGTTGGCTTAAAGCTCAACATTCAGAGAACGAAGATCATGGCATCTGGTCCCATCACTTCATGGGAAATAGATGGGGAAACAGTGGAAACAGGGTCAGACTTTATTTTTCTGGGCTCCAAAATCACTACAGATGGTGACTGCAGGCATGAAATTAAAAGATACTTACTCCTTGGAAGGAAAGTTATGACCAACCTAGATAGCATATTGAAAAGCAGAGACGTTACTTTGCCAACAAAGGTCCATCTAGTCAAGGCTATGGTTTTTCCAGTAGTCATGTGTGGATGTGAGAGTTGGACTGTGAAGAAAAACAACACAATCAAAAATTGGGAAAAAAGTCTTAAACAGATATTTCTCCAAAGAAGACTTACAGATGGCTATCAAACACATGAAAAGATGCTCAACATCGCTCATTATTAGAGAAATGCAAATCAAAACTACAATGAGATATCACCTCACATCTGTCAGAATGGCCATCCTCAAAAAGTCTACAAACAATAAATGCTGGAGAGGGTGTGGAAAAAGGGAACACTCTTGCACTGTTGACGGGAATGTAAATTGATACAACCACTATGGAAGATGGTATGGAGAATCCTTAAAATACTAGGAATAAAACCACCATATGACCTAGGAATCCCACTTTTAGGCATATACCCTGAGGAAACCAAAATTGAAAAATACACAAGTACCCCATTGTTCACTGCAGCACTATTTACAATAGCTAGAACATGGAAGCAATCTAGATGTTCATGGACAGATTAATGGATGAAGAAGTTGTGGTACATATACATAATAGAATATTCAGTTCAGTTCAGTTCAGTTGCTCAGTCATGTCCGACTCTTTGTAACCCCATGAATCGCAGCACGCCAGGCCTCCCTGTCCATCACCAACTCCCCGAGTTCACTCAGACTCACCTCCATCGAGTCAGTGATGCCATCCAGCCATCTCATCCTCTGTCGTCCCCTTCTCCTCCTTCCCTCAATCCCTCCCAGCATCAGAGTCTTTTCCAATGAGTCAACTCTTCGCATGAGGTGGCCAAAGTACTGGAGTTTCAGCTTTAGCATCATTCCTTCCAAAGAAATCCCAGGGCTGATCTCCTTCAGAATGGACTGGTTGGATCTCCTTGCAGTCCAAGGGACTCTCAAGAGTCTTCTCCAACACCACATTTCAAATAGAATATTACTCAGCTATAAAAAGGAACATATTTGATCCAATTCTGATGAGGTGGATGAACCTACAGCCTATTATACACAGTGAAGTGAGTCAGAAAGAGAAACATAAATACCATATTCTAATGCATATATATGAAATCTATAAAAATGGTACTGAAGAATTCATTTACAGGGCAGCAATGGAGAAACAGACATAGAGAATAGACTTATGGACATGGGGAGAGGGGAGGAGAGGGTGAGATGTATGGAGAGAGTTACATGGAAACTTACATTACCATATGTAAAATAGATAGCCAATGGGAATTTTCTGTATGGCTCAGGAAACTCAAACAGGGGCTCTGTATCAATCTAGAGGGGTGAGATGTGGTGGTAGATGGGAGGAGGGGTTCAAAAGGGAGGGGATATATGTATATCTGGCTGATTCATGTTGAGGTTTGGCAGAAAATAAAATTTTGTAAAGCAATTATCTTTCAATAAAAAACTAAATAAAAATAGAATTTCAAAGTGCATTTCAGTGATGAAGACCCCGACCTGTTTATGTGATGATTAAAAATTAAGTCATCTATAATGCCCCTTTGCAGAAGTCTTCAGGAGTGCTCAGTCTGAGAACTTATACGAGAAGACTCTGTGTGTAAATGTGACACAGCATTGACTGCTCTGTGTTTCTTCCAGCCTAGGGCTTGTGCTCATCCTCTCCTATGTGCTGATTTGGTTTTTGATCGCTCAGAAGAGAAAAGGCACTGCTCCGCTGACCTGGGCTTTTGTGTTCTGAAGGGAAATTTAGGGAAGCTCTCTCGTCCCTTAGGAATTCAGAAGTGTGCTGACTTCTTCCTGTGAAGGTCTTTCTGCCCCTCCAGGTAACTCTCTTGGATGGTATCTAAGAAGACCTATGCTAGCTCCTGTGCATGGTCCCCATCCAGGTCCCCAGGAAGCAGTCACATTTCCTTTGTTCCACAGACTCTGGGAACTTAGGCTTCCCAAGCACCTGCCTCACATTTGCTTTTCTGTTGAAGACTCTAGCTAACTGGTTCCTGCTGTTCAGATTTTTCAGGTGAGAACCAGTCTATAGATCTCCATTTTTAGAGGCCCATATCAAACTCTCAAAGTGGTCTCCTTCAGATCAGATCAGATCAGATCAGTCGCTCAGTCGTGTCCGACTCTTTTCGACCCCATGAACTGCAGCACGCCAGGCCTCCCTGTCCATCACCAGCTCTCGGAGGTCACTCAGACTCATATCCATCGAGTCAGTGATGCCATCCAGCCATCTCATCCTCTGTCGTCCCCTTCTCCTCCTGCCCCCAACCCCTCCCAGCATCAGAGTCTTCTCCATTGAGTCAACTCTTCGCATGAGGTGGCCAAAATACTGGAGTTTCAGCTTTAGCATCATTCCTTCCAAAGAAATTCCAGGGCTGATCTCCTTCAGAATGGACTGGATGGATCTCCTTGCAGTCCAAGGGACTCTCAAGAGTCTTCTCCAACACCACACTTCAAAAGCATCAATTCTTCGGCACTCAGCCTTCTTCACAGTCCAGCTCTCACATCCATACATGACCACAGGAAAAACCATAGCCTTAACTAGGCGAACCTTTGTTGGCAAAGTGATGTCTCTGCTTTTGAATATGCTATCTAGGTTGGTCATAACTTTCCTTCCAAGGAGTAAGCGTCTTTTAATTTCATGGCTGCAGTCACCATCTGCAGTGATTTGGGAGCCCAGAAAAATAAATGCTGACACTGTTTCCACTGTTTCTCCATCTATTTCCCATGTAGTGATGGGATCAGATGCCATGATCTTCGTTTTCTGAATGTTGAGCTTTAAGCCAACCTTTTCACTCTCCACTTTCACTTTCATCAAGAGGCTTTTGAGTTCCTCTTCACTTTCTGCCATAAGGGTGGTATCATCTGCATATCTGAGGTTATTGATATTTTTCCTGGCAATCTTGATTCCAGCTTGTGTTTCTTCCAGTCCAGCATTTCTCATGATGTACTCTGCATATAAGTTAAATAAACACGGTGACAATATACAGCCTTGACGTACTCCTTTTCCTATTTGGAATCAGTCTGTTGTTCCATGACCAGTTCTAACTGTTGCTTCCTGACCTGCATACAGATTTCTCAAGAGGCAGATCAGGTGGTCTGGTATTCCCATCTCTTTCAGAATTTTCCACAGTTTGTTGTGATCTACACAGTCAAAGGCTTTGGCATAGTCAATAAAGCAGAAATAGATGTTTTTCTGGAACTCTCTTGCTTTTTCCATGATCCAGTGGATGTTGGCAATTTGATCTCTGGTTTCTCTGCCTTTTCTAAAACCAGCTTGAACATCAGGAAGTTCACAGTTCACATATTGCTGAAGCCTGGCTTGGAGAACTTTGAGCATTACTTTACTAGCGTGTGAGATGAGTGCAATTGTGTGGTAGTTTGAGCACTCTTTGGCATTGCCTTTCTTTGGGATTGGGATGAAAACTGACCTTTTCCAATCTTGTGGCCACTGCTGAGTTTTCCAAATTTGCTGGCATATTGAGTGCAGCACTTTCATAGCATCATCTTTCAGGATTTGGAATAGCTCCACTGGAATTCCATCACCTCCACTAGTGATGCTTTCTACGGCCCACTTGACTTCACATTCCAGGATGTCTGGCTCTAGGTCTGTGATCACACCATCGTGATTATCTGGGTCGTGAAGCTCTTTTTTGTACAGTTCTTCTGTGTATTCTTGCCACCTCTTCTTAATATCTTCTGCTTCTGTTAGGTCCATACCATTTCTGTCCTTTATCAAGCCCATTTTTGCATGAAATGTTCCTTTGGTATCTCTGATTTTCTTGAATAGATCCTTAGTCTTTTCCATTCTGTTGTTTTCCTCTATTTCTTTGCATTGATCGCTGAAGAAGGCTTTCTTATCTCTTCTTGCTATTCTTTGGAACTCTGCATTCAGATGTTTATATCTTTCCTTTTCTCCTTTGCTTTTCGCTTCTCTTCTTTTCACAGCTATTTGCAAGGCCTCCCCAGACAGCCATTTTGCGTTTTTGCATTTCTTTTCCATGGGGATGGTCTTGATCCCTGTCTCCTGTACAATGTCACGAACCTCATTCCATAGTTTATCAGGCACTCTTATCTATCAGATCTAGGCCCTTAAATCTATTTCTCACTTCCACTGTATAATCATAAGGGATTTGATTTAGGTCATACCTGAATGTTCTAGTGGTTTTCCCTACTTTCTTCAATTTCAGTCTGAATTTGGCAATAAGGAGTTCATGGTCTGAGCCACAGTCAGCTCCTGGTCTTGTTTTTGATGATTGTATAGAGCTTCTCCATCTTTGGCTGCAAAGAATATAATCGATCTGATTTCGGTGTTGACCATCTGGTGATGTCCATGTATAGAGTCTTCTCTTGTGTTGTTGGAAGAGGGTATTTGCTATGACCAGTGCATTTTCTTGGCAAAACTCTATTACTCTTTGCCCTGCTTCATTCTGTATTCCAAGGCCAAATTTGCCTGTTACTCCAGGTGTTTCTTGACTTCCTACTTTTGCATTCCAGTCCCCTATAATGAAAAGGACATCTTTTTTGGGTGTTAGTTCTAAAAGGTCTTGTAGGTCTTCATAGAACCATTCAACTTCAGCTTCTTCAGCATTACTGGTTGGGGCATAGACTTGGATTACTGTGACATTGAATGGTTTGCCTTGGAAATGAACAGAGATCATTCTGTCGTTTTTGAGATTGTATCCAAGTACTGCATTTCGGACTCTTTTGTTGACCATGATGGCCACTCCATTTTTTCTGAGGCATTCCTGCCCACAGTAGTAGATATAATGGTCCTCTGAGTTAAATTCACCCATTCCAGTCCATTTTAGTTCGCTAATTCCTAGAATGTCAACATTCACTCTTGCCATCTCTTGTTTGACCACTTCCAATTTGCTTTGATTCATGGACCTGACATTCCAGGTTCCTATGCAATATTGCTCTTTACAGCATCGGACTTTGCTTCTATCACCAGACACATCTATAGCTGGGTATTCTTTCTGCTTTGGTTCCATCCCTTCATTCTTTCTGGAGTTATTTCTCCACTGATCTCCAGTAGCATATTGGGCCCCTACTGACCTGGGGAGTAGTGGTCTCCTTCAGATCAGATCAGTCGCTCAGTCATGTCCGACTCTTTGCGACCCCATGAACTGCAGCACGCCAGGCCTCCCTGTCCATCACCAGCTCTCGGAGGTCACTCAGACTCGCATCCATCGAGTTAGTGATGCCATCCATCCATCTCATCCTCTGTCGTCCCCTTCTCCTCCTGCCCTCAATCCCTCCCAGCATCAGAGTCTTCTCCAATGAGTCAACTCTTCGCATGAGGTGGACAAAATACTGGAGTTTCAGCTTTAGCATCATTCCTTCCAAAGAAATTCCAGGGCTGATCTCCTTCAGAATGGACTGGTTGGATCTTCTTGCAGTCCAAGGGACTCTCAAGAGTCTTCTCCAACACCACACTTCAAAAGCATCAATTCTTCGGCGCTCAGCCCTCTTCACAGTCCAGCTCTCACATCCATACATGACCACAGGAACGACCATAGCCTTGACCAGGCTAACCTTTGTTGGCAAAGTAATGTCTCTGCTTTTGAATATGCTATCTAGGTTGGTCATAACTTTGCTTCCAAGGAGTAAGCGTCTTTTAATTTCATGGCTGCAGTCACCATCTGCAGTGATTTTGGAGCCCAGAAAAAGAAAGTCTGACACTGTTTCCACTGTTTCTCCATCTATTTCCCATGTAGTGATGGGACCAGATGCCATGATCTTCATTTTCTGAATGTTGACCTTTAAGCCAACCTTTTCACTCTCCACTTTCACTCTCATCAAGGGGCTTTTGAGTTCCTCTTCACTTTCTGCCATAAGGGTGGTGTCATTTGCATATCTGAGGTTATTGATATTTCTCCCAGCAATCTTGATTCCAGCTTGTGTTTCTTCCAGTCCAGCATTTCTCATGATGTACTCTGCATATAAGTTAAATACACATGGTGACAATATACAGCCTTGACGTACTCCTTTTCCTATTTGGAACCAGTCTGTTGTTCCATGTCCAGTTCTAACTGCTGCTTCCTGACCTGCATACAGATTTCTCAAGAGGCAGATCAGGTGGTCTGGTATTCCCATCTAAAGCCTCTCTATTTTGACTTGCAGGGATGGGGGAAACACCCCTTAGTTTACCATCTTGGGAGCAGAGTCAGATATCTTGGTACACTAATAGCTTTCTCCAAAAATATCCAAAAGTCTGACTTTTCATCCTTTTATATCCTGATAGAGCTGAGGTGGGTAGGAGACAGGTAACTTTTTTAAAATTAAACTTTTAATTAGGACATAGTTGTAATTTCGGGGAAGGCAATGGCACCCCACCCCAGTACTCTTGCCTGGAAAATCCCATGGACGGAGGACCCTGGTGGGCCGCAGTCCATGGGGTCGCTAAGAGTCGGATACAACTGAGCGACTTCACTTTCCCTTTTCACTTTTATGCATTGGAGAAGGAAATGGCAACCCACTCCAGTGTTCTTGCCTGGAGAGTCCCGGGGACGGGGGAGCCTGGTGGGCTGCCGTCTATGGGGTCGCACAGAGTCGGACACGACTGAGGTGACTTAGCAGTTGTAATTTCACATGCAGTTGTAAGAAAGAATCTAGAGAGATCCTGTGTTCCTTTTACTAAGTTTTCCCCAAATGGTAGCACCTGTCAAATTGTGGTATAATATATCACACGGGACTCTGACATGAACATAGTCAAGACACAGTAAACTTCCATCATTAAAATATTCTTTGGCTGGAGAACAAGAGCTCTGTGAAGCTTTCAGTCTGTGTGTATTGGTGTTTCTGGCTCACTGGCTTCTTCATCCCCTACTCTGGGATTTTTGAGGTAACAAGAAAAGCCAGGAAACTCATTGCAGAGTTATTCCCTAACTGGTGTAACATCTCTTCTCCACCTTTCAATATCTTCTTTCATTTGTTTTATATATAATGTCCAGGGTGTTTGGTTGCACTTAGTGAGGAGGAGAAGAAAAAGTATGTCAACTCCATCCTCCTAGAAATGGAAGTCTATGTAACTGTGTTTTGATCACCTCTTTTGCAGCTAAGCTTTGCACTTCATTTGGGATGGGAAATTGTCATGCTGCCCCAGCCAAAATTTCCCATTAGCCTTTTGTCATATACATGTGAAGAAGATAGAGTTACAAAATACATTCTCAGCAGCTGTGATTCTATAAAGTCCCTGGGCTTTCGTGGTTTCAGTAATAACACATAAATGTGTTCCTAGATGATTCTTTCTTCTGGCTTCAGGGAGATCATTCTGGAAAAGTCAGTCTTGGGAAAATTATTAGAGAAATGACTAAATTCCATTGTTGAAACGATGAGTATTGTTATTGTGCATTCTCTTTCATTTGTTATAACTAACCGGAGAGCTATTTGTCACTTCCAGTAATGTGACTGCCAGAGTGTTGTATAGATAGCGGCGAGCTGGTGTCGGTTTGTACTGGCTTGTGAGAGGTGATTGTTCTCAGGCATTCTGCAAGGTAATAAACATAGCTATTATTAAAAACTAAATTATATAATGATGCTTCCCTGATGGCTCAGATGGTAAAGAATGCCTACAATGTGGGAGACTCAGGTTCAATCCCTGGGTCAGGAAATTCCCCTGGAAAAGGAAATGGCAACTGACTCCAGTATTCTTGCCTGGAAAATCCCATGGACAGAGGAGCCTGGCGAGATACAGTCCTTGGGGTCACAAAGAGTCAGACATGACTGAGCGACTAACTAACAAGGTAATAACATAGCTTCTGCAAGGTAATAAACACAGCTATTATTAAAAATTAAATTATATAAAGTGTCAACCAATTACATTCAAATACTCAAAATTCATCATTTTCTAATTATTTTACTATAATCTGTGTTCTTGAGATTGTTTATATCTATTGTGCTGGTGATGGAAACACTAGGTAATGGCTTTCTGCTGTAGATCTCTCTCTAACTCTGGTTGGTGATTTCACGTTGGCAAGTTGAAATCAGTCATGGTGGGAATATTTACACCATAGAAACTGGAAAATAGTACAAATCAGGGCTTTTCCCTGGAGAGCCTGTTGTTAAACATTTTCCAGAACACCACTGAGTATAAGCCATTTCCCCAGATTCTCTCTATCCCTGAAGATAATTGTTCTTACTCTTCAATAAGAACATTCTCCTATCTCAGGAGTTTTTGAATTTCCAGACCTAAATTACTTGCATTTTATAGAATGCAATAGCAAGATAAGAGCAAGTATTTCTTTAGCCCTCACAATCCACAGTGGGAAACAGATATGTTTCCTATTATTCTGCCTTTTGAGAAGCTTAGACGATGGAGCTGATGCTGTGTTCAGATTAACTGTGTGCAGAAGAGCTGGGGGAAGGGGGAAGACAAATGACTTGTTTTTTCAATACAGCTGCCCCAGCTATTGTCTTTAATTACACTCCTGCTGGACTGATAAGGGAACTGGATTCTGACAGCTGTGAGAAGCAGTCACACCACAGAGCCTAATATTTCTTTTTGGGTATAAGTGATGTTTTGTGCACTAAGCAACATAGACATAAATTATTTTTGAGAATTGTGATTGGTTAGGTTTCTACTATGTTTAAAGCCTTCATTTTCTTAAAGCTACATGGTCCCCATTTAGAAGTTTACTTATTGCATTTAGTATGGTGGGAGATTTTAGTGGTTAAAACATAGGTGCATTTTTCAAGCTTTTCAGCATGCTCCTTATTTATGACTAAATGCCTTTTAAACTTGGCATTTAAACAATAGGCTGATATCTGCTTGAAGGCATGACTGGTAACTATCTTGATGCCTTTCCAGTATGGCCAGAATTCACCCAGGCTGTTCTGAATGTCCCTATACTGTGAACCCAAAGCAAAGATATATGATGTACAGACCATTTGATGTTTAATTTTCTGGGGGGAAAGGGTGGAGAAAAAAAGGTAGCAGAACTATCTTTCAATCTTTTACCTGGTTATCCTCACCTCCTTTGGGGTAAATGGCCAAATGTCAAGGGAAAAAGCATTATAGAAAAGACACGTATCACTGTGTGACCAAGTGCCAAGGGAATACGATCTGGAGAAACTGCACAACTGGTGCTCTTGTTGTGAGCTGCAGGGTGGAAATTCTGAAGCCATGCAAGTACCTGGTGATTTAATTTATGAAAGTATTTTCATTTCGAATCTACTCAATATGATTAAAAACACCTGTTCCTGATTATAGTATTTTGGAACAATCTATACAAAATTGGGTGTGAAGTCACTGGACATTTTATGTGAGGTCTTAAATGGTGTTTTGTCAAAGTGTCATCACCTCAGTGTTTCTGTCTAATGAAGGCATCATTTTAACTTTCCTCTTCAAGCAAAGATATACTCTTCATGTCAAAGGGCCTTTGAAATATGCTGATCTGGTTGGCTGAATTCAACTACAGAGCAGGGAACACCTGGGCCAAGAGAGCCAGCAGCAGGGTGCTCAGGGTGAGTGGCCAGGGGGCTCAGCACCAAGCACAGTAGCACCCAGAACCTGCGGGGACAGTCAAGCCAGATGTATAGGGATTTAGGATATGGTGAAATCAGTCCTTTGCATACGTACTCACCAGATACTCAAGTTTGAATAATAAGAGCCCTGAAATAAACCTAAGATAAGCAGACATTCCAAGGGAGGACAGCCAGGTGGGTTGGGAGCCACATGTACTAAGCCATTCATGAGGGCGTCCAGAGGGAACCATCTGAGAAAGGCTGGCCAGTTTCTGGGCCTGCTGGCTAATTCAGGCTGGTGTGGTGGTGCAGTGTGGGCCTGGGAGTCAGAACACCAGGTTTATAGCCTGGATCTGCCATGTAACGACTGTCTGACCTTGTGTTTCTCAAATTCAGTGGCATTATCTGTGAAACATAATGAGAGCACACATCATGTAAAGCTCTTAGCAAAGTTTCTGGAGCCTAGAGATTTCTCCACAAATGTAGCTACATAAATTCTAATGCAATTATATTAATATTAGTTCTATAGTGATATGAGACATACCAGAATCCACTTGCTCTTTTTATGGCTTTTAGTATAATAGTATAGTTAGTGAACTGTATCTTGTTCTCATTACAAAATGAGGGCTTGGGAATTCCCCACAAGTCCTTTTGTACTCTTCCTAATTTTTTTTTTTTTTAATATTTATTCATTTAATTGGCTGTGTTGGAGCTTAGTTGTGATGTGCAGGCTGTTTGTTGCAGTGTGTGGGTTTCTCCAGTTGCAGCGTGTGGGTTTAGTTGCCCTGTGGCATGTGGGATCTCAGTTCCCTGACCAGAGATCAAACCTGCATCTCCTACGTGGCAAGATAGACTGTTAACCCCCGGACTGCCAGGCAAGTCCCTCTTCAAACTGTTTAGTGTTTTGAAATAGAGGCTCAGTAGGGTGTTTTTCTACGTGGATACATAGTTCAGGTGGACACTACCTGACTATTGGACGGACCCGGGTGAAAACTAGAGTCATATAAGCAGCCCCTTGCAGAATGCAGGCATAACTAAGGCTATTTTTATCTGAATTTGCTACCAGTTAACTTCATTTCTATCTTTACAGGCCCCTTTTGTGTGGTGAGGTGACATGAGGATGCATGCGGCAGAACAGGCTGTCTCCTCTCTCACATATTCGTTAATCATTCATGGATTCGTGGATTGATTGATTGACTCATTCATTCATTTATTAATTCAAAGATGGTGATTGACTGCCTTGAATGCATCAGTCATGGCCCCAATCTTCAAATCCTTATTTTCAGTGACTTCACACCCAGTAGTGGAGATAGAAAAAGTAAACAGGAAAATCAAAAGTAGTGCTACTTGCTAAGCACAACAATAGTGAAGAAATTTTATAATAATACCTAGATGAGAGCAGCTCTTAATTGTAATGACAGGTATTGGGGAGCACTTCACTCATACAACAGATGTTTAGTTAATACCTACTATGTGTCAGATGGGCTTCTCTTGTGGCTCAACTGGTAAAGAATCCATCTGTAATGTGGGAGACCTGGATTTGATCCCTGGGTTGGGAAGATCCCCTGGAGAAGGGAATAGCTAACCACTCAGTATTCTGGTCTGGAGAATTCCATGGTCTGTATAGTCTACGGGGTGGCAAAGAGTCAGACACGACTGAGCAACTTTCACACATGTGCCAGACAGTTTTGAAAGACCAGGGCCCATAGCAGTGAAAAAGACAAGGTCCATACTGTCATAACTTTTCTATTATCTTGAGGGGAAAGAGCACACACTAAAAGAAAATTATCAATAGGAATATACACTATGCAAAGAGTTGAAATTGGGAGATGATTTGGGAGAATAGTTAGATGGTTATTTTATATAGGGTGGTCAGGAAAGACTTGTCGAGGAGGTGATATTTGAGATGAGGCTTAAAGGTTCAGAAAGAAAATTAGGGTGAAAGCATCTTAGCTAGAGAGTAAAGCCAGTAGAAAGAAATGTCATAATGCAAAATGGAGATTGGCATGTTCAAAAGAAGGCCAGCATGGCAAGCCATATATGGGACAAGGATGGAGAGCTAGGAAGAGGCAAGACAGACTCTGAAAGCCTGCAAAGGAGACTGACTCATTCTCAGTGCAATGAGATGTCACTGATGGGCTTTAAGCAGGGTAGTAACATGGACTAATTTACATTGCAAAATGCACTTCTGGTTGCTGTGTGGAGAATAGATGATTGGAGGTGCTTGCATTATTCTATGTGAGAGATGGTGGTGGCTTGGATTGCAGAAGAAACAGTAGATGCGGAGATATCAATGCATTCAGGGGTGTTTTAAAGATAGAATTGAGAGGGTTTGGGGCTTACCTGGTAGGCTCACACTGTAAAAACAATCTGCCTGTAATGCAGGAGACCCAGGTTTGATCCCTGGGTCAGGAAGATCTCGTGGAGAAGGGAGGGGCTTTCCACTCCAGTATTTTTGCCTGGAGAATCCCATGGACAGAGGAGCCTGGCAGGCTACAGCCCATGGGGTCACAAAATGTTGAACACCACTGGGCGACTAACAATCACTGAGAGGATTTGCTTCTATGCTGGATGTGTGGAGTGAGGAGGAGAGGATGAATGCAAGGCAAGCTCTTAGATCTTCAGCATGAGCAACTGATGATGGTACAGTTGACTGGGACGAAGAAGAATGACAAAGGAGCAGCATGGTTTTCCGGTGAGGAAGGGGCAGATGCTGGTGTATGGGATGAAGTAGGGGAATATAGGGGATCCAAAATGGCAGTGTGGAGTTGGAGATACCTTAGACTCACCGGAGGAAACAGGCCTTATCCACTTGTGGAGCTGGCATAGCAACTGGCACAGTCTAGGTTGGGTTGGTAACGATATTTGGATGAAAGAATGGAAGGATGATGTAGATGGTTTCCTGTTCTGTCGCATTCTTACTGTCATCAGATGCTGCCTCATCACACACGGGGAGCACAGAAAGATACAGACTGATTCAACAAGTAACACGTTCAGGCAAAAATAGGCTTCAGTAAGTCTGCATTGGTCTTGACTGGTAGCTCAGCTGATGAGGAATCCGCCTGCAATACAGGAGACCTGGGTTCGATCCCTGGGTTGGAGAGATCCCCTGGAAGAGGGTATGGCAACCCACTCCATTACTCTTGCCTGGAGAATCCCCATGGACAGAGGAGTCTGGCAGGCTGCAGTCCATGGGATTGCAGTGTTGGACATGATTTAGGTATTAAGCACAGCACAGCACAAGTCTGAATTTTGTAAAGGGGCTGCTGCTTGTTTTCTTTCCCCACAAGTAGTAATTTGGACATATGAACCTAGAATCCTGGGGAGAGATCAGATTTACTGAGAAATATTCAGTAGTCTTGGGATATAGATGGTTTTTAAAGCCACAAGATGGCTTAAGCTTCCTTTGGAAGGACATATAGATAAAGGACTGGGGCCTGGATTAGTGTCTTATTGCAGTGGCAACAACTACAAACTTTGTCGCTTAAAGCAACACAGATTTATTATTTTATGGTTCTGGAGATCAGAAGTCTAAACTAGGTCTCACTAGGCCCAAATCAAGGTTTTGGTTGAACTCTCTCTGGAGACTATGATAGAATCCGTTTTCTCACCTTTTCTAGTTTTTCAAAGCAACCTACTTTAATTGGCTTGTGACCCCTTCCTCATATTCAAAGTTCCTCTGATCTCTGTTTCCATTGTCACAACTTTTTTTAAAATTTATTTTATTAAAGTGTAGTTGATTGATTTACAGTGTTAATTGATTTTATTGAAGTGTAGTTGATTTACAATGTTAGTTTAATTGATTTTATTGAAGTGTAGTTGATTTACAATGTTAGTTTAATTGATTTTATTGAAGTGTAGTTGATTTACAATGTTAATTTCTTTAACAAAGTGACTCAGTAATACATATATTAATACATTATTTTTTGTGTTTTTTCCATTATGGTTTATTACAGGACACTGAATATAGTTTCCTGTGCTATATGGTCGGACCTTGTTGTTTATCCATCCTATATATGCTAGTTTTCATCTGTTAATCCCAAACTCCCAATCCTTCCCTTCCCTGTCCCACTCCCTTCACCTGACAACCACAAGTCTGTTCTCTACGTCTATGAGGCTGTTTCTGTCTTGTAGATATGTTCATTTGTGTCATATTTTAGATTCCGTGTATAATGATATCATATGGTATTTTTCCTTCTCTTTCTGACTTCCTTCACTTAGTATGATAATCTCTAGGTCCATCCATGTGGCTGCATGGGTGGTATGATATTACTTCATTCTTCTCAATGGCTGAGTAATATTCCACTGTACATATGCACCACATCTTTACCTATTCATCTATTGATGGACATTTAGATTTCTTCCATGTCTTGTCTAATGTACATGGTGCTGCTATGAACATAGGGATACATGTATCTTTTTGAATTACAGATTTTTCTGGATATGTGACCAGGAATGGGATTGCTGGATCATATGGCAACTCTGTCTTTAGTTTTTTTGAGAAACCTCCATACTGTTTTCCAGCATGGCTGCACCAAATTACATCCTACCAACAGTGTAACAGGGTTTCCTTTTCTCAATGCCCTCTCTTGGCATTTATTATTTGTAAAGTTTTTAATCTTGGTCATTCTGATTGGTGTGAAGTGGTCCCTCATTGTAGTTTTGATTTGCCTTTCTCTAATAATGAGCGACGATGAGCATCTTTTCCTGTGCCATTGGCCATCAGGAAGACCCACTGGAGGAGGAAATGACAACCCATTCCAGTATTCTTGACGGGAAAATTCCATGGACAGAGGAGCCTGTGGGGTCACAAAGAGTCGGACGTGACTGGGTGACTGAGCACACACACACGTTGGCTGTGTGTACACTAACTTTTTCTGTCTCCTGCTTCCTTTGTAAGGATTTTTGTGATTCTATTGGGTCTATCTGGATAATCCAGGATAATCTCCCATCTCAAGATCCTTAATCATATCTGGAGATTGGGATACAAACTACCTTACAGGCATTATTTGACTACCACAGGAGCCAAGAGTGTTGCTCGGGGCCTGAACAGAAAAGATCCAGAAAAGAAGAAGAGGCAGGTCCAATAAGAAAGGAGGAAAACTGGGAGAATGTGTCACAGAAGTGAGAGGTAGACAGTTTCTACCACAAAGAGGTAGTATAACGGTGTCAGTTAACTTTGGGTTTGTCTGTAAATAACGGAAAATCCTATTTTAGTAGTTTAACCGAAGATTGGGTTTATTCTGGTCCTATAACAATAAGTCTAAAAGAAGCCATACATGGCTGGAGTACCAGTCCAAGTGCCTCTGAGGTCCTCCTCTGCTGTGTTTAGTGTGTGGCTTCACATTTCCATGATGGTGGCTGCATCTCTAAGCTTTCAGCTTGCCTTTCAGTCAGAAGATGGGAAAGGGTAAGGAGCAAAGGTCAAAGGGTAAAAGATCAGCTAAGTGTGGTTTCTATTTGAAAAACTTCCTCAGAAACACCTTCCAGTCACTCCTGTCTGCATCTCATTGGGCAGTTGCATCCTGTCCCTGGTGACATAGGGGGAGTTGGTTGGCTATGAAGAGGGAGAGGAATGAATATCAGGTAGTTAGTTAACTATCTGCCTGCTACTGTAATATTTGTTAATCATATGATTTTTGTGAAGAAAAAGACATTAAGAAGTCTTTCATTCACAATCACTTCTTCCAGGGCGGTTTGGGCTTGAAAAATAGACTTAACTCCTTTTTAAATGACTTTAATGATTGCTGTTTTATAAACTTCACAGAAACTCTTGTAACATTTGATTCATACACTCCTGAAGCTTTTTCCTTCTGTCTCAGAATTTCCTCTCAGAGGTGATTTAATTCCATTTCTTTTTGTTCACTATTCTGGTGAGATGGAGTAATACCAGTCAGCATCAATATCTGGACCCTTGAAATAATTTGAACTTGCAATCCTCCAGTGACTTAGTGGAAAAAGGCATTGGGAGATGAAATGCAGGTGTAGAGCTTATTGAGGAAATTAGTGAAATACAAAGTGAGGAAAATTGTACTCTGTTTTTATTGTGAAAGAACTGGTTGAGGGAGTTTTCGTATGAATCGGAGGGGGAATATTATAGATGCTCTGTATTGATGAGCTTGGAAATTTGAATACATAAAAATGGAAATGTAATAAGTACTTCAAAAGACTGCAGAGAGATGATTGTAAGGCAAGAGAAAATTATTGGCTGTGCTGAAGTGTCACCCCCAGGAGGAGGGAGAGAAGAGAACATGGTGCTTCGGTGGAGGCCCTTCTGTGCCTGAATTAGCTCAGGTTGCCATGTGTCAGTCTCTTTTGACAGTTGGTGTTTTTCTGGGTTGGTGGGTTTTATCTCCTCTGTGCGCTCATTGGCAGGATGAAGGCCAGCACTAAGCAACCATTATAAAAGAGAAACATTTTAAAATGTCATCTTTTGGTAAATTTTCTGAGTATGCCTTAGAAGGTGGAAACAAATGTCCCTTAAAATTCATTTTTTTCCCTTCACATGCTATTTTTGGCCAGTCTGCCAGGCTAGAAAATTACCACTCTCTTTTTCCCGCACCACCAGTGATACAAGCTTCAATTTTGGAACTTTAAAAAAATGTTATCAAATGGTTCCACAATTCCAGAAATTTCTTTCCTTCAGTACGTGTTACTCTCCCTCATTCCCCAATACATGAGCATGTGCACGCATGCACACACACACACACACACACACACACACACACCTTACTTGCCTGTCAGGATAGAGTTGAGTGAATCTCTACCAGGTAAATGTCTGTCTCTTGTTAATGACACTTGCTCACAGTAGATTCTAATTAGAAGGGCAGTGAATAATTGATGATTTGATTTTTGATCGATTTGATAGCAGAAATGGAAATGCCCAAGTATTGAAAATATAAAAGGACTTTGATCTTTAGTATTCAACAGGCTGATTTTCATCATTGATTGTAGTTTCATGGCCCAGAGAAGGTGGTGTTTGAGTTGGTGTTGAAGGGTTTTGATAAGAGGAAAGGGAAGAAGAGTCTTTCAAGTTAAGGACACAGTGTGAGTATGCATGGGAAGGCAAGACATGGCATTGTATACACAGCACGTGGCAAATAATCTAGCAGGATTAGGGCATGTAGTTTGGGTAATATTGTGATGGAACATAAAGCTGGAGACATACTTCAGAACCATGTTTTGGAAGGCCTTGAATGCCAGTCTATAGGGTTGAGTTTTATTCATTAGGCAAGGGGATTTTTGAAGGGGGAAGTGATCTGACTCTTGCATTAGAAAGATAACTTATAAAATAATAAAAGTAATTTTAAGGTACAGAACTCTCGTACAGAATTCTGAAATCTATGTAGCTTTTCCAACTAACATGTGATCCTGTAGAATGAAGCGCATGAATAAAACCCTACATGGGGTTGGGAATTCATGTCATATGATATCTGTTTGAAATCAGTGAAACAGACCCTTATTGTTTGCAGGGTTCTATATGTAAAAGGTATAGATTTGTTCTGTATTGTCTGCACAGCAAAGGCATAAGTCGAAGACTAATTCAAATTCTCCAAAAAATCTTTAAAAGTTAATATGATGGAAAATGCAATTAAGTAAAAAGTAACTTGGAAAACACCATGCGTTATCTCCCCAAACCAACCATTCTTAAAAACTTGGTGCTTTACTTTCCATTCTTTTCGGTACACATATTCATTTGTCCATCTATTCACTCACTTATACACAACAAATATATATAGATGTTAGAGTAGATTATATAGACATAAGATAGATAAGACAAACTCAGTTCCTGTTCTTATAGGGCTGTGGTTTAGTTTATCTTTTTTTTACAAAGATATAACCACATATTCTCATCCTCTTGTCTTTTAAAATTAACACTTTAAATTGTCATTACATCATGTATACTTGCTTTACCATTATGGATGCATTATTTGCATAATATTTCTCCTGGTGGATACCACACATTTTTTTCCTACTATTAGACCTTTAGATGGCTCTCTGTGTTTTTCCTGTTATAAACTACTTTGCGAATAAACAATATACTTTATTTTTTCCTACATTTTAGATTATTTCTTTAGAAAAGATTAAGAATGGTAGAGCCAGAGGCAATAAACATTGATAAGGCTTTTGGTAGTGGTTATTGCTTAACAAAAAGTGCATGCACGTACTTTCTGCTCAGCAGTAAAAGTCCATTTCACAGCAACCTCGCCACATTGGTCCTTACCATGAAAAAATTAATTTGACTCTAGAGAAAGAGGTCAATATCCTTGCTCTTATTAGAAAAGACACTTAGATGACTCCAGTTGTCAGGAAATGCAAGGACATTTCTTGCACTGCTGTGAACTCCCCATGACTGAAGGTGTGCAAGTCCAGACTGTACAGTTGCATGATCACACATCTACTCCCTGTGACTGAAGGTGTGCAAGTTCAGACCGTACAGTCGCATGATCACACATCTACTCCCTGTGACTGAGGTGTGCAAGTTCAGACCGTACAGTCGCATGATCATACATCTACTCCCTGTGACTGAAGGTGTGCAAGTTCAGACCGTATAGTCGTATGGTCATATATCTACTCCCCGTGACTGAAGGTGTGCAAGTTCAGACTGTACAGTCACATGATCACACATCTACTCCCCGTGACTGAAGGTGTGCAAGTTCAGACCATACAGTCGTATGATCATATATCTACTCCCCGTGACTGAAGGTGTGCAAGTTCAGACCGTACAGTCACATGATCACACATCTACTCCCCGTGACTGAAGGTGTGCAAGTTCAGACCGTATAGGCGCATGATCACACATCTAGAACCATTTTTCAGTCCAGTTGTTCCTATGGAATTTTTTGATTCTCTTCTATGGCAGTGGTCCAAAATGATCACTAATGAAAATGTGCTATTTTTTTGATGATAGAGAAATGTCCATTTGGCCCCAGAAACATGGACTATGTGTGAAAATTAAACTAAATAATCTCAATAGGCTATAATTAGAAATAGGAAAGAGGCTCGTAAGAGTTGGTAAAGAGAAGCACCACGGAGAGAAACAGAAGCACCTACAAAAGCAGAAATGATGGCAACCAAGTGCTCAGCAGTGCCAGGAGACAGAGTAGGCCACTGGGGCTTCTGATACAGATATGCCACAAGTATTAATTGCTTTGTTAGAAGAGGAACAGCCTAAAAATATATGAAGGAGGCTGGGCCCTAGAAGTACTAATGGCAGTGGAAACTGTTGCCATGACAACAGCAAGGAAAAGTCAACCAAAGGAATTACTAATACATGTGAGTGTAAATGTGTCTGACATTGAATAATGTGAGCTGATTCCTTGGCAGATTCCAACACTGTTTTTGAACCTGGAAAAAAAAATATTCAGCATTTATCACTTGCAGGTTTAATTTTATGGATTTCATAGTAAGGAGTAACTAACTTTTTCATAAGAGGTGGGCTTTGATTTAAAAATAACTTTTGTTATTCGAATTTCACAGGAATGTTAACGGGTATCTTCAAAAGAAAAAAAAAATCGTTTGTCATCCTCTGTCTCTCAGTACAACAGCTTGGCTTTTCTTTCTCTGCTTCCAACTGCATTTTTACATATCTGTAATCCTCTGACAGTTTTGAATTCTGCGTTTATTATTTAACCTCATGTCTAAAGCATTTTCCATATTTCAAAATCATCTTTGTAGTTAACAGTTAAAATTCTGTGCAGTAATTTATCATTTGCATTGTATTATTTACTCAACCATTCGCTGGTTAGAAGGAATTTATTATTCACAAGTTGTGTTATAGGCAATGCAGAGGGGATGTTAAGTTCAGATTAATGTTACTAACACATTACCCAGAGTTGAGTTCGTGTTTGGGCCATGGTGCATTACTAGATACAAATATGTGCTAGCTGAAGGGTGTGAGGGGTCAGTAAGTCTTGATTATCAGATAGAGCCAACAATTAATAGGATAGGGAAGAATGCTTTTCTCATCATGCCACATATTGCTTTATAATGCACATCTGCTCCCATACCCTGGGCTCTGCAGCAATCCTGTGTTCTTCTCAGACACACCATTTCTTACCCCCAAATGAATCTGTCAATAATAATCATTATGGTAAAAGTGAAAAACCCAGCTAACATGATTGAAACATTTCCTGATAGTCTGCAATGAAGAAAAGAAACTCTATATCACAGGATGACAATTGTCTCTTGCATTTATGGTAAATAGGGTGTCTCTTTCATTCTGTATTGAAAGGGATTCTGCTTGACCTCATGTACTGTATCATTCATCTTGTTTTGTGTACTTAATGGTGCTACTATGACTGTGCCAGTGTTTCAGGTTGTTAATAGAGCTGCCTCCTTCCATGAGGATGTCTTCTGAATGTATGTCCATTGTACTGTCTGCATGCACAGTTAGCAAAGCAAAGGGCAGCCACACAAGTCACTATGTAGAGGTATGGCTTGAACTTGGAAAATTCAGTGCAAGCGCAATACCCCAAAATGGATTAATGGCAGATTGCAAGTGAAAACAGTTGGTATCCCAATGACTATTTTGATGACTATTCAATTACTGAAGAATTGTGCTAATTCAATCTGATTCAAAGATGTTGGTTTTGTGTAATTGTCATTAAAAATACATGCTGAAGAGTAATAAATCAGCATGTTGTTTTCCAGTAAGCTTTCAGGCTGGAAGGAAGAATAGAAGGATTTAAGGAGGTAAAGGAATAACCAGAAGGGAGAATGGGATAAACACAGGAAAACCAAGAAACAGAATAAGGTGATTGAGCCCAATCACCAGGCACTTTCATGTAGGAAATTTTTTGAATACTTAAGTATTAGCAAACCACCTGCAAAGAGGAGTGTTCTGGGCTTTCTTCTATGTTCAGAAATGCCAGGGGCTTGTGTTTGAGAGTCAGACTAAATTTCTGGCACTTATAATACTTTTTTTTTCTGTGCGTCATTTAAAAAATATTTTGAGTAAACTTTATTTACTTATCTATTGAAGTATAGTTGGTGTACATATTATGTTAGTTTCAGGTGTACAATATGGTGGTTTGACATTTAAATACATTACAAAATGATCATCATGATGTTTAGCAAGCATGTGTCCCTGTTTGCTCTTGTTCAGTTGCTCAGTCATGTCCGACTCTGCAACCCCATGGACTGCAGCATGCCCGGCTTCCCTGTCTTTCACCATCTCCTGGAGCTTGCTCAAACTCATGTCCATTCAGTCAGTGATGCCCTCCAACCATCTCATCCTCTGTTGTTCCCATCTCCTGTCTTCAATCTTTCCCAGTATCAGGGTCTTTTCGAATAGGTCAGCTTTTCATATCAGGTGGCCAAATTATTGGAGCTTCGGCTTTAACATCAGTCCTTCCAATGAATATTCAGGATTGACTGGTTTGATCTCTTTGCCGCCCAAGGGACTTTCTTCTCAGCCTTTTGGCTAAGATCAAGTGTAGCATGTGTCAGTATTCAAAGAACTTAAAACAGCTTAAAGTGAATAAGTTCTAGGTTTCTTTTTCCCAAGCCAGGAAGGGCCTTTAAAGAAGAGTTTATTTTCTTATAATGAGTATATTCCTAATATCTCTGCCAGGAAGCTAAAATCCCAAGGAAATAGACATTCCACCTCTCATTGAAGGAAGAACAAAAAGGGTGGAAAGGAACCACAGAGATCTCAGAGGAAAGGATTGGAGGAAGTAGGGGTTAATGCTTTCAAACTTCAGTCCCGACTCATTGTAATAGACACATTTTACATGGAGACCTAATGTGGGTGTGCATAAACATTCAACTCCAGATAAGCTTTTTATAAAATAATGTTTATACTTACTTTGCAACACTGGTATCTTTTCATCAAATGCATGACCACCACCAGTCCACTAATAAGACAACATACATTGATTCATCTAATTTAGTAAGCAGGTACTTTTGTAACTGTTTTCTAGGTGAGGAAACAGGACTTTGAGAGCTGAAATCACTGGCCATGTTCACATGACAGTCAAGTGGAGGCTGAGTCATGGGTGCGTATCTGAGAGATCAAAGCTGAGTCATTCTCCATTGTGCTAAATCATCTTTCTCCAGGAAGCACTGAAAATTGGTCCCAACTTCGTTAGCGACTAAAGGAAGGAGAGAGAGACATCAGTTAAAAGAACTGTAATGTCCCAAGAACTTCTCAGAAGTCCAGGCTTTCAGAGTCAATTTGGCAGCAACAGGGTCCAGTGATTGAAAGCAAGGGCTTCATGGATCAGATGGCCCAGTCTGACTATTGCTGCCCCACACAGACCAGCTGTTGCACTTGGGCAAATTAAGACTCTTTAAACATCACTTTCCTCATTTATAAATTGCTAATGTTAATAGCACCCTCCTTGTAGGTTTGCTGTAAAGATGAAAAGAGAGGATCCACGGACGTATTTAACATGGTATTGAGAACAGATTTTGCATTCCATAAATGTAGTTGTTACCACAGACATGGAGAACCTACATGAGTGTGTTAGAAACGCCTTCATTCAAAGTCGGGCTACTTCAGCTATAACTCTGTGACTTTTCCTTCTTTTTTCTGCTTATGGCAATCCAATTCCTACTGAGAAGCCAAATGTGTTATTTGAGCCAATTAGGGCTAGATGGAAATTCATAATAAACATTTGCTAATCAACGCAAAGACCCCTAAGCAGTTACTGAGATGATGGGGACAAAATTGCCTCTAGGTCATTATTTTCATTATAGCTCCTATAATTCTACTAAAAACTCTCATGAGTTCTCTTGTTGATAGCCCCATTTATATGAATTAGTAGCTGCAGTTCAGTTTCCATTACCTAGGTCTCTCAATCACAGTTTATAAATTCTAAAATTTGAAGCTTATGTTTTAAGATGAATGGAGTAAACTTCGAAAGCTTGGGAGAAACTTAGAATCTCTACCATGACAAATAATTACAAGAATTTGTTCATAAGATACACTGTTAGAACAACAGAGGGGTGATGTTCTTTGATCTGGATTGTGCCATAAATACCTTGTCAAGCTAGGTACCTGTGCCAGCCATTAGAGGAACTTGGACAGAATGCAGAAGTGAGAATAGTATGTTTCTGTCTTGTTGAAGCACCCTCAATTTTGTTAGCTTGAGACAATCCATTCCACATGGCACGGGAATTATCACCAGAAACTGATAAATAATACTGTCAATTGGTCAAAAGGAAATCTAGCTTTTGAGAAAACTCTGTGTATGACGTTCCATTCTGTGAGCTAGATCTCCTGAGATAATGGTCCCACCTGTGCCTGCATCTTGGGTAAGTCATATAAAACTTGGCAGAAACTCTGCTCATGGTCTTCTCAAATCCTTGGAACAAATTATTTGAACTCCAGTAACTACACCAGTAAGGACCTCTAATGGATCTACTATTTGGAATGAATTGGAGGGGAAGAAGTGCAAAGACTGAATCTGTATAAGTGGTTTGAATCCTATGCTCTCATGATTGTTAGAACATGTTCTGTCCCATATAAATGCTTTTCCTCCAGATACACACCATGTGGCCTTGACAGTCTCTTAAAATATCAGAAATTTTGTTGCAGGGAGGGGGACCCCTTCCAGGGCCCAAGAGTGAGCTCTTGTCTAATGCTTGGAAATAAATTGTCTGAGGAGAAGCATGTGCTGCTAAAGCAAGAGGCTTGACTGGGAAGGGACACCCAGGTGGAGAGCAGCAGGGTCAGAGAGCCCAGGAGAACTGCTCTGCTGCCTGGTTTGCAGTTTCAGGTTTTATGGTGATGGGATTAGGTTCCAGGTTGTCTGGCCAGCCATCCTGACTCTCCACCTGTTCTTCCTGATGGTTCACACATTGCTCAGCTGAGTTGGATTCCAGCAAAGAGGATTCTGGGAGGTTGGTAGGATGTGTGGCGTCTCCTTTTGATTTTTCCCAAATTCTTCTCCGTGTTCCTTGTTCCTTACCAGGATAGGACCACCTGTTGTAAAATAACTCATGCAAATAGTTACAGTGGTGCCTGGCCAGGGTGGGTGGTTTCAGTCAGTGTTTCCCCTGACAAGTTGATATTGGTGATAATGATGGTTACAATTTTTTGAGTGCTTACTATGTGCCAAGCTATGTTAAGTACTTTCCATTCAAAATCTTGTTTCCTATTCACTGCAATTCGGTAAAGTAGGTCCTATTATTATCCCTATTTTACAAATGAGAAAACAAGGCATGGAGAAGTTACTCATTACCCGAAGTCATACAGCCAGCTTCTCCTATTTCTCATCCTTGGTTGCCCTTTAATACATCTTAATACATTCATATATCTTTTACTGTCATGAATATTGCTAATGATTGTTTGTGGATGAAAGGCACAGCCTGAAAAAGCTATTGGTGCCAGGCCTCCTGTCCTATTAGCTGCATTATCTATTGACATGAGCTTCTGCCCCTGCAAGAGCATCTCTGATTCTAGAACCCAGAGGCCACTGAGTCCCATAGTGATAAGGAGTCCTATGTGTATAATAGTGCCTTCGTGACCACTGTATCCACCAGGATTGGACCTGGAGTGGCTTCCATCTCCTTTCTTTTAACACCCAGGCAAGGAATTCTTCCTCTGTGAAACCTTCTCTGATCTCTCCTTGTCTTCCCCAGCTGAGGCGGCAGCATGCACTTTAACAGGTGCGTTCAGGGCAGCTATTTGGTATACCTCGATCCTAGGGCACTTGGTAGGGGTATCAACAGAGGGGAGGAAAATTATTGATTAGGGAGGGCCTTACATGCTGTTCTAGGAAATTAGGATTTTTATTTTCAGGGCAAGAGGGAACCACTGGAAAGTTTTAAGCAGGGAAATTGACAGAAGCATACTCCTATTTGGAGAGGTCATTAAGAGAAGTTGCCATATCAGGGAAGGAGGCAAGACAGGAGACAGAGAGATGAGCTAGGATGCTATGGCAAGAAAGCAGTAGTTCTAAGACTGGAAGGCACCAGAATGGCCAGGAGAGCTACCCTAGAGTGTCAGACAGAGTGTGTCTGGGTGGAGCCTGAGAATTTGAATGTCCAGATAGTTCTCAGGTGATGCTGACATTACTGATCTGGAGGCCCCACTTTGAGAACCACAGGAACTACTGTTGCAGAGAAATAATCATGCTTTGAATCAGTGCCAAGACAGGTTAGGGATGAGGGGGTGCATTGAGGAAATATTTAAGTGGTACAACCTGAGTGTGTTGGTGAGTCAGAGGGAGGTAAGGAAGAGGAGGGTTTTAAGCTGGGTGACAGGGAGGTAAGGAAGAGGAGGGTTTTAAGCTGGGTGACAGGGAGGTAAGGAAGAGGAGGGTTTTAAGCTGGGTGACAGGGAGGTAAGGAAGAGGAGGGTTTTAAGCTGGGTGACAGGGAGGTGAGGAAGAGGAGGGTTTTAAGCTGGGTGACTGGGTGGGCAGAGTCACCACCAGTGTGCTGGGGCCTCAGGAGAAGCAGAGTCCTCACGAATGCAGTCCTCTCAGGGTTAATGCTTTTTGCTTTCTCTCATTGTGAGCATTTCCTTTTAAAGATGGCTCCCTTTTTCCACTTCAGCAACTTCTATGTTTCTAAGTGTTATGGAAGTATTTTACAAGGGCCTTTCAATAAAAGTGGCTTCTGTGGATAGTTTTATGTTACAGAGTAGGAATGTGTAAGGGAGAAGAATTCCAGGGTGGATGAAGCAGACTGACTGTCAGAGGGGTTGTATTTGGAGCCACCTCATGTTCCTTTCTCCTCGTCCTCAGGAGTGCTGTGACTACAGCGGCAGTAGGAAATACCCACAGATTCTGCTGATCAGCAACACTGATAAATATTATCCCTCAGCAACCATCAAAGTTGTTCACCATTTAAAAAATAATTACAATAATTTATTGTTCAAAAATGCATGACATAAATAGTGCTTGCAATGGGAATTGTAGGTGGGAATGGAAGTCAGCCACAGTAGAATTACCCTATGTTGGCCACCAAGCAGGAAGGAAAGAAAAGTCGGGTCATGTTGGCTTTGAGAAAAGAACATAAATATGCCACCTGGTAGACTCTCGGGCAAGGGATTGGTCAGCAGACATACAAGCTCTTTTCATCTAGTCCTTTCTGCCAGAGGCACCACCGTGACTGCAGAGGAGAAAGGATGAGATCCTGGAAAGATGCTTGTCGGCCAGGCTGGTCATAATTCATGCCCCAGCGACACTGTGCCTGGAGGAAGGGGAATGAAACATTTATGAAAATGGCTTTTCCTAGCCACACATTATGTTTGTCAAAGGGAAGAAGGTGAAAAAGCAGGAATCATCTCCCAGGAAAGATCATGCTGGTTTGATTTGTGTTTTTAGGAGTAGACTCCACATCTGAGGTTTTGAATGTGAACCCATGGAATGGTTCATATCCTTCACTACTGTTTTACTGCATCTCAAAACATCCTCCTGAATTACCCATGAAGGTGGGAAAGAGTGAATTTGATCTCCAGAGGGTGGAGGTAGCCTGAAGCATCCATAGCAGAAGTGAGAAATTTCTTTGCAATGTCACTTTTAACCCTGAAAAAAATGTCATGTACATTTTCCATTCCATCCCCACATTTGTTGTAACAGTGACAACCATCTTACTCTCCCTTTGGAAGTATAAAGTGGAAGACACTCTCCCCAGGTGACACTAAGGCAATAAACATTCTGCAATTCTTCTTCCACTCATTAAGCAATTAGAGGCATTTTCTGAGGCTCATGGTGATTTTATCCAAGGAGAAGGCACAGTAGTTCACTCTAAGGAGTAGAATCCAACTTTGGTCAGAAAATAATGAGGTCTTTTTTGAATAAGAACAGTGATTTAATCACCATCAGTATGGTGCTCACACACTTTTGCTGACTTTTTTTTTTTCCCCCTCATAACTTTGACAATGCTCAAGTTATCTAGTGTTATCTGAGACTGTCTGGAGAGAGCACTGTGTTGGCAGATGAAGCGCTGTCACCAATGAGCCTTGTGCCCTTGCTAAGTCACTTCACTTTGGTCCCCTCACCCATAAAATGGGAAGCTTAAACTTGCCATCTCTGAAATCAACTCCAGCTACTGGATCCCTGTGTTCAGAACCGAGATCAGTTTAACTGTCCATAGGCATTGACTGAAAAATATTTGGTGAAAATAGTTGTGGAAAAAAAAAGCAGGTTGAAGAATCTGAGTCTGAGCTGTATTTTCTCTCTTAAATGGTGTGGTACAAGTTTAGGGCTTTAATGCTGCTAAATCACTTCAGTCGTGTCTGACTCTGGGCGACCCCATAGACAGCAGCCCATCAGGCTCTGTCGCTGGGATTCTCCAGGCAAGAACACTGGAGTGGGTTGCCATTTCCTTCTCCAAGGGCTTGAATAATATCTACCTTTCAAACAAAATGTTTTTTTACTGAAGTATAGTTAATTTGCAATATTGTGTTAGTTTCTGGTCTACAGTAAAGTGATTCGATTATACACACACACACACACATATATATATTCAGATTATTTTCCATTATAAATTATTACAAGCTATTTTTAAAATTTATTTTTTTTTTCTTGAAGGAAAATTACTTTACATTTTGTTGTTTTCTGTCAAACCTCAACATGAATCAGCCATCAGATCAAATCAGATCAGTCGCTCAGTCATGTCTGACTCTTTGCGACCCCATGAACTGCAGCACGCCAGGCCTCCCTATCCATCACCAGCTCTCGGAGGTCACTCAGACTCACATTCATCGAGTCAGTGATGCCATCTAGCCATCTCATCCTCTGTCGTCCCCTTCTCCTCCTGCCCTCAATCCCTCCCAGCATCAGAGTCTTCTCCAATGAGTCAACTCTTCGCATGAGGTGGCCAAAATACTGAAGTTTCAGCTTTAGCATCATTCCTTCCAAAGAAATCCCAGGGCTGATCTCCTTCAGAATGGACCGGTTGGATCTCCTTGCAGTCCAAGGGACTCTCAAGAGTCTTCTCCAACACCACAGTTCAAAAGCATCAATTCTTCAGCGCTCAGCCTTCTTCACAGTCCAGCTCTCACATCCATACATGACCACAGGAAAGACCATAGTCTTGACTAGGCGAACCTTTGTTGGCAAAGTGATGTCTCTGCTTTTGAATATGCTATCTAGTTTGGTCATAACTTTCCTTCCAAGAAGTAAGCGTCTTTTAATTTCATGGCTGCAGTCACCATCTGCAGTGATTTTGGATCCCAGAAAAATAAAGTCTGACACTGTTTCCACTGTTTCTCCATCTGTTTCCCATGTAGTGATGGGACCAGATGCCATGATCTTCGTTTTCTGAATGTTGAGCTTTAAGCCAACCTTTTCACTCTCCACTTTCACTTTCATCAAGAGGCTTTTGAGTTCCTCTTCACTTTCTGCCATAAGGGTGGTGTCATCTGCATATGTGAGGTTATTGATATTTCTCCCAGCAATCTTGATTCCAGCTTGTGTTTCTTCCAGTCCAGCATTTCTCATGATGTACTCTGCATATAAGTTAAATAAACAGGGTGACAATATACAGCCTTGACATACTCCTTTTCCTATTTGGAACCAGTCTGTTGTTCCATGTCCAGTTTTAACTGTTGCTTCCTGACCTGCATACAGATTTCTCAAGAGGCAGATCAGGTGGTCTGGTATTCCCATCTCTCTTAGAATTTTCCACAGTTTATTGTGATCTACACAGTCAAAGGCTTTGGCATAGTCAATAAAGCAGAAATAGATGTTTTTCTGGAACTCTCTTGCTTTTTCCATGATCCAGCGGATGTTGGCAATTTGATCTCTGGTTCCTCTGCCTTTTCTAAATCCAGCTTGAACATCAGGAAGTTCACGGTTCACATATTGCTGAAGCTTGGCTTGGAGAATTTTGAGCATTACTTTACTAGCGTGTGAGATGAGTGCAATTGTGTGGTAGTTTGAGCACTCTTTGGCATTGCCTTTCTTTGGGATTGGGGTAAAAACTGACCTTTTCCAATCTTGTGGCCACTGCTGAGTTTTCCAAATTTGCTGGCATATTGAGTGTAGCACTTTCACAGCATCATCTTTCAGGATTTGGAATAGCTCCACTGGAATTCCATCACCTCCACTAGCTTTGTTCGTAGTGATGCTTTCTAAGGCCCACTTGACTTCACATTCCAGGATGTCTGGCTCTAGGTCAGTGATCACACCATCATGATTATCTGGGTCGTGAAGCTCTTTTTTGTACAGTTCTTCTGTGTATTCTTGCCACCTCTTCTTAATATCTTCTGCTTCCGTTAGGTCCATACCATTTCTGTCCTTTATCGAGCCCATTTTTGCATGAAATGTTCCTTTGGTATCTCTGATTTTCTTGAATAGATTTTTAGTCTTTCCCATTCTGTTGTTTTCATCTATTTCTTTGCATTGATTGCTGAAGAAGGCTTTCTTATCTCTTCTTGCTATTCTTTGGAACTCTGCATTCAGATGTTTATATTTTTCCTTTTCTCCTTGCTTTTCGCTTCTCTTCTTTTTGCAGCTATTTGCAAGGCCTCCCCAGACAGCCATTTTGCTTTTTTGCATTTCTTTTCCATGGGGATGGTCCATCCCTGGAATAAACCCAACTTAATCATGGTATATGAGCTTTTTGATGTGTTGCTGAATTCTGTTTGCTAAAATTTTGTTGAGGATTTTTGCATCTTTGTTCATCAGTGATATTGGCCTGTCGTTTTCTTTTTTCTGTTGTCTTTGGTTTTGGTATTAGGGTGATGGTGGCCTCATATAATGAATTTGGAAGTGTTCCTTCTTTTGCAATTTTTTCAAAGTGTTTTAGAAGGATAGGCATTAGCTTTTCTCTAAATGTTGGATAGAATTCTGTGAAGCCATCTGATCCTAGGCTTTTGTATTTTGGGAGATTTTTGATCACAATTTCAATTTCAGGGCTGGAGATTGGGTTGTTCATAATTTCTATTTCTTCCAGGTTTAGTCTTGGAAGATTGAACTTTTCTAAGAATCTGTCCATTTCTTCCAGGTTATTCATTTTATTGGCATGTAGTTGCTCATAATACTCTCTTATAATCCTTTGTATTTCTGTGTTGTCTGTTGTAACCTCTCCTTTTTCATTGCTAATATTGTTGATTTGATTCTTCTCTCCTTTTTTCTTGATGAGTCTGGCTAAAGGCTTATTAATTTTGTTTATCTTCTCAAAGAACCAGCTTTTCATTTTATTAATCTTTACTATTGTTCCTATGGCATCACTGACTCGATGGATGTGAGTCTGAGTGACTCCGGGAGTTGGTGATGGACAGGGAGGCCTGGTGTCCTGCAGTTCATGGGGTTGCAAAGAGTTGGACACGACTGAGCGACTGATCTGATCTGATCTGATTGTTCCTTTCATTTCTTTTTCATTTATTTCTGCTCAGATCTTAATGATTTCTTTCCTTCTAATAATTTTGGGTTTTTCTGGTTCTTCATTTTCCAGTTGTTTTAGGTGTAAAGTTAGGTTGTCTAGTCAATGTTTTTCTTGTTTCTTGAGGTAGGATTGTATTGCTATAAACTTCCGTCTTAGAACTGCTTTTGCTGCATTCAGTAGGTTTTGAGTTGTCATGTTTTCATTGTCATCTGTTTCTAGAAATTTTTTGATTTCCCTTTTGATTTCTTCAGTAAACCTGTTGGTTACTTAGAAATATGTTGTTTAATCTCCATGTATTTGCATTTCTTACAGTTTTTTCCTTGTAATTGATACCTAGTCTCATAGCCATGTGATCAGAGAAGATGCTTGATACAATTTCAATTTTCTTAAATTTACTGAGGTTTGATTTGTGACCCAAGATGTAGTGTATCCTAGAGAATGTTCCATGTGCACTTGAGAAGAAGGTGTATTTGTGTGTGTTTGGATGGAATGTCCTGAAGATATCAATGAGATCCATCTCATCTAATGTATCATTTAAGACTTGTGTTTTCTTATTACTTTTCTGTTTTGACGATCTGTCCATTGGTCTGGTGGGGTGTTAAAGTCTCCTACTATTATTGTGTTACTGTCCATTTCTCCTTTTATGTCTGTTAGTGTTCGTCTTCTGTATTGAGGTGCTCCTATGTTGGGTGCATAGATATTTACAATTGTTATGTCTTCCTCTTGGGTTGATCCCTTGATCATTATGCAGTGTCCTTCCTTATCTCTTGTAATCTTTATTTTAAGGTTTATTTTGTCTGATATGAAGATTGTTACTCCTGCTTTCTTTTACCTTCCATTTGCATGGAATATATTTTTCCATACTCTAACTTTCAGTCTCTATGTGTCTTGAGGTCTGAAGTGGGTTTCTTGTAGACAGCATTATCTATGGGTCTTATTTTTGTATCCATTCAGCCAGTCTGTGTCTTTTGGTTGGAACATTTGATCCATTTACATTCAAGATTAATTATTGATATACATGTTCCTATTGCCATTTTCTTAATTGTTTGGAGTTGATTTTGTAGATCTTTTTTCTTCTCTTGTATTTCTTGACTATTTAAGTCCTTTTAATGTTTGTTGTAAAGCTGTTTTTGTGGTACTGAATTCTCTTAACTTTTGTTTGTCTGCAAAGATATTTTTTCCTCCATCAATTTTAGAATGACATCCTTGCTGGGTACTGTAATCTTGGTTGTAGATTTTCCCTATCAGTACTTTAAATATATCCAGCCATTCCCTTCTGGCCTGCAGAGTAGTGTATGGGGTTCCCCTTATACGTAACTTCTCCCTTTCAGCTTCTTGTTGCTTCTCCCTTGGTGCTTTTTAATATTCTTTCTGTTTAGTCTTTTTAGTTTGGTTCGTATGTGTCTTGGCCTGTTTCTCCTTGGGCTTATTCTGTATGGGACTCTTTGTGCCTCTTGAACTTGATTGACTATTTCCTTTTTCATGTTGGGAAATTTTCAACTATAATCTCTTCAAAAATTTTCTCTTACCCTTTCTTTTTCTTTTCTTCTTTTTGGACCTCTGTAACTTGAATATTGGTGTGTTTGATATTGTCCCAGAGGTCTCTGAAACTATCCTCAGTTCTTTTCATTTTACCTTATTCTGTACTTCAGAAATCATTTCTACCCTTTTATCTTCCAGCTCAGGGTTTTGTTCTTTTGCTTCAGATATTCTGCTATTGATTCCTTCTGGAGGACTTTTAATTTTAGTAATTGTGTTGTTTATTCTTTAATTCTTCTAGGTCTTTGTTAATTGATTCTTGCATTTTCTCCATTTTGTTTTCAAAGTTTTTGATCATTTTTGCTATTATTGTTCTGAATTCTTTTTCAGGTAGTTTCCCTATTTCCTCTTCATTTATTTGGACTTTTGCATTTGTCATTTGTTCCTTCATTTCTCTGCCTTTTCATTTTTTTTTTAACTTATTGTGTTTGAGGTCTCCTTTTTCCAGTCTTCAAGGGAAGTTGATGTCTTTCCTTGAAGAAGATTGAATTATTTCTTCCTTTTGGTTTCTGCCTTCCTAAGGTTGGTCCAGTGCTTTGTGTAAGCTTTGTATGGGGTGAGATTTGTGCTGAGTTTCTGTTTGTTTGTTTTTTCTCTGATGGGCAAGGCTGAGTGAGGTGTAATCCTGTCTGCTGATGATTGGGTTTGTATTTTTGTTTTTTTGTTTAGATGAGATGGCCTGCACAGGGTGCTACTGGTGGTTGGGTGATGTGGGTCTTGTATTCAAGTGGTTTCCTTTCTGTGGGTTCTCACTATTTGATACTCCCTAGGGTTCTCTGGTAGTCTAGGGTCTTGGAGTCAATTCTCCCACTCCAAAGGCTCAGGTCTTGATCTCTGTTCAGGAACACAGATTCCACAAGTGGTTTGTTATGGCATTAGGTGAGATTAAAATACCCAGAAGTGAGAAACCAAAAATGAACCCCAGACAAATGCCTGTTACAAAATCAGACAAATAGTAAGTAAAATAATGGAATATACACAGATACATATACACCCATGAGCAAGTCAGAACAGTCCAACCAAAACAAAGTACAGTAGATTGACCCAGAGAACAAAGGAAATAAAAACCTATATCTACCAATTAAGAACAAAACTAACTAAAGCACAAACTGGAAAACAAAATTAAAGCAAGGTGCCAAGCAGGAAATAAAGAAATGAAAAGAAAACTAACTAATATGTTGAGAGGAAAGGAAAGAAAGAAAAGAAAGAACAGATATGCAAAATAAAATAGAGTTAGATGAAGAAGATTTATATTCATTAAAGATAAGCTTCAAGGGGAAAAGAACAGTAGGAAAGGCAAACAAAGGATTAAATGTAGAAAAAATATAATGGAGTTAAAATTAGTAAAAATTAAAAGTATAAAAAATAGAAAAAAATGGAAGAAGAAAGAAAATAGGAAAAAAAAAAAAAAAGGATAATTCCACAGAACTGCAAAAGCCCAACATAGAGGCAGAGGTTTATAACAACAGTAAAAAGTGTGACTCAATATACACATATACATTTACATCCATAAGCAAAATCAACAGTCAAACAAAAATAAAGTACAATAGATTGACTCAGTGAACAAATGAAATAAAAAATTATTATCTACCAGTTAAGAACAGAACTAACTCAAGTGCAAACTGGAAAACAAAACTAAAGCAAGGTGCCAGTTGGTGAATAAAGCAATGAAAGTAAAGTAAAAAGTATGTTGAGATGAAAACAGAGGAAGAAAAGAAAAAAGAATAGATATCTGGGTGACCTCCGGGAGCTGGTGATGGACAGGGAGGCCTGGCGTGCTGCGGTTCATGGGGTCGCAAAGAGTCGGACACGACTGAGCGACTGATCTGATCTGATCTGATCTGATGCAAAGTTAAATAGAGGTAGATAAAGAAGATTTATATATTGTAAAGATTAACTGCAAGGAGAAAAGAACAGTAGGAATAGCAAACAAAGGAATAAATGTAGAAAAAATAATAATAGGTTTAAAAATTAGGAATTAAAATTAGAAAAAGAGAAAAGAAAAAAATAAAAGGAAAACTCCACATAACTGCAAAAGCCCAATGTAAATGCAGTGGTTTATAATAACAATAAAAGATGTGACTGAGAAAAAAATGCTCAAAAACTTAATTGGATTTCATAGTGCCAATAAAATGGACAACTATAGCAGAGGGGGAAAAAAAGAAAAAAATAATCCAAAAGCTTCCACAGAACATGTCAAACACACGAATAATAAATGATTTTCTTCAGTCACTGCTGTCAGAGTCCTTTCCCTCGCTGGCAGTCACAGTCCACCTTGCCTCCCTAGGATGTCCTCCAACACTTTGCTGATCTTTGGACCTGCTGTGGGGACAGCTCAGATTCGAATCTGGTCCTACTCCTGTGTGGTCTTTACTCCAATGTCCACAGCTATCAGAACTAGTGCATCTTCTTTGTGGGAGCTCTCAGTAAACTTTTATATATTCCACAGACACAGAGTCTGCCTAGTTGACTGTGTGGATTTAATCTGCAGCTTGTACAGCTGGTGGGAAGGTTTTGGGTCTTCTTCCTAGTCATACTATCCCTTGGCTTCAATTGTGGTTTTTTTTCCACCTCTGCATGTGAGTCGTCCACTGGGATTTGATCCTGAGGTTTCCCTGGAGGACTTGGGTTTGCCTCTATGATGGCCAGGTGTGGAGGTGGTGCAGCTGCTTGGGTCGCAGGGGTTCTGGCAGCACCAGGTACTCAGGGGATTTGGTGGCTAGAGTAGCAGGAAATAAAGTGCTCTAGAAGTGTATGGCAACCAGTATTGGCCAATACGCTCTAGTATTCTTGCCTGGAGAACCCCCCTCTCTGACAGAGAAGCCTGGCAGGCCACAGGGTTGCAGAGTTGGATATGACCAAAGCAACTCTGCATGCATAGATGCAAGACTTTTTTCTGCCTGTGACAGCTCTGCCCCAGTGAGAGTTGAGTGTGAAGGTGATGCAGCTGTTTGGCTTGTGGGGACCCTGGTGGCGCCATGTGTGCAAGGAGGCAGGGACTACCTCCATCACAGGAGTTATGGCCCTATCAGAGTGTTTTTTTGAGCCTCTTGTAGCTGGTGATCAGAAGGCCTCTTTGGCCTGTCTTTCTCTATAGCGCCACCCATTCAGGCACTTAGAGGGTTCCCTTGCCTGGGGTCCTTCTCTGTTGTTCAGCACATCAGGCACATAGAGAGCGCCCCACCCCTAGCTGGGTCCTACCTTGTGGATCGGCACATCAGGCACTTAAAGGGGCACCCTGGGTGGTGTCCTACTCTGTAGTTCAGTGGATCAGGCATTTGATGGGTCAGCCTCTCTATTATTGTTCAGCTGCTGTTGCTGGCATGTGGGGGGAGAGGCTACGGTGATGGCTCCACCTCCTACGCGTGACTCAGCCATATTGCCTTGTTTCTGTGGCTGCCCCGCTTTTCTCCACAGGCATTTCCCACCACAGTTTCGTCCCTCACATCCCCTCAATCCGTCTTTCTGGAGTCTACAGCAGCCCTCACTCTGGGATTGCTCCACAATCCCTAACCCCCTGCTCTCAGCCGCTGAGCCTTCCAGGGGACATCTGGCTGTCGCAAGGACTGTCTGATTCCCTTTCCATTTAGGCTGCCAAAGATCAGCTGTTTCAGTCTTAAATGTTTCTCCTCTAACTCAGACAATTGCCCCGATGTGGGGATCGGACCCCCTGCTTCAGTTCCCCCACCCACCGAGGGCCGGTCCAGTCCTACTAACACTCCTGTTTTTTCCCCTAGTTCCTTTGTCCTACTGAGTTTTGCGTGGTTCTATATATTCTTTTCCACTGGTCAGGTACTCCTGTCCACTCTTAGCTGGCGTTCTGCATGTGCTTCTCTGTCTGAAGGTGTATTCCTGATGTATCTGTAGAGAGAGATGTACTCCACGGCCACCTTCTCCTCCGTCATCTTGATCTCTCCCTGATTATTACAAGATATTGAATATAGTTTCCTGTGCTATACAGTAGGTCCTTGTTGTTTATTTTTATATGCAGTAGTGTGTATCTGTTTGTCCCAAGCTCCTAATTTATCCTTCCCTACCCCTTTCCTCTTTGGTAATCATAAATTTGTTTTCTATGTTTGTGAGTCTGTTTCTGTTTTTCAAAAAAATATTTTTATTTATTAAAAAGTTTCAATTTATTTTAGAGTATAGTTGATTAACAATGTTGTGTTAGTTTCAGGTGTACAGAAAAATGATTCAGTGCATTTCAGAACATGTACATATTCTATTCTTTTTCAAATTCCTTTCACATTTAGGTTATTACAGAACATTGAGCAGAGTTCCTTATGCCTATACAGTACATTCTTGTTGGTTATCCTATTTAAATATAGCAATGTGTACATGTCAATGCCAAACTCCCAATCTTTCCCTCCCCCGCACTCTTCCCCCTGGTAACCATAAGTTTGTTCTCTAATTCTGTGAGTCTATTTCTGTCTTGTGAATAAGTTAATTTGTATCAAATCAAAAAAATATTTTAAAACAAATTTTTAGTTAGTGCCAGGTAATCTTTGAAGTTCTTTATAGGTACTGTCTCATTGAATTCATATGTTCTCGCTATGAGATAGGGGTTATCATTATCCCCATTTGACAGGTGAGAAAATTGAGAGGTTAATTAACTTGTCCAGAGTTACAAATAGTAAGGGTGAGGCCGTGTTTTGAAGCCAGGCAGTCTGCTCCGAGTCAGTGCTCCTAACTGCCGCACTGCGCTTTCCACTTCATACTAGAGCTTGTATACTCTGCCCAGGTTGTGCTGCAAGTTGTGCCATGGCATTTATGCCCATGGCATAGAGACAAATAAGATTTGGTCCCTACAGTCTTGGAGGTCAGAATTCAGCGGAGGGGTTCAGTAGGATTGCTTTTAGGGGCCCCAGTGACAGTTTGCAGGAGGTGGAGGAGGGAGTGACTCTTGTCTGATGTTGGGAAGGTGGTGGGCAAGGTGAAGGATGCAAGAGAGGCTTTAAAGGAAATGTGGACCAAGAACTATAGATGTTCATGAAGTTATCAGGAAGGGAAGGGAGCATGGATGGGCCTAGATAGGAATTCTGGCCAGAGAGAAAAGAGTGCTCTGAGAGTTTTAGGTGTAGGAAGTAAGTAAGTGGGTCTAAAGCTTAGGGATTTCCACTTGAGCAGAAAGAACATTGCCCGGAAGTGGTAGTTACAACATCTGTATTATTTAAAACTTCTACATTATCCTAAGTAAGCATGTATTTCTCCTATAAAACTCAAAATAAAGCTATGTTATTTTGCATAATTGTTTCCTTTTTAAGATATCAACTTTTCCCTGTTCTTTTAGAGAAGTCAAAGCTATATTATGTACATGGAGCTCTTAAAATATAAGCTTTGAAATAAGAAACCAGCCTTACCACTCATTGGCTATATGGCACTGCCTTTTCAGGGCTTTAGTTTACTTTCCTATAAATTGAGAATGGTCATAACTACTCTGCTGGGGCCTGATGGAAAAAAATAAAGGAAACAATGAAAATAAAATGTAAAATACTACAGCTTGACAGAGTAGATCAATAAACATTATTTCCCATGCCCTAACCTTTGTAATGGAGAAGGCGATGGCACCCACTCCAGTACTCTTGCCTGGAAAATCCCATGGATGGCGGAGCCTGGTAGGCTGCAGTCCATGGGATCGCTAAGAGTCCGACATGACTGAGCGACTTCCCTTTCACTTTTCATTTTCATGCATTGGAGAAGGAAATGGCAAACCACTCCAGTGTTCTTGCCTGGAGAATCCCAGGGACGGGGGAGCCTGGTGGGCTGCTGTCTATGGGGTCACACAGAGTCGGACACGACTGAAGTGACTTAGCAGCAGCAGCAGCAGTAGCAACCTTTGTAAAATAGTTTCCCCACATACGTTGGGTTAAATCTTGGATCTTTTACTTAAGTGGTTGAAGAGTGCTGAGAGCCCAGTTTCATGGCCACAGATGAACTTGTTCTTGTTAACCACTCAGCTCCTGTGTTATCAGCAGGTACCTGCAACTCATGTACCTTAGGTAGACTCTAATTAGCCTTCTCAGCTTGGTATAGCTCTGGGAGAAATCCTAATGTACAGCCAAGAGCACTTCTCCCAATATATGGAGGGCTCTCCTGAACCCCACACAGAACAGAGACCTAGGAGAAGCGTCAGGGCATAGCCTCACCATCTTACCAGCTCTGTTGGTTGCCTGTGCACCCCTCTCAGCTCTCTCCCCCCATAGTAACCCAGGATGCTCAGGGCTCTGTGCTTTTTGTTTCCACTTCTATTACCTTTTCACAGACTGTACTGCAAAGAGATATATTTGATTTCCTATTTCTAATTATCTGCCTATTTTCTCCACAGTTATTTTCCAATATGCTCTTAGGAAAGGTTGATATGTTCCAGGTCATCCTTAGGGGGACTACTCTATAGCCTACTTTTGTAATCCTTTTTGCTATGAGCTGCTCTTCACCCTGCAGTCTGAGTGATCTTTAAGAAAGACTTCCTCTTCTTAAAGTGCTCCAGTGGCTGCCTGTGCCCTAGAAAAAAAGCCTAATGCCCTACCCTGCCTTACAGAGCTTTCCCGAGTTCCTTTAGCATTATCACTTGAGAAGTTGGAGCAGGACAGTGGTTGATATTTTTTACTTTGTACAATAATAAAATATGAAAGTTGTTTTCTCTCAGAGTAAAGATGGTTTTATGAAGTGATACCTTTCTCTCGAAGAGTCTGTTATGTTGGACAAGCAGAAGGAAGCTCTAGACACAAAAGAAAAACACTTTTTGACCTGAAATTACTTGTAAGGTCCTATAAGGATGGCCTTATAGAAGATCAGCATTTAGGAGATATCTCCAGAGTGTGGGTTGTGACTTTATGAGAAGCCAGATGCAGAGAGCTGTACAGATTACCCAGAGAACTGCCAAACAAAGAACTGCTTTGTGCTTTAACTGATACGTTGTGAAGTGAGATCTTTGAGCAGTGAAGCATTCCTTGAGTTCTTACTTTATAGAACACAGGGAAATTGATCCTAAGGGGCAGTGTGGGAGTGTCCAGAAGATGGAAAAGATACTTTCCTGAAGACATTTGTAATTAAGGAGAGATAAAATATAGGCACAACGTAAGTAGTTTGAGAACAACTATCAAGAAAGAACACTAGAAATGTCAGGACAATGAGCGCATACCTAGTGGGTGTGTTGAGGGGTGAAGATAGGTGGGGAGGGATGGCTGGCTGCTGGGGAAAGGGTCTCATAAGAGATGAATTTTGAGCTGTGACTTAAATCATTCAAATTGTTATAGATGAGTCTTCAGGAGGTCATCTGAGAAGGCAGTAATGGCTTGAGCAAAGATAGAAGGATCCTGAGGAGATTCATTTAGGAGAAAGTTCAGAAAGACAGAAGCTAGGGGTAAGACTATGTTGGCAAAGAAAGTTGTGTTTTCCTAAACTACTGTCCAACATCTAGATAAGGATGAGCATTATGGAAACAAACAGAAAGGTACAAGAAATATTGATGTTGTTCAGTCTCCAAGTCGTATCTGACTTTTCCCGATCCCATGGACTGCAGCACACCAGGCTTCCTTGTCCTTCACCATCTCCTGTAGTTTGCCCAAGTTCATGTCCATTGAATTAATGATGCCATTCAACTGTCTCATCCTCTGTTGCCCTCTTCTCCTCCTGCCTTCAATCTTTCCAACATCAGGGTCTATTCCAATGATTCAGCTGTTTGCATCAGGTGCCCAGAGTATTGGAGCTTCATCTTCAGCATTCAGTGAATGTTCAGAGTTGATTTCTTTTAGGATTAACTGGTTTGATCTCATTGCTGTTCAATGGACTCTCAAGAGTCTGCTCTAGCACCACAGCCCCAAAGCATCAGTTCTTTGGCGTTCAGCCTCTTTATAGTTCAGAAATGTACTGGTATATACAAGAAATGTACTGGTACTTAAAAATAAGTGAATTGCTTTGGGCCCTGAATATTTTGCAATATAATTCCTGGAAAAGAGTTTCTGAGTTGCTTTGCTGAATTATTCATTCCTCCAACATCTGTTGGGTACTACGTTCCAGGATTCAGGTTAGGTGCTTCATCCTGAAATATCACACAAACACACACCTGTTTTGGGAACAGGGAAGGGTGCAAAAGACCCACGAATACTTACACACCCTTCCATTGATGGTAATGTATTAATTCCCAGAATAACACGGTGCCTGTGTGAATAAGGAAGAAAGATATTTTTGAGGGTTTCCCTCCCTCTTTTGGTATATGGGGAAAACACCTTCCAAATCTGGCACAACACAACCCTTGCTCCCCAGTAGACATGCGCATGAGCGAGCAATCAACTCAGCCAAGCGGGATGATTTCCAAACTGACAGCAGTTTCTAGGCGTAGGATTTCAGCTCCGAGTGCCTGAGGGAACCCTGTGCTAATTCCACCAATATTTTTAGTAACTTGTAGTTGCAAGTCCAAACCTGGTCATAGCAAGAGCATAAAGGACAGATTTTTATGACCCCTGGAAACTAAATAGTGCACATCATTTACTGAAGAATCAAGTCAAACATTTTTATTTTAGAGAATATTCTTCCTCGGGCTACACTTAAACTGTAGTATTTCAACAAATGACTTGAAGACGTAAAATGCATATTCTGATCCTTTGTATTTAGCTCGTTAGCGAATGACCCTCATCATTTTCCAGTATGAACCGTTACTTTGTAACCCAGATCACAGTCTGTGCTCTCAGCAATCCTTTTTACTGAACTGATACTTTCTCTAAGGAAATTGTCTAGGGACTATATTCACTTGTGAAAAGAAATACTGAACATGGGTACTAGTTATTTTATTTTTCTTCAGATTCCTTGGTTCAAGTAGAAAATTGTAAAAAGCTCATATAAAAAATTACACCAGCAAATATGAAGAGAACTGAGTGATACTAGGTCTTCTCTGTCACCTCGAATGACATGCTCGGAATGATCTTTCCTTCAGGTTAGAGAAAGTGTTTGGCCTTATGACAAAACTCATCCTTCTAATCCTTCCCTCAACCTAATGCTGGGAGTATTTTAAAAATTGTGGCTGTTTATAGCGATTTATCCCCATTTGACCTGTGAGAGTTCCTAGGTTAGTGTTTGTAACCTGTGTGACAGAGGCTCAAGTGTAGCCGAGAGGTGGGAAGGTCAGTTTCCCTTGCTTTCATGTTTTACTGGCTTTCAAGACTCCCTAATTGAGTCTAATGATAGGAAACTGCAGTGTTTGAAATAGTAGTTGGTCAGGAGTCTCTGGTGGCTCAGAGCGTAAAGAATCCACCTGCAATTTAGGAGAGTCAGGTTTAATCCCTGGGTTAGGAAGGTCTCCTGGATAAAGGAATGGCTACCCACTCCAGTTTTCTTTCCTGGAGAATTCCATGGACAGAGGAGCCTGGCAGGCTACAATTCATGGGATCGCAGAGTGAGACTTAGTGACTAACGCTTTCAATTTCACTAGCATTTTCTGACATAGCCTTTCCCAACTTTGCATGAAAATGCCTATGGGGGAGCAAAAAAAAAAATCATAAAATGAAATTATCCCATATAAAAAGATGAAAGGGAAAAAGTTTGTTAACTGAGGGTGGGTTAAGAAATATCTCATCTTCCCTTACTGTACACTCATGCCTTACCTTATGGAACAGACCCTGTTTGAAAAAAGGGTAAAAAAAAAAAAAGGAAAATACTGTGATTCCTTCTAGTCACCATCTTCCCTGTGTTAGAGACCCAGTGTTTGATCTTTTCTTCCTAAGTTAAGATTTTTTTAGATGGTGAAAGTGTAAAATTCTACTTCCCTATCTTTTATATTCATTTACACAAAAGGTTACTGGAAAACAACAGAGTTGGAATAAGATGGTGGGTGCTGGCAGAGGCACATAAAAAGAAATCCACACTTTCACGGAATGAAATGCACAATGTATTATTAAATGAGAGTTGTTTCATGCAGTATAAAATATGTAATTCAGTAGTATATGTAAGTGTGTATGGGCACATAAAGAGAAGAATGGAAAGATACACACCCAAAAGCAGATTATTGATGAATAGTGAGAATAGGGTGGCTTTCAATTTCTTTTATAGGATTTTATATTATAAGATTTTTAACATAAGGAGAATGTTTTACTTGAATAATCCATAAAACACTGTAACACTGTGATTTTTTTTTAAGGAAGCTCTTTCTGAAGGTCACATAAAGGAGACTTGAATGAGAGGTTAGATTAAATGATATCAATTATTTTCCAAATATTGAGGAGAACTTTGTGAAAGATTGATAAATTTTAGGAGAATGTTGCCCAATAAAATATTAAAATGTATTAAAAATCGGAATACAGGAAAAAAGAGTCCCAGTAAGATACAGATCCATGGACTAGAAGGAAGAGTGCTGAAACAGATTTTTGTGACAAAGCTCATATTTAAAATTGGTGGGAAAAGGATTAATGTATTGTAAATCACTCCAGACAGTAGACTAAACAATTTGTGGAAAAGTTACCTCATAACACATCAAAAGAAATTCCACCCAAATGAGAGATATAAATGTTTCAAAAGAACTGAAGTAAATTGGGTATAGAATAAGTAAACAAATGTAGAAGAACTGAAGCAAATGCAGGAGACTATATATCATCTGGAGGTATGGAAATTTAATAATGCTGTCATAGGCAGAAACCATAAAATTTAAGATAGAAAGATTTGATACATAAAGAGTAAAGTGTACTCTGTCAGAAACACCATAAATAAAAATAAAAGACAGATGCATGAATAATGTATTGCTTTTGTAGTCTGTGTTTTCTAATTTTTCTATAGTAAGAATGGTACTTGGTGGTCTATAGAGGATGTTAATGTGATGATTGAGAGGCAGAGCGTGGAGGTTAAGGGGAATTTAGTGCCAGATCACCTCTGTTGCAATCCTGGGATGCTTCTTGTGTGACACTGGACAATTGAACCTAACCTCTCTGTGTCTCAGTTCCCTGACCTTTGGAATAATGATAGAAACTACCCTAAAGTTGTAAGGATTAAACGTGTTAATAGATATGCATGGCTTTTAGAATACTGCCTGTTCTACAGTGAACACTCTAAGTGATGGCTTTTACTCTCTAAGACCTTCCTGGTTTCAACATCACGCAATTCTGTGGAGGACTAGAGAGTGAATAGGAGCTGGGAGCAAACTATTCCTTTACCAGCAAAATAATTGACTTCAGAAGAGGGTAACAGATCAAACAAATTGTGCTTTGAGCTCAAGGGATAAGAGAAGCCTGTAGTTCCAGGTACGGTCAAATGTGGCCCACTGATAGAACAAAAATTAAATTACAGACATAGAAAAAGAAACAAAATAAGAATCAGTATATGTTCTTTACTATCTGCATAAGCAAATCAAATATATAAAATTCTGGCATGAATTGTATGGAGGTGGAAGGGAATAGGTGAGGAGCAAGGTTCTCTTTGTTATCACACATGAACACTAAATGCAATTCCAATTTCCCCTAATTTTCTTTTTTAGATGAAAGCTGGAACTCTGGATATAACTGATACAAATGACTCCTTTTCTCAACTTAGTCTTTTATTTCGTTTGACTCTGTGGCAGCAATGATGAGCTGCTTCATTGTTTCTCCATGGTTGCCTGCATGACACAAACCTACCAGAGCTGTGATGAAAATAATAGATGTGCTGAGGAGAGGGTCAGTCATTGTAAATTTTCCATGTAGCCACATTGATATCTGCACCAGGGAAAAGTAGCAATTAACTGAAATACAGCTGTTTTGAAGTTGATTGGGGAAGAATCGTGACCGAAATACATAATGGGTTTAGAGGCTCCCTATTTTTTCTTTTAAAATTATTGTCCTTTCTTTCCTTAGTACAAAAACAACATAACGATAATTGTAGAAGAAAAAAAAAAGGAAACAGAGACCGGAAAAATATCATAACCTGTAACCCTAACTCCTAATCTTGTAGAGGGTTAAAGAATGAACGGGTTTAAGGAGCAAACGATTCTTTTAAGAGTAAAACATTTTGGTGTATATCCCTCTGATCTTTTACTTCATCTTTTTGCAAAAATGTAGTTAAATGATGTTTGATGTCTTATACTTCTTTTTCACTTAATATTTTACAAATATATAAAAGAGAGTAAAACATTTATGAGCCAAATTTTAATAGCTACATAAAATTCTGTTAAAAATCTATATGTATACCTGTGGCGGAGTCATTTTGATGTATGGCAAAACCAATACAATACTGTAAAGTTAAGTAAAATAAAATAAAAAAATATATAAGTATCATACTTTATTTTACCTATTTTTTGATTTTGGACACAGACTACCTCTGTCCTGTGACTATTGTTGTATAGAAATTTTTGGGCATGTGAGTTATTTCCTTAGCCTAAATTCTTAGAAATTAAATTTCTAGTTTAAAGTTTGTAGATATTTCAAGGAACTTGATCTTTTGCCAATTCGCTTTGAAGAAAGGTATTATAAATTTGTGATCTATATTTTATATGCCAGCTTGTATAAGAATGCCTAATTCTCCTTATCTTTGACAGCCCTCGGCATTGCAGCTATTTTTTTATCTTTCCATTCTGACTGGACTAGTCTTGTCCTCTAAAAGATTTCTAGAGATTCTGGGAGAACTAATTAAACACATGGAAAAAAATGAACTTCAAGGCCTACTTCACACTATAAACAAAATTTATTAAGAATAAATCATTGACATATTTAAATGGTAAATTATAAAGTTTCTAGAAGAAAACATAGGAGGATATCTTTGTAAACTCAGGGAAGACACAGATTTCTTATGAAAATCACTAACTATACATAAAAAATGGATGAGTTATACTTTATTAAAATTAAATGTGTTTTCTCATTAAGAGACATTGTGAAGAAAATGAAAACAAAAGCCTGAGATGGAAAAGTGTATTCATCTGTATATGAATATGTATTTGTACATATACAAAAGGATTGTAGCTAAAACATGTAAAGAAGTTCTATAACTCAATAATAAAAGATAAATCACCCAATTTAAGTGGTATTAAGGACATGAAAAGAGATTCAACATCATTAGTTATTAGGAAAGTGCAAATTTAAATCACAGTGAGAAACCATTTCAAACCCACTGATGTGGCCAAAATTAGGAAGCCTACACCAAATGTTGGCAAGAGTGTGAGGCAACAGAACCATATTTTGTTTGTGGGTGTAGAAAATGGTATCAGATCAGATCAGATTAGATCAGTCGCTCAGTTGTGTCCGACTCTTTGCAACCCCATGAATCGCAGCATGCCAGGCCTCCCTGTCCATCACCAACTCCCAGTGTTCACTGAGACTCATGTCCATCGAGTCAGTGATGCCGTCCAGCCATCTCATCCTCTGTCGTCCCCTTCTCCTCCTGCCCCCAATCCTTCCCAGCATCAGAGTCTTTTCCAATGAGTCAACTCTTTGCGTGAGGTGGCCCAAGTAGAAAATGGTATACTCATCCTGAAAAACGTTTTGGAAGTTTCTTAAAATGTTTGAACCTTCACCTTCTCTGAGGTGTGTCATTTCTACTTCTAGGTATTTCCCTGGGGAGAAATGAAAACATTTATCCTATCTGTCCAGAAAAAAAAAAAAAAAGATGTGTATGTGAATGTTTGTGGATCGTGGAAGCTTATTAACAGAATCTCCAAATTGGAAACAGCCCAAATATCCTTCAACAGGAGAATAGGTAAACTCATATATTTATACAATGAAATACAGCTAGCAATGACATGGAAAAATCTTAGAAACATTGTATTGAGTGAAAGAAGATAGACACAGAAGAGTTCCCTTATAAGAGTCCATAACAGGAAATTCAGTGATGGGCAAAACTGACATGTGGTAGAAATCAGAACAGTGGTTGTCAGTGAGGTCTTCTATTAATGATGAAGAGCGACATGAAAACTCTTTGGAGTGATGGAAATGTTCTGTATCTCCACTGGTTTTTGTTTATATGGATGTATGTGTGCATGCTCAGCTGATCAGTTGTGTCTGACTCTTTGTGACCACATGGACTGAAGCCCCCAGGCTCCTCTGTCCATGGGATTTTTCAGGCAAGAATACTGCAGTGGGTTGCAATTTTCTCCTCCAGGAAATCTTTCCGACCCAGGGACTGAACCCAAGTCTTCTGTGTCTCCTGCATTGGCAGGCAGATTCTTTACCACTGAGCCACCTGGGAAGCCCCACATGGGTATATACATTTGTCAAAGCTTGTAAAATTGTACCCTTAAAAATCTGTATTTTTCTCTGTATGTGAATTTTACTTCAATAATAAAATTCATTTTGGGAGGGAGGCTCAATAGGGCACATATATATATACTTATGACTGATTCTAGTTGTTTTACGGCAGAAACTAGCACAATATTGTGAAGCAATTATCACCAATTAAAAAACAAAAAAAAATTCAAAGCCAGAATTCAAAACTCTATGGATTTTAGTGATTGCAATCATAAACAACTGAAAATGAATATGTAAAAACTAACAAAACTTTTGAGGGTAATAGGAAATGAGGGATTTTTGTTTTTGAAAGTTCTTTTTATATTTCTGTATCTTTATTTTTTTTAAGTTTTTTTGGTGTCTTTTTTGAATTTTTTCCAATACTGTTTCTGTTTTATGTTTCGGTTTTGGCTGCCAGGCATGTGGGATCTTAGATCCCCAACCAGGAATTGAGTGCACACTGCCTGCACAGGAAGGTGAAGTCTTAACTTCTGGACTTCCAGGGAAGTCCATGTATTTTTATTTTTTTAAATGCAAAAATAAAGAAATTTTGTTTAAATGAAAAAAAAAATTTCTGATATTTTAAAGATTTCAATGTAGAAGTATAAAATAATGAAATTTAGGAGCATATATTTATAACCTTGGGTGGGGTGAACTTCCTAAGCAAGATAAGAAATCCAGTTTCAATGAAACTAATATATTAAACTTCAAGAAAGCTTAAAATGTTTATTTTTAAACAGAGCATAAAAGAAAGCAGAAGACACAAGATGAAAGAGAAACAAATATTTCAACACCTATGATGGGCAAAATTTAACAACCCTAATAAACAATGACCTCCTATAAATGGATAAGAATAAGGCAAATGACTTAATAGGAAAAAATGGATGAAGTATATGTACAGATAATTCACATAAAGAAGAATGAAAATAGCCAGGAAATATATGAAAAGATGCCCTGTTTCACTTGCACTCAGGGAAACAAATATTAAACTGCTAGTGCAGTAAAAATGGGAAATTTTGGAAATATTAAGTGTTGGTGAAATTGGAAAATGGGTAGTGAAACTTCACTGGTTGAAATTTGAATTGCTTGAAATTTTTAGGAAAGCATCGGGCAGTATCTATCAAGACAAAATACAGCAAATCATTTGCCTTTGTACTCCCTTTTGATAATCTCTACTATGGAACAAAAGCACAAGTACTTAAGGATATGTGAATAAGGATATTTAATGTTGTTTGTAGTAGGAAATAAACAAGCTGGGAACAATCAGAATGAACATTAATGGAGACTGGTAGAATAAATTATAATAATCTTTACTGCAACTGTTACACCAAAATTAAAAGTAAATCAGATTTACATATATCGACCTAGAGGGAGTCCAGTGATATATTATTATGTTAAAAAGAGCAAGTTGGAGACTAATGTAGAACATGTTAGTCCATTCCAGATTTAAAAAAAAGAAATGCAAATACAGATATGCACCTTATTAGAGCATAAACATGTAATGCTTCTGCTTTCTACAATAATTGTCATGTTCATTTCTCTTTTAAGTTACTCCCTACTGAGTAACAGACATGGTTAGTAATAATATTTAACCAAATTCCACATCTTTTCAGTTTTTACAGTCTCATTTTCATCCTCAAGAGGCAACCAAATATATGTCTGAGCTGTGCATTTTATTCCATTTTCAACAATCTAATAAGACACTCCTCTCTTCCAAAACAGTAAGAAGGCAGAATGGTTGATGGAATTTCTCAAGAGAGTGGATGTATTGGTAAAAACAACTGTTGTGTGAATTCACACAGGACTTCAAAGGAAGAAAGGGATTGGCTTACCCTATACTGGACTGGAATGGGTGAATTTAACTCAGATGACCATTATATCTACTACTGTGGGCAGGAATGCCTCAGAAGAAATGGAGTGGCCATCATGGTCAACAAAAGAGTCCGAAATGCAGTACTTGGATGCAATCTCAAAAACGACAGAATGATCTCTGTTCGTTTCCAAGGCAAACCATTCAATATCACAGTAATCCAGGTCTATGCCCCAACCAGTAACGCTGAAGAAGCTGAAGTTGAACGGTTCTATGAAGACCTACAAGACCTTTTAGAACTAACACCCAAAAAAGATGTCCTTTTCATTATAGGGGACTGGAATGCAAAAGTAGGAAGTCAAGAAACACCTGGAGTAACAGGCAAATTTGGCCTTGGAAAACAGAATGAAGCAGGGCAAAGACTAACAGAGTTTTGCCAAGAAAATGCACTGGTCATAGCAAATACCATCTTCCAACAACACAAGAGAAGACTCTATACATGGACATCACCAGATGGTCAACACCGAAATCAGATCGATTATATTCTTTGCAGCCAAAGATGGAGAAGCTCTATACAATCAGCAAAAACAAGACCAGGAGCTGACTGTGGCTCAGACCATGAACTCCTTATTGCCAAATTCAGACTGAAATTGAAGAAAGTAGGGAAAACCACTAGACCATTCAGGTATGACCTAAATCAAATCCCTTATGATTATACAGTGGAAGTGAGAAATAGATTTAAGGGCCTAGATCTGATAGATAGAGTGCCTGATGAACTATGAAATGAGGTTCGTGACATTGTACAGGAGACAGGGATCAAGACCATCCCAATGGAAAAGAAATGCAAAAAAGCAAAATGGCTGTCTGGGGAGGCCTTGCAAATAGCTGTGAAAAGAACAGAAGCGAAAAGCAAAAGAGAAAAGAAAAGATATAAACATCTGAATGCAGAGTTCCAAAGAATAGCAAGAAGAGATAAGAAAGCCTTCTTCAGCGATCAATGCAAAGAAATAGAGGAAAACAACAGAATGGAAAAGACTAAGGATCTATTCAAGAAAATCAGAGATACCAAAGGAACATTTCATGCAAAAATGGGCTCGATAAAGGACAGAAATTGTATGGACCTAATGGAAGCAGAAGATATTAAGAAGAGGTGGCAAGAATACACAGAAGAACTGTACAAAGAAGAGCTTCACGACCCAGATAATCATGATGGTGTGATCACTGACCTAGAGCCAGACATCCTGGAATGTGAAGTCAAGTGGGCCTTAGAAAGCATCACTACGAACAAAGCTAGTGGAGGTGATGGAATTCCAGTGGAGCTATTCCAAATCCTGAAAGATGATGCTGTGAAAGTGCTACACTCAATATGCCAGCAAATTTGGAAAACTCAGCAGTGGCCACAAGATTGCAAAAGGTCAGTTTTCATCCCAATCCCAAAGAAAGGCAATGCCAAAGAGTGCTCAAACTACCACACAATTGCACTCATCTCACACGCTAGTAAAGTAATGCTCAAAATTCTCCAAGCCAGGCTTCAGCAATAGTGAACCATGAACTTCCTGATGTTCAAGCTGGATTTAGAAAAGGCAGAGGAACCAGAGATCAAATTGCCAACATTTGCTGGATCATGGAAAAAGCAAGAGAGTTCCAGAAAAACAACTATTTCTGCTTTATTGACTATGCCAAAGCCTTCGACTGTGTAGATCACAATAAACTGTGGAAAATTCTGAGAGAGATGGGAATACCAGACCACCTGATCTGCCTCTTGAGAAATCTGTATGCAGGTCAGGAAACAACAGTTAGAACTGGTCATGGAACAACAGACTGGTTCCAAATAGGAAAAGGAGTACGTCAAGGCTGTATATTGTCACCGTGTTTATTTAACTTATATGCAGAGTACATCATGAGAAATGCTGGACTGGAAGAAACACAAGCTGGAATCAAGATTGCCTGGAGAAATATCAATAACCTCACATATGCAGATGATACCACCCTTATGGCAGAAAGTGAAGAGGAACTCAAAAGCCTCTTGATGAAAGTGAAAGTGGAGAGTGAAAAGGTTGGCTTAAAGCTCAACATTCAGACAATGAAGATCATGGCATCTGGTCCCATCACTTCATGGGAAATAGATGGAGAAACAGTGGAAACAGTGTCAGACTTTATTTTTCTGGGCTCCAAAATCACTGCAGATGGTGACTGCAGCCATGAAATTAAAAGACGCTTACTCCTTGGAAGGAAAGTTATGACCAACCTAGATAGCATATTCAAAAGCAGAGACATCACTTTGCCAACAAAGGTTCGCCTAGTCAAGGCTATGGTCTTTCCTGTGGTCATTTATGGATGTGAGAGCTGGACTGTGAAGAAGGCTGAGCGCCGAAGAATTGATGCTTTTGAACTGTGGTGTTGGAGAAGACTCTTGAGAGTCCCTTGGACTGCAAGGAGATCCAACCAGTCCATTCTGTAGGAGATCAGCCCTGGGATTTCTTTGGAAGGAATGATGCTAAAGCTGAAACTCCAGTACTTTGTCCACCTCATGCGAAGAGTTGACTCATTGGAGAAGACTCTGATGCTGGGAGGGATTGGGGGCAGGAGGAAAAGGGGACGACAGAGGATGAGATGGCTGGATGGCATCACTGACTCGATGAATGTGAGTCTCAGTGACCTCCGAGAGCTGGTGATGGATAGGGAGGCCTGGCGTGCTGCAGTTCATGGGGTCGCAGAGAGTCGGACACGAGTGAGCGACTGATCTGATCTCATCTGATCTGATACTGATTCTCATCTCTGTTGATAAATGATAGAATTACTAGACTGCTGCTAGTGATGATTCTACTTTCTTTTTCACTGTATCAATTTAACTAGTTCCTCGCTAAATTGAGGTTACGACTGAGCGACTTCACTTTCACTTTTCACTTTCATGCATTGGAGAAGGAAATAGCAACCCACTCCAGTGTTCTTGCTTGGAGAATCCCAGGGACGGGGGCGCCTGGTGGGCTGCCGTCTCTGTGGTTGCACGCTACTGAAGTGATGCAGCAGCAGCAGCAGCAGCATAGTAGTAAGAGGGCTTCCCTGGTGGCTCAGAGGATAAAGTGTCTGCCTGCAATGCAGGAGACCTGGGTTCCATCCCTGGGTTGGGAAGATCCTCTGGAGAAGGAAATGGCAACCTTGCCTGAAGAATCCCATGGATAGAGGAGCCTGGATGGGGTCACAAAGAGTTGGACATGACTGAGCGACTTCACGCATAGTAAGAGATAAATATCTTATTGGAAAATTAGTCCCCATGGGTGCATAATATGAAAAAGACTGTTAGGCAGAAAGAATATCTAGTGAAGTAAATTAATAAAACATCTTCCTTTTTAAATTCATATAGAAGTTTGCTGAGAAGATCACCTAAGAGGAGCTTGTGGAGGGCACGGGTGGCCAGGAGGAGGACACGGCCCTTGCTGGGGGTCTGCAGGGCTGGTGTGGGGGACCCGCCGCAGGAGTGCCCAGCCTAGTGCCTCCGCCTAGAGAGCAGCCTCCGGGACCCCCAGGAAGCAAATTGAAGAACATGTAACCCGAAGCAATGGCACCCGACTCCAGTACTCTTGCCTGGAAAATCCCACGGACAGAGGAGCCTGGTGGGCTGCAGTCCATGGGGTCGCTAAGAGTTGGACACGACTGAGCGACTTCACTTTCACTTTTCACTTTCACACATTGGAGAAGGAAATGGCAACCCACTCCAGTGTTCTTGCCTGGAGAATCCCAGGGATGGGGACGCCTGGTGGGCTGCCATCTATGGGGTTGCATAGAGTCGGACATGACTGAAGCGACTTAGCAGCAGTAGCAGTAGCAGCTTCCAAGTCTGTCTGTCCAGTAATAGGGGCATCTTTGTCCCTTAGGGGCTCCCAAAGAATGAGAATTGATCTTATTATTATAAATTTTTTTGGTGTTTCTTAGGGCATTTGAACTGTTTTCAAGTGAGTTAGGCCTGGTTTATGAGTGCAGGAAATCAATTATATATGTTTACTTCTTTTCCATCTACTCTACTTTCCTCTGGTTCATATGAGTATCTCTATTCTTCCCTCTACTATATTAGAAATTGTTATTGGCTGATTGATTTTTATTTATTTTAGGAAGGAAGAAGAAGTAATTTACTGTATGGAAGGCACCTACTCTATGCTTACCAAAATGGGATCCATCCCATCCATTTGACCTGTATTCACAGACCAATGCTGGGATATCTTTGTTGACTTTTCTTGGGTCTCTTCTTTTCTTCCTTGTGCACATATGCTCAGTTGAGCCCCCATGGACTGTAGCCCACCAGGCTCCTCTGCACATGGACTTTTCCAGGAAAGAATACTAGAGTGGGGGACCATTTGTTCCTCTGAGAGATCTTCCGGACCCAGGGATCGAACCCACATCTCTTCCGTCTTCTGCTCTGGAAGGTGGTTTCTTTAGCTAAAGTCTCCTGTATCCTAGGTCTTTGCTTTTATTGCCTTTGTTCACAGTTAAGATTATTTACTCTCCTCTTCTCCTCCTCACATGTCTCAGTATCACTATTCAAAGTAGCTGAGAGCTTGGGAGAGTAGCTGAAGTCTCTCCCTGATACTGGCCTGGCCATAATTCTGATTTCTGACAGTGGTTCACAAAGTTGGCAAGCTGCATGATGCTTAGGATTCGCTGCACATAAACAAAATTACATATAGGACATCTCTGTGTGAGCAGTTGCTTTCACTTTGGGCCTGATCCTATTAACACAATGCCTGCTGCTGTTGCTGAAGAGAAAAAACTATTTGAAATGTTTATAAGAAGTCATGATTTATAAGATGCAAATCATAAAGAAAATACAATTTCAGCTGGCAGGGACAAAAGTTGAACCCTCCCGTTTTATAGTTAAGGAAAGGCAAGCTGAAGTGACTTACCTGAGGTTACACAGCTAGAAGAACGAGGAGTCTTGGAACTTGGTGAACTATTGTGAAACTGAAAACAGAAACAGTATAGGAAAGCAAATTGAGAAAGCCCATATTTTTCCTACTCACTTAACAACCTAGAAGTTTATGATTGTACTTAGTCACAGTGTTCCATTTGAGAGCCATACAAAAAAATCCCTTTGTAAAATACTTAAGTCTTCCTTGTGTTAAGATGCTCTAGATCTTTCAAAGGTAGTGTAGATTAGCTCATTAACATTTCTGTCTTTCTAACGCCTTGCCATCATCATTTAGGGAACAATTGGTAATTTTTAAATGTGCAGAACCGGGGATTGCACATTATCATTTGGGAGCTTTAAAAAAGCATCATTGTGGCCATTTGGGGGCTTTAAAAAAGCATCAATGTGGCCAGGTCCCATCCTTAGAGATTGTGATTTGATTGGTCTGGAGGAGGTCGAGGAATGAGGTTTTTCTTTTTTAAATTAAATTAAAAAATATTGGAGTTTAGTTGATTTACATTGTTGTTAGTTTCAGGTAAAGTGATTCAGTTATACATACGTCCATTCTTTTTCAGATGCTCCATATAGGTTATTAAAGAATACTGAGTGGAGTTCCCTGTGCTGTATAGTAGGTCCTTGTTGATTTTCTATTTTATATATAGCAGTGTGTATATGTGAATTCCAAACTCCTAATGTATCTCTTCCGGAGAAGGCAATGGCACCCCACTCCAGTACTCTTGCCTGGAAGATCCCATGGACGGAGGAGCCGGGTGGGCTGCAGTCCATAGGGTCACAAAGAGTCGGACACGACTGAGTGACTTCACCTTCCCTTTTCACTTTCATGCATTGGAGAAGGAAATGGCAACCCACTCCAGTGTTCATGCCTGGAGAATCCCAGGGACGGGGGAGCCTGGTGGCTGCCGTCTATGGGGTCACACAGAGTCAGACACGACTGAAGTGACTTAGCAGCAATGTATCCCTTCCCGTACGCATTTCCCTGTTGGTAACCATAAATTTGTCTTCAAAGCCTGTGAGTCTGTTTATGTTTTGTAAATAAGTTCATTTGTGTCATTGTTATAGAGTCCACATATAGTCATATCACATGATGTTTGTCTGTCTGATTTACTTCACTTACTATGATAATCTCTAGGTCCATCCTTGTTGCTGCATATAGCATTATTCAATTCCTTTTTATGGCTGAGTATTATTTCATTGTATATGTGTACCACATCTTCTTTATCCTAAAATGAGTATTTTTAAAGACTCCTAGATTATTCCAATGTACACCCAGGTTTGAAAACGATTACTCTAGAATTGTGGTTCGCAAAGTGTAGTCTCTGGCCCAGCAGCTTTGCCATTGCTTGAAAACTTGTTTGAAATATAAATCCCCAGACCCTTTCCTAAACTTTCTGAATCAGAAACATTGAGGGTAGGGACCAGCAAGCAGTGTTTTAACAGGCTCCCTAAGTGGTGCTGCTGCCAAGTCATGTCAGTCGTGTCCGACTCTGGGACCCCATAGACGGCAGCCCACCAGGCTCTGCCATCCCTGGGATTCTCCAGGCAAGAACACTGGAGTGGGTTGCCATTTCTTCTCCATTGCGTTAAAGTGAAAAGTGAAAGTGAAGTCGCTCAGTCGCGTCGGACTCTAGCGACTCCATGGACTGCAGCCTACCAGGCTCCACCATCCATGGGATTTTCTAGGCAAGAGTACTGGAGTGGCTTGCCATTGCCTTCTCCGAAGTGATGCTGCTGCTGCTGCTGCTGCTGCTAAGTCGCTTCAGTCGTGTCCGACTCTCTGCGACCCCATAGACGGAAGCTCACCAGGCTCCCCCGTCCCTGGGATTCTCCAGGCAAGAATACTGGAGTGGGTTGCCATTTCCTTCTCCAATGAATGAAAGTGAAAAGTGAAAATGAAGTCGCTCAGTCGTGTCCGACTCTTAGCGACCCCATGGACTGGAGCCTACCAGGATCCTCCGTCCATGGGATTTTCCAGGCAAAAGTACTGGGGTGGGGTGCCATTGTCTTCCCCGGAAGTGATGCTAATGAACGCTAATACTTGAAGAAAAGTGCTGGTCTGACCCAGGATGGGCAAACTATGTAGCCTGTTTTTGTAAATAAAGTTTTACAGGAACATGGCCACACTCATTCACTTATATATAATACAATGACATAGTTCAGTAGTGACCAAGTTTGTATGACCCACAAAGCCTGAAACATTTACTATTCAGCTTTATAAAGAAAAAGTTTGCTGACCCCTGAACCGTGCTTTCAAATTTTACTGTTCAGATGGGAATCTTGTTAAATTGCAAACTCTAATTCAGTGTGCCTGGGATGTGTGTTCACTCTGCTTACAAAGGATCTACTCCAAGACTGAAGGCAGGAGGCGAAAGGGGCAACGGAGGATGAGATGGTTGGATGGCATCACTGACTCAATGGACACAAGTTTGAGCAAACTCTGGGAGACTGTGAAGGACAGAGGAGCCTGGAATACTGCAGTCTACCGCGTCACAGAGTCGGACTTAGCGACTGAACAACAACAACTCCAGTAGTTCTTGGAGAGGACATGCTACAGCCTACGAGAACTTTTCAAAGTAAACATGTAGTTGGGAATGGGGGCAAGTAGGGTGGAGAGAGCAGTTGTTTATTGGAATTTAGTGACAGGAAGGGCCTGTAGCTTACAACAGCTCTTCCATTGACTGTCTTGTCCTTTCTACCCTGAAAGCCGCTCCGAGGATCACACAAGTATTAGGGTCACAAGGTGGCAGAGGAAGGACTAGCATCCAGAGCTAGCACTGCGCTTTGCACAAAGAAGGTGATGATTGAGCTTTTGACTGTCCGATAGGACTCAGGTGTCTTGGTTTGTAGTCTGATCAATTTCTGGAACAAAGCAGCTTCCAGTGCGCATGCGTAGACTCCTGGGCTCGACTGAGCGCTCTTGGCCTGTAGGCAATTTCATCCCGACCCTGTGACCCTGCCTCCCTGGTACTACTCATCTGTATAGTTAAGTTTCTGAGCGGGACACAACCCCAACCCTCGTAGGACCAGGCAGCCTTTGTTAGAAATTGCTTTGTTCGTGGGGACTCTGAGCACAAACGTGTTCTTAAGCTTGTCCTGGTAGCCCCATGACTGTGAGGTGCTGGAAGTGGGAGATGTCTGCTTGAAAATGAGGGTGGTGGGAATGAAGGGCCAGGAAAAAGCACCTCCCAGCCGCAGCCTAACGGCTGACGTGGTGCAGGGCAGCCTGCGGTACAGCAGCCATATTTTCCCAGTCTAGTCTGTCACTAAATAATATGGCACAGATGTTGCTGAATATTTTATGATTAACTTGCCCTAGGGGTCTCTAAATGTTTTATAATTTCTGGGTAAATAAAGCAATCATTGGGGGCCTTGTGCTCTAAGCAGCAGGTTCAATATTGTTATCCTGCCGCACATAGGAGACGTTCCTTCTTCTCCCAGTCACACTTTGACAAGGCAATAGCCGTAAAGGTTAAAGCTCCTGTGTGAACAGTGAGAACACAGGAAAATAACATCTAGCTGGAAGATGAAGGCTAATTTCAGGACCTTTGTAATGATTCTGTAACTTGATTTTAGACAAAATCTTGAAAACTGAGATTGATGTTTCTTGCTTTTTTGGGTTGAAGCCTTTTGGGATTTACCGATGGAGCAGGAGTGTTTTCTTTATGATGGGAGTGGGTACAGTTGTTGGTCTAAAAGGGACATAATCATCTCAAGATTAGGTCAGCTCAGTGTGAGGAAGCACTTTGAATCTTCCGGTCCTCTGTCTTTAACCCACTTCGGCATCCTGAACAACAGAGGGCGCTCTACTGACAGCAGTCTGAGGGACCCATCTCCTGGGTGAGGACCAGATGATCTGAGCTGTGCGCCTGGGTCTACTCTTCATTTACTTCTTCACGTATGTTCAGTGAACTCATGGTGGAATTCTGGTCCACGGGTCAAGGTAGGGAGTGTGAGGGTGTGGGAGACGGGGTTTAGAGAGTGGGGAGGAATGGCACTCCACTGTAGAGAGATGTGTGGCTCGGGGACTTAGGAGACAGAACTTCAGATCCTGGTGCTGCTTCTTGCTAGCCTCGTCTTTTAGCAGTTTCCTCATTAATAAAATGGTGATAAATACTAACTCATTTGAAATAATTATTTGGCACGATGCCTGGCTTATAGGATGTGTTCAATAAATAACAGCTTTTAAAAGAAGCAAGCAAGCAAACATGTTCTTGGGTTTGGCTAGAGGAAGAAGGGCAGAACGTAAGTAGGGAGCCTGCTCATTTACCGTGCTGGCATAACTCATTTTAGAACATGTTACACAGACTAAGATTTTATATGTATATATTCCTGCTAACCTATTGATTAAAAACAATCCTTTATAAGGTGTGGTTAAGTTTTGCCTGTTATTTCGTATTGGCTTTCCATTTATTTGGGAGGTGCTGGGTTTTTTTTTTTTTTTCCCATCTCAATGATTTGACAGTGTGAAATTCTAAAATAGAATTTTGAAATTGTTCTCTCAAATAATCCTATGCTTTTTAAGACAGAAACTTGATACGCCCAACCAACTTAAAGAAAAAGGGTGATGTGAACTCTTTGGAGGTGCTTTCCAAACCTCATTACAGATTTAGGGTCTGAAGATACAAAAGAAATGGCTTTTACCACATTTCACTTCAAATGGTAGGAACCTTTGACACAGATTGGAGAAGGCAATGGCACCCCACTCCAGTACTCTTGCCTGGAAAATCCCACGGACAGAGGAGCCTGGTAGGCTGCAGTCCATGGGGTCGCTAAGAGTCGGACATGACTGAGTGACTTCACTTTCTCTTTTCACTTTCATGCATTGGAGAAGGAAATGGCAACCCACTCCAGTGTTCTTGCCTGGAGAATCCCAGGGATGGGGAAGCCTGGTGGGCTGCCGTCTATGGGATCACACAGAGTCGGACACCACTGAAGTGACTTAGCATAGCATAGCATTTGACACAGGTGATGGAATTTCAGCGCCAGTAGAGTCCTTGAGCTTCTCATACTTTAAAAAATACCTTGCCTGCCTCCTTCCCTCCCTCCCCCCACCCAATTAAATAATCTCTTAGCAGTGAGGCTAGGTTAGCAGCAGTTTTACAAACATCTCAGGTGATTCTGATGCAACCAGCCATGCAAACCCTTGATTTATACCAGCTGATTTTACTGATGAAGTAAGTACTTTTTGCTGGTAGGAAGAAGGCCATCTTTCCTGTGGCCTTCAAAATCCTGTTAACCTATGGATTAAAAACAATCCTTTATGAGGTGTGGATAAGTTTTGCCTGTTATTTCATATTGGCTTTCCATTTGTTTGGGAGGTGCTGGGGTTTTTTTTCACATCTAAATGATTTGACAGTGTGAAATTCTAAAATAGAAGTTTGAAAGTGTTCTCTCAAATAATCCTATGCTTGGGCTTCCCTGGTAGCTCAGACGGTAAAGTGTCTGCCTGCAATGCGGGAGACCTGGGTTCGATCCCTGGAATATCCCCTGGAGAAGGAAATGGCAACCCACTCCAGTACTCTTGCCTGAAAAATTCCATGGACTGATGAAAGAGTCAGACACGACTGAGCAAATTCACTTCACTTCTTTCAGAAATCCAACCAGTTAGAAACCTTCAACAACTTGCCCAGCCCCTTTCTGCCATTTCCCTTCAGTTTTCAGGGTGAAGTTCAGAGTCTTCAGCTTAACTTACAGCTCTTTTCACTATTTGCCTCTTGCTACACCTCTCCCCTCAGTGTTTCTGTTCCCCTGCTTCTCCCAGACACCCTTGTCGAGTTGTGCCCAACTGCTTGCCTTTCTAGAATGTGGCGTGATGCTTCACAGTGCCACACTTTAATGCATGCTTTCCCTTCTTCCTGCTGGGCTGCCTTTATCTGTTTCCTCATTTTCAAAATGCAGTTCAAGCTGAGATTCCCAAGTAGAGAGGCAACCAGGGAGCATTAGCTGTGGCTGCCTGGGTCAAAACACTGTAGATTCATTTAAACACTGGGAAAGACTCTTTCAGGGTCTTTAATTTCAAGCTCAAGTAGTTTCAGGGCTGAATTGGTATCACAGATGTGTGAAGGAGGATCAGGTGTGAGACCAAAAAAGTTACAGGGCTCTGATAGCTTGGAGAACATATGACCCATTAAAAGATGACTAAATTTCACTTTTTGAGAAACATGGAGCAATTGGTCCAGGGGTTTTGCAAATTTACAACCCTTGCAATGATCTTATTTTACAGATTTGATTGAGGCCCTCAACTGGCCTGGTTGAGGGCTACTGTACTGGCTGAGTTCTGAGAGCTTCCTTGATAGGAAAAAGGTAAAGCTTTATTCTGACACATAAACACCCTGGGCCCATTTGCCTACTTCAGGAGTCATTGTCCAACCCAAGGTCTGGAGAGTCCTGGGTATGCTTTGGCTCTTCTCTTTTCTTTGCCAAGAGACTCACTGTTGGAGATAGAGGAAAGTCTTATATATCATGCCATCAACAGGGGCGGGAAAGAGATAGCAGAAATAGTAAGCTGTGAAGGGTGTGCTGTGTAGGATAAAATAAGGCATCTTAATTGATCAGTAAATGGTAAAGGTTTGGAGAGGAAAGACTGGGAGATTGGGATGTCCATTGTTTGTCAAGATAACAACCCCTTGTCCCCTACATTAGAGGCATCTTACCATAGATGGGAGATGTCCTTCTTAGTTCCTGGACACTTGCCATCTCTCTGTCTTGCTTCTGTGTCGTGGTGACCCATAGTGCTTTGAGATGCAGGCAACTTCCTGGGCCAGTGCTGCTGAATGGCCAAGTGTGTCTTCATTCATACCTGTGGTCACTAAAGGGACTTCGGCTTGCAAAGCAGGAAAGTCTGTGTTTAAGGCAAACCCTCCTCACTTAATACACTTTCTCACCTTGAAAGTCTTGGTTGCAGAAAGATAAATTTTTACAATACAAGTAAAATAATAGGAACTGAGGAACAATAAATTATTTATCACTTAATAAAAAGAAGGGACAAGTCATAGGTTTATTTTAAATAGGAAGATCTCCAATGACTTGTTTCCATTCATAGTTAACTTTTAAGAAACCATGTTATTTAACCATGTTATATTTGTATATTATTTACACTGTTTTCACTGTTCGTTTTAAATACAAAGCTGATCTTGAGATATATAGAAACCTAAGCTATCTTTAAACATTTATGTATTTACTTTTGGCTGCATTGGGTCCTTGTGGCTTTGTGCAGACTTTCTCTAGTTGGGACAAGCAAGGGCTACTCTTCACTGCAGTGTGGGGACTTCTCGTTGCGGTGGCTTCTCTTGTTGCAGAGCGTGGACCCTCGGGTGTGCGGGCTTCAGTAGTTGTGACTCCTGGGCTTAGTTGCTCTGTGGCGTGTGCGATCTTCTTGAGCCAAGGTTTGACTTCTTGAGCCAAAGTTTGAACCTGTATTCTCTGCATTGGGAGGCAGACTCTTAACCACTGGTCCACCAGCGAAGCCCCTAAACTGTCTTTAAAGATGAGAAAGTTAGTGTTTATAGAGGCCTTTCTTTCTCTTCCTTTTTTACGATTGTCATAATTATAATTAAACAGATGTTATATGTCATGGCTAAAAGTTTCAGAATTATATCCATAACTTGATAAATTTACATTTAAACACTGTAGTTATGCCTCTAGTCCCTACGTTGCAATGTCCTCATGTATCTGACTGTCCTCCCAGTCCAGTTCTTAGAAAATTCTTAATATTCAAAAGGAACTAATGAGTGGGAAGCATCACATTTGTTCTTTAAAAGATGTTAAATAAGAAATGAATCCATTAAAAAATCTGAAAGAAAAGCTATCTCTCTTGGTGGTTTCCCTGTTGATAAAGCTCCCCAAATGTGCAGGGGTTTTTTTGGTAATTCAATTTTTGCTGCAGATGTCCCTCCAATTTGTTTGTGATTTATCATAGATTTTAATTTATAGTGAAAGTGCTGGGCCAGATTTACAAAGGAATAATTTTTTCCCTAACTTCATTCTAGTTTTAATGAATAATTTGTTTCCCACATTATTATTAATTTATCTTTGGATGTTAATGCTTTTGGACAATTACTAGCTTCAAAAGGTCTTCTCCAGCTGTTATATTGTGAGCCTAATACACCTGGAAGCTTCTTGTGCCAATGTAGCTTTATCTTGAAAAAATTTTCTAGTTTTAAGACTAAGTCTGTGTGAAGAATGGAGTTATAGAATCAAAGATTTGAAGAGAAATCTGAGGCAAATAAAGAATGTAGTTTATTTTATTCATAAGTGTTATCTGTATTATACTGGACGATGAGCATCTCAGCTCACTATGATCTACAGAGATGAGGATCTTTTTCATGGTTGTAGATACCACAATTAAGACTTAGTTTTCCCAAAATACAACTTGTGAGTCCTTGAGGGGTTGCTTTCCCTTATATGAGTCAGAATACTCTCATGTACATAGTGAAAATATCATGCTTTCCCAGCCTACTTTAGAAGAAAATTGCATTAGCCCCCTTATTGAGAGAAATGAGCTCTGTGGCTAGGTGGACTGGGATTAAAGTCTTAGCTCTGCTACCGAGTAGAGTGTGATTCTGGGAAAGTTACTTAACTTTTCTGAGCCTTAGTTTTCTCATCTAGACAATGGGGAAAATAGTAATACCAACCTATGGGGTTGTTATGAAGACGGAACTTGACCATGTATTTTCTGTGCTTAGTGAATGACTGGACATATTGTAAGTTTTCTCTAATTATGGCATTTTTATGAATCTATGGGTATGTATTTGTGAAGATCAAATAAAATATACACAAAAGTGCTTTATAAGTATTAAGGAGCTATTCAGATGTGTTAACATCATTAGTTGAGCATTTTAATATTTTTCTGAGCCTGGATCTTGAGTTACAAACCTTCACAGAACCTGAATGAAGCAGTCACTAAGCCACAAAAAGCTGATCCTTGTCCACTTTCTGTTTCTGGCCCCAGGTAGCACATGCCAGCTGTTATACACTCATCATATCTCAGGTTCTTTGCTTTACTTACTTTATTACTAACCCTTCTAAAAAACTTCCAATGTAGGTGTGATGATTCACATTCTGTTGTTGTTCAGTCGCCAAATCGTGTCTGACTCTTTGTAACCCCATGAATTGCAGCACACCAGCCTTCCCTGTCCTTTTCTATCTCCCAGAGTTTGTTCAAACTCATGTCCTTTGAGTTGGTGATCAGTTCAGTCGCTCAGTCATGTCCAACTCTTTGCTACCCCATGGACTGTACCACACCAGGCTTCCCTGTCCATTACCAACTCCTGGAGCCTACTCAAACTCATGTCCATTGCGTCAGTGATGCCATCCAATCATCTCATCCTCTGTCGTCCCCCTTTCCTCCTGCCTTCAATCTTTCCCAGCATCAGGGTCTTTTCCAATAAGTCGGTTCTTCACATCAGGTGGCCAAAGGATTGGAGTTTCAGCTTCAGCATCAGCCCTTCCAATGAATATTAGGACTGATTTCCTTTAGGATAGACTGGTTGGATCTCCTTGCAGTCCAAGGGACTCTCAAGAGTCTTCTCTAGCACCATAGTTTGAAAGCATCAGTTCTCTGGCAATCAGCCTTCTTTTTGGTTTAACTGTCATATCCTTACATGACTTCTGGAAAAACCATAGCTTTGACTATACAGACCTTTGTTGACAAAGTGATATTTCTGCTTTTTAATACACTGTCTGGGTTTGTCATTGCTTTTCTTCCAAGGAGCAAACATCTTTTAATTTCATGGCTTCAATCACCATCCACAGTGATTTTGGAGCCCAAGAAAATAAAGTCTGTCACTGTTTCCACTTTTCCCCCTTCTATTTGCCATGAAGTGAGAAAATAAATATAAGAACTTGTTTAAGGTTTATCTTAAATGGCTCTTAAATTGGGGAAGGAAAACCAAGATCCAAATTTATCTTGTTTTAAAATACATGTACTTTTCACTCTACCATGTCTCTGGTGGGAGTGTAACAGCAGCTGTGAGTCAGACAGATTTATACCTTGTCCTGGATCTGCCACTCACAAGCCTTGTGTCCTCGGGGAACTTGGTTTATTACTCGAGCCTAGGTTTCTTCATCTGTAAAAGGGCAGGAGATACCCCACGGGAATGTTGTGAGTATTAAATTAGAAGGCATATAGTAAGTGACAGTAAATAATAGCTGTTCATATTTTGTCTTCTGGTGCTTTCCGTTTCCCAAGGGGGTGCTGGAGAGCGGCTCCTGCCTCTCCCGGTCAGCAGGGGGCAGTAGAGACCATAAAGGATAGGACTAAATGAGGGCTGTAGCCTCAAGCAGGCCCCAACTAGGTCCACCTAGCAGTCTAGGCATCTCTGAATCACATAAGTTTAGTGGTCTTTGAGCCTGGTCCTTAAAGGAAAAAAGAAGGAAAAAAAGCCCCGTTGATATACTCAATAATAGGCAAAACCACCACAGCAATCATTGTTCCTAGTGTTTGCAAAAAACTCAGAATAGATGGTTTTTTATTATACATAAACCCCTTCATAATTGGCCTGTGTTAGCAGTTTCATTAACCTCATGAAGACATTAACATCATTAGAAAACAGAAGGAGAATGCCTCCAGCTCCTTCGTTAGATCCAATTAGCAGGGCGGTGCAGCACAAAGGAGACCCGAGTCGGGCCTGTCCGTGCTCACGCCTGCAGCCGCTGGCTTCCCCATTAGGGTACTGCTTGTTGGAGCCATTAAATTAGCCTCATTTGTGATATGAAGGCATCTTTCCCCAAATAGGTTGCTTTCAAGAAATGAATATTGGTAAGTGATAATGATGATAAATTAACACAAGATGATAAAGTAAACGCCAGACAGGTTAGACCAAACATTGATAGATGGAGTGGGGTGGTATATCCCAGTTGCTCTGAAATATTAATTCTTCTTTCTTCATTTCTTACAACAACCCTATGAGAGCCTTATTATTTTTATTTTGACTTTAGTTTCTATGGTTGCTCCCACTTGCTGTCAGGAGCCCCTGCAAAGTCCTCTATGTTTTCTGGTAGTTCTGAAAGGTGGTAGTGGTGTGGCATGTCCCACATGTACCATGAACAATTATAACTGATTTCCACTTGGCATGTGCAGTTTTATTCCCCTTTCCTCTGCTCTTATATCTGCATATGTTAGGATGAGTTACTGGCCCGGCCATGGTTTCCTCTGCTCTGTATCATGGCTCCTGCTGCTGGTTATTACTGTGGGTGAACTCCAGCTCTGGAGGTGCAGACTCTGGTTTTCTTGTGCAAATGAAAGTGACACCTCATTCTTTCTTAAAAAAAAATCACATTCTATTCAACATTGTTAACATGGTACCAAGAGGCCCCTGGATTCCTTATGCAAGTTGACATCTTTTGATCCATCCTGCCAATTTCTTATCCTTTAAGACTGAGCTTGCTACTGCTGCTAAGTCACTTCAGTCGTGTCTGACTCTGTGCGACCCCGTAGACAGCAGCCCACCAGCCTCCCCCATCCCTGGGATTCTCAAGGCAAGAACACTGGAATGGGTTGCCATTTCCTTCTCCAATGCATGAAAATGAAAAGTGAAAGGGAAGTCTCTCAGTTGTGTCCAACTCTTAGCGACCCCATGGACTGTAGCCCACCAAGCTCCTCCATCCATGGGATTTTCCAGGCAAGAGTACTGGAGTGGGGTGCCATTGCCTTCTCCTAAGACTGAGCTTAGATATCCTGTTTTTCAGGGGTTCCCAGGTAGTTTGGAGGTAAAGAATCCACCTGCCAATACAAGAGAGACAGGAGATGTGGTTCCATTCCTGGGTGGGGAAGTTACCCTGGAGAAGGAAATGGCAACCCGCTCCAGCATTCTTGCCTGGAAAAATCCCATGGACAGAGGAGCCTGGAGAGCTGCAGTTCATGTGGTTACAAAGAGTCGGACATAACTGAGCAGGCACTCACCTCCTGTTTCCCAGGGAGTCTTCCCCGAATCCCAGGTTGCTCTGTGAGCATCCCCCACCACCTTGATCCTGAAGCACCTTGCTTATTGCTACCTCAGCACGCTGTATCCGCCACAGCCTAGCGGCACACATGGCACGTGCCTCCTTATTCACTTCTGTATGCCCACACCTGGGACAGCGCTTGGTCCATGCTTATGAACTGAATGTAAGAGCCTCTTTGGTTTTGCCCCTGGTCTGTTCCTGCCACCCTTTTAACTTTGTCTAATCAGCTCTGTTGATGCTCTTTGGCATCACAGTTTGAGTGCCCCTTTTTTTCCTAGGCCTCTGGATTAGTAGTCTGATTTTCAATGATCCCCTAGGTTTTAAACCAATACTTTCTTTTGATGTTGTATTAGTTCCCTGGGGCTGCTGTTAACAAAGCACAATGAGCACAGTGGCTTCAACACCAGAAATTTACAACTGCACTGTCTGGAGGCTAGAAGTCAGAAGTCAAGGGTCAGTGGGGGAGGTTCCTTCTGACAGCTCTGAGGGGGAATGTCTGTGCCATACCACTCTCCTGACTTCCAGCAGCCTCAGGCATCTGTAGTTTGTAGACAGTGTTTTCTCGGTCTTCACATCCTCCTCCATCTGTCAGTGTCAATCTCTGTGTCCAAATTCCTCCTTTTTAGAAGGGCACCAGTCATAATGACTTCTTAGATGGTGCTGGTGGAAAAGAACCTGCCTGCCTATGCAGGAGACATAAGAGATGTGGGTTTGATCCCTGGGTCAGGAAGACCCCCTGGAGGAGGACATGGAAAACCACTCCAGTATTCCTGCCTCCATGGATGGAGGAGCCTGGTGGGCTACAGTCCGTAGGGTTGCAGAAAGTCAGACATGACTGAAGTGACTTAGCGTCACAGTCATATTGTATTAGCCCTTTCCCTCCACCAGTGTCCTTGTCTTAACTTGATCATCTGCAGCTACTTCCAGTGAGGTCACTTTTATGGGTAGTGGAGGTTAGGATTTCAGTGTCATTTGGGGAGACACTTTCACCTATAACAGATGCTACACCTCAAGGGTAGGTGGTCCCAGGCAGCTGGCCTAGGTGTGGCCAAAGTTTCGCATGGCAGCTTCTCTTTTCCAGGAGGAAGTTCACACAGTGTATCATAGTTGCTAGCTCACTTTCCTTTTCCACCTTCTCAAGGAGCATGCAGAGCTCAGACTAGGACCTATTTCTTAGTTTTCACACTTAAAGTGAACTGGGCTTTGCATTTATTTTTAAAATTTCTGTTGGCATATGATTGATTTACAGTATTGTGTTAGGTTCAGGTGTACAGCAAAGTGAATCATTTAGCCATGTACTTATATACATTCTTTTAGATTCTTTTCTCACATGGATCATTACAGAGTATGGAGTAGAGTTCCCTGTGCTATACAGTAGGTCCTTATTAGTTATCTGTTTTATTTGTAGTAGTATGTATACATCAGTCCCCATCTCCCAATTCATCTCTCCCGCTCCTACTCCCTGGTAATCATAAGTTTGTTTTCTGTATCTGTAACTGTGTATTTATTTTGAGAGGTGGAAAAAATTGCCTGGGCTAATCAGCACTGACACCCAGCTGAAATCAAACTCAGTAATATCCTGGGCTCTTGAGGGGTTCTGTTCTTATAGCCCATTTGAGGGAAGTTAGTGTATTATCACGGAGAAGGCACTCCAGTACCCTTGCCTGGAAAATCCCATGGATGGAGGGGCCTGGTAGGCTGCAGTCCATGGGGTCGCTAGGAGTCCGACATGACTGAGCAACTTCACTTTCACTTTTTACTTTCATGCATTGGAGAAGGAAATGGCAACCCACTCCAGTATTCTTGCCTGGAGCGGGGCGGGGGGGGGGGGGGGGGGGGGGGGGGGTGTGGGGGGGGACAGAAAAAAGAAAAAAAGAGAAGAGAAAAGAGAGAGAGAGAAAAAAAAAAATAAAAAAAAAAAAAAAAAAAAAACAACACCCCCCTATACTTGGCCAGGAAAAAACCAAAGAAGAAGGAGGGTGGGGGGGGGGCGATGGGGGGAGTGAGGGGGGGACAACAGAGTGAATTCACTTTTACTTTTTTTTTTAAAAAATAGAAAAAAAAAAAAGAAAACCCCCCCAGTGTTCTTGTCTGGGGAATCCCAGGGATGGGGGAGCCTGGTGGGCTGCTGTCTATGGGGTCGCACAGAGTGGGACATGACTGAAGCGACTTAGCAGCAGTGGCAGCAGCAGCGGCAGCAGCAGGAGTGTATTATCAACTTTATTTATTTATTTATTTTTTTAAATGGATCGACTTTTATTTTATTTTACTTTTTTTTACAATATTGTATTACTTTTACTATACATCGAGATGGATCCGCCACCAGAATACCCGTGCTCCCCATCCTGAACCCTCCTCCCTCCCCCCTCCCACACCATCCCTCCAGGTCATCCCAGTGCTCCAGTCCCAGGCATCTGTTATCGGGCATCGTACCTGGACTGACTCGTTTCAGATATGATATTATACATATTTCAATGCTATTCTCCCCAATCGTCCCACCCTCTCCCAGTCCCAGAGTCCAAAAGTCTATTCTATACATCAGTGTCTCTTTTGCTGTCTCATAAGCAGGGTGATTGTTACCATCTTTCTAAATTCCATATATATGCGTTAGTATACTGTATTTGTGTTTTTCTTTCTGGCTTACTTCACTCTGTATAATAGGCTCCAGTTCCATCCACCTCAATAGAACTGATTCAAATGTATTCTTTTTAATGGCTGAGTAATACTCCATCGTGTATATGTACCACAGCTTGCTTATCCATTCATCTGTGGATGGGCATCTAGGTTGCTTCCACGTCCTGGCTATTGTAAACAGTGCTGCTATGAACATTGGGGTACACGTGCCTCTTTCAATTCTGGTTTTCTCAGTGTGTATGCCCAGCAGTGGGATTGCTGGGTCATAAGGCAGTTCTATTCCCAGTTTTTTGAGGAATCTCCATACTGTTCTCCATAATGGCTGTACTAGTTTGCATTCCCACCAACAGTGTAAGAGGGTACCCTTCTCTCCGCACCCTCTCCAGCATTTATTGCTTGTGGATTTTTGGATCGCAGCCATTCTGACTGGCGTGTAATGGTATCTCATAGTAGTTTTGATTTGCATTTCTCTGATAATGAGCAATGTTGAGCATCTCTTCATGTGTTTGTTAGCCATCTGTATGTCTTCTTTGGAGAAATGTCTATTAAGTTCTTTGGCCCATTTTTTGATTGGGTCGTTTATTTTCCTGGAATTGAGCTGTAGAAGTTGCTTGTATATTTTTGAGATTAGTTGTTTGTCTGTTGCTTCATTTGCTATTATTTTCTCCCATTCTGAGGGCTGTCTTTTCAGCTTGCCTATAGTTTCCTTTGTTGTGCAAAAGCTTTTTAAGTTTGATTAGGTCCCATTTGTTCATTTTTGATTTTATTTCCGATATTCTGGGAGGTGGGTCATAGAGGATCCTGCTGTGATGTAAGTCAGAGAGTGTTTTGCCTATGTTATCCTCTAGGAGTTTTATGGTTTCTGGTCTTATATTTAGCTCTTTAATCCATTTTGAATTTATTTTTGTGTATGGTGTTAGACAGTGTTCTAGTTTCATTCTTTTACAAGTGTTTAACCAGTTTTCCCAGCACCACTTGTTAAAAAGATTGTCTTTACTCCATTGTATATTCTTGCCGCCTTTGTCAAAGATTAGGTGACCATATGTGTGTGGATTTATCTCTGGACTTTCTATTTTGTTCCATTGATCTATGTTTCTGTCTTTGTGCCAGTACCATACTGTCTTGATGACTGTAGCTTTATAGTAGAGCCTGAAGTCAGGCAGGTTGATTCCTCCAGTTCTGTTCTTCTTTCTCAAGATAGCTTTGGCTATTCGAGGTTTTTTGTATTTCCATACAAATTGAGAAATTATTTGTTCTAGCTCTGTGAAGAATACTGTTGGTAGCTTGATGGGGATTGCATTGAATCTATAAATTGCTTTGGGTAGTATACTCATTTTCACTATATTGATTCTACCAATCCACGAACAAGGAATATTCCTCCATCTATTAGTGTCCTCTTTAATTTCTTTCAGCAGTGTTTTATAGTTTTCTAAATATAGGTCTTTAGATTCTTTAGGAAGATATATTCCTAAGTATTTTATTGTTTTCATTGCAATGGTGAATGGAATTGTTTCCTTAATTTCTCTTTCTATTTTCTCGTTATTAGTGTACAGGAATGCAAGGGATTTCTGTGTGTTAATTTTATATCCTGCAACTTTACTGTATTCATTGATTAGTTCTAGTAATTTTCTGGTGGAATCTTTAGGGTTTTCTACGTAGAGGATCATGTCATCTGCAAACAGTGAGAGTTTTACTTCTTCTTTTCCAATTTGGATTCCTTTTATTTCTTTTTCTGCTCTGATTGCTGTGGCCAGAACTTCCAGAACAATGTTGAATAATAATGGTGAAAGTGGGCATCCTTGTCTTGTTCCTGACTTTAGAGGAAATGCTTTCAGTTTTTCACCATTGAGGATAATGTTTGCTGTGGGTTTGTCGTATATAGCTTTTATTATGTTGAGGTATGTTCCTTCTATTCCTGCTTTCTGGAGAGTTTTTATCATAAATGGATGTTGAACTTTGTCAAAGGCTTTCTCTGCATCTATTGAGATAATCATATGGTTTTTATTCTTCAGTTTGTTAATGTGGTGTATTACGTTGATTGATTTGCGGATATTGAAGAATCCTTGCATCCCTGGGATAAAGCCCACTTGGTCATGGTGTATGATCTTTTTAATGTGTTGTTGGATTCTGATTGCTAGAATTTTGTTAAGGATTTTTGCATCTATGTTCATCAGTGATATTGGTCTGTAGTTTTCTTTTTTTGTGGGATCTTTGTCAGGTTTTGGAATTAGGGTGATGGTGGCCTCATAAAATGAGTTTGGAAGTTTGCCTTCCTCTGCAATTTTCTGGAACAGTTTGAGTAGGATAGGTGTTAGCTCTTCTCTAAATTTTTGGTAGAATTCAGCTGTGAAGCCGTCTGGGCCTGGGCTTTTGTTTGCTGGGAGATTTCTGATTACAGTTTCAATTTCCGTGCTTGTGATGGGTCTGTTAAGATTTTCTATTTCTTCCTGATCCAGTTTTGGAAAGTTGTACTTTTCTAAGAATTTGTCCATTTCTTCCATATTGTCCATTTTATTGCCATATAATTGCTGATAGTAGTCTCTTATGATCCTTTGTATTTCTGTGCTGTCTGTTGTGATCTCTCCATTTTCTTTTCTAATTTTATTGATTTGATTTTTCTCCCTTTGTTTCTTGATGAGTCTGGCTAGTGGTTTGTCAATTTTATTTACCCTTTCAAAGAACCAGCTTTTGGCTTTGTTAATTTTTGCTATGGTCTCTTTTGTTTCTTTTGCATTTATTTCTGCCCTAATTTTTAAGATTTCTTTCCTTCTACTAATCTTGGGGTGCTTCATTTCTTCCTTTTCCAGTTGCTTTAGGTGTAGAGTTAGGTTATTTATTTGGCTTTTTTCTTGTTTCTTAAGGTATGCCTGAATTGCTATGAACTTTCCCCTTAGGACTGCTTTTACAGTGTCCCACAGGTTTTGGGTTGTTGTGTTTTCATTTTCATTCGTTTCTATGCAGAATTTGATTTCTTTTTTGATTTCTTCTGTGATTTGTTGGTTATTCAGGAGTGTGTTGTTCAGCCTCCATATGTTGGAATTTTTAATAGTTTTTCTCCTGTTATTGAGATTTACTCTTACTGCATTGTGGTCAGAAAAAATGGTTGGAATAATTTCAATTTTTCTGAACTTACCAAGGCTAGATTTATGGCCCAGGATGTGGTCTATCCTGGAGAAGGTTCCGTGTGCACTTGAGAAAAAGGTGAAATTCATTGTTTTGGGATGAAATGTCCTATAGATATCAATTAGTTCTAATTTGTCTATTGTATCATTTAAAGCTTGTGTTTCCTTGTTAATTTTCTGTTTAGTTGATCTATCCATTGGCGTAAGTGGGGTATTAAAGTCTCCCACTATTATTGTGTTATTGTTTATTTCTCCTTTCATACTTGTTAGTATTTGTCTTACATATTGCGGTGCTCCTAAGTTGGGTGCATATATATTTATAATTGTTATATCTTCTTCTTGGATTGATCCTTTGATCATTATGTAGTGACCTTCTTTGTCTCTTTTCACAGCTTTTGTTTTAAAGTCTATTTTATCTGATATGAGTATCGCTACTCCTGCTTTCTTTTGGTCCCTATTTGCATGGAAAATCTTTTTCCAGCCCTTCACTTTCAGTCTGTATGTGTCCCCTGTTTTGAGGTGGGTCTCTTGTAGACAACATATGTATGGGTCTTGTTTTTGTATCCATTCAGCCAGTCTCTGCCTTTTGGTTGGGGCATTCAACCCATTTACATTTAAGGTAATTACGGATAAATATGATCCCGTTGCCATTTACTTTGTTGTTTTGGGTTTGAATTTATATATCCTTTTTGTGTTTCCTGTCTAGAGAAGGTCCTTTAGTATTTGTTGGAGAGCTGGTTTGGTGGTGCTGAATTCTCTCAGCTTCTGCTTGTCTGTAAAGGTTTTGATTTCTCCTTCATATTTGAATGAGATCCTTGCTGGGTACAATAATCTGGGCTGTAGGTTCTTTTCTTTCATCACTTTAAGTATGTCTTGCCATTCCCTCCTGGCTTGAAGAGTTTCTATTGAAAGATCAGCTGTTAGCCTTATGGGAATTCCCTTGTGTGTTATTTGTTGTTTTTCCCTTGCTGCTTTTAATATTTGTTCTTTGTGTTTGATCTTTGTTAATTTGATTAATATGTGTCTTGGGGTGTTTCGCCTTGGGTTTATCCTATATGGGACTCTCTGGGTTTCTTGGACTTGAGTGATTATTTCCTTCCCCATTTTAGGGAAGTTTTCAACTATTATCTCCTCTAGTATCTTCTCATGGTCTTTCTTTTTGTCTTCTTCTTCTGGAACTCCTATGATTCGAATATTGTAACGTTTAAGATTGTCCTGGAGGTCTCTGAGATTGTCCTCATTCCTTTTAATTCGTTTTTCTTTTTTCTCCTCTGATTCATTTAATTCTGCCATTCTATCTTCTAATTCACTAATTCTATCTTCTGCCTCTGTAATTCTACTATTTGTTGCCTCCAGAGTGTTTTGGATCTCATTTATTGTATTATTCATTATATATTGACTCTTTTTTATTTCTTCTAGGTCCTTGTTAAATCTTTCTTGCATCTTCTCGATGCTTTTCTCCAGGCTATTTATCCATGATTCCATTTTGCTTTCCAGGCTTTGGATTAATTTCACTATCATTATTCGGAATTCTTTATCAGGTAGGTTCGCTATTTCTTCCTCTTTAGTTTGGTTTGGTGGGCATTTATCCTGTTCCTTTACCTGCTGGGAATTCTTCTGTCTCTTCATCTTGTTTAAAATGCTGAGTTTGGGGAGTCCTTACTGTATTCTGGCAGTCTGTGGAGTTCTCTTTATTGTGGCTTTTCTGCCCTATATTTGGGTTTGTACCGGTGGCAAGTCGAGGTTTCTTGTTTATGGAAGCTTGTATCGATGTTCTGGTGGGTGGGGCTGGATTTCTTTTCTCTGGGGTGCGGTGGAGTGTCTAGTGGTGTGTTATGAGATGTCTATGGTTTTGAGGTCGCTTTGTGTAGCCTGTGACTTGGAGCTCAGGGCTGTGTTCTTGTTTTTCTAAAGGTTTTTCTTGGTATGTCTTGCCGTGGAACTTGCTGGTCTTTGTGTGATGCTTGGTTTCAGTGTAGGTATGGAGGCATTTGATGAGCTCCTGTCAATTAATGTTTCGTGGGGTCAGGGTTTGGACTTAAGCCTCCTGCTTCCTGTTATCTGTCTTATTTTTGCAGTAGTCTCATAAAGTTCGTCTTCTATATTGCATTCCACAACTAGACTGTTCAGAGATGTTCACGGAGTTATACGGAGAAGGAGAAAGGGAGGAGGGAGATATAGTTGGTCAGGAGGATAAAAGGAGGGAGTGTCAAGGAGAGAGACAGATCCAGTCAGTAATCAGTAAAGAAAAGAACAAAGGGGAGGAAAAAAGCCAAGGACATAAAGAAAAAAGAGAAGAGAGAAAAAAAAGAAAGAAAGAAAGAAAACACACACACACAAAAAACCAAAACAGGGTCGCAAAAGTTATATCTAACAGTGGAGATTAAAGAAGTACTAGAGGATAAAAACATAAAAATAAAAGAAACAAAAACAAGAAAGAAAAAAAAAAACACACACACAAAAAAACCAAAACAGGGTCGCAAAAGTTATATCTAACAGTGGAGATTAAAGAAGTACTAGAGGATAAAAGCATAAAAATAAAAGAAACAAAAACAAGGAAAAAAAAAAAACACACACACACACACACACAAAAAAACCAAAACAGGGTCGCAAAAGTTATATCTAACCGTGGAGATTAAAGAAGTACTAGAGGATAAAAACATAAGAATAAAAGAAACAAAAACACGAAGAAAAAAAAGAAAAAAAATTAAAAGGAAAGAGAAAAAAAAAAAAAATTTTTTTTTCTTTTTTCTTTTCTTCCCCTCCCCCTCCTCTTCCTTTCAATAAAAAAATAATAAAATTTTTAAAAAAACATATATTAAAAAAAGAAAAAAAAAAAAAAAGGAAATAATGTTGGTAAAAATAGTAAAAATATGTATAAGAGTTTCTCTTTTATTGCTGTGGGTTCAGTTCATTTTCGGCTAGTTCCTTGTTCCGGCTTAAGTTTCTCAAGATCTATAGGCCCCTTTCTCTGTAGTTGGTCTGTATAGTCCTTTGTTCTGTGCGCGGGCCCCGCAGTGTCTTGGGCCTGTGCCGGCCTCTTCTGTGGACGGTGCCGCAGTCTAGTCTGCCAGCCCGACCCACTCCCGGCGGGAACGGCCCGCGCGGCCACGGCTGGCGGGGGAGCGGCGGCGAGGGGATGGTTCGCACGGGAACGGGAACGGTCGGCGGTGGGGGTCGACCCGCGCGGGAGCCCCCGGCGCAGGGGGCGGGCGCGCGCTATAGACCCTTGCTCTGTGCGCGGGCCCCGCAGTGTCTTGGGCCCGGGCCGGCCCCTCCTGTGGTCCTCGCCGCAGTCCGGTCTGCCGGCCCAAACCACTCCCGGCAGAAACGGCCCGAGCGGCAACGGCTGGCGGGGGAGCGGCGGTGAGGGGATGGAGTGGTTCGCAAGGGAACGGTCGGCGGTGGGGGTCGACCCGCGCGGGAGCCCCCGGCGCAGGGGGCGGGCGCGCGCCCGCGCGGGAGCGGCTGGCGGCAGGGGGGAGGGGAGCGCTCCTCGGGGTGTGCTTCCCACGGGGGAGCGGTCGGCGGCGTGGGAGCAGCCCACAGCTTCTCCCCGCCCAGCCCCGGCTTGCTACTGGCGGAAGCGGGTGTTTGCGATGATGCCTTCCCGCCGCGGAAGCTACTGCAGGGCTCATAGTCTGTGGGTCTTAATTGTTCCTTTGTTTTCCTCTCTGTTATGATATCTCCGTGCTTTCTCGGTTGGCACAGACTCTACAGGGAGAGTTTCCCGGTGTTTGGAAACTTCTCTTTCCCTTTCCAGGCTCCCTTCCCCGGACAGAGGTCCGTCCCTCCCTCTTTGTCCCTCTCTGGCTTCTATATTCTTTCCTACCTCCTTTAGAGGGGAGTGAGTTGCTTTTCTCAGTGTCCGATGTTCTCTGCCGACATTCCGAAGCTGTTTGAGGAATTTACTCGGCGTTTAGATGTCCCCTTGATGAATTTGTGGAGGAGAAAGTGTATTCCCCGTCCTAATCCTCCGCCATCTTAACCGGAACCTCGTATTATCAACTTTAATGTTACAATCAGATCAGATCAGATCAGTCGCTCAGTCGTGTCCGACTCTTTGCGACCCCATGAACCGCAGCACGCCAGGCCTCCCTGTCCATCACCAGCTCCCGGAGGTCACTCAGACTCGCATCCATCAAGTCAGTGATGCCATCCAGCCATCTCATCCTCTGTCGTCCCCTTCTCCTCCTGCCCTCAATCCCTCCCAGCATCAGAGTCTTCTCCAATGAGTCAACTCTTCGCATGAGGTGGCCAAAATACTGGAGTTTCAGCTTTAGCATCATTCCTTCCAAAGAAATTCCAGGATTGATCTTCAGAATGGACTGGTTGGATCTTCTTGCAGTCCAAGGGACTCTCAAGAGTCTTCTCCAACACCACAGTTCAAAAGCATCAATTCTTCGGCATTCAGCCTGCCTCACAGTCCAGCTCTCACATCCATACATGACCACAGGAAAGACCATAGCCTTGACTAGGCGAACCTTTGTTGGTAAAGTAATGTCTCTGCTTTTGAATATGCTATCTAGGTTGGTCATAACTTTCCTTCCAAGGAGTAAGCGTCTTTTAATTTCATGGCTGCAGTCGCCATCTGCAGTGATTTGGGAGCCCAGAAAAATAAATGCTGACACTGTTTCCACTGTTTCTCCATCTATTTCCCATGTAGTGATGGGATCAGATGCCATGATCTTCGTTTTCTGAATGTTGAGCTTTAAGCCAACCTTTTCACTCTCCACTTTCACTTTCATCAAGAGGCTTTTTAGCCCCTCTTCACTTTCTGCCATAAGAGTCGTGTCATCTGCATATCTGAGGTTATTGATATTTTTCCTGGCAATCTTGATTCCAACTTGTGTTTCTTCCAGTCCAGCATTTCTCATGATGTACTCTGCATATAAGTTAAATAAACATGGTGACAATATGCAGCCTTGACGTACTCCTTTTCCTATTTGGAACCAGTCTGTTGTTCCATGTCCAGTTCTAACTGTTGCTTCCTGACCTGCATACAGATTTCTTAAGAGGCAGATCAGGTGGTCTGGTATTCCCATCTCTTTCAGAATTTTCCATAGTTTATTGTGATCCACACAGTCAAAGGCTTTGGCATAGTCAATAAAGCAGAAATAGATGTTTTTCTGGAATGTTACAATAGCCTCCTGATAACGTATTCCACAGTTTTATTAGTTTGCCACCTCTGAATGGATTGGGAATACTCTGAATAATCCCACTGGGGTAATCCTAGGAAGTATTTTAACAGCAGTGAATCCATCAGAAAGCTTGTTTGGCACAATCCACAGGGATCACCTCTAAAGAGAAAACAAAGTCAAAAACAGCAGAAAAAGTTGAGTGGGAGAAATGAAACCAGTGGAGGATTTAGCCAGTTTCCATTTTAGATCTGAATCCCTAGTTTAACCTTGGCTACTGTTCTTTGATTTGCCTGCATTGCTTTCCTTTCAGGTTGATGTTCATTTGATGTTCAGTTTGTGTGTGTTCTTCCATTTCCTGTTCATTCGCTCTCTGGCATTTACTCCCTGGAATGATGGTCACCAGAAAAGTTACAGCAGAGGTGGAAGCCTCTTCGTAGCTGATGCAGATGCCTCCAAGTCTGAGGTCCCTTACTGAAAGGTGTGACTTTGCCCTGGTGGCTCTCCATCCTGGCTGCAGTCCCACAGATTCTGCTGCAGTTTGCTGAGTGGCCTATGTGTCAGTGGTTTCAAATAACTGATCAGGTAATTCCGACGTGTAGCAAGTGTTGAGAACCACTGACTTACATCTTCTTGGTTTGTTTGACTTGAAAGACAAAAGGGCAAAGTTAGGGGACTATTAATATTTGGAGTGTAATGTCTGCCTGAATCCCTGGAAGTCATATCTTTCCTTGGACAACACCTGTCCCAGCTGGGCATCTTGAGGCAAACATCCCACTGCAGCTCCCGATTGCAGCCATAGTAAACCATGTGGCTCCACCGTAGCTGTGCACTGCCATGGCTTTGGGTCCATCTGGTAGTCTGATTCCCTAGACACTGGGGTTTCAGTTTCGGTGAAATTGCCTTCTACTCATGTCCTTTTGGCTGTGTTGCTAAGTCACATGACCACTCTAAGCCATTTTCCTTAACTGGAAAGCAGAAACAATTGGCTTCTTCCCTTGTATTGTGGAATGAATACAGATATCCTGAACTTACATAGTTGATTGAAGCTGTCATCTTCCACTCCCATTAGCAGACCTCTGTGAGCCTGGTTTCTCTGCTTTGAAAGCTTAGGAGAAGTTTAGATATACATACCCCCTTGATTGTTGTTAGTTCAGTCTAGACTAGATAACAGAGAAACCAGTTCGTTTGTTTCATTAAAAAGTTTAAGTGTTGAGGTACACTGTGTTGGCAGATAGAGTTTTAATAAGGGAGAATCTCTATTTCGTGAGATGATGCGCGTGACTGTACCTGGCCCAGGGCCTGGTGTTGAGCATTGTGCTGTGTGTCATTGCATGTGTGTTATTCATCTATTAGCTCCTGTACTAGTCTCGGTGGGTCCGACTTCCACACAACATGCTGGGATCCTTGAAGAGGTCAGTGAGGGAGTACAACCCACTTCACTGATAGTGGGTTACGTGTGTTCTCATCTTTTATTCACCTGGTAACTGCTTGAGAAGGCATATGCTCTATTAACAGAAAGTTCAGAGTTTGTACTGATCATTATTATTTAGACATATGTTTCTATTTATCAGCAAGTGTTAAAACTATCCACCGCCATCCATGGATGAATGACTATTAAAGTAGTACATATATGTGTTGTGTGCTAAGTGGTTTTAGTTGTGTCTGACTCTTTACGACCTTATGGACTGTAGCCCACCAGGCTCATCTGTCCATGGGATTCTCCAGGCAAGAATATTGGAGTGGGTTGTCATTTCCTTCTCCAGGGGATCTTCCTCAAGCCAGGGATTGAACTCACGTCTCTTATGTGTCCTGCATTGACAGGGTGGTTCTTTACCTCTAGTGCCACCTGATACATATATAATGGAATATTATTTAGCCTGAAAAAGGAAGGAGATTCTAGCACATTCTGTAACATGGATGAACCTTGAAAACATTATACTAAGTGAAATGAACCAGATACAGAAGGATAAATAGTATGTAAGTCCAGTTACATGAGATATTAAGAAGAGACAGAAAGTAGAATAGTGGTTGCCAGGAGTTGAGGGGAGGAGAAGGCAATGACACCCCACTCCAGTACTCTTACCTGGAAAATCTCATGGACAGAGAATCCTGGTGGGCTGCAGTCCATGGGGTCGCTAAGAGTCAGACACGACTGAGCTACTTCACTTTCATTTTTTACTTTCATGCATTGGAGAGGGAAATGGCAACCCACTCCAGTATTCCTGCCTGGAGAATCCCAGGGACAGGGGAGCCTGGTGGGCTGCCATCTGTGGGGTCGCATAGAGTCGGACACAACTGAAGTGACTTAGCAGCAGCAGCAGCAGGGGTTGAGGAGAGTGGGGAAGGGAGGCTATTGTATAGTGAGTACAGAGTTGCTATTTGGGATGATGGAAAAGTTGTGGAGATGTATGGTGGTGATGATGGTTGCATAACGCTATATGTGCACTTAAGGCCACTAAATTGCTTGCTTAAAAATGGCAAATTTTATATTATGTACATTTTACCACAACACCAAACAACAAAAAAGAGCACCTTGCTGACTGTACCTTGTGGGATAGTAGTGACTCTGAAATATAGAAGTTACCTGAAGCATTCACTGACTTCTGTGGTATAAATGCTCCCCTGTGGCTGATTTTAAGCTACTAACATGACTTTGAACTTGGAGTTGGTAAGAGCAGCATGCTGAGTTCTCTCTTGCTTGTGGAAAATGAAGAACTCTGTATGCCTTCCCCTTTTTCCTCACTTGCTGCTTTTTGTTGTAAATTCAGATTATTACACAATGACTATTTTTACGTCAGGCAACTTATAGCCTCTTAATGATAATCTGACATATGCATTAATTTTTTTGTGTATATGTTAGCTATTTGGAATACTTTTCATGGACCATTTTCTTTTATAACCTCAATTTTCCCTTTCTTGAATTTTTGATATCTTTTAGTTGTATATACTCTACATATTTTTTTCCAGGAAGAGTTCATGTGTGTTTTAATTTCAGAATATTTAAATGTCTTAAATTTCTTTTTTTGCCTTTGAAGATAACTACTTGAGTAGATGCAATATATCTTTTCCCCTCAAAGTTCAGTTAATAAAGACTGAGAACAATCTGATATTTGCTCCTTGCGTATCACTTTTACTTCTGGTTGTATTCTTGTGTATTTTCCTGCTAATCTTGAAGTTCAAAATTTTATTTAGGTTTTGTATAAATAATTTTCCTGGTACTATTTAGGCTTTGGAACTTGCAAAATCAGTTCTTAATCTAAGGACATTTGCTTCTAACTTTAAAGAGTTATTTCTTTTTCTCTCTTATCTTAGTTTTTATATCTGACGTTATTTCCATAGATACAATCCTGATCGCTCCATGTATCTTTTCTGTCATTACATTAGCCTATTACTCAATTTCTATTTGTGGGAGGATATTGTGAGCTTGACTTCGGTGTAATTCTAATTACATTTTTAGAAAGATCCAGTGAGCTGCTCATTGTATCTATTGTTGTTGTGGTTAATATTCAGTTGCTAATGTCCAGCTCTTTGTGACCCTATGGACTGTGGCATGTCAGGCTTCTCTGTCCTTCACTATCTTCCAGAGTTCACTCAAATTCATGTCCATTGTGTCAGTGATGCTATCTAACCATCTCATCCTCTGCTGCCCTCTTCTCTTGCCTTCGGTCTTTCCCAGCATCAGGGTCTTTTCCAGTGAGCTGGCTCTTCCCATCAGGTGGCCCAAGTATTGGAGTATTTTCATTATCCATTGTAGTGTTTCATTACATGTCTTCACTATCATGCTGTTTTTTTATGATGCCAGACTATTGTGAATTCTTGGTAGTCTGCTGTGGATTCATCTATGTGTGCTTTTCCCCTTTACTCTTCTTTTGAGAACATGTGTTAGGCAATGTCTAAAATCCTCTCCTGTTCCTGGTGGTCACATGTTTCAAAGGGGTGCTCTTGTTCTGGTTCCCCAGGTTGCTTCTTTTCATATGACTTGCTTTAATGCTTTACCTGTTTGGTGATTTCTGTCCCTCCCTTTCGTTTGCGTATCTTACAGATGAATGTCAATTCTTGTCCTTTACTGGTAGTTGAAATGGATCCGATAGAACATGGATCTGTGTTTGACTATTTCAGCCACAGGTAAAGAAGAAAGAGAAGAGGAAAAAGTCAGGTGGTCTGAATTTTTGAGCTGCCAGCTTGTTTAGAGATCAGGCATCCTGGTAGGAAGACAGTGGGAACTAGAGCCAGAGTTTACTTCTGAGTTTGTAGTGGCACTCAGACTTCAACAAGGGCAGTGCCACTTTTCCTGGTGTATCAGGGTTGCTCTTAAAATGAGCTTGCTATCTTGTCTGTGGTTAAGCATGACAATCTTTCCTAGTTGAGACCTGGGATCCTTGCCTGATGTGGCCTCTAGCATCTATGCTTTTTCTAGGGGCTCAGGTGGGAGTTCATTACAACACAGGATGGTCTCACAGGCCATCTTTGCCTCCCTTGATTGCTTTTCCCTTTCAATGCGTTCTACTGATATCTCTTCCACTTACTTCATAGGTAAATTTGTCTAGCACACGAGAGAAGTCATGGGAATGGCCAGCCGTTCCTTCCATCTAGTTCCCTCAGCAGAGTAGTTTTTGAAGTATCTCAGTGTTTCTCATGTGACAATGTCCCATACTTTTCCATGCCTGGGACTGGTGCACTGGGATGACCCAGGGATGGTATGGGGAGGGAGGAGGGAGGAGGGTTCAGGATGGGGAACACATGTATACTTGTGGCGGATCCATCTTGATGTATGGCAAAAGCAATACAATATTGTAAAGTTAAGCAAAATAAAATTTAATTAAAAAAAAACAGAAAAAAATAATTAAAAAAATATTTTTTAATTTATTTTTTTAAATTGGAGGATAATTGCTTTACAATGTTGTGTTGGTTTCTGCTGTATAACAACATGAATGAGCTATACATATATCCTCTACCTCTTGAGCCTTTTTCCCTAATTTTTTTTAATAATCTAAATGGACACCAGGAATGAGAGAAGGTAGAAACTCTGGTTGAAAGACTGCTGCGTCTTTTCCACCAGCATAGCTTCTATTGGCTAATGTTGCCCCTTCTTCAGGCTGGGCTGTGTGAATCCTGCTTTTGTATCACCACAACCAGTATGTTGTGTTAGTCACTGTGTCGTGTCCGGCTCTTTGTGATCCCATGGACTGCAAACCGCCAGGCTCCTCTGTCCATGGAATTTTCCAGGCTAGAATACTGGAGTGGGTTGCCATTACCTTCTCCATAATGAGTATAACCCACTTTTTAATTCAGAATACAAATATGGTCATATCACCTTAATTTTGTTAATTAGTTAAGACTCCAAGTATTCCATAGGAGGATGTCCAGTGTTTGCCTTGAGGCCCATGTTATTGTTGTTGTTAAGTTGCTAATTCATGTCTAACTCTTTGCAACCCCGTGGACTGTAGCCCACCAGGCTCCTCTGTCCCTGGGATTTCCCAGGCAAGAATACTGGAGTGGATTGTCATTTCCTTCTCTGGGGGATCTTCCCAGCTCAGGGATAGAACCTGCATCTCCTGCTTGGCAGCTGGGTTCTCCCACTGAGCCACCTGGGAAGCCTCTTGAGGCCCATACCCCTGTTTAAAAATTTATGAGAACTTTGAATGAAGGTTTACTTTGTCCAATTTGGGGAAAGGATGATTTCTCCTTCTAATGGCAGAATCAGAGGGAAAAGGGAAGCCTGATAATCATTTGACATTAACTCTTGGTATTGCTGTTAAGCTGGATCTTATAGTGTCCGAATAGAGGCTGATGTTTCCCTTTGCAGTATAATAATGGTCCAGACACCTGTACAGACCACCGTGATCTCCCATGATTGGGCTCCAAGATCACTGTTACCTTAGTCTGCACTCAGAGGTCTTCTAAATGCAACATGTGCAAGGATGGCTGGGTTCCCGGGGACTTCTATTATCACTATACATTGTGCATATACCAGGCCTCCTGGTTTACACCTTTCAGGCCTATTAAGCCCAGACTGCTACCCTAGATTACCCCTCCCCACAAGTAATTTTATTCCAGAGGGCATGTTTTTCTTTCCCGTGGGCCTTATTCTGGACCACCCTGGTCAGTCTTCATGAGTCTTCCTGACTTTGAGTCAGGGACCAGGGTTTGGGGATCCTCTCTTGGAACATGCAATATGCAGACAGGTCCACCTTTCCCCCAGGAACCAGCCCTAGCTGCCATCAGATATTTTGACGGGTCTGACTTGGTAGAGCACAAATGTTTCTGTTATATTCTTCTGCCAGAGCAAAGGTGCGGGCTTATCCTTCATAAGAGAGGCTACTCAAATGATTCTTTGAAGAACAAATGTCTGGTTCAAAGTGCCGCTTTACTTCTTCCAATATTGAAAAGCAATGGCTTTCTGTGACAGTGCTTCAGTGCGGTGACTATGAATGCAAAAGTCAGTGCAATCCATGTTTCTCTTGGGCATTTTCCCATAATTCTGCTTATTTTGTAAGATAGCGTGACTAGTGAGGGTGTAAAGAGTTACAGAATCAGAAAAGGCAAGCAGATAAGTGGTGTGTGTGTGCTAAGTCACTTCAGTTGTCCAACTCTCTGTGACACTATGAACTGTAGCCTGCCAGGCTCTTCTGTTCATGGGATTCTCCAGGCAAGAATACTGGAGTGGGTTCATTTCCTTCTCCAAGGGATCTTCATGACCCAGGGATCAAACTGGTGTCTCATGTCTCCTGCATTGGCAGGTGAGTTCTTTACCACTAGTGCTCCCTGGGAAGCCCTGATAAGTGGTAGAGTCAGAATTGATTTCATCTTCCTGACTGTAAAGCCAGTGTCTAGTCAGTCAATCAGCAGTCATCACAGGGCATCTGCCATGTACCAGACATGTGCTTGGTAGATGCTGGGGACACAGGATGAGTAAGGCATGGTCCTTGTGAGGCACTCAGACTACAAGACGGGGTTAAGTAGGACCTTGGAGATATGAACCGGGTGCTGTAGGAGCTTGTGAGACAGGGTACTGGGGCATGGTTTCCTGGAGAAGGAGAGGTCTTAGCTGACTCTGGCAGGAAAAACTGGGGAAGAGAGGTAGAGGAAAAGGAAATGAGTTCCTCTGGGTTAGAGGAAGCAGTAAGTGGTGACTATAGAACTTTCTAGTGACCAGATTCTCTTCTACGTGTTTGAGGCAGAGAGCACCTGCTGTGGTAAAGAGTTTCTAAGGATTTCTGTTTCTTTCTTCTTTCTTTTCTTAAAATCACTTTGCTGCTGCTGCTGCTAAGTCACTTCAGTTGTGTCCAACTCTGTGCGACCCCATAGACAGCAGCCCACCAGGCTCTGCCATCCCTGGGATTCTCCAGGCAAGAACACTGGAGTGGGTTGCCATTTTCTTCTCCATTGTGTGAAAGTGAAAAGTGAAAGTGAAGTCACTCAGTCGCAGCCGACTCATAGCGACCCCATGGACTGCAGCCTACCAGGCTTCTCCATCCATGGGATTTTCTAGGCAAGAGTACTGGAGTGGCTTGCTGTTGCCTTCTCCGTAAAATCACTTTACTGAGATATAATTACTGTACCCAATAAAAGTATACAATTTGATGAGTTTGAACATATACATCCACTCTTGAAGCCATCACCATAAGCGAGGTAATAAACACTCCATCACCTCCAAAAGTTTCCTTGTGTCCACACCTCAACATTTTTTTTGATAGTAAAAACACTTAATATGTTATCTTCCCACTTAACAGATTTTAAACAATGGAAGTATAATTGATTTAAAATATTGTATTAGTTTCTGGTATACAGAAAAATGATTCTCATATTTATATGTACACACACATGTGCAGTTTCCTCTTTGTTTCCATTATGGTTTATTACAAGATATTAAATATAGTTCTCTGTGCTATACAGTATGTTCTTGTTTCTTTTATATAGTAGTTTATATTTGTCAGTCCCAAACTCCTAATTTATCCCTCCCTCAGCTTTCCCCTTTGGTAACCATAAGTTTGTTTTCTGTGTCTGAGTCTGTTTCTGCTATTTAAAGTTCATTTTTATTGTATTTTAGATTCTACATGTAAGTGCTATCACATGATATTGTCTTTGTCTAACTTACTTCACCTTGTATGACTATCTCTAGTCCATCCATGTTGCTTCAAATGGCATTATTTCATTCTTTTCATGGCTGAGCAATATATTCTGCTGTATATATGCACCACATCATCTTTATCCATTCTTCCGTCAATGAACATTTAGATTGCTTCCATGTCTTGGCTATTGCAAATAGTGTTGCTGTGAACATTGGGGTGTATGTATCTTTTTGTTGAGCTTTCGTCTTTTCCAGATATATGTTCAGGAGTGGGATTTCTGGGTCATATGGTAGCTCTATTTTTAGTTTTGTAAGGAGCCTGTATACCGTTTTCCATAGTGGCTACACTAGTTTACATTCCTACCAACAGCATAGGAGGGTTCCTTTTTCTCCACAGCCTCTCTAGCATTTGTTATTTGTAGTTGGCAGATTTTTTTAAGTGCACAGCACAGTGTTACTAACTGTAGGCACTGTTGTCCAGCAGAATTTTAGAACTTATTATCTTGCCTAACTTAAACTTTATACCCTTCAAATAGTAATTTCCCACTTCCCCTTCCACCCAGCCCCTGACAACCACATTGTCCTCTCTATTTCAGTGAGTTTGGTTATTTTTAGATACTTCATACAAGTGGATGTTTATAAGGACATATTTGTACTTGCTGCTGCTGCGTTGCTTCAGTTGTGTCTGACTGTGCGACCCCAGAGATGGCAGCCCACCAGGCTCCCCTGTCCCTGGGATTCTTCAGGCAAGAACACTAGAGTGGGTTGCCATTTCCTTCTCTAATGCATGAAAGTGAAAAGTGAAAGTGAAGTTGCTCAGTTGTGCCCGACTCTTCACGACCCCATGGTCTGCAGCCTACCAGGCTCCTCCGTCCATGGGATTTTCCAGGCAAGAGTACTGGAGTGGGGTGCCATTGCCTTCTCCACTGTGTAAGACTAAAACCCAACAATTCTGAACCCATTATTGTCTGGTTTTCATTCCCAATTCTCTAAGACCCGTGTGATCAAAGTTGGGATGATATAGTTGTTATATTTTTGAGCAGTGTTCATAAATGAACTAATGCTGGCTGAATACATGCAGTGTGTTAGACTTTTTATATCAATGTTCTCATGAGGCTTTATTATCTTTGCTTATAGTTAGAAAAACCAAAGCTCAGAGATATTAAATAATATGCCATAGGTCACATGGCTACCAAATGTATAAGCTGGAATGGAAACAGGCCTGAGTCACTCCAGGGAAATAACCAGAGCTCTTACCACCAAACTCTCAGTTGCTGAAACTGAGTCACTGGCAAAGAACACAGTTAATTATACATGCATGAAAATAGACTGAGGGACATTAGGCAGGTGTGACTATGAAAACTGCTCTGTTTCAATGGATTTAATTTTCTCCCAGTGCTGGCTTGAATTCATGGTGAACACACAGATAGAAGGTAATCAAAGAGCTGAATGAACCTGCCAGTTGTAAACGGAAGCATGGGGTCCCCATCGGACCAGCAGAAAAGTGAATGAGTCCATTGTTTTTAATAGGCCAAATATTTCTCTCTTGTTCCCTAGGAGGCAATTGGAAGAGACATGCTGATAGCTCCCCTTGGGGCATTAACCAGAATCAAATTAGTGAAGTGAAGCTTAAGTTGGTCATTTTATTCCCAGTTCACAAAAACAGGAAGTGAGTGGTAGTGGGGGCAAAGACTGCATTTTCTAGTTTATTAAAGATTGCAAATTGTATTAGCATGATATTTTCATTGCAGTAATTACTTTGTGGGCCCAGTAATAGAAAAGTATCACTTCAGATAAATTCCTATTCTTCTGCTGTGATTCTTCTTTCCTACTGAAGTGATAATCATAATAGCCAATGCAGATATGTACCCTTGCTTAGGTTACTGATTCCTCAGCAACTTAGTCCTGTGATCTGCATACAACTTGTGCTGTATAGGCAGTAATCACCGCTGCCCTGAATGCAAGACATAGATAGCCTCTTTGAGAGTGAAGTGTGTACACTCTCATGAACTTCATTAATTTTTAAGACATTTAAGGAGTCAAAGAAAAAAGTCAACTTACCTACTTTTTCCTTTAATATTATCTTTCCCAAGATAAAGACAGAGAAGTTGATATATCATAAAGCAGAAAGAAGTTTGTGGGCAATGGGAAGCAGTTTGGGAAAACTTCCATTCTAGGGGTTCAGTGATGTTTGATGTACATGTTTTGGGGGGCATCAAATAGCAGTCAGTAGCAAACCTCTAAGAATTCATGTAAACAGAGGCTTGAGAAGAGAACCCAAATAGACTTTTAGTGCTTCAGTGCACTTTGTATTTTTCATCATTGTTAAATTATGAATTTAATGAAGTTACTCAGAAACCTATAAAGTCAATTGAGAGTTCACTGTACTTTTCAATTATCCAGTTTGACTATTGGCATGTACGGTATTTAACTTAATTTGTTGCTGGTTATATAGTTGTGGATACTTGGTATAAATGAAAATAATAAATTTGGTTGCATTTTCAAAGCAGTAGCCTCACCTGGGAATATGAACAATAAATGGATGTGACAGCTCTCAAAGGAAAGAAACTTTTGTTCATGCATATCCCATTTCATGGCATAACAGTATTTATGTAACTAGTTGTTTTAGTTGAACAACCATTCATTTTAGAGCTATTATCACACTCCAGGCCTTGTTCTAGGTAGAATCTGAGGTTTCTAATATGAGATAGTTCCTTTTTTAAAGATTAAATTATTTATCTTTAGTAAATTGAAATGTCTTAAACCCATTAACACAGCCAGTGACTTAAGATTTTGAGCGATGTTATTTTGTAAATAAAGGATTGTTTTTGTAAAAAGAAGAGTTATTATACATTGATCTTTTACTATCCTGTCTTTTTTTGTTTTTTATTTTAATTTGTTTTATTGAAGTATAGTTGGTTTACAATATTGTGCTAATTTCTACTGTACAGCAAGGTGATTCAATTATATATATATATACAAATTCTTTTCCAGAATTTTGAAAACCTTTTACTGATTTGGCTGCACCGGGTCTTAGCTGGAGCACCCAGGACCTTTCTAGTTGCTGCATGTGTCCCCTTAGGTGTATCATGTGGGATCTAGTTCCCTGACCAGGGATCGAACCCGGGCCCCCTATATTGGGAGCTCAGAGTCTCAGTTTCTGGACCACCAAGGAAGACCCTATCACAGGATATTGAATATAGTTCCCTATGCTTTACAATAGGACCTGTTTATCCATCCTTATCCTGTCTCTTATGTCTCTAATGTGAAAGTGAAAGTGTTAGTTTCTCAGTCATGTCTAACTCTTTGCAACCCCATGGACTGTAGCCCACAAGGCTCGTCTGTTTATGGAATTCTCCAGGCAAGAATACTGGAGTGGGTAGCCATTCCTTTCTCCAGACTCTCTGCTGCTGCTGCTGCTGCTGCTACGTCGCTTCAGTCATGTTCAACTCTGTGCGATCCCATAGACGGCAGCCCACCAGGCTTCCCCGTCCCTGGGAGTCTCTCCAGGCAAGAACACTGGAGTGGGTTGCCATTTTCGTCTCCAGTGCGTGAAAGTGAAAAGTGAAAGTGAAGTCGCTCAGTTGTGTCTGACTCTTAGTGACCCCATGGACTGCAGCCCGCCAGGCTCCTCCGTCCATGAGATTTTCCAGGCAAGAGTACTGGAGTGGGGTGCCATTGCCTTCTCCTGTCTGAGCCATCACTTATTGTTTCCCACTTTTACCAGACCCTCCACTTCAGAGGATGCTTCCCTTATTGGTTCCCATTAAAGCATCTGGTTGTAATCAAAGGCCCCAGAGAGGTAGGCCCCAATTTCATGAATACTTCTCTGGGTTCTGACATTGACTCTCTGCATCTTTATTTCTTGCCTGCCTTTAACACTGAGGCAGTTTTAATAATGAACTGAGACATTGTTGGGAGCTAATTATTATAATTAGAATATAGAATTTTAAAAGTGATAAGACTAACATACCATTTAGAAATTCAAGGCCATAAATAAAATAATTATAGCTTATTATTGGAGTGAGATCATATGGGGGCCGGGACAACCCTCTTCTAACCTATTGTGGCAAAACTTCCACATCATTCATTGGCCATGCGGAGGCTTTGCACACCCTCTGATAGTTGTTGGGCAAAACACTAAAGGCCTCTAGTTACTATGTGGTGACAGGCGCTCTCCTTCCCCCACGGTAATAAACTATGTAGTTTCCCAAGGTCAAGAATTTTAACCTAAGCCTTAATATTCAAAATTCAATGTTTCTCTTACTATATCATGCTGCTGCCTTTGTGATGCATGTTACTGTCTATGTGAGTCAGAGTAGCTTAGGTAAGATCCAAATATCAGTAACACGGACAAAAGTAGACTTACTTTGTTCCCCATTTATTTTTGTCAGCCAATCTCTTTTTTTAAATTAATTTATTTATTTTAATTGGAGACTAATTACAATATTGTAGTGGTTTTTGCTATACATTGACATGAATCAGCCATGGGTGTACATGTGTTCCCCATCCTGAACCCCCCCTCCCACCTCCCTCCCCGTCAGCCAATCTCTTATGTGGCATCAGCTCTTAAAGGACAGTTGAGTGTATTAACCATCTAAATCTTAAGTCTTATCCATTTACACTCAGACTTACAACAGTTCAAAACTTTATTTTTAATCTGAATGCTGATTATCATCACTTAGTACTGGTTCCCACTAAACCTTAGCAAAAAGCTAATGTTACTTTCAATGATGTTAGTTGCTCAGTCGTGTCTGTCTCTTTGCGACCCCGTGGACTGTAGCCCTCCAGGCTCCTCTATCCATGGAATTCTCCAGACAAGAATACTGGAGTGGGTAGCCATTCCCTTCTCTAGGGGATCAGTCCCAACCCAGGGATTGAATCCAGGTCTCCTGCATCACAGGAGATTCTTGTGGATTCTTTACCATCTAAGCCATCTAATGTTCACTTAATAATTTACACAATAATTTACACAACCATGTGGATTATTATCCTGCCACTTAGGATACAACCCTTAGTGTTGCTAATTCTTATAAAAATCTTGTTTAAAGAATACTTTTAGAAACAGCAACAAATGAAAAATATGAACATCACCTTCCATACTCTATTGAGGATAGAAAACATCTAATTTTTATTTGAAGATACAATGGGCTAGGGATAGACTGTCAAGAGTTAGCATCTACATATGTGCCCTTTGTCTTTCTGGAATTCATTTGTTGAGATTTTGCCATGATGTCTCTGTCAGCCACCTGTCTGTAAATATGTTTTCACACTGACATAAAAGAAGTGTAAGCATGATAAAAATGTGTAATTAAGTAACTTCTTAAGGAAATACTCCAAAAAGCTGCTCTTCTTCTTAGCAACATGAGGATGAGTTAGGCAGTGCGAATGCTTTGTTGAAGCCTGTTCAAGTGAAAGATAAATTGGGCAGCCTTGTCCTTTAATGGCCTCCCGCCCAAAATAAGGCTGGCAAGCAAGCAATATTCATCCTAGCAAGCTGCCATTTTGTATCACAAAGTGACCATGTAGTCTCATAAACATAGTCCAAAAGTGCTGACTTTTAAAGGCAGTTGATTTTTTTTTAACTTGCTACTGTTTTATAGCTTTGTATAAAATGCTAATGCCATGACATTTATAGAACTTTTAAATCATTTTAATGAAAGAGTAACCGTTATACCACTAATTCATTTGAGTGCATTTCCCTTGCAGAATCCTTTAGTAGTTGATTGTAAAAGGATGGGGCTTTTTTTTTTTACCTCCATGATTTTGTTCTACCATGGAACCAAATCCCATTATTTTGATGTGCTTTATATCCAAGTGTAATGGAGCCAAATCCATTGACAAAATTTGTTGTCCCAAATCTGAGCTCATTTGCTTCCTGGCCCCCACTTAATTTGATCTAGTGTCTGCACAAGCCAAGTCTGCTTTTCTTGAGAAATAGGGCTTTCTGTTTCCCTCTTATGTGGGTAAATATATAGTCATGAATTTTCAGCTACTGAAAAACGAGCTTCATTGCCTTAACACTGAATCAAAGACAATATTTGGGCTTTAAAAAATATCTTGTGATCACATCAGGAAACAGCTTGGATTGATTCTGAATCTGGGCCCACATTTCCTTGTTAGTGGCCATCCCACTCAGCATATGTTGTCATACCGGGGTGTCTGTGGAAGGAAGTGGCTGGAAATCCCCAGACATGAAGCACTGTGAGTGGCAGAATTAGACCTCCAGTCTCCAATAGATCACTGCTGTCTGAACCTGCAGCTTTCATCTAGAATGAAAATGATGCTTGTTTTTTCCTCTTTGTCTTTTTGAAGCCCTCATTTATAGATAATTATTATTTCTTGGACAGAAATTATCTTTCAGGAACATTCCCTGGCATCCTTAAATACATGGGAGACACAGAGAATTGACTTCACCATATATTTTTCACCCCTTAGGAATATATGAATATTCCTGTGAAATGTTGGAGCCTGCTTTTACTTTGCTTACCTTGACCGTACATTTGTATTTACTTTTCATAGTTCTGAGTTTCTTCAGAAATAACTAATCTCATTATCATTCTACTCTGAGTTAAAGGGTTTTGCTGCTAAAATATCCAATATTCAGTTCTATCTTTTTCTTCAACTTAGGTTTGTCTTGAGCAAAGTTGTAGAATATATATAGAGAGATGTGGAAACTGGAATGTATTCCCTCAGAACAAACTGATTCTTTATGCAGCCTAGTATCTGGAACTACCAAGTTTTTCTGCATTTTTATCTAGTTTTGATTAAACATTTTGGAACAGAATTGTCTTCTAAAATAATGCCCATATAATATGAAATTATATATCATATATATTCTAATATATAATTATATAAATTATATAATATACATTATAATATATAATATATATGATATAATATGAAATAATACAATATAAAATATATTATAATATAATGTAACATATATATCATGTTATAGGAATATAACAGTGAAATTGATGTCTTTTTGATTCACTGAATGTTTAATACTTCTGGCATTCACAATATTATTGATTAGATGAAACCCATCTATTTAGGCTGTCATTGGTTTACTCTGTTCCATTATTTACAAGTTTCTGTTGGAATGTATGGAGGTGCTGAATTGAATGTGTACAGTTTTATGAATATTTTTCAGTTCCTCAGAGTACAAATTTTTTCTGTTAAAATGTCACATATTTCTTTGGGCTAATGTCATAATCATTTGGAGAAGGCAATGGCATCCCACTCCAGTATCTTGCCTGGAAAATCCCATGGATGGAGGAGCCTGGAAGGCTGCAGTCCATGGGGTCGCTGAGGGTCGGACACAACTGAGCGACTTCACTTTCACTTTTCACTTTCATGCATTGGAGAAGGAAATGGCAACCCACTCCAGTGTTCTTGCCTGGAGAATCCCAGGGACAGGGGAGCCTGGTGGGCTGCCGTCTGTGGGGTCGCACAAAGTCGGACACGACTGAAGTGACTTAGCAGCAGCAGCATAATCATTTACCATTTTTTTATTAGTTGTAGTAAAAATGAAATGAAAATCACTTTGCCATTTACTCTTATGTATCATTAACTATACATTAAACTCTAGAGGTCTGATACTACTAACAACTAACAATTATATAATAGTTGAAAGTTTATAGAACACTTCCACAGAGAGTTGAGCCTCACAATAACCCCATAAGGTGCATTTATAATCCCAGCTTTACTATTAGAATACTGAAGTTTCTAAGCATGTAATCAACTGCTTGTTTTTCTCTTTTCCAGGTTTATTGAGGTATAACTGACAAATAAAAATGAATATATTTAAAGTATACAATCTAGTGATTTGATATGTGTATACTTTGTGAAATGATTATCACAGTAAGATTAATTAATGTGGATGTTTGTTCCTGATCAGTATGATAGAAGAGGCCATTTACTCCATGTTGCTGAATGACCTAAAAAGTTACATCTAAATTGTTATCAGCTTCCCTGGTGGCTCGGATGGTAAAGAATCTGCCTTCAATGCAGGAGACCTGGGTTCAATCCCTGGGCTGGGAAGACCCCTGGAGAAGGGAACGACTACCCACTCCAGTATTCTTGCCTGAGAAATCCTATGGACAGAGGAGCCTGGTGGGCCACAGTCCATGGGGTCCCACAGAGTTGGACATGACTGAAGCAACTAACACACTCAAATTGTTGCAGAGTTAAGAATGACTATAAAGACAATCTTCATGAGGTGTTTTGGCCACAGGGGACTAGTAGTGTGTTTCCATTAAATTCTCATCCAGGTCTGCCATATAATATAAATGCTAACTTGGTTGCCATGAACTCAGGTGCGCTTTAGGTAGTGACTGCTGTACCAAGCCAGCATTGGCCCCTGGAAAGACCAGGATTCTTTAAACAAGATATAAGTTAAATGGGTGCTTCTGAAGCAGAACTTAATAGGACTACAGATTCAGAGACTGGGAAAGACCCCACAGACCATTATCATGTTCTCATTCTTTCAAGAAGACTTAAAGAGTGTAGCTGTCTGTCAGTGTGGGTACATTTGAGTGCAGAAAACTTCGACTATTTTTCGGTACTTCTCCCTTAACATGATCTGTCCCTCTCCCCCTCACCTATTTCAAATATAAGAATCACTCTATTGAATCTTGCCTATTTGGCTGAAATAACTTCATACTCTCCTGGTCATGACACATCTTTTCATGCTGGATACATCTAGTCTCCTCCAAGTCTGTCTCTTCCACCTTTGTCCCCTTATCCACCCCGCTGCACTGAAAATTTCCCTTGGTGATTTCGTGAATTACCAAGTATTCAAAACTTACTAATACACTTGATGTAAGATTCTATAGCGCTCTGATGTTCCAGGTCTTTTGTTTTTCTCAAATTTAAATCCAGTTCATAATTTTACCCCCTAAGTCTTCTCTTATTTCTTTGTCTTCATCTCATTTATCCCACTACCATCTCATTTAACCTCAGCTGCTTAAGTTAGTAATCTTAATGTTTCTCTTCCTCCATGTAAAGCAGTTATTGAGTTGTGTTTGTATTGATTCTGCCTCTCAAAGACTCCTGAAGCTTTGGTTTCCTCTCTATCCTCATAACCACTGCCCAGCTTTAGCCACTCATTATCTGCATGGACTGTCATAACTGACCTCTGGTGAATCTGGTCTCTGTGCTATGATTCTCTCCTTCCAATCCATCCTTTGCATTCTTATCACTGATTTTACAAAGCTGATTATGCCTCTCTGCTTGATTAAAATCTTTGAATGAGTTCCCTCAAGGTCAAGTTCATTTCCTTAAGGGTTATAGTTGAAGACATTAACAATCTAATTACAGTTTAACAATACCTGTATATATGTGAGTGTGTGTGCCTGTGTGTGTTTGTATTGCTATTTCCTACCATGTGGCCTGTATGTTAGTCATACTGGATAACCCACAAGTCCTAAAGTATAATGTGTATTTTTAGGCCTCCTTGCCTTTGCTGTGCCTCCTGCTTGGAATGTCTTTCTTCCTATATAAACATTATATAATATAAATAGAATATTATGAATTCTGAGGCCCTCCCCTCACGCCCAATATAATGGACTTGAGCATTGCATTTAGAATGGATTGGCCACTGCAGTCCTCCCTGTACTTTAAATATGCCCTTTCCCGAAGGAGGGGAATAATCAAGCTTTGTTCATGAGGCTCGGTCAGTGGTCTTCGTAACCTTAACCCCCTGCTGTCCAGTTGTTCCTTCTCTGAATCTGTAACATCCCTTTCAATCTCAGACTCTTGGGATTGACCAAACCTGGCCAAAACTATGTCATAAATGGTGAGGGAAAAGGTTCAGCAATCCAGGCCCTTCAGGTAAAATTATTCAGTTTTAAATTAATTCCCTATTTCTCAGGCTTAATATTACTGACCCTGTTCCTGACCTGACTTAAAATAGCTGAGCCTGTGCCGTTAGCCACCTGCCTGGTTATTTTCTCCTGTCAATTAACTGCCGTCTGAATCCCCAGGTACTGGACTGATGCCATCTGTACCTGCCATATCTTTTGGCCGTCTGCCAAGCTGTCCAACCTTCTGTGCTTTTGAGGTCATCTGAAATCCTTTATCTTCACTCCTTGTTCTGACCAGTGACCTCTAGCTTCCAATCTTGAGAGCCAAATTGATAATTTGTTACCTGAAAAAGGAAATGGCAACCCACTCGAGTATTCTTGCCTGGAAAATCTCATGGACAGAGGGGCCTGGCAGGCTACAGTTCATGGGATCACAAGAGCTGGACACGACTTTGCACTTTCTTTCTTTAGTATAGGGGAGATATGCTAAGGTACTTGCAATTAGACAATTTTGTGGATTTTTTTTTTTTTTTGGTTGGAGATAAAAAATATGCCTGAGAAAAGAAGACCCTGAATAGATAATTTTTATAGGGACAAAAATGGGAGTGGGAAAGGTCTCGAGTTTAGGGGTTTGTGTATGTGCATGTCTGGGTGATACATGACAGTAGTAGAGTGTCTCGAGAGATGGTAGCACAGAAGGAGTGAACAGACCGCAAAGACAGCTCCACCTATTCCAGGATTTGGGGTAGGCCTGGACTGAGTTCTACCTGTCTGTGCCCGCATTATGCAGCAATGTAGCACAGGACTCTCTTACAGTTGTGGTAAATATAAATTTACTAGACAGTTTATGCACACTTTTGAAATTAGGACTAGGTTTTATTATTTAAATACATAATAAAAGTTCCATGTATATTGTTGCACATACCATCACAGAACCTTGTACTTGAAAACTATTATTTAAAAATTAAGGAATATTAAATTTCATAGAAAAATTCAAATTTAATGGCATAAATTAATATTATATAATTTATTATTAAAGAGTTTATGGTGGGACAGTGTTCTTCCTTTTCATTGGTATGATTAAGCATTCAAAGGTTAACTGTGGAAAATTCTGAAAGAGATGGGAATACCAGACCATCTGATCTGCGTCTTGAGAAATCTGTATGCAGGTCAGGAAGCAACAGTTAGAACTGGACATGGAACAACAGACTGGTTCCAAATAGGAAAAGGAGTACGTCAAGGCTGTATATTGTCACCCTGTTTATTTAACTTCTATGCAGAGTACATCATGAGAAACGCTGGACTGGAAGAAGCACAAGCTGGGATCAAGATTGCCAGGAGAAATATCAATAACCTCAGATATGCAGATGACACCACCCTTATGGCAGAAAGTGAAGAGGAACTCAAAAGCCTCTTGATGAAAGTGAAAGTGGAGAGTGAAAAGGTTGGCTTAAAGCTCAACATTCAGAAAATGAAGATCATGGCATCTGGTCCCATCACTTCAAGGCAAATAGATGGGGAAACAGTGGAAGCAGTGTCCGACTTTACTTTTCTGGGCTCCAAAATCACTGCAGGTGGTGACTGCAGCCATGAAATTAAAAGACGCTTACTCCTTGGAAGGAAAGTTATGACCAACCTAGATAGCATATTGAAAAGCAGAGACATCACTTTGCCAACAAAGGTTCGCCTAGTCAAGGCTATGGTTTTTCCTGTGGTCATGTATGGATGTGAGAGCTGGACTGTGAAGAAGGCTGAGCGCCAAAGAATTGATGCTTTTGAACTGTGGTGTTGGAGAAGACTCTTGAGAGTCCCTTGGACTGCAAGGAGATCCAGCCAGTCCATTCTGAAGGAGATCAGCCCTGGGATTTCTTTGGAAGGAATGATGCTAAAGCTGAGACTCCGGTATTTTGTCCACCTCATGCGAAGAGTTGACTCATTGGAAGAGACTCTGATGCTGTGAGGGATTGGGGGCAGGAGGAGAAGGGGACGACAGAGGATGAGATGGCATCACTGACTCGATGGATGTGAGTCTGAGTGACCTCCGGGAGTTGGTGATGGACAGGGAGGCCTGGCGTGCTGCTATTCATGGGGTCACAAAGAGTCAGACATGACTGAGCGACTGATCTGATCTGATCTGACTGTGACTTGAGCAAACATGATTTGGGGGTACTAGGTGTTCAGAAATACTATGCTGTCAGAGAAGGAGTGGTATTTTGTTTCCCAGGATACAAGCTAGGGGCTCAAAAATTTGTCCAGTTTTGTCCAGGTGTGGCCTGGAGCAAACACCTGGGCTGCTCAAACATGATAGTCTCAAGTTCTTTCTGCAAGGAGAAGGTTGCATAGCTCTGGGAAATCCAAAATCAATGCAGAGTATCCACTCCCACGTGGTTACTGGTTTGGGAAATCTTCCCATATCCATGTGGAGAAATTGGAGATAAATCCAGACTCTAGGGGAAGAGGCTGGAAGGAAATAGAACCCAGGAGGCAGGAAGGTGCAGTAGAATGAATAGCACCATTTTGCCAGCAATGTGAACTTGAATATGTTTCTTAAACTCCCTAAGCCTCAGTTTCGTATCAGTAAGATCATGATAATATTAATAGCACCTCATCTGTGGAGCTGCTGAGAGGTTAAAGGAATAGCATGAGATAATGTACAGTAAATCCCCTCCATATGAACAAGTTCCATTCCTAGGGCATATTAGTCCAGTTTTTCATAAGTGCAACAAAGTTAGCCTAGGTACTCAACTAACACAGTCATCTACATAGTACTGTACTCTAATAGGTTTATAATAAATTCACGTTTTTGAAAGTTTGCAAAGTTCACAAGTTGAAGGTTCGTATGTAGGGGATTTCCTTATTAAATATATGAATAGCTTAGCATAGTACCTTATTCATAGTAGATTCTCTCACTAAATCATTCACTATCTATACCACTTACCTATCCTCAAGTCTTTTTATTGAGTCTGGAAATCAAAGTCACCTTCATTTAATAGGACCCTAGCTAAAAATAATGGAAATGTGGGCAGAGCTCCAGTCCTAGAAGCAGGTCTGCAGACATGGAAAGGGTGATAGGTTTGAATACATGGGACAGAGGTGGGTGGGCCATAACTGCCCCAGGCTTTCATAAGGTACTGGTTTCTGTTCTGGCTACCAAGATGAAAGAATCAGACAATGGGTGATCATAAAAAGATAATTCATATCATTTATGGATGTGCATAGGAGATAATCCTGATAAAGGCCATTAAGAAATGGCCACATGATTCTTTGGAGTTATATTTCTCAGCCCTAGAATGAAAACCGTTATTTTTTATGCTCTCTATATAATGTTGTCTTGTTCTTTTTGCCAAGAATGATAAAGCAATGTTTTCCATTTAATACTATTATTATTGATAGTAGTAGTAATCTCATGTCCTGTTAACTTATGAAAGAGGACACTGTGCATCTCTAGTGGTCAGACTAAAGTCAGGGAAGACACTTAAAATCAGGCCAAAGAACGCTTTCTTTTATTACCCTGCTAGAGTGCGAATATCACAGGTGAAGAACAGCCATGATGGGGGAATCTCTGAGGGGAAGATAACAGGGATGAGCACAGAGATGAATAGGGCAACTTGCCTGTGTTCTGGATGCCGTGTCCATGGGGACTTTCAGTTGTCATTGGAAATGTGACTTCAGATCATAATGCATTCATGGTAATGCCGCCTGTTTTTATGAACAAGGCTGATTTCCCCCATATAAGTGAAAGCTGGAGTTAACAACTTTAGAATCACTTATTTTTTGTTGTTGTTCAACAAATCACTTATTTTTGTCTCAGTTGTATTCAACTCTTTGTGACCCCATGGACTGCAGTATGCCAGGCTTCCCTGTCTTTCACCATGTCCCAGAGTTTGCTCAAACTTGTCCATTGAGTTGGTGATGCCATCCAACCATCTCATCCTCTCATCCCCTTCTCCTCCTGCCTACAGTCTTTCCCAGCATCAGGATCTTTTCCAATGAGTCAGCTGTTTGCATCAGGTTCAGCTTCAACATCAGTGAATATTCAGGGTTGAGTTCCTTTGGGCTCGACTGGTTTGATCTCCTTGCTCTCCAGGGGACTCTCAAGCAGTACAAATTGGAGATTCTGTTGAACACTTTATTAGAAAGAACTTCTCATGAAACATTAGTGAGGTTTTGAAAGTTTCCATTTCTTATGCTGTGAGGCATAATCTGTTGACTGAAGCATGCAGGGTAAAACAACAGGTTTGATTTGCTAGTGGTTTGTGGGCCAGATCTGGCTTGCAGCTTGTTTTTGTATGGTCCAAGAGCTAAGGTTTGTTTTTACATTTTTATATGGTTGGAAAAAAAAATAAGAATATTTTGTGACATCTGAAAATTATATGATATGTTAACTTCAGGGTCCATAAATAAATTTTTATTGAAACATAGTCACATTAATTAGTTTTCATGTCATTTATGGCTATTTTTGTGCTACGACAGCAGAGCTGAGTATTTGTAACAGAGCCCTTATGGCCTGTAAAGCCTAAAATATTTGCTGTCTGGCCCTCTACAGAACACGTTTGCTGATCCCTGATAGAGATTTCAGTATAACATCTATTTCTGCTTTACCGACTATGCCAAAGCCTTTGACTGTGTGGATCACAATAAACTGTGGAAAATTCTGAAAGAGATGGGAATATCAGACCACCTGACCTGCCTCTTGAAAAACCTATATGCAGGTCAGGAAACAACACTTAGAACTGGACATGGAACAATAGACTAGTTCCAAATAGGAAAAGAAGTACATCAAGGCTGTATATTGTCACCCTGCTTATTTAACTTCTATGCAGAGTACATCATGAGAAACACTGGGCTGGAAGAAGCACAAGCTGGAATCAAGATTGCCAGGAGAAATATCAATAACCTCAGATATGCAGATGACACCACCCTTATGGCAGAAAGTGAAGAGGAACTCAAAAGCCTCTTGATGAAAGTGAAAGAGGAGAGTGCAAAAGTTGGCTTAAAGCTCAACATTCAGAAAACGAAGATCATGGCATCTGGTCCCATCACTTCAAGGCAAATAGATGGGGAAACAGTGGAAACAGTGTCAGACTTTTTTTGGGGCTCCAAAATCACTGCAGATGGTGACTGCAGCCATGAAATTAAAAGACGCTTACTCCTTGGAAGGAAAGTTATGACCAACCTAGATAGCATATTGAAAAGCAGAGACATCACTTTGCCAACAAAGGTTCGCCTATTCAAGGCTATGGTCTTTCCTGTGGTCATGTATGGATGTGAGAGCTGGACTGTGAAGAAGGCTGAGCGCCGAAGAATTGATGCTTTTGAACTGTGGTGTTGGAGAAGACTCTTGAGAGTCCCTTGGACTGCAAGGAGATCCAACCAGTCCATTGTGAAGGAGATCAGCCCTGGGATTTCTTTGGAAAGAATGATGCTAAAGCTGAAACTCCAGTACTTTGGCCACCTCATGCAAAGAGTTGACTCATTGGAAAAGACTCTGATGCTGTGAGGGATTGGGGGCAGGAGGAGAAGGGGACGACAGAGGATGAGATGGCTGGATGGCATCACTGACTCGATGGACATGAGTTTGAGTGAACTCTGGGAGTTGGTGATGGACAAGGAGGCCTGGCATGCTGCGATTCATGGGGTTGCAAAGAGTCGGACATGACTGAGCGACTGAACAGAGCTGAACTGAAATAGCATAACAAATCACAACAATTTTGCTGTCTCCCAGGGATAATATAGATATTTAGAGTTTAAAGTGAATTAGATGACAATAATTGACAAATATCTGCACTTGAAAATGTGAAATGACAGTATATGACACATAGTGATTCTTTTGGCTATTATTATTAAATGAATGACATGATCATGACTTTAAAAAAATTAATTAATTTTTATTGGAGGCTAATTACTTTACAATATTGTAGTGGTTTGTGCCATACATTGACATGAATCAGCCATGGGTATACATGTGGCCCCCATCCTGAACCCTTCTCCCACCTCCCTCCCCATCCCATCCGTCAGGGTTGTCCCAGTGCACCAGCTTTGAGTGCCCTGTTTCATGCATCAAACTTGGACTGGTGATCTGTTTCACATATGGTAATATACATGTTTCAATGCTATTCTCTCAAATCATCCCACCCTTGCCTTCTCCCAGAGTCCAAAATTCTGTTCTTTACATCTGTGTCCCTTGCTGTCTCTTATATATAGGGTCTTTGTTACCATCTTTCTAAATTCCATATATATGTGTTAATGTACTGTATTGGTGTTTTTCTTTCTGACTTACTTCACTTTAGAACTGATTCAAATGCATTCTTTTTAATAGCTGAGTAATATTCCATTGTGTATATGTACCACAGCTTTCTTATCCATTCATCTGGCGATGGACATCTTGGTTGCTTCCATGTCCTAGCTGTTGTAAACAGTGCTGTGATGAACATTGGGGTACACATGTCTTTTTCAATTTTGGTTTCTTTGGTGTGTATGCATAGCAGTGGGATTGCTGGGTCATGTGGCAGTTCTATTTCCAGTTTTTTAAGGAATCTCCGCACTGTTCTCCATAGTGGATGTACTAGTTTGCATTCCCACCAACAGTGTAAGAGGGTTCCCTTTTCTCCACACCCTCTCCAGCATTTATTGTTCGTAGACTTTTGGATAGCAGCCATTCTGACTGGTGTGAGATGGTACTTCATAGTGGTTTTGATTTGCATTTCTCTGTTAATGAGTGATGTTGAGCATCTTTTCATGTGTTTGTTAGCCATCTGTATGTCTTCTTTGGAGAAATGTCTGTTTAGTTCTTTGGGACATTTTTTGATTGGGTCATTTATTTTTCTGGTATTGAGCTGCGTGAGCTGCTTGTATATTTTTGAGATTAATTCTTTGTCATTTGCCTCATTTGCTATTACTTTCTCCCATTCTGAAGGCTGTCTTTTCACCTTGCTAATAGTTTCCTTCATTGTGCAAAAGCTTTCAAGTTTAATTAGGTCCCATTTGTTTATTTTTGCTTTTATTTCCATTATTCTGGAAGGTAGGTCATAGAGGATCCTGCTTTGATTTGTGTCAGAGGGTGTTTTGCCTATGTTTTCCTCTAGGAGTTTTATACTTGGTCTTATTTTTAGGTCTTTAATCCATTTTGAGTTTATTTTTGTGTATGGGGTTAGAAAGTGTTCTAATTTCATTCTTTTATAAGTGGTTGACCAGTTTTCCCAGCACCAAGAGATTGTCTTTTCTCCATTGTATATTGTTGCCTCCTTTGTCAAAGATAAGGTACCCATAGGTGCATGGATTTATCTCTGGGCTTTCTATTTTGTTCCATTGATCTATATTTCTGTCTTTGTGCTAGTAACTCTGTAGTGTCTTGATGACTGTAGCTTTGTAGTATAGTATCAGGTTGATTCCTCCAGTTCCATTTTTTCTTTCTCAAGATTGCTTTGATTATTTGAGGTATTTTGTATTTCCATACAAATTGTGAAATTATTTGTTCTAGTTCTGTGAAAAATACCATTGGTAGGGATTGGTAGCTTGGTAGGGAATGCATTGAATCTATAGATTGCTTTGGGTGATATACTCATTTTCACTCTATTGATTCTTTTGATCCATGAACATGGTATATTTCTCCATCTATTTATGTCATCTTAGATTTCTTTCATCAGTGTTTTATAGTTTTCTATATATAGGTCTTTTGTTTCTTTAGGTAGATTTATTCCTAAGTATTTTATTCTTTTGTTGCAATGGTAAATGAGATTGTTTCCTACTCTTTCTGTTTTCTCATTGTTAGTGTATAGGAATGCAAGGAATTTCTTTATGTTAATTTTATATCCTGCAACTTTACTATATTCATTGATTAGCTCTAGTACTTTTCTGGTGGTGTCTTTAGGGTTTTCTATGTAGAGGATCATGTCATCTGCAAACAGTGAGAGTTTTACTTCATCTTTTCTAATCTGTATTCCTTTTATTTCTTTTTCTTCTCTGATTGCTGTGGATAAAACTTCCAAAACTATGTTGAATAGTAGTGGTGAAAGTGGGCACCCTTGTCTTGTTCTTGACTTTAGGGGAAATGCCTTCAATTTTTCACCATTGAGGATAATATTTGCTGTGGGTTTATCATACATGGCTTTTATTATGTTGAGGTATGTTCCTTCTTTGCCTGCTTTCTGGAGGGTTTTTAAAAATCATAAATGGGTGTTGAATTTTGTCAAAGTCTTTCTCTGCATCTATTGAGATAATCATATGGTTTTTATCTTTCAATTTGTTAATGTGGTGTATCACATTGATTGATTTGCAAATATTGAAGAATCCTTGCATCCCTGGGATAAAGCCCACTTGATCATGATGTGTGATATTTTTAATATGTTTTTGGATTCTGTTTGCTAGAATTTTGTTGATGGTTTTTGCATCTATGTTTATCAGTGACATTGGCCTGTAGTTTTCTTTTTTGGTGGCATCTTTGTCAGGTTTTTGTATTAGGGTGATGTTGGCTTCATAGAATGAGTTTGGCAGTTTATCTTCCTCTTCAATTTTCTGGAAGAGTTTGAGTAGGATCAGATCAGATCAGTCGCTCAGTCGTGTCCGACTTTTTGCGACCCCATGAACCACAGCACGCCAGGCCTCCCTGTCCATCACCAGCTCCCGGAGGTCACCTAGACTCACACCCATCAAGTCAGTGATGCTATCCAGCCATCTCATCCTCTTTCGTCCCCTTCTCCTCTTGCCCTCAATCCCTCCCAGCCTCAGAGTCTTCTGCAATGAGTCAACTCTTCGCATGAGGTGGCCAAAATACCGGAGTTTCAGCTTTAGCATCATTCCTTCTAAAGAAATTCCAGGATTGATCTCCTTCAGAATGGACTGGTTGGATCTTCTTGCAATCCAAGGGACTCTCAAGAGTCTTCTCCAACACCACAGTTCAAAAGCATCAATTCTTCGGCGCTCAGCCTTCTTCACAGTCCAGCTCTCACATCCATACATGACCACAGGAAAGACCATAGCCTTGACTAGGTGAACAGGTATTAGATATTCTCTAAATTTTTGGTAGAATTCACCTGTGAAGCCATCTGTTCCTGGGCTTTTGTTTGTTGGAAGATTTTTGATTACAGTTTCGATTTCTGTGCTTGTGATGATGACTGTGACTTTTGAGGCAGATAACATGCTTATGCTAAATACTAAATTATGGTTTTTGGTAATAGGAAAGGGAATAGAAACTAGATCATGGTATATATATTTTTATGCTGTTTATCTGAGGGGTTGATATGATGCTGATATTTCTTCCTTGTAATGATGATGGAAATCAAGAAAATGTGTAATAGGCCCTGTTAAAGAATGGTGGTGTTCTTAATGTTAAAAAATGGTCAAGAATTTATTTCATTTGTTTTGCAAGTGATGCACTTATTCTCAAACTAAAAGGCAACAAATGCTTTTCCTGGGCTTCCCTGGTGGCTCAGATGGTAAAGAATCTGCCTACAATGTGGGAGAGCTGGGTTAGATCCCTGAGTCGGGAAGATCCCCTGGAGGAGGGCATGGCAACCCACTCCAGTATTCTTGCCTGGAGAATCCCTCAGTGGACAGAGGAGCCTGGTGAGCTGTGGTCCATGGGGTCGCAATGAGTCAGACATGACTGAGTGACTAGGCACAGCACAGCACAATTCTTTCCCCCAGACCTACTGTATTAATAAGGAATATGTCCTGCTGCAACTACAAACAGCCTGGCTAACAGAGCCTTAAACAATAGGTGTTTATTACTTTATTTATCTTTTTGACTCAACTATATTCTTAGGGACCTCAGCCTTTCCTATCTTTGTCCCCTTAGTTGTTGGTATGTTGATTGATTTCATGGTTGCACTATAGCTATTGAAGGTTCAGACATAACACCTGTGTTCAGAGATTGATGAAGATGCTATGGGGGTGGGTTGGGATGAGTTTGGGATGAGTTGTGAAGAATGTGTAAATCTTGTTAGAATAAACAAAAGTTCCCAGAAGCCACAGTTTGTGTGCCAATGACTAAGTAGCATCTGAGTCTTTGTGACCCCATGGACTGTACCCCACCAGGCTCCTCTGTCCATGGGCTTCTCCAGTCAAGAGTACTGGAGTGAATTGCCATGCTCTCCAACAGGGAATCTTCTCTGAACCCCAAACCCCGTCTATTATATCTCCTGCATTGGCAGGTGGGTTCTTTACTACTAGTGCCACCTGGGAAGCCCTGACCAAAGGCTGAAATTCTGTCATATGGCCACTCCTAGCTAGAAGAGTAACCTGGGAATATATTCAAACTTAAACAAAGGAAGGCAGGTGGCAGAGGAATGGCAGTCAGGAATGGCTGTTGGGCTTATCTTCTACACCCACCCGTAAATATGAGAAACACTTTTTTGAGAAAAATTGCTCCACTTTTTTTTTTTTTTGCTTAAATACACTTTAAAAAGACACAAATACTCTTAAAGGCCAAAGCCAAAAGGGGAAATAAACACAGCAAGATTCCACAAAGCACCTACTGACTTAGATACAGGTGGTAGCTACTTCAGAGACTACTGTCTGTGTTCATTTCCAGATTATACCAAAACACCATGTTTCCTATATTGTACAAGTGTTGTTAATAGTTACATACATTTGGAGAGGAAAGAGGCATTGAATCATCTTTGTGACTTCTGCAAAGCAATTAAACATTTTTGTGCAGAAACATTTCATATGAAACTGGGGTTGGGTGTGAAAAATGTTCATCTGTTTCCATTTTAATCCTCATTCTACAATAAAAATGTAAATCATAAAATTTTGGAGCAAGTAGGCAGGCCTTCACGGATTGTTTAGTTGAAAACCCTCATTTGTGATTTCTCATTTGTGAACCCTCCATTGGGCCCCCTAGTGCCAGCCCCATGGGAAGATGTCCGTGTCTTACTGAGGACAACAGGACAGAGATGTCTGCTTTGTTATTGCTGCCCTCATGACTTCCCTGAGTTTCCTGGGAACCCTCCAACATAACAGCAGATGGAAACCTATGGAGTACCAAGTATTTCTTCTGCCATTGAGTCTTTGTATCCATTTGAATTGTGACTTAGTTGTGCCCAGGTGCAAGTCCTTATGCCGCTCTGAAATCACTCTTAAGGGGAGGAACCTTTCTGTGTTACCTCTAATCAGATTCACAGGAAATTGTAGGTCCTGAAAATATTTGAGAGATTATCCAGTATACCTCCTTATTTTTTTGCATGAAAAAACAGTCCAAGGTTTGAGTAATATGTTTAGGGTCACACAGTGTTTAATACGAGATAAAAATTTGGTTCTGATTTCTAACCCAGTACTTTTCTCATAATACCATGTTACAGAGAGGACTGTATAATTTGAGGGCTTCCCTTGTGGCTCAGATGGTAAAGAATTTGCCTGCAATGAGGGAGACCTGGGTTCGATCCCATGGGTTGGGAAGATCCCCTGGAGGAGGGCGTGGCAACCCACTCCAGTATTTTTGCCTGAAGAATCTCCATGGATGGAGGAGCCTGGTGGACTACAGTCCATGGGGTCACTCAGACACGACTGAGTGACTAAGGAGAGCAGTACAGAGAAGCAAAGGCAAAACCAAACAAAACTAAGAGGGATCCTCAGATCTGAGACCAAGATGAAAACCTATGCTCTTGTATTGGAGCTGCCCTTTTAAAACAGCTTTATAGAGGTATCACTGACATACAACAAACTGCACACATTTCTGGTGTACAGTTTGATAAGTTTTGACTTGCATGCACAACTATGCAATCATACCTAGATATGTATAATACAATGTGAAACCATAGCTTGAATCAAGATAATGAGCATATCTATCACCCTCAAGAGTTTCCTAACAGACATTTGTAAATCTCTCTCTCTTTAAAATATTGTCTTTAATTTTTAATGACTACTCTTAAACTTTATCTTTTTCACCTTTTTTTAAAAATATTTGATCATAATGTACTTTGGTATAATTTTGCTCTCCTTTTTATTATTTGGAGTTCATTGAGTTTCTTGGTAGCTTGATAGTTTTTCAAAATCAAACTTGGAGAAATTTCAGCTACAAGGTTTTCAAATATTTTTTTGTCCTCTTTTTATTCCCTGTTTTTCAGGTACCTTAGAGGCATATATTAAGGATGCTTGAATTTGTCCTTCAGTTCACTATGTTAGGAAGTACATCACATAACAGATGCTATGTTATTTTAAAAAATTCTCCTTTTTTTCTTTTTGACTATTGGTGTGTCTTCAAGACACTAATCATTTATTGTGCAATTTCTTTTCTTCCATTAAATGCGTCATTGTATTTTCATCTTATGCACTGTAGTTATAATCTTTAGAAATTCAGTTTGGGTTTCTAAAAGTATCTTCTGTGTCTCTACTTGCCTTTTTTAATTTGTGGATTACAGTTATAACTCTTTTCATGTCCTTGTCTACTAATGCTGAAGATTTGTACCAGTGCTTATAGATTTTTCTCCTCAGTGTAAATCCTCAGTATAGTTTCTTGTCTTTTGTAAGTATGGTAATTTTTTAAATTGTATTTTAGAAATTTTGAATTTTATTTTATGAGTTCTGGGTATGCAGTATATAATTTGTGGAGGTATACTGTCTAAGAAATCAGTGAAACCATCAAAGCTTAAGTATCATTTACATGCAGAATTTAGTAACATTTGCATTCATCAAGAATATGTGTAATTTACACATGATGATGATAAGGAAGAATTAACATATTTTTTCAGCTTTTGCCACCAAACATAATGAACTCTAAAATGTACAAAACTATGGATAATTACATTGTCAAAAATGTGGCTTGGAGTTAAAATTTTGCATAGGAGTATCTTCTTATGGCACAGCCACAATGACAAAAATATTCTTCAGTACTTATTCAGATTATATGAATTTATATATAATCAGTTCAGTTCAGTTGTTCGGTTGTGTCCGACTCTTTGCTACCCCATGAACCGCAGCACAGCAGGCCTCCCTGTCCATCACCAACTCCCAGAGTTTATTCAAACTCATGTCCGTTAAGTTGGTGATGCCATCCATTCTACCTCATTCTCTGTTGTCCCCTTCTCCTCCTGCCCTCAATCTTTCCCAGCATCAGCATCTTTTCAAATGAGTCAGCTCTTTGCATTAGGTAGCCAAAGTATTGGGGTTTCAGCTTCAACATCAGTCCTTCCAATGAACACCCAGGACTGATCTCCTTTCAGATAGACTGGTTGGATCTCCTTGCTGTCCAAGGGACTCACAAGAGTCTTCTCCAACACCGCAGTTCAAAAGCATCAATTCTTCTGTGCTCAGCTTTATTCATAGTCCAACTCTCACATCCATACATGACTGCTGGAAACCATAGCCTTGACTAGATGGACCTTTGTTGACAAAGTAATGTCTCTGCTTTTTAGCATGCTGTCTAGGTTGGTCATAACTTTCCTTCCAAGGAGTAGGCATCATTTTAATTTCATGGCTGGAATCACCATCTGCAGTGATTTTGGAGCCCAGAAAAATAAAGTCAGCCACTATTTCCCCATCTATTTACCATGAAGTGATGGGACCAGATGCCAAGATCTTAGTTTTCTGAGTGTTGAGCTTTAAGCCAACTTTTGCATTCTCCTCTTTCACTTTCATCAAGAGGCTTTTTAGTTCCTCTTCACTTTCTGCCATAAGGGTGGTGTCATCTGCATACCTGAGGTTATTGATATTTCTCTCAGCAATCTTGATTCCAGCTTGTGCTTCCTCCAGCCCAACATTTCTCATGATGTACTCTGCATAGAAGTTAAATAAGCAGGATGAAAATATACAGCCTTGATGTACTCCTTTTCCTATTTGGAACCAGTTTGTTGTTCCATGTTCAGTTCTAACTGTTGCTTTCTGACCTGCATACAGGTTTCTCAAGAGGCAGGTCAGGTGGTCTGGTATTCCCATCTCTTTCAGAATTTTCCACAGTTCATTGTGATCCACACAGTCAAAGGCTTTGGCATAGTCAATAAAGCAGAAATAGATGTTTTTCTGGAACTCTTTTGCTCTTTTGATGATTTAGCAGATGTTGGCAATTTGATTTCTGCCTTTTCTAAAACCATCTTGAATATCTGGAAATTCGTGGTTCATGTATTGCTTAAGCCTGGCTTGAAGATTTTTGAGCATTACTTTACTAGCGTGTGAGATGAGTGCAATTGTGCAATAGTTTGAGCATTGTCTTTCTTTGGGATTGGAATGAAAACTGACCTTTTCCAGTCCTGTGGCCACTGCTGAGTTTTCCAAATTTGCTTACATATTGAATGCAGCACTTTCACAGCACCATCTTTTAGGATTTGAAATAGCTCAACTGGAATTCCATCACCTCCACTAGCTTTGTTTGTAGTGATGCTTTCTAAGGCCCACTTGACTTCACATTCCAGGATGTCTGGCTCTAGGTCAGTGATCACACCATCATGATTATCTGGGTCATGAAGATCTTTTTTGTACAGTTCTTCTGTGTATTCTTGCCACCTCTTTTTAATATCTTCTGCTTCTGTTAGGTCCATACCATTTCTGTACTTTATTGAACACATCTTTGCATGAAATGTTCCCTTGGTATCTCTAATTTTCTTGAAGAGATCTCTAGTCTTTCCCATTCTGTTGTGTGTTTATTTATTTATGTCTCACTAGTGGTAAAGAATCTGCCTGCCATTGCAGGAGACACAAAAGCCTATCCCTTCTGCAGATCTTCCTGACCCAGAAATTGAGCCTGGGTCTCCTGCATTGCAGGCAGATTCTTTACCAGCTGAGCTACCAGGGAAGCCCCATATGATATATTTATTTATGTGGCACTAGTAGTACAGAGGGGAAGGCAATGGCACCCCACCCCAATACTCTTGCCTGGAAAATCCCATGGACAGAGGACCCTGGTGGGCCGCTGTCCATGGGGTCGCTAAGAGTCGGACACGACTGAGCGACTTCACTTTCACTTTTCACTTTTATGCATTGGAGAGGGAAATGGCAACCCACTCCAGTGTTCTTGCCTGGAGAATCCCAGGGATGGGGGAGCCTGGTGGGCTGCCGTCTATGGGGTCGCACAGAGTCGGACACGACTGAAGCAACTTAGCAGCAGCAGCAGCAGTAGTACAGAAGGCAATGGCACCCCACTCCAGTACTCTTGCCTGGAAAATCGCATGGATGGACGGGCCTGCTGGGCTGCAGTCCATGGGGTCGCTAAGAGTAGGACACGACTAAGCGACTTCACTTTCACTTTTCACTTTCATGCATTGGAGAAGGAAATGGCAACCCACTCCAGTGTTCTTGCCTGGAGAATCCCAGGGACGGGGGAGGCTGGTGAGCTGCTGTCTACGGGGTTGCACAGAGTTGGACATGACTGAAGCGACGCAGCAGCAGCAGCAGCAGTAGTAAAGAATCTGTCTCCCAGTGTAGGAGATGCAAGAGACACAGGTTTAATCCCTGGATTGGAAAGATCCCCTGGAGTAGGAAATAGCAACCAACTCTAGTATTCTTGACTGGAAAATTCCATGGATAAGAGAAGCCTGATGGGCTATAGTCCATGGGGTTGCAAAGAGTCAGACATGACTGAACACACACATAATATTTGTTTTTCAAATAAGCATGTTGACATCACATTGTTCCTACAGTTTCTTTAGCCTTTTTTTCACTGCCAAGATATTGTTGTTCAGGCACTAAGCTGTGTCTGAATTCTGCAACCCCATGGACTGCTGCATGCCAGGCTTCACTGTCCTTCACTATCTCCCAGAGTTTGCTCAAACTCATATCCATTGTGTCAATGATATCCACCCATCTCATCCTCTGCTGCCCACTTCTCCTCTTGCACTCAGTATTTCCCAGCATCAGGGTCTTTTCCAATTAATCTCATCACATCAGGTGGCCAAAGTATTGGAGTTTCAGCTTCAGCATCAGTCCTTCCAATGAATGTCCAGGGTTAATTTTCTTTAGGATTGATTGACTGGTTTGATCTCTTGGCAGTCCAAGGGACTCTCAAGAGTCTTCTCCAGTGCCACGATTTGAAAGCATCAATTCTTTGGCACTTAGCCTTCTTTATGATCCATCTCTCACATCCATACATGACTACTGGAAAAACCATAGCTTTGACTATCTGGACTTCTGTTGGCAAAGTGATGTCTCTACTTTTAATGTGCTGTCTAGGTTAGTCGTGTGTAGAGTCAACTCTTGTGTTGTTGGAAGAGTATTTGCTATGACCAGTGTGTTCTCTTGGCAAAACTCTGTTAACTTTTCAGTTCAGTCACTCAGTCATGTCTGACTCTTTGTGACCCTATGCACTGCAGCACACTAGGCTTTCCTGTCCATCACCATTTCCCGAAGCTTGCTCAAACTCATGTCCATCAAGTCGGTGATGCCATCCAACCATCTCATCCTCTGTCATCTCCTTCTTCTCCTGCCTCCAATCTTTCTCAGCACCAGGGTCTTTTCCAGTGAGTCAGGTCTTCGCATCAGGTGGCCAATACTTTGGCTTGTTAGCTTTTGCCCTGCTTCATTTTGTACTCCAGGGCCAAACTTGCCTGTTACTCCTGGTATCTCTTGACTTCCTACTTTTGTACTGCAGTCCCCAATAATGAAAAGGATATCATTTGTTTGTGTGTGTGTGTGTGTGTGTGTGTGTGTGTGTGTGTGTTAGTTCTAGATGGTCTATAGATCTCCATAGAACCATTTAACTTTAGTTTCTTCATCATTAGTGATTGGGGCATAGACTTGGATTACTGTGATATTGAATGGTTTGCCTTGGACATGAACAGAGATTATCATGTTTTTGAGATTGCACCCAAGTACTTCACTTTGGACTCTTTTGTTGAATAGGAGGGCTACTCCATTTCTCTTAAGGGATTCTTGCCCACAGTAGTAGATATAATGGTCATTTTAATTAAATTTGCTTATCCTGGTCCATTTTAGTTCACTGATTCCTAAAATGTTGATGTTCACTCTTAACATCTCCTGTTTGACCACTTGTAATTTACTCTGAATCATGGACCTCACCGTCCAGGTTCCTATGCAATATTGTTCTTTAGAGCATTGAACTTTACTTTCAGCACCAGGTCATCCACAAGTGGGTTTTATTTCTGCTTTGGCTCAGCCTCTTCATTCTTTCTTGAGCTATTTCTCCATTATTCTGCAATAGCACACTGAACACCTACCAACCTGGGGGTGAGGTTTGTCTTTCAGTGTCCTATCTTTTTGCCTTTTCATACTGTTCATGGGATTCTCAAGGCAAGAATGCTGAAGTGGTTTGCCATTCCCTTCTCCAAAGGAGTAAGCATCTTTTAATTTCATGGCTACAGTCACCAAACACAGTACTTTTGGAGCCAAGATAGTTATTGTTTAGTTGCTAAGTTGTATCTCTTTGTGACCCCATGGACTGTAGCCTTCCAGGCCCCTCTGTCCATGGGATTTTCCAGGCAAGAATACTGGAGGGAATTGCCATTTCCTTTTCCAGGGGATCTTCCTGACCCAGGGATTGAACCTGGGTCTCCTACATTGGCAGGAAGATTCTCTACTGCTGAGCCACCAAGAAAGCCCTCCTGAGATGGCAGTCATTTACCAATGTTATATTGGCATCTTTCTTTGTTAGAAGAATTTGTTGTTGCAGGAGGTCATTAAGAGGATGTGACTCTGAAGCTAAATCTGGGCAACTGGAAGCTTCTTACCTCTTTCTTTGTCCTTGGAATGTACATCCTATCTATCATTCCCATGCATTCATGCATGCTAAGTCATTTCACTCATGTCTGCCTCTTTGCAACCCTGTGGACTGAGGCCTGCCAGACTCCTTTGTCCATGGGATTCTCCAGGCAAGAATACTGGAGTGGGTTGCTGTGTCCTCTTCCTTCTCGACCCAAGGATCGAACCTGGGTCTCTTATGTCTCTTGCATTGGCAGGCAGGTTCTTTACCACTAGCCATAGCCAGAGCTGTTTCTAGGAGGTAGTCTTAAGAGAATAAGATATCCTGGAGACCATCCACTGAACCCAGTTAAGGCTGCTATACAAACTTTAAAGATTCTCCATACCTGGTGGGCAGGTATGGAGATTACGGTCCTGCAGCTGCCCAAGATAAGCCTTGTAAGTTCCCTTGCTTGTTAAAACTGCCAGCTGCCAATCTGGAATGGTCTGCCTCTTTCTTCAGGCTCTCCTTGTCCTTCATGTATGGAGGCCAATTTATGAACCAGAATTTATAAAGACTGTGTAGTAGTCCACTGTGGGTTTTCTCTTATGTATTTAAGGAGTCTTGTACTCCCAAACAAGCTGTGCCCTTTAAATTTTTTTTAGCTCTTTTAAACAGACCTATAATGAACATCCTTATACATATGTCATTATATTCTTTTCCAATTTATTAGGCTAAATTCCCACAAGTTAGGGAATGAAGCCAAAGATAGGATACATATTGCCAAATGTGCCTACACATGCTCTTAGACAATGACATTTACTCAATTTAATCATAACTGTATCAGAAGAAAAATTGATAGCTCATAATTGTAATATTTGTGGCCTTCATTAATGAGGATGTTGCTTGCTTTACATGTTTATTATATTTTCATTCTTTTATGTGATGTCAGATCCTATGCTTTGCTCATTTGAAAAACAGAGTCATCATTCTTTTATATTGCAGACAGTTTCTATGTGTTATTTTATACCACCTTTCTTATCTTTTTTTGCCAGTTTTTCATTAGCATTAAATCAGTATTTTTCTTTGTGATTTCTGACTTTGCTATCATGATAGAAATATCTTTGCTATAAATCAAAAAATTTCAGAATGTTTCATACATTTAATAGTTTTGTCATTGTAGCTTTATATTTAAGTTTTATTAAATCTAGAGTTAAAAAATGTGATATATAAGATTTGCTTATTTATTTTTGATTAGTGTCTGGCCACTTTTCCTAGTATCATTTATTAACACATCATTTCTCCTCACTAATTTGAAATTACATTTTGTCATTTAATATATTCTCAACTAGGTTTTATAGTAAATATGTTTTTAAGTATAACCACATACTTTGTAATATATTTTATCAACATTTCTTCTCAGACTTTCTTCTGCCTGAGATTGTCTCCTTTCCAGTGAAATGCATCTTTTAGAGTTTTAAAAAAACTTTCAGTCTTTGAAGATAATCTACGTATTTTGTTATATGTAGAACTTTGTTTTAGATAGTTCCGCTGGTTTTATATTACTCATGTGTAGGTCCTCTGCCCATTTTTCATTAGATTATTTGTTGTTTTTCCTCTTGAGTTCTATGAGTTCCTTATATATATATTTTTTAATTTTCTTTTCTTTTTTAAAAATTATTTATTTTAATTGGAGGCTAATTACTTTACAATATTGTATTGGTTCTGCCACACATCAACAGGAATCCGCCACAGGCGTACACATGTTCCCCATCCTGAACCCCCCCCCCCCCCCCGACCACCTCCCTCCCCGTGTCATCCCTCCCGATCATCCCAGTGCACCAGCCCCAAGCATCCTGTATTGAACCTGGACTGGCGATTCATTTCTTATATGATATTATACATGTTTCAATGCCATTCCCCCAAATCATTAAAATTTTCTTTCTTTATTTTTAACACCAAGAACATTTGTATTGGGATATAGCTGATTTGGTAGTTTCAGGTGAACAGCAGAGGGACTCAGCCATACATATACATGAATTGAATCTATAGTTGGCTTTGGATAGTATGGACATTTAAAAACATTAGTTCTTCCAATTCATGAGCATGAGATATTTCCATTTTTGGGGGTGCTTTCTTCAGTTTCTTTCGTCTCTGTCTCTTCAGCGTAGCAATCTTTCATCTCCCTGGTTAAATTTATTCCTAAGTAATTTATTGTTTTGATGCTATTAGAAATTGAATTGTTTTCATTATTTTTTCAGAAAATTCATGCTAGTATAAACACCACAACTGATTTTTGTATGTTGATATTGTATTCTTGGACTCTACCAAGTTCATTTATTGGTTCTAATAGTTTTTTGGTGGACTCTAGGGTTCTGACAACAGAGATTATTTTACCTCTTCCTTTCTTATTTGGATGCCTTTCATTTATTTTTCTTTCTTGGTTACACTGGCTAGAAGATTCAATATTATGTTGAATAGCATTGGTGAGAGTAGGCACTCTGGTCTTATTTCTGACCTTAGAGGAAAAGTTTTAAACCTTTCACTGTTTAGTGACTGGACTTGTCATATATCATATGTATTATGTTGAAGTACATCCTTCTGTACCCAATTTGTTGAAAGATTTTACCATGAAAGGATGTTGAATTGCATTAAATGCTCTTTCTATATCTATTGAAGTGATCCTTTGATTTTATCTTTCATTCTATTAATGTGATGTAGCACATTTATTGGTTTGTGTGTATTGAATTCTTGTATCCCAGGGTGAGTCCCACTGGATCATATTGTGTGATCTTTTTAATGTGCTGTTGAATTCAGTTTGCTGTATTTTGTTGGGAATTTTAGTATTCATCAGGGGTATTGGTCTATGGTTTTCTTTTCTTATAGTGCCCCTGTGTGTCCTTGCATTCAGGGTAGTAAAATGAATTTGAGGGTATTCCCCACTTTATGTTTTTGAAAGAGTTTGAGAAGAATATTGGCATGTTTTTTGAAGCAGTTTGAGAAGAATATTAGCATCTACTCTTCTTGAAATATTTGGTGATATTCTTCAGTGAATGTTCTAATCTTAGGCCATGTTATTGTTATTGGCAGGTTTTTGATTACTGATTCATCCCCTTACTCATCTTTGATCTGTTCAGATTTCCGATGTCCTTATGACTGAGTCTTTGTATGATTGAGTAGGTTGTATCTTTCTAGCAAGTTTTCTATTTCTTCTAGGTTGTCCAGTTTATTGGCATATAATTGTCCATAGTAGTATCTTTGATTTTTTGGTGTTTTTCTAGTGTCCAGTCTGAGCACTGGTTGCTGTAAACCCTGTCCTCTTTTCTGTCTCTGTCTGATCCCCAGTGGTTGGGTCGAGGAGATTCCCCCAGTGATTCCTGTTTTGAAAGATTGAGTGGTCCTCCTGAAGAGTGTCCTGCAAAGTTGGGGAAGCCACATGTAAAGCTTGGGATCTCTTAGCAACTGGAGAAAATGTAGGCCCTCCCAGTGCAATGCTGTGCCAGCCTGAGGGAGGGGCAATGTGTTTAAAGTGAAACCTCTCTTCTTTCCCTCCTAAAATGGTCTTTCTTGGTCTCTGTGGTCCAGGCTTCAGCCTTACCCCCAGTTTCTTGGGCTTCCCTCATAGCTCAGTTGGTAAATCATCTGCCTGCAATGCAGGAGACCTGGGTTCAATTCCTGGGTCAGGAAGATCCCCTGGAGAGGGAAATGGCAACACACTCCTTCTTGCCTGGAGTATTCTTGCTGAGAGAATCCCATGGACAGAAGAGCCTGACAGGCTTCAGTCCATGGGATTGCAAGAGTCAGACATGACTTAGCAACTAAACCACCACTACCCAGTTGCTTGGATTTTCACAATGGGGAACTATCTATGGATAGATGCTAGCTGGTCTTGTGTCAGTGACTGAGGTCAAGAACAACCTGTGTCACCATCTTGATGTCATTAACCTGGTTTTCATTATTTTCATCTCTTTCTCTCTGAATTTTGCTTTAGATCATTTAAAAACATCTATTTTGTTGTCCATTAATTCTCTTTTTAGCTGTGTCTTGCCTTTTTTTTTTTTTAACCCCTTCTGTCTAGTACCAAAGTCAAACTTTGGTACTAGATAAAACTTAATTGAAGTTTTAATTTCATTTATTTTAATATCTATTTCTAGAATTCTACTTAGTTCCAATTCTGTATGCTTAATTACTCTTTCTGGGATCTTGTTTCTTGTATTTTCAAGCCTCTCTTTTATTTGTTTAAATTATATTCAATATGGTTGTTTTATTTTTGGTGCTGGAGAATACCATTTGCAGATCTGTTATATGTTTCTCACTCATATTGCCTTATTTTCCTTGTGTGTTTAGTAACTTTTCTTTCTGCTGTGGTCTTTTCATTTTCTTTGGAATTGTATATCTGGGAAATAGATGAGCTCTGGATTGAAACTGAGTTCCTTTAGGCAGGATTAGCATTGGTTTCTGCCAATTGCTTAGTAGAACTACCAGATTGGGACTCTTGAGTTAAATTCTCTTCTTGAGGATTTTGTCCCCAAAGGTGGTGTGAATTTGGACTATATATAAGCTCATGTGAAAGCTAGTTTGTTATTAATATCAGGGAATTTTTTTATCCCCTCTATCTAGTACTAGAGTTAAAGCAGGCAGGATTTTCTACCCTTTTGTGCAGTGCGGCTCATTCTGCTGAGACTCAGGTGCATCAGCTCTATGTGTAGTTTTTTATTTGTTTCAGTTCAGTTGCTCAGTCATGTCCAACTCTTTGTGGCCCCAGGGACTGCAGCACGCCAGGCCTCCCTGTTCATCACCAACTCCCACAGCTTGCCTAAATTCATGTCCATCAAGTTGTTGATGCCATCCAACCATCTCGTCCTCTGTCGTCCCCTTCTCCTCCTGCCTTCAATCTTTTGCAGCATCAGAGTCTTTTATAATGAGTCAGTACTTCACATCAGATGGCCAAAGTTTTGGAGCTTCAGTTTCAGCATCATTCCTTCCAATGAATATTCAGGACTCATTTCCTTTAGGATTGGCTGGTTTGACCTCCTTGTAGTCTAAGGGACTCTCAAGAGTCTTCTCCAAAACCACAGTTCAAAAGCACCACAGTTCACAAAGTTTATTTGTTTACTCATTTTTAATAAGTTGTAAAACAGTGGAAACAGTGTCAGACTTTATCTTTTTGGGCTCCAAAATCATGGCAGATGGTGATTGCAGCCATGAAATTGGACGCTTACTCCTTGGAAGGAAGGTTATGATCAACCTAGATAGCATATTGAAAAGCAGAGATATTACTTTGCCAACAAAGGTACATGTAGTCAAGGCTATGGTTTTTCCAGTAGTCATGTATGGATGTGAGAGTTGGACTGTGAAGAAAGCTGAGCACCGAAGAATTGATGCTTTTGAACTGTGGTGTTGGAGAAGACTCTTGAGAGTCCCTTGGACTGCAAGGAGATCCAACCAGTCCATTCTAAAGGAGATCAGTCCTGAGTATTATTTGGAAGGAATGATGCTCAAGCTGAAACTCCAGTACTTTGGCCACCTGATGCGAAGAGTTGACTCATTGGAAAAGACTCTGATGCTGGGAGGGATTGGGGTCAGGACGACAGAGGATGAGATGGCTGGATGGCATCACTGACTCGATGGACGTGAGTTTGAGTGAACTCTGGGAGTTGGTGATGCACAAGGAGGCCTGGCGTGCTGCGATTCATGGGGTCGCAGAGAGTCAGACACGACTGAGCGACTGAACTGAACTGAACTGAATAGTAAATGATTGCTGCGACAATAGGTTTTCCATATATTCCATTCCATAATGGAATAAGATCTTATATCACAGCATAAACAGTAGATCCTAGGAATGATCTTTCAGTTGAGATTCATGTGGCCATCAAAGCAGACCCTTATGGTCCCTACAGTTCAGCAGAAACCTTAGGATAAAAGCAGCTTGGTGTGCTTATCTGCCTATCCTGTTTTCATTGGATTTTGGGGCTTTGTATCTTACTTGCTCAGTTTTACACTGAATTGCATTTAAAAAATATTTCATAATTTTATCCAGCATGTTACTGTTTCAACTCCCAGAGGGCTATTCATTCTCATTTACCATAGTGCCATAAATGGAAATTCTAGTCATATTTATTTACTCTTTAATCTTTTTCCTCTGTATTTTTGGCATTCACTTTGATATAAGAAACTTCAGTGTAACTATAAAGTGAGATTTTTATGGTGTTTAAATGTTAAATATTTGAAACTTGTGGAAATAAGCTTTGTTTATGAACCATGATAAAAGTTTAAAAAATAGATGAGTTTCCCGTCCTCTTGGTAAATTTTATACAACATTGACTTCTAAATATTCATTTATTTTCATTTTGACTTTCCATTTCTTTCTTTTTTAGTATTAACACATGATTTTTTAACAAATAAAAAGCCATCCATTCTCCACTAGATCAATCCTTGATGAATTTTTGTTTCCCCTGCCACACAATCATACTTTAATGTTAGTGATATTTATTATTGAGCCAGGAGCATTAAAATCATCAGTTCCCTTCAAAAGACCTCATTTAATCAACTGCATTAGTAACCTACTTAATGCAATCATAGGGCTAATTGGGTGAAAAAGAGAAAATCCATACATTATGCTGGTTAAACTATTAAAATCTGTAGGGTTTGATGGGAAAACACAATTGTAAAATCTTTGTTATATACTTTTTCAGTTTTTCTTCCTCAGTAGGAGAGAATCTGTATTATAGCATTATTAGTCTGTAAAGTACTTAACAGTACCTATAAGTGTACAAAATTGTGGTTATAGTATTTTTATTCTTTTTTTTTTCATGGCATGGGTGTGTGTTAGTTGCTCAGTCATATCTGACTCTCTGCGATTCTATGGACTGTAGACCTCCACGCTTCTCTATTCATGTGATTCTCAAGGCAAAAATACTGGAGTAGGTTGCCAGTTCCTTCTCTAGGGAATCTTCCTGATCCAGGGATTGAATGCGGGTCTCCTACACTGCAGGCAGATTCTTTACCACCAGAACCACAGTATATTTTCGGATAAAGAAGTATCTGCATTTAAAAACATATTCAAGGTAGTATAAGATAGGAGATGAGAAAGACAATAAGCTGATGAGATTTTTTTCTCAGGAAAGATTTTTCAGGTCGCACTGAAAGAAGATATATTTGATCCTTTTCGCCAAACTATCAGGTTATTTTAAGATTAGGTTAGCTAAGTTTTCATAGGAGTACATCTTTCTTAGGTGGTCAAAATCATTATTATATCACTGAACACATTACTATAAAGTGAGGAGCATTTAATAGCTTGGCTGCTGCTGCTGCTGCTAAGTCGCTTCAGTCGTGTCCGACTCTGTGCGATCCCATAGACGGCAGCCCACCAGGCTCCTCTGTCCCTGGGGTTCTCCAGGCAAGAATACTAGAGTGGGTTGCCATTTCCTTCTCCAATGCATGAAAGTGAAAAGTGAAAGTGAAGTCGCTCAGTCGTGTCCGACTCTCAGTGACCCCATGGACTGGAGCCCACCAGGCTCCTCTGTCCATGGGATTTTCCAGGCAAGAGTACTGGGGTGGGATGCCATTGTCTTCCCCCAATAGCTTGGCTATCTTACTGTTGTGATACATTGAATTAGTTTAGCACAGATTTCCAGGTAGATATGCTGGGCCAGCAGAGGGTTTTCTCTACCTGCTAATGATTTTCAGCCGGAGGTCTTCAACACTGGCCTGAGAAGATATTTCAAATGCCACCCTTGCCTTGGAGAGCCTGCTGCTGCTGCTAAGTCGCTTTAGTCCTGTCCGACTCTGTGCGACCGCATAGACGGCAGCCCACCAGGCTCCCGTGTCCCTGGGATTCCCCAGGCAAGAACACTGGAGTGGGTTGCCATTTCCTTCTCCAATCCATGAAAGTGAAAAGTGAAAGTGAAGTCGCTCAGTCGTATCCGACTCTTTGCGATCCCAGGGACTGCAGCCTACCAGGCTCCTCCGTCCATGGGATTTTCCAGGCAAGAGTACTGGAGTGGGTTGCCATTGCCTCCTCCACTTGGAGAGCCTACTGAAGTATTTATTTGCAGAGTGGTTCTTGTGGCTCAGCTGGTAAAGAATCTCCCTGCAATGTGGGAAACCTGGGTTTGATCCCTGGGTTGGGAAGATCCCTTGGAGAAGGGAAAGGCTACCCACTTCAGTATTCTAGCCTAGAGAATTCCATGGACTATAGTCCATGGGGTCACAAAGAGTTGGACACGACTGAGCGACTTTCACTTTCACTTCTGCAGGTAATCTAGTCCATCCATGGGGCCCCAGCTGGGTTAGGTGATCGCCTTTGCTTTGTAGCTTCCTACAGGAAGCGTGGGTCACGTATTCCTTATTCCTCCATGTCTTTCCCACTAGACTGCAAGGTCCTGTGTTCTGCAGGGTATTATAATAGGTATACAGCAAGTGCCTATTAAGTAGCTGAATATATGAATGATTGGACTTTGGGGGAAAGGGTTTCCTGTAGTCATTCTTTTGATTCACTCTTGCCGTTGTCTCAGAATAATCCCTAAAGAAACTAAATCTAGAGAAATCCTTTATCATTTTCGATATGGATTTTCTGGCCAAAAGAGGGTTTCAGACTCAGATTTGTGCCTATTGGAAAAGCTGGCATTTGACTCTGTGATAATACTCCAATTTGGCTTTCTCAACATGTAAAACTAAAACCACATGCCAATTCTTCAATTAACTTGGTGAAAAAGAAGCTGTGGTGTCATATTATTAAGGCCCTTTACAGTTAGGTTTTGTAAGTTTGTTTTTTGTTTTTTAATTTTATTTATTTATTTATTTATTTTTTATTTTGCTTAACTTTACAATATTGTATTGCTTTTACAATACATCAAGATGGATCTGCCGCCAGTATACACGTGTTCCCCATCCTGAACCCTCCTCCCTCTCCCCTCCCCACACCATCCCTCCAGGTCGTCCCAGTGCTCCAGCCCCAGGCATTTGTTATCGGGCATCGTACCTGGACTGACGACTCGTTTCAGATATAATATTATACATATTTCAATGCTATTCTCCCCAATCATCCCACCCTCTCCCGGTCCCTTAGTTCTTGCTTGGACTTTTGTGTTTTTTAAACTGCTACTTCGATTCTATATTTATTTGTCATACATGGAACACTGACTGTTCCATGTGATACATGAAGAAGTAAGAATTAGACTCCTCTTACTCATATTTTAGAACTAATGGACAAGGAGGTGGTTGAAATTAAAACCAAGGTAAAGATGCTGTCTAGAAATGTAGGCATGTGTTTGTCATTAACCTGTTATAATTAAAGCACTAAGGAACCAGTACTTTTCCCCCACCTATGAACACCTTTCCCCAAAGGCAGGGCTACGAATTTCCTAGGTGTTTATGTTTCTTTGTTCTCCTATTCAACAAATATTTACTGTGTTTGGTGCTTGGAATCAGTACTCCTGCAGCTGTTTTCTCACTTCTGGGGAGGTGCAGACATTGTGAGCACAGTTTCTGGCATAGGGTGGAAACTCCATAAATATGAGTTTTTGTGATTGTTATTATTCAAGCAGTCCCACATTGTACACAGCCCAACAATGTCAGCTACATTGTGATTCCACCCTGGAGAACTGGTAACCGGATTTCAAGAAGAAAATGTGGGAACTACATTGCATTTATTTCAAATTATTCCAAAGAGAACCCCTGCACCAGGAAGAGCAGCTACCCACATTCGCTGGGTCAGTGCAACAACTTCGGGGGAAGTCTGGTAAAACTGGAGGCTCACTGGGGGCCAGTCCACAGCAGGAAGTGTAGTGAGATCTTTGTGGACAGTATCATCTAGCCCTCCTCGTGTCTGCTCAGCTGTCCAGGGCCCCTCGTCCATTCATTTCAGGCAGCAGCAGTGCCCTGGCTCGGTCTTTCCCTGTTCCATGCTGTCTACTCCTTATAGTTACCCACTATTCATCCAGGTAGTCTAAATATGCTTTAGTGTATTTGTTTGTGTCCTTTTAGGAGGCACTCTTACTTCTTTTGGGAGATCTTTTCTATCTTGACTGCAGATGGGAATTCCAAGACCTAATTCAGATTTGTAATGCTGATGTCCTAATTTACGAGCCTCCCACTTAATAGGAACATTTGGATTCTCTATGGGGCTACTGTTTTAATGTTAATATTTTAATTCTGAGATTCTGCCTTGAAAAATCATACCAGTGTGTTTAAAGTGATAGTTTAGGCATGCTAATCTTGGCTTATGGATTGATGTCACAGGAAAGGAGTGAGACAGATTCTAGTCACTACTTTTTCATGTATATAGTACCTTCTGTGTAGTGTTCCTCTACATGAGACTTTTCATTGTGAACTTTCAGAATAATGTCATGTTCTGCTTTTTTCTTCTATTTGAAATTTAAAAAAAACACAATTTAGCAGTAGGGAAGAAATTTTATGAATCTAATGACAACATATTTATTTAGAAGGCTCAAATTAAGGAAAACTCTATAGGATATATACCAACCATCTTCTGTCAAAAAACAAAGTGAATTAAAATTATGATTATAGTTTTAGCACATTATCAGATATGTCACCTGTAGGGATTCCCATGTGCAGTGGTGATATTGTCCAATAAAGTATGTCCTTTTTAATATGTTTTACATTAAGTAAAAACTTGCTTAAAAGATAACACGCATGTAATCTCAGAGTTTTTCTGTACATTTTTAGATTTATCAAATTTTCATGTTATTCCACCTATCTTTATTTTTAGTATTAAATTCCCTGGTTCAATTTAATTCAAACATTGATTGCACATTTACTGTGTGTCAGTTATATCTTTATCCTGCTTCTAAGCTCCAATAAAACATGCTATGTGATTCACTTATATGGTGATTGATGTATTTTGGTTTTCTGAATTTAAACTTATCTCCTTGATGACATTTTAAGATCTTTAAGTTTTGGGAATTTTATATTATGCTGTTTAATGTTTATGTACACAGTAGGCAGTCAATAAATATTAGCTAATTGGATTAAATGAGTTAGTCTATGAAACAGCACTTATAACAAATCCTAGAACATGATAAGCAATGTTTGTGACTGGTTAGTAAAATATGAAATTATTAACTAAACAAAAATTATTCCTAAGGTTGGTATATTTTGGGACATGTAATTAGGGTCTGACATGGTATTGGGCGCAGAATCGACAATAAACATTTGGTAAATTATTCAGTTGAAGATTCCTATAAGTCTATATAGTGGTAATTTCACTGAGAAATTAGATCTGTTAGGAGATCTGTTTGGAGCCAACCAGACAGACCTGCAGTCACCTGCTAGATATATTTGGGCCCAGAAAAAATAGTGGGTATTAATCAGAAGGTGATAGGATAAAGGATAATTTATCCTTGGCTGAGCACATGTTGATAAGAGTAGGGGATATTGGATTGAATCAGAGACGAGGACTGAATTTCCCTCCTGGTAGGACAGGTGGATGGATGGGTGTAGAGTCAAGCACTGGGAGGTTGTCAGTTCTACCTACTAATGTTCAATCTTAGATTCTATCCAGAAATGACTCTTAGTTGACGGTGGAGAGGTCAGTCAGTCAGTTTAGTTGTTCAGTCGTGTCTCTTTGTGACCCCATGAACTGCAGCACACCAGGTCTCCCTGTCCATCGTCAACTCCCAGAATTTACTCAAACTCATGTCCATTGAGTTGGCAATGCTATCTAACCATCTTGTCCTCTGTTGTCCCCTTCTCCTCCTGCCCTCAATCTTTCCCAGCATCAGGGTCTTTTCCAGTGAGTCAGTTCTTCTCATCAGGTGGCCAAAGTATTGGAGTTTCAGCTTCAGCATCAATCCTTCCAATGAATATTCAGGACTGATTTCCTTTAGGAGGACTGATTGGATCTCCTTGCAGAGCAAGGAACTCTCAAGAGTTTTCTACGACACTGCAGTTCAAAAGCATCAGTTCTTCAGTGCTCAGCTTTCTTTATAGTAAGAAACTCAATCACATCCATACATGACTATTGGGAAGGTGGGGGTAAGGATTCTAATTCAGAGCAGAGCAGGACCAGTTGCCTGAGAACACCCCAAAATATGGTCTTAGTTGTAACGCCAGAGGCAAATCTGGCTGGAGTAATTCTAGTTGGTGTCTGCTGGGGAAGTTGGTCCCTTTTACCCACACCATTATCTTCTTTTGGAAGAGCTCAATTATTACTGTTTATCATAAGTTAATGTGTCCTGAAGCTTGAAGGCGTCAACTAATAGACACCTCAAATTGAATCAAAATTTCATATTCAGAGCAGTTGGTCACCAGCAAAAAACAGAATTTGATACAAATTTTAATGTCTAAAAAAATTCTCTCCATTTCCTTGGTGTCAATAGATGTGGGTCTATCAAAGGCTGATGAAATTCTCTGTCTCTCACATACACACATGCATGCAAATCCAGCAAATTTAATTTTTTTTAGCTTTTTTGTTGGAGCTTCAGCTGCAGCATGTTTTTCTTTGAAACTGAATGCACTGCTTTTTGTTTTTTGGGTTTTTAAAATCCAAACTAAAATTAAAATTTCCTTTTATACTTTTAACTGGTTATGTGCCTCAGTTTGTGAGAAGACATTTCCATTAATATCCTGTATTACCAAGTCTTTGTACTTCTACCCTGGCTTCCAGCAATAAATACAGTTTTCACCAGGTTCTTTGAAAAACCAGATGCTCATTCCCATATTAAAAATCTGTTCTATTGTAGAGAGAACAAGATGGCAGAGGAGTAGGTGGATGTGGAGTACATCTCTCTCCATGGATACATCAGGAATACACCTTCAGACACAGAAGTGCATGAAGAACACCAGTTGAGAGTGGACAGGAGTACCTGACCAGAGGAAAAGAATATATAGAACCACACAAAATTTGGTAGAATTAAGGGACTAGGGGGAAAAACAGGGGTGTTAGTAGGACTGGACCTGCCCTCGGTGGGTGGGGGAACTGAAGCAGAGCTCTGATCCCCACACTGGGGCAACTGGCTGAGTCAGAGGATAAAGATTTAATCCTGAGAGTGAAACAGCTCATGTGTGGCAGCCTACATGGAATGCGAATCAGACAGTCATTCCCACAGCCGTACATACCCCAAACAGGGACACAGGTCTCCTGGAAGGTTTAGCAGATGGGAGCTGGAGTTTAGGGATTGTGGAGCAATCCCAGGGTGAGAGCTGCTGTTGACTGTGGAGCGATGGATCGAGGGGAGGTGAGGGAGGAGATGGTGATGGGCAATGCCGGGCAGTCATGGAAGCAAGGCGATACCGCTGAGTCACGTGTATGGGGAGGCGATACTGCTGAGTCACGTGTATGGGGTGGAGCCATCGCCATAGCCTCTCTCTCCCCACACACCAGCATCAGAACTTGTGCGTTTTCTTTTGTGGAAGCTCTTAATGACCTTTTATATATTCCATAGACGTGGAATCTGCCTAGTTGATCATGTGGATTTAATCTGGGGTTTGTACAGCTGGTGGGAAGGTTTTGGGTCTTCTTCCTTCACCACACTGCCCCTGGGTTTCAATTGTGGTTTTATTTCCACCTCTGGATTTGGGTCATCCACTGGCACATGTTCTGATAGCTGTGGACGTTGGAGGCAAGAACGCATAGGAATAGGATGAGATTAGAATCTGAGCTGCCCCCACAGCTGTCCAGAGATCAGTACAGTGTTGGAGGATATCCTAAGGAGGTGAGGTGGACTATGACTCCCAGCAAGAAAAAGGACTCTGACATCAGTGACTCAAGAAAAACATTTATTACTCCTGTGTTTTGACTTGTTCTGTATATTCTTTTGGATTTTTAAAATTTTTCTTTCCTTTTTTGTCTCCCTCCGTTGTAGTTGTCAATTTTATTGTCACAATGAAATCTAATTAAACTTTTGAGCGTTTGTTCCCCTCAGTCATATTTTTTATTGTTGTTATAAACCTCTGCCTCTATGTTGGACTTTTGCAGTTCTGTGGAGTTTTCTTTTTAATTTTAATTTTTAAAATGTATTCTTATTTTTTTCTACATTTATTCCTCTGTTTGCTTTTCCTACTGTTCTTTTCCCACTGTTCTTTTCCCCTTCCAGTTAATACCTAATGTATATAAATCTTCTTTATCTACCTGTTTTAACTTTGCAAATCTATTCTTTCCTTTTTTTCTTTCTTTCCTTTCCTCTCAACATAATGGTTAGTTTTCTTTTCATTGCTTTATTCCCCACTTGGCTTCTTGCTTTAGTTTTGTTTTGCAGTTTGTGATTTAGTTAGTTTTGTTCTTACTGATAGATATAATTTTTGGTTTCCTGTGTTCACTGGGTCGATCTATTATACCTTATTTTTGTTGGACTATTGATTTTGTTTATGGGTGTATATGTATATGTGTATATTCAGTCACACTTTTTATTGTTGTTATAAACCTCTGCCTCTACGCTGGGCTTTTGCAGTTCTGTGGAGTTTTCCATTATTTTTTTCCTTTTTTCTCTCTTCTTTTTTTTCTATTTTTTACACTTTTAATTTTTAATACTTCTAAATCAATTATATTTTTTCTACATTTAATCCTTTCTTTGCTTTTCCAACTGTTCTTTTCCCCTTGAAGTTTATCTTTAATGTATATAAATCTTCTCTACCTCTATTTAACTTTGCGTATCTTTTCTTTCTTTCCTTTCCTCTCAACATATGTGTTAGTTTTCTTTTCATTGCTTTATACCCCACTTGGCACCTTTCTTTAGTTTTGTTTTCCAGTTTGTGCTTTAATGAGTTTTGTTCTTAACTGGTAGATATAATTTTTGATTTCCTTTGTTCTCTGGGTCAGTCTACTGTACTTTATTTTGGTTGGACTGTTTTGACTTCTTCATGGGTGTATATGTACATGTGTATATTCCATTATTTTAACTATTATTTGCCTGATTTTATAACTGCCATTTGCCTGGGGTTCAACTTTCAATTCTTGTTTTTGGGTATTTGTTTTAATCTAACTTAATGCCATAACAAATCACTTGTGGAATCTTTGTTCCTGTCCAGAGATCAAGGCCTGAGCCTTTGGAGTGGGAGCATTGACTCCAAGACCCTAGACTACCAGAGAACGAATCCTGCTGCTGCTACTGCTAAGTCACTTCAGTTGTGTCGACTCTCTGCAACTCCATAAATGGCAGCCCACAAGGCTCCTTTGTCCCTGGGATTCTCCAGGCAAGAATACTGGAGTGGATTTCCATTTCCTTCTCCAATACATGAAAGTGAAAAGTGAAAATGAAGTCTCTCAGTCGTGCCCGACTCCTAGCGACCCCATGGACTGGAGCCGACCAGGCTCCTCCATCCATGGGACTTAGGGTCCCATTGCCTTCTCTAGAGAACTAACCCTAGGGAGTATCAAATAGTGAGAACTTACACAAAGGAAGCCACTTGAATACAAGACCTGGCATCACCCAACCACCAGTAGCACCCTATGCAGGACGCCTCATTTAAACAACAAACAAAACAAAAATACAAACCCAATCATCAGCAGACAGCATTATCACCTCACTCAGCCTTGCCTATCAGAGGAAAATAAACAAAAACTCAACACAAATCTCACCCTATACAAAGCTTACACAAACCACTGGACCAACCTTAAGAGGGCAGAAATCAAAAGGAAGAAAGAATTCAACCCTGAAGCCTGGGAAAAGGAGACCTCAAACACAATAAGCTTAAAAAGTATAATGAAAAGACAGTGAAATACTACACAAATGAAAGAACAAACTAGAAACATAGAAGTCCAAAGAAATGAAGAGGAAATAGACAAACTACCTGAAAAAGCATTCAGAATTATGATAGTAAAGATGATCAGAAACCTTGAAAACAAAATGGAGAAAATGCAAGAATCAATTAACAACGACCTAGAAGAGTTAATGAATAAACATACAGAGACAGACAACACAATTAATGAAATCAGAAATACTCTGGAAGGAATCAATAGCAGAATATCTGAAGCAGAACGAATCAGTGAGCTGGAAGATAAAATGGTGGAAATGACTTCTGAAGAGCAGAATAAAGTAAAAAGAATGAAAAGAACTGAGGATAGTCTCAGAGACCTCTGGGACAAGATCAAATGCACCAACATTTGAATTATAGGGGTCCCAGAAGAAGAAAAGGAAAAGAAAGGGTATGAGAAAATTTTTGAAGAGATTATAGTTGAAAATTTTCCCAACATGGAATAGGAAATGGTCAATCAAATCCAAGAGGCACAGAGTCCCATCAGGATAAACCCAAGGAGAAACACATCAAGGCACGTACTAATGAAACTAAAAAGACTAAACACAAAGAAAGAATATTAAAGGCAGCAAGAGAGAAGCAACAGCAACATTTGGAAGTTAAAATATTTATTCCTTTAAAAAAGTTCCTGCAGGCAAGTGATCTTGATCAGTGACTCCCACCAGGATAATTATATCATATTATAATAGTCCATGGAAGAGGAAATGGCAACCTACTCTAGTATTCTTGCCTGGAGAATCCTATGGACAGAGGTGCCTGGTAGGCTCCAGTCCGCAGCATTGCAAAGAGTTGGACACGACTTAAGCGACTTAGCATGCATACAGTAGTCCTGCATTAGCACACTTAAGGATTTTTAGGTTTAAATAACATGGCATATCAAAAGAAGGTGGCAGTAGTCCTGTCCAGATGGAGCTGTGCTGAGTTCAGTTTAATTTGCTTTTACACAAGTTCAAAATCATGACTACTGCCTTTCTGCTGTCTTGGGGGTTTTATATCCGTATTTACATAAGCGGTTCTCAGTATACCTACCTTTTTCTATTCCTGAACCTACTCATTTCCATGGGGGAAAAATGGTTTTATTTAAATCCATGTATAGAGTAAAAGTAAATAGCAAAGCCCTAGAGACATAATCCTGACTAAGGCATTTTTATGGTAACCTGTATCACCAATAGTAATGATATTTTCTCAGACTAAATGTCTACATTGTGTTATTTTACCATTCAGTTCAGTTCAGTCGCTCAGTTGTGTCCGACTCTTTGCGACCCCATGAATCGCAGCACGCCACGCATTATGCATGAGAATATTTGATTAACCAAGGGGCTCATCTGAACTTTTGTTGTTGTTTGTTTAGTTGCTAAGTTGTTTCTGACTCTTTTGTGATTCCGTGAACAGTAACTGGCCAGGCTCCTCTGTCCATGAGATTCTCCAGGCAAGAATACTAGAGTGGGTTGCTATTTCCTTCTCTAGGGGATCTCCCTGACCCAGGAGTCCTGACCCATGTCTCCTGTATTGGCAGGTGGATTCTTTACCACTAAACCACTAGGAAAGTCCCAAATGAGATTTTTCCTGAAAAAAGGTAGAACGATCACAAAGGTGAATCCAAGTCTTCTCTAGAGAGACCAAAATTACCTGCAGCTTCTTGATCAGCTATCGCATTTTCCTTACTTTTTAAATTTATTTTTAATTGAAGGATAATGGCTTTACAGAATTGTGTTGTTTGCTGTCAAACCTCAACATGAATCAGCTGTAGGTATACATATATCCCCTCCTTTTTGCTTCTTTCTCCTCTCATGTCAGCTTTCCCTTCTGTGAACATCCTGTACATTCCATGGATTGTGTTAATGGTAACCAAACTAAGGGAACAACTTGCTACAGCAGTTCTCTCTTCTTTTGGATCTTTTTATTATGGAATATTTCAAACAGCCATCATCAAATAGTAAAATGTACCTTGTACCCATTAACCAGCTTAAAGAGTTGTCAGATTTTTCTCATCTTATTTCATCTATTTCCCCCACATCTTTATTTTCTGGTAGCCTATTTATAACAAATCCATGATGTCATGTTATTTCATCCATAGATACACCAGAGTGCTTATTATAGATAAGAACTATTATCTATACATGAACAAAGGTTTGACATTATCTGATTAAACAATACTTCTGAAAAATTGCATATTAGTCTCCAAAGTGCCCTTTTACAATTGTTTTGTTTGAATTAGGATCCAAACAAGGTTCACACATTATATTTGTTTGCCATCTTACTGATATCTCTTGATTTCTAACTACCCCCCACCCCCACCGCGCCTCCACTTTTTCTTGCTGTTTATTTAAGGAAACCAGGACATTTTTCCTGTAAGGTTTTTCTTATTTTGAAGTTGGCTGATTGTATCTTCATGGTGTCATTTAACATCATCCTCAGTCTTGTTTTTTTATAGCCTTATAGCCTGGTAACTTGATCTAGAGGCTAAACTAGATTTAGATTGAATTATATGGTCAAGAATAATTCATAGATGGTGAAGCACACAATGACTAACTTTTCTAATTTTCATTGTAGTTTAAGGTTGGTTATTGGGTTCAGGTGATTTAAGCCAGAGTGTGTATTTTAATATTTACTGTCAACCTGTCACATAATGGTTTTAGCATCCATTGGTAACTGAGGTCCAGATCCTTTATTATTCATATCATATTCTTACCAACTGATAGCTCAGTTGGTAAAGAATCCACCTGCAATGCAGGAGACCCCGATTTTATTCCTGGGTTGGGAAGATCCGCTGGAGAAGGGATAGGCTACTCACTCCAGTATTCTTTTTTTTTAATTAATTAATTTATTTATTATTATTATTATTATTATTATTTTTTAATTTTTCTTAACTTTACAATATTGTATTGCTTTTACTATACATCGAGATGGATCCGCCACCAGAATACACGTGCTCCCCATCCTGAACCCTCCTCCCTCCCCCCTCCCACACCATCCCTCCAGGTCATCCCAGTGCTCCAGTCCCAGGCATCTGTTATCGGGCATCGTACCTGGACTGACTCGTTTCAGATATGATATTATACATATTTCAATGCTATTCTCCCCAATCGTCCCACCCTCTCCCAGTCCCAGAGTCCAAAAGTCTGTTCTATACATCAGTGTCTCTTTTGCTGTCTCATAAGCAGGGTGATTGTTACCATCTTTCTAAATTCCATATATATGCGTTAGTATACTGTATTTGTGTTTTTCTTTCTGGCTTACTTCACTCTGTATAATAGGCTCCAGTTCCATCCACCTCATTAGAACTGATTCAAATGTATTCTTTTTAATGGCTGTATTCTTGGGCTTCCTTTGTGGCTCAGCTGGTAAAGAATCCGCCTGCAATGTGGGAGACCTGGTTTCGATCCCTGGGTTGGGGAGATCCGCTGGAGAAAGGAAAGGCTACCCACTCCAGTATTCTGGCCTGGAGAATCCATGGGGTTTTGAAGAGTTGGACACGACTGAGCGATTTTCACTTTTATCCTTTATTCATTAGGGTTTACATAAAGAGAGATTTTAAAAATTTTATTATTTCTTTTGCATTATTAGCAGGGAACTTTTCTTCATCATCTCTTTGGTTTGTAAAAATATTCACTACTCCAGGAAGGCTTCCTGCACAGAACACTGGAGCCGAGCCTGTCAGCCTTCTGCTTTGTGATTTCTCTATGTGGGAGGACTCCTTTTGCTGTGGGCTTATGAAAGTGTTTCGATCTGTAGTTAAAGAAAAAAGTCATTGCTATATTAATGAGTAAATGTGACTCTTAAACTCATATTCTGTATTGGTGCAAGTAAAAAGGAGAATTAGGAATCTGTACCTCCAAATTAGACTGCTAATTTCATAAATTCCTTATAAAATATTTTTGTCCCCCTCCAAAATGGAGCAGTTAACAAGGAACTCTCTCTCAAAAACTAGTTTTTATCCAGATTCTTTCCCAGTGCACTGAACTGTCATACTGGAGAAGACCCTTAAGAGCCCCTTGGACAGCGGGGAGATCAAACTGTTAATCCTAAATGAAATCAACCCTAAATATTCATTGGAATGAGTGATGATGAAGCTCCAAGCTTTGGCCACTTGATGGGAAGAGACAACTCATTGGAAAAGATCCTCATGCTGGGAAAGATTGAGGGCAGGAGGGGAAGGGGACAACAGAGAATGAGATGGTTGGATGTCATCATTGAATCAATGGGCATGGGTTTGAGCAAACTCTGGCAGATAGTGAAGGACAGGGAAGCCTGGAATGCTGCAGTTCATAGGGTCACAAGGAGTTGAACAGGACTTAGTGACTAAGAAACAGACAACGCTGGGAAGCTGTAGCATAGTTTTGTTTCAATTCCAGATATCTTGACATTAATCTCTTTTCTTCACATTTTTCCCTTTAACTGGAAGTAAGTTTAAAAACTTGCTGTACAGAGACGAAATCCTCTTTCCTATCCCTGAATCAGCTTTACACAGTTTGCTTCATGGTCAAATGGAGTTCCACCTCTTTATGCTCTAGGATCGATTTAAAAATATGAGCCCTAGGGATTTTAGTGCAAATATCCATTGCCATCTTTGAATTAAATTGAAAAAATTCCAAGACTTTTGATTTCTGTGTCTGTTTTTTTTTTTTTTTCTATGAATTTCTTTAGGTTAACACTTAGCATGAGTTGAAAAGGGTTGATGGCTTTGCCATTGCTTGACCAATAATTATATATGTTGAAAACCTTTGAGCAAGGTAAATATCTTCTTTTCCAGTTGCCTTTCCCCCAGAGTTTCCCCATCTGAGACAGCTGGAAAAGGCTTGAAAAAATGAATGTGTCAGGAAGTGGCTTTAGCTCCCTGACACACAGATATTCGGGAACTACTTGGTATTTATTTAAGTACAATTCAGTGGCAAGAAGTAGCCAGTGCTGCCAACATATTCAGTGGATTGAAGTGAAGTGAAGTCACTCAGTCATGTCCAACTCTTTGTGACTCCATGAACTGTATGTAGCCTACCGGGCTCCTCCGTCCATGGGATTTTCCAGGCAAGAGTACTGGAGTGGGGTGCCATTTCCTTCTCCAGAGGATCTTCCCAACCCACAGCTCGAACCCGGTCTCCTGCAGTGTAGGCAGACGCTTTACTGTCTGAGCCACAAGGGAAGCCCTATCCAGTGGGTTAAGTTCCTATAAATCTATGGAATAAATAACTCCCTGGTGGTATTTTTTCACGTATTTATTAACTGGTAGATAAGTCTCTTCATTGCTATGGCAACTTGAGAGTGAAGAAAGGAAGAAGTTAGCAGGTAGTTACAAAGTATCAAGCTTCTCATTCCTTCCTTTAGGACATTTCCACCCCCCTGTAACTCCCCCCCCCACCCTGCCCCAACCAGTTTTGTGAGCTTGTGCCTCTACTGGCCGTAGTGTTTTTTTGAAAAAGCCTTTTCTTAGGAATTCTCCATGTTGCCTGTGGCATCTGAGGAGCTCTGCAGAATGTCCCTAAAGACAGAAACTCTTACCCTAGAGAAACTCACATTGAGAGTTGTGAGACCTGACCTCTCACAAGACAGAGAGGGGCCTGGAAGGATTATTTAGGAATAAAAGAAATTTTCCTTTGAAAATTGTCCTTTGATTAGGAAAAGAGAAATGAATTTTCTGTAGCAGAGTCTTAATATCTAAAATTGGATTTTCCTAAATACATTAGTATTAGGACTTTAATACTAATAAGAGTCTTCATGTATCCTTTTCACAGAAGTGTCCCATCCTCTTCCAGGCTAAGCTTTTCTAATTCCACTATAATAAAGGGAAGCCTTATCTCTACTGTGCAGACAAGAGATACTGAAGCAGTAAGTGTAGATGAGTAGATACAGAGTTACAAGCATGCTTAGTGTTTTCTGTGTCTTAAACCTGAGCCCATTCTGTTAGGATTTTCTTGTTTCCTTCTTCCCATCCAGGGTGCACTGAGTATAAATATTCATTGGTTATGGTGAATACATTTTGAATGGTTTACACAGGGTGTAACTTTCAGTTATGTTGCAGTATCTAGTCACACTCTAGGTTGAGTTTCCTTTGACTCACTGTAAAAGATTGGATGGACTTGTAACCTCATAATTGTTTATCTTGTTTAAAATCAAGGTTCAACAATTCAAATGCTTACAGGGCTGAAGCTGTGTAATTGAGTGAAGTGGATTTTGTGTAACATAATAGAGTAGTTGTGTGGCTTGTGGCTAACTAGAATCTCTACTTAGTATTCAGATTAAAAAAGAAATTAGAGCAAGGTTCAAATAAGACCTTTGGGATGACTTCAGCCAGCAGTTTCAAGACTGGAATCCCCAGAAATATTTAAAAAATGCTTGAAAAATGATTTGCTTGATAAAAATGTGACTCTACTATTTATGTGACTTTCTTAAACATTGACAATTATACTGAATTGAAATTATTGACATTTGAAATATATAATTTTCTTAAGAGTCGAGATAACACTATTAATTACGCATTTTAAAAGTCACACATTTCAGAGGAAAATACATGGCCTGTCTCAGTATTGGGGTTAATAAGGCCAAACTGTGCCTCAGTCTTTAAAATTATTCTAAGCAAATTACTCAAGAAATTACTGGTTATTATTATCTTGGATTTCCACAGTTTTCCTAGTCTCTCTCCTTCTGTCCCTCTTTCCCTTCCTTTCTTTTTTTCCTTCTCTCTCCCTTTTCCCTCCCCTCCTTTCTCTCTGTCTTCCCTTCCTTTTCCCTTCCCTTTTCTCTTTCTTCTCCTCCCCTTCTTCCCTCTCTCCCTCCCTTCTTTCTCTTTTTCAGTGCATCAGGCTTTCCTACATAGACAATCATGTCTTTGGATAAAGGCAGTTTTATGTCAGTCAGAACCTCTAATACAATGTTAATGGCTGGGGGTGAGAGTAGACATCCTCATTTTATTCCTCATTTTAGGAGGAAACTAATAATGTTTCCCTTGTTATTGAATTTACAGAGTTTGCTTATTTTTAGAGATCATCATTTATGTCACACTTTGCTGCTGCTAAGTCGCTTCAGTCGTGTCCAACTCTGTGCGACCCCATAGACGGCAGCCCACCAGGCTCCCCTGTCCCTGGAATTCTCCAGGCAAGAACACTGGAGTGGGTTGCCATTTCCTTCTCCAATATGTAACATTTTAGGCAACAAATACATTGTTTGATAAAAAATTGGCTTTCAAACCAGTTTTACCATAATTTATATAGGTTGTTGGAGTTTGTTCCCTTTCGGGATCTAACAGAATACATGTAAATATTTAAGATTAGGATGGTGTCAGTAACTAATTTCCATTATTAAAGTGTCTTTCCTATTTAAAATTTAAACAGTATTTAGTCCTTTTGAAGGGACTAAAGCAGCATGTTCATAAAGTGGCATTTGTAGTAGTTGAGTAACAGCTAGAATTGGATAAATAGTGTTGGTTTTTAGGAGATTAGCAAAAAATTTTGCACTCTAACATTCAGATTGTCCTGGACAAAAGATAGCAAGATTTTCCAAATCTATAATGCTGTTCTTTTCTGTGCTACATACTTCAAGTGCTGACCATGGTAGCAGAACCTGGTTGGAGCCTAAAAAGAACTTAGTTAATCATGAGTGTTGATGGGAAAAGCCTACATCATAAAACTCATCTTTGTCCTTGGGGTTTTGCTGTCTGACTCATCAGAGTTCAAATATTTACTGAGGACCAAACCAGTCTTCACCCTTGGTAACCATGGGGTTGTCATCTAATAACTAGAATTGCTTAAGCAGGACTTGAAAGGGGTTTCAGCCCCAGAGGATAAAGGAGCTCTCAAAAACACTCTGTCCAGAATTCATTGTATTTACTTCAAACTTCTGTTAGTTCCGGAGGATTATTTAGAGTGCTGTCCGAGATCTCCAAGGAGGTATAAAACACCTCATGTAATATAGTGTCTGTACTAGCTAAAATGGTTACAACTTTTAGAAGCTCACCTATTGGCTCTGAGAATGTTAATTGTAGGTGAGACTGTCTTTTATGCTAGAAACAGATAAAATGAGCCATGCTCTTTCCCGTCCCAATTCCACCCTGTATTTTGCCTTTCAACTCTTATCATTCTTCAGGTCTCTCTGCACCCACTCCTCCCTGTGGGTTGGATGACTCTACTTTCTATTCTGTTAGCGTGGTGTGCTTCCCCTAACACAGGTTTACTGACTGCATTGTAATTGCTTCTCAACCTGTTTGAATCTTCTACTAGGTTATGAGCTCTGATAGGGCTCCTATGTATCCAGCTTATTATGTCACCAGCAGTAGTGCCTGGCCCATTGTTGGGACTGATAAACATTTGTTGGATGGATTATGAATGAATAAATGCACAGAGCAGACCCTGAGTGGGTAGGAACATTTCAGTTGCCAAGTAAAAGTAATAAGACAGAGGTTTCCTTGTTAATGGATTGAATTAATTGATGAGGGACCAGGGTTTGAAAAGTGAAATAAAAGATACTTCCAGAGTTTTAGGAAGACAGGAAGACAACCATTTCTACATAGATTCATCTCAGTTCAGTTGCTCAGTCATGTCTGACTCTTTGCCACCCCATGAATCGCAGCACACAAGGCCTCCCTGTCCATCACCAACTCCCAGAGTTCACTCAGACTCATGTCCATCGAGTCAGTGATGCCATCCAGCCATCTCATCCTCTGTCATCCCCTTCTCCTCTTGCCCCTAATCCCTCCCAGCATCAGAGTCTTTTCCAATGAGTCAACTCTTCACATCAGGTGGCCAAAGTACTGGAGTTTCAGCTTTAGCATCATTCCTTCCAAAGAACACCCAGGGCTGATCTCCTTCAGAATGGACTGGTTGGATCTCCTTGCAGTTCAAGGGACTCTCAAGAGTCTTCTCCAACACCACAGTTCAAAAGCACCAATTCTTCGGCGCTCAGCTTGCTTAACAGTCCAACTCTCACATCCGTACATGACCACAGGAAAAACCATAGCCTTGAGTAGACGGACCTTTGTTGGCAAAGTAATGTCTCTGCTTTTCAATATGCTATCTAGGTTGGTCATAACTTTTCTTCCAAGGAGTAAGCATCTTTTAATTTCATGGCTGCAATCACCATCTGTAGTGATTTTGGAGTCCCCCAAAATAAAGTCTGACACTGTTTCCATTGTTTCCCCATCTATTTCCCATGTAGTGATGGGACCAGATGCCATGATCTTAGTTTTCTAAATGTTGAGTTTTAAGCCAACTTTTTCACTCTCCTCTTTCACCTTCATCAAGAGGCTTTTGAGTTCCTCTTCACTTTCTGCCATAAGGGTGGTGCCATCTGCATATCTGAGGTTATTGATATTTCTCCCAGCAATCTTGATTCCAGTTTGTGCTACTTCCAGCCCAGCGTTCCTCATGATGTTCTCTGCATATAAGTTAAATAAGCAGGGTGATGATATACAGCCTTGATGTACTCCTTTTCCTATTTGGAACCAGTCTGTTGTTGCATGTCCAGTTCTAACTGTTGCTTCCTGACCTGCATACAAATTTCTCAAGAGGCAGGTCAGGTAGTCTGGTATTCCCATCTCTTTCAGAATTTTCCACAGTTTATTGTGATCCACACAGTCAAAGGCTTTGGCATAGTCAATAAAGCAGAAATAGATGTTTTTCCAGAACTCTCTTGCTTTTTCCATGATCCAGCGGATGCTGGCAATTTGATCTCTGGTTCCTCTGCCTTTTCTAAAACCAGCTGGAACATCTGGATGTTCACAGTTCACATATTGCTGAGGCCTGGCTTGGAGAATTTTGAGCATTACTTTACTAGCGTGTGAGATGAGTGCAAAGATTGGAGGAGCCTAACATCGGAACCTGTGAAGGGCTGGTAGTGAGATTACCTGCTTGTGACGAGGGGTCTGGAGTGTGATGTAGGTGTGGTGTCTCTGACCTTGATGTGTAGATAGAATTGTGCTCTCATAAAGCAGGTTGATGCATGGATGTGTGGGTCACTATAGTAAAGACTAAATCTGTTATGAAAACTTAGGATTCTTTAACAAAAGGGAAGGGAATGCTGCTTGTTCTCACTAGTATGTAACCATTTGTATTGATCCTTGAAATGCCTCTCAGATTTTCTGAATCCTGCCATTGTAGTGAAAAGTTCTATGATAGATAACTGGTGCTCTCTTGGTATCTTTATGTTTCCTGAAATGTTTGTGTGTCTTGTTTTCTTTTATCCTTTTTTTTCTTTGGGTTTACTCAACATGAATAAACCCTAATTTACATCCATTTTCTCTGGGGGGAAATGGATGTAACTGGTATATACAAAGTTTATCATTTGAAATATTTATTTGTATTTTAAATAGCAGTATTAATGAACTTTCCTTTTAATTCTAATATTTACAATTTAGAATGGTTAGGTGTTTTTTTTTTTCAGGTAGATATGTTGTTATATACAAGTAAGGATAATATTTCCTTCTCTTTCCTAATATTTACGCTTAATTTTTAATTCTAGTGGTCTTTTTCAATTGCTTAGAACTATCAGAAGTATGTTCAAATACTAGTTCTGATGGGCATTTTTGTCTAATTTTTATATGAATAAAAGTGTCCATAGTATTTTCTTTTAAATTTTACATTGCTGATTAACTTGACTGTAGATATTCCATATCACAGAAGGAATACCCTTTTATTTCTACATCATAGATTTAAAAGTTTATCAATTGCTTTTGAAAAAACATCTATTGAGGCAGTCAGATGGCTTTTCTCCTTTGACCTATTAATATGATGCATTATAAATTTCCCAATATTGCCTATAATTGCATTCATTTCTGGAATAAATCCTCCTTTGTCATGGTGTGTAACTTTTGAAATACCCTGACAGATTTGATTTCTAATGTTTTATTAATGATAGATGTATTTATAGTTAGAGTTGAGATTGCCTAGGAGACTGTGAATTTCCTTCACAGTTATTACTTCATGGCCAAGTCTTTCTTGCTTCCAGTCCCTGCATCTGTGAGCTGGGGGGAAGAGGGGCCTCTGGTGACTTTTTCCTTGAGTTCTGGTTACTTTATTCTCAGCCAGGGTACGTTTTTTCCTTCCTTTATTTTGTCTTCATCTATTGTTTGTGTAGTGGAACGTTCTTGAGTCTTCTCTCCTAACATCTTCTAATTCAGATTGCTTCTCTTTTTCCTTTCTTTTCTATTTTCCTTTGGATTTTATTCATCAGACACTGGGAAAGCGAGGGGTAGGAAAAACATTTTATTAATCCAAAACCCCCTGGTTCTGTGCTTCAAATCTCAGAGCAATATGCAAAATAAAATTACACGGTATTTTCATGTAGCTCACATTTGAGACAGTAGAATTTCTAAAAATCTTGTATTGACTTTCAGAATTTCATAATAGTAAAGTTTCTGCCTCAGGAAGGAAACAGTAGCACTTAACCACTTCCCTAGGAGTTGGGAGTGTCTCAGTGGCTGGTTCAGGATTAACCCTGAGGATGTTGACATCACAAATCTTCAGTGCTAGGCCTTGTGCCTTGAGGAGTATCTTTAACTGTGAAGATTTTTGTGTAGGTGCAAAAGAACATTTGGTTAACTCTGATAATTGGAATAAGATGCATACTTTTGTTTAAGACCAATAGAATTCTTCGTGCTTTTATTTTGCTTTGGGAGACATATTCTGAATCTTGTGTATACTTTCTATTAAGTCCTGAGATATCTGGAAGAATATATGAATACAATCCTCAAAAAACCCACAGTCACACCAGCAGCCAAATTCAGAAACCAGGGGTGTACAGAGCTTGGCTCATTACCATCTGTGTGGTTCACCTTGGAGACGGTCCATGCAGTGGATGCCCAGCTGGAGGGTCCCATCTCAGCAGGGTTTTTCACCTGTTCATAAGCTTTCTCCAAGTCTTCCTCTGAAATCTTACTTTCTTCAGCTGGTGCTCCTCATAGTTAAGACCAGAAACGAATTCTAAATTCCATCCTTGGAAAGGTGAGGATCTTCCTGACTCAAGAATGTGAGGTTCTTTGGGATAGACCATAATTTGACAAACAAGCCTTTCTTTGGTCAAGATGGATTCTTTTTCATCAGCGCAAATCTGCTGTTTAGCCGAAAAAGGATCCCCTGTCCATCAGAAGTGAATATATGTAGGGATGAAGGATACGGGGCCCTTCCTGTCACATTTTAAGTAGTATGGGCTGTTTTGATGGTGATTTTATAGAACACAGCTAGGCTGACTCAGCGGTTGTTTCATCCATGGGTCTTTGAGACAGGATGTTGAAATTGTTTTCCCAGATCCAGTGGGTACAGCACGGATGAGAGACCCAGGGCTGTGGCCTCTCCCAGTCTGTGTCCCTGAATAACCTTGGGCAAAAGCATTAGCTTCTCCCTCTGTTAAAAAAAGATGAGCGTGCTGTCTCCTACATTCTAAAGCTGATGGGGAGAAGAATGTGGAATGTGCCAGTAAAGAGCTCTGAGCTTCTGCTAGAAGGATGCTCTGTAATGATGAGGTGTTACTATCACCACTACCATTAGGCGAGTGGAGATTGCATGGCTGGAATTAAATCAGTTGCACTTGCCTGTCTTTATCTATAGCTTCACCGTGTCTGGTCTCCTACACAGCCTGTGAGCACAGAAATATTATTTTCCTAGTCAGGCTGCCTTCCAAGAAGTCAGGGCTGACTTTTGCCTTATACTGTTGAGCCTGGTCTCTTTGGTTGGGTATTTAATGAAGTGAATTCTTTTCTTGACTGGACGACCCCAGTCTCACTGCTGTGGAGCAGGGTGACCCTGGAGCTGTTCCTTAACCTCTCTAAGGCTCTGCGTCTTCAACAGTAGAATTGGGTTACTTATAACTATTTTATGGGTTACATGACATTAGCTCTCCAAAACACCTGGCAAACAGAAGGTGCTCAATAAACATTAGTGTTCTAGAAATTTTCTCTTTTTCTCTCCCTTTTTGGCCCTGACGTTACTGTAACACATGCATTGCTGTCCCAGTCTCTTCTTTTGGGTAGCAGTAGATATTTTGGGTGCTTTGAGATGTGACATCATTGTTTCTCAAAGGTTTCATTTTGAGCCATGTGTCTCCATTCTCAGTGTCCTCAAAGCAGTTTAAACAAACAAAGTGTATAAAAAGCATTTACTTGGTGACATTTATTTTCAATAGCTTGTGAGCCCTTACATGCTCTTAATAGAAAGCGAAAGCTACAAAAGATGGCCCGGCTGTTAGGAGGTGCTATTTAAAGCCTTAGTGGGCCAAAAATGACAATTTTGAAATTGAGTGTGGAGTGTGATGATGCCAAGTACTAGCAGACGCTCAGGAAACCTGTCACATTTGCCATGTGTTGCCAGAAATCTCAAATAGAGTCTACAGGGGTTTTAGAAGAGTTTTTGTCTTAGGAAGCTTCTGCCATCTTAATCTCTCAGTTCTCCTTTTGCCATGGATGGGACATGCCACAGCAAAGAAATCAGAGGCTGCAAACCTGGGTTTGTGGATAGGGAGGGTGTCCCCCATGCAGAGATGTTTGTGAGGCTTCCAGCTAAGCTTAGCTCCATGAGAGCTTTATGGCTGGGAACCAATGATTTCCTCTGAAAAGTGGCTATTCCTGCTGCACACAGTTTTATAGTGTTTTAGAGGTCTGCTCTGCCTCTGACTAGCTAGGTCACCTCATAGGGTTACTTAGCCCAGGAGTCTCAATTTCATTGTCTATAAAATTGGGATAGTGATGTCAACCTTGTGGTATTTCTATACAAATTTGCTGTAACATGTACAAAGTTCCTATACTGGTATTTGACATATAGAAGGAACATTGATATATTTTAGCTATTATTTTTAATGAAACTAATGAAAAATAAATAATCATTGTAATAGGCAGAATAATGACCCTCCAAAGATATTCTCCCGGCAATCTTGATTCCAACTTGTGTTTCTTCCAGTCCAGCATTTGTCATGATGTACTCTGCATATAAGTTAAATAAACATGGTGACAATATGCAGCCTTGACGTACTCCTTTTCCTATTTGGAACCAGTCTGTTGTTCCATGACCAGTTCTAACTGTTGCTTCCTGACCTGCATACAGATTTCTCAAGAGGCAGATCAGGTGGTCTGGTATTCCCATCTCTTTCAGAATTTTCCATAGTTTATTGTGATCTACACAGTCAAAGGCTTTGGCATAGTCAATAAAGCAGAAATAGATGTTTTTCTGGAACTCTCTTGCTTTTTTGATGATCCAGCGGATGTTGGCAATTTGATCTCTGGTTCCTCTGCCTTTTCTAAAACCAGCTTGAACATCAGGAAGTTCACGGTTCACATATTGCTGAAGCCTGGCTTGGAGAATTTTGAGCATTACTTTACTAGCGTGTGAGATGAGTGCAATTGTTCGGTAGTTTGAGCACTCCTTGGCATTGCCTTTCTTTGGGATTGGGATGAAAACTGACCTTTTCCAGTCCTGTGGCCACTGCTGAGTTTTCCAAATTTGCTGGCATATTGAGTGCAGCACTTTCACAGCATCATCATTCAGGACTTGGAATAGTTCCACTGGAAGAAACACAAGTTGGAATCAAGATTGCCGGGAGAAATATCAATAACCTCAGATATGCAGATGACACCACTCTTATGGCAGAAAGTGAAGAGGGGCTAAAAAGCCTCTTGATGAAAGTGAAAGTGGAGAGTAAAAAGGTTGGCTTAAAGCTCAACATTCAGAAAACGAAGATCATGGCATCTGGTCCCATCACTGCATGGGAAATAGATGGAGAAACAGTGGAAACAGGGTCAGACTTTGTTTTTCTGGGCTCCAAAATCACTGCAGATGGTGACTGCAGCCATGAAATTAAAAGACGCTTACTCCTTGGAAGGAAAGTTATGACCAACCTAGATAGCATATTCAAAAGCAGAGACATTACTTTACCAACAAAGGTTCACCTAGTCAAGGCTACGGTCTCTCCTGTGGTCATGTACAGATGTGAGAGCTGGACTGTGAGGAAGGCTGAACGCCGAAGAATTGATGCTTTTGAAGTGTGGTGTTGGAGAAGACTCTTGAGAGTCCCTTGGACTGCAAGAAGATCCAACCAGTCCATTCTGAAGGAGATCAATCCTGGAATTTCTTTAGAAGGAATGATGCTAAAGCTGAAACTCCAGTATTTTGACCACCTCATGCGAAGAGTTGACTCATTGGAGAAGACTCTGATGCTGGGAGGGGTTGGGGGCAGGAGGAGAAGGGGACAACAGAGGATGAGATGGCTGGATGGCATCACTGACTCGATGGATGCGAGTCTGAGTGACCTCCGGGAGCTGGTGATGGACAGGGAGGCCTGGCGTGCTGCGGTTCATGGGGTCGCAAAGAGTCGGACACGACTGAGCGACTGATCTGATCTGATCTGATCTGAAAGATATTCTAATCATTGGAAGCTATGAATATGTTACTTTTCATGGCCAAAGGGGGCTTCCCAGGTGGCGCTAGTGGTAAAGAACCTGCCAGCCAATGCAAGAAATGCCTGAGACAAGGGTTTGATTCTTGGGTCAGGAAGATCTCCTGGAGGAGGGCATGGCAATCCCCTCCAGTGTTCTTGTCTGGAGAATCCCATGGACAGAGGAGCCTGGCAAGCTACAGTCTGTAGTGCTGCAAAGAACCGTCAGGACTGAAGTGACTTAGCACACACACACGCATAGCATACAGGAGGACTTAAGGACTTTGAGATGAGGAGCTTGTCTTGGGTCACCTCGGTGGGTCGATCTAAACACCTGAACCCTCAAAAGGAACCTTTTCCTTTTGTGGTCAGAGAAGAGAATGTGACAACAGAAGCATGGTCAGCAGCATGCTACCTTGCTGGATTTGAAGAAGAAAGGGGGCCAGGAACCAAGGAATGCAAGCAGCCTCTAGGAGCTACAAAAGGCAAGGAAACAGCTTCTCCCCTAGAGACTCTAGAAGGAACCAACCCTATGACACTGTACTTCAGTCCAGTGAGACTCATGTCAAACTTCTAACCTACAGAACTGTGAGAAAATAAGTTTATATAGCTAAAGCCACTAAGTTTGTGAGAATTTCTTATATATATTCTTATATAGCAATAATGGAAAACTAACACATGATTATGGAGAAGGCGATGGCACTCCACTCCAGTACTCTTGCCTGGAAAATCCCATGGATGGAGGAGCCTGGTAGGCTGCAGTCCATGGGGTCACTAAGAGTCAGACACAACTGAGCGACTTCACTTTCACTTTTCACTTTCATGCATTGAAGAAGGAAACGGCAACCCACTCCAGTGTTCTTGCCTGGAGAATCCCAGGGATGGGGGAGCCTGGTGGGCTGCCGTCTATGGGGTCGCACAGAGTCGGACACAACTGAAGTGATTTAGCAGCAGCAGCAGCAGCAGCAACACATGATTAAAGAGAATGTCAAGCATTTGTGCCACTGTAAAAAGGATGAGGCCTATGATCTCTGTATTTGGACAAGCTATTAAGGTGTATGTGCTAAATTTCTCATCTCCTTGAGCTTGGTAAGAATATTAGAAATCCTACCAGCTTCTCTTCTGGGCAGAAGACATGGCTTGTGTCACAAGAACTGCAGTGAGATATACCCTTAAACAGCTGAATCTAGTCTGAAAAAGTTACTTATATTTGAATCTTGGAATTATAATAATTGCACAAATGCCTTGTTTCCTCTGAATTAAATAGCAATAGAGTTTTGCTATACCTTATTCTATGGATGAAAGAACTTAGAGTCTGAAAATGTGGATATGAATCCTGCTCTCCTGGAAGAACACATCATGTAATCTCCCAAATGGATCTGTAGAATGGAGATGATGATACTTGGATTAGCTTCCCTTGTGGCTCAGCTGGTAAAGAATCTGCCTGCAATGCGGGACACCTGGGTTCGATCCCTGGGTTAGGAACATCCCCTGGAGAAGGGCAAGGCTACCCACTCCTGTATTCTGGCCTGGAGAATTTGAAGTCCATGGGGTCACAAAGAGTCGGACACGACTGAGCGACTTTCAGTGTCACATTGTGTAGGTCAGGAGATAATGGGAGTAAAGAGACATTGAGACCAGGCCCACTGTACAGATTTTAGGTGTAATTATCATATTTTTTGTTATTACATCATCATGTGACAGAATCATACACTGTAGATCAAGAAAGGGTGCTAAAGCTAATTTAGTCCTCAAGTCTTGAAACTTGCATCAAGAGAGGTTAAATAATTTGAAAATGTTCTCTTGGCTCCCTAGGGTCCATCCTCTGATGTGGCTGGATAATCACAGGGAGATGGGCTAGGCTGGGAACTTCATCTCATTTGAATGGTACAGGCCAGAGTGGGAAAAGATGCAGCTGTCAGAACTGAGAAGCTGAGGGGTGCAGCCATAAAATTGGTGATGAATTGCGAGGGATTAGCAATGGGAGAGGATATCAGGTGGGCCCTGGGAATTTGAGGAAATTACAGGGTGGAGAAAGGTGAAGTCACACCATGCTGAGCCAGAGATGGCTTACAGGTAATGAAAGTACATATATAACAAATATAATTTCGAGCTTCTGACTAAAGTCTTGTATTTTTCCCACTGTACCTATATATTTTGGTTAGGGTAGCTGTACATGCGTGCTAAGTTGCTTCAGTTGTGCCTGACTCTTTGTGACCCTGTGGACTGTAGCCCACCAGGCTCCTCTCTCCATGGGATTCTCCAGGCAAGAATACTGGAGTGGGTTGCCATGCCCTTCTCTGGTCTGGGTAGGGGAGGAGAGGAAACTGCTTTTGGTCTTTGAGTGTGATTCATTCCCTGACTTTTGGAAGGAACCCAAATGCACTTACTTTGAATTATACTCAAAGATTAAGGTATTGCAGTCAGGTCCATTCAGACCACTGAACAGTCTTCTTTAGTACCTGATAGGCTCATATCCCTAGAACATGTATCTATAATTTTTGGTCTCAAAAATTTATTTAATATCCAGACTCATTATGGATAGTCAGGTAAAACAAAACAAAATTTATAAGGTAACAGTGATTCTAAATTTTTCATGGCTTCCAAAGTCTCCTGAATGTACACATCCTCAACCAAAATACAAATACATATTACACACACCATACATGTGGACACAGTGGTTATACCACACTCACACACAACTACCATGCTCGTTGCCTCACACATTCACATTCAAATACATGCACATACCACACATGAATACACACTACAAAAGAGAATTATACTACTACTGGCTTCAGATCTTTTGTGTATTTTGTTTTCAAAGTAGATACTGAATTTTATCCCAATATGTACTATATAGAAATGTGGTTTACATACAGTATATTTTCCTAGATTGTAGTAAGTGGCCACATGCAAAAGAAGAATGGATTGGAAGGTGGAAGAATGAATTGACTACCCCCAGATTCTCATCTAACAGTGACAATTCTTTATGGTTTTATATGGATGTAGAACTCAGAGGGCATTCATATTATCCAAAGCATTGTATCCTTCAACAATCCTGTGAAAGAGGCAGGGAGATGTCTTTATTCCTGTCCTGCAGATAGCACTCAGAAAGGTTATGTGAATTGACCAAGGTCAGAGTTAGGTCTAAAAGAAAGGCCAGCTGTCTACTTTTCTATAACCATGAAACTGTTTCCCTCATCTAATTGCCAAACAACCACAGCAATAAAGACAAATGAGGTTTAAAATTGATTTAAAAATACACATTATTTAAAGGTTTTTCCCAATCTAAATATTAAGCATTTTTGCTATCAGATCAGATCAGATCAGATCAGTTGCTCAGTAGTGTCCGATTCTTTGCGACCCCATGAAACGCAGCACGCCAGGCCTCCCTGTCCATCACCAACTCCCGGAGGTCACTCAGACTCACATCCATCGAGTCAGTGATGCCATCCAGCCATCTCATCCTCTGTCGTCCCCTTCTCCTCCTGCCCCCAATCCCTCCCAGCATCAGAGTCTTCTCCAATGAGTCAACTCTTCGCATGAGGTGGCCAAAATACTGGAGTTTCAGCTTTAGCATCATTCCTTCCAAAGAACACCCAGGGCTGATCTCCTTCAGAATGGACTGGTTGGATCTCCTTGCAGTCCAAGGGACTCTCAAGAGTCTTCTCCAATACCACAGTTCAAAAGCATCAATTCTTTGGCGCTCAGCCTTCTTCACAGTCCAGCTCTCACATCCATACATGACCACAGGAAAGACCGTAGCCTTGACTAGGCGAACCTTTGTTGGCAAAGTAATGTCTCTGCTTTTGAATATGCTATCAGATCAGATCAGTCGCTCAGTCGTGTCCGACTCTTTGCGACCCCATGAACTGCAGCACGCCAGGCCTCCCTGTCCATCACCAGCTCCCGGAGGTCACTCAGACTCACATTCATCGAGTCAGTGATGCCATCCAGCCATCTCATCCTCTGTCGTCCCCTTCTCCTCCTGCCCTCAATCCCTCCCAGCATCAGAGTCTTCCCCAATGAGTCAACTCTTCGCATGAGGTGGCCAAAATACTGGAGTTTCAGCTTTAGCATCATTCCTTCCAAAGAACACCCAGGGCTGATCTCCTTCAGAATGGACTGGTTGGATCTCCTTGCAGTCCAAGGGACTCTCAAGAGTCTTCTCCAACACCACAGTTCAAAAGCATCAATTCTTCGGTGATGAATATGCTATACTGCATTTCAAAAACTTGGGAAAATAGATGGGAGAAAATTACCTTTACAGATGACTGTTAAGATTTTTGGTTTATTTCTCTTTCACTTTTTCTGGCTGTGTCATTTGGCTTGCAGGATCTTAGTTCCATGACCAGGCATTAAACCTGTGTGCTTGGCAGTAGACTCTCAGGGGATCCCCCAAGTGTATTTCTCTTAAAATATCTTATATGCATAGAACTTCTTTGTAATTTGATTTGTTTGCTTAGTAGGTTAATGTTGAGTTATAACCTAAAATTTTTTTTGGAAACCATTTCTCATACATTTTCTTTTTGTTGTTTTCAGTCACCAAGTTGTGTCTGACTCTTTGTGACCCCGTGAACTGCAGCACACCAGGCCACCCTAACCTTCACTGTCTCCTGGAATTTGCTCACATTCATGTCTATTGAGTCACTGATACTATCTAACCATCCCATCCTCTGTCACCCGCTTCTCCTCCTGCCCTCAACATTTCCCAGCATCAGGGTCTTTTCTAATGAGTCGGCTCTTCATATTAGCAGACCAAAATATTGGAGCTTTAGCATCAGTCCTTCCAATGAATATTCAGGGTTTATTTCCTTTAGGATTGATTAGTTTGATCTCCTTACAGTCCTAGGGACTCTCAAGAATCTTCTCCAGCACCACAATTTGAAGACATCAATTCTTTGGCACTCAGCCTTCTTTGTGGTCCAACTTTCGGATCCATACATGACTACTGGAAAAACCATAGCTTTGATTATACAGATCTTTGTTGGCAAAGTAACGTCTCTGCTTTTCAATATGCTATCTAGGTTTGTCATAGCTTTCCTTCCAAGGAGAAAGTGTCTTTTAATTTTATGGCTTCAGTCACTATCCACAATGATTTTGGAGCTCAAGAAGAGAAAATCTGTCACTGTTTCTACTTTTCTCTCTTCTTTTGCCATGAAGTGATAGGACTGGATGTCACGATCTTAATTGTTTAATGTCGAGTTTGAAACCAGGTTTTTCACTCTCCTCTTTCACCTTCATCAAGAGGCTCTTTAATTCCTCATCACTTTCTGCCATTAGGGTGGTACTATCTGCAGTTGTTGATATTTCTCCCAGCAATCTTGATTCCAGCTTGTGATTTGTCTAGCCCAGCATTTTGCATGATGTATTCCACATATAAGTTAAATAAGCAGGATGACCATATACAACTCTGATGTACTTTCTTTCTCAATTTTGAACCTGTCCATTGTTCCATGTCCGGTTCTAACTATTGATTCTTGACCTGCATACAGGTTTCCCAGGAGATAGGTAAGGTGGTCTGGTATTCCCATCTCTTTAAGGATTTTGTATAGCTTGTTTTGATCTACATAGTCAAAGGCTTTAGCATAGTTAATGAAGCAAAAATAGATATGTTTCTAGAATTCCTTTGTTTTCTCTATGATCCAATAAATGTTGGCAATTTGATCTCTGGTTCCATTGCCTTTTCTAATCCCAGCTTGTACATCTGAAAGTTCTCAGTTTACGTACTGCTGAAGCTAGCTTGAAGAATTTTGAGCATACCTTGCTAGCAGTTTCTTATAATCTACATTATCTTATAACCATATATATAATAGTTGCAAAGTATGCCCTCAAGGGACTGTGCCATAATTTATTTAGCAATCTTTGTCTTCGGATCTAGGTTGTTTCCAGTTTTTGGCACTTCAACATTTGGTTTAATTTTTCAGGGTTGATATCAAGAATTGGGCTTATCAGATGAAAACAAATTGGATTTATATTAATAGTTGCAAAATTTCTTTCTAAAAGTGTTATTACCAATCTGAATTTTGTATTTTAGAAATGAAATAAACTTAAGATGGAGTATTGTTCTTAAAAGACTTCCAAGCACAGAGAATTTCTAATTGGCTGCCTTTCCCAGATCCTTTCATAGGAGTCAGCATCTGGCTATGTTATTCACCACCCTCTCTCCCTTCTCCAATACTGTTTCCAACCTTTCACTGTTCATCACACCTCAACATTCCATTCATTTCTAAGACACAAAGGTTTGATTTTGCTTTTTCCTTACATTAAGCCCCTGGGAGGACCTCATCTTTGTCACCCAAAATGGCTTATCAGAGTATTTTTCTAAACAAAGTTCCCTCTCAGTGAAAGTCTCTTAAGTCAGCTATGAAGATAATTTTTAAAAATTTAGAGGTATGGTTGATTTACAATATTATATTATTTCAGGTGTACAACATAGTGGCTCATTATTTTTATAGATTATGCTCCATTTGAAGTTATAATATACTGGCTATATTCTCTGTGCTGTGCAATATGTTCTTCTGGCTTATTTTATATATGGTAGTTTGTAACCCATAATTCCTGTGAGTCTGTTTCTGTTGTATTATATTCATTTGTTTATTTTTTAGCATCCTCCACTTATATATTTCCATATATAAGTGAAAACAGTATTTGTCTTGCTCTGACTTATTTCACTAAGCTTAAAACCCTCAAGGTCCATTTATGTTGTTGCAAATAGCAGAATTTCATTCTTTTTATGGCTGAGCAATATTCCATTGTACACATATACCACATCTTCTTTACTCATTCATTTATTGATGGACACTTAGATTCCTTCCATATCTTGGCTGCTGTGAATAGTGCTGCTGTGAACACTGGGGTGCATGTATCTTTTCAAATTAGTGTTTTTGCATTCTTTGAATTTGTATCCTGCACTGGAATTGTCATATGGATCTGGATATGCACTGGATCATATGGTAGTTTTATGTTTTCCATAATGGCTGCACCAATTTATGTTCTAACCAACAGTCTAAGAGGGTTCCCTTTTCTCCACATCCTCTCCAACATTTGCATTTTGATTTGCACTTCTGTGATGATTAGCAATATTGAGCATCTTTTCATGAACCTATTGGCCATCTATTTATCTCTGAAAAAACATCAAGTCAGGTCCTCTGCCCATTGTTTAATCAGGTTGTTTGTTTTTTTGATATAATGTTTTCAACACTCTTTGTCACTCATCAGTGCTTGCAAAATATCTATTTGTTTGCTTATTTAGGCTGATGGATTTCAGGATCTTAATAAGGATGAACTTAGTAGTTATAACAGGTGTCCTAAGGAGAGAATGCCTTGCAGGAAGTGACAAGTCTCTGCTGTGGGAGATGTCCAAATAGAGGCTGATGATCACTTGCCAGGAAAATTGTAAATGGAATTCAAATAACAGCTGACCATGGGGCTAGAATAGATGACCTTGACGACCTCTGTAATCTTGGGATTCTGTGAATCCACAATTTTCACCTTCTCTAAATATTAAAGCACAAATTTAATAATGATCCATTTTAAGGCCTCTCCCTTGAATAGTAGCAAGCATGAGTGTTGAGCTAATGGGTCAAACCCCTATGTCATGCTGCTTCCTCACCTGCAATTCAGTGTGATTAGCTCCTTCTGGCAGAGTTCCTTCCAGTGAAATCTTTTTTAGGTAATTTTTCTGCCTCTGAGACATTTCAGCCGTTTCACTATTTTAGGAACATACTTCTAAATTATACAAGGTTTTGCTGACACAAAGGCCATAATACCTTGCCAAGAGGAATTCTCCATGAATGGAATAAATTAAGAGAGAAAGCCTGTGAAATGTGTGTCAGTGCAGCTGCTCCGAGTTCCCCAAATTCAACACAGCTTGAGACTGAGTATACCTGACATTCAGGGCCAGATTATGCTTTCCATATCTCGAGTTAGTTACATCAGAAGAGTGCTGATACCTCAAGTAGCCTGGGCATGGAGATAGGTGCTGGTGTAGTCACCAGCCCTTATCCACCACAAGTTACCTTTTATTTCAATGTCATGTTGCTGTTCAGAGTGGCTAAGGAGCACTTTACCATGACTTGAGGCAATTATTTGCCTTTGCTCAGAAACTGTCTTCTAGCCCCTTTCAAAATAAGCCAAATGTTAAATATTGCAAAGAACTCTGAGTCCTGTAAGTACTGAGACCTAAAATGTATCAACAAGTTTAAAAGTGAATGTATCTTTTATTCCAGCAATTTTACTTCTTCATAAGGAAGTAGTGAGAGAGATGCTCAAGCATGCCCATTTGCAACACTTTATAGTATCCAGTATCTGGAACTTTCCTAAATATTTTCAAATAGAAGGCTCTTCATTTTAAGTGATGTACATCTATATTATTAAGAGGGCTTCCCTGGTGGCTAAGATGGTAAAGAATCTGCCTTCAATGCAAGAGACTGGGGCTTGATCCCTGGGTTGGGAAGATTCCCTGGAGAAGGGAATGGCAACCTGCTCCAATATTCTTGCCTGGAAAATCCCATGGACAGAGGAGCCTGGCAGGCTATAGTGCATGGGATTACAAAGAATCAGACACAACTGAATGAAAAACACACTGTACTATTAAGAATCATGTTGTAGGAAAAGATATAGAGGTAAAGAGAGGATTATGATACATTACTTAGTAAAAGAACTGGGGTGAGAAATAATTGACTCTTTTCATTAAAAATATATTCCTAAACAGTATGTTATATAATCAGTCCACTCTGAAGGAGATCAGCCCTGGGTGTTCTTTGGAAGGAATGATGCTAAAGCTGAAACTCCAGTACTTTGGCCACCTCATGCGAAGAGTTAACTCATTGGAGAAGACTCTGATGCTGGGAGGGATTGGGGGCAGGAGGAGAAGGCGACGACAGAGGATGAGATGGCTGGTTGGCATCACTGACTCGATGGACGTGAGTCTGAGTGAACTCGGGGAGTTGGTGATGGACAGGGAGGCCTGGCGTTCTGCGATTCATAGGATCGCAAAGAGTTGGACATGACTGAGCGACTGAACCGAACCGAACCAAAACAGTATGTTTAATACAGGTATAATAATAATAGTTAATATTTACTGAGTGTATACTGGGATGTCAAGCACTGTCCAGATTGCTTTAAATGCGTTAGTTTATTAATCCTTGACAAAACTTGTAAGATACTATTATTGTTCCCATTTTACAGATGAGAACACAGGCACAGAAAGCTTAGACAACATGCTCAAGTTTACTAGGCATAACGGGAACTCAGGGGGAAATTTTTGCTCCACAGGTTGAGCTGTTAACCACAACTAACACTGCCTCTGGCAGACTAAAAAGACAGCCTTTGAAAGCTGCTTACGCAGATACATTACATGTGATTGTTAAGATTATAGGTGATATTTTACTTTTGAGCATTTATAAAGAGAATATGCATTGTAAAATAACATTATAAAAAATAATTCTGATCCATAAGTTCTCTAATCAATTTGCTCGGCGGACATTAATATGGCTATAAGAAGAAAGAAAACATGGTTTCACTGTGTGGAACCATCACCATTTGGGATTCAGTATTCATAGAGAGGCCCATAGAGAGACCTCTCTCTATACAGTCCCATAGAGAGGCCAGGAGAGCAGAATCAAAGCTCTTAATTTTTACTCCAGGTTCAGTTCTTAATTGGGCTCAGACTAACGGTGACCTAGGCTGTGTATATTTAGCAGTTGTTTCCTTTCTTGTGTTGGAGTTCTCAAAATTGCATGATGTTAGCCCTAGAGTATTGTTTCTGGGAGTGGGAGGTCATTTTGTTCCTCAGCTAACAGTTGACAATACCTGGGGGTGTTATTTTTGTGTGGCAGCTGTGGTAGGGTGCTGCCCACATCTACTCGGTGGTTCAAGGGTCCTGGGAGTTCAAGGATACTGATAAAAATCCAGAGATTCACAGGATGGCCCTTCACAACAAAGGATTGTTGTTGTCATGTCCGACTCTCTTCAACTCCGTGGACTGTAGTCCGTCAGGCTCCTCTGTCCATGGGATTCTCCAGGCAAGAATACTGTAGTGGGTTGCCATTTCCTTCTCCACAACAAAGGATTATCTGGACCCTAGTGTCAATAATATGGAGATTAAAGAACCCTGCCCTACAGGGATGTCAGAGGTAAACTGGTCCCACTTCTTGTCCTGGAGGCACTAAAGTGACTCCCAGCTGCTCTGATTTTGCCAAACTCACTGCTGTCTTCTTTCTGTCAAAACTCTGGAAGATGCATCTCTACACACAATTTGTGTCTATGAGGAGGTGTGGGCAGTGGAAACAGCATGGGCATTGCAGTCAAATAAGACAGACCAGACATACATACCTACACTGGGAACAGAGGTTGGCCAATTACAAATCTCTGAGGCTGTGGGCAAATTATTTGCTCTCTCCTAAATTTGGTTTTCTCTCTAAAAACTGGGAATGGCAATATCAACTTCTCAGGGTGGTATAAAGACTTAATGAAATACTGTTTGTAAAATACATGGCATAATACAATTATAAAATAGATACTTGATAAATGTTTATTCCTTTCCACTTTATTCTGAAGAAGAGCATCAGAGATCAACTTAAGGAATCATGGGATAGATTACACATGAATAAGTGATCCACTGGGCACAAGTTAAGTTCTTTATTTTTAACAAATTTTTTTGTTGGAGGATAATTTCTTTACAGAATTTTATTGTTTTTCTGACAAACCTCAACATGAATCAGCCATAGGTATACATATATCACCTCCCTTTTGAACCTCCCTCCCACCTCCCTCCCTCCCACCCCTCTAGGTAAACACAGAGTCCCTCTTTGAGTTTCCTGAGCCATACAGAAAATTCCCATTGGCTATCTATTTTACATATGGTAATGTAAGTTTCCATGTAACTCTCTCCATACATCTCACCCTCTCCTCCCCTCTCCCCATGTCCATAAGTCTATTCTCTATGTCTGTTTCTCCATTGCTGCCCTGTAAATGAATTCTTCAGTACCATTTTTATAGATTTCATATATATGCATTAGAATATGATATTTATCTTTCTCTTTCTGACTCACTTCACTCTATAATAGGCTCTGGGTTCATCCACCTCATCAGAACTGACTCAAATGTGTTCTTTCTTATGGCTGAGTAATGTTCCATTGTGTATATGTACTACAGCTTTTTTATCCATTCATCTGTCGATGGACATCTAGGTTGCTTCCATGTTCTAGCTATTGTAAATAGTGCTGCAATGAACAATGGGGTGTATGTGTCTTGTTCAATTTCGGTTTCTTTGGCGTATATGCCTAGGAGTGGGATTGTTGGGTCATATGGTGGTTTTATTCCTCATATGGAGTATTTTAAGGAATCTCCATACCATTGTCCATAGTGGCTGTATCAATTTATATTCCCACCAACAGTGCAAGAGCATTTCGTTTTCTCCACACCTTCTCCACCATTTATTGTTTGCATACTTTTTGATGACTGGTGTGAGGTGATGTCTCATTGTGGTTTTGATTTGCATTTCTCTAATAATGAGTGACATTGAGCATCTTTTCATGTGTTTGTTAGCCATCTGTATGTCTTCTTTGGAGAACAGCCTGTTTAGGTGTTCTACCCACTTTTTGATTGGGTTGTTTGTTTTTCTGGCATTAGGTTGTATGAGCTGCTTGTACATTTTGGAAATTAATCCTTTGTCAGTTGTTTCATTTGCTATTATTTTCTCCCATTCTGAGGGTTGTATTTTCACTTTGCTTATGATCACAGGGACCACAGCCTTGTCTAACACAATGAAACTAAGCCATGCTGTGTGGGGCCACCCAAGATGGGCAGGTCATGGTGGAAAGGTCTGACAGAATGTGGTCCACTGGAGAAGGAAATGGCAAACCAGTATTCTTACCTTGAAAACCCCATGAACAGTATGAAAAGGCAAAAAGATAGGACACTGAAAGATGAACTCCCCAGGTTGGTAGGTGCCCAATAAGCTACTGGAGATCAGTGGAGAAATAACTCCAAAAAGAATGAAGGGATGGAGCCAAAGCAAAAACAACACTCAGTTGTGGATGGGACTGGTGATAGAAGCAAGGTTTGATCCTGTACAGAGCAATATTGCATAGGAACCTGGAACATTAGGTCCATGAATCAAAGCAAATTGGAAATGGTCAAACAGGAGATGACAAGAGTGAACATCGACATTCTAGGAATCAGCGAACTAAGATGGACTGGAATGGGTGACTTTAACTCAGATGACCATTATATTTACTACTGTAGGCAAGAATCCCTTAGAAAAAATGGAGTAGCCATCATAGTCAGCAAAAGAGTCTGAAATGCAGTACTTGGATGCAATCTCAGAAACGACAAAATGATCTCTGTTCGTTTCCAAGGCAAACCATTCAATATCACGGTAATCCAAGTCTATGTCCTGACTAGTAATGCTGAAGAATCTTAAGTTGAACAGTTCTATGAAGACCTACAAGACCTTCTAGAACTGAAACCCCCAAAAGTTGTCCTTTTCATTATAGGGGACTGGAACACAAAAGTAGGAAGTCAAGAAACACCTGGAGTAACAGGCAAATTTGGCCTTGGAGTACAGAATGAAGCAGGGCAAAGGCTAATAGAGTTTGTCAAGAGAATGCACTGGTCATAGCAAACAGCCTCTTACAAAAACAAAAGAGAAGACTCTACACATGGACATCACCAGATGGTCAACACCAAAATCAGATTGATTATATTCTTTGCAGCCAAAGATGGAGAAGCTCTATACAGTCAGCAAAAAACAAGACCGGGAGCTGACTATGGCTCAGATCATGAACTCCTTAGTGCCAAATTCAGACTGAAGAAAGTAGAGAAAACCACTAGATTATTAAGGTATGACCTAAGTCAAAGCTTTATGACTATACAGTGAAAGTGAGAAATAGATTTAAGGGACTAGATCTGATAGAATGCCTGATGAACTATGGACAAAGGCTTGTGACATTGTAGAGGAGACAGGAATCAAGACCATCCCCAAGAAAAAGAAATGCAATAAAGCAAAATGGCTGTCTGAGGAGGGCTTACAAATAGCTGTGAAAATAAGGGAAGCAAAAAGCAAGGGGAAAAAGGAAAGATATACCCATTTGAATGCAGAGTTCCGAAGAATAGCAAGGAGAGATAAGAAAGCCTTCCTCAGCAGTCAGTGCAAAGAAATAGAGGAAAACAACAGAATGGGAAAGACTAGAGATCTCTTTAAGAATATTAGCGATACCAAGGGAATATTTTATGCAAATATGGGCTCAATAAAGAACAGAAATGGTAGGGACCTAAGAGAAACAGAAGATATTAAGAAGAAGTGGCAAGATGAGTCACCAGTCTAGGTTCGATGCACGATACTGGATGCTTGGGGCTGGTGCACTGGGACAACCCAGAGGGATGGTATAGGGAGGGAGGAGGGAGGAGAGTTCAGGATGGGGAACACATGTATACCTGTGGCAGATTCATTTTGATATATGGCAAAACCAATACAATATTGTAAAGTTAAATAAAATAAAAATAAATAAATAAAAGTTCACAGTTCACATACTGTTGAAAGAAAAAGTAGAAGAAGTGGCAAGAATACACAGAAGAACTGTATAAAAAAGATCTTCATGACCCAGATAATCATGATGGTGTGATCATCCACCTAGAGCCAGACATCCTGGAATGTGAAGTCAAGTGGGCCTTAGGAAGCATCACTATGAACAAAGCTAGTGGATGTGATGGAATTCCAGTAGAGCTTTAAAATCCTAAAAGATGATGCTGTGAAAGTGCTGCACTCAATATGCCAGCAAATTTGGAAAACTCAGCAGTGGCCACAGGACTAGAAAAGGTCAGTTTTCATTCCATTCCCAAAGAAAGGCAATGCCAAAGAATGCTCAAGATCAGATCAGATCAGATCAGTCGTTTAGTCGTGTCTGACTCTTTGTGACCCCATGAATCGTAGCACGCCAGGCCTCCCTGTCCATCACCAACCCCTGGAGTCTACTCACACTCATGTCCATCGAGTTGATGATGCCAACCAGCCATCTCATCCTCTGTCATCCCCTTCTCCTCTTGCCCCCAATCCTTCACAGGATCAGAGTCTTCTCCAATAAGTCAACTCTTCGCATGAGGTGGCCAAAGTACTGGAGTTTCAGCTTTAGCATCATTCCTTCCAAAGAAATCCAGGCCTGACCTCCTTCAGAATGGACTGGTTGGATCTCCTTGCAGTCCAAGGGACTCTCAAGAGTCTTCTCCAACACCACAGTTCAAAAGCATCAATTCTTTGGCGCTCAGCCTTCTTCACAGTCCAGCTCTCACATCCATACATGACCACAGGAAAAACCAAAGCCTTGACTAGGCGAACCTTTGTTGGCAAAGTAATGTCTCTGCTTTTGAATGTGATCTAGGTTTGTCATAACTTTCCTTCCAAGGAGTAAGCGTCTATTAATTTCATGGCTGCAGTCACCATCTGCAGTGATTTTGGAGCCCAGAAAAATAAAGTCTGACACTGTTTCCACTGTCTCCCCATCTAGTTCCCATGAAGTGATGGAACCGGATGCCATGATCTTCGTTTTCTGAATGTTGAGCTTTAAGCCAACCTTTTCACTCTCCACTTTCACTTTCATCAAGAGGCTCTTTACTTCTTCTTCACTATCTGCCATAAGGGTGGTGTCATCTGCATATCTGAGGTTATTGATATTTCTCCCAGCAATCTTGATTCCAGCTTGTGTTTCTTCCAGTCCAGCGTTTCTCATGATGTACTCTGCATAGAAGTTAAATAAACAGGGTGACAATATACAGCCTTGACGAATTCCTATTTGGAACCAGTCTGTTGTTCCATGTCCAGTTCTAACTGTTGCTTCCTGACCTGCATACAAATTTCTCAAGAGGCAGTCAGGTGGTCTGGTATTCCCATCTCTTTCAGAATTTTCCACAGTTTATTGTGATGCACACAGTCAAAGGCTTTGGCATAGTCAATAAAGCAGAAATAGATGTTTTTCTGGAACTCTCTTGCTTTTTCGATTATCCAGCAGATGTTGGCAATTTGATCTCTGGTTCCTCTGCCTTTTCTAAAACCAGCTTGAACATCAGGAAGTTCACGGTTCGCATATTGCTGAAACCTGGCTTGGAGAATTTTGAGCATTACTTTACTAGCGTGTGAGATGAGTGCGATTGTGCGGTACTTGGAGCATTCTTTGGTATTGCCTTTCTTTGGGATTGGAATGAAAACTGACCTTTTCCAGTCCTGTGGCCACTGCTGAGTAATGCTCAAAGTACCGCACAATTGCACTCATCTCACACGCTAGTAAAGTAATGCTCAAAATTCTCCAAGCCAGGCTTCAGCAATATGTGAACCGTAAACTTCCTGATGTTCAAGCTGGTTTTAAAAAAGGCAGAGGAACCAGAGGTCAAATTGCCAACATCCTCTAGATCATCAAAAAGGAAGAGACTTCCAGAAAAACATCTATTTCTGCTTTATTGACTATGCCAAAGCCTTTGTGTGATGGCTGTGCTTCGCTGGAGCAGCTGAGACGAGATACCCCACGCCCAAGGTAAGAGAAACCCAAGTAAGACGGTAGGTCTTGAAAGAGGGCATCAGAGGGCAAATACACTGAAACCATTCTCACAGAAAACTAGTCAATCTAATCACACCAGGACCACACCCTTGTCTAACTCAATGAAATTAAGCCATGCCCATGGGGCAACCCAGGATGGGCGGGTCATGGTGGAGAGATATGACAGGGTGTGGTCCGCTGGAGAAGGGAATGGCAAACCACTTCAATATTCTTGCCTTGAGAACCCCATGAACAGTATGAAAAGACAAAATGATAGGATACTGAAAGAGAAACTCCCCAGGTCAGTAGGGGCCCAATATGCTACTGGAGATCAGTGGAGAAATAACTCCAGAAAGAATGAAGGGATGGAGCCAAAGCAAAAAGAATACCCAGCTGTGGATGTATGTGTCTGGTGATAGAAGCAAAGTCCGATGCTGTAAAGAGCAATATTGCATAGGAACCTGGAATGTCAGATCCATGAATCAAGGCAAATTGCAAGTGGCCAAACAAGAGATGGCAAGAGTGAATGTCGACATTCTAGGAATTAGCGAACTAAAATGGACTGGAATGGGTGAATTTAACTCAGATGACCATTATATCTACTACTGTGGGCAGGAATCCCTCAGAAAAAATGGAGTGGCCATCATGGTCAACAAAAGAGTCCGAAATGCAGTACTTGGATGCAATCTCAAAAATGACAGAATGATCTCTGTTCGTTTCCAAGGCAAACCATTCAATGTCACAGTAATCCAAATCTATGCCCCAATCAGTAACGCCGAAAAAGCTGAAGTTGAACGGTTCTATGAAGAGCTACAAGACCTTTTAGAACTAACACCCAAAAAAGATGTCCTTTTCATTATAGGGGACTGGATTGCAAAAGTAGGAAGTCAAGAAACACCTGGAAAGAGGCAAATTTGGCCTTGGAACACGGAATGAAGCAGGGCAAAGACTAACAGAGTTTTGCCAAGAAAATGCACTGGTCAAAGCAAATACCCTCTTCCAACAACACAAGAGAAGACTCTATACATGGACATCACCAGATGGTCAACACCGAAATCAGATCGATTTTATTCTTTGCAGCCAAAGATGGAGAAGCTCTATACAATCAGCAAAAACAAGACCAGGAGCTGACTATGGCTCAGACCATGAACTCCTTATTGCCAAATTCAGACTGAAATTGAAGAAAGTAGGGAAAACCACTAGACCATTCAGGTATGACCTAAATCAAATCCCTTATGATTATACAGTGGAAGTGAGAAATAGATTGAAGGGCCTAGATCTGATAGATAGAGTGCCTGATGAACTATGGAATGAGGTTCGTGACATTGTACAGGAGACAGGGATCAAGACCATCCCCACGGAAAAAAAATGCAAAAAAGCAAAATGGCTGTCTGGGGAGGCCTTACAAATAGCTGTGAAAAGAAGAGAAGCAAAAAGCAAAGGAGAAAAGGAAAGATATAAACATCTAAATGCAGAGTTCCAAAGAATAGCAAGAAGAGATAAGAAAGCTTTCTTCAGTGAGCAATGCAAAGAAATAGAGGAAAACAACAGAATGGGAAAGACTAGGGATCTCTTCAAGAAAATCAGAGATACCAAAGGAACATTTCATGCAAAGATGGGCTTGATAAAGGACAGAAATGCTATGGACCTAACAGAAGCAGAAGATATTAAGAAGAGGTGGCAAGAATACACAGAAGAACTGTATAAAAAAGAGCTTCACGACCCAGATAATCATGATGGTGTGATCACTGACCTAGAGCCAGACATCCTGGAATGTGAAGTCAAGTGGGCCTTAGAAAGCATCACTATGAACAAAGCTAGTGGAGGTGATGGAAGTCCAGTTGAGCTATTCCAAATCCTGAAATATGATGCTGTGAAAGTGCTACACTCAATATGCCAGCAAATTTGGAAAACTCAGCAGTGGCCACAAGATTGGAAAAGGTCAGTTTTCATTCCAATCCCAAAGAAAGGCAATGCCAAAGAATGCTCAAACTACCGCACAGTTGCACTCATCTCACACACTAGTAAAGTAATGCTCAAAATTCTCCAAGCCAGGCTTCAGCAATATGTGAGCCGTGAACTTCCTGATGTTCAAGCTGGTTTTAGAAAAGGCAGAGGAACCAGAGATCAAATTGCCAGCATCCGCTGGATCATGGAAAAAGCAAGAGAGTTCCAGAAAAACATCTATTTCTGCTTTATTGACTGTGCCAAAGCCTATGACTGTGTAGATCACGATAAACTATGGAAAATTCTGAAAGAGATGGGAATACCAGACCACCTGATCTGCCTCTTGAGAAATCTGTATGCAGGTCAGGAAGCAACAGTTAGAACTGGTCATGAAACAACAGACTGGTTCCAAATAGGAAAAGGAGTATGTCAAGGCTGCATATTGTCACCATGTTTATTTAACTTATATGCAGAGTACACCATGAGAAATGCTGGACTGGAAGAAACACAAGTTGGAATCAAGATTGCCGAGAGAAATATCAATAACCTCAGATATGCAGATGACACCACTCTTATGGCAGAAAGTGAAGAGGGGCAAAAAGTCTCCTGATGATAGTGAAAGTGGAGAGTGAAAAGGTTGGCTTAAAGCTCAACATCCAGAAAACGAAGATCATGGCATCTGGTCCCATCACTACATGGGAAATAGATGGAGAAACAGTGGAAACAGTGTCAGACTTTATTTTTCTGGGCTCCAAAATCACTGCAGATGGTGACTGCAGCCATGAAATTAAAAGACGCTTACTCCTTGGAAGGAAAGTTATGACCAACCTAGATAGCATATTCAAAAGCAGAAACACTACTTTGCCAACAAAGGTTCGCCTAGTCAAGGCTATGGTCTTTCCTGTGGTCATGTATGGATGTGAGAGCTGGACTGTGAAGAAGGCTGAGCGCAGAAGAATTGATGCTTTTGAACTGTGGTGTTGGAGAAGACTCCTGAGAGTCCCTTGGACTGCAGGGAGATCCAACCAGTCCATTCTGAAGGAGGTCAGGCCTGGGATTTCTTTGGAAGGAATGATGCTAAAGCTGAAACTCCAGTACTTTGGCCACCTCATGGGAAGAGTTGATTCATTGGAGAAGACTCTGATGCTGGGAGGGATTGAGGGCAGGAGGAGAAGGGGACGACAGAGGATGAGATGGCTGGATGGCATCACTGACTTGATGGATGTGAGTCTGAGTGACCTCCGGGAGCTGGTGATGGACAGGGAGGCCTGGTGTGCTGCGGTTCATGGTGTCGCAAAGAGTCGGACACGACTGAGCGACTGATCTGATCTGATCTTGTGTGGATCACAATAAACTGTGGAAAATTCTGAAAGAGATGGGAATACCAGACCACCTGATCTGCCTCTTGAGAAATATGTATGGGTCAGGAAGCAACAGTTAGAACTGGACATGGAACAACAGACTGGTTCCAAATAGGAAAAGGAATTCATCAAGGCTGTATATTGTCACCCCGTTTATTTAACTTCTATGCAGAGTACATCATGAGAAACGCTGGGCTGGAAGAAACACTAGCTGGAATCAAGATTGCCAGGAGGAATATCAATAACCTCAGATATGCAGATGATACCACCCTTATGGCAGATAGTGAAGAAGAAGTAAAGAGCCTCTTGATGAAAGTGAAAGTGAAGAGTGAAACAGTTGGCTTAAAGCTCAACATTCAGACAACTAAGATCATGGCATCTGTTCCCATCACTTCATGGCAAATAGGTGGGGAAACAGTGTCAGACTTTATTTTGGGGGCCTCCAAAATCATGACAGATGGTAATTGCAGCCATGAAATTAAAAGATGCTTACTCCTTGGAAGGAAAATTATGACCAAGCTAGATAGCATATTGAAAAGCAGAGACATTACTTTGCCAACAAAGGTCCATCTAGTCAAGACTATGGTTTTTCCAGTAGTCATGTATGGATGTGAGACTTGGAGTATAAGGAAAGCTGAGCTCAAAAGAATTGATGCTTTTGATCTGTGGTGTTGGAGAAGACTCTTGTGAGTCCCTTGGACTGCAAGGAGGTCTAACCAGTCCGTCCTAAAAGAGATCAGTCCTGGGTGTTCATTGGAAGGACTGATGTTGAAGCTGAAATTCCAATACTTTGGCCCTCTAATGCAAAGAGCTGAGTCTTTGGAAAAGACGCTGATGCTGGGAAAGTTTAAGGGCAGGAGGAGAAGGAGGAGACAGAGGATGAGATGGTTGTATGGCATCACCGACTCAATGGACATGGGTTTGGGTGGACTCTCGTTGTTGATGATGGACAGGGAGGCATGGTGTGCTGCGGTTCATGGGGTCGCAAAGAGTCAGACAGAATTGAGTGACTGAACTGAACTGAACTGATAGTTCCTTTACTGTGCAAAAGCTTTTAAGTTTAATCAGGTCCCATTGATTTACTTTTGTTTTTATTTACATTACCCTGGGAGTTGGGTCATAGAGGATCTTGTTTTGATTTATGTCATTGAGTGTTCTGCTTATGTTTTCCTCTAAGAGTGTTATAGTTTCTTATTTACATTTAGGTCTTTAATCCATTTTGAGTTTATCTTTGTGTATGGTGTTAGGAAGTGCTCTAATTTCATTCTTTTACATATAGCTGTCCAGTTTTCCCAGCAATATTTATTGAAGAGGCTGTCTTTGCCCCATTGTATATTCTTGCCTCCTTTGTTCAAAATAAGGTACCCATAGGTGCATGGGTTCATTTCTGGGCTTTCTATCTTGTTCCATTGGTCTATATTTCTGTTTTTTTTTTTTTTTTCCAGTACCATAATGATGTACTTGATGTCTTGATGGCTGTAGCTTTGTAGTATAATCTGAAGCCAGGAAGATTGATTGGAGTCCTCCAGCTCCATTCTTTTTCTCAAGAAGAGTGAAAAATGCTTTGGCCATTCAGGGTCTTTTTTGTTTCCATGTGAATGTGAAATATTTTTCTTCTAGTTCTGTGAAAAATGCTGTTAGTAATTTAAGGGATTGCATTGAAAATGTAGATTGTATTTGGTAGTGTAGTCATGTTTACACTATTGATTCTTCCTACCCAATAACATGGAATATCTCTCCATCTGTTTATGCTGTCTTTAATTTCTTTCATTAGCGTCATAATTTTCTGTGTACAGTTCTTTTGTCTCCTTAGGCAAGTTTATTTCTAGATATTTAATTGTTTTTGTTGCAATGGTGAATGGGATTGATTCCTTAATTTCTCTTATTGATTTTTCATTGTCAGTATACAGAAATTCAAGTGATTTCTGTGTATTGATTTTGTATCCTGAAAGTTTGCTAAATTCACTGATTAGCTCTAGTAATTTTCCGATACTGTCTTTAGGGTTTTCTATGTACAAGATCATATCATCTGCAAACAGTGACAGCTTTTCTTCTTGTTTTCTGATCTGGATTCCTTTTCATTCTTTTTCTTGTCTGATTGCTCTAGCTAGGACTTCCAGAACTATGTTGAATAATAGTGGTGAAAGTGGACACCCTTGTCTTGTTCCTGATCTTAGGGGAAATGCTTTCAGTTTTTCACCCTTGAGAATAATGTTTGCTGTGGACTTATCATATATGGCCCTTACTATGTTGAAGTAGGTTCTGTCTATGCCCATTTTTTGAAGAGTTTTAATCATAAACGGGTACAGAAATTTGTCAAAGGCTTTTTCTGCACCTATTGAGATGATCATATGGGTTTTATCTTTCAAGTTGTTAATATGGTGTATCACATTGATTAATTTGCCTATATTGAAGAATCCTTGCATTCCTGGATTAAACCCAACTTGATCATGGTATATGAGCTGCTTGATGTGTTGCTGAATTCTGTTTGCTAACGTTTGGTGTAGGATTTTTGCAGCTATGTTCATTAGTGATATTGGCCTGTAGTTTTTTTATTTTTGTGTTGTCTTTGTCTGATTTTGGTATCAGGGTGATGGTGGCCTTGTAGAATGAGTTTGGAAATGTTCTTGCCCTGCAATTTTTAAAAAGCATTTTAGAAGGAAATGAAGAAGGAAATGGCATCCCACTCCAGAACTCTTGCCTGGAAAATCCCATGGACGGAGGAGCCTGGTTGGCTATGGTCCATGGGGTCGCAAAGAGTTAAACACGACTGAGCGACTTCACTTTAGAAGGATAGGCATTAGCTCTTCTCGAAATGTTTGATAGAATTCTCCTGTGAGGCCATCTGGTCCTGGGATTTTGTGTTTTGGGAGATTTTTGATCATAGCTTCAATTTCAGTGCTTGTGATTGGGTTGTTCATGATTTCTATTTCTTCCTCGTTCAATCTTGGAACATTCAACTTTTCTAAGACTGTCCATTTCTTCCAGGTTATCTATTTTATTGCCATGTAGTTGTTCATAATACTCTTTTTAATATTTCTGCATTGTATTTCCTTTGTATTTCTGCATTGTCTGTTGTAACATCTCCTATTTCATTTCTAAGTTTGTTGATTTGATTCTTCTCTCTTTTTTTCTTGATGGGTCTGGCTAAAGTTTTGTCAATTTTGTTTATCTTCTCAAAGAACCAGCTTTTCGTTTATTAATCTTTACTATTGTTCCTTTCATTTCTTTTTCATTTATTTCTGCTCAGATCTTTATGATTTCTTTCCTTCTACTAATCTTGGGGTTTTGTGGCTCTTCTTTTTCCAGCTGTTTTAGGTGTAAAGTTAGGTTTTCTATTCCATGTTTTTCTTGTTTCTTGAGGTAGGATTGTATTGCTATGCTATGCTATGCTAAGTCACTTCAGTCGCGTCCGACTCTGTGTGACCCCATAGATGGCAGCCCACTAGGCTCCCCGATCCCTGGGATTCTCCAGGCAAGAACACTGGAGTTGGTTGCCATTTCCTTCTCCAATGCGTGAAAGTGAAAAGAGAAAGTGAAGTCGCTCAGTCGTGTCCGACTCTTAGCGACCCCATGGACTGCAGCCTACCAGGCTCCTCCATCCGTGGGATTTTCCAGGCAAGAGTACTGGAGTGGGGTGCCATTGCCTAAACTTCCCTTTTAAAACTGCTTTTGCTGAATCCCATAGGTTTTGAGTTGTCTTATTTTCATTGTCATTTGTTTCTAGAAATTTTTGATTTCCCTTTTGATTTCTTTAGTAACCTGTTGGTTATTTAGAAATGTGTTGCTTAATCTCCATATGTTTGTGTTTCTTAGTTTTTTCCTTGTAATTGATGTCTAGTCTCATAGGATTGTGGTCAGAGAAGATGCCTGATACGATTTCAACTTTCTTAAATTTACTGAGGTTCAATTTGTGATGCAAGATATGGTCTATCATTGAGAATGTTCCATGTGCACTTGAGAAGAAGGTGTATCTTGTGTGTTTGGATGGAATGTCCTGAAGCTATCAATGAGGTCTATCTCCTCTAATGTATCATTTAAGACTTGTGTTTTTCTTACTAATTTTCTGTTTTGATGATTGGTCCATTGATGCGAGTGAGGTGTTAAAGTCTCCTACTATTATTGTGTTACTGTCCATTTCTCCTTTTATGTCTGTTAGTGTTTGTCTTCTGTACTGAGGTGCTCCTATGTTAGGTTCATAGATATTTACAATTATTATGTCTTCCTTTTGGATTGATCCCTTGATCATTATCTCCTGTAATCTTTTTTTATTTTAAGGTCTATTTTGTCTGAATTGAGGATTGCTACTCCAGCTTTCTTTTGCTTTCCCTTTGCATGGAATATATATTTCCATCCTCTCACTTTCAGTCTTTATGTGTCTTGAGGTCTGAAGTGAATTTCTTGTCGACAGCATATATATGGATCTTATTTTTGTATCCATTCAACTAGGCTATGTCTTTTGGTTGGCTCATTTAATCCATTTACATTTAAAGTAATTATTAATATATATGGTCCTATTGCTATTTTCTTAATTGTTTGGCGTTGATTTTGTAGATCTTTTTTCTCCTCTTGTATTTCTTGACTGTATAAGTCCCTTTAACATTTGTTGTAAAGCTAGTTGGGTAGTTCTGGATTCTCTTAACTTTTGCTTATTTGAAAAGCTCTTTCTTTCCCCATCAATTTTGAATGAGATCCTTGCCGGGTACTGTAATCTTGGTCATAGAATATTCCCTTTCAGTACTTTAAATATATCGAGCCATTCCCTTTTGGCCTGCAGAGTTTCTGCTGAAAGATCAGATGTTAAGCATATGGGGTTCCCCTTGTATGATACTTGTTTCTTCTCCCTTGTTACTTTTAAAATTCTTTCTTTATGTTTAGTCTTTTTAGTTTCATTTGTACGTGTTTTGGCATTTTTCTCCTTGGGCTTATCCTGTATGGGACTCCTTATGCCTCTTGGACTTGATTGACCATTTCCTTTTCCGTGTTGGGGAAATTTTCAACTATAATCGCTTAAAATTTTTCTCATACCTTTTCTTTTTCTCTTCTTTTTCAGGGAGCCCTATCATTAGAATGTTGTTGCATTTGATATTGTCTCAGTGGTCTCTGAGACTATCCTCAGTTCTTTTCATTCTTTTTACTCTATTCTGCTCTTCCGAAGTCATTTCCACCATTTTATCTTCCAGCTCACTGGTTCATTCTGCTTCAGATATTCTGCTGTTGATTCCTTCTAGAGTATTTTTAATTTCAGTAATAGTGTTGTTTATCTCTGTATGTTTCTTCTTTAATTCTTCTAGGTCTTTGCTAATTGATTCTTTCTTTTTCTCCATTCTGTTTTCAAGGTTTTTGATCATCTTTGCTATCATTATTCTGAATTCTTTTTCAGGGAGTTTGCCTATTTCCTCCTCATTTATTTGGACTTCTGTGTTTCTAGTTTGTTCCTTCATTTGTGTAGTATTTCCCTGTCTTTTCATTATACTTTTTAAACTTACTGTGTTTGAGGTTTCCTTTTCCCAGGCTTCAAGGTTGAATTCTTTCTTCCTTTTGGTTTCTGCCCTCCTAAGGTTGGTTCAGTGGTTTGTGTAAGCTTTGTATTGGGTGAGATTTGTGCTGAGTTTTTGTTTGTTTTTCCTCTGATGGGGAAAGCTGAGTGAGGTGGTAATCCTGTCTGCTGATGATTGGGTTTGTATTTTTGTTTTGTTTGTGGTTTAGATGAGGTGCCCTGGGCAGGGTGCTCCTGGTGGTTGGATGATGCCTGGTCTTGTATACAAATGGTTTCCTTTGTATGATTTCTCACTATTTGATACTCCCTAGGGTTACTTTTCTGGTAGTCCAAGGAGCCGTGGCTGCACGGGCACAGGAGGCCTGGAGGAGCTATCCCACATTGAAGGTCAGGAAGGATGGCAGTGAGGAGAGACCCCTCGTCCAAGGTAAGGAGCAATGGCTGTGCTTTGCTGGAGCAGCCGTGAAGAGATACCCCATGCACAAGGCAAGAGAAACCCAAATAAGACGGTAGGTGTTGTAAGAGGGCATCAGAGGGCAAACACACTGAAACCATACTCACAGAAAACTAGTCAATCTAATCACACTAAGACCACAGCCTTGTCTAACTCAATGAGCCATGTCCGTGGGGGCAACCCAAGATGGGCTGGTCATGGTGGAGAGATCTGACAAGATGTGGTCCACTGGAGAAGGGAATGGCAAACCACTTCAGTATTCTTGCCTTGAGAACCCCATGAACAGTATGAAAAGGCAAAATGATAGGATACTGAAAGAGAAACTCCCCAGGTCAGTAGGGGCCCAATATGCTACTGGAGATCAGTGGAGAAATAGCTCCAGAAAGAATGAAGGGATGGAGCCAAAGCAAAAAGAATACCCAGCTGTGGATGTGACTGGTGATAGAAGCAAGGTCTGATGCTGTAAAGAGCAATATTGCATAGGAACCTGGAATGCCAGGACCATGAATCAAGGCAAATTGGAAGTGGTCAAACAAGAGATGGCAAGAGTGTATGTTGACATTCTAGGAATCAGCGAACTGAAATGGACTGGAATGGGTGACTTTAACTCAGATGACCGTTGTATCTACTACTGCGGGCAGGAATCCCTCAGAAGAAATGGAGTGGCCAACATGGTCAACAAAAGAGTCCAAAATGCAGTTCTTGGATGCAATCTCAAAAGTGACAGAATGAACTCTGTTCGTTTCCAAGGCAAACCATTCAATGTCACAGTAATCCAAGTCTATGCCCCAACCAGTAACGATGAAGAAGCTGAAGTTGAACAGTTCTATGAAGACCTACAAGACCTTTTAGAACTAACACCCCAAAAAGATGTCCTTGTCATGATAGAGGACTGGAATGCAAAAGTAGGAAGTCAAGAAACACCTGGAGTAACAGGCAAATTTGACCTTGGAATACGGAATGAAGCAGGGCAAAGAGTAATAGAGTTTTGCCAAGAAAATGCACTAGTCATAACAAACACCCTCTTCTAACAACACAAGAGAAGACTCTATACATGGGCATCACCAGATGGTCAACACCGAAATCAGATCGATTATATTCTTTGCAGCCAAAGATGGAGAAGCTCTATACAGTCAGCAAAAACAAGACCAGGAGCTGACTATGGCTCAGACCATGAACTCCTTATTGCCAAATTTAGACTGAAATTGAAGAAAGTAGGGAAAACCACTAGACCATTTAGGTATGACCTAAATCAAATCCCTTATGATTATACAGTGGAAGTGAGAAATAGATTGAAGGGCCTAGATCTGATAGATAGAGTGCCTGATGAACTATGGAATGAGGTTCGTGACATTGTACTGGAGACAGGGATCAAGACCATCCCCATGGAAAAGAAATGCAAAAAAGCAAAATGGCTGTCTGGGGAGGCCTTACAAATAGCTGTGAAAAGAAGAGAAGCGAAAAGCAAAAGAGAAAAGGAAAGATATAAACATCTGAATGCAGAGTTCCAAAGAATAGCAAGAAGAGATAAGAAAGCCTTCTTCAGTGATCAATGCAAAGAAATAGAGGAAAACAACAGAATGGGAAAGACTAGGGATCTCTTCAAGAAAATCAGAGATACCAAGGGAATTTCATGCAAAGATGGGCTCGATAAAGGACAGAAATGGTATGGACCTAACAGAAGCAGAAGATATTAAGAAGAGGTGGCAAGAATACACAGAAGAACTGTACAAAAAAGAGCTTCACGACCCAGATAATCACGATGGTGTGATCACTGACCTAGAGCCAGACATCCCGGAATGTGAAGTCAAGTGGGCCTTAGAAAGCATCACTATGAACAAAGTTAGTGGAGGTGATGGAATTCCAGTGGAGCTATTCCAAATCCTGAAAGATGATGCTGTGAAAGTGCTACACTCAATATGCCAGCAAATTTGGACAACTCAGCAGTGGCCACAAGATTGGAAAAGGTCAGTTTTCATTCCAATCCCAAAGAAAGGCAATGACAAAGAATGCTCAAACTACCACACAATTGCACTCATTTCACACACTAGTAAAGTGTAATGCTCAAAATTCTCCAAGCCAGGCTTCAGCAATATGTGAACCGTGAACTTCCTGATGTCCAAGCTGGTTTTAGAAAAGGCAGAGGAACCAGAGATCAAATTGCCAGCATCCGCTGGATCATGGAAAAAGCAAGAGAGTTCCAGAAAAACATCTATTTCTGCTTTATTGACTATGCCAAAGCCTTTGACTGTGTGGATCACAATAAACTGTGGAAAATTCTGAAAGAGATGGGAATATCAGGCCACCTGATCTGCCTCTTGAGAAATTTGTATGCAGGTCAGGAAGCAACTGGACATGGAACAGCAGACTGGTTGCAAATAGGAAAAGGAGTACGTCAAGGCTGTATATTGTCACCATGTTTATTTAAATTATATGCAGAGTACATCATGAGAAACGCTGGACTGGAAGAAACACAAGCTGGAATCAAGATTTCTGGGAGAAATATCAATAACCTCAGATATGTAGATGACACCACTCTTATGGCAGAAAGTGAAGAGGGGCTAAAAAGCCTCTTGATGAAAGTGAAAGTGGAGAGTGAAAAAGTTGGCTTAAAGCTCAACATTCAGAAAACGAAGATCATGGCATCCAGTCCCATCACTTCATGGGAAATAGATGGAGAAACAGTGGAAACAGTGTCAGACTTTATTTTTCTGGGCTCCAAAATCACTGCAGATGGTGACTGCAGCCATGAAATTAAAAGACGCTTACTCCTTGGAAAGAAAGTTATGACCAACCTAGATAGCATATTCAAAAGCAGACACATTACTTTGCCAACAAAGGTTAGTCTTGTCAAGGCTATGGTTTTTCCTGTGGTCGTGTATGGATGTGAGAGCTGGACTCTGAAGAAGGCTGAGCGCCAAAGAATTGATGCTTTTGAACTGTGGTGTTGGAGAAGACTCTTGAGAGTCCCTTGGACTGCAAGGAGATCCAACCAGTCCATTCTGAAGGAGGTAAGCCCTGGGTGTTCTTCGGAAGGAATGGTGCTAAAGCTGAAACTCCAGTATTTTGGCCACCTCATGCAAAGAGTTGACTCATTGGAGAAGACTCTGATGCTGGGAGGGATTCGGGGCAAGAGGAGAAGGGGATGACAGAGGATGAGATGGCTGGATGGCATCACTGACTCGATGGATGTGAGTCTGAGTGACCTCCGGGATTTGATGATGGACAGAGAGGCCTGGCGTGCTGTGATTCATGGGGTCGCAAAGAGTCGGACATGACTGAGCGACTGATCTGATCTGATCTGAGGGTCTTGGAATCAGTTCTCCCACTCCAAAGGCTCAGGGTTTGACCTCTGGTCAGGAGCAAAGATTCCACAAGTGATTTGTCATGGCATTAAGTGAGATTAATACAAATACCCAAAAACGAGAAACCAAAGATGAACCCCAGACAAATGGCAGTTACATAATCAGGCAAATAATAAGTAAAATAATGGAGTATACACATATACATATACACCATTGAGCAAATCAAAACAGTCCAACCAAAATAAAGTACAGTAGATTGACCTGGAGAACAAAGGAAATCAAAAATTATATCTACCAGTTAAGAATAAACAAAGTAAAGGACAAACTGGAAAATAAAACTAAATCAAGGTGCCAAGTGGGGTATAAAGCAATGAAAAGAAAATTGACATGTATGTTGAGAGGAAAAGAAAGAACAGATACCCAAAGTTAAATAGAAGTAGATGAAAATTTATATACATTAAAGATAAAAGAATCATAGGAAAAGCACACAAAGAATTAAATGTAGAAAAAATATACTGGGTTTAAAAGTATTAATATTTGAAAGTATAAAAGATAGAAAGGAAAAAAATGGAAGAAGAAAGAAAAATGGAAAAAAAAGGAAAGTTCCACAAAATGGCAAAAACCCAACATAGAGGCAGAGGTTTATAACAACAATAAAAAGTGTGACTGAATATATACATCAGATCAGATCAGATCAGATCAGTCGCTCAGTCGTGTCTGACTCTTTGCGACCCCATGAACTGCAGCACGCCAGGCCTCCCTGTCCATCACCAACTCCCGGAGGTCACTCAGACTCACATTCATCGAGTCAGTGATGCCATCCAGCCATCTCATCCTCTGTCGTCCCCTTCTCCTCTTGCCCCCAATCCCTCCCAGCATCAGAGTCTTCTCCAATGAGTCAACTCTTTGCATGAGGTGGCCAAAATACTGGAGTTTCAGCTTTAGCATCATTCCTTCCAAAGAAATCCCAGGGTTGATCTCCTTCAGAATGGACTGGTTGGATCTCCTTGCACTCATAAACAAAATCAACAGTCCAACAAAAATAAAATACATTAGATTGACCTAGTGAACAAAAGGAAACCAAAAATTATATCTAATTATATCCATCAGCAGATGAATGGATAAGAAAGCTGTGGTACATATACACAATGGAGTATTACTCAGCCGTTAAAAAGAATACATTTGAATCAGTTCTAATGAGGTGGATGAAACTGGAGCCTATTATACAGAGTGAAGTAAGCCAGAAAGAAAAACACCAATACAGTATACTAACGCATACATATGGAATTTAGAAAAATGGTAACAATAACCCTGTGTACGAGACAGCAAAAGAGACACTGATGTATATAACAGTCTTTTGGACTCTGTGGGAGAGGGAGAGGGTGGGATGATTTGGGAGAATGACATTGAAACATGTATAATATCACATATGAAACAAGTAGCCAGTCCAGTTTCGATGCATGATACTGGATGCTTGGGGCTGGTGCACTGGGATGACCAAGAGGGATGGTATGGGGAGAGAGGAGGGAGGAGGGTTCATGATGGGGAACACGTGTATACCTGTGGTGGATTCATGTTGATATATGGCAAAACCAACACAATATTGTAAAGTTAAAAAAAAAAAATTCTTTGCAAAAAAAAAAAAAAAAGAACAAAACTTACTAAAGCACAAACTGGAAAACAAAACTAAAGCAAGATGCCAATTGGGGAGTAAAACAATGAAAGAAAACTAACAAATATGTTGAGAGGAAAGGAAAGCAAGAAAAGAAGGAAAGAATAGATAAGCAAAGTAAATAGAGGCAAAAGTTTATATACATGAAAGTTTAACTGGAAGGGGAAAAGAAAAGTAGGAAAAGCAAACAGAAAAACAAATGTAGATAAAATAATAAAAAATTAAAATTAGAAAAAGAGAAAAAAAAAAGAAAACTCCACAGAACTGCAAAAGCTCAATGTAGAGGCAGAGGTTTATAACAACAGTAAAAAATGTGACTGAGGAAAAAAAAAGTTCAAAAGGTTAATTATATTTCTTACTGCCAACAAAATCAGCAACTCCAACAGAGGGGGAATTAAAAAAAAAGGGGGGGAGAAAAAAATTCAAAAGCTTCTACAGAAGAAGTCAAAACATACGAATAATAAATATTTTTCTTGAGTCACTGCTGTCAGAGTCCTTTTCCTTGCTGGGAGTCACAGACCACCTCACCTCTCTAGGATGCCCTCCAAAACTGTGCTGATCTCTGGACCTGTTGTGGGGCAGCTCTTAGTCTAAGCTGGTTCTACTCCTATGTGGTATTGCCTCCAATGTCCACGGCTATCAGAATTAATGCATTTTCTTTTGTGGGAGCTCTCAATATCATTTTATATATTCCATAGACACGGAATTTGCCTAATTGATCACGTGGATTTAATCTGCAGCTTGTACAGCTGATGGGAAGGTTTCGGGTCTTCTTCCTTCACCACACTAACCCTGGGTTTCAATTGTGGTTTTATTTCAACCTCTGCCTGTGGGTTTTCCACTGGGGTTTGCCCTCTGAGGCTGCCCTGGAGGAGTTGAGTTTTCACATGTGAGGTCCAGGTGTGGAAGTAGTACAGCTGCTTGGGTCTCAGGGGTTTTGGCAGGACCAGGTACTCAGGAGAGTTGGTGGCTAGGGCAGCAGGAAATATAGTGCTCTAGAAGGGTATGGCAACCAGTGTTGGCCAACATGCTCCAGTATTCTTGCTTGGAGAACCCCCGAGAGAGAAGCCTGGCAGGCCACAGTCTATAGATCACAAAGAGTGGGATGTGATGGAAGCAACCCTGCAAGCGCAATGATGCAAGACTATATTTAAGCTGTGGCACCTCTGCCCCAGTGACAGTTGAGCGTGAAGATGGCACAGCTGCTTGGCTTGTGGGGAGCCTGGCAGTGCCAAGTATGCAGGGACATGGACTACCTCTACCACAGGAGTTACGGTCATATCAGAGTGTTTCCTTTTGAGCTTCTTGTAGCTGGCATTCATAAGGCCTCTTTGGCCATTCTTTCTCCATAGCTCTGTCCATTCAGGCACTCCCTTGCCTGGGGTCCTTCTCTGTTGTTCCGTGCGTCAGGCACGTAGAGGGGCCCCCATGGCTGGGGTTCTACTCTGTAGATTGTTGCGTCAGGTACTTAGAGGATCACCCTTGGTGGGGTCCTGCTCTGTAGTTCAGTGTGTCTAGTGTTTGATGGGCCAGCCTCTTCATTGTTCAGCTGCTGATGCTGGTGTATGGGGAGAGAGAAGCTATGGTGATGGCTCCACCCCCTACATTTGACTCAGCAGTTTCACCTTTCTTCCACGGCTGCCTGGCTTTCCTCCACAGGCATTTCCCATTACAGTCTCCTCCCTCACCTCCCCTTAATCCATCTCTCCGAGGTCAACAGCAGCCCTCACCCTGGGATTGCTCCTCAATCCCTAAACTCCAGCTCCTAGCTGCTGTGCATTCCAGGACACCCGTGTCCCTGTCCAGGGTATGTATGGCTACAGCAAGGACTCTCTGATTCTCTTTCCATTTAGGCTGCCACACATCAACTGTTTCACCCTCAGCCTTAAATGTTTCTCCTCTGACTCAGACAGTTGCCCTGATGTGGGGACTGTACCCTTGCTTCAGTTCCCCCGCCGCCAAGGGCAAGTCCAGCCCTACTAATACTCCTGTTTTCCCTCCTAGTTCCTTCATCCTACCAATTTTTGCATGGTTCTGTATATTCTTTTCCTCTGGTCAGGTACTCTTGTCCACTCTCAGCTGGTGTTCTGCATGCATTTCTCTGACTGAAGGTGTATTTATTCCTGATGTATCCGTGGAGAGAGATGTACTCCATGTCCACCTGCTCCTCCATCATCTTGTTCTCCCCTCCACATGTTAGGTTCTTGAGTTGATATTATGCAGCATCAACCTTCTGTGTCTGGCTGGGTGACCAATCAATGTCCTTTCTTCTATTTACTTGGAAAATTACCAGATTCATGTGCACCTCACTGCTAGAGAAGCATGGCTGTGGGCCTCACCTGCTTATTTCTGAGCGAAATTCAGCACTATTGTAGCAATTTCTTTTGGAACTGTGTTTGTCTCCCTGATCTGCACTGTCTGTATCTTTGTTTAGCTAACTGCCTTAAAGGGACTAAACACTGTGATAATAACAGTAATAGTCACAACAATAATATCTAACACAGATATAATGTTTTCTGTATGCCAGACACTGTTCTAATACCTCACATAGGCTAACTTATCTAGTCTTTACTGTAATCCTCTGAGGATGACTGTGGTAGGCTGAATAATGCCCCCCCCCAAAGGTTTCTGTGTCCTAGTCTCTGGAGCCTGAGAATATAGTACCTTACTCAGTCAAAGGGACTTTGCAGAAGTGATTAGATGAAGGACCTTGAGACGAGGAGATCATTTTGGACTATCTGGGCAGGCCCAATAGAGTCACGTAGATCCTTAAAAATATAAAACCTTTCCCTGCTGTGGTCAGAGAAAAATATGAGAAGACAGAAGAAGGGTCAGAGAGATTATGCTTCTGGCTTTGAAGGGGAAGGGAGGAGAGCCATGGGCCAAGGAAATGCAAGGAGCATTTAGAAGCAGGAACCAGAGATCAAATTGCCAACATCCGCTGGATCATGGAAAAAGCAAGAGAGTTCCAGAAAAACATCTATTTCTGCTTTATTGACTATGCCAAAGCCTTTGACTGTGTAGATCACAATAAACTGTGGAAAATTCTGAAAGAGATGGGAATACCAGACCACCTGACCTGCCTCTTGAGAAATTTGTATGCAGGTCAGGAAGCAACAGTTAGAACTGGACATGGAACAACAGACTGGTTCCAAATAGGAAAAGGAGTACGTCAAGGCTGTATATTGTCACCCTGTTTATTTAACTTATATGCAGAGTACATCATGAGAAACGCTGGACTGGAAGAAACACAAGTTGGAATCAAGATTGTGGGGAGAAATATCAATCACCTCAGATATGCAGATGAGACCACCCTTATGGCAGAAAGTGAAGAGGAACTCAAAAGCCTCTTGATGAAAGTGAAAGTAGAGAGTGAAAAGGTTGGCTTAAAGCTCAACATTCAGAAAACCAAGATCATGGCATCTGGTCCCATCACTTCATGGGAAATAGATGGGGAAACAGTGGAAACAGTGTCAGACTTTGTTTTTCTGGGCTCCAAAATCACTGCAGATGGTGACTGCAGCCATGAAATTAAAAGACGCTTACTCCTTGGAAGGAAAGTTATGACCAACCTAGATAGCATATTCAAAAGCAGAGACATTACTTTGCCAACAAAGATCCGTCTAGTCAAGGCTATGGTCTTTCCTGTGGTCATGTATGGATGTGAGAGCTGGACTGTGAAGAAGGCTGAGCGCCAAAGAATTGATGCTTTTGAACTGTGGTGTTGGAGAAGACTCTTGAGAGTCCCTTGGACTGCAAGGAGATCCAACCAGTCCATTCTGAAGGAGGTCAGGCCTGGGATTTCTTTGGAAGGAATGATGCTAAAGGTGAAACTCCAGTATTTTGGCCACCTCATGAGAAGAGTTGACTCATTGGAAAAGACTCTGATGCTGGGAGGGATTGGGGGCAGGAGGAGAAGGGGACGACAGAGGATGAGATGGCTGGATGGCATCACTGACTCGATGGATATGAGTCTGAGTGACCTCCGGGAGTTGGTGATGGACAGGGAGGCCTGGCGTGCTGCGATTCATGGGGTCACAAGGAGTCTGACACGACTGAGTGACTGATCTGAGAGCTTCTAGAAGCTGAGGAAGGCAAGGAAATTGATTCTCCCCAAAATCTGTTCTAGGTCTCCAGAAGATCTAACTGCCTACCTCTTGATTTTAGCTCGGTGAGACCCACTTCAGACTTTTAACTTTCAGAATTGTAATATAATAAATTTATGTTGTTTAAGCCATTAAATTTGTAGTTATTCATTATGGCAGCAATGGGAAAAAATACAGAGGATGATTGCCATGTTACAGATGAGGGGACTAAGGCTTGGTGGGTGAGGGGAAGAAGGTTGCCAGGGTTTGCCCGGTAACACTGGGGAGCCAGGACAGGGAATCTGATTCCAGAGCCATGCTCCTTCCCACTCTGCTGCACTGCCTGGGAGAAGACTGTCCCCACCACCTATGCTGATGTGACAAAAGGGAATTTGGTGAGCAACTGGTAAACAGTGGCTCAAAATGAAAATAAGCAAACATATCTCATAATAATCCTGTTGTTGTCCAGTTGCTCAGTTGTCTCCAACTCTTGCAACCCCATGGACTGTAGCATATCAGGCTTCCCTGTCCTTCACTATCTCCCAGAGTTTGCTCAAACTCATGTCCATTGAGTTGATGATGCCATCCAACCATCTCATCCTCTGTTACCTCCTTCTCCTTTTGCCTTCAGTCTCTCTAACATCAGGGTCTTTTCCAGTGAGTCAGCTCTTCTCATCAGGTGACCAAAGTATTAGAGTTTCAGCTTCAGCCCTTTCAGTGAATATTCAGGGTTGATTTCCTTCCTAATAATCCTATGTGGTGGATAAAATAGATGTCTCTGAAGCTTAAAAAGTTTATTTTGCAGCCAAGCCAAATAAGCAATAAAGATCAAAGCAGGAATTCTGGAGTTTCATTCCAAATGTAGAACTATCTCCAATACATCCTTTTGTTTGTTTGTTTGAATGATAGGTTTGTTCAAAGCCATAAATCTACTGTTGTATTTTTATTTATATTAAGGCCAAGCACTACTTCCTCCTTTTAGAAAATTGTTATTCAGAGAGCCGGATAATGATGCATGAGTGACTCTAAGAGCATATCTATCACTTTCAGCTACAAACCTTATGAATTGAATCCCAGCATTGGAGATAAGTAAAATACAATTTCTCTCATGGCTTTTATTTGTCATTCGCCAGTGAGTTATACATTATCTTCAATCATTAGTCTGTGGTTGTTGTGTGAAGTCACTGTAGAATAACACTCAAACTATATCTTATACAACTGAGTCCAAATCAGTTTTGTGTATACATGTCAGGTAAATCCAGAGCACTGAGAAAAGAAAATTCTGTGTTAGATATAGTTTTTTTCTATTTTAAGATCTACCCTATGAAGAGCTCAGTGAAGGGTGATTTTTAGTAGTGTTGTAGCTTGCTCACACTTTGGGAAAAGTCATAGAAACACTAATCATGAACTACCTCTGTGCCTGTATTAGTTAATTAATTAATATATTAAAAATCTTCTGCAGATGGCTTGCTATGTGTCAGGATTTGTGATAGGTATGAGAGAATCAAAAGTGAATTAGACACAGTTCTCACTTTCAAAGCTCACAGGATTCCAGTGGAGTACAGACTCATAAACCTTAGGGCAGCTGGGTCATAAAGGATATGTGAGTCTATTCATATACCTATGAATAATGGAGGTACAGTTCAGGCAAAAGGTATCAGAGCTTGACAAGGGAGAGAATTTTTAGGAATTGCTGAACAGAAGCTGAAAAGTTGTAACTCTGTGTGTGTGTGTGTGTGTGGCGCACACACTTGTATGATACGTTGTGTGGCTGTGCCAGGAAGTGTGGGTGGGTTCATGTAGATAATATGAGTCATTGAAATGTTTTAAGCAGAAACAGATAAAATCATTTGTGTGTGTGTATGGGTGCTTGTTCAGTTGTGTCCGACTGTTTGAGACCCCATGGACTGTAGCCCGCCAGGCTCCTCTGTCTATGGAATTTTTCAGGCAAGCATACTGGAGTGGATTGCCATTTCCTTCTCCAGGGGAATCTTCCTGACCCAGGGATCAAACCCACATCTCCTGCGTCTCCTGTGTTAGCAGGCAGGTTCTTTACCAGCTGAGCCACCAGGGAAGAGTCAATGAAATGTTTTAAGCATAATCAGATAAAATAATTTAAAAAGTTTAAATGCATGCCTTTGGTTTCTATGTGGCAGCCTAGCTGAGGATCAGTTACTAGATTCATCGCTGTAGTTAAGGTGAGTGAGACTGAGGATCTGGACTAAGATCGTGAAAACAAGAATGGAGAGAAAGGCATAAAACTGAGGGATCTCCTAGACATGGAAGTAATGTGAATTTGTGAATAAATTGAATGAGACAGTGTTGAAGGAATTATTTTTAATGCTGTATCATTAAGTTTTCTGAAAATATGCTCTATATAAGTACAGTCTAGTTAGTGTCCACATGGTTTAGATGTTCATTCAACAAGTATTTATTGAGTAGCTCCTTTAAAAGCAAAACCCACTATTTTAAGTATGATGGGACTGTGCATATGGTTTATATTTTATATATTATTTGGTCTTGACCCTTAAGGAACTTACAGCATAGTGGAACTTATTTAAAGATCCAGGAAATATTGCTTTGTTCTTAAGTCATTTTTCCCAGTTTGGACAGTTGGATGTCCTCTCCTGGGACTTTGCAGCTCGAGCATGTGGCATAGAGCCAGTCGGCGGTGGTCCCTTGTCAGCTGGCCCAGAACCTCTTCTGTCCACAGGTAAATCAAAGTTCTCGCATCTTCACCTCTGAAGATCCCTTAGACCTGTCTGTTTCTTAACCTGGGTTTCCAACCCTTTCTTGATTCTGGAAGCCCCTAGAAGTCCATTGAAATCATTTCCCTTTCCTTACATTAGTCAGTCAGTTTCTTCGGCTTGCCTTCCTCAAGTGCTTATATTTTTAATTTTCTTAGCTTCACTTTCCCTCTCTAAAGTTGTTGAAAAATTTCCAAGTTTGTCTTCTGCATCATTGATTTTATTTTCTGAAGTATTGATTCTGCTCTTAACTGCCTCCAGAGCTGAACTTAATTCCTATGTTGCACTTTGCTCTTTTCATATCCTTTTCCATTGCAATATTATTCCTATTTTTTAAAAAAATTTCAGGCTGTTCTTTTCAAATGGATATCTTTTCTTCTTTCAAGGGGAATTTGCCTTCCTCCATACAGTTAAGATTGCCAAAACATTTTATTCTCATGACATATTTTCTCAGAAAGAAGTTTCTTATGTATTATTTAATTCCTTGAATCAATTGCATTATTAGGGAGAAAAGGGTCCAGAAATACTGCTTTGAAGACTGTATCACAACAAAACTCAAGCACCTTCCTTTCTACTTCGCACATCAAAATATCTTGGACTCAGATACAAAAAAAAGAAAAACAAAACAAAAGAAACCATAGACCCCACGGCTCTGTGTTGGTCAGTTTGGGGTGTTTAACCTCCTCCCCTGCTCCATTGCATATGGAGTCTATTTCACTAGGATTCACAAAGCCATTTCTTCAACAAGCAAGGCTCACCACAGCACATTTTTACCTCTGCCTGGCCATGTTCAGACCTCACATACATCGAAATATTTTAATGGACTGGAAAGACTTCTTTGCATTGTTACTAGCTGAAACTATTCTGAATCATCAATTTACTAATGTTCTCAGGTTTTTTCCTTCATGATCCTACTCTATTAACCGAAGATTTTATAGCTCACATCCAATTCCCATTTTCCTTAGCATTTCTATAATTTTGTACAAAATGGAAAAGACTCTCTTTTGCCTCTTCTGTTAAGCAAATAATATCTTGCTCTCTTTTTCTTACTCTTCTATTATATCTGTGGCTGAGAATAGGCTGACTACAGGAGATTAAATAGACTTGCTCTTTTACATCTGTTTGAAGGAGAGTGAGAAATGGAGGTAGAAAATACTTGTTGTGTAGTAGTATTTTATTATTTCTTTTATATGTGCTTTGTTTGTCAAACTGCCTATGCCATTTCCATTTGGATAGCTCATAGGATCCTCAGATTCAATGCATGTAAAGTTCTGCTTATCTGCTTCAACTGTGAACCCAACCCAAAGCCTATTCCCTCCTCAGTGGCCTTGAATTCAGGAAATACAACCACTGTTCACCACCCAGAAAGCTAGCCATCATCCTTAACACTTCTTTCTAAAACCTCTTATTACAAATTTTGGTGAATGCATCTCTTAAATAAATCTCACATTCATCACATTTACTCACCTTTACTGCTACAACCCCAGAGAAGGCAATGGCACCCCACTCCAGTACTCTTACCTGGAAAATCCCATGGATGGAGGAGCCCCGGTGGGCTGCAGTCCATGGGGCCGCTAAGATTCAGACATGATTGAGCGACTTCACTTTCACTTTTCACTTTCATGCATTGGAGAAGGAAATGGCAACCCACTCCAGTGTTCTTGCCTGGAGAATCCCAGGAATGGGGGAGCCTGATGGGCTGCCATCTATGGGGTCACACAGAGTCGGACATGACCGAAGTGACTTAGCAGTAGCAGCAATCTTTTTACTAGGCTTCCCTGGTGATGCAGTTGGTAAAGAGTCTGCCTGCACTGTGGTAGACCCAGGTTTGATCCCTGGTAGAGAGCACGCCCGAGAGGAGCTACCCAACGACCGAGGAAGGACAGCGGTGAGGACTGGCGCACTAAGCACGGCCGAGAGGAGCTACCCCACGACCGAGGTCAGGAAGGGCGGCGGTGAGGAGAGACCCCCTCATCCAAGCTAAGGTGCGATGGCTGTGCTTTGCTGGAGCAGCCGGGAAGAGATACCCCACGCCCAAGGTAAGAGAAACCCAAGTAAGACGGTAGGTCTTGAAAGAGGGCATCAGAGGGCAAATACACTGAAACCATACTCACAGAAAACTAGTCAATCTAATCACACCAGGACCACAGCCTTGTCTAACTCAATGAAATTAAGCCGTGCCCGTGGGGCAACCCAGGATGGGCGGGTCATGGTGGAGAGATCTGACAGGGTGTGGTCCGCTGGAGAAGGGAATGGCAAACCACTTCAGTATTCTTGCCTTGAGAACCCCATGAACAGTATGAAAAGGCAAAATGATAGGATACTGAAAGAGAAACTCCCCAGGTCAGTAGGGGGCCCAACATGCTACTGGAGATCAGTGGAGAAATAACTCCAGAAAGAATGAAGGGATGGAACCAAAGCAGAAAGAAACCCAGCTGTAGATGTGTCTGGTGATAGAAGCAAAGTCCGATGCTGTAAAGAACCATATTGCATAGGAACCTGGAATGTCAGGTCCATGAATCAAGGCAAATTGGAAGTGGTCAAACAAGAGATGGCAAGAGTGAATGTTGACATTCTAGGAATTAGCGAACTAAAATGGACTGGAATGGGTGAATTTAAGTCAGAGGACCATTATATCTACTACTGTGAGCAGGAATCCCTCAGAAGAAATGGAGTGGCCATCATGGTCAACAAAAAAGTCCGAAATGCAGTACTTGGATGCAATCTCAAAAACGACAGAATGATCTCTGTTCATTTCCAAGGCAAACCATTCAATGTCACAGTAATCCAAGTCTATGCCCCAACCAGTAATGCTGAAGAAGCTGAAGTTGAACGGTTCTATGAAGACCTACAAGACCTTTTAGAACTAACACCCAAAAAAGATGTCCTTTTCATTATAGGGGACTGGAATGCAAAAGTAGGAAGTCAAGAAACACCTGGAGTAACAGGCAAATTTGGCCTTGGAATACGGAATGAAGCAGGGCAAAGACTAATAGAGTTTTGCCAAGAAAATGCACTGGTCATAGCAAATACCCTCTTCCAACAACACAAGAGAAGACTCTATACATGGACATCACCAGATGGTCAACACCAAAATCAGATCGATTATATTCTTTGCAGCCAAAGATGGAGAAGCTCTATACAATCAGCAAAAACAAGACCAGGAGCTGACTGTGGCTCGGACCATGTACTCCTTATTGCCAAATTCAGACTGAAATTGAAGAAAGTAGGGAAAACCACTAGACCATTCAGGTATGACCTAAATCAAATCCCTTATGATTATACAGTGGAAGTGAGAAATAGATTTAAGGGCCTAGATCTGATAAATAGAGTGCCTGATGAACTATGGAATGAGGTTCGTGACATTGTACAGGAGACAGGGATCAAGACCATCTCCATGGAAAAGAAATGCAAAAAAGCAAAATGGCTGTCTGGGGAGGCCTTACAAATAGCTGCGAAAAGAAGAGAAGCAAAAAGCAAAGGAGAAAAGGAAAGATATAAACATCTGAATGCAGAGTTCCAAAGAATAGCAAGAAGAGATAAGAAAGCCTTCTTCAGCGATCAATGCAAAGAAATAGAGGAAAACAACAGAATGGGAAAGACTAAGGATCTGTTCAAGAAAATCAGAGATACCAAGGGAACATTTCATGCAAAGATGGGCTCGATAAAGGACAGAAATGGTATGGACCTAACAGAAGCAGAAGATATTAAGAAGAGGTGGCAAGAATACACAGAAGAACTGTATAAAAAAGAGCTTCACGACCCAGATAATCATGATGGTGTGATCACTGACCTAGAGCCAGACATCCTGGAATGTGAAGTCAAGTGGGCCTTAGAAAGCACCACTACGAACAAAGCTAGTGGAGGTGATGGAATTCCAGTGGAGCTATTCCAAATCCTGAAAGATGATGCTGTGAAAGTGCTGCACTCAATATGCCAGCAAATTTGGAAAACTCAGCAGTGACCACAAGATTGGAAAAGGTCAGTTTTCATCCCAATCCCAAAGAAAGGCAATGCCAAAGAATGCTCAAACTACCACACAATTGCACTCATCTCACACGCTAGTAAAGTAATGCTCAAAATTCTCCAAGCCAGGCTTCAGCAATATGTGAACTGTGAACTTCCTGATGTTCAAGCTGGATTTAGAAAAGGCAGAGGAACCAGAGATCAAATTGCCATCATCCGCTGGATCATGGAAAAAGCAAGAGAGTTCCAGAAAAACATCTATTTCTGCTTTATTGACTATGCCAAGTCTTTGACTGTGTAGATCACAATAAACTGTGGAAAATTCTGAGAGAGATGGGAATACCAGGCCACCTGATCTGCCTCTTGAGAAATCTGTATGCAGGTCAGGAAGCAACAGTTAGAACTGGACATGGAACAACAGACTGGTTCCAAATAGGAAAAGGAGTACGTCAAGGCTGTATATTGTCACCATGTTTATTTAACTTATATGCAGAGTACATCATGAGAAACTGTGAACTGGAAGAAACACAAGCTGGAATCAAGATTGCCGGGAGAAATATCAATAACCTCAGATATGCAGATGATACCACTCTTATGGCAGAAAGTGAAGAGGAACTAAAAAGCCTCTTGATGAAAGTGAAAGTAGAGAGTGAAAAGTTTGGCTTAAAGCTCAACATTCAGAAAACGAAGATCATGGCATCTGGTCCCATCACTACATGGGAAATAGATGGAGAAACAGTGGAAACAGTGTCAGACTTTATTTTTCTGGGCTCCAAAATCACTGCAGATGGTGACTGCAGCCATGAAATTAAAAGACGCTTACTCCTTGGAAGGAAAGTTATGACCAACCTAGATAGCATATTCAAAAGCAGAGACATTACTATACCAACAAAGTTTCGCCTAGTCAAGGCTATGGTCTTTCCTGTGGTCATGTATGGATGTGAGAGCTGGACTGTGAAGAAGGCTCAGCGCCGAAGAATTGATGCTTTTAAACTGTGGTGTTGGAGAAGACTCTTGAGAGTCCCTTGGACTGCAAGGAGATCCAACTGGTCCATTCTGAAGGAGGTCAGGCCTGGGATTTCTTTGGAAGGAATGATGCTAAAGGTGAAACTCCAGTATTTTGGCCACCTCATGGGAAGAGTTGACTCATTGGAGAAGACTCTGATGCTGGGAGGGATTGGGGGCAGGAGGAGAAGGGGACGACAGAGGATGAGATGGCTGGATGGCATCACTGACTTGATGGATGTGAGTCTGAGTCACCTCCGAGAGCTGGTGATGGATAGGGAGGCCTGGCGTGCTGCAGTTCATGGGGTCGCAAAAAGTCGGACATGACTGAGCGACTAATCTGATCTGAGGCAGGATCCCCTGGAGAAGAAAGTGGCAACTCACTCCAGTATTTTTGCCTGGATATTCCATGGACAGAGGAGCCTGGTGGGCTACAGTCCATGAGGTCGCAGAGTCGGACACGACTGAGTGACTAATACTTTCACACTTTCAGTCTTTTTACCACAGTGTAGGCAGTGCAGTCTTTTCAAAAGAGAAATTGTGTTTTGTCACTCCATTATTTAAGCCCATTTTTCTCCTTGGATAAAGATAAAAATAATCCTTAACATGCCTTGCAGATTCCATTTGGCCCTGCCTACCCCTCCAGCCTCATCTGTTAGGACTATCTGCTGTTGTTCACCATCCACTCACACCCATGGCTTTTGTTCATTCTGTTGGTTATCTGGCTTTTTTCTATCTCAGAGTGTTCAGGTCTGCTGTGCCATCTACCTGGAATGTTCTTACCTACACTCTTTACCAAGATAACTCGTCTTCATCTGTGCTTTTCTGTTATAGACCCTTTCACTATTAAAATAAATTCCAAGAGATTGTTGACTTAATGCTTATTTTTTCCAACTAGTCTGTAAGCACCATGAAGGTAAAAGCCAGAGTTTGTGGTTTATAAAAAACACTGTGTCCCTGGCATCTAGTGTAGCTCTTGGGTTTTGTTCAGCAATGGTATCCGCCACTTCCTTTCTAACATCATTCTCATCTGGTGACAGCAGCTATCCCTGCCCCAACTTTGTTCACTTGTTAAACCAGACAGCTTTGTCCACCCTGCTCTTCACTTGAGGAAAACCCTTTACTCTAATGACCATTAAGAGTCTTCATCTCCAACCTGAGAAAATATATTCACCTTTCGTGTGTGCTAAGTCGCTTCAGTCATGTCCAACTCTTTACAACCTAATGGACTATAACCTGCCGGGCTCCTCTGTCCATAGGAGTCTTCAGGCAAAAATATTGGAGTGGGTTGCCACGTCCTCCTCCAGGGAATCTTCCCAAGCCAGCGATTGAACCCATGTCTCTTACGTCTCCTATTTTGGCAGGTGTATTGTTTACCACTAATGCCAACTGGGAAGCCCCATTTACCTTTTAGGATGCTATAAAAATATATTAGCTGAAGTGTGTATGAAAAGTAAGAGCACTTGGTAAAGTCTGACAAATAATTGTGAACTTAAATGTTGAAATATTTATTTGGAGAACTTTCTACTAGGTGGTATCTCTTCTGGAAAATAACTGAGTGACCTTTGCAAAGTTATTTTACCTTCTTCAATATTTGTTGAACACTCAGGATGTGCGGCATTTTCCCAGGCTATTTAGGGACAAGTGAGAAAGGAAATCAGGAGGACAGAAGAGATGCTCTACAGAGCTGCTGGGCTCATTTGCATTTCATCCCAGCTCAACGTTAATATACACATCTTGCATTGAAAGTGTTTTCTATGATTGAAACTTGAATTTCATTATATACCAATCTACATGGTCTTTGTAAAGGATTTTAGTTCTTTATTCTTGTTTTCATTTTTCAGGTTGTATTTATGCTTGGCTGGTTTTATTCTTCCGATGTACTTCGTTAAAGGCCCTATCATAAAACATAATCATTTTTACATAAATTATAATTTCAAGAATGGATTTCTTAACCTATTCCTAAATATTCACTAAGGAGATTCATAGGAAAAGTGCAGCAAACATAGATGGACACTTTTATGTCATTTCATCATTTAAAAACTTATTTTTTATTATGAAAATGATTCATGTTCACTGTAGAAAATTTGGAAAATACAAATAAGGAAAAAAAAACAAGCATTTGAAATCTTATCAGTTAGAGATAACCACTACTGACATTTTGATGGTCTTGTTCTATGTGTGGTTGTGCAGACACACACAGACACACACACAGACCCTATATCAAATGATCAAACAAAGTCAAAATAGTCATCAAATGTTTTAAATTGTGATCTCAGTGAACTCTTGTGTCAGGTCCTATAGTTTACCCTTGCTTTTCTTGCATTTGTCAGGTAGACCTACCACAAATAGGTACTAGTTAGACCTCAGTTTTTCAAATACTTGCACTGCTGGTTTTGTTTACCTGCCTAACTACATTGAATGTCACAAACATTGATAATTGTGATAGTATTAGCTTATTATGTTCTTGACTCTAATGGAATTATGTACAATTGTGTGTATGCTCTGAATGTGTGCATGTGTGTGCTGCATGTGTATGTCACTGTCAATTTTATTACATGAAAGGAGTCCCGAGAGTCTCTAGTTGGTTGGTGGAGTGGGATAAATAACCATCAATACAGTTTAAGGGACTGAATAAATTTAGAGCAAACAAATTGTTCCAGCTTTGGGGAGTTAAAAAAGGATTGAAGATGAAGGAAAACTAAAGGCTGACTCACCACTATACATTCTAAGACAGTAGCAGCTGGTAGAAATTTGTTTATATGCCGTTTTTGGGGTGAGGAGGAATGAGAGTTGGGTTATTGAAAGAGAATGAACTGCTTGGAATCCCTCTTGCTGTCCTGGAGCAACAACACTTGAAGGTAGCCCTAGGATCCATGCAGTAGCTTAATCAAGCATGGGGCAGGCAGCGCAGCAGGGCTTTGACACCCAGGAACAGGTCCAGGAGGGAGGTCTTTGAGGGTCAAGCCATGTAATTGACACACAGGCCAGACTAAGCCTAAAGCTCTTAAAAGAAAGCTGGCCTCTGTCACAGCTGTGTAAGCAAACACAGGAAGAAGAGACCCATGAAATTTCTTTGCTGCAGCTGCCATGGGTACGTAGAACTGTTATGTGAGGCTGTGTAAAACAGAATTCATGCTTAAGATTGAAGACAACAACAACCAGATGGGCAGTGAAGGAAAACTTGGGCCTTAGCAGACCTCTTCTCATTCCAGTATGAGCAGATAAAGGAAAACCAATACTGAATTCTTCAAAAAATAGGATGGTAAAAACGAAAATGTCAGAAATTCAGAGGAAACAAACTTTTGATAAAGATTTTTTATGGGATTTATAAAGTATTTGATAACATCTGTTCATGGAATTAACTCAATTTGTAGTATTTCATCAAGTTTATGATAAAAGATGAAAGACAGTATGGTGAGATAGCCTGTTCAGACGAACAGAGAGCTTCTTGAAAGGCATATAGAAATAAAGACCTGGCTTAGAGTGTAATTAAATTAAACATAACCTCAGATTTAAAATGGGAATTAGGAACACACAAGGCAAAAGAGATTTTAGAAAGTTACATAAGATATGTGGAAGACAATTTTGAAATGCTTTTTGGGAATATGGAGAAAAGGATATGGAAATGTGAAGATGACAGAGAAGTCATAGGAATGGAAAACAGAGCAGGTATTAAAATATGAATAATTGCCATATAAAAAGATCTGAGCAAATGAAAAATAAGTTGCTTTAAGAATTTTTCACACACTGGAAACCACCTGAGCTTGTAGATCAAAGGGACTCACTGTGCCTAAAGTAACAATCCTGGATAAGATGAATAAATTTCATGAATAAAGGAAGACTCACTAGTGAGGGCCATGTCACCTGGAGCTCCTTTATTCACTATATATCAGTACCACTTGGAAGTGGCTCTGGTGGGGCTCCAACAGTAATATCGGTAAACAAAATAGGAAGTCAGCAGGTATCAGGCCTTTACTTGGCATGACTTCTCACTAATAATGTTACCCAAAAAATGATGGTCAGTAATGTGAGGAAGAATGAGTACAGGAGCAGAGATGCAGATATGGAGAGGTGGCTGTGGTTCTCAGCAGAGGAGTGATTACCAGGATAACTGCTGAGGTTTCCCACAGCCCCAGATCTCCTCCTCTGGTGACTAGTTTATGGAACTTTTCTTCATTTTAGGATTTAAGAGAAATTTAATGGTGTTTAGGGATAGGACTCAGGGAGAAATTAACCAGATCATGTTAGGGTAAAGAACAGCTCAGGTTGAAGTTATCCTTATTCAAGGATAAAAACAAAGCAAAACAACAGAACAGAGTATGACAAATGACGAAATGATTATAAAAGATTAAAATAAGAAAAATAAAATAGAAAGGAGCAAAGAAAAATACTCTTGGGAATAATTTTTGGCAGGAAACAGAGATGTATTTTACTATGAGTTAAAGAAAACATGAGATCTGGGGAGAAGAGTTAATTGATGAGATGTTAGAACAAGGAACTGAATTAAAAATGGAGCCATCCCAGCAAAGCAAAGAGTGTAGATGTCCCCAAACACATGTTAAATTGTCATTAGAAAAGTACAAATTAAAACCACAATAAGATATTACCCTCTAGAATGGCTATAATCCAAAAGACAAACAATATCAATGGAAAATAAGTTGCTTTAAAATTTTTTAACTCACTGGAAAACCATTTGAGTTTGTGGGTCAAAAGGACTCACTGTCCCAAAGTAAAATTTATGGTAAGATCGGTTCAGTTCAGTAGCTCAGTCATGTCCAACTCCTTGTGACCTCATGGACTGCAGCACGCCAGGCCTCCCTGTCCATTACCAACTCCCGGAGTTTACCCAAACTCATGTCCATGAGTCCATGATGCCATCCAACCATCTCATCCTCTGTCATCCCCTTTCCCTCCTGCCCTCAATCTTTCCCAGCATCAGGGTCTTTTCATATGAGTCAACTCTTTGCATCAGGTGCCAAAGTATTGGAGTTTCAGCTTCAACATCAGTCCTTCCAATGAACACCCAGGACTGACCTCCTTTAGGATGGACTGGTTGGATCTCCTTGCAGTCCAAGGGACTCTCAAGAATCTTCTCCAATACCACAGTTCAAAAGCATCAATTCTTTGGTGCTCAGCTTTCCTTATAGTCCAACTCTCACATCCATACACGACTACTGAAAAACCATAGCCTTGGAAGATAAGGGGCTTAATTACTTGTGGGAGTGAAAAGTGGTATAGCCATTCTGGAAAAGAATTCCATGGATTCAGCATACATTTTCCAGATGTCCTGAAAGTTCCACTCCTACGTACCCATCCAAGGAAAGGCTTGTATGAAGATGTTCATAGTGGCATTTTTTTATAATAGTTCAAAAATAGAAATAGTCAAAATGTCTGTTAACTGATGAATAGATAAACTATAGGATGTACATACAATGGAATAATACTCATATTAACAAAAGGAAATAAGCTACTGATAAATGCCACAGACTAGATGAACCTGAAAAACATTATATTCTCCTGTCCCTTGTCCTTATAATGTGTCTCTTGGGGAAAACCCAAACCCTAGATGAGCTCAACTGTCTGCCTTTGCCTTATTTGCACTTGCCTTTGCCTTATTTGCACTCACCTTTGCGGGAGACCTAGGTTCAATCCCTGGGTTGGCAAGATCCCCTGGAAAAGGGAAAGGTTGCCCACTCCAGTATTCTGGCCTGGAGAATTCTATGGACTGTATAGTCTGTGGGGTCGTAGAGTCGGACAGGACTGAGTGACTTTCACTTTCTAGTCCTGTGAGTGAAAAAGCCACAAACTGATCACACTGATGTCAATGTACGTTTGTGGTTGCGAACCTCCTCTGGTCTATGCTTGCCAGTTTCCTCAGCAGCGTAAACTCTAGCCCTCCACAATCGTTTTATATTTTCTCCCTTTTCTTCAGACCTCTGACATTTTCTTTTCCCAATTCTTCTTAAATTTTCAGCAGATTAAGTTACTGCCTACTTCACAGAGAAGGTAGATGTTTTCAAGTAAGACTTTTGTAAACCTCCCTGCAGCCAACTTGTTAAGCTGTCACTTTCCTTTCCCTTTCATCTCTCACCCATCCCACCTATTTGAAGAATTGTTTCTCATCTAATTTTTCCGCCCATGTGCAAGGAATTGTGGCGAGATCTTTGCCTGTATGGAGCTTACCTTCGGGTGGGAGGAGAGAGCATCAGTTCTTTGGGGAACACTTTTCTAAATCATAGACTGTCTAAATCTGAATGCACCCAAAGTATCCGAACCACTACCTTGGAACTGTTGATCACATTTTCAACTACTGTCTTCAGTGTCATTCCTTCCTATCACACTGTTTTTAATAGCTTCCAAGAGGGCAAGGATTGGTCCCTGCCATATTTATTAGCACTCAGCACCATTTTCTTTTTCTTTTTTTAATTTGGCTGTACTGAGTCTTAGGTAAAGCACGTGGGGTCTTTGTTGTGGTATGCATGATTTTTAATTGTAACATGTGGGATCTAGTTCCCTGATCAGGGATTGAACCTCTGCTGCTGCTGCTGCTCCTAAGTCGCTTTAGTCGTGTCCGACTCTGTGCGACCCCATAGACGGCAGCCCACCAGGCTCCCCCATCCCTGGGATTCTCCAGGCAAGAACACTGGAGTGAGTTGCCATTTCCTTCTCCAATTCATGAAAGTGAAAAATGAAAGTGAAGTCGCTCAGTCGTGTCCGACTCTTAGCGACCCCATGGACTGCAGCCTTACCAGGCTCCTCCGTCCATGGGATTTTCCAGGCAAGAGTACTGGAGTGGGGTGCCATTGCCTTCTCCAGATTGAACCTCGGACCCCTGCATTTGGAGCATGGAATATTACCACTGGACCTCCAGAGAAGTCCTGCAATATTCTGAATATGGTAAAGTCGCAGTAAAATTTTATTGAATAATCAACCAAAATAAATGTCCGTGTTAACCGTGATTATTTTTAAGTGATGGAAGTACTGCTGATAATTTATTAATAATTTTAAAAAGGCTCTAAATTTCCTTTAGTTTATATTGATATTTTATATTAAAAACTGAGCAAAACATAATTAAAAATCAATGGATTTGAATCTAAGAGATTTTTGCCTACATAATTTTGAGGGAAATTTCTTTGAATTATTTTGTGTTTATTCAAACTGAAAAAACATAAGCTAAATAATCTGCTTAGAATCAAGGAGCAAATTTTTGATGCGTTGTTAGACAGAATCAGATACAAATATCTAGTAATCTTTCTAAAATTACATGATAGAAACTTGCATTTAAACTTTTAAAGGGACTGTGAGATCATGCTAATTGGCATTTTAACAATCTATTGCTTATCAATTATTTAGCAAGTCTCTGAGAAGCAGGGCTATGGTATCATAGAGTGACTTTCAGACTTTTCCCCATAAAGTTGAACCGTTTAAAGTGATCCTATATGACAATGATGCCTAAAGAGTTAAGATTATAAATCAGATCAGATCAGATTAGATCAGTCACTCAGTCATGTCCGACTCTTTGCGACCCCATGAACTGCAGGACGCCAGGCCTCCCTATCCATCACCAGTTCCCGGAGGTCACTTAGACTCACATATATATACTTAAAAAAACATGCCATTGAAGGGCCAGAGAAGACATTCAGGAAAAATGCTGCAGTGCAAGAATTTTGTTTACTACTAATATCATTATAAAATTCCCTTATTAAGTATCAGCAGGATCTAAATGCTGTTTATTCATTTCCCTAGTTTGTTTTTATACAAACTAATCTGACTTTTCTTAATGACTGTTGACATTGCTATAAACTGGATCACTTAATCAGTGGATGGCATAAAATGGAAAATCATGCTTCATGCTGCATTTCATTTTGCAATTACATAATTCTGCAGGCTCTTTTTGGGCAAATAAGAAAGGCAAAGGGATAAGGATTATCAAATATGTGTTATGAACAAGAAAGAAGTCCTTCAGTTTCCTTTGTATAGAGTGCTGTTTGAATTACTCTTTAGATAAGCTGTAGCGAGCCCTTTGCTTGCACCATCAAGGTAACAATATATTTTACTGTATTATCTTTGGCGTAAGTGTTATTTTGAATCCTCCTCTGTTATAGAATAGGAGCATACAGTAGACTGTCAGTATGAATTATATGTGTTTATTTACATGTGCACTCACATGGAAATATATTTGTGATATCAGCATCACTGCTTTATCACAGTGTCATATCTTGGAACATTTGACTCTTTTTATGATGTAGCATTAGGGACAAGAATGGAGTCAAAAGATCTGTGTCATTATCCCCAAACTACCATCCACCGGCCATGACAGGGTACATCAACATGCCCTTCATTTCAGATCCCAGAGAGGGGATTGGATCAGTGTCCATACGAAAAATGAACAAAGTCAAGGAAATAAAAAAAGAACAAACCAAACCTATCTGTTGACAAACATGCCGTCTGGGCAGACTGCTTCTCATTTTATGATGAAAACAACCACCACCACCACCTCAGCAACATCTGCCATGACAACATGAAGCCAATGGAAGAATTGTGGCAGTGCCAAGAAAAGGAAGAAAGGATGCTGAGGCTTTGTGCATCTGTAAATTATGAAGCTAAAAATTATATATTTATATATACACATGGAGAAGGCAATGGCACCCCACTCCAGTACTCTTGCCTGGAAAATCCCATGGATGGAGGAGCCTGGTGGGCTGCAGTCCATGGGGTCGCTAAGAGTCGGACATGACTGAGCGACTTCACTTTCACTTTTTCGCTTTCATGCATTGGAGAAGGAAATGGCAACCCACTCCAGTTTTCTTGCCTGGAGAATCCCTGGGGCAGGAGAGCCTGGTGGGCTGACGTCTATGGGGTCACGCGGAGTCGGACACGACTGAAGTGACTTAGCAGCAGCAGCAGCATATATACACATGTGCATTTTAGAAAACTACTTGCTAATAGGAGCTATAGTGTTTTGATAGAAAAAGGAATAGCATTAAGAGAGAATAGAGAAATAGAAGCAATAATAGAGATATAAAAGTAGAAAAGTTTTCTGAAAGGAATCTATAAAAATGAAAAAGAGAATTAAAGCATAAAAAGAGAGAATCACACCTTATTTACTGGAAAGTGGACTTAGATGAAAAGAAATCTCAATGCATATAATGTTTACTTGCAAAGAAATGAAGTTTTGGCTGGCTCAGAATTCTCCTGAGGAGTGATAAGTGCTAGAGAACAGTGGAACAATGGGTTAAAATTTCTATGAAAAAACTGTTGAGACCTCACAGATTTACTGTTTGTTATATTTCGTGTATAAAGGCAAGAGAAAATCATTCTCATGTATGCAAAGCATTGAGAAACACTTAAAGTTATTGGATGTTTTACTCCAATGGCCCAAGAAACTTGGGAAAGCTTGGTATAAATGGCTTGTAGTTATTTGAAACAAATCTAATGTAGAATAAAGCCTAATGTTTATAGTAAAATGCATTTTTAAAAGTAAATGCAAATTTCAAAATTTTTCTTAAAAGATACAATCTTGCAATTTTATTAACAGTAATTTGGACCTAAGATGGCACGTAAAGTAAGAGTTTATGTGGTGAGAAGTATTCCATATTTTTTTTTCACACACTGTTCTTATGACTCAGTTACTGAATGTAGGAATGGTAGGTCGTTCAGTTCAGTTCAGTTCAGTTCCTTAGTTCTGTCCGACTCTTTGCGACCCCATGAACCGCAGCACGCCAGGTCTCCCTGTCCATCACCAACTCTTGGAGTCCACCCAAACCCATGTCCAATGAGTTGGTGATGCCATCCAATCATCTTATCCTCTGTTGTCCCCTTCTCCTCCTGCCCCTAATCCCTCCCAGCATCAGAGTCTTTTCCAATGAGTCAACTCTTTGCATGAGGTGGCCAAAGTACTGGAGTTTCAGCTTTAGCATCATTCCTTCTAAAGAAATCCCAGGGCTGATCTCCTTCAGAATGGACTGGTTGGATCTCCTTGCAGTCCAAGGGACTCTCAGGAGTCTTCTCCAACACCACAGTTCAAAAGCATCAATTCTTTGGTGTCAGTTTTCTTCACAGTCCAACTCTCACACCCATACATGACCACTGGAAAAACTATAGCCTTGACTAGACGGATCTTTGTTGACTAAGTAATGTCTCTGCTTTTTAATATGCTGTCTAGGTTGGTCTTAACCTTCCTTCCAAGGAGTAAGCATCTTTTAATTTCCTGGCTGAATCACCATCTGCAGTGATTTTGGAGCCCCGCAAAATAAAGTCAACCACTGTTTCCACTGTTTCCCTATCTATTTGCCACGAAGTGATGGGACCAGATGCCGCAATCTTAGTTTTCTGAATGTTGAGCTTTAGGCCAACTTTTTCACTCTCCTTTTTCACTTTCATCAAGAGGCTCTTTAGTTCTTCTTCACTTTCTGCCATAAGGGTGGTGTGATCTGCATATCTGAGGTTATTGATATTTCTCCTGGCAATCTTGATTTCAGCTTGTGCTTCCTCCATCCCAGCGTTGCTGATAGGTGGTTAGCACACAGGCAACAGGTGTCCATGGCATTATACCATTTGTTTATAGCTATATCTCTTCTGATTGGCCAGACTGTATATTCTGATTATACCATGTGTGCATACATGCATACTAAGTCACTTCAGTTGTGTCTGACTCTTTGCGACCCTATAGACTAGCCCACCAGGCTTCTCTGTCCATGGGGCTCTCCAGGAAAGAATACTGGAGTGGGTTGCCATGCCATTCTCCATGGGATCTTCCTGACCCAGGGATCAAACCCGAGTCTCTTACGTCTCCTGCATTGGCAGGCGAGTTCTTTACCACTAGTGCCACCTGGGCAGCCCATTGTGCCATACCAGTTGCTAAATGTTTTGAAAATCATCCAGGTTGAATGAATGAAAGGATTAATGAATTATTAGAGTTGATCTCTTCTTTTATCCTTATCTCTCTATTGTTTGGGAATATTTTTACTCTCACGTTTAAGAGTCTCTGAATAAATGTATTTTTTTTTGTCGTTGTTCACACTAGTCATGTTCAGCTTTGCAACCCCATGGACTGCAGCAAACCAGGCTTCCCTGTCCTTCACTGTCTCCTGGAGTTTGTTCAGATTTATGTTCACTGAGTTGGTGATGCTATCTAAATATCTCATCCTCTGCCACCCTCTTCTACTTTTGCCTTCGATCTTACCTACGATCAAGGTGGTTTCCAATGAGTCAACTCTTTACATCAGGCCAAAGTACTGGAGCTTCAGCTTCAACATCAGTCCTGCCAATGGACACTCAGGACTGATCTCCTTTAGGATGGACTGGTTGGATCTCCTTGCAGTCCAAGGGACTCTCAGGAGTCTTCTCCAACACCACAGTTCAAAAGCATCAATTCTTTGGGGCTCAGCTTTCTTTATAGTCCAACTCTCACATCCATACAAGACTACTGGAAAAACCATAGTTTTTGACTATACAGACTTTTGTCAGCAAAGTGATGTCTTCACTTTTTAATATGTTGTCTAGGTTTGCCATAGCTTTCCTCCAGGGAGCAAGTGTCTTTTAATTTTATGGCTGCAGTCACTGTCTGCAGTGATTTTGGAGCCCAAGAAAATAATCTGTTACTGCTTCCACATTTTCCCCTTCTATTTGCCATGAAGTGATGGGACCAGATGCCATGATATTAGTTTTTTGAATGTTGAGTTTTAAGCCAGCTTTTTCACCCTCCTGTTTCACCCTCAAGAGGCTTTTTAGTTCTCCTTCACTTTCTAAATTTTTTTATTCAGTAAAATTCTGCCTCTCTTTCTTCACATCAACCACAGTATTCCATTTGTGTGCAGCTGCCTACCAAGTCTGAGGACAACAATAATGTTGCATTTGTCTTTTATTATTATCTTTTTTTTTTTTTTAAATAATATCAAGATTTCTTTGTTCTCTATCCACACTCCACATAATAGTATATAATCATCTGAGACTCTTGTTTTTTTCTGAATCTATTCTTAGTTACTCTCTTGTGGACACCACTGCATACCTTGGGTTTTATTGTAGTTCCTTCTGTCATGCCTGCTAGGTCTTCTTAGTAAGTGGATACATACCTCACTTTTTCATTGTCTCCTTCCGCCTTCATAGATACATTGAATTTTAAGATTGGATGAGCTCATAGACATTGCATTGTCATTTAAAAAGTGACTAGGATGAAAGTGATACTGTGATTTGGATTAATTATGCTTAACTGAGGCCAAGCTTCAACCAATCAGTGTCTAGATTTCCTACTCCATTGCTTTTAATAAGGGTAGTTTTTTTCGGACAAACGTATGCTTCCTTTGACTATTAACATGTGCTGCATTTCTAGCCCCAAACTTATCATTTTGGTGTTTTAGACTATAGTCCAGAAACTGAAATTTTCTTTTTTGACACCATCTGCATAGCCAGTCTTTTCACCTCCCATAGTCTCCTTCTCTTTGAAACTCCCAACTGTTAGTTGGAAGAATCAGTGACAACACCACCTGTGCCCCGTCAGATTCCTATGTTAGACTCTCCAGTCCCAAAAGATGTTTCTGGGGGACTACTTTATTGTCTAATTAATTAATGAATTAGTATTTATTGAGTTGCGCTTATGTGCCAGGAATTGCACTAGCTGGTTCCCAATTGAATATCAACTGAAGTGATAATGAACCTAATGGGTATTTCCATTGCAATATATAAACAAATACATTGCCTTTCTGTCCAACTAAGGGCATTTCTGTCTTGCTTTCCTATTAAAATTCTAGAGACCCACCTAAGATATCTTGGAATAAAATTTCCATTTCATTTTTTTAAGGTTTTTCATCTTTAGGTATCAGTTCAGTCACTCAGTTGTATCTGACACTTTGCAGCCCCATGGACTGTAGCATGCCAGGCTTCCCTATCTGTAATCAACTCCCAGAGCTTGCTGAAATTCATGTCCGTTGAGTCAATGATGCCATCCAAGCATCTTATCCTCTGTTGTCCCTTTCTCCTCCTGCCTTCAATCTTTCCCAGCATCAGGGTCTTTTCCATTGAGTCATTTTTTTTGCATCAGGTGGCCAAAGTGCTGGAATTACAGCTTCAGCATCAGTCCTTCCAATGAATATTCAGGACAGATTTCCTTTAGGACTGACTGGTTTAATCTCCTTGCGGTCCAAGGGACTCTCAAGAGTCTTATCCAACATCACAGTTTAAAGCATCAGTTCTTCGGTGCCCAGCTTTGGCTTATAGCCCAACTCTCACATCGATACGTAACTGCTAGAAAAATCATAGCTTTGACTAGATGGACCTTTGTTGGCAAAGTAATGTCTCTACTTTTTAATATGCTGTCTAGGTAGGTCATACCTTTTCTTCCAAGGTGCAAGTGTCTTTTAATTTCATGGCTGCAGTCACTGTCTGCAGTGATTTTGGAGCCCAGAAAAATAAAGTCTCTCACTGTTTACATTGTTTCCCCATCTTTTAAAAAAAGAGGGAAAATGGCAAAAAGGGTAAAATGTTTTATATGTACATGAATTAAAAAGGTCTGAAAGAAGGTACTCTTAATGGATGAGATCAGATCAGATCAGTCACTCAGTCGTGTCTGACTCTTTGCGACCCCATGAACTGCAGCACGCCAGGCCTCCCTGTCCATCACCAACTCCCGGAGGTCACTCAGACTCACATCCATCGAGTCAGTGATGCCATCCAGCCATCTCATCCTCTGTCATCCCCTTCTCCTCCTGCCCCCAATCCCTCCCAGCATCAGAGTCTTCTCCAATGAATCAACTCTTCGCATGAGGTGGCCAAAATACTGGAGTTTCAGTTTTAGCATCATTCCTTCCAAAGAACACCCAGGGCTGATCTCCTTCAGAATGGACTGGTTGGATCTCCTTGCAGTCCAAGGGACTCTCAAGAGTCTTCTCCAACACCACGGTTCAAAAGCATCAATTCTTTGGCACTCAACCTTCTTCACAGTCCAGCTCTCACATCCATACATGACCACAGGAAAGACCATAGCCTTGACTAGGCGAACCTTTGTTGGCAAAGTGATGTTTCTGCTTTTGAATATGCTATCTAGGTTGGTCATAACTTTCCTTCCAAGGAGTAAGTGTCTTTTAATTTCATGGCTGCAGTCACCATCTGCAGTGATTTTGGAGCCCAGAAAAACAAAGTCTGACACTGTTTCCACTGTTTCCCCATCTATTACCCATGAAGTGATGGGACCAGATGCCATGATCTTCATTTTCTGAATGTTGAGCTTTAAGCCAACCTTTTCACTCTCCACTTTCACTTTCATCAAGAGGCTTTTTAGTTCCTCTTCACTTTCTGCCATAAGGGTGGTGTCATATACATATCTGAGGTGATTGATATTTCTCCCAGCAATCTTGATTCCAACTTGTGTTTCTTCCAGTCCAGCATTTCTCATGATGTACTCTGCATATAAGTTAAATAAACACGGTGACAATATACAGCCTTGACGCACTCCTTTTCCTATTTGGAACCAGTCTGTTGTTCCATGACCAGTTCTAACTGTTGCTTCCTGACCTGCATACAGATTTCTCAAGAGGCAGATCAGGTGGTCTGGTATTCCCATCTCTTTCAGAATTTTCCACAGTTTATTGTGATCCACACAGTCAAAGGCTTTTGCATAGTCAATAAAGCAGAAATAGATGTTTTTCTGGAACTCTCTTGCTTTTTCCATGATCCAGCGGATGTTGGCAATTTGATCTCTGGTTCCTCTGCCTTTTCTAAAACCAGCTTGAACATCAGGAAGTTCACGGTTCACATATTGCTGAAGCCTGGCTTGGAGAATTTTGAGCATTACTTTACTAGCGTGTGAGATGAGTGCAATTGTGCAGTAGTTTGAGCATTCTTTGGCATTGCCTTTCTTTGGGATTGGGATGAAAACTGACCTTTTCCAATCTTGTGGCCACTGCTGAGTTTTCCAAATTTGCTGGCATATTGAGGGCAGCACTTTCACAGCATCATCTTTCAGAATTTGAAATAGCTCCACTGGAATTCCATCACCTCCACTGGCTTTGTTCATAGTGATGCTTTCTAAGGCCTACTTGACTTCACATTCCAGGATGTCTGGCTCTAGGTGAGTGATCACACCATCATGATTATCTGGGTCATGAAGGTCTTTTTTGTACAGTTCTTCTGTGTATTCTTGCCACCTCTTCTTAATATCTTAAGGTACTCTTAATGGAACCTTTCTGCAAAATGGGGCTTGAGACAAGGAGGGGAGAAAGCTATCTCAGGTATTTTGCTTTGTTCATGTCTATACAGCTTGAATTTTTATGATTGTATCTTGCTTTTATAATTAGAGAAAATATCTAAATGTAGAATTTGAAACAAACATCAAGGTAGTCTAGAGTTGGCAATTTTTTTGCTTCAGTGACACATTGACTATATATTTATATCTAAATATTTAGTTTAAAGTTTAAACTAAATAATGATTTAGTTTAAAAGATTAAACTATCAGTTCAGTTCAGTTCAGTCACTCAGTCGTGACCGACTCCTTGCGACCCCATGAATCGCAGCACGCCAGGCCTCCCTGTCCATCACCAACTCCCGGAGTTCACTCAGACTCACGTCCATCGAGTCAGTGATGCCATCCAGCCATCTCATCCTCTGTCGTCCCCTTCTCCTCCTGCCCCCAATCCCTCCCAGCATCAGAGTCTTTTCCAATGAGTCAACTCTTCGCATCAGGTGGCCAAAGTACTGGAGTTTCAGCTTTAGCATCATTCCTTCCAAATAATACCCAGGCTGATCTCCTTCAGAATGCACTGGTTGGATCTCCTTGCAGTCCAAGGGACTCTCAAGAGTCTTCTCCACAGTTCAAAAGCATCAATTCTTTGGCGCTCAGCTTTCTTCATAGTCCAACTCTCACATCCATACATGATTCAACTATATTTATATCTAATTATTAGGATTTTATTAGATTCAGTGTGGATTTTAATCTTTTGATGATATCTAGATCTCTCCTTGAGGGCACTATTGAGACAGTTCCAAAGAATGCTATCATAATCTAAAAGATGATTCCTAACCCCAGTGCCTCAGACTGTGACCTTATTTGTGGGTAGAGCCTTTATAGAGATAATCAAGTTAAAATTAGGTAATTAAGATGGGTTGTAATCCAGTATAACTGGGGTTCTTATAAGACAGGGAAAGACTGGCACAGACACACAGACACAGGGAAAATGCCATGTGAAGATGAAAGCAGAGATCAAGGTGATGGTTATATTAAGATGAAGATGTTTTATTCAACAACAGATACCATAACAATGATGAAAAGATAAGTCATAAACCAGGAGATGTAATTTATAATACATGTAACTGACAAATGACTAGATCAAGGACTATCTGCAAATAAATAAGTTTTTTTTAGAAATAAATGATACCTCCAAATCCTGAAAGATGATGCTGTGAAAGTGCTGCACTCAATATACCAGCAAATTTGGAAAACTCAGCAGTGGCCACAAGATTGGAAAAGATCAGTTTTCATCCCAATCCCAAACAAAGGCAATGCCAAAGAGTGCTCAAACTACTGCACAATTGCACTCATCTCACACGCTAGTAAAGTAATGCTCAAAATTCTCCAAGCCAGGCTTCAGCAATATGTGAACCATGAACTTCCTAATGTTCAAGCTGGTTTTAGAAAAGGCAGAGGAACCAGAGATCAAATTGCCAACATCCGCTGGATCATGGAAAAAGCAAGAGAGTTCCAGAAAAACATCTATTTCTGCTTTATTGACTATGCAAAATCCTTTGACTGTGTGGATCACAATAAACTGTGGAAAATTCTGAAAGAGATGGGAATACCAGACCACCTGATCTGCCTCTTGAGAAATCTGTATGCAGGTCAGGAAGCAACAGTTAGAACTGGTCATGGAACAACAGACTGGTTCCAAATAGGAAAAGGAGTGCGTCAAGGCTGTATATTGTCACCGTGTTTATTTAACTTATATGCAGAGTACATCATGAGAAATGCTGGACTGGAGGAAACACAAGCTGGAATCAAGATTGCCAGGAGAAATATCAATAACCTCAGATATGCAGATGATACCACCCTTATGGCAGAAAGTGAAGAGGAACTAAAAAGCCTCTTGATGAAAGTGAAAGTGGAGAGTGAAAAGGTTGGCTTAAAGCTCAACATTCAGAAAACGAAGATCATGGCATCTGGTCCCATCACTACATGGGAAATAGATGGAGAAACAGTGGAAACAGTGTCAGACTTTATTTTTCTGGGCTTCAAAATCACTGCAGATGGTGACTGCAGCCATGAAATTAAAAGATGCTTACTCCTTGGAAGGAAAGTTATGACCAACCTAGATAGCATATATTCAAAAGCAGAGACATCACTTTGCCAACAAAGGTTCGCCTAGTCAAGGCTATGGTCTTTCCTGTGGTCATGTATGGATGTGAGAGCTGGACTGTGAAGAAAGCTGAGCGCCGAAGAATTGATGCTTTTGAACTGTGGTGTTGGAGAAGACTCTTGAGAGTCCCTTGGACTGCAAGGAGATCCAACCAGTCCATTGTGAAGGAGATCAGCCCTGGGATTTCTTTGGAAGGAATGATGCTAAAGCTGAAACTCCAGTATTTTGGCCACCTCATGCGAAGAGTTGACTCATTGGAGAAGACTCTGATGCTGGGAGGGATTGAGGGCAGGAGGAGAAGGGGACAACAGAGGATGAGATGGCTGGATGGCATCACTGACTCGATGAATGTGGGTCTGAGTGACCTCCGGGAGCTGGTGATGGATAGGGAGGCCTGGTGTGCTGCAGTTCATGGGGTCGCAAAGAGTCGGACACGACTGAGCGACTGATCTGATCTGATCTGATAAATCAAAAAGAAAAAGATAGACTAGCTGATATAAAATGAACAAAAGGCTTAGGTAGATATTTCACAGAAGAAATACACATGACCAGTAAACATATAGGACAATTGCACTCATCTCCCATGCTGGTAAAGTTATGCTCAAAATCCTGCATGCTAGGCTTCAGCATCAGGTGAACCAATGATGTTGAGATGTCCAAGCTAGGATTAGAAAAGGCAGAGGAACCAGAGGTCAAATTTTCAACATTTGCTGGATCATAGAGAAGGCAAGGGAATTCCAGAAAAACATCTACCTCTGTTTCATTGACTGTGATAAAGCTTTTTACTGTGTGGATCATAACAAATTATGGAAGACTCTTAAGGAGATAGGAATACCACACCATCTTACCTGTCTCCTGAAAAACCTATATGCTGGTCAAGAAGCAACAGCTAAAATCCTGAATGTAACAACTGACTGATTCAGGATTGAGAAAGGAATGCGACAAGGCCGTTTATGGTTACCCTGTTTATTTAGCTTATGTGCAGAGCACATCATGAGAAATGTCAGGCTGGATGAGTCACAAGCTGGGGTCAAGATTGCCGGGAGAAACATCAATAACCTCAGATATGCGGATGATACCCCTGTAATGACAGAAAGTGAAGAAGAACTAAAGCACCTCCTGATGAGGGTGAAAGAGAGAATGAAAAAGCTGGCTTAAAACTAAATATTAAAAAAACTACAATCATGGCATCTGACCTCATCACTTCACAGCAAATAGAAGGGGAAAAGGTGGAAGCAATGACAGATTTTCTTCTTGGGCTCTAAAATCTCTGCAAATGGTGACCAAAGCCATGAAATCAGAAGATGATTGATTTGTGGCAAGAAAGCTATGACAAACCTAGACAGTGTGACAAAAAGCAAAGATATCACTTTGCCGACAAAAGTTCATATATTCCAGGCTATGGTTTTTCTAGCAGTCATGTACGATTGTAAGAGCTGGGGCGTAAAGAAGACAGAGCACCAAAGAACTGACGCTTTCGAATTGTGGTACTGGAGAAGACTCTTGAGAGTCCCTTGGACAGCAAGGGAATCAAACCAGTCAATCTTAAAGGAAATCAACCCTGAATACTCATTGGAAGGGCTGATGCTAAAGCTGAAGCTTCAGTACTTTGGCAACCTGATGCAAAGAGCCAACTCATTGGAAAAGACCCTGATGCTGGGAAAGATTGAAGACAGAAGGAGAATGGGGTGACAGAGGATGAGATGGTTGGATGGTATCACAACACAATGGACATGAACTTGGGCAAACTCCAGGAGATGGTGAGGGACAGGGGAGCCTTCTGTGCTGCAGTCCATGGGGTTATGAAGAGTCAGACATGACTTGGTGACTGAACAACAAATAGGCAAAATTAAAAAGACAGATTTGCCAGTATTAACTGATGGAGTGGTTATGGATCAATGGAAAATTATACCTTTCTGAGGGAAGTAAATATTGGTACAGACATTTTCAAAGTGATTTTTAGCACTATCTTATAAACTTGAATACACCCCAACACCTGGCTTTTCCTTTTCTAGGTTGATCCTAGAGAACCTCTTGCATATGAACACCATACACATGCAAGGATGTTCATAGCTGTGTTAGCATATATTTGTGATTAAAAAATTATTGAAAATACCTTAAATGTCCACCACCTTGACAAATAGCTAAGTACAATGGAATATTCTATGTAGTGAAGATGAAGGAGTTACAGCCACACTACTTTAATATATGTGAATTTCAGAAACATAGTATCAAGTGAAAAAAAGCAAGTCACAAAAGAATCCACACCATTTTTTAAAAGCTAAATACCATTTAAAAAAGTTTATAGACTAGCGACACAGTTTTCTATTTAAGAATACATACAAATGGAGTAATATTATAAAACAAGAAAGTGAAAGTGAAAGTAGCTCAGTCAGTTGAGTTCAGTCGCTCAGTGGTGTCTGACTCTTTGCGACCCTATGAATCGCAGCACGCCAGGCCTCCCTGTCCATCACCAACTCCTGGAGTTCACTGAGACTCACGTCCATCAAGTCAGTGATCCTGTCCAGCCATCTCATCCTCTGTCGTCCCCGTCTCCTCCTGCCCCCAATCCCTCCCAGCATCAGAGTCTTTTCCAATGAGTCAACTCTTCTCATGAAGTGGCCAAGTACTGGAGTTTCAGCTTTAGTATCATGCCGGGAGAAATATCAATAACCTCAGATATGCAGATGATACCACCCTTATGGCAGAAAGTGAAGAGGAACTAAAAAGCCTCTTGATGAAAGTGAAAGTGGAGAGTGAAAAGGTTGGCTTAAAGCTCAACATTCAGAAAACCAAGATCATGGCATCTGGTCCCATCACTACATGGGAAATAGATGGAGAAACAGTGGAAACAGTGTCAGACTTTATTTTTCTGGGCTCCAAAATCACTGCAGATGGTGACTGCAGCCATGAAATTAAAAGACGCTTACTCCTTGGAAGGAAAGTTATGACCAACCTAGATAGCATATTCAAAAGCAGAGACATCACTTTGCCAACAAAGGTTCGCCTAGTCAAGGCTATGGTCTTTCCTGTGGTCATGTATGGATGTGAGAGCTGGACTGTGAAGAAGGCTGAGCGCCGAAGAATTGATGCTTTTGAATTGTGGTGTTGGAGAAGACTCTTGAGAGTCCCTTGGACTGCAAGGAGATCCAACCAGTCCATTCTGAAGGAGATCAGCCCTGGGATTTCTTTGGAAGGAATGATGCTAAAGCTGAAACTCCAGTATTTTGGCCACCTCATGTGAAGAGTTGACTCATTGGAGAAGACTCTGATGCTGGGAGGGATTGAGGGCAGGAGGAGAAGGGGACGACAGAGGATGAGATGGCTGGATGGCATCACTGACTCGATGAATGTGGGTCTGAGTGACCTCCTAGAGCTGGTGATGGATAGGGAGACCTGGCGTGCTACAGTTCATGGGGTCGCAAAGAGTCGGACACGACTGAGCGAATGATCTGATCTGATCTGATCTTCCAAAGAAATCCCAGGGCTGATCTCCTTCAGAATGGACTGGCTGGATCTTCTTTCAGTCCAAGGGACTCTCAAGAGTCTTCTCCAATACCACAGTTCAAAACCATCAATTCTTCAGTACTCAGCTGACTCTCAAGAGTCTTCTCCAATACCACAGTTCAAAAGCATCAATTCTTTAGCGCTCAGCTTTCTTCACAGTCCAACTCTCACATCCATACATGACCACTGGAAAAACCATAGCCTTGACTAGATGGACCTTTGTTGGCAAAGTAATGTCTCTGCTTTTGAATATGCTATCTAGGTTGGTCATAACATTTCTTCCAAGGAGTAAGCGTCTTTTAATTTCATGGCTGCAGTCACCATCTGCAGTGATTTTTGGAGCCCAGAAAAATAAAATCTGACACTGTTTCCACTGTTTCCCCATCTATTTGCCATGAAGTGATGGGACCAGATGCCATGATCTTCGTTTTCTCAGTTGTGTCCAACTCTTTGCAACCCCGTGAACTTTGCAGTCCATGAAATTCTCCAGGCCAGAATACTGGTGTGAGTAGCTTATCCCTTCTCCAGTGGATCTTCCTGACCCAGGAATCCAATGCAGGTCTCCTGCATTGCAAGCAGATTCTTTACAAACTGAGCTACCAGGGAAGCCCTAAGAAAAGAAAAGGAATGGTAAATAGAAATTACAAGGTAGTGCTTCATTCTGGCGGGAGTGTAGGAAGAGGCAGCCAAGGGGACTAGAAAGGGGCATGTGGGTCAATACAGCAATGTTAGGAATGTTCTGTTTCTCCGGGTAGGTGGTGAAGCCGTGAAGTAATTGTTTTCATACTTCATTTATGTGTATGTGACTTTCTTTTGTATGCTTATTAGATTATTTTATTAATTTTTTTTGACGTGGACCATTTTTTAATGTCTTTTTTGAATTAGTTACAATATTGCTTCGGTTTTGTGTTTTGGATTTTTGGCCAGGAGGCATGTGGGATCTTGGCTCCCTGACCAAGGATCGAATCCACACCCTCTGCATTGGAAGAGCAAGTCCCAACCACTGGACCACTAGGGCAGTCCTCCTACCAGACAGTTTTAAAATCCAATCACAAGAATAATTTTTAACTAGGAAAACTTTTAGTTAGTTGTTCAATTCAGTTCAGTCGCTCAGTCATGTCCGACTCTTTGTGACCCCATGAATCTCAGCACGCCAGGCCTCCCTGTCCATCAACAACTCCCGGAGGTCACTCAGACTCACGTCCATCGAGTCAGTGATGCCATCCAGCCATCTCATCCTCTGTCGTCCCCTTTTCCTCCTGCCCCCAATCCCTCCCAGCATCAGAGTCTTTTCCAATGAGTCAACTCTTTGCATTAGATGGCCAAAGTACTGGAATTTCAGCTTTAGCATCATTCCCTCCAAAGAAATCCCAGGGCTGATCTCCTTCAGAATGGACTGGTTGGATCTCCTTGCAGTCCAAGGAACTCTCAAGAGTCTTTACCAAGTTGTAAATTCCTTGAGGCTACCTGTTTGGCACAAAGAAAATAACAATGATTTGATGAAGGAAGATTTTTCTGATGTGTGTTACATTGATGCTTCTAGAGTTATTCACAAAAATGTAGTTAGAAGAGATCAGTCCTCTTTTCACTTTGTCTTAATCTGTTTAAGATTGCCACTGAATAGAGCTAAATCACGGTCCTGCTTCATGAGAAACATCAAATTAATGAGATCTGAATGAATATGCTCTTACTAGATTTTTGATGATGGCCATTTTATTGGTGTGAGGTGATACCTCATTGCCATTTTGATTTGCATTTCTCTAATAATGGACTATGCTGTTACTAATCTTTCATAAAAATTGATAACTATCTTGTATGGAAACATCATTTTGTCATATGTAATTCATATCTTGAAAGGCGCTGATGGAAAGAATTAGAAGATACAATTTATGCTGTGAAAATATTCTTTCTGAGCCCTAGTCATCTGTTATAAAGTCAAATAAAGTCAAAATTTTACCCCCATATACTAAATATGGTAAATGAATACTTTGAAAGATGGAAAGAGGAAAAAGCTATAGAAAAAAGAATAATTTTCAAGAGAATAATCTCTTTTATCCTTTATCCAAAGAGATTCTTTTGTATCTCAAACAATAGGACTGCAGTAAATAGCATTGGTCTGGAAGATTATAAACTTGAAAACTGTCCAACAGACTTAGAGGAGATTGACAGAGAGACATATTCATCTCCTACTATACAAGTTTTTGAGGTCAGAAACATTTAACAGTTATCCTGAAGATACAGTTGGTTCAGAAACTAGACTGGTCAGTGAATCTAACAGTGAAACCAGAGTGGTCAACAAAATCAGAGGGCTTGTAGAGCCAGTGAGGTCTTAGTTTGTGTGGTCAGTGGGCCAAGGCTGGACCCTGTTAGAGGACCTGAAGTGTGAGTAATAAGGTCTTTTCTTGGGATATTGCCCAAGGTGTGTTCACTTGGGGAGCATTTCTGGTGCTGCTGTGGAAGAGAAGCTAGGAAACAAATGAGAGAGTCTTTTTAGAAGATGGAGAAAGAGTGGCACCAAGATAAAGGAAGGCTAAACTCAGGATAGAATAACAGCAAGCAACTGTGTGGAGGCTGGTAAAGCTGAGGCCAGGGCCACTGAGCCATCAGGGTACAGACTTATATGAATGTTTTATGATTATCTCAACCTTAGGATGGAGTATAGGGGGATGGAGTCATAAAAAGGTAAAAATGTCTAGGGTTGGAATGAAAGTAAAAAAATATTCTACTCCTCACCAAATGTACCTCTTGTGTTTATGTTCTGGGTTTTTGCTTCACTAAGCAATTCACTAGACTCTGATGCTGGGAGGGATTGGGGGCAGGAGGAGAAGGGGATGACAGACGATGAGATGGCTGGATGGCATCACCAACTAGATGGACATGAGTTTGAGTGAACTCTGAGAGTTGGTGATGGACAGGGAGGCCTGACATGCTGCAATTCATGGGGTCGCAAAGAGTCAGATACGACTGAGTGACTGAACTGAATTGAAGCAATTTGACAAAGATCAAATTGCCAACATCTGCTGGATCATGGAAAAAGGAAGAGAGTTCCAGAAAAACATCTATTTCTGCTTTGTTGACTATGCCAAAGCCTTTGATTATGTGGATCACAATAAACTGTGGGAAATTCTGAAAGAGATGGGAATACCAGACCACCTGACCTGCCTCTTGAGAAACCTATATGAAGGTCAGGAAGCAACAGTTAGAACTGGACATGGAGCAACAGACTGGTTCCAAATAGGAAAAGGAATACATCAAGGCTGTATATTGTCACCCTGCTTATTTAACTTCTATGCAGAGTACATCATGAGAAATGCTGGGCTGGAAGAAGCACAAGCTGGAATCAAGATTTCCAGGAGAAATATCAATAACCTCAGATATGCAGATGACACCACCCTTATGGCAGAAAGTGAAGAAGTGAAGAGCCTCTTGATGAAAGTGAAAGTGCAGAGTGAAAAAGTTGGCTTAAAGCTCAACATTCAGAAAACTAAGATCATGGCATCTGGTCCCATCACTTCATGGCAAATAGATGGGGAAACAGTGGAAACAGTGTCAGACTTTATTTTTCTGGGCTCCAAAAATCACTGCAGATGGTGATTGCAGCCATGAAATTAAAAGACGCTTACTCCTTGGAAGGAATGTTATGACCAGCCTAGATAGCATATTGAAAAGCAGAGATATTACTCTGCCAACAAAGGTCCGTCTAGTCAAGGCTATGGTTTTTCCAGTGGTCATGTATGGATGTGAGAGTTGGATTGTGAAGAAAGCTGAGCGCCGAAGAATTGATGCTTTTGAACTGTGGTGTTGGAGAAGACTCTTGAGAGTCCCTTGGACTACAACGAGATCCAACCACTCCATTCTAAAGGAGATCAGTCCTGGGTGTTCTTAGGAAGGAATGATGCTAAAGCTGAAACTCCAATACTTTGGCCACCTCATGCGAAGAGTTGACTCATTGGAAAAGACTCTGATGCTGGGAGGGATTGGGGGAAGGAGGAGAAGGGGACGACAGAGGATGAGATGGCTGGGTGGCATCACCGACTCGATGGACATGAGTTTGAGTAAACTCCGGGAGTTGGTGATGGACAGGGAGGCCTGGTGTGCTGCAATTGATGGGGTTGCAAAGAGTCGGACACGACTGAGTGACTGAACTGAACTGAACTGAAGCAATAGAAAATTGAAGTGATATGAAGAAACTTCCTGCTTCAGGTGACTCTGTCTTAGAAGGAAATATGGTATTTGGAAAAGGGATCCTATTTGTGTTCTCTGGGTTGAAGCTGACACTTGACACTCCTAAAGTTGGAACCTAATGGCAATTGAACTTGGTTCAAGAAGGATCATTAACCCTGGATGCACTACAGCCGACATCCATTCCTAGGGAGTATGCTTGGACCTAGGGACTGTGCTGCTGTCAGATCAGTGGACATGGATCCTGGGAGGCATTGTTGCTGTTTTGGCCTAGTGTCTTCCAGTGTATAGGAAGATCCATGGTGTCTTGGGTATTCAGCTGGCTCAAGTGGGTCGATTTGTTGTTCAGTCACTAAGTTGTGAGCAACTCTTTATGGTACCATGGAGTGCAGTATGCCAGGCTCCCCTGTCTTTCACTGTCTCCCAGAGTTTGATCAGATTCATGTCCATTGAGTCAGTGATGCATCTAACCATCTCATCCTCTGCCACCCACTTCTCCTATAAGTCTTACTATGTATGGGTGTCGGGGGTGGGTTTGCATGTATGTGCACACTTATACATGAGCTATAGTGCAAAAGTTCTGGACTGTTAGAACACCCAGATTTTATTTTTGTTTTCTACACTCACAATCCAGATGATTTAGTGAAAACCATTGTTATTTGAACTTTTAAATTTTGCCTTCAATCTTTCCCAGCATCAGGGTCTTTTCTAATGAGTCGACTCTTTGCATCAGGTGGCCCAAGTATTGGAGCTTCAACTTCAGCATCAGTCCTTCTAATGAATATTCAGGACTGATTTCCTTTAGGATTGGCAAGCTTGATCTCTTTGCAATCCAAGGGATTCTCAAGAGTCTTCAATTTAAGAGGTGTGATAGAAAATGTTCCCATTCTCACTAGGTACTTCAGTAACCAGTAGAATAATTTTATGCATCAGACACCTGGAAGGAGTAGTCTGAAGGCCTCTGAGGCAGTCACTGACATCCCCAAATTATTAATAGGTTGGGAGCAGAATACAGAGAAGAGGAAAAAGAAACAGATCTATAAGCAAACCTAAGACCCCAGTTATAAAGTATTAATCTAATCTTACTCAAATTCTTTCTTCAAACAGAAAGGTACTGATTGAAGATTGATTACAGATGCAGTTTAAGATCTTAAATCCAAAATTTGTAATTGCTAGAATGTAAATGTCATGCCAGGAAATTTCAATATTCCAGTCTTGGGAAAAATGATTGTCTTTCCCCAGGTTTAATCTTTTCCTTTTGAAGACTGCTATTATAAGCACAGTTCCCAGTCCTTAGGGTACAATGATGGTTTTGTAATCTCATCTCACTTGGTTGCAATGCCTCAACAGTGGACCAGACAAAACACTGAATAGACTTAAATAAAGTTCTGCTGACTGTGTAAGTAAGAAATGATTAATCGCAAAACAGCTAGATCCTCCCAAAGTGATTGCACCATAGCTCATCTTCTCAGGTTCTCACATTTTTTATTAAAACGGTAGATTGATTTTTCTGCTTTCACAGCTTCTTCAGTGTAAGGTGATGCATTTTTTGCCTGGCATCAGCAGCATCAGCAGCCTGCAGTTGTAAGACTGAGTTCCTGTTACTTTGTGTGGGTGTGGGTCGGGGGTGGGTTTATGTGTGTGTGTGTGCATGTGCATGTGCACATTTATACATTAGCTATAGTGTGAAAGTTCTGGACTGTTAGGACACTCAGGTTTTATTTTTGCTTTCTGCATTCACAATCCAGATGACCTAGGAGAAACCACTATTCTTTGAACTTTTAAATCTTTGCAACAGCAGTGTTTCCTTTGGCTCCTGAAATGTGTGAGGGAACATTGTTATGGTTGCTGGGGGAGCTCGGGAGGCACCAGGGTGTGATGGTTAGGTTGACTGGTGCTGAATGCAAACAATATCCTGTTTTGAATGCTGGTCTTGCCATATACTCTGTGTGAGTGTAGAGAATTGTTTCTCAGATAGTGTTTTCTCATTTGCTTGAATATGGCTGTTGTGAGCTTCCAATGAGAACTTGTCTGTGCCAGAAAATCAACATCTTCTAGCATGGTGACAACTTGTCTTCTGACAATTATGAATCCTGATGCTCTTTCAACATAAGATCATATCAGGTAATACATCTGACATTAACCTCTAATCACTCTTTCTGGTTCAAGAGAGAATTCAGAAGAGTTCAGTTAAATATCTTAAAGGTAGGAATTAAAGTGTATATATGTGGTTTTAGTTACTTCTTTTTCCACCTTCTATAATTCTTGTGGTCCACAGTGGGCCTCAAGTGACTAACATTGGAGGCTTTCAGATGCACCCTGCATTTGTTGAGTGAGCAGATAAATTCATTGATATTGACACCATTTTATCAGTCAACAATAAAGTCTGATGAGGCATCTGATTTCCAAGACTTATCCCAAATGTCCATTTATTCAATCTTTGTTTCAGACCAACTACAGAGACTTCTATATAAAAATATTCTGTCATTGTAGCCAGTCTCTGTGTTTAGGACCCAACCCTCCCCCACCCCAAGCTTTCATTGGTGCTTTGAGGAATTATTTATGTTCTCCCCAATTTGCCACAAAATAAGAAAATTGTGCATTCTAATTATCTATGATTCCTTTTTCCAGTGTACCAATATTATGATGTACCAATGTACCACTATCTGAGAAGCAGTTCTCTACACTCACTCGAAATGTACCAATATTTTTTTTTAGCACTTTGGACAAAGGTATTGCTAAACTTCTTTTTCCTTGTAATCATGGAAAGCAGTACAAACCTGACATAAAATGTGGTCTGTTTTCTCAACAGTGGCTGTTACTCAGAAATAAGGAAATTTCATCATTATCGCCGTATTTGTAATATGGTGCTTGATGTTTGGTGTTCAGTTAACAATGGGAAATACCAGGTGTGAATAAAGTCAGTAAAAAGAAGATGTTCGCTGTGAGGAAGTTAATTATTTAACAAAAATGTGTCTCACGTCTAATAGGATTTCTTGGGGACTTCAGTGCAAGGACCATTTTGGAATTTGTATCAGGAAAAGAGACCACATTATGAGAGACAAAATAAGTAAACACTTTATCTGTTCATTCTTTGATGTTTAGGTTATTTATATTCTGCTAGGTTCTTAAAATGATTTAAGGTGTCTTACAGAGATCTGTATGTGGTAGCAAGACAAAATCAACTGAAAATGAGAATGAAAAATGAAGCAAAGGAAAAAAGTAAAAATAGGAAAGTACAGTGGAGCCTGGAATTACCTTAGTATAAAAGGACAAGCTGTGAAATCCTATGCACTTGCCAGGGAAGGCCCGGAAAGTTGGCTTAAATCTACCTGCTGGCCATTGTTAGAGGAAAATGTGATATACTGAGCAATTCATAATAGTAATTTGTGACATTCCTCTTATGGATCTTTATAGAGAGGGCATTGTGAAATCTAGTTAACAATATCCTCAAAAACAAGATAAGCAAACACTATCGTAAAAATTATGACAAAAGGCAGATAACATAACATTTATAATTTTAACCATTTGAAAGTGTACAGTTCAGGGGCATTAAGTACATTCACAATGTTGTGTAGCCACCATGACTGTCTAGTTCCAGAATTTTTCATAAAATGAAAACTCCACACAAACTGACTAGTCCCTTGGCAGCCAGCAATCTTCTGTCTTAGGCGCATTCTTATAGTAAATGATAAACACTTTTATAATCTTGTGCATTAGAATGCCACAGGTAGCAGTGGGTAGCAGCACACTGTTTTCATATTTATGTTTGTCTTGTATAATTCAGGGCGATGGCACCCCACTCCAGTACTCTTGCCTAGAAAATCCCATGAATGGAGGAACCTGGTAGGCTGCAGTCCATGGGGTCGAGAAGAGTCAGACACGACTGAGCAACTTCACTTTCACTTTATAATTCAACTATCCAGAAAAACTGACTCAACAGAGGAAAGGGTGGATAGCCTCTCTCACCTCTGAAACCACCAGGAAGAATACCTGAGGAGACTTGTCCCACCTAAGTGTTTGGGTTGGAAGAATTTGTACAGAGACATTCACTAGGGTACTAGGCAGGTTAGCTTGGAGAAAAAGAAAGACTTTGATTCAGTTTATTGAGTGACTGATAGCCAAGAATTACCTTATCATCTTACCATTTATCACAGTCCTAAGAGTCAAGTGAGTCCCTCCTGTTGGTAAGGCTAATCTAGCATGAGGGAGAGAAGAAAACAGTGTTGGTTGACCTGAAGGAAAAAGAAGTAAAGATTTGGGAAGCAGGAGGCGAAACAAGTATGATTCAGTCCATTGAGCTAAATTCTAGATAAGCAGGGTTTGGGGGGAGGGAGATGGAATAGATGCAATTAGTAACATTTAACATCATTGTGGAACTCAATTTGTAGATTTGGTTTCTTAATTTTTGTTTCTAATATGCTAAGAAGAAAGACCTTTTTTTTTGGTACTTTTGTATTTAGTTTATAGCAATTATGATACAACCATACATCATAATCAAACACATTGCAATATATCTCTTCACTTTTCACAAACTACTTAAAGTCAATATTTTCCCACTTTAAGGGGGATGGAGAAATCTTACCACACTAGTCCTATTTTCAGTTCACTTCAGTTCAGTTGCATAGTCGTGTCTGACTCTTTGTGACCCCATGAACCGCAGCACACCAGGCCTCCCTGTCCATCACCAACTCCCGGAGTCCACCCAAACCCATGTCTGTTGATTCGGTGATACCATCCAACCATCTCATCCTCTGTCATCCCCTTCTTCTCCTGCCCTCAATCTTTGCCAGCATCAGGGTCTTTTCAAATGAGTCAGCTCTTTGCATCAGGTGGCCAAAGTACTGGAGTTTCAGCTTCAACATCAGTCCCTCCAATGAATACCCAGGACTGACCTCCTTTAGGATGGACTGGTTGGATCTCCTTGCAGTCCAAGGGACTCTCAAGAGTCTTCTCCAACACCACTGTTCAAAAGCATCAATTCTTTGGTGCTCAGCTTTCTTTATAGTCTAACTCTCACATCCATACATGACTACTGGAAAAACAATAGCCTTGACTAGACAGACCTTTGTTGACAAAGTAATATCTCTGCTTTTTAATATGCTGTCTAGGTTGGTCATAACTTTCCTTCCAAGGAGTAAGCATGATTTAATTTCATGGCTGGAATCACCATCTGCAGTTATTTTGGAGACCCCCAAAAATAAAGTCAGCCACTGTTTCCCCATATATTTGCCATGAAGTGATGGAACCAGATGCCATGATCTTCGTTTTCTGAATGTTGAGCTTTAAGCCCACTTTTTCACTCTCCTTTTTCACTTTCATCAAGAGGATTTTTACTTCTTCTTCACTTTCTGCCACAAGAGTGGTGTCATCTGCATATCTGAGGTTATTGATATTTCTCCCGGCAATCTTGATTCCAGCTTGTGCTTCCTCCAGCACAGCGTTTCTCATGATGTATTCTGCATAGAAGTTAAATAAGCAGGGTGACAATATACAGCCTTGATGTACTCCTTTTCCTATTTGGAACCAGTCTGTTGTTCCATGTCCAGTTCTAACTGTTGCTTCCTGACCTGCATACAAATTTCTCAAGAGGCAGATCAGGTGGTCTGGTATTCCCATCTCTCTCAGAATTTTCCACAGGTTATTGTGATCCACACAGTCAAAGGCTTTGACATAGTCAATAAAGCAGAAATGGATGTTTTTCTGGAACTCTCTTGCTTTTTCCATGATCCAGCAGATGTTGGCAATTTGATCTCTGGTTCCTCTGCCTTTTCTAAAACCAGTTTGAACATCAGGAAGTTCACGGTTCACATATTGCTGAAGCCTGGCTTGGAGAATTTTGAGCATTACTTTACTAGCGTGTGAGATGAGTGCAATTGTGCGGTAGTTTGAGCATTCTTTGGCATTGCCTTTCTTTGGGATTGGGATGAAAACTGACCTTTTCCAGTCCTGTGGCCACTGCTGAGTTTTCCAAATTTGCTGGCATATTGAGTGCAGCACTTTCACAGCATTTCCCCCATTTAGGTTGTCATGGTATGGTATGACATATCTGCATGTCATACCATAATGACATGTATGGTATATCTGCATACATTGAAAACTTAACCAGATGTTATAATTATGCTTTTAATCCTCAAATGTATTTTAAATAAACTTATAAGATGAAAAATAGTTTATTATACATAACCAAATATTTACCCTTTCTGATGCTCTTCCTTCATTCTGATGTTCCAAGTTTTCTTTTTAAAAATTTTTTAAAAAATAATTTATTTATTGGAGTATAGTTGCTTTGCAGTGTGTATTATTTTCTGCTTTAATCAGCTATATGCATATACTCCTTCTTAAACCTCCCTCCTCCCACCCCCAAGACTGGTTGATTTTGCCTTGCTCCAATGTTTAATTTGTATTTTGAATAATAAAGAGGAATGGGCATTTGAGTATGAAGAAGCAACAAGAGTCAAGATACAGAGGCATTGCACTCTGGGTTATACTCAGAGTCATCTTTGATTCTTTCTCCTTGTTTTTCTGTCATGCATCCAGTTATTTGATGACTTCCGCTTATTTGATATCTTCAGTGTTTTTCTTACCTGTGACTTTCTCCATTTTTAGTGTCATGACCCTCATTCAAAACCTTGGTGTCTTGTCTGGATGACTACCATAGTTTTCTAACTGGTCTTCCACCTTTCAAGCTCTTGGCCATTTAATTCTTTTTTCAAACTGTTGGCAGAATAAATGTCCTAAAAGAGGTGGCGGGTCACTCCACTCATGTCATTCTTTTCTTCATAAGCCTTCAATGTAAGATATAAGTATATGGTAATGATGTCATCACAATTAGCAGAGAAAAAAGGATTATTCAAAAAGTTGAGCTCAGGCTCAACTTTTGTTGAGTGGGAGAATGTAGGGGAGAATGATGCTACTTAAATCCTCATCATATGTCATAATTAACTGTGGATGTGTTAATGAAATTGGATCAAAGCCTTTCTTTTTGTCCAAGCTAACCTCCTTAGCACTTGAAGAAGATGTAGGTGAATATTTTTCTGATTGAAAGTTAGGTAAGAGGCTTTGTAATGGGAGAAACCACAGAGAAAAAAAATGATTGACTTGATAACATAAAAATTTAAGTTCTCTAGGTCAAAAATATAAATGAAAAGACATTCACAAAAATTCTCTAGTCCCAGCCACACTTACCTTGTGGCAGTTACTAGAAACAGACTCCTTTGCATGTGTTGGTTCCTCTGCAAGGAATGCTCTTCCTGAACATCCTCCCATGACTGGTGCTTCCTCATTCTTCAGGTCTAGTCAAATATTCTCTTCTTAGAAAGGTCTTCCCTGCTAATCTTCTGTAAAGTAACTACCCCTCAATGTCTCATCCTTTCTGACCTTCACTCTGTCATATTACTTGTTTTGTGCTCTTCATAGCTGTTACCACTGGTGGGAATCAACTTATTTGTTAGTGCTATCATTTGCTGTCCTCTTTGGAAGCTGGATGAAATGTATGAATCTCATCTGTCTTGTTCAGCATCAACTAGACTTGTTTTTGAAACATGATAGGTGCTCAGTAAGTGTTTATTGAATGAATGAATAGATATGTCTGTGTGTAGATAAAAAGATTGGAAAGCTATGTAACAAAATATAGTAATGGGGTTGTTTCTAGGTGGAATTTGGCAAATGATTAGTTTTTTTTAGAATTTTTTGTCTTTCTCAAATTTTCTAAAATAAGTGTGCATTACAGTGTTACAATTATAACTAAATGTATTTTATATAAGTCACATTTTATTAAATAATAGCATCTGTAGTATCAGATCATTAATCTCCATTAGCACTGACAAAAGATGATAAACTATGCAGACTATAAGGAACAATTTTCCTAGAAACAAGGGTGTCAGCTTGCATCCTCTTCAAGTATTCACACATTTAACACATCTAGTTAGCATAACTGAATAATGAGGAAATCAGGCCAAAAAGTACCATCCAACTTGGATATTCTCTTAAGACTCTAAAATAAAACTCTTCATATAAGGAGAAAAAATAATTTTTTTTTTAAAAAAGTACTGCTGCTTAGTTTCAAAAAATAATTGCCAGGGGTTTAATGTCCCTGAATCTATCAAATATTAAAAAGGGCAATTGAAGAAAAGGCCTGACTATAAAACAGTTTGAAAAATTTCACAATGGAACTATCTGCATTGCCATCTCTCAGATAGTATGACTCTGGAAAGGTCTGTTATAGTCATTTACCCATTCTGAGCAATTCCTTGTCATTTATTAACCTTGTTTAAACTGATCGGTTCAACATGGGGAGAAAAGCATCAGTTTTTTTTTTTTTTCTCTCACAGAATACAAATTTCTTTTTGGCTCTGAGTAAGATTTGGTCAGATTTTAATATAAAATGATTATATTTTAAATGCTCTCAAATGGTCAAGTTGTTAAGAGCAAAAATAATAATAATAAAAAAGATGTAGCAGCCCTGTGTTTCATTTATTCACTCACTCATGAAATCTTTGTTTAGCACACAGTAGTAATCAGACACTATTGGATATTGGGGATGTGAAAGTGAGTAAGACATAATTGTTGTTCAGTTGTGAAGTTGTATCCGACTCTGTGACCCCATCTGAATGCAGAGTTCCAAAGAATAGCAAGAAGAGATAAAAAAGCCTTCTTCAGCGATCATTGCAAAGAAATAGAGGAAAACAACAGAATGGGAAAGACTAGGGATCTCTTCAAGAAAATCAGAAATACTAAAGGAACATTTCATGCAAAGATGGGCTTGATAAAGGACAGAAATGGTATGGACCTAAAAGAAGCAGAAGATATTTAGAAGAGGTGGCAAGAATACACAGAAGAACTGTACAAAAAAGATCTTCACGACCCAGATAATCATGATGGTGTGATCACTGACCTAGAGCCAGACATCCTGGAATGTGAAGTCAAGTGGGCCTTAGAAAGCATCACTACGGACAAAGCCAGTGGAGGTGATGGAATTCCAGTGGAGCTATTCCAAATCCTGAAAGATGATGCTGTGAAAGTGCTGCCCTCAATATGCCAGCAAATTTGGAAAACTCAGCAGTGGCCACAAGATTGGAAAAGGTCAGTTTTCATCCCAATCCCAAAGAAAGGCAATGCCAAAGAATGCTCAAACTACCGCACAATTGCACTCACCTCACATGCTAGTAAAGTAATGCTCAAAATTCTCCAAGCCAAGCTTCAGCAATATGTGAACCGTGAACTTCCTGATGTTCAAGCTGGTTTTAGAAAAGGCAGAGGAACCAGAGATCAAATTGCCAACATCTGCTGGATCATGGAAAAAGCAAGAGAGTTCCAGAAAAACATCCATTTCTGCTTTATTGACTATGCCAAAGCCTTTGACTGTGTAGATCACAATAAACTGTGGAAAATTCTGAGAGAGATGGGAATACCAGACCACCTGATCTGCCTCTTGAGAAATTTGTATGCAGGTCAGGAAGCAACAGTTAGAACTGGACATGGAACAACAGACTGGTTCCAAATAGGAAAAGGAGTACATCAAAGCTGTATATTGTCACCCTGTTTATTTAACTTATATGCAGAGTACATTATGAGAAACGCTGGACTGGAAGAAACACAAGTTGGAATCAAGATTGCCGGGAGAAATATCAATAACCTCAGATATGCAGATGACACCACCCTTATGGCAGAAAGTGAAGAGGAACTCAAAAGCCTCTTGATGAAAGTGAAAGTGGAGAGTGAAAAAGTTGGCTTAAAGCTCAACATTCAGAAAACGAAGATCATGGCATCTGGTCCCATCACTTCATGGGAGATAGATGGGGAAACAGTGAAAACAGTGTCAGACTTTATTTTTCTGGGCTCCAAAATCACTGCAGATGGTGACTGCAGCCATGAAATTAAAAGACGCTTACTCCTTGGAAGGAAAGTTATGTCCAACCTAGATAGCACATTCAAAAGCAGAGACATTACTTTGTCAACAAAGGTTCGTTTAGTCAAGGCTATGGTCTTTCCTGTGGTCACGTACGGATGTAAGAGTTGGACTGTGAAGAAGGTTGAGTGCCGAAGAATTGATGCTTTTGAACTGTGGTGTTGGAGAAGACTCTTGAGAGTCCCTTGGACTGCAAGGAGATCCAACCAGTCCATTCTGAAGGAGATCAGCCCTGGGATTTCTTTGGAAGGAATGATGCTAAAGCTGAAACTCCAGTACTTTGTCCACCTCATGCGAAGAGTTGACTCATTGGAGAAGACTCTGATGCTGGGAGGGATTGGGGGCAGGAGGAGAAGGGGACGACAGAGGATGAGATGGCTGGATGGCATCACTGACTCGATGGATGTGAGTCTGAGTGACCTCTGGGAGTTGGTGATGGACAGGGAGGCCTGGCGTGCTGCAGTTCATGGGGTTGCAAAGAGTCGGACACAACTGAGCGACTAATCTGATCTGTGACCCCATGGCCTGCAGCATGCCAGGCTTCCCTGTCCTTCACCATCTCCCAGAGTTTGCTCAAACTCATGTCCATTGTGTTGGTGATTGCCATCCAACCGTCTCATCCTCTGTCGCCCCCTTTTTCTTCTGCCCTCAATCTTTCCCAGCATCAGGGTCTTTTCCAGTGAGTTGGCTCTTTATATCAGGTGGCCAAAGTATTGGAGCTTCAGCCTCAGCATCAGTCCTTCCAATGAATATTCAGGCTTGATTTCCTTTAGTACTGACTGGTTGAATCTCCTTGATGTTCAAGGGACTCTCAAGAGTCTTCTCCAACAGCACAATTTGAAAGTATAAATTTTTCAGTGCTAAGTCTTCTTTGTAGCCCAACTCTCACGTCCAGGGCTTCCCTGGTGGCTCAGACGGTAAAGCGTCTGCCTGCAATGCGGGAGACCTGGATTCGATTCCTGGGTCAGGAAGATCCCCTGGAGAAGGAAATGGCAATCCACTCCAGCAATCTTGCCTGGAAAATCCCATGGACGGAGGAGCCTAATAGGCTATGGTCTATGGGATCGCAAAGAGTCGGACACGACTGAGCGACTTCACTTACTTATTTACTTACTTCACATCCATACATAACTATGTTTTTCCAAAAAAGCATAGCTTTGATTATATAGACCTTTGTCAGCAAAGTGACATCTTTGCTTTTTAATATGCTGTCTAGGTTTGTCATAATTTTTCTTCCACGGAGCAAGCGTCTTTTAATTTCATGGCTGCAGTCACTGTCTGCAATGATTTTGGAGCCCAATAAAATAAAATCTGCCACTGTTTCCACTTTATGATACTTGTCCTCCAGGAGTTTACCTTCTAGTGGAGGCAACATAAGTAAACCACATAGATGCCAGTTGTGATAAGTTTTGGAGGAGGAATACTTCCATAAATAATAAAAGGGTAAGGAGCAATAGGGAAGACTGGAACAGAGATAGGAATAGGAACAGAAATAGGGAAGACTCAGTGTGTATGCCCAGCAGGTTTGATGCAGGATACAGTAAGCTTGGGGCTGGTACACTGGAATGACCCAGAGGGATGGTATAGGGAGGAAGGTGGGAGGGGGGTTCAGGATGGGGAACATGTGTACACCCATGGCGGATGCATGTTGATGTATGGCAAAACCAATACAATATTGTAAAGTAAATAAAAATAATAATAATAAAAAAATTAAATAGGGAAGACTTTTTTTAAAAAGGTGATATTTAGCCTGAGATCTAAAAGGACAAAAAGGAGCTAGCCACATGAAAAGCCAAAATGTGTCTGTTCTCAGTACAGAAATGTCTAGAAAATGCCAGAATCCCACATGATCAAACAAAGCAAGCTGTGGAAATGTGAGATGAAGTTAGAAAGGTAGGCAGAGGGCAGGTCACATAGGACATTGTAGTGTTTAATTTTCAATACTGCAGAAAGCCACTAAAGTATTTTAATCAGAGGAGTGACAGGATTTAAACTGCCATAGGAAGCCAATAAAGCATTTTAATGGGCAAATGACGGAATCCAATTTTAAATGATCATTCTTGCTATTACAAGGAAATTGAATTTTAAGTGGACAGAAGTGAAGGAGGACTAAGTCAGAAGAGTCAGGAGTCAGCCTGTAGTCATCCAGAAGCAAGGCTTGGGTTGGACCATAGTATTAGCAGCGGAGATGGAGAGAAGTGATAGATTTAGGATATGTTTTGGAAGTGTACTCACTTGGAATGCTGTGGGATTCGATATAGGAATTTAGAAAAAAATTGGATTGAGTCCCAAGCGGAGAACTGAGAAATATAAATAAGGCAGGTGTAGCAGGATATGGCAGGTAATTGCATGTGGGTGAACAGAGATAGGAAAGAGTAGCATCCAGCTGGTTGGTTGCTGGGGCACTTGGGTAGACTGTGGTGCCACTCACTGAGACAAGAAACAGTAGAGAGGGTTAAGCTTGGTTGCAAAGACTGTGAATGTAAAGTTTTCCCCTCTGCAGCTTTTATTTTCAAGTTATAAAATATAAATTTTTGTTAGAAATTATGTTCAATAAAAACCTTAGGAATTTGTTAATGTTGAATTTGCTTGTGATCGAGAGTGACCATAATTGCTGTGATTAGTACTACAAAGGCCAGCAAAACCTACTTTTTGTGGAGAAGCTTTCATCATCTTGTGAGTTTCTGGAGGTCCATCTAACAGATTAGCCTGTCATTTATGAGGGGAAAAGTGAAAGACCAAAGTTGGAGTGGTCCCTTCCTTTGAGATCAAAATACTTTAGAAAGAATCTTATGAGGAAGGACCTTTCCATGAGAGAATGTGTCTGGCTGTGCTCTTGAAGTTCTCTTGTCAGCAGTCTGATTAAGCAGGCAGTGAAAAGAAACTTCTGTATTCGTGTGTGACCTATGAGCATGTGTAACAAATTACTTTGTACATCTTGGGAACATTTGGAATGCCTGAATGTCTGTATGTGACATTTAAATGTGAGTAACACTCGAGTAAGTCTCAGAGTTAGCTGAATTCAATAAATGCTTTAATCAATATGCTGTGGCATTTGTAACTAGTATTGTAGTTATCCTAAATCTCTAGGTGATTATGTCCTGTAATACACCATTCCCATGCTTTTGTCCACATATTCTTGCTGCAGATCTCCTCATCTGGAAGCAATTTCTTTTTCTTTGCATTTTCATAGTATTCAGTTTGTATATTCCTTATGATGTACATTGTATTTTGACTTTTGTGATGGAGGCAAATTTGTCTGCATGTCATTTTCCCTCAGAGATGTAACAACTGTCAGACTCAGCCCACAAAGATTCCTGATGAATTCCTAGGAGCCTATCTCTTTGTGGCTCATAAATTCCCACTGGCTGTTATTAAAGTCTTCTCTGAAGTTTTGAGACAGGAAGGAAACAGGGCACAACCTTTAAAAGAATGACATAGCCCATAGAGACACAACATAAACTGAACAGAACCAAGGGTCCAAGATGTCAGACAAGTTGACTTCCACTAGACCTAGAGCCTCAGTGTGTGCTCAGTGTAACACATCAGAAAGCTAAATGACACACCCACAGGTGTCAGGACCATAAAGGTCAAAAAGTGAGCAGTGGCCCAATTCTTGGAAATCCCCACATCTTCCCTGAATCGCTGGAGTACTGTTCCCACTCATTAGCCTATGTAATTACTCAGCACACATCAAAACTGACAGTCACCATACCCTGTTGGCTCTCTTGCCTTCTGAGGTGGCCCACACTCTGTCTATGGAATGTGTTTCCTCCGTGAATAAACCTTCTTTCACTTTACTATGACTTGCTCTTGAATTCTTTGCTATGGAAAGCCAAGAACCCACACTTGACAGCCATCTCAGGGACTCAGATGTGACCTGGGATGTGACCACTCTCTTGCACCCCACTCTTTTTCCTACAACAGTTTCTGGTGTCTGATCTCTATTTCACCACCTGGAAATCTGGATAACCTGCTTCTCTTGGTCTGACCCAGCTACTTGTAGTAGGCCTGTTGATTCTAAAGAGGGCTGCTAGAGTCTCTCAGCCTTTTTAACCCTCCTTGGATGTCTGAGCGCCGAAGAATTGATGCTTTTGAACTGTGGTGTTGGAGAAGACTCTTGAGAGTCCCTTGGACTGCAAGGAGATCCAACCGGTCCATTCTGAAGGAGATCAGACCTGGGATTTCTTTGGAGGGAATGATGCTCAAGCTGAAACTCCAGTATTTTGGCCACCTCATGCGAAGAGTTGACTCATTGGAGAAGACTCTGATGCTGGGAGGGATTGAGGGCAGGAGGAGAAGGGGACGACAGAGGATGAGATGGCTGGATGGCATCACTGACTCAATGAATGTGAGTCTGAGTGACCTCCGAGAGCTGGTGATGGATAGGGAGGCCTGGCGTGCTGCAGTTCATGGGGTCGCAAAGAGTCGGACACGACTGAGCGACTGATCTGATCTGGATGTCTGGAATGTAAAGCTTGTATCCCTGAATCAACACAAGAAGAAAATCTATAGGCCCCACAGTATCTTATCTCTAATAGTCCTTCCCAAGTCTGATATCCCATATCCCATGAATGACTTCCAGGTAAGGATCTTGTGTTTTCAGGTTTTTTTTTTGTGTGTGTGTGATAAAAAATACACAATTTAAAATTGATCATCTGAGCCATTCTGTGTGAATATTGAATATATGCATATTCAACTATCATGACCATCCATATCTAGAATTCATCTTGCAAAACTGAAATACAGTAACTGTCATACTCCCTATTCCCTTACCCACCAGCCTCTAACAACCACCATTCTTTCTGTCTCTGTGTACTTCACTACTATAAAAAATGTATCATGTATCATATAAATGAAATCAAAGAGTGTCTGTCTTATTATGACTGGCTTATTTCACTTAGCATAATGTCCTTGAAGTTTATCCATGTTGTAGCATGTGTCAGAATTTCTTCTTAAAGCCAAATGATATTCCATTGTATGTACATACCATATTTTGTGTATCCAATTATGTATCCAATTTTGTGTATCCATCAGTGGACAAGTAGGTTACTTCCTTGTTTCAGCTATTGTAAATAATGCTGCTATGAATGGTATATATTTACATTCTCTTTTATTTCAGGTTTGCTTCTTTTTTATCCATAGCATTTCCTAAGAGACTGGGTTTATTCTATTTTGATCTCTGTCAATAAGACCCTGAGAAGAGGATTTGTGTATAAGTGATTGGTTAAGGAAGTACTCCCAGGAGACTTAGTAAGGCACTGGGGAGAGTAGAACTGGGATGCAGACAGAAGCATCCGTGTGTGCAATTTGGGGGAATCCCACAGAAGGTAGCATCAGCTTCATCCCCCAGGAAAACTTTGGAATGTAAATTATGCTTCTGTCCTTTTACCCAAAGCAAGAGGGCTGAGTTTCATACTTCTGTATCCTTAGTCATCCTCTTTGGAGATGTAAACTCCTAGGCACTTCTGGATTTCTGTGTGCTTGGGCAAAGTGGATCTAGCAGTCCCAGAGACGTTCTCCAAATTAAGATTGCAAGTCTGGACTGCTAGAAGCAAAAGCACACCAGAGCTGGGAGAGGGGTACACAGAGACAGCTGAGGGGTCTGGGAAGGTCTGGGTAGAGCATCAGCAATATCCACTTGTGCTTCTCACTGGGAGTTTGTGTTCCAATGTCTTGGGCACAAACCATCACTTACAATACCCTTTCCACAGCCTTTCCAGGATGCCCATTGAGAATTCATAAAAATCTGACTCCTAGTCACCTTCTCCAGTATGCTAGCGTTTCTAAACATCACTGTATAAGTCATCTGAGAATAGCAGTTATGTATTTTCAGTTCTGAGACTCCAGCCTCTTAACAGTGCACCCTGAATTCAAATGAATTTCTGCTTTTCCAGGCATAGGATCAATTGAATGAATAACACATGAGGGAAGCCCCAAACAAAAGCAAAATTAGGAGGAAAAATTACACGGTGTGTGCTTACTGGACTGGAGGTCACTTTCCTTAGTTGTATTTCTCACTTTGAAATCTGGCATTAAGGAAAACAACCTTCTTGGGGGCTCTAGGCACATTCTGCCCCACCTAGGTGAGACCTAAGCAAATGATCTGGTCATACTAGGAACTTTTCTTGATACTGAGGACTGTGAAACCATAGATCTGATTTTCTAAAGTACTCCTTAGATGACCATTATTATCTTTGCAAGGCTTCCTGTTCCCATTGAAATTAGTTTTGAAGGTTGTTCACAAAGTTGTAAGACTGATTTTCCTCTTACCAGCTTGTGGAAGGAGAACATTTGGGGACTATATGGCAGACAAGGGACATTGTTAATGTTATTTTACAAACTCATATATGTAACCTTGATTATAGGAATACACATTTATATTAGTGTCCAGGTTCCAGGGACTTCCTGCTGCTGGCAGTTCTGCATGGAGGGGAAGATGTTATTAAAATCCACAGATCCCTACTGTGAACATAACTTTTAATTTGACAGTCATAAAAGTCATCAACTATAACCATAACCACCATTTTAAAGATAGAGGAAGTGAGGCAGAAAAAGGTAATGGCATTTCAGTGAAGCTCTATTAATACAGTGGTAGATCTTGCCATTAGCTGCAACTTACTCTTTTTCAGTCAAAAATAAATTTCTTTCATGGGACATGATTATTATTGATTAGCAATATGCTTTAACTTGCCTGGAAAAAGTGTTTCCTTTCTAGTCTCTATTCTTTCTGTTCACCAAATACATTTTAATTAATCTAAATGAATTTTGAAACTCAGTGGTGAGATTGTGCTTTATGCTATTGGAGCCTAAGAATCTTTGACTTTTGTAGTTCAGGATATGGAAATAGACCTGCATGGAGTGAAACTGGAATCAGATTTAGAGTCAACCTTTACATGACTCCTCTGTGCCTTGATCTTGTCCATCTTCTTAAGTATTGCTGAACTTAATCCACTCAGTGCTCTTATGAGAAGAGGTATTGCTCCCAGTTTTACAACTGAATCTGACAGTTGGTCTTGATAACAAATACAATATATAATCGTTTTTTTATTATTTATTTATTTTTGCACTGGGGCTTCGTTGTAGTGACGGGGGCTACTCTTTATTGCACTGTGCAGGTTTCCCATTGCGGTGGTTTCTCTTGTTCCAGAGCACAGGTTCTAGGCAGGAGTTGTGGCTTGCAGGCTTAGTTACCCTGCGGCACTTGGGATCTTCCTGGACCAGGGATGGAACTCGTGTACCCTGCATTGGCAGGTGGAGTTTTAACCACTGGACCACCAGGAAAGTCCTGTAATCATTTTATCCAGTGTCCAGCAAGATGTTTCTCCTAAGTCCCAAGATCATGTGGAATTTCTCATAAGAACCGCATTATTGGTACTGAATGATACTTTGTTCAGATCAGATCAGATCAGTTGCTCAGTCGTGTCCGACTCTTGGCGACCCCATGAATCACAGCACGCCAGGCCTCCCCGTCCATCACCAACTCCCGGAGGTCACCCAGACTCACGTCCATCAAGTCAGTGATGCCATCCAGCCATCTCATCCTCTGTCGTCCCCTTCTCCTCCTGCCCCCAATCCCTCCCAGCATCAGAGTTCTCTCCAATGAGTCAACTCTTCGCATGAGGTGGCCAAAATACTGGAGTTTCAGCTTTAGCATCATTCCTTCCAAAGAAATCCCAGGGCTGATCTCCTTGACAATGGACTGGTTGGATCTCCTTGCAGTCCAAGGGACTCTCAAGAGTCTTCTCCAACACCACAGTTCAAAAGCATCAATTCTTCGGCACTCAGCCTTCTTCACAGTCCAGCTCTCACATCCATACATGACCACAGGAAAGACCATAGCCTTGACTAGATGGACCTTTGTTGACAAAGTAATGTCTCTGCTTTTGAATATGCTATCTAGGTTGGTCATAACTTTCCTTCCAAGGAGTAAGGGTCTTTTAATTTCATGGCTGCAGTCACCATCTGTAGTGATTTTGGAGCCCAGAAAAATAAAGTCGGACAATGTTTCCACTGTTTCCACAACTATTTCCCATGAAGTGATGGGACCAGATGCCATGATCTTCTTTTTCTGAATGTTGAGCTTTAAGCCAACTTTTTCACTCTCTACTTTCACTTTCATGAAGAGGCTTTTGAGTTCCTCTTCACTTTCTGCCATAAGGGTGGTGTCATCTGCATATCTGAGGTTATTGATATTTCTTCCAGTAATCTTGATTCCAACTTGCGCTTCTTCCAGTCCAGCGTTTCTCATAATGTACTCTGCATAGAAGTTAAACAAACATGGTGACAATATACAGCCTTGACGAACTCCTTTTCCTATTTGGAACCAGTCTGTTGTTCCATGTCCAGTCCTAACTGTTGCTTCCTGACCTGCACACACATTTCTCAAGAGGCAGGTCAGGTGGTCTGGTATTCCCATCTCTTTCAGAATTTTCCACAGTTTATTGTGATCCACACAGTCAAAGGCTTTGGCATAGTCAATAAAGCAGAAATAGATGTTTTTCTGGAACTCTCTTGCTTTTTCCATGATCCAGCAGATGTTGGCAATTTGATCTCTGGTTCCTCTGCCTTTTCTAAAACCAGCTTGAACATTAGGAAGTTCATGGTTCACGTATTGCTGAAGCCTGGCTTGGAGAATTTTGAGCATTACTTTACTAGCGTGTGAGATGAGTGCAATTGTGCGGTAGTTTGAGCATTCTTTGGCATTGCCTTTCTTTGGGATTGGAATGAAAACTGACCTTTTTCCAGTGCTGTGGCCACTGCTGAGTTTTCCAAATTTGCTGGCATATTGAGTGCAGCACTTTCACAGCATCATCTTTCAGGATTTGGAATAGCTCCACTGGACTTCCATCACCTCCACTAGCTTTGTTCATAGTGATGCTTTCTAAGGCCCACTTGACTTCACATTCCAGGATGTCTGGCTCTAGGTCAGTGATCACACCATCATGATTATCTGGGTCGTGAAGCTCTTTTTTGTACAGTTCTTCTGTGTATTCTTACCATCTCTTCTTAATATCTTCTGCTTCTGTTAGGTCCATACCATTTCTGTCCTTTATTGAGCCCATCTTTGCATGAAATGTTCCTTTGGTATCTCTGATTTTCTTGGAGAGATCCCTAGTCTTTCCCATTCTGTTGTTTTCCTCTATTTCTTTGCATTGATCGCTGAAGAAGGCTTTCTTATCTCTTCTTGCTGTTCTTTGGAACTCTGCATTCAGATGTTTATATCTTTCCTTTTCTCCTTTGCTTTTTGTTTCTCTTCTTTTCACAGCTATTTGTAAAGTCTCCCCAGACAGCCATTTTGCTTTTTTGCATTTCTTTTCCATGGGGATTGTCTTGGTCCCTGTCTCCTATACAATGTCACGAACCTCATTCCATAGTTCATCAGGCACTCTATCTATCAGATCTAGGCCCTTAAATCTATTTCTCACTTCCACTGTATAATCATAAGGGATTTGATTTAGGTCATACCTGAATGGTCTAGTGGTTTCCCCTACTTTCTTCAATTTCAGTCTGAATTTGGCAATAAGGAGTTCATTGTCCGAGCCACAGTCAGCTCCTGGTCTTGTTTTTGCTGACTGTATAGACCCATCTTTGGCTGCAAAGAATATACTCCATCTCATTTCGGTGTTGACCATCTGGTGATGTCCATGTATAGAGTCTTCTCTTGTGTTGTTGGAAGAGGGTGTTTGTTATGACTAGTGCATTTTCTTGGCAAAACTCTATTAGTCTTTGCCCTGCTTTATTCCGTATTCCAAGGCCAAATTTGCCTGTTACTCCAGGTATTTCTTAATTTCCTACTTTTGCATTCCAGTCCCCTATCATGACAAGGACATCTTTTTTGGGTGTTAGTTCTAAAAGGTCTTGTAGGTCTTCATAGAACTGTTCAACTTCAGCTTCTTCAGCGTTACTGGTTGGAACATAGACTTGGACTACTCTGATTTTGAATGGTTTGCCTTGGAAGCGAACAGAGATCATTCTTTCATTTTTGAGATTGCATCCAAGTACTGCGTTTTGGACTCTTTTGTTGACCATGATGGCCACTCCATTTCTTCTGAGGGATTCCTGCCCGCAGTAGTAGATATAATGGTCATCTGAGTTAACGTCACCCATTCCAGTCCATTTCAGTTCGCTGATTCCTAGAATGTCAACATTCACTCTTGCCATTTCTTGTTTGACCACTTCCAATTTGCCTTGATTCATGGACCTGACATTCCAGGTTCCTGTGCAATATTGCTCTTTACAGCATCAGACCTTGCTTCTATCACCAGTCACATCCACAGCTGGGTATTCTTTTTGCTTTGGCTCCATCCCTTCATTCTTTCTGGAGTTATTTCTCCACTGATCTCTAGTAGCATATTGGGCACCTACTGTCCTGGGGAGTTTCTCTTTCGGTATCCTATCATTTTGCCTTTTCATACTGTTTATGGGGTTCTCAAGGCAAGAATACTGAAGTGGTTTGCCATTCCCTTCTCTAGCGGACCACATCCTGTCAGATCTCTCCACCATGACCCGCCCATCTTGGGTTGCCCCATGGGCATGGCTTAGTTTCATTGAGTTAGACAAGGCTGTGGTCCTAGTGTGATTAGATTGACTAGTTTTATGTGAGTATGGTTTCAGTGTGTTTGCCCTCTGATGCCCTCTTGCAACACCCACCTTCCTACTTGGGTTTCTCTTACCTTGGGCGTAGGGTATCTCTTCCTGGCTGCTCCAGCAAAGCACAGCCATTGCTCCTTACCTTGGACAAGGGGTCTCTCCTCACCACCGCCCTTCCTGACCTTCAGTGTGGGATAGCTCCTCTAGGCCCTCCTGCACCTGCGCAACCATGGCTCCTTGGACGTGGGGTTTGTCCTCCCGGCCACCATCCCTGGCCTCCGGCGTGGGGTTGCTCCTCCCGGCGCCACCCTTGGCCTCCGGCTTGGGGGCATGGGGTAGCTCCTCCCGCCTGCTGCCCCTGGCCTCGGGCTTGGGGCCTGGTGTATCTCCTCTGGCTGCCGCCCCTGACCTCGGACGCAGGGTAACTCCTCTCCCGCCCCCCTGACCTTGGACGCGGGTAACTCCTCTTGGACGTTCCTGCACCGTCGCAGTTTGGTACTCTCTGCCGCTGCCCCTGACCTCAGACGTGGGGTAACTCCTCTTGGCGGCCGCCCTTTCGGGCATGGGGTCCTCCTGGCTTCTGCCACAGCCACCTGCACTTTAGCGTGCCTGCCGTAGCTGCCTGTGCTTTAGCACGCATTAAAATGGGTAAAAAAGATTAATAAAAATTATGACCTGATATTAAAAAAAATCAGATCGATTATATTCTTTGCAGCCAAAGATGGAGAAGCTCTATACAGTCAGCAAAAACAAGACCAGGAGCTGACTGTGGCTCAGACCATGAACTCCTTATTGCCAAATTCAGACTGAAATTGAAGAAAGTAGGGAAAACTACTAGACCATTCAGGTATGACCTAAATCAAATCCCTTATGATTATACAGTGGAAGTGAGAAATAGATTTAAGGGCCTAGATCTGATAGATAGAGTGCCTGATGAACTATGGAATGAGGTTCGTGACATTGTACAGGAGACAGGGATCAAGACCATCCCCATGGAAAAGAAATGCAAAAAAGCAAAATGGCTGTATGAGGAGGCCTTACAAATAGCTGTGAAAAGAAGAGAAGCGAAAAGCAAAGGAGAAAAGGAAAGATACAAACATCTGAATGCAGAGTTCCAAAGAATAGCAAGAAGAGATAAGAAAGCCTTCTTCAGCGATCAATGCAAAGAAATAGAGGAAAACAACAGAATGGGAAAGACTAGGGATCTCTTCAAGAAAATCAGAGATACCAAAGGAACATTTCATGCAAAGATGGGCTTGATAAGGGACAGAAATGGTATGGACCTAACAGAAGCAGAAGATATTAAGAAGAGGAGGCAAGAATACACAGAAGAACTGTACAAAAAAGACCTTCACGACCCAGATAATCATGATGGTGTGATCACTGACCTAGAGCCAGACATCCTGGAATGTGAAGTCAAGTGGACCTTAGAAAGCATCACTATGAACAAAGCTAGTGGAGGTGATGGAATTCCAGTGGAGCTATTCCAAATCCTGAAAGATGATGCTGTGAAAGTGCTGCACTCAATATGCCAGCAAATTTGGAAAACTCAGCAGTGGCCACAAGATTGGAAAAGGTCAGTTTTCATCCCAATCCCAAAGAAAGGCAATGCCAATGAGTGCTCAAACTACCGCACAATTGCACTCATCTCACACGCTAGTAAAGTAATGCTCAAAATTCTCCAAGCCAGGCTTCAGCAATATGTGAACCGTGAATTTCCTGATGTTCAAGCTGGATTTAGAAAAGGCAGAGGAACCAGAGATCAAATTGCCAACATCCGCTGGATCATGGAAAAAGCGAGAGAGTTCCAGAAAAACATCTATTTCTGCTTTATGGACTATGCCAAAGCCTTTGACTGTGTAGATCACAATAAACTGTGGTAAATTCTGAAAGAGATGGGAATACCAGGCTACCTGATCTGCCTCTTGAGAAATCTGTATGCAGGTCAGGAAGCAACAGTTAGAACTGGTCATGGAACAACAGACTGGTTGCAAATAGGAAAAGGAGTACGTCAAGGCTGTATATTGTCACCATGTTTATTCAACTTCTATGCAGAGTACATCATGAGAAACGCTGGACTGGAAGAAACACAAGTTGGAATCAAGATTGCTGGGAGAAATATCAATAACCTCAGATATGCAGATGACACCACTCTTATGGCAGAAAGTGAAGAGGAACTCAAAAGCCTCTTGATGAAAGTGAAAGTGGAGAGTGAAAAGGTTGGCTTAAAGCTCAACATTCAGAAAACGAAGATCATGGCATCTGGTCCCATCACCACATGGGAAATAGATGGAGAAACAGTGGAAACAGTGTCAGATTTTATTTTTCTGGGCTCCAAAATCACTACAGATGGTGACTGTAGCCATGAAATTAAAAGACGCTTACTCCTTGGAAGGAAAGTTATGACCAACCTAGATAGCGTATTCAAAAGCAGAGACATTACTTTACCAACAAAGGTTCGCCTAGTCAAGGCTATGGTCTTTCCTGTGGTCATGTATGGATGTGAGAGCTGGACTGTGAAGAAGGCTGAGTGCCGAAGAATTGATGCTTTTGAAGTGTGGTGTTGGAGAAGACTCTTGAGAGTCCCTTGGACTGCAAGGAGATCCAACCAGTCCATTTTGATGGAGATCAATCCTGGAATTTCTTTGGAAGGAATGATGCTAAAGCTGAAATTCCAGTATTCTGGCCACCTCATGCGAAGAGTTGACTCATTGGAGAAGACTCTGATGCTGGGAGGGATTGAGGGCAGGAGGAAAAGGGGATGACAGAGGATGAGATGGCTGGATGGCATCACTGACTTGATGGATGTGAGTCTGAGTGACCTCCGGGAGCCGGTGATGGACAGGGAGGCCTGGTGTGCTGCGGTCATGGGGTCGCAAAGAGTCGGACACGACTGAGCGACTGATCTAATCTGATATTAAAAAGTTCTTAAATATTATGACTATTACAAGCAGTAATTATAGGATGGGGAATTTCTCAACATATATTTTGGAGAACAAGGGAAGGTAGGAATAAGTGGAAATTATGGGAAAAGATATCAGACCATTTAAGGGCATTATTGTTAGCTCTTGTCAGTGTGACTGAAGTTACCAATGGAATGTAAAAACAGAGTAACTGATAATAAACAAGCACAAGGCATGGTATATAATACTAAAGCTGTATTTTAGAGTCCTAGTGCATCTTATAAAGAGAATTATCACTGAATGAATACCTTAGTAGGACCCATTGCTTTTCTTGTTACCTTTCGGTAATATCATAACCCTGCTGTTGCTGCTAAGTCACTTCAGTCGTGTCTGACTCTCTGTGATCCCAGAGACAGCAGCCCACCAGGCTCTGCTGTCCCCAGGATTCTCCAGGCAAGAACACTGGAGTGGGTTGCCATTTCCTTCTCCAATGCATGAAAGTGAAAAGTGAAAGTGAAGGTGCTCAGTCATGTCCGACTCTTCATGACCCCATGGACTGCAGCCTACCAGGTTCCTCAGTCCATAGGATTTTCCAGGCGAGAGTACTGGAGTGGGTTGCCATTGCCTTCTCCGATAACATAACCCTAAGGTCATAAAACACATTAAAACTATGTTTTAATACATAAAACACAGTTCAATAATTAAAATATCTGGTGTGCTATCATACTAAAAACCTCATACTTCAATCTTGAAGTATTAAAATGACATACTTCAACCTTGATTTAAAGTTGAGACTTTTCTCCCTCTCCAGTTTGGTCCTTTTAAAGCAGAAAATCTGTAGTTGGAGAAGAGGAACATGTGCTGAGTTTCTTTCATTCCCCACTTAGCACATGTACTCCTATTTTTCTTACTTTAGTTTCTGAACACTGCAGATTGGACCACAAGGAAGGACATGAGATCAGAGAAGCAATTAAGTTCTTATTAACTGACTAGCACTGTCCCATTGGTCTAGCATAGCATCACATAATATAGGCATAAAGTTGACTCTTACACTCATGAACACCTTTATGGATTCGTTCATGACTCATTTTCCCTATTGCAAGAAATTTCTCCCTTTTAGTTCCCATGAGAAGGACAAATGCATGGCTGATAGCTCACTTCTTTGATACCTAGGTATCTGGCAACACCTGGATCTTCTATCAGCCAAATTTCAAAAAAGGTTTCTATATTTAAGTATTTTGAGCAGTGATAGGTTTAATATATGGAATTATTGCTTTAAAAATTGTTGCAAGCATTGATAGAGAAGATGCTAGGCTGAATGTTTAGGAATGACCATCAAAAAAAAAAAAAAAAAAAAAAAAGAACTGGCCCACCCGGAGAACAGCTACCTCTGATATCACTACTGGGGCTGTGGCAAAATTGATCAGTTGCTGCCATTGATTATTGAAAATATCTTTGGGAGCACAGGGAGCTAGATCATGGACATCATAGCTTTGACCATGGGTCAGCTAAGCAAAGCATAACATCATTACTGCTGCTTCAGCCATCTCCACTACTTCTCATCAACAAGGTAACTGGAGCATGGACACTGTTCCAGAGAAAACTCATATTCCCATGACAGTGCTTTCTAGCTGAAACATCCAAGTATAGGAAAATAGATTGTGCTTTACTCCAACTTCCAAACCTCAAACACATGTTCTTCATTGTCAGAAACAAATTTATATACAGAAATATAGCTCTAAAGGAGTCTGGGAGGTGATTTTAGCTTTCTGATTTTTTTAATCCATGTGTGTGCATGTGTATTATTTATTTTACCCAAGCTTTATTAGGTATAACTAACAAAACTGATATTTTAATATGCATATACATTGTGAAATGATGATCACAGTCAAACAAATTAACATATACATCACCTCACACATTACCCCCCACTTTTTTTTTTTTTTGGTGTGATGAGAACACTTGAGGTCTATTTTTCTTAGCAGATTTCAAGTGTACAAGTATTATTAATTATAGTGACCATGATGAACATAAGTTTTAGGTTTCCCAAACTTATTTATCTCATAACTGAAAGTTTGTAAGCTTTGATCAGTATTTTCTCCTTCCCTCATGCCCAGGCTCTGGTAATCACTATTTCTACTCACTGAAAACAATAAAATATTGATGAAATTGAAGAAGATGCAAAAAATGGAGAGATAATCTGTATTCATGGATGGGAAGAATTAATATCGTTAAAATGTTCATTGTACCCAAAGTGATGTACAGATTCAGTGTGGTTCATATTAAAATTTAATGGCATTTTCCACAGAAATAGAAAAAATAATCCTTAATTTCATATCAGATCAGATCAGTCGCTCAGTCGTGTCCGACTCTTTGCGACCCCATGAACAGCAGCACGCCAGGCCTCCCTGTCCATCACCAGCTTCCGGAGGTCACCCAGACTCGCATCCATCGAGTCAGTGATGCCATCCAGCCATCTCATCCTCTGTCGTCCCCTTCTCCTCCTGCCCTCAATCCCTCCCAGCATCAGAGTCTTCTCCAATGAGTCAACTCTTCGCATGAGGTGGCCAAAATACTGGAGTTTCAGCTTTAGCATCATTCCTTCCAAAGAAATTCCAGGATTGATTTCCTTCAGAATGGACTGGTTGGATCTTCTTGCAGTCCAAGGGACTCTCAAGAGTCTTCTCCAACACCACAGTTCAAAAGCATCAATTCTTCGGCGCTCAGCCTTCTTCACAGTCCAGCTCTCACATCCATACATGACCACAGGAAAGACCATAGCCTTGACTAGGCGAACCTTTGTTGGTAAAGTAATGTCTCTGCTTTTGAATATGCTATTTCATATAGAACCACAAAAACCCTGACTAGCTAAAGAAGTCTTGAGCAGGAAAAACAAAGCTGGAGACATCACATATCCTGTTTGCCAACTATAGATTACAATGCTATAGTAATCAAAAGAGTTTCAGTTCAGTTCAGTTGCTCAGTTGTGTCTGAGTCTTTGTGATTCCATGGACTGCAGTACACCAGGCTTCCCTGTCCAAGACCAACTCCTGGGTCTTATGCAAACTCATGTCCATTGAGTCAATGATGCCATCCAACCATCTCATCCTCTGTCATCCCCTTCTCCTCCCATCTTCAATCATTCCCAGCATCAGTCTTTTTATTTTTTTAATTAAATTTTATTTTGCTTAACTTTACAATATTGTATTGCTTTTGCCATACATCAAGATGGATCCGCCACAAATATACATGTGTTCCCCATCCTGAACCCTCCTCCCTCCTCCCTCCCCATACCATCCCTCTGGGTCGACCCAGTGCACCAGCCCCAGGCATCCGTTATCAGGCATCGTACCTGGACTGGTGACTCGTTTCAGATATGATATTATACATATTTCAATGCTATTCTCCCAAATCATCCCACCCTCTCCCGTTCCCAGAGTCCAAAAGTCTGTTCTATACATCAGTGTCTCTTTTGCTGTCTCATAAACAGGGTTATTGTTACCATCTTTCTAAATTCCATATATATGTGTTAGTATACTGTTTTTGTGGTTTTCTTTCTGGCTTACTTCACTCAGTATAATAGGCTCCAGTTCCATCCACCTCATTAGAACTGATTCAAATGTATTCTTTTTAATGGCTGAGTAATACTCCATTGTGTATATGTACCACTGCTTTCTTATCCATTCATCTGTGGATGGACATCTAGGTTGCTTCCAAGTCCTGGCTATTGTAAACAGTGCTGCTATGAACATTGGGGTACACGTGTCTCTTTCAATTATGGTTTTCTCAGTGTGTATGCCCAGCAGTGGGATTGCTGGATCATAAGGCAGTTCTATTCCCAGTTTTTTGAGGAATCTCCATACTGTTCTCCAAAGTGGCTGTACTAGTTTCCATTCCCACCAACAGTGTAAGAGGGTTCCCTTTTCTCCACACCCTCTCCAGCATTTATTGCTTGTGGACTTTTGGATCGCAGCCATTCTGACTGGTGTGAAATTGTACTCATAGTGGTTTTGATTTGTATTTCTCTGATAATGAGTGATGTTGAGCATCTTTTCATGTGTTTGTTAGCCATCTGTATGTCTTCTTTGGAGAAATGTCTATTTAGTTCTTTGGCCCATTTTTTGATTGGGTCATTATTTTTCTGGAATTGAGCTGTAGGAGTTGCTTGTATATTTTTGAGATTAGTTGTTTGTCTGTTGCTTCATTTGCTATTATTTTCTCCCATTCTGAAGGCTGTCTTTTCACCTTGCTTATAGTTTCCTTTGTTGTGCAGAAGCTCTTAAGTTTAATTAGGTCCCATTTGTTTATTTTTGATTTTGTTTCCAATATTCTGGGAGGTGGGTCATAGAGGATCCTGCTGTGATGTATGTCAGAGAGTGTTTTGCCTATGTTTTCCTGTAGGAGTTTTATGGTTTCTGGTCTTACATTTAGATCTTTAATCCATTTTGAGTTTATTTTTGTGTATGGTGTTAGAAAGTGTTCTAGTTTCATTCTTTTACAAGTGTTTGACCAGTTTTCCCAGCAACACTTGTTAAAGAGATTGTCTTTAATCCATTGTATATTCTTGCCTCCTTTGTCAAAGATAAGGTGTCCATCAGTCTTTTTAAATGAGTCAGATTTTTGCATCAGGTGGCCAAAGTATTGGAATTTCAGCTTCAACATCAGTCCTTCCAATGAATATTCAGAGCTGATTTTCGTTAGGATGGACTGGTTGATCTCCTTGCTGTCCAAGGGACTCTCAAAAGTCTTCACCGACACCACAGTTCAAAAACATCAATTCTTTGGCGCTCAGCCTTCTTTATGGTCCAACTCTCACATCCATACATGACTACTGGATAAACCATAGCTTTGACTAGATGGACCTTTGTTAGCAAAGTAATGAATGTCTCAGCTTCCAAGGAGCAAGCGTCTTTTAATTTCATGGCTGCAGTCACCATCTGCAGTGATTTTGGAGCCCCCCCAAATAAAGTCTGACACTGTTTGCATTGTTTCCCCGTCTATTTGCCATGAAGTGATGGGATCAGATGCCATGATCTTAGTTTTTTGAATGTTTAGTTTTATGCTAACTTTTTCACTCTCTTTTTTCACTTTCACCAAGAGGCTGTTTAGTTCTTCTTCACTTTCTGCTATAAGGGTGGTGTCATCTGCATATCTGAGGTTATTGATATATCTCCTGGCAATCTTGATTCCAGCTTGTGCTTCATGCAGTCTGGCATTTCTCATGATGCACTCTGCATAGAAGTTAAATAAGCAAGGTGACAATATATAGCCTTGATGTACCCCATTCCTGATTTGGAACCAGTCTGTTGTTCCATGTCCAGTTCTAACTGTTGCTTCTTGACCAGCATAAAGATTTCTTAGAAGGTGGATCAGGTGGTCTGGTCCTATCTCTTTCAGAAGTTTCCACAGTTTGTTGTGATCCACACAGTGGAAGGCTTTGGTGTAGTCAATAAAGCTAAAGTAGACGTGTTTCTGGAACTCTTTTGCTCTTTCAGTGATCCAGTGGATGTTGGCAATTTGATCTCTGGTTCCTCTGCCTTTTCTAAACCCAGCTTGAACATCTTGAATTTCATGGTTCATGTACTGTTGAACCCTGGGTTGAGAATTTTGAGCATTACTTTACTAGCGTGTAAGATGAGTGCAATTGTGCAGAAGTTTGAGCATTCTTTGGCATTGCCTTTCTTTGGGATTGGAATGAAAACTGACCTTTTCCAGTCCTGTGGCCAAATTTGCTGGCCTATTGAGTGTAGCACTTTCACAGCATCATCTTTTAGGATTTGAAATAGCTCAACTGAAATTCTCTCACTTCCACTAGCTTTGCTTATAGTGATGCTTTCTAAGGCCCACTTGACTTTGCATTTCTGGATGTCTGACTCTAGTTGAGTGATCACACCATCATGATTATCTGGGTCATGAAGATCTTTTTTGTGTAGTTCTTCTGTGTATTCTTGTCACCTCTTCTTAATGTCTTCTACTTCTGTTAGGTCCATACCGTTTCTGTCCTTTATTGAGCCCATCTTTGCATGAAGTGTTCCCTTGGTATTTCTAATTTCCTTAAAGAGATCTCTAGTCTTTCCCAATCTATTGTTTTCCTTTGCATTGATCACTGAGGAAGGCTTTCTTATCTCTTCTTGCTATTCTTTGGAACTCTGCATTCAAATGGGTGTATCTTTCCTTTTCTCCTTTGCCTTTTGCTTCTCTCCTTTTCACAGCTATTTTTAAGGCCTCCTCAGACATTTTGCCTTTTTGCATTTCTTTTTCTTGGGGATGGTTTTGATCACTGCTTTCTGTACAATGACATGAACCTCTGTCCATAATTCTTCAGGCACTCTTTGTCTCAGATCTAACCCCTTGAATCTATATGTCACTTCCACTGTATAATCGTAAGGGATTTGATTTAGGTCATACCTGAATGGTCTAGTGGTTTTGCCTACTTTCTTAAATTTCAGTCTGAATTTGGCAATAAGGAGTTCATGATCTGAGCCACAGTCAGCTCCTGGTCTTGTTTTTGCTGATTGTATAGAGCTTCTCCATTTTTGGCTGCAAAGAATATAATCAATTTGATTTTGGTATTGACTGTCTGTTGATGTCTATGTGTAGCGTCTTCTCTTGTGTTGTTGGAAGAGGATGTTCGCTATGACCAATGCGTTCTCTTGGCAAAACTCTATTAGCCTTTGCCTTGCTTCATTCTGTACTCAAGGCCAAAATTGCCTGTTATTCTAGCTATTTCTTGACTTCCTACTTTTGCGTTCCAGTCCCCTATAATGGAAAGGACATCTTTTTTGGATATTAGTTCTAGAAGGTCTTGTAGGTCTTTATGGAAACATTCAACCTCAACTTCTTCAGCATTACTGGTCGGGGTATAGATTTGGATTACTGTGGTATTGAATGGTTTGCCTTGGAAACTAACAGAGATCATTCTGTTGTTTTTGAGATTGCATCCAAGTACTGCATTTCAGACTCTTGTTGACTATGATGGCTACTCCATTTCTTTGAAGGGATTCTTGCCCACAGCAGTAGATATAATGGTCATCTGAGTTCAATTCACCCATTCAGTAGATTTTAGTTCACCATTTCCTAAAGTTCTTAAATTAAAAAAAAATTTTTTTTAACAACCAAGTTAGGATAATTTGATCTGAAATTTATCTGAATTTATGGCTTAAGATCCTGTAAAGTCCTGGATTATACCCTTTTCCGATTTTCCAAGAGTTTGGTATTAGTATAAATACAGTAAAAATATTTAATGATTAAAGTCCGATGCAGTCCCCCTAAGAATGGAAACAAAGAAAGGATGCTATAGCTGGAGTGGTGGTACTACATTTCAAAGTGATATTATCACCTCTTGAGTTTTGTGAGAGGTTGAAGAAATGAACGAAAATGTAGTTTCTTGTATATTCATGGGACTGTGTCTCCTTTAGATTTCCAAAAGGAAACAGATGACACAATCAAGTTAGGATAATTTGATCAGAAATTTATCTGAATTTTTGGTTTAAGGTCATGTAAAGTCCTGGTTTGTAGCCTTTTCCAATTTTCATGATATTAATACAAGATGATTTCAAACTAAAAATACCAGAGTTGTTTAGATTCCCTAGTATATAACTTTTTTTTTCTATCATGCTCTTTTCCTTTCTAGGAGTTTGGGGTTCTTTGGGATTGGGAGAAGGCTGGAGAAACTAATTGGAGTGAGGTCATGAGTGGGTAAATCCACTCTTCTGCCCTTTCTTCTTCCATTGCCCGGTCTAATCTCTAGGACCTGCTGCTATGTCTGGTGCAAGGTGCCAGACTTTCTCTTTCATGTTGATGTATTTTGGGGGCCTCCATGTTCTAATCCTGACTCTTGTCTGCATTTTCTCACATCTTCTCTCCTCACTGATCCTCTCATTTAAGTCTGCATATCAGATGCCCAGTTGTGTTCAGAGTTGCAGTTGTTTTCTATGAGTCCAGAGAGCAGGGGACCTTTTAGGGTGTCTGAATATTCCGTGAAGGTTAAGCAGTTTTCTAGTATTATTTGACAGCCTTACCCAGCAAGTGGTTTGAGAAATTCTGAGGTCTAGAGAAAGTGTCCCAAGGAGTTCATGGTATCAAAAGGAATAATTGTGCCTGCTTAAATTTCTGTTTGAACTGAACTGAAATTTATGTTAAAGGTCAAAAGATAAAGGGATATTTAAAAAGTATCCCTTTAAAAGTGGACATATAGTTCTTGAGTATGTAGTTAGTGCATATTATGGAGATCAAATGAATGTGTTTGTGGCTCAGTCACTTAGCTATAGACATGGTGAATTGAATATCAACCACCAGCCATGATGGACTTGGCCATCAATCAGCTGTAAATTATTTTTATTCATGGTTATAAGAATAAAGTTATTATTAAGGCTAGACAATTATTTAAGAGCATGACATAAGGGACACAGAAACTACTATATATCAAGTTAATGAAGAATATAAAATATTAATAATTCTTAAATTTTCTTCAATATGAACTTGACCAAATCCGTAAGCTGCATCCACTTGATCAAAATTCTCCTGTAGCACATTAGGAGATATAAGAATAATTTAAAACTCATTATTTAAATGGACAATGTTAGAAAACTTCATGTGTGGGAATAAAGGCTATTTTTAACCACAGGTGTTACTATAAGAGTTTGCATAAGCAGACAAATGAAGCAAAATATTGAAATACTAATTTTTTTGCACATTAATATAAGAATATCAGGCATCCATAATAAAATAGTTTTGAGTCTATTTTATGCTGTAATTCATAGTTACATTTATTTGTTTTATTTTTCTTTTTTTATATAAATTTATTTATTTTAATTAGAGGCCAATTACTTTACAGTATTGTATTGGTTTTGCCATACATCAACATGAATCTGCCAGGGGTGTACACATGTTCCCCATCCTAAACCCCCCTCCCACCTCCCTCCCCATACCATCCCTCTGGGTCATCCCAGTGCACCAGCCCCAAGCATCCTGTATCATGCATCAAACCTGGACTGGCGATTTGTTTCACATATGATATTATACATGTTTCAATGCCATTCTCCCAAATCATCCCACCCTTGCCCTCTCCTACAGAGTCCAAAAGACTGTTCTATACATCTGTGTCTCTTTTGCTGTCTCACATACAGGGTTATCTTTACCATCTTTCTAAATTCCATATATATGCATTAGTATACTGTATTTGTGTTTTTCTTTCTGGCTTACTTCACTCTGTATAATAGGCTCCAGTTTCACCCATCTCATTAGAACTGATTCAAATGTATTCTTTTTAATGGCTGAGTAATACTCCATTCACTGCAGATGGTGACTGCAGCCATGAAATTAAAAGACGCTTACTCCTTGGAGGGAAAGTTATGACCAACCTAGATAGCATATTCAAAAGCAGAGACATTACTTTGCCAACAAAGGTTCGTCTAGTCAGAGATCAGAGATCAGTCGCTCAGTCGTGTCCAACTCTTCGCGACCCCATGAACTGCAGCACGCCAGGCCTCCCTGTCCATCACCAGCTCCCGGAGGTCACCCAGACTCACACCCATCAAGTCAGTGATGCCATCCAGCCATCTCATCCTCTGTCGTCCCCTTCTCCTCCTGCCCTCAATCCCTCCCAGCATCAGAGTCTTCTCCAATGAGTCAACTCTTCGCATGAGGTGGCCAAAATACTGGAGTTTCAGCTTTAGCATCATTCCTTCTAAAGAAATTCCAGGATTGATCTCCTTCAGAATGGACTGGTTGGATCTTCTTGCAATCCAAGGGACTCTCAAGAGTCTTCTCCAACACCACAGTTCAAAAGCATCAATTCTTCGGCGCTCAGCCTTCTTCACAGTCCAGCTCTCACATCCATACATGACCACAGGAAAGACCATAGCCTTGACTCGGCGAACCTTTGTTGGTAAAGTGATGTCTCTGCTTTTGAATATGCTATCTAGGTTGGTCATAACTTTCCTTCCAAGGAGTAAGCGTCTTTTAATTTCGTCTAGTCAAGGCTATGCTTTTTCCTGTGGTCATGTATGGATGTGAGAGCTGGACTGTGAAGAAGGTTGAGCGCCAAAGAATTCATGCTTTTGAACTGTGGTGTTGGAGAAGACTCTTGAGTGTCCCTTGGACTGCATGGGGATCCAACCAGTCCATTCTGAAGGAGATCAGCCTTGGGATTTCTTTGGAAGGAATGATGCTAAAGCTGATACTCCAGTACTTTGGCTACCTCATGCGAAGAGTTGACTCATTGGAAAAGACTCTGATGCTGGGAGGGATTGGGGGCAAGAGGAGAAGGGGACGACAGAGGATGAGATGGCTGGATGGCATCACTGACTCTATGGACATGAGTCTCAGTGAACTCCAGAAGTTGGTGATGGACAGGAAGGCCTGGTGTGCTGGGATTCATGGGGTCGCAAAGAGTCGGACATGACTGAGCGACTGAACTGAACTGAACTGAACTGAATACTCCATTGTGTATATGTAGCACAACTTTCTTATCCATTCTTCTGCTGATGGACATCTAGGTTGCCTCTATGTCCTGGCTATTATAAATAGTGCTACGATGAACATTGGGGTACACGTGTCTCTTTCAATTCTGGTTTCCTCAGTGTGTATGCCCAACAATGGGATTGCTGGGTTGTATGGCAGTTCTATTTCCAGTTTTTTAAGGAATCTCCACACTGTTCTCCATTGTGACTCTACTAGTTTGCATTCCCACCAACAGTGTAAGAGGGTTCCCTTTTTTCCACACCCTCTCCAGCATTTATTGCTTGTAGACTTTTGCATAGCAACCATTCTGACTGGTGTGAAATGGTACCTCATTGTGGTTTTGATGTGCATTTCTCTGATAATGAGTGATGTTGAGCATCTTTTCATGTGTTTGTTAGCCATCTGTATGTCTTCTTTGGAGAAATGTCTAGTTCTTTGGCCCATTTTTTGATTGGGTCATTTATTTTTCTGGAATTGAGCTGTAGGAGTTGCTTGCATATTTTTGAGATTAGTTGTTTGTCATTTGTTTCATTTGCTATTATTTTCTCCCATTCTAAAGGCTGTCTTTTCACCTTGCTCATAGTTTCCTTTGTTGTGCAGAAGCTTTTAATTTTAATTAGGTCCCATTTTATTTTTGCTTTTATTTCCAATATTCTGGGAGGTGGGTCATAGAGGACCCTGCTGTGATGTATGTCAGAGAGTGTTTTGCCTATGTTCTCCTCTAGGAGTTTTATAGTTTCTGGTCTTATGTTTAGATCTTTAATCCATTTTGAGTTTATTTTTGTGTATGGTGTTAGAAAGTGTTCTAGTTTCATTCTTTTACAAGTGGTTGACAAGTTTGCTCAGCACCACTTGTTAAAGAGATTGTCTTTAATCCATTGTATATTCTTGCCTCCTTTGTCAAAGATAAGGTGTCCATAGGTTCGTGGATTTATCTCTGGGCTTTCTATTTTGTTCCATTGATCTATATTTCTGTCTTTGTGCCTGTACCCTACTATTTTGGTGACTGTGGCTTTGTAGTAGAGCGTGAGGTCAGGCAGGTTGATTCCTCCAGTTCCATTTTTCTTTCTCAAGATTGCTTTGGTTATTCTAGGGTTTTTTTTTTTTTTTTTTTTTTGTATTTCCATACAAATTGTGAAATTATTTGTTCTAGCTCTGTGAAAAATACCATTGGTAGCTTGATAGGGATTGCATTGAATCTATAGATTGCTTTGGGTAGAACACTCATTTTCACTATATTGATTCTCTGATCCAGGAACACAGTATATTTCTCCATCTATTAGTGGCCTCTTTGATTTCTATCACCAGTGTTTTATAGTTTTCTGTATATAGATCTTTTGTTTTTATTCTTTTCACTGCAATGGTGAATGGAATTGTTTCCTTAATTTCTCTCTATTTTCTCATTATTAGTGTATAGGAATGCAAGGGATTTCTGTGTGTTGATTTTATATCCTGCAACTTTACTATATTCATTGATTAGTTCTAGTAATTTTCTGGTGGAGTCTTTAGGGTTTTCTATGTAGAGGATCATGTCATCTGCAAACAGTGAAAGTTTTACTTCTTTCCAATTTGGATTTCTTTTGTTTTATTTTTTTTTCTGCTCTGATTGCTGTGGCCAAAACTTCCAAAACTATGTTGAATAGTAATGGTGAAAGTGGGCACCCTTGTCTTGGTCCTGACTTTAGAGGAAATGCTTTCAATTTTTCACCATTGAGGATAATGTTTGCTGTGAGTTTGTCATATATAGCTTTTATTATGTTGAGGTATGTTCCTTCTATTCCTGCTTTCTGGAGAGTTTTTATCATAAATGGATGTTGAATTTTGTCAAAGGCTTTCTCTGCATCTATTGAGATAATCATATGGCTTTTACTTTTCAATTTGTTAATGTGCTGTATTACATTGATTGATTTGTAGATATTGAAGAATCCTTGCATCCCTGGGATAAAGTCCACTTGGTCATGATGTATGATCTTTTTAATGTGTTGTTGGATTCTGATTGCTAGAATTTTGTTAAGGATTTTTGCATCTATGTTTATCAGTGATATTGGCCTGTAGTTTCCTTTTTTTGTGGCATCTTTGTCAGGTTTTGGTATTAGGGTGATGGTGGCCTCATAGAATGAGTTTGGAAGTTTACCTTCCTCTGCAATTTTCTGGAAGAGTTCGAGTAGGATAGGTGTTAGCTCTTCTCTAAATTTTTGGTAGAATTCAGCTGTGAAGCCGTCTGGATCTGAGCTTTTGTTTGCTGGAAGATTTCTGATTACAGTTTCAATTTCCATGCTTGTGATGAGTCTGCTAAGATTTTCTATTTCTTCCTGATCCAGTTTTGGAAAGTTGTACTTTTCTAAGAATTTGTCCATTTCTTCCACGTTGTCCATTTTATTGGCATGTAATTGCTGATAGTAGTCTCTATGATCCTTTGTATTTCTGTGTTGTCTGTTGTAATCTCTCCATTTTAACTTCTAATTTTATTGATTTGATTTTTCTCCCTTTGTTTCTTGATGAGTCTGGCTAGTGGTTTGTCAATTTTATTTATCCTTTCAAAGAACCAGCTTTTGGCTTTGTTGATTTTTGCTATGGTCTCTTTTGTTTCTTTTGCATTTATTTCTGCCCTAATTTTTAAGATTTCTTTCCTTCTACTAACCCTGGGGTTCTTCATTCCTTCCTTTTCTAGTTGCTTTAGGTGTAGAGTTAGGTTATTTATTTATTTTTTTCTTGTTTCTTGAGGTATGCCTGTATTGCTATGAACCGTCCCCTTAGCACTGCTTTTACAGTGTCCCACAGATTTTGAGTTGTGGCGTTTTCATTTTCATTCATTTCTATGCAGATTTTGATTTCTTTTTTGATTTATTCTGTGGTTTGTTGGTTATTCAGGAGCGTGTTGTTCAGCCTCCATATGTTGGAATTTTAAATAGTTTTTCTCCTGTAACTGAGATCTAATCTTACTGCATTGTGGTCAGAAAAGATGCTTGGAATGATTTCAATTTTCTTGAATTTACCAAGGCTAGATTTATGGCCCAGGATGTGGTCTATCCTGGAGAAGGTTCCGTGTGCACTTGAGAAAAAGGTGAAATTCATTGTTTTGGGGTGAAATGTCCTATAGATATCAATTAGGTCTAGCTGGTCTATTGTATCATTTAAAGTTTGTGTTTCCTCGTTAATTTTCTGTTTAGTGGATCTATCCATAGATGTGAGTGGGGTATTAAAGTCTCTCACTATTATTGTGTTATTGTTAATTTCCCCTTTCATACTTGTTAGCATTTGTGTTACATATTGTGGTGCTCCTATGTTGGGTGCATATATATTTATAATTGTTATATTTTCTTCTTGGGTTGATCCTGTGATCGTATGTAGTGTCCTTCTTTGTCTCTTTTCACAGCCTTTGTTTTAAAGTCTATTTTATCTGATATGAGTATTGCTACTCCTGCTTTATTTTTGGTCTTTATTTGTGTGGAATAACTTTTTCCAGCCCTTACTTTCAGTCTGTATGTGTCCCTTGTTTTGAGGTAGGTCTCTTGTAGACAACATATATAGAGGTCTTGTTTTTGTATCCATTCAGCCAGTCTTTGTCTTTTGGTTGGGGCATTCAACCCATTTACGTTTAGAGTAATTATTGTTAAGTATGATCCCCATGCCATTTACTTTGTTTTGAGTTCGAGTTTATACTCCCTTTTTATGTTTCCTGTCTAGAGAAGATCCTTTAGCACTTGTTGCAGAGCTGGTTTGGTGGTGCTGAATTCTCTCAGCTTTTGCTTTTCTGTAAAGCTTTTGATTTATCCTTCATATTTGAATGAGATCCTTGCTGGGTACAGTAATCTGGGCTGTAGGTTATTTTCTTTCATCACTTTAAGTATGTCCTGCCATTCCCTCCTGGCCTGAAGAGTTTCTATTGAAAGATCAGCTGTTATCCTTATGGGAATCCCCTTGTGTGTTATTTGTTGTTTTTCCCTTGCTTCTTTTAATATTTGTTCTTTGTGTTTGATCTTTGTTAATTTGATTAATATGTGTCTTGGGGTGTTTCGCCTTGGGTTTATCCTGTTTGGGACTCTCTGGGTTTCTTGGACTTGGGTGATTATTTCCTTCCCCCTTTTAGGGAAGTTTTCAACTATTATCTCCTCAAGTATTTTCTCATGGTCTTTCTTTTTGTCTTCTTCTTCTGGGACTCCTATGATTCAAATGTTGGGGCATTTAACATTGTCCCAGAGGTCTCTGAGATTGTCCTCATTTCTTTTAATTCATTTTTCTTTTTTCCTCTCTGATTCATTTATTTCTACCATTCTATCTTCTATCCCCATGGAAAAGAAATGCAAAAAAGCAAAATGGCTGTCTGGGGAGGCCTTACAAATAGCTGTGAAAAGAAGAGAAGCGAAAAGCAAAGGAGAAAAGGAAAGATATAAACATTTAAATGCAGAGTTCCAAAGAATAGCAAGAAGAGATAAGAAAGCCTTCTTCAGTGATCAATGCAAAGAAATAGAGGAAAACAACAGAATGGGAAAGACTAGGGATCTCTTCAAGAAAATCAGAGATACCAAAGGAACATTTCATGCTAAGATGGGCACAATAAAGGACAGAGATGGTGTGGACCTAACAGAAGCAGAAGATATTAAGAAGAGGTGGCAAGAATACACAGAAGAACTGTACAAAAAAGAGCTTCAAGACCCAGATAATCATGATGATGTGATCACTGACCTAGAGCCAGACATCTTGGAATGTGAAGTCAAATGGGCCTTAGAAAGCATCGCTACGAACAAAGCTAGTGGAGGTGATGGAATTCCAGTGGAGCTATTCCAAGTCCTGAAAGATGATGCTGTGAAAGTGCTACACTCAATATGCCAGCAAATTTGGAAAACTCAGCAGTGGCCACAAGATTGGAAAAGGTCAGTTTTCATCCCAATCCCAAAGAAAGGCAATGCCAAGGAGTGCTCAAACTACCGAACAATTGCACTCATCTCACACGCTAGTAAAGTAATGCTCAAAATTCTCCAAGCCAGGCTTCAGCAATATGTGAACCGTGAACTTCCTGATGTTCAAGCTGGTTTTAGAAAAGGCAGAGGAACCAGAGATCAAATTGCCAACATCCGCTGGATCATGGAAAAAGCAAGAGAGTTCCAGAAAAACATCTATTTCTGCTTTATTGACTATGCCAAAGCCTTTGACTGTGTGGATCACAATAAACTGTGGAAAATTCTGAAAGAGATGGGAATACCAGACCACCTGATCTGCCTCTTAAGAAATCTGTATGCAGGTCAGGAAGCAACAGTTAGAACTGGTCATGGAACAACAGACTGGTTCCAAATAGGAAAAGGAGTACGTCAAGGCTGCATATTATCACCATGTTTATTTAACTTATATGCAGAGTACATCATGAGAAATGCTGGACTGGAAGAAACACAAGTTGGAATCAAGATTGCTGGGAGAAATATCAATAACCTCAGATATGCAGATGACACCACTCTTATGGCAGAAAGTGAAGAGGGGCTAAAAAGCCTCTTGATGAAAGTGAAAGTGGAGAGTGAAAAGGTTGGCTTAAAGCTCAACATTCAGAAAACGAAGATCATGGCATCTGGTCCCATCACTGCATGGGAAATAGATGGGGAAACAGTGGAAACAGTGTCAGACTTTGTTTTTCTGGGCTCCAAAATCACTGCAGATGGTGACTGCAGTCATGAAATTAAAAGACGCTTACTCCTTGGAAGGAAAGTTATGACCAACCTAGATAGCATATTCAAAAGCAGAGACATTACTTTACCAACAAAGGTTCGCCTAGTCAAGGCTATGGTCTTTCCTGTGGTCATGTATGGATGTGAGAGCTGGACTGTGAAGAAGGCTGAGGGCCGAAGAATTGATGCTTTTGAACTGTGGTGTTGGAGAGGACTCTTGAGCATCCCTTGGACTGCAGGGAGATCCAACCAGTCCATTCTGAAGGAGATCAATCCTGGAATTTCTTTAGAAGGAATGATGCTAAAGCTGAAACTCCAGTATTTTGGCCACCTCATGCGAAGAGTTGACTCATTGGAGAAGACTCTGATGCTGGGAGGGATTGAGGGCAGGAGGAGAAGGGGACGACAGAGGATGAGATGGCTGGATGGCATCACTGACTCGATGGATGCGAGTCTGGGTGACCTCCGGGAGCTGGTGATGGACAGGAAGGCCTGGCGTGCTGCGGTTCATGGGGTCGCAAAGAGTCGGACACGACTGAGCGACTGATCTGATCTGATCTGATCTGATCTTCTATCTCACTAATGCTATACTCTGCCTCCATTATTCTACTATTTGTTCCCTTCAGAGTGTTTTTGATATCATTTATTGCATTATTCATTATATATTGACTCTTTTTTATTTCTTCTAGGTCCTTGTTAAACCTTTCTTGCACCTTCTCAATCCTTGTCTCCAGGCTATTTATCTGTGATTCCATTTTGTTTTCAAGATTTTGGATCATTTTCACTATCATTACTTGGAATTCTTTATCAGGTAGATTTCCTATCTCTTCCGTTTGGTTTGATGGGCATTAATCCTGTTTCTTTACCTTCTGGGTATTCCTCTGTCTCTTCATCTTGTTTATATTAATGTGTTTGGGGTGGCCTTTCTGTATTCTGGCAGTTTGTGGAGTTCTTTCTATTGTGGTTTCCTCACTGTGTGTGGGTTTGTACAGGTGGCTCGTCAAAGTTTATTGATTCGGGAAGCTTGTGTCGGTGTTCTGGTGGGTGGAGTTGGATTTCTTCTCTCTGGAGTGCAGTGAAGTGTTCAGTAATGAGTTACAAGATGTCAATGGGTTTTGAGTGACTTTGGGCAGCCTGTATATTGAAGTTCAGTGCTATGTTCCTGTGTTGCTGGAGAATTTGCATGGTATGTCTTGCTCTGGAACTTGTTGGCCCTTGGATAGTGCTTGGTTTTAGTGTAGGTATGGAGGCGTTTGATGAGCTCCTGTCGATTAATGTTCCCTGGAGTCAGGAGTTCTCTTGTGTTCTCAGGATTTGGACTTAAAGCCTCCTGCTTCTGGTTTTCAGTCTTTTCTCCTTCTGTACAGCACTGTTGATAAAACATCTAGGTTAAAGATGAAAAGTTTCTCCACAGTGAGGGACACCCAGAGAGGTTCACAGAGTTACATGAAGATGAGGAGAAGGAGGAGGGAGATAGAGGTGACCAGGATGAGATGAGGTGGAATCAAAAGAGGAGACAGCAAGCTAGCCAGTAATCACTTCCTTATGTGTGCTCCACAGTCTGGACCACTCAGAGATGTTCATGGAGTTATACAGAGAAGAGGGAGGAAGGAGACAGAGGTGTCCAGGAAGATAAAGGGGGGAATCAAAAGGAGAGAGACAGATCCAGCCAGTAATCAGTTCCTTAAGTGTTCTCCACCGTCCGGAACACACACACAGATTCACAGAGCTGGGTAGAGACGAGAAGGAGGAGGGAGGAGATAGAGGCGACCTGATGGAGAAAAAGAAGAGTCCAAAGAGGGAGAGAGAGTGGTCAAGCCAGTAATCTAGCTCCCAAGTAAAAATGGGTACTGAAGTTGGGTTCTTAAAGGTACAAAACTGATAACAAATACCAAAAAGCGAAGATTAAAAATCTAGAGTAGAGGTTGGATTTTCAAAAATTCAATAGTAAAGAAAAAAAAACCAAAGGCACAAAAATTATTTTATATATATATATATATATATATGTAATGAAGTTTGCTTTAAAAAATAGGGTCCTTCCTTTTTTGCAAAGTAATAGGTTATAAAAATGAAAATTAAAGGAGTAATAGAGGACTTAAAAATAAAAACAATTTTTTTAAAAATTAAAGAATGATAGTAAAAATATATCTAGGACTTTTCTCTGGTGTTGTTGTGGGGTCAGTTCATTTTAATATAGTTCCTTGATCCAGCTTATATTTCTCAAGATCTATAGGCCCCTTCCTATGTAGTCGGTACTAACTACAGGGTTTTAATTTATTGCACCTGTCACTTCCAAGAAGGTTCCCTCTGTTTTAACTTCTTCTGTTTGCTGGTCTCTTCAGTGTCTAATTTCCACCCTGAGGCAAGGGGGCAGTGGTGGACACTTTTTTAGGCTCACTTGTTCAGTTGTGCTGTGGAGAGGGAGGGATGCTTCATACAAATACCACTGGTGTGTGCTCGCAGTGTCTTGGCCACACTGGGTTTGCCCCCGCTCACAGCGTGTGTGCTTTCCCTGTCTACACTGCTTAGGCTCTAGTTTGCTCTGCCAGGAACTGTCTGAGGCTGGCCCTGGGTTGTATGCACTTCCCAGGTCTAAGCCGCTCAGGTTCAGGTACTCGGGTAGTCCTCAAAGGCGCAGACTCGGTTGGGCCTGCGTTTGTGCCCTTCCCAGGTCCGAGCAGCAGCTCAGGTGACCAGGTGTTTGGTGAGTGCGGTCGCTGTGACTTATCACCTCCCCCGTCCCTGCTGCTCAGTTTTCTGGGTGTACAACCGGAGCACCTTCTCAGTGGATGTTGACTGTCCAGAATCCCAAGAAGTCTTGGTTAGCAACTAAGCCTGCTTGCAGTTTGGTAGATGATGCCTCTTTGGGGCCACAATTGCCCCCTTCCGCCTCTGGCTGCCCTCGCCTGCCTGTTGGAGGTGGGGGAGGGGGATGGGCCGGCCTGCAGCCAGCTAGCTCTGCTCAGTCCTTTGTTCTGTGAGCGGGCCTGGCGGTGTCTTGGGTTTTAGGGCTTTTCGCATAGTAGCTATCCCACAGTCTGGTTTGTTATCCCAAGTTAGTTCCCTCAGATTGCCCTCGGGGCATTCAGGCCCAATCCTTACTCAAAGCAATGCAGCTGGTGCCTCCCTCATAGCTAAATTTAATTATATTCTTGGCTCTCAAGTATCAAAATAGCATATTTTAAAAATTATACTTTTTTTTTACATAATTAATCTACATTTATGGGCTTGCTAGGTGGCACTAGTGGTAAAGAACCTGCCTGCCAGTGCAGGAGACTTAGATGCAGGTTCAATCCCTGGATTAGAAAGATCCCCTGGAGGAGGGCACGACAGCCCACTCCACTATTCTTACCTGGAGAATCCTATGGACAGAGGAGCCTGGTGGGCTACAGTCCATGGGGTCACAAAGAGCTGGACATGATGGAGTGACTTTCACTTTCAGTCTATATTAATTAGCATGTAAAATGTCAAAACTTGTTTCTCTACATGGTGGGTATAAATTATATGTAAATGTACAATTTGTTGAAGATTGTGTTTAAATGGAATTTATAATGCAATATATTTTCAACCTAAAATCATATCATTATAACATACAGTGAAAAAAAAAATGGCAGATCCATTGTCTAAGGAATTGAAGACGTTCTGCCTTTGTACTGTTGAGTGTGGTAGCAAACAGCTGTATGCAGTTATTGCAATTTAAATTAGTTAAAGTGAAATAAAATAAAAAGTTTAGTTTCCCATGTACATTAGCAACATCCCAACTGCTCAGTAGTGTGTGTAACTGGTGGCTATCATTTTGGATGGTGCAGTTGTATGACATTTGCATCATTGTTCACAGAAAAGGCTGTCTGAGTGTTGAGCTATACTATTGTGAAAGGAATTTGTTAAATAGTAGGAAAGGCTACTTTATGTGTTAAATTTATCCTTGCTAATGTCTTTTCCATGATCAGATCAGATCAGTCGCTCAGTTGTGTCCGACACTTTGCGACTCCATGAATCCCAACACGCCAGGCCTCCCTGTCCATCACCAACTCCCAGAGTTCATTCAGACTCACGTCCATCGAGTCAGTGATGCCATCCAGCCATCTCATCCTCTGTCGTCCCCTTCTCCTCTTGCCCCTAATCCCTCCCAGCATCATAGTCTTCTCCAATGAGTCAACTCTTCACATAAGGTGGACAAAGTACTGGAGTTTCAGCTTTAGCATCATTCCTTCCAAAGAAATCCCAGGGCTGATCTCCTTCAGAATGGACTGGTTGGATCTCCTTGCAGTCCAAGGGACTCTCAAGAGTCTTCTCCAACACCACAGTTCAAAAGCATCAATTCTTCGGCGCTCAACCTTCTTCACAGTCCAGCTCTCACATCCATACATGACCACAGGAAAGACCATAGCCTTGACTAGGCGAACCTTTGTTGGCAAAGTAATGTCTCTGCTTTTCAAAATGCTATCTAGGTTGGTCATAACTTTCCTTCCAAGGAGTAAGCGTTTTTTAATTTCATGGCTGCAGTCACCATCTGTAGTGATTTTGGAGCCCAGAAAAATAAAGTCTGACACTGTTTCTACTGTTTCCCCATCTATTTCCCATGAAGTGATGGGACTGGATGTCATGATTTTCATTTTCTGAATGTTGAGCTTTAAGCCAACTCTTTCACTCTCCACTTTCACCTTCATCAAGAGGCTTTTGAGTTCCTCTTCACTTTCTGCCATAAGGGTGGTGTCATCTGCATATCTGAGGTTATTGATATTTCTCCCGGCATAGAGAGTAGGGTTTTTTTGTCTGACCAGGACTGATTCATGCTGAATGTCAAATACATACAAATACACTTATTGTGGGCTTCCCAGGTGGCACTAGTGGTAAAGAACCCACCTGCCAGTGCAGGAGACTAAGAGACGTGGGTTCAGTCCCTGGGTCAGGAAGATCCCCTGGAGCAGGGCATGGCAACCCACTCCAATATTCTTGCCTGGAGAATCCCATGGACAGAGGAGCCTGGTAGACTACAGTCCACGGGGTTGCAAAGAGTCGGACATGACATAGAGACTAAAAAACCATGTCTATTGACAGTTAATATTATTAGTTATCGACATTAATAGCTAGTGTTTCTTGAACTCTCAATGAATTATATAATTTATCAGAAACCTCTGATTATATACTATTTCTGCATTTTCCTATTTTGCAGATGAGGAAACAGGATTGGAGGAGTTAGGTAACTTGCTCAAAAGTCTGATATTTGAACTCAGGAAGTCTGTTATGTTTGTATGTTGGGGTTCAGTTTCATATTCTAGCTCTTCGTCTGCTCTACCTTTAGAATCCAATACAATATAAGCCCACTTAGTAACCTGCTAGTCCCAATTCTACCATCTTGAAAGAAAATTTAACAACTAGTGTTGTGTCAAATAATCCCACAATATATATTATATTAAATGTAGCCAATCTTGAGATGCTGTGTACTGATGGCAACTTGACGGGACAGACCGAAGCTATTGATCAGAGGAACAGAAGACACGTGCCTCTTTAGAGTCAGCATTATATTTGTTTGCAGCTGAAGACAATTATGGATTTCTGCTACAAAGGAGCAGACTGACAATATGCTGTCAGCCAAAGACCTGGAAATCGCATAATTAAACCAGTCTCAACTTGGCATTGGAGAAGGCAATGGCACCCCACTCCAGTACTCTTGCCTGGAAAATCCCATGGATTGAGGAGCCTGGAAGGCTGCAGTCTATGGGGTCGCTGAGGGTCGAACACGACTGAGCGACTTCACTTTTACTTTTCACTTTGCTGCATTGGAGAAGGAAATGGCAACCCACTCCAGTGTTCTTGCCTGGAGAATCCCAGGGACGGGGGAGCCTGGTGGGCTGCCATCTATGGGGTCGCACAGAGTCAGACACGACTGAAGTGAATTAGCAACTTGGCACTGATAAGGAATAAAGCTCCAGCTAAAAGCAAATGCCTCTGGAGTCATGGGTGAAGACTTCCAGGTGTTACATCATTTTCAGCCCAATATTTTTTGGTAATTTATGTGACTCCAACTCTGTGACAAATGTGAGCTAAGTTTTTAGAATTAGGGCAGAAATGATGCTATTCAGATGGAGGGCTGATGCACAATTTGAAGTATTGTCACGTTTGTGTCAATGGCTGAAAAAGTTTCTGCAAGCAGTCAGAACATGTTGCTGCACATCAATCAGATAAAAACTTGCTGAGTTTCAGTAAAATTCTACTGGCCATGAAGCTGGAAACTATACTGTCAGAGTTTTTTTTGTCATCTATAAGACAAATACTGGGTTTCTTAAGAACTGTGTATATGGCAGAGAAAGAGAGAGAGAGAAATAGATTCATAATGCTGTAAGAAAAATAAATTTTGCAAACAGAGGATCATAAGTCTGTGGGTATATATATATATTGGCTGTACTCTCTTAGTGGCAAAAGTCAGAAGCAATTCAGGCTGGTTTTAGCAAAGAAGCACACATTGGAATCTACTGATTCCTGTAGGTGGTATTTTCAAGAGGTCAAGCTATATTTAGGCATGGTTGAATTATGAGGTTAGGTTGATATTAAGAAGCTTTCTCTTTTTCTTCCTTTTCTAAATCTACATTCCTCTTCTGAATTCATTCTAAGGAAGCCTCTCTTCATACAGTCACAAAGCTGTCCTTAACCACGTTGTCTTAAATGGTTCTTGTTGCTGTTCAGTAGCTCAGTTGTGTCCAACTCTTTTCGACTCCATGGACTGCAGTGCACTAGGCTTCCCTGTCCTTCACCATCTCCTGATTCTTAGCCTCTAGATGGTTCTTAGCCTCTATAATCTAGTAGTTCAGAAGAAGTTCCATGGAGGCCTCTAATTAGTCTGATGTGGGTCATCTGATCATCGTGAATCATATTTGAACTAAAATGGAAGGATGGACATTGAGATTGACCAGGCTTGATCATGTGCTCACCTCTGAAAAGAGAAGGTAGAGACCACCCTCCTCATACCGTATAGTCTGAGAATAGAGAAGCGACGTTTCCTAAAATGAAAAATGGGTTTCTTATATCAGCTGAATAAACAGATGATCATGACTTTTGTGTATGTGTTGTGTTGTGTTCTATTGTTTAAGACCAAACTCTAGCCAAAATTCATCTGTGACATTGTGAAATTCAAGTACCATTTATAAGTTTGTGAGAAAAAATTCAAATATCTTTGTGAATTCATATATGACAGCCAATACTACAGTAAATTATCATTCATTTTGTATAGCAGTAACTTAAATTATAATAAAATTTAATATAATATAAATTTAACATTAATTTAATATAATAATAAAAAGCAGAAACATTACTTTTCCAACAAAGGTCCATCTAGTCAAAGCTATGGTTTTTCCAGTAGTTATGTATGGATGTGAGAGTTGGACTATAAAGAAAATTGAGCACCAAAGAATTGATGCTTTTGAACTCTGTTGTTGGAGAAGACTCTTGAGAGTCCCTTGGACTGCAAGGAGATCAAACCAGTCAATCCTAAAGGAAATCAGTCCTGAATATTCATTGGAGGGACTGATGCTAAAGTTGAAACTCCAATACTTTGGCCACCTGATGCAAAAAACTGACTCATTGGAAAAGACCCTGATGCTGGGAAAGATTGAAGGCAGGAGGAGAAGGGGATGACAGAGGATGAGATGGTTGGATGGTGTCACCAACTTGGTGGATGTGAGTTTGAGCAAGCTGTGGGAGTTGGTGATGGACAGGGAAGCCTCGCATGCTGCAATTCATGGGGTCGAAAAGAGTGAGACACGACTGAGTGACTGAACTGAACTGAACTTAAATTATAATAAATTAGTTAACTTTGATAATATTAACATAAGGCCTAGATGGTCAATATTCTTCAATAAATATTTGTTGACTTCTGAATCTATATATAAACAAAATCTAATTAGTTTTTCTCTATTATGTCATGCTCTTAAAAGAATTTGATTTTCTTTTTGTAAAATACTTGAGATATTTGCCAGTGTGAAAGAAACTAGACAAATGATGGCTAGATAATAAGTGTATTTTATTTGCCTCCCATAGTCTTGCAGTTACTGAGCTCATGAGAAGAAACACTGCTTTTCCAAATAAGAAAGGGATTCTCGGTGAATAGAATTAGGATTCACTTTAATAATACGATATGAACAAACATAACTGATGGTGATCTAAATGTCTAATTTTTCTTGAATAAGGAATTATTTTGCAGCATTCTTCAAATTAAATCCATAAAATTTCATGCTAATTATGCTTGGAATGTGAATTTTGATGTGATTTTATGAGCTACTGCATCTTTATTCTGTATCATGTGTCTTTCAAATGGCAATCATAAAACCTTGAAAGATTTTCAATGTAGGATCTTATTTAAGAAATCAACGGCATCTAGAACTATGGCTCATTGGGAAAGAAAATTCATATTATGCTATGATTTAGGTTGTTGAATTGGAATGAAATAGTGTTCACTTCCCTTAAATATACTATTTTTATTAGAGAAAATAGTGAGTGCACAGCTATAGAATTGTCTTTTAAAAGTTCCTGTTATCAGGCATCGTACCTGGACTGGCGACTCGTTTCAGATATGATATTATACATATTTCAAATGCTATTCTCCCAAATCATCCCACCGTCTCCCGACGACCCAGAGGGATGGTATGGGGAGGGGAGGAAGGAGGAGAGTTCAGGATGGGGAACACATGTATACTTGTGGCGGATCCATCTTGAGGTATGGCAAAAGCAATACAATATTGTAAAGTTAAGCAAAATAAAATTTAATTAAAAAAATAAATAAAAGTTCCTGTTAAAAGATCATACCACTGTGACCTTGCACATTTCTTTCTATTTATTGCTTTTGATTGTTGATAATTGCTCCTCAAATTATCCCATGATCTTCAGTGAGATGAAGTTGCTACTGTGTAAAATTCGGTATCCCAAATGGTAAGTGAGCTGATAAAATAGGCAAATCTTCCAGAAGGTGGGTTACATTTTCCCTCTCAGGGGGCATTCCATAGAGCACCACATGACTATTTTATTTAGGCACCTTCAAAGGCAATCCACGGTATTCCTTCCACCTTGATCCTAGCCTGCCATCATACTTGAATATACAAAATCTCAAAATATCAGCCAGGGCTGCGCAGTTCCTTACATGGAGAGTGCTCTGGAATGCCTCCATGGTTCCTGCCCCTGCTCCTTTCTGGCCTTGGGTCTAATTGTACAATTGTCTCTCTGATTTCGTTCCCTTCATTCTTTTAAATGCTTTGCAGCATGCTACTAAAACTGCAGTGGCAGACAGCAGCCTTTGAAATTTATTAAAGTCTTTAGGGTATTAAGTATTTTCATCTTAGACTATTGTAGGGCTATGCCAAAGGCAAAGCAATCAAGGGGCACAATCTTGAGATGCTTAAAAACTCAAAATTTAGATTAGAATAATAAAGAGCTGACAAGAAATGAGGGGGCAGTGGAGGGAGAAAAAGTTTGTATCACAAACCAGGTTTTACAAGAATTACTTCTGTGGAGACTCTATGATGGCACTGGCAGAATCTGAGTCAAAGTGTTAGTTGCTCAGCTGTGTCTGACTCTTGTGACCCCATGGACTGTAGCCCATCAGGCCCCTCTGTCCATGAAATTCCCCAGGCAAGAATACTGGAGTGGGTTGTCATGCCCTTCTCCAGGGGATCTTCCTGACCCAGGGATCAAACCCAAGTCTCCTGCATTGCAAATAGATTCCTTACCATCTGGGAGGACAGTTCAAGTGCAAGCTGTGCTGAAAGCCAGTGTCAGGAATTAGTAGACAAATGTGATGGGGGCCCCATTGGAGAAGTGCCAAAGGCCATCAGAGCCAGGATGAACTTGGCTCAGAGAGCCAGCCAGGTTAGTGTTGGAACTAAGACTTCATCTAAGCTGGTTATTTTTTTAAATTTCATTTATGTGTAGTTATTTATTTGACTGTACTCTACGTCTTTCTGGGTATTATTTCCCCAACTAGCAATTGAACCTGGCCCTTGGCAGTGAAAGTGCAGATTCATAACCACTGGGCTGCCTGCGAATTCCCATTCCAGATGTTTTTAAACTCTGCATTGCATCCACATGTGGTGCAGACATTTCTGCCCTCACCTCTTAAGCAAGTGCCTATCTGTTCTTCGACAATGTGATAATTTAACCAGCAACTAAAGTATCCAGTTGCAATGGAAACCAACTAATACTTCTCTGTTCTGTTCATAAGGATATTAAGAGAGGCTTTATCAAATGCTCTGCTTATCTCTAGAGAGTCCATGGCTCATATTATCTAACCCAGTGTATTTACTGGTCAGGATGACTTTTTTTTTTTTTTCTGGAGAACTGATGTTTGTCTCTAGTGATTGCAATGATCTGTTTTATATCGTAGTGTTCTTTTTTGAATACTGGAATTTGTTCCATTGTGTGTGTCCCAGCATCTTTTTCACTCTGTGACTCATCAGAGGTTAGTGGAATTAGCTGATTATCTAATTCAATATCCATGAATATAATATATCCAGGCTAGAAGATGTAGGGTAATATAATGCAATTGATGTTTCCTTATAATTGGTTTATTTGATTTTTTTATATTAAAAATTGGTCCAAGAAGACAAATGGAATATACTAGCTAAGAAATTCTAAATTTTTTAAAAAAACGTCATCCAGCATCATTGTATCATTGAACACATGGTGAGTCTATCACTTCTTTCATTTTTGTACTGAAAAAAAAAAAAAAAAAAAGATGAAGGAGAGAACCATACCTTTTGTTGAACTTGTCTTCTCAGATGTCATCAGGTCATGGGTCTTTAGTCTACCAGGAAGTATTTTTGTATACTTGAGCTGCCTTAAAGTTAAGTATCACTCCAAGAAGTAACTGAAAGAGAATGAGAATTGCCTTAGAATCAAGGATATTTTGCTGAACTATCACATGTAAACTTCATTTCTGGAAGAAAGTGGTAATTTATAAGTCCTACTAAATTTAAAACATTAATTAATTAATTGTTTTGAACAATATAGTTTCCCTGTCTCATCTCTTTCCATTATAAGGTAATTAGGAAATCAGAACCCTTGGCTATGTAATCAGCTACATTAAAATTATTACTTTTTTTTTGTAGAAGTACTGGGGAAATTGTTGGTACTTAAAATATATTAATAGTTTTTTATTTCTTTTAAAAATTTTATTTATTTTTTATTGAAATTGCTTTACAGAATTCTGCTGTTTTCTGTCAAATCTCAACATGAATCACCCATAGGTATACATATATCCCCTCCCTTTTGAACCTCCCTCCCATCGCCCTCCCCATCCCACACCTCTAGGTTGATACAGACCCCTGTTTGAGTTTCCTGAGCCATACAGTAAATTCCCATTGGCTATCTATTTTACATGATTTTTTAATTTTTTAGCCATGAGTGGTTATTTACCAAAAGTCAATCAGGACTAATTTTGTGAGAAAAAAAAAAAAACAAACCCTCAAAGAAGTTGGATATCTGTGTCTGTATGACAGATTTTTACAAATTCTGGAAAACAAGATATATAAGGTAAATTGTTTGACAGGAAGTGTTAAAGAGTAATCTGAAGCAGTTCTATACCAATTTAAGTCAAATACTTAGCTATTCCAAAGTTCAGAGAGTTAGAACATTTTAGAAAATCTGGTGAAAGGAAACTCATACTACTAGAGATACTCCATTCTGCTCTCTGTTTATAGGGTAAAATATATATGCAAAATACACTGTTACATGGAAAGGACTTGTTTCCTGTTTGTGGAGTGCCAGCCTCCCAGATCACCCTGGCATGTGTTCTCCCAGCTGCCGGGAGTGTAGTGTGTTGATGGCACCCAGCTGTCCCTCTCCTGGAGCTGCCTCAAAGACAGCTGTCTTTCCTAAGATTATGTCTGCATGGGGGTAACCCACATCCAATGAAGGATCATGTGGAGTTACCAAGCCTGCCCCTTGCTTCATTTTCAGACAACTTTGACGGGCCATCCTCTCTCCAGAGTTCCCTGAGGGTTTAGTGAAGGCATTGGCTACACCTGCATTTTGCAGCACCATACAACTTTCCCTGCTACCCCGTCCCCACAGGTGCCATTCAGGAAATTTCTCTCCAGTAAGCCTCCTACATGCAAATCTTCACTCCAGAATGTATTTTCCGGTAACCAGACCTATGGTAGTACAAGAAGTGGTTTTAGGAAGCTGACTCTATAGTGTGGTTTTGGAGATGGATGACCTCATAACCCAGATGGGTAGAGTACCAATAACCTCTGGCAGATGGTATCCTGCCATCATTAAAATTTTCACTGGTGGTAAAATGGGGTGAGATAATATGGGAAGGGAATGCATTAGCTGGCACAATCTATCTGGCACTGAGAATTGTGGGAGAAGTTATTACAAGAATTGTGAAATTGAAGGTCTGTTGCTCGGTAATATTGATGGTTCAATTTATTTCACTTTATTTATTGAACAGACTGGTTACAAATTGGGAAAGGAGTACATCAAGGCTGTATATTGTCACTCTGCTTATTTAACGTATATGCAGAATATATCATGAAAAATGTCAGATTGGATAAAGCACAAGCTTTAACCTCAGATATGCAGATGACACCACCCTTATAGCATAAAGTGAAGAACTAAAGAGACTCTTGAAAGTGAAAGAGGAGAGTGAAAAAGTTGGCTTAAAACTCAACATTCCAAAAACTAAAATCATGGCATCTAGTCCCATCACTTCATGGCACATAGATGGGGAAACAATGGAAACAGTAGCAGACTTTATTTTGGGGGGCTCCAAAGTCACTGCAGATGGTGATTGCACCCATGAAATTAGAAGATGCTTGCTCTTTGGAAGAAAAACTATGACAAACCTAGACAGCATATTAAAAAGCAGAGATATTACTTTGTCAACAAAGGTCCATCTAGTCAAGGCTATGGTTTTTCCAGTAGTCATGTATGGATGTGAGAGTTGGACCATAAAGAAAGCTGAGCGCCAAAGAATTGATGCTTTTGAACTGTGGTGTTGGAGAAGACTCTTGAGAGTCCCTTGGACTGCAAGGAGATCAAACCAGTCCAACATAAAGGAGATCAGTCCTGAATATTCATTGGAGGGACTGATGCTAAAGCTGAAGCTCCAGCATCTTTGGCCACCTGATGGGAAGAACTGACTCATTCTGATGCTGGGAAAGATTGAAGGCAGAAGGAGAGGGGGACGACAGAGGATGAGATGGTTAGATGGCGTCACCGATATGATGGACATGAGTTTGAGCAAGCTGTGGGAGTTGGTGATGGACAGGGAAGGCTGGCATGCTGCAGTGCATGGGGTTGCAAAGAGTCAGACATGACTGAGCAACTGAACTGAACTGAATACTGATGCATTGGAGAAGACAATAAAGGGTTGAAAGTTAAGGCAAAATAGGAATATCAGAGGGCCTCCTTGGCAATATATAAGAGACTCTTTTTTTCTTATATCTGAAAGAGCAGAGAATTCTGAGAATCAGATCTAAGACTTAATTATAAGAGTAGCAGGACTCCAGAGAAATTTGAATTATCTGGTGTAACAAGTCAGCTCTGCCAGAGTCAGGGACCTGACCCAAAAGCTGTGGGACTTCGAGATTTGAATGAGGACATACAAATGACTGTACTCTATAAATTTGAAACCTCTGATCCTACTGCACCTTGTGGGACTGCATAAGTGACCCCTCTTTTCTGTAAATGGTGAAAATTATTCTTGCTTAAAGACAAAGTAGAGGCCTCTGCTTGGCAGCTCAACACATCCTTGTGAAGACATATCCTCCACCCTCATTCCTGATCACCAGATCCAGAGTTAGGACAGAATCTCAACATTCAATTGGGGAATGGTTGGAAAGGAATTTCAGTTCAGTTCAGTCACTCAGTAATGTCCAACTCTTTGTGACCCCATGGACTACAACATTCCAGATCTCCCCGTCCATCACCAGCTCCCGGAGTTTACCCAAACTCATGTCCATTGAGTTGATAATGTCATCCAACCATCTCATCCTCTATCATCCCCTTCTCCTCCTGCCCTCAGTCTTTCCCATCATCAGGGTTTTTTCCAATGAGTCAGTTCTTCGCAACAGGTGGCCAAAGTATTGGAGCTTCAGCTTTAGCATCAGTCCCTCCAATGAATATTCAGGACTGATTTCCTTTAGGATGGACTGGTTTGATGTCCTTGCAGTCCAAGGGACTCTCAAGAGTCTTCTCCAACACCACAGTTTAAAAACAATTCTTTGGTGCTCAGCTTTCTTTATAGTCACAACTCTTAGAGCCCGACACATCCATATATGACTACTGGAAAAACCATAAACTTGACTAAATGGAACTTTGTTGGCATAGTAATGCCTCTCCTTTTTAATATGCTGTCTAGGTTGGTCATAACTTTCTTTCCAAGAGGTATGTGTCTTTAAATGTCATGGCTGCAGTCACCATCTGATGTGATTTTGGAACTCGCAAAAAATAAAGTCAGCCACTCTTTTCACTGTTTTCCCATCTATTTGCCATGAAGTGATGGGACCTTGAAAAGGTTGGCTTAAAGCTCAACATTCAGAAAACGAAGATCATGGCATCTGGTCCCATCACTGCATGGGAAATAGATGGGGAAACAGTGGAAACAGTGTCAGACTTTGTTTTTCTGGGCTCCAAAATCACTGCAGATGGTGACTGCAGCCATGAAATTAAAAGACGCTTGCTTCTTGGAAGGAAAGTTATGACCAACCTAGATAGCATATTCAAAAGCAGAGACATTACTTTACCAACAAAGGTTCGCCTAGTCAAGGCTATGGTCTTTCCTGTGGTCATGTATGGATGTGAGAGCTGGACTGTGAAGAAGGCTGAGCGCCGAAGAATTGATGCTTTTGAACTGTGGTGTTGGAGAAGACTCTTGAGAGTCCCTTGGACTACAAGAAGATCCAACCAGTCCATTCTGAAGGAGATCAATCCTGGAATTTCTTTAGAAGGAATGATGCTAAAGCTGAAACTCCAGTATTTTGGCCACCTCATGCGAAGAGTTGACTCATTGGAGAAGACTCTGATGCTGGGAGGGATTGAGGGCAGGAGGAGAAGGGGACGACAGAGGATGAGATGGCTGGATGGCATCACTGACTCAATGGATGCGAGTCTGAGTGACCTCCGGGAGCTGGTGATGGACAGGGAGGCCTGGCGTGCTGCGGTTCATGGGGTCGCAAAGAGTCGGACACGACTGAGCGACTGATCTGATCTGATCTGATCTGATGGGACCTGATGCCATGATCTTAGTTTTCTGAATGTTGAGCTTTAAGCCAACTTTTTCACTTTCCTCTTTCACTTTCATCAAGAGGCTCTTTAGATCTTCTTTACTTTCTGCCATGAGTGTGGTGTCATCTTTATATCTGAGGTTATTGATATTTCTCCTGGCAATCTTGAATCTTTATCCAGCCCAGCATTTCTCATGATGTATTCTACATATAAGTTAAATAAACAGGGTGACAATATACAGCCTTGATGTACTCCTTTTCCTATTTGAAACCAATCTGTCATTCTGTGTCCAGTTCTAACTGTTGCTTCCTGACCTGCATACAGATTTCTCAAGAGGCAGGTCAGGTGGTCTGGTATTCCCATCTCTTGAAGAATTTTCCACAGTTTGTTGTGATCCACACAATCAAAGGCTTTGGCATAGTCAATAAAACAGAAATAGACATTTTTCTGGAATTCTCTTGCTTTTTCTATGATCCAGCAAATGTTGGCAATTTGATCTCTGGTTCCTCTGCCTTTTCTAAAACCATCTTGAACATCTGGAATTTCGCAGTTCATGTTTTGCTGAAGCCGGGCTTGGAGAATTTTGAGCAGTACTTTACTAGCGTGTGAGATGAGTGCAATTGTGTGGTAGTTTGAGCATTCTTTGGCATTGCCTTTCTTTAGGATTGGAATAAAAACTGACCCTTTTCTGTCCTGTGGGCATTGCTGAGTTTTCCAAATTTGCTGGCATATTGAGTGCAGCACTTTCACAGCATCATCTTTTAGGATTTGAAATAGCTCAATTGGAATTCCATCATCTCCACTAGCTTTGTTCATAGTGATGCTTCCTAAGGCCCACTTGACTTCACATTCCAGGATGTCTGGCTCTAGGTGAGTGATCACACCATCATGATTATCTGGGTCATGAGGGTCTTTTTTGTACAGTTCTTCTGTGTATTTTTGCCACCTTTTCTTAATATCTTCTGCTTTGAAGAAAAAGAGATCAAATGCCAAATAAAAAAGATGCAGTTTCTGGACAAAATGTGTCAGGGTATTTAGATAAATCTTAATAATTAGAATATTCAGGGACTCCCCTGATGGTCCCATAGTTAAGACTTCACCTTCTAATGCAAAGGGTTTGATCCCTGGTCTGGAAGCTAAGATCCCATAGGCCTCCTGGCCGAAAAACAAGCACATAAACAGTAGAAACAATGTTGTAACAAATTCAAAAAGACTTTAAAAATGGTTCACATAAAAAAATCTTAAAATATTCAGCTTCTCTATAGCTTTGCTTATTTTTTGTTTGCTTGATCTATAGAAAGCTTTCACTAGTGTCTTTTTTGTTGGTTTTTCAATACATTTCCAACCGATTTTTCCTTGAGAACTATTTTGAGGCAGCATTGTTTGGCACATAGTTTTATTGTGGATATATAAATTTCCCCTTATGTCAGCAGCTTGGAAATTTTGTACATGACCAGCATAGATCATCTTGGTTTAGGTAAGCAGTGAAATCAGCTTTGTGATTTTTATTTCAGGTATTGAGTCATGATCTCACTCTTTAACAATACTTACCCTGACTCATTGGGTTATTGTTAAAGGTTAAAGTGAAAGTAGTAAATATTCAATAAATCTTAGCTATTATTTTTTCCATGCTATGTTACTTAATACATAAGGGTTTAACATAGCTTGAATCTTCTCAGTACAAGATAGGTATTTTCCCCCTTCAGGGCTTTTTTCATTTTTGTCTTATATTAGTATTACAAACCTTCCCTTCTTCCTTCTTTCCTTTGAAATTTCCAGAACAATGTTTTGAGCTTTGCCAATTTGCTTGCCTTTAATCCTTTTGTTATTTTTGATCAGAAGAATCTTTGAGGCAGAGAGTCAATTTAACAATTAATATTTTGTTTTAATTGAATATTTTGTTGCCACGAGGAAGAATTATGTATTGTGTTCATGCTTAACTTTAGGTTCTTTTAGGGAATTAATTCAGTTCACATCTTTATTAAAAATCTATATCTCTAAATCCAGGACCTCAGTATTTTAATTTAGCTATTTAAAATAGGAGATGGAAATGGGAGGTGAGAAGTTGACAGTAAATGGAGTAGGAAGCAGGTGAGGGCTGGTGTAGACTCTATAATTATGTGTCTGAACTATAGTATTCTATAGACCTGGGACCTCACTGCCCAGGGTTTTGGAATTTCTCATGTTTGGTTTGAGACCACATGGGAGTATTTTTATAATCTTTTAACCTGAAAGTCGAACAGACCACCCATCCCATAGTTTTTGCTGCTCAGCAAGTGGAGCCTTTTCTCCGTGAAACGGTCTTGCGTATGAAAACGGACTGAGGTCTGTTAATTACTTGGTCAGTATACAGACTGTGAAATGAGATATGCAGATCAAGACCTGTATAAATCTATAATCATGGTCCAGCTGGACATGCACCTTTTATCCAGGTTTGTATTAACGACATAATTTCCAAAATTCTCTCCCCCAGTTTATAGTATTTGAAAGTAATCTCTTTTTTTTGAGTGATATCAAATGACTTCCTATGTCATGAGCCTTATATGCCTTTAGGGCCTTATGTGAGCTCCTATTTTATTTCAGTAAAGAGAATACTCTTTGTTTCATAATATTTATTTGATACCCTTTTTTTAAATTAAAAAAAAAGGTAGACTAGATAAAGGTTTTTCAACCTCAGAATTCTTGCAGATTGGGCCAGATAAGTCTTCGTTGTTAGGTCTGTGACTTCAACTCCTTAGTAGCAGTTGCTATCTTATCTTTTTCTAGCATCTCCCCCAATTTAGGAGAAAAGATGCATGTGATGATTATGTCATGTAAAGAAGTGTCAGAGATGACAGGAAGCTTTACAGAAAAGTACAGGAGTCAAAGATACAGTCACCAAAACTTGGGGTTTTTTCTTAAGATTTTTTTTTTTTTAACATGGGCCATTTTTAAAAGTCTTTATTAAATTTATTACAATATTGCTTTTGTTTTATATTTTTTGGCCATGAAGCATGTGGGATCTTAGCTCCTTGATGACACCCCACACCTCACATTGGAAGGCACACCCCTCCAATGTGATTAAACTCACACCCCCCTGCATTGGAAGGCAAAGTCTTAACCACAAGATCACCAGGGAAGTCTCACCAAACCTTGGTTTTAACCCCAGTTTTGCTGTTTGATGCTGGACAAGTATTTAGATTCTTGGTTCTTTTAGTTTATCATCTGTTACATGGTTGATCTCTAAAGCAGCCTCTAGTGATGTGAATTATTCATCTTTATGTCCCTACCTTTATGTCTCATTGACTTGCCAAGATACATGAAAGAAACAATAGAATCAATATCCATTCCTTCTTTAATAAGCCTACCATGTTACTTTGTAGTATACAGTGAATGTGTTCCAAAAATTGGCCAGTGTACACAATCAATGTTCTGTGAATTGTATTTAATTTGTTAGGAAACAAAGACATTTTCCTTAGAAAAGTATCCTGCTACAACTCCTTTTGAAATGGGAGTAGCATACCCCTAGTTTGTTTTGTTTGAGATTTCAAGTTTGGGCATATATAACTTTATAGCATAAATGCTCAGTGTTCTCCATGAGCTAGTAATCCTTTTAGATTTGTATTCACTGTAGATTGAGATAAATATGGCTTCTTGGCCTCCCAGTGAATTCTGGGAGAATGGAGTTCCCCAGACCTTTTTGTTATAGATATCAAAGCAAGTCAGTATATTACAATGATTAAGGTCACTAGAAGCAGACTGCCTGGGCTCTTGCTCAGCTCTATGCTATGCTATACTAAGTGACTTCAGTCGTGTCTGACTCTGTGTGACCCCATAGACAGCAGCCCACCAGGCTCCCCCATCCCTGGGATTCTCCAGGCAAGAACACTGGAGTGGGTTGCCATTTCCTTCTCCAATGCAGGAAAGTGAAAAGTGAAAGTGAAGTCGCTCAATCATGTCTGACTCTTAGCGACCCCATGGACTGCAGCCCACCAGGCTCCTCCGTCCATGGGATTTTCCAGGCAAGAGTACTGGAGTGGGGTGCCATTGCCTTCTCTTGCTCAGCTCTGGTCTTTACCAACTGTATGGCATCGGGGAACTCTTAACCTTGTTGTATCTTAGTTTCCTCCTGTGCATAGTGGAGGTAAAAATAGTACCTACCTCATGATATTATTGTAAGACTTACCATGCCTGTGTCTTTTATATGATAAGTGGTAAAAATAATTAATTAATCTCTGAAGTCTATTCTAGCATTGATATGTTTGTAGATTGTAAAGGCAGAGCTATAGGAGGGTATACAAAAGCCTGGGTTATTTTTTTCAACTTACTCAGAACACTGTTCACAAAGCAGTTATTTAAAATGGGGCTCTCCATAGTGTTTTTGAGATTCTCTGATGTATATTTAATTTATTGCTCTTCCTAAGTGCTTCCAATGCACTTAGATGGCTTCACAGTTGAATTTTTCTCTCATCTGTTGTAGAATTCACTAAAGATAGTGTATAACTATAAATAAGCCTACCCATGCAACTGTAACCATGGCAACCACCAGCCTTCAAATGGGGAGAGAGGGGCTCACAAGGCTGGTCTCAACTTCACAACAGCCTGATATGTCCCCTTATAGATTAGACAGCTCAGAATTGTGCTTTGCACACAACACAGTCATTCATTGCTTTCTGTAGTGTGTCCATCATTTACTTTAATCTCATGCAATTCATTTCTGACTCTTACACATTCTTTAAAAGCAATGTACTAGGTTCTGGGGGAATAAAAAATGACCTAAACTAAGTCTTTCCACCCCCATACAGTGGCATCTTCCTAACATTTATGTATCTTAGGTTACTCCCTCACTAAAACCTCTTCAGTGGCTCCTTGGTGGATATAGAATTTCTCTTTTGCTTTCTTTTTAGCTTCATTTCTCTCTCTCTCTCTATAGCACTGTAAACTTCAGGCTTTGTCTGAAAAATCTGTGCTCTCCAATACTGTTCTGTCTGTATGAAATTTTCTCCCAACTCTCTTATTTGCCTTTCAGATTTTTACTTTTTCCCCTATCTCATCTCAAGTACTTCCCCTTGTGAAATTTTCTGTTATGATGTGGTCTTAAGACTTATTTACGTAGAAGTCAATTAATCTCCCTTACTCATACGAATGAGCCAATGGGATCAAGCACTTATCTTACTGCTGCTGCTAAGTCACTTCAGTCGTGTCCGACTCTGTGCGACCCCATAGATGGCACCCCTGGGATTCTCCAGGCAAGAACACTGGAGTGGGTTGCCATTTCCTTCTCCAATGCATGAAAGTGAAAAGTGAAAATGAAGTCTCTCAGTCGTGTCCTAATCTTCGTGACCCCATGAACTGCAGCCTACTAGGCTCCTCTGCCCATGAGATTTTCCAGGCAAGAGTACTGGAGTGGGTTGCCATTGCCTTCTCCAACTTATCTTACTAGGTACCAGCAAAGGAAAAACAAAACAACAAAAAATTCAAAACCTCATTTATCAAAAAGAATGGAAATGGCAAATGTTATTTAGGCTAGTCTCCACATATAAGATGCTCTTCTTCTGTAAATGGATATGGCTGGTGAGAGTTGTGAATGCAGGTATTTGATAAAAGGTGTTGGGTGGGCATTGGTGATAGATACTACAAAAAATGAATTTATAGGATCTGACTGATTATAAATGGGAGACTAAAAAAAGGAGGTATAATAATTATATACTATAATATTATATATTAATATATTATATAATTAAAATGTAATTACAGTTGTATTATTTTTATATGTATATTAAAATATAATAATCATTATTCTCATTGTCACCTGGACCTTTTATCTTACCTCTTTTAAAAATTATAATATATACAATTGTAAGTATAATTATAATAATAGTAGTGATGTCTCACATTATTGGAACAGGAAACAGAAAAAGACTATATTTGGGGGTGGAGTTACATTTGAGTTTTGATCCATTGCATTTTAGATACCATTAGAATATACATGTCAGTACTAGGTTGGAAATTACTGCTTGGATCTCGGAAGTCAGAGCTAAAGATACAGATTAGAAAACCATCAATCTAGATGGAAGTTTAAGACAATGGCATGAACAAAACAGCTGAAGGAGGGGGTAGACTAAGAGGAAACCCTAAATTCAAGGAGACTCAGAAAGGATCACTAAGAGAGACACACTTGGAGTACAAGGGCCCCAGCCAGGTGAGGAGAAGGAGGCAGTCTGCCTGTGAGCCAAGTGGGGAGGAATGGAATTGCATGAGAGTAAGTATAAATATGGGTTTCCCTGGTGGTTCAGACAGTAAAGAATCCACCTGCAATGCAGGAGACAGGGGTTCGATCCCTGGGTTGGGAAGATCCCTTGGAGGAGGGCGTGGCAACCCACTTCAGTATTTTTGCCTGCAGAATCCCATGGACAGAGGAGGCTGGTGGGCTATAGTCCATGGGGTGCAAAGAGTCAGAAATGACTGAGCAACTAAGCACAGCACAGCACCAGGTCTACTGTTCTTTGTCTCTATCCCTCCATTGATATTGAGTTCCCTGAAGACAGGGATCTTTGTTCTGTTGTGAAGTATCCTAAATGATAGAACAGTGCTTAGCACATAGTAGTAGTTCAATAAATATTTGTTAAATAAAATCAAGGTAACTTAAGAAATGTGAGTCTCAGTGAAGGTACATAATGGGTATTAGTTTTTATTGAACCAGAAAACCCATATGAAAACTTCACTTTTCATGGTTACTTTTTGGTTTTAATTTGTGACAAATTTCTTAAGTTATGAAACTAAATTATCCCCCTTCCTTTTTCAGACACCCACTTCTCTATCTCTTTCCATATATAGTTGTAGTTATAATCTACTCTAATAGATCACTCACATGTAGAATAAAATCCTCTCAATATATTTAAATCTCATACAGTCATTTTGCATTTTAAATTTCTGTCTCTCTCATTTATTGATTTAACTAAGAGAGCTGAGTTAGTTCCAGATATCTAGAAAGTCTCTGAAAGTTGGAGGAGATAATGTTTTTTGGTGGTGGTCAGGGAAGGACTATGATTGTAGCATTACTGTAAACTGCCTCTTCTTACCTGGAGGTGAAATGGCCCTGGTTTTCTACCACACTTCTCTATGGAGTGCTGATATTTACCATAGAAAAAGATTCTCAGTTTTGCCAAATAAATTTTGAGTAAGCAAGTAACTCAATTGCAGAAATCAGTGAACTACTTTCATGTTTCATCAGATCAGATCAGATCAGTCACTCAGTCGTGTCCGACTCTTTGCGACCCCATGAATCACAGCACGCTAGGTCTCCCTGTCCATCAACAACTCCCAGAGTTCACTCAGACTCATGTCTATCGAGTCAGTGATGCCATCCACCCATCTCATCCTCTGTCGTCCCCTTCTCCTCCTGCCCCCAATCCCTCCCAGCATCAGAGTCTTCTCCAATGAGTCAACTCTTCACATGAGATGGCCAAAGTACTGGAGTTTCAGCTTTAGCATCATTCCTTCCAAAGAAATCCCAGGGCTGATCTCCTTCAGAATGGACCGGTTGGATCTCCTTGCAGTCCAAGGGACTCTCAAGAGTCTTCTCCAACACCACAGTTCAAAAGCATCATTTCTTCGGCGCTCAGCCTTCTTCACAGTCCAGCTCTCACATCCATACGTGACCACAGGAAAAACCATAGCCTTGACTAGGTGAACCTTTGTTGGCAAAGTAATGTCTCTGCTTTTGAATATGTGATCTAGGTTAGTCATAACTTTCCTTCCAAGGAGTAAGCGTCTTTTAATTTCATGGCTGCAGTCACCATCTGCAGTGATTTTGGAGCCCAGAAAAATAAAGTCTGACACTGTTTCCACTGTTTCCCCATCTATTTCCCATGAAGTGATGGGACCAGATGTCATGATCTTCGTTTTCTGAATGTTGAGCTTTAAGCCAACTTTTCCACTTTCCACTTTCACCTTCATCAAGAGGCTTTTGAGTTCCTCTTCACTTTCTGCCATAAGGGTGGTGTCATCTGCATATCTGAGGTTATTGATATTTCTCCCAGCAATCTTGATTCCAACTTGTGTTTCTTCCAGTCCAGCGTTTCTCATGATGTACTCTGCATATAAGTTAAATAAGCAGGGTGACAATATACAGCCTTGATGTACTCCTTTTCCTATTTGGAACCAGTCTGTTGTTCCATATTTCATAGTTATTCTATTCATTTACCTCAAAAGTGGCTGTGATATTGTTAGATAGTATAATTTGCTTTTCCCCATATTTGAGAATCTTGTGAAAGTGATCAAAATAACTTGAGATCAAAGCGGGTTTCTTTCAACTTGAAAAGAGCAGTGACCTTAAATCAGATTGAGAGCTAAGGACTCTGCTCAGGAGAGCACAATAAGCTTTCCTGCCCTCTCCCAGCAGCGACAGACTTTGTCTCTTACAAAACTTTCAGATCAAGGGACATTTACCCTCATTCTGTTCTTCACCCTCACACTTAGGTGTGTCTTGACCATGGAGGTAATCTCTTTCACCTCTCCTCCTCTCCTGCCTCTAATCTTTTTCATAAACATTCCATGAAGATCAAGGGAAATGATTTTGTGGGTGAATGCAGACTTCTCTTATGTCTGGGACTTTCAGGCATTCTCAACCATCTCACCAAGCCAAATATGCTCCTTAACATTTAACTAAAATCTCAGATGTTTTCTTGCCCATTTATGTGGTGGCTACCTACTATCTCTGCTGCTCTGCAAAGGTGTGAGTTTCATTTTTTTCCTGGAGAGCGTTGCCATCCTTTTGGATTTTAGTTTCCTAGCTTACCTGTGGCCTCAGCTCTGTGAGAGGCTCAAACATGATTTTTATAGGATATCTGATTTATTCTTGTTGTTAAAGTAGGAGCTATGTTCTCCACTTGGTTTCTATACCTAGATGGAAGATATTTTTAATATTGGAAGGATTATTTGGTTCTTTGCCCAATCTCTTCAGTTATTTCTGAATCTATTTCATACTCACATTTGGAAGCTTTTCTTTTATTCTTTAAGCATATCAGATATAGCAATTTTATATTTTGTGCCTAGTAATACCATTACCTGGGATCTATGCAGATCTGATTCTGCTGTCTATTGCTTTTGATGTCCCTCAGTGATTGTTCTTTGTGTTTTAGTATGTTTTGGAATGTTAGACTGTGAGCATGTGGTTTATTTGTGGGAATTTTTGAAGCCTGGATTGAAGGTGAATTCCTTTACAGAGGATTTGTGTTTACTTCTGCATGGAGCATAGCCAACCATTTCATATTAAATTAGTTGATTGAGGTTTTTCGTACCACACTGGTAGCATGAGAGGTAGTTTGTAATTATGCATTCTTGGTGGGCTGCCATCTATGGGGTTGCACAGAGTCGGACATGACTGAAGCAACTTAGCAGCAGCAGCAGCAGGGCGGATATCCTTTTTCCCCTGTACCCAGCACCAAAGCCAAGACAATGCAGTGTCTGTATTATGCCATTTGAGAAGGTGGATTTACTTTTCATTCATTATTTTTCTTACAAATCAGCTCCTAGAGGTCCCAGCTTTATTTGGGTGGAGTGAAGGTGGGAATTTGTCTCTCTTGAGGAGGTCTGTGACATTTTCTCTCTCCTCCACAACCTGGATAGCCATAAAATGAGAAGATTAACATCTCTACAGAAACTTAATAAAAAGTAAAAAGTCAGCTTTTTTTCCTTTTTTTTGGCTTATTTTCCTTTCATGTTTTCATTTGATTTCTGTGAGTTCTTTACTTTGTACCTGCTCTGAAAATGCAGTAATTAAAAATGTCTTTTGTCAGTATTTAATTATGAGGACCATTTGGATATCTAACATGCTGTTGTTGTTTCAGTCACTAAATCATGTTGGACTCTCTGCGACTCCCATGGACTGTAGCCTGCCAGGCTCCTCTGTCTATAGGATTTCCCTGGCAAGTCTTCTAAAGTGGGTTGCCATTTCTTTCTTCAGGGGATATACCCAACCCAGGAATTGAACCCTTGTCTCCTGCTTGGCAGGTGGATTCTTTACCACTGAGCCACCTCGGAAACTCCCACTTAATATGTTACACAGACAGAAACAGAATTCTTCTTTTAAAATTTCTTTATTGCCATGTTAATGAGATCTTGCTGCTGCTGCTGCTGCTGCTGCTGCTAAGTTGCTTCAGTTGTGTCTGACTCTGTGTGACTCCATAGATGGCAGCCCACCAGGCTCCCCCATCCCTGAGATTCTCCAGGCAAGAACACTGGAGTGGGTTGCCATTTCCTTCTCTAATGCATGAAAGTGAAAAGTGAAAGTGAAGTCGCTCAGTCATGTCTGACCCTTAGTGACCCCATGGACTGCAGCCTACCAGGCTTCTCCGTCCGTGGGATTTTCCAGGCAAGAGTACTGGGTAGGGTACCATTGCCTTCTCCGAGTGAGATCTTAGGAAAGAGAAAAAAGAATTTCTATTTTATGTCATGTTTTTTAACTTCAGCAACCAAATACTTCAAGGAATATAGAGTTATTCAAATGGACATTTACAGGTTTATTTAAGACTAGATAATGTTATTTATACTGAATCCCAAATTTCTTGTTCTTAGAACATCATTCCCCATAGGTTATTTTGTTACTGATTATAAGTATATGGCTAACTGGCATATTCCCAGGCTGACTCTTTTCAGGAGACATAGGATAATCAAAGAAGGAAAATTGTCTTGATCTATGTCCCTAAATTCCAATCTCATTGTTTTCATGAACCTGGGATGATGGTTTAGTTGTTTAGTCTCTAAGTCGTGTCTGACTCTTTTGCAACCCCATGGACTGTAGCCCGCCAGGATCCTCAGGAAAAAGATTTGATATTCTTTCTTTTTCTTCTTTGAACAACTCCGCATTCTTCCAGACCTCTGATTTATCATTCAGGTTCTACCAGAAAAGTGATGACTGTTTTCTCAATTTTCCCAAGGATGGTAAACACTACCATCCTACCTGCACAGGAAAGAAGTTAATTCATTATATACAGTAGGTACCTTAGGCTGGCATTACGGCTTAATTCTCTCTTGGACCCTCACACGAGAATGACTGCTAGACTGTTCTCTTCCACTTGCCATTTGTCAGGAGACTCTTCAGTTGACTCCACTTCCAAAGGAAATAAGCAGCTTGGATTTTTAGAGGGATTGCAGGAAAAGGGAGGAAAAGAGAAGAGAAGGCCTTTCTCTGTAATTCATTGTAGTATGCCATTGCCTTCCATATTTCATTTCAAAATGAAATGAAATAGGATTCATTTGATACATAGTTGATACATAGTTCCAGTAGGGGGATTGGAACTATGTATCAGTTCAGTAAAGAGGATGTGATTTTTCTGAATAAGCCATTGTTTTAGAAGTGTCATTGGTGTCCATGGCTCAAGGAGAGTTTTCTTGAAGAAAAATAACTGAGTCTAATTTTAAAATGTGAGTTTTCATTCCAGCTGTCACCTTTGCTCTGTGTGGGGTGAAACTGTCATGACACCAATCAAAGGCTAGTGAATCACTTCAGTTCTATTAAAACCTAAATGATTATTAAATTTGTTTTAAATCTCTCAAGTTTTTGTACTTTGGGATAACAGCTGTAATATAAACGTACCCTAGAGAATTAACTTTGAATTCAACTGTAAATACCTAACAATGTGATCTCCTTTGTAGTAGAATGCCGTAGAACAAACCACTGGCCAAAGTGAATTCTTTAAATTATTTTAATTAATCCTAAGCCAGTTATTAATCTTTATTCTATCTGTCCCCCCAGAGAACCATTATTCTAGAATTGATCAGATTCTTTTTCACTCTCATACTTGAAAACATTTAAAAGCTCTCTATTACATGAATAATAGAATGACAGATTATTATTAGGGAACTTTAGATTCAAAATTGAGCTTTTAGTCTCGACATACTGCATATCCTTTGTATTAACACCCCATACCTTTGTTCATGCTCTTCTTTTACCTGGAGTACCTTTTTTTATGATTTCCCAAATGCTAAACTCTTGTTAATCCCTCAGCTATCAACTCAACATTACCTTTACTTTTCTTCAATAATAGGAAAGTGGTGTGATTCTCAAACTTGGTTGTACATGGAATCACACAGGTAACTTAAAAGAAAGGAAAGAAAGAAAGGAGAGAGGGAGGAAGGAAGAAAGTGAAGAAGGAAGATCAATTATTTCTGAGTCCCAACTCCAGATATTCTGATTTAGTTGTTCTGAAGTGCATCCTAGGGATCAATATTGTTTTAAAAGGTCCCCCGATGACTCTAACATGTAGTCAAGTAGAACCCCTCATGGTGTGATTGGTAGCCCAGATGATGTGAATCTTGATCTTACCACTGTCTGACTTTGTGGCTTAACTTGTATTTATTTCAGTTTTCTCATCTGTAAAATTGCAAAAACTAAACATGTTTAATTCTTAGGGTTGTTATGAACAATAGTTTAGATGATGCAGATAAAGAGACTTAGCCTAAAACCTGCTCTAGTACATATTGGCCACTGCTGCTGCGAAGTCACTTCAGTCATGTCCGACTCTGTGCGACCCCATCCAATAGGCAAATTAGCTGTTGCCTTCTGTTCTGTAAAAATTCCTGAAACAGAGACTTTTTGGAGAGTGCTTTCAGTAACACTTTTAAAACAGGCTCAAAAATACTATCTCATTCTCTCCAAGTTTCTGGATGTCCCTGGTGGCTCAGATGGTAAAGAATTTGCCTTTAGAGGATTCCTAAAGAATGCAAGAGGTGCAAGAGACGTGGGTTTGATCCTTCAGTGGGGAAGATGCCCTGGAGAAGGGAATGGCAACCCACTCCGGTGTTCTTGCTTGGAGAATTTAATGGACAGAAGAGCCTGGTGAGCACAGGCCATGGGGTCACAAAGAGTCGGACACGACTTAGCAACTATCACTTTCACAAGAAAGTTATGAATATTGAGAAAGTGTCAGACAGCATAAATTTATAAATCACGTTTCAGCTATTACAGGCTAAACTGGAAGAGTTTTTGAAGCTTCAGTATTAATACTCTAATAATTTCCTAAACTCTTCAATTTGTTGTTGTTCAATCGCTAAGTCATGTCCAGCTTTGTGAACCCGTGGACTGCAGCACCCCATGGACTGCAATAACATTTTCTAATTCTCTACCTATTACTTCTCCTTCCCAACTCCTTGCATATTTGGTATTTACCTAAACAACTATTATGTTGTGTCTCAAGACTGGAACACCATAATTGGGTTAATTTCTTACAGACAGTATTGGATCATGGTGTTCCTTGGAAAACAGAAATTTGAGAAGGTAAACAGAGATATTAAATTCTCTTTGCCAGAGTGCTGATAAAGAAAGCTTCTGGGGATATAATAATAGCCCCGAAAAGACATATGACTATATAAAGATGCTGAAAAGAAATCTAAATTTAATCTGTGTATTCTTCATGATTAAATGGAAAATTAAAACCAGCTTAATAGTCATGCTGTTAAGTGTTTCGTGGCATTTTAATAGCATATTTCAAATTTAGTACCAAACTCATTATACAATATTTCAAATATCATCATTTTACCATACCACAGGACCATTAGAATGTGCATTGTTTTCCTGTGGGAATTATATACCGCTTCTTATTTATTAGCCTTGGGGCATATTTCAGAGTATTTAGTACTACTATTTATTATCCAAAGGAGACGAAGTAAAAGTAAACTACAGTCTCGGTTACTTCTAAAATCTAGATGATATTGTAAGGTATTTTATATTTCTATTTCTGCCTTTGTTTTCTTTAAAAAGAAACAACAGGTATCTTGTTTCTGTTTAGAGAAATAATGTAGGCTAATTAATATTTTGAAAGCAAATGGAAGCAAAACAAAGTAAATGAAAACCTCTAATAAGTTCATGACATGGTGATGATGTCATCACCACCAATGAGATTCTGTTACTTTATACTTTTAGCCCTTTTTCTATTTTTTATATATATATATATAAAATATGCATTTTCTATGATATATATGTATATATTCTATGACATATATATATGGAAATATCCTAGAGATATTGTTACAAAGCTGCAAGTTCAAATATTAAAAATGTTTCTGCATCTTAATTTTTACGTTCATTGGTTGCTTTGGTGAAAGTTGGGGGGAAAGGTATGCTACATGTATTATTCTAGCACCATCTTGTTCAGAAATCTTCTGTAATGTTTTAAACAGATGAATTGAGAATGAGAAGGAGCCAGACTCTGGTTGTCACATGAAAGCTAGGGATACAGGTGAAGATGAGGGGTCAAGTTGTCTAATGTGAGTAAGAGCAGAATCAGAAGCAGAAAGAAAGGGGAGACACAAAGGTGAGACCCAGAGGCTGGGACAAAAACAGGGCCAGAGAAGCAGATTCTAGACAGATAGGGGAGTCTGAAGGATCTTACATCTTTTCTTTTATTCTGTCCTATTTGACATTAACTGCAAAACAGAACACAAGAGACAATCTGTCACTGTGTTTCTCTGCATAGATGAAAGTGCAAATACTCAAATCATTCACTTCTCATCTCTGCTGTGTCTTTATTTCTGAAGGCAGTTTCATTATTTTGACCTCCAAAGAAATAAAGGGATTGAGCACAAGAGAGTCAAACATCCAGTCAGGTTTAGGGGGAGGTATGAGCTCCACTGGGGTAACTGATATTTGATGCTTTTGCAACTCTCAGGCAAAATGTTGCCTATTTCTTCCTCTGTATTAATATCCCACCTAACAAACTAGAAATCTTGTAAGCAAGCTACCGCGAACTTCATTTACATCCAAGGAAAAGGATGTTCAGAGAAGTTAAATCTTGTTCAAATTAATACCTATAATGATTTAAATTCAGATCTACTGACCATGAAGGATGATGTATGATTTCTAAAAACCTTTGAAATCATAGAGAGGAATTCTGAAATAGTAAAATCATGGGAACTCCATAGGCTTTAAGTGTGTGAACAAAATCCCTTAGTGGGAAGACAACTTCAAATCATATACAGGGAACTCATTTATTCAAGATTTGGTGTTATCTAAGATCAATCTGTTTAAGATAGATTTTCAGAAGTTTGCCATAGGAGAAATAGAGCTATTTGGATACATTTTCAACTTCTAAGGCTTTGTGTTCTTAGTAGGGAAAAAGACGTTGTCCTCTCACAAAGTCTCTGTGAAGCAGCAAAGTACACCAGGCAAAATGTGAGCCTTGAAGATGAATGAATTGAGGTCCAAATTTCAATAGCACTGTTAATTATTTTTAGATATTAAGCTTCTCTGGTGGTTCAGATGGTAAAGAATCTGCCTGCAGTGCAGGAGACCTGGGTTTGATCCCTGGATCCAGAAGATCCCCTGGTGAAGGGAATGGCAACCTACTCCAGTATTCTTACCTGGACAATTCCATGGACAGAGGAGCCTGGCGGGCTACAGTCCATGGAGTCGTGCAAAGAATCAGAAATGACTGAGCAACTAACATTTCACTTTTCATTGGGCACGTTTATGTTTCTGAGTCTGAATTTCTACATTTGTATGAGGGAATAATAATTATCTTTCTCATAATCTTGCTATGCTGATTAAATGAGATTATAGATTGTAGAAAGCTGTCTAGAAACATTGGCTGACAACAACTATTACTATACAGTGAAAAAAAAAAAATCATTCTTCCCCAAAATGCCCAGTGTTATTCTTGGTTGTTTCAAAGCACTAAATGTGATTGCATGGTTGTTTGCTTTGTAAGCCAGGTGTGAAAAGAGGCACTTTTCCAGAGAGTTTCAGTAATCCTATCAGCCAATTCTGGACCAACTCAAGGTTCTATATGAAGCTGGTATCCATCTGTTGTTTCAGTAAATCTAATTCCTATTTGCAGTTAAACAAAACAGGCAAGAACATCGACCATTGCTGATTCATTGACAATTTGTTTGCTCCCTATATGATTATAGCATCTCAGTTAACTCAACTTGGAATTCCAAGTAAATCTCAACTTGGAATAGCCTGAATGAATTTCTTTAACTTGGGCCAAATATTGAAACAGTTAGTAGAAAATACAGATCTACTTTTACCTAGACATTCAATTAACCTTGTATTATAAGCTGCCTGAACTTCACCTTCCTTCCTCAAATATTCTTGACCCGCAGAATAAAATCTAAGCTTTCGAAAGTGCATGTCAAGGCATTCATGAATTAATCTCTGCTATTTCTGTCCCATATTCCCTGCTTCTCTCCATGCTTTCTGCTTTCTAGTCACAATGGCTTCTCAGAGTCCCCAACTGCCTCCTTCTTTCTCTTTCTTTGTTGTCACACCATCTGCAACAGGTCATCCCTTTATTTTCATCTTGGGTGAACATCACACCCCAGTGTAGAACCTGGATTCTTGATCAGCTGTCAAGGGGCCTGCTGACTCAGTGGGGAGTAGGGAACCTTAACTGGTGGAAATAGATAATTTTTTTCCTTCTTCTTCAGTTCAGTTCAGTCGCTCAGTCATGTCCGACCCTTTGTGACCCCATGAACCACAGCACACCAGGCCTCCCTGTCCATCACCAATGGCCAGAGTCTACCCAGACCCATGACCTTTGAGTTGGTGATGCCATCCAACCATCTCATCCTCTGTCATCCCCTTCTCCTCCTCTTTCTTATTTGTGACCTATTCTTGGTGTGGCTCATCTGAAGAGGAACTGAGGGAATGTATTTGCTGAGTGACATGCTCTGTGTCTTTGCTTGTAAAGCTATAGTTATTACAGTTTATAACATCACCTTGTATCATATCACCCCTTGCTTCCTTTTTTTTTTTCCTTTTGCCACTTTTATAGTCTTGGGCTTATACCTACCAAATGAAGCATTAACTCCTAAATTCTTATTTTAGGTTCTACCTGTCAAGGAACTCAGGTTAAACACTCGTTCAGTCGCTAAGTCCTGTTGGATTCTATGTAACTCCGTGCACTACAGCACTCCAGGTTCCTTGACCTTCACTGTCTCCTGGAATTTGCTCAGACTCTGTCCATTGAGTAGATGATGCCATCTAACCATCTCATACTCTGCCACCCTCTTCTACTTTTACCGTCAATCTTTCTCAGCATCTGAATCTTTTCCAAGGAGTCTACTCTTCACATAAGGTGGCTAAAGTACTGGAGCTTCAGCTTCAGCATCAGCCCTTCCAATGCATATTCAGGGTTGTTTTCCTTTAGGATTGACTGGTTTGATCTCCTTGCAGTCCAAGGGACTCCCAAGAGTCTTCTCCAACACCACAGTTTAAAAGCATCAGTACTCTGGCACTCAGCTTTCTTTATAGTCCAACTCTCACATCCATACATGACCACTGGAAAATTGTATCTTTAACTATGCAGACCTTTGTTGGCAAGGTAATATTTCTGCTTTTTAATGTGTTGTCTAGGTTTGTCATAGCTTTTCTTCCAAGGAGCAAGTGTCTTAATTTCATGGCTACAGTCACCATCCAAAGTGATTTTGAAGCCCAAGAAAATAAAGTCTGCCACTGTTTTCACTTTTCCCCTTTCAATTTTCCATGAAGCTATGGGACCAGATGCCATGACTCGTTTTTGAATGTTGAGTTTTAAGCCAACATTTTCACTCTTCTCTTTCACCCTCGTCAAGAGGCTCTTTAGTTCCTCTTTGTATTCTGCATGTAGAATAGTATCATCTGCGTATCTGAGGTTGTTGATATTTCTCCTGGCAATCTTGATTTCAGCTTGTAATTCATCCAGCTTGATATTTTGCATATAAGTGAAATAAGCAGAGTGAAAATATATGGGCTTGATGTACTCCTTTTTCAATTTTGAAACAGTCCACTGTTCCATGTCCAGTTCTAGCTGTTGCTTCTTGACTCACATACAGGTTTCTCAGGGGGCAGGTAGGGTGGTCTGGTATTCCCATCTCTTTAAGAATTTTCTACAGTTTGTTGTGATCCACACAGTCAGAGGCTTTAGTGTAGTCAGTGAAGCAGAAGTACATGTTTTTTTTGGAATCCCCTTGCTTATTCTATGATCCAGCATATGTTGACAATTTGACCTCTGGTTCCTCTGCCTTTTGTAAATCCAGCCTGTACATCTGGAAGTTTACATACTGCTAAAGCCTTGCTTGAAAGATTTTGAGCATTACCTTGCTTAGCATGTGAAATGAGCATAATTGTATAGTAGTCTGAATATTCTTTAGCATTGCCCTTCTTTGAGATTGGAATGAAAATGGACTTTTTCCAGTCCTGTGGCCATTGGTGAGATTTCCAAATTTGTTGGTGTATTGAGCTCAGCATTTTCATAGCATCATCTTTTAGGATTTGAAATAGCTCAGGTGACATTCCGTCACCTCCACTAGCTTTGTAGTAAATCTTCCTAAGGTCCACTTGACTTCACATTCCAGGATGTCTGGTTCTAGGTAAGTGGCCACACCATCGTGTTTGTCTGGATCATTAAGGCCTTTTTTGTATAGTTCTTCTGTGTATTCTTTCCACCTCTTCTTAATACCTTTGCTTCTTTTAGGTCCTTGCTGTGTCTGTCCTTTATTGTGCCCATCTTTGCATGATATGTTCCCTTGGTAATCCAATTTTCTTGAAGAGATCTCTAGTCTTTCCCATTCTATAGTTTTCCTCTATTTCTTTGCATTGTTCACATAAGAAGGCTTTCTTCTCTCTCCTTGCTATTCTCTAGAACTCTGCATTCAGTTGGGGATATCTTTCCCTTTCTTCTTTGTCTTTCACTTTTCTTCTTTTCTCAACTATTTGTGAGGCCTTCTCAGACAACCATTTTGCCTTCTTGAATTTCTTTTTCTTTGGGCTGGTTTTGGTGACTGCCTCCTGTACTGTGTTACAAACCTCCAACCATAGTTCTTCAGGCACTCTGTCTACCAAATCTAATTCCTAGAACCTATTTGTCACTTCTACTGTATAATCCTAAGGGATTGTAAAGCAAAAGCACTGTCATTCCTCAATCTACCATACTCTTCCACACTTCCATGTCTTGTGTATAATCTGCTTGGAGTGTTCTTCCAGTCTCCATATTTCTTAAAGTTTCAGTTCAGTGGCTGGCATCTCTGTGCTTCTAGGATACCTGAAACCTCTACTATTGCTAAAGGATATTCAAACTGTTTTGTATATGTGTAATGGTGGACAAGTTTCCCTTGACAGAGTATAATCTCCTTGAGGACAGGACAAATTGTCTAGTTTTTCCTCTGTAATTCAGGCATTTAGAATAGTGCTTGTCACCTGTATGGTGCTCTGTAAAATTGTATAAGGAATGGGACCAATGCACTTCTGTGCTTTCTTTGGTTTCTCTTAAGCATTAAGGTTTAATGCTTAGATGTTTTAATGCATTGGGCTTTCCAGGTGGCACAGTGATAAAGAATCCACCTGCCAACGCAGGAGACATGGGTTTGATCCCTGGGCTGGGGAGATCCCGTGAAGTATTAAATGGCAACCCACTCTAGTATTCTTGCTTGGAGAATTCCATGGACAGAGGAACCTGGTGGGCTACAGTCCATGAAGATTACAAAGTGCTGGACACAACTGACCAACTGAGCGCACACACGCGTGTGTGTGCACGTGCACACACACACACACAATGTTGCTTTAATACATTAATGTATTTAACTTAAGGTAAAGTAACCTTGAAGTATTTAACTATTTAAATCTAGTTTCTTTGGACAAATTGGTGAAAATGATCAGCGTATCTCTAGGTGGTGTTACCTAAAATCCTTTGTGTTGTGTGCAGTCTTCTGGAATGTCTGACTTCCTAGGATTCCACAGCTAATCTTAGGATAAAACATGGCATAGTTAGATCAGTGGCTTCAGATGGATTTATGTGATGGATCTGGAGGTTAGAAATTTAAGAAGGTTTCAGTGGGATTGGGAAAATATTTTATGTTACTTAGATAAGTATTATGGGTCTTGAATTACAGAAGCTCTAGAATTGGTTAAAGCCTATTATCTTGAATTTCCTAATCTAATATACAGTGTTCTCTGATGATACCTCCTACTTCTCCATATTTTCCTATGTTAATATGAAAAATCTATAGAATCTGGGTATTTTCCTGTTGATTGAAATATTGTGGACAGGAGCAAAAGCTCTAGTATGCTCTAGTAAGTGTCTTTATGAGCAGATGCTAAAGATATGCCAGTAATTAATGAAACAATGTGGACACAAACCCCTTAAGACAAAAGATGAAGATCCATCTCCTCTCCCTCTACTATCTTCCCTCCACAGTCCTTCCTCTTCTCCTTGCCGTCTCCTTTTGTCTGACCTTCATTTTGTCTTGTGGGGTTTTATTGCAAGATTCATGTCAAAATCTTTTAGTTTGAGTTAAGCTAGTACAGGGGCATTGGAGAAGACTCTTGAGAGTCCCTTGGACTGCAAGGAGATGCAACCAGTCCATTCTAAAGGAGATCAGCCCTGGGTGTTCTTTGGGAGGAATGATGCTAAAGCTGAAACTCCAGTACTTTGACCACTTCATGTGAAGAGTTGACTCATTGGAAAAGACTCTGATGCTGGGAGGGATTGGGGGCAGGAGGAGAAGGGGACGACAGAGGATGAGATGGCTGGATAGCATCATTGACTTTATGGATGTGAGCCTGAGTGAACTCTGGGAATTGGTGATGGACAGGGAGGCCTGGCGTGCTGTGATTCATGGGGTCGCAAAGAGTCAGACACGACTGAGCAACTGAACTGAACTGAGTACAGGGGCATTCCTTAACTCCCCTAGTGTAAGGTATCAGATCAGATCAGATCAGATCAGATCAGTCGCTCAGTCATGTCCGACTCTTTGCGACCCCATGAACCGCAGCACGCCAGGCCTCCCTGTCCATCACCAGCTCCCGGAGGTCACTCAGACTCGCATCCATCGAGTCAGTGTATAGCAGTATCAAAAAACCTCCTAAGATTTTTCCAGCCCAATAGTGTTTACTATTTATAGTTTTATATATGACCCATGACTCCTTAAGGGGCATGGATACAAATAGAAGTGGATTCTGGTAAATGTTGGAACAGGATTTCAGGAAAAACTCATGATTCAGAACCAGGAGGGAGAGAGGTATGAACATTCATTGATTGCTAACACACTATTCTGGGTGTGTTATATATGTAATTTTCCAAGTAGCAATATAGTAAATTAGGCATTATATCTTCATTTTACATGTGAGGAAACTGAGAACCCAGAAGGTTTGAGTAACTTGAGCAGTGCTACACTATCAAGAAAGTGCTGAATAAAAAGGTTGTCACTTATACACCTGCTGCATCACCCATTCAGATGTGGTGAGGTGACGCTCTCTAGGAAGAAGAAAGTTTTACATTTTAGATGCATTCACACCCTTGCAGCCATCTGTTTCTACTATTTCAGGCAGAAGACAACTTCCTGCAAAGGGAGGCATTTCTCATATAACTCTTCTGGGTGGCTAAGACTATGAGGATTAACAGTGGTAGGTGAGGCTGGGAGTTCAACAGTTAATGCCTGATGGTGCAAAGCATCCTGTGGAGATGAACAACAGAGCGAGAATTTCAGCATATTGGACTTTGGCAGGCATAGAGAGCCGCAAATGAGCCTCTTGACATAGGAAGGCACCCCTTTTGATTTGTCATCAATTGAAAAGCCTAAAGAATGTTCTAAACCTTCCCAATCTCTTCTCCTGCAGAGATAATACCACATCATTTCTGAGGAGAGCAGAAAGTTTATTTTGTGCACTTTTCAGATTGAAGAACTCACACATGAGTTTTTATAATTTGAACAATTCAACAGAGTGTTCACATGAAAGGTCATGAAAGCTTTTTCTCCCCTTGTTGTCTCTTTTAGTTATTACCGTTGAGAAACCACTTTAAAAGACTTTTCTTTTATCTTTTCAAGATAAAGACTCAAGCCCCAAGAATCCACCAAAATAAATTATTTCATGTAACAGTTTATTCACAGAAGAAGCACACATGAATATTTCTTAAGCTTCCACAAAGCTCTCCTACTCCTATAAAGAAAAAAGTATTAAAATGAAATAATAAAGAGTTGGAGCTCAACAAGTTGTGATTGTTGAGAGAAAAATACAAGACAGAAGTTTTCTCCAGGTGGTTCCATCTCAGAGCTCTCTTTTTAATGGCATTGTTTTTCGTGTCCAGTCTCATGTATTCAAGAGAAGCCTTTCTCCTTATCTACTACCTGTCGGTCATGTTTTGCCTTCTTTTAAAAGTTAACGTGACTGAAATGGGATGCACCTACCTTATCTGAAAGCCCACTTTAACTCATGGCCCTCCACCTATTTTAAAAAGTAATGATGATATCCTCATGTAATTCAAAGGGCCATCTTGAAGTCCCCCTTTTCTGTGAGATTGCCTTTCCAGATCATTACCCTTCTTAACAGCCACTGTGCTCTCATGAACTTTTGCCTTCCCATTCTCCAATCCATCACGCTCTTTGAGGCCATTCTCATTTCACACATAAATCAGTGCCACGGTCTCTTAGTTGCTTTCCCCTCATCTGTTCCAACCTCCGCTATTTCTCATTTTCTCCAACCTTCATGGCTTCTTGTAGATGATCCCAAACTCTAATGTTCACTAACTGACCCTGCTGCCTATGGATTGATCCCTCATTTCTAGCCAGGCAGTTTCATTCGTGTTTTTCCCCAAAGCATGAGAAATTTCCCAGGCACTCTTTTAAGTACTTTTCACATACCATCTAATTCAGTTCTTACAAGTATATAGTGAACAAGAGTGCTGGCTGGTTGCATTGGGCCTTGAACTTGGGCAGGAAATGTAACTACTCCATGTGTTTGTTTCTTCATCTGTGGAATGAGGTTAATACTAACACCTACCTTACTGAGTTATTGTAAGGATTTAATGCAGACACATGTTAACAGTGCCTAGTCCATAAGTTCAGTAGATATTGGCTGTTAGCATCATATCATACAGGAGACACTGAGGAGCAGACAGTTTAAGCTATTGTCAAAGGGCTGTAGCTGTTAGTTCAGTTGGAGTTTGAACAGATCTGACTTCAGAGTGCACCTAAACATTATGTTGTGCAACTTCTCTTGATACCATTTATACCCGAGGTCCCTCCTCAATCTCTTTCCTTTAAGGCAGGGGTCCCTGAAATCTGGGGTCTAATGCCTGATGATCTGAGGTGGAGCTGATGTAATAATAATAATAAAAAATACACAATCAATGATCACAGTAATGATCTTGAACCATCCCGAAACCGTCCCACTCCCTTGGTCCATGGAAAAATTATCTCCCACGGAACCAGTCTCTGGTTTCAAAAAGGGTTGGGGATCACTGCTTTTAGGGACTGATTAGACCTTCAGTACCATTAGTAGTTGCCCAGCCTCTGCTCTAAGATGCTGCGGAAGCCATGGAGAGGGAGCAGGTGGCCCCATTTTTTTCTAGCCACTTCATCTAGAGTCCTGGCCAGGAAGCTGTGGTCACCATCTACTGATCCCTCCTGTACTCTGAACACTTTGAATGAAAGCCTGCTTTGGGCAGAAAGTATAGGTCTCTCTTGAGTAAGATGCTGGACTGAGATTCTTGCTGAGGGAAGCAGATCTCTGCTTTATTTTTATGTCACAGAAAAGAGCTGTACCCTGTACTTTAGGATGCCAGAGCTGGTGAGAGGTCCCATGCCTACCTAGAGATCATCCTCTGGTGAAAGGAGTCCTTTTTGGTGCCCTGGCCATGTTTATGGCTGAAGATCTCTGTTATTCACCTGACTAGTCAATTACAAACCAAGGAAAACCTCTTGGAATTCATAATTATTAATGTAGGACCAGGTTAAGTGGTTTAGGCAGAGAAAGATCATTAAGAGTGTTGGAGGAAAGAAAAGAGAGGATGAAACTAACATAAGGATCTCGTTTGTGCCAGACAGTATTCCATAACTTATCATATATTCAAGAAATCATGTTTAAAATTTTAGTGAGCACCTTTTATGTGTCAGGAAGGCACACAATACTTCCTGGGGCTTTGAGATTAATACAGCAGACATACTTCTTGCCCTCATGGAGCTTATAGTCCAGCAGAAGGAAAGATGTAGAGCAAACATTTATTTATCCTCTTATTCAAGTCCTGAGAAGCAGAAGTGTATTTCCATTTATAAATGTGGAAATTGAGGCTCAGAGATGTGATCCATCTTGCTTAATATTGCAGGTCCATTCAGTTAAGAAAACGGCTTCCCAGGTGGTACCATTCTTTACCATGGAAGTGGTAAAGAATCTACCTGCCAGTTCAGGAGATATAAGAGATGCAGGTTTGATCCTTGGGTCAGGAAAACTGCCCCCCAGAGAAGGAAATTGCAAACCACCCTAGTATTCCTACCTGGGAAATCCCATGGACAGAGGAGCCTGGCAAGCTACAGTCCAAGGGGGTGCAAAGAGTCAGACCCAACTAAGCATGCACACATGCTCTAGATTAGGGGGAATTTCATGCCCAGTTCTTTCTAGACATTAATTTTGATATCCTCCCATTTGCCATAAGATCTCTTCTGCTATTAACTTTATGGTTAGCTTTGTAACCAACATTAGGTTAAACAATAAATTTCAGAGGCAAGCTTTTGACTTATATTGAATTGTTCTTCAGGCAATAAGTCAGATCCTTTCATTCAGCCTACAGAAATTTCTCAGCCTCAGAGTTCTGAGTATTGACTCTTTTGCTTAATCACTGGTGTATTATATATAATTATCTTTGAATAACTCAATAACAATAAAAACCTTTCTACCTAATCCCTTAAAAGGTATATACTGATTTCAAACAAAATTAGGTCCAGGTTAAAAAGTGGCACAAAGGGAACTAAGTCCTCCATATTCTATGTGAACAGAACTGTCAGCCACAGCTGCCACCTTCCTCTTTGCAGGGCTTGCCTCTCTCAGCTGGATATAAGAGGCATGGGGGAGGTGGCTTCTCAGTGAGTATTGTGTTCACAGAAAAGCTCTCTCCTTGTCTGCCCTTTGTGTGTGTGTGTGTGTGTGTGTGTGTGAGTGTGTGTGTGTCAGGGGGCATGTGTCCATTTCCTGAATCCCAAGGAAGGAGTTCCAGAGTGCCCAAACTGTCATTTCTGTATTTTGAGCTCTGGAACTTCTTTTCTGAGAACTGCTGATGCCCTGACATGTTGGAGAAGGGGGCAGGAGAATGAAGACAGATCCAAGAGAAGGAATGCCAGGAAAGCAACTTGAATCTCCTTTAGTTGATGTGACAAATCTATGTGCTTTTTCTGCCCCCCCCTTTTTTTTTTTTTTGATGATAGGGACATTTCTTTGACCGTCGTATTTAAAGATTTGAGTTGAAATTTGGTACTTTCACTATTGGCCTTTCATCTTTTATCATTGACTTGAAAATTGCTTTCTTCTTATTTTAACCATATTCTCCTAAAGGCCCAATGTTCCAAACAAAAGGGCTTCTGTTAAATGATTTTATGTGTGGCTGTATAACTCTTACTATGAAGATACAATGTCTTTAAAATATAAAATGAGAAAATTGTGCTCTATTTAGGAGTTTCAATTGGACAGAAATAATTTTTGGTTGTGTATAACAAAACAGTTCTATGTGAGGGCCTGAATAACTTAGAGTAGATGCCTAAATTTGCCTGGAAAATCCCATGGACGGAGGATCCTGGTAGGCTCCAGTCCATGGGGTCGCTGAGAGTCGGACACGACTGAGCGACTTCACTTTCACTTTTCACTTTCATGCATTGGAGAGGGAAATGGCAACCCACTCCAGTGTTCTTGCCTGGAGAATCCCAGGGATGGGGGAGCCTGGTGAGCTTCCGTCTATGGGGTCGCACAGAGTTGGACACGACTGAAGCGACTTAGCAGCAGCAGCAGCAGCAGCAGATGCCTAAATAGAGTAATTTTTAGATATATTAAGAACAGCTGAAAGTGAAAGTGTTAGTTGCTCAGTTGTGTCCAACTCTTTGCCACCCCATGGACTTTAGCCCACCAAGCTCCTCTGTCCATGGAATTCTCTAGGCAAGAATACTGGAGTAGATTGCCATGCCCTCCTCCAGGGGATCTTCCCAACCCAGGGATCGAACCCAGGTCTCCTGCCCTGTAGGCAGACTGTTTACCATCTGAGCCATCACTTTAAAAAGTCCTGGGTAGGATATATTTTTATAATTAAAGAAATCACGGGGTTCCCAGATGGTACAGTGGTAAAGAATCTCCCTGCCAATGTAGGAGACACAAGAGTTGCAGGGTTGAAACTTTAATATATACTTGAAGGGATTAAAATAATTAGATTATAATGCATTAGCAAAGCATTATTTATATATGATATAATTAATAAGACATTTCCCATTAAACCTTATACATGCCTTCCATACATTGATGGTGCTGCTTATGATTTGATCATATCTTCTACCCAGGGTCCCTCCATGTAGAATATCTTGTCATCATTACGTTTTCCTCTAGTGCTGGGACAGTTACTGTTTGTTAAAATATTAATAATTTTTATTAAAGTTATACTGGACTGAAATCATACATTGAAAGATTCTGACTATTCACCCTGTGATTTCTTCTCCCTCTTTTTCAGATCTGCTTATTGCATAGTGTGTTCAAATTGGTTTTCATTGCCAAAGTTTTGATTAAGTAAATGCCATCGCTAGAAATTAAATTAGAAGCACTTACAAATTGCAGTCAAGTGATATCGATCGCTAAATGTAACCTATATATTCATTGCAGTGTGCAGGGCGTGGGCTTGCGATCTGTGAAATGAACTATAGTAATAAATTGGGCACGCTACTGTTCCTCATCATGCTTTTAGCATCCATTAACCAATTACTAAAAAGTGTGAGGGGGATGGGTTACAGAATTTTAAATGTATAATATTAGCAACAAGGAGAGGGCTTTTCACTGTTCACTTCTTTGTACTTCCTTCCGAATAGTTCTTTCCTAAACTGTTTCTCTGTGGTTCATCATCAGATTGTTGGGTGTCTCCAGCTTATGTATGCATTCAGGTTGGTTCTTCTCTCGAGAAATGCTCTGTTATGGGCCAAACTCCTGTTACACTACAGCTCTTTGGGAGATTTTGTCCAATCACAAGGCATTACAGGAGCCGCTGTCCATATTCCTCCACCAACCCCCTGCCCATCGCCTTCAATTAGGGAGAACAGGTATCCCAATAGACAACTGTAACCATGGCTAGGGGCCTCTGCAGCTGTCCATGCCAAGATTCTGTAAATGAATGGCCAGAGTGCTGCCTGAGGGCACTGAGGTTTAGGATTTCCTGTGCAGGGGCAATTACCTCCAGCTCCTAGGTGAGAAAGGCAAGGCTTTCTTCCTTATGGAAGGGATGCCAGCACACAGCGAAGCCCTGAATTAATTGGATGTCAGCCCTGACTTTGCTGTCAGGAAGACTGCGATAACTGGGTCATTCTTATTTTAATCCCAGCTAAGGAAATTGGGGGATTAAAATAATTATCTGAGTATTTCTAGGGCAAACTAGACTAGCAGCTGAGGTTCATGGATAAAGCTGCTCTCTTGGCAAAGTCTCATCTTATTCTTCTTTCTTTCTTCTTCCCTCGCCAACTCCACCCTTTGCTCCTTTGCATGCATGCTAAGTCACTTCAGTTGTGTCCGACTCTTTGTAATGTTATGGACTGTGCAGCCCGCCAGGCTTCTTTGTCTATGGGATTCTCCAGGCAAGAATACTGGAATGGGTTACCATTCCTTTCTCCAGGGGATCTTCCTGACCCAGGGATCGAACCCTGGTCTCCTGCATTGTGGGCACATTCTTTACTGTCTGAGCCTCTGGGGAAGTCCCTTTGCTCCTTTACTTAACTGAAATTTTGGATGGTAGTGAAAAGAGCTTTAGAGTTAGAAAGATTTGGGTCACATTTCCAGTTTTCTGCTTATTCTTAATAGCTGGTATAACTTTGAATAAATTACTTTATTTCTTGATCCTCCATTTTCTCATCTACCAAATGGGCTTTTGTGAGAAATTAAATAGAGAGTTAAATGATGTAAACAGTCTTGCATCCAGTACCTCACTGGCACATCATTAAGACTAGCTCTTTTCTTTTTCCCAGTATGATTTCTCCATTTTATTCATACTAGAGATTCACAGCACTAGTCTACAAAACTTGTGCTAATGCTCTGAAAGTACTACAGTCCTCTGCCCTACCAGCTGAGCTATCAAAGAAAGCACTGTGCTAATGCTCTGAGAACATCTTAGATTGTTAGAATAATAATTCACACCAAGCTCTGTTCAATTCCAAGCCAAATTAACTCTATGGCTATTAAGTCACTTGTTGACTAATTGGTTGATTGATTCATTCATTGAAAAATTATCTCATAAACAACAATGTATTCTGGATGATGGCTGTATCAGGAGGTGGGGAAAAGGAAGTCTTTTCAAGGAGATAAATGAGAATTAAGCCTGGGAAGGTAGAAAATTATCTCTTAAAAAGAGAAATGTGCTATGCACATGCAGTACTTTATTTAAGACAAACCCACTCCAGTATTCTTGGGCTTCCCTCATGGCTCAGCTGGTAAAGAATCTGCCTGCAATGTGGGAGACCTGAGTTCAATTCCTGGGTTGGGAAGATCCCCTGAAGAAGGGAAAGGCTACTCACTCCAGTATTCTGGCCTGGAGAATTCCATGGACTGTGTAGTCCGTGGTGTCACAGAGTCGGACACAACTGAGCAACTTTCACTTTATGTGAAATAACAATAATAAAATTGTGCCCCAAATGATTCATTTGGTACTTTGATATTTTCCTCTCTTTAGCTTTCTCAAGGTAGGTATCTGTCTTCATACAGGGTACGAGGTTCTGAGCACAGTCACACAGACTCCAGTCTAGAATTAGCCTAAGTCACTGGTTACATGACTGTGACCATGGGTAAGTAGCTTAGCCTCTGCCTGCCCCAGTTTCCCCATATGTAAGATGGGATCTTGTAACAGATAATCACCTGATGGGGTTATTGTGAGGATTAAATGGGTTAATATTTGTAAAGTATTCAAAACAGAGCCAGGTACACAGCCCTAGAGTATTGATAGTTAACCTAGAGTTACCCCTAGAGTACTAATAAATTAGCAGTATCAGTTCAGTTCAGTCACTCAGTCGTGTCTGACTCTTTGCAGCCCCATGGACTATAGCACACCAGGCCTCTGTGTCCATCACCAACTCCGAGTATACTCAAACTCATGTCCATTGAGTCGATGATGCCATCCAACCATCTCATCCTCTGTCGTCCCCTTCTCCTTCTGCCTTCAATCTTTCCCAGCATCAGAGTCTTTTCAAATGAGTTAGTTCTTCACATCAGGTATATAAAGCAGTGGTTTTAACCCATGGTTACACTCATCTTTTCTGTTGTCTCACTAGTCCAGAAGGTTTTGTCTGGATTTGCTTTCTTTAATTTGTATTATAAATCAAGAGGATGTAGAATATTTTCTTCTAAACCTTAAGACTCCTATATACCTGCTCTATCCCTCAGGGTTTCCCTGGTGGCTCAGTGGTAAAGAATCTATTGCAGGTTCAGTGCCTGGGTTGGAAAGATCCCCTGGAGATGGAAATGGCAGCTCATTCCATTATTCTTTCCTGAAGAATCCCATGGACAGAGGAGCCTGGTGGGCTATACAGTCCATGGAGTCGCAAAAGAGTCAGACATGACTTAACGACTAAACAACAGCTCCTTTCTCTAGCTCTCCTCTATTAGGAATCACAGAATAAAATTAGTCAACAGATAATAAATGTTGGATATTTGGTGGGCTGTGGAGGGTAGTTAGTGATATATCTAAAAGCTGAAATGATGAGATGAAATAGGCTGGATTATTCCTGTAAGAATTTTCCTAGCATTAATGGAAAGCAGTGGACCCATTTCCCTCTACAGAACACATCTGGTGCAATTTCCCCTTTGGTCATAAATTTCTGCAGCCACAGACAGCTGAGCAATAAATTCTTTTTTTTAATTCCTTGTAGCCTCCTGTTGGAAAGAGGTTCCTTCACATGATTATACTGTGAAAAAGAAATGACAATGTTCCTATTCAGTTTTAATCAGTTTGTTTCTCTCTGTGTTATATATAATGCTTAGGTTACTTTTACACATTTAAGCATAATGGGATAATTAAATAGAGTTCTAATGGTTTTGATTCTCCTGTTTATTTAACTTATATGCAGAGTACATCATGAGAAACGCTGGACTGGAAGAGACACAAGTTGGAATCAAGATTGCTGGGAGAAATATCAATAACCTCAGATATGCAGATGACATCACCCTTATGGCAGAAAGTGATGAAGAACTAAAAAGCCTCTTGATGAAAGTGAAAGTGGAGAGTGAAAAAGTTGGCTTAAAGCTCAACATTCAGAAAACCAAGATCATGGCATCCGCTCCCATCACTTCATGGGAAGTAGATGGGGAAACAGTGGAAACAGTGTCAGACTTTATTTTTCTGGGCTCCAAAATCACTGCAGACGGTGACTGCAGCCATGAAATTAAAAGACGCTTGCTCCTTAGAAGGAAGGTTATGACCAACCTAGATAGCATATATTCAAAAGCAGAGACATTACTTTGCCAGCAAAGGTTCGTCTAGTCAAGGCTATGGATTTTCCTGTGGTCATGTATGGATGTGAGAGTTGGACTGTGAAGAAAGCTGAGCACTGAAGAATTGATGCTTTTGAACTGTGGTGTTGGAGAAGACTCTTGAGAGTCCCTTGGACTGCAAGGAGATCCAGCCAGTCCATTCTGAAGGAGATCAGCCCTGGGATTTCTTTGGAAGCAATGATGCTAAAGCTGAAACTCCAGTACTTTGGCCATCTCATGTGAAGAGTTGACTCATTGGAGAAGACTCTGATGCTGGGAGGGATTGAGGGCAAGAAGAGAAGGGGACGGCAGAGGATGAGATGACTGAATGGCATCACTGACTTGATGAATGTGAGTCTCAGTGAGCTCCAGGAGTTGGTGATGGACAGGGAGGCCTGGCGTGCTGCGACTCATGGGGTCACAAAGAGTTGGACACGACTGAGCGACTGATCTGATCTGATCTTTATAAAATTGTATTTTAATAGTGTCGAGTTTGAGAGAACGAAGGCATATATTTTATGCAGTTATGTTTTTATGATTTGTACTTATGACATTGCTGCTGCTGCTGCTAAGTTGCTTCAGTTGTGTCCGACTCTGTGCGACCCCAGAGGTGGCAGCCCACCAGGCCCCGCCATCCCTGGGATTTTCCAAGCAAGAGTACTGGAGTGGGGTGCCATTGCCTTCTCCGACTTATGACATTAGGTAGCTCTAACCCCAGACTCACACATATGCATTAATCGTATTTTCAGTTACAATATTGCTTAGAGTCTGAGGGAGGATTTAACTCCTGTGTCTTAGGCTGTCGTATATTCTTCTTTGAAGACATTCCAGCAACAGGTTAGAGCTGATGGAGTTAATGTTATTCTCCCAGTTCTCTCTCTTCCTTTATGTAGAATTAAAACTTCTACTCTAAGTCATTTTTCATCAATTTTATTTCATTTTAATAATTTGAATCTATAATGCCTTAATTTTTACAACTTCCAAGTTTCATTTAGAATCCTTTACAGTAAGCATTGTGTGGTGTGTGTGAATGTGTTAGTTGCTTAGTCGTGTCCAACTCTGCGACCCCGTGGTCTGTCCATGGAATTCTCTAGGCAAGAATACTGGAGTGGATTGCCATTCCCTTCTCCAGGGGATCTTCCCAACCCAGGGCTTGAACCCAGGTCTCCTGCACTGCAGGCAGATGTTTTACTGTCTGAGCTAAATTTTCACAACTTCCAAGTTTCATTTAGAATCCTTTACAGTAAGCATTGTATGGTAGTGCACCAGTAAACACATCTCTCAGGGGAAATGCCTAGGTTTGGAGTGCATGTCCCCATGATATAAATAATTCCATCATGGCTGATCTCAGGATGCCAACATGACATCACTGAATGTGAAGTTGGGAAGAGATGTGTACGCTTGGAGCTCAAGAGCCAATGAGCCAGCTTCAGTACACCACTGCCTCTATAATTAACAGCATATTTTAACCAACAAAATGAATTGGTATTCCAAAATTATTCTCAACTAGTTGTAAGACATTGTATGTACATATATATAAATGCTTATTTGTATATATATATATGGGTATTCATATATATATGTGTATATATGTATATATATGGTGTATTTTATATTTTATATCTCTATATCTCTAAATCTTTTCTTTTGTAGCCAGAATTTTAGGCATTTTTATTTCCTTGGCAACCGGGTATCATGTGATTGCAAGTAAAATCCAGGATTACAGCTTTACTCCTTTGGATAAAGCCTAAATGAATGAGGATATTAGATATAAAAACTCTCTAAAATTGGAGAGTTGCCTTCTTCTCAGGTTGCTTTTCTTACAAGCCAGGTGTTCTCAGATTTAAAGAAAAGACAGAGCATTGTTCTGTTAACCTGGTTTTTAGTTTAACTCTATTTAAATGAATAAAAGTTCTAATCAAAGAGGTATCTCCCTTTATACTTACTGAAAACAGACACAAATTGGTGTAAATTGTGATTTTTTTTTTTTTTTTTTTTTTGATCATTCAAGTACTGCTCTCTGGGGAACTTCTCTTAGGCTGACTGAGGTTATTCTTGGGATGGGCACAGCTTGGGAAGCTCACAAGGGCCTTGCCAGTTCTGTCTATATTATCCTGAATGCACTGGAGTTTGGTAACGAAGTTGTGTGTTTTTGTGTCTGACTGTAACCTTCCAGGGTAATGGTCCCATGGACTTCTTTGAAATTCGGTTTCCCATGTATGCAATCATAGATATAATGGTTAGAGGAGATAACTGGTTTATCTGCTCTGGAAAACTAGATCTGATAAAACACTGAGGCTCATTGTGGTTATCAATAGGGATTTTAATGTCAGCAAGGCTGGCTGCCTGATTTATGGGACCTAGGGCAAAATGAAAATTTGGGGTCCGTTGTTCACATCGTTAATAATTTTGAGGCAGTGACAGCAGAGCATTAAGGCAAGTGTGGGGCTTTTTCAAGCATGGGTAAGTGACTGCACTGGTTGTCTGTCCATGAAATCAACTGTGGATGTCAGCATGAGTGGCTACCTATCTTCCCACCATCCCATGGAGTCCTTGTGATGATGGAGCTAGACAGCTTCAGGAGGGACAATATGTACCTAGGTTATGGGAAGCCTCCATCAACCTGGACAAGAAACTTTCCAGCCGTTAAATGAAAGTTGGGAGTCAGCATTTCCTTCCAGAAGACAGCCTAGGCAGAGAACTACAATACACAGCAGCAGATTCATCAGTCAGAGGACATTCAATCAAAAAAGAGTTGCCCCGATGTAAGGTCCAAAGGCTAAAACTTGGGGCTTTGGCCAAGGACTGGCCGAAAGGAGTCACAAACCTTAAACAAAAAGGCTCAGTGACAACAATCTGTTTAGCTCACCCTCTAAGCAAGAACGACTAAGCGGAAAGAACAGGCTCATTTTCTGCTATGATTTCTACAAAGATAGCACTAAAACAAGACTATAAAATCTGTAAAACCTGCTGCTAACTCACTTGGTGGAGAATGCTTAATTAGCAACATCCAGAGGTTAAAATACAGTTTGCTGCTGCTGCTGCTAAGTCACTTCAGTCGTGTCCGACTCTGTGCGACCCCACAGACGGAAGCCCACCAGGCTCCCCGTCCCTGGGATTCTCCAGGCAAGAACACTGGAGTGGGTTGCCATTTCCTTCTCCAATGCATGAAAGTGAAAAGTGAAAGTGAAGTCGCCCAGTCGTGTCTGACTCCCAGCGACCCCATGGACTGGAGCCTACCAGGATCGCCCGTCCATGGGATTTTCCAGGCAAAAGTACTGGGGTGGGGTGTCATTGAGTTTAGACTCTCTCTTTTGTTAAAAAAAATAAATAAATAAAGTCACATTCTTTTATGGCCAATGTATTAATGTTACATAGATCTATTGGGAATGATTTTTTCCACTATAAAAGGATTCTCCATAGCAGAAGTGTGTCTAAAGCCCCACTGTCACTTAAAAATGTAAGGAGTTGACAGTTCTCTTCTTTTCTTTTTAATTGGAGGATAATTGCTTTACAATTTCCCTGATGGCTCAGCAGTAAAGAATTTTCCTGCAATGCAGGAGACATTGGTTCCTTCTCTGGGTTGGGAAGATCCCCTGGAGAAGGAAATGGCAACCCACTCCAGTATTCTTGCCTGGAAAATGCCATGGACTGAGGAGCCTGGCAGACTACAGTCCATGGGGTCTCAAAGAGCTGGACACGACTTAGGTATTAAACAACAACAATAACAATTGCTTTACAATGCTGTATTAGTTTCTGTGGTACAGCAATGTGAATCAGCCATAAGTATGCATACATCATCTCCCTCTTGAGCCTCCCTCCCAACCTTATCCCTCTAGGTTGAAGAGTTGACAGCTCTTGTTCTTCTCCCTTGATATAAATGACTGACTATTGGGACAGCTTAGGAAATGGAGAGGCAGGAGACTGCAGCTGGCTGAGTCAGAGTCTGGGTGTTAGGGGAGATAAAGGTTGATGAAGCTCATCCAGAGTTGAGCTGCAATCAGGTCCATTGCAGGTCTTTAGACCTGTTCACAGATAAACTGAGGCATATTAACATTTTTAACAGTTTATTGGGGCAAAACTCAGGATTGGAACCAGGCAGTGCTAAGCCAGAAGTGGTTAGGAGCGTGCAGCTGATAGGAGTGTGCTGCTGATAGGAGCCAGGAAAAAGGCTTAAAAAGAGAAACTGTGGAGGGAAAGAAGTTATTTGACTGGCCATAGCTTGAAAGCTTAGTTGTTTGTCCTCAGCGTTTTGATTTTGTAACCCTGAGGTCAAGTGGGCCTTAGAAAGCATCACTACGAACAAAGCTAGTAGAGGTGATGGAATTCCAGTGGAGCTATTCCAAATCCTGAAAGATGATGCTGTGAAAGTGCTGCACTCAATATGCCAGCAAATTTGGAAAACTCAGCAGTGGCCACAAGATTGGAAAAGGTCAGTTTTCATCCCAATCCCAAAGAAAGGCAATGCCAAAGAGTGCTCAAACTACCGCACAATTGTACTCATCTCACACGCTAGTAAAATAATGCTCAAAATTCTCCAAGCCAGGCTTCAGCAATATGTGAACCGTGAACTTCCTGATGTTCAACCTGGTTTTAGAAAAGGCAGAGGAACCAGAGATCAAATTGCCAACATCCGCTGGATCATCAAAAAAGCAAGAGAGTTCCAGAAAAACATCTATTTCTGCTTTATTGACTATGCCAAAGCCTTTGACTGTGTAGATCACAATAAACTGTGGAAAATTCTGAAAGAGATGGGAATACCAGACCACCTGATCTGCCTCTTGAGAAATCTGTATGCAGGTCAGGAAGCAACAGTTAGAACTGGACATGGAACAACAGACTGGTTCCAAATAGGAAAAGGAGTACGTCAAGGCTGTATATTGTCACCCTGTTTATTTAACTTCTATGCAGAGTACATCATGAGAAATGCTGGACTGGAGGAAACACAAGCTGGAATCAATGCCGGGAGAAATATCAATAACCTCAGATATGCAGATGATACCACCCTTATGGCAGAAAGTGAAGAGGATCTCAAAAGCCTCTTGATGAAAGTGAAAGTGGAGAGTGAAAAGGTTGACTTAAAGCTCAACATTCAGAAAACGAAGATCATGGCATCTGGTCCCATCACTACATGGGAAATAGATGGAGAAACAGTGGAAACAGTGTCAGACTTTATTTTTCTGGGCTCCAAAATCACTGCAGATGGTGACTGCAGCCATGAAATTAAAAGACGCTTACTCCTTGGAAGGAAAGTTATGACCAACCTAGATAGCATATTCAAAAGCAGAGACATCACTTTGCCAACAAAGGTTCGCCTAGTCAAGGCTATGGTCTTTCCTGTGGTCATGTATGGATGTGAGAGCTGGACTGTGAAGAAGGCTGAGCGCTGAAGAATTGATGCTTTTGAACTGTGGTGTTGGAGAAGACTCTTGAGAGTCCCTTGGACTGCAAGGAGATCCAACCAGTCCATTCTGAAGGAGATCAGCCCTGGGATTTCTTTGGAAGGAATGATGCTAAAGCTGAAACTCCAGTATTTTGGCCACCTCATGCGAAGAGTTGACTAATTGGAGAAGACTCTGATGCTGGGAGGGATTGGGGGCAGGAGGAGAAGGGGACGACAGAGGATGAGATGGCTGGATGGCATCACTGACTCGATGAATGTGAGTCTGAGTGACCTCCGAGAGCTGGTGATGGATAGGGAGGCCTGGCGTGCTGCCGGTTCATGGGGTCGCAAAGAGTCAGACACGACTGAGCGAGTAATCTGATCTGATCTGATCTGATCTGAGGCATTTAAGGGCTTAGATTTTGGTTTGCTTACGTAGGCCACTACAAGTGCCATGTCAGTCTAATGGCCTCCTGGTTTAGTTAATTTAAGACTGTATTTATTACACTACATACCATAAGGAATGTAGGGGTCTTCTATGGCTTCAGTGGGGTCTTTGAGGCTGAAGATTTAGAAAAGTCTTTAGTTTGTAGCTGTTTTCTGAACTGCAGATTCAGACCTCATCCTCGTGTGTCCCCAGTCACACTGAGCTTGTGGGTTTCTCACTGTGCCTTTCTCCTTGATGTTCCTTCGCCTATCCTTCCATCTTGAATATTGACCACCAACATTCCCACCATACTGTCTTTCTAGCTTACTAACTGCTTCACATTCTTCTAGGCTCGGTTCAAATGTAGTTCTTCCTGAAAGCCTACTTCACTTCTCTTTCTGATATTTATGTCCTTCCTCCAGCATCCTTCCCCACATACCATACTTATGGAAAACTTTGTATTAATTAGTCTTCTTTCCCAGAACTAAAACTCCTTAGAGTCAGGACCAATCTCATCATTGTTATTGTTATATTTTCAATTCCTTAAAGGTCCAGTGCCTGAAGCAAAGTATATGTACAATGATTTTACATGTTGGATGAATGAATGAGTAAATAAATAAATGGACACTGTAATTCCAGAGGGGCAGGGCAAGTGAAGAAGTGATTTCCATATTCTGGGCCCTTCGTCTAAGAAAAATTGTTCTGAAGTGGTTAGCAGAGGGGTGGGAAATGTAAGCATTACTGGAAAGTGAAAGTGTTAGTTGCTCAGTCCTGTCTGATTCTTTGCAACCCATGAATTGTAGTCCACCAGGCTCCGCTGTCCATGGACTTCTCCAGACAAAAATACTGGGGTAGGTTGCCATTCCCTTCTCCAGGGGATCTTCCTGAACCAGGGATCAAACCTGGGTCTCCTGCATTGCAGGCAGATTCTTTACCATCTGAGCCACCAGGGAAGCATTACTTACGTGTAGCTTAATTAGCTGGTTGCTACTGAGAACATATTTAGGTAGAGTAAATCTGGAGCTTGTTTTCTCACTGCTTCTATAAGAGGTGATGTGGAGAATTATTTCATGTTTTTATGCTGGCTGTATATCAATATGGCCTTTTTTCATTCACTCTCTTGCTCCTTCAAAAGTGTGTCTCTCTGCAAAACTTGTGACTGTATTCAGGAAATTGCGGGGTTGGCTGAAGGGGATGGAATGGGTTCCTGCTGTGTGCTCTCACCGCTCCCAGGGCCATGACTGGGGCTCTGGCAAGCAGTAAGCTTGGTAACTGGTTGGCTGCTGCTTGCTCATCTTTCCTTCCCTGCTTGAAACCGACTTTGGTTACTCAAGTTCCTTTGGGATGGCCAAGTCCTCAGTGCTGAGTTTACTTCCCAGTGAAACAGCCCCAGAAAACATGGGATCACCTGCCTCAACTATGCCATTGCTCTGAAAGTTGGACCAAGAGACCAAGTGGTGGATAAATGAGAAAGTGATGGGGTGACTTAATTTAAATGACCCAGGAAATCCAAAGGGTCAGGGTCACCTCCTGTGGGAACTCTGGCTTCTTGATCTCAGCACCTGCACAGGAATCTTGGCAGTGGACATGCAGGTGATTGACAGGTAAGCATTTCTAATTTTCTTGCGTTCTTCCCACAGTGTGTTAGAAAGAAATACACTTAAAAGGAAATAGACTTGTAAATTCAACAAGTTATAAAAGATGTGGATTATGAAAGTCCTGTGTTGTTGACCCACCAGTAGCACCAAAAACTGTTAGGATGAGAAATAAATTTGAAGAAAATCCAACCCCTTGATTTCTTAGATAATCATAGTAATTAACATTCCTTGAGAATTTGCTGTGTACCAGCATAAGAATTATCTTTCTGTTATCTCTGTTAATCCTCAAAATAACTCTGAGAGGTAGGTTTTATTATTCTCATTTTAAAGATGAAGAAATTGATGTTCAGAGAAGTGAAATATATTACTTGATATCATGAAACTAATGGGCAGTAAATCAGAGTTAAGACCCATAAGACCCTCAATTTTGTATCTATTATAATATTGGCTGCTATTTGTTTTTAATATGATAGATACTGGTATGAGCCCTTTACAGGCACAAGGTCATTACATCTTCATAACTTTGGGAGACAAATGTTGTTATGTCGACTAGGCAAATCAGGAAACTGAGATTCCAAGAGGTTAAGGGGCCTATTCAAGATCAAGCAGCAGAAATGGATTAGAAATCAGGCGTTCTTTCAGGCAAGCATGTCTTTAATTCTTTCAGGTCATGTCTATGTCTTTAAATTTATAAGGAATTCTTGACAATTTTATTTTCAAATCCTAAGAGGAAAGATGGGGAAAGTTAAAGTGTGGGACTGCCTATTGGTATTTAGCACTTTTTCAGCCCACCTATGTTCTCTCTCAGGTATCCCAGAAGTTGGCAGCTTGGTACTACTTTTCCCAGAATCCTTTGCCAGCATCATTCTATTTATTTAATGGATTTCACCCATGAAAGAAATTTGCAGGTTTGGGAAAGGAAGAGGAGCAGCCGTCATCCTACTTCATACCCCATCTCCTACAACTTCCTGCCCCCTCATTTACTCCACTCTAGCCCTCTCATCCTCTCTGCTGTTTCACAGATATCCCAGATGTGTGTGTGCTCAGTCACTAAGTTGTGACCCCATGGCTATAGCCTGCCAGGCTCCTCTGTCCATGGAATTTTCCAGGCAGGAATACTGGAGTGGGTTTGCCATTTACTCCTCCAGGGGATCTTCCCGACCCAGGGATCCATCCCGTATCTTCTGTGTTTCCTGCATTGGCAGGTGGATTCTTTACCACTGTGCCACCTGGTAATGCTCCAAGAGTGCTACACTATTAGGCATTTTGCACTTGATCAATTTTCCTTCTGGATTGTTCTTTCCTAAGATTCCACATGGCTTCCTCCATCACCTCTTTCAGGTCTTTATTCAAATGTCCCCTACTTACTGAAATCCTCTCTGAGCACTTCGTTTAAAATTGTAAAAGCTGTCCTGGAAAATGCTGTCTCTTGTTCCATGCTTCAGTTTCCTTCATAGCATTTATAATCGTCTGATATCTATTTTAGTTTGTTTTAATCAATTTCCACTAGAAGGTAAGCTCCACAAAGGCAACTATTCATATCTGTTAATTACTGATTTTCTAGTAACATAACTGATTCAAATTAGGCACTGAATAAATATTTCACAAATGAATGGGAATAAATTCTGCCCTGACACGTGACTGCAGGTGGTGACTCTGTGCATGGGGCACTGATGCAATCCGTAAGTCAATTGTAAGAATCTCATTTGTTGTTTTGATCCAGAGCCCACCCTTACTTCTGCCTTTACTTCTGTTCTTTCTTGCTACTCTGATCTGTAAGGGCATCTGTGTTGGATAAAAGGTTCAATTTTCCATAAAAAATGCAGATGGCATTATCAGGAAGGCTCTGTACAGTGGAAAGTATCACCCTGCCAAGAATTTTTAAGTCTTTATTGTGTCAGTCAGTGATGCATTGGAGGGGAGGCAGGAGGGCTGTCTGCCCTGATGAGAAGGAGTATTTCCTTGTTTAGAATTGCCAGTGCAATTAATAACTAATAAAAATTGATAGTACAATAATAAATAATTCTATTTTTTATTATGATAATAAAATTGTGATATCACAATAGAATTGTGATAATAAAAACCTGACTTTTGGCTTTGCTTATAGTCTTTTCCAGAAAATGTACCCATTGTTGCCTTCATGGAAATGGACCACTCCCACTCCCCTACCCTTGGTGCATTAGCAGCATAAAGGTGGCTGAGGGTCCAAAGCTGGCCTCTAGCTGATGCTCATTACCACAATGATTGGGAGCTCACCGTAGCAACACCTCTGCCACTGCACACACTGTTTATTTGCAAGGAAGGTTAGTGTGGGCACTAATGTGTGCGTACGTGCTAAGTCACTTCAGTCGTGTCTGACTTTTTGAGACCCTATGGCCTGGCTCTTCTGTCCATGGCATTCTCCAGGCAAGGATACTGGAGTGGGTTGCCATGCCCTCCTCCAGTGGGTATTCTCAATCTAGGGCCTGAACCCACATCTCTTATGTCTCCTGCATTGGCAGACGGGTTCTTTACTAGTAGCACCATCTGGGAAGGTGGACACTAAAACAGATCTTGAATTTGTTCAGTCCTGTCACTGCTTTCTGATCAGATCAGATCAGATCAGTCGCTCAGTCATGTCCGACTCTTTGTGACCCCATGAACTGCAGCACGCCAGGCCTCCCTGTCCATCACCAACTCCCGGCGGTCACTCAGACTCATATCCATTGAGTCAGTGATTCCATCCAGCCATCTCATCCTCTGTCGTCCCCTTCTCCTCCTGCCCCCAATCCCTCCCAGCATCAGAGTCTTCTCCAATTAGTCAACTCTTCGCATGAGGTGGCCAAAGTACTGGAGTTTCAGCTTTAGCGTCATTCCTTCCAAAGAAATCCCAGGGCTGATTTCCTTCCGAATGGACTGGTTGGATGTCCTTGCAGTCCAAGGGACTCTCAAGAGTCTTCTCCAACACCACAGTTCAAAAGCATCAATTCTTCGGCGCTCAGCCTTCTTCACAGTCCAGCTCTCACATCCATACATGACCACAGGAAAGACCATAGCCTTGACTAGGTGAACCTTTGTTGGCAAAGTAATGTCTCTGCTTTTGAATATGCTATCTAGGTTGGTCATAACTTTCCTTCCAAGGAGTAAGCATCTTTTAATTTCATGGCTGCAGTCATCATCTGCAATGATTCTGGAGCCCAGAAAAATAAAGTCTGACACTGTTTCCACTGTTTCCCCATCTATTTCCCATGGAGTGATGGAACCAGATGCCATGATCTTCGTTTTCTGAATGTTGAGCTTTAAGCCAACCTTTTCACTCTCCACTTTCACTTTCATCAAGAGGCTTTTGAGTTCCTCTTCACTTTCTGCCATAAGGGTGGTATCATCTGCATATCTGAGGTTATTGATATTTCTCCCAGCAATCTTGATTCCAACTTGTGTTTCTTCCAGTCCAGCATTTCTCATGATGTACTCTGCATATAAGTTAAATAAACAGGGTGACAACATACAGCCTTGACGTACTCCTTTTCCTATTTGGAACCAGTCTGTTGTTCCATGACCAGTTCTAACTGTTGCTTCCTGACCTGCATACAGATTTCTCAAGAGGCAGATCAGGTGGTCTGGTATTCCCATCTCTCTCAGAATTTTCCACAGTTTATTGTGATCTGCACAGTCAAAGGCTTTGGCATAGTCAATAAAGCAGAAATAGATGTTTTTCTGGAACTCTCTTGCTTTTTTGATGATCCAGCGGATGTTGGCAATTTGATCTCTGGTTCCTCTGCCTTTTCTAAAACCAGCTTGAACATCAGGAAGTTCATGGTTCACATATTGCTGAAGCCTGGCTTGGAGAATTTTGAGCATTACTTTACTAGTGTGTGAGATGAGTGCAATTGTGCGGTAGTTTGAGCATTCTTTGGCATTGCCTTTCTTTGGGATTGGGATGAAAACTGACCTTTTCCAATCTTGTGGCCACTGCTGAGTTTTCCAAATTTGCTGGCATATTGAGTGTAGCACTTTCACAGCATCATCTTTCAGGATTTAGAATAACTCCACTGGAATTCCATCACCTCCACTAGCTTTGTTCGTAGTGATGCTTCCTAAGGCCCACTTGACTTCACATTCCAGGATGTCTGGCTCTAGGTCAGTGATCACACCATCATGATTATCTTGGTCATGAAGCTCTTTTTTGTACAGTTCTTCTGTGTATTCTTGCCACCTCTTCTTAATATCTTCTGTTTCTGTTAGGTCCACACCATTTCTGTCCTTTATCGATAGCCCATTCTAATTTTTGCATCCTGAATTTCCATGTTGGTGTGGAAGTTTCTAGATATATTATCTACTGCTTTATAACAAATCACTCTAAAACTTAATGGCTTGATACAGGACCAGTTATCTCAGAGTTTCTGTGTGCTAGGAGTCCAGGCATTTTAACTGGATATTCTGTTTCAGGGTCTCTGTGGGTGACGGGCTTCCCGAGCCCTTAATTGTTGGAGCCTTGTTAGGATTGCACTAAGGCTCTCAGGAAATAGAGTGGAGTTACTGAGACCAAATGTGTTAATAGAACCAGGTTATACTAGGCTGCAATCACTGTGGAGGCAGGTCTGCAGACTCATCTCAAGGTTCAGCTGGGGAAGCATGCACTTCCGAGCTCACTCACGTGGTTGTTGGAAGAACTCAGGCCTTAGTATCTCCATGGCTTGTTGGCCAGAGGTTGCCCTCAGTTCCTTGTAATGTGAGCCTTTTCATAGAGCATCTCACAGCATGGTAGAGTGAGCAAGTTAGAGGGTAAGAAGAGCACCAGCAGGAGGGAGAGGGCTAGCAAGACGGAAGTCACAGTAACCTAATCTTGGAAGTGGTATTCCATCATTTTTATCAGAAGCAGTTGGACTTCCCTTGTGTCTCAGACAGTAAAGAATCTGCCCACAATGCAGGAGGCCAAAGTTCCATCCCTGGGTTGGGAAAATCCCCCTGGGGAAGGAAATGGCAACCCACTCCAGTATTCTTGCCTGGGAAATCCCATGGACAGAGGAGCCTGGCAGGCTACAGTCCATGAGGTTACAAAGAGTTGGACATGACTGAGCAGCTAACACATACATTAGGCTCAGCACACATACATACATGGGATAAAATTCCACAGATGTGTGAATATAAAAAAGCAGGGATTACTGAGAGTCATTTCAGATACCCCCACTGCACTGGATTTCTTTTTCAACAGTTAGTCCAAATATTTTAAATGTTCAATCACTGGACCTCAAGAGTTTTATTTCCTTAAGCCAGGTTCTATTTTTGCTGTATCTTGTGTAAATTCGTTGAAGTTTCTGTCTGAATAATGGGTTTATTTTCTGAGTTACACTGAGAATGAAATTTTTTTCTGCTTTGAAATTTCCAAGGAATCAAATACTATTTTTATATGGAATTTTTTTTTTACTATTTTTTTTTTAAAATATGTGCATGGGCAATACAGTTTTTGAGGTCTTGCATATGAAGATGTCTTGCTGTTGTTGTTGAGTCACTATATCATGTTGAACTTGCAACTGCAGCATGCCATGCTTCCCCGTCCTTCATTGTCTTCTGGAGTTTGCTCAAACATATGTCCATTGAGTTGGTGATGCCATCCAACCATCTCATCCTCTGTCATCCTCTTCTCCTCCTGCCCTCAATCTTTCCCAGCATCAGGGACTTTTCCAATGAGTTGGCTGTTTGCATAAGGTGACCAAAATACTGGAGCTTCCACTTCAGCATCAGTCCTTCCAATGAATATTCAGGACTGATTTCCTTCAGGATGGACTGGTTGGATCTCCTTGCAGTCCAAGCGACTCTCAAGAGTCTTCTCCAACACCACAGTTCAAAAGCATCAATTCTTTGGCACTGAGCTTTCTTTATGGTCCAACTCTCACATCCATACATGACTACTGGAAAAACCATAGCCTTGAGTACATGGACCTTGGTTGGCAAAGTGATGTCTCTGCTTTTTAATATGCTTTTTGGGTTTGTCATAGCTTTTATTCCAAGGAGCAAGCATCTTTAAATTTCGTGGCTGCAGTCACTGTCCACAGTGATTTTGGAGCCCAAGAAAACCCTGGATTGGGTTGCCATTTTCTACTTTAGGGGATCTTCCCAACCCAGGGATTGAACCCACATCTCCTTCATTGGCAGGTGGGTTCTTTACCACGGGGCTACCTGGGAAGCCCAAGTAAATATTAACAAGACACTTGTTGTGAATGAGAACTCTCACCATCATGTGTATTACAAGGGCATAATAGATTTTGTCTAATTAGTTGAACATGATATGTAAAGTTTTTGTGATTCTTATGTTTTAAACTTTACTTGTAAGGTATGTTATTTTTCTATTATTGGAATAAAATAGCACCTATGACAAATAGCTTTATAATCTTGCTTTGTGTATGCTATAAATGTCTACCTGAAAATTATTTTTGAGGCAACTACCTCAAGTTTAATCTATCTGCTGATCTTGAGGAATATTGCTGTCAAAAATTATGACGAAGTACTCCAAAGTGTACATATTCATGGCCACTGCTTCATTTCTGTCCTCAGAATTCATGATTACATCTAACATAGTGACAGAAACTCAGGGCAAAGGATCCGAGAAAGCGGAACGTAAGCCATGCAGAGTACTTTCCCCATCTTTATCAGGTGTTAAAAACATCAGCCTGAGAGTGATTGATGAGCAGGAGGATATCATAAAACCACAAGCTTTTGAAGGCCTTTTTTGATATGCTGAAAATCAAAAAATGCAAAGCCAGACTTCAGAACTCATGTGCTTTTTCATCTGGAGTTTAAACTTTGGCCCTGACCACCTTTGATTAACAGCAGAACTACTACACTTCTCATGGTATAAATAAACACACCTGTGGACCAGAGATCAAATGTTGCTTAATCTATTGATGAATAGAAAAATCTGCACATTTATTTACTTTTGGGAATGCACTGGAACAGCTTTTATTTGTTCCAGAGAACCAACTGTGTGAGTCTCTTTCAAACTCTGCATTCAATGACATCAAAATGGTAGCCCGAAACTGATCATGTTGGGAGGATTTATGTTATACAAATTGGCAAATGATACAGTTAGGGCTTTCTTTCCCTCCAGAGAGCCAGTTGTTAAACATTTATCAGCATACCACTGTTATTATGGCCTTTTTAATCCTTTCTTTCTTGGCAATTACATGATTATATTTAGTTTATTTATATTAAACCTGTCAGCTTTCATTATAGGAATTGAGTCAGCAAATAACATTGGATTTGAGTTTTTGTAAATTTGCTTTTACCACAAGAGCAGAAACCCATATCCAAACAGTGATTTTGTACCTCTTTCATATGGAATTGTTGGTTGTAGTTAAGAATCACAAAAACGTGACAACTTTAAGCTAGGTCCTCTCTGATTTTTTAAATTATTATTAATCTTTCTAAACTAAAATATACATTTCTGTTTTAGTTTTTCTTAAGATTTAATGTCAGTTAGAAGTTGAATGCCTCCAATTATATTAATAAGAAACTTAATTTCATCTCCCCTAGAGTGTGTTTTATAGATGACTGTTCCTAGCTTAGGGTCCTGCTTCCATTTCTGCTCCATCACCTGGAGCATGGAGGTCCCATCCCCTGGAGCGTGGGTGAAAGTTGTCTGAGAGGAGCTCCCTGAGAAGTAAGGAAGCAGGGATTCCAGGAGACTGCTGACCTTGACCCTGCTGTCCGCTCCATCTCTCGACTTCCTCAATAGCTTTCTTCCTCAGTCTTTCCAATCTCTTTTTATCATGATCTAGTTATTTATTGTACTCACTGGGTTGCATTTATATCTCTGACTTTAATTGTAAAAGAGAAACAGTTGATGGGAAAGACAACTGTACAGTCATGTAGATGACCTGGGTGAGAAAGCAGTTTGTCATCTCCTTAAACGCACATTTAAAAAATGCACATTTAATATTTATTTGAGGAAGAGGGTCTGTTGGCCCCTGTTAAGAATCCTTTGTTGTTTCAACATGAAAGCACTCTTCTTGTCTGTTCTGCAGGACCAATTTACATGTGGTTGACTGTGAAAGGATCTGAAGACCCAGGGTGGAGTTAACTGGCACCTTGTTTTCAAGTTAATTTAGTAATATTTTAATGTTCCTTAGAGAAATACGTCTCGACTGATGATGTGCATATCTCTGACCTGGAAATCTTATTAAAAGCAGATTCAGAGTTTAGTGAATTCTGGTTCAGTCTGAGGCCAGGCCTGACATTCTGCATTCATAACAAGTTCCCACGTGATGCTGATATTTCTGGTCCAGGGCCCACAGTTTGGCAGGGATGGGTGTGACGGTGTATGTCACACCCCCTTTACTCTGGCTTGAATGGAAGGGTCTGTATTTCTCTATGAAAATTGGGTAGGGAGAATGATAAGCCAGTTTTCTTTTTTAAACTCATTTTATTTATTTATAGATTTTTACATATGAATCCTTAAAACATTTTTTGGGAGGTGACTGGTTTACTGGCCCCTTCCCTTAAAAAAAAAAAAAAAAAAAAATCCCTGCTTATTTTACATATCTTGCCGAAAAAGAGGTTTATACTCTTAGGCGAGAATTATATGATTCTATGATTTTGAAATTTACATTTCAAAGTCCCTACTTAGAACATGAGATATAAAAGCTATGATAGGCTTATACTGTGACAGTTTTTAAAATGATAAGATTTTGATCTGCTCAGTAGGAATCCTTGCAAAGAAAATTCTTTTAAAATGAGTAACAAAGGACATGGAAACTGAAAAACACAAAACATAAAGCCCACCCTTTGTATGGTGATTTAAAGTGAATACCTAGATAGTGATATTTCCGTAAGAATTGTTGTCATGATAAGCAGGTAAATTTGCATCTTTATGTACTAAGGCATTCTGATTTATCACTCTGGGGACATGAAGCTGCCATCCATTAAGCAGATTCCCCACCCCACGTGCAGATTTTAAGTCTGTAAATCTGAGCAGACCACGTGCTGCCTGTATATGTCCTTGCCACACTCATGTTAGATACTCAATAAATACCTGTTGGATGAATTGAATCCAGAGGAAATTCACATGTGTAAGTTGCACACATGCCTGCACTGTGTAAACAATAATTGCCACAAGCACATGCTTCAGAAATGATTCCTCCCACACTGACCTCTTCAGACCTGGGAAATGGGGAGTCTTCTTTTGTTGGGCTTTGTGATCTGATGCCAGCTGTGTCTACAAAGGTCCCCTCAATCACTTCAGCCAACATTGAGTTTTTCTCATCCAAACACGCACAACAGTTATCCTAGTTCATAGTTGTGCTATTTGTACTTGAAAACACTGCATCTCCAGAAACCACTGAAATTTCTTTTTTATTAGGTACTTTTCTCTATAGGAGGTTTTCTGAGAGACTGTATTCTTGTATTTAAGGGCTTCCCTGGTGGCGCAGAGGTTAAAGCGTCTGCCTGCAATGTGGGAGACCTGGGTTCAATTCCTGGGTCAGGAAGATCCCCTGGAGAAAGAAATGGCAACCCACTCCAGTATTCTTGCCTGGAGAATCCCATGGACGGAGGAGCTTGGTGGGCTACAGTCCACAGGTCACAAAGAGTCGGACACGACTGAGCGACTTCACTTTCACTTTTAAAAAAGTATTTATTTTTTAATTGAAGGATAATTGCTTTACAGAATTTTTTGGTTTTTTTTGTCAAACATCAACATGAATCAGCCACAGGTGTACATACATCCCATCCTTCCCTTCTCCCTCCTCATCCCACCCCCTCCTGGTTGATACAGAGCCCCTGTTTTAGTTTCTGACATAAAATTCCCATTGGCTTATGTATTTTATATATGGTAATGTAAGATTCCATGTTGTGCCCTCCATACATCTCACCTTCTCCTCCCTTCTCCCAGTGTCTGTAAGTCTGTTTTCTAAGTCTGTTTCTCCATTGTTGCCTTGCAAATAAATTTATCAGTACATCTTTCTAGATTCCACATATATGCATTAGTATATGATATTTATCTTTCTCTTTCTGATTTCCTTCACTCTGTATAATAGGTTCTAGGTTCACCCACCTTATTAGAACTGATTCAAATGTGTTCCTTTTCATGGATGAGTAATATTTCATTGTGTATATGTACCACAGCTTCTTTATCCTTTCATCTGTTAGTGGACATCTAGGTTACTTCCATGTTCTAGCTATTGTAAATAGTGTTGCAATGAACATTGGGGTACATATGTCTTTTTCAATTTTGGTTTCCTCAGGGTATATGCCTAGGAGTGGGATTGCTGTGTCATATGGTGGTTTTATTCCTAATTTTTTAAGGAATCTCCATACCGTCTTCCATAGTGGCTATATCAATTTGCATTCCCACCAACAGTGCAAGAGTGTCCCTTTTTCTCCACACCCTCTCCAGCATTTATTGTTTGTATACTTTTTAATGATGGCCATTCTGCCTGGTGTGAGGTGATATCTCATGGTAGTTTTGACTTGAATTTCTCTAATAATGAGCAATGTTGAGCATTTTTTTCATGTGTTTTTTAGCCATCTGTATGTCTTCTTTGGAGAAATGTCTATTTAAGTCTTTTTTCCCACTTTTTAATTGGGTTGTTTGTTTTTCTGGTATTGAGTTGTATGAGCTGCTTGTATATTTTGGAAATTAATCCTTTGTCAGTTGTTTCATTTGCTATTATTTTCTCCCATTCTGAGCGTTGTTTTTTTCACCCTTTTTATAGTTTTCTTTGCTGTGCAAAAGCTTTTAAATTTAACTAGGTCCCACTTGTACACTTTTGTTTTTATTTCTATTACTCTAGGACGTGGGTCCACTGAAATTCTGAAAAGTAGATACAATGTAATATTATTCTTGTGGGTTCCATTCTTCTATCATAGAGCCAGTATTCAATTAAAATTTTTATTAAATTGATTTTCCTGCTTTGATAGGTGATTGTTGATGACTCTTTATTTGTTACATAACTCTGTCAAATATTTCAGGCAAGGCTGAGCCCTTTTCAGATTCAGCCAAACAAAATGTCATTGCTTTAAGAAATTTTCCTATTACTCAGCCTTTGAAACCTCCATAATACATATCTTCACAAAAAAGGCTTAGGTATATTTCTCCAAGGTTCAGCAAGGCTGGTGGTCTGTGTATTTCCCCGAGGTGGAGTTGAGAATAGTTTCGTTATATTTATAGTTCCATCAGATATTAATGGTTTATGTTTTCTCTCTATTTTTTTTAAAGTGTCAACTGAGTGTGACTTTGGTATGATTATTTCAACCAGTCAATACTCTGAGAAAAGCAACCCAGCTAAATTATGAGGAGACATAGGTAATTATTTTTAAATGCCCGTAATAGCTGATAATCCTGGAAGTTTAATCTAGACTGTATCTTCTTGTAGGTGCTTCAGTGAAAGAGTTTACCTTATCTTTGCAGCAACACTGTGAGTTAAGTAATATATTACTTTTAGGTACAGCGAGAGACTGAGGCTCCGAGAGTTAAAGTCACTTTCCCAGTGTTAAGGGGCATGAAAATGCGGAGCTGGGACTTGGTCTCAGGCTGTCTCTAAAACTATCTTGTCCAATATAGTAGCCACTAGCCACAGGCAACTATTTAAATAGATTGTTACATCCAATTAAAAATCCAATTTCTCAGTGACGCTGACCACATTGCAAATCATTGCAGAAGTTCTATTGGACAGCTCTGCTCTAGTGCCTGAGCCTGCTGGCAGGCTGCCTATTAAGAACCTCTCCATAGAAGGAGGAGGGCAGTGTCTGTATGTGTGTATGTGTGTGTCTGTGTGTGTGTGTGTGTTTGTGTGTGTGTTTGTGTGTAGACCTGAGCAGCAGAGTGGGTGAGGAAGGGAAGAGCTCTCATTCATCCTGGACCTGGGTTGGTGGCTTCAATAGGCACTGAGAGCTCTTTGGAATAGATAGTGGAGTAGCCACTGTGGGGAAGGACACACACCAAAATGTTGGGAAGTCTGGGGAGCTACTGTAAAGGCCAAGTGGCTGGGCTGGAGAGAGAGAAAGGAAAAAAGAGGAAGTCTGCAGATCAGCAGCCAGCAGTAACCATCTGCCTCTGCCCGGGCCATGTTTGTCCTCGGGGCCCACTCCCTTGAACAGGACTTTCCCCAGGCCCCTGGGGGACGCTGGAGAAGTGTGAAAACACAGCACATAACTTGAGAACCTCTGACTGACTGGCCACTTTAGGTCCACTGGGGCTTAGATGGCCTGATGACTGCAGAGTCATTCCTGACAGACTCTCAGGAGTGGGATTCTGATTGCTTTACACATGCTGGCTAGCATCTCAGTCCAGACTGACGGTCTCAGACACAATGACTGCTCCAGGCACACACTGAAATGAAAATGACAGCTATGGCTTACACTCAGCATGTTCCAGGTACCATGTCTAGGTGTTGTAAGATAATAAGTATAAACCGTAGTTATTATTTTTGTTTATTTATATTTTATTTATATATTCTTTTAGTTTTTCCAACAATTCCATAAGGAATGGATGTTTGTGTATATTACTATTATTATCATTCTTATTTGATACACAAGGAAACAGCCACAGAGACTTGATAACACAGCTACAGAGGGGCAGAGTGGCAGGTGAACCTCGTCAGCCTGGGCCCTTGGTCCATATTCTTAATCACCACCCTGAGTTTCTTTGCTGGCAGTGTGACAGTGTGGATATCACTCTGACTTGCAGTTGTCCATGTGCTTTATCTATATAAACAATGGATCTTCAGTGTGGCGTGGTTTTTGTGGTATTATTCCAGCTACAGACAGGTACCCCCTGAGCTTTGAGAAACTGCTTATTTTGATTTATAGATACCAACAGTGGTGATAGACATTTAGTAATTGGCAGAATTTTCATCTCTTTTTACATCAGACAAAGAAGTTTTACTCTGTCTGGTGGTAAATACTTTTTACTTGTTGTGAATTTTGTACAATGCCTTAGTTAGTATTTGTGAATGTATATATTTTTGAGTTTGTCTTAAGGACTAGAGTTTGATTTCAGTGATTTATCCCTGTGGTTTTAGTCACCAACAGCTGAGTGTTATTCTCTCAGCAGCATAATCATTAAGTTCAGGAAGCATTATCTGAGAAAAATAAAAGTAGTAATTAAAAAAATTAAGTACAGCTATTAATATTCCATTAATTATTATTAATATAGGCCTTGCCAGTACTGCTAATATAAAACACAAAGGGCTAGTGTTTATAAAATTAGTGCATACAGTGTTATGAACATAAACTGGAAAAACAAAAACCCAGAGGCTGTGTACTGGCCTTCATTAGATTGGTTGAGAAATCTGAAAGCTATCGGTTAGTGTACTGCATAATAACACTTGCCAGCAATGTGTTGAAGACCAAAGAATTTGTAAAATGATTAAAAATTGAAGAATTTCTTTTGCGACTGTGGTAGTCATGGCATCAAGTTCAGGTTAGTTCAGTCTCTCGGGCGTGTCTGACCCTTTGCAACCCCATGGAAAACTCTCTTTTCCATGACTACTGGAAAAACCATAGCTTTGACTAGATGGACCTTTGTCAGCAAAGTAACGTCTCTGCTTTTTAATATGTTGCCTAGGTTTGTCATAGCTTTTCTTCCAAGGAACAAGTGTCTTTTAATTTGATGACTGCAGTCACCATCCAAAGTGAATTTGGAGCCCAAGAAAATAAAGTCTGTCACTGTTTTCTCATCTATTTGCCATGAAGTGATGTGATGCCATGATTTTAGTTGTTTGAATGTTGAGTTTTAAGCTAGCCTTTTCACTCTCCTCTTTCATTTTCACTCAACACCAAACACAAGTCTATTGAGTAGGGGGGATTTCTTATGTCTGAGGTGATTGGGAAACTGAGACAACTCTGGAATGCCACATGGGAGGGGTTCAGTTCAGTTTAGTCACTCACTCGTGTCCAACTCTTTGTGACCCCTAAGAGTCACAAAGGTGTGCTTTGGACTGCAGCATGACAAGGCTTCCCTGTCCATCACCAACTCCTGGAGCCTACTCAAACTCAGGTCCATCGTGTTGGTGATGCCATCCAACCATCTCATCCTCTGTCGTCCCCTTTTCCTCCAGCCTTCAATCTTTCCCAGTATGGGGTCTTTTCCAATGAGTCAGTTCTTTGCATCAGGTGGCCAAAGTTTTGGAGTTTCCACTTCAGCATCAGTCCTTTGGATGAATATTCAGGACTGATTTCCTTTAGGATGGACTGGTTTGATCTCCTTGCAGTCCAAGGGACCTCTTTGCAGGTGGGGTGGTTTGAATAATTTAATCCTCCTAACTAGGATGCCAAACTAAACTATAATGTGGGGGAAGTCTATAATTTTCATTACTACAAGGACACAACACAGTTGAAGGAGGCCATGGGTTGGGAATAGATTGCAACCGTGATAAACCAGCTTGTACAGCATGGGCTCAGATGGAGCTTATCCACAAGCAAGCATGGCACTTAAAAGAGAGCAAAGTTATAGTTTTGAATGAGGCTATTTTGGGTATATATGACTTGGAGACTTCAAAGGCTTAGGGAAGCCTCTGAAAACAGCACTGGTGTTCACAAAACAAATGCAGTCTTCAGCAGTAGTGATGAATCATACGTGACAGCCACACCCGCATGAGCCCTCAGCCTCATTCCTCAGAGGAGGGTATATGAGCTAAAGATGTATAATGACTCGTTTCAGCCTTAAGCATGTGTAACACTTAATGAGCCTGATGGGGTTTATACCTTCAGAACATTAGTCTTTAAAAGTGTCTTTTGAGCTATAAGAAACCTAAATGTCTTGGAGGTTGGTTTGTTTGGTGTTTGTTTATTAAGAATCTGGAGAGGCTTAAAACAAAAATATAAATAAATCGCTGTAGAATTTAAATAAAGAACATAGCAAGGCAAGAGTAGGATAAATATAGGCATGCTGGGAAAGACAACAGTGAGATTGTCTCTAGGCTGATGCATTTGTCTCTGTAGTCCTCATACAGGGCAGACCCACCCCCAGTAAAGCCTGTTTGCTAGTGACAAAGGGTGGTGGGAATGAGTAAGTCACGTGGGTTGTCATATTTGACTTGAAAGTTCAGAAATTTAAACAATGCCACCCACAGCCGGCAGTAACCAACAGTGAACTGCCACACATTTATTTCTTCTTGTTTTTCAGTCACTAAGTTATGTCCAGCTCTTTGTGACCCCGTGGACTGCAGCACGCCAGGCTCCTCTGACCTTCACTATTTCCCAGAGTTTGCTCAGATTCATGTCCTTTGAGTCTGTGATGCTATCTAACCATATTATCCTCTGCCACCCCCTTCTCCTTTTGCCTTTAGTCTTTCCGGTCATCAGGGTCTTTTCCAAATACAACCATCTAAAAACTTATATGCTCTCATATGACTGACTTTATACATGGTAGAAAAAAGTGGTGATGGAGGAAGAGGCCATTCTAAGAGACACCACAGTACTCTGTTCTTAACAAGGCTTGCCCTCAGGAGAAACCAGTCAACTAGAGCTAACTTGTCTTGTTGGGGTATTATCAGAGAGTACTGCACTAAGGGAAAGGGAAATTCTCAGTTCCAGCCCACTCTAGCCATCCTGTGCTACCTAAGAGGGATGGGGAAACCTAAGAAACACGCGTGTGAAGTTGTTCTCAGTCCAGAGATACAGGCTCACTAGAAGAACCTAAAACTACTCTTAAAAAAAAGTATAAAAGTAATCAAGTGAGTTGTTCTTTTACTACCCAAACCAGAATCCAGCTTTTTTTCTTCAAAAGGTAATAAAATTCCATTAGCAATAATCTGAAACTGAGGGAGTCAGTGGCTTTTCAAATGAAGCCTTTGGAATCCAAACAATACTTGAATGGTTTTGGAATGGGCAAAATGGGCAGTTTGCTTATTTTGATGAATTTGTAACTTTGGAACCCTATGGGGGCTTCCCAGGTGGTGCTAATGGTAAAGAACATGTCTGCCAGTGCAGAGACATAAGAGACATGGGTTCAATCCCTGGGTTGGGAAGATCCCCTGGAGGAGGGCATGGCAACCCACTCCAGTATTTTTGCCTAGAGAATTTCATGGACAAAAGAGCCTGGAGGGCTACAGTTCATAGGATCACAAAGAGACAGACATGTCTGAAGCGACCCTGTTAGAAAAATGAATTTGTGAAATACACAGTTTTAGCAAGAAGAGATAAGAAAGCCTTCCTCAGCAATCAATGCAAAGAAAGAGAGGAAAACAACAGAATGGGAAAGACTAGAGATCTCTTCAAGAAAATTAGAGATACCAAGGGAATATTTCATGCAAAGATGGGCTCGATAAAGGACAGAAATGGTATGGACCTAACAGAAGCAGAAGATATTAAGAAGAGGTGGCAAGAATACACAGAAGAACTGTACAAAAAAACATCTTCACGACCAAGATAATCATGATGATGTGATCACTCACCTAGAGCCAGACATCCTGGAATTTGAAGTCCAGTGGGCTTTAGAAAACATCATTATGAACAAAACTAGTGGAGGTGATGGAATTTCGGTTGAGTTCTTTCAAATCCTGAAACATGATGCTGTGAAAGTGCTGCACTCACTATGCCAGCAAATTTGGACAACTCAGCAGTGGCTGCAGGACTGGAAAAGGTCAGCTTTCATTCCAATCCCAAAGAAAGGCAATGCCAAAGAATGCTCAAACTACTGCACAGTTGCACTCATCTCACACGCTAGTAAAGTAATGCTCAAAATTCTCCAAGCCAGGCTTCAGCAATATGTGAACCGTGAACTTTGAGATGTTCAAGCTGGTTTTAGAAAAGGCAGAGGAACCAGAGACCAAATTGCCAACATCCACTGGATCATCAAAAAAGCAAGAGAGTTCCAGAAAAGCATCTATTTCTGCTTTATTGACTATGCCAAAGCCTTTGACTGTGTAGATCACAATAAACTGTGGAAAATACTGAAAGAGATGGGAATTCCAGACCACCTGACCTGCTTCTTGAGAAACCTATATGCAGGTCAGGAAACAAGTTAGAACTGGACATGGAACAACAGCCTGGTTTCAAATAGGAAAAGGAGTACCTCAAGGCTGTATATTGTCACCCTGTTTATTTAACTTCTATGCAGAGTACATCATGAGAAATGCTGGACTGGAAGAAGCACAAGCTGGAATCAAGATTGCTGGGAGAAATATCAATAACGTCAGATATGCAGATGACACTACCCTTATGGCAGAAAGTGAAGAGGAACTCAAAAGCCTCTTGATGAGAGTGAAAAAGTTGGCTTAAAGCTCAACATTCAGAAAACGAAGATCATGGCATCCGGTCCCATCACTTCATGGGAAATAGATGTGGAAACAGTGTCAGACTTTATTTTTGGGGGCTCCAAAATCACTGCAGATGGTGACTGCAGCCATGAAATTAAAAGACGCTTACTCCTTGGAAGAAATGTTATGACCAACCTAGATAGCATATTCAAAAGCAGAGACATTCCTTTGCCAACAAAGGTCCGTCTAGTCAAGGCTATGGTTTTTCCTGTGGTCATGTATGGATGTGAGAGTTGGACTGTGAAGCAAGCTGAGCACAGAAGAATTGCTGCATTTGAAGTGTGGTGTTGGAGAAGACTCTTGAGAGTCCCTTGGACTGCAAGGACATCGAACCAGTCCATTCTGAAGGAGATCAGCCGTGGTATTTCTTTGGAACGAATGATGCTAAAGCTGAAACTCCAGTACTTTGGCCACCTCATGTGAAGAGTTGACTCATTGGAGAAGACTCTGATGCTGGGAAGGATTGGAGGCAGGAGGAGAAGGGGACGACAGAGGATGAGATGGCTGGATGGCATCACTGACTCGATGGATGTGAGTTTGAGTGAACTCCAGGCAATGGTGATGGACAGGGAGGCCTGGCATGCTGCGATTCATGGGGTCGCAAAGAGTCAGACATGACTAAGCGACTGAGCTGAACTGAACTAAACTGATGGGACCCGATGCCATGATCTTCATTTTCTGAATGTTGAGCTTTAAGCCAACTTTTTCACTTTCCTCTTTCACTTTCATCAAGAGGGTCTTTAGTTTCTTCACTTTCTGCCATAAGGGTGGTGTCATCTGCATATCTGAGGTTATTTATATTTCTCCCAGCAATCTTGATTCCAGCTTGTGCTTCCTCCAGCCCATCGTTTCTCATGATGTACTCTGCATATAAGTTAAATAAGCAGGGTGACAATATACAGCCTTGACGTACTCCTTTTCCTATTTGGTCTGTTGGTCCATGTCCAGTTCTAACTGTTGCTTCCTGACCTGCATACAGATTTCTCAAGAGGCAGGTCAGGTGGTCTGGTATTCCCATCTCTTTCAGAATTTTCCACAGTTTATTGTGATCCACACTGTCAAAGGCTTTGGCATAGTCAATAGAGTATAAATAAATGTTTTTGTTTTTTTTTTTTTTTGAACTGTGGTGTTGGAGAAGACTCTCTCCAACTCTCTTGGAACTCTCTTGCTTTTTCGATGATCTAGTGGATGTTGGCAATTTGATCTCTGGTTCCTCTGCCTTTTCTAAAACCAGCTTGAACATCAGGAAGTTCATGGTTCACATATTGCTGAAGCCTGGCTTGGAGAATTTTGAGCATTACTTTACTAGCATGTGAAATGAATGCAATTGTGCCTTTCTTTGAGATTGGAATGAAAGCTGACCTTTTCCAGTCCTGCAGCCACTGCTGAGTTTTGCAAATTTGCTGGCATATTGAATGCAGCACTTTCACAGCATCATCTTTCAGGATTTGAAAGAGCTAAACTGGATTCCATCACCTCCACTAGCTTTGTTTGTTGTGATGTTTCCTAAGGCCCATTTGAGTTTACATTCCAGAATGTCTGGCTCTAGGTGAGTGATCACACCACTGTGATTATCTGGATCACGAAGATCTTTTTTTGTACAGTTCTTCTGTGTATTCTTGCCACCTCTTCTTAATATCTTGTGCTTCTATTAGGTCCATGCCATTTCTGGCCTTTATTGAGCCCATCTTTACATGAAATGTTCCCTTGATATCTCTAATTTTTTTGAAGGCATCTCTAGTAATTCCCATTCTATTGTTTTCCTCTATTTCTTTGCACTGGTCACTGAGGAAGGCTTTCTTATCTCTCCTTGCTATTCTTTGGATCTCTGCATTCAAATGGAAATATCTTTCCTTTTCTCTTTTCACAGCTATTTTTAAGGCCTCCTGAGACAGCCATTTTGCTTTTTTGCATTTCTTTTTCTTGGGGATGGTTTTGCTCCCTGTCTCCTGTACAATGTCACGAACCTCCATCCATAGTTCACCAGGCACTTTGTCTGTCAGATCTAGTCCCTGAACTCTATTTCTCACTTCCTGTGTTAAACATTAGGGATTTGATTTAGGTCATACCTGAATGGTCTAGTAGTTTTCCCTAATTTCTTTAATTTCAGTCTGAATTTGGCAATAAGGAGTTCATGATCTGAGCCACATTCAGCTCCCGGTCTTGTTTTTGCTGACTGTATAGAGCTTTTCCATCTTTGGCTGCAAAGAATATAATAATCACATTTCAGTGTTGGCCATCTGTTGATGTCCATGTGTAGAGTCTTCTCTTGTGTCGTTGGAAGAGTGTGTTTGCTATGACCATAGAGTATATCACTAATAGCAAGGCAGCTTTAAAAAAAAAAATCACACCAAGATGAAAATGCTAATGATTACTGAAAGAAGTGTTATGTGTGTAGCATATCTTCACAGACAGATTTAAGTGCTTGACTTGAATACTTGCAAGACTTTCTAACTCCTTTGACTTGAGGAAATGAAAATTAAGTATCAAGTGATCTTTGTCACTGAGAAGGGATACACTGCTGTAAAATACAGAAACAAAGAACTTTCTGTCATACTTTCTAAAAACCTAAAATTTTAGGAATCTGTAGAGAACTGTAGCAGAGAAGGCAATGGCACCCCACTCTAGTGCTCTTGCCTGGAAAGTCCCATGGACAGAGGAGCCTGGTTGGCTGCAGTCCATGGGATCGCTAGGAGTCGGACACGACTGAGTGACTTCACTTTCACTTTCATGCATTGGAGAAGGAAATGGCAACCCACTCCAGTGTTCTTGTCTGGAGATTCCCAGGGATGGGGGAGCCTGGTGGGTTGCCGTCTCTGGGGTCACACAGAGTCGGACGCGACTGAAGCGACTTAGCAGTAGCAGCAGCAGAGAACTGTAGGCATAGACAAAAGATATGAGAGTTTGAAGAGAGAGAGTTTCCTTCCTTGATCTCCTGAACCAGACTAGAAAATGGTTCCTGAGACAAAGTATTGAGGGTATGGAGGAGTAGTGGAGGGAAAATCAAAGGATAGAGGTGTTGAGGGTTTGCAGAGAGTGGGATTGTGCCTGCTCCCAAGGCAGGTCCCGAAGCTGGGACATTCAGTGGATTCTATCTCGTTGGCCATATGGTTCTGGAGTGATAAAGCAGAGTGAATCTTGAGACTTCTGTGAGTAATTCTGGAACAAAGGTTTATTTTGTTCATACTCTCCTTTTAGAGAGTATGATGAACCATTTTTTAAAAAAATTATTTTTAATTGTTTTTAAAAATAATTTTTAATTATTTTTAATGGCTACCCACTCCAGTATTCTTGCCTGGAGAATTCCACGGACAGTGAGCCTGGCAGGCTGTAGTCCAAGGGGTCGCAAAGAGTTGGACATGACTGAGAGACTAACACTTCGACTTTCACACTAATTGCTTTACAGGATTTTGTTGGTTTCTGTCATATAACAATGTAAATCAACCATGCTATGCTATGCTATGCTAAGTCACTTCAGTCGTGTCTGACTCTGTGCGACCCCAGAGACAGCAGCCACCAGGCTCCCCCGTCCCTGGGATTCTCCAGGCAAGAACACTGGAGTGGGTTGCCATTTCCTTCTCCAATGCATGAAAGTGAAAAGTCAAAGTGAAGTCGCTCAGTCGTGTCCGACTCTTAGCGACCACATGGACTACAGCCTACCAGGCTCCTCCATCCATGGGATTTTCGAGGCAAGAGTACTGGAGTGGGGTGCCATTGCCTTCTCTGAAATCAACCATGCTATGCTATGCTATGCTATGCTAAGTCACTTCAGTTGCGTCCGACTCTGTGTGACCCCATAGACGGCAGCCCACCAGGCTTCCCCGTCCCTGGAATTCTCCAGGCAAGAACAGTGGAGTGGGTTGCCATTTCCTTCTCCAATGCATGAAAGTGAAAAGTAAAAGTGAAGTCGCTCAGTGAAAAGAGACTCCTAGCGACCCCATGGACTGCAGCCTACCAGGCTCCTCCATCTGTGGAATTTTCCAGGCAAAAGTACTGGAGTGGGGTGCCATTGCCTTCTCTGGAAATCAACCATAAGTATATATAAATCCTCTCCCTAGTAAATCTTCCTCTCACCCTCCCCCATCCCACCTCTCTAGGTCATCACAGAACACCAGGCTGAGCTCCCTGTATTATACAGCAATTTTCCATTAGCTCTCTGTTTTACACATGGTAATGCATATATTTCAATGCTACTCTCTCAATTTGTGATGGACCATTTTTGTCAGCATGAGGGAAGCTGCATTCAGCCCAAGACTAACTCACAAATCCATGAGGTAAGTTCAGCAAACTCTTGGAGTCCTGATTGACATCAAGAACTGATGTGTTTAATTGCATGTGAAGCCCACTCTAGCTTAAAGCTTTTCATCTATATTATATAGCTCCTTTATTATTAATTAAGCCAATCTGAATTAGGTACTCTGTTACTTGGAATCAATAGTGTCTAACCTGGTAAGCCAAGTACTATCTTTATGGACACTTTGTGTCCAAAGTGTCCATAAAGTGTTAAATATAAACTCTCTGTGCCACCTGGAAAGTGAACATCATTAGGTGCATTTTACAGATTAGAAAGCCAAGACTCAGAATCATTGTTCAAGGTGACACAGCAGGAGTTTGGGTCTGGATCATTCAGATCCAAAGCCTGAACTCTTTCCTCTTTTGTCTTACTACACCCCAGTTATGGGGTCCCAGATCCACCTGCACATGTTTCATTAAAGTTCTGTGTTCAGTGAGTCACATGCCTTATCTGACTTCTGTCTGCAACTACTTCCAACAAACAACGTTTTTGAAGTATAGGCCATACAAAATCCACTCCCCCCCCCCTTTTTTTTTCTTACTACTGAATTCCAGATGAGATTTGGGAAATACAAACCAAAGTTATAATAATTAGAATTTATTTTGAAATAGACTCTAGTATTTAGGGAGCAGAACTTCATCAGATCAGAGATCAGATCAGTCACTCAGTCGTGTCCAACTCTTTGCGACCCCATGAACTGCAGCACGCCAGGCCTCCCTGTCCATCACTAACTCCCGGCGGTCACTCAGACTCACATCCATCGAGTCAGTGATGCCATCCAGCCATCTCATCCTCTGTCGTCCCCTTCTCCTCCTGCCCCCAATCCCTCCCAGCATCAGAGTCTTCTCCAATGAGTCAACTCTTCTCATGAGGTGGCCAAAATACTGGAGTTTCAGCTTTAGCATCATTCCTTCCAAAGAAATTCTAGGGCTGATCTCCTTCAGAATGGACTGGTTGGATCTCCTTGCAGTCCAAGGGACTCTCAAGAGTCTTCTCCAACACCACAGTTCAAAAGCATCAATTCTTTGGCGCTCAGCTTTCTTCACAGTCCAGCTCTCACATCCATACATGACCACAGGAAAGACCATAGCCTTGACTAGGCGAACCTTTGTTGGCAAAGTGATGTCTCTGCTTTTGAATATGCTATCTAGGTTGGTCATAACTTTCCTTCCAAGGAGTAAGCGTCTTTTAATTTCATGGCTGCAGTCACCATCTGCAGTGATTTTGGAGCCCAGAAAAATAAAGTCTGACACTGTTTCCACTGTTTCTCCATCTATTTCCCATGCAGTGATGGGACCAGATGCCATGATCTTCGTTTTCTGAATGTTGAGCTTTAAGCCAACCTTTTCACTCTCCACTTTCACTTTCATCAAGAGGCTTTTGAGATCCTCTTCACTTTCTGCCATAAGGGTGGTATCATCTGCATATCTGAGGTTATTGATATTTCTCCCAGCAATCTTGATTCCAGCTTGTGTTTCTTCCAGTCCAGCATTTCTCATGATGTACTCTGCATATAAGTTAAATAAATAGGGTGACAATATACAGCCTTGACGTACTCCTTTTCCTATTTGGAACCAGTCTGTTGTTCCATGACCAGTTCTAACTGTTGCTTCCTATCCTGCATACAGATTTCTCAAGAACTTCATACACTTCTTTTAAAGCCTGCATGAAATGGCAACAGGAAGTAGCAGAAAGATAGACACTTTGGGGTTAGATAGACATGGGTGAAAATTCCAGCTTTAGGGCATATGGGTTTACAGGGTGACAGATTAGGTGTGCCTAACAGATATGCTGCCCAAATCCAAAAGAATATGAAAAAAAATTAGCAAAATTAACAGTTCAGTTCAGTCACTCAGTTGTGTCCGACTCTTTGCGACCCCATGAATTGCAGCATGCCAGGCCTCCCTGTCCATCACCATTGCCTGGAGTTCACTCAAACTCACGTCCATCGAGTCAGTGATGCCATCCAGCCATCTCATCCTCTGTCGTCCCTTTCTCCTCTTGCCTCCAATCCCTCCCAGCATCAGTCTTCTCCAATGAGTCAATTCTTCGCATGAGGTGGCCAAAATACTGGAGTTTCAGCTTTAGCATCATTCGTTCCAAAGAAATCCCAGGGCTGATCTCCTTCAGAATGGACTGGTTGGATCTCCTTGCAGTCCAAGGGACTCTCAAGAGTCTTCTCCAACACCACAGTTCAAAAGCATCAATTCTTCGGTGCTCAGCTTTCTTCACAGTCCAACTTTCACATCCATACATGACCACTGGAAAAACCATAGCCTTGACTAGACGGACCTTTGTTGGCAAACTAATGTCTCTGCTTTTGAATATGCTAAATTAACAGTGGCAATGACAATTAAAGAAGAGATTATAGTTCAGAATCTGGCCTGCCTTTTCTTAACTGCATCGTTGAAGAAGAAGAATTGAGAAACAATTTCCTAGAAGACCTACCACATCCTCTACCTACAATAGTCCCTCCAGAAGGTATCAAAAAACACTAATTGATCCCCTCTTTATGACTATTCATTAGAAGGACTGATGCTGAAGCTAAAGTGCCAATACTTTGGCCAAAGTGAAAGAGCCAACTCATTGGAAAAGACCCTGATGCTGGGAGAGATTGAGGGCAGGAGGAGAAGGGGGCAACAGAGGATCAGATGGTTGATTGGTATCATCAACTCAGTGGACTTGATCTTGAGCAAACTCAGGGAGGTAGGAAGCCTGGCATGCCATAGTCCAGGGGGTTGCAAAGAGTTGGACACGACCAAGCAACTGAACACAACAACTCTATATATTTACCTACTCCGGGATACTGAAGGGTCACACAGTTGTAAAAACTCAGGGCCACTGTACGATTGTGCACGTAATGTCTTCTAAGCCAGACTAAGCTGGCTCCTAAGCTGTTCCCCACTCTGACAGTTTCCCAGTCTGTCAGCCTTCAAATGGTGACTCTCTCTAATCTGTGGAGTATACACAACTCCAAAGGCACAATACTGCAAGAGGGAGAGAAGCCTGGAAAAAAGTGCATTGTATGATGCACTCTGAGCGAAGTCTCTCATGTGGGTGTTTTTTTCAGTCAAATGAATGGAAACAGAGGTGGAGACAGAGTAGTAAGTACAGAAGCTGAGAGAAACTACCAGACTGAAGAAGGGAAGATCCAACCTCAGCCTAGTGGACCATCACTACAGGAATATCTGCTAGGATTCATAGGTGATGCTGTGGGCCATGCACAGACCTTCATGCCCCATATTTAGATGTGTTAAGGAAAGTGGCAATATCTAGATGGGTAGTCAGGGGGAGGAGTAACCATCCAGCAAAGCTGCCTCATGACAAACATTGGACTTGGATTGAAAGATGTTGTTTAGTCATTAGTCGTGTCTGACTTTTTGCGACCCCATGGCCTGTAGCCTGTGAGGCTCCTCTGTTCGTGAAATTCTCCAGGCAAGAAGACTGGAGTGGGTTGCCATTCCATTCTCCATTTGTGAGGCCTCAGTTCAGTTTAGTTCAGTTGCTCAGTCATGTCCGACTCTTTGCGACCCCATGAATGGTAGCATGCCAGGCCTCCCTGTCCATCACCAACTCCCAGAGTTCACTGAGACTCACGTCCATCAAGTCAGTGATGCCATCCAGCCATCTCATCCTCTGTCGTCCCCTTCTCCTCCTGCCCCCGGTCCCTCCCAGCATCAGTCTTTTCCAGTGAGTCAACTCTTCACATGAGGTGGCCAAAGTACTGGAGTTTCAGCTTTAGCATCATTCATTCCAAAGAAATCTCAGGGCTGATCTCCTTCAGAATGGACTGGTTGGATCTCCTTGCAGTCCAAGGGACTCTCAAGAGTCTTCTCCAACACCACAATTCAAAAGCATAAATTCTTCGGCGCTCAGCCTTCTTCATAGTCCAACTCTCACATCCATACATGACCACTGGAAAAACCATAGCCTTGACTAGACAGACCTTTGTTGGCAAAGGAATGTCTCTGCTTTTGAATATGCTATCTAGGTTGGTCATAACTTTCCTTCCAAGGAGTACGCGTCTTTTAATTTCATGGCTGCAGTCACCATCTGCAGTGATTTTGGAGCCCAGAAAAATAAAGTCTGACACTGTTTCCACTGTTTCCCCATCTATTTCCCATGAAGTGATGGGACCAGATGCCATGATCTTCGTTTTCTGAATGTTGAGCTTTAAGCCAACCTTTTCACTCTCCACTTTCACTTTCATCAAGAGGCTTTTTAGCCCCTCTTCACTTTCTGCCATAAGGGTGATGTCATCTGCATATCTGAGGTTATTGATATTTCTCCTGGCAATCTTGATCCCAGCTTGTGCTTCTTTCAGTCCAGCGTTTCTCATGATGTACTCTGCATAGAAGTTAAATAAGCAGGGTGACAATATACAGCCTTGATTTACTCCTTTTCCTATTTGGAACCAGGCTGTTGTTTCATGTCCAGTTCTAACTGTTGCTTCATGACCTGCATACAGATTTCTCAAGAGGCAGGTCAGGTAGTCTGGTATTCCCATCTCTTTCAGTATTTTCCACAGTTTCTTGTGATCCACACAGTCAAAGGCTTTTGCATAGTCAATAAAGCAGAAATAGATGTTTTTCTGGAACTCTCTTGCTTTTTCCATGATCCAGCGGATGTTGGCAATTTGATCTCTGGTTCCTCTGCCTTTTTTCCTATTTGGAACCAGTCTGTTGTTCCATGACCAGTTCTAACTGTTGCTTCCTGACCTGCATACAGATTTCTTAAGAGGCAGATCAGGTGGTCTGGTATTCCCATCTCTTTCAGAATTTTCCATAGTTTATTGTGATCCACACAGTCAAAGGCTTTGGCATAGTCAATAAAGCAGAAATAGATGTTTTTCTGGTACTCTCTTGCTTTTTCCATGATCCAGCGGATGTTGGCAATTTGATCTCTGGTTCCTCTGCCTTTTCTAAAACCAGCTTGAACATCAGGAAGTTCACGGTTCACATATTGCTGAAGCCTGGCTTGGAGAATTTTGAGCATTACTTTACTAGCGTGTGAGATGAGTGCAATTGTTCGGTAGTTTGAGCACTCCTTGGCATTGCCTTTCTTTGGGATTGGGATGAAAACTGACCTTTTCCAATCTTGTGGCCACTGCTGAGTTTTCCAAATTTGCTGGCATATTGAGTGTAGCACTTTCACAGCATCATCATTCAGGACTTGGAATAGCTCCACTGGAATTCCATCACCTCCACTAGCTTTGTTCGTAGTGATGCTTTCTAAGGCCCATTTGACTTCACATTCCAAGATGTTTGGCTCTAGGTCAGTGATCACATCATCATGATTATCTAGGTCTTGAAGCTCTTTTTTGTACAGTTCTTCTGTGTATTCTTGCCACCTCTTCTTAATATCTTCTGCTTCTGTTAGGTCCACACCATCTCTGTGTGGTGCATATTGTCACCATGTTTATTTAACTTATATGCAGAGTACATCATGAGAAATGCTGGACTGGAAGAAACACAAGTTGGAATCAAGATTGCCGGGAGAAATATCAATAACCTCAGATATGCAGATGACACCACTCTTTTGGCAGAAAGTGAAGAGGGGCTAAAAAGCCTCTTGATGAAAGTGAAAGTGGAGAGTGAAAAGGTTGGCTTAAAGCTCAACATTCAGAAAACGAAGATCATGGCATCTGGTCCCATCACTTCATGGGAAATAGATGGGGAAACAGTGGAAACAGTGTCAGACTTTGTTTTTCTGGGCTCCAAAATCACTGCAGATGGTGACTGCAGTCATGAAATTAAAATACGCTTGCTCCTTGGAAGGAAAGTTATGACCAACCTAGATAGCATATTCAAAAGCAGAGACATTACTTTACCAACAAAGGTTCGCCTAGTCAAGGCTATGGTCTTTCCTGTGGTCATGTATGGATGTGAGAGCTGGACTGTGAAGAAGGCTGAGCACCGAAGAATTGATGCTTTTGAACTGTGGTGTTGGAGAAGACTCTTGAGAGTCCCTTGGACTGCAAGGAGATCCAACCAGTCGATTCTGAAGGAGCTCAATCCTGGAATTTCTTTAGAAGGAATGATGCTAAAGCTGAAACTCCAGTATTTTGGCCACCTCATGCGAAGAGTTGACTCATTGGAGAAGACTCTGATGCTGGGAGGGATTGAGGGCAGGAGGAGAAGGGGACGACAGAGGATGAGATGGCTGGATGGCATCACCGACTCGATGGATGCGAGTCTGAGTGACCTCCGGGAGCTGGTGATGGACAGGGAGGCCTGGCGTGCTGTGGTTCATGGGGTCGCAAAGAGTCGGACACGACTGAGCGACTGATCTGATCTGATCCTCTGCCTTTCCTAAAACAGCTTGAACATCAGGAAGTTCATGGTTCACATATTGCTGAAGCCTGGCTTGGAGAATTTTGAGCATTACTTTACTAGTGTGTGAGATGAGTGCAATTGTGCGGTAGTTTGAGCATTCATTGGCATTGCCTTTCTTTGGGATTGGAATGAAAACTGACCTTTTCCAGTCCTGTGGCCACTGCTGAGTTTTCCAAGTTTGCTGGCATATTGAGTGTAGCACTTTCACAGCATCATCTTCCAGGATTTGAAATAGCTCAACTGGAATTCCATCACCTCCACTAGCTTTGTTCATAGTGATGCTTTCTAAGGCCCACTTGACTTCACATTCCAGGAAAAAACAAAAGGTTCTTTACAATTAGCCTTTCTAACAGAACACACAAACCAACCACAAGAGACAATTTAAAAAATATTGACAAGGGAAGGATACTCAATCAGTGTGAGTGTGGTGAGATAACATTTTGAGATATTAACCTATTTCTCCCTGCCTACGCTTCACTGTTTCCTATACCTTCCATCCTATCCCATGCAAGAAGCTGGCAATTGTGTGCTCTTTGCTTGGGGCAGTGATGGGACAGGACAGAAGAAAAACAAAGGAGTGTAATGACTTTGTCTGCAAAAGCGTAGGGCCTTCTCTTGGGTGACGGGAGAAGACTTTCAGTGTAGCCAAAACATTCAGGTTAAAGAGAAAGAGGTCTACCCTCTTACCCCACCTAGAGGCAGGGGGTGGATTGTCTCCGGCAGGTATCCTGCGATATCTATCCTGCTTTCTGGAGGAAGCTTAGGGTGTGCAGTGAAGATAGGTGTGGTAACTTTAAGGGGAATGGGTCTTGGCCAGTTTGTAGAGATTTTGGTGTCCTAATATGACAGGGAAATATTAGAATATATTTTGTGCCCATAACTGAAAGGAACTGGGAGATCTATCAGACCTGAAGGGGGCAGGTGGAGAGAAGCTTGTGATCTTTCAGTAGTGACCTGTGCAGATTAATGACAGAGAACCAGAAGAGGTAATAGTTTCCTCAGAAGAAGGTAGGATATTGAAGACCAGACTAGAGTCCTACCCCTTTCATCAGATGTCATGGCACTGTGTAAGTTGCTGAAAACTTATGCACAACTCTAAGCCAAGGGGAGGGAACTCCAAATTAGCTGAGATTAACTTTCTGCCATCTTGGTGGAATGGGAGAAAGGCATTAGGTCAAGGTATTTGTAACTATTATAAATTTATTTATTTGAATATTTGAGATATAAACTGAGGTACATATTAACTGTACGGGCTATAATTATTATTACTTTCAGTATCACAGCCTTCACCTGAGTCCATTCTTTGCTCAACCAAGACAGTCTTTTAAACTAAGGTAAATAAAACAAATTTTATTGATAATATTATGCCACTTTTTGAGGTAACTGGAGATTCTGACATAGGTTGTGATTTGCTGCATAATAAGGACTTCAGACTTAATCTACATACTTAATTCAGGTGGTTCAACAGTTTGATAAAAGGACCCAAGGGCCTGAAGAAAAAGTACAAACTTGACTTCATCATTTCTCATTTCTGTGAGTCAAGTATGTATGCCCAGTGGGTAAATGAAATACACTTGCACGTTAGTTATCTGACATTGGGCTAAATGAGATTTTGGGCTAAACCAGTAGAAATTGGTCATTTATATAACTAAAAACCATCTCTAAGAGCAACTAGCTTTTAAGCTGCCTTTAGATCAAAGTGGGTATTTGGAGAGAAGCTGCTTACAGGTTGCCAGAACACTTTGATGTTGGTCATTTTCTCCTTGAAATTGGAGCTAGCCAGCCTCTGAAACCCCATCCCAGCATCTCTACTGTTTAACTTGTGGGTGAATTTTTCAACTAACTTTGTGAGATCCATAATTCATATGATACATGTGAAAAATTTTTCCTGTCTTCTAAAAATAAAAGAGGAGTATATTTGCTACCACAATTTCCAAATGGCTGAAAACAAGAAAAAAGTGTATAATCTATTTCTGATTTTTATTCCTTTGTGCTAAAAGCTTCAGAAGAACTGTCTGCCGATCTTTTAAATTGTCTGTATAAAGTATCATTTTGTGTACTCTGGATAGCTTTTTTCATCCTATTTTTCTTTATAAATCCTCACAAATATTTTGTCTGGAAATGTTTTATACAGTTTTTTTTTTTTTCATCCTGTTATTCTGAGTGTTTCCTACATGCTAAGCAGCGTGCTTTATGCTGACTTTGTAGCAATACTAAGACAGTCTTTTTCTTCCTCAAGGAGCTCAGAAGTTCTCGGGGTATACAAATGGGTACACAGATCATTACAATTCTGTAATATAAGAATTTTGATAAGGACTAGGAGTCAGCACACTTTGTGTGTGGAATGGCTTAATGGGAAAAATCTCAAGCCACCATTGTTGGTGAGGATGTGTCGTGACAGGCCATGGGAAGAGGCAGGCCTTGGCTGCCTGCACCTATTTGTAGCTCTGATGTCCTATCAGCGTTACTCTTCTCTCCCAAAGGGCTACTTTTCTCTCTCACCCATTCCAGTAGGGCTGGTAAAAATGTGTGCAGTGTACCCAGGGCAGAAGTCAGGACTCAGAGGTCCCAGCCTGGGAGAAGACAGGCGGAGTCCCAGACAGTGCCAGGCAGCAGAGTGAGAGAAGTCATTGCCAGAATCAGGGAGATTTCTGAGAATTTAACACAGGGGGGAAAATTACCTTGTTTGCTTTTCACTGCTGTAGCCTCATCAGCAAGAATTGAAAGGCACGTGGATTACCACCTTAAGAGGTTAATGAAGGCATAGCATGCCTAAGGCCCTGGCCCTCCTCACTTCCAGAAAAGACGTCCTGATGACAATATCAAGATGTTTCTGGTGGTAATCAGGGGCTGTTAGGGAATACAAGAAATAAGGACAGACTTGATGTGTTTCAGACCAGTGGTGCCATGTGGCTGCGACGAGTGACATCAAGTAACCACCGACTGAGAGGCAGAGCTCTCCATCCCAAACTGTAAGTCCCCTGGATCTCACTTCAGGCTCATGTAAGTCCCCAAGGGAAGAAGGGGAAGGGGGAGAGGGTCCCTGGCTGACCAATATTAGATTTCGCATGAATCTTAACAGGTGACTCTCTGAGTTGTCTATAAATCAAACTTTCTTGGCCTTGCAACTACTGACATTGTGGGTGAGATAATTACTTTTTGCAGGTGTTGCTCTGTGTATTATAGGACATTGAATAAGACTCAGGTTCAAATAGTATCTTTTCCTCATTTTGTCATATTTATTTAATGACTCTCAACTGATGAATCCGAGAGATTTTGGGCATTGTCTGGTTACAGCTTTGATTATCACCCTGGCAGAGTGTGTGCTGCTGGCATCCCATGGGTAAAGGTTAGAGGTGTCCCGGGCAAGGGGAATCCAGGCAGGGATTGAAGTGAGGTCAGAAGGAAACTCCAGAGAAGGCAATGGCACCCCACTCCAGTACTCTTGCCTGGAAAATCCCATGGATGGAAGAGCCTGGTAGGCTGCAGTCCATGGGGTCGCGAAGAGTCGGATACGACTGAGCAGTCGACTTCACTTTCACTTTTCACTTTCATGCATTGGCGAAGGAAATGGCAACCCACTCCAGTGTTCTTGCCTGGAGAATCCCAGGGACGGGGGAGCCTGGTGGGCTACAGTCTATGGGGTCACACAGAGTTGGACATGCTGAAGTGATTTAGCAGCAGCAGCAGAAGGAAACTCAGAAGTTGAAGTGGCTTTGTCTTGGAAAGGAAGGAGGATTACACTCTCTCCTTACCTATCAGAATGCTCCTAAATACCTGGAACATTTGGTGGGCTTCATGGTAGGGTAAACCACAGGGAAGCTGACCAGTGAGACTGTGATCAGCTTGGCTGGACTGCAAAGCCTCCATAGGAACTGGAGGATTCCTGTGTGGTAGCTGATGGACCGTGGGGTGCAGAGTGGCAAAGCAGAAAGGGGCAACTCTCATGCTTCTAGGCCATTGTTTTGTTTTGTTTTTCTTTTGGTGGCGCACAATGGACTGTCAATTCTGTTAGGGAAATATATGTTTTTGCAATATAATTTAATGGTTGCTCTCAAATTTCTATAGCTTTCATTTGAGTAGTTGATGAAACAGACTACCTGCTGATTACATGTGGCAGGGTTATTTTTCTGCCTCGCGGGGGGGGGGGTTATTTTATTCTCAGGGGAAAAGGATGCTATTTCTATAAATCTAAAATGTTACATGCATCAGAGAACTCAAGGAAAAAGCTTTTATTCTCTTGAGACAGGCACAGATAGCTCCAGTTTCTTCTTCTTGTTTAAAGCCACCCCATAAAGTGCTATCACAAACACACTCCAAGGATGAATTGTTTAGTGCTATAGTTTATTTGTGTGCAAATACACATACATATTGCATTTACACTCCACATGTAGTTATGCTGTACTCTCGAAGAGCACTTTAGAAGACTCAACATAGATTTTGTTCCATGGAAAATAATAAAGCAGACAAATAAGGAAGCCACGTGTTAAAATGTAAATAAATTATGGATGTAAAAATTTTAAATTCTCTACTAAAAGACTGAAATCTAACCATTTGGTCATGGAATACTGATTTCCTACTTGTGCTGTTTTCCCTCTTTAAACCAGATGGTGTTTCTCAAAATTCAGGTTATGAAGGCATAGCACAGCCTGCATTTTTTTCCTTTTTATGTTAAATGGTAAACTTCACATTGGCAAAATGACACCTCTGATGGCCTTCTTACAGGAGAGGCTTCCATCCAGTATGTGTGACTTTGTGGCCATATTCCCTTGCACAAGGAAATTAGGTCACCTACTTCCATCTCCACTTGAAATACCTTTGTTAAAAGTCTTCCTCCCAAGTGAACTCTTTTTTATTTTTCCTTCGTATTTTCTACATAGTCTTCCTTTTGAAAGTCCTACAGCTGGAAGTTAGAATTCTGTCAATATCCCAGTGGTGGGTGGGGATAGAAGTGAGCTTAAGAGAGTCCAATAGGCCTATAAAACCCAAATTGTTCAGCAAATTCAAAACTAAGACACTGAGTGTTTTGCATGTTCAGAATTGAACTTCACATGGCTACAGAAAATCTACTTTAAGTTCTAGGCCTTGTCTTATTTTCCTTGCTTTATCTCTAGCTCATAGGAGAGTATCAGGCAGATAGCAGACTTTCACTAAATAATTCTTGAATAAATAGGTGAAGGATCATTCTGCTACCTCCAAGAAACAGGCATTTTCAAACAAAGAAACATATTCAGTTGACTCTAGGTGACTGACTTTTGTCGGTTTTGTCCACGTTCCAAAGCAAAATGTTCCATCATGTGGCCAAAAAAGAAAACACACACATTCTCTCTCTTACACATACACACACACACACACACACACACACACACACACAATGAGAACAGTACACAGGTATTCAGAGCTAATAGCTATAATATAGACGTGTGGGTGATTGTGAAGCATCCTCTCAGTGTTTCAGAGTAGAGCTTATCTAGCTGATGTCTAGAAATTGGAGTACCAAAGTGAGTCACTCAGTCTTCCTGAGGTCATGAGGATTTTTGTTGTCACAGGTTTAGACAGACATGGTTATGTTCTTGCCTGTTCTATAAAAGCAGAAGATGAAACAGTGGAAAAATTGCTCCATGTATGTGTAGCTGACCTGGGGTTTGACCTCACTTCAATCACTAATGTTTCATGTTATAAAACCTCTTATAGGGTAGAGAGTTTTCGTGTTGGAAGGCATCTTTTGCAAAGACGAAATCATAACTGCTTGAAAACTGCCCGAATTGTAACAGGTGTGAGGATGTATGTAGTCAGTATAGAATTTACAGCCTGGAGTACCCAGCAATGGCAGGGTCACACAAATAAACAAATCCCTTGAATCAGTTCTTGCATGAGTAAATAATTTAACATTCTTTTACTCATTATCAAAGCAGTGGGATAAACAATATGAAGACCTGCTCCTTTGGTGGACTGTTCAGTATCTTTTAGGAGAAAAATAAGAAACCAACCACAAAAGTATAATAAGAAAGCCTTATCCACCAGAGTTGTCAAATAAATACTCTATAATTATTACTTCATTTGTCAGTGGACATTTGAAATAGACTTGCAAATGATTGGTAGTATTCCATGATATGAAGAAGTTACTGGCCAGCATGAAATTTGTGGATTTAATTTTGATTTCAACTACTAGTTTAAATGCCTGCTTTGAGGTAACCATTGTGCCACAACAGATCCTGTAATAATGTACTTGCTATAGAGCTTGCTTGTCTGTGCAGCTCTTTGGGGAGTCCCTCTGCTTGTCCCCCGACTCAGCAGCAGCTCTGAAGCTGTTTGGAGATTCTCAAAATCTCTTGTAAACTACAACTAAAGTGAGGTCAGTGTTAGAAGTGAGGCAATATAGCCAAGTGCATTGCATCAGGGCCTCTTGGGCTATGAGGAACCTTTGTGACTTGACAAGTTTCAAATGGCAATGAATGTGGCTATTGAATAGTCTATCTAGTTTATTCCCATTTTATCGCTCTAAAGTGCTGCCTAGTTTATAGTTGCTACATATGTTTGTAACACATATGTGTTGAGTAAATGAATTCAGAGCTAAGCAAACTACAAGGAACATGCAGAAAAGATGATGACTCATCCTTTGCCCAAGTAAGTTTGTTTGTTAAATATTCAATGAAGTTCACAGGTTTCCTTTTTTTTTTCTGGAGCATCTCACATTTTTAGTATGTATTGTGAATCTTCAGGGAAAGGATTTATTTAGCAAAGCAATTTCCCAAGCTCTTTTTTTTGGTTTGTTTTCAAGTGTAAAACCCTTTGTTCTCAAAGTACTGATTAGCTTCTCTCTGCAATACTAATGCATTTATAAATCAGTATGGTATAATAAGCAAAAAAAAAGACAGCTTGAATTGAATTTTGTTTGCTACGTTTAGGAGAACTGTGTGTGTACGTGTGTGCATGCACACTGGTGCACTTGCTGAGCCTCCATGACGAGAGAGTACATAACATTCTTGAAATATTTGAAAGTATCTATGACACCTTTATTCTGATAATGATTGGAGTAATAAATTATTTTATGAGCTCTGAAGTAACTAAGTCCTAATTTAATCTGCTTTACAGTTTCAAAATCAAATTATGTGATCCTGGGATTATATAGGGCTTCCCTGATAGCCCAGTTGTTAAAGAATATGCCTGCAATGCAGGAGACCCTGGTTCGATTCCTGGGTTGGGCAGATCTGCTAGAGAAGGAATAGGCTACCCACTATAGTATTCTTGGGCTTCCCTTGTGGCTCAGCTGGTAAAGAATCTGCCTGCAATGCAGGAGACCTGGGTTCGATCCCTGGGTTGGTAAGATTCCCCCAGAGAAGGAGAAGGCCACCCACTCCAATATTCTGGCCTGGAGAATTCTATGGACTTTATAGTCCACGGGGTGGAGATTATAAATACATGGAGAGGTGGTGGTTCTCATGTATCTGCATCCAAAATACTAGGGGGATTGTTAACTGTTACTTATCACTGCACCCCATTTCCTTCTTCTGAGTTTCTGGAGACAGAGGTAGGGAGGCCTAGGAACCTGCATTTCAAAGGTTCCTAAATGATTCTAAAGCAATTAGGTCAATGGACAGCAGTCTGAGTAATATTCATATAGACAATACCACAATATATCTTTATGCTGGTCAGATGTATCGCTTTCCTAATCCAGGGTTTCCCTCTTTTGCCAGTTCATACATTTTAAGCACTTAACGTTGTCTCTGGTTTTGGAACAGATGGTAGGACTTTTACAATTATGATGCAGAGCTTTTTAGCCTTACAGAAAGAGAAAAGTCTAACTCAGACTTTTCTCTGATATTTATTTTTAGTAGTTATATTTATCTGTAAGATCTTGTTTTTGCTAGGATTGGTCTTAGAGATTGAGTTGAAAGCTATAGGAATGGTGGGGAGGGAAAGAATGCCATCCAAGCAAAGGGGATTAGGCAGATCCCCTTTGAGACTGGACTCCTTAATACTTATTGAATTGACAAAATGGCAGAGTTAAGATAAGATGGTTTCTGTAAAGGCCATAGACCCATACCTGACATATAGTAAGCAATTAATGTTAGTAGTTATTATCTTGAGTGGGGGTGGCTTACAGCTCCTCCATTATAATATTTGCCACTGTAATTGAATCCAGTGATAATGGTGATGCTATCTTTAAAAATAAAACTATACAGTGGTGCTATGGGCTTCCCAGGTAGCATTAGTGGTAAAGAATCTGCCTTCCAATGCAGGAGACACAAGAGACATGGGTTTAATCCCTGGGTCAAGAAGATTCCCTGGAGTAGAACATGGCACCCAACTCCAATATGCATGTCTGGAAAATTCCATGAGCAGAAAAGTTTGGTGGGCTACAGTCCACGGGGCCACAAAGAGTCGGATATGACTGAGTGACTGGGCATGCATGCACACATATGATCTTGTATGGAGCTCAACAAGTTTGAGATTGAATATTAGCTCCATCCCTCAAATTACAAGTTTTATGAACTTGAATAAGTAATCTAACTCACGGGAACCTGTTTCCTCGCCAGTAAATAGGGATAGAATACCTAAAAATAAGCGATGGTTGTCATTGCCATTAACTTTGAATTACATTAAGCATTTGGCAATTTGTTGTCCTCATGAGATCAATTTAAGTGTTCCTGAATTTTTCTAAACCTAATTTCATTACATTGAGCTCATTGAGAAGATTCCTTGACTTTCCCAGCAGAAGTGAGAGAACGCCCAGAGCTCAGGGCCAGCTGGGATTCCAGGATCCACCCCAGTCAGGGAAGAAGGGAGAACAGCAGGCAACTGAGATGTGAATGGAGAGGAAGCAGATTCTAACCCAAGGCACGTATAAGTTCAGGTAGAAAGAGAAGGTCCAAGACCAAAGTGGGAATGAGGAGAGAAATCGGTACACTCAAGCAAAAGTTTGGAAACAGCCATTAAGCATGGCCGACTGAGTGTGTCTTAGAGGCAAAGACTGGAAGTATTCTCACAGGCAACCCTCTATCTTGGGAGGAGCCTCTCAGGAAGTGCTAGATACGGCTCTTGGTAGATAAAGAAACTGGTAAGGGAACCATGGCAGTTTGGACAATGCCAAGTAGTATAAAAATTATCATCATATTCTCCATATTATACTCGGAGTTCCTTGAGACTAGGTCCTATGTCTAATCGCATTTCAAATCCCTGAGTTTCTGGAAGTCAGAGAGTAAATGTTTAATATGAATCGGTTCAAAGAGATCAAGGGTCAGTCTTAACTATTCCATTTCCTTCAACATCTAAGCCACTTTTTAAATATCTAGGACTCCTTAAGCTTGGTTATGGGTTTTAGAAAAGTTTTTCATATTTTAGTCAGCCCAATATTCTTTGTAATAAGAACACAAATTTAAGTACCCAGGATAGTTATTGAGCCAGAATATATTTCCTACTTAGTAAAAAGATCTACAAAAATAAAAAAACAGAGAAAGTAATTTTTAATTTTCAAATAAATTCTGTACTATTAATTTGATGTGAATTTGATAAAGTTAAAACTTGGCCCAAATAAGGAAGTACAGCTTTGGACTGCAGTGGCCATGTTCGAAGATTTCATACAAGTCAACAGGTGTGCCATAGAGTGGCATGTATTTGTGATATCCTGATGGAAAATGAGAAAATATATGATACTTAAAAAGAAAGGCAAATAGGAGACATTTCTAACAATTTCATCATTGTCTTAATTTTCAAATAAAGTAATCACAGAATAATTTAGGAATATTTACATAAAATTTTAAAGAACTGTATTATATTACAATATCCTTTTTAAACATCAACATACTTTATGACCTGCAATATCTTTAATCAAAGATTTGTTTCATTCTCTTAGTTGGGCTGTTGTTCAGTTGCTCAGTCATGTCCGACTTTGTGACCCCATGAACTGCAGCACTCCAGGCCTCCCTGTCCATCACCAGCTCCTGCACATTGCTCAAACTCATGCCCATTGAGTCAGTGATGCCATCCAACCATCTCATTCTCTGTCATCCCCTTCTCCTCCTGCCTTCAATCTTTCCCAGCATCAGGGTATTTTCAAATGAGTCAGTTCTTCCCATCAGGTGGCCAAAGTATTGGAGTTTCAGCTTCAGCATCAGTCCTTCCAATGAATATTCAGAACTGATTTCCCTTAGGATTGACTGGTTGTATCTCCTTGCAGTCCAAGGGACTCTCAAGAATCTTCTCCAATACCACAGTTCAAAAGCATCAATTCTTTGTACTCAGCTTTCTTTATGGTCCAGCTCTCACATCCATACATGATTACTGGAAAAACCATAGCTTTGATTATATGGACCTTTGTCAGCAAATTGATGTCTCTGCTTTTTAATATGCTGTCTAGGTTTGTCATAGCTTTTCTTCCAAGGAGCAGGTGTCTTTTAATTTCATGGCTGCAGTCACCATCTGCAGTGATTTTGGTGCCCAATACAAAATAAGCAGCACTTAAATGCAGAGGTTTAACTCTTAATAAAGCAAACACTCAAAGATAGAGTCTGTGATTAGGAGCTGTCTGAGTCTTGATTTTGAAGGTAGGTTGCTCTGGGCCCACTGTGTTGTAACTGAGGACAGAAAGTGTTCTTGCTTTTGTGGTCTGTCCATAGAATGGAAAGAACTCTCACCATGGTAGTTGCCAGAGTAGAGATTGTTAAAGTCACTGAATGTTAAATTCTGATATAGAAAGGATTGCATCTTTCTTTTACTCTGTCTTATATTTTTAGCCCTTCTCTATTTTAGAGTACATCATCACCATTGTCCTTTGTTGGTGATGGTTCTCGGTCACCAAGTTGTGTCTGACCATTTGTGACACCACGGACTGCAGCCTGCTAGCATCACTGTCTGCATTGATTTTGGAGTCGCGAAAAATAAAGTCTGTCACTGTTTCCATTTTTTCCCCATCTATTTGCCGTGAAGTTATGGGACCAGATGCCATGATCCTAGTGTTTTGGATGTTGAGTATAAAGCCAGATTCTTCACTCTCTTCTTTCACCTTCATCAAAAGGCTCCTTAGTTCCTCTTTGCTTTCTGCCATTAGAGTTATATCATCTGCATATCTGAGGTTGTTGATATTTGTTCCAGCAATTTTGATTCCAGCTTGTGATTCATCTAGCCCAGCATTTTGCATGATGTATTCAGCATATAAGTTAAATAAGCAGGGTGACAATATACAGCCTTGATGTACTCCTTTCCCAATTTTGTACTAGTCTGTTGTTCCATGTCCAGTTCTAACTGTTGCTTCTTGACCTGCATACAGGTTTCAAAGGTAAGGCAGTCTGGAATTCCCATATCCTTAAGAATTTTCCACAGTTTGATGTGATCCACACACTCAAAGGCTGTAGTGTAGTCAATGAAGCAGCAGTAGATGTTTTTCTGGAATTCCTTTGCCTTATCTTTGATCCAGTAGATGTTGGTAATTTGATCTGTGGTTCTTCTGCCTTTTCTAAATCCAGCTCGTACATCTGGAAGTTCTCAGTTGATATACTGCTGAAGCCTACCTTGAAGAATTTTGAGGTTTACCTTGCTAGCATGTGAACTGAATGCAATTGTACGGTAGTTTGAATATTCTTTGGCTTTGCCCTTCTTTGGGATTGGAATGAAAACTGACCTTTTCCAGTCCTGTGGCCAATGAGTCTTCCAAACTTGCTGGCATATTGAGTGCAGCACTTTAACAGCATCATCTTTTAGATGTAAAACAGCTCAACTGGAATTCCACCACCTCCATCAGATTTGTCCTTGTAATGCTTCCTAAGGCCTACTTGACTTTGCACTGCAGGATGTCTGGCTCTAGGTGAGTGACCACACCATGATGGTTATCTAGGTCATTAAGACTTTATATAGTTCTTCTGTATATTCTTGCCACTTCTTAATATCTTCTGCTTCTTTTGGGTCCTTGTCATTTCTGTCCTTCATTGTGCCCATCCTTGCACAAAATGCTCCCTTCAATTTTCTTGAAGAGATCTCTAGTCTTTCCTATTCTATTGTTTTCCTCTGTATTATTATTATTATTTTTTTTTTTTTTTGCATTGTTCACATAAAAAGGCTTTCTTACCCCTCCTTGTTTTCTCTGGAACTCTACATTCAATTGGGTGTATCTTTCCCTTTCGCCTTTGCCTTTCACTTCTGTTCTTTTCTCAGCTATTTGTAAGGCCTTCTCAAACACTCACTTTGCCTTCTTGCATTCCTTTTTCTTGGGACTGGTTTTGGTGGTCACCTCCTATACAGTGTTATGCACCTCCATCCATATTTCTTTAGACATTCTCTACCAGATCTAATCCCTTGAATCTATTTGTTACCTTTACTGTATAATCATAAGGGATTTGATTTAGGTCATACCTTAATGGCCTAGTAGTTTTCACTATTTTATTCAATTTAAGCCGGAATTTTTCAATAAGGAGCTCGTGATCTGAGCTACAGTCAGCTCCAAGTCATTTTTTTTTTTTTGCTGACTATATAGAGTTCCTCCATTTTTGGCTGCAAAGAATATAATCAGTCTGTATTCAGTATCGCCCATCTGGTGACGTCCATGTGTAAAGTTGTCTCTTGTGTTGTTTGAAGAGGGTGTACCATTGTCCTTAACTCACTAAAAATAGAACCTGTTATGTGCTGAATTTCTACCATAGTTTGCTTTTTTTTTGCCATTAACTGTAATAATATATATTTAATAACCGCTATCACTTACTGCATATTTATTCTGTCTCGAACCTGGTGTTAAATGGCACATGTGTATTCACCATCACAATCACCTCTTCTGTAGTTGTTCTAAATGTAAATGATTACTACCTACGGGGAAACGAAAAGCAGATGTAATCTTTGTTTCTGACTCAGAAGTTTTATGTTTTTCCAAAGCCTTTTCCCCCCTGTTCACTGCCTTATAGTGGTCGTTACTGAGACCCTTGAAGACCCTGCAGTCAGTTCTCCAAGCCTTTGGTGTTTCTTATCACCTTCCGTTTTCCTCCTACTGGGCTTCTCAAGGAACAGAATATCTCTCTGGAGCTTACTCAACTTTGGATCATACTGTTTATTTCTCCTTTAGTGGTATCGGTATAATTTTGTTTCTTGTTTAATGTGACAGTTGGGGAGAAAAATGTCATCATCATTTTCAGAATAACCAAACTTCTTTGTCTCTTGCTGTTATTTAGTGGCTAAGTTGTGTCCTGCTCTTCTACGACCCCATGGACTCGCCAGGCTCCTCTCTGTTCATGGGATATCCCAGGCAAGAATACTGGAATGGGTTGCTGTTTCCTTTTCCAGGGGATCTTGCCAACCCAGGAATTGAACCCAGGCCTTCTCCATTGGTAGGCAGGTTCTTTACCACTTAGCCACCAGAAAAGCCCTGTTTATCTCCACAAGCAGGTTATTTTGTCTTTACATGAATGTCAACTTTTCATCTAGTTATTAGATAAGAATATTAATAGTTCTGGGCAAGTACAAAACTAGTTGAACTTCCATGAATATGATTGAATTTAAAGTTTGACTTGTATTTTGTGTCAGGCAGGTATGTTTGGTGACAGTGCTCCTGCTGCCATCGGAGCTATAGCTGAGCACTGGGCTCTTGGCCTTCAGTTCCTTTTCTTCTACCACTCCAAGTTTTAGCATTTAATACTTACGAAGTGCTTTAAAGTCACAGAATACCCTGACATCACCACGACTTTATCAGGAGACTCTCTTTATGAATGAAGGAGGGAGAGCCACACCTCCAAGGGAGCACTGATGCTTTCAGATTCAGACGCAGTGGACGCAGCACCAGGAACAGTTTGTCCAGTTCATCACTCTGGCTGAGGGGGCAGGTGACCAGGCACCTCTGGGAAGCTGCCTTTGAACAGTGAGATACAGATGTCACAACTCCACCTGCAGATCTCAGCTGCCTTTGGAATGCACAGTGACTTTTAACACAAATGAGCACTTCTCAGTGTGGCAGTGCTCGTGCAACTGAACTGAGCTATAGAAACATATGTGGTGACTGGCCTTAGACTGGGATGATCACGTCTTCCAATCAGCTTCAATAATCTTTGTTTCAATTTTAGACAGCCTCCCTTGATCCCTCCTTGCCCAAGATAGATGGCACCTCTGGTTTCTCTTCAGCAGGCAGTGCTCCAGGTCCTAGAAAATGAATCCACATATTATTGTATATATACATACCACTATATATGTGGTACATATGTAAATGCATTGGAAAATGCCTGGAATTTTTGCAAGGAGATCTTAAGAGATTCACACATATATACATATGGCTTCCCTAGTAGCTCAGACAGTAAAGAATCTGCCTGCAATGAGGGAGACCCAGGTTTGATGCCTGGGTGAGAAAGATCCCCTGGAGAAAGGAATGGCAATCCACTCCAGTATTCTTGCCTGGGGAATTCCATGGACAGAGGAGCTCGGCAGGCTACAGTCCATATATAACCACACTCATATTATCTTTGTATAATTGAACCATGAAATGCACACTCCTTTGAATATCCTACAAGAAAGCACAGTTAACTAGTGCTTACTCTGGGAACAACGTAAGCCCTGTAAATCCTGTATATCTCGTTGCTGCTGCTAAGTCACTTCAGTCGTGTCCAACTCTGCGTGACCCCATAGACGTCAGCCCACCAGGCTCTCCTGCCCCTGGGATTCTCCAGGCAAGAAAACTGGAGTGGGTTGCCATTTCCTTCTCCAATGCGTGAAAGTGAAGTCGCTCAGTCGTGTCCGACTCTTAGCGACCCCATGGACTGCAGCCCACCAGGCTCCTCCATCCATGGGATTTTCCAGGCAAGAGTACTGGAGTGGGGTGCCATTGCCTTCTCTGTTAGCGTCCCACAATCACAAATGCCTATTTCTACAACCTTCCAACGTCCTTTCATGGAAAAAGAGAATGTAAAGGTGATAGAACTGTGAGACAAGAGCAAGAGGTTTAAGGTCTTTAAGAAATTGTCCCTGAGATTTTTAAAACTGTGAGACTAAATGTAGTATTATTTAGTCAGAAACTAAAATTTTACAAATCATTTAATGATACACAATAAATCAATTGTGTCCTTGTAATGGAACCAAGTAGCTTGGGGCCAAAAGTATGGAGAATATTCATGAATACATTTTCATATCTTTTGAATTATATGAATATATTATCCACTTTTAATTACAATAAGAAATTAAGAATATTTCCAAAATCTTTTCTGCCAATTATTTTACATTCACCTGCCAAATAATTAGTGTGTGATGTGCTGTGGGGTGGGGCCTCCAAAACTGAGATTCAGTGTCAGAACAAAAATTTTTAAATAGTCCTGTTACTATTTCTATGGAATTTTTGAGGATGCCCCATACGATTTTATAAAATATAAGAGTAAAGGACTCAGTACAAAGAAGAAAACTTGTGAAAGATTGCCCAAGAGTTCTCTCCTCTGGTCCTAGATTTTTCTTTTTTCACATCCAGTTTTAGCCAACCTTTGAAATGGGTTCAGTTTCAGTTCAGCTGCTCAGTCATGTCTGACTCTTTGCCACCCCATGGACTACAGCACACCAGGCTTCCCTGTCCATCACCAGCTCCTGCACATTGCTCAAACTCATGTCCATTAGGTCGGTGATGCTATCAAACCATTTCATCCTCTGTCATCCCTCCTCCTCCCGCCTCAGTCTTTCCCAGCATCAGGGTCTTTTCCAAATGAGTCAGTTCTTTGCATTAGGTGGCCAAAGTATTGGAGTTTCAGCTTCAGCATCAGTCCTTCCAATGAATATTCAGGACTGATTTCCTTTAGGATGGACTGGTTGGATCTCCTTGCAGTCCAAGAGACTCTCAAGAGTCTTCTCCAATACCATAGTTCAAAAGCATCAATTCTTCGGCATTCAGCTTTCTTTATAGTTCAACTCTCACATCCATACATGACTACTGGAAAAACCGTAGCTTTGTCAACAAAGTATTGTCTCTGCTTTTCAGCTGTCTAGGTTTGTCATAGTTTTTCTTCCAAGGAGCAAGTGTCTTTTCATTTCATGGCTGCAGTCACCATCTGCAGTGATTTTGGAGCCTCCAAAACTAAAGTCTCTCACTGTTTCCCCATCTATTTGTCATGAAGTGATGGGACCTGATGCCATGATCTTAGTTTTCTGAATGTTGAGTTTTAGGCCTACTTTTTAACTCTCTTCTTTCACTTTCATCAAGAGGTTCTTCAGTTCTTCTTCACTTTCTGGCCTAAGTGTGGTATCATCTGCCTATCTGAGGTTATTGATATTTCTCCCAGAAATCTTGATTCCAACTTGTGCTTCATCCAGCCCAGCATTTCTCCTGATGTACTCTGCATATAAGCTAAATAAACAGGGTGACAATATACAGCCTTGATGTACTCCTTTCTGAATTTGGAACCAGTCTGTTGTTCTCTGTCCAGTTCTAACTCTTGCTTCTTGACCTGCATACAGATTACTTCCAAGGCAGGTACGGTGGTCTGGGTTAAATGGGTTATTTCTATGCTAGTTAAACTGTTTCTATTTATGGAAAAAGGTGTTCTTCAATCCATTTTAAAGGCTAACTCTGACATCAAAATATGATGAAGACAGCATAAAAAAGGAAAAATGCCTGCCAATTCCCCCCTTTATTTGAACAGCAGAAGCTTTTCATAGCTTCAGTGTCTTACTCTATGCTTGCCCTCTGTCAGGAATTAAATTCAGGAAGATCTATCAGAGATGCTGTGTGTTCCTGTCTACAGTTTTTACAGATGAAATTTTAGATGCAGAAGAAACTTTAGGCTTCCCTTGTAACTCAGCTGATAAAGAATATGCCTGAAATGTGGGAGAACCACATTGGGTCCCTGGGTTGGGAAGATCCTCTGGAGGAGGGAACAGCTACCCACTTCAGTATTCTGGCCTGGAGAATTCCATGGACTATAGTCTATGGGATTACAAAGAGTTGGACACGACTGAGCAACTTCCATTTCACTTAGATGCAGATAGGAAGGAAGAACAAAGAGGGTGGGTAGGGGAACTAGATCATCAGCTCTAGCCAAAGATTAGACTTCAGTTTTTAAAAACCACTGTTACAAGCTAGATTTCCATGGATTCTTCCCTTCAATACACGTGAGTGCACACACATATTATACAGACATCACACCACAAGCAAAACCCACTTCTCTGTTTTATTCATTTCTAATTGTCCACATTTCTGTTGTGGTCTTCAGTATTGGTCCATGGCTGCCAGTCCACAAAATGCTTCTGGTGGCCCACCTCCTACTATCTCCTATGTCTGCTATTGTCCTTAAACTCTTACCCTCCAAGCTGGGAGCTTTCTTTAATTTGCTTTCCAGGTATGCTACTTCTCAGTAACCTAGCTCATGTCAGTTTTCAATAGGTTCTGTTAATCTGGTTCATTTAGTGCTATTCTCTCCCAGGGACCCATTCTCATTTTCTTATTTATGAATCCATTTTGTACATTTCCTTGGGAGATTGGGGAAAGGCAGCCTTTGCTACCACCTTATCTGGAAATATCTTTATAGCACTTAAGCACTTAATTAAATAATGTACCTGTATGTTTTACTAAAACTGATTCTTAGATTCTCTGTCTGAAGCATCCCTCTTATCATGAAATGAGAAAATGAGGGTATGAATTTTATCTTTTTAGTGCTTTTTATTGTGAGAACAATGTGATTTTACTTTGAATTGAATTTCCTTCTTATAGAATTAGAAATAAAGAGAAAAATACAGTTCCTCTATTTCTCCCTTGTGTGTCTTAAGTAATGCTGTCTTATATTTGTTTTCCTCTTGCAGTTCAGGCAATACAATTAACTGTCTCTGTACAATTATTCTTGCTCCTGTATAAAGAATTAGCAGTGATTCCCATGCATTTTTGGAATTCTATTTCTTATCTTTTATACCACACTACTCTCTCATAACCAGTTCTAGCTGCGAATCTATTACGAATTATTTTACGGGCAATTTATTCTTTTCTTTCCAAAGTGTAAGTATGATTTTTTTTTCTCCCTGTTATGACGACGTGACAAGTATTTCAATTTACAATTTCCCAGGAATTCCTTTAATGTCCAAAGTATCTGATAAAATACACATGGGATCGCAGGCTTCCATTTGCTTCAGTACATTTTCAATTATAGATAGTGAAGCGCTTGGACCCTGAGTTCCCAGAACATATATAATCTTCCATAACTGCTGCACATCTCCAGCTGCTTCCTTCATCACTCAAACGGGGGGTCTCAGGTGGGTCGGTCTGCAAAATAGTCCATGTGGGATTTTAAACTGTGTTTGTTTAGAATTTCAGATTGATGCTTGCCACCACTGCTTCGCAAACACATTCAAGGAGAATAATAAAAGCCCTAGAAGCCTATTTTATTTTCCCATCCACCCCAACATAACTACTGGAGAGGAAACATCACAGTGAAATGGAAATATTATAAACTCAGAATTAACAGAACTGGACTGAATGCGGTTTTACCTCTTATTATGTGTCTGACTTCAGACAAGGCACTTGACTTTCCTGAGCCTCAGGAAAATGGGGTTGGTATTAGAAGCTCCCTCAGAGCCAGGACTCTCCTGAAGATTGATAAGGTAATGGAGGAGCTTATAAATGAGAGCTTTGAAATAAGGTGAAGTGTGACAAGGCTCTGACTTGTGTTGAAGCTTACATAATCAAGATCCTTATGCCCAGGTTTTAAAGGATCGTGGTGAGGGCGGCTCCCTCCTTCTTCCCCAGTCCCCACTCCCATCAGTCTCTGTCAGTTTCCTCTGCCAGCACCTCCCTGGCTTGTGCTTGAGGACAGATTTCTCCTACAACAGAAAACGTATCAGCATGCCTAGGCTGAGGCCAGAGAGGGGCTAACCGTCAGCACCGCTCTGCTTGAGCCTTGTTAAATTTCAAGTGGAGGAGTCCAGTGGGCAGTTAGATTTAGAAACTGGAAGATCAGTAAGCTTTAAAGTCTACAGTGAGAACTTGAATCAAGAAAATAATCCCCGATAGAGACTAAGCCTTTTGCATTCCGTATGTATTATAGTGTTCTTCACAAAAGAAGAAAACAATTAGAGGCCACCCAAATTGGAGGCTATCCTCTAATAGAGGATTAATTTAGCACAGCGAAAAAGCACTTGATGATATTTTATACAATTTTAATGGTTATATCTATGGATACTTTAAACACTTCAGAAAATAGGTTGCCATGCCTAATAACAAAGCAGAATGAAAAACTAAATATAAAGTTTGACCTCAGTTATATAAAAAAAAAAGAAAAAATAGTTCAGATGAAATACACCAACGTGTTAACAGTGATTCTCTGGGTTGTGAATTTAAAGTGATTTTGATTTTCTGAATAATCTTCTATAATGTTAGATCTCTAACCATAGCCATAATTTGTACACAGAAAGGGTGGCTTTGCTAGCAGACGGGCTGCAGCTTTGTGAAGGGCATTATCTTAGAGGCTGCCTGGCCTCGGTCAGCCCTCGGGCTGTCACTTCCAGTGTTATCAGAAGGTCGGTTGCCTCGTCTAGAGCCCAGCAAATGAAGGTGGCTAGTCTTGAGAGATATTTTATCATGGTTTTGGGGAAAGGCAATAAATCACCCCTGCCCACAGCAGAAATCACCTCCACAGTGAGCAGAAAGCTTGGGCTCCTTGGTCTGGACAGCACTGAACGAAACAGGCAACTTGTGGTCTTAATATTTCCCTTTTTCATGCATTATGCTGACCCTACTCTTCACATGCAACTAATTAGATTTCAACTTATTGAATAGTATACCAATCCAAATTTGTGTCCCCATGTTTATCCCCAATTCATATCTGCTTCTTTCACATGCATCCTTCTGGCTCACTTCCATCATTGATTATTCATAGCCATTATATGTGAATTTTATTTCTAAATTCTTGAAAAACACTTTAATATAATCCTATTGAACTATCAATGGCTTACATTCATTTCCATAACTGGAAAATATAACTTTTGAAAAGGTGCAGAGTCTGGCTTATTTACTTGTTTTTTAAACACTCCCGTGAATGCGCTTAGATGTGTTTACGAAGTGATCATTCTGGGGAGCAATACTATTGTCTGTGCCAAAAGCATTCTTGAGTTTATTCTCCTAGTGTGATCACCTACCAAACTTTCCACATTCAAAAATGATTTTTGATATTTTCCAAATTACTAATTTACTCTCAGAGGTCATAGAAGCTGTTCTGAAAAATCTGTAAGAGACTTTGGAGGCAAGGTCCATAGAGGAGACTCTGAGCTTAGAACTGTACATGCAGTGGTGGTTAAGTATGGGCATCCCTCAGCCAGAAATATATGCCTTCCCCAGGGACAAACTATCAAATGTGTCTCTTGAGCATGGACTAAGAACTATATTTAATTATGGAAAATAGCACTGTAAATAATTTATATGTGTGTGTGTTTTATATGTCTATGGAAAATAGCACTGTAAATATATATATATAATATGAATTTTTTACATAAGCCTCTCTCTCTCTCTCTAGTTATATATATATATATATATATATATATATATATATATAAATAATATGAATTTTTTTACATAATCCTCTCTCTCTCTCTCTCTAGTCGCTAAGTCGCGTCTGACTCTTGTGACCCCATGGACGGTAGCCTGCCAGGCTTCTCTGTCCGTGGGATTCTCCGGGCAATAATACTGAAGTGGGTTGCCATTTCCTTCTCCAGGGGACCTTCCCGACCCAGGAATTGAACCCAGGTCTCCTGCATTGCAGGCAGATTCTTTACTGACTGTGCTATGATTGGCAGCTGGGGCATATGCCTCTCTCAAGACAGTGTTGAGGAATTGCTGACAGCTTCTCTAGGAACATTTAACTGCTCCTAGCTTAGCTAGTTAGGCTCTGAGAAGTGACTGAGAGGTGTTGGACAGAGCATACAGATTATAGACTCAGTCTGTTGGTAGAGTTGAGCATAATGGTTCTGGCAATAATGAGTGCAAATTGTGAAAATGTACATTTTTTTGAATTAGAAATTGATGCAGAATTAGGCCATGAAAGTGAAGAGTTCTCTTTGTTTTTATGGATTGTTTTCCTTTTGTGAGCTAAGGGTAATGTTTCCCCAAAGCATCATGGCTTCCACCTATTCCTTTCTCACTCAATCCTTTCTCACATTCAGCATTTAGCATCGATACAGGAAGATCCCCTGAAGGAGGAAATGGCAAGCCACTCCAGTATTCTTGCCTGGAGGATCCCATAGACAGAAGAGCCTATAAGGGAGTTCACTCTCATAAAGGCTTTCTTTTGTTTTCTGTGGTATAATTCTTCTACAGTCTACATTTTCTGTTCTCTGTCGACCTGATACTAGAGTCTTTGTTTGGGCAAACATCTTATTGATTTTATTTAGGGTGTGGCTTAACCAGGGAGACCAGGGTGGCCCCTGGGAGTGTGAAATCAGTGTATTCACAGCGCTTATGTTTCTTGCCACCCCTTTAGAGTCTCAATTTAAATCTTTGATTCTGGGTAAACCATGCTACTGAGAAAAAAAGTTACTATATACATTGTCAAGAAACAGGGGCCTGTTGGTTCTGACATTAATAAAGTACAGTGATTTTCCACATTATTTTTGTTATAACTTCAGTGACTTCTATTTATGTAGTTCATAGATTGTACAAAGTGCTTGGTGCATATGTGATATCATTTAATCTTTGCCACCGTATGAGTTAGGTATTGTTATGCTCATTTTGCTAGTGAGAAAATTTAAACTCAGAAAGGTTATAATTTATTTGTCATCACAGAACCATTAAGAGACAAAGCCAAAAGTAGAACTTGGATCTTGCGCACCCAAATCCTGTGCTCTTCCCTAAAGATCATGCTGCTCTTTTGCATAAAGGCTTTATAGTCAAATAGACCTTATGATTTTGTCCAGGACATTTTGAATTAGGCAATAAAATAATAAATTAGTCATTCCAATATGCATATTGCCAAGGAGAGAAAAAAGCTAGATTCATTTATATTTTATGAGATTAGCCATTGTTACTTAGAGATCCCCAAGGGAACATTGACCAACAGGTTTGGAAACAGAAAATAGCTAGCCTAGGGCTTCAAGAGAACATGCAAGGGTTAAACCTTATAGACAGTTTATTAGAAACTTCTGGCTGGCTTCTTTGTATACACCTGATTGGGTGGTTGTAAGAGCCAATAAACGTGGGCTATTTGAGCCCCACTCCATGCTTGGTTTGTTGAACACTGACTGTGTGCCAGGCCTTGTCCTAGCTGTTGGGAAGAAAACCATTGAAGAGAACTGGTCTCTCTGCTTCTGGTTTGCTCTCCACCTTTCCTCGGTCCAGTTTATTCTCCACAAGTTCCATAGAGATCCAGAGTGGTCTTCTTAAAATGAAATCCTGACCATGTCCTTCCAATGTCACCAGGCTGTACAGAGACAAAGTTCACATCCCACTAGGAAACTTTTCAGAATTGCCCGATTCTCTCCTATTTCATTCTGCTTTTATGCCATCATAGCATGTACCACGTGGTAATTAGATTGCCTATTGTCGGTATATTTCCTGAAACAGTAACTAGAACACGTCAGGCATTTAGATACCTTTAAGGAGACCACTGAGTGAGTGAATAAATGAAAGAATCCCAGACAGTTTGTCAGAAATTTTGTTTTGTTTTTTTTCTGTGTCTCTGCTGCTGCTGCTGCTAAGTTGCTTCAGTCGTGTCCGACTCTGTGCGACCCCATAGACGGAAGCTCACCAGGCTCCCCTGTCCCTGGGATTCTCCAGGCAAGAATACTGGAGTGGGTTGCCATTTCCTTCTCCAATGCATGAAAGTGAAAAGTGAAAGTGAAGTCGCTCAGTCGTGTCCGACTCTTAGCGACCCCACGGACTGGAGCCTACCAGGATCCTCCATCCATGGGATTCTCCAGGCAAAAGCACTGGGGTGGGGTGCCATTGCCTTCCCCGACTAGCATGTATTAATATTACAGTACATATCTCATAGTGGTACTGAACTCAGGTCTGGCTGCTCACCCTTCAAAACTCAGTATCCAAGAGGCCATTGTTGGTGGAAAGGAAATTAGTTTTAGTCAAAAAGCCAGCAGTCAGGGAGAAGGCAGACTTGTGACCCCTGAAACAAAATCTGAAGATTCTGCTTGGCCATGAATTTTTTTTTTTTTTTTTAATTTTTGTTTTTAATTGGAAGGTAATTGCTTTACAGTTTCGTGTTGGTTTCTACTGTATAACAACATGAATCAGCTATAAGTATACATAAATCCCTTTCCTCTAGAGTCTCCCTCCCACTGCCTCCTCTATCACACCCCTCTAGATCATCACAGAGCACCTGGTTGAGCTTCCTTTCTGTTACAGTAGATTCCAACTAGTATGTTTTACACATGGTAACAACAGACTGGTTCCAAATAGGAAACGGAGTATGTCAAGGCTGTATATTGTCACCCTGCTTATTTAACTTATATGCAGAGTACATCATGAGAAACGCTGGGCTGGAAGAAGCACAAGCTGGAATCAAGATTGCTGAGAGAAATATCAATAACCTCAGATATGCAGATGACACCACCCTTATGGCAGAAAGTGAAGAGAAACTAAAAAGCCTCTTAATGAAAGTGAAAGAGGAGAGTGAAAAAGTTGGCTTAAAGCTCAACATTCAGAAAACTAAGATCATGGCATCTGGTTCCATCACTTCGTTGGAAATAGATGGGGAAACAGTGGAAACAGTGTCAGACTTTATTTTTTTGGGCTCCAAAATCACTGCAGATGGTGATTACAGCCATGAAATTAAAAGAGACTTCTCCTTGGAAGGAAAGTTATGACCAACCTAGATAGCGTATTGAAAAGCAGAGACATCACTTTGCCAACAAAGGTTTGCCTAGTCAAGGCTATGGTCTTTCCTGTGGTCATGTATGGATGTGAGAGCTGGACTGTGAAGAAGGCTGAGCGCCGAAGAATTGATGCTTTTGAACTGTGGTGTTGGAGAAGACTCTTGAGAGTCCCTTGGACTGCAAGGAGATCCAACTGGTCCATTCTGAAGGAGGTCAGGCCTGGGATTTCTTTGGAAGGAATGATGCTCAAGCTGAAACTCACCCCATGAATTGCAGCACGCTAGGCCTCCCTGTCCATCACCAACTCCCAGAATTCACTCAAACTCACTGTCTAGTCAAGGCTATGGTTTTTCCAGTAGTCATGTATGGATGTGAGAAGGTGGACTGTGAAGATAGCTGAGTGCCGAAGAATTGATGCTTTTGAACTGTGGTGTTGGAAAAGATTCTTGCGAGTCCCTTGGACTGCAAAGAGATCCAACCAGTCCATCCATCCTAAAGGAGATCAGCCCTGGGTGTTCATTGGTAGGACTGATGTTGAAGCTGAAACTCCAATACTTTGGCCACCTCATGCAAAGAGTTGACTCATTGGAAAAGACCCTGATGCTGGGAGGGATTAGGGGCAGGAGGAGAAGGGGATGACATGGGATGTGATGGCTGGATGGCATCACTGACTCGATGCATACGGGTTTGGGTGAACACCAGGAGTTGGTGATGGACAGGGAGGCTTGTTGTGCTGGGATTCATGGGGTCGCAAAGAGTCTGACACGACTGAGTGACTGAACTGAACTGAACCTATATATGTATCAATGCTACGCTCTCAGTTGGCCCCACCCTTTCCTTCCCTGACTGTGTCCACAAGTCTGGTCTCTATGTCTGCATCTCTATTCATGCCCTGCACATAGGTTCATCAGTACTAGTTTTCTGAATTCATATATGGGCTAATATATAGTATCTGTTTCTCTCTCTCTGACTTACTTAACCTCTGTGTAACAGGCTCTACATTCACCCACCTCACTACAACTGACTCAGATTTGTGGTCATGTATGGATGTGAGAGCTGGACTATGAAGAAGGCTGAGCGCTGAAGAGTTGATGCTTTCGAACTGTAGTGTTGGAGAAGACTCTTGAGAGTCCCTTGGACTGCAAGGAGATCCAGCCAGTCCATTCTGAAGGAGATCAGCCCTGGGATTTCTTTGGATGGAATGATGCTGAAGCTGAAACTCCAGTATTTTGGCCACCTCATGCAAAGAGTTGACTCATTGGAGAAGACTCTGATGCTGGGAGGAATTGGGGGCAGGAGGAGAAGGGGATGACAGAGGATGAGATGGCTGGATGGCACCACTGACTCGATGGATGTGAGTCTGAGTGACCGGGAGTTGGTGATGGACAGGGAGGCCTGGCGTGCTGCAGTTCATGGGGTCGCAAAGAGTCGGACACGACTGAGCGACTGATCTGATCTGATCTGATGGCTGAATAACAGAAGGCAATGGCACCCCACTCCAGTACTCTTGCCTGGAAAATCCCATGGACAGAGGAGCCTGGTGGGCTGCAGTCCATGGGGTTGCGAAGAGTCGGACACGACTGAGTGACTTCCCTTTCACTTTTCACTTTCATGCATTGGAGAAGGAAATGGCAACCCACTCCAGTGTTCTTGCCTGGAGAATCCCAGGGACAGGGGAGCCTGGTGGGCTGCTGTCTATGGGGTCACACAGAGTTGGACACGACTGAAGCGACTTAGCAGCAGCAGCAACATTCCGTTGTATCCATGTACAACAGCTTCTTTATCCATTCATTTGTTGATGGATGTCTAGGTTGCTTCCATGTCCTGGCTATGAGTTTTAAGGGGAAAAGGGAAAGTAATTTCAGTTCATCACTGAGATATAAGGGGTTAGAGTCATTGCCATCCCCATCTGCATGCAGATTTGTCAAATTCTTGTGATCTTTCTTTAGATGCTATCTTCTTCACACAGTTTGTTCACCAGGTTACTGAAGGGCAAGCTAGGGAAGAGATCTGGTCACTTGTTCATTATTTATTCTTCATTTCTACTTCTTTGATCTATGAAAAGAATCAACAGGTTAGACAGCGTATTCTGTGATCAAAAGATTTGAAAAGTGTGCTTGGGCCAGAGATGAGCAGAGCATGAGGGTGCCTGGGTTTTAATTACAATATAGTTTTGCTAAACTGATAAGGCAAAGGGGTTTCCTGCTGAGGGCAGTTATAATCTCTGTAAAACAACCCAGGAATGTGCATCAGATAGTGAGTCTGTGACTCTGGTCCTAATCATTCACTGCTTGAGCTTTCTCTTTTTTTGACTAGGGAGACCTGGAAACTTCCAGATTTACTGCAAACAAGAGGCAGGGAACATGGAGGGACCTTCGTACTTATGGGGCCCTCCAGGTTCCAATAGTTAAGTTTACACTGGATGTTTCCAAATTAATGCATTAATTTATGAGTGAGAAACAAGGCTTACACACATACACACATACAGAGAAATATCAGGACAATTAGGTTTTGTATTAGAAGAGTTTGACCCAAGGCCACTATCAATTGGTTGATTGACACTGCCTATTGAGTGCCCACTGAGAGTACATCCTGCCTGGTAATGGACAGTTAGGAAATTATAGTGACCAAGTGTTCTCATTAAAGAAGAATGGCTACCATAGTCACGCATTTAAAACAAATCCCTGACTTGTCTTGCAGATACCTTTAAATGGCCTTTTTTAGCCCCCAGAATGAAATGCAACCTATTTAGCATGGTTAAGTGTAAATAGGGACTTCCCTGGTGGCTCAGAGGTTAAAGCATCTGCCTGAAATTCAGGAGACCCGAGTTCGATCCCTGGGTTGGGAAGATCCCCTGGAAAAGGAAACGGCAATCCACTCCAGTACTCTTGCCTGGAGTAAGTAAGTGTTAGTCGCTCAGTCATGCCCGACTCTTTGCGACCCCATGGACTGCTGCCCACCAGGCTCTTCTGTCCATGAGATTTTCCAGGCGAGGATACTGGAGTGGGTTGCCATTTCCTTCTCAAGGGGATCTTCCCAACCCAGGGATTGAACCCGGGTCTCCTGCACTGCAGGCAGATTCCTTACCAACTGAGCTACAAAGGAAGCCCTTGGTTAAAAGCATGGTTTAAACTCCCCCTAATGTGCCTTTATGGGCTCAGTGGCTTCCATTCCCCAAACATCATACCTTCCCTGACAACCATGTGAAATCATGTATGATTCTCCAAGCTCACGCTCCTCCACCAGACCCCAGATTTTCCTTCTGGTGATCTCCTTTTTTTCTGAAAGGCCTCTTTTCTGTTCTCTGTTTGAAGAACTTTTCATTCTTCATGTACACTGTTCTGTCCCAAGCAGTTTGCCACTTTATTTTCCTTGCACCCAGAGTAATTTGTCCAGAGTTGTATAATTAAACCTCCCAAACAGAATAATAATTGTGAACATGTATATCTTCATGACTGGATGGTGAGCATCTTGATTCAGGCGATATTTCCTATTTGTCTTTAGGGTACTCAGACCTCTGCACACTGATGGACACACAATAAAGGTTTATGTAATAGACAGAAGTGGATTTAACTTCACACTGTCTTAGTCTGTTCAGGCTACTATAAGTGCCATGTATGTGCTTAGTCACTCAGTCGTGTCCAACTCTTTGCAACCCCATGGACTGTACCCACACAGTTCCTCTGTCCATGGGTATTCTCCAGGTGAGAATACTGGAATGGGTTGCCATGCCCTCCTCCAGGGGATTTTCCCAACCCAAGGATCGAACCCAGGTCTCCCTCATTGTAGGCAGATTCTCTACCATCTGAGCCACCAGGGAAGCAACTAAGTACCATAGATTGGTTTAAGCAACAGACATTTATTTCTAACATTTCTGGAGGCTAGAAAGACCTAGATTGAGGTGTTGGCAGATTTGGTTCATGGTGTGAACCCTCTTCTGGTCTTTGCTGTAACCTCACAAGGTGAAGAGAGGAAGCCCTGAAGTATGAGACACTGTACCTTCCTCTTCTTGTCAGGGCACTAATCCCATGATGGGGCTTCTTTGCTCATGTTCTCATCTAAACCTAATTATTGAAAGTGAAAGTTGCTTAGTCGTGTCTGACTCTTCGTGACCCTATGGACTGTAGCCTGCCAGGCTCCTTTGTCCATGGGATTCTCCAGGCAAGAATACCGGAGTGGGTCACCATTTCCTTCTCTAGGGGATCTTCCCAACCCAGTGATAAAACCCAGGTCTCCTGCATTGCAGGCATATTCTTTACCATCTGAGACACCAGGGAAGCCTTAAACCTAATTATTAATACCTCCTAAAAGCCCCTTTGGAGAAGGCAATGGCACCCCACTCCAGTACTCTTGCCTGGAAAATCCCATGGACTGAGGAGCCTGGTAGGCTGCAGACCGTGGGGTCACTAAGAGTTGGACACGACTGAGCGTCTTCACTTTCACTTTTCACTTTCATGCATTGGAGAAGGAAATGGCAACTCACTCCAGTGTTCTTGCCTGGAGAATCCCAGGGACGGCGAAGCCTGGTGGGCTGCCGTCTATGGGGTCTCACAGAGTCAGACACGACTGAAGCGACTTAGCAGCAGCAGCAAAAGCCCCTTGGGCTTCCTTGATAACTCAATTGGTAAAGAATCTACCTGCAATGCAGGAGACCCCTGTTCGATTCCTGGGTCAGGAAGATCCTCAGGAGAAGGGATAGGCTACTCACTCCAGTTTTCTTGGGATTCTCATGTTGCTCAGCTGGTAAAGAATCTGCCTGCAATGTGGGAGAACTTGGGTTCTATTCTCTGGGAAGAGTCCCTGGAGAAGGGAAAGGCTACCCACTCCAGTATTCTGGCCTGGAGAACTCCATGGACTACAGCCTATGGGGCTGTGAAGAGTCAGACACGACTGAGCAACTTTCACTTCACCTAAAAGCCCTACCTCCTAATGCCACACTGGGGATTAGGGCTCTAACATATGAATTTTAGGAAGACACAAACATTTGGTCCCTAACACATCATGTTTTTGTCATATTGTAGTTTAATTTATAATATATCAATTACTTTTTTTTAGTTCAGGTTTCAAATACTACATGGAATACTAATAATTTCCCCATCAGTATATATCATATCAATAATTCACCAATTTTTTTAAACTGGCATGTGCTTGAGTCACGTGCTTTAGAACTCTGAAATTTTATAATGTGCAAAATCTATGTGACCTAGTACATAGTCTATAAAATTATGTACCAGTCCATTTAACAAAAAGTTTTAAGTACAGTGTAGTTGTGTACAGTCCCCAAAAGGGTCAGATTTCAGCCAACATACATGTTCTTTGATAAGTTCTGTGGTTGTCAGCATATAGGGCACTGTGTTATTATGAGTGTTAACTGAAAATAATTCAAAAGCATGTTTTTTTTGCATCACAATCCTTATTTTTACTGTGGTATTTCCATTGTTTACATGTTTCTTTCCTTAATAAGAATCCTATCCTAATGATGACTAATGGTACCACCAAAACAGGAAATGGAGACATTGAAGGAGGATATATACATTTTATAGCTGTAAATTTTTCACTGAAAAGTTGAATGCTTGAAATATAGTGCAAATATAATTGAAAGTTTAAAACTGAATACAACAATAATTAGTGCTATAATGGATTTGGTTGCCAAAAATATATAAATTATTTAGTTTTAAAAGTTTGGATTAGAAATACTAATTGTTGGTTGTGAATTTAAGAATGCATTTAATTACAAGAATCAAATAGCAAAAAGTATAGTTCAAATAAGGTATAAAAGTTCTACATGTGAATTGAAAACAAGTATTTTTGATAATGTTTAATAGTTATGCTATAATAAAAATTAATTGATAAATAGATAACATTCTTTTACAAAATACATTTAATTAATGGGGTTTAAGAATTAAGCAAGTTTAAGGGCAAAATGTGATACTTGAAATTGTAAGACTTAGAATATGAAAAGGAATATATTTACTGTACATGAACCTATACTAATTTTGAGCTGCCTGAACTGTGCTAATGTTTTCACAGATAACCAGTAGGTTGCATCCTAAATTAACAATTTGAAAAAAAGTAACTGGTTGGCCTTTGGATGAGTCTTCAAATTTGGAAAGTTTGAATCATTAGTTTTACAAAGTTACTTTATATCTCACAGTCTAATGAACAAACAATTGTTCTAGATAAATAGATCAATGGAACAGAATAGAAAGCCCAGAAATAGACCCACATAAACATAACCAACTGATATTTGACAAAGGAACAAAGGCGACACAATGGAGCAAAGATAGTCTTTTCAACAAATGGTGCTGGAACATCTGGACGTGCATACCACAATATAAATCTAGGCATGGAACTTACACCCTTCACAAAAATTAGCTCCAAATGGATCACAGACCTAAATATAAAATGCAAAACTATAGAATCCCCAAAAGATAACATGGGAGAAAACCTTAATGACCTTAAATGTGGTGACGACTTTATAAATACAACACCAAACACAGGATTTGTGAAAGAAATACTTGATAGATAAGCTAGACTTCTTTAAAATTAAAACTTCTGCTCCGTGAAAGGCAGTGTTAAGAGAATGAGAAGACAAGTCATAGACTGAAAGAAAATATTTGCAAAACACACATCTGATAAAGAACTATTATCCAAAATATACAAAACAACTTTTAAAACTCCATAATAAGAAAACACATAACCAAACTAAAAAAAACAGGCCAAAGATCTTAACAGAAGCCAAAGATGTATAGATGGCAAATAAGCATATGAAAAAATTGCTTGACATTATATGTCATAAGGTTGATGCAAACTAAAATGAGATACCACCACATATTCATTAGAATGAATGCCCAAAATCTGGAACCCTGACCAAATGCTGGTGAAAATGTGGAGTAACTGAAACGAATTCATTGCTTCTTGGAAGTGGAAAATGTTGTAGCCACTTAGAAGACAGTTTGATGGTTTCTTCCAAAGCTAAACATATTCTTACCACAAAATCCAGAAATTATGCTCCTTGATTTTTATCCCAAGAAGTTGAAAATTTACATCCACACAGAAACCTCACATGGATGTTTATAGCAACTTTAGCCATAATTGCCAAAACTTGAAAGCAGAGGTTTTTCATTAGGTGAAATGGATAGATAAACAAACTAGTACATGCAGACAGTGGAATATTATTTGGTACTAAAAAGAAATGAGCAGCTATTCTGCCATGAAAAGACATGAAGGAATCTTAAATGCATATTACTAAGTGAAAGAAACCAATCTGAAAGACTATATAATGTATGATTCCAACTATTTGATGTTCTGGAAAGGTGAAACTGTGGAGACAGTAAAAAGATCGGTGGTTTCCAGGGGTTGAGGATTTAGGAGGGATGAATAGCTAGAGCACAGAGGACTTTCAGGGCAGTGAAAATAGTATGATACTCTAATGGTGGATTCATGTCATTATATAAATACAAACCCATAGACAGTACGACACCAAGAGTGAGCCCCAAGGTAAACTGTGGTCTTTGGGTGATTGTGATGTGTTGATGTTGGTTCATCAATCATCAAATGTAGTATTCTGGTGGAAGATATTGATAATGGGTTGGTTACAGAAGGGCTTCCCTGCTGGCTCAGACAGTAAAAGCATCTACCTGCAATGCGGGAGACCAGGGTTTGGTTCCTGGGTCGGGAAGATCCCCTGGAGAAGGAAATGGCAATCCATTCCAGCACTCTTGATGGAGAAGCCTGATAGGCTACAGTCAATGGGGTCGCAAAGAGTTGGACATGACTGAGCGACTTCACTTAACTTGTAGAAGTGTTAGGACAGGTGGTATAAGGGAAATCTTCATACACTCCTCTTCATTTTGCTGTGAACCTACAACTGCTCTAAAAATAAAGTGTGTTAAAAAATTATAATCTTATTCCTATGCTCATCCCCAGGTTCTGGTTTTCTGCTTGCCATCACTCTCAGTTAATATTCTTGCTGTGCAATAAAATTCTTGCTTTTTCTAAAAATTAAAGGTAATTTTCTATGTTACTCTGTGTTGTAGAACAGCTGAAAATATGTTCCTCAGATGTATCTAGTTTCATAAGATTTCTTAATATCAAATTTACAGTGTAAAAAGGTGAGAGACTTTTGTATGTGATTAGATGTTTACTTCTGTGGATTCATCTTAAGTCAGAAAAAGAATGTGGCTCAGTCATCCTCAGATCTGAAATGGTATCTCACACAAATACACTGTGTAACATTACACACGGAGTAATAGAAGATCTGATCAATAGTGCACCAGATTAATAGTAATAATAGTAACTGTCTTCAGATGTCAGGATACCATTCTAAGTTGATTACATCTGCTGACTCATTTAGTCCTCAGAAGGACCTGATGGGGAAGATGGTATCACAGTTGTCTCCCTCACTGCTTTAAAGTAGAGATGGTTAGATAGAATCACTGACTCAACGAGGACATGAATCTGAGTAAACTCTGGGAGATAGTGAAGGATAGGGGAGCCTGGCATGCTGCAGTTCATGGGGTTGCAGAGTTGGATATGACTTAGTGACTAAACAGCAACAACTCCTTTAAATATGAGGAAAGGGAGGCACAGGGGAAGTTAAGTAAATCTCCCAGGATCACAAAACTACCAAAAGCAGAACTCAGAATTCTAAGCTGAGGTAGTCTAGAACTGTAGTCTTATAGTTCTTATGGGATCTTAACCTGCATGGTGACTGCACCCCAGGACTTAGTCAACTGCAATCACTAGAGAAGGGTGAGCATCTGTATTGACAAACAGCTCTGTAGTTGACTGTGAGTATAGTTTTTTAAAAATGTATGTATGTATGTATGTATTTTTGGCTGCACTGGGTCTTTGATGCTACATGGGCTTTTCTCTACTTCCGGTGAACAAGGCCTACTCTCTAGTTGTTGCGTGTGGGATTCTCACTGCAGTGACTTCTCTTGTTGTAGAGCATGGTCTCTAGGTGCATGGGCTTTAGTACTTGCACACAGGTGGGCCATAAAGCCTGGGTTCAGTAGTTGTGGCACATGGTCTTAGTTACCCCACACATGTGGGACCTTCTGATCAGGGATTGAACCTGTGTACCCTGCTTTGGCAGGTGGATTCTTTACCACTGGGCCACCGGGGAAGTCCATGTGTATATTTTTGAGTTGGATAAATTAGGGCTTGAATTCCGACTCCCATATTAACTGGCTGTTTGAAACTGGGAAAGTTGTTTAATCTTTTGGAGTCTCGGTTTTCTTGTTAGTAAAATGGGGGGGGGTATTTACTTTATAGTTTTGTGTAAATTAAATGAGTTATCATATGTGAAGCACCGGTTGGAATACATGTTTAATAAAGAGAAGGTGTTATTATTCTGGAGAGTTTCCCAAATCTTTTTATGCTCAAGTAACATTCTTTGAGATGCATTCTTTGGAGGGTGTGCGTATGTAGTGGGGTGTTTGTGCTTAGCCTCTCAGTCATGTCTGACTCTTTGCAACCCAATGGACTGGAGCAACCCCAGACTGCTCCTCTGTCCATGGGGATTCTCTAGGCAAAAACACTGGAGTGGGTTGCCATGCTCCCCTCCAGGGGATCTTCCCAACTCAGAGGTTGAATCCAGGTCTCCCTCATTGCAAGTGCATTTTTTACTATCTGAGCCACCAGGGAAGCCCCATGAAGTGGGGGTGTCATTAAATCCGTAGCTTTTTGTTTGTGGTCTGCTTTGGAATTACTCTTGCTCATTAATTCAAGGAGAAATATGTGTATAGTCTATATGTTATTATGACTTCCAATAAGTGCCTTGACATGATTTCAGGAAAACTCTTAAAATAGTATCTCACAGAAATATATTGCTTACTTGAAACATTGGATAATAGAGAAAATGGCTCTATGCCAGGGAGTCCTGGCTCTCTAGTCCTCTTATGAATGGGATGAAATAGCTTAGTGTGTGAGCAAGTCCTTGAGCAGAAGATGAAAATCAAAAGACTGTCACCTCAGTCTGGGCCTTCTGCCTGTTCAGAAAGACTGCAGAGGGCACTGACTAATATCTGGAGATAATATATTGGAAAATGGCAGTGCACTCATGTCCTATATATCACCCTTCCCTAGTTCTGCTGAGACACCCATTACTTTGAAAATGGTTGGATTATTATGAAAGAGGAATTGTTTAATTTTTGTCTTCCAAATTTGACTCTTGCAGTCCAATTTAGAGAAATAGCTGTGGAAGGCAAAGCTATTGAGCTGTAAGACTCAGGCTCTTTGAGAGGAGAGAAGCATTTCAGAAATGCAAAGGGAAAACCTGTAAGCAGCTGTGCATAACGTTAGCCTGTGCACAGTGGAAATGAAGAAGAGGAGATATGACCAGTCAGAAGTTCCCACCTTGGGGGTTGAAAGGAGAGCAGGGCTGGGGGAAGCCCAGAGAGTGAAGAGACAAGGGGGTCTGGGGTGGAGGCCAGTGGGCTCCATGTTTGGAGCATGTTCATGGAAGCATGGGGTCAATATGATGGAATGCCCGTCCTCTGCCGGATTGAGACTTTCTGTGACCAGGCTTCAGGGTGTGAGCTTCACTGGCAGACTGTCCTTCCCAGTTGGAGTGATGGCTGCTGCTGAGGTACCATGTTAGCACCCTTATTATACTTGTGAGGGTTCCCTACAGACATGGGCTTCAACCCTCTGGCGGGAGCGATACAGTCTGCCTTGACATTTCACCTGACCCATCTTAAGTAATTTGTGTGACTAATCCTCCACTTCATTGTACAGGATACTCCAACAGCATTCCCCTAAACAGAAGAATGGGATGCTGAATCTCCTCTGGGAGTGTTGCACCCACCCCCCAACTTCTGGATCTAAGAAGTTTAACAGAAAAGGCATTTTTTCCTAACTGGGAAAATGGCCAAGCATACCATTGTTTTTAAAATATATATACAAATTATAGTCATAACTCCCTGTGAAGAATAAACATGATGTATTTTGGAAGAATGATATATGTTCTGTTTTTCACATTAAAGCTGATCACTTTATTAGCTTATGAGTAAATAGTAGGGAGACTGTTGAACAGCAGAGACTGTGTTTAATAAGAGGCAGCCGACTCTTAAGTGGGAGGGAAAGCAGACATAATAAAAGGGGAGTTATTTGATTTTTCCATTGCAGAAATTATTTTGAGACAAGTACTGCTTGCAAGGAGATCATCCTTATTTAACTTAGAAAGTTTATTGGGCTTGGTTGTATGGATCATTCAGCTTCACAGTACCTTCCTTCATAGGTATTCCATTTGTTCCTTTTTATACCCTTGTGAAGAAGGAAAGCAGATATTGTAAATCCTATTTTACAAAGAACAAAGTAGGGTTTGTAGGGTGAAGAAATTGAGGAACAAAAGAACTAAGCGATCTTGGGAAAAGCTATTGTCATGGATCCCTTTTGATACCAGAAGTGTGGTGTTTACAATCATTTGGTAAATGCATGTATGAAGAAAATGTATATTGTTCTGAAATGAATGTTTTCAGAGTCTTCTGGAAATGCTGCCAAATTTTAATTTCTCTAGGAAATCATATGTATGTGTATATGTGTATATATATACACACACACACATACCATACTATTCCCACGCAATTTAGGGACTTTGGAAGGAGAACAGCAGCTTTGATTTTATAATGCTCTTAGTTTCTCATTTTCTGAAGGGACTTCAGGTGGAATTTGAATGGCTCTTTCCTCCCAAATCAAGGCTATTATGGTAAATAATTCTTACCTAATACTTCCTAGCAGTAGTCACTGAGGCAATTCTTTGTGTCTTAGAATATTTTATTTTCACCTTCCTTGGCATAGACATGTAGAATTTAAGCAATTTTATATGTGTCTGATTTGCTAATGCTGAATATTTGGAAACGTCTTAGTGCCAAAAAGCAATGAAAGCCAGAATCCCTCTGGAGACCTTTACATGCCCTTTGCTACAAGAGACTGATGAACGAAGAAGGTAGGACACTCAGGACAAACATCGCTGATGTGGGAGTGAAAGTTACATGAGCAGATTCATTCCTCCAATATAACCCTAATGTTTATCAGGTTGTAGTTGTGGTGATGCTGGTGGAGGTGAATGGCAGTGTGACAATTAGACTGAAAAGGATTTTAATAGCTGATGTGGGTTTTGTGACACATAGCCTAAGTAAACACATACACACAACACACACACTTACCCACTGTCTCATAAAATTCTATGAATAGGTAGGGAAGGTTTTATTATCTCTATTTTATGAATGAGGAAATTGTGGCTCTGGAAGGTAAAATGACTTGCCCAATACCATATACTCAACCATCCATATTTCTCCCTGTTGGAGAAAATGTAACATTGTACTCAGCATGAGAGTTCCCCAGGAGATAGGAGGTTTTGATAATATGTATCTGTAACTCAGTTTCATTGCATGATTATGGGGGAGGCAGTACCTGAGGCTTACTCTAATTGCTGGGGCAGTGGGAGTCTCCAGTGATTTTTTGGATTATGAGTGTAAGCAGGAAGGAACCTCAAACTCAAGGTTAGAGCCTAACATTAATGTTAATCTAACATTAATAGAAAATGACCAGACCTCAGCTGGTGCATTTTAACATCAACACGAACACCTAGAACAGACACACTGAATCAGCTGAGGTCCAAGAGAAATGAGGCTCACCTCTGCAATCTCTGAGCATTGAGAGAAAAATGGACTTGGCAGGATTTTAGGCAGAATTAAGTACAGGAAATCCTCAGGTCTTTGGTTCATTTCTACATCCCTCACCTAGCTGGGCTACCAAAATACTTCTTTTGCAAACTCTCCTAAAATGATTTCTGCAGCATTTACTGTTATAGTGACTCTCCTTAATTAGGGGATACAGTAGGAGAGACTATAAACCTGAGGTTGGCAAATGCTGGGCCATGGGCCAAATCTAGCCCACTGCTTACGATTGTAAATGCAGTTTTATTGGAACCCACAGTCATCCCCATTTGTTTCCATATAGTCTGTGGTTGCTTTTGTACTAGCAAGGCAGAGTTGAGTAGATGCAGCAGAGACCATATGGCACACAAAATTAAAAATATTTATTCTCTGGCTCTTTACAGAAAAAGTTTTCTGATCTTTGTCCTGGACTATTAATAGCAAAATGCTTTAATCTTGATGTCAGCTCTAATTAGTCAGGAGTTACTTCCTGAACACTGGGATTGTGTCACTGGTCAATGAGAAAGAATGCTGAGCTCAATTCGCAATGTCTGCTATAGACACAAAAGCCAGGGGAGATGGCACTTGTGCCAAGTATTTGTCATTCCCTACTGCAAGCTTTTGTTTTCTCTTGTGCCTTGAAGACTGTCCTTAAGAGAAGGCAGAGCAAGTGACTTTCACCTTCCTGAATACATTAAGATAACCAGTCATAGATATGACTTGAATGCCATTACTTTGCTCTTTGCTTTACAAATGGTTAGTTGTCCCTACAGTTCTGAAAGGTATATATTTATCTTTATTTTGTGGCTGAGGAAATTAAGATACAAGGAGATTCAGTGATGTTTAGTGTTGAACCCATAGAAAGAAAAGAAAGTGAAGTCACTCAGTCATGTCCAACTCTTTGCAACCTAATGGATTGTAGCCCTCCGTCCATGGGATTTTCCAGGCAAGAGTACTGGAGTGGGTTACCATTTCCTTCTCCACTGACCCCAAATATGGTTTCAAAGATAATATATCTGTTGGGTTGAGTTAAATTTGAAAGAGATCACAATGTCATTAGCAGTTTTTCCTGCTGTGTAATCAGAGCTGTGTCTCCACGAGATATACTCCTAATATCTAAGAAGCTTAAGCTGCAGGGCATTCACATTTTAACATGTAATATCTCAATAAGAGATATTATTTTTGCTTTATTGACTATGCCAAAGCCTTTGACTGTGTGGATCACAATAAACTGTGGAAAATTCTGAAAGAGATGGGAATACCAGACCACCTGATCTGCCTCTTGAGAAATTTGTATGCAGGTTAGGAAGCAACAGTTAGAACTGGACGTGGAACAACAGACTGGTTCCAAATAGGAAAAGGAGTACGTCAAGGCTGTATATTTAACTTATATGCAGAATGCATCATGAGAAACGCTTGACTGGAAGAAACACAAGCTGGAATCAAGATTGCTGGGAGAAATATCATTAATCTCAGATATGCAGATGACATCACCCTTATGGCAGAAAGTGAAGAGGAACTCAAAAGCCTCTTAATGAAAGTGAAAGAGGAGAGTGGAAAAGTTGGCTTAAAGCTCAACATTCAGAAAACGAAGATCATGGCATCTGGTCCCATCACTTCATGGGAAATAGATGGGGAAACAGTGTCGGACTTTATTTTTGGGGCTCCAAAATGACTGCAGAGGGTGATTGCAGCCATGAAATTAAAAGACACTTACTCTTTGGAAGAAAAGTTATGACCAACCTAGATAGCATATTCAAAAGCAGAGACATTACTTTGCCAACAAAGGTCCGTCTAGTCAAGGCTATGGTTTTTCCTGTGGTCATGTATGGATGTGAGAGTTGGACTGAAAGGCTGAGCGCCGAAGAATTGATGATTTTGAACTGTGGTGTTGGAGAAGACTCTTGAGAGTCCCTTGGCCTGCAAGGAGATCCAGCCAGTCCATTCTGAAGGAGATCAGCCCTGGGATTTCTTTGGAAGGAATGATGCTAAAGCTGAAACTCCAATACTTTGGCCACCTCATGTGAAGAGTTGACTCATTGGAGAAGACTCTGATGCTGGGAAGGATTGGGGGCAGGAGGAGAAGGGGACGACAGAGGATGAGATGGCTGGATGGCATCACTGACTCAATGGACATGAGTCTGAGTGACGTCCGGGAGTTGGTGATGGACAGAGAGGCCTGGCGTGCTGTGATTCATGGGGTTGCAAAGAGTCGGACATGACTGAGCGACTGATCTGATCTCATCTGATCTGATGTGATCTCAATAAGACCAATTACCTCTTTAAAAAAAAAGGTGTAATTTTGAACATTATATTAGGCTTCCCTGCTAAAGCTGAAACTCCAATATTTTGGCCACCTCATGCGAAGAGTTGACTCATTGGAGAAGACTCTGATGCTGGGAGGGATTGGGGGCAGGAGGAGGAGGGGACGACAGAGGATGAGATGGCTGGATGGCATCACTGACTCGATGGATGTGAGTCTGAGTGACGTCCGGGAGTTGGTGATGGACAGGGAGACCTGGCGTGCTGCGATTCATGGGGTCGCGAAGAGTTGGACACGACTGAGCGACTGATCTGATCTGAATGGCTCAGATGGTAAAGAATTCACTTGCAATGCAGGAGACCTGGGTTTGATCCCTGGCTTGGGAAGATCCCATGGAGGAGGAAATGGTACCCCCATTCCAGTATTCTTGTCTAGAGAATCCCATGGACAGAGGAGCCTGGTAGGCTACAGTCCATGGGGGTCTCAAAGAGTTGGACACAACTGAGCATCTGAGAATATTATGTACAAAAACAGTAAAATATCAACTATATAATAGTGATGAGCTTAAAGTAAACATATAAAATATTCTTGCCAAATTGAGAAAAGATTTTTAGGAAGCAATACAGATATATTTTAAAATCCTTGCATTTATGAAGCCCAGAAAACAATGGAACAATACCAAACAATAGACAAAATTGGCAAGGAAGATGAACAGACATTCTAAAAGATATTATCAATACATGACCAGAAAAAGCATATCATTATTAATAATTCATGAATACATAGTAAAATAATAATATGCTCTTTCACTTATCAATTAATAAATACAGACTTTTTAAAGATTTAAACTAAATGTAGTGACAGATATAATTGTAAAAGTATTCTAATATCCTGTTATTGAAATGAAAATCAGTATGACCTTTCTTCAAAATAACTTGGTCATATGATTCAAGATTTTTAAAAATATTCTTATCTTTTGGCCTAATAATTCCTAAGTTCTAGGAAACTTAAAAAATTAGTCAAAGACGGTCACAATGATTTAGGTATATAGGTGCTAGTCATAGCATTATTTATAACCAGAAAAGCTTGAAAACAACTAAAATGTACAATAGAGGATTGATTAGATACTATATTTATATGATGAGTGCTTCTTATAAATTAAATGTATATTTAATAATACTTAATTACATGGATAATGTTTATGAAGTTTTAAGTATGAAGGAAAATAAAACTGAGAATATGATATCATCTAATATTGCAAAACAACCTGTGGGTTTGTGTGTGCTTATATATGGATATAGATACATACATACAGATGTATATGTGTGCCTGAAAAAAATTCAAGATATTAAACAGTAATTATTTCTAGATAGTCAGATTATAAATATTTTTTGTTTGTTATATTCTTTGGTTGTTATTATCGATAGTCTCTCAGTCATGTCCTACTCTTTTGCATCTCCATGGACTGTAGCCCACTAGGCTCCTCTGTCCTTGGGGATTCCCAGGCAAGAATACTGGATGAGCTGCCGTTTCCTACTCCAGAGGATCTTCCCAACCCAGGGATTGAACCTCATATCTCCTTTGTATCCTGCATTGCAGACAGATTCTTTACTGTCTGAGCCATGGGGGAAGCCCATATTCTTTTGTACTTTTTAATTATTTAAATCCTTATTGTGTAATTGTTGATGTCTGGGAAAGTCATCCAGTAACAAATAACATTAAAAATAAGAATGGCTAACAAGGTTTTGCAACAGTAGTCATTTTATTTGTAGGCTCAAATGAGTGTTCATGTGTGCATGATGAGATTTAAGAGGAAATAGAGGAATCAGAAGTTTTTACTGCTAATTTTATTAACCATAACGCTTCAGCTAAGCAAGTTTACAACCACAAATGCCAGTAAAAACTGAGTAAATTTTTACAAAACTTTTTCTAAAGACAATTTCTCACTTTTTTGACTGAGTGGGGTTACACCAGATTTTCAAAAAGCATATTATAAATAAGTTTGTATTTAAAAATAACAACCCACTTACTATGAATTTCACAATGTTATTACAATAAATGGATGCACTGCCCTTCATTCCTGATACTATCAGGACAAAAGAAATTCTTTCAGGATTGCCCTCCCTCCTTTTTCTGTGTTTGCAAATTATCAAAGTCTTGCTCCTGGGTTAGTGGTATTTCCTTCTGAAAGACAGAGAAGTCTTTAATTCTAGTCAGTAATCTACTGAAGTCTGTTCTGTGGTTTTAACGAGGGCGTGAATTTTCAGGGTTGAGTCTCTTCCATTAGCAGTAAGAATGCTTGTTTCTAATTCTCCTGTGGGAGAAAAGGAAGGAAGAAAGGAAGGGAGGGAAGATGGGAGGGAAGGAAGAAGGGACCCCTAACATACTTTGTTCCCTGGTATGAAATTCCTTGGAATACAACTGAAAGCAAAAATCTGAAATTGATTTCTCATGGTATAGCACTTAGTATTTTTTATTTGTTTGTGTTTTGGTTTGATTGTTGACGTTAATGTCTTGGTCTGAGTTTTCTCTAGGTTGCCCGAAGGTGCATTGTCAGGGAATGCACTGGAACAACTGAAGCTGAACAAGCAAAGTGTTCCTTGTTGATTTCTAACATGTCACTAGGAAAAGGGAGGATGCATTTACCTTTAAAGTTTAAACCAGCTTCATCACTCACAGGCTGTTCTCTTCACCTTGGAACTCTCTTGTGATCATATAGAAAATAAATATTACAGATTTTCTATGTCAGTTCTGGAATGAGTGGATAATTAGAGATTAACAGAGATATTTGTCATTCAAATTTAATGCTTCAAAGAGTAGTTCTCAGTTTTCATTCTGAAATAGTTTACAAAATGAATATAACTTAAAACATGATAATAACTTACAAATTTCTTCTGCATCTCCTATCAATTATTTTTCTTACTGAACCAGTGAAGTAGGTAAAGTTGTATCATGATTATCCTTCTCATTTTATGGAAGAGGAAAGAGGTTTGGGTTGCACTGCTCAAAGTCACATAGTTGAAACTTCGAAGAAAGGATTCAAAGTCAGGCCTTCTCTGCAAACAGTGAGAGTTTTACTTCTTCTTTTCCAATTTGGATTCCTTTTATTTCTTTTTCTGCTCTGATTGCTGTGGCCAAAACTTCCAAAACTATGTTGAATAGTAATGGTGAAAGTGGGCATCCTTGTCTTGTTCCTGACTTTAGAGGAAATGTTTCAATTTTTCACCATTGAGGATAATGTTTGCTGTGGGTTTGTCATATATAGCTTTTATTATGTTGAGGTATGTTCCTTCTATTCTTGCTTTCTGGAGAGTTTTTATCATAAATGGATGTTGAACTTTGTCAAAGGCTTTCTCTGCATCTATTGAGATAATCATATGGTTTTTATTTTTCAATTAGTTAATGTGGTGTATTAGGTTGATTGATTTGCGGATATTGAAGAATCCTTGCATTCCTGGGATAAAGCCCACTTGGTCATGGCGTATGATCTTTTTAATGTGTTGTTGGATTCTGATTGCTAGAATTTTGTTAAGGATTTTTGCATCTATGTTCATCAGTGATATTGGCCTGTAGTTTTCTTTTTTGTGTGGCATCTTTGTCAGGTTTTGGTATTAGGGTGATGGTGGCCTCATAGAATAAGTTTGGAAGTTTGCCTTCCTCTGCAATTTTCTGGAACAGTTTGAGTAGGATAGGTGTTAGCTCTTCTCTAAATTTTTGGTAGAATTCAGCTGTGAAGCCGTCTGGACCTGGGCTTTTGTTTGCTGGAAGATTTCTGATTACATTTTCAATTTCCGTGCTTGTGATAGGTCTGTTAAGATTTTCTATTTCTTCCTGATCTAGTTTTGGAAAGTTGTACTTTTCTAAGAATGTGTCCATTTCTTCCACGTTGTCCATTTTATTGCCATATAATTGCTGATAGTAGTCTCTTATGATCCTTTGTATTTCTGTGTTGTCTGTTGTGATCTCTCCATTTTCATTTCTAATTTTATTGATTTGATTTTTCTCCCTTTGTTTCTTGATCAGTCTCGCTAATGGTTTGTCAATTTTATTTATCCTTTCAAAGAACCAGCTTTTGGCTTTGTTGATTTTTGCTATGGTCTCTTTTGTTTCTTTTGCATTTATTTCTGCCCTAATTTTTAAGATTCCTTTCCTTCTACTAACCTTGGGGTGCTTAATTTCTTCCTTTTCTAGTTGCTTTAGGTGTAGAGTTAGGTTATTTATTTGGCTTTTTTCTTGTTTCTTGAGGTATGCCTGTATTGCTATGAACTTTCCCCTTAGGACTGCTTTTACAGTGTCCCATAGGTTTTAGGTTGTTGTGTTTTCATTTTCATTCGTTTCTATGCAGATTTTTATTTCTTTTTTGATTTCTTCTGTGATTTGTTGGTTATTCAGGAGTGTGTTGTCAGCCTCCATATGTTTGAATTTTTAATAGTTTTTCTCCTGTTATTGAGATTTACTCTTACTGCATTGTGGTCAGAAAAGATGCTTGGAATGATTTCAATTTTTCTGAACTTACCAAGGCTAGATTTATGGCCCAGGATGTGGTCTATCCTGGAGAAGGTTCCGTGTGCGCTTGAGAAAAAGGTGAAATTCATTGTTTTGGGATGAAATGTCCTATAGATATCAATTAGGTCTAACTGGTCTATTGTATCGTTTAAAGTTTGTGTTTCCTTGTTAATTTTCTGTTTAGTCGATCTATCCATTGGTATGAGTGGGATATTAAAGTCTCCCACTATTATTGTGTTATTGTTGATTTCTCCTTTCATACTTGTTAGTATTTGTCTTACATATTGCGGTGCTCCTATGTTGGGTGCATATATATTTATAATTGTTATATCTTCTTCTTGGATTGATCCTTTGATCATTATGTAGTGACCTTCTTTGTCTCTTTTCACAGCCTTTGTTTTAAAGTCTATTTTATCTGATATGAGTATTGCTACTCCTGCTTTCTTTTGGTCCCTATTTGCATGGAAAATCTTTTTCCAGCCCTTCACTTTCCATCTGTATGTGTCCCCTGTTTTGAGGTGGGTCTCTTGTAGACAACATATGTAGGGGTCTTGTTTTTGTATCCATTCGGCCAGTCTCTGTCTTTTGGTTGGGGCATTCAACCCATTTACATTTAAGGTAATTATTGATAAGTATGATCCCGTTGCCATTTACTTTATTGTTTTGGGTTCGAATTTATATACCCTTTTTTTGTTTCCTGTCTAGACAATGTCCTTTAGTATTTGTCGGAGAGCTGGTTTGGTGGTGCTGAATTCTCTCAGCTTTTGCTTGTCTGTAAAGCTTTTGATTTCTCCTTCGTATTTGAATGAGATCCTTGCTGGGTACAATAATCTGGGCTGTAGGTTATTTTCTTTCATCCCTTTAAGTGTGTCTTGCCATTCCCTCCTGGCTTGGAGAGTCTCTATTGAAAGATCAGCTGTTATCCTTATGGGAATTCCCTTGTGTGTTATTTGTTGTTTTTCCCTTGCTGCTTTTAATATTTGCTCTTTGTGTTTGATCTTTGTTAATTTGATTAATATGTGTCTTGGGGTGTTTCGCCTTGGGTTTATCCTGTTTGGGACTCTCTGGGTTTCTTGGACTTGAGTGATTATTTCCTTCCCCATTTTAGGGAAGTTTTCAACTAGAACTAGAACAAATAATTTCTCAATTTGTATGGAAATACAAAAAACCTCGAATAGCCAAAGCTATCTTGAGAAAGAAGAATGGAACAGGAGGAATCAACCTGCCTGACTTCAGGCTCTACTACAAAGCCACAGTCATCAAGACAGTATGGTACTGGCACAAAGACAGAAATATAGATCATGGAACAAAATAGAAAGCCCAGAGATAAATCCACACACATATGGACACCTTATCTTTGACAAAGGAGGCAAGAATATACAATGGATTAAAGACAATCTCTTTAACAAGTGGTGCTGGGAAAACTGGTCAAACACTTGTAAAAGAATGAAACTAGAACACTTTCTAACACCATATACACAAAAATAAACTCAAAATGGATTAAAGAGCTAAATGTAAGACCAGAAACCATAAAACTCATAGAGGAAAACATAGGCAAAACACTCTCTGACATTCATCACAGCAGGATCCTCTATGACCCACCTCCCAGAATATTGGAAATAAAATCAAAAATAAATAAATGGGACCTAATTAAACTTAAAAGCTTCTGCACAACAAAGGAAACTATAAGCAAGGTGAAAAGACAGCCTTCAGAATGGGAGAAAATAATAACAAATGAAACAACAGACAAACAACTAATCTCAAAATTATACAAGCAACTCCTACAGCTCAGTTCCAGAAAAATAAATGACCCAATCAAAAAATGGGCCAAAGAACTAGGTAGACATTTCTCCAAAGAAGACATACAGATGGCTAACAAACACATGAAAAGATGCTCAACATCACTCATTATCAGAGAAATGCAAATCAAAATCACTATGAGGTACCATTTCACACCAGTCAGAATGGCTGCAATCCAAAAGTCCACAAGCAATAAATGCTGGAGAGGGTGTGGAGAAAAGGGAACCCTCTTACACTGTTGGTGGGAATGCAAAGTAGTACAGCCACTTTGGAGAACAGTATGGAGATTCCTCAAAAAACTGGGAATAGAACTGCCTTATGATCCAGCAATCCCACTGCTGGGCATACACACTGAGAAAACCAGAATTGAAAGAGACACGTGTACCCCAATGTTCATAGCAGCACTGTTTACAATAGCCAGGACTTGGAAGCAACCTAGATGTCCATCCACAGATGAATGGATAAGAAAGCAGTGGTGCATATAAACAATGGAGTATTACTCAGCCATTAAAAAGAATACATTTGAATCAGTTGTAATGAGGTGGATGGAACTGGAGCCTATTATACAGAGTGAAGTAAGCCAGAAAGAAAAACACAAATACAGTATACTAACGCAAATATATGGAATTTAGAAAGATGGTAACAATAACCCTGTTTACGAGACAGCAAAAGAGACACTGATGTATAGAACAGACTTTTGGACTCTGGGAATGGGAGAGGGTGGGATGATCTGGGAGAATAGCATTGAAATATGTATAATATCATATCTGAAACGAGTCGCCAGTCCAGGTACGATGCCTGATAATGGATGCCTGAGACTGGTGCACTGGGACAACCCAGGGGGATGGTATGGGGAGGGAGGAGGGAGGAGGGTTCAGGATGGGGAACACATGTATACTTGTGGCAGATCCATCTTGATGTATGGCAAAAGCAATACAATATTGTAAAGTTAAGCAAAATAAAATTTAATTAAAAAAAATAAAAAACAACAACAACAACAACAACAAACAAAGTCAGGCCTTCTGACTGCTTCCACTGTACAGCATTATTTATTGGACACAAAAACATCCAAATACAATTGCACTAGTAGAAATATCCACTCTGGTTCCTCTAGTAACTCACTAATGGATATGACTTAATGACTGAACAATAATGATAATAGTACTTGTAGAAGAAGTAATCCTTGACTATACCAAATCCCCAGATACATCACAAATCAGTAATTCTTAAGAAAAAGTTTAATTTATGCCATGAATTTATGTTGATGCCAGTTTGCATTTTTGTGACTCATTTCACAAACCATGTCATGTCTTTGAATCTGGATAGCCTAAGAAGAATATTTATGAAAAACATATAGCTGGATGAAATAAAGGGGATGGGCCAGTCCTGGGTAACTGCACAATGCAATTCTGGACAACTTTTACTGCTAGTAGACCCTGACCTTTAATTCACTGTTCCTAAATAGAGTCCCAAAATGGGAATATAAATACAAAAATAAGTTTCAAGGTACTACAAAAAACAGGGCAGGATTGAGAAAGAACCTATTCAAGCTTCACCTCTTGAATGAGATCCAAAGAAACTGAGGAGAAATTTTGTACTTCTCCTTCCTTCTGTCTCCTGAACTAGGGACCAGCAGCTAGGCCAGTGAGTTAGGAGGCTTACCATTGTCCCGGATTATGAGTGCTTCTCTGTGAGATGGCTAAAATATTATACCTCACGGTTGTACATTTACTCAGAAAAAGTAAAAAGTGAGAGATGTAAGAACTTTAGTCACAGTAAATGCTTTGGAAGGGAATTTTAAATTTTAATTTTTTTCAGCTCAGAATCAGAAAGAATGAAACAGTTGGGATAGGATATTTTGTATAAATAGAGCACAGATACATCAGAAGATGATAGAAATTACTGGAAAATTTGGCTTGGAATGCAAACTCTGCCTCATTGTGCCCTCTGCTACTGCTGCTAAGTCGCTTCAGTCATGTCCAACTCTGTGCAACCCCATAGACAGCAGCCCACCAGGCTCCCCCGTCCCTGGGATTCTCCAGGCAAGAACACTAGAGTGGGTTGCCATTTCCTTCTCCAATGCATGAAAGTGAAAAGTGAAAGTGAAGTTGCTCAGTCGTGTCCGACTCTTAGTGACCCCATGGACTCAGCCTACCAGGCTCCTCCATCCATGGGGTTTTCCAGGCAAGAATACTGGAGTGGGGTGCCAACGCCTTCTCCGATTGTGCCCTCTAGTTGAGGATAAATCTGAGTACCAGATTTGTTGAGTTTTTTTTGTTTTTTTTTTTTTGAGAAGAAGGGCTAAAAGCAACCAATTTATCTAGTCTGGATAGACCTTACCTAGTTAGAAGATAAAGAGATAGAAACAAAACTAAATAAATAAGGGCTGTGGTAAATTAATATAAAACAAGGAGAAATAAATTTTATTTTGAAGAGTCAAGGGTAAGTTTATCTGAGACAGTAATTAACTGTAGGATTCAGAAGAGTGTTTCATAAAACCCATCTTCTTCATTAGAAAGCAAGAAAGCATAGTCCTTAAGAGACAGAGTGCAATAAAGAAAGCTATAAAGAAGCTATAAGCAATAAAGAAATCATAAGGTCAACACAAAAGAAAGAAAAAGATATAAAGGAATATGAATAATATAATAAGGATTTGGAGACAACAAAAATGCAATAACAAGCACTAAAAATATGTTTTTGGTAATACTGGACCAGATTATTTGGATCAGTCTTCTTGCTGAGAACAACTAGAGAAGATAGGTGAAGTATAAACAGTATTTATTTGAAGACATTAGATAGCTACTAAAATAGAAAGGGTTTTCAGGAAACAAGTTCTGGAAAGGAAGCAAATTGCTTTTCTCATCAAACCTGCTGATTCTGAAAGTGTTCGTCTAGAGCTTGAGAAATTGATCAGAGTTTGGCCACCTCATGCGAAAAGTTGACTCATTGGAAAAGACTCTGATGCTGGGAGGGATTGGGGGCAGGAGGAGAAGGGGACGACAGAGGATGAGATGGCTGGATGGCATCACTGACTCGATGGATGTGAGTCTGAGTGACTTCCGGGAGTTGGTGATGGACAGGGAGGCCTGGCATGCTGCAATTCATGGGGTTGCAAAGAGTCGGACACGACTGAGCGACTGAACTGAACTGATATCTCTTCTGACTGGCCAGACTGTATATTCTGATTATACCATGTGTGCATACATCTGTTCTTCATTAGTGCCTGGGATTATGGGTTAGGTACTGGCCATGACACCAGGGTCAAGAAAGCAGCTGGAGTTAGACACCTGCTTCCTTAATGGGAGGGGAAGACAAAGAGGGTTTCAGGTTACCTCTGTCCCAGTGTGGGATTACTCCTTGTGTGGTAAGCAGAATAATGCCCTGGCCAAGGAGGTCCCACTTCTCATCTTCAGATCCTATGAATATACTTCGTTACTGGCAAAGGGAAGTTAAGGTTGCAGATGGAATTGAGATTGCTTACCAGCTGACCTGAAGATAAGGAGAGGACCTTGAGTTAATCCAGTGTAATCACAAGGGTCTTTCAATATGGAAAAGAAAGGTAGAAGAGTCAGTCAGAGTCAGAGACATGACTACAGAAGCAGAAATTGGAATTATGCAATGTGAGAAAGAGTTGATTGGTCAATCTGGGTTTAAAGATGGATGGGGGCCACAAGACAAGGAATTCTGGCAGCCTTTAGAAGTTGAAAGATGTAAGAAATTGTTTCCTCTGTTAGGTTCTCCCAAAGGGAGGCTTGATTTTACCCAGTGAGACCCATTTTGGATTTCTGATGAAAGGACAGATGTGTGTTGTTTTAAGCCACTAAGTCTGTGGCTTAAAGGGCTTTTCTTGTGGCTCAGCTGGTAAAGAATCTGCCTGTAATGCGGGAGACTTGGGTTTGATCCCTGGGTTGAGAAGAAGCCCTGGAGAAGGTAAAGGCTACCCACTCCAGTATTCTGGCCTGGAGAATTCCATGGACTGTACAGTCCATGGGTTTGCAAAGAGTTGGACATGACTGAGCAACTTTCACTTCACTTCACTTCCAAGTCTGTGGCAGTTTGTTACAGCATCAATAGGAAATGAGTACACTTCTCATACCTGGGAATGGGGCTGACTTTGGGGCTGACAATGCAAGTCAGGTGGAAGGAATCCCATATATCAGGAGAAGGAGGAATGCAGAGATGGAGAAGGAAGCTGAGACCAGCATGTCTCATTTCCTTTACAAGTGAATTATGCAAACTGATGAGGTTTCAGTTCTCCAAGCTCTATATTCTAGAAATTAAGATCAGGAACAATTACCAGCTGTGCATAATCCTTCATGATTTAATGTTTCTTTAAAATGAGCAAGTCCATAATTAACTCAGTTACTTGTTTATCCAGCCCCAGTTATTTCCATCCTGCTGTTTGATTAGAACACAACTGATGAGATTGTGACTTATAAAATTCAAAAATCAATATTCCTTCTATTAAAAAGTCTATACGAGTGACCTGAAGCTGGATAAGTATTATGACACATAAATTCATTATGTGGCTATAGTGAAAGGATTTTACCTTTGTAGTTACCAGATGGTGACATGATGGACAAGGAGAAACATGAAGGTTACCTTGTAAAACTCCTTCAAGAAAACGTATTAACATGAGATGTATCTTCTATAGCTTTTGACAAAGGTATTTAGACAGTGGATAGTATATTCTAAGGTGGGTGGTTTCATAGAACTTGTTAAACAACTCACACATACTGAGACTATAAGAGGGGAAGTTATTGAAGATTACAGAGAATTTTGTGAAAATTTCTTTGTGAAGACCTGATACTTACCCCAACCATAGGGGAAGGGATGCATGGGAGGACTGTATTTCCCTCACCTCAGGTCTCATGGAGGGGAAGATTCTTTCCTACGCTTAGGCACTGTGGACTGATGTCTGCTCCATGCCTGAGAATACTAGAGAGACAGATGCTATCTGAAGCTGTTCTTGGAGACAGAGCAGAGGCTGCTTTTGAAAGCAGTGCAGTTCCCTTCAGTAGCAGGGTAAAGATCCTAAGATCCCAAGGAGAAGGATGGATTCATGTCCATCATCAGAATGTTGGCCCGGGGTCATTTAAAAAGACTCTGCCCGAAAGAGTGTCTGCCAGATATAAGGGGGAATCTCAACCGACAGAAGTTGAGGGTGAACCACTGGACACAGAAGGGCATTTGTGATGGGCAGTTGATGGAAATCCCCTGCCAGGTCAAGAGAAGTGTCGTCAGGAAGGTCCAGCAGTAAGCCATTAACAGGTCAGAAAAGTGCCCCAAGAGCTGGAGTCACTTTTGAACATTTGCCGAGTCCAAGGGAGGCTTTGTGTCCCCACATGTCATCCCCTGATTGTGTCTCTTGACTCTCACTGCACGGAACCCAGAGTGCCATGAGAGGAGTGACTTCCCCTTAAATCTGATGAGAGAGCCGTCAGAAGGACACACAGAGAGCCCCATGTGGCTGGAGGCTCTGGCTACTGACCTGAAGCAGGTGAGAGGGAGAGAGAGAACCGGCCCGGCTGGAGGTGGAGCCATACATCCAAAGGTCATGGGATATAGCTGAGTGCCTCGGACTGTACAAGATTCCCCAGGGAACCTTCTCCCTCCTACCCCTCCACCCAAAATGGAAATACAGAGGATGAATCTGTGAGAAACAACACCAGTTAAATGGTGGAAATTAGAGTAGGGAGGTGCCTTAAGTACTAAGAACAGCTCCTCATTGAGCCCTTTTGGTCTAAGGCCCTCATTTATGAAATCTCTTCCTGATGTCGGGGCTTCAGTCTGTGATACAAGAGGTTGTGGGTAAAAGGTCACCTAGGAATTAAATCCATAAGCTTTGTGTTACCAGTCTATAGAACTAATGAATAGTCATTTAGTCAGAGATGTAAAGGGAAATAGAGCTACTATGAAATGAATTTCGGATTATTTATTAGACCTTTGAATCACACTCTTATTTGCTCCTATATATGAATACTAATACTGCCAGGATTATCTTCTAGAATGCAAGGAAATGATAATAACTTCAGTAGCAATAACTGCGATTTACTGAGCTACACTTTGCCAGGCCCTGACTAGGCCTTTTCTGTACAATGTTGTTAATCTTCCCTGAAACAAAGAAGGGAAGCTGTATTGGCCAAGGACGTGAATTAGGTCACGGCAGAGAATTCTTATTTCCCATGCATAGCATCAGTGACTGGTTTGTTCCAGCCTATTAATTATTTAAATAGTTATTATCTATGTTTGTCCTTCTTGCTTGAAGTGAAAACTGCTGATTTAAGCTTATCTGCATTAGCGTCTTGTAGCAATACAGAGTGTGTATGGGATCATTTTTAGCAGGGAGGTGAATTTACTATGGGCCAGGCCACAGGCCAGTCATTTTCACTTATGTTGAAAGTGAAAGTGAAAGGACAGTATTAGTCACTCAGTTGTGTCTGATTCTTTCTGACTCCATAGACTGTAGCCCACCAGGCTCTTCTGTCCATAGAATTCTCCAGGCAAGAATACTGGAGTGGGTGGCCATTTCCTTCTCCAAGGGATGTTCTGACCCAGGGATTGAACCTAGGTCTCCCACATTGCAGGCAGACTCACGTATGTCATGTCATTTAATTATGACCACAAACTTGTAAAATAGGTATTTTATCTTTTAAAAAAATATGTACAGAAATGCAAATACCAAGATCCCTAAGTTAATCAGTGACAGAACTCAGAATATGATCCCAGTGTTTGATGCCAAACCTTAGAATGTAGAATTAGGCCCTGTATTCTATCCATTATGGGGCTTCCTGGGTAGCACAGTGGAAAAGAGTCTGACTGCCAATGCACTAATTGCAAGAGACATGGGTTTGATCCCTGGGTTGGGAAGATCTCTAGGAGGAGGAAATGACAATCCACTCCAGTATTCTGGCTGGGAAAATCCCATGAACAGAGGAGCCTGACAGGCTTACAGTCCATGGGGTCGCCAAGAGATGGGTATGACTGAGCGAATTACCACACACACACATATTCTCTCTATGATACCATCCTGAAAATGCTGTATACATCATATCTCATTTTATGTGTCCACATGCCCATGAAATAGGCAAGAACTTAATGATATGCTGACTTTACAGACTGAGCTCTTGCAAAACTAAGCATGAGAGCCAGTGTACGGAGTCCAATGAGAAAATGGGTTTCAACCTAAAGAAAAGCATATATGATCTGAAAAGCATGCTGTTTTGAACTATGATTATCTTGTGATGGGGTTAAAAAATGCCCTCTTCTCCCCAAAAGTAAATTCACTTTCTAATCCATAGGACCTGTGACTATTACTTTATTAGGAAAAATATTGAATGTTACCTTATGTGGCAAATGATATGACTAAAATAGTTAGGGATGATGAAAGACAAGAGTTTATTCTGGATTACCTGGGTATAAGTACTAAATGTAATCAGCAAAGGGAGGTTTGAGACAGAATGGAGAAGGCACATATACACAGAGAAGATGATGTCAGAATAAACCAGAGAGAGATGCTGCCATGAGCCAGGGATTGCCGACAGCCACCAGAAACTTAAAGATGCAAAGAATGTATTCTGCCTTAGAGCCTCCAAAGGGGGATGTCCATGCTGATACTTTGATTTCTGATTTCTGTCCTACAGAACTGGGAGGGAATACATTTCTGTTGTTTTAATCCATCAAACTTGTGGTATATTTTTATGATAGTCATAGAAAGTTAACACAGCCATTATTCACTATTAATTGGGAGATAATACATTAAATAGGTACTTTTCCTAAATCCCTGGAAGATACCAGGAGGCAAAATATAATGTGAATGTGTTTCTGAAATCATAAAAAATATTGGTTTAAAACCACACTCTATCACATATGATCTTGGGTGATGCCTCTAAGTATCATTTTTCTTATTTATAAAATTAGGAGTTTGATGATATCTACCTCCTAATTGATTTAGCTATGACTAAATCAAATCCCTTATGACTATACAGTGGAAGTGAGAGATAGATTTAAGGGACTAGATCTGATAGACAGAGTGCATGATGAACTATGGATGGAGGTTCGTAACATTGTACAGGAGAGAGGAATCAAGACCATCTCCAAGAAAAAGAAATGCAAACAAGTAAAATGTCTGTCTGAGGAGGCCGTACAAATAGCTGTGAAAAGATAAGCAAAAAGCAAAGGAGAAAAGGACAGATATACCTATTTGAATGCATAGTTCCAAAGAATAGCAAGGAGAGACAAGAAAGCCTTCCTCAGCAATCATTGCAAAGAAATAGAGGAAAACAATAGAATGGGAAAGACTAGAGATCTCTTCAAGAAACTTAGAGATACCAAGGGAAATTTTCATGCAAAGTTGGGCTCAATAAAGGACAGAAATGGTATATTCCTAACAGAAGCAGAAGATATTAAGAAGAGGTGGCATGAATACACAGAAGAACTGTACAAAAAAGATCTTCATGACCCAGATAATCACGATGGTGTGATCACTCACCTAGAGCCAGACATTTTGGAATGTGAAGTCAAATGGGCCTTAGGAAGCATCACTACGAACAAAGCTAATGGGAGTGATGGAATTCCAGTAGAGTTATTTCAAATCCTGAAAGATGATGCTGTGAAAGTGCTGCACTCAATATGCCAGCAAATTTGGAAAACTCAGAAGTGGCCACAGGACTGGAAAAAGGTCAGTTTTCATTCCAATCCCAAAGAAAGGCAATGCCAAAGAGTGCTCAAACTACCACACAATTGCACTCATCTCACACGCTAGTAAAGTAATGCTCAAAATTCTCCAAGCCAGGCTTAAGCAATACGTGAACCATGAACTTCCAGATGTTCAAGCTGGTTTTAGAAAAGGCAGAGGAACCAGAGATCGAATTGCCAACATCCAATGGATCATCGAAAAAGCAAGAGAGTTCCAGAAAAACATCTATTTCTGCTTTATTGACTATGCCAAAGCCTTTGACTGTGTAGATCAGAATAAACTGTGGACAATTCTGAAAGAGATGGGAATACCAGACCACCTGACCTGCCTCTTGAGAAACCTATATGCAAGTCAGGAAGCTACAGTTAGAACTGGACATGGAACAACAGACTGGTTCCAAATAGGAAAAGGAGTACATCAAGGCTATATATTGTCACTTTGTTTATTTAACTTATATGCAGAGTACATCATGAGAAACGCTGGACTGGAGGAAACACAAGCTGGAATCAAGATTGCCAGGAGAAATATCAATAACCTCAGATATGCATATGACACCACCCTTATGGCAGAAAGGGAAGAAGAACTAAAAATCCTCTTGATGAAAGTGAAAGAGGCAAGTGAAAAAGTTGGCTTAAAGCTCAACATTCAGAAAACTAAGATCATGGCATCCAGTCCCATTCCTTGATGGCAAATAGATGGGGAAACAGTGGCTGACTTTATATATTGGGGCTCCAAAATCAGTGCAGATGGTTACTGCAGCCATGAAATTAAAAGACGCTTACTCCTTGGAAAGAAAATTATGACCAACCTAGACAGCATATTCAAAAGCAGAGACATTACTTTGTCAACAAAGATCCGTCTAGTCAAGGCTATGGTTTTTCCCGTGGTCATGTATGGATGTGAGAGTTAGACTATAAAGTAAGCTGAGTGCCGAAGAATTGATGCTTTTGAACTGTGGTGTTGGAGAAGACTCTTGAGAGTCACTTGGACTGCAAGGAAATTCAACTAGTCCATCCTAAAGGAGATCAGTCCTGGGTGTTCATTGGAAGGACTGATGCTAAAACTGAAGCTCCAATACTTTGGCCACCTGATGCGAAGAGCTGACTCATTTGAAAAGACCCTGATGCTGGAAAGGATTGAGGGCAGAAGGAGAAGGGGACAGCAGAGGATGAGACGGTTGGATGACATCATTGACGCAATGGACATGGATTTAGGTGGACTCTGGGAGTTGGTGATGGACAGGGAGGCCTGGCATGCTGCGGTTCGTGGGATAGCAAAGAGTTGGACATGACTGAGAGACTGAACTGAACTGAATATCTACCAAATAGATTTATTTATCTTAGTTTTCTTAGGTTTTGGAATTTTTATTTGATGGTAAAAAGGAGATCAAACCAGTCAATCCTAAAGGAAATAAGTCCTGACTATTCATTGGAAGGGCTGATGCTGAAGCTGAAACTCCAATATTTTGGCCACCTGATGCGAAAAACTGACTCACTGGAAAAGTCAATGCTGGGAAATATTGAAGGCAGGAGGAGAATGGGGTGACAGAGGATGAGATTGTTGGATGGTGTCACCGACTCAATGGACTTGAGTTGGAGCAAGCTCCAGAAGTTGGTGATGGATAGGGAAGCCTGGTGTGCTGCAGTCCATGGGGTCACGAAGAGTTAGATACAACTAAGTGACTGAACTGAATGATTCCATCATTAGCTCCACTGTGAGGGTAAAAAAAGTCAGGATCACTAAAAGATGTTTCTGGGGACCTGAACCATGACACTAGACTAAGCTGAGGCATATGTATGGATTTCCTACCCAAATGCATAGAGTAAGAAATATAATATGGAAAATAATAAATCCATAGAGTGCTGGCAAACAGGAAAAATGAGTCACTAGGCTAGAGATAATTAAATAAATAAGAAAATATGGCTCTGAATTGATGGAGAAAACCGCAACTCAAAACACACAAGAGAAGGAAGACTCAGTGCTTCTGGGGGTACTGTAAGCTTAGAAAGAACAGGCAAAAAAATTGGAGGAGTCCTGGGTGATTGGGAAACAGCATTCAGAGCTACCTAACAGGTTGGTTCTTGCCCTATAACCAACTTATGCTGGGCAAAATGTATTTATCCACAGACTCAAGCAGGAAATGGGTATTTGGACTAGAGGACACAGCATCACTCCAGTAGCCAGGTAAACACAAGAGGGATATTGTTGATATATTGCATCCTGAAGTATATCCTTCCTCTTTAACATCATCACAAGAAGTAGGCACTATATGCCAGGTATATCCAGAGATGAATGAATAGAGATAATCAATTATATGTGAAGCAGACTAACAAGAATCATCAAACATTTGAAGAAAAAACAGTACTGTAAAAATTAGGCACTAAATTCAAGCAAAGGAACTACTACCAAAGAAACAACAATGGAGAAAAGGACTTTTACATATGTATAATTAATATTTTCATAGAAATACAAGCACAAATAATTATGAAAAGAGTCCAGTTAGAGATCTTAAAAGTCAGTAACATACCAAATTTTTAAAGTTAAATCAAAAGTAAAATCAACAGTTTGACTGCAAGAATGGATTTAGCTAGAGTGAATTATGGAACTGAAAAAGATGAAACATTCTCCTAGAATTTAAAATCAAAAGACAAAAAAAAAAAAAAAAAAAAAAAAAAGACAAAAAGTAGCATAAGAAAGTGAAGTAAGGAGCTAAGATGGCGGACGAGTAAGACGGGGAGAATACTTTCTCCTCCACAAATCCATTAAAAGAACATTTTAATGCTGAATAAACTCGATAAAACAACTTCTGAATGCTGGCAGAGGACATCAGGCACTTAGAAAGACAGCTCATTGTCTTCAAAACGAGAAAACGAGCCCTGCGGTAACTCCTTTTGCGGAGAACTGGCGCGGACACCAGCATTTGCTATTGGCAAGTGGGGGCTGGGCTAGGAGGAGCGGCGAGGCCTGCATTGCTTTGAGAAAGGATTTGGCCTGGCTATCTCGGGCGCTATCAGAGCGAAATAACCAGACTATCGGTTATTTACTACATCAAAAGCCAGCCCTAACTTAAGACACCACAAGGACTACCTACGGAACAAAGGGCTGCACAGAGTTGGCCGGCTGCAGGCCGTCCCACTCCGGTGACAGGCAGCCAGGGCCAGAGGCGGGCAATTATAGCCCTAGAGAGACACTGTCTAACGGAACTGTGAGTAGGTTTCTGTGCTGACTCACGCTTCTTGGGGCTCTGGATGGTCAACATCTGCCTGAGAAAGTGCGCTGTTTGTATACCCAGAAAACTGAGCAGCGGAGAGGCGATAAGACGCAGCACCTGCGCTCGCTGAACATTTCATCACCTGCGCTACTCGGATCTGGGAAGGGCATAAAACGCAGACTCAACCAAGTCTGTGCTTCTGAGGATTATCCAAGTGCCTGAACCTGGCCGGTTTAGATTTGGGTGTTCATCTCCGCCCCCTCTGTAACAAGGCAGAGATCAGATATTGAAAAGACCTGTAAACCGCCTCAATAAAGAGAATTCAACAAACTACCAGAATATAGTAAGGACACTCTAAATTTGGCAATTTTAACAAAATGAAGAGACAAAAGAATACCCAGCAGCTAAAGGAACAGGATAGATGCCCACCAAACCAAACCAAAGAGGAAGAGATAGGGAATCTACCTGATAAAGAATTCCGAATAATGATAGCGAAATTAATTCAAAATCTCGAAATCAAAATAGAATCACAGTTAAAGAGTCTGGAGACAAGGATTGAGAAGATGCAAGAAAGGTTTAACAAGGACCTAGAAGAAATAAAAAAGAGTCAACACATAATGAATAATGCAATAAATGAGATCCAAAACACCCTGGAGGCAACAAATAGTAGAATAACAGAGGCAGAAGATAGGATTAGTGAACTAGAAGATAGAATCCTAGAAATAAATGAATCAGACGAGAAAAAAGAAAAACGTATCAAAAGAAATGAGGACAATTTCAGAAACCTCCAGGATAACATCAAACGCTACAACATTCGAATCATAGGAGTTCCAGAAGAAGAAGATAAAAAGAAAGATCATGAGGAAATACTTGAGGAGATAATAGTTGAAAATTTCCCTAAAATGGAGAAGGAAATAACCACTCAAGTTCAAGAAATCCAGAGAGTCCCTAACAGGATAAACCCAAGGCGAAACACCCCAAGACACATATTAATCAAATTAACAAAGATTAAATATAAAGAACAAATATTAAAAGCAGCAAGGGAAAAACATCAAATAACTCACAAGGGAATTCCCATAAGGATAACAGCTGATCTTTCAATAGAAACTCTCCAAGCCAGGAGGGAATGGCAAGACGTAATTAAAGTGATGAAGGAAAATAACTTACAGCCTAGATTATTGTATCCAGCAAGGATCTCATTCAAATATGAAGGAGAAATCAAAAGCTTCATAGATAAGCAAAAGTTGAGAGAATTTTGCACCACTAAACCATTTCTCCAACAAAAACTAAAGGACATTCTTTAGAGCAATACAATAATAGTGGGAGACTTTAATACCCCACTCATATAATCTGGCTGTAATAGACAAAGTAAAGAGGAAAACATATTTACTTATGAGCCTCAAAAAATTCAGTTCACTCAGGAGAGTTTAAAAAAAAAAAAAAAGACTTATTTGTTCACTCTGTAGAGGTTTATTGACTATTTTGTGGGTTTGGTACCACTTTGGGTAGTAGGGAGGAAGAGGTGACAAATGTGATCCTGTCCTAAATAATATATTGTGGTAAAGATAGACTTACCAATACAAAATACCAAGATGTGCCTAAAGATGAGGACACCCAAACTGGACTTTTTGTTTCCTGAACTTTTCATTTTGAGAACAAACCTCCTAATATAAGATGAATTCACCATGATTTTTTTTAAAGTGTTCTTTGTGATTAAAAACAGAAAGCTATTGGTTAAGAAATTACATATACTCCTCCCCACCATCACTCCCCTTTCTTCCCATTTCCCTCCCACCCTCATTGATCCTTTCCTTTGTCCATTTTCCCCTGCAAAAAAAAAATAAAATAAAATAAAATAAAATTGTGACATTCAGAGTTCCAAAGAATAGCAAGGAGAGATAAGAAAGACTTCCTCAAAAAAAAAAAAAAAAAAAAAAAAGAAAGTGAAGTAAAAGAGAATATTATATAGACTTTATATAGAATTTCTAATATGTACTTATGTGAGACATAGAATGGAGAAGATCAATCAAATAAAGATAAAAGAACTTTTATTTAACTAAACAAAACATAGACTTTTAAGTAGAGAGGTGGTATTAAGAGGCAAGTAGTATTAAAAAACTTTCACTTTTCGCTTTCATGCATTGGAGAAGGAAATGGCAACCCACTCCAGTGTTCTTGCCTGGAGAATCCCAGGGACAGGGGAGCCTGGTGAGCTTCCGTCTATGGGGTCGCACAGAGTCGGACACGACTGAAGCGACTTAGCAGCAGCAGCAGTATTAAAAAAAAAGAACCATCACTTGGTTTCTGTGATTGTGAATTATAGACCTAGAAAACAGACTTATGATTACCAAAAGGGAAAGGAAGGTGGGGAAAGACAAATTAGGAGTATACAATTAACAGATACAAACTACTATACATAAAATAGATTATTACTGTATAATACAGGGAACTATATTCAGTATCCTGTAATAACCTATAAATGAAGATAATCTGAAAATATATGTACATACATAACTGAATCACTTTGCTATACCCCTGAAACTAATACAGCATTGTAAATCAACTGTACTTCAATAATTTTAAAAAAGAATCATAGCAGATTCCTACAGAAATTGGGTTTATATCAGACTTTTGAGATTCCAGAAGCCAATGGAAAGTTTCTTAGACAAAATGATTTTTAACCATGAAATAAGAGAATGTGAACAGTTATGTCAATAAATTTGAAATGATAATGAAGTGATATTTCACTATAAATATTTGACCTACTAAAGTTAACATAATAAGAATTTAAAAGTCTGTTCTGTCCTTTTATTGCTTTCTTCAGAAGTAATGTTTGTTTGAGAAATGAATCATCACTGTACAAATTTCACTCATTAAAACTGACAAAAAAGAAGTAAAAAGCTTGAACTGTCCTTTTAGTGCTTTCTTTAGGAGTATTGTTTATTTTGGATATGAATTTTCTGACATTATCTCTCTATGCATGCAGCAACTCCATAGAGGGGACAATTACTCCTATGGAACCAAGTGTGGTCCTTTACAGTGAAAAATTCAAAGCCTTCTTCCTACATTTTCTTTCAAACTATGTTTAAGAAACTTCCCCATTATGCTGTAATGTTGTTCAGTTGCTAAGTCATGTCCGACTCTTTGCAACCTCATGGATTGTACAGCACAATGCTCTTCCATCCTCCACTGTCTCCTGGAGTTTGCCCAAATTCATGTCCATTGAATCGGTGATGCTATCTAACCATCTCATCTTCTGTCACGCTTTCTCCTTTTGTTTTCAATCTTTCCCAGCATCAGAGTCATTTCCAGCGAGTCAGCTGTTCGTGTCAAGTAGCCAAAGTATTGGGGCATCAAGCTTCAGCATCTGTCCTTCCAATGAATATTCAAGGTTGATTTCCTTTAGGATTGACTGATTTGATTTCCTTGCAGTCCAAGGGACTCTCAAGGGTCTTCTCCAGCACTGCAGTTCAAAAGCATCAATTTTTCAGCTCCCAGCCTTCTTTAGGTCTAACTCTCACATCCATACATGACTACCGGAAAAACCATAGATTTGATGATATGGATCTTTGTGGGCAAAGTGATATGTTGTCTTTTGAATATGCTTTCTAGGTTTGTCATAACTTTCCTTCCAAGGAGCAAGTGTCTTTTAATTTCATGACTGCAGTCACTGTCTGCAGTGATTTGGGGGCCCAAGAAAATAAAATCTGTCACTGCTTCCACTTTTTTCCATTCTATTTGTCATGAAATGATGGGACTGGATGCCATGATCTTAGTTTTCCTCATGTTGAGTTTCATGCTAACTTTTTCAGTCTCCTCTTTCATCCTCATCAAGAGGTTCTTTAGTTCCTCTTCACTTGTGCCATTAGAGTGGTGTTATCTGCATATCTGAGGTTGTTGATATTTTTCCCAGAAATCTTGACTCCAGCTTGTGATTCATCCAGCCTTGGATCTCACATGATGTACTCTGCGTAGAAGTTAAATAAATAAGGTAACAATATAAAACTTTGTCATACTCTTTTCCCTATTTTTAACTAATCCATTGTTTCATGTCTGGGTCTATCTGTTTCTTCTTGGCCCACAAACAGGTTTCTTAGGAGACAGGTAAGATGGTCTGGTATTCCCTTCTGTTTAAGAATTTTCCACAGTTTCTTATGGTCCATACAGTCAAAGGATTTAGCAGAGTCATACTGTAATACCTGTGCATAAAGTGGTCATTAACTCCATCCTGCTCCCTAGCCTGCATAAATACATGCTGATTGCACTTTGTATCCAAACAGTTATTTAAACCTTGGATGGAACAAGAGAGAGGAAACATTCATCCCAATAAATACTTAGATGTGGTCTTATTCCCATTTTTCCACAGATTGACATTAAGGCAAAGTCATGACTTTTGAAGCACTTCTACAAAAGGAGATCATAATGATATTTTGTTTTAAACAAAGTAATTTATCATCCTCTATACTAACCCTGTGTATAAAATGTATTTTGCCTACATTTTTTAGATTTTTGTAAGAGTACTCTTTATTAAATTAATCAGTATAATATTACTGAAACTGAACAAGCAACTTACATACCCACTTAGTAGGTCATAGATTATAAAAGTTTACTGAGAAATAGCTCAATTGGCAGAAGATCATCTTGGGGTGTATGAAATCCACACAGGATGGCATGAACCATGCTTCCAACTGTAAGTAGACACTACTGTTTGGCCATTTATTTTACTGCTCATGTAACCATTACAGTCTTACACATAATAGAAATAAATTACAGAATAATAAAATATCAGGCAAAACTTTATATCTCTGAGAAACGAGTAGACTTCCTATCTTTTCTATGGTGTGATCTTTCCATGTTTTGTTTTCTGTTCAGGCAATCAGGAAACATCCAGAAAAATTTGAAAAAGTTCCCAGTTCCAGAAATTCCACCAACCCTTGTATCTAACACATGTCCTTCCTTCTATCTTCTTTAATATTGGTGTTCTCTTTTTATTTGTATTAACTTTTTAAACTTTTTTTAAAGTTAACTTTATTAACTTTTTTCCACAATAACCATTCTTCATTGGAAGGTGCCTCAACATGAATGCATACATGTGTAACACAATAGAACAAACTAGGGCATTAGGGGAGAAAATTTGTAGTAAGACTCAAATTATTCCTTTTCTTTATCCAGATTCCCCATTATATCCCATGGACCAAAACCCAATATATTATTTGATAGGTGTACTAGTTTTCTAGACTGCTATAACAGAATACCATAAACTGAATGGCTTAGAAAAACAGAAGTTTATTGTCTCACGGTTCTGAGGCCACAAGTCTGAAATCAAGGTGTTAAAATGGCCATATTATATTGATAGCACCTCTGAAGGCACCAGGGAGAAATTGGTTTCAGGCTTCTCTCTTTGCTTGGTAGTTTCTTGGCTTGTAGCTGGTTATCTCCGGTCTTTTCACATGGTGTCCTTTGTGTGGGTGTCTCTGTGTCTAAATTCCTCCTTTGTATAAGGATATCAGTTCAGTTTAGTTCAGTCACTCATTCATGTCCAGCTCTTTGCCGCCCCATGAACTGCAGCACACCAGGCTTCCCTGTCCATCACCAACTCCTGGAGCTTACTCAAACTTACGTCCATTGAGTTGGTGATGACATACAACAATCTCATCCTCTGTCATCTCCTTCTCCTCCTGCCTTCAATCTTTCCCAGCATCAGGGTCTTTTCCAATGAGTCAGTTCTTTGCATAGGTGGCCAAAGTTTCAGCTTCAGCATCAGTCCTTCGAATGAATATTCAGGACTGATTTCCTTTAGGATTGACTGTTTGATCTCCTTGCAGTCTAAGGGACTCTCAAGAGTCTTCTCCAACACCACAGTTCAAAAGCATTGATTCTTCGATGCTCAGCTTTCTTTATAGTTCAACTCTCACATCCATACATGACTACTGGAAAAATGATAGCTTTGACTAGACCTTTGTTGGCAAAGTAATGTCTCTGCTAGAGACATTTAATGACATTTAATATGCTGTCTATGTTGGTCATAAGGACATCAATCATATTTAATTAGGGGCCTGCCCTGTTCTAGTATGACTTTTTTTTTTTAAGTTGCTTAATCATGTCTAACTCTTTGCAATCTCATGGACTAAACAGTCCATGGAATTTTTCAGGCCAGAATACTGGAGTGGGTAGCCTTTCCCTTCTCCAGGGGATCTTCCCAACCCAGGGATTGAACCAGGGTCTTCTGCATTGCAGGTGGATTCTTTATCAGCTGAGCTACCAGAGAAGCCCTTATCTTTACTAATTACAATTAATAAAGTATGGCCTCATCTTTATTAATGACATAAAGTATGTGTCATTTTTATTAATTAAACATTATTTATTAAATATATTTGTTAAATAAATCAATTAGTTAATTAACTAAGTAATTAAAGGGAATGGCAAGCCACTTCAGTATTCCTGCCTTGAGAACCTTATGAACAGTATGAAAAGGCAAAAAGATAGGACACTGAAAGGTGAACTCCTCAGGTCAATAGGTACCAAGATGCTACTGGAGATCAATGGAGAAATAACTCCAGAAAGAATGAAGAGACACAGCCAAAGCAAAAACAACACCCGGTTGTGGATGTGACTGGTGATGGAAGCAAGGTCTGATGCTGTAAAGAGCAATATTGCATAGGAACCTGGAATGTTAGATCCATGAATCAACACAAATTGGAAGTCATCAAACAGAAGATGGCAAGAGTGAACGTCGACATTTTAGGAATCGGTGAACTAAAATGGACTGGCAAGGGTGAATTTAACTCAGATGACCATTATATCTACTACTGTGGGCAAGAATCCCTTAGAAGAAATGGAGTAGCCATCATAGTCAACAAAAGAGTCTGAAATGCAGCATTTGGATGCAATCTCAAAAAGGACAGAATGGTCTCTCTTCATTTCCAAGGCAAACTATTCAGTATCATAGTAATCCAAGTGTATGCCCCAACCAGTAATGCTGAAGAAGCTGAAGTTGAATGGTTCTATGAAGACTTACAAGACCTTCTAGAATTAACACCCAAAAAAGATGTCCTTTTCATTATTGGGGATTGTAATACAAAAGTAGGAAGTAAAGAAACACCTGGAGTAACAGCCAAATTTGGCCTTGGAGTATAGAATGAAGCAGGACAAAGGCTAATAGAGTTTTTCCAAGAGAACACACTGGTCATAGCAAACACTATCTTCCAACAAAACAAGAGAAGACTCTACACATGGACATCACCAGATGGTCAACACCGAAATCAGATTGATTATATTCTTTGCAGCCAAAGATGGAGAAGCTCTATACAGTGAGCAAAAACAAGACTGGGAGCTGACTGAGGCTCAGATCATGAACTCCTTATTGTCAAATTCAGACATAAATTGAAGAAAGTAGGGAAAACCACTAGACCATTCAGGTATGACCTAAATCAAATCCCTAACAATTATACAGTGGAAGTGAGAAATAGATTCAAGGGACTAGATCTGATAGACAGAGTGCCTGATGAACTATGGATGGAGGTTCGTGACATTGTACAAGAGACAGGGAGCAAGACCATCCCCAGGAAAAAGAAATGCAATAAAGCAAAATGGCTGTCTGAGGAGGCCTTACAAATAGCTGTGAAAAGAAGAGAAGTAATAAAGTATGACCTTATCTTTATTAATTACACCTTCAATGACCCTATTTCCAAATAAAGTCACATTCTGAGGTACTGGGGTTTAGGATTTCTACAAATTTGGGGAGAACACAATTCAATCCATTATCATAGGTTTCCCCCATTCTCGGAAAGAAGCCTTCCATTAATATTTTACATTGGAGCCTGTAGAATGGAAGCATAAATTTCAATATTTATCAAAACATAGGTGTGAAGAAATCTACTATTTCTTACAAAATAATCCCTTATCTTGTCATTGGCAACTCCTATACTATAAGACACAGTCATTCAGGTGTCTGATGAGAGGCCATAACAAGTGAGCACCAGATCAGTTGTTGTCTGTTGAGCTAGTTTGTTCCCCTTGATGAATGCAGATGGCTGGAAGCCAGTAAGGAATTGTCTGTTGTTTTCATCCTTTATTTGCAGACATTTACATGTGTTGCCCATTTTATGATAGATCATCCATGCACCAGTCATTCAAGGAGATTGGCCTTGAAGACTGACAGGAAGTATGAGTAAATGCATATTGAAATTGACAGGTGGACAGGCTGACAAATTCAGAACTGCTCCACGTAGTCTCCGTTTATTCCACTGGAGGTGATCAGACCCCAGATTCACATCAGACTCCTTTGCAAAATGTCGTTAAGTGTTTGTTTCTCCATTTTTAAAAAGATCTTGTGCAGGCAGTGGTGAAGTGAAATATGTCAGCTACAATAAAAAATGGTGATAGCCTAATTTTTCTGCTGAGTTTCCCACTATGGAAAGGACTCTATTATTGGCAAAAAGCACTCTACTGAGGAGGTGCCCTGCTGTTCCTCACCCCCACCCCAATGGAGAATTCTAATGTGAGAAGCTGTGGAAGGTAGCAGTGCAACAGAATCTTCCAAACTAGCCCTCTTAGGCTAATCCCAGTGACCCTTTTTTCCATTAGAAATGTGCAAATCTGACCAACCCAACACTGAAGACTTTTGTGAAGCTCTAACACTCTGTTAGGTGCTATGAAATGTATGTGAATTAGAAAGTCTATGCCTGCATGTGGCTTAACTTCACTAATAGTAATAGAATATGCTGTTTGCTAGACACTATGCTAGGTACCAAACATAGCTTACTGAATCCTCTGAACTGTCTTACAACAAGCAAACAGTATTTCTCTGACTTCTTTCAGTTTTTAATGATGTATCAAATGGGATTACAAGTATAAATGAAAAGATTCTCTTCTCTACAGTTTAGAAACAACCATTTTCCTGTTTAATTCTGGGTGTTAGTGAGGGAAAATCATTACACTAGAAGAGCAAGACTTGACATCACCACTGCTGCTGATGACCTCCATCACTGGCACAGATGCTGATCTTTGTGACAAAACCAGTACACTGAGCCAGCACCGCAGGTGTCACTGAAGTCCCACTGTCCTTGGTGCTGCTGATGGTCATTCATGTAGACATGAGATGGTACAGCAGCCACTTGCCATGGGAGGGTACCAGAACCACCGATGTGCCAAAGCAGGGCTGTGTTCCTGAGGTTCTGTGCACAGTTATGAAGAGCTGTTTGGGTAGTGGGCACAGAGCTAAAAGTGATTTAATTCAGTGAAGGTGGAGGTGGGATGCTCCAGAGTCGAGTTCTTTTCTATTAGACCCAATAACAAGTAGAGGAAAAACAGTAATAAGAATCTTCTTGCTTCTTCTGTGTTCAGACCAGCACAACCCACATTCACTTGAAATCAGGCACTCCTATGGATGAGTAGAAGAAAACAGTAAGATTTTTTTTTTTCCTGCAATGAGATACCCCTTAAGAATCAGGCATCTGCTGATGTAGGGAAGCACAGGTCCTCATATGCCAGTTATTTGCTCAACAAATATAAGCTCAGCACCTAATATATACCAGGTAAAAGACATCATTCCCATCTTCAAGTTTGCTCACAGATATAAAGGGAGTTGCAAATGTGAATGATATGAGTGTGTAACTACAGTACAGTGTGAGAAGTGCTGCGCTAGAGGTCAAGCCACGGTGCTCCCAGAGCACAGAGGAAGAGCACTGTACTTCCTCCTTCCTGTCTCGGGAAATTCAGAGGAGCTTTCTGGAGGAGAAAAATTAGGGTTAGGCAGGCTCGATGGGGAAAGTCAGAAGAGTATGTAAGAGGTACTGGGGGGAGACAGCTGACACACTTGGAATGGTCAAGTGATAAGAAGATTTGGGTGGATTGTGAATAGCAAGTTTTCAGACTGATAAATGGGAAGTCTGTCAAGATCATGAAGGACCTTGAACATCAGGCCAGGGAAAGCCATTGAAGAGTTAAACCAGTGGGTGACACAGTCAGACTACATTTTAGGTCACCGGGGTGCAGAATAAACACGAACCTGGGGTGAAGGACCAACAAGAGTATTCCTCTTTCTCGGGAAAGTTGATGCTTGTGAACTGACAACCTTGGGAGCTGTGGGGAAGAAGGGAACACCCACCAAGCCAGTCAGATCAGCCTGGCAGCCAGAGGGGTGACAGCTGTTTTGGGCACTTTCCCTGACAACCCCTGTGGTGCCAGAGCCTCTGGGATAGGGGACTGCTCCATCCTGCCTTAGTGCCTAGGGACACCTGTCCAACCACACAGAGCTGTGACTGGCACACGTACCCACCAGGCACACAGAGTCTCCAACACCACCGTCATCTTCTGGAGCCTCGGAGAGCTGACTGCAAGGAGAACTCAGACTCGCCTTAGCTGGATATTGACAGCAGTGGTGGTTATGGAGCAGGGCTGGGCCTGAGGCCAAATGAGTTGGCAGGGTTTGCCTGGCCTCTGCCTTACCCCCCTTAGCTCCATCTGTCTCACAGTGGATGTCAGCCTTGAAGTGTGCCAGCTTGGAATCTGGTGATTCAGAAAAGGGGAAGAGGATGCACAAGATATATACTCAGGGGTGGAAGGTTGCCTGAAATGATCAGAGCTTGAATTCAGTTACAGTGTGGCCAGGAGATATCCTTAAAAATTGTTCCCATCTTTTGCTTGCCTTCCCCTCTTGTTTGTCATTATTACTTAAAGAGATGCCATAATTCATGTATCCATAAAGACATTTTCAGTGGGGCTAGGGAATGAAAATCTAATTTAGAATGCCTTAAGCAAAAATGCATTATTGATTAAGTAACTGAAAAGTCCAGTGATACTTGAAGACATGGCTAGGTTTAGGAATTAAAAAACATGTGAAGGTCTCTCTCCCAGCATTCCTAGACTTAGAACTTTTTAAATGCTTAGAATCCCCAGTAAAAGGAGACATTTTTCTTTCTTGTCAGCAGAGGTCCTAGATCTTAATCTAATTTTCCTGATACGGAAATCATTTGCTGTTTGCCATCTCTGAAACATCACAAGGCTAGAACAGTGGGAGATTCTGATTAACTAGGCTGGGCTTCTATGCTCATGCTTGAACGTTGGAAAGGTTTTTCACCCCCAAACTCCCACATGGAATAGTAATTGAAGAATGGTGATTTTTTTGGAAGAAAAATGGGTAGCATTGCTGATCAAAGGGAGAATACTGCATGACAAGATAACAGATAGCCAGCATCACTGAATCTTTGGTTTACCAACCAAAGTAAACTAAAGGTGACATGTGGATGGTGATTATCTGCAGATGCTATTGATGGTGATGTTAATTATCGCTGGCATTTTCAGAAGATATTTTACAGTTTGTGTATAGTTCAGTGATCTTCCTGAATTTTCCTAGTCAGAAGAATGATCTAGGCACTTTTGTGGGTTAATGTATCATTTACCAGTTATAAGGGCTATAGGATAACACTATAGGAGGACTAGGAGACATACTCTTAAAAAGTCTCATCAAGTGGCTTTATGTCATAACTCATGCCTGTATCATAGTTAGATGGTTAAAATAAAATTTTTATGTGATTGTACTATAATATTCCAGTAAGACCTTGGGTTGTTTTTAACTAAGTCCGTGAGGCGTTTCCTTTATACCTTTCATGGAATTGTTATTTAATAAATACATTTTTAATTTGAAAGTAATCTAAATACACAGAATATTAGGTATAATTTCTTCAGAGCACTATATAGAATTCTTGACATCAAATTTTCTGATTATATTGGCATCAAACATTTAATACATATTGGCTAAATAAAAGTAAGAAAGAGTGAAGGATTATCTTACCTGGTATGTTATCCGAGTATATGCCTAGTATGAAATACCCAGGTGTGTACCTGAAATGAAATTGCTGGACATACAATAATTGATATTTTTAATCTTATGAGGACTTGCCATACAGTTTTCCATAGTGGCTGCACCATGTTATATTCCCACCAGTAGTGCACAAGAGTTCCAATTTCTCCACATCCTTATCACCAGTTGTTAATTTCTGTTTTGTTTTTCTTTTTGATAATAACCATCTTAGTGGGTATGATGTGTTATCTTGTGTTTTTTTCTCCGTGAAAATCACACTGTATTATCTGTTGCTTCTTCTAAGCATTATCTTTATCATTGTAGTTTTGATTTGCATAGCCCAAGTGATTAGTAATGTTGAGCGCCTTTTCATGGGCATATTGACATATGAAATATTGGCACATGGGATACTGAATTATCTTTTTTGAAGAAATGTCTGTTCAAGTCCTTTGCCCACTCTTGAATTGGGTTGTTTTGTTGTTGTTGAACTGTAGGAGTTCTTTATATGTCCTTAATATTAATCTCTTATCAGGCAGTTTTAGATCTTATGTTAGGTCTCTGATTCGTTTTGAATTTATTCTGTACATAATATAAGGTAAGGGTCCAACTTTTGCATGTGGCTATTCAGTTTTCCTGACACTCTGATGAAAAGACCACTCTTCCCCATTGAGTTAAGTAGTCTTGATATCCTTGTTGAAAATCATTTGACCATACATGTGAGGATTTCTGGGCTCACTGTTCTATTCCCTTGGGTATATGTCTGTTTTTATGCCAGTATCACACTATTTTGATAAAACCAACTACTATAACTTTGTAGTTGGTTTTGAAATCAGTAAGTATGGGACCTCCAACTTTGTTCTTTTTCAAGGTTATTTTGGCTATTTGGTGTCCCTCGAGACTCCATATGAATTTTAGGATGCATTTTAAAAGCCACCACCGGGATTTTGATAGTGTTCTGGCCTGTATTGTGTCACCTAGAAGTTCACATATTGAAATTCTGACTCAACACCCCCAGACCTCTGCACATGACTGTATTTAGAGATTGGAGCTTAAAGAAGTGATTCATTTAAAATGAGGCCATTAGGGCGGGCCCAAATCCAATATGACTGTTATTCTTATAAGAAGAGGAAAGTGGGACACAGACATGCAGGAGGACAGTGTGAAGCCAGGGAGAAGATGACCATCTACAAACCAAGGATAAAGGCCTCAGAAGAAACCAGCCCTGCCTATACCTTGATTACTGTGAGAAAAGAAATTTCTGTTAACCAAACCCCCTCCCCCAATGTGTAGCCCCAGCAAACTAATACAGATGGGGATTGTACTGAATCTGTAGATAGATTGTACTGAATCTGTAGATTGCTTTGGGGGAGTGAAATTTTTAGATAGGCCGAATTTCATAATTTTGGCCTGAATGTGTGAAAATACTCAGCCAGTAGCCAGATCTTTATAAGTTCAACTCAGTAGAGGCATCGCTCCTGTATTGGGACCTACCTAAGAAGGTATTCTGTTTTATTGGGGCTGAGTTTTTATCTTTGGAGTGGCAGTTTTCTTAAAGTGCTAGTCTAGTCATAATTAGAATGTATTTACCTGCCCTGTCTTCACAGGCAGGAATATTGTGCTCACGCTGTTATTTTTTTCCATTTTCCTTTAAAATATTCCTCTCATTAAATTTCTAGGGCTGCACAAGTCAGTTTTAGGCTAAAAATAGTATAGTTGCTATTGCCGCTGCTGTTCCATGTGGAAAACATAGCCAACTACTTTACAAAAAAGGAAAAAATCATTTTCTAGTGTGTTCTTAAGATAGTGTGAAAGCCACGCTGACAAGGAGCCCCTCAACTACCAGTGGACTAAGATTTCCCACACCAGTTTCATGACTTTTATTATTTTCCTATTGGCAGAGCAAGAAGCAGGACTCTTCAGGTTCCTTCTACCCAACACATTGCTTGCAAAGGGCAGAAAATGAAGCATTAGATTCAAGGTTGGCAAACTGTAGCTTATGGGGCAAATCACCACCTGTTTTGTAAAAAAAAAAGAAAAATGAAAAAAATTGAAACATAGCCACTCTTATTCTCAGCACTGCCTGTGGCTGCAGAGTGGAATAGTGGTGGCAGAGATCACATGGCCTTCAGAGCCTAAATATATGTACTATCTGGTTCTTTCCAGAGTAAGTTTGTTGACCCCTGAACTAGGCTATTAATACATGATGACCGAGTAATTTACTCAAACCTCTCATTTTAAAGATGAGAAAAATGAAGATGCTAATATTACTGAGATTTAAGGGTTCCATGTTGGCAGTTTAGGACAGACTGAAGAAGAGACATTGCTGAGCTCTGGCAGATTAACCTCACCTGAGTGGGACAAGGTCAGCAGTCAGGAATCACTAGAAGTGGAATCTAGACTTTTTGAAATATTCAAAGGGAGGCAGAGTCATGATTCTAACAGCTCTTGATGAGGAGCAGATAATAAGAGTGGCACCAGGGGTCGAACCAAAGAGTAGGAGGGTCAGCAATAGGTACCTCGGTTCTGCTTGTGAGGACATGGAGAACTAGGAGGGATTTCCAGCAACAAAGGTACATGGATCCTGGGGGCTGGGCCACATGAGGCAGTAACTCAGAATACAAATCATGGTGTGTGGGGGAGTAAATCAGAGCTGATGAAGTAGCAACAAGCATTAGGTTTAATGTGAGTGAGCTGTGTGTGCTGTGTGCATGCTTCACACTTGTCACTTCAGTCGTGTCCAACTCTGTGTGACTCTATAGACTGTAGCCTGCCAAGCTCCTCTTGCCTGGAGATTCCCAAGGAAATGTGGGTGACGTGAGTGCATAAATAGGAAAACAAATTCTTGAAATTTGTATCAGTCAGGGTCCCAGCAAGAATCAGAGGGAACCCTCACATGAAGATAATCCGAGGGGAGTAGCTGGGCTGGGCTGTGTAATGGATATGGCAGAAGTGGTGGTGTGTGGCTTCTGAGACTAGGTGGTAAAGAACTGCAGCTTCTGTCTTGGGATCTTTCTTTCTGCCTGAGACCATCCTCAGGAAACTTACTGGGTATATGAATGCAAGATAAAAAACCACTGTGACAGCAGTCACCTGGTCCCTATATTCTTCTACCCCTGGCTCAGGAGAGTTGTGATCAGAGCTTAGACCTTTTATTTATAGTTTAATCTCCCCTTCCCCACTGGATCCCCATCCTCAGGTACCTATTCATGAAAACAGAACCAACTACTTGCTGGTTCCTTTTGCTCAAGACAGAAATGACAGAAGTGCTGGGGATGAGTGCCTGGGGGAGGTCCTTTTCACATTTTTTAAAAAGCTTTTTTATTTTGTATTGGGATATAGCTAACAGTGTTGCCTTTTGACATTTTGAATGATTTCTTTTGAAGAGGAGTTCTAAGCACTATTGCCTCAACTATTTCAGCCTACTTAGGGGGAAAGTTAAATTAGAATATTATTCTGGCTGGATTAAGTTGGTCAGCACGAAGCTATTCTTTGAATAACAATGTACTCTGGGCCAAAAAGATATTCTCTTTCTGAACCAGAAAAATTAGAATGGACTTGGTGGATTGGGTTGGCCAGTATGTATTTCCGAGGGGATAGAAACTATCTTCAGAAAGCCGTTTTGTTTTGCTCATTCAACTTTCATTTTTAGATAATCATATACACAAAATCTTAAAAAATGGTGTCTTTTGACTTCATCATCTATGAGGAGTACCAAGTGGCACAGAACTTGGGAGTCTTTTTCCAAAGTCAACATTTTAGTCAGAAATTTACTTTTGGCTGCAAATTTATTCATTCACCCTTTAAACATTTGCTGAACATATACCACTTGCTTACTTTCATGAGGCACCAGGACATAGAAAAGACTAAATCTCTGCCCTTGAATGGCTCAAACCAACCTGCTGCTGCTGCTAAGTCGCTTCAGTCGTATCCGACTCTGTGTGACCCCATAGACGGCAGCCCACCAGGCTCTGCCGTCCCTGGGATTCTCCAGGCAAGAACACTGGAGTAGGTTGCCATTTCCTTCTCCATTGCGTGAAAGTGAAAAGTGACCGAGGTGGGGGCAAGTCAGACATAAAATAAGGACTTGATGTGTTAAGAGCGACAATAAGAATACTTGTAAAGGCCTATAGGAATAGTTCTGTAATAGATTTTGATATTCCCAGAAACATTTTGATTCTTATAATAAGCACTAGTTTAGCCCTTAGAGACATGGCTTAACATTTTTACTGAACCAAAAATGATTGCTATAAATATGAAATTTCTACAAGAAGAAAAAATTATAACTCTTTTGTCTCATTATGGTGGCATTTGAAAATAACCAAGATTGTAGTTAGAACACAATTCAAATACCAATGCTGTATCTCATAATTGTTAGATAATATTCAGACGTGTGAGTGACAACTTAAAAACATATCGCATCACCATAGAATTGTTATATTATTTCAGCAATGTCTACCTTGATGGAATGACTTTCATATGATTTTCTAAGAACTGAGATATCACTATAGCATCCATAGTTTGGAAAAACTTTATGTTCAAACATTGTTTTTATTACTGGCTTTAATTAATTTTGAATTTTTGTGTGTGTATGTGCTCAGTTGCGTCCAGCTCTTTGCGATGCCATGGACTATAGCCTCCCAGGTTCCTCTGTCCATGGAATTTTCCAAGCAAGAATACTGCAGTGGGTTGCCATTTCCTTCTTTAGGGGCTCTTCCAACCCAAGACTTGAATCCACATCTCTTGCATCTCCTGCATAGGCAGGTGGATTCTTTACCACTGAGCCACTGGGGAAGCAAATATGCTTATGAGAATTCTAATTTTTTTTTAATTTATTTTTTGGCTGTGCAGCATCTTAGTTTTCTGACCAGGGATTGAATCCGTGACCCCTGCTTTGAAAACTTGGATTCTTAATCAGTGGCTATTCTGAAGAGCTAGTTCTCTTAAAAATTTAATAGCTAGCTCTCCAAAAAAAGAGAAAGAAACATTGTACAAAGTCAGGCAACAATACTGGGTTATTTTGCTGATACAGGAGGTGAGGCCATTAGACTTGTTTGTTGATGCAGAGAGGTGCAAAGTTTAGGAATCGTCCACTAGGTAGGGAGATGAATGCTAAGTCTGAAATCTGAATTTAAGGAGCACTGAAAATACCTGCAGCCTCTGATATTCTATTATTTCTCTCAAAACCGTCTTCATATGTGTGCATATTAATTGGCTCCGGGCATTCTGTTACCTAGGAGGAGTAACACATTAGACAGCTAAAATTAGAAGGAAGGTTAAAAAAAAAAAAAAAAAAATACAATGCCTGGTGAGCCACTGTCCAAGGGGCTTTATAGCTAGAGACCCTGACTGCCAAGCAGGAGGGGTCCTTAATCCCTGTGAGGTGTGAGTGGCAAATGTGCTGGGGGGTGTGCCTTCTTGTACACCCATGCTGTCTCCCACTTAGGCCTGAACCTGAGAGTGGAGGGTGAGAGTCAGGGTTATTCACAATTCACGTGGCCACACAGCTGTACATCACACTTTTCATTTCATGGATTTGAATGCATCGGTGCTCAGGGAGATGTGTGAGGGGGTGAAGGAAGGAAGTCACAAGGAAAATTGCGAGGCATCTGGCTTTCATCTATTTTAGTTGTTTAAGCTTGTGGGGGTGGTAGGACCTCCTCAGCTTTATTAAAAAAAAAATCCTAATAATGAAAATGTTAACAATCAAATTCATAGAAGTTACAAAGAGTTACTATGCAGTGGGCGCTGTGTTAGTGTCTTACATACATCCTCTTACTTAGTGTCCCCAGGGGCTTCCCCCAGTCTCCACAAGCAGTAAACATCTCTTCCTGAATTGTACTTCACTCTCCTGTAGCTGTACCAGAAAGGGATTCCACCTGATTTACAATTCCAGATTGATAATGTCTCCTTGACTTTGGAGCTTTGAGGTGGTGATGACAGTGACCCTGGGCATCAAGGGGGAGAGGTGTCCCTTTGCTCCTCACCCAAGGCTGGGTTCAGACAAAGGAGAGAGTGCTCCTTGGCCAGGTAGCCCTGGACACTCACTGTTGTTGGTGGGAGGGCCTCAGTACTCTCTTACTGACAGAGCTGCGGGAGTTGAGACCTACACTCACCTCCACCCCACCTCTCTGTTCTAGGTGCTTGGATTCAGAGCCCTCACCCCCTGGGGCTTACACAATACCAAGGCAGGGTCCGCTTTCCTGCCTCAGGTCCCTGCCGTCACCAACACCTTGAAATTCTGGTGAACTATTCACTGTTCTAAAGGCAGAGTGGTAACAAACAGATCTGGCTTGGATGCCTTTCAAGAAGCTTGGTGCCAAGGGAAAGGCCTGAGAAAAACCAGGCTTGGAAGAAAGTGAAAGTGAAGTCGCTCAGTCGTGTCCGACTCTTTGCCACCGGTGGACTATAGCCCACCAAACTCCTCCACCATGGGATTCTCCAGGCAAGAATACTGGAGTGGGTTGCCATTTCCTTCTCCAGAGTATCTTCCTGACCCAGGGATCAAACCCAGGTCTCCCACATTGCAGGCAGACGTTTTAACCTCTGAGCCACAAGGAAGCAGCTCCTAATTCTGTGAGAGCTTCACCCTAAGGACTGTGGTGCTTTTAAGAAGAATCTGATGTCCCCTACCTAGTGATTAGACTCACTGTCACTGCTTTTCAGAAGAACCTGATCTCCCCTTCCTTGCGCTTAGAGAGTCAGACTCACTATTCTTCAGGCAAAGGGATGCTGCAGTTCTGCCCCCTTCAAGAGGCTATGGAGAGAAGGAACCAGTCACTAAAATTCAGGGCACTTTCACTTTTTAAAACCTTCCTTTTTCTCATCCTTATTTCCCTTTTTTTTGTGTTCTTTTTCTCCTAAACTTGGCTTTTGTTGGTGGTATTTAGACATGCTGCTTTCTCTCCTCTGGGTGTGCTCTAGGGTGTTATCTAATTTTCCTTCTGTTCTAGTCTCACTTGGCATTATTATTGGGAAGATGAATGGGACAGGGGTCAGAGTTCAGCAGGAAGGCATCTGCGAGCCCAGCACTGCATAGTGGAAGTGCTCAGAGGTGATCTTTAATGAAAGCTTGGAAAAGATTTGCACAGAGAAGTCAGTCTTCTATCCCTCCAGTACTGGAGTGACCAAAAGGTAGTCTTTTTCTGGAGGGACCAAAACTGAACAAAAAGGAGGTCATAATATCTTTACAGGGAGTTCCCTGCTTGGGATGGCTTTTCTTCTCCTGGGAGAGAAAATGAGGGGAAAAGATAAGGTGATCAAACACGGAGGAGGTTGCAAATGGAAGCTCTTGAAAGGACTGCTGACCACTGTCCTGTTTTGCTCATAGAACTATCTCACCAGAAAGAGTTTCCACTCTATTCGCAAAGCCTCTCAGCCAGGAAAGCCTCTCAGCCAGTTATTTGCCCTGGCCTCAGGTTACTGCGCCATCGCCTGAGGGCTCAGGTTCTCTTACTGGACTTTCTTCGCTTTGACAGTTCTTCCACTTTACCAAGTAGCCAGAATTCCCACTTGCGAAGAAGAACTGCTTTGGCGCTTTGGCATTTGAGGCGAGGGGACAATGGCTCTATTGTTCTTTTGGCCTTCTTCAGTAGAGCAAATGTATCCTCCATCTAACCCTGTCACCACGGGAGGCTGAGCATGGAGCCCTCCAAGACTCACCTTCCTTCCACTTCCGCTTTGTTCTGGGAAGAGGGTTTGGTGTACCCCAACCCCCACCCTCCCCTCCAGCAAACCAGTTCTAGGACCCGAGTGGACAGTTGCCTTTTTCCTGCCCTTCACAGGTTGAAAGTTGGGAGAGAGAGAGAAAAAGATGCATGGGTCAGGAATCCCGTTTTATTTCAGGTTCGACCTGCTGTCAGTGGTTCCCCCGGACTACATGCACCCGGGGCTCCGCCACGCAGAGGCTGCAGAGCGGTCCACGGGAACCCCGGCCAAGCTCTAAAAATACATGGAGAGGAGAGCCAGGCGTCGCGAGGACTCGGAGCTGAAGCTGTCTCCTAGGGCGGATAGGGATCCCGCCGCCGGCTTCCCGCACGGCGTGCTCCAGGCAGTCCCCACGCAGGATGCACCTTTGCGGTTGGGTTTCCCAGTCGCCTCCTGGGAACCCCGCCGAGCCCCCGGCGGCTCCGGAGACGCAGGCGAGCTCGCCTCCGCCGGTCTCCAGCTCGCTCTTCTCGCTCTGCCGGCGCTGGGGAGTGAGCGCTCAGGGTCCCCCTCTGAGCATGCGCAGCCCCGCGCGCACTACCCCCGCCCCACTCCCTTGCCAGTCTTTTGCTTCTTCCTTTCATTAAACAAACGGGAGATCCTGAAACCTGGACCCGGTGCAAGCCGCAGCTCAAGGAGGAGGCAGAGGAGTAGGCAGAGCGTGGGATGGGCGCTGCGGAGGGGGATCGGTGATCCCGGGCTCCCCCCGCCCCGCCCCACCGCGCGCGCACACGCGCTCTCTCTCACACACACACTCTCACAAACACACACTCGTACACGCCCGTGCCGCGCGCTCTCTGGTTGGATCTCCCACGCAGGCGGAATGCAGCAGAGCCCGGGGAGCAGCGTGTCTCCAGCTGCCTGAATGCGCCTCGCTCCCGGGAGCCGGAGCCGGAGCCGGACGGCCCAGTAGGGCGCAAGGGAGGAGACTGCCGGGAGAGGTGAGTTGGGTGCCCGCAGCCGCGGGGCCGCTTCTGGACGCCCTGGGGGCCAGATCAGGTTCCTGCAGGACACAGCGGCGCAGGTGGCTCAAGCCCGGCTTGCGGGCATCAAGGTGCAGATGAAAGCAGCTCTGGGGCGGTGCAGGGGGAGAGGGCGATCCCAGAAAGGGTCGCCTCCTGCGAGGTGTCAGATTGACCCAGTGGAAAGCGACGCTGTCGCTGCTCATAAACTTTCGTCCCCTGTCATTTGGGGAACGTGGAGACAAAGGGGGCGTGGAGGCTCCCTCCGTCCCGTTGCACCCTCCTGGCTGCATTCTGGGCTGCACAGGAGCCGGCATGCGGGCGGGGGCGCCCTGCAGGTAGCTGGTGCCAAGTCCTCCCACCGGGCGGGGTTGGGATTTCTCACCCCTGCTGTAAGCGTTTGCCTTTGATTTTCCCTCAGGCGTGGGCACCTGTCATCCTTTCCTTCTCCCCCATCCCGCACCCTCGCCGCCTCATATTTGGGCAGGGGGTGGGGGAGAGGGGGACGGTGTCACCTGGAGAATTGGAGGGGCAGCGTTTGGCTCTCTCATTCAGCACCAATGCCACTGGCGCCGGGGTGAGGCTCAGGTCAGCGCGGGGATGAATGATGAGTTACTAAAAGGCTTGCTGTAATCACCTCCTGGAAGCGCTGGGCGCGAGGATCTCTCCTCCTCGGGGAGAGTGTCTTCACGCACACCCAGGCGGCGGCACTGGGAGCCGGGGTGGGCTGCCGTGGTGGGGGCTGCAGGCGGTGGAAGCTGGGGCTTTATTTTTGCCCGGGGGTTTTATGACCTACACATGTGGAGTATGTGGAGGATTCTGGGTCATTTTTCTTTGTGGGGATACCATATTCCCTTTTAACCTCTTTCATGGGAGAGATTCTCTGCAGCCCTTATATCGAGCTGGTGGACAGGAGCCCTTCTGAATAATACCATCAGTCCCGGCGAACAGGTCCCAGCGAAGGGTTCACTAAAATGCCTTTTCCATTGGGGCGGGGTCTCAGAGGGCAGAGCGCCTGCTGGTACCTGGGAAGAGCTTCAAATCTAATGGTCCTTGGAAACAGGCGAGACTGGTCAGCGTACCAGGAGTCCAGGACTGGGACAAAGGGGTTTGCAAGAGGGACAGATGATGGCTATTTAGGAGAGGAGTGACTAAGAAGCCAGTTGAGGCAGGAAGAGGTCTTGTGGGAAGCAAGGTACCCCTGCAGTCTTCACTGAATTCCTATTCACGCCTTCTCTTCTGTGGTTGGTGGCTTTTATTCATCCGGTGGGACTCTGGAGATTTCCAGAATGTCACATCTGGAGCGTAGAAAACTTGACTGTTCCTTAGCTAACCCTGAGCACAACCACAGATTAGTTCTGTAAGTCTAGAAAATGCCATGTCCAGTTCTCTATTTTGACATTTTGTTCATACCTGGAAGATGGGATGGATAGACTGGTATATTGCCGTGGGGCGGAATCTCTACTTAAGAGAGCTTGGATTTGCAGAAGTGTGTGTGTGTTGGGGGGTGGGGGTGGGGTGGTGGCTGGGTGGGGAGGGGTGGTGAGGAGCCTGGAAGCCTAGCTGATGCTGATGGAAGAAAACACCAGAAGCTCAGATCTAGTTCCTGTGACTGTGGGTTGCCAGAGAGTTCTCTTCACTTTAAGATGAGTTACAGAGGCTGTCTCTCTGCTGCTTTGGGGACCTTTTTAAATTTTAAACATTTTGTAACTTCTTTGAAGTGGGACAAAGCCTGATATACATGAGGTTAATTAAGGAAGTTCACTTATGAGAGTACCTTGGCTCAAAAGTCAATATTGCCAAAGGTGAACTTTTTGAGGAAGGGGAGGCGGGGAGGGGAATTGGAAAGGGAGGCGTATTATTAAAACAGCTTCACTTTTATAATTTTTAAAAAGCATTCAGTAAGATAGAATTCTGAAGTTTTTTTTTTTCTTCTTTCAAACAACTAGTGAAGTAAAGACCTTTCCAGAAATATTTTCAAGTTGAAATTGACATAGTAGGGGTTTAAATATAATTGTCAGCTTATGTCCCTTTGTATTTCATGGTGAATATTCACATCATTTACATTGTAAAGCTTGACAAGAAAAGATTAAGATTATTATTATTATTTTGCTTTATACTAGAGCTCTATTTTCTCCCTTTATGATATATTTCCTGTTTATACATCTGGAAGTTCAACTCATTTTGATTATATTCACATTCTATTTTCTAGTATTTATTGACCACCTATCTCATATTTAGCATTGGTGGTTATATAAAAATGTATAACATCGTTCTGGCCCTTAAAGCATTTATAATCTAGTTGTCAATACAAGATTAACACACATGAAATAATTAGAGAGTAAGGTAGGTTTGTACTGTCCTGTGAGCTCTCAGCATGCATGCCATATACTCCATCCTTCCTCCTGGTTTTTCTGAACATTCAGAAAACACACATCAGCACTTAGGTGCGGGAGCCTGGAGGAAGAGAAACACATGGAAGTAAAAAATAGTTCCAGCTTTCAAGGATGGGGAAACAGGTATTTAGCTAACTATGATGTAATCTGATTAACTGCTACAGTTATAGGGTAAATTAAGTAGTAATAGTATAGACATGCAAGTGACTTTTTTTCTTCCTCTATGGAATTTAACTAGATGGTTTTGGAGATATTTTTGAAAAATGGATAGTCTTTACCAGGTAGGGAAGGATGAAAAGGACATCCTGGCAGAGGAAATGTTTGAGTGTACCTGATGAGTTAAGTGTAACTCTGAGCCATCCTGTGTGGCTTGAGCATAGGGTGCTGGAGTGTGGATACAGAGATGAACAGCAGCTAAGTGACAGTAATTAGCATCTGATACTGTGGAGTAAAGGCTTCCCAGGTGGTGATGGTGGTAAAGAACATGTCTGTCAAAGCAGGAGATGCAGGAGATACGGATTCAATCCCCTGAGTCAGACAAACCTTGTTTATGTAGCACAGTGGCTAAGAGCACAGACCCTGGAGCTAGACAAGTTCTATTTGAATTTTGGCTCTGTTGTTCAGTCACTAAGTCGTATCTGACTTTTTGTGACCCCATGGGCTGTAGGCTTCCCTGTCCTTCACTATCTCCTGGAGCTTGCTCAAACTCATGTCCATTGAGTCGGTGATGCTATCCAACCATTTTGTTCTCTGTCATTCCCTTCTCCTCCTGCCTTCAGTCTTTCCCAGCATCAGGGTCTTTCCCAATGAGTTGGCTCTGCATCAAATGGCCAAATTACTGGAGCTTCAGCTTTAACATCAGTCCTTCCAATGAATATTCAGGATTGATTTCCTTTCGGATTGACTGGTTGGATCTCCTTGCAGTCCAAGATACTCTCAAGAGTCTTCTCCAGCACCACAATTCAAAAGCATTAATTCTTCAGTGCTCAGCCTTCTTTATGGCCCAACTCTCACATCTGTTTGTAACTACTGGAAAAACCATAGCTTTGACTAGACAGATGTCAGTTGGCAAAGTGATGTATCTGCTTTGGGCACACAGTTTACATCTATGTGCCTCAAATTACTCTTTCACTTCAGATGGAGATAACCGTCTTAATGCATTGCATAGAATTGTGGGGATTATATGAGTTAGTATTTGTAAGTGCTCAATAAATGGTAGGTTTTATGTGTGACAACAGTCAGGTTAAAAGCAAAGTTTTGACTTTATACTCAGGACTCCAGAGACTGTGTGCCACAGTGTTTGTTTAAAAAATTATTTTGGTTGGATTATAACTAGCTGGCTCTAATCCTATTTACCTCAGTGTAGGAATTAAATCAGCCAACATAAATGTGGCAGGAGCAGACTAGCTCCTAGGTAGAGTAGGTGTCAGCGTGTATGCCTATAACATTTGCCTAGGTGCCTCCTCCTCATGCCTGTCTGGGGAAGGTAAAAGTTTGCTTGCCTTTAGGCTGGTCCTCACGTTCTCCAGGCTCATAGCATCAACAGATGCTTAGCTGTTTAGGAAATTGTTTTCAGGGAAGTGACTACATGTATTAATTACAGCACTGCTTTGGCACTGGGGGATGTAAACTAAACATGTCAGATGTGAGGTTTGTCTCATTCTTTGGGAATCAAAAGCCTTTTTTCTTTACAGAAAAGTCCGTACTGTGTTCTAAAATAGAATCTCCAGTGGACACGGAAGCCCTGTCTTCTAGCCAGTCGATAACAGGGCAGTGACTAGAGCTCAGGTCTGACCACTGCCTGGTGCCCTGTGCTGTGCTTGTTGTACTTGTGTTTCATTCAGCTGTGTCAGGCTCTTTGCAACCCCATAGACTGTAGCCCGCCAGACTCCTCAGCCAATGGAGTTTTTCAGGCAAGGATACTGGATAGAGTTGCCATTTTGTATTCCAGGGGATCTTCCCAGCTCAGGAATGGAACCTGAGCCTATTGCCAAATGTTGTTTTCATTCCATAATCGAAGACTGATTTTTGTTTTCCTGTTTCATCCATCCTATTTATGTTTCACTCAGATTAAACTTTTAACAGTTACCCAACTGAGATTTTTCTTTTTTACCTTCAGGTCTTTTGCTGTGCTGTTCTCTCTTAGTGGAATTTTCTCCCTTAGTTTCCGTGCCCAACTCCTTTGGAAGTTAGGGAAGGTTGTCTTGACCGTTTAGCACTAGAATCGGCTTCCCAAATACCTTTGTATTTTCAGCCCCTCACATAGGGCTTGTCACATAGCAATTGATTGGATTGATTTTAATTCATTTTGGATTGAATGAGTGACAGTGAATGAATCTTGGCTTGAGTCATTTCTGATGCCCCAATAATACAGCTTCATGTTAGAGAAAATTATAGAATTTTTAAGTTCAGCAGTTCACAGGAAATCTTCTAATCAGACTCCTAAATGAAACAAGATGACATTGAGAACCAGAGAGTTTCAGTGACTCACCTGAGCTCAGTAGTTTGAGAACCAGGATTAGAATCCCCAGCTCCTGATTTCAGATGCAGCATCTGCCCAGGTCCTAGATCAGGGCAAGCTGAGGGAGGCAGTCTTGTAATTGCAGGGTTTGTTCCTGTATTTATTTCAAAATTTGCAGTCTTGTTCACTATATATTTTTGCATTAATTTGGTTTTTAAAGACATTGCACTAAATATTGTTTTCATTACTGAGTTTTTGGGCATCCCTTTAAAATGTGTGCCCCATGTGAGGACCTTTCTGACCTCACCCTAATTCCAGCTCTGTTCTTTCTGGGCCTTCATTATTGGTGTAAGAATGCAGTTTCACTGTGGAAAGCACAAAAATATCAAAGGAAACACCATTTGACATGGTGGAATGAGCTGCTAATAAACATTTCATGACCTGGCTGATCTGCTTATTATAAATGTTACATTCACAGCATAAAAGCAAGGCTGAAAGGAAAAAATAAAAGTTGAAAGATTCTATATCTATTGAATGTCTATTTATCTGTCTCAGAGCCAAGAAACAATGTAGAGATTGTCTTCATTTGTAAGTTTATGTATGTGGTTGTTTATATATGTCTATATTTATGAGGTTTCTGAAGAGACAAGATGGAAAAAGAAAATTATTCTACTCATCAACTTGGTGAGTCTTGGCATATGGCACTGTTGGTCTGTTTTGAAGATTTACGGTTAGAAGGCTAAAAAATTAGCCATTTCTGTCCCCAAAATAGGAAAGGAAGGAAAAGAAATATTAATGGAAAGGAGAAAAAGAGAGAAAATTTGAGGGAGATATCTGCTAAGTACCATCTATACTACCTTCAAGTGTAGAAGGGGCTTTACATATATTATTTCTGTAATTTTGACAGCATGCTAAAATTGGTATTTATATCTCCATGTGACAGCTAAGCAAACCAAGACTCAGAAAAGTGAGTTAGCATGTCCAAGCTCTTCAGCTAGAGCCGGATTCAAACCCAGATGTGAGTTCATAGATGACACTCATCCCACTTCATCCTGCTTCTCCAGGGCTTGGGGTGACAGGTCCCCTTATCACCTCCTGTCTTCACTGAAGCCTGAGGTTCAGGGCTTTGGCAGTTCATATGGGTTTGCTGGATGGGAAATCAGCAGTCAGCTCCCATCCGTGCTGTTATTTCCTCCTTCTATGGTACATTTATCTTTCCCCATTCATCAATAACAACAGAAAGCAGAGATGCATACACATAGGAAATAAATACCCATCTTTGTGTGAATATCATAAATTTTTACATGACATGAAAGCACACATTCTATTTTACCTCCATTATGTCAGAGAGGGCTTTTTCTTTGGGTATTACAGCATCAAGTGTTCCAGAAATGCTCACAGACACAGATTGATGAAAAGGTGATCATAATTACTGGAGCACATCTGTCACAATGAGGGGTAATGTATTGCACAGCTGACGGTCAAGGGTTTCTGGGGTGCTTTTCTAATCGATGTTTCTGATGAGTAGCATGGAGCAGTGACCCTCACCCCCAACATTTTAAATTCAATGAAATCCCCAATCAAGTGCAATCTGATATAATTAACAATAAATAAAATCTGGTTGAGAGTAATGCTCTTCCGTGCGGAGCTCTACGAGTGGAGCATGCTTTACTATTGTTCCCATCTCTCCGTCTGCGCTAGCTATCACTTCCAGGCAAACTCACACACTCAAATGCTCTAATAATCAGCCCACAGCCTTCTCTCCCGGGGGTCACAGGAACTGAAAAAAAAAAAAAAAAAAAGTAAGACCTCTTCATTCACACTTGTATTAACTGGAAAAGAACATTATCTCTCTGGTTTTTTCCTCAGTGTAAATGTAAGGCAGTATCTCTATGTTTGACGGAATCTTCTGGGTTTAGTGTTTTATGTGGGCTGACTCCTAGCATGTGATACAATTCATGGCCAGGTTGTTTTGGAACAATTAGAGTATTTTAGGAATCGAAAAGCTAAACCAATTATATATGTACTGCAATGTTATACAAAATGTAAATGTAATGAAATGCATGGTGTAGAAAGTAAAAACCAGTCATATTTTGCCCCAACCTCTTCCCCAGAAAACCACTGCCAGTTGTTTACTGTATGTTCCTCCATTTTTGGTCCAATATCATTTGTATATGTTACTCTTTTTAAAAAAAAAGTGGAGTTATACTTTACATATTCTTTTATATTTGCTTTTAGTTACAATTTCAAATGAAAGCACTTTCCTTAATAGGCATTTGGTAAATATTACTGTTGTATGACTAGGATAAATGCTGCTTTTCATCCTAACATAGAGCTCAGCTGACCCATCCTATGGTCCTCTGGCCACCTGTGTGTGCTAAGTCACTTCAGTTGTTTCCGACTCTTTACAGCCCTGTGGACTGTAGCCCACCAGCCTTCTCTGTCCCTGGGACAGATGCCCTCCTCCAGGAGATCTTTCCTGACACAGGGATCAAATCCATGTCTCTTATGTGTCCTGCATGGGCAGGTGGATTCTTTACCACTAGTACCACCTGGGAAACCTGTCCTCATACGTAATTTTTAGATGCAGTCAATGAGCAGATATTATCTGAGGCCCTTCTGGAAGCCACCAAATATACTATGTGCTTTTCTGGAGCTCACCGTCTATCTGGCAGGAGGTAAGATAATGAGGGGACTTCATTTGAATTTAATGAATGGCAGCAGCTATAAACTCTCCTTGATTCACAGAATTTCTGGAAGGGATAGTCTACTTCAATTGTTTCCCATTTTTCCAGTTGAGAATACCGAGGTCCATTGAGGTTAAGGGACTTGTCCAAGGTCCCACAGCTGATGCCTGGAGAGGCTGGGATGACAGGCTGGTTTGTAGCCTATTAAGCCAGTGCTTAATACCTGACAACATCAGTTGTTCAATCGCTTAGTCATGTCCGACTCTTTGCGACCCCATGGACTGTAGCACACCAGGCTTCTCTGTCCTTCACCATCTCCTGGAGCTTGCTGAAACTCATGTTCATTGAGTCGGTGATGCCATCCAACCATTTCATCCTTTGTCATCCCCTTATCTTCCTGCCTTCAATCTTTCCCAGCATCACATTTTTTTCTAATGAGTTGGCTCTTCGCATCAGGAGGCCAAAGTGCCATCAGACCTGACTACAAAACAACCCTCACATCTGGAAAAAGGAGCGCAGGAACTCACTTCACAAACACTAGCTTGACCAGTGAATCTCTAGTAAATCAAAACTCATGCTTTATGTAAATATTGTCACCCTCAAGCTGCTGCAGGTACTGCTTCCCCATCCTCACATCCTGCCTGCCTGCCTAACCCCTGCCTAAGCTCCATCTTTTCCTCTTCCACAGCCTGATCGTCTCCCATTTTAGTAACACTTTGAAGTTAGGCAGCAATCTGACTGTGTTGAGATGGTGCCCACATTACCTAAAGAGTGTGATCTTCTACACACATTTTAGCAGAGGTTTAACTTTTAGTTTTGCTTCTTGCCATCTTGAACTTTAAGGAATGAGTTCCAAAATAAGTGCATTTTACCTGCCAACTTTAATCAAGGTATGAATTCTTCCTTTTATTAACTCATGATTTTTCTCCCTGATAGGGGCATGAGTTCTCTAGTTATCCTTCACTGCTGTGGAGGCAGGGTCACATGGTGGGTTAACAGCTTGGACTATGAAGTCAGAGGACCTGGGTGTTAGTCCCAGCTCTGCCATTCACCAAAGTTGTGATTTCAGGCCAACGCCTTCGTCTCTCTAAATCTCAGCTCTCTCATCTGTGAGATGGAAATAATAAAAGTACGCCCTCAAAGAGATTTTGTAAGGAATAAATAAATAGCTTGCTTGAACATAGTTTAGAACATAATAAGGACTAAGGAAATTGCAGCTACTATTTTTCATTATTTATGATATACAAGACGTGTAACTGACATAGCCTTCAGAACCACTTAGATATAAAGCTTTATTGGGTTGTCACATAACATTTTGATCTTTTTTTTTTTAAAGTAAGTCTTAAACCAAGAATCTGAAAATCTGACTCTTTATGCGAGTAACTCCCTAATGTTGTCAAGTCTTTGTCAGAATATTACCTTCCATGGAATTCTGAAGAATAGCAAGAGGTGGCAAAGTGGAGGGATTTGGTCCATACACTGAAGCCCTACTTTAAAAAAAAATGTCAGCCCTCTTTGCATTATTCTGCTTTCATGGAAATGCTTGAGGACTGATGAAAATGTATGCCTCTCCCAAACATGAAGACTACATTATTTATCACTCTTGGTTAACTACATGTTTTAAGTCTCACTTTCCTTAGTTGTACTGGTAAATTATCTAGATGTAGACATGTTTGAATGCTGCATAGACTCATAGAACCTGAGGTGTGGATGGCAAGAATTTAATCACTCACTCAGTGCTGGGGTCTCCCATTTCACACCATATGAAGAGAAGCTGTCCAGCCTTTGCTTTTCAGCACCAGGTCTCCATTTCTTCCCCAAGTTGGTGACCATATGGATGTACTCAGGATAGAAGCTGAGGCAGAGAATGTAACCTTAATGCACATCAAACACCCAAACATACTTTCATCTCAGGATCTTTGCACTTGCTGTTAGCTCAGTCTGGAATGCCTGCTTTGCAGGCTTTCTCTCTTCTTCGTCCACCTGCTCATATGTCATCAAATAAGCCTTTCCTGGTCGATTTGTCTAGAATACCCAGCCCATTCATCTCTAATTCTTTGTTCTGCTTTATATCTCTTCGATAGTATTGATTACCACCTTGCTTTTTGTGTGTGTTTACTTGTTTATCTGCATTGCTTCCCTGGTGGCTTAGAGGGTAAAGTGTCCATGTGTAATGCGGGAGACCCGGGTTCAATCCCTGAGTCAGGAAGATACCCTGGAAAAGAAAATGGCAACCCACTCCAGTACTCTTGACTGGAAAATCCCATGGACGGAAGAGCCTGGGAGGCTGTAGTCCATGGGGTCACAAAGAGTCAGACATGACTGAGCTGTCTCATACTAGAATGTAAGTGCTACAAGATGAGGGATGCTCTATGTTTTGTCTATTTTTATATCCCCAGGAGTGCCTGTGACACTCTATAAGTTTAATTGAAATGTATTGAAAAAATGAATTAAAATATAAAGAATAATTAGCATATTGAGAGTGGATCTAAGAAAGCAGTAGAAATCACCCAGTCCAAAAGGCAGGAGAGTGATAATAACATCTAAAAATGTGAGATGGTCCCAGAAACCCACACCTGGGCAAATCTGGGAATGTTGGTGCGAAGTGAGGCCCAAGTCTGGGGGTGGTCGCAGAGGATTGCTCTGAATAAGGTCAAGGCGTCACAGTTTCTACCACTGACTTTCAGACATGGGGAGCACATGCCATTGAGATTACTTCTGCAGGAAAGATATCATTTCACTGCAGACAACTTGAAACATTAAAAAGATTGAACCAAATTCTGCCTCCCTTTAGCTGCATGGAGCCAGATGGCCAGGCTAAGGGGTAGAGCTCATGTGGAAGAAGATGAAATTAAATGATGCCCAAGAAATCCAGCTTTATTTTACAAAGAAGGTCATTTGTGTAATGCTCCAACAAAATGAGCAAGCTGGACCACACATCGTATACTTATCAGGAAAATGAGTTTGGAAAACTGCAAACATTTAGCATGTGCACCTTCTTACCTCTATATGTGACCCACTATTGAACAAATGTACATTTGTGTAGGAAGTCTTGTTATCTTGGGATCTTTAAATGTGAAGTTACTTCTGACTAGTGGATTTGTTCTGGGTGCAGCACTGACAAGTGTTTTCCGTGGTTTGTTTCATTTGTATGGTCTGGTGTACAGAAGCCAGAGGCAGCTCCGTGAAGGACAGGATTGCCCCAAATTTGTGTTGGAGTTCTCCTGGAGAAGCTGTAAATGGTGTGAAAGCCTTGCCTGAACACTCCAACCCAGGTCTTGATCTCAGTGGATTTCCTTAGAGAACCATTGTTGGATTTTTTTTTTTTTTTACAATTCTTTTGCTTTGAGCAGAAGTTTTCACTCACTTAAATATCAACTATATAGAAGAAACTCACCAAAACTAATCGAAAGGAAATGTAACATCCTTGGAAAGTTTAACTATGTAAAAGAGAATGGGTTGCAGTCACTCTTACATCATGTTCTTCTGTATGAGTCATCAGCACAAGTCAGTCTTGAGGCCAATGATAAAAACCTAAAGTCCATACCTTTATACATGGAGAAAATAGAATTTATAAGAAAAAAAAATGAAAGAGGAGAAATCTAAACATTCAGGACTGGGTGAACTTACTGCCTAGTGTTAAAAAAGGATGAAGTCACTGGAGAATAAATCAGAATTTATCACATCACTGGTACCTTTTCTAACAGGGCATCTGGCAGAGAAAATTTCCCAGTTTTTCACCAAGAGGGGATCTTTCCCCTCTCTTCCTCTCAGATCTTGCCTTTGCAACAAATCTCTGTTCCTCTGCCTTTTCCTTGAATTCAAGATTCTTTGTTGTTAGTGGATCCTAGGGGACAATTCATGAGACCAGGGCTTATGTTTCCTATTATTCTCCTACAAAGCATTTTGGGCCACCCCAATTACTTTCTGTCTAGGCATTTTTTCTGGCCTATCACATCCTTCAAGAACAACAACAAAAAATATCTACTCACCAAGTTTTTCTGAGTGCCAAAGAATTGATGCTTTTGAACTGTGGTGCTGGAGAAGATTCTTAAGAGTCCCTTGGACAGCAAGGAGATTAAACCAGTCAGTCCTAAAGGAAATCAACTCTGAATATTCATTGGAAGGACTGATGAAGTTCCAATACTTTGGCCACCTCATGCGAAGAGTTGACTCATTGGAAAAGATCCTGATGCTGGGAAAGATTGAGGGATGACAGAGGATGAGATGGTCGGATGGCATCGTTGACTCAGTGGAAATGAGTTTGAGCAAACTCCAGGTGATAGTGAAGGACAGGGAAGCCTGGTGTGCTGTAGTTCATGAGGTCACAGAGTCAGGCATAACTTAGCGACTGAACAACAGTTTTCCTCATTTTTGTTTCCCTGGTATTAGGTCCACTCTGTGTGTGTGTTTGTGCTAAGTCACTTCAGTTGTGTCTGACTCTTTGTGACCCTATGGACTGTAGCCCACCAGGCTCCTCTGTCCATGGAATCCCCTAAAAATAATGGTAAGTTACCTTTAAGGTAGATTCAACTTTCAAGTAAACTTGTTTCTGAATATCCAGAACCACAGGAAGAAATGAGAACTTTTCTTTTCCTTCAAAAGAATTCTATCTTGGAACTTCCTTGGTGGTCCAGTGGCTAAGACTCTGCACTCCTGGGTGCAGGGAACCTGGGTTTGATCTCTGGTCAGGGAATTAGATCCCACATGTCACAACGAAGACCCAGGCAGCTAAAATGAATGAATGAATGAATGATTTCTTGATTTGAGTTTAGGAAATGGTTGTAACTTCAGTGATTAAACTTTTGACTAAAAGGAGTTTTTTAAAATTATAATTTCCCAGGTAATATTTTATAAATCAAAGTGACTTAAATATTATTAAAATGTGTGTTAAAAAAATAATTATTCCATTATTTTAGATGAGACATGAACTTCACCTTAACAGTTCTTCCGCATGGACTTTACCCGGGAGACTTTCTCCTCTGACAGTTTATCAGGCTGCAGCTCCTCTTCTCCAGAGCTACCTTTCCATTTCAGTTGTCTTGTCTACCATCTTTCCCATTAGAGACAGCCCTTGCTGCTGTCTTTACTGCATGACTCCAACTCCCTTCCCCATTGCACTTTGCAGCCCATCCCACCCCCAGCGCCTGAGAGGCAATGTAAAGATCATTTGGAAATGGTGAAATGTGGCAGAAAGTATGAGATTTCAGTCAAAAGGTCTGAGTTTTTAGCCTTGACTACATGACTTTACTTGCTATGTAACCTGAGTTTTCTTAATCTCTCTAGATTTAATTGCTTTAAATAAGGACAAACATTAACTCATAAAGAATTGTTTTGGGATTATTTATGAGAAGGTAAACTCAAAAATTTTGTAAAAAGTGTTCATTTATGAATACATTATTTCTAATTCAGCTTCATCAGCCATGATTTTATTGGTAATGAAGGGAAATGAAGTAACTCTTCCCAGGATGCAGGGCTCAATTTTTCCTATTCATTTGGCAATTGAAAATCAAAGCAGGTAGTATGAATCAGATGGAAATACATGTGCTGGCTGAGGATATAAATCATCCTAAGATCAGATGTGCTTCTCTTTGGTATGACTCAGAAGTGTTTTATTGTAAACAGAGTACACATTTGGCATTCATACAGGGAATCACTTTACCTAGTTTAGCCCCAAATTGCTTCTGTAAAACTGTTAAGCTTTATGTTTACTATGTCCCCATTTTATTTTATTTTTTAACTTTACAATATTGTATTGGTTTTGCCATACATCAAAATGAATCCGCCACAGGTATACATGTGTTCCCCATCCTGAACCCCCCTCCCACCTCCCTCCCCACTACCATCCCTCTAGGTTGCCCCAGTGCACCAGCCCCAAGCATCCAGTATCGTGCATCAAACCTGGACTGGTGACTCGTTTCATATATGACATTATTCATGTTTCAATGCCATTCTCCCAAATCATCCCACCCTTTCCCTCTCCCACATAGTCCAAAAGACTGTTCTATGCATCAGTGTCTCTTTTGCTGTCTCGTATACAGGGTTATTGTTACCATCTTTCTAAATTCCATATATTCTATGTCCCCATTTTAAAATGCAGTGTGTCTAAGACTATCCAGAGGAGTTAAAAAGTTTCTCATCCTTGATTTTAAAAAAGGAGGTGACTAGAGGGAGGGGCTACTTGCAGACAGAAAAATGGAGAGGATAAGGGAAGAATGGGTCTGAGCTGATCCAGAAGGAATTGGCTATTTCACATGAACTAAGATGTGAAACAGAAGCTTTGCTAGATAAAGCTGTGTGATTTGAAAGAATCAGGTTCAATAACAAAGTAAGGGTCATGTGGCCTTTACCGTAACAAAGCTGGAGAAACCAAAATCGTTTTGATGAAAATCACCAGGAAAATTCAGTTGGGTGAATAGGTAAGACCTGGACAAGCTGATTGAGGTTTTGATGACTGGCAGCAGCTGAAACTTAACACTGTCCTTTTCTTTCGTAAGTAGACATGTTTGAGTACACAGTACATGTTTGATGAATGGGTGAATGAATAGAAGAGTAAGTGAATAAGTGAACCAAAAGAGTTGTGAGTGAATGGGATTACCCTGAGCTGAGAGCTGGAAGCTATTGTCTAATGGAGCAACTTAGTTGGAAGGGAAAGGATGAGCCGAAAAATGTGCTGGGTTAGAAATTTCAAATGATGTTCTTAAGAAACATATTTTAGCAAGATAGGGTCAGATAAAAGACTTGCCCCGAAGCTGTGTATGTGGTAAGTGATTATGCCACTTGATTCTTAAAAAGTATGGTATGTACTGCCCCAGAGACATAGTATAGTAATGAGTGGAGCATGGAATCTGGGGTCCAGCAGATGATTTTCAGTTCTGCTTTTCTGACTTCGACAGGGGCAAAATATTTAACCTCCCAGACCTTCAATTTCCTCATCTAAAAATGGGCTCATAGTACCTACTTCATATGATTACTGTAAGGAGTATCTGAGCTGTCTGTAAATCTTCTGGCATATTGTTCATCCTCAGTAAATGTCAATTGCCTTCTCTTATCCATATTCTTGGACAAAATAGCAGCAGCACCCATCAGATTCTGACAAGTTAAAAATGAATGAAGAATCACAGCTCTTGCAACACTTGTTTACGCCTACAATACCAACATATACATTCTTAAGCATGTTGGTGTTTATAAATGCACAGCATTGACTGCCTGCTACGCAGACTTCACCTAATCAGTTGCTCCATATGGACTTCACCCAGGAAAGTTCCTCCTTTGACCTTTTCCTGGTCCTCTGCCCCTTTTCTCTGCTGCTCTTCACACATTTCCTTCTATCTACTTCCTTGCCTGTATTATATAACCCCTGCTGCTGATTCCTAACATATGACTCCCAGTCCTCCCCCAGACAACTTTGAAGTGCCTACCCCCACCCAGGGCAGCAGAAGAACCGAGTTCCATTTTTTGTCTTTTCTATTATCCACCCACATTTGTCAACTCTCTTATTCTTGTGTGCTCAGTTGTGCCCTACTCTTTGCGAACCCGTGGACTGTAGCCAACCAGGCTCCTCTGTCCATGGAAATTTTTTCAGGCAAGAATGCTGGAATGGGTTGTCATTTACTCCTCCAGGGGATCTTCCCAACCCAGGGATCAAACTTGTGTCTCCTGCATTGGTAGGCAAATTCTTTACCACTGCGCCACCTGGGATCAGATCAGATCAGATCAGTCCCTCAGTTGTGTCTGACTCTTTGCGACCCCATGAATTGCAGCACGCCAGGCCTCCCTGTCCATCACCAACTCCCGGAGTTCACTGAGACTCATGTCCATCGAGTCAGTGATGCCATCCAGCCATCTCATCCTCTGGCGACCCCTTCTCCTCTTACCCCCAATCCCTCCCAGCATCAGAGTCTTCTCCAATGAGTCACCTGGGAAGCCCTCTCTTATTCTTAGCAAAGCCAATACCCCACCCCTATTTTCTTCCCTAATTTTTTAAACCCTTAGTTCCCTTGGTTTATCCTTGCTGTTACTTTCTTACAAATCCTTATAATTATTTTATTTTAATGGGTTTATCTTACACATGCATCCCTTTTCATATATGATCTTCAAAACGGATTTTCATGAAAACTTGGGTAGTCACCCTGGTGTCTCTCTAGTTGGTGATAACTCACCTTTCTTTCCCAAGAAAAATCATTTGTAGTTTTCTGAGTCATATCCTTACTCTTGAGACTCCTCTTCTCTCACATATGTATACCTAGTCCTTTAAACCATTTCTAGAGTTTCAGATTAAGGGATTCTGCTCCTCTCTTCTTTGGGATCCTTAAAATAGTATTCCTTGGTGATGGTAAACTCTCATGTTCCTCTTTTGAGGCTATTTCCCTTGCTGTGCATCACTGTTGATCATAATACATTACAGAGTCCACTTAATGAGCTCCTCCATTTCTTTGAGAAATGACATCACAAAGAGAAGGCTAAGCATGTATCTGAGCACTGGGCCAATTAAGTTGTCTTTTGGCCAGTGTGTGGATATTTGTCTTCTCTCCTGCTCTGCCTATCCATGGGGTCCATTCTGTGGTTTGTATCAGGAGCACACCTTTCCTGTCCTTTATTAGGCTTATCAGTCTCCACTTACTCCTATGATGGTTATCAGCTTCAGTTTCACTCTCTGTTCTTTTTTAATCACCCTTGTAGATTGTAGCCAACAGGAAGCTGCTCTCAAGTTTGAATCATGGGATTTCCTCACTATTCAATGTCCAGTACTTGTGCTTTAAAATATATATATATGTTTATAATGGTCATGCATGTGCCTACTCCCAGTCGGTCTGACTCTTTGTAACCTCATGGACTGTAGCCTGCCAGGTTCCTCTGTCCTTGGGATTTCCAGGCAAGAATACTGGAGTGGGTTGCCATTTCCTACTCCAGTGGGGTCTTCCAGACCCAGGAATCAAACCTGTGTCTCCTGAATTGCAGGTGAATGCTTGACCTTGGTCATGCTGTATGCTAATTTTTTCTCCAAACACATTTGCACTGTAGTTTGTCTTGAAGATTGTACTATCTTGGAGCAGCCCTGCCACTTGTGTTTCTTCTCACTACTTTTAATTAAGACTCTTGTGTGTTTCTTTTTCTAAGGCTCCTGATTTTGACCAAAATGTGACTAAGATCTTTAGGAAGTGAATCTTTCCTGAAGCTTAGGTGAGTCTTGGTAGGTAGGCACCCAGGCTGTTCCATGGAGGAGACTTAGTTAATATCTGTTGACTGACTGAGTGAATCACCTGCCCCTTCATCTTCTTTGCCATTTTCTTGCTCGGGAAGCCATTTGGCCCAGTTTCACTCATTCTTTTTCTGTTTCTCGAGAACTGTGTCGGGAGAAATGGGCCAGAGAAACAGGTTCAGAAATAGATCATTACTCACAGGGAGAAGTGCCAAATAGCCTTGTTCTGTGTCCAGGAAAACATCAGGGCTCCTGAAAAGCAAAGTGAAAAATGACAGCTTACCATTTCATTGAAAAGACAAAGTAAGTAGACATGAGATAGCATGGTCCTTGATCTAGTGAGTGTCTGACACACCAAGCCTACCCTAAGCTAATGGAAAACTACAGGGATCCTAGAACCTTTGGGATACATACTCCTTACTGAGTCTGCTGTATTCCTATAAAGCATCGGAAAACACAGTGCTTTGGGATGCAAGGCTGTCCTGGAGTAATGGGGCTCCTGATGAGACAATGAATGAACCATGTATCCCTTTTCAAAAATAGGTTTATACTTCTTAAAGAATGAAGATGATGTGGTGCTATCTCACTTCAGGGAGGTTCTTAGAAGCATTGATTTTATGATAGGAAGCATGCATATCTCCTAATGCATTTGCATTGAATGCTCGTACTTCAGGAGCCACAAATCCTCAGAGGCCAGGAAAGATTTTGATTCAGAACCACTGTCTAAAGAGTCACTCTTCTTTAGTACTTGGATGATAAAACCTTGAAAGACAGGAAAATCCTAGTAGTACATATGGCATACAGTGGATGATAAGCATACAGATAAAGAGCACTACAAAATGATAAGAAATAGACAACAGTAAAACGAGCAAAGGGTACAAAGAATAAAATCCTAAAAGACACAGTGCAAATGGCCAATAACTATATCAAGGGAAGTTCAGTTTCACTAGTTGATGAAGAAAAGCAAGTAAAAATCAAGATAAGATACAATTTTGAAGCCATCATACTGATAAAATTTTTAAATATTGTTTTTATTCAGTGGTGGAAAATGTATGTATGTGTGTGTGTGTGTGTGTGTGTGTGAAAACACTTTGTACACTGCTGATGGTTGTGTGAATGACTACAACAGTTTTAGAACTTAATTGGTAAATATTTTCAAGACTGAAAATGCACACTCCTTGTCACTGACTTTGGAGAAGATATCCTAAGGAGACAAGGGCATGCATTTTTAAGGCTATGTATGTGCAAAGATATAGCATTTAGTAGATAAAATATGGAAACACATCTGAATACTTATCAGTGGGGCCTTGAATAAATTATAAAACACTAAACATATTGGAATATGCCATTTTGCCTCTGTGAAAAATGTGGTTTTATGTTTATTCACCTGGAGTGATATCCTTTATCCTTTTGCAAGTGGAAGAAAAAGATTATTAATATTAGCTAAAACATATATATTGTTTACCATATGCAAGTTACTGTTCTGGGTTGCACGTGTTATTTCATTCAAATGTCATGGTGTCCATTTACAGTTGAGAAAATAAAAGAGAGATTGGCTAAAGGACTTCTAAGACACATAAACACTTAGTGATAGAGCTAAGATTTAACCTCTAGTGGGTTGGCTCCAAAATTGAAAATCATAATGACCATGGTGTACTTTTTCTCAAGTGATGGGTATTATTAATATAAACCCCAATTTTTATATTAAAAAAATAACCATATGTATATTCCTGTGGTCATGTATGGATGTGAGAGCTGGACTGTGAAGAAGGCTGAGCGCCAAAGAATTGATGCTTTTGAACTGTGGTGTTGGAAAAGACTCTTGAGAGTCCCTTGGACTGCAAGGAGATCCAACCAGTCCATTCTGAAGGAGATCAGCCCTGGGATTTCTTTGGAAGGAATGATGCTAAAGCTGAAACTCCAGTATTTTGGCCACCTCATGTGAAGAGTTGACTCATTGGAGAAGACTTTGATGCTGGGAGGGATTGGGGGCAGGAGGAGAAGGGGACGACAGAGGATGAGATGGCTGGATGGCATCACTGACTCGATGGATGTGAGTCTGAGTGACCTCCGGGAGCTGGTGATGGACAGGAAGGCCTGGCGTGCTGCAGTTCATGGGGTCGCAAAGAGTCGGACACGACTGAGCGACTGATCTGATCTGATCTGATTACAAAGTGATGCTTCTAATAAGAGTCTTGATTAAGATATAAGAGACATGGTTTGATATCTGGCTTGGGAATATCCCCTGGGGAAGGAAATGGCAGCCCACTCCAGTATTCTTGCTTGGAGAATCTCATAGACAGAGGAACCTGGCAGGCTATAGTCCATAGGGTCACAAAGAGTCAGACAGGACTGGAGAGACTTAGCATGGCACACATGTATATACGTTAAAAAGTGATGCTTCTCATAAGAGTCTTGATTATTTTAAGAAACAAGAGAGTGAGATCAGTTTGCCTTTGAGTTTATCACACCCAAACAACCAAAGTAAGAGCTTCTTAAAGATTTCAGGAAATTCCAGAAATTTCATCATTTCCAAGTTGATTTGAATCCTTTTCAATGTCTTTTTTGGCAAAAGACTTATGTACTGAGAGATTTATGTCTACTCTGCAAGGTGGAAGAAAGTCACAGATCAGGTTGTATTTGAAACACAGTCAAGTCATGAATTTTTAAGACAGAAAAGCAATGAAAACTACATGTATTTGAACTCTCCAAGTAAGACTTGGGTCTCATTTTTGATGTACTGATATGTGTGAGGAAAATATTCCAATTGAGTAGGTGCTGATTTTCTGGAAGATTCAAGAGAAAAGGAATGTGAAGGGGTAATGTCAGAGATGGAGGGTGCTGTGAGAATACTTTTAAGTTTGGTGGAGTGGGGTAGAGGAGGATCTCAGAATGAAGAGAGAGCACTCAATGGATCTTGTTTCTCTATTGGTAGTACTAAATCAGTAAGAACATTATGATTCAAATTTGGTCCAAACTGATGCTTATTAATGGCCATATTGATTGCGTCTCAACAAATTAGACCAATCGCACTTCTAAAATGTGAAATTCTGAAACACCTGTGTGACCAGAGCCTCAACCTTTCATCTACTGTCTCTGCGTTTATCCATCCATCTGTTACCACTTTCCTGGACTCTTAAGCCTTCTCTTTGTCAACCCATTTCACTCAAACCTTACTGTCACTGTGAATTTACTTTGTCTCCTCCCATGGCTTCCTTTCCTGGTTTGTCCTTTTGTCTCTGTGGTTTTTTATTTTCAGCCTGCTTTTCTGGCTTATCTTTCTCTTGTCTTCCCTTAAATGCTGATGTTGATGCACTTCCTTTCTCTGCTTTACATAGGGCTCCTTGCCTTGTTTCTGTTCTTACTGTTGTCCTAATTAGAGCTGTCATTATTTTCGAGCATACTTTTTCACTCATATCTTAATTGGCCTCTTATCTCTGCTCCCTCTAATTCATTGTAAGTACTCACGTCTGATCTGTTGTATATATAATTCATCTCTAGTCATGTCATCCCATTCCTCAACTGTTTTTAGTAGCTCATCATGAAATCCAGCCCCTTCATTCTGGAACTCAGTATCCTTCAGTGTTAGGCCCCGAACTTATTCCCCAGCTTATCTCCTGCCTGCTCAAACTGCGTAAGACTTCCTGCATTTCCACAAGCATACCCTACACGTTCCTTCTCCATGTGTTCAACCTCTTGTCTCATATGCCCCTCTCATGTAGAACTTTCTAAAATCTTCTTGAACCTTCTCAGATGCTACCAATCAGAAACAATCATTCTGTACTAATGTTCTTGTTTTATTGTCTTCTTAAATGCTCATTTCATTTTTGTTCTTTTGTTGTTGTTCCCCTGTTTTTTCTTTTTTCTTTTAAGTGTGCGCATTTATTTATTTTTATTTGTGTGGCTGTGTTGGGTCTTAGTTGAGGCATGAGGGATCTTTTGTTGCGGCACATAGTCTCTCTGTTCTGGTATTCAGGCTTCTCTCTAGTGGTGATGTGTGAATTCCAGAGTGTGTGGGTTCTATAGTTTGTAGCACGTGGGCTCTCTAGTTTTGGCACCTGGGATCAGTCATTGCAGCCAGAGAGCTCAGTTGCCCTGCATCCCATGGGATCTTAGTTCCCTGAACAGGTATAGAACCTGCATCCCCTGCATTGGAAGATGAATTCTTAAACACTGGACCATCAGGGAAGTCCTTTTGGTTCTTGCTTTAAAGTTACTATATACATGTGTTAGTTTTTTCCATTCACTGTGCATCTTCTTGAAGAGACATAGATGTTTATTTTTTAATTTAGAGTTATAGAAAGAGTAAAGTAATTCTAGCACCCAGATGGTGATAACCGTGATTCACATTTTGGTGTATGTCCTTTCGTTATGCCTACTTACAGTACTCCTCATTATAAAAAGTAAAACAGTATCACAGTATACATATTCTTTTATAACCTGTTTTACTACCTAATGAAAAGTCAGAATTGAATGGCTTGGCTCCAAATGGTTGTTAAGCAGTCATACCAGGAAGAGACTGCCTGAGTTAAATCCCTGGTTCATTACTTACTACCTGGGTGAACTTGGGGATAATATTTAACCTTTCTTTACTTCAATTGCCTAAACTGTAAAATGCAATTATTAATAATATCCACTTCTTATGCCTATGGGAAGGATTAAATGACATAATCCATGTAAAATATTTACCCAGTACATATGACATAATATATAAGCATATAATAAATGTTGCTTGCTGTTTTTATAAAAAAAAAAAACTGTCTTGAATATATCCATATGATGATTAGTATAGTCTAGACAAGTGGTGGTTAGTCTAGTCAAAGGGTAGTGACTTTGCCCCCTAGAGGAAATTTAGCAATGTCTGGAAATACTTTTGGCAAATACAACAGGGGGTGGAATGGTGTTAATTGCATTTAGTTGGGTAGAGGCTAGAATTTCTGCTGAACACCTTACTGTGCACAGGACAGCCCTGCACAACAAAGAATGACTGGAGCCCAGTTGTCAGTAGTGGCAGAGCTGAGATGGGTGAGGTGACTTGGTGGCTGGGGCTTCTCTCAACGTTACCATTCTTCCTGTAGGAAACTGGCTTGAGCTTGTTCGCGTGGTGGTGGGAGGTTCCCAGCAGTGACGGGGCAGACTCCAATGTGGCACTGAAAGTACTTTTCAGTCCTTGTTTGGATCACGTTCTCTCACGTCCCATTGGCCAAAACAAGTTCTGCAGCCAATTCCAGCTTCTAGGGGTAGAGTCTGCTCTATGATGGGAGGAGTTGCAAACCCTTACGGCTTCAAAATAAATCTACTACGTGGGTGGATACACTGTTAACTGAGACTCATTCTGCTCAGCAGCCCCCCCAAGAAGACTGTACCAATTGACTCACCCAACAGTTGTTGGCGTTTTATTGTTTTATTGTTGGTGTTGTGAGATACTGTTTTATATCTCACAAATACGTATAAATTGGTGTTAAAAAGAGATTAGCACTTAGAGTCTTTGATCATTCAGGTGAAAGTAAAAGGGCAGGATAGAAACAGAACAAAATAAAAACTTTCTATTAATTCATTTTTGATGTTTCCCCTCAGATGAGCCCAGATTAATGTGTTAAACAGCCTGATGGCATCTCAGCTTGGATGTCACATGGTACTTAAACTAGAAGGCATGAAAGGATTTGTTTTCTCCCAGGAAAACCTGCTTTTCCTACACTGCCCTTTTCAGTTCATGGCATCGCTATTATCCAATCACTTGACCTGCTTCTCCTCTCAGAACTTCCCTCTCCCTTACTTCCCTGACTTTTTGATCAGTCATCTAGCCCTCCATTACTTTACCCCCTAAATGTCTTTCAAATTGACCCCATGTTTCCCCATCACCATGAGATTAATTAATGGTGTGGTTATTTTCCTTTCTTGGATTATTACAATGTCCTCTGTGTCCACTATCACTTCCCCTACCACACCCAACCCACTCTAATGCCCCTAGAGTTATCTTTCCAAAGTAAAAATCAGACCAAGTCAATTCCACAACAAAAATCCCTTGAATTTTTTATGTATTTTGTGGAATCTCCATGTCCTTCTCCAATTAAGCTGATGTATCAGAGCAGCCACATCCCTGCTGTCAGTGAAATGATAACACTCTACCCATCTTACAAGCTTGTTTAGGTAAATAAATGAGATTCTCTGTGTATATTGAATAAATGAATGAGTGTATGAATCAATAAGTGAATCAATGAATACAAAAGAAGTACTTATATCTGGCTGGGGTAAAAGATTTGAAAGTTGTAGTGAAAAGATGCAGCTTAAAGGGTCATGAGGGACTTGATTGTAAATGCCCTTGTGTATCTGACTAAGAAGACAGAATTTCATTCTCGAAGAAACCAGAAACATATGACAGCTTGTGCTACTTCAGATAATTTCTAGAAAAGGAAATATCAAACCCTATTTACGTTATGTTTCAATGCAAAAAATAATCATTAGTTTCTCATCCATATTGAATCAAAATTTCCTGACGAAAGTTAATCCTCCTAGTAGCCTGAATTCTATTACCTGGCTTTCACCAAGTCTTCAACTTCACAAGGTAATTTTTGGAACCCCTTTTTATGCATTCATTTCTTTGGACATAACCTTTGACCTCTTAGAAAATGGTCCCAATAGCACTCTGAAGTGTGCTGATGACATAGTCAATTGGAACAGAATCGACAGTGGTTTCAGTTTGCTGGAGTCCAGGGGTAATATTCTGATTAGGCCTTCCTACCTGTCTTCACCTGTGCTTTGCAGAAACCCAGTAGCCCTCTTTTAGACAGGATTTGTTCTTCACAAAGACTTACTGCTTATTATCCAGTGCCCTGTGATCTCTGAGGGTATTGAAAATTCATTTCTTCCAATGCCTTTCCCTGGTGCCAGCCACTGAAATCCTTGACCATCAGTGGATGGAGAGAATTACAGACAAGCATATAAATAAATATCAGGAGCCTTCTTTGTTTCAACTCTCTGACTTCTGCTATGCTGCAGACCTCTTCGTGAGCATTTGCTGTGTCAGCTCAAAGTGAAGCAGACAGAATGGGCACTGAGGAAGGCCATTAGGAGCTGAAACAGCAGGAACTTGGTAGGGAGATACCCTGGCCCTGCTGAGTCTAAAGGTGAGATGGTGTGTGGCAGAAGTAGAGCAGAGGCACTTGCTTCTCTGCTTGCTGGTAACAGCATAGCCATTTCATAAGCAAAGGCTCCTTGTGGACTGCTTAACCTGAGCTCATCAGTTCAGTCTAGGATTGAGAGTTCCTTATAGTTGGAACCAACAATTGGATAAAGAGGTTATTATTGGAATGGGACTTTTCACACTCTGAATACGGTCAAGTGCCATTTTCATTGAAGGATCTGCATTCTGTTACAAGATCATCTTAACATTAGTTTGCTTTTGAGTTTTTATGCTAACAACGAAAAGATCTAAATTTATCAGTCCTTCCTCTCCTATGCTAATCCAGGAAGCATCCTTTTGATACCTATCTAATAAAGACAATCTTCAGAAACCAAATAGTAGACCTAAATGTGTTACAAGTTCTTATTTCATTCCAGACAAGGGTTACCTTTAATTCTCCAGTTGAGATGGTTGTGTCTGTCTTTCTGAAAGCAGTTTTGTCAAGTGTTTCAACTAAATTAGAATATTAGCTAATTCCTTATAGAATTGGGTTAGATATTCTCAAAGGGCACCTTTGTGCTTACTCATTGTCTTGAGTAGCCTTAAATATTGTTGCTATCTTCCTGCTCCATTATTTATGTAATCACTAGCCATTGGTCTTCCGCTTCAGGTCATATAAAATCACTTACATGTATTTTCAACATGCACACAGAGACCTTTTATGTCATAATCCAATTTGATGGGGATTTTTTTCCCTGCATTACCTCATGTGGGAATTTCTGTTTAAACTTTATTGATCTGTCTGGTTTATTGTGCTGGGCTATATAGTTCCACATCACATGGGCAGGATGGAGAGGTGCAGTGAACAGACTTACTCATTTTGCGTATTCTCTTGCCAGTGGACACAATTAACTTCCTTTCTTTTGGGCTGTCAACTTAAAGTTATTGTTTGCTTGATATACATTTGCTTAGAAACAAACATTATGTGGTTATATGATGTAAAAGCTATCCGTGTCCTCCATTTGTAGTTGGCAACTTCTACTTTACACCAGTTATTAACACAAAAGCAGTAACAATAATAGCTTTCATTTATCGAATCTTCTTAAAGTGTCAGATTCTGTAAGTGTTTTATATGCGTTATCTCATTAATTCTTCAATATTCCGGGGAAGTATGCACTGTTGTTACCCATAGTCTTCAGATGAGAAAACAGAGGCCACCAAAAGTTGAGTAACACAACTAGTACATGTCAGACATTCAAGTCCATGGATTTCTGATCCTCAAAACTATTCTTATAATCATATTATTATACATGCTCCAAAGGTAACCTGTTCTATTTTTCAATTGTTAAAACTTTTTATTTTAAATGTCTGAAATCTTTCAGTCTATAGATTTTACTCATTGGTCTTATTTTGATAGTTTTGTCTAGGTGAAGTGGGTTTCAGTTCCCTCTCGGATTATTTTTTATAGATGAAAAATTTCTAATTCCTCTGAAAGTGTGTATTGGGTACTTGACCCATAGAATTATATATTCCCATAAAAGTGTTAGTCATTCCTCAGAAACATGTAACTTGAGACGGTTTACTATCTCTCCTTTATCCTGGTATTTCAAAAGCACTTCTTGGGTTACTTCTGTTCATAGTTCTTCTTTCTGGTCATGTGTCTCTATTAGATTGGACCAGGCTGTACCCACAGCATCCTCTGTGTCTTAAGACAAAGGCACCTTCAAGTTGAAGCCATTCCCAGGTCATCTGCAGATTCTGAGGTCAACTTTTAGAGTCAGGAGAACTTGATAGAGGGTCCAGGGATCCAGTTTGATTTGGGAAATCAGGTTCCCTATTTGCCAAATAGAGCCAAAATCTTATACCTACCCATGTGTATTTGAACTTCCCAACTAGGATTAAATTAACAACAAGTCACAATTTCTGTTCATGACTCTAAGGACTATCTGAAGTAGATCTATGATAGATCCTTATAGTACCCTAGTCTCCTTTTGATTTTGAAGATTTCTAAGGCTGGTAAAATTTTACTTTGACAGATGCCCTGGGGTCACTGAAGATCTCTTAATCTTGTCTCTGAGGGGTCATGCAGCTCTTCTTTGTATGACTCTGCCCAGCTGTGGAAGTGCCACACTGATGGTGGCTACCATTGCTTCTGGGCTCAGTTTAGAAGAAAGAGTCTGGTAAATGTCATACCAGACAGGGTCACAGCGCTTTTGTACTTAGTCTCTTGTGCTCAGATTATCCCAGAGAGAAATATCCAGTTTAATCCCTTCTTCCTTTTCCTCCCTGGTTACTTGTCAGGACATTTAGAAAGAAATCTGAAGGTCCCAGATCTCGAGTTCCCTCTTTGTTTTCCTTTGGGCCATATGCACTCTTGGTCAGTTAACTGAGGAAAAGAGAAGAAGCAGACTTATTTAGCTAGAATACGAAAAAGAAGAAAGATTCCGGATACATAAAAAGACACTGCAGAGGAATAATAACCCTATGTATTACAGTACAAAAGCCTGACCCACTTCACCTCTCCAAGGTGACACTCCTCTCTTCCACTAGCCAGAGTGCCCAGGCCTTGGGCGGGGGAGAGATGACAGGCACTGTTTCTTACTTTCTCAGCACTTTTGTTTTATATTCCCCATGTTTTGTGAAGAGGAGAGGTGGAGGAAAACAAGAGGAGCACTACTGAGGACAGGTCTTTATTCCTTACTCCTCCAAGCAGAGTCCAGGTGAAGAATGATAAAGAAAAGATAGGTTTGGGGATACAAGAGCAGAGGTGACCCACCTCTCTTTTCTTTATAAAAGCCTGGGAAAGAAAGCAATTTCAGAATTCCTCCATGGTGCACAGAGCTGCCAGGAATTGGTTCAGGCCTTGGTGAAAACTTTTTGGGGGTCTCTCCAGCAAGGGTTGCTCAGTCCTGTCCAACTCTTTGTGACCCCAATGGACTGTGGAGTCCTCTGTCCATGGGATTCTCCAGGCAAGAATATTGGAGTGGGTTGTTATTCCCTTCTCCAGAGGCTCTTTTTGGCCCTGGAACTGAATCTGGGTCTCCTGCATTGCAGGCAGATTCTTTACCATCTGAACTAAAGGGATGAGTTTGTGTTGACATCCAGCATAGGTAGGCTCTGGACTCCCTTCTGACCACTGATTGTTTGTGTTGGCTTGCTCTCTCCTCACCAGCCTAGTTGTTGCAGGAGAGCTGGGTAGGAGAGAGAGAATCCATGTGCTACATGATGACAGAAGCTAAAAGAGGCATGGTGAGCACACACATAATGTCTTGTGGGGACCACCAGGCATGCTTCAGTGAGACTCTGAGGGTGTGGCTGGTGGCATTGCTTGCAGTTCCCCCTGAGTAGTCAGGATAGGAACTGCTGAAATTTGATTTAGTCTACTAACCTGGATACCATCTGTCAGGGCAGCCTGGCAAAACTCAGCCACCTCAAGCTGAAATTACCAAACACCTATTGCTACCAGAGGAGATGCAAACAGTTGTTCAGTCTATACTGGCATGAGAAATAAGGCATTTTATTGTTCTTTGTAATGCAGGCAAAATAGCATTTTGTATTTTGCAATATCTACATTGCATAACAGTGAAATTTTCCTTTAATTTTCTACATCATCTATTTCTTATTGATTATCTAGGCAAGGTTCTGTTTTATAGGAGAGAAAACTGATGCACAGAAAAAAGCAGTTACTCAGTATAATCCTATTACATATGAATTCAGTTTCAGGTACTATGTTAAGAAAGTTATGCAGTCTTTTATTTACTTCTTAAAATTACTATGTGAAATGGGTATTGCTATTGTTTCCATAATTATTGATGAATAAAGTAAGGCTCAAAAGACCTTAATTAACTTGCTCAAAGTGGCACAGCTAACAAACAGCTGCGTCAGAGTTTAAATCTGTTTCTCCCTGACCTCAAAGTCTATGCTTCTAGCCATTTGCTGTTCTGGGACTGGCAGAGCTAAAATTTAGATGTTATGATTAACTGTAAAATAACCACTTTGTTTTACCTGCAAGGGAGTTTTTCATTGCATGTGAGCTAGATAGCTTCTCAACTTTTTTGTGTGTGAGCATTTCATTAATATGCATCAAATGGAAGCATATGATTTTCAGATGGATTCATTTCTCATTTCCACTGCTTTCATTAATTTGAATATCAAAGCATTTGCTTGTTTATACACACTGAAGAATGAGCACTCTAAAAAGAGACAAAAGCAACTCTCTGAGAAGGTTTTGGCATGTTTTTATGAGTAAAAAATAGTTTGTGTGACTCATTCGGCGTTTGTGTGTATTACACACAATAAACCAAATGAGTGTAACAAGTTAAATTTATGAATTAAAGATCTGGTAATTCATCAGCCACCTTTCTGCAGAAGACTTTTGAATTCCATGTGCATGCTTCCTCCAATTACATGGAGGGGATATGCAGTATAACTATAAAGTAATGAGATTTAAAATGTATAAGAATTTAGGTCATCCTTATCACATTTTATTTTATTTAAACTGCATTAAAATTATGTACTGAATACAAGTGCTCACTCTACAGCAAACTTGGAGGGACTTCACATGTCTCACTGTGTGTTCTCTATAATGTAGTTGCTTTAGAGTTTATTATATTTATTCTAACGACACTGTCATTTCTTAAAACATTTTGAAAATTCCCCTGGGTGAATTTCCCCCAGAGTCAGTTTATAGAGCGTAGGAAAGTCATTTTCATCAATTTATAACCAACCTCCCTTCATTACCAAAAAGTGATGATTCTCCATCCCATAACCTCATCTGATTTACCAAACCAGGCTCTGACCTGCTTTTGACTCTTTCTCAAAACCAAGCCCAGTGTCTCAGTGTTACCATTGAAGAGATACAGAGGACAGTAGAAGAAGCTCCCCAGATGTTGGGAGTAATATAGGAACTTCCCAAAGTAGGCAATACCCTGATTAAGCCTGCATACCTTTGAATGGACACATTCAAGTATCCACTTAAAAAAATAGTGTTACTCTGTGCCCTCATATTTATAACTCCATGATCTCATTTTTGCCATTCTTGGATCTTGATTCTTCAATGAAACCAGAAGCAGATTTCTAGCCAGTGCAAAGTATGCTTTTGAGCTCTTTATCCTATTAACTTTCAATTAAGGCATCTTTTTTAAAGTAGCATTTGATGAAGATATAACTTGTAGCACAGGTTACAATTTTTTTCTGGGGGAGGTTTTCAGTAATTGGAGATTTTGGCCACAAGATATGCTTCTGACACCTGATTTAAAGAACAGCTCAGCCAGACATCTTGATTATGAAGCACAGGTCACATTTTAAACAGTTGACACAATTAATTATTTTGAATACTTCTTTGGATTTGCAGTAATTCACACAGCCTGGTATGAAGTTTCTTTTTGTATTCTCTGAACTAAAAGAAGAAGGGGAGAGAAGGTGTGTATATGTTTGTGTGTGTGTACCTTTTGTGTGATTGTAGTAGATATACTAACTTGTGCAAAGGAATGATTTCTATTATGAGTTTAGAAGGTGTTATCCTAAATAAAAATAATGAAGTAGGTGAACTCTATTGCTGATGTCTTGCTCTTTAAACCTTCTGAAACCCTCACCTACCTCCTGGAGCCCCTAACATTCCTAGAGTCTAAATCCCACACTGCATTGTTCTCATCTAATCTTCACAACCACAATAGAGCTTATTGTGCCAGAACATTTATAAACAAGTTAAATTCAAAGCCATAGGATTGTATCAGTGGTATTTCAGGCACTGAGAATATATATAATTGGGGAACAGAATCACTTTCGAGTTCCAAAACCACAAATCCAGTAGAGAATTCATCTGCAATGCAGGAGACCTGAGTTTGATCCCTGGGTCAGGATGATTGCTTGGAGAAGGGAATGGCTATCCACTTCAGTATTCTTGCCTGGGAAATCCCATGGACAGAGGAGCCTGGTGGGCCACAGTCGATGGAGTCACGCAAAAGTTGGACATGACTTAGTGACTAAACAACAACAACAACTGGATGTGTGAGGTCCCTTTGCTGCTGCTACAGCAGAAGCAGAATGAGTGACCGAGAACCTTGTAACCAAGCAAGGTTGAGAGATGAAGGACAGAGATAAGATGCGTCCAATATACTCCAACCTCTCTACTCAGCAGGGAATAAATAATGACATTCCATTTTTCACCTATCAGATTGATAGAAGCCAAATTGATCATTTCTAGGGTTGGCAGGGTTGTGGGAGAACTGGTGCTCTCACAGGGAGTAGCTGGGCACTAACTTTGGAGAGTAAGCAGTGTATTCATAGAGAGAGATGCAAAGAGTATTAAAGGACATGGCCTACTGTTCCTCTGTCAGTACACTGCATTAAAACGGAAGTACACTTCCATTACTAGTAGTGGAAAAGAGCAAGTGGCAGAATACATGTATCTTGAATACAAATAAAGCATCATGAAATGGGTAGAAGGTCAAGGCAGTGTGTCAGTTATGGTCACTGGCGCTGAGCATGCGCTCAGTGGAGAAAGAGACCATGGACGAAACTTTCAGCTGCTTAGATGACTGGACCACAGAGTATGGCACTGCATGTGAGCGTGGACCCTCCTCCACTCAGTGTCACAGAAACAGTGTCGTGCCCTTGCCCACCAGTGACAGAGCCTAAGGGAGGCTGTGATAACCAGTGGACATAGAGGGCTGGTGGAGAATGGAAAGATGACATGCAATGCCCCCTAGAGGCTCTTAGAAATACTAAGGGAAGGGTTTCCCCAAGACTGGGGTCTCTGAGGGAACATACTCCAAGCAAAATATGAGAATTCATGTTCAGATGAATTCATTTGACTACTGAAGCCTGAGGTCATTCAGGCAGAATTAATTGTCCCTTGTCTGTGTTCCCCAAACATATATTGCATTGTCTTCAAGATCGTTCTGTTCTCAAGGGTAAGAATAATGTCATATTTATCATAACTGGTACATAGTGAAGACATTAATATTCGTGGATTGGATGAACCAATGATTGGTCATTATCTCTAGAAATCAGTTTGAGCTACTTGAGGGTGATAATATCCTCCTAAATGATTGGATGATAGCTCCTCTCACATCTGAATAAAATTTTCAAGTGAGACGATCAAGAATTACTGTATGGCTGACTTCAGTCTAGATTCATCAGGAGAGATAAGAACTGTCATGTCATTTGGGAATCACTTTGAATGTTTATGAACATCTGCATATTTGTCCTTTGGGTCCATGTAATTGCATGGGTCAAAGCTAGGGTGAGTAAAAGCCCCAAATAGTTCATGTACACAGCTCCTAGCTGTCAATAAAATTCTGCCTCTTTCCAGTATTTCTGGAGCACTCACCGTTATGACAAGGTTTGATGTGTGTGTGTTGTGTGTAGTTTCTGCCATAAAACTTCATAATTTCAAGTAAATCTCAAAGACCACATTAAAATTTTACCACAATATAACAACAAAACTCCCTTCAAGCTGACAGATGTTCTCTGAAAGAAGATAATTTAAATATACATATATATTTTTTCAGATAATGTGTATATTTGACTCACTGATGCCTGGATTTATTTCAGTTTAGCACTTCTGAGGGCTCATGGAGGCTTAAATTTCTTTAATATTGATAGCCCTGAGTTTTTCGGAATAAGAAGTCCTTTGATAGACTTTGTGTGTTTAAGATTTAAACATAAAAAGCAACAAATACATTGCTACATGATAGGAATAGTATGTTTTACATTTAGATTCTGTGGTTTCAAACTCTGATTTAACCATTCCATTTTGGGGAACATGTTTGGAGTATCTTTTGACAATTTATAACAGTACTTTGAGAGTATTAACTCATGAAAGATAGCTAAAGTCATATGAACTTTGTGTTTGACAAAAGATTCTTTCTCAGAAAAGATTGTAATGAAAGTCAGATCCAGTAGACAGCAATTGTAAGAGAAGGCAAAGAAATAATAGATCCTATATCGTCGTATGACATCATGTTTCTTTGCCTGGATAAACTTGTGCTCAGGCAACTCTTGGTCCTCTGCTTCTGTCCCTTTTTCCCCATTACACACCCTCCCAGCCAACTAAGATATTCAGTCTTCTCTGTTCCCACGAGGCTTCTGTTGGGAAGTATCCTTTACTTGAATTATTTATTCATCATTGTGTCCACCAGATTTTTTTATTCCTCATAGTGATGGTCATATTGGGATGGTCATATGTCATATGTGATGGTCATATTGTCATAGTGATGACCATAGTGGTGGTCAGCAGGAGTTGGTGATGGACAGGGAAGCCTGGCGTGCTGCACTCCATGGCGTCACAAAGAGACGGACATGACTGAGCAACTAAACTGAACTGAATTGAGTGATGGTATCTTACTTTGCTGTAGAATCTTAGGTCATGCCTAGAGTTTGATTTTAGGAGCAGTACCAGACCACCTGATCTGCCTCTTGAGAAATTTGTATGCAGGTCAGGAAGCAACAGTTAGAACTGGACATGGAACAACAGACTGGTTCCAAATACGAAAAGGAGTACGTCAAGGCTGTATATTGTCACCATGTTTATTTAACTTATATGCAGAGTACATCATGAGAAGTGCTGGACTGGAAGAAACACAAGCTGGAATCAAGATTGCTGGGAGAAATATCAATAACCTCAGATATGCAGATGACACCACCCTTATGGCAGAAAGTGAAGAGGAACTCAAAAGCCTCTTGATGAAAGTGAAAGTGGAGAGTGAAAAGTTTGGCTTAAAGCTCAACATTCAGAAAACGAAGATCATGGCATCCTGTCCCATCACTTCATGGGAAATAGATGGGGAAACAGTGGAAACAGTGTCAGACTTTATTTTTCTGGGCTCCAAAATCACTGCAGATGGTGACTGCAGCCATGAAATTAAAAGATGCTTACTCCTTGGAAGGAAAGTTATGACCAACCTAGATAGCATATTCAAAAGCAGAGACATCACTTTGCCAACAAAGGTTCGCCTAGTCAAGGCTATGGTCTTTCCTGTGGTCATGTATAGATGTGAGAGGTGGACTGTGAAGAAGGCTGAGTGCCGAAGAATTGATGCTTTTGAAGTGTGGTGTTGGAGAAGACTCTTGAGAGTCCCTTGGACTGCAAAGAGATCCAACCGGTCCATTCTGAAGGAGATCAGCCCTGGGATTTCTTTGGAAGGAATGATGCTAAAGCTGAAACTCCAGTATTTTGGCCACCTCATGCAAAGAGTTGACTCATTGGAGAAGACTCTGATGCTGGGAGGGATTGGGGGCAGGAGGAGAAGGGGACGACAGAGGATGAGATGGCTGGATGGCATCACTGACTCGATGGATGTGAGCCTGAGTGACCTCCAGAAGTTGGTGATGGACAGGGAGGCCTGGCGTGCTGCGATTCATTGGGTCGCAAAGAGTCGGACACGACTGAGTGACTGATCTGATCTGATCTGATCTGAACGTATGGTTTGGCTTGATACAGATCACACTGTCTCTGTGTGTCCTCAGTCAATTGTTTTACACATTGTCTCAAGTGGTGAGAAGCCCGATGTAAACTTTCTTTAGTTGGAAAAGTGGTATATGAGTAGATTATGTTTTCTAAAACATATGCTTATTAAGAGTTCCAGAAAATCTAAAAGCTGCTAGGTCATGTACAAATCACCCTCTTGAACTGGATGGTGATTCCTTTTCATTTAACAGAAATTCTCATTTTCCTGGACCAAGCTGAGAGTTCTCAGATGACAGGACATGAGGTTTCCATGTTTTTACTTGATGCTGACCTTTGTAATAACCCAACACCGTAGTTTTACTCTTTTGCCTTCCAATTCAATCTCCACAGAGACCAGAGTGATCTTAATACATAAACTAGGTCATCTCATTACCCTGCATACAGTAATGGGTTCTCCGTGCTCACAGAGTAAAATAAAAATCAAATTCCTCAGCATTTGATCCAACCTCTCATGATAATTGCAGTGGAATCTTATCTCACTCTGCCTTATTTCAGTTAAGAGAATACTCATCGCTCTACCAGCTCAAGCCTGAGCTGTAAATACAGTGGGGAGAGAGAGGAAGAGAGGATGGGCCTTTGCTCCATGCAGCCACGGGGCTCAGTTGATAGTCATGTGGCATCTTCATATTAGGTTCTCATTGACACCCTGGGTATTAACATCCAACTGGCACTTAAGCAAAGAGAGTGGAGGATTTGTATGGGCCATGATTAGCTGTGGCAGTCCCACCTAAATTCTTTGGACCAGGGATCAGTCACATGATTATGCTTGCATGCAGGGGGATAAGGTTGAGAAATAAAATCTCTTATTTGAAAACCACCTCCCCCAAACAATTCTGCAACACAGAGGGGCATTCTCTAGTCTTATCTGGAAATAAGACTATCTTATCTCTTCCACTCTCCTCTTACCCATTAAGCTCCAGCCACTCTGACTTTGCTCTGGTCCTGGCATATTTCTACCCCAGGGCCTTTGCACATGGTGTTCCTCTTCCAGGAATATTTCTACTGTTCTTAACAGGATCGGTTATTTCCTTACCTTTAGGTCTTATCTTCAATGTTATTTTATCAGAGAGACTTTTCTTAACAACCTGTCAAAAGTAGGATTGTCCCATGCACTTTGCTGGTTTTCTTTATAGCACTTAACATAACTGATAATCATTTATTTACTTGCTTTTGTTTGTTTCTCTCACTAGAGTGTAAGCTCTATGAAATCATGTATATGTTTGTCTTTTACATCATTGAATTCCTAATGTCTGACATTGTGCCTCACATATAATATATGTTTAATAAGTATTTTCTAAATTAGGGTGGAGGCTCTGGGAAATCAGTAAATCATTATATATTAAACTAAAACACTTTACTTATCACTAATAAAGATTTAGTTATTTATGAGTCTATGGCCAAGTTTGACACAACACTTTATATTAACCCACCTCTTTCTTGAACAATCATAAATTGAATATTCCAGTTAGCTACTGCTATATAATAGGTCAGAATTTAGAGAATTAAGACATCAACAATAATTTTATCACCTTTCACACATTCTTGTAGGTCAAAAATTTAGGAAATATTTGATCAAATTATTCTGGCTCAGACTTTCTCATATGGTTATGTTTAAACAGTGGAGCTGGAATGACAGTGGGACCACAGCAGACCTAGAGGCTGAAGATTTTCAAGGTAAAGTATTTTTGTGAATAAAGCAAAAGTACTCTGGTGTTTATGACCTAGCTTTGGGAGATTGTATCCCTTCCAACTGTATCCTGTTGTTTGAAGCATATGGTTTCAAGCTTAGAGAACAAAGAGCCCATCTCTGGATAGGAGGAGTGCCAATGAATTTGCAGACATATTTTTAAACTACCCTCTGACCAGGAAGGAATAAATAGAATCCTTGAACTTTGCAGACTATTTTAAGGCATTATTATTACTAGCCTTCGTCATTCATCCTACTTTTTACACAGGCCACCAAGGAATTCCATGGCACTTAACTTTCTTCCTGCACAGACCTCTTTAAGATATGTATGTATTCAGGACATCCAATTTGAAAAGTGCCTCCTCTGCAGGGTATTGTAGATATCATATTATGAACACACTGACATTGAATTGAGCGCCTGATTCTTTTTATACCATTAGAATTAGGCTGTGCTGATCCTTAATGTTGCTTCAGCACATTTGTGGAAAAGAGCTTTTCTCACAATAATTGGTCTTGGATTCCCAGCCTGCATATCCTACATAACACATTTTCTGTTTTCATTAAAAGCTTTTTTTTTTTTTAACCCCTAAGCAGTGAGTCAAATATTCTTTATTCTGGCCAGAATTCCACAGGGAGGAATTACCATGAGTTCTAGGATCCTGCTTTATAACCATCTCCCCGAATGTACTCAGTGGGTTGTTTTAGAAGGTGGATAATTTCGATTAGAAAACATATAAACTGCTATATTGCGCCAAGCTCCAAAATGCACGTTTATCAATGTAATGTAATCCTTTTATTAGGAGAACTTATAGTTGGAAAATTATATCATTCCAAGTATAAACTTGAGCAAGGGTTTATTGACTTTTAAAAAGTAAACATTTTATTTAAAGCAGAGCTTTATATTCACAGAAAAGTTGTAAGAGTAGTACAGAGAGTTCTTGTATAGCTTACATCCAGTTTCCCCTATTGTTAACATTACTTTGGTATATTTGTCACAGTTGATGACTCAATGGTGGTACATTGTTGCTCAGTTGTGTCCGACTCTTTGTGACCCCATTGAGTGCAGCACATTAGGCTTCCCTCTCCTTCACTCTCTCCTGGAGCTTGCTCAAAACTCATGTCCATTGAGTCAGTGATGCCATCCAACCATCTCGTCCTCTGTTGTCTCCTTCTCTTCCTGCCTTCAATCTTTCCGAGCATCTGGGTCTTTTCCAATGAGTTAGCTCTTCGTATCAGGTGGCCAAAGTATTGGAGCTTCAGCTTCAACATCAGTCCTTCCAATGAATATTCAGGGTTGATTTCCCTTAGGATTGACTGGCTTGATCTTGGTGGTACATTATTAGTCCACTTTAGTGGTACACTAAAGTCCATATTTGATTTAGATTTCTTCAGTTTTCACTTAATGTCTGTTTTCTGTGCCAGAATTGCACTTTGTATTTGCTTGTCATGTCTCCTTAGACTCTTCTAGACTATTAAAGTTCTCTACACTTTCCTTGATTCTTTTTTTTCTAATATGTTTTCTTTTTTAAAAAAATGTTTTGACTGCACCGAGTCTTTGTTGCTGTGCCCGGGCTCTTTGTTGTGGTGCATGGACTTTCTCTACTTGTGGCACACGGCTTCTCTCATTGCAGAGTACGAGCTCCAGAGCATACAGTCTCAGTAGTTGCTTCACACAGGCTGTCTAGTTGCAGCGCACAGGTTTACATGTTCCATGGTGTGTGGGATCCTAATTCCCTGATCAGAGATCAAACTTGTGTGCCGTGCGTTGGAAGGCAGATTCTTAACCACTGGACCACTAGGGAAGTCCCTGCTTTGCTTGTTTCTGATGAGCTTGCTAGTTTTGGGTTGAGAATAGCAAAAATGGATAGGGAAGATCAAACATTGTTCTGTTAGGAAGTTGAGCATCATGAGTGTGAGAACAGACTCAAGGGCAGAATAGCCATGTGTGTGAATCTTGTCTCTGGCACATACCAACTGTGTCACTTTAAGTTCCTTAACCTCCTGAGCTTCAGTCTCTTTACTGTTTACATGAGGAATAATAGTACCGTCTTTATTTATAGGGTAGCTGGGAGAATTAATTAAGGTAAAGCACACAACGTGCTTATAGCATAATGCTCTGCGCTTAGAAGGTGTTAAATTGTTATTTAAAGGTATCTAAAATAGAGGTTGGCCCCCAAAAGCCTTTATAAAGTATAGCATGCCTGACCTATTTTAATGGCAATAATTATAGTTATATTATGCTAAACATGTATTGCACATACTGTATACAAATCACTATTTTAAGCACTTAACATATATCAACTGAACTAATTGTACTACTAATATTACTAAGTCCAACCATATTAATAATATTATTTCCAGGGAAAATAATCCTCACATTTTTGATGTGAAGGAGAGCAAAGAGAACATCTCAATGTGAGTAAAGTCAGGACTGGAGATGTATACATCCGTGTATGCATAAAAGCAGAGGAGAGTGAACCGAGCAGACGGGTCTCAGTGTGGGTGTCTTAAACAGAAGCTATTGAGGCAGGAAGTTAAACCATTATTAAAGATTTTGACAGACCTGAGTTTGTGGTCAAATTTTCCATAACTTTTTTCTCAAAGCTTGCTAGCCAGGCCTGGTGGTGTGGGGAGGGGCAGAATTTGAGGACTGCCCTTACATTCAGACATTTGCTGTGGATGAGATTCATCAACAAAAAGTAGGGGAAATGCTCTTGCTTCTCAGGGTGCCCGTGGCTTTGAATAAATGGAAACCTGGCCTCCCTGTCTCCATGATCCCTTCCCCAAACACCAAGAGACAAGTGTTCTCATGAGTTACTAATTAGGTGGAACCACTGTAATGATTTCATTGCTGTTGCAGCTTCCACCAAGAGAGCATTTGATGCATGTAAAGCAATCAGAACTATAATCCAGTGCTAGCAAATGAAAATAGACAAGAACATTATTCCTAGTGAGTGTATCAACTTTGCTTACTACCAACAAGGGTGATGGGATAGGAATAAAGTCTGTCTGCCAAAAGCCTGCTTAGAATTCCCATCTGTTATAAAGGGCAAACATTTCATAAAGTAAAACAGTGGTTTCCTCCCAAATAGCTTTGGGAGGTGAAGACAGAGAAGGAAATTAACTACTGGAAAGAGTTCCCCTGGTGGCGCTTAAGCTGATCCTGGCTTCCCTGGTGGCTGTTGTTATTTTCCATGTGGATGCTCTTCAGGAGGAAGAGCAAGAAGACAAACTAGCATCTTTGTTTTATAAAAAAGCTGCAGTGTTGCAAAATCTCATATTTAATATCAGCAGCAGCCTCAGGTTACTGGTACCTGCAAAGTGCTGGGTGTAATCACCTTTTTAAATCCTTTAATAGTCCAACGTGTTAGATACAGTGACTTTCATTTTAGAGATGAAGAAAATGAGGCTGCAAGAGGTAAAGCATCTTTTTTTTTCATATTAATCTTTTTCAAAATTTGTATTGGAGTATAGTTGATTTACAATATTGTGTTAGTTTCTCCTGTATATGTAGCATGGTAAATCAGCTATACATATATCCACTCTTTTTTTTTAGATTCTTTTCCCATAGGAGTCTTTAAAGGGTATTGAGTAGAGTTCCCTGTGCTATACAGTAGGTCCTTATTAGTTCTCTGTTTTATATATGGTAGTGAATATATGTCCATCCCAATCTCCCGGTTTATCCCTCCCTCCCCTTTCCTCCTTGGTAACCATAAATTTGTTTTCTACATACGGTGCTTCTGCACCTACTATGTTCAAGGTCAAGTAACAGAGCTGGGATATGAACCCACACCTGTTATTTCTAGAGCTCATCATCAAAACCACTGTATTACAGATAGTGTCTAGGATGTCCATGTCTGTGTCTTGCCCAGGGAGCGTCAGTGATGCCCTGTCTGAAGAGGCCTGGCCAATCGAATGATAGGTTTCTGACTTGGAAGAGATTTTCATGATACCACAGATTCTCAACCTGCCTGCACATTGGTCTCACCTGGAAACTTGCCAACGTACTATTTCCCGAAGCCCAGTCTTAACAATTTCTGATTCAACTGGTCTGATGTGGCTTTGTTGTGGAGAAGGGAGGTATTTAAAAGTTCTCCTGGTGGTTCCACTAGGACCCATGACTGAGAACCACAGACCTAGACCCACCCTCCATGACTGGCTATTCCTGTGGCCCATGACGATCAGCATTAACACCATCTCTTACAAACCAGGAAGTCTGTTAGAAATGCAGATTGCCAGGTTCCACATCAGGTGATTTGTATGCACACTGAGGTTTAAAAGAACCACAGTGCCCAGACAACCCCTAAAGCATGAGGAGGAGTTATGTAGAGAAAGAAGGGAGGGAAGGGCATTCTAGACAGATGGATTCACATGCCCAGAAAAGGAAGAAGGGTGCATTTGGGAACGAGAAGTAGATTAAAAGATCAACTTTTTCATACAGACCAGATATGCTTCTGCCTCAGTACTAGTCATTGGTCACCTTCTCTGTCTACATGGTTCTATCACCTCAAATGATCCCATAAGAGCCTTTCTCTCTGTCCCTTTCATTAAGGGGCTGCCTTGATCACCTCATTTAAACTGTAATCTTTCTTTCAAATTTGCACTCCAAGATGCCATTATTTGCTTTACTTTTTTTTTTTTCATGAACTTGTAATCATCTAACATGCTAAATGATATATTTAACTTTTGTCTGTATTTACTACCTCATCCACATTGGAATGCAAGCTCAGCAAGTGCCTGGGTTTTGTTTGGTGTTTACCAGTGCATCCTTCAGCACTGAAAACAGTATCCGGCACTTTGAAAAGCTGCTTCCTATATATTTGTTGAGTTGATGCATTAATCAAGCTGTCTAGGTGGCGCTAGTGGTAAGGAATCTGCCTGCCAGTGCAGGAAATGCAAGAGACGCAGGTTCGATCCCTGGGTTGGGAAGATCCCCTGGAGAAGGAAATGGCAACCCATTCCAGGATTCTTGCCTGGAAAATTCCAGGGACAGAGGAGCATGGTGGGTTACAGTCCATGGGGGCCTTAGAAAGTCAGATATAACTGAGTGACTAAACAGCAGCAGCAAATTATGAAAGGCTGAGGAGGTCATGCTGACTTTAACTAAACTTTAACTTTAACTAGAACTTGATTGTGAATTGCACAAAGACTCTTTTCAGGACTTTAAGTGGATAAAAGACAAGATCTGATTTTCAGTTGATTTTAGAAAGACCACCTGGCTTCTGTTTAGCTAGTGGACTTTGGGTATGCGGAAGTTAAAGACTAAAGACAGAAAAACTAGTTTGATGACCATGACACCCTCTACTAAGGGAGTAGAGGCTGGCGAAGAGAGCTTTCTCACATCCTTTCTGTTTGAGGAGACAGTGTTGCAGCAACTTGTGAAAAGATTCACAGAGAAGAGGCTCTTGCATCAATATGAAAGCTTTTTATTCTCCTTTGTTTTATTAAAGAAAATAAGTTGAACATCATTGTGTACTGTGAGTAAAAAGTTTAAGAAAGCATGCACCCAAATCCGTGAGGTTTAGGCATATTGGCTCAGATGGTAAAGAATCTGCCTATAATGCAGGAAACCCAGAGTCGAACCCTGGGTAAGGAAGATCCGCTGGAGAAGGGAATGGCAACCCACTCCAGTATCCTTGCCTGAAGAAGTCCATGGACAGAGCAGTCTGGTGGGCTACAGTCCATGGGGTCTCAAAGAGTCGGACATGACTGAGCAACTTTCACTTCATTTTACTTACTGGCTTATTAAAGGATAAACAATGCATGAACACAGTGGGGAAAACCTTTTGCCTATGTCTGTATCTTGACAGATTGTTCTGAGGATTGTGGAGAAAACATAAGTGATGTACCCAGTACAGTGTTTAGCTCCTGGAAATAAAGGGTAGCTGCTATTATTATGTGGCTATAACAAAGATAGTTAGGGAGGGATGGGTCTAGGTCAGGTGAACTAGGCACCAAGTAATAAATTTTAGCATGCAGGTATAGTATGGTGATACTTTACAAGTCTGATTTTGCTAGCTTATTTCTCAAAGGGACTTCCAATTCAGTAGTAGCCCACAGTGCAGGAGTCTTAGCTGAAATTTGCTTTGCAGCGGATCTGTTGCACAGATTGAGGCAGCTGTGCACAGCATGCATTTCATTTCAATGACTATATCCTGAAGGGTGTTATGCAAAAGGCCACTAATCCGGGAAAAAGCTCTCTTCAGTTGGCAACTTCTCAGGGCCGCTTGCAAAGGAAAATTTGCATGTTTCATTAAGAATGAATCAACCTATTGGTTATGTACAACCTGGATCATTTACATTTTTGGTTTTTAAAAAATGCTTAGATATTATTTCCAGTCTCGTGTCTTCCTTCTCAATTCATTAGCCTGAATAAACTAAGTTCCCTTGGCAGAGAAATTGATTGGAGAACCGTGGGTTTCTTGGGGCTGGTTATTGTCGTGTACCCAGATAGCCTTAATAAGATTAGCCTTGTCTTTTCCTATGGGCTTTGATGATGGCAATCTACCATATTCTCCAATTAAAATCCTTGTCACACTTGACTTTTGTTTGGCTTAATCTTTACAATGTATTCAGCCTGACAAATAAAAGTAGATTGATCTATTTCACTCCTTCTGACTTAAAGTTGTTCCTTACACAGATTTCCATGCCCTGTCTCATGTTTCGTGAGTCTCCAGACAGTGTATGTAGCAGACGGTGCTAATCTATATGAATCTGATTTATGGAGACAGACAATGAGACCATGAATATTAAAATCCTATTATCATGTGATGGTATTCTAAAACATACACCATAAAAATCTCAAAATATGAAAGGAAATGATCCTGAGGTCACCTGTATAATTTCTGTCCCAAAGAAATGAAACTTGGAAAGATCATGCAAGCAAAGTATGATTCCAGGCCTTGCCCATAGCAATAAACTGTGGCTCTAAGGTTCAAGTCTTTGTTCAGTTGTTAAGTATTAGATGGTATATTGATGTAGCAGGAACTGAATGTGACATCCAGTGTCTTCATGGATCAATTAATGCAAGACATTAGCTTGATGTTTTGTGAATGCTCATATTTCAGTTTAGGTAATTAGTTATTATAGAACTCAAGTATGACATTGGGATATAGCATTTTTCCTTTTACTTGGAAAGAGTTGAAAATGTATCTAGTATTTTGATCTCACCCCCAAAAAAAGTGAATTCCAGAGAGATGAAGCAGCTTGCCCAAGATAACCCAACAAATTAATGACTGTTTTGCCATATCATATGATAACCCATTGGCAGGAACAGGTCCACAAATATTCCTTGCTTTGAATAAATATCAGTTCAGTTCAGTCGCTCGGTCATGTCTGACTCTTTGCAACCCAATGGACTGCAGCATGCCGGGCTTCCCTGTCCATCACCAACTCCCATGCTCAAACTCATGTCCGTTAAGTCAGTGATGCCATCCAACCATCTCATCCTCTGTTGTCCCTTTTTCCTCCTGCCTTCAATCTTTCCCAGCAACAGGGTCTTTTCCAATGAGTCATTTCTTCACATCAGGTAGCCAAAGTATTGGAGTTTCAGCTTCAGCATCAGTCTTTCCAATGAATATTCAGGACTGATTTCCTTTAGGATTGACCGGTTGAATCTCCTTGCAGTCTAGGGAACTCTCAAGAGTCTTCTCCAACACCACAGTTGAAACACATCAATTCTTCGGCACTCAGTTGGAGTAAGTCCAGCTCTTACATCCATATATGACTACTGGAAAAACCAAAGCTTTGACTTAGATGGACCTTTGTTGACAAGGTAATGTCTCTGCTTTTTAATATGCTGTCTAGGTTGGTCATAGCTTTTCTTCCAAGGAGCAAGAGTCTTTTAATTTCATGGCTGCAGTCACCATCTCCAGTGATTTGGAGCCCCCAAAATAAAGTCTGTCACTATTTCCATTGTTTCCCCATCTATTTGCCATGAAGTGATGGGACTTGAATAAATATCAAGGCTCTGTCTATTCTTTTTTTAGCTTTTTATTTTATATTGGAGTATTGTTGATTAACAATGTTGTGATAGTTTCAGGTGTACAGCAAAGTGGTTCAATTATAGACATACATGTATCTATTTTTCAAAATCATTTCCCATTTTGGTTGTTGCATAACATTGGGCTCAGATGGTAAAGAGTCTGCCTGCATTGTGGGAGACCTAGGTTCGATCCCTAGGTCTGGAAGATGCCCTGGAGAAGGGAATGGCAACCCACTCCAATATTCTTGCCTGGAAAATCCCATGGACAGAGGAGCCTGGTTGGCCCCAAACCATGGGGTCACAAAGCATTGGACATGACTGACTAACATACACACTCACACACAATATTGGGCAGAGTTTCCTGGCTATACAGTCAGACCTTGTTGGTTCTCAGTTTTAAATATAGCAGCGTGTACTGTCAATCCCAAACTCCTTGACTTTCGCTTCCCCCCAAGGTTATTTCTGTTCTTGGAGAAACTATTTTTTCTGAGATCATGGTCATGGTAACAATAGGTTTCCTTTCTCTGCTGCTGCTGCTGCTAAGTCGCTTCAGTCGTGTCCGACTCTGTGCGACCCCATAGACGGAAGCTCACCAGGCTCCCCTGTCCCTGGGGTTCTCCAGGCAAGAACACTGGAGTGGGTTGCCGTTTCCTTCTCCAATGCATGAAAGTGAAAAGTGAAAGTGAAGTCGCTCAGTCGTGTCTGACTCTTAGCGACCCCATGGACTGGAGTCTACCAGGATCTTCCGTCCATGGGATTTTCCAGGCAAAAGTACTGGGGTGGGGTGCCATTGCCTTCCCCGAAATAGTACTTAATTCTCCTGTTCTCTTTGTGCTAAATTGGTGATTTGCTCATTAAGTGCCCACTGACTATCACTATGGTAGGTATTCTGCAACAGTTTAGCAGGACAGCAAGAGAAGAGTGAGTATGTTTAGATACTCTGTGGGGCCGAGTATTGGGCTAATTATCAAGTAATTACCCAGAAATAAGTCCACATAATAGAAATGCACTTGTTACAATGACTATGGGGGTGGAGGTTTTCAGACAGAAGTTTATGAAGTGCTGTTAAAAACCCAGCAGTGATTTGATTCTGAAGTGCAGTGTTTTCCTTCTCATCCCAACCAAAGAAATTAAGGGAGATCACATACTGTGAACCACTGAATTTGAAACAAACATTAGCCATCTCCTAAAGATAATGGCCAAAAATTGTGAAAAAACACTCAAATGATATAAAAATAAGATTGTTGTAAGAGCTAGGGGAATAGACAGTTGTTAAATAATCCAGTGTCCAAGAGAAGTGATGTTTTGTGTTTTTTGTTTAGTTTGACAACTGAATTACTCAAATGGTTGTAAATTTTTTTTTATGTTGAAAATTATTATTTCCTTTTATAGATTCACAGTTTTGGTGATTTGTTAAGGGATAGATGCTTGGGATCAGAGATGTAACTTCACATCAAAATAAATTTTAGTTTTGTTACATGTTAAAATATGTTTAGTTTGTTTATAATAGCTTTCCTCTTTTTATAAAATAGGTTTTTTTTTCTTTTTTAGAATAGGGCTAATATTACTGTATTCCTGCTTAGCAGAAATGACATTCCACTAGTTTTGTACTAAATTATACCTCCTGGTCCAATTTTATAATTAAAAATGATGTGTGGAATAAATTTTCTAATTACAGATAACATGGTAACAAAAGATTCTTGGATGAGAGTGGTGCAAAGATACCCTTGATGGAGAGTTGTCAGGTATCTGGATGACTAGTGGTGAAAGTCTTCTTTGACTAGAAAACTCAAACCACAGATCTGGTCTCTTTCATAGATTTATTTGTTCATCCAAAAATCACTTATTGTTTGCCTCCAAGTGCTATAGATAAACCAGAAAGCCGAAAGAGGCCCCTGTCCACATAGAACTTAGCCTGTGTAGATAAGACAGATAATGCACATATAATTATCACGTACCTTCAGATAGAAATGACTTCCTTGGTGGCTCAGATGGTAAAGGGTGTGTCTGCAATGCGAGAGACCCAGGTTTGATCCCTAGGTTGGGAAGATCCCCTGGAGAAGAAAATGGAAACCTACTCCAGTATTTTTGCCTGGAAAATCCTATGGACAGAGTAGCCTGGCAGACTATAGTCCCTGGGATGGCAAAGAGTTGGACATGACTGAGCCACTTCACTTTCAGATAGAAATAAGTATCAATGACAATGGTGTAGATGGAGAGTGGTAGAGAGTTCCTTTAGCGAAGGTGGTTAAGAAGGCTTTTCTGAGAAGATGAAGATCAAGGAGAGAATGAATTTAGGCAGAGGGAACCATAAGTGCAGAGACCTTGACCTGGGACAAGCATGAGGTGTTGAGGGTCAGAAAGACTGGAGTGGCTGAAGTAAAGTATCCAAGAAGGAGAGTATTAAGACATAGAGCTAGAGATGTGACAGGGATCACAGTGGTTCTCAAAGTGTGGTCCCCAGACCAACAGCATTAGTATCAACAGAAAGATCTGTGAGTAATAAAGATTCTCAGGTCCCATCCCAGACCTCCTACATCAGAGCCTGGGGGAAGAGCCTGGCATTCTGAGTTTTAACCAGCCCTCCCTTTGACGTGTGCTCAAACCCAGGACCACAGAGGCTTTTTTGCCATGATACGTAATTTGCGTTTTATTCTCCATGGGAGGGCTTTAAGTGGAAGGAACTAATGTGATTTAGGCTTCCCTGGTGACACTAGTGGTAAAGAACCTGCCTGCCAGTGCAGGGGATGTGAGAGACGCAGGTTCAATCCCTGGATTGGGAAGATGCCCTGGAGGAAGAAATGGCAACCCACTCCAGTATTTTTGCCTGGAGAATCCCATGGACAGAGGAGCCTCATGGGCTACAGTCCATAGGGTCGCAAAGAGTCAGACAAGACAAGCAACTTTGCACGCTCGCAGGCTTTGAGAAGATAACTTTGGCCTTTGTGAGGAGAATGGACAGATTGGTACTTACTCTTTTATGTGTCTATTCTGACTAAAAATTGTAGCTCAGCAGGAAAGAACAATTAGCAGATTCATGCTGAGCTCTGTTTACTTTTATTGTGAAAGATAATTGTGTTCAATCTCATGCCTGAATTCCAGATGTCAGGTACCTGGAAATGCAAATAGTAATTCCCTACTGTGAGATGTCAGATAACGGAAATTCAAACACACTTACGGAAATTCAAACACACTTGCGGAAATGCAAACCCATTATCAATTGTCTTTGGATACTAATGGCTTAAGTTGGGCAGATTTTCTAGTTGAAACAAACAATTGGCTTTCACAGTGAAATAGAAATCGAACAGTTGTAAATTAATATGTTGTCTGTTTTACTCTGGATACTAGCCCAGATTTGGTAGGGGGTGTGTGTATGTGTGTAAAACATGCTTCCTAGAATGAGGACTTAACCTTTGTACAATGAAATCCCTCTGAATATTCACAGAGTCTTCAAGGGATGATCCAAGACTGTTCTAGAACAAATCTTTTCAACCACCACTTACATAGGCCATTTTTCCTTCTTTTCTACTCTACTTACTGTCTTGTGATATGCTTAGTAAAGTCACATGAGGTTATTTGTGCCGTAAATACTGTCTCCCATTACTAGAGGTTTTGCCTTTTGGAATATGCCCTCTTGGCTCTGCCAGCTTCCTAGTTGGGCCAGTGCTAAGGCTGCTTCATTGAAGGCATGAATCTCACACACCCTCTTAGTGTCAGTCAGACAGACTAAGCCCCAAGAAGTGCTTCCTCCAAATCTCACAGCCATGCTTTCCTTTCCTGCTTGTCTTCCCCTCTCCTTGAGACTCAGACATAATGTTGGCCTCTTCTACCTCCCCAAGGACATCTAATTTTGTATTTTGGAGTAAATTTCCCCTTGGCACTTTCTTTCTTTTTAGGCAAGATTCCCACCTTACATTCTTGCAGAAATCTCTCCTGGAGTCTTCTGACCTACCTCAGTCTGGTCTGGTGACTCTAGACAGGTGGCACGCATTCATCATTCTTCTCTGTCGTCCTGAGCTTTCTCTTCTCTCCTTTCAAATTTTCTGTGTTTTCCTGTGTAGGACTCCATTTCCTGAATTTCATGACTTACTCTTTCTTACTTTGTTTTGGAGGAACATACTTTGCACTTCCCAAGAAAGGGTGCATGAAAGGTGAGTTGTTTTTATTTTTTGGAATTTTCATGTCTGAAATTGTCTTTTATCCTTGCACTGTCTAATGGTAATTGGATGTTGGATGTTTGAAGATGTCCAGATTAAAAGTCACTATTTCCTTAGCACTTCAAAAATATTGCACCATTGTCTTTTCATTTCCAGTGACATTCAGATTCTTCATTCTTTCTATGAAAACTTTTTTTTCTCTCTGGGAGTCTGAAGCATCTTTTACTTCCACTAGAAATTTCAGAATTCTAGGGGAAGAAAAATTTCACTGTCAAATGCCTTCGTGTGCATATCTTTTCCACCATTAAATGGAACCATTATGCTGGTCAGAACTTCAAATCTGAGATTCATGTCTTTCATATGTAGGGAATTTTATTGAATTATTTCATTAGTGATTTTGTCTCCATTTTCTCCATTCTGTTTGGTGGTTTGGTTTTATTTTAATATGAGTCTATTTGGAAGCTCTGAGCACTATAAGATGTTTGTTGACTCTTGTCTTCCCTGTAGGGTAATTGGTTAGACTCCTTTCTTTGGGAACTTCTGATATCAATGTCTGTAGAATTTTCTTTTTGGTAACAATCCCCAGGGAAGACTCTTCTGTTTTCCTACCTGGCTGCCAACCTCTGGGAATTGCCTAGATATTAAAAGAACTGAGGTCTGAACATTTAGTAAATCTATGCTCTGTGCTTACACTGTTTTCAGTATGGGACCCAAGTCTCAGCTCGGCCTGGTCCCCTAATTCAGAGACTCTCTCTTCCCTTTCCTACAATTAAAGCTCCAGGATTCTACTAGGATGGAGGAAGAATTGCCAAAGACTTTGGGGAGCCAACTGCTTCTTAAGTATTCTTTTCACAGATCTTCCTGTTGTTAGCCTCATCTTCTCTACCCTTTCCAGAAGTATTTGGTGCCATTGATTCCTGAGCCACTGGGAGTTCTGCCGTGAAAAACAGACTGTTCTTGCCTTTCTTTGCTGCTGATTTAGAATTGTGCTTTTTTGAGTGTAAGTCAGTTTCCACCTATTCATCTACTTTCTAGCCTTCAACATTTTGTTTTGTCATTTCCTCTCCCATTTTCCTTTGTGAGTTCATGCATTAAAAATATAATTCTTGAAATTTAATGGGATTTGAGAGGGAGCAGAATTAATTGCATGTGTTTAATTTACCATTTAAAATCACAAGTGCTTTTAAATTTATTTGCTTTCCTCTAGTCTCTGAATTGGATTGGAATGATTGGAGAGTTACATGAATTATGGCATCTCTATCCCTACACTTCCCCATTAGAAAGCAGAAATAGATACAGTATGTTTAGATTTTAAAAAAATTTCCCCTCTGTGTTACATTTGGTCCAATTCTATTTCTGCTTAAGACAAGATGAACAGAAATGTATTTAAATTTCAGAAAGGGGAATGGAGATTAGATAATAAAATCTCCTGAGTGTGTGGGATATCAAAGTGGGTTATCAGGGGAATCCACTGAAGCTTTCGAGTAACTGAGTTGACAAAGAGCTCCTAACATAAGCATGGATCTTAACTTGGCTGGCGTTCCTTTGTAAGGCATGGCAATTAGCACAGGAGCAAGCACACTCTTCTCTTTGTCTGGATTAAGAAATATCTGCAATTTTAACCAAATGCAATGCTCTCATTGATGCATATTTGGATATTGCAGAGTTGTCCCTGAGATGAGGTTGCTTGCATCCAGTTAGTACCTGGGCATCATTTTTGAGAGTGGTGGGCATAGCTGCTACCAGATGGGCAGTGACTCAGTGAGGAGGGTGGAGGGGAGGAGGGGACTCTAGCAGCTGCTATGAAAAATACCATGTACAACCTAACAAAATAACATATTTTATAATTTGTTGTTTGAGAAGTAGTTGTGGTTTGAGAGTGGTTGATTACCTCTCTACTTTCACAGAGCCTTGAGGTTTGCCTGGTCTGCCTTTTATTTTTCTGTTATCCTTCCTTTTACTTACAAACATAATTTCATCAGAACATTTTCTGTTTTTTTTTTTTTTGGTTTTACTTTGAGGGTGGGGTATGGTGGTGAGCAGGAAAGCTTTTGTTTTTTTCAATGAAAGGATTATAGAGCTTGATTCACCCATACAAAGTTCCCTTTAGGTGTTGTGTGTGTCACTGTGTACTATGAAGCCAGTGCTGCAAGGAGAAGGCAATCCTAGCTGTGTCACGAAACTGAGCTGGATTTATGTTTAGCTGCAGAGTTAAACTCAAGAAAATAAAGTTGTTATTTACTGCTTTGTACTGGAAGCGTGGCCATTCCTTGCCTTTTCTGGTTTTGAATTTTGAAGGACAGCACTGGTGCAACACTTCCTCATTTGGCCAGGACGTTCTGATCCCAAGATGCTAAAGGCAGTATTGTGCAGGAGTAAAGAGCATGGGTTTTGGAGTGAGACGCTGGGTCCAGATGTGTGTGAGTAACTTTGGCCAAACTAGTTAATCTCTCTTAACCTCAGCCTCCTTATTTGTAACATGAGAATGATGTTTGTGTTCCTCCAAGGACTGCTGTGATGATTAAATGAACAAAGGTAAGCAAAGAGCTCCTGTCACTGCCGTAATTATCATCACTGTTTCTACTATTCAAAGCAAGTCTGGGACCATCATTAGGTGGAAAGGTGAGAAAAGACATTTTAGAAGAGACTTGGGGTGAGCAAAGGCAAGACAGCTCAGCCTGTTTCTCCTGCAGAATCTGGTGAAAGACCCGTGTAAGCGTGGCTCCACAGCACAGTGCCTGCTCTGTCACTTCAGTCATGTCTGACTCTTTGCGACCCCATGGACAGAAGTTCCCCAGGCTCCTCAGTCCGTGAGATTCTCCAGACAAGAATACTGGAGAGGTTTGCCATTTCCTTCTCCATCCACAGCACAGACTAGAAAATACATCTTGCTTTATGGAATGTTCACCTAAAATTTATCTAATCACACACCAGATCCTTATAAGGCCCATGGAAGAATCTTAGTGAATCATCGCAAGTTCAAAGTCCCATTTACAAGACTGCTTCTCTGGTGGCATAGAAGGTAAAGAATCTGCCTGGAATGCAGGAGACCTGGGTTCAATCCCTGGCTTGGGAAGCTACCCTGGAGAAGGGAATGGAAACCTGCTCGAGTATTCTTGCCTAGAGAATTCCATGGACAAAGGACCTGGCAGGTTACAGTCCATGGCATCCCAAAGAGTTGGACACAACTGAGCAACTAACTTCTTCCTTACCTGTGTCCAACCTCAACAGGCAGTGAACACTGATACTGTTGAGAGAGCAATAAAAATCCTTAAATATATTGTTTTTAACTACAATATTTTAAAATGTCCAGATATTCACAGGAGTAGTTGTACAAAGTAATAAACACATAGAAAATTATCAGAACTGTCTAACTGATACATTTTGAGACTTGAAGGAAGTCTTTTTTAAAGAAAAAAAGAGCTAGAAAAAGAAATAGGATTCAAAGGATCTGTGATCCAGAGCTGAGTTTCCTACATTAAAAAAAAATAAAGTAAAGCAAAATTGACTGTGAAAAGAATAGCACTGAGTAAATGAAAGCTTTTCTTTTTTCCCATGTATCAAATCAAATGCATTTCATAAAGGAACAGGAACGTCTTAAATATGATGAAGCCGCCTTTAAGCATTTACTCTAGGGACTAACAAAAATCAATTGCCTCCTCAAGGTAGATCTTTAATAAAAGATGGAATCAAAATGGTATTGGAAGCTGCATCCACATTATGAAGAAGTGGCCCCTTAAGACAGCTGATTGCCCACCATACAGCATCTTTAGTACAGATGCCATTGTCTTTTTTAAAGGAGACTGTTTGATTGAGGAACGCCATGTTGAATACAAAGGTCTATTCCTTCATCTGTTTACTTATTAATGATCAGATTCATTATCTTAAATAACGGAGAGAAAGAATATCTCCAAGCCTTGTAATAACATGAGGGAGTGTATTTATGTGTACTTCACAAGAGAACTCCACTTGGCTGATGTCACCTAATTAATCTTTACAGTTGGCCCGTAAGGAAGATGCAGTTTTAATGTCCCCCAATCTGTAGATCTAATAACTAAGGAACATAGACGATAAATTGTGTTTGCCCTGAATAGCTGTTTTAAGGCATCTCTACAGTGCTGATAATGAAGCCCATTCTAACTAAGCTTTGCACACAAGGGGACTTTGACTCCAAGCTTCCTGTATGGGATGCTGTTTAAACAGGGAAAATTTGTTACAATTTGTTACAGGTCATCCCAGTTCTTGAAGGAGCAACACAGTCTGTGCCATGCCTTGGGGACCTACTAGGGTGTTTTCTCTTTCCTAAATTTTGGAATTTGGGAGGGTTGGGGATGTGTGCAGTAAAGTACACAGTGATAATTCCTACTGAGGGAGAGAAGGATTAAAACTTAGTTGTATATCACTTGATCCACTTGGATGGGGCAGTGAAATAGTGAAAGGTGAATGGCCATAATGATGATGACAGTGGCAATGAGAGCAATGTTAATGACCTATTTTATTAAATGCTACTCTGCATATTAAAAAGCAGAGACATTACTTTGCCGACAAATGGTTTTTCCAGTAGTCGTGTGTGGATGTGAGAGTTGGACCATAAAGAAAGCTGAGCACCAAAGAATTGATGCTTCTGAACGGTGGTGTTGGAGAAGACTCTTGAGAGCCCCTTGGACTTCAAAGAGATCAAACTAGTCAATTCTGAATATTCATATAAAGGACCGATGCTGAAGCTGAAGCTCCGATACTTTGGCCACCTGATGCGAAGAGCTGACTCATTTGAAAAGACCCTGATGCTGGGAAAGATTGAGGGCAGGAGGAGAAGGGGACGACAGAGGATGAGATGGTTGGATGGCATCACTGACATGAGTTTGAGCAAGCTCCACGAGTTGGTGATGGACAGGGAAGCCTTGTGTGCTGCAGTCCATTGTGTTACAAAGAGCTGGACATTACTGAGTTACTGAACTGACTCTCTGCAGACCCAGACCAAATAAACACAATATGCTATGAGGTTGATATTTATTATTATTATTATTATACCAAGTTTACAGGAATAAAAACCATCTGGCTTCTGTTAATAAGGAAAAATGTGGAAAAATCAGAGCTTCATAGGAGTCATCTTTTGTTTTTTTTAATTGAAGTATAGTTGTTTTATAATATTAGTTTCAGGTGTACAACATGGTGATTCAGTGTTTCTACAGGTTATACTCCACTAAAAGTTATTAAAACATAATGGCTATAATTCCCTGTGCTGTACAGTATGTCCTTCTTGTTGCTCATCTATTTTTCACATAGTAATTTATATCTCTTAATCCCATACCCCTATCTTGCTCCTCCTCCTCCCTTCCTCTGCCCCACTGGCAACCACTAGTTTGTTTCCTATTAATGTATCTGTGAGTCTCTTTCCATTTTGCTATATACGTTCATTTGTTTTTTAGATTCCACTTGGAAGTGATATCATCCACTACTTATCTTTCTCTATCTTACTTCATTAAGCATAAGATTCTCCAGGTCCATCTGCCTTGCTGCATATGGCACAATTTTATTCTTTTCTATGGCTAGTTATGTACTGTTGTGTATGTGTGTGTGTGTTTGTGTGTGTGTGTATTAAAAATATATATATATATATCTCACATCTTCTGTGGCCATTTGTTGTTGGACACTTGGGTTGCTTCCACATAATCCAGTTAGTTTTCAGTGTAAATTGCTCCACAGTAGCTGTGTTGTTGATGTGTTCATCGGGGAGAATGAGTGTCATGTTTTCTTACTCTGCCATTTTGAACATTTCCTTCAGGGAGTCATTTTTTTCTGGTACAGAATATGCAACTCACTTTGCAACATTCCATTGGCCTCTTTACAAGTTTGCAATGCTCCATTGGCCTCTTGACAAGTCACCTCAGTTTTTGATCCAAGAATTTCCTTGAGGTACTATGTTCAGGGATTGGTCTGGGGACTGAGCAAGTGCCATGCTTAGTTGCTCAGTCGTGTCCGATCTTGTGATCCCATGGACTGCAGCCCACTGGGCTCCTATGTCTGTGAGGATAGGGAGGTGAAAATGGCCCAATGTTTGTCATTAATAAATTCATTCCAAACTGGGCTACCAACTCAAATTCTTTCGGGGCAGCCATGCAGTAAGACATCAATGAGTGTGACAGAGGCCAACTGGAGATGCTCAAATTAAACAACATTAACAACAAAAACAACTGACACGTGAGCGGAACCTCTCTTTGGGTTGGATTAGCTCTAGTATTACTTTGCAACTCATGGGATAGCTATATTCTGATTTCTTAACCAGTATTATGTTTTGTGTGTGATTTTTCATATTAAAACTAAAACATAGGGTCTTTACCTCTGTGATATGGCAACTTTGACATGGAGACTTAGGAACTGCTGGTGGCCCTGCTCTTCTTTGAAGGATGCCACTGTCATGAGACTGGCATGGGCTCACAGAGGGAAACAGACAAGAGATAGGGTTAGGGAGAGTCCAAATGGCATTCCTATCCCCAGTTCTAATCCTCCCTAAGGTCCAGTGGTACCGTTCCTACAATTTTTTCAACAATTTCTTCAGTTATAGAAAATAATACTCGAGAATATCCTTCCAAGTTATTTCCCTTTCTCTTTTAGCCAGAGGTAGTTTAAGGGATTTCTACCGCTTAAAACTAAAAGTGACTTGAGTAATTCATTGGGTTGCCTGCGAACCCAGGAAGGGAGTTGAAGGAGGTAGAAAGTCAATGATGAAAGAGTGGAATCCATCCAGAGAGCACACAGCTGGATAAAGCATCTACGCTCATAGGCTTAAACATAGAGACATGAATACTCAAAACCAGACAGTTAAGTCAAAATTAAAAGGCAAAAGGATACTATGGGAATTGGAGAAAATTTTTGATAAGAAAAAAAAATTCAATTACTATTTGAAACTGAAGTCAAAGTCATAATTAATGTGCTTTTGCCTGAAAGCTGTTGGGAAATGGATTCTGGTGTTTCTCAGTGGGTCAAAGACAGGGCTCTTAAAAGAAGGGAAGCTGGGACTAGTTTTTAAAAAGAGGAGACGCTAGAGGTACTGGGGCAGTCTATAAAGTTGACTTCTTTATTTTTTATTTTTTAAATTAATTTTTATTGGAGTATAGTTTATTAATGGACAAGTTATGTTAGTTTCTACTGTACAGCAAAATGAATCAGATTCTTTTCCCATATAGGTCATTACAGAGGATTGAGTAGAGTTCCCTGTGCTCTACAGTAGGTTCTTATTAATTACCTGTTTTATATATAATAGTATGTGGACTCACTCCTTTAGATTGTCTCCAGAACTTACTCTGGCTTCTGATGGGTCCCCTTCTCTCATTGGAAGTGGACCAGCATGGCTTTATTGGCTTCATCTTAATCTAGATCTGAACTCTAAGGGTATTATTACCTTCTTATTTTATTATTATACCTTCTTAGTATTCAGGGAACATAAAACATATCCTGAACACATCCTGTGAATGTCCTCCATGCTTTATATTGCTAGCCGTGTTCTTAAAAATCTTTATTAAAATATAATTCACGTGCTAAGCAATTCACCATTCAAAGTATATAGCTCAGTGGCTTTTATTGTATTCACTGAGTTGTATAACCACAACCACAACCACAATCTATTGTAAAACATTATCACCAACTCTAAAAGAAGTCCTGTCCCTGTGTTAGCAGTTACTCCTCATTTCTCACTCCATGGTCCCACTCCCTAGGCCTTGGGTTTCTATCTCGTTAGATTTGCCTATTCTAGAACTTTCACACAAACAGGATCATATTATACATGCCTTTTGTGTTTGACTTCTTCCACTAGCATAGTGTTTTCAACGACCATCTATGTTGTAGATACATGAAAAAAATCGCCTTTATTGCCAAATAATAGTCCATTATATGGAGAAGGAGATGGCACCCCACTCCAGTACTCTTGCCTGGAAAATCCCATGGATGGAGGAGCCTGGTAGGCTGCAGTCCATGGGGTCGCAAGGAGTCGAACATGGTAGAGTGACTTCACTTTCACTTTTCACTTTCATGCATTGGAGAAGGAAATGGCAACTCACTCCAGTGTTCTTGATTGGAGAATCCCAGGGACAGGGAAGCCTGGTGGGCTGCCGTCTATGGGGTTGCACAGAGTCGAACATGACTGAAGTGACTTAGCAGTAGCAGCAGCCCATTATATGGATATACCACATTTTATTTTTCTGTTCATCAGCTGATAGATATTTGAATTGTTTCCACATTTTGGCTATTAAGAATAACAGTGCTGTGAACATTCCACATACAACTTTTTGTATAAATATACCTTTTCATTTCTCTTGCATATATACCTAGGAATGAATTTGTTGGGTAATGTAGAAACTTTATATTTAACATATTGAGGAATTTCCAAACTGTTTTATAAAGTAGCCACTTCATTTTACATTACCAGTAGTAAAGTATGAAGGTTCCAGTTTTGCTGTAACCTCAGCAGCTCTTGTTTTATGACATGTGTTTTTGACTATAGACATCCAAATGGTTATGAAGGTGTATCTCATTGTGGTTTTTGTTTATATTTCCCTTATGGCTGATAATATTGAGCATCTTTTTATGTAATTATTGACCATTTAAATATCTTCTTTGTATAGATACCTATTTAGATTCCTGTCCATTTAGAAATTGGATGGTCTTTTTATTGGGTTCTTTATATTTTCTATTATATGTCTCATCAGTTATATTATCTAGAAATATGTTCTCCCATTTTGTAGATTATCTTTTCATTTTCTTATTCTTTAAAGTCCAAACACTTTTAATTTTGAAGATGCCTAATTTATTTTTTTATTTTGCTGCTTGTGCTTTTGGTGTTGGGTCCAATAAATATGGATATTGATTTGTTCCTACACAGTTGGTAGGCTGCAGTCCATGGGGTCACTAAGAGTCGGACAGGACTGAGCGTCTTCACTTTCACTTTTCACTTTCATGCATTGGAGAAGGAAATGGCAACCCACTCCAGTGTTCTTGCCTGGAGAACCCCAGGGACGGGGGAGCCTGGTGGGCTGCCGTCTATGGGGTCGCACAGAGTCAGACACGATTGAAGTGACTTAGTAGTAGTAGTTTTTTTAAAAACACAGTTTTCTTTTCCATAGAATAGTCTTGGCATCCTTGTCAAAAAAGAACTAACCATAAGTGCAAGTGGTTATATCTAGACTTTTAGTTCTAGTCTATTGATCTGTAAGTCCATTTTTATGCCAATACTACACTGTCTTGATTTCTTTAGCTTTGTCATAAGATTTGAAATTAGAAAATGTGTATCTTCCAACTTTTTCAGTGCTGTTTTGGATATTCTGGGCCCCTTACATTTCCATATAAATTTTAGGATCAGTTTATAAATTTTTGCAAGGCAGTCACCTAGGATTTTGATAGTGATCACATTAAATTATTTTAGTCACTGATTGAATTTTGACAGTATTTGATAGTGATTGCGTTAAATCAGTTTGGGGAGTAATGCCATATTAACAGCATTAATTCTTTTTTAAATTTTTTATTTTAATTGGAGGCTAATTACTTTATAATTGTGGTGAGTTTTGCCATACATTGACATGAATCAGCCACAGGTGTACATGTGTCCCCCCATCCTGAACCCCTCTCCCACCTACTTCCCCATCCCATCCCTCTGGGTTGTCCCAGTGCACTGGCTTGGAGTATCCTTTTTCATGCATTGAACTTGGACTGGTCATCTGTTTATACAAGTATCAATATACAAGTATCAATGCTATTCTCTCAAATCATCCCACCCTCACCTTCTCCCACAGAGTCCCAAAGTGTGTTCTTTATATCTGTGTCTTTTGCTGTCTCGCATATAGGGTCATTGTTACCATCTTTCTAAATTCTGTGTATATGTGTTAATATACTGTATTGGTATTTTTCTTTCTGACTTCCTTCACTCTGTATAATAGGCTCCAATTTCATCTACCTCATTAGAACTGACTCAAATGCGTTCTTTTTAATAGCTGAGTAATATTCCATTGTGTATATATCCATCTGCTGATGGACATCTAGGTTGCTTCCATGTCCTAGCTATTGTAAACAGAACAGCATTAATCTTAATATGTTTTCAGATTAATAAATATTGGAATATCTTTCTATTTATTTACCTCTTTAATTTCTTTCAACAATTTTTGTTTTAGTTTTCAGAGTATAAGTTTTATACTTCTGTTCTGTATTATTAAATATTTTATTCTTTTTGATGCTAATAAAAATTGTTTTCTTAATTCTAATTTTGGATAGTTCACTACCAGTGTATAGAAATCAAATTTATTTTTGTATATTGTTCTTGTTCTCTGCAACTTTGCTGAATCTGCTGATTAGTTTTAATGGTATTTTTGCTGACACCTTAGGGTTTTCATTTGGCTTCCCTGGTGGCTCAGACGGTAAAGCATCTGCCTGCAATGCAGGAGACCTGGGTTCGATTCCTGGGTCAGGAAGATCCCCGGGAGAAGGAAATGGCAATCCACTCCAGCACTCTTGCCTGGAAAATCTCATGGACGGAGGAGCCTGATAGGCTACAGTCCATGGGGTCGCAAAGAGTCAGACACGACTGAGCGACTTCATTAGGGTTTTCTATATACAAAATCATGTCATCTGAAAATAGATATACTTTTATTTCTTTCTATCTAATCTCAATATTTTTTACTTCATTTTCTTGCCTAATTGTCCTGGCTAGACTCTCCAGTATGATATTGTCTAAAAGTAGTGAGAGTATTTGCTTTTCCTAATATTAAGGGGCCATGAAATTAAAAGACTGCAGCCATGAAATTAAAAGACGCTTGCTCCTTGGAAGGAAAGTTATGACCAACCTAGATAGCATATTCAAAAGCAGAGACATTACTTTACCAACAAAGGGTCGCCTAGTCAAGGCTATGGTCTTTCCTGTGGTCATGTATGGATGTGAGAGCTGGACTGTGAAGAAGGCTGAGCGCCGAAGAATTGGTGCTTTTGAACTGTGGTGTTGGAGAAGACTCTTGAGAGTCCCTTGGACTGCAAGAAGATCCAACCAGTCCATTCTGAAGGAGATCAATCCTGGAATTTCTTTAGAAGGAATGATGCTAAAGCTGAAACTCCAGTATTTTGGCCATCTCATGCGAAGAGTTGACTCATTGGAGAAGACTCTGATGCTGGGAGGGATTGAGGGCAGGAGGAGAAGGGGACGACAGAGGATGAGATGGCTGGATGGCATCACTGACTCGATGGATGCGAGTCTGGGTGACCTCCGGGAGCTGGTGATGGACAGGGAGGCCTGGCGTGCTGCGGTTCGTGGGGTCGCAAAGAGTCGGACACGACTGAGCGACTGATCTGATCTGATCTGAATATTAAGGGAAAACTTTCAGTCAGGAAGTTCACTTTTATTTCTATTTTGTTGAGTGTTTTATTATGAAAGAGCATTAGATTTTTTGAAAAGCTGATCATGTGTGATTTGTCTTTTAATCAATTAGTATGGTATATCATATTAATTTGTCTACTTGTTTTCTTGAATACCTGAGAACGTTTACTTTTGGGTACTCTATGTCATGGCTTAGATTCTCTGGAAGCAGATATTAAGATCAAACTTAGAGTGCAAGAGATTTATTAGGGATCAACAGCTATGAAAGAATTGGGAGAAAGCAAGATTGGACAAGGGGAAAAGGTCAGAAACTGCCATATATGTCTGACAAAGTCTTAGCCAAGCCTGTAGGCAAGTCTGAAATAGATATTTCCCTTTGAGTTCTCCTGTAGTGGGTCAAAGTGGCTGGGGCTTTTTGCCCCATCTTGCTCAGTATCCTGATTTCGGCTTCTCTATGAAGAGTGTGCCCCAGGGCCAGGTAGCTCTTCATGGCTGAAGAGACCCTGAAGGTACTAACAGCTTGAGGTTGTTTGCAGATCACTTGTGCAATAAATCCTGCCTGGAAGGTGATTTGGGCTGTGCATCAGCATATCAACCATACTCACTCATAGAAATCTTAGATTCTGACTCAAGGTTTGTTGCTGTTATCAGAGGTTTGAATTGCAGAGTAGATCAGAAGTGTGTGGATAGCCTTCATATACTTTGGTTAGAGTCATACACAGTCGGCCAGTAGTCACAAATCCCCAAGCAGGTGCCCACACTCCTTGGACTACATGGCACACACAAAAGCCTATGCCCATAGTGTTCAGAGGCTTTGGTAACTAATTTAAATATTATCTCATGAAGAACAGGGCTTGTACAAATCTGGACGCATTCAAGAATAAGTCAGTTCAGTTCAGTCACTCAGTCGTGTCCGCTCTTTGCAACCCCATGAACTGCAGCGTGCCAGGCCTCCCTGTCCATCACCAACTCCCAGATTCCACCCAAACTCATGTCCATTGAGTCGGTGATGCCATCCAACCATCTTATCCTTTGTTGTCCCCCTCTCCTCCTGCCCTCAATCTTTCCCAGCATCAGGGTCTTTTCAAATGAGTCAGCTCTTTGCATCAGGTGGCCAAAGTATTGGAGTTTCAGCTTCAACATCAGTCCTTCCAGTGAACACCCAGGACTGATCTCCTTTAGGATGGACTGGTTGGATCTCCTTGCAGCCCAAGTGACTCTCAAGAGTCTTCTCCAACACCACAGTTCAAAAGCATCAATTCTTCGGCATTCAGCTTTCTTCACAGTCCAACTCTCACATCCATACATGACCACTGGAAAAACCATAGCCTTGACTAGATGGACCTTTGTTGGCAAAGTAATGTCTCTGCTTTTTAATATGCTATCTAGGTTGATCATAACTTTCTTTCCAAGGAGTAAGCATCTTTTAATTTCATGGCTGCAATCACCATCTGCAGTGATTTTGGAGCCCAGAAAAATAAAGTCAGGCACTGTTTCCACATTCAAGAATCAGAGCAGATCAGATCAGTCGTTCAGTCGTGACTGACTCTTTGCAACCCCATGAATCGCAGCACACCAGGCCTCCCTGTCCATCACCAACTCCCGGACGTCACTCAGACTCACATCCATTGAGTTAGTGATGCCATCCAGCCATCTCATCCTCTGTCGTCCCCTTTTCCTCTTGCCCTCAATCCCTCCCAGCATCAGAGTCTTCTGAAGTGATGGGACCAGATGCCATGATCTTCGTTTTCTGAATGTTGAGCTTTAAGCCAACTTTTTCACTCTCCACTTTCAATTTCATCAAGAGGCTTTTTAGTTCCTCTTTGCTTTCCGCCATAAGGGTGGTGTCATCTGCATATCTGAGGTTATTGATATTTCTCCCAGCAATCTTGATTCCAACTTGTGTTTCTTCCAGTCCAGCATTTCTCATGATGTACTCTCCATATAAGTTAAATAAACATGGTGACAATATGCAGCCTTGACGTACTCCTTTTCCTATTTGGAATCAGTCTGTTGTTCCATGTCCAGTTCTAACTGTTGCTTCCTGACCTGCATACAAATTTCTCAAGAGGCAGGTCAGGTGGTCTGATATTCCCATCTCTCTCAGAATTTTCCACAGTTTATTGTGATCCACACAGTCAAAGGCTTTGGCATAGTCAATAAAGCAGAAATAGATGTTTTTCTGGAACTCTCTTGCTTTTTCCGTGATCCAGCAGATGTTGGCAATTTGATCTCTGGTTCCTCTGCCTTTTCTAAATCCAGCTTGGACATCAGGAAGTTCACGGTTCACATATTGCTGAAGCCTGGCTTGGAGAATTTTGAGCATTACTTTACTAGCGTGTGAGATGAGTGCACTTGTGCGGTAGTTTGAGCATCCTTTGGCATTGCCTTTCTTTGGGATTGGAATGAAAACTGACCTTTTCCAGTCTTGTGGCCACTGCTGAGTTTTCCAAATTTGCTGGCATATTGAGTGCAGCACTTTCACAGCATCATCTTCCAGGATTTGGAATAGCTCCACTGGAATTCCATCACCTCCACCAGCTTTGTTCATAGTGATGCTTTCTAAGGCCCACTTGACTTCACATTCCAGGATGTCTGGCTCTAGGTCAGTGGTCACACCATCATGATTATCTGTGTCGTGAAGCTGTTTTTTGTACAGTTCTTCTGTGTATGCTTGCCACCTCTTCTTAATATCTTCTGCTTCTGTTAGGTCCATACCATTTCTGTCCTTTATCGAGCCCATAGGTTCCTGTTATTTATGATGACAGAAAAATCTTTAAAAATCTAGTAAGTAAAGTTTCTCTGGCACATCCTTCAATTGAGAAGGGAAGTTTTAATTGAAAATATAATTTAATATGCCTGTTTTATGTTTTTTTGTCACACTATTGGTCTTTTCTTATCCTTATCTTCATTTTCCTCCTAAAAGTCTCATACATGTAACTCAGGAGATCTAGAATCACAGAAACTATTAGGAAAAAAAAGGAAAAGAGATTAAAAACTCACATCTGTTACTATCACAAGAAGTCTTGCTTGCAAATCTAGAATAAATATTTGTTCTGCTCCAGGTTTCACTTTTATTTACTCTGGCTTTGTGACTCCAGGTCTCTTTTCAATGGTCCTCTAAAATCCACTTAGACTGGGTTGAATTTACTTGTTCTTTATTCTCAGAAAATGTGACATAATGAACAGAAAGCCACATTTACACTAACGTGGAGTGTCAGTACATGTTATGTAAATAATCCTCTAAGGTCTTACTAACTGGATTGTTTGGGAAGTGGAGAGAGAGAAATTAACCCAGCAGTATTCCTGCACATTGACTCTAATCTATTCTCCAAGCAACAGGAACTCTTTGGTATTATTTTTATCAGAATTGTCTAGTTACTGTTCTCTGAGGTAAATCATTCTTCCACAAATGAAATGATTTGTCATTCCTTTTATCTGAAATTTGACTCATCAATAACAGAGTGTGATTCATCTCTGTCTCTGAGAGGCTGACATTAAGCAGAGAGCGCAGCTTATGGCCAAGTCTTTGTCAGCTCTGAGTATTTGCCTGGGGATACACATGCCTGGCTTTTCAAGTAAGCCTCAGAAGAGGATCCTTACTGGTAACATTTGAAATGAGAACTGAAGTGTCTAAATTTCCCTGCCTTCAATCCTCCTGTCCCAAACCCCATGGAAATGATTAATGAAATTTAGAGATGACAAGAAACTTCAAGGAATTGCTGCTGAAATACTGCTGATGCAGCTAGTTAAAGAAGGTGACTTTGAGGCCCAATAAAGCACTGATTTGCTTGTGAAATTCCTATCTGTTCTCCACTTGTGGGAATCAGATAGGCCTCAGGGTAGGTGAGTGAAACAGCCAGGAGGAAAAAGTAAGGAGTGAAAAGAATCCAAATATCTATATCTTGCTTATCACTCACTTTTTTTTTTTTTTTAAATGAAACACAGCATTTTCTTCTGTAACATTGAGCTACTGCTAATTTTCACAATGATTATATCAGACCATCTTAAGTAATCCTGCTCAGTCATGTCCAGCTGTTTGTGACCCTATGGGCTGTAGTCCACCAGACTCCTCTGTCCACGGGATTCTCCAGGCAAGAATACGAGCGGGTTGCCAGTTCCTTCTCCAAGGGATCTTCTCAACCCAGGGACCTAACCCGTGTCTCCTGTATCTCCATGCGTTGGCAGGTGCATTCTTTACCATGGAGCCACCTGGGAAGCCTTCTTAAGTAATCAGCCGTACACTTTTCCATTGTTGAATTCTATGTGAGCAAAAAGACACTTCGTATCGTTCTCACCATGTAAAATGCTTTGAAGAAGTATAGCAAGGGTTACCAGAGAAGGATGAGAGGCAACCCACTCCGGTACTCTTGCCTGGAAAATCCCATGGACGGAGGAGCCGGGTAGGCTACAGTCCATGGGGTCGTGAAGAGTCGGGACATGACTGAGTGACTTCACTTTCACTTTTCACTTTCATGCATTGGAGAAGGAAATGGCAGCCCACTCCAGTGTTCTTTCCTGGAGAATCCCAGGGACGGGGGAGGCTGGTGGGCTGCCATCTATGGCAGAGAGTCAACACAACTGAAGCAACTAAGCAGCAGCAGCAGCAGCAGCAAGGGTTACATGGGAAATGGCTGCAGTGATATTTCTGCTGTCACTTATAGTAGTCAAGCATTTGTAAGCTGCTTAGGTGGCTCAAAGGGTAAAGTGTCTGCCTGCAATGCGGGAGACCGGAGTTCGATCCCTGGGTCGGGAAGATCCCCTGGAGAAGGAAATGGCAACCTACTCCAGTATTCTTGCCTGGAGAATCCCATGGATGTAGGAGCCTGGTATGCTACAGTCCACGGGGTCGCAGAGTCGGATACGACTGAGCGACTTCACTTTCACTAGCCTTTTATCATTTCTTCTCTAGAAATGTCTTTATATTGAAATTTTAAATTTTATAGGAAAGTCGTAGTGTGAACACAAAAGAACTGCTGGACTTTGCTGTGCTAGCTTACTGATCCCTGAGTGTTAGTACTCAGCTGATGAAACAAATACTTTGACATCTTACGGTGATTCTAAATGGTGAACATTTAAAACCCACAGGAATCTGCCTTTCCTGGAAAGCGGCATGGATCTTTGATTCCTAGTAAACTAATTGTAAGAGCCGGGCATTAACATTTATTGATTACTTAGTATTTGTTAGGCATTGTGCTAATGTGCTTTATATCTATCATCTCTTCAATCTTTTCAACAACGACATGAAAAAGTTCTTATTCCTGCTTTACAGGTGATTAAACTGAGGCTTAAAAAGTCAAGGGACTTGTCAAGAACAGTGAATGATGGAGCTGAAACATAGAAAGAAAGAATATCATTATTTTTGTTAACCAAATAATTATTATTAAGTATATTAGCTTAATTACATATGTTTTGAAAGATATTATTAGTATTTTCATGATTATGTTTACTGTGGAATGATCAGAAAAACATTAAGAAAATAAAAATCACTGTGTTCTCATCAGATCAGATCAGATCAGATCAGTCGCTCAGTCGTGTCCGACTCTTTGCGACCCCATGAACCGCAGCACGCCAGGCCTCCCTGTCCATCACCAGCTCCCGGAGGTCACTCAGACTCGCATCCATTGAGTCAGTGATGCCATCCAGCCATCTCATCCTCTGTCATCCCCTTCTCCTCCTGCCCTCAATCCCTCCCAGCATCAGAGTCTTCTCCAATGAGTCAACTCTTCGCATGAGGTGGCCAAAATACTGGAGTTTCAGCTTTAGCATCATTCCTTCTAAAGAAATTCCAGGATTGATCTCCTTCAGAATGGACTGGTTGGATCTTCTTGCAGTCCAAGGGACTCTCAAGAGTCTTCTCCAACACCACAGTTCAAAAGCATCAATTCTTCGGCGCTCAGCCTTCTTCACAGTCCAGCTCTCACATCCATACATGACCACAGGAAAGACCATAGCCTTGACTAGGCAAACCTTTGTTGGTAAAGTAATGTCTCTGCTTTTGAATATGCTATCTAGGTTGGTCATAACTTTCCTCCCAAGGAGCGTCTTTTAATTTCATGGCTGCAGTAACCATCTGCAGTGATTTTGGAGCCCAGAAAAACAAAGTCTGACACTGTTTCCACTGTTTCCCCATCTATTTCCCATGCAGTGATGTTCTCATAGAGGAGATAAATAATTTTCCCTCTGCCTTTTTAGTTTCTTGACTGAGACCCCTCCTCCCCATAATAAAAGACAGATTAACAGAAGAAAAAAGAAACAGAAGTTTAATAACACCTCCTGTCTACATGGAAATATACAGGAGAACCAAGTAATTCCCTGAAATGGCCCAAGCCATTACCTTAAGTACCATTTTCAGCTTAAGACAAAATAAAGAGGTTGGGTTGGGTTAATGAGGGGAGTGTTTACCAGGAAAAGCACAGTAACAAGTGAAAGGGGTATGGTGGGCATGCAGATCTAAGTCCTTGTCTCTCCATTGATAAGAGTCTCTAGAGAGTTAGCTGGAGAAGGCAATGGCACCCCACTCCAGCACTCTTGTCTGGAAAATCCCATGGACGGAGGAGCCTGGTAGGCTGCAGTCCATGGGGTCGCTAAGAGTCGGACACAACTGAGTGACTTCACTTTCATGCATTGGAGAAGGAAATGGCAACCCACTCCAGTGTTCTTTCCTGGAGAATCCCAGGGATGGGGGAGCCTCGTGGGCTGCCATCTATAGGGTCGCACAGAGTTGGACACAACTGAAGCGACTTAGCAGCAGCAGAGATTAGCCACCCTTCTCTTGCTAGTCCTGCGAGGGAGGAATTCTTGCAACTGGATTCCCTTATGAATGTAAAAGTCTCATACAGAAGGGTAACTTCTATTCAGGTTTTAGAGGTTTTTCCGTGTCTGCTGTTGCTTAAACCTTAGCAGGCTAAAATAATTCTTCTACCAAAGAAATGTGTTTGGGGGTGGCAAATTCAATTCTCTTTCTCTCTCCTCTAATTCTCACCATTATCATTCATAATGTACACATGCAATACAAAGTTGGAATAATAATGGACCTTATATAGCTTGTTTTTTCATATAAAAATGTGTGAAAATTTTTCCATATCATTAGTTTTCTTCTAGAACAGTATTTTAAGTATTTAACACATGGTGTATGTTCCAGGTAGGGAACCTATGATTTAGTCAGCCAGTTTCTTATTTTTGACCTAAGTGCTTCCTGATATTCCATTATTATGTATATTACAATGATCCTTCCTATTAAGCAGTCTGTTTGATACATATTTCTAAACTGCCCTTGGAGAAGATAGTTTGTAAGATGTATTAGCTTGCTGAGGATGCTATATAGCAAGGTGCCACAAACTGGATGTTTTAGAATAAGAAAAATGTATCATCTTACAGTACTGGAGACTGGAAGTCCTAAATCAAGGTGTTGGCAGATCCATGCTATTACTATTAAGTCGCTTCAGTCATGTCTGACTCTGTGCAATCCCATAGACGGCAGCCCACCAGGCTCCTCTGTCCCTGGGATTCTCCAGGCAAGAACACTGGAGTGGGTTGCCATTTCCTTCTCCAATGCATGAAAGTGCAAAGTGAAAGTGAAGTCGCTCAGTTGTGTCCGACTCTTAGTGACCCCATGGACTGCAGCCTACCAGGCTCCTCCGCCATGGGATTCTCCAGGCAAGAGTGCTGGAGTGGGGTGCCATTGCCTTCTCTGAAACCTATAGACAAAAGATCCTTTCTTGACTGTTCCAGCTTCTGGTAACCCAGGACATGTCTTGGTTTGTGGCTGCGTAATTCCCCCTGTGTCTGCCTGTATCTCTTCACACGGTCTTCCTTCTGTGTGCAACTGTGTCCAGATTTCCTCTAAGGACAACAGTCATTGGATTAGGGCCCATCCTAATGACCTCATCTTAATTTGGTTAAATCTACAAAGATCCTCTTTCCAAATAAGGTCACATTCTGAGGAAATGGTGGTTTAGACTTGACTCAACTTTTTAATGGAAAGTGAAAGTTGCTTAGTCTTGTCTGACTCTTTGTGACCCCATGGACTATCGAGTCCATGGAATTCTCCAGGCCAGAATACTGGGGTGGGTAGCTGTTCCCTTCTCCAAGGGATCTTCCCAACCCAGGGATCGAACCCAGGTCTCCTGCATTGCAGGCAGATTCTTTACCAGCTGAGCCACAAGGGAAGCCCGGGGAGACATAATTCAACCCATGACACAAGGTGTACAATCTTCATGAGTATGATGTAGGAGTCCTTATTTTCCTGCATGTTTACCATGACTGGGCAAAATTTAACAAATAAAAAGAGATTTCATGTTTGCCAATTTAAAAGATGAAAAATGATGTGTGTGTATGCTTTGATTTGAGAGTGTGCATTTTCTTATGGATTGTTACACTCATGTTCAGCCACCCTCAGCCCACCACAATCTGGCTTCCTCTCCTACCACTCCTCTGTATCTGCTCTTTCTAGAATGCTGGTGGCCTCCTTCCCACTGAATTCAGTGTTCATTTCAGTTTTTATTTTCCTTGCTCTGGTAAATAGTAATGCATATTTATGTCCCAACTTTCCATCTTGAAATATATTCTAAATCTGCTTTGCATGGCAGTGCCTCTCTTGTTTTCTTCCCGTTCTCATTGGCTGCTCCTTCTCAGCTCCACCTGCTTCTTTCTCTCTCCCATCCCCTAAATTTTGGAGCTCTTTGTGGTTGTGTACGAGGCCTATTTCTTCTTCTTCCTTTTTAAAATTTTTACTCTCACTCCCTAGATGATCACCTGTACGTGGCAGGTAAGTTTCTACACATGTTAATGACATATGTAGAAGTCAGACGTTAGCTATTCCTGAACTTCTGTCATCTTCATTCAACACAATATATTCTTTCTTGCCTCCAGGCCTACACTTTTTGTTGTTTTTAATCTCTAAGTTGTGTCCAACTCTTTGCAACCCTATGGGCTACAGGCTTCCAAGCTCCTCTGTCCATGGAATTCTCCAGGCAAGAATTCTGGAGTGGGTAGCCATTCCCTTCTCCTGGAAATCTTCCTGACTCAGGGATTGAACCCGCATATCCTGCATTGGCAGGCAGATTCTTTACCACTGAGCCACCTGGGAAGACCCCTGGTCTGTATACCTGCTTCTTAAAACTGCAACAACAGTTAGTGTTTCAGTTTTCACTTTGCTGAAGTCTACTTTATTTCTCTTTCAGGTCCTACTTAAAACCTTACTTCCTTTAGGAAGTCTTTTGCTGTTCCCCATCCTCCGGATATTATGTGTCCCTACTTCCCTGTATTAACACATACTATTTTTACATTGTAAGTGTCATATCTATCTTGCTTACCATCCCTGCTGTATTTTTAGTGCCTAGCTGGTGCTTCACATATATTAAATTCTCAATATAAATTTGTTGAGTTAAAGAAAAAAAAATCAATATGGTCCTTTATCAAATAAATCATCCTTGCTTGGTCCAGCCCTACCTTTTGAAATTCATCCTGCCTCTCTCTCTTCTTTTCTGTGATCCATGCATACTAGCCTCTCAGTTCTGCCAAGGGACCCTGTTCCATCATGCTTCAGGAACAATGCCTATGCTGTACCCTCTCCTTGGAATAAATTCCTGTGCCTAGACTTCTCCTTCAGATCTCAGCCCAGGGGTTACTTCTACAGGGAAGCTTTTCTTGACTCTCCCTTTTGTAGATTAAATGTCTATGAAGGCTGTCCATTCCTATGTTGAAACTTTAAACTGTGGTGATTGGGCCACCAGCTTTCCTGGTGGTGGCTCAGATGGTAAAGCGTCTGCCTGCAATGCAGGAGACCTGGGTTTGATTCCTGGGTCGGGAAGATACCTTGGAGAAGAAAATGGCAATCCACTCCAGCACTCTTGCCTGGAAAATCCCATGGATGGAGGAGCCTGATAGGCTACAGTCCATGGGGTTGCAAAGAGTCAGACATGCATGAGCGACTTCACTTTCACTTACGTTTTGACAAGTCATAGGGGTGGGGCCCATGATGGGATTAGTGTCCTTATGAGAAGAGGAAGAAACCAAGCTGTCTTTCTCTCTGCTGCATGTGAATACAGCCATCTGCAATCAGGAAGAGAGTCTTCACCAGACACTGAATTGATCTTGAACTCCCAGCCTCCAGAATGGGAGGATAAAATGTCTATTATATAAGCCACCTAGTCTGTGATAGTTTGTTATGGTTTATGGCAGTCTATGGAGAAGGAAATGGCAACCCACTCCAGTGTTCTTGCCTGGAGAATCACAGGGATGGGTGGGCTGCCGTCTCTGGGGTCACACAGAGTCGGACACAACTGAAGCGACTTAGCAGCAGCAGCAGCATGGCAGTCTAAGACACACCCCATTCCCCTCTCCCAGTCAAACTCTCATGTTATATTTTCTTCAAAAACACTTATATTAGAGTCATTATCTCAGTATTTATACATTAATTAGAGGATATATTTAATTACTGTCCATCTTACTAATAGACTACGTCCCATAAGAATAGGAATTATTCAGCCACCAATAAATATTTGTTGAATGAAAATAAAAGAATGGATGAATAAATAAATGAATGAATTCCTCTCCTTTTATCCTCTGAATTTCTTCCTTTTTCTCTCCCTTTCTTCTTTTCTGTACTCTTCACTGTGCTAGCTAGGGCAACTTACTATAAAAACATGAGTACCAAGGTGTTTGCCTACATTAGGATAACTACATAAGACTCTTAAGATCATCTGGACCTGTCTTCATACCAGACAGGAGTTCATTCACCTTCCCTGAGGCTTGTACTGATAACAGATTTTTCAGTCACTGGTAGCTCATGACATTTCAATTTGTTCTGTTTTCAGCAGTTCTGATCGTTTGAAAACTCTCCATGTACCAAACCAACAACCATCTTCTTAAATTCCTCCCATTTATCCCATCTCTTGGAGAAGGCAATGACAACCCACTCCAGTACTCTTGCCTGGAAAATCCCATGGGCGGAGGAGTCTGGTAGGCTGCAGTCCATGAAGAGTCAGGACATGACTGAGTGACTTCACTTTCACTTTTCACTTTTCATTTTCATCCATTGGTGAAGGAAATGGCAACCCACTCCAGTGTTCTTGCCTGAAGAATCCCAGGGGTGGTGGAGCCCTCTGCAGCAATACATGATAAAATTATTCTCTCTTTGGAGTGACTCCTTTCATGTAATTATGGGCAGGTATTAGGGATTCTCCTCCCCTACCCAGGACTCTTGTCTTGGCTCCAATCCTTTCAACAATCACCATCCTGTTTGTGTTTGATGGCTCTTCTCTTGCCTCTTTCTCTATCAACTTCCTTTTCCTACCCTTCCTTCCTTCTTCATGATTTTCCTTTCCTCTTCCCTTCCTCCCCCTCCCTCCTCTCATTTTCTGTTTTCTTTCTTTCCTTCCTCCCTCCTGCTTCCTTGGTCTTTCTGTTTTCCCACTGCTCTTCCTTTCCCTCTTCTCTTTTCTTCTTCTCCTTTCCTCTCCTTCCCTTCCCTTCCCCTACTTTGTTTCCCAAATAATATAAAGCAACTAGGTGATCTCTATTTCTCTTTTTCCTCTTAAATATCAGACCTACTCTGATCATCACAGTGAACAGGGAAGGAAGGAGAGAGGAATGTTCCCAGTCATTTTGATGAGTGCCTGTTGTGCTTTCCTCCAAACTAGATGAAAATTTAAACAGGATTGAGTTCTGTACCAAAACCTGGGAATGCTACTAAAACTTCCCTTCAAGGTAAAACTGATCCATTAATCAACACTCCCAGTTATTAATATGCCATCTCCAAGCACATGTGGAAAATGTGAACGGTCAAGTGTGAACAGTCATGTAATCACCAGGAAATCTTCAAGCTAAATTTAATATTTTAGAGAAACCCATTCATTGATTTATTCACTCAACTGAGTGCCCACTTAATATGTAGCCCTGACATTTTAAACTGAATATTTTGGTCAAGGCAGCTACAATAGAGCTTTGAAATTTGAGAATGTCAAGCTTCTGTCCACTCAAATGTCACATAATTAGTTTCCTGTCTGTCTTGATACATCCAGGAAATATACCATAGCCACTGACCAATTTTGTATTCTATTGTAGGTCTATCTGCTTTAACTTTAGAATTTCCATTCATTGACTCATCTGATATGTAAGTGCACTGCTATGGCGTTGCTTCCATCTTCTTGGCTAAATGAAATGGATATTATGACCATCTCCTTTCATTAGATCAGCGATGCTGCTTTAGCATCCCAGAAGAGAAGCTCCAGTCAGGCTCCAGAATGCATGAATGATGGAATCTGTGAATCACTGCCTGTGTTCCTGGATTGTTCACCAAGGGAGAAGTCCTGAACAAAGGCTGGATATCAGAGCAGATCATTGTTCCATCCACAGTAGGTCCTTTACTTAAATCTTGAATTTTTTCTGAACGTGTGATAGGACATCCTTCCTTTCTTTCCAATTTGGTGTTCAAGTGATCACCAAATCCCATCATTTTTTCCTATCTCTTAACTGTCCTTGGTACTTGTCCTCCCATCTCCATCCTTCCTTCTACTTCTTTATATACACCATCATCTTCCATCTGGATTGCAGCTGGAATATTCTAGCAGGACTCTCTTCCTCCTGCTTTGCCTCCCTCCAGATAGTGTTCACACTGTAGCCAGACTGATGTTTCCAAAAGACAGATCAACTTGAGTCATTCTGCTGCTCAAAAACCTTCAATAGCTCTCTATTTATGAATTTATTCATAAACAATCTCACTAGAAAATGTGTGTGTGTATTAAGTCAGTTCAGTCATGTCTGACTCTTTGTGAACCTTTGGACTATAGCCCACCAGGCTCCTCTGTCCATGGGATTCTCTAGGCAAGAATACTGGAGTGGGTTGCCATGACCTTCTCTAGGGGATCTTCCCAACCCAGGGATTGAACCCACATCTCTTTTGTCTCCTGCACTGGCAGGTGGGTTCTTTACCACTAGTGCCACCTGGGAAACCACTTGTACCTATTTATCCTGGAGCATATTCCCTATTTAAGGTAATAGGTTTAAGCACACATTACCTATTTAAGGAGTAAATGTGTATAGCCTGGTCACCTTTTTGGTTAATCAGATCAGATCAGTCGCTCAGTCGTGTCCGACTCTTTGCGACCCCATGAACCGCAGCACGCCAGGCCTCCCTGTCCATCACCAACTCCCGGAGGTCACTCAGACTCGCATCCATCGAGTCAGTGATGCCATCCAGCCATCTCATCCTCTGTCGTCCCCTTCTCCTCCTGCCCTCAATCCCTCCCAGCATCAGAGTCTTCTCCAATGAGTCAACTCTTCGCATGAGGTGGCCAAAATACTGGAGTTTCAGCTTTAGCATCATTCCTTCTAAAGAAATTCCAGGATTGATCTCCTTCAAAATGGACTGCTTGGATCTTCTTGCAGTCCAAGGGACTCTCAAGAGTCTTCTCCAACACCACAGTTCAAAAGCATCAATTCTTCGGCGCTCAGCCTTCTTCACAGTCCAGCTCTCACATCCATACATGACCACAGGAAAGACCATAGCCTTGACTAGGCGAACCTTTGTTGGTAAAGTAATGTCTCTGCTTTTGAATATGCTATCTAGGTTGGTCATAACTTTCCTTCCAAGGAGCAAGCGTCTTTTAATTTCATGGCTGCAGTCACCATCTGCAGTGATTTTGGAGCCCAGAAAAACAAAGTCTGACACTGTTTCCACTGTTTCCCCATCTATTTCCCATGCAGTGATGGGACCAGATGCCATGATCTTCGTTTTCTGAATGTTGAGCTTTAAGCCAACCTTTTCACTCTCCACCTTCACTTTCATCAAGAGGCTTTTTAGCCCCTCTTCACTTTCTGCCATAAGAGTGGTGTCATCTGCATATCTGAGGTTATTGATGTTTCTCCCGGCAATCTTGATTCCAACTTCTATTTCTTCCAGTCCAGCATTTCTCATGATGTACTCTGCATATAAGTTAAATAAACATGGTGACAATATGCAGCCTTGACGTACTCCTTTTCCTATTTGGAACCAGTCTGTTGTTCCATGACCAGTTCTAACTGTTGCTTCCTGACCTGCATACAGATTTCTTAAGAGGCAGATCAGGTGGTCTGGTATTCCCATCTCTTTCAGAATTTTCCATAGTTTATTGTGATCCACACAGTCAAAGGCTTTGGCATAGTCAAGAAAGCAGAAATAGATGTTTTTCTGGAACTCTCTTGCTTTTTCCATGATCCAGCGGATGTTGGCAATTTGATCTCTGGTTCCTCTGCCTTTTCTAAAACCAGCTTGAACATCAGGAAGTTCACGGTTCACATATTGCTGGAGCCTGGCTTGGAGAATTTTGAGCATTACTTTACTAGCGTGTGAGATGAGTGCAATTGTTCGGTAGTTTGAGCACTCCTTGGCATTGCCTTTCTTTGGGATTGGGATGAAAACTGACCTTTTCCAATCTTGTGGCCACTGCTGAGTTTTCCAAATTTGCTGGCATATTGAGTGCAGCACTTTCACAGCATCATCATTCAGGACTTGGAATAGTTCCACTGGAATTCCATCACCTCCACTAGCTTTGTTCGTAGTGATGCTTTCTAAGGCCCATTTGACTTCACATTCCAAGATGTCTGGCTCTAGGTCAGTGATCACATCATCATGATTATCTAGGTCGTGAAGCTCTTTTTTGTATAGTTCTTCTGTGTATTCTTGCCACCTCTTCTTAATATCTTTTGCTTCTGTTAAGTCCACACCATCTCTGTCCTTTATCGTGCCCATCTTTGCATGAAATGTTCCTTTGGTATCTCTGATTTTCTTGAAGAGATCTCTAGTCTTTCCCATTCTGTTGTTTTCCTCTATTTCTTTGCATTGATCACTGAAGAAGGCTTTCTTATCTCTTCTTGCTATTCTTTGGAACTCTGCATTTAGATGTTTATATCTTTCCTTTTCTCCTTTGCTTTTCGCTTCTCTTCTTTTCACAGCTATTTGTAAGGCCTCCCCAGACAGCCATTTTGCTTTTTTGCATTTCTTTTCCATGGGGATGGTCTTGATCCCTGTCTTCTGTACAATGTCACGAACCTCATTCCATAGTTCATCAGGCACTCTATCTATCAGATCTAGGCCCTTAAATCTATTTCTCACTTCCACTGTATAATCATAAGGGATTTGATTCAGGTCATACCTGAATGGTCTAGTGGTTTTCTCTACTTTCTTCAATTTCAGTCTGAATTTGGCAATAAGGAGTTCATGGTCCGAGCCACAGTCAGCTCCTGGTCTTGTTTTTGCTGATTGTATAGAGCTTCTCCATCTTTGGCTGCAAAGAATATAATCGATCTGATTTCGGTGTTGACCATCTGGTGATGTCCATGTATAGAGTCTTCTCTTGTGTTGTTGGAAGAGGGTATTTGCTATGATCAGTGCATTTTCTTGGCAAAACTCTATTAGTCTTTGCCCTGCTTCATTCCGTATTCCAAGGCCAAATTTGCCTGTTACTCCAGGTGTTTCTTGACTTCCTACTTTTGCATTCCAGTCCCCTATAATGAAAAGGACATCTTTTTTGGGTGTTAGTTCTAAAAGGTCTTGTAGGTCTTTATAGAACCTTTCAACTTCAGCTTCTTTGGCGTTACTGGTTGGGGCATAGATTTGGATTACTGTGACATTGAATGGTTTGCCTTGGAAACGAACAGAAATCATTCTATCAATTTTGAGATTGCATCCAAGTACTGCATTTCGGACTCTTTCGGTTAATAGGCACTGCCTTAAGACTTAATGTGATGGAAGTGTGAAGCCCACTCTAGCAGCCCTTCTATCACCAGTTTGAACCCCATTTTCTTGCTTCCATAGTTTTCTCAACTCACTAAAAACATCCCTGAAGGCTTCAATACATCTCAATTGTAAAATAATCTGCTATTTCTCTTTCTGACCTACTTCACTCTGTATGACAGGCTCTAGGTTCATCTGCCTCACCAGAACTGCCTCAAATTCATTCCTTTTATGGCTAAATAATATTCCATAATATCTTCTCTATCCATTCATCTGTCAATGGACATCTAGTTTGTGTCCATGTCCTGGCTATTGTAAATAGTACTGAAGTGAACATTGGGGTACATGTGTCTTTTTCAATTAAGGTTTTCTCAGGGTATTGGAGGCAATACCTGTTTAATTGGAGACAATTAAACAGTCTTCTATTAAGGTAGAAAGTTTCAAGAAGCCCCAGCCCTCCACTCCAGTGAGTGATAGTGTCAGGTCTAAGTACTGACCACGAGTTCCAAGCCATGCTATCAGTGGCTTTGCAGCTCATTTGTTCCAGAGTGTGGGGTCTGAACAGATTATGTGGTGTCTATAATTTGTGTTTGGGCTCCCCTGTTGGTTCAGATGGTAAAGAATCCGCCTGCAATGTGGGAGTTCTAGGTTCGATCCCTGGGTTGGGAAGAGCCCCTGGAGGAGGGCATGGCAACCCATTCCAGTATTCTAACCTGAAGAATCCCCATGGACAAAGTAGCCTGGCAGACCTACAGTCCATGGGATAGCAAAGAGGCAGACATGACTGAGTGACTAAGCCCACAGCATAATCTGTGTTTATTGAGCTTTCTATTCCTTTCTCAGACCTTGAAATTGTCCATCCTAGGATTATCCACTTGTACCCAATTTTCTAAGCTCACTATCCCCTCTTCCTCTCCCCTCATGTGCCTCAATCAGTGGGACTAAACTTCTGACTTAGTCCCTATTCCAAGATTTTATTTCAGCAAAACCGGATATAACCGAGACCCTTACATCTCCCACTGTCCCAGTACCCCTGCCAGGAGGTTTATGAGTCTCATAGTCCATCCATAAATATTCCTTGTCTGCTGGCTTCTGAGTACTGTCCTCACAGCTGCCTTCATGGTGCCTGGACTGCATCTTCCCTGAGTCTGTGATGGGTTTGCCTATTTAAGTGGAGCTCACCTCTCAGTCCCAGCCTTACCTACATGGGCCATGGTAACATCACTGTGGGAAAGCATAATTCTTCACTTTATTTGGTTTACAACAAAATCTTTTTTAAAAGCTAACTTTCCTTGATCAAAGTCTATGTGCCAGTCATAAAACCTCCGTAAACATCATGCTCTTCATCATACAGGTGAGGGAACTTGCCTCTGAAATATTACATGACTGTCTCAAGATCACATAGCTGATAAGTGGTGGAACCAAGATTCAAATTAGTATCATTCTGATTTCAAGCATAAAATAGCTCTTTCTCTGCAAATTGGAGCAGAAAACACTTCAGACATATACAGAAATATTTCTGAGCCACTAAAGGAGGTTGAGTTCATGATAAGTGTTCCATCATTAATGTTTGTTTTCAATGTTGAGCCAGTATCACTACTTTAAGCCTCTCTTATTGATTGTGGCCAAGACAATGATAAAATTATGAAGTGGAACCAATCAAAAGCTCTCTGAAATGAAGGAACTTGGAAGGCCCTGAAGGTATTTAACTGGATTGCCAAAGGTGACAGAAGATGTGGTTAAAAGCACATTTAAACCCAGTGAAAGGCTGACAGTTGCTGGAACAACTTTTCCTAAGTTGATGAGGGTATTTGAATATGAGAATCAGATATAAATACAGTGTAAACAATGGTGAGCTTGGGCTACCCTGAGATTACAGGGTGATCAAACTGTGAGGCAACTGGTGGGCCAGCAGAGTGTGCTTAGGGAGTGACACGGAAACAGCATCAGGAGAGAGGCCGGGGGCCACAGGAGACAAGCAAATGGGAAACTTTATTAAGAAGATGCCAAAGCCTCTGACTGTGCGGATCACAGTACACTGTGGACAATTCTGAAAGAGATGGGAATGCTAGACCACCTGACCTGCCTCTTGAGAAATCTGTATGCAGGTCAGGAAGCAACAGTTAGAACTGGACATGGAACAACAGACTGGTTCCAAATAGGAAAAGGAGTTCGTCAAAGCTGTATATTGTCACCCTGTTTATTTAACTTCTATGCAGAGTACATCATGAGAAACGCTGGACTGGAAGAAACACAAGCTGGAATCAAGATTGCCGGGAGAAATATCAATAACCTCAGATATGCAGATGACACCACCCTTATGGCAGAAAGTGAAGAGGAACTAAAAAGCCTCTTGATGAAAGTGAAGGTGGAGAGTGAAAAAGTTGGCTTAAAGCTCAACATTCAGAAAACAAAGATCATGGCATCCTGTCCCATCACTTCATGGGAAACAGATGGGGAAACAGTGGAAACAGTGTCAGACTTTATTTTTCTGGGCTCCAAAATCACTACAGATGGTGACTGCAGCCATGAAATTAAAAGACGCTTGCTCCTTGGAAGGAAAGTTATGACCAACCTAGATAGCATATTCAAAAGCAGAGACATCACTTTGCCAACAAAGGTTCATCTAGTCAAGGCTATGGTTTTTCCTGTGGTCATGTATGGATGTGAGAGTTAGACTGTAAAGAAGGCTGAGCGCCGAAGAACTGATGCTTTTGAACTGTGGTGTTGGAGAAGACTCTTGAGAGTCCCTTGGACTGCAAGGAGATGCAACCAGTCCATTCTGAAGGAGATCAGCCCTGGGATTTCTTTGGAAGGAATGATGCTAAAGCTGAAACTCCAGTACTTTGGTCACCTCATGCAAAGAGTTGACTCTTTGGAGAAGACTCTGATGCTGGGAGGGATTGGGGGCAAGAGGATGACAGATGATGAAATGTCTGGATGGCATCACTGACTCGATGGACGTGAGTCTCAGTGAACTCGGGGAGTTGGTGATGGACAGGGAGGCCTGGTGTGCTGCGATTCATGGGGTTGCAAAGAGTCGGACATGACTGAGCGACTGATCTGATCTGATCTTATCTGATCCTCAACATGGGAAGTGGCTAAAGCAGTAGGTCTCCTTCGTCTCTGTCTGGTTAGCAGTGCATACAGGATGTGTAGGGCAGTTCCTCACTGAGTAAGCATACAATTGAATGGCCCTATGAACACATCAGTGAACATGTGTGAGCTGAATAAACACCTTTAACATCAGAATGGGCTTGTAGAAGATCTGTGTGCATTGTGAAACATGTACGACCATGTTTAAGATTGGAGTGAATTTGTATATTACTTGAAATAGGATATGTGTGAGTGTGAAGTCAGGGTAGGTGACATCTAAATAAGCAGATGACTATAGAAGATCAGAATGAATAGTTTAACATGAAATTAAAAGACACTTAGGTAAATATTTTTTAACAATGCAGTGAACATGTGTGTCATCTCAGCGAGCACATGCACTATCTGATGAGGTTTTGTGATGTCTCAGGTATGACTTTCTGAACTAGCTCATGCATGATCTGAATATCAATGTGTAATGTTTGAACTGTTTGCTACTTAAATGAATATGTTTTCTAACAAATTAATGTGTATATCCTTTTAGTGAAGGTATGTGTCACCTGTGTTAGTAAGGATGTGATCTGAGCAGGCAGGTAGAGCATCGGAACGAGGATGTGTAACACCTAAATCGACAGGTCTCAAACTTGAGTGTGTGCCAGGATCATCTGCAGGACATGTTAAGCTCACATTGCTGGGAACTCGTCCCAAGAATTTCTGAATCAGAAGATCTGGGGTCAGGTCCAAGGATACGCATCCATGTGATCCTGGTGCTGCTGGCATAGGAACCACATTCTGAGAACTACTGTTTTAATGATGTGTAACACTTATGTGTAGCATTTCAGTGAGCTAATTAATGGCTACATGGACACATGACAGATATAAGTGAACACATGTGTATAAGGGACATATATGTCCCCTGAACAAACACTGTGACAACTATACAAACACATGTAACATATGATATGTAGGGAATAGAAGTGAACCTCAAAGTATTTGCAAAAACATCTAAATAAGCATGTGTAAAGATGAGGTTATATGGAATATCTGAATGAATGTGAGTACCATTGGAGTAGATATAACATCTAGAAGATGTGTATGTTTTACATCTGAAGGCACTCATATGAGTGCATCTGTACAAATAATTACTGTGCATTATGGGAAATGCAGCAATGAATGTCCAGGGAATAAAGATGCACAAGAAACAAGAGCTACATTAGTAGCAGAAGCTGCTAGAGGAGAAGGGAGGTGGAAGATGACCTGTTAGGTCTGTGTTAAGTGCTGGTTAGGTCTATGGCTATACCACCCAGAATGCGTCCCTTCTCATCTGATCTTGGAAGCTAAGCAGGGTTGAGCTTGGCTAGCATTAGGATTGGAGACTACGTGGGAATACTTAAAACTATAGGCTTTTTTTTCTTAACAAAAGCTGATTATGAATTCTCTAGGCTAACAAGAGGAGGTAGGTGGTGAAGGTCATTCTGTAAGAGAGCGTAGCATAAGAAAAGGCATAAAACAAAATAGCTTGGTGTGTCTGGGGAACCAAAAGTAGTCTGAGATTTCTGGAATAAAATATCATGTGGTTGTAGGGGCTAAGGCTAGAGGGTTTCCCAAAGGATCAGATCGTGGAGATCCTTATGGTCCATGATATGGAACTTGATGACTTTTTTCTCCCAGTAAGTGATACAAAAACCAATGAATTGGATTTAGGTAGAGGATTAATGTGATGGGTCTATGTTCAGAAATAGGACTTTGGATCCTCAATGGAAGATAGACTAGAAATGGAGCAGGAAGTCTGCTACAACATCTATTTGCAACAGACAATAAGGTCTTCAACTATTAAAAAAAAATGCAAAATAAAATGCAAAATAAGGGGCAAAATTTGGATCAATTTTAGGAGATGAAAGTCCATAGGATTTGTGGACCTGTGCACTGGTGGGTCATGAGTCTCAGGTGAAATGAATGGTTGAGACAGGGATTATGGGAGAATGGACTGGGAAGAATGATGTATTTGCTATTAGACCCTGTCAATTTGGGTACATCATCAGCATTCAGAAGGTGATGTTGTACACTTGAGTCTGAAGCTCAGGAGATAATCCAGGTCAAATATAGAAATTTGGAAATGATTAGTGAGTGCTAACTACATTCATGGGAGTGGCCAGGCTTTGGTGAAAAGAGCAAAGAGGCCAGAGAGGGGGCTGCCCATGATCATCAGCATTTGAGAGGTCAGGAAATGAAGAGACTAAAACAAAAGAAAATCAGGTGGAATACTGGAAGGGTAGAGGGATGCAAAATCATGTGACCCCATGAAACATCAAGTTCTTTTAAAAGTTGGGGGAAATTCATTTCATTTCAATGATTTACAGACAGTCCTGGATTGAGAGTGGCTGGTTCAAGAGGGAGACTCATGTTCCATCCTGGCTGTGCCACCAGCTGCTTTTGTGGCTTTGGTTCATGAATATGAGTCTCTGGGCTTCAAAATATGAAAAATCCTAAGGCAGTCTTGACTGAGAGAGAACAAGAGCTTGGTAGTTTCTGTTTTGCTTCGTGAATGAGAGTTTAAAGACTGTCCTTGAAATGCTTGTTACAAGGGCAGGCTCTGGTGTTGCTCAGTCCTAGGTTAAAATCCTAAAGGCGTTGTTTTCTAGTTCTTTGACCCTAGGTAAGTTACTTAATCTCTCTAAGCCTCAATTTCCTATAAAATAAGTGAAACAATAGTAGGCTTGTGGGATGGTTTTGTGTGAATATTTAAAGAGACACGCCATGTAAACTGCTTAGCACAGTGCCTGGTACAGGGTAAGTGTTCAAACAGACAAACCCATTAACAGCAACAACAAAACCCTACGGATTCATGATGATGGAGGCAGTCAAATTATTAGATCCTCAGTAAAGTCTTTTGAGTTTGCTTTTCTTTTTGTCTGCGATCCTGAAATGAGACACTCTAGACATTTATGACCTACACATTGACTAGGAAAAAGGATTTGGTTTCTGACTTCTGATATATATAACACAGTCAAGAAAAAATAATTCTGATGGGAAAAAACACCCACCATAATATGCAAATATACTAAAAAAATATGGCTTGCCCGGCAGTGCCCTCCTCTTCTCCCACCCCGAGGCAGCTGAGGAGCCTGTGCTGCATGGAATCCAAAGAGCATCTTTTGCTAATGACCTGTAATAAATTGCTTCCTTAATCTAATCACTGGGACAGGTAATTATTTGTTTCTCAGAACATTGCGGTAAAATGAGGAGTCATGAGCTTGGGGGAAATGCGGTGGCTGATTATTCCTCTCTCTTTTATCACACCTGGTCCGAGGGTCTCATTACTTCCTTTATGAGAGTTGCATGGTTAGCATTTTTTCATATGTGCAATATCTAGAAAAATGTGAGACTGACAAAAAGGGGGTTATTAATATGGATCCCCAACTAAATTTAGGACCTAGCAAGGTAGAAAGATAAAGCAGTCTGACTCAAAGTCAGTGGCACAGAGCAACTGAGAAGATGAGAAGATCTCACCTTTGTGGTGACAGTGACTATTTTGCAATGCAAAACTAGCCTCATCTCCACGGAAAGGCAGGCTAATGAGACTGAGCAGATTAAAGGCTGGACCCTGGAAAGAAGTTAAGAGTTAGGTTTTATCTTCTACTCATTTTATTTTTCAGAGAAGGCAATGGCACCCCACTCCAGTACTCTTGCCTGGAAAATCCCATGGATGGAGGGGCCCGGTAGGCTGCAGTCCATGGGGTCGCTAGGAGTTGGATACAACTAAGCGACTTCACTTTCCCTTTTCACTTTCATGCATTGGAGAAGGAAATGGCAACCCACTCCAGTGTTCTTGCCTGGAGAATCCCAGGGACGGGGAGCCTGGTGGGCTGCCGTCTATGGGGTCGCACAGAGTCGGATACGACTGAAGCGACTTAGCAGCAGCAGCAGCAGAATTTTATTTTTATTTATGAAAAAACATAAGATTGCATTTCAAGGTATTATTTGAACATTTCACCTCTGCATAAGTCCTCCACCCTTAATTCCTCACACTTTGCTCAGCTTATCTGCTTGAAATAAAACCTCATTGCTCTCAAACCCTGAAAACACTACAGTTATTATGGAAATGTATTTTGGAACACACATTTTTTTATGCTAGCATTTAAGAAATATAAAGCAACTATATATTGTGATAATATATGGTATGGACTTAAAAGATGGTTTGTCAGGGAATTTTCTCTTTGTGTGTGTGTGTGTAGCTGTGGTTGTAGCTCACATTTATTGAGCACATTGAGTAACCAGGTGCTTTTCCAATTGTTTAGCATTTAATCCTCACAGTTAGGACCCCATTCTTAAGACTCCTAGTGATACTGATCAAGGTTCTTGGCCTTCCCCATCAATAGAAATTGACTAGAGGCCAGACAAGAAATTTAGGCAAGGTTTTATCTGGGCCACTGCTGTAGCAAGGGGAGCAAGAACAAACAACGGGTTCCCTTGCTTGCTCACTCCCTGAGGGGGAGCACCCTTGTTCTTACATGGGATGAGAGTAGGGATGTGTCCAAGAGTCTGGCCTGAGAAGTGGATTAGGTGTTTTGCCCACCCCTCTGGTGGTTTTGAGTGCAAGGGGCATGCTTGCTGCTGCTGCTGTTAAGTCGCTTTAGTTGTGTCCGACTCTGTGACCTCATGGACGGCAGCCCACCAGGCTCCCCCGTCCCTGGGATTCTCCAGGCAAAAACACTGAAGTGGGTTGCCATTTCCTTCTCCAATGCATGAAAGTGAAAAGTGAAAGAAGGGGCATGCTTAATATGCTGCTTTTGTTCCCAACACCCTGTTTTTGCTCCTAGCTCTTCTGAAGTGGTAGTAGGGATTTTTTGGTCTTTTTGTGTCTTTTGCCCAGAATTTGCCCCAACTGCACTACACACAGTCATTTTCCCTCCCACGTAGTTTCTTTCTGTTTTCTTGCTGGAGAAGAGGTTTGTCCAGGTATAAGCACTGCAGCAAGTGGTCCCAGGTCCTGGCCTGTCTCACTAAGAAACCGTTAGAGCCCACAATTAGGATTATTATTTCGCTCATTCTGTAGCTGAGAGAGCTGAATTTAGTGATGCAAAGTAATAGACCCAAAGTCACATGGCTAAATAGTGGTGGAGTAGGATTTGAACACAGGTCTGTTTGATTCCCAAACCTACTCTTTGAGCCACTGCACAATACTTGTGTGTACAAAAAAGTATATGCAAGTGAATTAAACCTTAAGAAATGCACATTCTTTCCACCATTGTTGTTTGTGTTCTGCTTAGCTTGCTGTAGGCACTTTGTGCATTCCTTTATTACATTTACTTATTGCTTTGTATTATTAGTTTATGTTTATTTTCTTTTTTATCAGTGGCTCTTGATTTTCTTGTGCAGTAAAAGATGGCGATGGCCATCATGAATCTCTTTGAGGATTTATCAAGGTTAGGACCTCTCTCATGCAAACTGTGTGGGCATTTAGGCTGGATTAATGCTTCAGTGATGACTTATGTAACACTATACATTTTCCCCATCAAAATACAATTTGGGTATCCTTAGATTTTCTAGACATGTGAGATCACTCTTTTATTTAGTATCTTAATACTGAATACTTCATAAAGGAAATTTAGTCTCTTTCAGAAAACATCTCAGTGCTTGCTGTAAATGCTTCTGAGTCTTTGTTGCCACACGTTACCTCTGGGTGCAGCTGCTGACAGCTCCAGAATGAGAGCTGGAGAGTGGTTGACATGCTTAGTGAGTACCTGAGCATAGCTTGAGGTAATTTAAGAAGGGAAAAGGGGAAAAACTAATAGTTCTTTTCCCCCAGATTTCTTATTGGATACTCTACGTGATATACAGCCATCTTGTTGAATAAATAATAAATGGATGAATGAGAGGATAAATCTACAGACCCTCTAAATATTAATGAACCAGGTGGTTCAAATCCATGCACAAGACTGTAAAGTCCTTAAGGGCAAAGTTTTTTCTATATTCTTTACCATTCTATGAAAGTGAAAGTGTTAGTTGCTCAGTTGTATCCGACTCTTGGCGACCTCGTAGACTGTAGCCTGTGAGGCTCCTCCATTCGTGGGATTTTCTAGGCAAGAATACTGGAATGGGTTGCCATTTCCTTCTTCAGGGGATCTTCCTGATGCAGGGATTGAACCCGGGTCTCCCACGTTGCAGGCAGACTCTACCATCTGAGCCACCAGAGAAGCCATTGTGTACCTATAAACTAATGCTAAAAAAACTATTTGTTTGAATATATTAATAGAAAAAATCCATTAGCTAAGTATGTTGGTACACTAAAGAGAAAATTAGGGCCTCTTTTTAAAACTTCTTTTAAAATAAGACCATAGGCTATTAAAAGAATATTTCCAAATACAAGAGCATTATTTGCCCCAAAGAGAATAATGCCATTACCTCTTCAATGCTGTTTATAGCAGAGAAGGCAATGGCACCCCACTCCGGTACTCTTGCCAGGAAAATCCCATGGACGGAGGAGCCTGGTAGGCTGCAGTCCATGGGGTCGCTAAGAGTCGGACACGACTGAGCGACTTCACTTTCATTTTTCACTTTCATGCACTGGAGAAGGAAATGGAAACTCACTCCAGTGTTCTTGCCTGGAGAATCCCAGGGACGGGGAAACCTGGTAGACTGCAGTCTATGGGGTCACACAGAATCGGACACAACTGAAGTCGGACACAACTGAAGTGACTTAGCAGCAGCAGCAGCTGTTTATAGAATATCACCCTTTCTCACTTACCACATTTCTAGTTATTTTTTATGTAATTGCCTTTTCCATTATAAATTGAGCTTATACACTTGATGAAAGTAGGAAAAACTTTTATCTGTTTACTGCTGTATTTCCAGGTTTTGGATGGAGGCAATAAATATTTGTTGAGGGAAACCTACTTAATCAATGAATGGATGATTAAGTCAATCAATTGATCCATTCATGGTTTATGGGTTGGCTTAGATGATAAACATCTTACAAAGGTTTATTCTGTTTTGTATTCCTGACCTAAACCATGGAATCTGGCATGAGTAGGTATTTGATAGATGCTTGGTGAATGAAATAAATACATGTATAAATGTGTCTTGGATAAGCCCTTACTGTCCAACTTGGGACTCTTTGTTTATGAAGGCAGGGGCCATTAGTAATTATGCCAGGATATCAAGCATAGACCAGAATTTCCCAGACATACTGGAAAGTTTGGTCACCCTGTGGATAAAGATGATATCAAAGTAGATTTTTGTTTAGGGAAAGTACAAGGAAAATATCATCATAATGCAGTTCCCCTGAACATTTTTTTAAAATCTCACCCTATCCATAAATTAAACAATTAAGTTACACCTAATATTTACTTTGGAAATCCTCAAATCTTTTCTATTTCCTAAAAGTCCTAAAAACTGGAAGGCAGGCTCAAAACAGGCTAGAGAGCAATTGGGCTTGTGTCTCCTGGCCTGATACGTAAATCATAAATCATTACAACAATTTGTGTTTTGTTTCACTAACCTTTGAGAAGAGAATAAACATCCTCTGGGAATGCTGCTCTCCTAAAACTCTTGCTTACTACAAATGTTCCCAGCCTGCTTTGGTCTAAAGTTTCTTCTTAAGGTGTCTCTGGATCATAGCCCAGCCTTCACTTCTATCCACCTTAGAACTATATCTATTTACATAGCTCAGACTATTAATAGAACTACTAATCTCTAGAGCCAGTGATGTTGGAAATGAATGGTGACCACAATTTCATTCTGGTTTATGGGCTTCTTCTCCTGTTTGTGGATTGCAGAATCTTCTAGTCAAGCTAGTTTTCAGGCAGTGTGAAAGGGTGACCTCAGAGTTAGAGACAAGGCTGTGGGCTGAAGTCATAGTTTGCTACTCAGATAGCTATGTGACCCTTTCTGGGCCTCTTTTTACTCCTGTGTAAAGAGTCATGTTGTCAAGACCACAATATTAAGGGAACCTTAATGTGAAGGTGATATATAAACTGTGAAGGACAGTACAGAAACTGTGAAGGCCTAAACCGATCAGCATCCTATAGCTGCTCTGGACATCATCCATGATAATATTAGGGCACTGCCAAGTTCTATGATACTGTCTGTACTTTTCTTTAGAAAACAGTTAATAATGTCATTATTGTTTAGTCACTAAGTCATGTCCAACTCTTTGTCACCCCATGAACTACTGCACACCAGGCTTCCCTATCCTTCACTATCTCCCAAAGATGACTCAAACTCATGTCCATTGAGTCAGTGATGCCATCCAACCATCTCATCCTCTGTCATCTTCTCCTCCTGCCCTCAATCTTTCCCAGCATCATGGTCTTTTCCAGTGAGTCAGCTCTTCTCATCAGATGGCCAAATGTCAGTGAAATCTAGTAATCATAAGTAAATTTTGCCTATTTTTTGACACTCTAACTTGATAGTAATGAAATCATATTGTATATGTTCTTAGATTTTACTTCTTTTTACCATAATATTCCTATAACTTAATTATATTTCATATTGCTCTGTATGGCCAAAATTCACCCATCTTGCATGGCTTTTTCTTTTTTGCTGTTGTTATTACAAACAACAGTCTTATGAACATCTTTTTACATGTGTCCTTGTGTGAAAGTGCAAGTATTTAAGGGAAAATTTTGCATTATAAATAATTCACGTCTTTAGTTTTACTAGATTATATCTAATTATTTTCTTCAATGGGGACGATAAGTTGATATATCCAGTAAGAGCATGTGAATTTACTAATTCTTACACATTCTAGCCAACACTTGATATTGCTCAAGTTTTTAATATTTGCCAATCTAGTGGTTATAAATGGTACTACATTATGGTTTTAATTTGTATTCTCCTGATTACAAAAGAGGGTAATTTTTATTTAATACCTTTATCCACAATTTGGATTCCCTACTCTGAAGTGCCTCATTACATGTTATGCCTATTTTTTTACTTGATTGTCTTTTTCTTATTGATTTGTTGGTACTCTTTATATTTTTTGGACACTAATGAATTGTTAGTAGTTTGTGGCAACTATTTTCTCTCAACTTGTGGTTTGAGTTTCAGTGCATTAAAAAAATTTTTTTATGTTGGAAAAAGCTTTTTTTTTTTTTTCCCCTGTAGTCAAATTTGACTCTTCTAATGGTTAACCATTTGTGTCACATTTAAGAAAACATTTACTACTTTGGCTCATAAAATATTCTCCTGTAATATCCTCTAAGATATGTAGAATGTTTCCTTTACTTGGAATTAATTTTGGTATATGATATGAGATGGGACAAATTTAATTTAACTTTCCTATGAATAACTGGTTGTCCCAATGCCTGTTTTTGGAAAGGCCATCCTTTACTGCATTTGCAGTGCGGGCTCAGATTTCCATGTATCCGTGGGTCTATATTTCCAAGTAGCATTTTTAAAAAAAGAAAGAATCAATCTCACTGAAGCTCTCATTTATTGAGAGCTTAGTTTGGAACTCTGCTAAAAGCTTTTTATATGCATTGTTTTTTTTGACTCCCAAATAATCCGGTTGAGATTGATGGGCACTATTCATTTTATCCTCATTTTACTTATGAGTAAACTGAATCACATACATGAATTTCATAAATTAAGTACTCAACATTTCCTAATAAGGAGTGGAGACTGGCAATGAACTCTATGTGAAAGACATGTTTATTTTTCAAGGGATCATTTGAGTTTGAGAAATCAGAATGTATCCTTAAAACCCTGAGTTTCTAAAATGCCTTTTTGAAGCTTTAAATTTTATTTCAAACACAGTCTCAGTGGGGGAAATGACGTGAGCACACTTCCTGCTCACCTCTTCTCCTGCCATGCTGTCTTGAAAAGCTTTGTATGGAGTATTTTGCCAGAATCTACTCATTTTATAAGGATTAGTGCATTCATTCAACATGACGCAAAACTGTTTAACTCACAGATACTTTAAATGAATGTGCTTCTTAATGCCTGCATTTGGGTAATTGAGTCAGCTTTATAGGGCTTTACTATTACTTTTAACATAGGTGATGATTAAAAATGTATTTAATGTATTCATTTCAACCTAAGCCTGAGATATTTAGTGTAATATATGTCTAAAAACCCCACTGGGCACCAGAATTCTTTTATTATAGAAATTCCATCTGTAGAGGAAATGACTGATCACTAGGATTATTTTCTACTCAGAAGATCTCATCTGTTTATGAAATGATGAACATAAAGTCATAATATTTGTACATAAAGTCTGAATATTCATATGCTTTTGTGCATACACACACACACACACACATACACACACACACACCCTGGTTCAGTTTTAGGGCTAATTAACTTTTTTTGTAACTTTATACACCTTACCTCTGGTTCAGTTTTAGGGCTAATTAACATTTTTTGTAACTTTATGTACCTTGCCCCACCCACACAGACATATAGAATAAAATAAAATCTTAATTGGTCATTGAGCTGGAGATTTGTAATGTACGGATGACTTTCCTTTTCTGAAAGGTCAGATGAATTTTGAGAAAGAGCAAATTCCAGAAGACCAAAGCTTAGAGAAAATTTTCCTATCTTTGCTATGATTTTCCTGTTAGACCTTAGTTTGCTGTAGTTTTTTTCTGTATTTTTCATTCTGGCATTTTTAAAATGAGGAGAATCATACAGTCATAACATGTCAGAACTGTATGAAACCGTAAAAATCTTCTCATTCATGGATCCATAAGACCTCTGCAGGGTAAAAATCTTTTTTGTAATAATACTAAGATGCTGCTTGTCTCTTTACTCTCACTAGCGTTCAGTGAGTGTCCCAGAGGCTACATGGCCTGTGTTATCACAACAGATGAAATGTAGACAAAGAAGAGAGAATCCAGCTGTCTTCCACTTACCAGACAGGAAAAAGATGTGCAGAAATGCAGGAAAGTTGCTTTTATAATTGTTTTCTGGTTTGGAAAATCTCATTATTTGTCAGTAATATGTTTTAATGTTAACCTGCATTGGTTTTTTTTAATGTTACCCTTGAACTAATAAATAGTTCAAAAATTTCTCAGTTTTAATTACTAACATAATAAAATTGATTGAGATAACTCAGAAAATAAAAGCTTTTTTTGGTCCTTGATAATTTTGAAGAGTTTAATGGGGTCCTGAGACCAAAAAAATAAAGTTTAGAAACTTTCATCTGTTTTAACTTAATGTCATCATTTTGCAGTAAAGAAATGGAAGCCTTGACTTCCTCAAGGGCGTAGTTGTTGCATTTAAATCGGCATTTTGTTCTCTTCTCTCTATTGACTTTGCTGATCATTTCTCATGTAGGTATGTATCTGTGGTGCTGCCATATATACTTCTGCCTGGAGCATGATCATAGCTTCACAGAAAGTATTCAAATATACTCACTGAGTCAGTGGTTATTATGAATTTCTAGTAATCCTTCTATTATGTTATTCAAAGGGTATATGTAGAAGATTCCAGCACAGAGCACTTGGTGTTGATTTTTTACCATTTCCACAGAAAGATTAAGAGTAATTTAGTAATAGTCAACCCTAGTACCCAGGCAAAATCAATGTGAACATTTTTGAGAAATTCTTTTTCTTTGGTGTGGTTTGCCAATTTGAGTACTACCCTATATTTTAATGGGTTTTAAGAAGGCAATGGCAACCCACTCCAGTACTCTTGCCTGGAAAATCCCATGGACGGAGGGGCCTGGTGGGCTGAAGTCCATGGAGTCGCTAAGAGTCGGACACGACTGAGCGACTTCACTTTCACTTTTCACTTTCATATATTGGAGAAGGAAATGGCAACCCACTCCAGTGTTCTTGCCTGGAGAATCCCAGGGACGGGGGAGCCTGGAGGGCTGCCGTCTATGGGGTCGCACAGAGTCGGACACGACTGAAGCAACTTAGCAGCAGCAGCAGCATCCATGCATAATACCTGTAACTGGGTGGTTTGCTTGTGACAGCACTTTCAAAGCTATTTTGAAATCTTGGCACATGCCAGTGGTCATTATGTGCTGCTGAGCAACTCTGCTTTGGGGTAGGACAGGTGTGAAAACTGTTCAGTGATTCTCCCAGCAAAACATCCCAAACATATAAAGTTTGGTCATTGTTAACAGTGCCAAGACACAACAGCTTTTGCTGTTGCTTTAAATTATTATATATAAAAGCAGGAGACTATGAATGTGAAGGGAAAGATATAAATAACAAAACAGTTTCTTAGCTAGCAAATTAGTTGAAGAACAGCAAGGGCAAGATTTTCTCTAGTCTTCAGAATCCATATGATGATTCACTTGGAATTTAGAATTTAAGGTTCAAATTGAATAAGTGATTAATCTCACTCATAATTAAAGAAACACAATGAAAATACAGTGACAATAATGTAGTGTCTTAGCTTTTATTTAGCTCAGCAAGGATTAAAAGGTTGCATAATTGTGTTGCTAAGAAATGTCAATAAAAATAGCCATTTAGAAAAGGCAACATGATGATGTCTAGCAAAATTAAAAGCATATGTGTATATCCATTTACTGAACAGATTCCCCTCTGTACTGAAACATCTATGCAGTTTTGCAAAATACATGTACAAGGATGTGGTATCATTGTTTGTAACAGTAAAAATCAAGTGATGGAAATATGCATCAATGGGGACCATTCTTTTAGTAAGTTCTATTATATCTAGGCAACCAAATCTAATGAAATCATTCAAAGGATTGAAGAAGAGATATAGGCACTGATCTCTAAGCTATGTTGCTGAGATGTAGCAGGCTTCCATTTGTGCAAAGGCACAGTGGTAGTTGCTCAGTTGTGTTTGACTCTTGGCAACACCATGGACTGCAGCCCCCACCCCCCCCCCCCCCCCCCCCCCCCCCCCCGGCTACTCTGCTACTCTGTCCATGGGATTCTCCAGGCAAGAATACTGGAGTGGGCCACCATTCCCTTCTCTAGGGGATCTTCCTGTCCCAGGGATTGAACCTGGGTCTCCCACATTGCAGACAGATTCTTTACCATCTGAGCCATCAGAAGCAGAGTGTATGAGTAAATTGTATGTATTCCTGTGTATAATATAAAGTTTCTAGAAGAATAAATAAATTGTCTACACTGGTTACATCTGAAGGATAATTTGTAGGTTGGGGTCAGGGAAGAAGGTAAAAGAGCCTTTACCTTTTTGATAGATTATGTTCATGTGTTCCTATAATTAAAAACATTTTGACAAAAAAACTTTAAATTTTTATATTTTTAGATCCAGGAATACAACTTTATGGGATTAATCTTACAGAAATGGTTATGTATTATTAAGAGCCCTGGTCCTAAGATGGTCTTTTGGCATTGCTACTAAATAAAGTATTAGAAGCAATGTAGGTGACCAATCATGGAATTAGGTTACGTGATTTATATTATTATTAAAAATGATATTTTGAGAGAATATTTATATTCTTTGTTAGATGGTGCCCCTTAAAGTATGTGCTCTATAACTCAGATATCTGGGATGACATATATCCAAACATGATTAGTGGTAGTCTAATGAATGATTTTTATTTTCCTTTTTTTAAAAAAAAAAATCTGTATTTTTTTTTAAATACAAGTGCTCTAAACACATACACACATACAACCCAGGTTATTTTTTAAAAACATAAAAATAAAAGCTAAGATATTTAGATACTGCTGCTAAGAGTAAATTAATCTCTTAGCATCATCGGAACATCTGTTTCCATATTTTCATAACCTGACTCCATTTTCTTAGTTTAGTAATGCTACTTACTGCTTGGCTTATATGCCATGGAATTCCCATATAACTGATGCATTCATAAACATATCTATTCAGCAGTCGATTCCTTTAATAAAAGTATGTTGGAGCTTGTGTAGTGAGATATTTGGGGGAAAGTATTTTTCTATTATACCTGCATTTGTGTACCTAAACTATGTTAAATGATCTATGTGATTCGATATGGTTTGTCAATATTCTGTTGATGCTACTCTGGCATTTTCTGTTGTGGTTGTTCAGTTGTTAAGTTGTGTCTGACTCTTTGCTACCCCATGGACTGAAGCATTTCAGGCTTCCCTGTCCATCATTATCTCTTGCAGTTTGCTCAAACTCTAGTCTGTTGTTTTGGTGGTACCATCCTACCATACCATCCTCTGTCACCCCTCTTCTCCTGCCCTCAATCTTTTCCAGCATCGGGGTCTTTTCCAACGAGTTGGCTCTTTGCATCAGGTGACCAAAGTATCGGAGCTTCAGTTTCAGCATCAGTCCTCCCAATGAATATTTAAAGTTGATTTCCTTTAGAATTGACTGGATTTGATCTCCTTGCAGTCCAAGGGATGGATTTTATTTATTTTGTTAAGTTAGAAAAACTGTGAAGCACTGTTATTAACTTTATGAAAATTCAGGTACTAGGTGGTAGAACCTTAATTGCACAGTTATAAAAACAGTACATCGTGACTTTCTGATTTTCCCTGACCACAGAGCAGTGCTGAATGTGTAAGCTGTCTTCTTCTAGGTTGAACTGAACCATATCATTTAAAAGTGTCTGCCAACCCAACCCAACACTAATAAAGATACATTTAGAAGGGCACTCAAATATTAGAAGGTCTTTTACTATAGAAGTAGAAGTCTCCTACTATAAAGACCTTCTAATATTTGAGTGCCCTTCTAAATGTATCTTTATTAGTGTTGGGTTGGGTTGGCAGACACTTTTAAATGATATGGTTCAATGGCACCCCACCCCAGTACTTTTGCCTGGAAAATCCCATGGATGGAGGATCCTGGTAGGCTCCAGTCCATGGGGTCGCTAAGAGTCAGACACGACTGAGCGACTTCACTTTCACTTTTCACTGTCGTGCATTGGAGAAGGAAATGGCAACCCACTCCAGTATTCTTGCCTGGAGAATCCCAGGGACAGGGGAGCCTGGTGAGCTTCTGTCTATGGGGTTGCACAGAGTCGGACACGACTGAAGCGACTTGGCAGCAGCATAGTAGGAGACATGAAAAGAACATATGCTCTCAAAGAGTGCTTTAAAATACATACAGCTTTACTGTAACTTCTCCCTTCTAACTTTATAAGGTGCTTTATTTAAACAAATTTAAGCTCAGGAAATAATTTGGCATTTCTCTGCCCCCATGAACACACTCTGTCTTTCTATATTCTGTGCTAAGGAGATAATTTCTATTGCAGAATCTCTGGTGGCCATCCTGTCAATTCTGAGAATGATATTTGCCTTGTGAGCTACAGTTTTTACACAGAAATATGAGGTGTGGGCTTCAAGCATCATATCAACTGAAATCCAATATTCTCTACTTACCATTCAGATCAGATCAGATCAGTTGCTCAGTCATACCATTAGTTTGTACTTAATAAGTTGGTAATCATACTCAAAGACAGTGCGGTTTTACAGTCCTGTTTGAACACTCTATCTGCACATTAGCTTAACAATGACTTCATCCCACAAAGGCATTCATGGTGGTAAGGACAACTTTTCAGATACTGTCATTTCTATATTATGAAGCATGTTCATATATAGCTTTATTTATATTTACATATACACGCAACACGTGTTCCACATATAGAATTTGAAAGTGGGTATAGGCAGAAATACAAGCCCAATTTTCTAAATAACATTTAGCTAAGATTGGCCACTTATGCGATCCTTATTCATTTAATATTGGGTTCTATTTCCATAGGATGTAATTTTGGAACTTGGGAGTTTGGCTACTATTCTCATCTAAAAATATCTCAGATGAACAGCTTCAAATACAAACAGTGTGGTTAGCAGTAATTTCAGTGCTTTAGTACTGAAACTATCTCTTCATGCATTTAATCATTGTCTGCCCTGGCACACAGGAGCCCTGCATCATTACTTCGTCACCCCAAGCAGTGCAGCGCTGAACTTGACAGTTTCCATATGGCATGTCACACTAGGGGAAATAGGGAAGTGAAGAATGCTGAGAGCGCACTTTCTTTCCTCCACATTGAGAAAGGAAATGATGCTGGCAGCTGTCTATCCATAGAAACGTCTGAGCAGGTTAAAACTTCATCCTAACACTGTCAAATGCCAGTGGTAGCACTTGCTTATTTGTTTGTTTATGGTTTACATTGAAAGAAACTCAGCAGGATGAAACCCATGTCAGTTCTCATGGGATGAAGCAGTAAACTGTCCTCACCATTCGGATGTCTGCCTCCCATATTTGCATATTTACAGTGAACATGGTTTGGGAGCTTGAAAGATGGATCGTTTCCTCCAGTTTTTAACTTCTTTGGAGAATTGACAAATCCTTAGAGATATACCTGTTTGGGGGTGGGAGGGGGCAATTGTATTTGTCTAGAACCTCCATCTTGATTGCTTTGTTCTTTTAGACAGTCAAGTTAGGAGGTGCTAGAATGATAATTGGAAGTGGGACAGGAAGTGATGAGAAGAATTTTATTCTTTTGCTGCATCCTTAAATATTCAATGCTTCTTACCTTGGAGGATGTTGCAGTAGCCTCCAGTGGGAACTCTCAGTATTGGTGCTGATTTATTCAAATCAAAACTATTCTAAACCAAACCAAACAAAATGTAAGGAAACCAGGTCAGTATTTTTGTGTATTTCTGCCTTCATATGCTATAAGTGATGTATGTTCTTTAAAGAAGCAACAAGAAAGTGATATGCATAAGGGATATAGGATGATTGTTTATGTTTTTCGTTTTCCTGCAGGAAATAGATCATGCATTTTGTTCTAAGATGAACTAGAAAGTGTATCATCCCAAGGTCTTTACAAATAAGAGATCAGATCTACCCGTGGACTCTCAATTTGCATTCTTAATGGGATATTTTTTACAGCTTCTTAAATATGCCAGTATTCAATATGATTATGGAGAAATGTGGTGGTAAGAAAGAAGAGCAAAAATCATACTCTTAGGCTGACAGTAAGGCTTTTTTACATGCAAAAAAAAATAAAAAAATCAAGCAAGTTTCTGCACTGTTGATCAGGTCAGTTCAGTTGCTCAGTCGTGTCCGACTCTTTGCTACCCCATGAATTGCAGCACACCAGGCCTCCCTGTCCCTCACCAACTCCTGGAGTTCACTCAAACTCATGTCCATCGAGTCAGTGATGCCATCCAGCCATCTCATCCTCTGTCGTCTGTTGATAGAAAAATGCAATTTTTTTCATAAAAAATTTAAAGCAATTGCCTGTTTCTGTAGAAACCTGAGCCCCTATGGCTCTTTGGACCCATGGCAGGATTGTGGAGCGCTGTCTGCCCAGCAGTAAGTGAAGGCAGGCACAGAACAGTGAGTTGCAGAGGCTTTAGGGAGAGGAAGAGCTGGAGCCTGAAGGCAGACCTCTCCATAGAAGGTGTGAGGAGACACAGCTGGAGAAGGAGGGAGGGCGGTAAAGTGACACGATAGCTGAGGCAGTTTGGGTGGCCCCACAGGAGATCAAGTAAAGAGTGATGGACGTGTCCTGAAAAGTAGACAGGAGCCTAAAATTGGTCCTAATGGCAAAATCAGCAAGACAAACAGCAACATCAAAACTGAGGATTGAGAGGCTTCCAATGGCTTCCCATTGCCCATTGGAAAAAAATCCAAAGTCTTACTAGGTGGAAGTCCTTTAAAATCCACTCTTACTGTCCCCTCCAGCCCCATCGTTCTCTCCACTTGCCTATTGCTTGCTATGCTCCAGAAAATTCACCTGCCTATGGTTCTTCCAACAACTCAAGCTTTTTTCCTCCTCAAGTCCTCTCCACATGCTGTTTCCTCTGCCTGGAATCCTGTTTTTCCCCATACTTCACCTCCACTGTCCTCAACGTGGCTGACTCCTACTTCCCTTTCATGTCTCAGCTGCCATGCAACCTTCTTCAGAGAGGTCTTTCCTGACCTTCTAATTTATAGGACTGTAACCCTTGCCCAGTTACACTGTGCCACCATCGTCTTGAGCCCTCTACCTGTCACTTGTGTGAACCAGGCCTACCATCCTCCCCAACATAAATGCTGCCTGTGAGCGGGAGAGGTCAAGTAAGTTGTCCAAACTATGCACTAGCAAAGGATATATCAGCCAGGATCCCAGCAAGGGAGAGACAGTACACTTGGATTTGCCTGACTTAAGGAGCCCTTAAACCTGAAGAGGAAGGAAATAGACACAGCTGTGTGGAAGTGTCACCTACAAAAGACTGAGACATAGGTGAGGGATGTAACCAGCCCAAGGTGACCCTCCACAGAGGGAGGCAGGAGTAGGGAAAGCAGACCACGCTCTCCTTTCTCCCTATTTTCCTGCTGGTGCTCCATGCTGGAAAGCAGGCAGGAAAGGCAGCCAGTAATGTGATCTACATCAGCCCCCTAGGGACACAGAACAGGCTAAGAAGGGTCCATGTGGCGGCAAGCAGCAAAGGAACAGGGATTTGAACTTCATGTGGTTTCATAACAGACGCTCTTAACAATGGTGCATGTTTCTTTTTCTGATATGTATGTGTGTGTGTGTCTGTATGTGTTAGTCGCTCAGTTATGTCTGACTCTGCAACACCATGGACTGTAACTCGCTAGGCTCCTCTGTCCATGGAGTTCTCCAGGCATGAATACTAGAGTGGGTAGCCATTCCCTTCTCCAGTGGATCTTCCCAACCCAGAGATTGAACCCACATCTCACACATTGCAGGCAGATTCTTTATCATCTGAGCCACCAGGGAAGCCCCTCTCTCTGGTACAAAGTGCTTAACCCAGACTGATCCTGATGTAATGAGGACCTGAAAGATCAGTGAGGAGTTGCTGTTCTTCCTGCATGCATTGAAAAGCAGAGTAAGGTGAATATTGCTAACCATCCTTCTCTGTAGGGGAGAGCTAAGGACCACTTATTAAGTCGGCCTTTTGAGAGGTGAGGGTGAGGCAGCCTCTTTATTTTTTTCCCTCTTGTAGCTCATTATGTTTCCTAGAATGGGTTGAGTCTTGCAGCTGCTGGAGATGACTCTTCCAGGTAATTTCAGACTTGCACTGGGGGACCAGCCTGTGTTTAATTTTGCTGCCTCGTTACATTCTGTCCCATTCCTGCAGAATAAGAGGGGCATTCATGTAGGAGAACTCATTCCATTCCCCTAGCAGAGCCCAGTGAGATAGAATGCCCAGCTCTCTCCTAGAAGGTCATTTTCTTCTTTCCTAATGGAGCTTCATTTGAAAAGACTCTGATTCTGGGAAAGATTGAAGGTGGGAGGAGAAAGGGATGTCAGAGGATGAGATGGTTAGATGGTATCACCGACACAATGGACATGAGTTTGAGTAAACTCTGGGAGTTGGTGATAGACAGGGAAGCCGTGCTGCATGCAGTCCATGGGGTCACAAAGAGTCGGACATAACTGAGTGACTGAACTGAACTGAATGGAGCTTCAGGAACATATTGGAAGAGAGGCAGCATAAACATTTAGGTATATCTGTGCTCCAAGGCTGATTCACACCGAGGATCAGCAACCTGCATAAGTTTAGCCTACGAGGGCAGCTGTGATAGTTGTGGGAATGGTGACTGATTTCCATTATGTAGTTATTTATCAAGCACTTACCATGGGCCAAACACTTGGGGCTATTATGATGAACAAAACAGTCATGGTGTCATCATACTTTCAGAAGTTTGCTTTTAAAAATACAAATTGCCAGTTGAGATGGAAAGATGTGTCTTTGCCTCCCTTGGGAAATATGAGAGAGGGCAATGAATAGAGTTTAAAAACATAATAGATGTGAGAGATATAAAAAACCATATGGCATAATAGCCTTTTAAACAACCATTACATAAAACCTGATGGTTGGATATATATTGGTGAGATGCATATATTCCATATGGCATATGTGCATTGTGCTTTTTATCACATCACTTGAATGTACATTTAGCTGTGTCCCGTCTTAATGAGAGGAATTTCCTGCCTTTTTTATACTCTCAGAATTCCCTCCGATTTAGCTGGGAGAGACAATAATAGCAACAGTAATAGTAAGTCCCTCCATTAAGGATGATCACTTTTTGCAGAGTTTTACATTATTCTCACTGCTTAGCAGTGACTCTTGGAATTTACACATCTTTCCAGTTTTCCAGACAATGAAAAGAAAGCTTCTCTAGAAGCGCAAAGCTTTGAAAATTCTCTAGGAATGACTGCAATTCTCAACATGATTATCACCTCGACAGTCTCATGGGGCTTCCCTGGTGGCTCAGATGGTAAAGAATCTGCCTGCAATGCGGGAGACCTGGGTTCAATCCCTGGGTTGGGGAGATCCCCTGGAGGCGGGCATGGCAACCCACACCAGTATTCTAGCCTGGAGAATCCCCAGGGACAGAGGAGCCTGGTGGGCTACCATCCATGGAGTCGCAAAAAAGTTGGACACAACTGAGTAACTAAGCACAGACTATCTAATAAACAGCTACGGAGCACTCAGCATCTGTAAGGCAGGCAACCGGGGGTGGGGGGAACCTGTGGGTTAAGAGTGCAGACTCTGAAATTAGATATGTCAAAACCTTAGGCAGACTGTCTGATCTCCAAAGTCTCCGTTTCCTTCTCTTTGAGTGGAAATAATAAGAATATCTCCTTCAAAATTTAGTTATGAAGATCATTGACTTACCTAGCATGGTGCCCAGCACACATAAACACTCAATGCTGCTGCTGCTGCTGCTAAGTCACTTCAGTCGTGTCTGACTCTGCGTGACCCCATAGATGTCAGCCCACCAGGCTCTCCTGCCCCTGGGATTCTCCAGGCAAGAAAACTGGAGTGGGTTGCCATTTCCTTCTCCAATGCATGAAAGCGAAAAAGTGAAAGTGAAGTCGCTCAGTCGTGTCCGACTCTTAGCGACCCCATGGACTGCAGCCCACCAGGCTCCTCCATCCATGGGATTTTCCAGGCAAGAGTACTGGAGTGGGGTGCCATTGCCTTCTCCAAACACTCAATAGGCATCAGTTAATTCTGCCAGTATTCTCATCATCACTTTAGTTATATCTGATTCCCTCTTCTTAAATAAGTGATCCTGGAATACTTATATCCCCCAGGGGATTTCCTACTTAAGATTGCCTTTGTCAGATGTCATCAACAGAGGTAAGTTTTATATCAGCAGTAGTTTCAAGGGGAAAAGCATAAAGGAACAATCTAAGAGGTCAGTCAATGGACCAAAAAAAAAAAAATACCATAAGATCAAATGTTTAGAGGAGAAGGTAGAAGCTGAGTCCAGAGAAGTAACCTAAGACACAGTGTCTTAGTGTATCATAAGATTTGATTCGTAACTAACATCCTATGACATGGATGTGCAAGAAGCCAATAAAAGCAAGCATGACCTGCCCTGGGAAATAATGGTCAAGAATCTTAAATGCTACCTCACTGATGGGACACAGGCACTGCTCGCTGGGGTTCTGGGGAACCTGGGCTTACTGGGACTGGTACGAGAGAGCTAAAGAAAGAACACAACTGTCTGAAAGTGAGTATGTTTGGAATCACATCTTAGAGACCAAATATGCTTCCTTGGAAATAGGATCTAAAAGAGAAAGGTGAACAGAACAAGAGATGGCGTGAAATTGGGGAGTGAAGCACGAAAGATCTAAGACTTGTCCTATGAATTGCAGACTGGCACTCTGTCTGGATTCTGGCTCCATGTGGTTTGAGATAAAGTCGTGACTTCAGCTGGAGCGGCAGATATTAGTAAGCCATGAGAGAGGCTCTAGGGCAGGAAGAGAAGAGATTATGAAGCCTGTTCAAGGCATGCCAAGGGGTTTCAGTCCCTTTGACCCCTTCAGAATGAAAGAGAGAAGGACACAAAGATGAGGTGCTGATTTGGATGACATCCTGTGAGAAGTTGGTTTCCCGAGACTCCTGAAGGCTTGGGCTCGGGGCTCAGGTACTAAGTCACCACCCTCCTGCACTAGAATTGGGCCCTGGGAGTGGGCCAGCTGTACCTGGGCCTGCAGCACTGGAAGCCTCCTGAGAGTCCTTTTTCTCTTTTTCATCTGTCTTCCTAGTCTTACTATATGCTTGGCACAGAACACTCAATATGTGTCTAATAGGTTAAAGGCTGATACCTCTTCCTGAAGGATGGCCTTAGGTAGGGCCTTCCGGGTGCTTCTTGCCCTAATGTTATAGCATCATTGGTGGCGTGCTGCTTTGGCCATATGGAAGCCCACCTGGTCTCCTGGGAGATGCTTGGAGCAAAACCACTTCACACAGCACTGCCAACCCTCTCCATCAAGTGTGGCCAGTGGAGGGCAGCAGAGGGCAACAGGCAAGTCGGGCTACTCAAGGGAACTTCCCTCTGGAGACCACTGAACCACCAGAAGATGTCTATGGACAGAGGAACTGAGAATGCAGGGCTGACAGGGAAGTGTTCTTGAGCCACCAAGAGGAAGAGTCAGTAGCACCTTGGGAGCAAGTTTGGGCTGTAGAGAAATTGAGGCGCTGCCCCCTTGAGAACTGTGAGCTAGGTTGGGGACTACAGTGGGAAACAAAAAACCTTTAGCTGAGCACATGGAGAAGGGCACAGCTGGCACTGCCTCACAGTGCCTTTATGTCATGCAGACCACCAAGGTCTTGGGTGAGTTGATGAGACCCACTTTCCGGAGGACCTCAAGGGGAACCTTACATGGCCTCTAGGCCCTTTTGTTGTTTCTTGTTCAGTCCCTAAGTCGTGTCCTACTCTTTGTGACCCCATGGACTGTAGTGCACCACTTCCCTGTCCCTCACTGTCTCCCGGAGTTTGCTCAAATTCTTGTTTGTTGAGTCGGTGATGCCATCCAACCATCTCATCCTCTGTCACCCCCTTCTCCACCTGCCCTCAATCTTTCCCAGCACTGGGGGCTTTTCCAGTGAGTTGACTCTTCTCATCAGGTGGCCAACTCTTTGCAACCCAATGGGTTGTAATCCACCAGGCTCCTCTGTCCGTGGAATTTTCCAGGTAAGAATGCTGGAGTGGGTAGCCATTCCCTTCTCCAGGGGGATCTTTCTGATCCAGGGATCGAACCTGGGTCTCCTGCATTGCAGACAGATTCTTTACCATCTGAGCCACCAGAGAAGCGCCATGGGCTCTTTACTTGCCTGGAGAATGCAGTGGCTCTGGAAAAATCCCCTCCCCATATTCTTTTCCACAGTCCCCCCACCTCAAGCACCCATTTCTGCCTCGTGTTTGTTCTTTGGCAGGCTGAGGAGGCTAGTCCTACACTAAAGGAAAAATCCAGGTTTTCCTTGGCATCTCAGCAGCCGCTCTAGGGGCATCTGCCTCATCTACCTAACAGTTTACTGCTTTAACTAGTGGCATTTAGGAGATGTTCCTCCCTTCTTTACTGAGTTTCTGCTTACTGGCTAGGAGAGAGCTCTGGGATTTTTCTGGTGACTCACACGTCTTCACACCTCAAGTTGTTTTCCTGTCTCTCCTTACTATAGCTTCCCAGGAGAAAAGCCGTCTTTACACACACAAGGATAAAAATAATTATCCAAAAGTCTGAAAAAGAGGGAGTGAGATAGACTCACTCTCTCAAAATTCCTCTTTCCTTTTTTTTTTGTCTTTTAACCCTATTTACCTACAGACAATGGGATCAATTGTGAATTCCTTTTCTTGCCTTTGATGGTTAGAATTACTGACTGTAGGGATTGTGACTTATTTAAAAGAGAGAGAATGTCTGAATGTTCTATTTACCAAGTGTATCGGCCAGTGTATCTTATCAATGCCTTTGTGTTTTAATCATTTAAATATCATTTAATCATTTTAATATTATTCCTCTTAGAAGTATCATAAATGTCCTTATTGGCTAGAACTTCATTGCCTGGTGAGGTATCTTCCTCGTTTCCTTCTTTACATACTCAGCAACTCAATAGGTGCTACTGAATGAATGGATGGCTGAGTGCCTATTTTATGATAAGTACCATCCCCTGGCATGTTGCAGTCCATGCAGTCACAAAGAGTCGGACTTGACTTGGTGACTGAACAACAACAACAGGCATCCTCTTAGTTTATCCCAGGACCATTCATTTTTAAAAAACTGAACATAGGGAATAGTTGTGGTCCTATTCTTCCCTCTTTAAATAGATATAAGTGTGGGATCATCACCGAAGGAAAAGGTTTGAGGCTCTGTGAGCTCAGCCACCCATCTCACTTTGCCTCAGAAGCTCTGTACCTTGGGAAAAATATGACCCTATGAGGTCCTTCTCACTCTATTATGCCCAGAATTTAATGGTTCTTCCCTCTCATTGCCACAGTTACATCCTTGGCATTGGACATAGTGGAGTTATTCTTGGTGACTTAGATGACAGAATCAGAATCCATCAGTAGATGGTCATTACAGAGAAACAAACATGGACTCAATTTAAATAAGCATTTGCTAACAGTTGAACCTCCCAAAGACAGATGAAGCTGATTCACAAGAGGATGGATGCCAATCACTGGGGTTTTAAGCAGAGGGTGGAAGGCCAGTTGTTGACACCAGTTCTCTCTGATGCTCAGATTGTAAAATCTTTTGTAGCCTTCAGGACACAAGGATCATGGCCTTCTGGAATGGGTTTCTTATAAGTTCCTATTGATGCCTGCATCTTTAGCCAGTAGAACAGTGCAGTGCATCTTAGAGATAGGATCTAGCTTCTTTTTGGCAGACAAAAAATAAATTTGCATTCATTGAGTTACTATATACTATGTTGAGTACTTTTCTTTTTGTCTGCACAACAGCATTGCTAGGCAAGATTTATTCTTTTCATTCCATAGGTAAGGAAACTGAGATGCAGAGAGTCTAAGTCACTTGTCCGAGTCCATGTCATAGCAGAGCCCAGTTCTGGAGCCAGATCTGTATAAAAGTGTCTTTTCAAGGCACCAGGCCTCTTTTAATAAAGAATTGCAAGCTACACTTGCCAAAGCTCTGTCTTTCTGAGTATACCATGCATTTTAGTCACAAGTAACAACATTTAAAACAGTAATTTATGATCAAGGAGCAGTTTGTAATCTTTGTAATGGCTGCAGAGTACACACAGCTCAGCGTCATTCTGCATGCACCTCAGAACGCGTGCACAGTCAGTCAGTTTTCCCATTTCCTGTCAGCACGTACAGTGCATGTGGTGCTCAAGCAAGGTGAAAAATGATTGACTGCCTTCGAAGGAAAGGAACTGCAAGATTTTATAGCTGGTTTTGCCATGAGAGTTGTGAGTGTGGGCAGGTGAAAACAATGAATTCTTCCAGAAGTTAGCAGCTTTCCCCCTTGTTACAATAGCTGAGTCCATCTCTTCTTTTTTAGGTATAAAACATGCACTTGGCAAGCTACGTGAGGGCTGATCACACATGTGACCATGACAGTATGGTTAAGCGAGTCCACTAATCCGTGGTTTGCAGAACTAAGAGACCAGAGTCACCCCCAGGAACAGGCTACAGTGTTTGCCAGTGCTGTGAAAGCCTGGAGCCATCCAAGCAATCAGCCTTTTGGTATTTATTTCCTTCATGTAAAAGCAGACAGTGAACTTGCTTTGTATTCATTTGTTTTCCAGGTTAGCTCTTGGCAGTTTTCTTTGAATGTGCGGAGAGGGATTTTTCAGAGGTAACATTGAACCATAACAGGGAATCTTATCTGGCAGTCTTCCCTGATCTGTCACCAAACGCTAATCTCACCACAGGAACACTGTCATACATCATAAAGATACATACCCTTTCCAGACATTTTAAGACTTGTTCATCTTCCCATTGTTGTGCAAACACTGCCATTGTCGACGACAGTTGGTTTTCATAATATTACTAGCAGACATTTAATTGCACTTGCTATGTGCCCAGCACTGTTCTAAGAACTTTTTATCTTACAACAACTTTGTGATGATTCTCATTTTACAGATGTAGAAACTGCAGTCATCTTTTTTTTCCTTAATAGATTATGGGGAAAAAAAAAGTTGAAGTAAAAATCCCTTCCAGCTTTAAAGCAGATATTCAGCTTAAAACACAACCGAACAAAATCAGTTTCAAAGATGTGTATTCTAGGAGTCATTTGTAAAGTTATATATTTTTACTATTCACCTTAGTTTCAACCTTATTTAATAATTTCTATAGTTATAAGATGCAATAGACCTACTTTATTAAGTATATTTTTGATAGTATCCCTATGGGGGGGAAAAAAACAACAACAGGCTTTTTGAAAATAGAAGACCCAGGTGAATTCTAGATTGGAGTTGTTGCCTTTTGTATACTATTTCCATCTCCATAAGCCCCTAAACCATATTCCTTCAAAGACTGCAGGCTTTCAGGTTCTCTCTGTAGAAGTCAGGTCAGTGTTCTCTTTTCAGAATTGCAGAGTGACATTTACTATAAATGACTTTATCTTAAGTGCAAGATTTAACGGCCTCCTGATACCATTCTTCTCTTCAGACCTGAGTTTAGTTTCAGTACAGTTGATTCACCTGGGCTTATGCCAAATAATGGGTGTTCCTGCAACCCCTCCAAAACTTTGTTACAGATAGTTCCCCTGTAAGCCAAATCTATGTACCTGTATATTTCTAAAACCGTGAATTAGAGGTCCATGCTTTAAAACTGAGACCTAATGCTATAAATCCAAAAGTTGCCCCACATTGCTAAGTCGCTTCAGTCGTGGCTGACTCTGTGTGACCCCATAGACGGCAGCCCACCAGGCTCCACCGTCCCTGGAATTCTCCAGGCAAGAACACTGGAGTGGGTTGCCATGGCCTTCTCCAATGCATGAAAGTGAAAAGAGAAAGTGAAGTCGCTCAGTCATGTCCGACTCTTAGCGACCCCATGGACTGCAGCCTACCAGGCTCCTCCGTCCATGGGATTTTCCAGGCAAGAGTACTGGAGTGGGGTGCCATTGCCTTCTCCGTCCCCCACATTAGCAAGGTTCAATAATAGCTCTATCTGTCAGTCCACAGGAAAGCTTCTAAGACACTAAGAAATAGAAAATCTTCACAGTGAGGCCTCCAGGCTTTGAGATCAGACAGCCTGGGTCTGGTCCTGCTAGTCAGGGCAAATGTTGGAACCATAAATGTAATGTGGCCAGTAATGGCTGGTGCTTGTGGCATGGAGGGGGACAGGTACGGTGGGCTGTGAGTGGAGCAAGCGCAAATAGGTAGTTGGAGGATCATTTCAAGAGAATCTCTTAGGGAGGGAGAAGAGGAAAAATTAAACCTCATCAGGCGATGTAGGGGATATTGGCCTGGGATGTGGGTGGGGACTAAGGTTGACAGAATTCCTACAAAGAGTAGTTCAAGGAGATTTGTGAGGATCTAGAAAAGAAGGGCTTCCCTGGTAGATCAGATGGTAAAGAATCTGCTTGCAACGTGGGAGACTTGGGTTCGATCCCAGGGTCAGACAGATCCCCTGGAGAAGGGAATGATACCCCACTCCAGTATTCTTGGGTCTTCTCTGGTGGCTCAGACAAGAGACTCAGGTTGAGAAGATCCACTGGAGAAGGGAATGACTACCTACTCCAATATTCTTGCCTGGAGAATTCCATGGACAGAGGAGCCTGGTGGGCTATGGTCCGTGGTAGGTACTTTGGGATGGTGGGAAATTTCTTAGAGAACCTGGGAGCTATGTCTGGAGATACAATCAGGGAAAACCTGGGACTTCTGTTATGGAACAACCAAGAGGTTTGTGGCTCACGTGGTATAGTCACCCAGAGCATCCAGCTGTAGAGAAATTCCAAGGAAGATAAAAATCCTCACTGGAGTCATGATTCATCCCAACTTGCTGTTACAGCTTTTTGTTTAAATTCTGCGAAGTTCTTTCCATAAAAGAATGAATGCTTGCTTTTTAAAGTGAAGCAATCATTTTTCCTTTGAGATGTAATGATGATCTTATTTACTCTTGCCAGATCTTTATATTATTTGAGTCAGTCTGTGGTAGACAGCTTACTAAGCACCAAAGTCAGTTTCCATGGAAAACCCACACTCCCTTCAAAGCAGTGACTGGACATTTTTTTGGCACTAAGTACAGAGTGAGTTTAACATGATGAGAGGGTGGCCTTTTTTGTCTGTTGATGTGCCCAAGTTAGTGCTCTCTCTCAAAATATGTGGGTAATTACTCATTTCTTTGCTTGAGACCATGTAATCTGCAAGATTGACACACTTCTCTGATGAGAACTTTGGAAGGAGATTACTTCATAGTACTTTGTCTTGTGGTTTAATGTGGGTCATTCCCATGATAACCCATTATGATGGGGGTTAGAGAAGTTAAATAATTGACCTAAGTTAAGCCAGTCCATAGAGGATTCTGAAACCATCTTTTTCTTCTAACAATACAAGTCTTGTGGTTCTCTCAAGGGTGATAAAAATCTGTTGCTGCTGCTGCTAAGTCACTTCAGTCGTGTCTGACTCTGTGCGACCCCATAGACAGCAGCCCACCAGGCTCTGCTGTCCCTGGGATTCTCCAGGCAAGAACACTGGAGTGGGTTGCCATTGCCTTCTCCATTGTGTGAAAGTGAAAAGTGAAAGTGAAGTCGCTCAGTCGCGTCCGACTCCTAGCGACCCCATGGACTGCAGCCTACCAGGCTCCTCCATCCATGGGATTTTTCTAGGCAAGAGTACTGGAGTGGCTTGCCATTGCCTTCTCTGACAAAACCTGTTACCAGAAGCTAAACCTGACCAACAATACGTAATAATGTTATATTCTTATTTTATATTTTCCTTTGAATCCTTTTAATCATATTTCAATATCCTATCATATTAATCCTTCTTTTTATAGATAGATATGCAATTATACTAATGATCCTCTAACCACTTCACTGTCTCCCTAGATAGACTTTGAGCTCCATGGTATAGAATCCCTTGTTCTCTAATTCTTTAATCTCCTCATTGCCTCTTGCACAGTGCAGCTGCTACTGCTGCTGCTGCTGCTGCTAAGTCGCTTCAGTCGTGTCCGACTCTGTGTGACCCCATCGACAGAAGCTCACCAGGCTCCCCCATCCCTGGGATTCTCCAGGCAAGAACACTGGAATGGGTTGCCATTTCCTTCTCCAATGCATGAAAGTGAAAAGTGAAAGGAAAGTCAGTCGTGTCCGACTCTTAGCGACCCCATGGACTGGAGCCTACCAGGATCCTCCGTCCATGGGATTTTCCAGGCAAAAGTACTGGGGTGGGGTGCCATTGCCTTCCCCGGCACAGTGCAGAACACACTATAAATCTTTGCTGAAAATATAGAAGACTGACTATACCAAACATTGTCAAATATGTGGAACAACTAGAACTCTAATTCACTGCTGGTGAGACTGTAAGGTGGTGCAACCATTTTAGAAAAGAGTCTGAGTTTTTTTTTTTTTTTTTTAAGTTAAACATGCACCTATCATTTAATTATTCCATTCCTGTTTATTTATTCAAGAGAAATGAAAGTATCAGATCAGATCAGTCGCTCAGTCGTGTCCGACTCTTTGCGACCCCATGAACTGCAGCACGCCAGGCCTCCCTATCCATCACCAGCTCTCAGAGGTCACTCAGACTCACATCCATCGAGTCAGTGATGCCATCCAGCCATCTCATCCTCTGTCGTCCCCTTCTCCTCCTGCCCGCAATCCCTCCCAGCATCAGAGTCTTCTCCAATGAGTCAACTCTTCGCATGAGGTGGCCAAAATACTGGAGTTCCACACAAAAATTTATACAAAAATACTCATAGCAGCTTTATTTGCAATAGCTCCAAACTAGAAACAACCAAAATATATGTCTGTCTATAGGTGAGTGAAAAAGCAAATTGTGATATAGCCATACAATGGAATACTACTAAGCAATAGAAAGGAACAAACTATTGATATATGTAACATGGATAAATTTGAAAGTTATGCATGTTTACTGAATGCAAAATGCCTCACCAAAAAAAAGAGAGTACATTCTATAAAATTCCACTTATATAAAATTCTAGTAAGTGTAAATTAATGTATAATAACAACATAGTCGGAGAAGGCAATGGCAACCCACTCCAGTACTCTGGCTTGGAAAATCCCATGGACAGAGGAGCCTGGTAGGCTGCAGTCCATGTGGTCGCTAAGTGTCGGACACGACTGAGCGTCTTCACTTTCACTTTTTACTTAAATGCATTGGAGAAGTAAATGGCAACCCACTCCAGTGTTCTTGCCTGGAGAATCCCAGGGATGAGGGAGCCTGGTGGGCTGCCATCTATGGGGTTGCACAGAGTCAGACATGACTGAAGTGACTTAGCAGCAGCAACAATGTATTGTGAGTGCCTGGGAATGAGAAAACAGGGCAGGGAGGTTATAAAGGCAATGAGGAAACTTTTGGGGTGATGATATATTCATTATCTAGATTTTATTGATTGCTTAGTAGACATGCACATATGTGAAAAGTCATCAAATTTACATTCTAGATATGCCTGGCTTATTGTCAGTTATGTCTCAGGAAGCTAAAAGAAAAGTACTGAAATTACTGAAAGTATTCTACATGTGTCATTTTCCATTCAGTATCTCACTGCCTCTGTGTTTTTATGGCAGGAAGCTTCCTCTTTGAGACCAGCATGCAAGAAGATGTGAAGCAGATCAGGGCATTTAGATGAGACAGAGCTTGTGTGATCAAAACTGTGCTTCTTACAGCTGTATAACCCTGGGCAAGCTTCTCAGTGTTCTTAGAGCTCAGCTGCTTGCTCTTCTAGAAAATAGAACTAATCATATACCAACCTCAGAGGAACATTATAAAAGTTAAGTTAGATTAAGGGCCTGACACCTCATAAATGGTGAAAGTGAAAGGGTGAATTGTTCTGTCGTGTCCGACTCTTTGCGACCCCATATATTATAGCCCTCCAGGTTCCTCTGTCAGTGGGATTCTCCAGGCAAGAATACTGGAGTGGGTTGCTGTGCCCTTCTCCAGGGGATGTTTCTGACCCAGGGGTTGAACCCAGACCTCTGGTATTGCAGGCAGATTCTTTACTGTCTGAGATACCAGGGTCATTAATGGTAGCTACTATTTATTATATTTTGTTAAGAACATTTTAAAAATAAGACTGGCACACATTTATTGAGACCTTTCTCAGCTTGACTTAATTTTTGCTGATTCCTAACCAATTATTAAGAATAAAGCAACTAACGGAGAGCAGACTATGCTTGAATATATAAAAAGTAAAAAATCACTTCTGGGCACCTATCCACTTAATTCTCCATCATTTGTGCTAAGATGAATTAGCATCATATGTGTAAGTGTGTTCCAAATGGAGAACAGGATAATACAGAAAATGTGAATTGGGGCAGAGTGGGAATTGATAAACTGAAAGGCATGGAGAGCTACTTGAAAGTGTGTGGGTTTTGCTTTACACAGCCTGACTATAAATGTGAGCTCAGCCACTTACTGTTTATATGTGAAGCTGTGGATAGGTTTATTAAACTTCTGTGATCCTCAGTTTATTCATTTGCAAAATGTAGTTAAACAGTTCACACATCACAAATCTCCTTGTGCCAATGAATATTTATAAAAATATCAGAAATAATTTCAGGAGTAAATATATATGTGTAATGGTCCCTATTCTCCGTCTCATTCTGGAATAAGGCCAACTGTTTGTGTACTAAAGATAAACACATGATTTAACTTGGCCTGAATGGCATTTTTAAAACAATACGTATTAAAAGTCCTTTGTAAACTTATTCTTGGATAATTGTGTGTGTGTGTGTAAATGTGATTACCAGATCTCTTGAATCTGCCACTAATACTTCTTTTAAGGAGAGAAGTTTATCACATTAAAACCTTCTCAGTGCAGGAAAACAACTCAAGCAGTGATTTTGGTTCAGAGCAGTGAGGAGAGGTGCCCAGGACAAGCCTCTAATTCCCAAGGCTCGCCCACGTTCCATGGCCCAAGCGTATCTGCGTGGCACCATCAGGTTTAAAGGAACCACCTGTTGAAAGGAACAGCCCCAGAAGCTCATCTGGGGAGGTGGAGGCAGAAAACAGGTCGGAGAAGCTGGGGTATGGACTCTTCTCCCAGGGGGAACCCCATGGCCTTCTCTGGAGTGGCCTTCCTCAGACACCAGCATCTGTTCCTGGTGCGAAAGGTTCGCCACCACTTACCTTCTGTTTCTCACCTTGCTCTCCATGGGGTCTTGAAAGTTTGAGAAAGGTACATATTTCAATCTAATTTTGCAAATGGGGAACCAAGTCCAAGAGAAACAAGTAGTGAGGAACTTTGAAAGAAATTTTTAGCCAAAGAGATTAAAACTCTAGACTCTATACTCAGATTACCTGGACTCTAGTTTTATCTCTGAAACTTACTAGCTGTGTGATCTGGGACAAGTTACTTAACCTCATTTTGTCTTGGTTTCCCCATGTGTAAAATGGAGACAGTACCTACCTCATAAGCTTGTTGACAGAAGGCGTTAAAGCAAAGTGCTGGCTTATAGGAAGTGCTGTATTGATTTTGGTTATTGTTTTTGAGCCATTGCTTATTCAGTTTCATTAGAAAAGATTTGGTATACTGGAATTATTCTGACTTTCCATAACCCTTTTCCTTTTAGACCGGTTTATCAGAACAGACTAGGGCTTAATTAAGACTGTTTGTCTGAAGCCGTAATCTCAAATCTCTAGGGTTTCCTCTGGTGGCTCAGTGGTAAAGAATCCACCTGCCAATGCAGGAGGTGCAGATTTGATCCCTGTGTGGGGAACATCCCCTGGAGAAGAAAATGGCTATCTACTGTAGTATTCTTGCCTGGGAAATCCCACTGACAGAGGAGACTGGTGGGCTGTAGTCCATGGGGTCACTAAGAGTCTGACACGAATTAGCAATTAAACAATAGCAACATCATCTTCAGACCCTGTAGCATTTTAAAGAGAGTTTTGAAAATGAGATAGTTCAGAAACTGAGGGAGCTGTATACCAAAAACTCCTGAAAGTCTTAAGAGATTAAGATCAATCAGTACCACAGAATCCCTAGCAGTGAGCCAGGCACAGGGCGTAAGAATGGAAAATGCAGTGGGGAATTCTACTCCTTAGGTGGCTTTTTTTTTTTTCCACTTTCTCTGTCAGCCTCTGGAACTTTTTCGTGTCTTGAATGATTAACCAAGGATTATGGTGTGTGTTATTTCATGTGTAAGTTTGACCACCAGATAGATTCAATCATGGTACAAAACCATGTAACTGAACTAGTGTTTTGCTGTGAGATAAATCCCTAGTATCAGAAAAGCTTCAATTAGGAAACTGTGTTACAGAAAGATAAACCTTGAGTAACAGTTTTAGGAAGAGCAAAAGTGTTTATTTTTATGTATATGGATTTTCTCCACCAATATCTTTTATTTCTCATGGTACCTGTTTCCTTATATAATACATGGTATTGAAACCTATCTTTATACCATTTAGCTTTTAAGAAGTATAGTGTTTGCTGCTGGTTAGAACAGATTTAACTGTTTTCCCCTGATTTTATGTCCATTATAAAAGAATATTTGTATTGTTATATGAGCACTATAACAGATATGCGGGGAAGGCAATGGCACCCCACCCCAGTACTTTTGCCTGGAAAAATCCCATGGATGGAGGATCCTGGTAGGCTCCAGTCCATGGGGTCGCTGAGAGTCGGACACGACTGAGCGACTTCACTTTCACTTTTCACTTTCATGCATTGGAGAAGGAAATGGCAACCCATTCCAGTGTTCTTGCCTGGAGAATCCCAGGGACGGGGGAGCCTGGTGAGCTTCTGTCTATGGGGTTGCACAGAGTCGGACACGACTGAAGCGACTTAGCAGCAGTAGCAGCAGCATAACATATATGAGAAAACAGGATAGTTTATAGGTTGAATTTGGCCTTTAGTATCAAAAGGGACTAAATTTGAATTCTAACTTCACCATCTAAAAACTTTTGATTTTGGATTAATTATTGAACTTAAGCTTAAATTATTTTATCAGTTTTTAAAAAGAATAATATATGTATCTACTATGGGGCTTCCCTGGTAGCTCAGAGGTTAAAGCATCTGCCTGCAATGTGGGAGACCTGGGTTCGATCCCTGGGTCAGGAAGATCCTCTGGAGAAGGAAATGGCAACCCACTTCAGTATTCTTGCCTGGAGAATCTCATGGACTGAGAAGCCTGGTGGGCTACAGTCCATGGGGTCACAAAGAGTCAGATACAACTGAGTGACTTCACTTTACTTTTTTACTTTTTTTATACATGATATTTACCTGATTAGCTTTAGGCAGTCATGTGAATGCTTATATTCATGCCCGGCATCGAGTGAGCAGCAAATAGTAAGTCACTGTTATTCAATGTTTTCAGCTTAAATAACAAGAAAGCTTCCTACTTTAAACTATTTTATGCCTGCTAATCTTGAGTTTATCCCTTTAATGAAGTGAAGGAAACTACAGCCAAATAAACTCACACTGAAGCTGTATAGTAGAATTGTATGGAGGTTACAAACTGGATTCAGAATTTAGACAAGCTGATTTCAAGTCTCAGCTCTACCTTACTGCTCTGTGCGTGCTGGCTGTTGTATCTGACTCTTTGAGACCCTATGGACTGTAGCCTGCCAGGCTTCTCTGTCCATGGAATTCTCCAGGCAAGAATATTGGAGTGGGTTGCCATTTCCTTCTCCAGGGATCTTCCCGACCCAGGGATGAAACCCTTATCTCTTACATCTCCTGCATTGGTAGGTGGGTCCTTTTTAAAACAAATTAAAAAATTATTTATTTATAATTGCTTTACAGAATTTTGTTATTTTCTGTCAAACCTCAACATGAATCAGCCATAGGTATATATACATCCCCACCCGCTTGAACCTCCCTCCCATCTCCCTTCCCATCCCACCCCTCTGGGTTGATATAGATCCCCTGTTTGAGTTTCCTGAGACATACAGCCATAGATAGCCAACAGGAAGTTGCTATATGATAGGTGGGTTCTTTACCACTAGTGCCATGTGGAAAGATTATTGCTCTGTAGGTTTGAGCAAATTGCTTAACCATGCTGTGCTTCCCCTGTCTCCATCTATAAAACTGGTCAGTGATATTACTTTATTTGGTGGCTGTGAGAATTAAGTGAGATGATACATATAGAACTGGCAAATGGAAGACCTTCAAAATATTTGAATTACTAATGTTCAAGAATAGTCAAGGAAATTGCAGAGTGTAAACAACATAAGTCAAGTTTGGGTTTGGAGTTCTAGGAATCATGCAATTTTGTTCTGTTCTATGAAAATGAGGTTGGTATCCATCCATAGTTTCTACTTTGTTAAATTAGGTAGACTATATCTCCATTACATCTTTATTAACTATTTATGTACTGTAAAGAATATAGAAGTTGAATAATTAAGGAATTTGATATATTGTTAAAGAGACAACCCTAAGTCATAGAAGATAATTTGAGGACAATGTCAGATAACATAGTCAAGTGCTAAGTGATATGTTGTGGTCTGTAAGAAAAGGAAAACTGCAAAGCTGGGAATAATTTATGGATGGTAGGGTAAGTGATAAGTGTTTGGAAGGGAGTATGGATGGATTCAAGTTCTAGTTCAAGAGAACAGCAAAAGCAGAGGGCAGGTGGTAGGTCTGGACATGGCATTTTTGGAGGGGAGAAGCAGAGGAATGAGAAACCCCAGAGGGTATCTGTGAGCAAATAGTGAGAACTGGGTGTGGTGTACCAGGTGACAAGCCTTCTGAAGAGTCAAGTTTATGGTTTAATGTGTACCCCTCATTTTATAGATGAGGTGAATGCAAGATATAAAGAACACCAGGTCACACTTACTAATTGGTATGAGACCCCGTCATCCTGGAGTCCTTGGCTAGAGAATGTGCAACAACATCACTTTGTGGGGTCAGATGACAGAGATCCTTAAGAGGACTGACAAATTCCCTAGATGTTTCTCACATGGTCATGCTTCTAACTTTGTAGATTAAGTGATGCTCTTTTTTTTTTTTTTCTGTCCATATTTCCTAAAGTGAAAGAAGCATACATTAATTCACAGGCCATCGGAATGAGGGCTTCATCAGTCCTCTCTCAGGAACACCCACTGGAGCATTGACTTAGAACCCAGATCTGATTGCCAGGGCAAAGTGCTTTCCACTACAAACCCTCACTGTATTTATTTACTATGATTTCAAACCCTTTTCTTAAGGATCTCCTTATTCTGATCCTTGTTAGGCTAAATGACTCAGGTTTTTCTTCCTCTACAGTGTGTTTCATTTTCTCACTTTTACAAACCCCCTTTTGTATCAGTGAAATGTTACCATCTACCTATATAGAGCCTCCGGGATTGCTCTGCCTATGACACCCTAAAAGCTGTTGATCTGGAGTCTGTATTCAGTAGTTGTGTTCCTGAATCATGCAGGTCATTATCTTAGAAACATGTTTTCCTCCTCCTCTGAGTCACCTCTGGCTTAAAGGTTGCAGATCCTACTGCTGCGGAGTCCTTTCTTGATAAAAGCCGACACATACATCCCCGGGAGATCCCTGTTTTGCCGTTCCATTCTGGTGGAGTTGTTTTCACCTTCGCATTTGTTCAGCCCCCGCCACTTTGTGCCCAGCGGGCGCTCAAGTGAGGAAAGGAACAGCAGGGGAGTTGACTCAGTCCTGTGCGTTAACACCGTCATGGTGTATTTCAGATGGCTGCGTGGGGAAGAGGCAGGCAAGCAGAAACGCAGCAGATAAAATACAAAAGGAGGTAGTATGGGCTGTGACTGCGGTTGCAGGGGCTTAGGAAAGTTTCTCTGCTCTTTCTTGATCAGCTTCAGTTCCTCTCCTTCACCTCTGAGTGGGTGTAAATTCCTTCAGAGTTCTTTTTCCACCCTCACCTCCTCCTCCTCTTCCGCTTCCCTGTGTTTCCTTTCACAGCCCTTAGTGGCAGGTGAATCAAAATTAGTGGGGGAATAATTATCTTCTCTTTCACCATTTATCACCAGCCCACTTCCCTTTAAAACCTGAGATACTGCTTGCAGGTTGCCAAGAATCCACAGCATCCTGAAGAAGTGTCATGTTTATATGAACAGCTTATACTGTCAGCATTAGAGTTGAAAGAATAAGCACAGGTCTGTTCAGCAAACGGGAGACCTATCTCACTGCATGTGCTGAAATCTGGGAGCAATAATAACTTGTGGGTCCTCCTTTGCTGATCCTACTTGACACCATTCAACACATGCTTTGCATGACAGTGTTCTCTTTCCCTCTGACATTAAGCTGTGTTTATTGCTCTCGTGAAGATTTCAATTTCTCTACATTTACTTGTTACTGTTGAATCTTTCACTCATAAATCCCTTCCTCCCCATTCAATTTTTAGTCAATTACGGGTAAGTGTCTAAATGCAACTTTATGAGTTGCATTCATTCTGTTATATTTGCTTTGAGAGTTTTATGTACGTCTGTGTTTAAAAATGAGTTGTGTGGTTATTTGGCTATTTTTGTAATTTCATCAAATTGCATGATGAGGACTTGAATATGGTTACCGGGTTTCTTAGTGACAGCGCCTGGCTCTCCCGACAGCACTCATTCCTTTAGTCTTTAAGGACAGTCTGAGAGGTGACATTCTTTGGCAGACTGAGTGGCGGACAGGATGCAGGGATGTTCTTCAATCGGCTTGGGAAACACATAAGGCAAGAAAAGTGACTGGCAGGAGGAGGAGCCATGTGGGTTTAAACTAGGCATTGGAAGGACTTCCTGGTGAGAAAAGAAGTCAGGGAGGAGAGAGAGGAGCACAGGCTGGAAGGATAAGCTGGAGGGATAAAAAATAAGAATTACTTGGACAAAAATAGGTGGAAGATGATTAAAGAAGAACAGTTTAATCAAGGACACTGCTAGCCTATCCTCTGCCTTGGGGCAAAATTAGAGAAAGGTGCCTTGTTCCTCTGCTTGAAGGTGGTCCTATATTTGGCTACACAGCCTGGGGAGCAGAGTAGGCTGTATTATAGTCACTGTCTGCCTCCTTGGTTCAGTGCCCTTGGGCAAGACACAGCCTGCATACTCTCCATGGCAAGTCTGAGTATATTGACCAAGAATATGCTCTAAAAAGCAGTGGTACAAGTTTTAGTATGTGTTACCTCTGGAGCGAAAACAGTCTGCTCTGAAATGGTCATATTCTAATATTCCTTTCCATAATATAGTAAGACTGACAAAGTTTCCGAGCCTCCATGCTTCATTTGATCCTTCACGTGGCACTGAGTATACTGTTATCCCCACTGTGTTGATGAAGAGACAGGTTCAAAGAGATCAAGGTGTTCACAGAGGATATATGACATCAAGTAAGTAACAGAGTCATGATTTAAATCAAACCCCCTGACTGTAAATCCTGAGTTTTTCTGCTGTGTTAGGCTATCCACATTGACAGCATACAGAATAAAGGAGGCTGCATTTGTGAATTACCATGACCATTCCTCATGCATATGCAGTAATTAAGACAACTCTGTCATTTTGCCTGTGCAGGAGAGCTGATGGATTCCTGCCACCAAGGTAACTTGGAGAAATGAATTTCGGTGCCTCAGTTTCCTCACATGTAAACTGAGGCCAGTAATAAATCTACCCCATAACTCATTAGGTTGTTAGTCATCATAATTATGTTTCTGAGTATTAAACACTACAAGACAGGGCTCCTGTCTGTTTCATATACAACTGTGTTTCGAGAAACAAAAACAATACCTGACGCAAATAGCTGCCCAATGGATATTTGTTGAAAGAATTAATGGGCGTAACAGCTGACTGCATGATGGGTGCTGCTGCTGCTAAGTCACATCAGTCGTGTCCAACTCTGTGCGACCCCATAGACGGCGGCCCACCAGGCTCCCCCGTCCCTGGAATTCTCCAAGCAAAAACCCTGGAGTGGGTTGCCATTTCCTTCTCCAATGCATGAAAGTGAAAAGTCAAAGTGAAGTCGCTCAGTCCTGTCCTACTCTTCGTGACCCCATGGACTGCAGCCTACCAGGCTCCTCCATCCATGGGATTTTCCAGGCAAGAGTACTGGAGTGGGATGGCACTAGGTGCCATCCTAGCACCTAGTGGGTGCTAGGATGGGCTAAATGCTTTGTAAACATTACTTGTTTCTCACCACAGAGCTGTAGACTGTGTGTGATGACCTGCGTTTTATAGGTGAGGAAATCAAGGCAGAGAGAGGAGTGAAATAACTCATGAGAGGTCACACAACAGAGCTGGAAGTCAAGCACAGACTTGCCTGATCCTAGAGCTTATGCTCACAGCTGCTAGAATTGAGGACTAAATAAAAGTAGGTGCTGGACCTAGCATAGTTTATAATGTAAATGTTTGATTAATGAGAATTTCCTCTATTCTTCCAATTGTAAATCCAAAAGTCATGACCACTTTTTAAATGTCTAAAGAATAAATATAAGGGGTTTAGTTGATAAATAACTAGAAGCATAACTTCTGAAGCCTAACTAACCAGTTCCTTTCCTCTATCATGCTTCAGTGAAGACAATTTCTTGGGGCACTGGTTGATGATTTTTTTTCTCCTTTCAACGTACCCCTCCTTAGGTCTGGTGATGCACGTTCTCACAGGTCTCACAGCACAAGAGACATTGTGCTCTTTAAAAAGATACTGGCTTTTTTCCAAGGATGTAGAGGAGCAGCCAGAAGTGACGAACATCCTGTATGGTGGGGAGCACAGTTCTATCTTTATGATGTAGTCATCCCTGAAGACCTCATGGTAAAGCAACTCATATCGCAATCGGTAGGGGGTTTTTCACTATTGTGAAATCTGTGTTTCTTCACCTTTCAGAAACAGGAAAAATAACATGTAGAAAATATTAAATAGTTATAATGAAGTCTAATAGAGTTGCTGGAGCCTCCCTCCCCCTGCTTAATATGAAAAGCACATGGCTGGGTGCCAAAAATAGAACAGGCACCCAGATGTGGTCACAGTTCAGAGAGGCAGCTCTGTCCGACCAGCCTGAAAAACATGAACTTTTGAAATAACCACATGGGTTCAGATCCCAGCTCCACCACTTGCTAGCCTTATTGTTCTGCATGAGGTGTTAACCTCCGCAGGGCCTTACCCTTGCTCTTGTAGGAAGCTGAGAATTCCTGCTTCACAGGCACTTTGTGAGGACTACAGGAGGCAGCAGGAGCAGACCTAGCAGAGTGCCTGGTGCCTGTGCGAGCTCCGTGAAGATGGGTTCTCCCCCCTCAGGGTTGACAGTGTAGCGAGAGGGAGCCGGAGAAGATGAGGGAGGTGATTCCTGGTGAAGGCAGCGTGTGGTACTCGCAGTAGAAGCGGCATCGTTACATTAATTTTTGTAGACATGGAAATGCAAAATAAAGATTTTGTATATTTCTGGTTGGTTAATAAAATTGCCATCGTGAAGTAAAATATGCAGGTGGGTGTGGGGCCAGCATCAAGGGCCTCAGCCCTGGCTAGGTGTGCTGGAGAGCTTTCTCCTGTCCTGTGTCTCAGCTGCACCCCAACAAATGGAGACACGTCTACTGCACACTTGCGGCTTAGCATAATGGAGGAAGCAAAACCTGTGGATCTATAGTACCCTCAAATGGGAGCACAGAAGGAGTTAGAAGCGGGTCACTGCCCACTCCTTTTGTCCACAAAAGGGCTAAGTCTATATATATTCTCATAAAAATAACTTTTCCTGAATGAGTTTGACTTTTCCTAGAGACATAAAAGCAAAGTTAGTCAGTAGGAAAGAAGTAGACTCCTTACATGGACTAAAGCTGAGTTTAAGTTTCATTTGTTTGAGTGTTTGAGGTCTGCTATATACCAGAATCCCCACTGAGTATTGCACATAGGAGAAACAGGTGTTTGAAACACCAGCAAGAACAAAACAGCATTGACCCTAATAATGTAGAAATCGTTAGATGTATAAAATGTTCTTTGCATTTTATACACATTGACAAGTGGATAAAGATCAGGAGAAAGGTACCTTACGTGTGTACTGAACACGATTTTCCCTTTTTCTCCAAGGACCCCCTTATTTAAATAGCTCCTCTTCCTTATCTGTTGGTGGGATAAATGGCTCCTTCTACAGGGTACAACATGACAGCTGTTTAATGACATAGCAGATGAATCCAACAAGATTGTCATACCCCTCAGAGACAGGGAGAATAGGGGTCAGAAAAGAGCAGCCAGTTACCTACAGTAGAATTTGGCCCATGTGTTGTAGGGGGAGGATGGTTTTGGTGGACTGTGTAATAAGATGTACTGAACCCCCACAATTTGATATATGTGTCCTCTAGCTAGCTGGACAGCAGAATAACTCAGCACCAGGATGAGAGAAAAATAAGGAGCAATACAAGACAGGCAAACGTGAGAAAGAGGTGGGAGTGTGCTCCACAGGTGAGTGGCCTCAAGGCCTGTCAGTAGGTAACACTCTGCTTAGAAGTGTCACAGTGATGACACCTGGCAGGAGTCCCATGAGAAAATGATTCAAATATGGAAGCTTCTGTCTGGAAGAAAATGACACTCCTGTGTCCCTGTGTAGAAGTGTCATGAGGAATCGGAAGTCTTTGAATAGAAAATAAGGATTAATTTCCAGCCACAATGGACATGATGTCCTGTTAGACATTGGGAGGAGGAACATGTTTCTGAGGAGAACCAATGGGAATCTCCTCTGGCCACAGGGAAGATTCTAGTCTGTGAAAGCATTAGGTGTTCTGTCTCATGTTATTTAATCATTAGCATTGTAAATGTTTTTGCACTATGGAGGTTGAGCCTTTTGAGTGAATTACCTTATTCTCACGATGATTTATGAAGTAGATATTGTCATTGCCCGTTTTCAGATTAGAAACTTGAGGATTAAAGAGTTTAGGTATATTATCAAAAAAAATCACACTGTAAGTGGAAAAATCTCACTATTCCTGTTAGATAGAATTAAACTCAGGTCAGAGTTCAAGTTCTTAACAATAACTTGATGGATTTTTCCTAGCACAGAATGAGTGAGAGGATTCTTGGTTGTATGTGAATGAACAATTTTAAAACATATTTACTGAATAAGAATTTTTTAAAATTATTTTTGGTTGCACTGGGTCTTTGCTGCTGCATGTGGGCCTTCTCTAGTTGCGGTGAGCAGGGGCTACTCGTTGCTGGGCATGGACTTCTCATTGCGGTGTCTTCTCTCTCGTTGCAGAGCACAGGCTCTAGGCTCGCGGACTTCAGTAGTTGCAGACTGTGGGCTCGTAGTTGTGGTGCACAGGTTTGGTTGCTCCACGACATGTGGAATCTTCCTGGACCAGAGATGGAACCTATGCCCCTTGCCATGGCAGACAGATTCCTGTCTACTGCGCCACGAGGGAAGTCTGAATGAGGACTTAAAAAGAATCTAACCCATCATTTCATTGTAGTTGTTCTTAGAAAGAGACCAAGTAAAAATAGTCAACTTAAAGGTAATTTTCTAGCAATAGGATGGACATGGGAGAGCCGTGCATAAGGATGTAAGTAACTGAAGCTGGCAAACTGCATTAGGACACGTATCCTTACCTGGCTCTTGCTCTTCTGTCACCAGCACTCTTTACCCCATGTGCTCTGGAATTTTAGTTCCTCTACCCACTCTGTGATTCCCCACTTTGGATCAACTCCAGTGCTGACTTTATCTGTTCCTGTTCTTTGATGCTTAACAGCACAGGGCTGGGGGAAAGCATCACCCTGCTAATTGGCCCCAGCCCTGCTCATTTCAGGCTTCCTGGGTGGCGCTAGTTGTAAAGAATGTCTTGCCAATGCAAGAGATGTAAAAGACATGGGTTCAATTCCTGGGTCGAGAAGATCCCCTGGAGTAGGAAATGGCAACCCACTCCATTATTCTTGCCTGGAAAACTCCATGGATGGAGGAGCCTGGTATGACTACAGTGCATTGAGCTGCAAAGAGTCAGACCTGACTGAACAGCTGAACACTGCATAGTTCTCATTCTCAGCCCCAGCTTGTTTCTCCCGATTGGTCAGCAGTTCTGTTCTTTATCCTGCAGTGGCTCTTCCAAACATTTACCACATATCTCAATCCAACGAATCTGAACATCGCTCTCACCAGATGCTGCAAACTTCTTCCTTCCAAGAAAATACCCTCCTAGAGTTGCTTACATAGAAGTAAACTGAGGCACAGAAAGCTTAAGTAACTTGCCTCAAGTCTCACTGCTAATATTGGTAGAGCTGGGATTCAAACCTTCTCAGTCTGGCTACACACTTTGCCCTGTTAACCTCTATGCCATATTGCCTCTATGGACATATATTTTGGATGAATCAGTTAATCAGTGAGTAGATAGATTAAAGGCTGGAACCTGAAACTTGGTAGCCATAGTAGCCAGGCCAGGTCTGCCTGTACCTATGAAGCTACTGGTAAAGTTAAGTCATATCAGGACCCACTAAATGGAAGCCACCTTAGTAGCCTGGTCCACATTACAAAGGTAAACCTAAGCCAGGCTGCACTTACAGGAAATGCCTGTCAAAGAAACCTAACATACACCAATCACAGTCGTCCACCTTGGCTTTAGCCAGCTCACCTTACCCTGGGAAACAGGACCTACCAGCCTTATAAGGAAACTCCCAGCCTCCTAGCCACTTACGCCCTATTTCCACATGGCCTCTTCTGATGCTCTGTAAAACATTCCTACCCAAAATCTCTGAGAAAGAATGCTCTGCTTCTGAGGCTCTGCACTCCCCCAATCCATGGATTATTTTCTCTTGAATAAAGGACATCAGACTCTTCACTTCTTTTAGTTTTGTCCCTTGATACTAGGTTTGCTGTAAACGTGGCCTGAATCCACATGCCTTTGCACTTAATTTTACTGGACTGGCCATTCCCTAGGGACCACAGGAACTCCCACCAGGAACTTCCTCCGTGACTTAGTTTTCTCCTTGTCCCAGCATCCTATGTGGCCAGGGTGACTGCTTAACTGACCCTTCCCTGGTCTCAGCTAGCTTTTCTTCTGTATTCCCTATTGCTCTTGAGGACTGTTTTCCAGATGAGAATCCAGGAATACTCTGGAATCCTTCCCATACTCTCCTAAAATTTTATTTCTTGACTCTGTCTCCTTCTCTCATTTTCCATCGTCGCTTCTTTGATTCTTTCACATAGCGCATTATGTGAAATGCATAAGAACTTTTGGCATTAAGAACGCAGTGATGAAGACAAGAGACAATGCCCCTGACCTCATTGTAAGGGAGGAGATAGATTCTGATGAAGATCTAGATTGTGATTGGTGAAAAGAATCAAACATGGGATAGAGGCCATAATAGGATGGCCTGATGGTATTGAAGGGTGAAGTGGGTACTCATGAATTGATTGTGAAACCAGTGATCCTAGTTGAATGACTCTTTTTCCTCCTGTAACTTGCCTGCTTAGATGAGGTAAGGACTTGGTGGATGGATGACTTCATTTCTTCATCTCTTAGGCAGATCATTACAAAAGTCTGCTGAGCAGTCCCCTAACCTCCAGTTCTCGCCTCTCTCCTGCTCCACATTGATGCCAGCATATTCTCTGTAAACTCAGGGGTGCTGTCATTGCTCTAATTAGATGTCTGCAATGCCCCCTCCGCCTGTAGCAGTGGCTTGCCATCCTTAGTGGGTCACAGTTGCATGGAGAGTTAACCACACTGACGGCTATCTCCTTCCTGGCTCTCATCACCTTCCTCACTCTCGTCACCTCCCTACCAAAGTTTCTGATGCCATAGATCTAAGGGTTGGTCTGGGTGGGCTCTGAGAGTTTGCATTTCTGACAAGTTTTCACCTTATGCTGATGGTCTGGAGACCACACTTTGAAAACCACTGGCCTGAAGAACAGTTTGCTAACTGCTCCAGAAACTAAGCCAGCCTGTTTCCAGCTTCACTCCTCCACTTTCTCATTCATGTAGACAGTGTTCTAGTCAGACTCTTAGCAGCATTTTCAATATGCCAAGTACTTAGTCATCTGTTACCTCTGCTCATACTGTTCCTCTTGCCATGAATGCTCTTTCTTTTCTCTCCTTCAGTTCAGTTCAGTTCAGTCGCTCAGTCATGTCCAACTCTTTGTGACCCCATGAATCACAGCACGCCAGGCCTCCCTGTCCATCACCAACTCCTGGAGTTCACTCAGACTCATGTCCATCGAGTCAGTGATGCCATCCAGCCAGCTCATCCTCTGTCGTCCCCTTCTCCTCCTGCCCCCAATCCCTCCCAGCATCAGAGTCTTTTCCAATGAGTCAATTCTTCGCATGAGGTGGCCAAAGTACTGGAGTTTCAGCTTCAGCATCATTCCTTCCAAAGAAATCCCAGGGCTGATCTCCTTCAGAATGGACTGGTTGGATCTCCTTGCAGTCCAAGGGACTCTCAAGAGTTTTCTCCAACACCATAGTTCAAAAGCATCAATTCTTCAGTGCTCAGCTTTCTTCCCAGTCCAACTCTCACATCCATACGTGACCACTGGAAAAACCATAGCCTTGACTAGACGGACCTTTGTTGGCAAAGTAATGTCTCTGCTTTTGGATATGCTATCTAGGTTGGTCATAACTTTCCTTCCAAGGAGTAAGTGTCTTTTAATTTCATGGCTGCAGTCACCATCTGCATTGATTTTAGAGCCCAGAAAAATAAAATCTGATACTGTTTCCACTGTTTCCCCATCTATCTCCCATGTAGTGATGGGACCAGATGCCATGATCTTTGTTTTCTGAATCCTTTGAGTCTCTGCTGAAACACAGTTGCCTCTGGGATCCTTCCCTTATCCCACCATTTGAGTAAAGTTAATTACTGCTTCCTCTGGCTTCCATAGCACTTTCTTTATATCGCTTTATTTCTCACAGTTTAATGTGATTCCTTGTACACCTCTTACTTTGAGAAACCACAGTTTATTTATGCTTGTTTCTGCCGTCCTGCCCCCGCCCCACCCCCAGTGACCAGCACCAGCCCTGGTACCTAGCAGAAGCTCAAGAAATATTTGTTAACAAATGACTACTTAGATAGGTGGGTACTTAGAGGTGTCAGAGAAGGCCCCTCAGAGCACAGTCTTGAATAAAAGAGTAGAGACAATACCTGATAATGTGCCAGTGTTAAGCCTTGTTGGACAGGAGACTATGCAACAGAAAATGAAGTCCCTCAGAACACTCTACCAACTATCCCACTCACCAAGCCAGGCCATTTAAGAGAAGAGATCTGTTGATAATGCAAAAAGGAATGTTTGAAACTTCCAGCTAGAATTGCCTAGAAATTATAGAACCCAGGGAAACATCACCAGTGAAGGTACTGCTAAATAACCCAGCAAAGCAATTTCTGAGCTTGAGGCTCCAAAGGACTGAATTCCCTTACTCTCCAGCAGGGGTCTGAGGGGCCTTTAACCAAAGGATCTCTGCCTAATTTTCCCCTTCCCTCAGAACATCTTAAGCTCTGAGCTTGCAGTGATGACAGTCCCTTATATGAGGGTCAGCAGGCAAGGTCTGTGCCGCCAAGAAACTTAAAACGCGGCCTGAAATACATGGCCTTAGCATGTGGAGGAGACTGAGACTTTGTGATTTCAGACCTGTTTCAATTCCACACAACATTAAAAATTTAAAGAGAGCTCTGTTTCTGGTTTAGCTTGCCTAATAAAAGACCAGGATGTTGTAAGGTCACATTGCTGGGCAAAAGGTCACTTCAGGAGTTTTGACTCTGGTCACAGCCCAGCCACCTGGTAGCTGTAGAACTAAATAGGAACAGCGTGTGTGGCTGAGAGTGGCTCCCATCCTTGCCCTATAAAAGAGGTGCTGAGCCTGGAATTGCCTTTCGGTTGGTTCAGCGGCCTTGTGTGAACTTCACTCAAATGTAGTTCTGTGGCTCAGAGCAGAAGCCTACCCAGTGTCTAGTGGTCTAGGATATTTCCCATGTCTGCATATTTATAATTTGTGAGGAAGGTCTTGTATTTACCCACAGTAAGGTTTTCTGTATAATTACCACAGTTTTCCTGTCTCTGGGTGGGCTTTAGAAAAACTTAGTCCCTTTCGGTCCCTTGAAGGTGCCCATTTCTTCATAATACGAGGGTCAGATATTCAGAACTGCTCTGCCAATCAAGGAGATGAGTTTTTGTGCTAAGCACTGTTGGGACTCCTCCTGGGTCTTCTTAGTGGTAACTTCCAAGGAAGCAGGAGCAGAAGAGTAAAAAGCACAGAGAGACAGACACTTGGATTCAGAATGAAGAAGAGCAAGATGTAGGAGGAGGAAGTGAGACTGCATTTCTCAGGGAACAGGACAGAGAGAAGAGTGTTCCAGGGAAGGAGAGGGAGAGTAAGAATGGACAGGAAGAAGACTGAAGACACAGCTTCAGGAATCAGAGGTGACTTTTCAGGAAACCAGCGACTGAAGCAGCAGGTACAATGGGAAGGGTGGGGTGAGGGGCACAGGGCGCCCATCTGCTGAGCACTGAAGCCTCTCAGGCTCTTTACCACCCACTGTTACTGTTTTGGGAAATCCCCACAAGAACCCAGTGAGATGTTACTATCCAAGGCTAGCTAAGCTAAGTGGCAGAAATGGTATTTGAGGTGGTCAAAGTATTGGAGCTTCAGCATCAGTCTTTCCAGTGACTGATTGCCTTTAGGATTGACTGATTTGATTTCCTTGCTGTCCAAGGGACTCTCAAGAGTTTTCTCCAGCACCACAGTTTGAAAGCATCAGTTCTTAAGCGCTCATCCTTCTTTACGATCCAGCTCTCACATCCATATATGACTGCTGGGAAAACCATAACTTTGACTAGATGGACCTTTGACAGCAAAGTAATGTTTCTGCTTTTCAATACACTGTCTAGGTTTGTCTTTGCTTTTCTTCCAAGGAGCAAGCATCTTTTAATTTCATGCCTTCAGTCACGACCTGTGGTGATTTGGAGCCCAAGAAAATAAAGTCTGTCAATGTTTCCATTGTTTTCCCATCTATTTGCCAATAAGGGATGGGATCAGATGCCATGATCTTAGTTCTTTGAATGTTGAGTTTTAAGCAGACTTTTTCATTCTCTTCTTTCACCTTCATTAACAGGCTCTTTAGTTCCTCTTTGTTTCCTGCCATAATGGTGGTGTCATCTGTATATCTGAGATTATTGATATTTCTCCTGGCAATCTTGATTCCAGCTTGAGCTTTATCCAGCCCGGCGTTTCACATGATGTACTCTGCATATAGGTTAAATAAGCAGGGTGACAATATACAGCCTTGATGTACTCCTTTCCCAATTTTGAACCAGTCCATTGTTCTATGCGGAGAAGGCAATGGCACCCCACTCCAGTACTCTTGCTTGGAAAATCCCATGGATGGAGGAGCCTGTTAGGCTGCAATCCATGGGGTCGCTAAGAGTCGGACACGACTGAGCGACTTCACTTTGACTTTTCACTTTCATACATTGGAGAAGGAAATGGCAACCCACTCCAGTGTTCTTGCCTGGAGAATCCCAGGGATGGGGGAGCCTGGTGGGCTGCCTTCTACGGGGTCACACAGAGTTGGACATGACTGAAGTGACTTAGCATAGCTTAGCATTGTTCTATGTCCGGTTTTAACTGTTGCTTCTTGACCTGCAAACAGGTTTCTCAGGAGGCAGGTAAAGTGGTCTGGTATTTCCATCTAAAGGCAGTCAGATTTGGATGCCCATTCACCTGGGTGGGTGTTAAGAGAGAGGCCTCCTTATGTATAGTTAGGCTGGCGACAACCCACTTCTCAGTCTCCGGGTGACCTCTGCTCTGAGTGGACAAACAGAATCCAAGGTGCCCAGGTCCCGTCCCTGGTGTAACTGCAAAGGGGATGGTGTCTTCCATTCTGTCTCCTCAGGGGTCATCATGTAGCAAATATCCAGATGTTTCTTCAGTCTCATATTTTATTGCCTAGGGATGCTGCTCTAGATTAGAAGAGTCTCAAGTGTTCCTGATCTGATCGTAGACTCTGACAGGGGCTCACTTGCCTCTTCGATGAAACTGTTTGCATTTATAACTGGAAAACACCCTTAAAGGTTGAGGAAACTGGGAGCAGCTCCCAAGTAACCACTTGGGGTTTGGATTTGACCCCTATTTTCTTTCATCTGGTGTTTTCATGTTCAGGCCTTTTTCAAACTTAGTTCTCTGCTGCTTCACCCCTGGAATGAATCTCTAACATCTCTCCAGTGCCACACTTGCACTGTGTCAGGCCAAGTCCTCCCAACACTCTTTGGCTAAACCCTCCGTTCGCCACATAACTGACCCCCGGCCTGGGCCCTGTCTGTTCATCTTATGGAGTTTCTGACAGATTCATCCTCCCTAAGTGCAGTGTTCTTCAGTTTCTCAGTCGTGTCCAACTCTCTGAGACCCCATGGACTGCAGCACCCCAGGCTTCCCTATCCACCATCTCCTGGAGTTTGCTCAAACTCATGTCCATTGAGTCAGTGATGCCTTCCAACCATCTTATCCTCTGTTGTCCCCTTCTCCTGCCTTAAATCTTTCCTTGCATCAGGGTTTTTTCCAATGAGTTGACTCTGTATCCAGTGGCCAAAGCATTGGGGCTTGTGTGCTGTGCTAAGTTGCTTCAGTTGTGTCCGACTCTGCAACCCTGTGGACTGTAGCCCACTAGGCTTCTCTGTCTGTGGGATTCTCCAAGTAAGATTACTGGAGTGGGTTGCCATTTTCTCCTCCAGGGCCCAGGGATCAAACCCTCCTCTCCTGTGTCGCCTGTATTGGCAGACGGGTTCTTTACCACTAGCGCCACCTGGAGGTACTATTGGTGCTTTGGTGGTTTATTCATAGCTGTGCAACCCCATGGCCTGTAGGCCTCCCAGCTCCTCTGTCCATAGGGTTTTCCAGGGGAAAATACTGGAGCGGGTTGCCATTTCCTTCTCCAGGGCATTTTCCCGACCCAGAGATTGAACCCGCATCTCCTGTGTCTCCCGCATCACTGGCAAATTCTTTGCCCACTGAGCTGTCGGGGTTTTGCTCTATGTTGACTCAGTAGCACTTCACTGATCACAGAATGAGTCTCAATTTCAGCATACCTCTAGAATTTCTTCCATTTCTGTGCCTTCATTCCCACAGTTGCCCTGCTTGGAAGTCATTCTTCCTTATTCCCAAAGGTCAAAATCCACCTGTAATTCAAGGCCTGGTTCAAGTACCAGTTGCCACAGAGAATTTCTATTAAAGTCTTCCTCCCCATCCTTCTACCTAAAGTATTATCTCCTACCACTGAATTCCTATCACAGTGCATTACACCTTCTCAGGGAACTTTGCAGCATAAAATTTTTGTTAGAAATATTCAGATAATAAATACCTGTTTTACATACGTTTCTAGGGATTTGCTTCATAGAATTAACCAGTTGACATATGCTTCCTACGTTTCCTCCATACTTCTGAGATAATGGGGAAACACTCTTCAGAATTATGATGAAAAGAAGTGATTATTCTAAAGCACTATTGATCATATATCCAAAATAAAGTGTGTAGAGTATTAACAGGGCTTCCCTGGTGGCTCAGATAGAAAAGAATATGCCTGCAATGCTAGAGAGCTGTGTTTGATTCCTGGATTGGGAAGATCCTCTAGCAAAGGATATGGCTACCCACTCCAGTATTCTTGCCTAGAGAATCCCATGGACAGAGGAGACTGGAGGGCTACAGTCCACGGGGTCGTGAAGAGTCAGACACGACTGAGTGACTAACACACAGAGTATTGACACCAGAGACTAACAGAAACTCAATATTTATTGACTAAATGAATGGATAAAAGAAGAAAATTAACATTCCTTAAGCTCAGCTATTAAATAGAAAACCCCCTGGCCTTATTCATAACCATTACCACTTCATACACTTCCTGGCCTATCTGTGAGTCCTCCAGGATTCTAGGCCACACAGTCTTCCATTTACTAGGGCTACCTCTTTGTGTATTCAGTCTGGGACCCATGGTGGCCTTGCTTCCCCTACAGTGAATCCCTACCTGTCTCATACTAGAGGCCACTAGCAAAACAAGAACAATTTGTCTGGTTATGAAACTCTTAGGTCACATTTTCCTTAGAATTTTGCCCATATTATTTCACTATTTCATATTTAATGTTGCTAGAAAGAAGTCAGAGCCAACATAATTTTTTTCTGCTTTATTTTTCATAGACTATTTTTTACCTTTGGAACTCAGCAACTTCCTCAGCACTTGATCGGGTTTTCTTAGGAAATGGTATGACTTTTTATCTGTAGTTTCAAATCTTTAATCCAAGATTGTTTTCTTCTTTTTTTATTTTTTTTTTTTTTTTTTTTTTTTTTTTTTTTTTTTTTTTTTTAGTATTATGAGGTTTAGGGTTTTATAATTTTTTTTTTTAGGAATAGGGTTATTTATTAAATTTATATAATCAAAGGATAGAATTAGGTTTTTGTTATTTCAGGTATAATATATTTTTATATTATATTTAATAATATAAAAAAAATATATTAAAGAAGGGGGGGGGGGAACAGAAGAAGAAAAGGGGGGGGGGAGAACGGGAAAAAAAAGAGAAGAAAAAGGGGAATATAGGAAAAAAAAAAAAAAAAAAAGAAAGATCTCTGTTTGGTTGCAAGACAAACCATTAAAAATCAAAGAAAACCAAATTCAAGCCCCAACCAGTAAGACGAAGAAAAAGAAGAAGGAAGGGTAAAAAGAAAAAAAAAAAAATTAAAAAAAAAAAAAAAAAAAAAAAATATTTTATAAAAGGGGGGGGAAGAAAAAAAAAGGAAGGAAAAGAAAAAAAAAGGGAAAAAAAAAAAAAATGGGTGGAAGAAGGAAAAAAGGAGGGAGAAAAAAAAAAAAATATTTTTAAAAAAAAAAAAAAGTGATAAAAAAAAAACCCCTCCAACAACAAAAGAGAAGAATCTATACATGGACATCACCAGATGGTCAACACCGAAATCAAATCGATTATATTCTTTGCAGCCAAAGATGGAGAAGCTCTATACAATCAGCAAAAACAAGACCAGGAGCTGACTGTGGCTCAGACCATGAACTCCTTATTATCAAATTCAGACTGAAATTGAAGAAAGTAGGGAAAATTACTAGACCATTCAGGTATGACCTAAATCAAATCCCTTATGATTATACAGTGGAAGTGAGAAATAGATTTAAGGGCCTAGATCTGATAGATAGAGTGCCTGATGAACTATGGAATGAGGTTCGTGACATTGTACAGGAGACAGGGATCAAGACCATCCCCATGGAAAAGAAATGCAAAAAAGCAAAATGGCTGTCTGGGGAGGCCTTACAAATAGCTGTGCAAAGAAGAGAAGCGAAAAGCAAAGGAGAAAAGGAAAGATATAAACATCTAAATGCAGAGTTCCAAAGAATAGCAAGAAGAGATAAGAAAGCCTTCTTCAGTGATCAATGCAAAGAAATAGAGGAAAACAACAGAATGGGAAAGACTAGGGATCTCTTCAAGAAAATCAGAGATACCAAAGGAACATTTCATGCAAAGATGGGCACGATAAAGGACAGAGATGGTGTGGACCTAACAGAAGCAGAAGATATTAAGAAGAGGTGGCAAGAATACACAGAAGAACTGTATAAAAAAGAGCTTCAAGACCTAGATAATCATGATGATGTGGTCACTGACCTAGAGCCAGACATCTTGGAATGTGAAGTCAAATGGGCCTTAGAAAGCATCACTACGAACAAAGCTAGTGGAGGTGATGGAATTCCAGTGGAGCTATTCCAAGTCCTGAATGATGATGCTGTGAAAGTGCTACACTCAATATGCCAGCAAATTTGGAAAACTCAGCAGTGGCCACAAGATTGGAAAAGGTCAGTTTTCATCCCAATCCCAAAGAAAGGCAATGCCAAGGAGTGCTCAAACTACCGAACAATTGCACTCATATCACACGCTAGTAAAGTAATGCTCAAAATTCTCCAAGCCAGGCTTCAGCAATATGTGAACCGTGAACTTCCTGATGTTCAAGCTGGTTTTAGAAAAGGCAGAGGAACCAGAGATCAAATTGCCAACATCCGCTGGATCATGGAAAAAGCAAGAGAGTTCCAGAAAAACATCTATTTCTGCTTTATTGACTATGCCAAAGCCTTTGACTGTGTGGATCACAATAAACTATGGAAAATTCTGAAAGAGATGGGAGTACCAGACCACCTGATCTGCCTCTTAAGAAATCTGTATGCAGGTCAGGAAGCAACAGTTAGAACTGGTCATGGAACAACAGACTGGTTCCAAATAGGAAAAGGAGTACGTCAAGGCTGCATATTGTCACCATGTTTATTTAACTTATATGCAGAGTACATCATGAGAAATGCTGGACTGGAAGAAATACAAGTTGGAATCAAGATTGCCGGGAGAAATATCAATAACCTCAGATATGCAGATGACACGACTCTTATGGCAGAAAGTGAAGAGGGGCTAAAAAGCCTCTTGATGAAAGTGAAAGTGGAGAGTGAAAAGGTTGGCTTAAAGCTCAACATTCAGAAAACAAAGATCATGGCATCTGGTCCCATCACTGCATGGGAAATAGATGGGGAAACAGTGGAAACAGTGTCAGACTTTGTTTTTCTGGGCTCCAAAATCACTGCAGATGGTGACTGCAGCCATGAAATTAAAAGACGCTTGCTCCTTGGAAGGAAAGTTATGAGCAACCTAGATAGCATATTCAAAAGCAGAGACATTACTTTACCAACAAAGGTTCGCCTAGTCAAGGCTATGGTCTTTCCTGTGGTCATGTATGGATGTGAGAGCTGGACTGTGAAGAAGGCTGAGCGCCGAAGAATTGATGCTTTTGAACTGTGGTGTTGGAGAAGACTCTTGAGAGTCCCTTGGACTGCAAGAAGATCCAACCAGTCCATTCTGAAGGAGATCAATCCTGGAATTTCTTTGGAAGGTATGATGCTAAAGCTGAAACTCCAGTATTTTGGCCACCTCATGCGAAGAGTTGACTCGTTGGAGAAGACTCTGATGCTGGGAGGGGGAGGGGGGGGGGGGGAGGAGAGGGGGAAAAAAAAGAAAGAGATGGGTGGATGGCATGACTGAATGGATGGGAGTGAGAGTGAGAGACCCGGGGGGGGGGGGGGGGGAGGGGGGGGGGGGGGGTGGGGCGGGGGGGGGGGGGAAAAGGAGAGAAAAAAAAGAGAGAAAGAAAATAAAATAAAATTATAGATTTGTTTTTAAGAAATTTGTTTTATATTTGTGCTTTTAACAAGGCTTTCATTTGTCATACTTCTGCTTTGTTTTTGTATTTCTTGAGTACTGCCAACTTTTTAAATCTTCTATAATCTTAATAATAATTGCCTATTTAAAATCCTGTATCCTTTGAACTCTTTCTACAGCCCTCTAATATTTTTATGTCTATTGAGATGCATTTCTCTAAACACCTATTGATTTCTGTTTCTGTAAAATTGTCTTAACTTGTTGTTCCCTCTTTTCCTGTTGTGGGGTTTTAGTGTTTCGTTGCTTACCTTACTTTTTTAGCTTTTACGCATAGGTCTCAAATTGATGCATTTTTGATTATTATCTTTGGGTTACTAGTTTCAGAAGACTATTTCAGAGTGGAGTGAAAGAGAGCTAGTAAGTTGGAGCATTCTACAATTTTGGTAGGGGCAGCTAGGAAGACAAGAACATTTTGGTTGAGATTTGTCACAAATGCCTTTTCACAAAATCTGTTTTGACTTATACTCAGGGTCCTGGCTTTAACTTTTTGTCATTCAGAAAGCAGTGTGATTTTTAGCAAAAACTCTTGACAGGCTGAGAGTGTCACAATCCAAGGACTTCTGCCCCTTGTCCATCCACCACCCCGTTCTTCTCTGGTGGTCCCTGTCAAGTAGATGGTTATACTGTGGGCCACAGAAAGAGTCACTCAGCTTTGGTTCCTCTTTGGATCCCCTGCTGTGCAGATCAGCAATGATTTGACCTGCCTATGTTCCCACTCTCATTGCTTCAACAAAATGACTTTTCAGCAAGCCTTTAGGGCCGTGCCTCTTGCTCCTGATGAAATCCACTTCCTGCTTCAGTTTTGAGGAGGTGTATTCGTTTTTACACATACAGGTTTCACAGTATTGGTCAGCTACACTTTATAGTTAGAGCAGCATTGCTATTTCCAAGTAAATGGAATTTTTTCCATGATAGTTTTGTGTGTTTATGTGCACAGTATTTGAGAGAATAGGGTCAAATGTAAACACCTTTACATCTTTAAGCAAAGGTCCAGATAATGTTTTTAAAGACCAAATCAAATGAAAAGAAAGCCATATGTGGCTAATAAAAATATTCTATTAATTATGCTATGATATAGATGAAGCTTGAAGACAATCATGCTAAGGAAAATAAGCTAGTCAGAAAGGGACAAATATTGAATGACTCTACTTACGTGAGCTATCTAGAGTAGACAAATTCATAGACACAGGAAGAAGAAAGGTAGTTGCTAAGGGCTGAGCGAGGTCAGAATGGGGAGTTATTGTCTAATGGATATAGTTTCCATTTATGAAGATGGAGAATGTTCTGGACATGGGTGGTGGTTATCGTTGCACAAAAATGAGAATGTGCATTTAATGTGCACGTAATGCCTCAGAACTTTAACCTTAAAATAGTTAAAAAGGCAAATTTCATATTATGTATATTTTGCCAAATTTTTCAAAATAAAAGTACACAAACGTGGGAAAAAACCTTCTATTAATTAGATAACATCAAAGTAATGGGTATTTGTTGCCATATGAGTTGGCTGTGTAATCCTTTGGAACCATTCTCATATGAAATAATGGAAGGGAAAGAATTTTTTAAATATTAAATAGTGTTTCAGGATAAGGTAATATTCATTATGAGCTTCCCTGGTGGCTCAGTGGTAAAGAACCCACCTACCAAGGCAGGGAACATGGGTTTGATCCCTGGGTCAGGAAGATCCCCTGGAGAAGGAAATGACAACCCACTCCAGTATTCTTGCCTGGGAAATCCCATGGTCAGAGGAACCTGGTGGGTAACAGTCCATGGGGTCGCTAAAGAGTCAGACACAACTTAGCAACTAAACAGCACAACAACAAATATCCAATACAGAACAGAGTTATATAAATCTGGGTCATCTTAAAAAATTTCCTGATGTGAATATCCGAAAGTCTTTTTTATTGATTTGGCTTCAAATATTTGTACATATTGTACTTATTTTAAAAGGAAGCTATGTTAGTGTTCTTTAAGCAGGGGAAGGCATCGGTTCTTATAGAAATAACAAATTGTTGCTTTAAAATATTGAAATAACAAATTGTTGCTTTAAAATATTAAAGTAACAAGCAATATTTAATATTAAAATATTAAATATTGAATATTTAAAATATTCAATCAGACCAATTAGCACTGCTGCTGCTGCCAAGTCACTTCAGTCATGTCCGACTCTGTGCAACCCCATAGACGGCAGCCCACCAGGCTCCCCCATCCCTGGTGAGAAGGCTAATTGCCTTCTCCGCCAATTAGCACAGCAGCATCCTAATAAGTGAGAAGGCAATGGCACCCCACTCCAGTACTCTTGCCTGGAAAATCCCATGGACGGAGGAGCCTGGTAGGCTGCAGTCCATGGAGTCTCTGGGAGTTGGACATGACTGAGCGACTTCACTTTCTCTTTTCACTTTCATGCATTGGAGAAGGAAATGGTAACCCACTCCAGTGTTCTTGCCTGGAGAATCCCAGGGATGGTGGAGCCTGGTGGGCTGCCGTCTATGGGGTCGCACAGAGTCAGACACGACTGAAGTGACTTAGCATAGCATCCTAATAAGTAATGAGTTAATCGTCAAGGTGTGCTGACATTCTGGATGAATGCTTGAGCATGCACTGGTGAAGCCTCTTGTGTGGCTATATTATTTCTTATCCCCTTTCTGGTTTACAAAGGAATTGCAACTATGTAGCATATATGCTGCTGTGCCTGCCCCCCATCTTGCTGAGCTCCTGACTGAGTGCTAATTTATCATTTTACACACTACACTGAGATCAAACATGGCCTTAGAACCTTTCCCATCACAAAAGCATCTACTATGAATTTATTCAGGCTGGCATGACAGAAGCAGTCTGACTACCACCCCTACTCCAACTCACTGCTAGGCTTCTCAATTTGATGATGCTCCCCAAATAATGAGCAGGCAGAACTGTGAAATTAAATGAGGAAAATGATGTTTCCTAACTATCAGAAAACATTCCATAGGCTTCTCTTTCTATGATGCTTCGGTAGTGTGACTAAAATTCGGTTCAAAACCTTATTGCCTACTCTGGGTGCTATTTGATCTTGGGTGAGCAGATGAATAAAATATAAGCTCTGTCCTCAAGAAGTTAATCAATTAGTCTGAGTATTTATGAAACACTTCCTCTGGCAGACTCAATGCCTGGTTCTAGGGTTACAGAAGTGAGTAAAACAAGTACTGATCTTGCCCTTATGGAGCATACAGTCTAGAAGGGAAGCTGAGAAATCATAACATATAATGGTTAACTAATTACAAGGACATAAAGTGCTTCAGAATTGTTGAGGGCAGTACTATTAGTACTGGGGTCTCTTAGTTTGTCGTGGGTGAAGGGGTTTGTTATCTAGTAATAGAAATAGCCACGGAAGCAAACACGTGAACTTGGTATGACACAAACAATAGAAGAGTTATGTACAAGGAAAAGAAGCAGTGCCAAAGGTCCAATGATCCATTCTGTTTTGGAGAGTCGGGGAGGAGCATAGAGGGAACACTCGAGGGAGGTTGTAATGAATAAATAGGGTGTCAGTGGGCAGGCACACAACAGAGAGGGAGGCTTGCCAGATGGAAGAAATTGCTGGAGTTCAAAAGCAAATGAGAGGCGCTGCCTAGTTTTTGCAGAAAACTGTAAGTGATTCTGCGGAGAAAGCAATGGCACCCCACTCCAGTACTCTTGCCTGGAAAATCCATGGACAGAGGAGCCTGGTAGGCTGCAGTCCATGGGGTCGCTGAGAGTCTGACACAACTGAGCGACTTCACTTTGACTTTTCACTTTCATGCATTGGAGAAGGAAATGGCAACCCACTCCAGTGTTCTTGCCTGGAGAATCCCAGGGACGGGGGAGCCTGGAGGGCTGCCATCTGTGGGGTCGCACAGAGTCGGACCTAGCAGCAGCAGTAAGTGATTCTGAATGGCAAGTGATAGAGCCTCTAACTTGATAAAGATCCCTATATGACATAAAAAGAAGCTTAAGCATTATTTTTTTGTACTGATGAGATTGACATTGACTTGGCCCCACTTATTACAGAAAGATCAGTTGGTGGCAGTGTTGAGGATGGGTTGGGGAGTAAAGTAAAGCCTGGAGATAAGGAAATGAAACTGCAGGTTATGACACCATCTGAGGGAGCTAATGAGGAATATTATAGTAAAAAAATTCAAAATGCCCAAATCCAAATGCCTAATCCAATTTACACTTTTTGGTCCCTACTTTATTTTTTCTTTGCTAGTGGAGAATAAAAGGGGAGAATACATTTGAGAAATATTTAGGACATAAAATTCACAGGACTTGTTAACTGTTAGGTCATGAACCCTAGGAGAGATGATGGGTGATTGAACGTATAGAGGTTTCATCAAGTAATATGCAAATTATAGGAGATTTGAGCTGAAAAAAATGATGAATTCAGTCTCAGATGTATGACATCTAGATGTCTATAAGTATATCAAAGGGATATATGGATCTAAATTCAAGAGTTGTCAATCCTGAAAAATATGGATTTCAGCACTGTTAACCAGGGGAATAAATGAAATTACAAAGGAAGAGCATGTATGATAAAAAGAGAACCTGAGAAGAAAGCCTTGGTGGGCATCAACATTTAAGTAGTTTGTGGAAGAATAGAATCCAAAGCAGTCTTCAAAGGAATAGTCAGAAATATCAGAAGAAAATCAAGAGACTGAGGTCACAAAAATCAAGGTTAATGAAATTTAAAGAAGATGGTTTCTGTAACATAGAGAAGTGAAAGTGTTAGGTTTGGCATTTAGAAGGTCACTACTGACTTTTGATGAAAAGAGCTTCAGTAGAGATGGATGAAGAAGGCAGATTACAGTTGGTGAAGATGAGAAATTTACAGCATATAGGGCACTCTGTAGACTGGTTGATAAAGACAGGGCAGAGGAAGTTAGGATGGTAGCCAGAAGAGGGATGCAAGAGGGTTTTTTCATAGAGTGAGAGAAAATTGGCTCTTTGGAAGAAGTTGTCGCTGGAGCAGAGAGCAAGATGGGACATAAGACCAGAACAGGTGAAGGAGCTGGCCCTCGTCTTAGTGTGGCTCTCTCTAGAAACATGCTGAAACATGAGGGCAAGAGCAAGTAGTTTCTTGAGTGCAGGAAATAACAGTAGGAAGGTAGAAAAGTGGGACAGAGAAGGAAGCTAGCTAATAAAAGATAAACTCTCAGACCAGCTACCACATGGGCGACTGGTGCTTAACCCCATGGGAAAGGTCTAGGAACAGTGTGAGGTGCATGCCACAGAGTTTTCTCATCCCAAGGGATGAAGCTCAGGCATTTTACTCTGACTATGAACAGACACTGGTTGGGGAGTTGCTATTTTCAGGGGTTTTAATTCCCTGCACTTCCAGCCTGCATTGTGGGTGGCTGAACACTTGCTGCTGCAGGTAAAATATCCCCTGGTGAAAAGATGTTGTACGTGCTGCAGGGTGGGAAAAAAAGAAAGGAAGTGAAGTCACTCAGTTGTGTCCCACTCTTGGGACCTGTGGACTGTGGCCCACCAAGCTCCTCCGTCCATGGGATTCTCCAGGCAAGAATAATGGAGTGGGTTGCATTTCCTTCTCCAGGGGATCTTTCTGACCCAGGGATCAAACCCAGGTCTCCCACATTGCAGGCAGACACTTTAACCTCTACATCACCAGGAAAGCCAGTTGGGCTGAAAAAAGTGAAAAGTGAAGTCGCTCAGTCGTGTCTGACTGTGACCCCATGGACTGTAGCCTACCAGGCTCCTCCATCCATGGGATAGGTCAACTGAAATAGTAAGTCACAGGGCGGGTGTGCTGGACCACAACAGTTTTCTTATAGCTTGAAAGATAGACTTTGCTGAGTGAGTGGAGGCATGGGATTGAGTGGATTTTCCATTACAATTCATGTAATTGGTATGTGTGTGTGCTAAATTTGACTAATATCTTCATCATATAGTAAAGTAATGCTTAAAATTCTCCAAGCCAGGCTTCAGCAATATGTGAACCATGAACTTCCTGATGTTCAAGCTGGTTTTAGAAAAGGCAGAGGACCAGAGATCAAATTGCCAACATCCGCTGGATCATCAAAAAAGCAAGAGAGTTCCAGAAAAACATCTATTTCTGCTTTATTGACTATGCCAAAGCCTTTGACTCTGTGGATCACAATAAACTGTGGAAAATTCTGAAAGAGATGGGTATACCAGACCACCTGATCTGCCTCTTGAGAAATCTGTATGCAGGTCAGGAAGCAACAGTTAGAACTGGACATGGAACAAAAGACTGGTTCCAAATAGGAAAAGGAGTACGTCAAGGCTGTATATTGTCACCCTGCTTATTTAACTTCTATGCAGAGTACATCATGAGAAACGCTGGACTGGAAGAAACACAAGCTGGAATCAAGATTGCCGGGAGAAATATCAGTAACCTCAGATATGCAGATGACACCACCCTTATGGCAGAAAGTGAAAAGGAATTCAAAAGCCTCTTGATGAAAGTGAAAGTGGAGAGTGAAAAAGTTGGCTTAAAGCTCAACATTCAGAAAACGAAGATCATGGCATCCGGTCCCATCACTTCATGGGAAATAGATGGGGAAACAGTGTCAGACTTTATTTTTCTGGGCTCCAAAATCACTGCAGATGGTGACTGCAGCCATGAAATTAAAAGACGCTTACTCCTTGGAAGGAAAGTTATGACCAACCTAGATAGCATATTGAAAAGCCAACAAAGGTTCGCCTAGTCAAGGCTATGGTCTTTCCTGTGGTCATGTATGGATGTGAGAGCTGAACTGTGAAGAAGGCTGAGCGCCGAAGAATTGATGCTTTTGAACTGTGGTGTTGGAGAAGACTCTTGAAAGTTCCTTGGACTGCAAGGAGATCCAGCCAGTCCATTCTGAAGGAGATCAGCCCTGGGATTTCTTTGGAAGGAATGATGCTAAAGCTGAAACTCCAGTACTTTGGCCACCTCATGCAAAGAGTTGACTCATTGGAAAAGACTCTGATGCTGGGAGGGATTGGGGACGGGAGGAGAAGGGGACGACAGAGGATGAGCTGGCTGGATGGCATCACTGACTTGATGGACGTGAATTTGAGTGAACTCCGGGAGTTGGTGATGGACAGGGAGGCCTGGCATGCTGCGATTCATGGGGTTGCAAAGAGTCAGACACGACTGAGGGACTGAACTGAACTGAATATCAATTTTAAGAGTGAAAATTATGTTTGAATAGTAATCTATAAGGAAAAAACCTTTTCCCCTGTCTTACATATGTAATTAAAAATCTTGATGTATAACACCATTTTCAATCTATATAAGGTATTACTTGCTTTCTTCTAAGGGATCTTGCAAAAACATCTGGCAAAGGAATTGTACTGTGAAAAATCAAAGTTTGTGACTAAGTACATAGAAATTTACATTCATCAGTGAGGTGGGCTAGATATTTTAGGAGTGAGATTGAAGGTGCAAAAAACCCTACAAAATTCATAACCTTAAGTTAAGTCATATAATATTGAGCTCTTATTATAGAGACAAATATAGACATTAACCTCAAATTTATTTTGAGTTGTCTTGTGAAAGATATGAGCGGTAGGTTGGGCTGTGGTGATGCATGCCTGTGTGTGTAAGTTTCTTCTAGACTTCTCTTAGATTTAGATCAAATTTAAAATGATTTTTCTTGTATATAATACTAATCACTTTATTTGCCCTTTAATGTGTGAGTCTAGTTACTAAATATGAAAAGAAACAATTAAAATGTTTCAAAGTGATTGCCTCTCAAAGATAGGGCATCAGGGTGAAAAAAAGGCAAAATGGCAGACTACTAATGGGGTCATAAGTTGGTAGTTTTATCTGATCTTTTAAACTTGCCACATATATTTATTTTTTCATACAGACTTTAAAAATGTTCTATGGAACAAAGAAGCTAAGAGAGATGAATGGAAAGCAGTGGTTAACCAGAGCTATAGTGCAAAAGAACCAAGTTTTGGGAGGCAAGGATGATAACATGGCCTCTTCCACACACAAACACAAAGGAATAGGATGCAAAAGACATACTTGGAGTGGAGAGGGGCTGAGCTGCTTAAACTGAACAGGACTTGTGTTCCAAGCTGTGTGTTGATAATATAAACTTCACATCTCACTTTCCAGACTATAATTTAAGATTCTTCTGCAAAGAGGGATTCTTTTGCTTCTTGTGACATCAGATCAGATCAGATCAGATCAGATCAGTCGCTCGGTCGTGTCCGACTCTCTGCGACCCCATGAACTGCAGCACGCCAGGCCTCCCTATCCATCACCAGCTCTCGGAGGTCACTCAGACTCACATTCATCGAGTCAGTGATGCCATCCAGCCATCTCATCCTCTGTCGTCCCCTTCTCCTCCTGCCCTCAATCCCTCCCAGCATCAGAGTCTTCTCCAATGAGTCAACTCTTCGCATGAGGTGGCCAAAATACTGGAGTTTCAGCTTTAGCATCATTCCTTCCAAAGAAATCCCAGGGCTGATCTCCTTCAGAATGGACTGATTGGATCTCCTTGCAGTCCAAGGGACTCTCAAGAGTCTTCTCCAACACCACAGTTCAAAAGCATCAATTCTTCGGTGCTCAGCCTTCTTCACAGTCCAGCTCTCACATCCATACATGACCACAGGAAAGACCATAGCCTTGACTAGGCGAACCTTTGTTGGCAAAGTGATGTCTCTGCTTTTGAATATGCTATCTAGGTTGGTCATAACTTTCCTTCCAAGGAGTAAGCGTCTTTTAATTTCATGGCTACAGTCACCATCTGCAGTGATTTTGGAGCCCAGAAAAATAAAGTCTGACACTGTTTCCACTGTTTCTCCATCTATTTCCATCTTGTGACATAATGGTACCCAAACAAAATACAAGGCGATGGTGGTTAGGGCTTTACCCTTAAGAAGTTGGAGTGAGAGTGCCAAGTGTCAATGAAAACGCCGCCTGCGAACCTGCTGAGATTCCTAAAGTGTGTACCTGGAGAGAGCACGAACCTTCTCGAAATAGGCAAAACAAGGACCGACCATCCATCCCCCTCTGGGTAGTTGAGAGTTGCCTTTCTAACTATAGCAGTGTTTTTACATCAGAGGAGTGGCTGAAGAGCTGCTTCTGCTCAGTTGCTACATGATGCTGAATGGGTTACTCAGTCTTTCTACTCCTTGGTTTCTTTCATAGTAAAATAGGATGGTAATCTCCACTTCTATGGTGGTTATGGGGATCCCATGAAGTCATCGATGTGAAAGGCTGCCTGGTGATGATATGATGTGTGCTTTTTGCTCTTTGCTTTGAGGGCATTTGGTACTTTAGTACTCTTTGATCAGAATGAATGCTTTCACATGAGAAATCCATTTTATCATGGTATTTGGGTCTTCAAACTTTCATCCAAATTTTTTTGTTTCATTTGTTGAAGTATTATAAATTTCATGATGTAGTTTGAATAGCAAATGTGAGAATTTAAAATATAGCCTTGAAGGATGTTAAAAACAATTGCTTATTTAATATGGACCTAACCAATATCAGCAAAGAGCTCAGGTTTCATGGAGAGCATAAAATTGGACAAATTCCTGGATAAAAGGCTTATAATCCAATTAGCTATCAGGAGTCCATAAATATTTATGCAAAAATCATAGGACTGGAAAGAATTTCAAGTTAAATGCAAATGTGATTTCTACAAAAAAAAGTCCTTAACTTCCTTTTTCATTCTAACCTTTTATATGTGTTCAAAATGTCATTGAAATATTTAAAAAAAATTTTTAACCACTTTAGTGTGACAAGTTGTCTGTAGCTGGATGGTTGGCTGGATATAAAATGTTATTCTCCTTCAGCTATTAAAGCTGTCCTTGAAAAAGAATCTCTCTCAATTTCCTTCAAGATCATTTGTGCTTCAATAAATAACATTAAACCTCTTTGCTTTTGGAAATATCACTTCATTAGCATTATTTTTTGCCCTTGACCCTATGGAAGATACAAGTGGGAGGTTCCTAACTGAATTGCATTGTCAATTGAATATAAGTATGATTTTTCTGATCATCAGAGCTGCTTATAAACGGAACAAGCTTTAAGTGTTTTTATTCACTGGAGATGTTCAGATACAGGCTTAGTAAGTGGTAGTTAACATGTTAGCTCAGTTGCCCCAAGATGTTCTGACCTTCAGATCAGATCAGATCAGTCACTTAGTCGTTTCCGACTCTTTGCGACCCCATGAATTGCAGCACGCCAGGCCTCCCTGTCCATCACCAACTCCTGGAGTTCACTGAGACTCATATCCATTGAGTCAGTGATGCCATCCAGCCATCTCATCGTCTGTCGTCCCTTTCTCCTCTTGCCCTCAATCCCTCCCAGCATCAGAGTCTTTTCCAATGAGTCAACTCTTTGCATGAGGTGGCCAAAGTACTGGAGTTTCAGCTTTAGCAGTTCTGACCTTAGGAAACTAGAAAAGTATTTGGACAAACCTTAGATAGAAGAAGGGCTTCCCTGGTGGCTCAGATGGTAAAGAATCCCCCTGCAATGCAGGAGACCTGGGTTTAGTCCTTGAATTGGGAAGATCTGAAGGGATAGGCTACCCACTCCAGTATTCTTGCCTGGAAAATTCCATGGACAGAGGAGCCTGCTGAACTGCAGTCCATTGAGTCACAAAGAGTTGGACATGACTGTGGGACTAACACTTTCACTTTAGATGAAAGAAAGTGTTGGGTTATTGGCCACCTGCCACAAACTTGCAAATAATCACAACTGCCTGCTGATGTCAAGACAGAGAATAGTAGAAAGTCATTAGATTTACTTCTTATTTTACTATGTGTCTCCACATACCTTGAAGACCACACGAATAAACTACATTTGTATCCTTGCACTAAGGCCTACTTGTTGCGTGACCTTTGACAAGTTATGCAATGGTTCTAATCCTGCTTCTGTATCTGTAAAATGGGGATATGAATAATAGAACTTGCTTTATAAGATTATTGTAGAATTTCTTCTAGAGCCTATTATACAGAGTGAAGTAAGTCAGAGAAATATAAATATCATCTACTGCTGCATATATATGGAATCTAGAAACATTATGGTACTGATGAATTTATTTTCAGGGCAGCAATGGAGAAACAGACATAGGGAACAGACCTAAGTACATGGGGGGAGGGAGAAGGGAAAGGGTGAGATGTATGGAGAGAGGAATGTGGAAATTCACAATACCATATGTAAAATAGATAGCCAATGGGAATTTGCTATATGACTCAGGGAACTCAAACATGGGCTCTGTGACAATCTAGAAGGACGGGATGGGGAGAGATGGAAGGGAGATTTAGGAGGGAGGGGACATGGGGGTACCTATGGCTGATTTTTGTTGATGTATCACAGAAAACCACAAAATTCTGTAAAGGAAATATCCTTCAGTTAAAAAAATTAAGTGGCAAAAAAAAAAAAAAAAAAGATTACTGTGGGGTTTCTTAAGGCAATACTGAAGCTTAGCGTGGCCTAACACACAGGAGGCATTCAAAATATGCTATTTATTAAAGGGAGGAGAAAAGAGTGTCTCATAAATGGTTTTTCCCAACCCCAAGACTCCTCACCTCTCTGGAAAGTTACTGCCTTATTTCAAACTGTGTAAAAGTCCTTTTCTGAAATTCTAAGCATAGGATGGGTTCTTGGATTAGATGACTCATGAGGCAGCTTCCTGCTCTGAGACTGTTATTTTGAGTATTTGATTCATAGTATTCACTTAGGGTAAACATTTCCATATCTCCCCAAGTATGAATAGCCTGGCTATCCTGGGTAAGCACTGTGTAGAATGAGGAGCTAACATGATGAAGGAGATGGAATTCGGTTACCTCTGGACCGCTGTGGACCTAGTTTATATCCTAGCTTCTAATACCTGTTAGCTGAGAAGCACACGAGGCAAGTTGCTTAACCTCTCTGGGCCTCAATACCCACAGCTGTAAAAGGAGGGTAATATAATATCCAGGAGCTCTGGAATGAAGATGCAGTGAACTTTACCGTGTTATGTAATCCAGCACTGGGTATCCAGGAAACAATCTTTTTGTTGGCTGCAGTTTTCACTTTTTAGCCAGGTGTGTCTGCATGATTTAACACAGCCTGACAGTGTTTTATCCCCACCCCATAAACAGCAGGAGTATCTTCTGCCTGGCCCAAACGTTAGGATGTAAGATTTTTGGATGGCACCCAGTTTGTGTTCATATAAAAGCCCTAAATAAAATGCTTTGGGTAGAAACAGTTCTGGCTCATCCACAAGGCAGCGGCAAAAGTGCCTGGCTTCCCGAGGACAAAGCAAATGATGCTGTGACTGGCTTTATTTGCTGAGGGCAGAACTTGTGAAGTTCTGTGCTGTGGCTGCCATCCACATTTCTGCAGCTGTCTCTTCCCATTTTTTTTTTTTTTTATAAGAGCTATCGTGGCAAAGTCTTCTTAGCATGATGTGCCAAGTTTGAGGGAAGTTAATTTATTAGTTCATTAAGTGTAGGGCATTCTAGCTTCAGCCTCACCATTGCTTTTGATTTTGGAATTTGGGGGCTTCTCATATCTTCAGTGTTTGACCTACCACTTTGCCCGCAGTGACCCATCACCGAGTGCTATGTGCTGTTTTTTACTTCCAGGGTTGCCCAGATGGATTTGCTCTGTGTTGTGGAGAATATGGTTAATTAAGAGCTTCAGGCAGAACCCGCAAGTGCTTTTTAATTTTCCTTGCTGTTTGGTTCATCGCTCCCCTTATCTCATTACCCACGTTTCTCCTCCAACCTCAGGAATGAATTTCCTCCTCATGAAGTCCCGCTGGCTGCAATGTAGGCTGTGCCTGGCTATCTGCTTCACTGCACGTGGTTTCTCTGTGAGGGGAAAATAAAATAGTGAAATTAACTCATATTCAAATCTGAAGGTTTTCTGAAAATAGATGTGAACAAATTAGGTGTTCTGGGAATTAGCCAAAGCTCAGTAATTAAGAACCTTTTTAGGTCTGGGTGAATAAGAAGAATGTTTAATAAGTATGGCTAATGTTCTCTACAAACAGTCCATTCTCATTAAGCGGGATAGTATAGCACTGTTTCCCTAAAGGGTGATATTTGGCACTGAGGGGCAAAAGTAGAAAAGTGACTGCAAGTGAGGGGTGTAGTGAGATTTCTTTTTAAAAACATTTGTATTTGTTGTTATTTTATTGGCCACACCCTGTGGTATGCAAGATCTTAGTTCCCCAACCAGGGGTCGAGCCGGTGCCCCCTGCATTGGAAGCAGGAATTCTTAACCACTGGACCACCAGGGAAGTCCCTGTAGTGATCTTTCATGCCTGGTATGTGCTAGCCACTGCACACGTCATGTAATTACCCTCATACCAATTACTTCAGTACAACCACAATGTCACCAAGGAATAGAAAACACAGCAAGTCACAGTGGCTTAACCTAGTTTATGTACTCGGTTCCTTGTGACTGGGGGCCAGATCCAACACCTGTCAGACTCCAAAGCTAGTAGTGTTCAAGGCCTGGAACCTGAGACTTTGTCATCCAGATGCAGAGTGACATTTACTCGTGTGATGAGGGTTAATGCTGTCCCAGGAAGGAAATCCCTATCCTGGTGGTATTCTAGTGACATCAGGCTGCTGGGGAGGTTGTTAATTAACCTGCCCAGCTTTCACTCTGTAGTTTACACATCAGCAAAGTGCAGAGAGAAAGGGGGACACTTGGCGAGAACACTGGAACAAGGGTGCACTTCATCCCAAAGCTTGTTTATAGACAGTGAATGTCAGTCAGTAACCAAGTGCCTTCAAGGGGCTAAGATTTATCCTTAACTAACTCTGGCTTGGACCACAGAATAACATCAAGTCCCTGAAGTGATTTTATGATCCTCTGAAGTGTGGAATTTCAGTGAGATAGAGAAGAGGATGAGAGGGCTCCTAAGTATAGTCATTGAAGGTATCTTGGGCCACAACTTGTGAAAGTTCTTATAAAGGTAGGGAAGAACTCCTCTGGTAGTCCAGAGGTTAAGAATCCATCTTCTAATGCAGAGGACTTGGGTTTGATCCCGGCTCAGGGAACTAAGATCTCACATGCCGGGAAGCAACTAAGCCAGCATTGCACAACTGGAGGGCCCGCATGATGCAACTAAGACCTCATACAGCCAAATAAATTAAAAAAAAATTTTTTTTTTAATAAAATCAGGAAAAGCTTGGGGCTTGCATTAGGGGATCATAATCCCTGGATGTCGAATGAAATATAAGAAGAACCCGCATGTTAAAGAGCAAACTAACTGTTAGCTAGCAAGCTGGGACCAGGGATGTAAATTAAGCCCTTTGCTTCCCTTTTCATTTTTTTCTGGAGAAGAAAATGATACAGTTACTGGGTACACAAAGTTTAGGATCAGATACCTAGGTTATAAATCCCAGCTTGAAACCTATGTCATATGTGATCCTGGGCTCTGCTTAAATTCTCTGTAACTGTTTTCTCCCCCAAAAGTCCCAACAATGAATTGTATATTTCATAGAGTGATTATAAATATTAAGTGAATTCTATATATAGTTTGCTATTACTTTCATCCTGACCTTTTGACACCTTTATAAATGTTTCTGTTACAAATAGGAAGGCAAAAATGATGGAAAATTTAGTGGATTTTTAAAGTAACTTTACCAAAAGGACAGGTGACTCTATGGATCTGAAATTGGATCAATAGTTTGAGTTCATTCATTTTCCTTCTAATGTGAAAAAATATTCATGAATTGACTCTGCTTTAATTACAGGGTCTTCACAGAAGACTTGACATGTTACTATGACCAGCATTTTGCTGACTTCCCACCTGATGCCCAACTGGGCATCTCACATTGATGATGTGAGAGAAGCGGGGATTGGAGCTAAGACAGCCCGGTAGTCACCTCCTGCACATTTCTCTGGAATAATCATAAATGCTTTCTGTATATTATCATTTAGCACTGGTCTAGATGCTGTGAGGGAGTTTATAATCTGGAAGAAAAGATAACCCTTTTGCCCATTGGAAGTTAACTAAGAATTTTGGAGTGAAAGATGAAAATGAGACTACAAAAGGGAACCATGGGCTGGGAAGGGTCTTATTGTCGTTCAGTCACTAAATCGTGTCTGATTCTTTGCAACCTCATGAAGTGCAGCACACCAGGCTTCCTGGTCCTTCACTGTCTCCTGGAGTATTGTCAAACTCATGTCCATTTAGTAGGTGATGCCATCTAGTCATCTCATCCTCTGTCACCCCCTTCTCCATCTGCCCTCAGTCTTTCCCAGCATCAGGGTCTTTTTGAATGAGTCAGCTCTTCCCATCAGGTGACTAAAGTATTGGAGCTTCAGCATCAGTCCTTCCAATGAATATTCAGGGTTGATTTCCTCTAGGGTTGACTGGTTTGATCTCCTTGTAGTCCAGCAGACTCTCAAGAGTCTGCTCCAGCTCCACAATTCAAAAGTGTCAATTCTTCAGCACTCAGCCTTCTTTATGGTCCAGCATCCTAACGCTGCTTGTGACCAAACACCAAATCAGTGGTTCACATAGGAAGCATGCACAGCTTATGGGCAGATCAAAGCATGATTGTTGTGAATGACGGACTTATTTAATTGTGTCCTAAAGAATACAGAGGAGTTGGAAAGGCAAAAAGAAAATAAGAAAGGACATTTGTATATGTTAAAGGATCCCAACTTATTTAAGGAATGGATTTGCAATAAGTTACTGGTTTTATTGTTTTAGCACTGTATATTTTTAATTTATTTTTTAAACTGGAATATAATTGCTTTACAATATTGTGTTAGTTTCTACTGTACAACAATATGAATCAACTGTATGTATACATGGACTTCCCAGGTGACACTAGTGGTAAAGAACCCATCTGACAATGCAGAAGACATATAAGATGTGGGTTCGATCCCTGAGTTGGGAAGATCCCCTAGAGGAGGCCATGGTAACACTGGTGTTCTTGCCTGGAGAATCCCATGGATAGAGGAGCCTGGTGGGCTACAGTCCATAGGACCACAAAAGAGTCAGACGTGACTGAAGTAACTAGCACAAATGCATGCACGCACATAAGTATACCTATATCACCTCTCTCTTGAGTAAGCACGGTATTTTTAAATGAGATATTGTGAGGTGATTCTCAAGAATTGTCTGTTCCATGCTGTGCTTGATTCTGGGCCAGATGAAGGCTGAGAGGACACAGTTGGGACTCAGGAGGAAAGACTGAAGGAGAGGCGGATTTAACAGGAGAGGAAACAAAGCTATTCATCACCCCTGGAGGCAGCATGAGTGAGGTAGTACTCGGGATTTAAATCTAAAAAGGCATTAAAGTATCCTAACCACTCCGATTTTAATCGATAATTAAATGTTATTCGCTCTTCTGATCTTTTGGGTTCCCTGACCTGTCTGTGTCTGTTGCCTGAGCCTGAACCCCAGCTACCTTCTCCTTTTGTCTAGAGATAGCAGGATCCTCCCACTGGCCACCTCACCACAGTCACTTTTGTCCCACTCTCCCAAACCATTCTCCATATCCTGAGCTGTCTTTAGTAAAAGCAAACGGGGGCATGACTGTTTTATTCCTTAAAGACTTTCGATAGTTTACTATTGTTCTTAGAACAAATCCCAAACTTTTTAGTGTGTGTCCCCAGCCTTGCACCGTGAGCCCTTTCATCCCAGCCCTCATCGTGTGTCCATTGCCGATGCTGTGTGTTGTAGCTGTGTGGCCGTGCTTTCTCTCATTTCAGGAAGATCCCCTGTTCTATTCCCTTTGACAGGAATACAATTCAATCTTTTATGTATCCAAGATCACTTCTTTAGGGACGACTCTCCTGATCCCTATACTATGTTGGGTTCCCCATTACGTCCTGGAGAGATACTGTCTTTATCTCACTTGTATTTATTCTCTGTCCTCTCTCCAAAAGACACTTAAGGTACAACTGGTGAACAAAACAGGAGTCGTGGTGAAACTTACATCCTAGTCACTGGAGGAAGATGATAAACATTATGAATAAATAAATTATGGTATATGATGAGTGATATATATAAAAAAGAAAATAGACTAGAGTAAGAAGGATGAGATGAGGGAAGCAGGCTGCAATATTGAAAAGAATGGTCAGCATATTTCCATGCCATATGCAAATTAACTCAAGAAATATTACAGTGTTAAACGTAAAAGTTAAGACCATAACTCTGCATAAAGCCTGGCATAGGTTAATAAGTTCTCAACACATATTTACCAAGGAGACTAGCAGACAATATTATCATTGTTATTATACTCATTCAAATTCTAAGTTTGGGTCAGGCACAGAATATGTGCAGCCTTCTCCTGGTTGCATAGCAGGCAAACCAAGGCTCACGCCAGGGTTGTCTAATCCTTCTCTGAAATCTCCTGTGGTGAAAGGGGATTCCCTTCAATGCTTTCTTCTGTCTCCTGTGAGATCCTAACAGGGTCCAACAGAGCTAATTAATTACCCTGTTGTGAGGGCACAGGGACTTCCTTGCAGTCATTTCTGAGGGCACCCGAAGATTGAGCAAGCCTAATGACGAAAACAGAGTCATTCCATTCCAGAGAGTTGATGTGGGGATAGATTGGATATCTGAACTCCTGGATGTTTCTGTCTCTGTCTGTCTCTCTCACACACACATGCACACGTGCTCTTTCTCTCCTTGTCTTCTCAACAACAAACAGCTTGGCTCCTGGGCAACTTAGCTTTAAATTGGAAAGTGCAGCCTTGCTTGGCAGAACAACAGTATCACAGCCTCCCTGTTGCTCAGAACAGCTTGTGACATACATCCCTGCAGGCAAGACCATAAAGGGCTGTCTAATGTCCTGGAACCACCAGCCCCAAAAGGACTCTTCTGCTCAGCTTCTTTAGAATTCTGGTCTGTGGGGCATGTCTTCTCTCCCCCAGCAGTTTCTCATGCTGAACTTGAACTTTTGCTTCTTTCCTCTCTGTTTAATTAGTGATCTCATCTCTTCGATCATTAGAAACCCACAGCGGCCATGGAGATGGAAATCGGAATCAAATTCAAAGGGAAATGCAGGAACCAAAGACTTGGAAGTCTGAAAAAGCACTCTAGTCCCTCTGACCTTAATAACATAACACATTCCCTTGGCCACTTTACAGAGGTCCCAGTTCAAACAGGTACTCCTATTTACCTCTCCTCCCTGTGAATCTCAAAAAAATTTTTTAGAAGACTAGATTGAAGCAGTTCTTGCATGGTTCTGAATATGTCTTACTTCGATGAAAATGGCCACTCTTTTGTTATTGTTCTGTTGCTAAGTCATGTCCGACTCTGTGACCGCATGGACTGCAGCATGCCAGGCTCCTCTGTCCTACACTATCTCCTGAAGTTTGCTCAGATTCATGTCCATTGAACTGGTGATGCTATCTAACCATCTGTCTCATCCTCTGCTGCCCTCTTCTCCTTTTGCCTTTAATCTTTCCCATCATCAGGGTCTTTTCCAATGAATTGGCTCTTTGCATCAAGTGCCAAAATATTGGAGCTTCAGCATCAGTCCCTCCAATTAATATCCAGGGTTGATTTCCTTTAGGATTGCTTAGTTTGATCTTCTTGAAGTCCAAGGGATTCTCAAGAGTCTTTTCTAGCACCACAATTCAAAAGCATCAATTCTTTGGTGCTCAGCCTTCTTTATGGTCCATCTCCCACAACTGTACATGGCTACTGGAAAAACTGTAGCCTTCGTAAGTCTTGCTGACTCCAGTGTTCACCCACCATCACCTGTCTTATATTCTGTAAGCAAAAGCCAATGAAATGAACCTAAGCTGCTTAGCTTGCATTGAACAATCCAGTGCCAGTCTTCTACAGATAGAAGAAAGTTGCCCAACCATAACTCCATGTCATAGATATGGTCTGGGCTATTCTACTCCATACTTTGCTCTTACCAGTCCTAACATCTAGAAACCCATCTGTCTCCTGGGCATGTTCATAACTTCCTGTCCTCATCAGTTCACCTCAGATATCTTCCATGGAAACGGTCTCTTCTTCCTATGAATTTTCATCATTTATATCATTTTATAAGTAGACTCTGCCCTTGACTGCATTTGCATTCTTACTAGGTTGTAAGCGACTGGCTGTCAATGTCTGTTTTACCCATTTTTGCATTATTCAAAGCCTAAGACTCTGTACCTAGTAGATACTTAATAAAGCCTCATTGATAAGTGAGTGGACAAAATGGCATCTTTTCTCAATGTTTGTCTTCAAAATAGTTTAGTAAAAGGTGTTTATGGTATTAGGTACATCCAGAACCTTTCTAAAATATGTTCCATTTTAGAACAAACTGTAGTGTAATGCAAGTTGATTGTAAATCTGATCGATGGGCAATTTTCACTGGAATGATGTGAGAGACTGCAATAAAACAATCTTTACCTTTAATATAGTCAGTCCTATAACAGATCATAACATCATTACAAATTTTGTTAACTTCAATTGCTTTTGAAATTATATTTGAAATTTAATAACTAGAGCCAGATGCAGGAGAATATAAATACATTCAGTTCCCGACTTAATATGGTTGGATTTAATACTTCTCAGCTCTGTAATGGTGTGAAAGCCATGCTCAGCAGAAAGGCTGAAGATCAAACTGTGATCTTTTCCAGGGCTAGCAAATGAGGTATATAGTGTCTTCTGATGTTGGGCAAGATCCTGAGCTGCAGCTCCGTTTGCCATATGATCTCAAGGATAAACAACTGATACACTTACAACCAGTTTGTACCCATACAACTATTTTCTTTTTCATACTCAGTACAGTATTCAGTAAATTAACTGAGATAGTACTTTATTGTAAAGCAGGCTTTGTGTTAGATGGCTTTGCCCAACTGCAGGCTAATTGTAAGTGTTCTGTAGGCTAGGCTAAGCTAAGATGTTTGGTAAGTTAATGTGAATTAAATACATTTTCTACTTAGGTTATTTGCAGTTAATGATGGGTCTATCAGGATGTAATTTCACAATAAATCAAGGTAGACCTGTACTTAATTATATTTAAAAATCATATTCACTACTTTATAAGAGCAATTCAGCATATTCCCTACCTCTTTTCTCTAGAATTTAAGCTGAGTACATCTGTCTGGAACTTTCCCTATCTTTAAGCCTTTCTGAGGGGGAAGGGTGTGTGTATGTGTATGTCCACCCCAGTCCATGTGTAGGCACACACACACATGTGCATCCACACTTCTGGTTCTTGCTCTGATGCTTCAAGGTTTCAGTTTAACTGAGTGTCAAAACTTAATTTTCTTTTAGCCTTGATTTTATTGAAAGAAACATTAACTTCTGCTTTGTAATTAAGGAAAGTTCTTTGAGTCCTGCTGCTCCTCCAGCTATTTTTTTTTTTCCTTTTTCCTAGTGGAAAATTAGGGGTAAACAGTATCAGCTGAGGAGAAGGCAATGGCACCCCACTCCAGTACTCTTGCCTGGAAAATCCCATGGATGGAGGAGCCTGGTAGGCTGCAGTCTGTGGGGTCGCTAAGAGTCAGACATGACCAAGCGACTTCACTCTCACTTTTCACTTTCATGCATTGGAGAAGGAAATGGCAACCCACTCCAGTGTTCTTGCCTGGAGAATCCCAGGGACGGGGGAGCCTGGTGGGCTGCCATCTATGGGGTTGCACAGAGTCAGACATGACTGAAGCGAATTAGCAGCAGCAGCAGCAGCAGCAGCAGTATCAGCTGAATCGAATTGAGAAAGAAATTGGGGACTGACCTTCTGGTCTGGGCACTGTCTTGTTATCTGTTGAGCAGTTCTCCTGGTGGTGGGCCCATCAGCAGGTCTGACATTGGCAAGCCCTCTGCTTTCCTCCAGCTGTCTCAGGTTGCCTGCTGAGCTTTGTGGTCTGAGTCATCCTTGTGCTCCTTGTTTTTAGAAGATCAGTCTGTAACAGAGTTGGCTTACTTTTGGATAGATTTGGATTCTTTTTTTCCAATTTAAACTTTTACCTTGGAGGTGTGTGCCTTTTACAGCAGCCACCTGAAGCAGTTTTGTTATGTTTTTTAACACTCAAAAGGACCAGAGGTGGAATCCAGTGGAATGATTTCCCCTTTTAATTTTATATTTTAAAATGTGTTCTGGTTTATGTTTTGATTTCTAGGACTTTCAGACACTTTATTCTTCATTGCTTTTTTGGGTCCAAGGTATAGCTAGTTGGGTCTTAGCTAGTTGAGGTAGGTGAAATGGCTTGACCCAAGACCTATACTGTTGAGTTCATGCAGGACCTGGAAAGGACTGACCAAGACCCAGATGAGGACTGGGTCAGGAGTAAGGAGTGGACCCAGGGCAAATGTGAAATCAAATGACAGAGCTGAGTGGCTTAGGCACACTAAAAAGTTAGTGTCAACTTTTACTGTGCACCTACACAATGTGCAAGGTCTGTGCAAATTACTGAAGTTACAGTGCTGAGCAAGACAAACATTCCTAGAAAAGAGATATTAGGCAGTTACACAATATGTACTCTGAAGGAGCATGATAGTGTGTAATAGAACTGAACCAGTCAAGGCGATTAAGGAAACTTTCCCATTGAAAATGGTATTTAACTGCAAGTCTGAAAGTGGGGCAAATAATGGAGGAGGAAAAATTCTCCATGCTGGAGTGCATGAGAAAGTCCAGAGGTGAGAAAGAACTTAGGATGTTGCAGAAACTGAGTGAGTGGCTGGAGTACCAGGAGGCTGGGGATAGGCATGAGGTGAAGATTATTACAAAATGAGACTAGAAAGTTTTAACATAATCAAAACAAATTAACAAGCTCAGTCATTAGCCAGGCCATCTTCTGCCTTAGTTGTGAGAGGCCCATCATTGATACTCCGAGGTGTCAAGTCATCCTCTAGTAGCCAGGGGCAGTGGTTGTCTTGCAGACCATCCATTCAGGATTAGAGCTAAAGTGTGAGCCAGGTATAACTTGTAGGTTCAAAGGACTCACCTAAATAGATGGGCATCTGAGTCCTAGTTACTGGGTGAAGTTCAGACAGGAGTGTGCAGGCAGACCTGAAAAGAGATTGAGGTATGAGAGAGAGTCATCAGATTTAAGGAGCAGGAACAAAGCTAATGGCTGGTCATATAGACCTGGCCAATGTTATATGGGAGCCCAGAGGGAACCTGGAATTATGCCTGGGTCTGAGAAGCCACTCAAGACCAATATGGGGCCCTGGCATCCTCACAGACCACCCCCCTCACCAAGTTTTTATTTTGTAAAGACTTGTCTAAACTCTAGAGTTCCCTGTATTGTAGGTCTCATGTTCTTTGTATCTCTGCCTGATGCTGGGCTAGCTCAAGGGCTGGACCATGGATCCAGCTGTGAGTGAGGCACTGTGGAGGGGAGAGACTGGACAAAGAAAGACGGTGTCAATGCTACTCTCCTTAATGTAGGGTTTTCAGTTTGTCATTTTTCACAAGCTTTGAAAAGCATCTTTACAAGCTTTGAAAAGCATCTCATCTCTAAAATTGAACAGAGTACAGCATTTCTCTTGAAAGTCTAAGTAGTACAGTCTTAAATCCTACATCATCTTGTGATGAAATCTCTTTTACACTCATCTACAATCTCATTTGACTTGTTCCTATCTCTTAATGTCTTAGTTGCTTTCAAAAAACAAAACAAAACAACAACATAGGTTTTCCAGCTTCGAGAAATTAAATGCCTACCGAGATACTGGTTGGAGATAATGTACTCAATAGAAATGATCCAGAACAGTGAGGGGCAGCTCAGAACCACCAGGGAAGTTAATGCCTATTTAACATGTGTTAAAGATGAGCTGGATTCGGGAATTCTGGCTCACCCTTAGTACAGGGGAACAAAATGAAATGTAACTCGTACAACTCATTTTTTGCCTTTTAATTTTCCTTTTTCTACTCTAATCCCCTCTGCCATACCTCTAATTAAGATGTGGATCATGTATAAAAAAGTCCTGTTTTTCCCCTTGCTAGACATAATCTCATTTCAATCCTATGCCAACCCAATTTTGAATAAATCCTAGAAAGTTTCACCACATTGAGTGTTGTAAAACTCACATCAGAGGTTCCTTTGATATGACCTGAGTCATGGATATTCTTGCTTCTGGGGCCCCCTGACACTGGGGAAAAACAAGTCATTTAGTGGCCCAGAATCTCAGTAAATTTTCAGTATTCTGTAACAAAGGAAAAAAAACTGTACGGAATACTTGTGGTCCCTGAATAAGGAATGTTTTCATATCGGAGTTATTAGTTAACCTAAACTGAAGTCTTCTACCTTCTCTCTGATAAGTTAGGTGTCTTTTTATTTGGGTTGGTGGGAACAGGAAGTATTCTTGGCCTTGTGTGAGCCCTGATGATAATTTCACTCTAATCCTTTTGAATGGTTTCCCTCCCGGCCTTAGCTAGTTTCTCCCATGCTCATTAGTACTCTGCCAAAAATTCACAGAGACCCCCAACCTTTTTGGCACCAGGGATAGATTTCATGGAAGACAGTTTTTCTGCGGACTGGGGGTTGGAGGGTGTGGTTTCAAGATGATTTAAACACATTGCATTTATTGTGCATTTTATTTCTATTACTATTACATCAGCTCCACCTCGTATCCTGGAGGTTGGGGACCCCTGCGCCTAGGGGACCCTCAGTAGGGCAACCCAACTCTCTCTGTATAGAGCTCTCCTCTCTGGTCCTCTGCCTTGTGAACTCCAGTCACTTGGGCCTCCCCACATTCCCAGTGCTGTCTGCTAAGCTCAGGGAGACCACAGGCCACTCTTCTGGGGTTTCCTGTCTAGGCTGGAGACACTCTACAGGCAGTAAGCGAGGGCAATTGCGGGGCTTGCCTCTGTTTGTTCCCATCTTTCAGGGATCACTGCCCTTCACTGCCTCACAGCCAGTGTCTTGAATACCATCGGCTCATTTATTTTGTCTCTATTTTTCAGTTATGCCAGGCATGAAATCCAGTCTTAGTTACTTTCGCTTGGCTGAAAGCAGAATCCCTCCAGGGCTATTTTAAGGTTGTTTAAGCTTGTTTTTGACAGTCAGTTTTTGAGACCTCACTCCATATAAACACATAATGAATGATCTGACAGTACATCTTTATTTTGTGGCAAAATGAAAAGACTTTTATGACTTTTCTTTGGAAATTATTTTTCTGAGTCACTAATTTTACAATTAAAGGTTCTTTGCAAAGGAATTTTTAGAATTAAGAATTTTGCCTGTAAATCACTTTCAGGTTGTTAACACTAAATTGAATAATGATATTGCAAGAATCTTACATTTTAGATATCAGTTCAGTTCATTTCAGTTGCTCAGTCCTGTCCGACTCTTTGCAACCCCATGAACTGCAGCATGCCAGGCTTCCCTGTCCATCACCAACTCCCAGAGTTCACTCAGAGTCACGTCCATCGAGTCAGTGATGCCATCTAGCCATTTCATCCTCTGTCGTCCTCTTCTCCTCCTGCCCCCAATCCCTCCCAGCATCAGAGTCTTTTCCAATGAGTCAACTCTATATATGTACATATTTATTGGATTTTACATAGCTTTGGTGCCTTTTTTGTTTATTTCTTATATATTCTCATGGACTGTTAAATAACTCGTCAGCCCTGGGAATTGGGCCTAAAGGCCTCAATGTATAAAACAGCCCTGCTTTCTTTAGAGATTCAAAGTGGTAGCCAGAGATTGAACCTGGGTCTCCCATATTGTAGACAGACGCTTTACTGTTTGAGCCACCAAGGAAGTCTCCTAATACCACTTATAATAGCTTTATTATCACTCCAATCATGGTCTCTGACTTGAGATGCCCTTTGTTTCCCCCCAAATGCCGATAAAACATCTCAGCAATTTCCATATTTCCTTCTGTTAGGTACTAAACACGGAGAAGGCAATGGCACCCCACTCCAGTACTCTTGTCTGGAAAATCCCATGGGTGGAGGAGCCTGGTGGGCTGCAGTCCATGGGATTGCGAAGAGTCAGACATGACCAAGCGACTTGACTTTCACTTTTCACTTTCACACATTGGAGAAGGAAATGGCAACCCACTCCAGTGTTCTTGCCTGGAGAATCCCAGGGATGGAGGAGCCTGGTTGGCTGCCGTCTATGGGGTTGCACAGAGTTGGACACGACTGAAGTGACTTAGCAGCAGTAGCAACAGCAGATACTAAACAGCAACAGGTTTTCCCTTGTGCCAATATGTGACTTTTATCCTTAGTGAAGCAAGTTCTTCATCAGCTCAAAAATTCAAATGTCCTAGGGCCTCTGCTTTCAATCCTTTAAAATTAGTGGTTCTCCCCCCGGTCTGTCTCCATCCCCTGCTCCCTCCCACTTTGGAAGGGCATAACTGGCAATGTCTAGAGGCATTTTAAGTTGTTATAGTATTTGAGGAGGAGGGTTGCTACCCTTGGCATCTGGTGGGTAGAGGCCAGGGATTTAATTAAACATCTAATGATGCTCAGGACAGCCCTTCACAACAAAGAATTATGAAGCCCACAATATCAACAGTGATGGGGTTGAGAAACACTGTCCTGAATCAGTGTGGCCTCAGAGTGCAGAATTCTTGGGGCTACTCATAAAAATACCTTTTTGGTGGCCTTGTTGTTACCTATTTGTTTTTTAGACTTGTTTTAGTGAACTCAATAAATTCATATCATCGTAACTTTGAAGGGAATCACCATAGCTTTTGAGCAAAATTAGCTTAAAATATTCTGTATAAAAAAAGCAAGATCTAGCATCCCAGGGACGGTAGAGCCTGGTGGGCTGCCATCTATGGGGTTGCACAGAGTTGGACACGACTGAAGTGACTTAGCAGCAGCAGCAGCAGCAGCATCCCTAAAATCATAGACTCTGGGCTGCTGAGAAGAACCTCAGGCTGTGACTTTGGCCACTGAAAATATTGGATTCACACAAAGGCTGGCCAGAAGATCCAGAGAATCATGGGGACTCTTTCTCAAGGGCATTTTTATTCCTTGCTGTTGATACTTCATTTGATTGATTAGTTGGAGCTAACTTTGCATAACGTAGAAATCAGTGAGGTTTATCCTCATCTATCTATGACTGTGCTCCATCCATATCCATTCTGAGTCTCACTGAAACAGATTCTTTATAATCAGCCATTATTTGTGCACTTGTCCTGGATTGACTAAGAATTGTTACACTTCTCATGAGCAAAAGGGAATTACATGGAAAATCCAGTGGAAACACATGAGATATCATTGACTCCCTTATTGGACAGGTCTGATTTATAATGTACTTACCGCCTAGAAATGAAGAGCTCTCAGTTAATTAGTAGGAAACAGTAGTCTGTCAATATTTTCTTTTTTCCCCATGCACCTATCTGATATAGAAATGGACCAACCTTGTATTTCTTATCCTTGAGGTCTTCTAACTTCTGAGTTTGTACATAAAATTCTACATGTACATAAACAAATTTTGGTAACACCTTGAATGTTTTCATACATTTGAGCTGGTGGTGTTTTTATCTTCACAAACATATGTTAAGTCAACTTATATCTTTGGAGTGTTAGCTCTTGCTGTTCCTGTTAACTAAAAATACTTCACTTCTCCTCCTCTGATAGGGGAGCAGCTACCTTTATTTTAAACAACTTAAATAGCCTTCTCCTCTAAGAAACTTTTCCTTAACTTTCTCCGAACGAGAACTATCTCATTACTTTTGTGGACTCTAAGCAATTTTGCCTTTGTGGACCCCTTTCTCTATTAAAATTAAAATTTATATTTTACAGTTGAATTGGTATAAAACTGAATTTAATAATATGTTAAATATTTTTGTACCTAACCTAAACATTTATTATTTTAAAAGAAATTAAAATATTTCATAGACTTCTAAAAGTATTGTGAGTCCCAAACAGTGTATCTACTCTGCCAGTTGGATAACTCCCTGACCTCCAGAGTTAGAACTGGTCATCCATGCTGTCGTTATCCCTCTTATAACAGCCTTTTCTTGATGACTATTAGCCCCTTAAATATGGAGTGTTTGGCTAATTCATTACTTCTAGCTGTGCCTAATGGGATACCAGGCATGAATTAGGGACTCACAAATAAACAAACAAATGTTGCTATTCTGATATTTTGAAACCTTGGGCACAAAAAGACTCAAATTCATGAGAACACAGCAGGGCTGGGCTACATAAGAACTTTGGTCCCTGCCATTGCGGTGCTCCTTTAAAATGACTTCTAACGACTTGTGAAAGGATGGAGTAAGATGTACTTTCCCCATTCCTCCCACTAAATCAACCAAAAATCTTGAATGTTACATGTAAACAAATAAAGCTCAAAGGAAGGAATGGTGGACTGGTGGAGGCTTCACATAAGAACCAGCACAATATTGAGTTCCCAGGATTTCTTTTTGCCTCATATCTCAGACTGGATATCAGAGAAGCTAGCAAACTGGGATACTGATACTCTCAGATGAAACAGCCCCAAGAAAAGCTGCTGATTTTCTAGCCAAGCACTGGGAAAAGGGCAGCCTAGCAGTGCAGAAAACTTTTAGAAAATAACCCTTTGACTATATACAAAACCACAGAAAAAAACTGTAGTCTATCAGCAAAGGCTGTGCAGAGACCCTGGACTTCTGCCCTTGCCAGGCTATAAGGAGACTCCTCCAAACTTCTGCTGGGGTTATATCAGAGAAGGCCAAGTAGGGAGCCAAGACTTTAATTCACGCTGGCCAGTAACGAGTAGGCCCCCACCCCTGTTCCGGTGTCAGGGGAGAACACGGGAGGAGTCTAGACTTCAACCCCCATCAGGCAGTAATGAGGCACCCCTACTTCCTCCTCACTGGAGTGGTATCAGAGTGGGCCTAGTGGAAATTCAGTTTTACCATTACACAGCATTAGCAAAACCACAGGGTCAGTGGAGGCCATGTGGGGAGCAATAAAGAGGTACCTAACCCCTCCCAGCCCTGGTGGTATCAGTTTGGCCTTACTGAGGAGCCTGAACTCTCCTGTTGCCTAGTGAAAGGGGCCCCTTACCAACTACCTACCACAGGGGGCCAGGGAGAGAACCTGGACTTCCACCTTCCTGTGGCAATAACAAGGTGACATCCCTGTATCTTCTGGAGGAGTGTCAGAGGAGGAATAAAAAGACATAAGCTTTCAACAGGATCTTTAATCTTATAATGTAACAACCCAAGGTCAATAAAAATCACCCTGCATACCAAGAACCAAGAAAATGACAAACTGAATAAGAACAGATCATTAACAGACACCTAAGTCTAGTCAAGGCTATGGTTTTTCCAGTGGTCATGTATGGATGTGAGAGTTGGACTGTGAAGAAAACTGAGCACCGAAGAATTGATGCTTTTGAACTGTGGTGTTGGAGAAGACTCTTGAGAGTCCCTTGGACTGCAAGGAGATCCAATCAGTCCATTGTAAAGGAGATCAGTCGTGGGTGTTCTTTGGAAGGACTGATGCTAAAGCTGAAACTCCAGTACTTTGGCCACCTGATGTGAACAGTTGACTCATTGGAAAAGACTCTGATGCTGGGAGGGATTGGGGGCAGGAGGAGAAGGGGACAACAGAGGATGAGATGGCTGGATGGCATCACCAACTTGATGGATGTGAATTTGAGTCAACTCCAGGAGTTGGTGATGGACAGGGAGGCCTGGCATGCTGCGATTCATGGGGTTGCAAAGAGTCAGACACGACTGAGCGACTGAACTGAACTGAACTGAAAACAAGATGATATAGAATTGTCTGACAAAAATTTAAGTGGCCATCATAAAAATGGTTTAATTAATAATTGTAGACGTGCTTGAAACAAATGAAAAAATAGTCTCAGTGAAGAAAGAGTGTCAGCAAAGGAATAAAAAATAGAAAGAAAAATCAAATGGAAATTTTATTTATTTATTTTTTTTTATTTTTATTTTTTTTAGTATGAACAAATTGTAACATGATAGTGTTTAGTTTGAACAATTAATACATTTCAGATATAATATTATACATATTTCAATGCTATTCTCCCCAATCATCTCACCCTCTCCCAGTCCCAGAGTCCAAAAGTCTGGTCTATACATCAGTGTCTCTTTTGTTGTCTCGTAAATAGGGTTATTTTTTACCATCTTTCTAAATTCCATATATATGCGTTAGTATACTGTATTTGTGTTTTTGTTTCTGGCTTACTTCACTCTGTATAATAGGCTCCAGTTCCATCCACCTCCTTAGAACTGATTCAAATGTATTCTTTTTAATGGCTGAGTAATACTCCATTGTGTATATGTACCACAGCTTGCTTATCCATTCATCTGTGGATGGACATCTAGGTTGCTTCCACGTTCTGGCTATCGCAAACAGTGCTGCTATGAACATTGGGGTACAGGTGTCTCTTTCAATTCTGGTTTTCTCAGTGTATATGCCCAGCAGTGGGATTGCTGGATCATAAGGCAGTTCTATTCGCAGTTTTTTGAGGAATCTCCATACTGTTCTCCAAAGTGGCTGTACTAGTTTGCATTCCCACCAACAGTGCAAGAGGGTTCCCTTCTCTCCGCACCCTCTCCAGCATTTATTGCTTGTAGACTTTTGGATAGCAGCCATTCTGATTGGCGTGAAATGGTATCTCATAGTGGTTTTGATTTGCATTTCTCTGATAATGAGTGATGTTGAGCATCTTTTCATGTGTTTGTTAGCCATCTGTATGTCTTCTTTGGAGAAATGTCTATTGAGTTCTTTGGCCCATTTTTTGATTGGGTCATTTATTTTTCTGGAATTGAGCTGTAGAAGTTGCTTGTATATTTTTGAGATTAGTTGTTTGTCAGTTGCTTCATTTGCTATTATTTTCTCCCATTCTGAAGGCTGTCTTTTCACCTTGCTTATAGTTTCCTTTGTTGTGCAGAAGCTTTTTAAGTTTGATTAGGTCCCATTTGTTCATTTTTGATTTTATTTCCAATATTCTGGGAGGTGGGTAATAGAGGATCCTGCTGTGATGTAAGTCAGAGAGTGTTTTGCCTATGTTTTCCTCTAGGAGTTTTATGGTTTCTGGTCTTACATTTAGCTCTTTAATCCATTTTGAGTTTATTTTTGTGTATGGTGTTAGAAAGTGTTCTAGTTTCATTCTTTTACAAGTGTTTGACCAGTTTTCCCAGCACCACTTGTTAAAGAGATTGTCTTTAATCCATTGTATATTCTTGCCTCCTTTGTCAAAGATAAGGTGACCATATGTGCGTGGATTTATCTCTGGGCTTTCTATTTTGTTCCATTGATCTATATTTCTGTCCTTGTGCCAGTACCATACTGTCTTGATGACTGTGGCTTTGTAGTAGAGCCTGAAGTCAGGCAGGTTAATTCCTCCAGTTCCGTTCTTCTTTCTCAAGATAGCTTTGGCTATTCGAGGTTTTTTGTATTTCCATACAAATTGAGAAATTATTTGTTCTAGCTCTGTGAAGAATACCGTTGGTAGCTTGATGGGGATTGCATTGAATCTATAAATTGCTTTGGGTAGTATATTCATTTTCACTATATTGATTCTACCAATCCCTGAACATGGTATATTTCTCCATCTATTAGTGTCCTCTTTGATTTCTTTCACCAGTGTTTTATAGTTTTCTATATATAGGTCTTTAGATTCTTTAGGAAGATATATTCCTAAGTATTTTATTGTTTTCATTGCAATGGTGAATGGAATTGTTTCCTTAATTTCTCTTTCTATTTTCTCGTTATTAGTGTACAGGAATGCAAGGGATTTCTGTGTGTTAATTTTATATCCTGCAACTTTACCATATTCATTGATCAGTTCTAGTAATTTTCTGGTGGAATCTTTAGGGTTTTCTACGTAGAGGATCATGTCATCTGCAAACAGTGAGAGTTTTACTTCTTCTTTTCCAATTTGGATTCCTTTTATTTCTTTTTCTGCTCTGATTGCTGTGGCCAAAACTTCCAAAACTATGTTGAATAGTAATGGTGAAAGTGGGCATCCTTGTCTTGTTCCTGACTTTAGAGGAAATGCTTTCAATTTTTCACCATTGAGGATAATGTTTGCTGTGGGCTTGTCATATATAGCTTTTATTATGTTGAGGTATGTTCCTTCTATTCCTGCTTTCTGGAGAGTTTTTATCATAAATGGATGTTGAACTTTGTCAAAGGCTTTCTCTGCATCTATTGAGATAATCATATGGTTTTTATTCTTCAGTTTGTTAATGTGGTGTATTACGTTGATTGATTTGCGGATATTGAAGAATCCTTGCATTCCTGGGATAAAGCCCACTTGGTCATGATGTATGATCTTTTTAATGTGTTGTTGGATTCTGATTGCTAGAATTTTGTTAAGGATTTTTGCATCTATGTTCATCAGTGATATTGGCCTGTAGTTTTCTTTTTTTGTGGGATCTTTGTCAGGTTTTGGTATTAGGGTGATGGTGGCCTCATAGAATGAGTTTGGAAGTTTGCCTTCTTCTGCAATTTTCTGGAACAGTTTGAGTAGGATAGGTGTTAGCTCTTCTCTAAATTTTTGGTAGAATTCAGCTGTGAAGCCGTCTGGACCTGGGCTTTTGTTTGCTGGAAGATTTCTGATTACAGTTTCAATTTCCGTGCTTGTGATGGGTCTGTTAAGATTTTCTATTTCTTCCTGATCCAGTTTTGGGAAGTTGTACTTTTCTAAGAATGTGTCCATTTCTTCCACATTGTCCATTTTATTGCCATATAATTGCTGATAGTAGTCTCTTATGATCCCTTGTATTTCTGTGCTGTCTGTTGTGATCTCTCCATTTTCATTTCTAATTTTATTGATTTGATTTTTCTCCCTTTGTTTCTTGATGAGTCTGGCTAGTGGTTTGTCAATTTTATTTACCCTTTCAAAGAACCAGCTTTTGGCTTTGTTGATTTTTGCTATGGTTTCTTTTGTTTCTTTTGCATTTATTTCTGCCCTAATTTTTAGGATTTCTTTCCTTCTACTAACCTTGGGGTGCTTCATGGAAATTTTAGAATTAAGAAACATAATTAAAATAAACTCAGTGGATGGACTTGGCTCAGCACCATATGGGGATGATAGAGAAAAGAATCTGAACTTGAGAACAGAATAAGAGAAAATACCCCATCTGAACAACAGAGAGAAAATAGACTGGGATGCTGCTGCTGCTGCTGCTAAGTCGCTTCAGTCGTGTCCGACTCTGTGCGACCCCACAGACAGAAGCCCACCAGGCTCCCCTGTCCCCAGGATTCTCCAGGCAAGAATACTGGAGTGGGTTGCCATTTCCCTCTCCAACGCATGAAAGTGAAAAGCGAAAGTGAAGTCGCTCAGTCGCGCTCGACTCCCACCGACCCCATGGACTGGAGCCCACCAGGCTCCTCCGTCCACGGGACTATCCAGGCAACAGTACTGGGGTGGGGTGCCATTGGGATGGGGTAATAAGAGTCTCCTGGACATAATGGATGGACTGCAACAAAAGATCTAATATTCATGTCACTGGCATCCCAGAAGGAGATGAGAGAGTGGGTTAAAAAAAGTATTTCAGGAATAATGGCTGAAAATTTCCCCAGACTTGGGAAAAAACCTAAACTGATAGATTTAAGTATTAAGAAATCTCTAAGCAGGATAAACCTAAAGGAATCCATACCAAGGCACATTAATAGTCAGAAGACCAAATATATTCTGGTAAGAGACTTGTGTCCAAAATATACAAAGAATGCTTTTATGTTGAAATATTCAAATCTTTTTTTTTTTTTTATGATTTGGTTATTTTACATAAGAAGATAGAATAATGGGCAATAAGCACCTAAAAGGATGCTCAATATCATTTGTTATTTACAAAATGAAAACCACAATGAGATATTATCCCACACCCACTAGAATGACAATGAGAAATGAAAATAAATACAAGATGTTCTTAGCATCACTGGATAATGATAATATTGGATACAACCTAATGTTGGATACAGCAAAAGTTAGAAATAGCACACATTTCCACCAGTTGGTAAAGGCTCTATATCCATACAATGGAATAGTTTCAATAATAAAAAAGAAGAATTACTGATATGTGAACTATGACATGAATAAACTTCAAAAACACGCTTTTGTTTTGTACAAGAATCCAGATCAAGAGACCACATATTATATGATTCTATTTATCTGAAATATCCAGAAAAAGCAAATCTGTAGAGACAAAGAGTAGATTAGTGACTAGCTGGGCTGGAGAGGGGTGAGTGAGGTGATGATGGGAATGAGAGTTCTTTGGGGGTGAAGGAAAAAGTGCTAAAATTGTTTTGTGTTCATCATTGTACCACTTGGTAAATTTACTAAAATATCATTGAATTGTACACTTGAAATGGGTGAATTATATGTGAAAGAAACCCCATTATAGTTACTATGTATAATACATACATAGATACATATGTGTATATATATGTGTGTGTAAATATTTAGTCTTCATACATGTATAAAAAGCTGGGTTGTGTTTTGAACCAGAAGAGTGAAGAGAAAGGTGAATTTTATGTGATATCCCAAAGTTTGTGTTGTATTCTCCATTTCATTGCCATTTTTTGTGAATTGTATGGAGAGGCCGTCTAAAATACTGGGTGTGTCTGATGCCTTTGTTTTTCTGGTGCCCCTACCTACTTCAAGGTGATTAAAAACTTAATTTACTCTTCAGATATAAGGTTCTGTATTTAGTTGATGCTAACAGTAGGACTCATCTAAATCATAAATACTAACATATCACAACATTATTAATTGGCTATTGATCTGATACTCCAATATAAAATTAAAAGTTAAAAAAATCATAAATACTGATAAATGAATTCTAAGATACTTGGGTTGCTGCTAAGTCACTTCAGTCGTGTCCGACTCTGTGCTACCCCATAGACGGCAGCCAACCAGGCTCCCCCATCCCTGGGATTCTCCAGGCAAGAACACGGGAGTGGGTGACCATTTCCTTCTCCAATGCATGAAAGTGAAAAGTGAAAGTGAAATTGCTCAGTCGTGTCTTGACTCTTAGCAACCCCATGGACTGCAGCCTACCAGGTTCCTCTGTCCATGATATTTTCCAGGGAAGAGTACTGGAGTGGGGTGCCATTGCCTTCTCCGATACTTGGGTTAAGTCAGGGTAAAATGAAACCAACATATGGTTGCCAAATCAACTCACATGTGTTCTATTTATGAGTTTCTTTCTAATTGTAAAAAATATTATTTATTCCTAAACTATGAAATATAATGGTAAAATAAAAGATTTATTATGATTATAACAGATATAAAATAATATCCAATTTTAATAGAAAAATTTTCCTAAAGAGAAAGAAATGTTTTTTAAAGTCTTTTCTTGGAAAAAAGTAAGAATGGGCATAAACACAGAGTTAAGTTAAAAAACATTAATTCATGACCTTTAAGAAAAAATGCAGTCGGCCAGTTGGATGGGCCAATAGTCCCTGTACCACTTTTCCTACCACAGTCCGTAAGAACTACGGGAAGTCTGACACAGAAACAGAACAAACAAAAAATAATTCTCAGGAGCAGTTACCTGAAACATATTAAGTATTGCTTTGAATAGAGAATGAAAGGTTTGGTGGAAAATTCTTTTTATCAGGCCATGGAAGTTTCAGAAAAGCCTGGAATCTCTATTTTGTTGTTGTTAAGAACCAAAATTAACTGATCTTCTAATACACAATGATTTTCAGTTCAAAGCAGGACACAAGAGTTCTAACAAATATTTAAAATAACTTGCTGTTGCCCACTACACCATTCTTATAGGAGAATTTTTTGGTGTCAGTGTTTTGTGTTTAGAACACACACACACACACACACACATGGCTGAGGGAACCCAGTGAGAGGGATCAGTGATATATTAATCCATAGTGAATAGCACTGTAGTCAAGGGAGCAAGGGCAAAGAGTGGTCAAGAAAGGAAGTCGGGGATTAGTGCCTCAGGCCTAAATGTCAGCTCCAAAGGAAGAGGCAAAGGCAAAAATGAACAAATCCTTAGACTGCAAACTGCAAGGATCAGGCACAGAAGAGATTCGCGCAGAATGGACAGTAACAAATGTTTTGTAGCAAAAATTGCATTTGTGGCATGACAATCTATTGGGTTCAGGCACTGTGCTGCTGCTGCTGCTGCTGCTAAGTCACTTCAGTCGTGTCCGACTCTGTGCTACCCAATAGACGGCAGCCCACCAGGCTCTGCCATCCCTGGGATTCTCCAGGCAAGAACACTGGAGTGGGTTGCCATTTCCTTCTCCAATGCATGAAAGTGAAAAGTGAAAGTGAAGTCGCGCAGTCACATCTGACTCTGTAATGCCGCCACGGACTGCAGCCTACCAGGCTCCTCCATCCATGGGATTTTCTAGGCAAGAGTACTGGAGTGGCTTGCCATCGCCTTCTCTGTGCAGCACTGGGCAATTAAAATTCTGTTCCCTGTATCTGTGTGCACAGGGGCTCCCTGCTTGATCATTTAGGCTCAGAGACTGTTTATGGTTAGTAAACCTTAGTTTCTTTTCTCTGGACTTATAATTAATCTGATTTGACTGTGCTGTAGATCAGTATTTTGCCTTGTTTGTACACAGCTTGCTTATCCAAAGGGCAGCTGATATTTTTATGTGCATACCTAAGGGACTTCTAAACATATGGTTCTTACACCATGCCATCTATTTCTATTTCAGCCTGGACAGTTTTAGACGGAACAGCCTTGCTACATGTAAGAAATGGCTGTAGGAAACAACACTCAACGAAGTTATTCCATCATCCCGTGTTTTATATTTGTTGAGGTAGGTGTATTTATTTACCTTTATAGAAAAACTGGAATTGTAGCAGTTTTATGCTGAGAACTTGGATTATTTTATAGAAGTATTAATCTTATGATTGATAATGAAATTTTTATAGCAGAAACATTGGTAAAGAATAAGTTATGCAATGTGTTTCTTAAATAGGAAGCCATAGAACAAGAAGATTCATCTATGGGGTCTAAAATAATTGTGTCTTACTAGATTTCTTTTATTTTCAGTGGTGATTTGAATATATTGTTAATTATGAATGCAACATTTTGATTAAATTGTTTCTTTAAAAAATCAATATCATGTTTCAAGAATTCAATAAACAAGGTTTATAGATGATGTTATTGACCTTTGGCCTTGGATCCAATATAAAGAAGAAAATTTCTTAGAGTTAACTATCTTCACTGGGCATTTTTTTTTTACTGGGATATTGAGAACTTATATAGTGTGCAATTTTGGGGGTTTTAAATGATTTTGTTGAGATGCCTCAACTTTGGGCCAGCAAACAATTTCTCCAGCATCTTTTGGTTAAACTTCTTGTCATCCTTTCCCCACTGTACCTCCCTTTCCATAATGTTTGCTATAGAAAAGACAAAGACATGAAAATTTTAGGTAATTTGAAATAATATGATGAAAAAAGGCTACTCCAGGTTTTCACAAAATAAGGTATTGATTTGCCAGAGATATTATTTTTGCCTTCTTCAAGAGAAAGGGCATCTAACACGTTAGTTTTTATCCAGAAAATTGTGTTTAAAATATGATGATGTGAAGAACTGAAAAGTAAATGCCCTGAGTTTCCTTTCTGGTAACAGCTTGTATAGTGTCTCCATCCTAACGATTGGCTGTAGCATGTTCTTACATAGTCAGGCAGGGGACCTTTTTGGCTTTGAGTATGGGAGGAATATGCGTGTTGATCCGTTTTATCACCTGTATCACTTGAGTTAAACCATTACTGATGCTAGCAAAAATGTACTTTCAGTGCATGTGTTGTTTAACCATAACCTATGAATCAATGAAATGTTTTTTTTTTTTAATCTTCTAGCTCTTGAAATAACTGTAGCTGTCTATATAGTCAGTTGAATGATTTTGATAATATTATCCGGGCCAACTAATAATGTTTGGCTGATCCTCAAGTTTCACTTTATAGATAATCCCTTGGTAGTTTAGATGGGCAAATATTACTTGATGATTTATTTTCTGGTGATATCTGTGAACCTATTTGTATTGCAAAACCAGGTGGAAACAAAGATTACATTAGGACAGAAGTGTTGATATAAGTTAAGATACTCAGACTCAAGCTATATCTTTGAAAGTGTAAACAAAGAACTCATCTTTAAAAGGGTAAACAAGGAACTCATCTTTAAACACAAGCATATATTCTTAATACTCTTAACTTGCCATACAAGGTCAATAATAACTCCTTTCAGACAATAACTCTATATTATATCTATTGTGGGTTCTAGTTACTGTTGTTCATATTGAAATTGTGATGAATAAAAAGAAGTCCTTTCTCCCATTGATCATGGGAAAAGGATAGAAGTGTTTGACACTATATTTTTCAATGTTAAAATCCTGACTCTTTTGTCACAACAAAAATAAAATTTTAAAGTGATCTTGCCTGGAGAATCCCAGAGATGGGAGAGCCTGGTGGGCTGCCGTCTATGGGGTCGCACAGAGTCGGACATGACTGAAGCAACTTAGCAGCAGCAGCAGCAGAGGAGATTTAGAATAAGTCATCTGTCATCATCCTTAGCCTCCTGGTTCAGTTTAGTTCAGTCATGTCCGACTCTTTGCGACCCCATGAACCACAGCACTCCAGGCCTCCCTGTCCATCACCAACCCCCAGATCCCACCCAAACCCATGTCCATCCTCCTGGTAGCAGTTTTATTTTAAATTTTCTTAAAAGTTGAACCAAACCTTAAAGTAAGCGTCTGAATTTATTGGCTGGAAGCTCTGTGTCTAAAGATTGTCAGGCCTCTAGTCTGTGAATGATGAACTTGACAAGTAGAGCAAACCACAGAAAACATCAATTAATCTTTCTGTGCCTTAACCTGACACAAAATAAATATAAGTCTAAAAATCTTGGAAAGGAAAGATAGTTTATTCTTTATCTTGCTGTATTATTATTCTTGCTTTGCATAGAAGTTTAAGACATATCAGTGACTTCTCTGAAACAAGAAAGAGAAAGAAAAAGAGGACATGAAGTATCAATAGAATAAAGTAGAAACTGAAAGGGAAAGAGGTGAAAAGTGGCTTTCATGATTCCCGTGGCTTTCATGATTCCCCTGTATTTCATTCATCAAACGCTTTTTGTTATTAACACCCCATGTTTGTTGCTGTACTATTTCTAATAATCAAGGTATAGAAACAACTTCAGTTGACAATAGATTAATGGATAATGCAATTGTGGTTTGTAGATATATGTGTGTGTGGTGTATATATTTTCCCCCAATGGAGTATTATTCAGCCATCAAAAAGAATTAAGATACTGTCATTTGTGACAGCATATATGGATCTCAAGGGCATTATGCTAAGTGAAACCAGTCAAAGACAAATACTTTATGATTGTTGAATCTAAATATGTGGAATACATATGTGGAATCTAAAAAGGAAAATAAAAGCTCATAAATACAGAGCAGATTTGTGGTTTCCAGATGTGGGGGCACAAGGAGGAGGACAGAAATGGGTGGAGGGAGTCAAAATGTAAAAAAAAAAAACACAGAATAAGTTTCTTCTGAGATTGGGCAACAAAATTTTGAGTAAGATCCAATGGGAACAAAAGAAATGAAATAAAAGAAAATACTTATTGTTTACCTACATTATTCCAGGCATTATAATAGGGATATCAGAAAACTTGATCAAAAGTATAACTTGGTAAAAATGTCAACATGATCAATAAGTATCTTTCCATTGTTGTTTTTAATTATGAAGTAATTCAAACAGAGAAAATAATTTAGCAGACCTCACTGTACCTACCATCAAGACCAAATCTTAAAATTTGCTACATATGCTTCAGATATTTTTTTCATGGAATGTAAAATATTCCAGACATGGCTGAAGTCCTACTGTTCTAGACACAGAAATAACTACAGTTGACCCTAAACATTGTGGATTTGGACTGTCCAATTAATTCCACTTATATGCAGATGTTTTTCAATAGTAAATACTACAGTACTAAGAGCCCATGGTTGATTGAATCTGTGGGTGTGGAGGAACCTTGGATATGGAGGGCTGACTATAAGTTATACATGGATTAACCCCTGCATTGCTCAAGGGTCAGTTGTTTGAGGTTAGAGGCTTTATTCTCCTGCATAATTCTTATACATATTTTCATATTTTCCCTACATGTCTACGTATTCGTAAATTATATTTTAGGGAGAGTTTAGATAAATGATCATATTGAACCTACTTTTTGCAACTTAACTTTTCATTCAACATTATGTTTCTGAGTTTATTCAGATTGTCAAGTCATTCTTTTAATTATTGCCTTTTATCCCATTATGTGAATATATATCAATACCTACTGAAGGATGGTTTGGTTGATTCTTTATTTTTTTTTAATGCTTTATACCCTTGCAGCTTTTTATTTTTTTTTTGCAGAATTATCCTTATTTCTGTCTCTGTATGCAGGTGTACGAGGGCTTTTCCTTGGATTGACACCTAGCACTGGAATGACGAGAGATAATTACATTTTCCTGTTTTGTTTCTTCATTATAGAAACAATATTTGAATTTTTCTACCAGTTTTCTTGAAAAAACTTTGCTAAACTTTATTATTAGTTTTACTGGTGTCTGTATACTTCTTACATTTTTTTCAGACAGTTATATCACCTGAAGGTATTGAACCCAGGCTCCCTGCATTGGGAGTGTGGAGTCCTAGCCACTGGACCACCAGGGATGTCCCTGAATTTACTGATATTTAATCCTCCAGTATGTTGAATCTGCCCTCTCTAGTTCATAGTGGATTGTTTCTTTATAATTATTTTTAGCTCATTTTTGGCAGAGCTAAAATTCTTCTTCTATATAATTCATGTGGGCCTTAGGTTTTAAGAGTATTTATTTGGAAAGATTGTATATGCATGTTTCTCTTGGGTTTATGTTTCTATATTCATTAGTCAAATTTTCATAATTCCACAGTATTATTAATCAAAGTTCATCTTCCTTGTAGTCTCCCTTTGCCAGCAGATGGATTTACATAGAACACTGTCTCTGAAGGGTCAAAAGCAAGCTTCCAGGAATTCTGGCTTTTACACAGGAGTCTCAGTTCCAACTCAGGTCCTTAGAATGTCTTATCCTCATGGGCATTAAAACCCAAATCTTGGTAGTAAGACTGCCATGTGCCCCTTTCTCTATTCCCGTTCAGGTTCACCGTGTCATCAGATTACTCAGTTACCACTCCTGTTTTCAGTGCCCTTTTGGATTCAGCTCATCTATGAATTAAAAAGAAAGAAAAAGGCTGACCATCATTTGTAGCTGTTTGTGGTAGAATCTTTGCATGACTTTTTTGTTCCATGAATGCGTTCACTCATTCAGCACTCATATTTTTAGTGCTTATTTTTCTTCCCCAAGTCATTATGTGTTTTGCCCTTTTTTGCACACTTGACATACTAACGGGGTTTCTGTAACTTGTATCTCATCAAGGTTTTTTGCAGGTCCGTGGTTATTGGGCCATGTTTAACATGGGTAGGGGATGGAGGGTGGGGATGAGAGACACACAGAGTTCTCATGTGTATTTTCTTGCTGATTTTAACTCTATGAGCATAAAATTTTATTTGTGGTAGTTGCTGAGGAGAATAGATGCCAACCAGCCTTTAAAATTCAAACTTACTGATATAGTAGGAGCTTGTTTGAGACCCACCCAGAAGGCTGAAACAGTGGTAGAGAGGCTTACAAAGCAGCGTGCGGCAGGAACTATCTCATGGTGGTAACATGTCAGGAGAGCTTTGCTTTAGGTAATCCTTGAATGTCACAAACCAAAATGAAGGGTTAAGATATCGCTGGAGAGAGAGCAAAGTCTGTAGATGAGGAGAGGATCTAGAGAAAGTAATGGGCTGAAAGGAGGGGATTACCAGTGGGAGGACAGCAGAATAGATTGAGAAGTAGGATATGCAGTGGGCAAGGCAGGCAGTGCCAGAAACCAAGCCCTTGAATGTTAGAAATTCAGAAAAACGTCTCAAGTACATCTTCCAGCTAGTCCTTAAAATGTACCTTTCCATGCTGGCTAAAGCCTGTTAAGTGGAAAGCCCTTGACAAGAAAATAATGACTTGATTGACCAGAATACAAACTTTTCTGTCACCAATGAGAGGGAACTTCAGAATCACTAAAAATCGCATATGGTCCACAATAATCCTTCTGGCCAGCTTTTGGCTCTTTGCTGATCTTGTTCTAGTAGTGCAAGTAGTAGAGCAAATGCTAAACTAGACAAAAGCTTAGAAAAGGCAGAGGCAGCAGGGAGAGCAGTAGAAGTTTACCAGCCTGTAACATGAGGACACGGGGGACACCTACTTCTCATCCTCATTTTTATTCCTTGAACTCAATAATATTAATTTTTGGTGAGGATAAATGTACAACAAAGTAGCTTCCAAAAAGTGATCAAAATAATCAAATATTCTTTGTGATTTTTATTCTTAGTCCATGTTTCTCTCTCTCCCCCTCTGCCTTCCCTACCTCCCTCTCTGCCTTTTAGTCTATTTCTGATCCCCTTTTCTCTGTCATTTTAGCAATACCTGTCATACTTGAGGATCTAAACTGGAGAATCTCTCTGAGGGGAAAACACACTCAAATTTGTGACTGAAGTATAATTTTCCCCTAAAAATAAGAACACAAGTTGTTTGAGATCTCCCATGTCCCCCAAATCAATACCTAACTCTATTTTTGCAAATTACTTAGGACTGAAATACCCTTTTTGCAAATCTTTCCAGGTATCAGTGGACACCTCTTGAGACAGTTTCACTGCATGCTCTATAAACTTGTGAAAAATTCAGTCAAATCTCTTTCAAACATATTTGTGCTAACAGCAAAACTCTAAATGGAACTTAGCTTCCTTGGCAGACAGTATTAAGTATCAGGAGTTGGACATAATGAATGTAATCATTGCTTGATATGTACAAACGTGACAGTTTTATCATTTTGATGGTTGCTTGTACTTGCAGTGGTTATTGCCTTTTCTTGACAACTCATTTTTCTCAGCTGGAACCTACTAGGTGATTGTCATAAATCCCAGACTGAAGATAAATACTCTCATGAAGTTCTGCAAGAACTTGATTCTGAGTGTCTTTCTCCAGGGCCAGAAGTTAAGGAGTTTCCCCTTGTCATTTCTGGACAATGAGTGCCATTTCAATGTCTCACTTGTTTCATGTGCCTCCGATTTTTAAGGAAGGGTTGCTTGGCTTTGCTTTCTGCTGTTTACTTGCAGGTGCAAAGACTTAGCAGCTGTGATTGCCTTGTTTCTGAGTCTTAAATTGCATTTATATTTAAGTCACATTGAGATCTTTTTCTCCTTAAAAAAATCAAACTGCTGGTTCTTATAAGAAGAAAGTATCAAAACTTATGTAAAGTAGAACAAGAAAATAACTTGATGTCAGAAACAGTGAGTTTGAGTCCTGGCTCTGCCATTTACTGCTTCTATAAACTTGGGTTCCTTCTTTCGCCCTCAGTTGCTTCATCTTTGAAGTGGAAATAAAAATAACTTTTTCCTGAATACTTTTGAGAAATGAGGTAATGCATCTGAATGTGCTTGTCAAGTAATAAGTGGTTAAAAAGTGTTAGCACAAAAATAATTTAAAATAATAAATTCTACCCACTATAAAGCAGGAAAAAAAAAACAGCAAAGATGAAAAATAAAACTAACCAAACACACACATACACAAACACTAAAACCCTGACAATTAGGGAGGAAGTCAGGCAGTTTTATCCCCAAATATGCAACATCACTGGGTTTAGGGGTATAATGTTTTTAGAATATATTGAGATGTTATTCGATGTGGTGTTTTAAAAGCAATGAACAATCCATGGTCTTTTTAACAATTGCAGTGATAAATGCACATTATAAAGTACTTTCCCATGCTTTTCCTTATTTAATCATTATTTTGACTAGTGTTTGCAGTACTGGGGTAAAAGGACAATGCCAATCTTTAGGTATCTATTTTTCATAGTATCAAAATACCAATATTGATTTTAAAAATTAAATATGGTTACCATCACCCTTTATCCTTGTCATCAGATGCCCTTCCCAATGAATGAAGTCTCCTCTATTCTTCAGCACTGAGTCTCTCCAAGGTGAATATTTTGGGATCGAGGTCCCAGTTAAATCTTCATAAGGGGAAAAGAAAGTTAGGAATGAAAAAATGAATCTGGCTCCAGAGGTCAAAAGATCGAGAGGAAGAAATATAGTTCTGGGGAAAATCAGATGGTTGGACTCCAAGACCAACTAGGAGCCTAGGGAACCTCCCAGCCCCTTCTTTCTCTGACCCCCTTACCATACCCTCCTCCTGTTTTCCTTACTGGTTTACTCCTCCTCCCACCCACCCTTTCAAACTAACGAAAAGCCTAATCTAACTCCAGGGGAGGGGGAGTTATAAATCTCTAAGAATATAAGAAAAGATGAGCAAACTCACTGGTAATCTAAAAGTGATAATGATGATAACTATACCATGAAGAATTTTGAATAGAGCAGGGATGAGGTCAGAATGAGGGCAGCTTTGCTCTTGTCAATATTTTAATGAAATATATAACTCTCTGCATGAATCTCATGATGTAAGTTGGTCAGATTTCAGATTTTTTGAAAATCCCCTAATGTGTTATACTATTGTGCTCAGTTGCTAAGTTTTGTCGAACTCTGTGCAACTCCATGGACTGTAGCCCACCAAGCTCCTCTGTCCATGGGATTTTCCAGGCAGGAATACTGGAGTGGGTTGCCATTTCCTTCTCCGGGGGATCTTCCCGACTCAAGGATCGAACGCTCATATTCTGCATCTCCTGCATTGGCAGGCTGATTCTTTACCACTGAGCCACGTGGGAAGCCCATTATACCACTAAATATATCATATTTGACATTTGCATGGTGTTCTGTTATTAAACTGGAGTCCTGAAAAACATCAATAGGAAAATATTGACTTTTTTCAATAGAAATATGTCTTTTAAAATTTCAAAATGAAGAAACTGAGATACAGAGAAGTTAATTGGCTGACTCAAGGCCACATAGCCAATAGGTGCTAAATCTGGGATTTTAATTCATCATACCTTCATATCTTATGTTCTTTCCACTGCATATATGTAGACATGATCATCACTGGCCTCCTGGTCACATGGAAGGAGGGAACTTTCTCCTCTGGAGAAAATAATGTAGGGTAAGGAAGTCCTTTCAGAGGCCAGAATCCAAACATAGAAATGTTGAAGTGTGAATTTCCCTTTCTACAAGCTTCCGTGCTTTACGAGCTTAACGAGTATTGTTATGTTTCAGTTCAGTTCAGTTCAGTTCAGTCGCTCAGTCGGGTCCGACTCTTTGCGACCCCATGAATCGCAGCACGCCAGGCCTCCCTGTCCATCACCAACTCCCAGAGTTCACTCAACCTCATGTCCATTGAGTCGGTGATGCCATCCAGCCAGCTCATCCTCTGTCGTCCCCTTCTCTTGCCCCCATTCCCTCCCAGCATCAGAGTCTTTTCCAATGAGTCAACTCTTTGAATGAGGTGGCCAAAGTACTGGAGTTTCAGCTTTAGCATCATTCCTTCCAAAGAAAGCCCAGGGCTGATCTCCTTCAGAATGGACTGGTTGGATCTCCTTGCAGTCCAAGGGACTCTCAAGAGTCTTCTCCAACACCACACTTCAAAAGCATCAATTCTTCAGCACTCAGCTTTCTTCACAGTCCAACTCTCACATCCATACATGACTACTGGAAAAACTATAGCCTTGACTAGATGGACCTTTGTTGGCAAAGTAATGTCTCTGCTTTTGAATATGCTATCTAGGTTGGTCATAACTTTTCTTCCAAGGAGTAAGCGTCTTTTAATTTCATGGCTGCAGTCACCATCTGCAGTGATTTTGGAGCCCAGAAAAATAAAATCTGACACTGTTTCCACTGTTTCCCCATCTATTTCCCATGAAGTGATGGGACCAGATGCCATAATCTTACTTTTCTGAATGTTGAGCTTTAAGCCAACTTTTTCACTCTCCACTTTCACTTTCATCAAGAGGCTTTTAAGTTCCTCTTCACTTTCTGCCATAAGGGTGGTGTCATCTGCATATCTGAGGTTATTGATATTTCTCCCAGCAATCTTGATTCCAGCTTGTGCTTCTTCTAGCCCAACGTTTCTCATGATGTACTCTGCATAGAAGTTAAATAAGCAGGGTGACAATATACAGCCTTGACATACTCCTTTCCTATTTAGAACTAGTCTGTTGTTCCATGTCCAGTTCTAACTACTGCTTCCTGACCTGAATACAGGTTTCTCAAGAGGCAGGTCAGGTGGTCTGGTATTCCCATCTCTTGAAGAATTTCCCATAGTTTGTTGTGATCCACACAGCCAAAGGCCTTGGCATAGTCAATAAAGCAGAAATAGATGTTTATTTATTTATTTGGATTCTGAGAATTATTTTTTTTCTTAATCTATTTTTTTTTTAGATATCAAGAATCTCTTTTATTGATTATCAGAAACATTACAAACATCTAATATGAACAAATTGTAACATGACAGTGATTAGTTTGAACAATTAATACATTTCAGATATATTATTATACATATTTCAATGCTATTCTCCCCAATCATCCCACCCTCTCCCGGTCCCAGAGTCCAAAAGTCTGTTCTATACATCAGTGTCTCTTTTGCTGTCCCAGGTAAATCTTAACTATCTAGAACTCTTTCAAAGTAGGGCATTTTTAAAAACTTGTTATTGGATTATAGTTGATTTAAAATTTTGTATTACTTCCTGCTGTACAGCAAAGTGCCATCCAGTCTTGATTACTGCAACTCTGTAGCATAGTCTACAGTTAGGGACTGTAGACTTCTCCAGCTCCATTTTGTTTTTCAGGATTGCTTTGACTATTCAGGGTTTTTTGTGATTCCATACAAATTGTAAAATTTTCTGTCCTAAGTCTGTGAAAAATGTCATTGGCAATTTGAAAGGAATTACATTGAATCTGAGGGTTGCTTTGGGTAGTAAATCATTTTCCAGTCCAAGAGCATGGTATATCCCTCCATCTGTTGGTGTTGTCTTTGATTTCTTTCATCAGTTGCTTATAGTTTTTTGCATACAAGTCTTTTGCCTCATTAAGTAGGTTTATTCCTAAATATTTTATTCTTCTTGTTGCAGTGGAACATGAGTTTGTTTCCTTAATTTTTCTTTCTGATATTTTGTCCCTTAGTGTATAGGAATGCAAGAGATTTCTATGTATCAATTTTGTATCCTGCAACATTACCAAATTCATTGATGAGCTATAGTAGTTTTTTGGTTAGCATCTTTAGGATTTTCTGTGTATATTATTATCTCCTCTGCAAACAGTGACAGTTTTACTTCTTTTTTTCAAGTTTGGATTTATTTTTTTGTTCTTTGATTGCTGTGACTAGGACTTCCAAAACTATGTTGAATAAAAGTGGCAAGAGTGAACACCCTTTCTTTTCCCTGCTCTTAGAGGAAATGTTTTCAGTTTTTCATTGTTGAGTATGACATTTGCTGTGGATTTGTTGTATATGGTCCTTATTATGTTGAGGTAAATGCCATATATGCACACTTTCTGGAGAGTTTTATCATAAATTAGTGTTGAGTTTTGTCAAAAGCTTTTTCTGCATCTATTGAGATGATCATCTAGGTTTTGTTCTTCAGTTTGTTAATATGACATATCACATTAATTGCTTTGAATAAATTAAAGAATCCTTGCATCCCTGAGATAAATGTCACTTGATCACAGTGTATGATCCTTTTAATGTGTTGTATTCAGTTTGCTAGTATTTTCTTGAGGATTTTTGTGTCTGTGTTCATCAGTGATACTGCCCTGTAATTTTCTGTTTTGTGATATATTTGTCTGATTTTTGTATCAGAGTGAATGTGGCCTTATAGAATGAGCTTGGGAGTGTTCCTTCCTCTGAAATTTTTTGGATGAGTTTCAGAAGGGTGGGCATTAACTCTTCTATAAGTGTTTGATAGAATTCACCTGTGAAGTCATCGTTTCCTGAACTTTTATTTGTTGGAAAATTTCCATCACGATTTCATTTTCAGTACTTGTGTTTGGTCTGTTCGTATTTTCTATTTCTTCCTGGTTCAGCGTTAGAAGGTTATACCTTTCTAAGAATTTGTCCATTTCTTCTAGGTTGTCCCTTTTATTGGTGTGCAGTTGCTTATAATAGTCTCTTATTCTTTGAATTTCTGTGGTGTCAGTTGTAATTTCTCCTTTTTTCATTTCTAATTTTATTGACTCGAGTCCTCTCTCTTTTTCTTAATGAGTCTGGCTAAAGATTTATCGATTTTGTTTATCTTCACAAAGAACTAGCTTTTAGTTTCATTGATCTTTGCTATTATTTTCTTCACCTCTATTTCATTTCTTTCTGCTCTGATCTTTGATTTATTTCCCTCTACTCACTTTGGGTTGTGTTTGTTCTTTCTCTAGTTGCTTTACGTGTAAGGTTATGTTGTTTATTTGGGATTTTTGTAGTAAGATTGTACTGCTGTACACTTTCCTCTTAGAACTGCTTTTGCTGTGTCCCATAAGTTTTGGTTCATTATGTTTTCATTGTTATTTGCCTCTAGATATTTTTTTATTTCCTCTTTGATTTCTTCAGTGATCCATTGGTTGTTTAGTAATATATTATTTAGCCTTCATGTGTTTCTGCTTTTTACAGTTTTTTCCTGTAATTTATTTCTAATCTCATAGTGTGTGGTCAGAAAAGCTGTTTGATATGATTTCAGTTGTCTTAAACTTACTGAGACTTGGTTTGTGGGCCAAGATGTGATCTATCCTGGAGAATTTTTCACGTACACTCGAGCAGAAAGTGTTTTCTGCTGCGTTTGGATAAAATGCCCTATAAATATCAATTTAGTCTATCAAGTCTAATGTGTCATTTAAGGCTTGTGTTTCCTTATTATATTCTGTCTGGATGATCTGTCCATTGGTGTAAGTGGAGTGTTAAAGTCCCCCACTAATACTGTGTTACTGTTGATTTCCCTTTTTATGACTGTTAGCATTTGCCTTATGCATTGAGGTGCTCCTATGTTGGGAGCATATATATTTATAATTGTTATATCTTCTTGGATTGATCCCTTGATCATTATGTAGTGTCTTTCCTTGTCTGTCTCTAACCAGTCTTTGTTTTAAAATCTATTTTGTCTGACTTGAGTACTGATACTCTAGCTTTCTTTTGGTTTCCATTTACATGGAATATCTTTTTTCCATCCCTTCACAAAGTAGGACATTTTATTTGGAAGTTTAAGTTAGCTGATAATAATCAGAAAACCCTTTGACTTTAATAACTGCTATTAAATAATTTTCTTTTAAATTTGTGTTTCAAATGATCAGAAGCATACTCTACATAATAGAAAATAATATCTTTCAAGTACTCAGCTATATAAAGCCTTAAATTTTGGCATATGTGGTTCAGATTTAAAATAATTATAAGACATCACTGATACAGTTGAAGCTCCCATGTACTGTTCCTTTACGGGATCCCATTTTCTTCTTTGTCTCTCCAGAGGCAACCACTAAGCTGAATTTGTTGGATATAGTTTTCTAAGCTTTGAACACTTACAATATGTGTTCACTTTGTGCCTTAGTGAGTTTGAAAGGCTGAACAATTTCTTTTTTAATGTTAAAGTACTTGATCATGAGTTGTGTTTACATGCTGTTCTATTATAGGTGTAGATATTTAGGAGATTGAACCAAACACATAATGTCCATGGCTTTATATGATAGGTTGGCATTTTAAAATAATCCCAGCTAAAATTGACTCTAACAGTCAGTGTGGGATAGGTTTTGGCACAATAACAGACAGTTATTGTGGTTAACACACAAGCTGATTTCTCACACTGCAGATTCTTTGTGGTTGGTAGGTGGGTTCTACCCATCCCAATCACTGAGACCTTTCCTATTGGAAGCATCAGCTCAACACGTTTCCATGATCACTTTGGCAAATCAGAGCAACATATGTTGGACATTCACAACATAGACTCCAAAGCTTCATATATATAGTTCCGACAAGCTTCTTATGTATAGTTAATATCGGTCACTTCCACCCACATTTCAGCAGCCCAAGCAAGAGAACTGTGGCCATGTCCAAGTTTAAACAGGGTGGGGAAGTACATCCTACAAATGTATCTAAGAAAGAGATGCTTTGTAGCCTAAATGACCACCACAATGCCCCTGTGATTTCTTCCTTCCCACTAAAAGTTTCCAAATTGTTCAGGTAGTAAGCTTTACTTAGTCATGTTCTATTTAATAGTGACATTTGCATGTGTTTGCTGAGTTCTTTTGTCAAATGATTTATGCAGTTGATGTGACTGATAGGGACAGTTCCCTGTCACTGGTGTGTTTAAGTAGAGACCAATTTGCCAAGCAGTGGGAGACTGAAGAGAAGACATCAGTACCACACTGTGCTGTGCTTAGTTGCTCAGTCATGTCTGACTTTTTGCAACCCCAGGGACTGTAGCTGCTGGGCTCCTCTGTCCACAGGGATTCCCCAGGCAAGAATACTGGAGTGGGTTGCCATGCCCTCCTCCAGGGGATCTTCCCAACCCAGGGATCAAATTCAGGTCTCCCACATTGCAGGCAGATTCTTTACCATCTGAGCCACTAGGGAAGCCCAAGAATACTGGAGGGATAGCCTATCCCTTTTGCAGGGGATCTTCCTGATGCAGGAATCAAACCAGGGTCTCCTGCATTGCAGGTGGATTCTTTACCAGCTGAGCTACCAGGGAAGCCCCTCAATACCAAACTAGTGACCCTTATTCTCTTATGACCCTGAGTCCCTGTCCTAGTGAGACCATCCAAAGATGATAGTCCTAATGAGAACCATCCACACACAAGTACCATTTCCCAGGTTTTGGCCAAGAATGCTTTCCTTAATTCATCCACCTACTTTGTGGAGTTTCCAGACCACTTTATTCCCTTATGGTATACCATGTGGTAATACCATGTGGTAATCCTTACCAGCATCACTGATAATTGACATAGCACCTTAAACCAAGCATCCTTCATTATGTTGAATGAATGTACCAGTACTCTGATCCTCATAGAATTTTATATTCTGCCTCTATAGGTCAGGAGCCCAATCAAGCCAAAATAATAGCAGAGTCTGGAATTAACATGTTACATTTTTAAAGAACTATAAAAGCATCTTGTCCTACTGCAGTGTATTATTTTGTACAGGGTACAGGTGAATTCATTCTTTACTTTGTGATGCCTTTTTTCTTTTGTAAAATCCTTTAATTATAATTTGAAGCAGTCTAAGCTGTCATTGAGATGTATGGCTGGCCAAACTCTTTGCATTTCTCTTGAATCCTAATTCTAAGATTTTATCAAGGCTAATTTTTAAGTCAATACAATGTTATGATCATTTATTCTAAAAATAAAGCAAAACCCCTTGAATTTGAATCTATTTCACAGCATATGACGGGGAAGGCAATGGCACCCCACCCCAGTACTCTTGCCTGGAAAATCCCAAGGACGGAGGACCCTGGTGGGCTGCAGTCCATGGGGTCGCTAAGAGTTGGACACGACTGAGTGACTTCCCTTTCACTTTTCACTTTCATGCATTGGAGAAGGAAATGGCAACCCACTCCAGTGTTCTTGCCTGGAGAATCCCAGGGACGGGGGAGCCTGGTGGGCTGCCGTCTATGGGGTCGCACAGAGTCGGACACGACTGAAGCGACTTAGCGGCAGCAGCAGCACGGCATATGAAAGTCTAATTTATAGGAATGCTAAAATAGCAATCTGTAGGGAGAAGCAGCTTGGCACTGTGTCCCAAGATCTTCAAGACTTTGTATTCCCCTTTTTACCCCAAAAGCACAATCTGCTTTTTTTTTTTTTTTAATTGAAGCATAGTTGATTTACAGTGTTGTGTTAATTTCTGCTGCAGAGCAAAGTGATTCAGTTGCACATATATACATTCCATTATGGTTTATCACAGGATGTTGAATATATTATAGTTCCCTGTGCTATACAGTAGGACCTTGTATATCCATTCTATATATTCTAATTTGCATCTGCTAACCTCAAACTTCCACTCCATGCCTTTCCCACCCCTCCTCCTACTTGGCAATCACAAATCTATTCTGTCTATTGCTCACACATGATCACAGAAGATTCCAGCAACTCCCTAATCTTCCCCAGTTAAGCCTGGAATTGATACCTCATGCTTGTGAAGTAGTCTCTGGGCTCTTGTTACCCAGAGAATTTTGTTGATCAGCTCCAGCCATACATATCTGTTTTCTTAAGCAAAGAAGCCGCATAAAGGTGCCTCAGCCCTGCCACTTCTGGCTTTGCTGTCATGGGGAATGCTAAAATCTCAGCCACGGGTGGGTGTGGGGGTTAGTCACTCGGTCATGTCCAACTCTTTGCAACCCCATGGACTGTAGCCCTCTAGGCTCTTCTGTCCATGGATGGGTAGCCATTCCATTCTCTGGGGAATCTTCCCAACCCAGGGTTTGAACGCAGGTCTCCTGCATTGCTGAGAGAGGGCATCAGAGGGCAGACAGACTGAAACCACAACCACAGAAAACTAGTCAATCTGATCACATGGACACAGCCTTGTCTAACTCAGTGAAACTAAGCCATGCCATGTGGGGCCACCCAAGACAGACAGGTCATGGTGGAGAGGTCTGACAGAATGTGGTCCCCTGGAGAAGGGAATGGCAAACCACTTCAGTATTCTTGCCTTGAGAACACCATGAACAATATGAAAAGGCAAAAAGATAGGACCCTGAAAGATGAACTCCTCAGGTCAGTAGGTACCCAATATGCTACTCAGTGGAGAAATAACTCCTCATTTGAAAAGACCCTGATGATGGGAAAGATTGATGGCAGGAGGAGGAGGGGACGACAGAGGATGAGATGGTTTGATGGCATCACCAACTCAATGGACATGAGTTTGGGTAAACTCTGGGAGTTGGTGATGGACAGGGAGGCCTGGCGTGCTGCGGTTCATGGGCTCGCAAAGAGTCGGACACAACTGAGCGACTGAACTCAACTGAATTGAACTCTTGCATTGCAGGCAGATTCTTTATCATCTGAGCTACCTTTGTCTCTGTGGAGGATAGAAAAGAAATTCTGTTCCCAACTCAATGTCTCACTTCATTACCAGAGCATCAGGAGGCTCTGATGTGTCTTTACAACCTTCTGTTCACAGGACTCAGTTGTGAATCTGTGTACTCATGGAAGAATCAATGCCTAAAACAGAAACATTTGTCTCCTCTATTTGCATTTTTCCTTCCCCCTTTTCCATGCAAATTAGTTCAAAAAATAACATTTTGTAGGTCATCAGCTGCATTAACTTCTCAGACATGCTGGTTGTGTTCAGGTCATGGCAGTAGATATTGTAGCCTACCAGTCAGATAACCTCTCCATTCAAATTCTGCAGCATAGCTGTAAAATGTGATGCCATTTTGGAAATATTGATATGTAGCTATATAACTAGAAAGAAAAGTATTTGCAAAAGCCAGTGTTTGCCTCTGGATATTAGTATTAAAAGTACATTTTTTTTTCATAGAACTTAATTACTTTTTCTATCAGAAAAAATAACTTCCTTTTAAGAGTACACTAAGTCACTGATGGGTGTAGTATGAAATATGAAAATACTATTGTTTAAAGGTAGAACTCGGCTATTCTGTAGCTTGAAAACTCCTTCACAAAAAATCTGAAGTCTCATTCACTTCTCAATATAGAATTAATTGAAACAATAGTGAAGGTTGCTGTTTCTAACACTGGATTTTTTTTTTTTTTTACAATACATACTATGTGTTTATCACCAATAAAATGTTGGGAGTATCAATGTAAATATTTATAATCATGCTTCAGTTGTCAGTTTCATTTAGAAAAACATATTTAAGAAAATGTTTAAGTGCTCTGGATTCTTCTCTGCTTATAGATTGGTATATTAGATTGTTCATTATATAAGAGAATAATTGTTCTTATTTTTAGTTTTAAAACTACTGTCTTTTCTACACATATTTGTGCATATTTGTGTATTTTTCTACTCAACTGGCAGCTTTTGCCTGAGTGCCTACAGTGGTTGTCTCCTTTGTGCCTGTAATGTGAGTGGAGTAACGCATCCTTGTCCCACTCCTGCCCCTAGACACTTACCAGCATCAAAAACTTCTCTCCTCAGTTAAGAATAAAGGCTCTTAGTGCTAAATGGGGCCCTAGATCTTTGTGCAGATCTCTCTTGTTTCAGATAAAATAATTGAGATTCAGAGAGGTTTAGTGACTTATCAGAACTCACATAGCTGATTATTAACCGAGTTGGCAACCAAAACCTGTAACTCTTGAGCCAGTCATAATCAATAGCAAATGAAATTAATTGCTAATAGCCAAATAACTTCAAAAGCAGAAATATAAAAAGCATTTCCAAATATGTACATCAAGAACAACTGTATAATATATAATGTGTTATATCTCAGTCTACTTAATGTAATATTAGGAGGAGCCTTCAAAATATTAGATCCCAAGGCCTACGGAGATTCCATAACAGCTCTGACTCACCTTCTGAAGGGGCCAGGAAGGCATCCTAGAGGAAGTTCATTTAGAGCAGTACTTGAGGACTAGTGAGTCTTCAGTCAAGTGAAGGAAGAGGAGGAGTCTTCCAGGACAGAGAGACAGCGTGGCATAGGCCAAGAATTAAGGATCTACAGAGAACTTGAAAAGCTGAAAGAGTTTTTAGTAAGGCTGGAGCTTAAAGGGTAAAACAGGGATTAGTGACAGAGAAGAGGCCAGGTCATGAATTGCCTTACAGGCCATAATAAGCAATGTATTCAATCTCAAGGCTTTGGGAAATCAGGATGCTCCTGGATATTTTTAAGTTTATAAAAGTGAAAAAATGTATTAGTCTCTCAGTTGTGTCTGGCTCTTTGTGACCCCATGGACTGTAGCCCACCAGGCTCCTCTGTCCATGGAATTTTCCAGGCAAGAATACTAGAGTGGGCAGCCATTCCCATTCCAGGGGAGCTTCCCGACCTAGGGATTGAATGCAAGTCTCTTGCATCACAGGTGGATTCTTTACCATCTGAGTCAAGTTTATACATTACCTGATAAAATGAGATGTCAGCAAGAAGTGGTGATGAGAACCTGGAGCTGAGGATAGGAGACATGAGCTCAGGTTGGCACTACATACAATAGATACCATCTCTCCCCGGATGACAGAATATCATTCTTAGAGAGGTGAACAAGTGTCAAGGTCCTAGGGCCCTCATTGCCGACTCTCCATAATATCAGATGGATGAGAAGAATGTGAAAGGAGTGATACTTTATCAAAAAAATTCTGAGCGTAGCAAACTGCTTTTAGAAGTACCATGACACCTTTTATCATAACCTAGGAAACTTTGAAAAAGATGATGTCAGCAGTTGGTCTGGCTTTGACACTTCCCAAAGCTGAACAGGTATATATGCAGGCTCCCTGTAACAAGGGCTTAAAGATATTTTTTTTCCTAAGAATCCTGACCAACATATGTAAGTTCAACGATGTCATTTTCTGTTTCAATATCCTCTTTTCTTATTTCCTCCCTCCATTCACTCCGGCTCATCACACCATCTTGTTGAAAAAGTATGATCACTCCAGAATAAGGGTATCTGACAATTTTGCTCCTGACCCATAATCAGATGGATGAATCTATATTTAAAGTGATTTTCCAGAATTAGACTTGCAAAGTGCTAACCCATTCACATACTCTCATTACATTCCCTTCATGAGCAACAGCTTATATTTGAGAAAATGAGACATGGGAAAGTAAGATCCATCTGCGGCCGAGTTAGGATTTTTTTTCCTCCAAGACAGTGGTGAGCACACATGGGGGTGAACTCATGGTGTTTGGTGTCACTAGCAGTGTTTTCACACAGTGGTCTAGGGACCACTTGCTCTGAAATAGATGCTTCTTGAAATTCAGGTCGCTAAATCTAATCACTGATCTTATTCGGTATGGAGGTGGGGGGCTAGACATATGTATTTTTCTACATTTTTAGGTCATTATGCCCAATAAAGTGGACTAAGCTGATCAATAAAGCAGTTCACTGTGAACACGGTGTAGCAGATGCAGGCAACACTCTGCTCCGCCAATTTTTCTCAACCTGAGGCACTTGCAGACAGTCCTGAAGAAACATACAGGTTTTTCTATCTTGTCCCCATAGGCTATTCTCTAGCTGTAGAAGTGTGCTAGGCCTGACAAGTTGTGGAGGCCGTGATTGCTAGGGGGTTACACAGTTCCCCTTGACCAATGAAGAAGCCATGATGGTGGATAAACTGTCTACCTTCTTCGCTCCTCAGTGGGACTATTTTGAAAGGGGTTTGATATCATCTCTGAGAGGTTCCCAGCAAGATTGAATGCCAGTTGCCCCTCGTGGTAACCTGCTCACTAATGCACCGTTACTGTCTTTATCCTCCCTTCGTCTCCCTTACCCTTCCCTCAGGTGTTTCCCAGATCACTTCACAAATAAATGAGTGGCACCCACATCACTGTCCATGTTGAGGGGGGATCCCAGACAAAGGCAGATAATGCACTGTATGTGGAGTGGAAAAACTTTATTACAGCCAAATTAGGGAATGAGATTTGAAGAATGGAGGGGAAAAATATTTTAAGAAATTTGATAAAGGAAATTTTATTAAATCCACCCAATCAAAATTGAGTCAGTTCAAGCTGCTGTATTTTTCACACTGTTCTCTATTATTTCTGTGTGGGTATACATCCTTCTTTGAAGTCTGATGTGTTCAACAACCTTCCCAAAGTATCCTCATTATTTTATATTAAACCCTTCAACTTTTTCTTAAAAATATTCAGATTTTTCTGGAGATAAGTATTCTGTATATGTTAGATGGAATTTAGATAACTTAGGAATCAATTTTCCATTGATAGTAGACAAAAGAATGCTTAGCCAAAAAAAAAAAAAAAAAAGAAGAATAAGAAGCATTTTAAAGACTCATTTTCCCTGAAACTACGTGTTATTTGACCCGAACAATTGAGGATACGATTGTTCAAACTCATTTTTGCACATCCTAAGGCAAACACTTTGGAGCTGAACTTTGGTGTGCTTTTTTCCAGCACTAAAGGATGGCGGCATGGTGTTTTGGAAGAAGCATGAGTTTGTGGGTCTGACAAAATAGCTGTAATACCTTACTGATCATCTCCTAGTTGCAGTTTTCTCATTTGTTACAGGGTAGTAGTAATAATAATACTAGTAATACCTACTTCACTAGGTTGTTTTGCAGATTACATAGTGTTTTTAAGGTGCCTGGCATATGTAAAGTAGATACTTACTACTCATTAGCTCACCAGACAGCCCAGCTAGAATTTCACACCATGAACAAGCCAGTATGTGTCAGCTCAGGAATGTGCTCAAGGTTTCTTATCATCTACTTCTATTTAGCTTGCTCTGTTCCATCATTCTTATTCAGTAACGGTCCTGGGCTGAAAGAGGGTTATTTATAGGATTCTGTGTAGCCAGTGTCTGTGGCCTGCAAACATTTGTCTGACTGGCAGAGTCACCAGCTCGAGTGTAAACCCAAATGGCTAACTTGTCAAGCTAATGACATACACAAAATTTAACTGTTTAATTTGTTTGCCTTCCATGGAAAGTAATCTATTTGGACAGAACTGAATGAAAAGACAGATAGTTCTGACACTTTTCAAACACAAGATGCAAAATAGCCAATTAATCTTGTCCAGCCAGTCTGAGGGTCTGTCTATGTACCTACCCTTGTCACTAAAGAACAAGCCTGGGTTGTATGAAATATTTCTCTTTAGATTGGTCATTCAAGCATGCATTGTAAGGGATGACAAATTCTGTGAAATGTATTAATATTTCCAAGTGAAATCAGTACCTTAATTGTTTCTTTGATGTATGTAATCTTACTACTTAGATTGTTTGATGCCTTTCTGCCATAGGGTACTTTGTGCTGAGTTCTTAATGGCAAACTCCACATTTCATTGTGAGAATCTTGCATTAGTGAACATATGTTTTTTGTACATATCCCCAGTATCCTTCCAAAGTAGACTGTCGTCGCTGGTCTTAACCTTTGTGGTTATATTCCTTATCTTTGAGGGCTAGGATGGTATCCACTTGCTCTTCATATCGCTAATAACTATTATATAAAAGTGATTTGTACAGAGTATAAATGCTTGTTTTAGGTTGGGTTCCTCCAGAACAGTCTCTAAAACCAAGGCTTGAGGGCAAGTAGCTTGAAAGTACCTGCTACAAATGGGAAAGGATGAAGCTAAGACATAGTACATTGAGGGCAGGTGCCCAGGGTGGAGAATTGGGCTCAGTGCATGCTGGAGACACCTAGGATATGCCTCAGAGTTATCCCAACCAAAGGGCAGGGAAGCTGGTATATTTATCATCTGGTAGCTGCATGGTGGTTCAAGGTTTCCTCCAAGGGGCATTGATTCCTGGGCATTCCAGCCAGCCCTGCACACAGCCAGCACACTCCCGCATCTCAGGAAGCCCTCAGGCAGTGGGTCACTTTGTGAGAAAATAGCGAGTGCTAAGGGACTGTGAGCAGGGCACCAGCTGCCTCTGCTGTAATGCTCAATAAACTTTTCTTGTACAGAATTGAATGGAATTTTCCCAGAGCTTTAAGAAATTTCAAATGACTCCAAGACCTGAAATCACTGATTTTTACTTACCTCCTGCAGACGTGTTTTCAGCAATATCAACTTTGTCAGGGCTGAATGATTTGGGGGCAATGCCATCTCTAAAAGCAGCAGGAAGGCAGTGTTTATTCTGACTCCATCACACCGGTGGGATGTCTTACATACCCAGGCTATGTTACAGATAGAGCAATAAAAGTACTTTTTAATGCTTTTTAAACTAAGCAGTATGGGATCTCAGTAGAGACTCCAGGGAAGAAAGACTGTATTGTCCTTTGGAAAGAGTACTGGGCCAGGAGTTGGGGGATTTAGGTATTTATATTCTTTCTCACATGACCTCACATGGCCTTACAGAAATCACGTTGAACCTTACAGCCTCATTTGCTGACCTGTAAAATGGATAGGTTTAACACTAAGGTTTCTTCCAGTTTCAAGTATGATTGTCCTATGAAATAAGGCAATAGGACTTGTATTATGTGGATCAAGTAGAGATTGGAAGGGAAAAAATACAGACTTACACATATGTACAAATTATGCATATTTATTTCTGTAACATGTGTGTCTATTCATTCTGTAGTTATTTTTATTCCAAAAATGAGAGAACATATTGTTATGACGTTCAGAATATATCCTTTTCTAATCATTGTTTCCCCTGAAAGCAAATGGTTTTTTCTCCCACTTATAAGTGAAAATATATTTTCCATGTAGGATCACAACAGGAAAGGGAATTTGAGAATGAGATCTTTTATTATGGCTGACATGATTAAGTAGTCTATAGAGATGAATGTTGGTTGAAAATTCATGTGAAAATAACCTAAGGTTGCTTCTTCAGGTCATTTAAGTTTCTGTTAATTTCCCATCTGTCTTCATAAACTCAGCAGGATTATACTAGTATGGAAAGATTCCCTACTTCTAAATATTAAAAAAAATCCAACTTTGCAGTTTCTGTTTTGCTGATTTAGCCTAAAGTATTGGCCTCATAACCTAATAAATGTAAGGTTTTATCCTGTTTGTTCTTAAGAGGTAGAGAGTGGTGTGGGAAGGGTGGGAGCAACCAGTTCAAGCCCATTGGTAGGGCTTACCTACCCCAACCCCTATCTCTTTGAGGACTTCATATCATACTATGAATAAGAGAATTCTGGTATTTTATAATGATGTACATTAGGTTGTGATGGAAATGTAAAAGTGAGGGAAGTTCACATTCTATGCTAGCATCATGGCTAATCACTCCTGGCTCCAACCTTCCCATTTGGATCCTTTAAGGGAGTGTGCCTGGGCTTGTCTGGTGCTCAGCTGAGGATGCAGAATGTGATTCACTGGTTTTGAGGCCCAGCCACATTTATAGACACTCTTAAGCTGCTGCTTCTGTGTACTGGAAAGCAGAGCCACAGTCAGGCCCTTCTGCTAGTGCTTTGCCATGGTGTGGACACCCATTCATCTCCCTGTGGACCAACCCACTCCAGACTGGGTCTTCAGGCCCCTGGAAGTACAGAATGGGTTTCTAAGATTCTCTGGCTTCTCTAGTAGGGTTAATGTTTTCTTACTGGGCTAATCAGGACATCTGAAGTCCCAACAGACCTTTGAGTCAGAATCAGCTGGGGAACTATTTAATGGTCAGGGGTAGTATAGGAGGCCATGCTCAGCCCTGTTCAGTCTGTTGTTCAGTTGCTGGTCATGTCTAACTCTTTGCAACCCCATGGACTGCAGCACAAAGGCTTCCCTGTCCATCACCAACTCACAGAGCTTGCTCAAACTCATGTCCATGGAGTCGATGATGCCATCCAACCATCTCATCCTCTGTCAGCCCCCTCTTCTCCCTTCTTCAATCTTTCCTAGCATCAGAGACTTTTCCAATGAGTTGACTCTTCATATTAGGTGGCCAAAGTTTTAGAGCTTCAGCTTCACTATCAGTTCTTCCAACAAATATTTAGGACTGATTTCCTTTACGCTTGGCTGGTTTGATCTCCTTGCAGGCCAAGGGACTCTCAAGAGTGTTCTCCAACACCACAGTTCAAAGGCATCAATTCTTAAGTGCTCAGCCTTCTTTATGGTCCAACTCTCACATCCATACATGACTGCTGGAAAAACCATCAGTTCAGTTCAGTTGCTCAGTTGTGTCCAACTCTTTGAGACCCCATGAACTGCAGCACACCGGGCCTCCCTGTCCATCACCAACTCCCAGAGTTCACTCAAACTCATGTCCATTGAGTCGGTGATGCCATCCAGCCATCTCATCCTCTGTTGTCCCCTTCTCCTCCCACCCCCAATCCCTCCCAGCATCAGAGTCTTTTCCAATGAGTCAACTCTTCCCATGAGGTGGCCAAAGTATTGGAGTTTCAGCTTTAGCATCATTCCTTCCAAAGAAATCCCAGGGCTGATCTCCTTCAGAATGGACTGGCTGGATCTCCTTGCAGTCCAAGGGACTCTCAAGAGTCTTCTCCAACACCACAGTTCAAAAGCATCAGTTCTTCGTCACTCAGCTTTCTTCACAGTCCAACTCTCACATCCATACATGACCACTAGAAAAACCATAGCTTTCACTATATGGATCTTTGTCAGCAAAGTGATGTCTGTGCTTTTTAGTATGCTGTCTAGGTTTGTCATAACTTTTCTTCCAAGGAGCAAGCATCTTTTAATATCATGGCTGCAGTCACCATTCACAGTGATTTTGGAGGCCAAGAAAACAAAATCTGTTACTATTTCCACTTTTTCCCCTTCTGTGTTAGCCATGAAGTGGTGGGACCAGATGACATGATCTTAGTTTCTTGAATATTGAGTTTTAAGCCAGCTTTTCACTCTCCTCTTTCACCCTCATCAAGAGGCTCTTTAGTTCATCTTTCCTTTCTGCCAATAGGATAGAATCATCTGCATATCTGAGGTTGTTTATGTTTCTCTGGGCAATCTTGATTCCTGCTTGTGCTTCATCCAGCCCAGATTTCACATGATGTACTCTACATATAAGTTAAATAAGAAGGGTGACAACATACAGCCTTGACATACTACTTTCCTGATTTGGAACCAGTCCATTGTTCCATGTCCCTTTCTAACTGTTGCTTTTTGGCCTGTATACAGGTTTCTCAGGAGGCAGGTAAGGTGGTCTGGTATTTCCATCTCTTTCAGAATTTTCCATAGTTTGTTGTGATCCACACTGTCAAAGGCTTTAGCATAGTCAATGAAGCAAAAGTACATGTTTTCCTGGAATTGTCTTGCTTCTTCTATGGTACAATGGATGTTAGCAATTTGATCTCTGTTTCCTCTGCATTTTCTAAATCCAGCTTGTAAATCTGAAGCTGTAGGTTCACATACTGTTGAAGCCTTGCTTGAAAGATTTTGAGCATTACTTTACTAGCATGTGAGATGAGTGCAATTGTGCACTAGTTTGAACATTCTTTGGCATTGCCTTTCTTTGGGATTGGAAAGAAAACTGACCTTTTCCTGTCCTGTGGCCCTTGCTGAGTTTTCCAAATTTTCTGGCATATTGAGTACAGCACTTTAGCCGCAGCATCTTTTAGTATTTTAAATAGCTCAACTGGAATTCCATCACCTCCATTAGCTTTATTCATACTTCCTAAGGCCTACTGACTTCACACTTCAAAATGTCTGGCTGTAGGTGAATGACCACACCATTGTTGTCATCTGGATCATTAAGACCTTTTTTTGTAGAGTTCTTCTGTGTATTCTCTTTTTAATCTCTTCTGCTTCTGTTAGGTCCTTGCCATTTCTGTCCTTTATTGTGCCCATCTTTGCATGAAATATTCCCTAGGTATCTCCAATTTTCTCTAGTCTTTCCTATTCTATTGTTTTCATTTTTTTTTGCTGGGTTGTTCACTTAAGAAAGCCTTCTTATCTCTCCTTGCTATTCTTTGGAACTCTGAATTTAGATGGATATATCAAGACGCTTACTCCTTGGAAGGAAGGTTATGGCCAACCTAGATAGCATATTCAAAAGCAGAGACATCACTTTGCCAACAAAGGTTCGCCTAGTCAAGGCTATGGTCTTTCCTGTGGTCATGTATGGATGTGAGAGCTGGACTGTGAAGAAGGCTGAGTGCCGAAGAATTGATGCTTTTGAACTGTGGTGTTGGAGAAGACTCTTGAGAGTCCCTTGGACTGCAAGGAGATCCAACCGGTCCATTCTGAAGGAGATCAGACCTGGGATTTCTTTGGAGGGAATGATGCTCAAGCTGAAACTGCAGTATTTTGGCCACCTCATGCGAAGAGTTGACTCATTGGAGAAGACTCTGATGCTGGGAGGGATTGAGGGCAGAAGGAGAAGGGGACGACAGAGGATGAGATGGCTGGATGGCATCACTGACTCGATGAATGTGAGTCTGGGTGACCTCCGAGAGCTGGTGATGGATAGGGAGGCCTGGCGTGCTGCAATTCATGGGGTCGCAAAGAGTCGGACACGACTGAGCGACTGATCTGATCTTTTCTTTTCTCCTTTGCCTTTCACTTCTCTTCTCAGCTATTTGTAAGGCTTCCTTGGACATCTATTTTGCCTTTTTGCATTTCTTTTTCTTTCGGATGGTTTTGGTACCCTCCTCCTGTACAGTGTTTATGAGCCTCCATCCATAGTTCTTCAAGCACTATGTGTATCAGATCTAATTCCTTGCATCTATTTGTCACTTCCACTGTATAATCATAAGAGATTTGATTTAGGTCATAGGTGAATGTTCTAGTGGTTCTGAATGTCCTACACTGTGTGTAAAACACACAAGCTCAGACAAGCATTAGTTTTGTTTAAGCTTACTTAGTGCTGCTTACTTAGCTTTACTCAGTTTAGGAATCATAACCTTTCTGTAATCGTGACAGAGACATAAAGGAATGTTCCATGTATCCTGACAGAGAATCTCAACTGATGGTTGGAAAAGGGTGAGATGGCCATTAGGTTGGGAACTAGAGTGTGCCTACAAGTTACACCAACATATTTCCTCAGGGATTTGGGCAGATGTGAGAATTACAGTCACAGTGACCAAAGGGTTTATAGGAGCTACACTGTTTCTCAAAAGTGAGGCTGAAAAAGGCTTAAAAACCACTGACCTATGATTATCTGGAAGCCTTTTTCACTTAGGACTTTGTCAGTACAACGAAAGACTCTGTGAATAATATCAGAATCCATACTCTGGAAAGGAAGATAGTGGAACAAACATGGCCACACACACACACACTGTGTGTGTACACACACTCTCTCTCTCTCTAAACACATGCCGTGTCCAGGCCCACACCCTTAGCCTTCTGATCAGCTTTCTGGAAGTTCACTTTGAATGTAGACATTATCCAGTGATTCTCAGGGAAGTATATCTGAAGATGTTCAGTAAATGCCTGCTGCTTGGACATACGAACCTGTGACTCCCATCTGCTCCAGTCTGCAGCCTGAGCTTTCTTTCAGAGTCTGAGCTCTCTGCCTGGAACAGAACTAAATTTCTTCTTCTGTCCTTTTGTGTTACAAGCACACAGGGTTCTCTTGCTCAACAGCAAAGGGACAGAGGTAGAGACAGGAAAAGAGTAGGTTTAAACTTGGATCCTTTGCCAGCAGATTCTCTTCTTGAAAGGTGATGGAAATGAACGTTTATTCAGCTTCCAGAAATGACACCCAGGTTTTTCTGGCAAACTGCCGATTTATCACTTTCTGTGGGATAATGATATTTTCCCTGGAACTTCCACTGATACCTGGAGTTATAGTCTGTAAGTTGTTTGCTTTTTTGTGTGTGTGTGATTTTTTAAAATTTGCTTTTTCTCCTGTGTCTTACTAGACTATAAGCTTCATGCATAACAAATGAAGATAATAAATATTGTTTCAGTGAAAAAACAGGTAAGTCCTCAGGGAAAGTATATCTAACCCCCACCCTTCCTCTTACTTGTTCCTTTTCCAAGAAATTAAGAGGAATGAGAGGAAGAATGAACTGGAAGCATTAGATTCACTGACCTGCAGGACTAGTATAAAGGCTGCTCTCTTTTAATTGTACCTGGCCTGGAAGAATTATGCAGAATTGTCTTTAAACCCTCTAAATCTTTGATTCAGCTTTCCCCCCCAATACTCTGGTTTTCTCCAGCTGTGGTTTGATAGTTTGGATACTTTAAGAAATTAGGTAAATTGCTTTCTTTCTTGGACCCTACATGCATTTTCAGAATATTATTCCAATAGCCTGAGATGGAATGATGAGGATGAGGAGAAAGTGTGGGGAAGCATGGGGAATGGAACCCAAGCTTCTACCCCTTAAGTCATCTTCAGGTTATGTGACATCAAGCCACCCCCACTCACCACCAATGGCAAATACATTACTAAATGGACATATCTCAGCATATGAAGTGATCAAAGAATTTCTGATGGAACCATGATCTATCCATCTTAACCTCCAAGAATTAGGGAAAGAATTCTGAGCCTACGAAAGAGTTTGAAAATGGAAGGAGTGCTCTTCAAGGAGAGGACAGAATACATATCTAGTAATCAGTGAGGTAGCTGGGAAACAGGGCTTCTTATAGTCTAAGGAGAGGTCCTGAATGGAAGGATGCCAGCTTCATTCTATCTGCAAACATATTTTGTTTGAGTCACACACTTTTTTTATTGTAGTATAATTGCTTTACACTTCTGTGTCAATTTCTGCTGTACAACAGGGTGAATTGGCCTTTCACCTATACATATGAAAAGTTGCTGCTCTGAGCTGTGAACAATGCCTGAATTCTTGGCCTCTGGAGGAGAGGAATTCTATTGGGGCCAGTGACAAGGCTTGATCACTCAGAGCTTTTTGTGTAATAAAGTTTTATTAAAATATAAAAGAGAGAAAGCTTCTGACATAGACATCAAATGGGGACAGAAAGAGTGCCCCCTTGCTAGTTTTTAGCAAGGAGTTATATACCTATTTGGAGAAGGCAATGGCACCCCACTCCAGTACTCTTGCCTGGAAAATCCCATAGACGGAGGAGCCTGGTAGGCTGCAGTCCATGGGGTTGTGGGAGTTGGACACGACTGAGCGACTTCCCTTTCACTTTTCACTTTCATGCACTGGAGAAGGAAATGGCAACCCACTCCAGTGTTCTTGCCTGGAGAATCCCAGGGACGGGGGAGCCTGGTGGGCTGCCGTCTATGGGGTCGCACAGAGTCGTACACAACTGAAGCTACTTAGCAGCAGCAGCATTCTGGGGAGAAGGCAATGGCAACCCACTCCAGTACTCTTGCCTGGAAAATCCCATGGATGGAGGAGCCTGGTAGGCTGCAATCCATGGGGTCGTGAAGAGTCGGACACGACTGAGCGACTTCACTTTATATACCTATTAACAAGCTGCTAATTAGAGCAAGGAAATGCCTCAAAACTGAGAGAGTTGCACTGGACCCACAACATACATTTTGAGATAGCCTTGGCACAAGGTGAGTCATCTCAGGCCATAAAACAATTGGCATGAGTCTTGAAAAAGGCAGATTTCCAAGCAAACACATAGTTTATTAACATAGCTTAAGGAAGACATTTCCATGAGAAAAATGCATTGGTTAGCTCAAGGTTTGAGACAAGTTTAGATCAGGTGGAACCAGGTGTCACCATGACAGCACAGAATTTTAAAAGAAAAAAAAAAAATGTCTGCCACTTGCGGTTGTATTTCCTCTTGCCCCCTGGGGACCTCCGTCCTCCCTACCAAGGCTATTAACACTCTCACATATATCCCCTCTTTTTTAGATTTCCTTCCCATTTAGGCCATCACAGAAAATTGAGGAGAGATCTTTGTGCTATACAGTAGGTTCTCATTATCTATTTTATACATAGTTATATATATATATGTATGTATGTGTATATGTATGTATGTGTGTATATATCTATCTATCTATCTATCTATATATATATATATATGTCAATCCCAATCTTCCAATTCATCCCACCCTGCACTTTCCCCCTGGTATCCACATGTTTGTTTTTTACATCTGTGACTCTGTTTCTGCTTTGAGAATAGGTTCATCTGTACCATTTTTCTAGATTCCACATGTGTGTTAATACACAACGTTTTTCTCTTTCTAACTTACTTCATTCTGTATGACAGTCTCTAGATCTATCCACATCTCTGCAAATGACACAACTCCATTCCTTTTTATGACTGAATAATATTCCGTTGTATTTATGTACCACATCTTTATCCATTCATCTGTTGATGGACATTTGGATTGCTTCCATGCCCTGGCTATTGTAAATAGTGCTGATATGTACACTGGATTGCATGTATCTTTTTTGAATCATGGTTTTCTCTGGGTATACGCCCAGGAGTGGTATTGCTGGGTCATATGGTAGTTCTACTTTTAGTTTTTTAAGGAAGCTCCATACTATTTTCCATAGTGGCTGTATCAATTTACACTCCCGCCAACAGTACATGAGGGTTCCCTTTTCTCCACACACTCTCCACCATTTCTTGATGCTGGCCATTCTGACGAGTCACACACTATTTTAACAGCTAGGAAACTTTACATGAAATTCCAAGTTCTGATCCCTTTTGGAAAATTGGGAGATCTGGGAACACTGGGATCACATCCTATAATGCAGCAATCTCCTGAGGCTGGGAAAGAATTTCCCCTCTAAACACAAGAGAACAATCTTTGGTTAACCAAGTCTCTTTACTACCTATTGCCTTATATTCTATTTCACTCACTTATATTGGTCCCTGTTGGCTGCAAGATTTCACCTCTGGTCTCTGAAATAGATTTAGGATTTTCAAAGGGACAGTACGCAGTGAGTGTTTCTCTGGCAGAATGGAAGTGAATGGCAGTTGCTTCCCGACTCTACCAGAGAGAACTAAAGGCTCCGAGAAGGTGTGTTTATCACTTATATTGAGTTGGCCAGTACATCCTTAGGAGACACATGTATGGAGAATATCTCTTGAACTTGAGCATCTGTCTGTGGTTGAGAATTTCTAGGTGGTGGTGGTGGTAGGCTTTCTGCACCTTTGTGACAGGTTTTTTTTTTTTTTTTTTTTTTTTGTCAGCACAGACTTTAGCTTTGCATTTTAGTCAGTTTGTAACACTTGCTAGTACCTATTTTGGAAATTACAGTCATTCTTTCATCTTTATACCTCAACCTTCATTTGTTCCAAATGGTTGAGTATCTCTCTACTGGAAAATTTGCTTAGTCTCAGTACATGTGTGTCTGTTATTAGGCCAGATTAGTTTTGCCAAATCAGTGAATATAATATCCTCAGGGTAGAATAAATTAATACATTTGTAAAGGTAATTCCATTAAGTCATTTTGCCACAGCAGTCAGGAAAAAAAAAAGAAAAAGAAAATTTCTAATGAATCCTTTGGAGTGGTTTTGTGAAAGACTCATGCAAACTCTAATTAGTCGTAAATTGTAATTTGGTACTGTTCACATTTACAATGATAGAGCTCTCTGGCCACTGTCATCTTCCTTTATAGTTGCCCCCTTTGGTCTGGCTAAACAAAGAGAAACATCCAGTTGGGGCCTGCTATTTCATCTCTTTGTGCTTCCTCATAAACTCCCTCATTCACTTCCTAACAAGCATCTGTTGAGCAAATCCACTGGAGCCTTGGGTGAGAAAAGAGACCAGCCCTCAGAGTGCTCAGAAACTAATAATCAAGTGAAGAATTAGGCCTGTGGGCAGGCCACAATGTGTAGCCTCAGCATCACACTGAAACTTGTTAGAAGTATAAAAATTCACAACTTCTATTGGATGTAACGAACCAGAAAGTCGAGGAGTGGGTCCCGTAACCAGTGTGTTAACCAGCCCTCCTGGTGATTCCGACTTATGTAAATGTTTGAAGAGCCCAAGAGTCCTGTGTTCCATTCACATAAACTATACCTGGAGTTTCTTCACAAAACTTCTTCAGAAACTAAACAAATAAGCTAAAGCATGAGGGCCCTGGTATCCAAAGAGGCAGGATTTTTTCCTTTGTGAGTTTTTCCTGTCTAGTACTTCTGTGTGCTCTGTGGCTATTTCAGCATTCCAGGTGGTGCTGGTGGTAAAGAACCCGCCTGCCAATGCAGGGGACATGGGCTCAAGCCCTGGCTTGGGAAGATCCCCTGGGGAAGGGTCCAGCAACCCACTCGCATTCTTGCCTCGAGAATCCCATGGACAGAGGAGCCTGGCAGGCTATGGTCCATAGAGTCACAAAGAGTCGGACATGGCTGAAGTGACTTAGCACTCAGGCACATGTTATAGATGGGACCGACCTTCAAGGTGGTTGTGGAGTGAATGAATCACCTGCTCCCTTGTCTGTCTCTCTGTTTAGGGTCCTTTCTCAGATTTCCTAGGCATCTTTAGTCCACACAATCTCCTTTCCACTGTCTATTGATCAGATAGAATCAACAAATTCACAATGTGGGACATATGTTTGGTCCAAACCATGAGGATATATAGTATAAAATCAGCAACATATTTTTAGCTGTTGACAGTGTGGTTTTCCTGCTGGCCAGAGTATCTTATTTCCACATCAAATGAATGAGAAGACTTATGACCATGCCAGGATTGTCCATTTTTCAGCTACTGAGATAATCCTTCTAAGGAATATCTGCAAAATGTGGATTATTTTTAACAGTGAGAAGTTTCTGGTTTTTAAATTTTATTGGAATATAGCTGCTTTACACCAGTGAGAAATTTTAAAAATAGCACATCAGCTGTCTTCTGGATCACGGCCTCACTGATCTAATCATGTGTTCTGTTCTCAGAGTTAACACTGATTTTTGCAGACAGTTTGTGCAGTTACTGTTAATCTGAGTTTGAACTCAGGAGACTTAGATGTGAAGAATGAGCAGTACTTCCTAGAAATACAGGGATTAGTTTTATAACAACTTACATTTCCATCAGGTGTAGAATTATTATTATTTTTAGAATTATAAAACCCAATATTATGTACCTTTTCTATGTCCTGACAATTGGTTTAAGCTGTGCTCATCAACTGAGTGGGGCTTCCCAGGTGGCTCGGTGGTAAAGAATACGACTGCCAATGCATATACATGGGTTCGATCCCTGGGTCGGGAAGATCCCCTGGAGAAGGGCATGGCAACCCACTCCAGTATTCTTGCTGGGAAAATTCCACGGTTAGAGGAGTCTGGCAGGCTATAGCCCATAGTGTTGCAGAGTCAGCCATAACTGTGTGACTGTGTACGTTCACACAACTGTGCTTGCTAACACTGTGAACACTGGTTAGTACTGCATTCTGTCACAGGCAAAGATTCTGCTGGCTTTGGGGGAGTGGTATTAATGTGACCTGCATACTTCAGAGCACCGCGGGATCATCTGAGAGAAGATAAAGACATGTGTAGGTTATGACACAAGTAGTTTGAGGCCTCTGAATTTTGACTCCGGGGCACAGGAGCTCCCTGGGCCCTGGGGGTTTGTGTGGGTAGTGGCCAGTGTTTAGGTTCAGACAGGGAAAAGTCTGTGCACTCATCCCCACTCCTCCCTCTGGAGGCCTCTGTGGCAGGTCCTTGACGTGTCATCTTTCTTCCTCTCATTCTTTATAATGGGCTTTGAGTAGAAGAGGATTCATAGTTGCCGATCAATTTTTTTCCCCCAAATTTGTCCTTGTATCCTGTGAATATGATGAAGTGTATCTGTTTCTGTTGGCCAGTTCTGCTTGCAAAAACAAACATTTAAAACCTAGAATTTAAAAGAAGAATGCAATTTTTTTATTTACCCTCACAATTGAGTTGGACATCCTTCCATTTTTAATCTTAATTTAATTTTATATTCATGCTATAATTATAATTATGGTTTTATGAGGCCCTGGTTAATTTCAAGATTCAGATGCTGCTGCTGGAAGTAATAACTGAACAGATAGGGCTGGAGATTTCAGAAGAGGTCACCTGCACCAGTCAGAAAGGAGCTTCATAAGATAGAAAGAGAAAAGCTGACACCCAGGAGCTGGCTTAGTACTTACAGTGGGTTTGGGATTTGCCTGCTGCACGCATTTTCATAGGACACCATCATCAGACAAGGCCATTCTGTGACTCTGATGGATCAAGACAAAAACAAGACCACTCCAAATCACATCTGAACACAGGCAAAACCTAAACATTGTGCTCTCTCAGCTAGTAGGAATGACTGCTGTTTCTCTTTCAATTAAAGCTTTAGTTTGTCCTGCCCTCAGATAAGATTAAGATAATTTAAAAATTATCCCTGCTTTCTATAATTAACCAACAGAGATAAAAGCCTACTTCTCAGAGCAGGCTCTGAGACACTCCTCAGAGTACTCAGTCAAAACCTCAATCCTAAAAGTCCTTGCTAACACCTTCCTTTTTAATTTTTTTGTACTTAAAAAAAAAAACTTATTGAAGTCTGATTTATAATGTTTTAACTTCTGCTGTACAGCACAGTGATTCAGTTATATATTCTTTTTCATATTCTTTCATTATTATCATTAACGTGCTATGCTATGCTATGCTATGCTAAGTCACTTCAGTCGTGTCCGACTCTGTGTGACCCCATAGACGGCAGCCCACCAGGCTTCCCCGTCCCTGGGATTCTCCAGGCAAGAACACTGGAGTGGGTTGCCATTTCCTTCTCCAATGCATGAAAGTGAAAAGAGAAAGTGAAGTTGCTCAGTCATGTCTGACTCTTAGCGACCCCATGGACTGCAGCCTACCAGGCTCCTCTGTCCGTGGGATTTTCCAGGCAAGAGTACGGTGGATTTAAATCAGACCTGCTTAGATATAAATATGTAAGAAAATCTATAGTCAATATACTTCTAAAATTAATTAATTTTATTTTATTTAACTCACAATATTGTATTGGTTTTGCCATATATCAAAATGAATCTGCCACAGGTATACATGTGTTCCCTATCCTGAACCCTCCTCCCTCCTCCCTCCCCATAACATCCCTCTGGGTCATCCCAGTACATGAGCCCCAAGCATCCAGTATCGTGCATCGAACCTGGACTGGCGACTCGTTTCAGATATGATATTATACATATTTCAATGCCATTCTCCCAAATATCCCACCCTCTCCCTCTCCCAGAGTCCAAAAGACTGTTCTATATATCAGAGTCTCTTTTGCTGTCTCACATACAGGGTTATTGTTACCATCTTTCTAAATTCCATATATATGCATTAGTATACTGTATTTGTGTTTTTCTTTCTGGCTTACTTCACTCTGTATAATAGGTTCCAGTTCCATCCACCTCATTAGATCTAATTCAAATGTATTCTTTTTAATGGCTGAGTAATACTCCATTGTGTATATGTACCACTGCTTTCTTATCCATTCATCTGCTGATGGACATCTAGGTTGCTTCCATGTCCTGGCTATTATAAACAGTGCTCTGATGAACATTGGGGTACACGAGTCTCTTTCAGTTCTGGTTTCCTCAGTGTGTATGCCCAGCAGTGGGATTGCTGGATCATAAGGCAGTTCTATTCCCAGTTTTTGAAGGAATCTCCATACTGTTCTCCATAGTGGCTGTACTAGTTTGCATTCCCACCAACAGTGTAAGAGAGTTCCCTTTTATCCACATCCTCTCCAGCATTTATTGCTTGTGGACTTGTGGATTGCAGCCACTCTGGCGTGAAATGGTACCTCATAGTGGTTTTGATTTGCATTTCTCTGATTATGAGTGATGTTGAGCATCTTTTCATGTGTTTGTTAGCCATCTGTATGTCTTCTTTGGAGAAATGTCTATTTAGTTCTTTGGCCCATTTTTTGATTGAGTCATTTATTTTAATGGAATTGAGCTGTAGGAGTTGCTTGTATATTTTTGAGATTAGTTGTTTGTCTGTTGCTTCATTTGCTATTATTTTCTCCCATTCTGAAGGCTGTCTTTTCACCTTGCTTATAGTTTCTTTTGTTGTGAAGAGCTTTTAAGTTGAATTAGGTCCCATTTGTTTATTTTTTTCTTTTATTTCCAATATTCTGGGAGGTGGGTCATAGAGGATCCTGCTGTGATGTATGTCAGAGAGTGTTTTGCCTATGTTCTCCTCTAGGAGTTTTATAATTTCTGGTCTTACATTTAGATCTTTAATCCATTTTGAGTTTATTTTTGTGTATGGTGTTAGAAAGTGTTCTAGTTTCATTCTTTTACATAGTGGTTGACCAGTTTTCCCAGTACCACTTGTTAAAGAGATTGTCTTTAATCCATTGTATATTCTTGCCTCCTTTGTCAAAGATAAGGTGTCCATATGTGCGTGGATATATCTCTGGGCTTTCTACTTTGTTCCATTGATCTATATTTCTGTCCTTGTGCCAGTACCATACTGTCTTGATGACTGTGGCTTTGTAGTAGAGCCTGAAGTCAGGCAGGTTGATTCCTCCAGTTCCATTCTTCTTTCTCAAGATAGCTTTGGCTATTCGAGGTTTTTTGTATTTCCATACAGATTGTGAAATTATTTGTTCTAGCTCTGTGAAGAATACTGTTGGTAGCTTGATAGGGATTGCATTGAATCTATAAATTGCTTTGAGTAGTATACTCATTTTCACTATATTGATTCTGCCAATCCATGCACATGGTATATTTCTCCATCTATTAGTGTTCTCTTTGATTTCTTTCACCAGTGTTTTATAGTTTTCTATATATAGGTCTTTAGTTTCTTTAGGTAGATATATTCCTAAGTATTTTATTCTTTTCATTGCAATGGTGAATGGGATTGTTTCCTTAATTTCTCTATCTTCTCATTATTAGTGTACAGGAATGCAAGGGATTTCTGTGTGTTGATTTTATATCCTGCAACTTTACTATAATCATTGATTAGTTCTAGTAATTTTCTGGTGGAGTCTTTAGGGTTTTCTATGTAGAGGATCATGTCATCTGCAAACAGTGAGAGTTTTACTTCTTCTTTTCCAATTTGGATTCCTTTTATTTCTTTTTCTGCTCTGATTGCTGTGGCCAAAACTTCCAAAACTATGTTGAATAATAATGGTGAAAGTGGGCACCCTTGTCTTGTTCCTGACTTTAGAGGAAATGCTTTCAATTTTTCACTATTGAGGATGTTTGCTGTGGGTTTGTCATATGTAGCTTTTATTATGTTGAGGTATGTTCCTTCTATTCCTGCTTTCTCGAGAGTTTTTATCATGAATGGATGTTGAATTTTGTCAAAGGCTTTCTCTGTATCTATTGAGATAATCATATGGTTTTTATTTTTCAATTTGTTAATGTGGTGTATTACATTGATTGATTTGTGGATATTGAAGAATCCTTGCATCCCTGGGATAAAGCCCACTTGGTCATGGTGTATGATCTTTTTAATGTGTTGTTGGATTCTGATTGCTAGAATTTTGTTAATGATTTTTGCATCTGTGTTCATCAGTGATATTGGCCTGTAGTTTTCTTTTTTTGTGGCATCTTTGTCAGGTTTTGGTATTAGGGTGATGGAGGCCTCATAGAATGAGTTTGGAAGTTTACCTTCCTCTGCAATTTTCTGGAACAGTTTGAGTAGGATAGGTGTTAGCTCTTCTCTAAATTTTTGGTAGAATTCAGCTGTGAAGCCGTCTGGACCTGGGCTTTTGTTTGCTGGAAGATTTCTGATTACAGTTTCAATTTCCGTGCTTGTGATGGGTCTGTTAAGATTTTCTGTTTCTTCCTGGTCCAGTTTTGGAAAGTGTACTTTTCTAAGAATGTGTCCATTTCTTCCACATTGTCCATTTTATTGCCATATAATTGCTGATAGTAATCTCTTATGATCCTTTGTATTTCTGTGTTGTCTCTTGTGATCTCTCCATTTTCATTTGTAATTTTATCGATTTGATTTTTCTCCCTTTGTTTCCTGATGAGTCTGGCTAATGGTTTGTCAATTTTATTTATCCTTTCAAAGAACCAGTTCTTGGCTTTGTTGATTTTTGCTATGGTCTCTTTTGTTTCTTTTGCATTTATTTCTGCCCTAATTTTTTAAAGTTAATTTTTATTGGAGTATAGTTGTTTTACAATGTTGTGTTAGTTTCTGCTATACAGCAAAGTGAGTCAGTTATACATACACATATATCCACTCTTTAGATTCTTTTCCCATATAGATCTTTACAGAGTAGTAAGTAGAGTTTCCTGTGCTATTTAGTAGGTCTTTATTAGTTACCTATCTTACCTACGCCAATTTCCTAGTTTATCCCCTCTCCCTTTCCCCCTAGGTAACCATAAATTTGTTTTCTACATCTATGACTCTGTTTCTGTTGTGTAAATAAGTTCATTTGTACCATTTTCTAAGATTCCACATATGTGATATTATATGATGCTTTCTCCATCTGACTGACTTCACTCGGTATGACAGTCTCTAAGTCCATCCATTGCTGTGGCCAGCACAACAGGTAGGGATCTAAAGTGGTCGACGCACAGTTTGGGAAAAGGAAACTAGAGACAGAATTCAAGTTTTAAAGATGGGACCAGGGGACTCAAGACTTCTTGGATGAAAAGCCCTGTTCCTCGGAGCTACATCACTTTTATTTAGTGTCTTGGCACACAGAAAGTATCTCTTGTGCTATGATAAAATCAGCCTCCCTGGTCATGTCTCCCATTTTATTGATTACTTTGAACTATCTTTGTTATTTTCTTGTACAAGGGGTATCACCCAGCTGGAGGTCATAGACCCACATATGCTTTTGGAAAACATCTTGATGTGTGCACAAGCAATGTTCTGAACTTGCACTGACCTGGCATTCCAAGGTCCACACTATGTTTTTCCTTAGATTAGCAGGGCATGATGACCTCAACTAATCAACCCGATGTACTTTTGTTTAGATTATACTGTACTGCTATGTTTTGCTTTTGTTCTTTTTCCATGGTGTTTTTCTCATGGCTTAACCAGAGCAACAGGCAGCTGATTATTAACCCCTGCTATCCATGTTGCCCCAAATGACATTATTTTGTTCTTTTTTATTGTGTAACATTCCACCATACATATGTACCACATTCTTTATCCATTCCTCTGGTGATGGACATTTAGATTGCTTCCATGTTCTGGCTATTGTAAATGGCATTGCAATGAACACTGTGGTGCATATACCTTCTTTAAAAATTTTATTGGAGTCTAGCTGATTTACAATGTTGTGTTGGTTTCAAGTGTACAGCAAAGTGAATCAGTTCTATATATGCATTCCTTTTTAGATTCTTTTCTAATATAGGCCATTACAGAGTACTGAGTAGAGTCCTTTGTCCTATACAGTAGGTCTGTATTAGTGATCCATTTTATATACAGCAGTGTGTACGCATCAGTACCAATCTCCCAATCTGTCCCTCCCCACCTCATCTCTTGGTGACCATAAGTTTGTTTTCTAAATCTATAACTGTTTCTGTCTTGTAGATAAGTTCATTTGTAACTTTTTGCATTTTAGATTCCACATATAGGCGATATCATATGGCATTTTTCTGTGTCTGACTTGACTCAATATGAATCTCTAGGTCCATCCATGCTGCTGCAAATGACATTATTTCATTCTTTTTTGTGGGTAATATTCCTTTATGTATATGCACCACATCTTTATTCTTCTGTTGATGAACATTTAGGTTACTTCCATGTCTTGGCTATTGTAAATAGTGCTGCAACAAGCATTGGGGTGTATATATCTTTTCAAATTATGGTTTTATCCAGGTATATGCCCAGAGGTGGGATTCCTGGATGGTATGGTAGCTCTATTTTTGGTTTCAGGATCCTCCATACTGTTCTCCATAGTGGCTTACCAACTTCAATTCCCACCAACAGTGTAGGAGGGTTTCCTTTTCTCCAGCATTTGTTTGTAGATTTTTTTGATGATGGCTGTTCTGACTGGTGTGAGAGGATACCTCACTGTAATTTTGATTTGCATTTCTCTAATAATTAGTGATGTTGAACTTCATGTGCTTTTTGACTATCTACATGTCTCCTTTAGAGAATGTCTATTTAGATCTTCTGCCCACTTTTTGATTGAATTTTTTGTTGTTATTGAGCTGCATGAGCTGTTTGTACATTTTGGAGATTAAGCCTTTGTTGCTTCATTTGCAAATATTTTCTTCCATTCTGTGGGTTGTCTTTTTGTTTATGGTTTCCTTTACTGTGAAAAAGCTTTTAAGTTTAACTAGATATCATTTGTTTTTATTTTCATTACTCTAGGAAGTGGATCAAAAAAGATACTACTGTGTCAGAGAGTGTTCTGTTTTCCTCTATGAGTTTGATAGCATCCAGCCTTACAGTTAGGTCTTTGATCCATTTTACCTTTGTGTATGGTGTTAGAGAATGTCCTAATTTCATTCTTTTGCATGTAGCTGTCCAGTTTACCTTCTATGCCTATTTTCTGGAGAGTTTTTACCGTAAATATAACACCTTCTTTCTGAGACAACCCATAATTACCCATGGTGTGCTCTCACTGTAACAAGTAACAAACCCAACTTTTTCAACCACGGGTGTGTTCCTGGTGGCCTTTGGCCAGAGAATATTCTATAAGTTAGTTGACTGGTTATGTCCACCCTGGACAATAAATGTGAATTTTACCTTCCTTAACGCTGGGCATGGCTTACTAATGAATGCATCAGCTCTGTCCTTCTCTCACTTCAGGTATTCTGGGGGATTTTTTTTTATTTTTTAACTTTTTATTTTATATAAAGCTGATTAACAATGTTGATAGTTTCAAGTGGATAGCAAAGGGACTCAGCCATGTATATACTTGTATCCATAATTGGAGATTTGTTCTTAATGGGTTCATATGCTGAAAAGATTTTAATCCTTTGAATGGAGTCACCTTAGAATCCAAACTGAAAATATGTATTAGTCAGGGTGCTCTAGAGAAACAGAACCAGATTAATGGATGGATGGGGGAGGTACATATTATTAAACATAATATTTACTGCATGTTAGGAAACTGTATTAAGTACTTTACATATACTAGCTTGTTTTTATCCTTGAGACAAGCCTATGAGGTAGATGTTCAGTTCAGTTGCTCAGTCATGTCTGACTCTTTGCGACCCCATAGACTGCAGCACACCAGGCCTCCCTGTCCATCACCAACTCCCAGAGTCTACCCAAACTCATGTCCATTGAGACAGTGATGCCATCCAACCATCTCATCCTCTGTAGTCCCCTTCTCCTCCCACTTTTAATCTTTCCCACTATCAGGGTCTTTTCCAATGAGTCGGTTCTTCTCACCAGGTGACCAAAGTATTGGAATTTCAGCATCAGTCCTTCCAATGAATATTCAGGACTGATTTCTGTTAGGATAGACTGGTTGGATCTCCTTGAAGTTCAAGGAACTCTCAAGAGTCTTCTCCAACACTACAGTTCAAAAGCATCAATAATTGTGCGCTCAGCTTTCTTTTGGAGAAGGAAATGGCAACCCACTCCAGTATTCTTGCCTGGAAAATTCCATGGATGGGGAAGCCTGGTAGGCTACAGTCCATGGGGTCGCAAAGAGTCAGACATGACTAAGCAACTAACACACACACACAGAGCTTTCTTTATAGTCTCACATCCATACATGACTGCTGGAGAAACCACAGCTTTGACTAGATGAACATTTGTTGGCAAAGTAATGTGTCTGCTTTTTAATGTGCTGTCTAGGTTGGTCATAACTTTCCTTCCAAGGAGTAAGCGTCTTTTAATTTCATGGCTGCAGTCACCATTTGCAGTGATTTTGGAGCCCTGAAAAATAAAGTCTGTCAGTGTTTCCACTGTTTCCCCATCTATTTGCCATGACTCCATTTTACAGATGAGCAAAGTGAAACACAGGTGAATTAACTTGCCCAGTTACACAGCTAAGGTTCAAATTCAAGTTGTCTAACTCTCCTCTCTTTAAACTTTTACATTTTGCTGCCTTTGCGATACCTCCTCTGTTTCCCAAAATCTAAACAGTAGTAATTCAGAATGCTGTTATCTGGAGAAACATAGGTAATTCTAGGTAGACATAATAATAGTTATTAAAATGTTGGTAAATATTACCAGCCTTATTCTTCCCAGTCATAATAGTTAATGAATCCATGGTCAAACTCTTGAGAGAGCCAGATACTATTATCATATATCACTATAACTACAGGATTCAGATTTTTTTTCTGGGCAAATATTGTTAACAGTGTATTCTTCTTAGGTATTTAGAGTCATTGTAAAGTAAAAATATATAGGAAACTCTTCTTTCAATAAGATAGACATATTTGTAGCAAAAGGAATGAGAGATATATGTAACATGAGTACTGAGTACAGGTATATTAAGGCGGCATCAGTTGTTACAAGTGTGTTCCTGGTAATCCTCTTCCTTGTTGGTAACAGCTGAATTGGGTATTTACATCAAGAGGTACTACTAGATTCACTGTGCAGTGTTTTGCTCTCTTGTCCAATCGCTATTCTCAACGTCTTATGTTCTCTGTCCTTAGTCACAGAGAATTAATTCCTCTCATTGTTTACTTGATCAGTCCTTTCATCCTAACTTACCATTTCTTTACCACTTGGTAGAATTTTTATAATGGTTTAGCCATTTTCACAACTCTTCTGACCTTTAAGCCTTTTGTTAATGTTAGTTAATAAATCAAGAACTTATTTGAATATCCAAAATAATGTAAAATAATTTTGACTAAGCACTCAAGAAAATATATAATCCATACAAATAATTTTAATAAGTATTGTTTTCAAAATAGGCATATGTTTAACATCACTGATATACTTTAGAAATTCTAAGGTTAATATTAAAATAGTAAATGTACAGAAACAAAATTTATAAACAGATATTGCCTTCCTGTCCCTTATCAATGTGAACTATATAAAAAGTCACAGTTTACACATGATTATGGTATACTTTTCTGTTATCTGGAGCAATCAAGGGAAAACCTGTGACCTCCTGGATGCACTTAGTTGTATCTGACTCTTTGTGACCCCATGGACTGTAGCCCACTAGGCTTTTCGGTCCATGGAATTTTCCAGGCAAGAATACTGGAGTGGGTTGCCATTTCCTTTAAGCATGTGATATATAGAATATTCATCAGTTCCTACCTAATTGTTAGGGTTGCAATTAACTTTCATAGTCCTTCCATTGCTCCTTACAGCCAAACAAATTCTAAGTCTAATGCTCTGTACCTAAGAAGGGAAACATATTGTAAAAATACAAAGGAAAAAAATTTAGTTGTAAGCATCTCAAATGCAAATGTACCATTTTTTGTAGTATACACAGGTTAAATACTTACAGAAAAAAGTAATTTAATGTTTCATCAGTATTGCATCTCTTACTCTAAACATCTGACTCTGTGTATTCACAGAAAATCACACATGTGGGTCAGTTTAGAAAGATGTGTGTGTTTGTCTACAGTTTTGATCTGTGAAGAGAATGAACAGCTCAGTCACTCTTGACTACTCTGTGAGGCCTCCAGAAAAATCTGTAAAAGAGATGGATGAGGTGACAAGACAGATCCCAGTAAAAAGGGGTTTAGGGATTGCTATCACTGAAAGACTAAGGATTAGGTCAGAAATACTTTTGTTTAAGTTCATTCAAAAATCAATCACGCTGTTCTGTAGGGATGCTGGGGGAAATTACAACTTGACCTGCTGCAGAGGAACCTTTACCCTTGATGGTTTCTGAATAGCTCCTTGTACTTCAAGGAACTTAAGCACATCTTTGTAGTGCCAACATATCCTGGCCTAGCTAGCACAGCAACACTTCACCATGTCACATTAATATTTATAGAGGTATTATATGTATGTGTATGTGTGTATATATGTGCACACCCATACACATATATACATACACTTATGTAATATAATCAAAAGACCAGTAACAACTACTTTAAAATGAAGATCTATAAGTTTTTTGCTATTTTTAACTTGAAATATTTTACCTATGAAATATTTTACATTTTTAATTCTATCAACATTCTTTATTAAAATTAGTTTGGAAGTCCAAGCCTATGCTGTATGAACCAAACAAAAATAAGATAAACATTGGAAAGAATCTACAAATTATATTACTTCATGGGTTGAAAACTGAAAGTAGCCAGACAAACTCTACTCAAATTCTGAGTTTTAGTAAAATTGCTTGAGATAAAAAATAGTATCCAGATATAGCTATTTGATAACAAAGAGGTCCCATTTCAGAGCAAGAAACTTGTAAAACACTTAGGAATAAACCTCAGAGGTGTTTATGACAAAGTAAGAAAACAAGAAAATTTGATTGGAAATTTTACTTAGTAAAGACTTGTTTATAAACAGGAGTTATAACAGAAGACTGACTGAGAACATAAGTTAATTTGTAGAACTAGTTCAATTCTGGCCAAAATCAAAAGAATTTTCTTTTTTCCTTGATAGAGGCTATTGTAAAATTTATTTGTAAGGATAAGCATTCAGAAGACCAATTGATACTTTAAAAAGAAGCATAAATGGGGGATGTGACTGGCTGCATGTTGCTATAAAGCATCGGAAAACATAGTACAAAGCTAAAGTTGCTGTTCAGTGCCTAAGCCATGTGCAACTCTTTGCGACCCCACAGACTGCGGCACACCAGGCTTTCCTGTCCTTCACTATCCAAAAACTAAAGTAGGGTTTCTCAACTACACTGACATTTGGGCCAGGTAATTCGTTGTTCTGGGGGCTGTCCTGAAATTGTAAGATGGGTTTTAGTAGCACCACTGGCCTCTCTACTCATTAGATGAGTAGCACCTTCTTCAGTTGTGATAAACAAAAACACCTCTGGATACTGACAGATGTCTCTTGGAGGTCAAAATCATTCCTAGTTGATGAGCACTGAGCTAAAGAAAAAAAAAATCAGAAATTAATGAAGCAGATTTGAGAGTTCAAAAACTCTCTAATTATAAGGTTATGAAAAGGTAGGCATCAATGGGCAATGAATAAGAGTTTTTAAAATAGATTTGCACAATCAAGTTTCATACTATACATTAAAGTTAACATTGTGAGTAGAATTAAATAAAGGAATCATATCATTAAAAGGAACTAATATAAAATAGACTAAACCTATGTATCTGATCTCTGGGGCAGTGATTGTTGAAGGAAACTAAAAATTCTATCATAAAAACAAACATCAATGTTTTGACACAAATGGCATGAGTTTAAAAAAACAAAATTACAGACAGGGATAAACATTTAAGCCCATTATAAGAGATTTAAGATTAATGTGTATACCAGAGGGCAGCAAAGGGCTAGATAGTAAATGTTTCAGACTTTGTGGAGAGGGCCAAATTCATGAGCATATGACCTTCACTTGACTTAATGCTCTGTCATTGACATCTTGAAATTCTTAGTGTGGAGCTCCTTGTTAAAAAATTGTTTTCATAATTCATTTCAAATTATGTAGCCACTTCTGTTTGCAGGCCACTTGTTTTCTGTTGAAACTACTGAACTCTGCGGTTATAGCATAAAAGCAACTATAGACTATATACACATGAATGAATGGTCATGCTTGAATAAAACTTTATTTATAAAAACAGCCAGTGGGCCAGGTTTGGCCCATAAGCATTGTTTACCCTTGTATGTCACAAGGGAGTCGGACACGACCAAGTGACTAAACAACAAATACTATAGAGAAAGAAAAAGAACCATAAATGAATGTCCCACTTCTGACATTTTCAAAGAAATAATTATTAGCAAGACAACTGTTGAATTAATACAAACTTTCCTGTGGTCATGTATGGATGTGAGAGCTGGACTGTGAAGAAGGCTGAGCGCCGAAGAATTGATGCTTTTGAACTGTGGTGTTGGAGAAGACTCTTGAGAGTCCCTTGGACTGCAAGGAGATCCAACCAGTCCATTCTGAAGGAGATCAGCCCTGGGATTTCTTTGGAGGTAATGATGCTGAAGCTGAAACTCCAGTACTTTGGCCACCTCATGTGAAGAGTTGACTCATTGGAAAAGACTCTGATGCTGGGAAGGATTGGGGGCAGGAGGAGGAGGGGATGACAGAGGATGAGATGGCTGGATGGCATCACTGATTCGATGGACGTGAGTCTCAGTGAACTCTGGGAGTTGGTGATGGACAGGGAGGCCTGGTGTGCTGCGATTCATGGGGTCGCAAAGAGTCGGATATGACTGAGTGACTGAACTGAACTGAATGATTAATTTCCATACCAATGAAATCATAGTAAACCTGGTAGCCTCAGAAAACACTCAAAGGAGCATAACTCAAACTTTGAAGAATATGTTTGAAGAATTATAAAAAGGCACCTAGCTTTTGACTCAGTATCTTCACTCCTAGGAATTTATCCCAAGAAACAGATCAAAATTAGAGAATATTGCATGCATGAAGATATTCACTAGAGATTTATTACTAAAAGAGCAAAACTGATAACCATATAAATATCTACAATGGAAGTATACTTAAGTAAAGTATGATTCTACTGATTTTTTGAAATTATATACATACTCTCAATAAAGATGATCCAGCTTGTAAAGTTGAGACTGCAACTTGCGAAGTACAGTGGAAACAGTGTCAGATGTTATTTTTGGGGGCTCCAAAATCACTGCAAATGGTGACTGCAGCCATGAAATTAAAAGACGCTTACTCCTTGGAAGGAAAGTTATGACCAACCTAGACAGCATATTCAAAAGCAGAGACATTACTTTGCCAACAAAGGTCCGTCAAGTTTTTCCAGTGGTCATGTATGGATGTCAGAGTTGGACTGTGAAAGAAAGCTGAGCGCTGAAGAATTGATGCTTTTGAACTGTGGTGTTGGAGAAGACTGTTGGGAGTCCCTTGGACTACAAGGAGATCCAACTAGTCCATTCTAAAGGAGATCAGTCCTGGGTATTCACTGGAAGGACTGATGCTAAAGCTGAAACTCCAATACTTTGGCCACCTGATGCGAAGAGTTGACTCATTGGAAAAGACTGATGGTGGGAGGGATTAGGGGCAGGAGGAGAAGGGGACGACAGAGGATGAGATGGCTGGATGGCATCACCGACTCAATGGACTTGAGTTTGAGTAAACTCCGGGAGTTGGTGATGGACAGGGAGGCCTGGCATGCTGCAATTCATGGGGTCGCAAAGAGTCGGACATGACTGAGCAACTGAACTGAACTGATATGAAAAGAACAGACAGTCAAGGCTGTGTTTGCAGAAAGGCAAAAATTATGAATGGATAATGAAAAATTCTGGAAGGAGTCAATAAGAAAGAAACCAGATAACAGTCTTTGAGTTCCAGCCCAGTCTAGTGCTCAGCCGAAGTCCTGGGCCTGTGGTGTTCGGCAGGGCCCCATTTGGCATGACTGTGAACAAGTTACTTAACTTCTGAGACTCAATGTCCTTTTCTTTAAAACAGATGTAATAACATTATACTGTCTCTATCATGAGGATGTTGTAACTTAAAAGATAGATATGGTATGGCACAGTGCTTTGCACATGGGATGCTTTCAAATGTTAGCTATTGTTATTATTAGCAAAGCATGGCAAATTAAAAGTTAATTTCCTTTTTAGTTCAGTTGTAATGATGTTATTTGTGCAGTTAGAGAAACTTCTAACAGCTGTCTTTTAAAATGTAATGATTAAGACTACAGCAATCTCAGTAGGTAGCAAACTAAAACTATTAAAGCAGGGACAATAAAAAGACTCTTTTGAAGATTTCACCAATAGAAAAGAGAAAAGAACTGCTGAAATGTCTTACATAAGTTGCTAAGCAAAGTCACAAAAACAATTAGAATGAGCACAGGGAAGGGTAATGGGGGGCGATAATTAAAGCTGCCACCAGATACTCACACAGGCAAACTCACACTCATCTCTCTGTCCTTTAGGACAGCTGATTAAGGCTGCAGAGGAGCAGGGAAAGGGGTAATTATTCAACCAGTCTTGTCATGAACATGCTCCTCTACCCAGATTCTCCCCTAAGATGAGAGAGGAAGAGAAGTCATACAATCACATTACAGCTAGGAATCTTTGCTGTTCACTCCTGCTCCATGCCTTTGTCCCCACCTCTCACTGTGGATGAATGGGTTTCCAGATACCATGTATGTAGCTGGATGGTCTGGGGGGCTGACTCCACATGAAATTCTCTCTAGTCATTTGGTTCCAAGAAGGCTCGTAAGAAAAGCATTTAACACAGTAAATCTGGGCTTATTCTCCAACTGCACAATGATTTTCATTGCCACAGAGGGCCAGGTTATGGTTTATAAGACTATCCTACCTTTTTCCTCTTCTACACCTGGGCATATCTGTTAGAATGAACCAGTGTTCTGTTTCCCCGCCTGCCAGAATTTGCAAACACCCTCAGCATGTGCACACATATAGAACGTAATGCAAAAGAATATGTTTAAGGAATTTAAACCAATATAGAACCTACAGAAGGTCAGTAGCTGGTTGATGAAGGTAAGATGCCCTATCCCTCCCAGCTCTGAGTTCTCAGCATTTTGACTATGCTTGCACCTCACAACACTTACAGATGCAGTGAGTGCTCCGGTCTAGAACTTTGACATGGCCCTGCCCTCAGGGACTACGTTTGTCTTCTTACTGTGGCACTGTCATGAACCCTAGCTGGGCCCCGCAGTGTGCACTCTCTGGTGCTCCATAACCTCCGCATTTCCTCAGCTGGCCCTCAGCTCCCTCGTTCACTCTGAAATCCATCGGTCACAGGTAGAACTCCCACAGCCTTGGAACAGGGGCAGGAAGTCCCTCTGTTTTCCCTCCTGGTGCTCCTGTCTTATGTGCTCCTTCATTTTCCCTCCCTCATTTCACCAAAGTGAAATAATGGAAATAATTTTACCAGAAATAATGGAAATTCAGGCCCACTTTGAGTCCTTCCCTAATAGCAGTAGACGTATCTTCTAGAACTGAGCTTCTTAACCGTGGCACCTGTGATATTTAGGACTGGATGGCTCTTTGTTGCAGGGTCTGTGTTGTGAATCGTGGCATGTTTAGCAGCATCCCTGGTCTCTACCTACTAAACACCAGTCGCAGCTCCCGTCTATTTGTAACAACCAGAAATGCTTTATAGACTTTGCTAAATGTTCCCTGGGCAGGGTGTCTGTGTGTGCATGTGTGTGTGAAATCACTCCTAGCTAAGAACCACTCTTCTGCTTGGTCATTTTGTATGACCGCCTGATCACTTTTATGTAAAAATGCCCTTTAAATGAGCACAATGATTTAATTATCATTATTCATCCCCTATAATTTATGAGGAAATTATTATTAAACCCATTTTTCAGGTGAGGGAATTGAGGTTCTACTTGCCAAACATTACACAGTTAATAAGTGGTAATATCTGGATTTGAACATAGATCTAACTAGAACCCTCACCTTTTTTCCTACTACTTAACAGTGCACACCAGAGTATTATCTTGCCAGTTCATAGATAACTTCGATTTTCCCTGTGTCCTCACATGGCAGAAGGAGCAAGAGAGCTTTTATAAGGGCACTAATCCCATTCATGAGGGCTCCTCCCTCATGAGCTGATCACCTCCCAAAGGCCCCACCTCTGAATACTATCTTATTGGGAGTTAGGATTTCAACATGTGAATTTGGGAGGGACACAGACCTTCAGTTCATCACAATATACACATAACACATGGAGTAGTATAGTAACAACAACAAAAAAATTAAAGTGCTACATCAGTTTAGCTGATATTACATTATTAAAGTGCCAAATATCCTTTAGAACAAATAACTTTCTTACAATTCTGCCTTCTAGTTAAATGGAAAATAATTTATATTTGAGGGTAAATAGATTCACAGGGTTTTCGTTTCCCCAAGCATATTGGTCTCTCAGTTGAAGTTTTACGTTACAGATTTCAAAGTGGTTGATTCACATATGGAAAAATCCAGATATAACACCGACCTCAGGTAAGGCTTGATCCGGGGTTTCAAACACTATTTTCCCTTCATGTTTCAGCTGCCTTTCTTAATGCCAGTTCCACACTCAGACTCTACACTCTGGGCCAGCAGATCAAGGCTCCCCCTTTATGGTGGTGGTTCAGGCTTCACAGCTTCATTTTACACCATCTAAAAAGAAGAAGGCAGTCCCACAAAAGAAACAGAGTTGATTTATTTTTCTCTTAGGCCCCAGAAAATATTTGGCTCTTCATCGAGTCATATGCCCATCCCTGAACCCCTCAGTTCAGCCAGAGGATTGGCTGTGTAATGTGCTTTAGCTCTTTAAGGCTTACTGTGGATTAGTTGTGGGGTCAATCCCCTTTAATTTATAGATCTAAAATTGAGAAGCAGTGATTCCTCAAGGAAAGTTAGGAATATAATTCCAGAAGATGGGGGAATGGATGCTAGAGGGGACCAAATAATATGTTTTTACACCAATTCTGTTAACCTGTCTATTGCACTTAGCAGTTTTCACTATTTTACAAGCCATCTCCCCACCCCCAACACTGCCCCCTGCCGTCCTAAGACCACCCCAGCCAATTTTATCACAGAACTTTTACTATAGACCTGTTTCCTTTGACAAGTGCCCAAGTAGACACTGTGGTGAACCAACACCCACAGAGCAGGTCTCAGCCAAGGCCAGGGCCAGGTGTGGGGACAGCCCACTGCTTCTTAGAGAGGGCTCCCAGCCAGTCCCTATCATTCAAGCAAAACCTCTCTCGATCATCGGAGCTCTGGGGCCAGACTGTTGTCATTACAAGTAGGCTAGCACTTCATTCCTTAAGCAAAGGAAAGGGGCTGTCTTTGAGTACCTACTATGCACCAAGCAAATGTCACGTGCATATCATGTCTTCCTACAAACACCTACGAGGTGGATTTTATTATCCCACTTTAAAGATGAGGAAGTGTAAGCTCTGGAAGGTGAAGCAGCTTGCCCCAAGCACACCTCCATAAGAGGCCGAATACACATTCACTGACATGTCTTTCATTCCAAAGCCTGTGCTTTGCATCAGCCAAAATGAGCCCTCCAGAAAATCAATGAATATGTATTTACTTAAAATCTATTGTACATCAAGAAATATGCTCAATGTTATTTACATATGAGTAAATATAAAGCATTTCCCCTTTTCTCTAGGAATGAATGAATGGAAGAGGAAAAATGAGAAAGCAGGCAAGATAAAACCCTTGTGTAATGAGAAGAGCATTTCTCATGATGTACTCTGCATATAAGTTAAATAAACATGGTGACAATATACAGCCTTGACGTACTCCTTTTCCTATTTGGAACCAGTCTGTTGTTCCATGACCAGTTCTAACTGTTGCTTCCTGATCTGCATACAGATTTCTCAAGAGGCAGATCAGGTGGTCTGGTATTCCTATCTCTTTCAGAATTTTCCACAGTTTATTGTGATCTACACAGTCAAAGGCTTTGGCATAGTCAATAAAGCAAAAATAGATATTTTTCTGGAACTCTCTTGCTTTTTCCATGATCCAGCAGATGTTGGCAATTTGATCTCTGGCTCCTCTGCCTTTTCTAAAACCAGCTTGAACATCAGGAAGTTCACGATTCACATATTGCTGAAGCCTGGCTTGGAGAATTTTGAGCATTACTTTACTCGCGTGTGAGATGAGTGCAATTGTGCAGTAGTTTGGGCACTCTTTGGCATTGCCTTTCTTTGGGATTGGGATGAAAACTGACCTTTTCCAATCTTGTGGCCACTGCTGAGTTTTCCAAATTTGCTGGCATATTGAGTGCAGCACTTTCACAGGATCATCTTTCAGGATTTGGAATAGCTCCACTGGAATTCCATCACCTCCACTAGCTTTGTTCGTAGTGATGCTTTCTAGGGCCCACTTGACTTCACATTCCAGGATGTCTGGCTCTAGGTCAGTGATCACACCATCATGATTATCTGGGTCATGAAGCTCTTTTTTGTACAGTTCTTCTGTGTACATCATGAGAAATGCTGGACTGGAAGAAACACAAGTTGGAATCAAGATTGCTGGGAGAAATATCAATAACCTCAGATATGCAGATGACACCACCCTTATGGCAGAAAGTGAAGAGGAACTCAAAAGCCTCTTGAGGAAAGTGAAAGTGGAGAGTGAAAAGGTTGGCTTAAAGCTCAACATTCAGAAAACGAAGATCATGGCATCTGGTCCCATCACTACATGGGAAATAGATGGAGAAACAGTGGCAACAGTGTCAGACTTTATTTTTCTGGGCTCCAAAATCACTGCAGATGGTGACTGCAGCCATGAAATTAAAAGACGCTTACTCCTTGGAAGGAAAGTTATGACCAACCTGGATAGCATATTCAAAAGCAGAGACATCACTTTGCCAACAAAGGTTCGCCTAGTCAAGGCTATTGTCTTTCCTGTGTTCATGTATGGATGTGAGAGCTGGACTGTGAAGAAGGCTGAGCACCAAAGAATTGAAGCTTTTGAACTGTAGTGTTGGAGAAGACTCTTGAGAGTCCCTTGGACTGCAAGAAGATCCAACCAGTCCATTCTGAGGGAGATCAGCTCTGGGATTTCTTTGGAAGGAATGATGCTAAAGCTGAAACTCCAGTATTTTGGCCACCTCATGCGAAGAGCTGACTCATTGGAGAAGACTCTGATGCTGGGAGGGATTGGGGGCAGGAGGAGAAGGGGACGACAGAGGATGAGATGGCTGGATGGCATCACTGACTCGATGGATGTGAGTCTGAGTGACCTCTGGGAGTTGGTGATGGACAGGGAGGCCTGGCGTGCTGCAGTTCATGGGGTCGCAAAGAGTCGGACATGACTGAGCAACTGATCTGATCTGATCTGATCTGAATGAGAAGAGCCTTAGTCATCTCAGTGGTCCACACAGTACCTAGAAATCAGCACCAACGTATAATAACGAGAGCATCTGCAGGAATGGTGAAGAAGTTTCTTAAACCGGAGTGCAGGGCAAGACTTCTTTAGGCAGTGACACTGAGTCCCCAGAGAAGTTAGTGGGGGCTGGGGCAGCCCTGTGGCAACAGTGGGAATCAAAGCAGCATTTGACAATGAAGGTGAGCGGGCATGTGCATGCCAGTCCTATCACAGGAGTCTCAGCTCTGCCTCCAGGTTGGTGGGCCCCAATTCCTGCTAGAGAAAGGTGGTGCAGCAATACACGTAGGCTTTGCTGAAATTCAAATTGTACATCTGGAATAGAACAAACAGGAAGAGTATTTGCTCATTCTTGGGTTATCTTGAAAAACTAACATAGCCATAACACTTGGGTGTATTCTTCATCTCATAGGGTAGGTATTATGTGGATTTCTTTCAGTTCTGGCAAGAATATCACCTTTAGGCACATCAAAATGTGACATACCCTCTACGCACCTCAGTCTCTACGTATACCTTATACCTGTCATCCTAAACCCATGTAAACTTTGGACAGGTTGTGAGTTAAATCATTCCTTTGCCCATGATCCATAATATACAGCAGGATGACACAAAAGCAAATAGCTAGTTTTCTCCATTCTGTGTCTTAGAGATGACAGTCAATTGTGTACCATCTGGCTTGTTGTGCAGACAGCCTAGAGCAGAAGTCCTTGGATTGGGTTCTGCAGAGAACTAGGCCTGAGAGACAGTCACAAAAGAGACAAGGAGGATGCCTGTGTGTGTTCCCCGCTCCACCACTTCTCCCTGGCGCCTCCTCTCCACCTGCTTCTATTGGAGCTCTATGTGAGAGCGTGTCTCCGAATATTTCACTACTAAAGGTTCACAGGCCGTAGTCCTAGATGGAAACACCATACTTCTGCCTCTGAAATGCCTGAGTTATGCTCAGAATGATAGTTTCTAAGACAATATGGAAGTTAACACTCTAGAGCTGTGGTCCCCAACCTTTTTGGCACCAGGGGCTGGATTTGTGGAAGACAATTTTTCCACAGACAGAGGGATTGGGGGCAGGGGAGATGATTCAGGCAATAATGAGAGTGATGGGGAATGGCAGATAAAGCTTTACTGGCACGCCTACTGCTCACTTCCTGCTGTGCAGCCCAGTTCCAGTACCAGTCCATGGCCCAGGGGTTGGCGACCCCTGCTCTAGAGGACGCCGGCTACTGGGGGCAAGTGCCCCCTGAAAATGCATGGGAACCAGTTGCTTGGTATATAATAGTGCTGGGCATGACATCCAGAAAATAGAATTTCCAGAACTTTCATGAAGCCCGTCCATAATGTTCTGAGACACCTCCCTCCCCAATTATTTAATCCTTTTACTAATTCACCTGCACCCAACAAGAACCTCTAGTGAGTTCTAAGTAAAGCATCAGGGCCTTAAGCCTTTGGATTGTCTATCCCTGGTAGCTCAGCTGGTAAAGAATCCGCTTGCGATGCTGGAGACCTGGGTTCAATCTCTGGGTTGGGAAGATCCTCTGGAGGAGGGCATGGCAACCCACTCCAGTATTATTGCCTGGAGAATCCCCATGAATAGAGGAGCCTGGTGGGCCCCAGTACATGGGGTCACAAAGAGTCAGACATGACTGAGCAACCAAGCACATCCTGACTAGTTGGGTGGCAGATAAAGTCTGTTTTCCACCTGACCTGCCACCTACAAGTATTGGAAAATGCATTTAAGACAGAATGAGAAACTTTTGCTATATTTTGAGGTAATCTCAGCTATTCTGAGAAATGACATGACAATTCTAAATTTGATTGGATGAAAAGTGAAACACCCAGTTTAGTTCTGTCCATTTAAAGAAAATTATGTTTGAATGTGTGAACCATATACATATAATACCTAAATGTATATAACTAAACCAGTACTTCATCACTGGAGAAAACAGCCAGTCAGTTTTTAGTTTGTATTTTTACATTTTTTTTTCAACAACTTACATAAGATGATACCCCTCTCCAAATTCCTCTCCTGTTTCTATTAATATGTGGAAACCTGCAGGTTGATATCTGGACCTAAATCTCCCCGCCTTACAAGGATGAAATAACAAAGTCTCTCACCTCCTTAGGAGACCTATTTTGAGGTATGATAAAAAGTTGCTATTGTGCTTTTAGCCTTTGACAATTGACAAATAAAGAAGCTGGACAAAGAAAGATTCTGCAAAAAGAATTTTCTGTACAAATTAGGTGGTAAAATGTCTTTGCTATTGTTGATGGTGAGCGCCGAAGAATTGATGCTTTTGAACTGTGGTGTTGGAGAAGACTCTTGAGAGTCCCTTGGACTGCAAGGAGATACAACCAGTCCATCCTGAAGGAGATCAGCCATGGGATTTCTTTGGAAGGAATGATGCTAAAGCTGAAACTCCAGTATTTTGGCCACCTCATGTGAAGAGTTGACTCATTGGAGAAGACTCTGATGCTGGGAGGGATTGGGGGCAGGAGGAGAAGGGGATGACAGAGGATGAGATGGCTGGATGGCATCACTGACTCGATGGATGTGAGTCTGAGTGACCTCCGGGAGTTGGTGATGGACAGGGAGGCCTGGCGTGCTGTGATTCATGGGGTCGCAAAGAGTCGGACATGACTGAGCGACTGATCTGATCTGATCTGATTGTTGATGGTTATATACTAAGGAGGTTTTGTTAAAAATGTTCTGCTAGGAAAATAGTGAGGATTCCAGGGCCATATCCAAAAAGATACAATGTACTATTGAATTTTAAGCATTCATTATTATTGATGGAGGGAAACATAATTAGAAGCTTCCATTTTGATGACAAGCATTTTCCTTTCTCACTGAACCCAAAGTTACTAATGTTCAGGCCACTGTCTCCTGCATTGCAGGCGTATTCTTTATCCATTGAGCCACGTGGGAAGCCCCAGGCCTCTGTCATTGAGTCTTTGGGGGAATGTTTTATTTCTGTATAAAAAGAGTAAGTGAAAGTGAAAGTGAAGTCACTTAGTTGTGTCCGACTCGTAGCGACCCCAGGAACTGCAGCCCACCAGGCTCCTCCGTCCATGGGATTCTCCAGGCAAGAGTACTGGAGTGGGGTGCCATTGCCTTCTCCAATGCATGAAAGTGAAAAGTGAAAGTGAAGTCACTCAGTCGTGTCTGACTCTTTGCAACCCCAGGGACTGCAGCCTACCAGGCTCCTCCCTCCATGGGATTTTCCAGGCAAGAGTACTGGAGTGGGGTGCCATTGCCTTCTCATTTTATTGGGGGCAGGGGAGGAATGCACGGTGGGCTCTATCCAAGGGCCTGTGAACAGCCTAGGGTGGGTATTTACAGACACCATGGAGAAGATCTGTGGATGTAAAAGACTATGTTAGCATGTGGGGCCTGAATTTGTACCAGTTCAAGAATGTCTTTTGGGGTCATTTGGGGAATGAATTTTACCAGCAATTCTTCCTTAAGTGAAAAGAATCATTAAGTCATTTCCTTTCAAGCACAAGACATCTTTAATGTTTCTTATGGGCCATTTGTAAAGTGAAATATTATCAGTGCTCACATGGTAGTTTTCCAAAAATAGAAGGCCCTGTAGACGGATTTAACAAGGGCCATGCCTCACTTGGCTCTGCAGGGCTGATGGGCTCATTCTGGTCCCACATAACCCACCTCAAAGCAAGAGCTAGCTCTCAACTATACTAGGATTCACCCATCAACTCTTAAGTTTCCAGAACCTCTCATCCCAATTGCAAAATCTGTCTGTGCACCTGAAACTAGAGAGAGCATATGGTGAAGATGCTAGAAGTGAGCAGTAACAGAAGGGCTTGCAGCAGTCAGTGGGAGGGAGATACTTTTGACACGACCTCTCACAGTCCATGCTTGCTCACGTGTGGCAGTCACCTTTGGAAGCTTCCTGCACCCCATGGCTCCCTCATTGTCCCCTGTACCTGTCTAGCCAAACAGCAGAATTTAAGAGTGCCAAATATTATACACAATGTATTAAGGTGCTTTTATAAAAATGATAGATCCACTGCAGACACACTACACCAGATGCAAATTTTGGTGCCTGGAGGGCCTTTTGGATCAACCCCTCAAGATCACGTATTTTTGCAACTGGGGAAACTGAGACCCAGGGAAAGAAAGTCAGTTATCCAGAGTCACACAGGAAGTTTAGTGAGAGAAGTGAGACCCAGCCCCATGGCTCCTACTCTCAGTTCAGTGCTCTTCCTCTAGGACCAGAGAGGCTTATTCATCTCTTACAATCTCATTTCTCAAGTTTACTCTCTGACCTGATGACTTATACGTTTGTACTCGGGGCAGGTAAGATGGTAGTTTTTTCTGAAAGTAAACTTCTTGGAAACATGTTGCTGATGTGGAGGAACAGTGCACTGAGGTGTTTTCTCCTCCCTCTCATGTGCACACACACACACCCCCTCATCCCATTCTGTTCCAATACCACACAAGTAGCCTGGGGCTCCATATGCTTTGTTAATCACAGGGGCATATGCCAGGGGAAAAGAGCTGAAGCTACTTAAACTTACTGGCTCTTATCGTTTATCAGAGCTTGTATCCCTTACAGTGATTATGCAAGAAGACCTAGAGGGACTGGGAAGAAGGGAGGTCTTTGAGGGCCAGCAGAGAGACAGACGAGGAGGAAGAATATTCCCCGAGACTGGAAAAGAGAAACAGAATGGGTGGGTCTTTAGCTAGGGACAAGTGTCTTGCTGCATAGCAGGACTTCTGTGAGTTGGCAAGACCTCACAGGTGAGGACCACGTAGGACACCAAAGGAGGCTGGACTTTGGGGCTCCAAGACCCAGCAAAGATGCCTGTTTCCCTAATGGTGACACGGAAGCAGCAGAGCCTCAGGGCCTAAAGGAATTATATGAGCTGGATACTGTGGGCTTCAGGCTACCCATTACAGACCATCACTCACCCTAGAGGCTTATCTGATGCACTAAGATCCAATAGGGGAGTCCTAGTAGTTACAAATAAGTTTCCTGTGGCCCAGGGTGATGGTGGCTCAAAATCAGATATTAACAGACTTTAAAAAAAAAAAGAGAGAGATGTGATTTATTTTAAAACACTGCAGATGGTAACTGCAGCCCCGTCTTTGATAGTTTAGTGTAAAGCAAGTCGTGGAAATGTTGAAATGAATTTTAGATACTTAAAATATTAGAAGGGAAAGAAAATTAACATTTGTGAATACTATACCAGGAGAACTTGCATTCCTGTTGAATCCTTAAAATAAATAGCACTTTGAAATAGATCATATTATCCCCATTTTACAGATGCGAAGCCTGAGGCTCAAAAAAGTCAGATAACTATCTTTATTGCCTGGCTCTTAAAAATGTAACTTTTTTTAACCATATCACAATGCCTTCACAGTAAATTTCTTTTTAGCAACATAATTGCATATGCTACAAAGAAAAAAAAAAAAAAACACTTCTAATACAATTCCACTATGCTATGCTAAGTTGCTTCAGTCATGTCCGACTCTGTGCGACCCCAGAGATGGGCAGCCCACCAGGCTCCCCCGTCCCTGGGATTCTCCAGGCAAGAACACTGGAGTGGGTTGCCATTTCCTTCTCCAATGCGTGAAAGTGAAAAGTGAAAGTGAAGTCGCTCAGTCGGGTCCGACTCTTAGCGACCCCATGGATAGCGGCCCACCAGGGACCTCTGTCCATGGGATTTTCCAGGCAAGAGTACTGGGGTGGGGTGCCATTGCCTCCACTATACTTGTATATATTGGAGAAGGAAGTGGCAACCCACTCCAGTGTTCCTGCCTGGAGAATCCCAGGGACGGGGAAGCCTGGTAGGCTGCCGTCTGTGGGGTCACACAGAGTTGGACACGACTGAAGTGACTTAGCATAGCTCCTTAGAAGGAAACCTATGACCAACCTAGACAGGATATTAAAAAGCAGAGACATTACTATGCTAACAAAGGTCCATCTAGTCAAAGCTGTGGTTTTTCCAGTAGTCATGTATGGATGTGAGAGTGGAATTATAAAGAAAGCTGAGTGCTGAAGAATTGATGCTTTTGAACTGTGGTGTTGGAGAAGACTCTTGAGAGTCCCTTGGACTGCAGGGAGATCCAACCAGTCCATCCTAAAGGAGATCAGTCCTGGATGTTCATTGGAAGGACTGATGCTGAAGCTGAAACCCCAACATTTTGGCCACCTGATGCAAAGAACTAAGTCATTTGAAAAGACCCTGCTGTTGGGAAAGACTGAAGGCAGGAGGGGAAGGGAATGACAGAAGATGAACTGGTTGGATGGCATCACCAACACGATGGACATGAGTTTGAGCAGGCTCTGGGAGTTGATGACGGACAGAGAAGCCTGGTGTGCTGCAGTCCATGGGGTCGCAAAGAGTGGGACATGACTGAGCGACTGAACTGAGCTCGAGCTACACATAACTTAATTTTGAGATAAAAGAAAAATAAAACACCCCAAACCTGGGCATTCTTTATTTGGTCTAATGAAGACAGGAGACCCTAGGGTTATTTAGACGGTGTGGTTGTTTCTAGCTTTTCAATTTTGCTGCTACTTCTGCCCTCAACTCAGGTCAGTTCAATGGACTCAAGGGGCAATACTTAGCACGTTTGGAGCACTTTGCTCTGTTCCATGAGAAAGTCTCATGCATACACACACATGCTCCAACAAGGAGCTCCCAACTTACTAGAGAGTACAGGCAAAACAAGGTAAATGATGAAAAAGTCATATCTCTAATTCTCTTTCCCTCATACCTACTGTAAGACCCTCATCCAGGCCTAACATAAGCCCATCAGTCAGGTCAGTCACACAGGGGCAGTCATGTGAACTCTTGAATTTGAAAGCAAGGAGCTAGGTTCTAATCCTTTCTTTGGATCTTAGTTTCTTCAATTTTTTCCTAAGTGGATATAATATTTGAGTTAGATTGACAATATGCTTATAAGTGCAGTGTAAAAAGAAAAACAGTTTTAAAAAAGTAAAAAATGAGAAAAACTGTTCCAAAGAAAGAATAAGTACACAAAATAATTAATATACAAAGTATATAAAACAAAGAATTGAATGCAGAGAATACAAAATAAGGAAGTAGAAAGGGAAAATAAAGCCATTTAGTCAATGAATTTAAACACAAAAAAGAGAAATGGACAGGGGTTGAAATTAACAGTATTAATAAATTCCAGTGGGACTATTGGTGATGTGATAATATTTAGGAGATGAGATTATTTAAGAGAAGAACCAATTAAGTTCATCATAAATTCTAGCCAGAAAATGGGCATGTCATCCTCTAGAAGAGTAAAATAGTAAATTCAGGGTAGAGGTAGAAGGTGATTGGACCTAAATGTTTGAGAGAGTGAGTTAGTGGGGGAGGAAAATTAGAAAGTTAATGGACATTTGCAGGGGAGAAGTACTAAATAAGTGAGCTGATAAAAGCAGATGGCAACGGATCCCTCCCCCAAAGTTACTATATTATTTACCTAGGAATCAATATAAACTGTTTTGAATTGCAGCCTCTGAGGAGATTCATGTGACAAATAGGTCATTTCTATGATTCGCCCAACAATATTAGGCAGTTCTTAACTCAGAATGAAAAAATGATTAGGTCTGCTTCCAGGAGTTTGGCTTGTTTGTTATTGGGTCAGTGGTTTGATACTGGATCAAAGCCACAGTTACATATTGATTCTTAAGCATAATTTTGTATTGGAATGAAAATAAAGTGTATCTGCAGTCATTCAGTCAAAAAAAAAAGTACAGTGTAAGAATCAATGTTATCTGTGTTTGTTATTTTTCAGTGCATCAAATTTGCCGGTCTCAGGATCTTGGGGGAAAAAAGCTAATTCTCCTGTGTAGCTTATTGGATCTTATAGCCCATATTGGGGAACTGATTTAACTGTATGAGAATAATCATATTTTAAGTAATCAAAACATTTCTATTTATAAAAGCAATGTATATAAAATATAGAAAAAAAAGGAAAAAAATCATTCATTGGTCAATCATTCAAAGCAACCCACTGCTAATAATGTGATGTATGTCCTAGTATTTTCTATGCATATTTTATTTCATAGTTGGGATTATACTCTCTTTCATATATGGCTTCACTTACTTATCTTAGTAATAAATAGAGCATTTAAAAATACTTTTTAAAATAAGATGCCTAAATCTAAAATGCCATGCACTTGAAAGTTTTCATCTCTCAGTTTCTGCAGTAAGACTTTAACATAATCTTTAACAGGAAGTAAAATTCGGTATCAAACCTGACTACAATTAGAGAATCTAGTTGGAGGGTCACAGCCAGCAAAATCAGCAGATTCTAAAACCTCTCCAATTTCTGTGCCGTGCCAAGCGACTGAAGTGGAGAGGCAACTTGACTATTGCCTTCTGACGCTAATTAATGTTTAATACTGAGCAGCAAACGTGCGCTTCCTCTTGTAAGTTCTCATTAAGTTCCTTTTGAATCAGTTAACACTCTGTTTATAAAGATGTGGATATTTTCTCTAATTACTGTAATTTTGGCTACTGCTGTAAAAATCAGTGCTCCGTGTCACGCTGTCAGAGATCATTACAGATGCGAGTGTACTTTTCCCCGCCCTCCCCTGGAAAGGATCCAGTTCTCTCTAGAAATTAAATGCCTTAAAAGGTTCAATAAAGGAAAATCCAGACGTAGCATGTCTCTTGTCAAGCCATTCCAGAAGAAAACCAGGATGTATTCATCAGGGTGATGAAATGTGGACTGTTTAAAAAATAAGGGTATAGATGCAGAGTTCTCTTATAATAAATTTCATTATTGTCAAATCCAATTCATCCTTCCCAACAAGAATAAATTGAGATGATTTATGCTCTCAGAAGCACATTTCCCCCTCCTGGTATTTCCTTCTGTGTGGGGAGCTATCTGTAAGGGTATAAAGTCTAGCCCCTCTTCCCCCTTGGGTTACCCCCACGCTGGGGTAGAAGTTTCACCATTTTTGAGTTTAGAAGACGATCTGGGCATGTGTGGCTCAGCTTCTTTCTCCTACCTTCCATGTGGGAGCCAGATACCACAGGAAATGTGTGTTCTAGTCTGTTCCTTCTTTGTGGGGAAGGACTGAGGTTTTTCTAGCTGTGTGACTGAGTAGGGTAAGTCCATCTAAGTCTATGGCTCAGCATTAGTGGCTCCAATTAAGCCACATCCTCCAACTCAGCCTTTAGAAGTAAGAAAGGACCCTCCATCTCTGACACCTTCTTGCTCTCTTAATCAATTCAGAACACTTGGATGGCTAAAGCAGGTGCTATTTACCACCAAACACAAAGAAGCTGATGATTCAAAAACAAAGTGAAGCAAAAACACCACTCTGTTTTAGAGTTGTGCTGTTTTCCTGTCAGTTATTATAGGCAGCATCAGAAAGATATGCTGTAAGGGTTTATTAAATTGAGAAAAATATGTCCAACTAGAAACGCATGTTCCAGGAGTTCAGAGGATGGCCCCAGGGGCCAAGGTTAGTTTTATAGAGGAGTACCTCATCTGTGTCTGCCATATACCTAGAAGGGGTTGAATGAAGATGAAAATCTGAATGAGCATTAAGGTCAGGTGGGAATTAGGCAGCTTTCTTATGCTTCAAATAGAACTGAATCAGAGAAAACCATAGGTATGCATGGGTATGTTTTAATGTATCCTGCCTTTGGGTTATTCCTTAAGATCTCAAATTTTAAGTCCCAGAATTCTAAGATATAAAGCTAAAAGTATTTTGAGGATAGAGGATCCAGAAAAATGGGATATAAGAAGTTTCTAGAAACTATAATAATTCATAAGTAATTATATCTGCCACCTAGTGTTTATGTCATGGTAGATATGCAAAAATTGCATTTATTTTTATTGGTGTTTAATAATCTATTCATGACCGAACGTGGGGCTTGTGAATGTGTTAGTGTGAAGAAAGGCGGCTCTTTATCTCATCTACTGTGCATTCTAAATCTAAATATTTTCCTTTCCCCCCAATTCCTTTCATGATTACGTGCCTTTGCCTGTGCCAATAAAAGGGGAGGGAGCAAAACAGACAAGTATTTGTTCTATCAGATTAGTTTCTAACACAGAAAGAACTGTTTCATTTCACTCATTACAGCTAACTGAGAGCTGTAAGCATTAGTGATGCTAGTTCACCATGATGTCAATTCAGCTGTCTTCCTAATTCCCAGGACTTGGAAATGCTGAATCTGCAGCTGCTGTGACAGTTTTTTTCACCCTCTCTCTCACCAAAGAAAAAAAATTAAGGCCTCCAGCATCTTTATCTTAGAAAAATCAAATATGTACATGCTGTACTTTTATTTCATTAAGTTTCATTTGAAACAGATGACATTTCTATGTGGATTTTTCTAAGAAAAATAGTTTCTCTATCTGCTTTGATTTGTGATCATTTTAAAATGCTCAGCATTACTAAGAGCACTTAGTGTCTGAGTCAAGTGCTTCTGCTGATAGAACACCAATGCCCCCTACTGATAAATTTCCCAAAACCTTTCTATGGACAATGAGAACAGAACCCCCTCACTTAAAACAAGCATACTGTTCACCGGCCTTGTCTGAAAAGGACAAGTACTTTTGGATCACCTGTGTCTGCTTTATTAGCCTCTCATTAGTGTAATTTCCTCTATTAGTCTTTACTGAAGCAGCTAGAAGTTATTTCATGCTTGGCTGGCTGTATTAGAAAAAACAATTTTAAAGGTATCAGCAGAGCTTTATACCTGATAAAATGTGAACCAGAACTAACATTTGATTATAGTAATGTAATTCATGTTACATTATATTTATATTTAACGGGAAAAGTCCTTCTGAATATCTTATCTGTCTCCCTGTGTCTTCAATATTTATAGAATTCAGGCATAAACAGACTTTAATACCTAATGCTCCAGATTTACACAAATGCCTTCTAATGTCATCTCCATCGAGTAATTGGTTGGTTTTCCCTAGTGACAGAGAACACACTACCTATCAAAGCAACCTGTTGCATCTTTGAACAATTCTGGCAGAAAGTTCATGGAAAAACTTTGCAGCTTTCAAAATATTGGGCAATTTCTTTCCTCCCTTTGCTGTAACAACTCTAATTCTTCAATATTTGAACAGAAAGATGATGCCCTTCTTCTGGCATTCTTCTCTCCCTCAGGAAGAGTGATGTCAGCTGTTAGAGAAGAGGCAAATGTTTCTATAAATGTGAAATCAAAGGGGCAAAGATTTAGGGCAGAATGCCCAGGTGGCACAGTGGTTAAGAATCTGCCTGCCAGAGCAGGAGACACAAGAGCCATGGATTCAATCCCTGGTTTGGGAAGGTCCCCTGGAAGGAAATGACAGCCCACTCCAGTATTCAAGCCTAAAAATTCCATGAACATGGGAGACTGGAGGGCTATGGTCCATGGGGTCTTAAAGTCAGACACAATTGAGCAAGCATGTATGCCAGTAGATTATAAAATTCCTAATTTCAAATTATGTACTAATTGTTACTTCCTCGCTTTCTCTCATACACACATACACATCCTCATGGTTACCACAACACACTTTTAAAATGGTCATCTTTACTCTCTGTGATAAGGTCAATAATCTTTTTCCAGTCCATACAGCACAGAAATCTTTCCAGAACTTTAATTTGATCACATCTTTATTTTCAGCTCTTTAAAGGACCCTCTTACTATCAAAATAAAGTCTCAAATCAAATAAGTTAAAAAAAATAAAGTTAAAAAAAAAAGGTCATCTTTGAACTTAGTACAGGAAGCAAGAGGCCAATTCAACTTCTGTGATAGTGTGATTTAAATGTTTCCAAGTAGATCCAGTCTCAAGACTACCTTCACAAATGCCTAGAAATTGTTAGACCTCCCTGCTCAGTTCACGTATTCTTAAGCAAGCAGTGTTAGATGAGGGTTTCCAACAAGGCTGAGAAATTGGTCAACTTAGACTGAAGCTTTTTAAGCAGCAAATGTCTCACAAGACCAATTGGACCTTTGTAAGAAGTCTGTCATCCCATAAGTTCAGGCCCTTCTCTTTGGGCAGACGCAAAATCAAGATTCCTAGTGCTCTCTGTATAACTCCCTTTCTCCCTTTTATTTGCAGCCTTAATTTTGCTGTCTAGGAAGCCAATCATGAAGGGTATTGCCATCTTTTAATTATAAAACAAGCAAGAAAAGTATCATATATTTACATATATACGTGGAATCTAGAAAAATAGTACTGATGAACTTTGAACTTACTTGCAGGGCAGGAGAAGGTGGAATGAACTGGGAGATGATGATTGACATTTATACATTATCTTGTGTAAAACTGATAGCTAGTGGGAGTCTGCTGCACAGCACAGAGAGCTCAGCTCTGTGCAGGCACAGCAGCACCTTCATGCCGCCTTTTTCTGTGCCTTGGGCTTCTTGATTTGGGAGTGGAAGCACTACAGGAAGAAATGCTGTGAGAGACCCAGGTAGATGCTGCAAGGTTTCTTCTCACCTAATTGACCTCCCCTTCCTCACAATTCTTCCCTAAAACAGGCCAAGAAACACTCATGTGAAAGGTCCTCTTCCCACACCCAGAGAAAAAGAGCATCCTTCTCCCTGAAGACAAGGGAAGCTGAGAAGCATCTTAACAGGTCTTGCTGAGTTTCCCCCAGTTTCCTGCAATTACCTCATACTTCTTAACCTCTTCAGCTGTGCACCTCACCAAGCCCTAGCATACAACACTCAAGGCTGTTTCTCTGGCTCTTCATTTCCTTATGAAGGCTCTCATGTCACATTAAACTTATATTAAATAAATCTGTGTCACTTTCTTCTCATTCTGTTGGTCAAGGAAACTACCTTCAAGAGAAGGATAATTCAGCTCCATTTCTTAGTGAGAAAAGCAGCAAAAAGTCTGCTGTTATGGTTAATCTACCATAGTTGTGTTTGGTTAGAGAAGGAATGGCTTGAAGGGGTGGGAGTGGGCAAAATGGACGAAGGGGGTCAATAAGCACAAACTTCAGCTGTAAAATAAGTCCTGGGGATGTGCTAAGTCACTTCAGTCATGTCCGACTCTGTGCAACCCCATAGATGGTAGCCCACCAGGCTCGGTCATCCCTAGGATTCTCCAGGCAAGAATACTGGAGTGGGTTGCCATTTCCTTCTCCAATGCATGAAAGTAAAAAGCAAAAGTGAAGTCACTCAGTCCTTAGCGACCCCATGGACTATAGCCTACAGGGCTCCTCCGTCCATGGGATTTGCCAGGCAAGAGTACTGGACTGGGTTGCCATTGCCTTCTCCAGGGGGATGTAATGTACAGCATGGAGACTACCGTTAATAATTCTGTACTGCATATTTGAAAGTTGCTAAGGGAGTAAATCTTAAAAGTCCTTTTCACAAGAAAAAAGATTTCTAACTACATATAGTGGAAGATGTGATCGTTTCAGTGTGTACAAATATTGAATCGTTATTTATTCACCTAAAACTAATATAATGTCAAATGTCAATTATACTTCAATTTTTAAAAAATGTTCCTTGCTCTCAATTGCTTACTATTGTAATAGGTACTGTTTTCTTTCTTGGGTGCTTCCCACAGTTCCCATTTCTTCAATCATTGCCCCTTTGACAAGGTGTTAGATTCCTTATTGTGCTTCTTTTAAAGTTTTTTAGTCTATATCTGCCTTGATGCAAGTGCAGCATCACATCAGAGCAAAATATTCTAAACGTGCATCTATCAGCCCAGAGAAAAGCAGCACCGCCAGTGCCTACAGGGCTCCCCTGGTGGGTCAGTGGTAAAGAACCTGCTTGCCAATGCAGGAGACACGGGTTTGATCCCTGGACTGGAAGATGCCCTGGAAAAGAAATGGTAACCCACTCTCTTGCCTGGAGAATCCCATGAAGGGAGGAGCCTGGTGGGCTACAGTCCATAGGGTTTCAAATAGTCTGACACGACATTTGGACTGAACAGGCACTGCCTGTAAGTCCTAAAATTGTTAAGAGAGCCAGGGAAGAATAAATTTGTGGAGGTGACTCTGTAATCTATTCCATAAACATGAGTTAAGTGTTCACTATATACCAGGAACTATAGGTAAATAGAACTTTGTCACTTCCTTCCTTCAGTTTAGTGGTAAAGACTGTCATGCAAAACAAGTAATTGCTGCTCTGTTTTGCACTATAGATGAGGCTCTAAGGGAATACAGAAGAGAAAATTTCAAATGCTTCCTTCAGAAAGTGAAGTCACTCAGTGGTGTCCGACTCTTTGCGACCCCATGGACTGTAGCCCACCAGGCTCCTCCATCCATGGAATTCTCCAGGCAAGAATACTGGAGTGGGTTGCCATTTCCTTCTCCAGGGGATCTTCCCAACCCAAGGATTTAAGCCAGGTCTCCCACACTGCAGGCAGACGCTTTAGCCTCTGAGCCACCAGGGAAGCCACAAAGAATTATGCCTTAAATAATTTCATCAGGCAAAACCAATACAATATTGTAAAGTAATTCGCTTCCAATTAAAATAAATTTATACTAAAAAATTTTTAAAAATGACTGAAAAAAATTTCATCAGAAAAAAAAAGTAGAAAACAATCAAAACAAAAAGAAAAATATATGAATAGGCACAAAAGTAAAACAGAAGCAAGATATTACACAGGTAATCTTTTAGTAGAGATGGATGGTTATTCTGTTGGATACTTGCAGGAAAAACTATGAGATGAGATTAAAATGGTAGGAGAGGACTCAGCTCATCAAGAGCTTGGGTGACATGCTAAAGAGTTTGGATTATTATCCTTTAGAAAAGGAAATCAGTAGAACTGAGTTTGAGAAAAAGTGCTCTAGTGGCAGTATGGTATTAAGGGAATATAACTGACCAGACTTGGAGTCTGCCTGAACATGGAGGAGAAAAAAAAAAAAAAGGAAGGTAGGAAGAATCAGGCGCAGTGCTTCATTCTCTGGCTTGTATGAGGGGTGGTATGATTTTTCAGAGAAAGAAATACTGCAAGAAGAGGTTTCAGGAGGTGGAGGAAGAAGAGTTATGATCCAGGTGGAAAACCGTGAGTATAAGATGCCTAGGAAACATCTAGGCAAAGGTGTTGAGTATGGATATAGAAATAAGGGTTTAGAATTCAAGAGAGAGATCTGGGTTAGCGTTGCTGTGAATAGTCAAAGTATAGGTGGTAAAGGAAACCATTAGAGAAGTTGAGGAGAAACTAAAGTCCAGAGCTCAAGAAAAGGGTACACAAGAAATAAAAGATCTCAACATGGAAGAGGCAGTTGAAACCCTGGAAAGACCCTACCACAGGAAACAATGAGAAGAAAGTACATAGCCACTGGTAGAAAGAGGTGTGTGCTTGAAGAATAGTGACAAAAGAGACTTGAAATAGAATTCTGAGACCAGGAAAATAACCACAAAAGAAAGGAAACCTGGGAAAGAGAGAAATTCAAGAATAAAAAAGTGATTGGGAGTATCAAATGCTGCAGAGGGATACAATTATACCAGCCCTATAAGGTTAGGACTGAAAAGTGTTGAATGAGTTTTTAAATTAGGAAGTCATTGATGATTCAAATGAGGCCAACTTGAGGAGAGTGGCTGGAGCAGATGAAGTTAACCTCTCAGTAGTCCTGGACTGTAGAAAAGTAGAAAGATTGGGTGGTAGCGAAAGGCAGTAATACAATGAAGGGAGTTTTGTTTTTTGGTCTGTGTTTTTAATGTTTGAGATGTCCTTAGAAGCGGTGAAGATGGAGAGGTTCAGGATGCAGAAAGAGGAAAAATAATGGAGAACTGTTTTTAAGAGAGACAAATTAGCTAACAGCCACAAGAGGAAAGGCTTCTTTTCTAAGCCTTGTTCCTTTATTTCAATTCTATTAAGTTACATTTATGCCCCTCTCATATCCAGCACTCAATATTTGAGCAATAGATTATTTTTGACCCAAGTATTAGGGCTTCTGTTTTCTGCCGGGGTCCAGCCCTGGTGGATCCAGGAAATTCGAAGGGGAGACGACATCAGCGATCAGGAAACGATTGCTTAATTAAACGTTAATTAAGGATATAAAGAGTGGTGAAATAAGGATAGCTCAGTGGGAAAATTTAGTGGAGAAAAGAGGCTGAACAATTCAGCCAGAAGGTAAGAGAAAGAACGACATGGGGAGACCAAGTTTTGGTGAACAAGGCCCGCACTTTATTTTCCAAAGTAGTTTTTATATCTTAAGTTATGCATGGAGGATAATGGGGGAAGGGGTAGAGTCATGCAGTAAGACAGGCCTTCTTCCTACAAACTTATCCTATGCAAAAGTTTAGGTGATTTGCATCATCTTCTGGCCCAGAGGCCTGTTAACATTTTAAGACCCTTTCTTTAGAAAACTTATTTTTCTCAAAAGGTGATTATTCTAAAGTCAGGCACCAGCCTCCAAAAAATATTAGATAAAGTTGCATTCCTATAGGGCAACAGTGAGGAGGACTAAAACAAGAAAAGAATTAACTCAAGGGTCCAAGGTTACAAACATTAAAGCTACTACTTACATTTTTTTTTAATTAAATTTTATTTTGCTTAACTTTACAATATTGTATTGCTTTTGCCATACATCAAGATGGATGTGCCACAAGTATACATGTGTTCCCCATCCTGAACCCTCCTCCATCCTCCCTCCCCATACCATCCCTCTGGGTCGTCCCAGTGCACCAGCCCCAGGCATCCGTTATCAGGCATCGAACCTAGACTGGTGACTTGTTTCAGATATGATATTATACATATTTCAACGCTATTCTCCCAAATCATCCCACCCTCTCCCGTTTCCAGAGTCCAAAAGTCTGTTCTATACATCAGTGTCTCTTTTGCTGTCTCGTAAACAGGGTTATTGTTACCATCTTTCTAAATTCCATATATATGCATTCAGATCAGATCAGTCGCTCAGTCGTGTCCGACTCTTTGCGACCCCATGAACTGCAGCACGCCAGGCCTCCCTATCCATCACCAGCTCTCGGAGGTCACTCAGACTCAAATTCATCGAGTCAGTGATGCCATCCAGCCATCTCATCCTCTGTCGTCCCCTTCTCCTCCTGCCCTCAATCCCTCCCAGCATCAGAGTCTTCTCCAATGAGTCAACTCTTCGCATGAGGTGGCCAAAATACTGCAGTTTCAGCTTGAGCATCATTCCCTCCAAAGAAATCCCAGGTCTGATCTCCTTCAGAATGGACCGGTATGCGTTAGTATACTGTATTTGTGTTTTTCTTTCTGGCTTACTTCACTGTGTATAATAGGCTCCAGTTCCATCCACCTCATTAGAACTGATTCAAATGTATTCTTTTTAATGGCTGAGTAATACTCCATTGTGTATATGTACCACAGCTTTCTTATCCATTCATCTGTGGATGGATATCTAGGTTGCTTCCAAGTCCTGGCTATTGTAAACAGTGCTGCTATGAACATTGGGGTACACGTGTCTCTTTCAATTCTGGTTTTCTCAATGTGTATGCCCAGCAATGGGATTGCTGGATCATAAGGCAGTTCTATTCCCAGTTTTTTGAGGAATCTCCATACTGTTCTCCAAAGTGGCTGTACTAGGTTGCATTCCCACCAACAGTCTAAGAGGATTCCCTTTTCTCCACACCCTCTCCAGCATTTATTGCTTGTGGACTTTTGGATAGCAGCCATTCTGACTGGTATGAAATGGTACCTCATAGTGGTTTTGATTTGCATTTCTCTGATAATGAGTGATGTTGAGCATCTTTTCATGTGTTTGTTAGCCATCTGTATGTCTTCTTTGGAGAAATGTCTATTTAGTTCTTTGGCCCATTTTTTTGATTGGGTCATTTATTTTTCTGGAATTGAGCTGTAGGAGTTGCTTGTATATTTTTGAGATTAGTTGTTTGTCTGTTGCTTCATTTGCTATTATTTTCTCCCATTCTGAAGGCTGTCTTTTCACCTTGCTTATAGTTTCCTTTGTTGTGCAGAAGCTTTTAAGTTTAATTAGGTCCCATTTGTTTATTTTTTATTTTATTTCCAATATTCTGGGAGGTGGGTCATAGAGGATCCTGCTGTGATGTATGTCAGAGAGTGTTTTGCCTATGTTTTCCTCTAAGAGTTTTATGGTTTCTGGTCTTACATTTAGATCTTTAATCCATTTTATTTTTGTGTATGGTGTTAGAAAGTGTTCTAGTTTCATTCTTTTATAAGTGTTTGACCAGTTTTCCCAGCACCACTTGTTAAAGAGATGGTCTTTAATCCATTGTATATTCTTGCCTCCTTTGTCAAAGATAAGGTGTCCATATGTGCATGGATTTATCTCTGGGCTTTCTATTTTGTTCCATTGATCTATATTTCTGTCTTTGTGCCAGTACCATACTGTCTTGATGACTGTGGCTTTATAGTAGAGCCTGAAGTCAGGCAGGTTGATTCCTCTAGCTCCATTCTTCTTTCTCAAGATAGCTTTGGCTATTCGAGGTTTTTTTGTATTTCCATACAAATTGAGAAATTATTTGTTCTAGTTCTGTGAAGAATACCGTTGGTAGCTTGATGGGGATTGCATTGAATCTATAAATTGCTTTGGGTAGTATACTCATTTTCACTATATTGATTCTACCGATCCATGAACATGGTATATTTCTCCATCTATTAGTGTCCTCTTTGATTTCTTTCAACAGTGTTTTATAGTTTTCTATATATAGGTCTTTAGTTTCTTTAGGAAGATATATTCCTAAGTATTTTATTCTTTTCATTGCAATGGTGAATGGAATTGTTTCCTTAATTTCTCTTTCTATTTTCTCATTATTAGTGTACAGGAATGCAAGGGATTTCTGTGTGTTGATTTTATATCCTGCAACTTTACTATATTTATTGATTAGTTCTAGTAATTTTCTGGTGGAATCCTTAGGGTTTTCTACGTAGAGGATCATGTCATCTGCAAACAGTGAGAGTTTTACTTCTTCTTTTCCAATTTGGATTCCTTTTATTTCTTTTTCTGCTCTGATTGCTGTGGCCAAAACTTCTAAAACTATGTTGAATACTACTTACATTTCTATACACCAATTATATCAATCAATACACTGCCAAGGACACAGTAGGTAAGGGATATGGAGACTTAGCAGCAAACATTGGCCCAACAAGTGAAAAACCCTTCACCAATACAATGTCTAATCAATCTTTTAACTGCTCAAAGGAATCTGTATTTGGACAGTTTAGAACATCTCATGCCTCTCACAGTTGGGAGGCTCTGAGCAATCACATGTGGCTGGAAAAACCTATTCAGGCAGGCTAGAGGATTTCCAAAAGAGTTTGTAGGTTGAAACACTGTCACACCCAGGAATTATTAACTGGAGCTGTAAGTTAACTCTTTTTTTCAGAGAGAGGTAGTGGGGGACAGCCCCCCATAAAGTCACAGGTGTAGATGAGAGCACAAAGCAGAAAGTAGGCAGACTCTGGTTTTGGGGGTAGATGCTTGAGAACTTCCAGGGGGGCTCCTGAGGCTAGATCTTGCCTTTGCATATGCCGAGCCTCCTTCCTCATGACCTTTGCCAGGGGCGGAGTTCGCTCCCCCGCAGTTTTCTGTTTCTGTGAAATTTCTTGGAGTTAAATTCTGTCTCTCATTTCAGACCACTGAGGACTTTCTGTCTTTGTTAGAGGAAGCAGACTGACTGAAACCACCCACCCTGGCCAGGCACCATAGTAACCATTTGTACAAGTTATTTTATGACAGGAGGTCCTAGTAAGGAACACGGAACCAACAAACCACCACCAACTGGAAGAATTTGGGAAAGGTGAAAAGGAGACGCCATGGTGGCGTGGTATATTTCTACCACCTCGCAGAATCCTCTCTGACATCCATCTTGGCCAATGCATGCACCACCAGGAACGACCTTGAGTCAGAATAATTGGCCACAGACAACCAGGAGACTAATCCCATCACCATAAAACCCTGGACTGTGAGCCCTATGGCAGAGCAGTTATTCTGGGTTTCCCTACCCTACTGCTCTCCTCCCAGTCACCCGTTCCCAATACTGTCTCTTGCTTTGTCAGCATGTGTGTCTCCCCAGACAACTCATTTCCAAGTGTTAGACAAGACCCTACTCATGGGCCCTGGACGGGGTCCCCCTTCCTGCAACAGATTCAGATTTTGTTCTTTCTGTGTATATGCTATCCCTTCAAAGTTCACATTCATCATTTACAGATTTGGTAAGGCTGACTTCAAACCCATGGACACAAGACTGAGAAATGCACACACCTAGATTTTTCCATTAATATTACTACTGACTCATTAATAAGCTAATATAGTTCATCCAATATTCTATATACCTATCATTCAGTACACATTTCTGTCTTGTCCTTCAGATTTCTTAAGGTCAACCTTTGACAGATTCCTGGATATAGCCTAGACAGATCATAAATAACTCATATCCCTCCCTCCTATGCCAATCCAGTAACTCCACTAAAGAATGAAGTAAGGTCAGCCTAAGATAACCTGACTCATCCTTAGTGAACCCATCTGGCTCAGGGTGATCAGGGCTTCCTCTTCAAAAAGCAAAGAAAGTTGCCCTAACATTCTACAGTCATCCCCCAGATAACTGTAAAATTCATTCATCATCATTAGCAATATTTTTAAGTCTCTTGACTTCATTTTTTGAAATTTGGAAATAATGTTTGCTCATATATAACCTTCCTGCTTCTCTTTTACTCTTAGTGATTTCTTAAGACTTACTTGCAAGTTTCTCAGTGTCCTGTAGGTGATTTCTCTTGTAAAGCATATTTAAACTCATTCAAAGCAACTGTGTTCTTTCTTCAATCACACACTACATTTGGGATCAACGCCACTCTCACTTTTTCAATCTAAAGATCTTTTCTCTAGACAGAGAAAACAAATAAATATTAAATAATTCAGCTTTCTCAGAACCATCCATCAATATCACAATCATCATTCTGTCTTGTTGCATCAAATCTAATTGTAGCATTTTTTTAAGCACCATTTACTTTGGATTTTAAATACCAGAGCACACTATAAAAGAGATCGCCTGAAAAACAAATATCATATATTACTACATATATATGAAATCTAAAAAAAAATTGTACCTATTTCCAGGGCAGGAATAGAAAGACACAGGTATAGAGACATGGTGTGTGGGGGGAAGGAGAGGGTGGGACAAACTGAGAGGGTAGCATTGATATATATACACCATGATGTGTAAAACTGATAGCTAGCAGGAAGTTGCGGTACAGCTGGGTGCTCTGTAATGACCTAGAGGGGTGGGACGGGTTGGGGAAGAGGAGGCTCAAGAGGAAGGGGAGATATATATATCAGATCAGATCAGTCACTCAGTCGTGTCTGACTCTTCGCGACCCCATGAATTGCAGCACGCCAGGCCTCCCTGTCCATCACCAACTCCCGGAGTTCACTCAGACTCACATCCATCGAGTCAGTGATGCCATCCAGCCATCTCATCCTCTGTCGTCCCCTTTTCCTCCTGCCCCCAATCCCTCCCAGCATCAGAGTCTTCTCCAATGAGTCAACTCTTCGCATGAGGTGGCCAAAGTACTGGAGTTTCAGCTTTAGCATCATTCCTTCCAAAGAAATCCCAGGGCTGATCTCCTTCAGAATGGACTGGTTGGATCTCCTTGCAGTCCAAGGGACTCTCAAGAGTCTTCTCCAACACCACAGTTCAAAAGCATCAATTCTTTGGCGCTCAGCCTTCTTCACAGAAGAAGATATATATATATATATACATATATATACATATATATACATATACATATATCTACACTTTACCAACAAAGGTTCGCCTAGTCAAGGCTATGGTCTTTCCTGTGGTCATGTATGGATGTGAGAGCTGGACTGTGAAGAAGGCTGAGTGCCGAAGAATTGATGCTTTTGAACTGTGGTGTTGGAGAAGACTCTTGAGAGTCCCTTGGACTGCAAGGAGATCAATCCTGGAATTTCTTTAGAAGGAATGATGCTCAAGCTGAAACTCCAGTATTTTGGCCACCTCATGCGAAGAGTTGACTCATTGGAGAAGACTCTGATGCTGGGAGGGATTGAGGGCAGGAGGAGAAGGGGATGACAGAGGATGAGATGGCTGGATGGCATCACTGACTTGATGGGTGTGAGTCTGGGTGACCTCCGGGAGCTGGTGATGGACAGGGAGGCCTGGCGTGCTGCGGTTCATGGGGTCGCAAAGAGTCGAACACGACTGAGCGACTGATCTGATCTGATCTACACACATGTGACTGATTCACATTGTTTTACAGCAGAAAATAACACAACATTGTAATGCAATTATACTCCAATTAAAAAAAATTAATAAAATGGAAAGAAAACAAGAGAGTGATTCACTGTCTTATATTGGTCTCAGTTAGCTCTCTCTCATCTTGTATACATTGCCAAATCTGGCCTCCTCAGAGAGCTCCCGATACAGCTCAGAGAGTTTCTTTCAGTTGTTTCTCCTCTTCCTTCTCATTACAACTTCACTTGTGAGAACTTTAATGATCTAGACTGATTTCTCTTTTAGCTTCTCATGTCTTAGACCTGTGTCTGCTTCATCTTGAAATCTTTTATTTTTATGAGTTCATGTCTGACCAAACTCAACCTTTCCTTTCTTAGATACACTGAACTAAGTTACATGGCAGATTTTTCCTCCTACATTCACTTCCGGTAATTTATTTTTTCATTATTTTTCATGGATTACAGCACATTGATCTGATAGGTTACCTATAAATAATCCCATGCCTTATAAGAATATCAAAATTAACTGAAAAATTGATAAATATTGTGTATGAATTGTGGGGCAAGTGGAAAATGAAAGCCATGTGGCATAATAGGTACACAAATTATATTTCTCAGTTACTAATGTGACTTGAATTAATTATCATAAAGAGGTTATAACCAGTAAAGTAATTGCTTTTGAGTACTTTAGATATATGATTGACTAGGACAATCATTTGTACATATCAAATCCCTATAATTTGGAGATAATCTCATTTCTATGTTGACATACAATAAAATATACCTTTGATGTATTGAAAAACCATACTAAAGAAATACAAAAACCGGGAAATTGTATTCATCAAAAGATGTCAATGGGAGGGAGGTTTAAGAGGTAGCGGACAAATGTACACCTATGGCTGATTCATGTTGATGTTTGACAGAAAACAACAAAATTCTGTAAAGCAATTATCCTTCAATTAAAAAATAAAAATTTTTAAAAGGTAAAAAGAAATACTGGAGAATATTTTTTATGTGTATCTGATAAGAGATTAGTGTCCAGAGTTTATTAAAAAAACTACTTCAAGCCAGAAAAATGACAGAGCAAAAAAACCATAAATAGGCTGTGTGTGAACATACACACACATGTACCTACCTATATTTGAGGTACTCATACAGATGTGCAAAGAAATGAAAAATATAAAATTCAGGAAACAGTGGCCTCTTTGGGAGATCATCAGGTTGGGGCTGCAATAGGATCCAATAGATTGAAATTACAGCACATACAGTTGACCCTTAACCAGCAAAGGATTATGGAGCTGACTCACTGCACCAGTTGAAAATGTGTGTAAATTATAATAGGCACTCCATATCAGCACTTCCTCCATATCTACTGCTTTTGAGGATTCAACCAACCCATGGATCACATAATGAAAAAAATTGGGGTTTAAGTGGACCCATGTAGTTCAAAACCAGATTGTTCAAGGGTCAATTGTATATGGGAAGTGTCTATGGCATTAAGTAATATGTTCACATAATTATGTGTCTAAACTATAAATCAATTAAATGATAACATATTAAAAAGCAAAGACAATTTTCAGTTGTCTGAAAGTTGGATAAGCTGTCTTATCCATTATAGGCTATTACTTTGCCAACAAAGGTCCATCTAGTCAAGGGTATGGTTTTTCCAGTGATCATATATGGATGTGAGAGTTGGACTGCGAAGGCGGCTGAGCACCAAAGAATTGATGCTTTTGAAGTGTGGTGTTGGAGAAGACTCTTAAGAGTCCCTTGGACTGCAAGGAGATCCAACCAGTCCATTCTGAAGGAGATCAGCCCTGGGATTTCTTTGGAAGGAATGATGCTAAAGCTGAAACTCCAGTACTTTGGCCACCTCATGTGAAGAGTTGACTCATTGGAAAAGACCCTGATGCTGGGAGGGATTGGGGGCAGGAAGAGAAGGGGATGACAGAGGATGAGATGGCTGGATGGCATCACCGACTCAATGGACATGGGTTTGGGTGAACTCTGGGAGTTGGTGATGGATAGGGAGGCCTGGCATGCTGCAATTCATGGGGTCGCAAAGAGTCAGACACAACTGAGTGACTGAACTGAACTGATACTGAATTTACAATGTTGTGTTAGTTTCAGGTGTACTGCAAAGTAATTGAGTTACTCATTGTTTTTTCAGATTCTTATCCATTATAGATTATTACAAGATACTGAATATATTCACTAGGTACCTATGCTATACAATAAGCAGGTCTTTGTAGCTTATCTATTTATATATAGTAATGTGTATTTTATATATAGAGTCAGAGAAGGCGATGACACCCCACTCCAATCCTCTTGCCTGGAAAATCCCATGGACAGAGAAGCCTGGTAGGCTGCAGTCCATGGGGTCGCTAAGAATATGTATATATTATTCCCAAACTCTTAATTTTACACATTTCAAAAATACCAAACAATAAAAAACAATAAGAACCCACTGTGCTATGTGCTGATCCAGAGTATTTGGATAATTTATTCTGTTATCTGAAACAAGTTACTTAGCTTGTCTGAGCCTCACTTCCCTCATTGGTAAAGAAACTGGCTAATCTGTAAAGTGTCTTCCAATTCCCACAGTCCCTAATCCCATGATCCAGAGAAATAACAGTATGTAAACCAAGGAACTTCCCCAGTTAGTTTTCAATTTACACATGTTGACATAGGCTCAAAATATGAGGAAAGGGGCAAAGAATATTAAGCTGCTAAGTTATTTTAAATAAATGAGAAATTCAAACAAGGAAAGACTAAATAAACAAGATTGTATTAGATTATTTGAAACTATAATTGTCTTAACCTTGCATCAAATAGCTACTTGTCCAAAACCCTCCTAATCACCTCTCTCATATCCCTTTCAAAATTTTAAAAACAAGGAAAACTTTGTATAAACATCAAAATCTAGAGGAAAATGAAATTCAGTGACAAAAATCTCAAACACTGCAAATGTGGTACCAATTGACTCAGAAGAAGGAAAAGGAAACCGAGGCCAGCTTATAAAACCTCTTGCCCATCCAGCAAAACTAGCAGCAGCCTGTGAAGCATGCTTCTTTACGTGGAGAAGACACTGGCGACCCACTCCAGTACTCTTGCCTGGAAAATCCCATGGACAGAGGAGCCTGGTAGGCTGCAGTCCATGAGGTCGCTAAGAGTCAGACCCGACTGAAATGACTTCACTTTCACTTTTCACTCTCATGCATTGGAGAAGGAAATGGCAACCCACTCCAGTGTTCTTGCCTGGAGAATCCCAGGGACGGGGGAGCCTGGTGGGCTGCCATCTATGGGATTGCACAGAGTTGGACATGACTGACGCGACTTAGCAGCAGCAGGCTTCTACGTGACCTAACTGGGTGTTTATTATATCAAGCTGTCCTTCACTGGGACCTCCAAGAGGAGAATGTTTATAGCCATCACAGGGAAAGGAAGGGAATCTAAAGAGATATTTATGTGAGAAAGTGTTTTCCATTTCTGCTGGGATTTAGACTTATTATTTGGCACTTATGAAGGCTTTGCTTGTTGCTAATGGTTGTCTTGAGGCACTTGAGAGAACCATAGGTGTGGTGGTCTGTGGATCGACACCCATTGACTGGAGTCTGGATCTCACCATTCTCCTCTGACTTTCATCCATTTATTGTACAAGGACACATGGAGCCCCTACCAGATACCAGGCTCTGGGAGCACAATAGCTGTTGAGTGTTCACAATCCCCATGGACTTTTTAGCCTCCTTCACTGACTCTTCGTGGTCTCCCAGACCCAGAGTGCGCAATAGACTATATTCAGGAATTAAAATAGCACGATTATTGTTATTCTGTCTCCCATACCTCTCTCTCTTTATGAGTATAACCTGTTCTTCAATCTATCCAGCTAAAAATATTTTTCCTGATCCCCAGAGAACAGAGATCCTGTCCTACTTTGTAGAACACAGAGAGCTTGTGCCTAGGAAGGGGTGGCACTTAGCCTGGATTAGCTGATACAGCAGTACTGAATGGAAACTACTTTTGGACCCACTAAGAGGCTGATGATGTGAGGTATAAGGTATCCATTGGTGGGGTCCAAACCAGCACCCTGACTGTACACTCTAGTTATAACATTCTAACCTTCACATTTTTCTGTCGTGAAAATGTGAAGACACCACTGAAATGATCTTTCATATCCTAGATTCGCTACCTTCTACTGGCTGTTTCATGGGGTCAGAAGACAGAGGCAGCAGTCAAGAATGAAAAGATAGCTTATGGTGAACAATTATTAACTACTTAAGAATATAACTAACTTCCTAAACGTTTTCAGCTCAGCATGCCTGGCTCAAATCAAATGCTCTAAATGTGTCTTCTAAAGTAATTTCACATCTCATTGAATAAATTTCCATTGACAAGGCATACTCAGTCATAAGTTCCCTAGTATAATGGCAGAGTATTTAGAGTGCTAAATGATACAGATTATACATTGTGCCATGTTCAGAAAGTTTTCAAATGGAACAATCATTTTCAAAAGGAACAAAAATCAACCCAAGAGGATAAAAGTGAGAAAAGGAGGCTTAGATTGCTTAACAGAACCTGCAGTCAGGCATGGATATCCAAAGAGTGACAGTTTTTCATGAGAATCAGGAGATTAAAAGCTCTGAAAGCCTTTCTCCTATCATGTGTATTAAAATAATTGTTCCTCTATTTCAAATCTCTAAGCAGCTTAATGCCTGTTCTTATCTTAGTTCAATTTAGAGAGAACATAAGAACAAAACTGCTGTATCTGCTCAGTGTCTGCTTCTCTAGATGAAATTGTTTAAGTAAACTCAAAGCTCTGGGATTATGTAGTTGACAATGTAACTGGACATTCCTTCCAAAAACAAGGTAAAGAAAGCCTCTCCTAGGCCAAGACTCAAATTGAAAAGTGGTCCTAGGATTGTTAGAGGGGTATAATAACCTCTTCCTAATGAAATATGTTTGGGGACAACTTAACCTAACACTGGAGGGAAGAAAAAATCAATCTCTGTTCTATTCAATGCTCTGAATTTAGTTGAATTACCATGATTGCATCAGTCAGCACTCTCAACTGACACAATTGGGGTCTTACCTGGGACAAGAGGTAGCCATCTTTTCTGAAATTACTGCCTTCCTCCAGATTTAAAGAAATGATTGATGAGCAAGTGTCTGGTGATATACCCCATGCTGGATTGCCTGTCGTGTACCTCTCCTCTGGACAGGAAACTTTGGAACCAGGGTTTGCTTGTCTCAGGAATGTGGAGTACTTTGAAGTCACACAGATATCTTTCAAGCATGTACTGAAAACCTCATGGCAGTCTAACCTATTTCAGGACCCAAGCCACATATCTGAATAGGTGGTACCCCTTATGACATTAGGAGTAGCCTAGTTCCAGTCAACTGGTAATGACTGAGTGCTGTTTGGAAAATGATCTGAAGACCCAACTGGGTTCAGTAGGAAAGAGTCCCAAGCATAACTGGTGCTATCGGTCATAATTATGGCACATTTGGCATGATTTTATCATTTCTAGCTCTGCTGAATTGAAAGTTTCCCTCGCATTTTCTCATTTCTTTAAAAACACAGGGAAAAGGAAGCCTGGTTGGGGATGGAGGCTGGGTTTAAGTCCTCTGCATTTTGAAGTGAAGATGTTGGTCCTGTGCACATGGTTATATATATATATACACACACATACACACACACCCCTGAATTACTTTGCTGTACATCTGAAACTTACACTACATTATAAATCAACTACACTTCAAGAAAAAAAAAGTCATTCAGTGTGAAGCCTCACTCTATCAGTCAGTACCACTCACTGCCTGCTTGATGCCCTAACATGAAGTCTTGGACCGCCACATCTCCCATATTCTTGTTCTTTCCCTCCAGTCCTACCCTTGTCACCACCTACTTCATTTGCCTTTGCTCATTCATCACATTTCCTAGATTCGTCTTTCCTCTATGTATGCTCACTAGCTAAGGCTCCCCGGTGGTCCAGTGGTAAAGAATCCACCTGCCAATGCAGGAGATGCAGGTTTGATCCCTGAGTCTGGAAGATCCTTGGAGTAGGAAATGCCAACCCATTCCAGTATTCTTGCCTGGAAAATTCCATGGACAGGGAAGCCTGGCGGGCTACAGTCCATGTGATGGCAGAGTTAGACACAACTGAGCAACTGGTCACTAACTAGATGATCACATACCTTGACTCCCAAAATATCTCTCCAACTTATATAGCTGACTCCCTCCTTGACATTTCTTCTGAATCTCTAATAGGCCTCTCAAAATTTATATGTTCAAAATGCCAGTCCCCAAATCTACTCTTTTTACTGCCTCCTCCATGTGGATAGAGACTTGATTTTGTGCACTGCTATTTCCTTAATACCTATCATGTAGTAGTTTATCTATGAAAGTTTAATGAATGAATTACTTTATATCTTCACAATAGTATTTAAAAACTAAATTTACAGCAGACAGCATTTTACTTTTATTCCTTTGTGAGGGAGAGTGCTAAATAGGATTTCGTGAGCTTGCTCTGGAAATGTGAGAGCACTACAGTATAACTGGTACTCTGAGTACCTGGAAACTGACCTGTAAACTAACCTTTGCACCAACTCTGATTTGTCTGCCAAGGGTTTTTGCTCCAGTCCCACACAGATTCCTGTCAAGGTCACCCTCTCTTCAGTGACAGGTTTGATGGCACCACTTCTCTGCTCAAAAGCCTTCAGTTACTTCCTTTTAAGTAAACAATAAAAGGTTGATTTCCTCTGCCTACCACGCAGAGCTCTCCTCTTTTGAGTTTGTATCTACTTATCCTTTTTTATTCCGGTTCCTGAATATACCTGTCAATCAGAATCTATCAGCCCCTGTAACTGTAAAAATCTCTATGTACCAAAACAGAGATCTTTATAGTTATAAAGAAATAACAGGTGGCTCAGAGGGTAAAGAATCTGCCTACAGTGCAAGAAACCAGGGTTAGATCCCTGGGTCAGAAAGATCCACTAGAAAAGGGAATGGCAACCCATTCCACTATTCTTGCCTGGAGAGTCCCATGGACAGAGGAGCCTGGCAGGCTGCCATCCATGGGGTCCCAAAGAGTCAGACATGACTCAACAGCTAACACTTTCACTTCAATTTTAAAGATCTCTACTAAGATAGAAAATGGTGAAAATAAGAGAAATACATGCTGTTGAACAGTATTTATGGTATGGTTCTACTTTATGTATTTTAAAATCTAGAAGAATAAATATAGGCCACATATTAATTTCAATGATAAGTTTTTCAAATTATACCATTATATATTAGAGTGTTTCATTTTTTAAAAGATTCCCAAAATCAGAGACAGAGGTCAGACTTATGGCTAACAGGTGTGGAAAAAGAGGGGAATGGAAATTAGAGGAAGGTAATCAAAAGGAACAAGCTTCCAAATAAAGTAAGTACCAGGAATGTAATGTACCACATGACGACTATACTGTCTGATGTAGGAAAATTGTTAAAGAGAGTAAATGCCAAGAGTTCCCATCAGAAGGAGAAACTTTTTTCTTTTTTAATTTCTTCTTTTTATTTTAGTTATATGAGATGATGGCCATTAGCTGAGCCTATTGTAATAATTCCTTCTAAAGAAATTCCAGGATTGATCTCCTTCAGAATGGACTGGTTGGATCTTCTTGCAGTCCAAGCATTGTATTTTGGCCACCTCATGCGAAGAGTTGACTCATTGGAGAAGACTCTGATGCTGGGAGGGATTGAGGGCAGGAGGAGAAGGGGACGACAGAGGATGAGATGGCTGGATGGCATCACTGACTCGATGGGTATGAGTCTGGGTGACCTCTGGGAGCTGGTGATGGACAGGGAGGCCTGGCGTGCTGCGGTTCATGGGGTCGCAAAGAGTCGGACACGACTGAGCGACTGATCTGATCTGATCTGATTGTAATAATTTCACAATATATATAAATCATATCATCATGATGTATGCCTTAATTTATATAGTGATGCATGTCAATTATTTCTCAATAAAACTAGAAAAAATTGAAAGGCTTATATTTATGTTTGGCTCATAGTTGCACACTGCTAATGCAAAGTTATCATGCACGTTCCAATATAACTACCAGCCATGTGTGGCTACTTAAATTTATATAAACTGAGGTGAAATTTAAAATTCCATAGCCACATTTTAAGGGCTGGTAGCTACACATCGCTAGTGGCTATCCTATTGAGAGTACAGATATAGAACCTTTCCATCAATTCAAAACAGTCCCACACTGGGAAACACCTGGTAAGCCAGATGTCCCTAAATGCTCACCTGGTTGCTTTCACTAGGATAACTGACTTCATTCAGTTGCAGCCAGAGTGAAGCAGGTACAGGCCGGAACACCTGTGATCTGACAGCCACCAGGAGTTGGAGGGAGGGTCAGGTCAGTGTTCCTTTATGCGAGATTTCCCTAATGTGTATGGGGAAAGTGCTATCGTAGAGGCAACTTAGTAAGTTGAAGAGAAATAACGAATATCCTAACTGGTAATTTTTAAAGGAAAATGAGAACATCTAAATCTTTTACAATGTTGAGATTAACCTGTTTTAATTAGAAAGAAAAATAACTGGTTGATTTAAAAGAATGTCTTTCCTTTTCTCATTTGCTTAATTCCCAAGTAATGTAGCAATCCATGTGGAGAAAGAAGAATCATATTACTTTCTGGTAGGAAAACTAAAATGATATCTTAAGTACTTCTGTTCAAAATTATTTAAAAGCAAACATAGGAATCTCTACCTTGTTTCCATAGTTTTCTTTTTCAGTTGAAACCTTTAATGTTTGTTGTATGTGGCATGCAGAAAATGCAATGTTAGTTTTGTGTCCATTCTAATTTAATCATAAAATAATTTCTTATGTGACTTTTCCCAAGTCCATAATTTAAAAGCTCATAGTGAAAAAAGGATTCTTATTGTAAATAAAAAATAGTAATTCTCAATTTTTTGAGATAACAGTGTGATTTTAATATTTAAAGAGTGATGTGAACGTGATGTCGCTCAGTCGTGTCCGACTCTTTGCGACCCCACGGACTGTAGCCTACCAGGCTCCTCTGTCCATGGGATTTTCCAGGCAATAGTACTGGAGTGGATTGCCATTTCCTTCTCCAAGGGATCTTCCCAACCCAGGGATCGAACCCGGGTCTCCCGCATCATAGACAGACGCTTTACCGTCTGAGCCACCAGGGAAGTCAAAGAGTGATATATTATATCTCAATCTCTAGTATCCTTTTAAAGCCACAAAACAGTAATCCCATGAAAATATCATATTTTTAGGAGGAAAATCATTAAAACTTTTTTGACCACAGGTCTCATTCCTTCTCTCTCTCTGCAAAACACTTATTAACATCTTATATACCAGAGAACACTATTCAGAACATGCTTAGTTTTGACCAGTATACAATAAGACATCCCATGATGTTTTAGGTCCTATATTCTTTGAATTATGGTTTTCTCAGGGTGTATGCCCAGAATTGAAAGAGACACATGTACCCCAATATTCACTGTGGCACTATTTACAATAGCCAGGACATGGAAGCAACCTAGATGTCCATCGACAAATGAATGGGTAAAGCTGTACATATATGCAATGGAATGTTACTCAGCCATTAAAAGGAACAAATTTGAGTCAATTGTAGTAAGGTGGATGAATGTAGAGCCTGTTACACAGAGTTAAGTCAGAAAGAGAAAAACAAATACCATATATTAACAAATAATATATGAAATCCAGAAAAATAGGACTGTTGAACCTATGTGTAGAGCACAAACAGAGATGCAGACATAGAAACCAGACTTGTAGACACAGCCAGGGAAGGAGAGAGTGGGACAAACTGAGTGAGTAGCACTGACCTTTATACATTACCATGTGTGAAACATAGCTAGTGGGAAGCTGCTGTACAGCAGCACAAGCAGTCATCCAGGTTCTCTGTGATGATCTAGAGGCGGCGGAGGGCGGGGGCGGTGGGAGGGAGGCTCTTGAGGGAGGGGATACATGTATATGTATGGCTAATTCACATTGTTGTACAGCAGAAACCAAGAAAAAAAATTGTAAAGCAATTGTCTTTCCCAATTAAAAAAAAGTTCAAAAAAACAAAACAAAACACTTCATGGCCGAGCAGAATCTTCAGATCTGGTTTTGGGGGGACGTGAACCTGCATCCAGAAGAGCAATCTTCCTGATTGGTGGCTTTTTTACTAAAACTAATTTCCTTTCCACCAGTAACTGCCTCTTGGATACTGAGGCATCCTGTACCAAATTATTCCTAATGATGAAAATCACATTACATGACCTTACACCTAAAGAAAGAAAAATACAGGATAAGGTGAAGTCCCATGGAACTTAATCCTGTAACAAAAGGGCCCAGAATGACTAGCAAATTTCTTTTGTTAGGCTGAAATCTTACCCTATTATATTTTCCTTTGATTAAGTGGATTAAATAGTTGAAGTCCTTCAGTAAGGTACCTTTACTTGGAACATCATATATTAGGATTTTAGTGTGGCTATTAGTATAGTGTGGATAGGCCAAAGGAACTAAGAATAAAATCCTAAAGTCCTCTTTTTCCTTCAGACTAGGCACAAGACCCAAAATGATTCTTTAGGCAGAAAATCAAATCTGTCTCCCCAAAGGCAAATCAGTGTTCAGTTATAAAGCAAAGATTGCAGTAATGATGATTCAAATCCGGCTTCATGTATTCACTTGTGATACCCAGCTTTGTTCACACAGGGGCTGTGCCTGCTGATTAAGCCTGTATCTCTTTCACTGAAAATCTCTCTAGATTATTAATGAAAGAAATTTTAAAGATGGCAAGAAAATTGCATTTCCTTTTGAAACTACAGTACAAGTGTAATTTCTTCAACTGGCTCTTTAAAAATTGAGAAGTCCTCACCCTCACAGATTAATGAGATTTTTTTCCTTCCCTATGCCCACTCAAACCCCCTTGGACCTACTGATATACTTAATAAGTCTGCTGCCTATGTCTCGGCTTTCAGAAAATGACACAAGTCTTCTTTCTTTGGAGGAGGGCTAACTCTTCTGGATGCTCGGTCAATCGTATTTCTAAACATTTTCTTTAGTGCTTTTGACTCAAGTGGATGGCAAACCAGAGGCCCTGTTCTCACATCTACACCCTTCTCCCCTTCCTCCACAAGAGGAAGTGAGGCCTTTGGCGTTAGAGTCTAAAGACTGGCATTCAGATGACCTACTTGTTATTCCTGTAGCTTTTTATCCAGTGATAGTCAATCCCATAAAGAAATCAGGCGCTGAAAAACTTGAACCCAAGAATGTTTCTGGGTTTAGAGCAGAGGTCTCATTCCAGTGCCCTAAAGGACCAACTCTTTTCAGAACAACAGGGTAGGCTGTTTTGATCATGGCTCTTTGGATTCATAGAACAGAAAACCAACTGCATTATGTGAAGCCAAATCTTTTGAAATTAGAGTAAAAGTGAATTCACTAAAAACCAGAAAGCAGACAGCCCTCAGCACAAACTAAAAGCAAAAACTTCAAAACCATCAGAACCAAAATTATTCTCTCTCTCCAGGCCTTACGGTCTCTTGGTTTTACATGTCCCCTTTATTTTTCCCTCTGAAAAACCATGCGTTAGCCCTCATGGCTTTTCCAGGTTCAGGTGGCCACACCCTGAGCCCTGGAGCTCCTGGATTTAACATGTCCTAAGCTGGTCAACAAAGACACACAAAGGTGTGTGAATCTCATTTCAAATTCCTTTGAAGCCAGTCAGTGAGAGGAAAAGACCAAAAGTCAGGACTTCCTCTTCAAATTATGGGGTTTCTCCCCTCTTTGGATCCTCCTTTATAACCTCAGAGAGTGTTGACTAAATGTGGAACATCTTGACCAATGGCACATTCAGCTGCCCTTAGAAATGGCTTCCATTGCCACGTCCCTGTGATGCTCAACTGGGAACACAGTTAGTCCAGTCCTCAGTTTCTTCAGTCCTCAAGTCATCTTTGAGAGCCAAGTCACACAGGACCTTGTTTGTTTACCCTTCTCCCACAGGGAAGGGGGGCCCTGCATATGGGTAGCACCTTAAATCTTGTAGTGTTTCTGACTGGTCAGTTGATTTTATGTAACTTTTTATTAGGTTTTCCAGAAAGGTTCTGCTATTTTTTCTGCTATAAGGAGGCTAAGGAGGGCAAAGAACTCCCCTTTATCAGCAAGTACTATAAGCTATGAGCTAAACATTACTTTTTACATATTTTAATTTTAATTTTCACAGTTCAGTGTTAAATATATCTATTTTAAACATGAGGAAACAGATTTGGAGAGATTTTGTACATTACCTGAAGCCAAGCCTCTCGATGGTGTACCTAGTATTGTATGTGGGTCTTTAAGCTCCAAGACCAAAAACTTCTCCTGTACCATATAACCAGCTCAGATGTCATTGCAAACATAACCCTTCCCCTGTCTCATCACGTGTCTCTCACAGTCATTTTCTTTTCTTGATGTGATCTCTTCTTGATATCCATCCATCCATCCATCATCCAATTATAACAAGTAACACAGAAAATCCTAATGAGGATTCTAACTATAGAAAATCCTAACTACCAGAAGTTAGTTCTAGTAGTTCCTTGGTTGGTCCAGCAGCTAAGACTCTGTGCTCCAAATGCAGGGGGCCCACGTTCAATCCCTGGTCGGGGAACTAGGACATGCCACAACTAAGAGGTCCCATGCCACAACTGAAGATCCTGCATGCCACAGCTAAGACCTAGGACAGCCAAATAAATAAATATTCTAAAAAAAAAAAAAGAAAAAACTACTAGAGTATTCATTATTTGGTAATGTTTCAGGATACAAAATTAATACACAGAAATCTCTTGCATCCCTATACACTACCAATGAAAGAGCAGAAAGAGAAATTAAGAAACAGTCCCATTTACCATCACATCAAAAAGAATAAAATAAGAATAAACATACCTAAGCAGAAAGTGAAGAGGAACTAAAAAGCCTGTTGATGAAAGTGAAAGAGGAGAGTGAAAAAGTTGGCTTAAAGCTCAACATTCAGAAAACTAAGATCATGGCATCTGGTCCCATCACTTCATGGCAGATAGATGGGGAAACAGTGGAAACAGTGTCAGACTTTATTTTGGGGGGCTCCAAAATCACTGCAGATGGTGACTGCAGCCATGAAATTAAAAGACGCTTGCTCCTTGGAAGTAAAGTTATGACCAACCTAGATAGCATATTGAAAAGCAGAGACATTACCTTGCGAACAAAGGTCCATCTAGTCAAGGCTATGGTTTTTCCAATGGTCATGTATGGATGTGAGAGTTGGACTGTGAAGAAAGCTGAGTGCAGAAGAATTGATGCTTTTGAACTGTGATGTTGGAGAAGACTCTTGAGAGTCCCTTGGACTGCAAGGAGATCCAACCAGTCCATCCTAAAGATCAGTCCTGGGTGTTTGTTGGAAAGACTGATGCTGAAGCTGAAACTCCAATACTTTAGCCATCTGATGTGAAGAGTTGATTCATTGGAAAAGATTCTGATGCTGGGAGGGATTGGGGGCAGGAGGAGAAGGGGACAACAGAGGATGAGATGGCTGGATGGCATCACTGACTCGATGGACATTAATTTGAGTGAACTCTGGGAGTTGGTGATGGACAGGGAGGCCTGGCGTGCTGTGATTCATGAGGTCGCAAAGAGTCGGACACGACTGAGCGACTGAACTGAACTCCCACAGAAAGCCCCATGAGTACAAAAATCATGTCTGTTTTATAAATTTTGTCATTTGTTTTCCAGTTTTGTCAACAACTGAAAACCCCCAGTGTCTCCATGTAGTAGGCACTCAATGAATACTAGTTGAATAACTGAACAATCTCATTTCATCTACATCCTTGCCTATGGGTACACCTTTGCTGCTACTGCTACTGCTCCTGCTAAGTCGCTTCAGTTGTGCCTGACTCTGTGCGACCCCATAGATGGCAGCCCATCAGGCTCCCCCGTCCCTGGGATTCTCCAGGCAAGAACACTGGAGTGGGTTGCCATTTCCTTCTCCAATGCATGAAAGTGAAAAGTGAAAGTGAAGTCACTCAGTAGTGTCCGACTCTTAGTGACCCCATGGACTGCAGCCTACCAGGCTCCTCTGTCCACGGAATTTTCCAGGCACAAGTACTGGGGTGGGGTGCCATTGCCTTCCCTGATGGGTACACCTTTGGTTCTCTTTAAAAAAGGAATGAATTCTCATATATACACTGGTCTATACTAAGTTTCTCAGTTTTTACATGAGGATGTCATGGTTAACCATAACTTAATTGCCTACTAATTAAAAGATTCTGGACTGAGGGGGAAATGGAGAGTTACTAATCAACAGGTATGAAGATTCAGGGAACTGAGTTCAGATCCCAGGGATTTAAGCTCTATTGGTACTATCTAGAAGTGATTCTTTTTGTCCAAAAAAAATACCAGAGGATCAGCACAAACAGATGCAGTAGCCACAATCTCAGTCCCTATGCAGGCTGACAGCAATGTGACCAGTGGTGACCATTATATATTTTTTAAATGTTAGAAATGCTGGATCCATTCATTTCCTATGGTATTGATTACAAAAGTATTATACAGCTCCAAAAAAAAAAAAAAAAAAAAAAGGGGAATAAGCTCTAAAACTCTGCTGTACATTGGACCTATAGTCATCAATAACATAATGGTACTCTTCAACATTTGTTAAGAACGTAGATCTCATTTTAAGTGTTCTTACCACAACAATTTTTAAAATCTTTCAGAATAAAAAACAGACAATTAAGAATCAAATGTATTGACAAAAGAAGACTAATTTCTTAATATTTTTATCCTGTCATTTCTTGAGAGAAGATATCCTTTACAAATAGCAAACTAAGAATAGTTTGACTCTTGAAAATTCATATTTGTAGAAATAAGATGCTTGTTAAGAAGCATCTTTTCTATCTTTTGTACATGGAAAAACTAGTTGATCATTCGGCCTTGGCTAATGCAATGATTTTATATTCTCATTAGGCTAATGTAATGATTTTATATTCTCATGTATTTTAGTGCATGTAGTATTGTTTGCTTATTCAGAAAACAATGTATATTCTACTTAAGTCTAAGAGTTTCTGAGTGCCTACTCAGTGTAGGCATTTTTAATGTATTTTTAAATTTACATATGGTAAAAATTTACTCTTTTTGACATACATTTCCACGAGTATTGAGAAGTAAGTGGTTTTGATATACTAAATCATATAGTTCTCTTATTTCTCTCATGAGCATTTCACAGGTGAGGAAACTAAGGCATAGACACGTTAAGCAATTGGTTTGAAGACATACAGTAGTAATTACTAGATTTGGGATTTGAACTTACATGTCTTAGTCACTAAAGAATAAGGAACTTGCTTATGATGAGACAGGTATCTAATAAAATCCCATTTTATTGAAAGATTTTTAAAAATATAACTGAAAAAAAGAAATATATTTCACTTTGTAGTACACGTTCTCCTTCTGCCTATATGTTGCATACTCAGAAAAAGTTTTACATAAAAACACTCGTCCTTGGGACTGGGAGTTTGGGATTGGTAGGTGCAAAGTAGTATATATCATAGGGAACTATATTCAATATCTTGTAATAAACCAAAATGGGGAAAATATGAAATATATATATATGTATAACTGAGTCACTTTGCTGTAAAGAGAAATTAACACAACATTGTAAGTCAAGCATACTTTAATAAAAATTTTTAAGAGACTTGTCCTTACTCTATGTAAAACTCTCTAATACATTCAATTTTTTTCTGTTCTTTTTCCCTACAAAATTCTGGGTGAACTCCAAACTATGTACATTTGTTTCAAAATTCACTAATGGTTTCATACCTTCAGTTTAGAAACCCAGCAAAATAAAGGACATATTAAGATACAGTATCCCTAAATGAAGTTATAATGATTAGGGATGTCATTTATTAAGCATGTATTTGCCATGTATATGCCAAAAGACTATCATCAAATTTATGTATAATATCGTCAATTCTCCTGAAAAGTAATGCAGTCTTTTCTCACAGAAGAAGCCAGGATGAGAAAAGCTTAAAAGATTTGTCCTACAGAGAGCAGACTGATCAAAGTTTCCTTCCACTCAGTTCATTTCAGTTGCTCAGTCGTGTCTGACTCTTTGCGACCCCATGAATCGCAGCACGCCAGGCCTCCCTGTCCATCACCGATTCCCAGAGTTCACTCAGACTCACATCCATCGAGTCAGTGATGCCATCCAGCCATTTCATCCTCTGTCGTTCCCTTCTCCTCCTGCCCCCAATCCCTCCCAGCATCAGAGTCTTTTCCAATGAGTCAACTCTTCGCATCAGGTGGCCAAAGTACTGGAGTTTCAGCTTTAGCATCATTCCTTCCAAAGAACACCCAGGACTGATCTCCTTTAGAATGGACTGGTTGGATCTCCTTGCAGTTCAAGGGACTCTCAAGAGTCTTCTCCAATACCACAGTTCAAAAGCATCAATTCTTCAGTGCTCAGCTTTCTTCTCAGTCCAACTCTCGCATCCATACATGACCACTGGAAAAACCATAGCCTTGACCAGATGGACCTTTGTTGGCAAAATAACGTCTCTGCTTTTTAATATGCTATCTAGGTTGGTCATAACTTTCCTTCCAGGAGTAAGAGTCTTTTAATTTCATGGCTGCAATCACCATCTATAGTGATTTTGGAGCCCCCAAAATAAAGTCAGCTACTGTTTCCACTGTTTCCCCATCTATTTCCCATGAGGAGATGGGACTGGATCCCATCATCTTAGTTTTCTGAATGTTGAGCTTTAAGCCAACTTTTTCACTCTCCTCTTTCACTTTCATCAAGAGGCTCTTTAGTTCTTTCCTTTCTGCCATAACGGTGGTGTCATCTGCATATCTGAGGTTATTGATATTTCTCCCAGCAATCTTGATTCCAGCTGTGCTTCTTCCAGTCCAGCGTTGTTCATGATGTACTCTGCATGTAAGTTAAATAAGCAGGGTGACAATATACAGCCTTGACATATTCCTTCTCTTATTTGGAACCAGTCTGTTGTTCCATGTCCAGTTCTAACTGTTGCTTCCTGACCTGCATGCAGGTTTCTCAAGAGGCAGATCAGGTGGTCTGGTATTCCCATCTCTTTCAGAATTGTCCACAGTTTATTGTGATCCACACAGTCAAAGGCTTTGGCATAGTCAATAAAGCAGAAGTAGATGTTTTTCTGGAACTCTCATGCTTTTTCAGTGAGCCAGTGGATGTTGACAATTTGATCTCTGGTTCCTCTGCCTTTTCTAAAACCAGCTTGAACATCTAGAAGTTCACAGTTCACATATTGCTGAAGCCTGGCTTGGAGAATTTTGAGCATTACTTTACTAGCATGTGCTGATGTGCTCAGTCATGGCTTACTCTTTACAACCCTATGGACTGAAGCCTGCCAGGTTCCTCTGACCATGGAATTTTCTAGGCAAGAATACTGGAATGGGTTGCCTTTGCATTCTCCATGTGAAGAATGTGAGATGAGCGCAAAGTGTGGTAGTTTGAGCATTCTTTGGTCAAACAGGAGATGGCAAGGGTGAACGTCGACATTCTAGGAATCAGCGAATTAAAATGGACTAGAATGGGTGAATTTACTCAGATGACCATTTTATCCACTACTATAGGCAGGAATCCCTTAGAAAAAATGGAGTAGCCATCATAGTCAAGAAAAGAGTCTGAAATGCAGTACTTGGATGCAATCTCAAAAACCACAGAATGATCTCTGTTCATTTCCAAGACAAACCATTCAATATCAAAGTAATCCAAGTCTATGTCCCAATCAATAATGCTAAAGAAGCTAAAATTGAATGGTTCTATGAAGACCTACGAGACCTTTTAGAACTAACACCCAAAAAAGATGTCCTTTTCATTATAGGGGACTGGAATGCAACAGTAGGAAGTCAAGAAACACCCGGAGTAACAGGCAAACTTGGCCTTGGAGTACAGAATGAATCAGGGCAAAGGCTAATAGAGTTTTGCCAAGAGAATGGACTGGTCATAGCAAACACCCTCTTCCAACAATACAAGAGAAAAGTCTACACATGGACATAACCAGATGGTCAACACCAAAATCAGATTGATTATATTCTTTGCAACCAAAGATGGAGAAGCTCTATACAGTCAGCAAAAACAAGACCGGGAGCTGACTGTGGCTCAGATCATGAACTCCTTATTGCCAAATTCAGACTTAAATTGAAGATAGTGGGGAAAACCACTAGACCATTCAGGTATGACCTAAATCAAATCCCTTATGATTATACAGTGGAAGTGAGAAATAGGTTTAAGAGACTAGATCTGATAGAGTGCCTGATGAACTATGGACGGAGTTTCGTGACATTGTGGTATCATTAAATAATGAAATCCATTTTTTAAAAAATATGTGGATCTGTGTTTCCTAGCAGAATGCTTATGAAAAGGTCATATCTAATTCACTGCTACCCAGTAGTTTTTAAAAACCTAATCTACAAGAAACTATAGGAAAGAATGTGGAAGAATACATAGTCTATGCATTCATTCTAGAACATACTTACTATTGAGTCAGATATTGCTGTAAATACTACACAATCCTCATTTAATCTGCACAAAGGCCTGAAGAGGTAGGTACTGTAGTATTACTAGCCCCTTTACTTTATTAATGAGGAAACAGAGGCACAGGAATTTGTCACATTCCTAGTAAGCAGCAGAGTGGCTTTCCAGGCTAGGCAGCCTTAACTTTTCATTGTGCTGTATCTCTCAAGTTTAAGCTACACTGAATCATGATATCCACCTCCTCCCTTCTATCTCACAGTATTGTTTTTGTGCATTTAGCTTTAATGTGATGTCATCAGCCTATGTTAGAGTTGATTGAAATCCCATATAAGGAACAGCACAGTCATTCTCAGCATGGTCATTATTTATCATGTTGCTTGTGAGGACCCAGGATGAATTTCTGTCCACTCTATCAGAAAGATTCTACTTACCTTTATTTAACCATTGGTTGGATTTTATCTTATAGTTACTGTGAAATGTGAAACTGACCAGTAATTCCTTATTGTGTTGACTATAAGACAACTTATACTCAAGGATATAATTCCTGTCTCCACATTTATTTCTTCTGTTACAATAGTTCATTGATGCTTGCTTACTTTATTTGGTAGAAGTTGGTATAACTTCTTTTTGAAGCGAGAATATATAAACATGCCTCATGGCATATTTATGAGTTATTATTGACCTTTATCAGTTCAATTCAGTCATTCAGTTGTGTCCGACTCTTTGCAACCCCATGAACCGCAGCACGCCAGGCCTCCTTGTCCATCACCAACTTCCGGAGTCCACTCAAACCCATGTCCATTGTGTCGGTGATACCATCCAACCATCTCATCCTCTGTTGTCCCCTTCTCCTCTTGCCCTCAATCTTTCCCAGCATCAGGGTCTTTTCAATTGAGTTAGCTCTCTGCATCAGGTGCCAAAATATTGGAGTTTCAGCTTCAACATCAGTCCTTCCAATGAACACCCAGGACTGATTTTCTTTAGGATGGACTGGTTGGATCTCCTTGCAGTTTAAGGGACTCTCAAGAGTCTTCTCCAACACCACAGTTCAAAAGCATCAATTCTTCAGTGCTCAGCTTTCTTCACAGTCCAACTCTCACATCCATACATGACTACTGGAAAAACCATAGCCTTGACTAGACGGACCTTTGTTGGCAAAGTAATGTCTCTGCTTTTTAATATGCTGTCTAGGTTAGTCATAACTTTCCTTGCAAGGAGTAAGCATCTTTTAATTTCATGCCTGCAGTCACCATCTGCAGTGATTTTGGAGCCCCTCCAAAATAAAGTCAGCCACTGTTTCCCCATCTATTTGCCATGAAGTGATGGGACTGGATGCCATGATCTTTGTTTTCTGAATGTTGAGCTTTAAGCCAACTTTTTCACTCTCCTCTTTCACTTTCATGAAGAGGCTATTTAGTTCTTCTTCACTTTCTGCCATAAGGGTGGTGTCATCTTCATACAGATGAAGAAATTGATTCCAGGAGACATTTGAATAAAGTACTCAAGTCTGGGGACTTCCCTGGTGATCCAGTGGCTAAGACTTCACGCTCCCAATGCAGGGGGCACAGGTTTGATCCCTAGTCAGGGAACTAGATCCCGCATGCTGCAACTAAGACCAGCACAGTCAAATTTTTTTAAGTACTCAAGTCTGTAGCACATGGTTTAGCCCTTAGTATTATGCTGACATGTTTCTCACCCGATTTTCCTCAGGCTGGCAGAGTTTGTGTGAAGAAATACATCATAGTTACAGTAGTAGTCCTAGACTCAGCCAAGTTGTATGACCTTATACAGTTCATGTTATCTCTCTGGGCTTCTGTTTCCTCTTCTATAAAATGGAAATAATATGTGTACCATTTTGGTTGGTTGAGCACAGAGAAAAGAGTTGATTTATGTCATGTACTTAGAACAGTTCGCAAGACATGCGTAATATAGATCCTCACCTTTACCATCACCATCTCCTCCATCTCCTACTTGTTCTGTTTCTCCTTGGCTCTTGCCCCTGTTGTTATGGAAGACTTCCAGTTCCTCTCAAAGCCTCACTTATATCTAAGAGTTCCCAGTGAGGTCTCATGGGGCTCACTGTCAGTTTTTTCAAGTGTTTCCCCTCCAGCTTACCATCTTGTTCCCGCTTCCATCAGTCCCCACTTGAGGGTTTCCCACCCCAGCTGTTTTGTGCAGCTACTGACCTTGGTGCCTAACATGCTTTGCCAGTACTGAGCAACATGAAAATCTTCAATGTGTACTATCCCTTGAAGTTCTAAGACTTTGCTTCTGCATCGCATCCATGCCAGATCTGATCATCTAAGCTCTGACGCAGCATTCCTTCTGCTCTGAGTATCCTTTATCCCCTCTCTCTATGGAATTGAACATATGTCCCTGGGACTAAGTCAAAACCAATATCCTGAACACACACCCCCCTCTGCCTTCTCCACCCCCTTGCCCTTGCTCCTCCTCCACGCAGCAGCTCCTTCCCTTGCTCTCCTTCTGTCAACACCCATCCCTACAAGGTCACCAACCACATATGAACCCCAGCTTGGGATCAAATGACACCCTCCTACATCATTGTTTCCTGTGTTGATGTGTGCTTTCCAGTTGGGTCACAAATGACTTGAGATTAGAGAGCATATCTGAGAATTCCTCACCCTCACTACACTTAGTTCAGGACTGAACGCAGAGACAGTTTTCAGAAACAGTTGTTGGTTGGCTGATTAATTGGCATTTGTCTCAGTCACTTCTGGCAAGACCAGAATAAGAAAGCTTTTGGGGGAGGGAAGCATTCTTTGCCTCAGGTAGAAGGCCATGGCACCCCACTCCAGTACTCTTGCCTGGAGAGTCGCATGGACGGAGGAGCCTGGTAGGGTGCAGTCCATGGGGTTGCAAAGAGTTGGACACGACTGAGCGACTTCACTTTCACTTTTCACTTTCATGCATTGGAGAAGGAAATGGCAACCCACTCCAGTGTTCTTGCCTGGAGAATCCCAGGGACGGGGGAGCCTGGTGGGCTGCCGTCTATGGGGTCGCACAGAGTCGGACATGACTGAAGTGACGTAGCAGCAGCAGAGTGCCTGAGCACCCCAATTTGTTCAAGACACACAAACATCTCCATGTTAGCACTGATAGGTCCCATGTCCCGGGACACCCCTTGGTCCTGGGCAAACTGAGATGATTGGTCACTTAGCACTAGGATCCCTCAGTTCAAACTATGCCCTTTAGGGACTTCCCTGGTGGTCCAGAAGCTAAGAGTCCAAGCTTCCAATGCAGGAGGCCCAGGTTTGATCCCTGGTCAAGGAAGTAGATCCCACATGCTGCAACCAAGACTGACACAGTCAAATAAATAAATAAAAATAAGCCTTAAAATAAAAATGTCCCCTTTACACACCTAACCAGATACCAGTCCTCTCATTCCCACATCATGAGTCTGCCCCTACATCTCTGGACACACACACACATATACAGAGTTTCACTCACTCACCTGATTCATGCACCATTATCTGTCCCCTGCTCTCCTAGCTTGTATCCTGACATATAAATCAGTGGTCCACAATTGCTTGAGACTTTACCAACCAAAGGAAAATATATCTGTCATCTCAGTCTCTCCTCTCAGCTTTGTGACCTTCCCAGTTACCCCTCTGTGACCTTCACTTTTCTCCCATCAGCAGAGGGCTGGGGTAGAAACACAGGACTGTCAACTCTAAGAAGCTGGATTTCATACCCTGCTGGCTGCTGCCTTCTGAATCTTCATGGAATGATAAGGACTTAATGCATCCTCATATATCGAGTTGTCATTCTCAGGAAGTGAAAGCTGAGGAGAATCCCTGGGACGGGAGCTCCTGACACCTTATCTCCCCACAGCCTTAACTGCTCTTTTCACACTGGTATCGTCAACCCTGCCACCAGCACTTGGGTCCGGCACAGCCTCGCCATCTGCTCATGTGACACCAACATTATGGCCACCCTCCAGGCCTCCCTAGCTGGGGCTGGAGAAGGCAGTGCAGACAGTAAGGGTGCCAGCTGGCACGAGTGATACAAACCTAGACAGTGATGAATGTGGCCCAGGATAGGGAGGAGGAAGGGAGGATGCTGACAGCTAATTGTGTGTCATCCATGCTGTGAGTTTGCCCATGGAAGCAGAATCAACATGCTTCTCCTGTTCCTGCACTTCTTTTTAATACATGGTCACGAGAGAAAGCTGGATTCCCTGGTGGCTCAGACAGTAAAGATATGCCTACAATGTGGGAGACCTGGGTTCAATCCCTAGGTCACGAAGATCCCCTGGAGAAGGAAATGGCAACCCACTCCAGTATTCTTGCCTGGAAAATCCCATGGATGGAGGAGCCTGGTAGGCTACAGTCTATGGGGTCACAAAGAGTCAGACATGACTGAGTGACTTAATTTTCACTATCTTTTGCAAGAGAGCGTTCAATAGAAAAGAAGCCTGTGCTCATGGTAAAGAATCTGCCTGCAATGCAGGAGATCTGGGTTCGATCTCTGGGTTGGGAAGATCCCCTGGAGGAGGGCATGGCAAACCACTCCAAAAATATCCTCGCCTGGGGAAACCCATGGACAAGGAACCTGGCAGGCTACAGTCCATAGGGTTGCACAGAGTCAGACATGACTGAAGTGACCTAACATGCACACACATACATTATATATGTATAATGTATATGTATAATAATGTATACATATATGTGTATATATATGATTATATCAGATCAGTCATTCAGTCGTGTCCAACTCTTTGTGACCCCATGAATCGCAGCACGCCAGGCCTCCCTGTCCATCACCAACTCCCGGAATTCACTCAGACTCACGTCCATCGAGTCAGTGATGCCATCCAGCCATCTCATCCTCTGTCGTCCCCTTCTCCTCTTGCCCCCAATCCCTCCCAGCATCAGAGTCTTTTCCAATGAGTCAACTCTTCGCATGAGGTGGCCAAAGTACTGGAGTTTCAGCTTTAGCATCATTCCTTCCAAAGAAACCCCAGGGCTGATCACCTTCAGAATGGACTGGTTGGATCTCCTTGCAGTCCAAGGGACTCTGAAGAGTTCAAAAGCAGCAATTCTGCGCTCAGCATTCTTCACAGTCCAACTCCTACATCCATACATGACCACAGGAAAAACCATAGCCTTGACTAGATGGACCTTTGTTGGCAAAGTAATGTCTCTGCTTTTGAATATGCTATCTAGGTTGGTCATAACTTTCCTTCCAAGGAGTAAGCGTCTTTTAATTTCATGGCTGCAGTCACCATCTGCAGTGATTTTGGAGCCCAGAAAAATAAAGTCTGACACTATTTCCACTGTTTCCCCATTTATTTCCCATGAAATGATGGGACCGGATGCCATGATCTTTGTTTTCTGAATGTTGAGCTTTAAGCCAACTTTTTCACTCTCCACTTTCACTTTCATCAAGAGGCTTTTTAGTTCCTCTTCACTTTCTGCCATAAGGGTGGTGTCATCTGCATATCTGAGATTATTGATATATATACACACACAAATATACATATAGGTCATTTGTATATAGACCATATATATGTATGTATACACACACACACACACACACACTATTTTGCTATCATTTACTTCCCTTTACCTTTTTCTCTTTTAAATGGAAGTGGTAGCACAAATGCACCTAATAAAATATCACATTCCTCCTCAATAGAGGAAGCTAGATGCCATTTATTTATTTTTGTTTTATCCAAAAAGCCCTCATTGATCTGCCTGTTCTCCAAGCACATTTCTCCTAAGGACTAATGAAGCTGAGAGAGAGAAAATGTGTTTCCTGCCACATGGATAAGATAAACAGAAATCAGATAATGCCTGTGCAGAAAACAAAAACAGAGGCAGAGCCCCCAAACTATTGGAATCCTAGCGTTAGCTCCAAACTATTCAGGTCAGCTGGCTAGCTTCCTTCCCATCCAGTCAATCCAACTGAGCAGTGCAACAAAAGAGAAACAGAAACATCATGGCCTTGACTTTATAAACTAGCTGCCAGCAAGAGCACCATTCAGTGGGGCAGCTTGGGAGCACCTATTTTTCATCCTTATAGGAAACATCTGTATCCAAGTTTGTGTTAAAGAGGAAAGAAATAAAATGCTTGAAACAGTAGAGATGGTGGCAGGAGCACTGGTGATTCACACATGCCAGTAAACAACTTCAGGCACCAAGAAACACACGCAAAGGTCTAGAGATTACTGGATGGTCAGAAGTTGTGACAGAAGGTCCACTGGGGAGGAAGGTAGCAAATGTCAGATAATGGAATATAATCCTTGTAGAGCCAGAAACAAGCTGTGTGTAAGAGTGATTGGAAAGTATGGTTTGGAGCCTACAGACCTTTCTAGCAGGATGGTTAGGAGTTTGTACTTTGAACTCAGTGCAGCCAGAGATAATTCAAGGCTCCTGAACCAAAGCGGAGAAGGCAATGGCACCCCACTCCAGTACTCTTGCCTGGAAAATCCCATGGATGGAGGAGCCTGGTGGGCTGCAGTCCATGGGGTCGCTAAGAGTCGGACACGACTGAGCGACTTCACTTTCACTTTTTTGCTTTCATGCATTGGAGAAGGAAATGGCAACCCACTCCAGTTTTCTTGCCTGGAGAATCCCAGGGGCAGGAGAGCCTGGTGGGCTGACATCTATGGGGTCACGCGGAGTCGGACACGACTGAAGTGACTTAGCAGCAGCAGAACCAAAGAGGAAAGGCATTGAGTTAGAGAAAATGGAAGACTGGGGAAGATTCTTAACCCAAACGACCCTTAAAGACAATGAGGAGGAGGAATCGCAAAGCTAACATTCCAGAAGCAGAGACTGCGCCTGGTGTGAAAGAGTGGGCAGAGTGCGAGGCTCTGCTCTGATGTTGTAGTGAAAGAAATGGATGTGAATGTGGATAAAGATGACAAACAGTGCCTCTGTGCATGAGAACTGAGCCACCCTGCCTCCCCCCATAACTTGTATAGGAGGTGATTTCCACTCCATGACAGGTGTTTTGCCCCCTGGAGATCAGAAAATGTGGGTTTCTTGTCCTGGGTCTAACACTAACTAGCTATGTGACCTTGGGTTAGTCACTCCAGGGCTGGAATAAAAACTGGCGACTAAACCCTCAAAGATTATACTTCTTCCTCCCTGCCCATTATTTCCACACAGAAACAATTTTTAAGCCATAAAAGGCACACTACCAAGTTCTGCTGCTAAGTTGCTTCAGTCGTGTCCGACTCTGTGCAACCCTGTAGACAGCAGTCCACCAGGCTCCCCCGTCCCTGGGATTCTCCGGGCAAGAACACTGGAGTGGGTTGCCATTTCCCTCTCCAATGCAGGAAAGTGAAAAGTGAAAGTGAAGTCGCTCATTCCTAAAATGATTACTTTGATACTTTTGAACAAATCAATATTTTAAAACACTTTTTCTCCATTTCAGTTTCCTTGCTTTGCTGATTGTCAGCGTAAGCCCATGTTTGGTTTACTTATTGGATAATCCAGCAGTAATTAGTTCTCCTTGCTGGGCCTCTGTTTCCTCATCTATGAAATAAAGGTTTTAGATGGGAAAACTTCCAAGGTCTTTTCCAGCTTAATTTTCCATAATTTTATAATCTCAAAGACCTCTTTTCTGTCTACCTTTATCACCATCTCATCTTGCCATTTTGGTGTTTCTACTGTGAATGAGGAAAATAATGGTGACTCCTCACACCTATTAAAGGCTTCATCTAAACCTTGGTGAGTATCTAGGACATGTCTGAGCTAAACAAAAGGATAAAACTGTGTCCCTTTTTGTGTCCAAACCTTATGAAGTACATATAGAATAAGATGTCATCATCAGCAAAGCCCTTTATTGACTGGTCAGATCAGATCAGATCAGATCAGTCGCTCAGTCGTGTCCGACTCTTTGCGACCCCATGAACCGCAGCACGCCAGGCCTCCCTGTCCATCACAAGCTCCCGGAGGTCACTCAGACTCGCATTGACTGGTAGAAAACCTTTATTAAAGGTAGAAAGCCTTACCTTTATTTCTGGAATAAAGGTAATACCTTTTTGGAAAAGGATAAGGGTTATGACTGATACAGGATACCTGTACGATGTTCTTATCCATGCCATTAATTTAGGGTGTGGTTCTGAAAATTTCCCTTAACCTTTCTAGGCTTTAGCTTTCCTGATCATTCATTCATTTGCATATTCATTTATCATTTACCTGCCTCTAGTACTTTATAATAAGGTAAGTTTATCTCTAATATTTCCTGAAATTTTCCATGAGCAGATCTCATGCTACATCTGGCCAGTTCACATGCCACTGCCCTTTGACTTTTCACCTCTGTCCTGAATGGCAGCATTGCCTTGGTTCCCACGCATCCTCTAGAAGGGCGGGGGGTGGGGGGCAGCAGAAGCTGGGTCTCTCTACAAGCGATGCTGTGGTCTGCCTCTCAGATGGGAGCCGTTCTCATTTGCTGGAAGGTTTATATAACAGATGTTACAAGGCAGACAAGTAAGCACACACTCCCTGAGCCCGGCGCACGTGGAGCCAGACACGCAGACACTTGCCGGTCCCATTTACAAGGAGAACTGCTGGGTGATGGAGGGAGTATGCTCTGAGGGGCGGGCACAGCTCCGAAGCCCTGCTAATGTCTCTGTGTGGCCATGCTGTATTTTCAGCTTGTCATCATGGCTGGGACAGTGCTGCTTGCCTACTACTTCGAATGCACTGACACTTTTCAGGTGCATATCCAAGGATTCTTCTGTCAGGACGGAGACTTAATGAAGCCTTACCCGGGGACAGAGGAGGAGAGCTTCATCACCCCTCTGCTGCTCTACTGTGTGCTGGCTGCCACCCCAACTGCTATTGTAAGTACAGAAAGAGATTTCCCTCTTTCCTGTTGGGTCCGAAACAACATTTTCTGTCTGCCTTTTCTCCTCTTTCCTCTCTTCCTGGGTGTACAGCAGCAGCCTTATTAGATGTGTCTTTTTCTGGTCAAAACACAGTGAGTAGAGCCCTGCATAAAATCTCATCTAAGTAGGCCTTGTCTTTTACAGGTGGCTTTTGCTTTTCAGTGCCTGAATTGAAATATATGTAATTTTTAAAGTATGTCTGAATATGTAAGTCAATAGTCATGAGTGGCTGTCATGTTAAGTATAGCAATTGTGCTCTTGAAAAAAACAAAAGTATGGTGTGCGTTGTGTGTATTCAGAAGAGGTTGTGAATGTAAATGCTGGCCTTGATATAAAGACTCACGTCAGATTGGAACAGAATTCCCCCCAAGCCTGCATCTCCTGTTCTGAGTGAACTTCCAGAGAGGCCGGAGATGAGGGAAATTGCTTGACCTGATTTGCCGTGATTCATTCTGGGCAGCTCTGGCTCTGCTCACATCGCGTGACATTCAATTAAGTTGCAACTTTACCTTCATTGATTGTACTCTTCTGTCTCATGAGGGGGAAAAAAAAAAAAAAATTGGCCCAACAATCCTCTAGGGAGACTGTTTCAAAAGCATAAAACTCACAGATATGTATTGTCTAGTAAAGTGATTTAACACTTAGACATCTTAATTTTAACTTAAAAAATGACTTTGTATTTTAAAATAAACATTTCTTTGTACATGCTACGGGGTCAGATTATTTGGAATGTGATCTCAGTTATCATTTGCCCCTTTTTTCTTCCAAAGCTTCCTCCCCCTCAACTCCCCCTCCTCCCCTACCCTTTCTCCCTCATCCCCCACTCCCCTCTCTTTAGGACAGTAATAAAAACACCACTGGCATGCTGAGGAGTGTACTGATTACTCAGATGTTCAGTTCAAGTATTGTTTTCCGTACAAATGTTTTCCTTGCTTTAAGATGAGAAATGGAATTGAATTTAGAGGTGAATATGCACATAATAAGTACTTTAAGTTCATTTTTATCATTAATTCTAGGCTTGACAAGCTCCCCCTTAAATGATAAAGCTCTGCAGTATGAATTAAGATCAGCTGTGATAAAACATGATCTGTCATGGTGGTGAAAAACACAAACTTTGCAGTCCAACCTACAGGACATCCTGTCTGTGTGACTCCAGGCAAGTCACTGTCCTGTTCCCTCCCCCTCTGCCCCCCAAAATGGGGATAATGTGACTGCCTAGTTCACAGAGTTATCAAGACTTAAGATGCTTCATACAAATACTTGGCATAGTGTCTAGCATGCACTAACTGGTTAGAACTAGGGGAAACAAAAACTGGAAACTGATCTTCACCTTCTTCACGATCACAGATGAACTTCCTCTCCCTGCAGAGGAGACTCCACTGAGACCCTAGTGACATCTTCTGTTTAGTGATTTCACTGAGACCCTGATGACACCTCCTGTTTAGAGATTTCACTGAGACCCTGGTGACACCTCCTGTTTACAGTGATAGGGGATGTGCCCCTCTTAACTTTCCTTTCTCACCAGCCCAGGGACTCTGAGAAAGCATAAAAGACCCACGTCCAGGCATCTCAAAAGATGATACAATTCGCTCCCCAGCCACATGGGGTTCTATCTGGAATGGCTTAATGGTGGCTCTACCCAGAGGCACTGGGCTTAGCTGGAATCAAGTCCTGGTTTCTTCCTATCCCATAAACATACCATTTTCTCATGTTCTCAGACTAGAATCCCTGAGAGATCCACTGACTTACTAACATTTACCTATCTTCTTGCTAGTCCCAGGAAATATCATTGCCTGGGCTCTCCTGCAATTACTTTTTGTAATTATAGAGACATTTTTCCTTTTAAAAAAGAAAGAGAAAAAACTAAGGAAAGCAAAGGAAGCAGATCAATAAAAATTATGAACAAATCAATGAATCAGAAAACAATAGGATTGATAAGTAAAATGTACAATCCCCTTGTTATAACAGAAGAAAGACAAAAGTAAAAACAAGAGAAAAAATGCATAAGCAAAAATATATAAATGTTTAAAAGTCTGTATTATAGTTTTGTCAAAATTGTATATTCAGCTCTGTGCCAATACATGCTTACCTCTCAATAAAATTCATAGGTAACATTCTATGAAAATATAACTTTTTAACAATGCCTTTAATAGAAGTAGAAAACTGAATAGATAACAATAGAGAAAATTTTAAACTGTCTAAAATTTATCTCATATCATTGGAGACACATAACTATAATATAAATTCCTTCAAAATTTCAAGGCATAGAAAATCAGTAACTATAAAACTGTTGCGGAGCCTTAAAATAAGCGGAAAGCTTTTCAATGCACATTATAAAGCAAGAAAAATAGGGATTTCAAACACTTAGAAAGTCTATATACACATCCACAAAAGCATTAGGAATGTTAATTTCAAGCAGATGGAAGAGGACTGATAAATTTGTCTACCTGAAAAATAAGCACTTCTACCAAAATAAAAAGTACATAAAGACTGCAAAAATATTTGCAGAATATGAGACTCCCATGTAAATATTCTTACTACTTAAAAAGATGAGTTTCCCAAAATAAAAATGGGCAAGGACAAAAATAGACAATTAACAAAATAAATTGTATGCACATAAACATTTCTAAACTCATGAATTATCACAGGAAAGTAGTTTTTATAGTCCAGAATTTTCCCCACGTAAAATTGGCAAGTGCTTTAAAGAAGTATAACCTGTGTTGTTAAAGGTACAGATACTTTCATACAATTTGAGTCAAAATGTAAACTGAGGGGCTTCCCTGGTAGCTCAGTGGTGGGGAATCCACCTGCCAGTGTAGGAGACACTGGTTTCATCCCTGATCCAGGAAGATATCACACACCATGGAGCAGCTAGGCCCTTGCGTCACCATTATTGAGCCTAGAGCCCAGAAGCCACAACTTCTGAGCCCATGTACCCTAGAGCCATGCTAACACAACAAGAGAAGCCTCTTTAATGAGAAGTCCATGCACCACAACAAAGAGTAGTTCCCCACAACTAGAGAAAGCCTGTGCAAAGCAATGAAGGCCCAGTGCAGCCCAAAATAAATAAATAATATTTTTAAAAGAAACTGGCCATTAAAAAAATGTAAACTGACATTTTCTTTTGGAAGAGCAGCTGGTCAAAGATGTACTAAGAGTTTTATAAACTTTGAACCCATTAATTCCATTCCTTGAATGTATGTTAAGGAGATAACCAGAGTAGGGATGTTCAGTCAGCTTTAAGAGTAGAAGGATACTTGCTGCTGCTGCTGCTGCTAAGTCGCTTCAGTCGTGTCTGACTCTGTGCGACCCCAGAGATGGCAGCCCACCAGGCTCCCCCGGTCCCTGGGATTCTCCAGGCAAGAACACTGGAGTTGGTTGCCATTTCCTTCTCCAATGCATGAAAGTGAAAAGTGAAAGTGAAGTTGCTCAGTCGTGTCCAACTCTTTACGATCCCATGGACTGCAGCCTACCAGGCTCCTCCATCCATGGGATTTTCCAGGCAAGAGTACTGGAGTGGGGTGCCATTGCCCTCTCCAAAGGATACTTGGTGGTAGCTAAATACACAGAACTAGAGGATTGTCCAAACTCATTATGAGGCTGTGATATTTCTGAAACACCTCTAAGAGAAATGAAGCATGCTTACGATTTAATGAAAAGATTTTTATGAGGGCTAAAAAACTGTATATAGTAGCAGAGGTAAAAGCTTTTTCCCTTCTATAAGAGAATATGAGATTCTCTTAGTTTTCTAGCTCTGTTTCTCCAGAAAAAGAGGGTATGTATCAGCTATGTTACTAGGCAGAATTAACCCCTAATTGGTGAATTGCCCCTGGACTCAGAGAACTGGGATTACCCAAGACGGTGCCATGCTATGATTTCCCAGTGCAAGTGACTCTGGAAACTTGGAAGCTATGTCTGTGGAACTACTGCACCATTTATTGACTCTGATGGGACACGATAAGTCTTGTAAGCCAAGGTGGCTCCTGCATCCTCTGATGTGTCTTTGGTCTCCTTGCACCTGAGCTGCACTGAATCACTGCAAGGAAACAGGATGAAGAGGAGCAAGTGATGCTACCCTGTTGGTGAGCTATAGTTCCTCCCAAGTGGACCAGTGCCAAATGAGACATGTGGTTGTCTGTGGCTCTGAATATTTAACAGACCCTAAGAAGACACTGTATGTGTGTTACAAGTATAGTCCCAAATTTATAATTATACATAAAAAAACTGGCAAGAAATAAACTAAAATGTACAGCTATTATCTCTGAGTGCTAATGGAAGTTATTTTTTTCTTCTGTTATACAATTAAATTCTACATCAATGCAGTATTTTCAAACTGAAAGATATTTTTAAAACATTCTGATTCTTCTGGCGTAATTATGAAATGACCAATCTTTAGTAAGATTTAAACAGCAATTCTAATAAACAAAAACACATATGACCAAAAAAAAAAAAAAAAAAAATTTTATGAGGAATTTCTCTTCTCTCTAGGTAAAGATGATAGATTTCATTCTAAGATTTTCAGCAGAAATTCTTCTCAAACTATGAATTCTGATCATATTCCTTTTCCCCCAAATGATATGAACTGACATGTGGTCAAATGCCATGATGGAAGGTCAAGGGAGTATGGCCACTGGACAGTGAACTGAATTTTAAGGATCTAGAGCTCTACTCTCATTTTCAAGTATGGAGCTCTGGTTTGGACATTCCATTCCTTTTCTTCTTGGGGAGAAAAGTGTGACCAATAATAATGGTGGGCTTTCAAAGATATGTGCTTAGGAATATTCCATAAACGAATATGGCAAGGATAGCTCCTTTTAATTTTCTTGTATTCTGCAGTCCTTGCCTAATTTATCCTCATAGCATCCCAGAGAAATAGAAAAGAGATATCTCAAAGAGCATAAAGAAAGTGTATGGTCCAGTTTCCTTCATTTTTGACTCTGAGTATGTGAGTTCATTCAGGAAGACAGTCATTAGCTACATTACTTGTGACTTAGCTACGTTAAACGATTTGCTGAAGGTTGCAGCTAGTTCTCTATGTGACTGGACAGCAACCCACCCATTTGGTCCTATTTTTATTTTCCTCTCAAATGAGGAGCATTTGCTAGGACCCAGCACTGATTACAGCTGATGCCTTAATGGCAGAGAGTCCAATGGCCTTGAAACCCTGCTGTGGTGCTTGATCTTCCCCCGAAACCTGAAAATAAGTGAACAGCTGCAGGACAGAGAGTGGACCTCTCCTGATGCTCAGGGACATCTCCTGCGAGCAGGGAGCCGTATTCACTTCTGTCCCTCTTGGAGAGGTACGGCATATCTGAGAGCAGTGTGTATCAGGCCACCTGAACACAGATCCCAAGAGCCAAACTCAGCACACCCCTACCCACCGAGTGTGCATCCTTCATCCTCATGCTGCAGAGCCACCCTGTCTCAGGTCTACTCTGTCAAGAGGAGGAGGGATGTCAGTTATGGCTTTCCACCCCAGTAATTGTGTGACCTCTGATAAGGCATATTTCCTCTGTGGGTTGGATTTCTCATCTGTAAAAAGTAGGGTTGGGCTAAATGATCTCCTAGATCTTTCTGGTTCTAATATTCCTAAAGTGAAAGTGAAAGTGAAGTCGCTCAGTCGTGTCCGACTCTTTGCGACCCCATGGACTGCAGCCTACCAGGCTCCTCTGTCCATGGGATTTTTCCAGGCAAGAGTACTGGAGTGGGCTGCCATTTCCTTCTCCAGGGGATCTTCCCGACCCAGGGATCAAACCTGGGTCTCCCACATTGTAGACAGATGCTCTACCTTCTGAGCCACCAGGGAAGTCCTAAAGAGCTGAACAAAAACCTTATAATTGGAAGGCTCCAAATGTCAGACTCCCAACTCCTTAGTCTCTCTTGACTTTCTTTCTGGAGTTTAATTTGTGCCTGGCCAAGGGTTACACAGAAGGGCACAGTGTGTGTGTGTTTCTGTGTATGTGCAGGGTTTCTCAGAATGGTACAGTGTGTGTGTGTGTGTGTGTGTGTGTTTTACTCCTATTTAAGCCCATTTTCTATTTTCCCTGGAGTAGAAAGAAGGCAGGGCTACTCTGGTGACTCAGTGGTAGAGAGTCCTCCTGCCAATGCAGGAGGGTTCAAATCCTAGGTTGAGAAGGTCCCCTGGAGAAGGAAATGACAACTCATTCCAGAGTCTTCTTGCTTGGGGAATGCTGGACAGAGGAACCTGGTGGGCTACAGTTCATGGGATCACAAAAGAGTCGGACGTGACTTAGAGACTAAACAACAAACAATAACAACAAAGAAAGAAGGCAGGACCCCTCAGGGGTGACATGTGACACAAACCAAAGGCAGTTCTCTAAGAAGGCACCTCAGCCTGGACTTAGCCGTGGTGGTCTGTGGTTGATGTGCTAGAGGACAAGATAACGCCCTACACTGCCGTGTGTCTCTGAGGATGGGCACTAATTGCAGGGATGCACAAGAAAAGGCATGAGGGAAAGGACTCTGCTGTGGGTTTGATCTGTCACTTACTATTTCTCCTTTTGTGCTTCGCTGTCAGAAAGGATCAGCATCATGTGGAGGCAAGGCCACATGGGAGCAACCGTGCAGGGACTTAGGAAAGGTTAGAGCCTGGAGTATTTATTGTGTCCAGAACCATTTAGCCAAAAGTGTTGGCCCAGGCTTCCAGGAAATCTGCAGGGTGCGTTCTGGCCAACGTGGAAACCCTGGCTCACAACTGCCTCGGGCCCCCTGAATAAACTCACAGACTCAAAGGCAGAGAGCCTTTTTGGATAAGAGGATTTAACTCGGTGGAGAATCTGATTTACCCATATTGTATCTCAGCCCCAGCACCACAGGGCATGAGAAAATAGCTAGTAAACCTTTATTGGCCTCACAACAAAGTGACGGGAGTACTTAGAATTGAAACAGCAGAACGTTTGACACCCAGCCTAGGAGAATCGACACGGCTCATGGTCTGCATGCAAGTGTACACGTTAGCATACATGCACAAGACTCTGGGAGAGTTTCCTAGGAAAGGAAGAGACAAGCATCATTTGATAGAAAGGCCCAATCTGGAGGAAACTGTGACTCTTCATTTGGGGGGTTTCTAGGCCAGAAGCTCTGGGAGTGAATACAAAAGCTCAAAGCACAGCGTGGATCAGAGAGTGGGCCCTGGGTAAAGGCACATCTGTTGCCTGGCTGATGAGGACTGCAGCTGCGGCAGCAGAGGAGACAGTGTCAGCGCCTGAGTGCCTTGTCATCTGCCTCTTCCCGGCTCTGAACAGCCTCAGCTATTGAAACCCCTTTTAACACTTCATCATTCACATCTTTTCCCTTTTGTACATTATCACATGAGTTCCTTTTTTTTTTTTTTATAAGAAGCCGGTGCTGTTTTTTCATTTTATTTTGGCCCAACAATGCAACATGTAGGATCCTAGTTCCCTGACTAGGGATCGAACCCATGTTCCCTGCAGGGAAACGTGGAGTCTGAACCACTGAGCCACCAGGGAAGTCCCTATATTTATTTATCTCTACCATGAATACATTTTCTTTATTGCAAATGTACTTAGTCATTACAATTTACATTCCCCCCTCCTCCTGGGAAAGAGTTATAAATATCCTCATTAACTGCTGTGGATTTTTTCAAAACCTTGAAGAAGAATATCCATTTCCCTATTTACTATCCATGTGATGGATGAGTGCTCCAAATTCCTTTATGGACTGTTTTTTACCTGACATCATCTGACAGCGAGATGTCCTTACACCTTTGAGATGTTCCTTACCACCTTTACAATGCCTCTTTTAATGACTGATGATTAGATGATTGTGCTAGGCCAGAAGTTTTGATATTTTATTTCTTGAAAAAACTCTCATTTGCCTAAAATTATGTGATGATGAGTTGACTTGGTGATCACAATGCATTTTGCTTTTTACTGAGAGCAGTATTTTAGCTAAATCATTTTAAATTCCCATTTCTCTTATATCCACTGTTCAGAAAGGGGAAAAAAAAAAAAAGTTCAAGAGAACACCCGGCTTTGGCAAGGTAGTGTGCCACCTTGGTGCCACACTTCATAGCAAGTGTCTATTTCAGAGCCTTCTGAATGGGTAGGTGCCGCCCCTGGATTAAGACCAGTAAGTGAAAAGTGACAGGGAAAGGCACTCAGTCGTGTCCGACTCATTGCAACCCCATGGACTATACAGTCCATGGAGATCTCTAGGCCGGAATACTGAAGTGGATAGCCATTCCTTTCTCCAGGGGAATCTTCCTAACCCAGGGATCGAACCCAGGTCTCCCACGTTACAGGTGGATTCTTTACTAGCTGAGCCACACGGAAAGCAGTAATGACGACTCTCCAATCCACAAAACACATTATCATAGTTGCTGGATAATTTCCAAAGCCATCATCCAAATGGCCTTGATTCTATAGAAGCCTTGAGCTTTGAAAGGCATAGGAATGTCTACAGCTGAATTCCTTTATTTACAGTCAAGTGTGATAAAGCAAACGTCAAGAGGTCTTGAACCAAGCATAGCTCAGCAGGCCAGAAGACTAGAATCCTCTCTGCAGATCTGAGGTGTCACTGGTACTATCAGGAAAGATTAAACAGAGCATGAAGATGCTGGGCAGCATGGTCAGTATCCTTAAAATCCCCTGGGTCACTTTTAAACAAGATCTACAGGAAAAACCCTGGGCCTCAGACAGTAAAGAATCTGCCTGCAATGCAGGAGACCCAGGTTCAATCCCTGGGCCTGGAAGATCCTCTGGAGAAGGGCACGGCAACCCACTCCAGTTTTCTTGCCTGGACTGCCGGGGTCCAGCCCCGGTGGATCCAGGGATTTCGAAGGGGAGACGGCATAGGCGATCAGGAAACAACAGCTTATTAAAATATTAATTAAAGATATAAAGAATAATAGAAATGAGGATAGCTCAGTGAGGAGGAAATTCAGTGAAGAAAAGCAGATGAAATGATAGCTCAGTGAGAAGGAAATTCAGTGAGAACATTCTGTGGAGAGAGGAGGCTGAATAATTCAGCCAGAAGGTAAGAGAAAGAACGACATGGGGAGACCAAGCTTCGGTGAACAAGGCCCCGTACTTTACTTTTCAAAGTAGTTTTTATCTCTTAAGTTATGCATAGAGGATAATGGGGGAAGGGGTGGAGTCATGCAGGGACAGCAGTCCCTGAGCCAGGCTTTCAAACCTATCACACGCAAAAGTTTAGGTGAGTTACATCATCTTCTGGCCCAGAGGCCTATTAACATTTTAAGGAACTTATTTTCTCTAAAGGTGATTATTTTAAAGTCAGGCGCCACCCTCCAAAAGCATTGGCGTTGCATATCTATAGGGCAAAGTTGTGGTGGGTTGTAACAAAGATTAACTCAAGAGTCCCAGGTTACAAACATTAAAGCTACTACTTATATTTCAATACACTGCCAAGGACACAGTAGGTAAGGGATATGGAGACTTAGCAGCAAACATTGGCCCAACAAGTGAAAAACCCTTCACCAATACAATTTTTAATCAATCTTTTAACTGCTCAAAGGAATCTGTTTAGGAAGTTTAGAACATCTCATGCCTCTCACAGTTGGGAGGCTCTAAACAATCACATGTGGCCGGAAAAACCTATTCAGGTAGGCTAGAGGATTTCCAAAAGGAGTTTGTAGGCTGAAACACTGTCACACTCAGGAATTATTAACTGGAGCTGTAAGTTAGCTCTTATTTCAGAGAAAGGTAGTGGGGGACAGCCCCCTGGAAAGTCAGAAGTGAGAACACAAAGCAGAAAGTAGGCAGACTCCGGCTTTTTTGGGGAGGGGGTAGATGCTCGGGAACCTCCAGGGGGCTCCTGAGGCTGGATCGCCCTTGCCAAGCCTCCTTCCTCATGACCCTTGTCATGGGCAGAGCGCTAATCCAAACCGGCTCCCAACACTGGGCAATCTCATGGACAGAGGAAGCTGGTGATCTCTCAGTCCATGGGGTCGCAAAGAGTCAGACACAACTGAGCAACTAACACATGTGAACACACAACACACACAGCAAAAACCATGCCTGCCTTTCTCAGAAATGCTCGCGAGTAAAGAAGCCTCCCAATTAGGATACTGGAAGCATCTACAACTCCCTGGGACGGAGAGCTCTGCAGCTACTTAGACACTGTTATTAAGAAGTGTGCAGAGAACCCTCTTCTCTTCCTCAGAGCATGCTACGTGCACACCCAGGGAGGGGCTGTCAGCCTCTGCTGTCCTTTAGAAACACAGGTGACAGGTCTCAGGCAGTGCGATGACTCTGGAGGAGGCTGTGTCCACTTTGCTCCAAGGGAAGATTATTTCATGATGGCAAAGCCCTGTGGGGTTTGAAAAGTGAATGAAGGCTGGAGGGAGAATTACTATAAGAAACTATGCTGGCCCTGGAGAGCTTAACCAACAGAAGAGAGACTGAAGCCCAATTATGTGATATCAGTTCCCTTAATTAGCCCTATCTTGTCAGTTTCTATCAAAGAAACAAAGATGTTGGAGCTGGAAGAGCAACTTAAAGGTCTCCTACAGAGTTCCCCAACCTCCAGGATCTAATGTCCGATGATCTGAGGTGGAGCTGTTGTAATAATAATAGAAATGAGGCACACGATAGATGCAATGCATTTGAATCATTCTGAAATCGTTCTCCCTCCCCAGTCCCTGGAAAAATTGTCTTCCATGAAACTGCTCCTTGGTGTTAAAAAAAAAAAAAAAAAAAAAAGGTTAGGGGCCACTGTAGTCTAACAGATGAGAGATTGACAGATAAGGACCCAGAGAGCTCAGCCAAGTGGTCCAAGACTGAACACCTGGTTAGGGGCAGGGCAGAGCTTGAATTATACCATGTTTCCTTAATCCAGGACAGTTTTTAAATCAACTTCAGCACACATTCTTGCCTAGAACAACCAGTAAGTGAAAGCAACAAATACTCTCTGAGCTTCTCTACATGCTTTTATATACATTTCTAATAATCAATAATTTTCTTATATAGTTATTACCCTCATGTTTAAAATCATGGAGAAAAAAAAAAAGCTTGGAAAGGTTCAGTTATCTGCCTAAAATCACCCCTCAAGAAGGGAGGGAACTGAGATTTCAACTCCAGAGCCTACATTCAAGAAACAGGACTATGTGGGAGGAGGAGAGGGTGAGATGATATAAGGGACTAGCGCTGAAACATATATTACCATATGTGAAATAGATGACCAGCTCAGGGCACTCAAAGCTGTTGCTCCAGGACAACCCAGAGGGATCGGGTGGGAAGGGAGTTGGGAGGGGGGTTTAGGATGGGTGGATACATGTACACCCGTGGCTGAGTCATGTCAATGTATGGCAGAAACCACCAATATTGTAAAGTAATTAGCCTCCAACTAAAATAAATAAACTAATTTTTAAAAAAATAAAATCATAAACAAACAAAAAAAATAAAACAGCAATGACTTTGATATGCCAAGTATCAGAGCTACAGCTAGCATATACATGAACCCAAAACCTATATTCCAGGATCTCTAGATGCCCTTTGTGGTAACAGCCACATGGAACATGCAGTAGGTGTCCCTTACAACACTAAATGATAATACGTCTTCCAGTGACTTTTTCTTCAGACTTCATATTTTGCAATCTAGAACACTATCTTCTAAATATTTTTCATCTCCATGGGATTTTCCAGGCAAGAGTACTGGAGTGGGGTGCCACTGCCTTCTCCTATGACTTATCAGATCTCCTTAAAACATTGTAAAGACATGAGTTCTGAAAGATTTCACCAAACTGATGTATTATATTACAGGGTTATTTATTTGAAATTTGGGCTTCCATATTTGAAAGACAAATTTATCAAGAGTTACTATAAAGTCAGTCAGAAAGAGAAAGATAATATATATTAACACATATATATAGAATCTGGAAAGATAGTACTGATAATCCTATTTGCAGGGTATCAGAGGAGACATAGATATAAAGAACAGAATTTTGGACATAGTGGAGGAGGGAGAGGGTGGGATGATTTGAGAGAATAGCCTTGAGACATATACATTACCATGTGTAAAATAAATAGTCAGTGGGAATTTGCTGTATGATGCAGGGAACCCAAAGCCAGTGAGTGCTGTGACAATCTAGAGCGGTGGGATGGGGAGAGAGGCAGGAAGGGGGATCAAGGAGGAGGAGACATATGTATAGCTAAGGCTGATTTATGTTGATGTATGGAAGAAACCATCACAACACTGTAAAGTAATTATCCTCTAATTAGAATTTTAAAAAAGGAGTTACTCGCTCAAAGCATATGTATTGTTATCTAAAAGTTTTAGGTCACTTGTGATAGTAGGCGGCATAGCTGTGGGGGATGAGAGATGCACCAATGGAATTCACTTGCTTGTTCATGGCCAGGTCTAGAGTTTGGCCTTGATCATTTCTCACCAGAGGGTATTCTCATTTGCTACGAGTGATAGCATGCTTGTTAGTCAACAGTCTGAAAGGCCTTAATAGGCAGGGCAGCCAGGGCCGAACACATGGAGAGTCCCACGTGTTCCGGCTGCTCTCTGAACAGAGTGGTAGATGGAGACAGAGTGTGCATGGCAAACAGACAGATGGAGGAACCCAGTCAGTGCCAGAACCAGAGTCATAAATCTGTCAGTGTGAGAGGTGGCTTCCAACATGGGCTGGTGGCCTGGCAGGGAAGCAGAATCAGGCCTGTATGAGACTATAGGACCCAGCGGATGGAGAAACAGTACGCCGCGTGTGATCAGTGAAATGAACATCCATGCAGCTCATTCACTGGGACCTGAGAGCTGGATTGTTCCATCAGCAACCTTTACATCCATCACAGTCTGAACTGAAAATCAGGACTGTTGTCCTACCTTTAACTTATAAAATGACCCCCTTCCTCTCTCTCTCTTTCTTCCTTCTTTATGTAAACAGTATTGCTTAATATACTCAAAGTATTATATCAGTAACTATGTAAGTTAGCATATATTCTAGTTCTGATTTTTTTCTTTTATATTTCATACCTCAACTCTGATTTGAATATTGTTGACCAATAGTATCAATTCGTATACTGCTTATCCCTGCTGACACAAGAGTCTTAGGACATTTTACTTATGGATTATTTGAGCCCCATACCTTTTCACATGGCAAGTTTTGTTTGGTGCACCTTGGAGTGATTTTGTTTAGATTTGTGTGTGTGTATATGTGCATGTCTATGTACACATATATGTGCATTTTTTAAAAAAACAATATGTTATGTGTAGATTTTCACTCACATTTTCTGGCTATTTTGTCTCTTGTATGAGTGTGTGTGCTCAATCACTCAGTCGCGTCCAACTCTTTGTGACCCCATGAACTGTAGCCACCAGGCTCCTCTGTCCATGGAATTTTCCCAACAAGAATACTGGAGTGGATTTTGCCATTTCCTCCTCCAGGGGATCTTCCCAACCCAAGGATCGAACCTGTGTCTCCTGCGTTGGCAGGAGGATTATCCACCACTGAACCTCCTGGGAAGCTCCAGATGTCAGGATAGAGATCTGTATAATACGTTGTGGGAACAATGATAAAACAGGGTCTCCCTTTTCCTGCGGGGACCTGGCAAAGGTTTGGGGAGAGTCATGACATTTTCACTGAGTCTGGAAGGATAAATACTAAAAATTATTTTTCCTTCCTTATAGTCTCCCTCATTAAACCTGTATTCCAAAAACCTTCATTAATCTGATATGCTTAATTCATTTAACACTGAATAACTGCTGTGTGCCTTACACTGGGCTAGGCCCTAGGGATATAACCAGAATAAGAAGGGCAGGACATCCTATAACAAGGAATAACAATGATAGTGTGTACTCATTTGTGATAGGAATAGAAAGGAAAACATGAGGTAAGAGATTCATATACAACAAGAATGCTTAAACTAGGCTCTGGGAGTACAGAATGCACCCTCAAGGAAATGCTGTTTCATTACCCAACCATGCATGAATTTATCCCCATCTGTTCACTGAGATAAAGAACAGTAATGCAGTGCCATCATTCCAGTGGGGACAAACAAAGCCTTGTGGCAGCTCATTTTGAGAGAGATAAGTCTAAGGAGAAAAAAAAGGGAAAGTTGAGTTCTTAAAGCTATTCAAATATTTTTACCTGAAGGAGCATTAATACATTAATTCCAAAGGATGTCAAAAAATATTCCTAGACATATGCAGACAGCACCTGCCAAGGTGATCCATGCTGTCCCATCGTGTGCCTGTCTGACCCTGAACTCAGTCTATTCCTGCCAACTTTTCATCCCATTCTGACTTGGCCATAGTTCCACTTCTACTACACCAATCTATCTTGTACTTTAATATCATCTAAGGTTTTTGGTGTTTAAAGCATATTACATTTGTTTTGTTTTCTGTGTCGTCAATATTAAACACAAATTCAACAAGTATTTTATTGGATCACTACTGGGTAAAAGTTTAGCATTTAAGAGAAAGGATTCTACAGACAGGTTTCCTGGCTTCAGAGCTAAGACTTCTGATGAACTTGGACAAATTATTTCACCGCCCCCCCATGCCTCAGATGTCTTACTGTACAATAGGATAACGGTGTCTACTTACAAACCACCTGCTAGAGTTGCTTCAGACACTGTGTGGCCAAATCCCTGAGACTGTCGAGTTTCTCTCTAGATGAAGGGAGAAACATTTGTTTTAGATGATTCCAGCTTTACAATTCTATCACTTAACTTCCACCATTCATGTGTCATTCATTATGTTGGCATTTTTATCCATCTAAATAGATATTCTATAATGAAAGGAGGAATATAAGGCATGCTGCTGCTGCTGCTAAGTTGCTTCAGTCGTGTCTGACTCTGTGCGACCCCATAGATGGCAGCCCACCAGGCTCCCCGGTCCTTGGGATTCTCCAGGCAAGAACACTGGAGTGGGTTGCCATTTCCTTCTCCAATGCTTGAAAGTGATAAGTGAAAGTGAAGTTGCTCAGTCGTGTCCGACTCCAGCGACCCCATGGACTGCAGCCCACCAGGCTCCTCCATCCATGAGATTTTCCAGGCAAGAGTACTGGAGTGGGGTGCCATTGCCTTCTCTGAATATAAGGCATCAGATCAGATCAGTCGCTCAGTCGTGTCCGACTCTTTGCGACCCCATGAACCGCAGCACGCCAGGCCTCCCTGTCCATCACCAGCTCCCGGAGGTCACTCAGACTCGCATCCATTGAGTCAGTGATGCCATCCAGCCATCTCATCCTCTGTCGTCCCCTTCTCCTCCTGCCCTCAATCCCTCCCAGCATCAGAGTCTTCTCCAATGAGTCAACTCTTCGCATGAGGTGGCCAAAATACTGGAGTTTCAGCTTTAGCATCATTCCTTCTAAAGAAATTCCAGGATTGATCTTCTTCAAAATGGACTGGTTGGATCTTCTTGCAGTCCAAGGGACTCTCAAGAGTCTTCTCCAACACCACAGTTCAAAAGCATTAATTCTTCGGCACTCAGCCTTCTTCACAGTCCAGCTCTCACATCCATACATGACCACAGGAAAGACCATAGCCTTGACTAGGCGAACCTTTGTTGGTAAAGTAATGTCTCTGCTTTTGAATATGCTATCTAGGTTGGTCATAACTTTCCTTCCAAGGAGCAAGCGTCTTTTAATTTCATGGCTGCAGTCACCATCTGCAGTGATTTTGGAGCCCAGAAAAACAAAGTCTGACACTGTTTCCACTGTTTCCCCATCTATTTCCCATGCAGTGATGGGACCAGATGCCATGATCTTCGTTTTCTGAATGTTGAGCTTTAAGCCAACCTTTTCACTCTCCACTTTCACTTTCATCAAGAGGCTTTTTAGCCCCTCTTCACTTTCTGCCATAAGAGTGGTGTCATCTGCATATCTGAGGTTATTGATATTTCTCCCGGCAATCTTGATTCCAACTTGTGTTTCTTCCAGTCCAGCATTTCTCATGATGTACTCTGCATATAAGTTAAATAAACATGGTGACAATATGCAGCCTTGACGTACTCCTTTTCCTATTTGGAACCAGTCTGTTGTTCCATGACCAGTTCTAACTGTTGCTTCCTGACCTGCATACAGATTTCTTAAGAGGCAGATCAGGTGGTCTGGTATTCCCATCTCTTTCAGAATTTTCCATAGTTTATTTTGATCCACACAGTCAAAGGCTTTGGCATAGTCAATAAAGCAGAAATAGATGTTTTTCTGGAACTCTCTTGCTTTTTCCATGATCCAGCGGATGTTGGCAATTTGATCTCTGGTTCCTCTGCCTTTTCTAAAACCAGCTTGAACATCAGGAAGTTCACGGTTCACATATTGCTGAAGCCTGGCTTGGAGAATTTTGAGCATTACTTTACTAGCTTGTGAGATGAGTGCAATTGTGCGGTAGTTTGAGCACTCCTTGGCATTGCCTTTCTTTGGGATTGGGATGAAAACTGACCTTTTCCAGTCCTGTGGCCACTGCTGAGTTTTCCAAATTTGCTGGCATATTGAGTGCAGCACTTTCACAGCATCATCATTCAGGACTTGGAATAGCTCCACTGGAATTCCATCACCTCCACTAGCTTTGTTCGTAGTGATGCTTTCTAAGGCCCATTTGACTTCACATTCCAAGATGTCTGGCTCTAGGTCAGTGATCACATCATCATGATTATCTAGGTCTTGAAGCTCTTTTTTGTACAGTTCTTCTGTGTATTCTTGCCACCTCTTCTTAATATCTTTTGCTTCTGTTAGGTCCACACCATCTCTGTCCTTTATCGTGCCCATCTTTGCATGAAATGTTCCTTTGGTATCTCTGATTTTCTTGAAGAGATCCCTAGTCTTTCCCATTCTGTTGTTTTCCTCTATTTCTTTGCATTGATCACTGAAGAAGGCTTTCTTATCTCTTCTTGCTATTCTTTGGAACTCTGCATTTAGATGTTTATATCTTTCCTTTTCTCCTTTGCTTTTCGCTTCTCTTCTTTTCACAGCTATTTGTAAGGACTCCCCAGACAGCCATTTTGCTTTTTTGCATTTCTTTTCCATGGGGATGGTCTTGATCCCTGTCTCCTGTACATAGAAAGTCTTAAAAACACTGATGAAGTTTATCTAAAACCACAAGCACATGCATAGCAAAAGTGTGATAGTCAACTAATTTAGAGTAGGAGAATATCACTCATGCAAACATGCTCAAATAAGATTTGTCACATAAATAATGGTAGTATTGCCACATAGTTCAGTTGAGTCGCTCAGTCGTGTCCGACTCTTTGCAACCCCATGGACTGCAGCACGCCAGGCCTCCCTGTCCATCACCAACTCCCAGGGTTTATTCAAACTCATGTCCATTGAGTTGGTGATGCCATCCAACCATCTCATCCTCTGTCATCCCCTTCTCCTCCTGCCTTCAATCTTTCCTAGCATCAGGGCCTTTTCCAATGAGTCAGCTCTTTGTATCAGGTGGCCAAAGTATTGGAGTTTCAGCTTCAACAGCAATTCTTCCAATGAATATTCAGGACTGATTTTCTTTAGGATGGACTGGTTGGATCTCCTTGCAGTCCAAGGGATTCTCAAGAGTCTTCTCCAACACTACAGTTCAAAAGCATAACGCTCAGCTTTCATTATAGTCCAACTCTCACATCCATACATGACTACTGGAAAAACCATAGCCTTAACTAGACAGACCTTTGCTGGCAAAGTAATGTCTCTGCTTTTTAATATGCTGTCTAGGTTGATCATAACTTTTCTTCCATGGAGTAAGTGTCTTTTAATTTCATGGCAGCAGTCACCATCCGCAGTGATTTTGGAGCCCCCAAAAATAAAGTCTGTCACTGTTTCCACTGTTATTGCCACATAATGAAATAACAATTTATTGTGATGTGTGCATATAATGCCCTGCTGGGCACATTGGCTATCCCAGTCATTCCTCATCACTGTAATACACACATTCAGTTTAAAATATTCAAGACCAGCTTGAGTGAGCTTGTTCATTGATTCTCTTATTATTTCAACTTACGTTTTATATGACCTTAGAATTTAATATTATACCTGAACTCTATCTGAAATTATCAATTATTGCTTTCTCTAATTCTTTTAAAGAGTTGACTGCAAACTGCTATTTAACTCTCCACGTCTCCAACATAGTTTTTTTAATACAATTGTGAAGCCTCAGAAGTTTTCAGTTTTTTTAAGCCACTGGTCTATCAGAAAGCTCTCCAACTTGATAATTCTTTAACATTCCTTCTCCAGATTTTTATTGGTGAGATATCCATGTATTTCATAAAGTCAACCAGAGAATCTCTGATTGCCCAGGAGAAAACAATTCTGACTGGAGAATGCTGTTACCTGAACCCCTTACTCCGAAGGATCATAAGATTCATAGGTGAGTACAAGGGCATGTTGTATAAGCCCTCACTTATAGGTAAAACTTACTAAAGATGAACATACTTGATAAAATAACCTAAGCTACGGAAGCACCAACTTTAAAAGCAAGGGTTGTTTTAGAGTTTTTCTAGGAAGTATAGAAATTGTGCCTGACCATGGTACCAACTCACATTTTTCATCTTTAAAGTGAAGCAATACTTACTAAAGTGTTTAACAAAAAATTTCAACCTTTTTCCTACACTATATCTGAGATTCCCTCAGGACATATATTTTAATATTGACTGGATATTGTCATATACCCTTTAGCTGAGTCAGGCAAGGGGGTGGGCCAACAGGGAACACCAATAAAATGAACTTAGAAATAATCAAATGTCCTGAAAAAAAAAAGTTTCCTACCTAGTAATTCTGTTATGCAGGGAATTTTTAAAAGTATGGGAAATCACATCCATCAGGTTCTTGAAAATCATACCTTTCCAAAGTTGGAAAACAAAGAGTTTTTCTAGTGTTTATGACAAAGAATAATTAAGACACTTTCTATATTCCTCCTTCTAGGACTTTTATAAAAATCCTGAGGGGATATGGATAATGATCACAGATATAGGAATGAATGTGTATATGGGTATATGTGGGAGTATAGATCTCACAGAGTTCCTACACAGTGAGTACTCAGTAAATAATTGTTAGTGTTCTAATGAGATCCTGCAAATTATCTACTGGCCAGGTGCTTGTGGGAGAGAAGATAAAACTCTGAACGTATCAACATGGTATTAACACAAGTCATGACACCATTTAGAACATAGAGAACTGACAGCTGAGAAAGTGAGGTCCAAAAGACACATGCTCTCAACTCCTTTGATTATTCTTAATCCTATTCTTCCTAATGAAGAAACGGTTGAATTTCCTCAAGTCATGAGCAAAGGATCACAGCACAATCAAATGTGCAGTAAATTCATGCACCCCGATGTTCACTGCAGCACTATTAATATGATAGCCAAGCCATGAAAACAACCTAAATGTCCATCAGCAGAGCAATGGATAAAGATGATGTGGTACATATATACACAATGGAATATTACTCAGCCATTAAAAAGAGTGACCCAATGCCAGCAACATGGACGGACCTAGAGATTATCATACTAAGCCGGAAAGAGAAAGACCAATACCATGTGGTACCACTTACAAATGGGATTTGAAACACAACACAAATGAAATACAAATGAAACAAAAATAGACGTACAGATATGGAAAACAGACTTGTGATTGCCAAGGTGGGGAGGGTGGAGGGAAAGACTGGGAGTTTGGAATTAGCAGATACAAACTATTGTATATAGGATGGATAAACAACAAGGTCCTACTGTATAGCACAGGGAACTACAATATATTCAACATCCTGTGATAAACCATAATGGAAAAGAATATGAAAAGAATGTATATGTGTGTATAACTGAGTCACTTTGCTATACAACAGAAATTAAACAATAGTATAAATCAACTATACCTTAATAAAATTTAAAAACTATATGCAGTAACTTCTAACATTGGCATGGGAGTGAGGGAAGTAATAGAGTGGGAGGTCTAAGAAAACCTAAAAGAAGCAACCCTTAACATTCAAATAGTCTTCGGCATTTACTGATATTTGCAGAATCCCCTGTGGGAATCTGCAGTAAGCTCATTGGATTTACCCTGATCCATATGATGTCATCACTATCTATTATTCATTCCAAATAATAGTGTCTTTCAAAGACATCCAGAATTTGGTCACTTGTTACCAGAGTGACTTCAAGAAAAAAAAAAAAAAAAAGGAGAGGAAAGAATATTATACAGAACACTAGACTAGACACTTCATAATTTCCTTGATCCACCCAACACCCTTTAAGGTAGATTATAGTTCTAACTGTGCAGACAAAGAAGCCGATATAAAATGGGATAAAGTCACTGTTCCCAAGGACTGTGAGTGTGTGTGTAAGGCTAATAATACCTGTATTGTGAGCATGAAAAATACTATGATGAAGAGTTTGATACCCAGTTTTTAATAGATGATGATAATCATTTACTTTTAACTTTTCATTGCATGATTTTGCTTTCCATGGGTTCAGTTACTCACCATCAGCCATGGTCCCAAAAGGCTCCAGAAATAATTCCTAAGTTTTAAATCACTCTCCAATCTGAGTATGCTGAAACCTTGCACCATCCTGCTCTGTCATGAATCTTCCCTCTGTCCAAAGGGTCCCACCTGTCTGTCAGTCACTTAGCAGCATTCTGGTTATCACATTGACTATCATTATATCACAGGGCTATGTTCAGGTAACCCTTACTGTACTTAATAATGGCCTCAAAGTGCAAGAGTAGTGATGCTGGCAATTTGGATATGCCAAAGAGAAGCCATAAAGTACTTTAAGTGAAAAGCTAAAGGTTCTCAACTTAATAAGAACAAGAATCATAAGCTGAGACTGAACCGTAAGAACAGATCCTTTGTTTGTGAAATTATGAAGGAAAAAGGAGTATTTGCTGGTTCTACTGTCACACCTCAAACTGCAAAAGTTACAGCTACCATATGTGGCAAATACTTAGTTAAGACCAAAAAGGCATTACATTTGTACAGTAAGATATTCTGAGAAAGAGAGACTGTATTCACCTTTTATTACCATAAATGTTTGTTACAATTGTTCTATTTTGTTATTAGTTGTTGTTAATATCTTAGTGTACCTAATTTATAAATTAAACTTTATTCTATGTATGTATGTATCAGAAGAACATAATATAGGATTTGGTATGATCCATGCTTTCAGGCATCTACTGGGGGTCTTGGAATATATCCCCGTGAATAAGGGGGACTACTGAAATTTGTGATCCCTTGGAGAGGAGGGACTGTATCTTTCTTGCTTTCTGTCAACAGCATATTGTAAAATGCCTGCCATATAGTAGGCTTTGCACAATTTTTCTGGAGGGGTAAAGAGCAAAACTAAACTGTTAAATCACAGATTTATCTAAAATTGCTTTCATAAATACCGATTCTTAAATATTGATTTGCCACCTGTTTAACTTTTTACCTCTCTTAGCTTAGTTCTGGAAAATTAAGGTACATAAATAAGGCAATTTCTAAGAGAAATTCAAAAGTCTATTCTGACTTTTCATATAGGAGAGGGAGGGGTTTATCTTGAGATGGGTAATTTTGTCATAGTATCTGTGTATTTTTTTTTTAATAAGAGAAAAAAGCATACTACTTGAAATGAAGATCCTTTAAATGGAGATGTTTCCTTTTAAAAAATTAAAGTATAAGGTATTACTCAAAATGTATTAGAAATATTATTGTAAATCGCTTAACAGTCTTTTTTTCTAGCCCAACAGCCTGCAAAATGTATACTATGCAATTGATATTAGAAAATGATAACTATCTCTGTAAGCTGAAATGGCATGACTTTGCTCTTGCAGTTTATATAATTATTCTAGAACCTATTACAAATAGTGTTTCCTAACAAGTACAGTCAGTTTCACATTGCAAAAATGGCCAATGAACTAGCAAAATATTTTTAAACAAAATAATGCTTTATTCTATCACAGATGAAAAAAAACTTGGGGTTCTAGTACATTTCTAGTGAGAGTAAGTTGATATACCCTTTCTGCACAGCAGTTTGACAGTATATTTCAATAGCCTTAAAGTAATCAACCTTTTAAACTCAAAAGTCTATTTTAAATAATCTGTCTTAAGGAAATAATTGGAAATGTAAATCAATTTTTGCAGACTAAAATCACTTTTTCATAATATAAATTAAAAATATCCAAAATATAACTTTTAAAAATAGTGCTACCATAAAGTACAATCTCAGAAAATGGTATTTTTTAACCAATTTTTAATGAAAGGGGAAAATTCATGATAAAATGCTATGTGGAAAAAGTCAAGACACTAGAAACCTATTATTATTCTGAAATAAAAAGGATGCAACATGACATGTATGTATCAGTCTCGAAGAATGGCAAGTCCTTTAATACAGTGTTTGCTGTTGAAAGAAGAACTAAAAGTAGCACCTTGGCTCTCAGATTCCCTGTCTTCTCTAGATTGTGTGATTGGGACTTGAACAGACAGCCACTCACCCTACCCTACAAATCCAAATTAAATTTTAAGTGAGAAAATGGCAATGGCCAAGTCAAAGGAAAAACATTCAAATTAAGCCATCTTGTCCTATAGAAAAATGCTAACTGTGTTGACCTTGACAGAAAGGATTAAATCCTTTGATTCCCAAATCCAACAATAGCTTTTTTTCCAGGGTCCACATTATAAGGAAGACGAAAACCCCCTCACAGACATAGAAAACTAGTGGTTACCAAAGAGGAAATGTCTGGGAGTAACAGATACATACAACCCACTCCAGTGTTTTTCCCTGGAGAATCCCAGGGACGGAGAAGCCTGATGGGCTGCCGTCTATGGGGTCGCACAGAGTCGGACACGAATGAAGCGACTTAGCAGCAGCAGCAACAGATACATCAGATCAGATCAGATGTTCAGTTGTGTCCGACTCTTTGCGACCCCATGAATCGCAGCACGCCAGGTCTCCCTGTCCATCACCAACTCCCGGAGGTCACTCAGACTCACATCCATCGAGTCAGTGATGCCATCCAGCCATCTCATCCTCTGTCGTCCCCTTCTCTTCCTGCCCCCAACCCCTCCCAGCATCAGAGTCTTTTCCAATGAGTCAACTCTTCACATGAGGTGGCCAAAGTACTGGAGTTTCAGCTTTAGCATCATTCCTTCCAAAGAAATCCCAGGGCTGATCTCCTTCAGAATGGACTGGTTGGATCTCTTTGCAGTCCAAGGGACTCTCAAGAGTCTTCTCCAACACCACAGTTCAAAAGCATCAATTCTTCGGCGCTCAGCCTTCTTCACAGTCCAGCTCTCACATCCATACATGACCACAGGAAAAACCATAGCCTTGACTAGACAAACCTTTGTTGGCAAAGTAATGTCTCTGCTTTTGAATATGCTATCTAGGTCATAACTTTCCTTCCAAGGAGTAAGCATCTTTTAATTTAATGGCTGCAGTCACCATCTGCAGTGCTTTTGGAGCCCAGAAAAATACAGTCTGACACTGTTTCCACTGTTTCCCCATCTATTTCCCATGAAGTGATGGGACCGGATGCCATGATCTTCGTTTTCTGAATGTTGAGCTTTAAGCCAACTTTTTCACTCTCCATTTTCACTTTCATCAAGAGGCTTTTGAGTTCCTCTTCACTTTCTGCCATAAGGGTGGTGTCATCTGCATATCTAAGGTTATTGATATTTCTCCCGGCAATCTTGATTCCAGCTTGTGTTTCTTCCAGTCCAGCGTTTCTCATGATGTATTCAGCATATAAGTTAAATAAGCAGGGTGACAATATACAGCCTTGATGAACTCTTTTTCCTTTGGAACCAGTCTGTTGTTCCATGACCAGTTCTATCTGTTGCTTCCTGACCTGCATACAGATTTCTCAAGAGGCAGATCAGGTGGTCTGTTATTCCCATCTCTTTCAGGATTTTCCACAGTTTATTGTGATCCACACAGTCAAAGGCTTTGGCATAGTCAATAAAGCAGAAATAGATGTTTTTCTGGAACTCTCTTGCTTTTTCGATGATCCAGCAGATGTTGGCAATTTATCTCTGGTTCCTCTGCCTTTTCAAAAACCAGCTTGAACATCAGGAAGTTCACAGTTCATATATTGCTGAAGCCTGGCTTGGAGAATTTTGAGCATTACTTTACTAGCTTGTGAGATGAGTGCAACTGTGCGGTAGTCTGAGCATTCTTTGGCACTGCCTTTCTTTGGGATTGGAATGAAAACTGACCTTTTCCAGTCCTGTGGCCACTGCTGAGTTTTCCAAATTTGCTGGCATATTGAGTGTAGCACTTTCACAGCATCATCTTTCAGGATTTGGAATAGCTCCACTGGAATTCTATCGCCTCCACTAGCTTTGTTCGTAGTGATGCTTTCTAAGGCCCACTTGACTTCACATTCCAGGATGTCTGGCTCTAGGTCAGTGATCACACCATCATGGTTATCTGGGTCGTGAAGATCTTTTTTGTACAGTTCTTCTGTGTATTCTTGCCATCTCTCCTTAATATCTTCTGCTTCTGTTAGGTCCATGCCATTTCTGTCCTTTATCGAGCCCATCTTTGCATGAAATGGTCCCTTGGTATCTCTGATTTTCTTGAAGAGATCTCTAGTCTTTCCCATTCTGTTGTTTTCCTCTATTTCTTTGCATTGATCGCTGAGGAAGGCTTTCTTATCTCTTCATGCTATTCTTTGGAACTCTGCATTCAGATGTTTATATCTTTCCTTTTCTCCTTTGCTTTTTGCTTCTCTTCTTTTCACAGCTATTTGTAAGGACTCCCCAGACAGCCATTTTGCTTTTTTGCATTTCTTTTCCATGGGGATGGTCTTGATCCCTGTCTCCTGTACAATGTCACGAACCTCATTCCTTAGCTCATCAGATACTCGATCTAGCAGATCTAGGCCCTTAAATCTATTTCTCACTTCCACTGTATAATCAGAAGGGATTTGATTTAGGTCATACCTGAATGGTCTAGTGGTTTTCCCTACTTTCTTCAATTTCAGTCTGAATTTGGCAATAAGGAGTTCATGGTCCGAGCCACAGTCAGCTCCTGGTCTTGTTTTTGCTGACTGTATAGAGCTTCTCCATCTTTGGCTACAAAGAATATAATCAATCTGATTTCGGTGTTGACCATCTGGTGATGTCCACGTATAGAGTCTTCTCTTGTGTTGTTGGAAGTGGGTGTTTGTTATGACCAGTGCATTTTCTTGGCAAAACTCTATTAGTCTTTGCCCTGCTTCATTCCGTATTCCAAGGCCAAATTTGCCTGTTACTCCAGGTGTTTCTTGACTTCCTACTTTTGCATTCCAGTCCTCTATAATGAAAAGGACATCTTTTTTGGGTGTTAGTTCTAAAAGGTCTTGTAGGTCTTCATAGAACTGTTCAACTTCAGCTTCTTCAGCATTACTGCTTGGGGCATAGACTTGGATTACTGTGATATTGAATGGTTTGCCTTGGAAACGAACAGAGATCATTCTGTCGTTTTTGAGATTGCATCCAAGTACTGCATTTTGGACTCTTTTGTTGACCATGATGACTACTCCATTTCTTCTGAGGGATTCCTGCCCACAGTAGTAGATATAATGGTCATCTGAGTTAAGTTCACAGATACATACCACTGTGTATAAAGTCAACAACAAGAATTTACTGTATAGCACAGGGAACTATATTCAATATCTTATAACCTATAATGGAAAAGAACCTGAAAATATATATGTAACTGAAACACATTGCTGTACACCTAAAACTAATGCAATATGATAAATTAACTATACTTCAACAAACAAAAAGAAGTCTCCCAGGCTTTAGCTGTAAACCCTCATAGTTAACTTCTGTGAAAGTGAAGTCGCTCAGTCGTGTCCGCCTCTTTGCGACCCCATGGACTGTAGCCCACCAGGCCCCTCCGTTCTTGGGATTCTCCAGGCAAGAGTACTGGAGTGGGTTGCCATTTCCTTCTCCAGGGGATCTTCCCAATCCAGGGATCAAAACCAGGTCTCCTGCACTACAGGGAGATGCTTTACCCGCTGAGCCACCAGGGAAGCCCCACTTCTGTATTCATTTCCAAACTGCTAGTTTCTCACACTGTGTTACATGACGTGGGAAGGAAGAAAAGGAATGGGCTTTTATCAAAGCAAATGTTGTCAAATTAGTAACACATATTTAGGCTTCTCCCTTTCATTTTTTCCTCTCCATTGCTTTCCCTTCCTATACCAGTTTTTTGGTCTGCATTCAACTGAACAACAATATACAGGCTTAAGTTCTAAGACGATATAAACACCTACCTTCTCTTTTCAGAAACAAAAAGGAAGTCATATTTAAATTCCTTTCATTCACAAATATTCTTGAGTAAGCATATCTTGTAAATATTATTAAATAATAGTTGTTTTAAAACTGAAAAGTATGGGTTAAAAAATATTAGAATTTGATGACGGTTTTTGGTTTATTTGCCTTCTTGAATAACTTTCTTTTGGGTTAAAGAAAAAAACTGATCCAAATATACCAAGATTAGATTGTCTACTAGCACCTAAAATAGACTGTCATTCAGAAGCTATTTATTATGGGCTTTTCATTTATAATCACACGGTTGCTCCATTATTACTCCTAATAAAACTTTAATTAAACACCAAGTAAGTCTTAGACCATTTATTTAGGTCAGGTCTAAGGATTAGGCAGCCATGGACAGACTGGAAAGTACCATGGTAAACACTTAATTCATGTAACACTAATTAATTGCCATAAATTAAATGTGATCTAAATGAAGCATGAATATTTTAAATGCAGCCTCAAAGGTCACAGTGTTTTATGGTTGTAAGAATTGATACCCTGAGACAAGCTTAATGTCAGCCTTTTTGAGAACTAGAAAATCCTTCTCAATTTAGAAATTCATTTAGATGTACTTTACCTGCGAGGAAACTCCGTTTGATTCCATCAGTCCATTTTCACTTGCATTCCGTGTTTATAATTATAAACAGGGGACTGATCATATGTTTAACCTTCAACAATTGTTGGCATCTACCATATGCTAAACACTGATTAAAGTGTTGAGAATATATTAGTGAACTGAATAGAGATTTATTTGCTCTCATTGAATTTATATTCTAATGGGGGAAGCCAGGCATTAAACTAAGTATATCATAGTATTTGTGTTATGGGGAGAAATAATGTAGAAAAAGGAAATGGGGGTTTGCAAAGGCAAATATGCAATTTTAAGTGGAAAGGAAGAGACTGCCCTCCAGTGAGAATTATCTAGAGTTGGCAGTGACTTCAGAGCAGGACAATGACCATTCCGGGAAACTAGGTGCCCAGTGAGCTAGCCCAGCTCCATGTGTTGACCATGGAAGTTGACCTTGGCCGGAGAGTTTGAAGGAGAGTGTCAGTGCCCCTGAGTCCAGAGTAGACCTTAAAACAAACACGTCAAAGACAAGGTAGGGCATGGGCCTATAAGTAGATGGAGATATTTCTAGAACTCAGCAACAAGAACCAGATTTGAACCCAGGTATATAGCTGAGGAGGCGAAAGCTAGGATGGATCTTAGGAAATAAATGGAACCTCAGTGTCTGGACCCCGTGAACATCCAGATCACCAGACTTTGAGACAAAGATGTTTGATGCTTCCCTCTAGGGACCCGGATTGACTCTGGATGCAGGAGAGGGAGGCACGCTGAGGTTGAGAGCCTTGGCTGACGTCAGAGGCATAACCAGGGATCAAGCACTGCTCATGTTTCAAGAAGGTGTGATGAGGCTGCTTTTGGTTGCTCAGTGTAGTCCCCCTTGAATGTCAATCCTCACTGAACCAGAGCATTACAGACCTGAACAAGACTCCCGACCCAGAATTCTACAAGTTACTCTAATTATCAAAAGGAAAGTTATTTAGTCATGAGACTCAAGTGACCCTTTGCCAAGGACCCTTCCCAGCACCAGTGTTTAGAGACTGGACTCAAATAAAAAGACTAACTGAGTGGCTTAGTGCTAACTAGAAGGACCATGTAAAAATTAATGCTTAAGAGCTAACTAAAAGAACTAAGGATTGCTGCTTTCTCTAGCACTTTGCAGATTAACCTGTGCAAATTCATGGCACTTCAGTGAACTTATTGGCTGTAAAGCAGAGTTTCTCTTCCTCAGCACTATTGACATCTTGGGCCTATTAGTTCTTTTCTGTACAGGAGGAGAGGACATCCTACATTGTAGAGTGTAGGATGCATAGGAGCGTCCCTGGCCTCTAACCAGATGCCAGTAGCACCCCCTCCCCCACGAGTGACAATCAAAAATGTTTCCAAACATTACAAATTGTCCCCTGGGGACAGGATCACCCTCAGTCAAAATCCACTGCTATAACAAGTATTTCAAAGACTTTTTAAAAGAGTTTTATGATTATTTATGTTATATAAGATCACACACAACAAAATCAAGCACAGCAAGGTGCAGAAATACTGTCTGAATATCAGAAATGAATCCCAGGGCTTCCCTGGTGGCTCTGTGGTAAAAGAGTCTGCCTGCCAATGCAGGAGACACAGGTTCAATCCCTTAACTGGGAAGATCCCATATGCTCATATCTCAATAGTGTCACAACTATTGAGCCTGGGAGCTACAACTACTGAGCCCATGTGCCACAGTTACTGCAGCCTGCAGGCCCTAGAGCCTGTGTTCCACACCAAGAGAAGCCACCTCAATAAGTAGCCTGCCCACTGCAACTAGAGAGCAGCCCCCACTCGCCGCAACTAGAGGAAAGTCCTCACAGCAAAGAAGACCCAGCACAGCCAAAGAAAGAAATGACTCCCAACAACTGATAAAGGGCAGTTTGAATGTTTTCTATGATTAAAAAATAATAACAAAATTTGCAAAATATGCAAATATCAAATCACACTGTATACCTGAAACTAATACAATGTTACATATCACTTGCACCTTAATTTTTAAAAGTGCATGTTTTGGAAATAATTTAAATTATTACATTAAAACATAATAAAAGTGAATGGGAAATGCTGATGCAGAGAGCAACACTACCAGATCAGGATGGCTTGTCACCAGTAGGGCTGGGAGCTGCCTGCTGATGGAACTTGAGGCTGTGGTGGGAATGGGAGTGGATTCAGATCAACAGCTTTGGCTTTAGAATCTTATAAATATGAATCAGAAAGAGCAAAAGTTGAAGGCTGGAAGCCCTCCAGGATTTGATTTCCTGTTCTTAGGTTCCTTTAAGTAAGGAATCTAAAATCTTCCCTCTCCATCTTTAGTTTGTATCTAGGTGTACTTTCTAGTACATCATGCAAAATGCTTGGCTGGATGAATCACAAGCTGGAAATCAAGACTGCCGGGAGAAATATCAGCAACCTTAGATATGCAGATGATACCACTCTAATGGCAGAAAGTGAAGAGGAACTAAAGAGCCTCTTGATGAAGGTGGAAAAGCTGGCTTAAAACTCAACATTCAAAAAACTAAGATCATGGCACTCACTCCCATCACTTCATGGTAAATAGATGGGAAAGAGAGGAAACAGTAACAGATTTTATTTTCTTGGGCTTCAAAACCACTGCAGACATAAAATTAAAGATGCTTGCTCCTTGGAAAGAAAGCTATGACAAACCTAGACAGTGTATTAAAAAGCAGAGACATTACTTTGCCACCAAAGGTCTCTTTAGCATATTAAAAAGTAGAGACATCACTTTGCTGACAAAGGTCCATATTGTCAAAGCTATGGTTTTTCCAGCAGTCATGTATGGATGTGAGAGTTGGACCATAAAGAAGACTGAGTGCCAAAGAAATGATGCTTTTGAATTGTGCTGGAGAAGACTCGAAAATCCCTCAGACTGGAAGGAGCTCAAACCAGTTGATCCTAAAGGAAATCAACCCTGAATATTCATTGGAAGGACTATTGCTGAAGTTCTAATACTTTGGCCACCTGAGGTGACGAGCCAGGGGTGGGCAAAGGATGAAATGATTAGGTAACATCACCAACTCAATGGACATGAATCTGAGCAAACTCCAGGAGATAGTGGAGGACAGAGGAGCCTGGCGTACTATATAGTCCGTGGGGTTGCAGAGTCGGGACCACTGAGCAACTAAGCACACAGCACCCACACAACAGGAGTGAGAGAGGAAGCAGATCCTGAGAGAGAAAGCCCCGAGGAGCTGGCCTGCGTGAAGAGGAGTAAAGTCCCTCTTGTTGAGAAAGAACCATCTTACCAAGAAGTTGTACAACTTCGGGGACTTCCCTGACAGTGCAGTGGTTAAGACCACACACTTCCAGTGCAGAGGGCACAGGTTTGATCCCTGGTTGGGTAACTAAGATCCCACATGACATGTGGCATGGCCAAAAGTAGACTTTTTTAAAAAATCATACACCTTTATACTTTGGAGGAGCAGAAGTCTATTTGTTTGTTCCTTCATTTATAAAAACATTTGGGAGATTTTCTGGTTGATAACTCTTCCTCTTCCTTTACCATAATGCGTAGTTATAGTAATAACAGAATATTGTTTAAACACCACTAGCTCCTCATATTGTAAAGGTGTTTTATTAATACAAAGAATGAATAACAGAGTCAAATATATGTTTGACTTAGTTAGAATTAGTGTCCTTATCTCTTTCTTCTGTCTTAAAATTTCTTTATAATCAATTTATTTGAAATATCCCTCAGTTATAAAAACAATAGTCACTAATATATAAATCTCATAATGTACAAAATGATTTTACAACTATTTTGTGTGATTTTTCAATAATAACCCAGTGATTTAGGACTATTTAAAACATCTAAATAAATAAAATCTCTTATTCAGATAAAGTAACTGACATTCAGATTACTTGATTTACATAAAATTTATTCTTTCGATTAAAACCATGACATCAAGACAAGTAGACTGTTGTCAGCTTTCATGTTTCTGTGACTTATATAGGAAAGAGACCCCAGAATCTTTGTTTTGTGAACCCCTGAAGTTAACTATCTAAGGAACTGATGGATTCAGTCCTGTCAGAAACTTCCTTTCAAAACACAATATTTGATGCGTGTAAATCAGTTTGCACTGATGGTGTTCTTGTTATACCAGAAACAAAGTCATATTCATTGCTAAAGTGATGAGAAAAGTGCCTCGTTCAGTGATGGCGTGACTTAGGTATTCTACCATCTTCTTATTGGAAAATTCTTGGCTAAAAAATAGAGGAATTCTTTTTCTGAGTTGACAAGGCAAATATTTCATTGGGGAAATGCTCTAAATCCTTGCCTCTTAGTGCATGAGTGAGAACTAAAGTCCTTTTTTTTTTACAGCTTAATGCCTATCCATATATGTATATATATTTTTAAGTACATAAAAATATAAGCTTAGAGGATTGTGAATAAGAGTTTAGCTCTAGACCCGTAAGTATTTAGTGTCTAATCCTGGCTCTTCTATTCCCATCACACGGGCTTCCCTGGGGGCTCAGGGGTAAAGAATTGGCTGCCAGCACAGGAGACATGGGTTTGATCCTTGGTCTGGGAAGATCCCCTGGAGAAGGAAATGGCAACCCACTCCAGTATTCTTGCCTGGGAAATCCCTTGGACAGAGGAGCCTGGCAGGCTAGAGTCCATAGGGTTGCTAAAGTGTCAGACACAACTTAGAGACTAAAAACAAACCCAGCTCTTCTACTTACTAGCTGTGTGAACTTGGGCAAATTCGTTGACCTCTCTGTGCCTCACTTTCCTCATCTGTAAAATGGAGATAATGGTGTCTACCTCAAAGAGTTGTGGTGGACTAGTATTTCCAAGCACTTAGATTAATACTGAACACATTCTAAGCACCATGTATTAGCTACCTGTTACCATCATTACCTAGTATCCATGGCAGTCTTATTTAAATCCGTCTCATCAACTCAGTACATCTTGCAAGGAAATGAGATGAACATGGTAACTGCAGATAAAATATCTTCATTAGGAATTTTCCAGTTTGAATAAAACATGTTAAGGAGAAGAAAACATTTAACTGTCTCTCCTTTTTCTAAACTGTGTCCTGCTTCTCCTGTTTCCTGAAGGAATGGTCTTCACAGCTGGATGACTTTCTCCACTGAAATTTTCCACTAGGGATCTCCACATTGCAACAGAAGAAGCAAAAAGAAACTATGTTCATTTCTTTGTATCTTATATTCCATTTGCAATGGTGCTTTGATGAAAGATGCAATCTAGAATGAAGACCCAATGATTGCATCAGAATATATTTTGAGGAAAGTTGAACATAAGAATTCCTTAGGGTCCCCTTTCCACTGTCAAAAATGGCACTGGTGACCCCATTCCTCTTGCTTGTACCCATGTGTAGGATAAGACTACCATCAATTTTCCCACTAAAATAAAGGCCAGGAATTGATTTGAGGGTGTGTTAAGCTGGTTAACTTCTGAAAGTGAGAAAACGTTCAAGCATTCTTAATCTCAAACAGTATTGTATGTGCATGTGCTAAGTCGCTTCAGTCGTGTCCAACTCTTTGGGACCCTGTGGAATGCAACCTGCCAGGCTCCTCTGTCTGTGGGGATTCTCCAGGCAAGATACTGGACTTAGTTGCCATGCCCTCCTCCAGGGCATCTTCCCAACCCAGGGATTGAACCGATGTCTCTCACATCTCCTGCATTAGCAGACAGGTTCTTTACCACTAACCTCTCTTGGAAGCCCTTTCATTACCTTGATTTGCTAGCATAGACAGAAGAGCCATTATCTTTTAGAAATGTTTAATAAAAGGTTGAGAACATATATTGAGGAAGAACTAAGAACCCCTCCCCTTTTCAGAGAGTAGTATTACCACTCTAACCCAGATAACTTGTTTTTATGTCTTTTCCACTGTCCTTTCAAAATTTTGTGTGTTAGTTTCTCCACATGAAAAACATGTAGGAGCCATACTTTCATGTGTGCACGTGTTAATATTTAAACTGACAACCATCGCACCTTCTCAGAATCAGAAATGGGGCAATGTGTCTCAAAGATGCTCATGTCTACGTAAAACTGCCCAAGTACAGTTTCCAGATTTCTTGTGCTTCGTAAACATCCACAGGAAGAAATCTCTCCTGCATATGTAGTGTGGATCTTCATACTCCAAATTAAGGATATTTTCTGATTCTCTTGTATTGAAAAGGGAGAGTGATTTGATTTCCAAATTATGATTTACAAGTTTTCTGACTTCTGAGACACTTAGAAAGACCAAGTTTTCAATTCTAAGCAGCTCAATGGCACCCCACTCCAGTACTCTTGCCTGGAAAATCTCATGGACGGAGGAGCCTGGTAGGCTGCAGTCCATGGGGTCGCTGGGAGTCGGACACAACTAAGTGACTTCACTTTCACTTTTCACTTTCCTGCATTGGAGATGGAAATGGCAACCCACTCCAGTGTTCTTGCCTGGAGAATCCCAGGGACAGGGGAGCCTGGTGGGCTGCCATCCATGGGGTCACACAGAGTCACACATGACTAAAGCGACTTAGCAGCAGCAGCACTCTACAGGATTTTGTGGCATTTATTAAAAAGAGAAATGATCCCTACCTCTTACATGCTAAGTGGTTTGATCTCAACCCCATGTTCAACAGAGTCAGGGATGTGAGACCCAACAGAAGTTAGACAATTTGGACAAGTTTCTATGCTCTTTTACTATCTTCTGTCAGTCTTCTCTGAAATCTCTTCTGCAGTTGATTCATTGATTCCACAAATGTCTATTAAGTGTTTACTGTGTGCCAGCTTTGGTGCTAGGTACTTGGATACAGGATTGAGCAAAAAACAGATGTGTTCTCTACTCTTTACAGCGTGCATATTCTATGGTTCTAAAGGGAAAGATGGACATTATTGAATAATCACATATAAGAGGTACAAAAAAAGAAGTATAATGGTATAATACTAGTCTAAAATAGTATTTTTACTCACTCACCTAGGGTCAATTAATCTACAACAGAGAGGCAAGAATATACAATGGAGAAAAGACACTCTTCAATAAGTGGTACTGGGAAAGCTGTACAGCTACATGTAAAAGAATGAAATTAGAACATTCTCTAATACCACACACAAAAATAAACTCAAAATGGATTCAAGTCCTAAATGTAACACCAGATACTATAAAACTCCTATAGGAAAACATAGGCAGAACATTTTTGATATACATTGAAGCAATACCTGTCTAGATAGAGGAAAACAAAAAACAGAAATGAACAAATGGTACCTAATAAACTTAAAAGCTTTTGCAGAACAAAAGAAACCATAAACAAAATAAAAAGACAACCCACAGGTTGGGAGAAAATATTTGAAAATGAAGCAACTGACAAGGTATTAATCTCCAAAATATACAAATAGCTCATATGGCTCTGTCAAAAATAAATAAATAAAAAAGTGGGCAAAGGGGCTTCCCTGGTGGCTCAGTGGTAAGGAATCTGCCTGCCAATGCAGGAGATATGGGTTTGATCCCTGGTGTGGGAAGATCCCACATGCCATGAACCCGTGCACCACAACTATTAAGCCTGTGTTCTAGAGCCCGGGAGCCACAGCTACTTAAGCTCTCATGCCCTGGAGTCTATGCTCCTCATTAAAAGAAGCCACCTCGATGAGAAGCCTGACCACCGCAATTGGAGAGCACCCTTCGCTTTCTGCAGCTTAGAGAAAAGCTTATGCAGCAGCGAAGACCCAGCACAGCCAAAAAAAAATTTTAATTACTAATTTTAAAAAATTTAAATGTTTTTAAAATGGGCAAAGTTCTAAGTAGATATTTCTCCAAAGAAGACACACAGATGGCAAAAAAAAGCACATGAAAAGATGCCCAACATCACTAATTATCAGAGAAATACAAATCAAAATTACAGTGAGGTACCATGGCACATCAGTCAGAATAGCCATCATCAAACATGATGCTGGAGATGGTGTGGAGAAAAGGAAACCCCCCTACACTGTTGGTGGGAATATAAGTTGATGAAGCTACTATAGAGAATAGTATGGAGTTTTCTTAAAAACCTGAAAACAGAGTTGCCGTATAATCCAACAATCCCACTCCTAGGCATATATCCAGAGAAACATATAATTCAAAATGATATATGCACCCCAGTGTTCACAGTAGCAAATATTCAGAATAACCAAGACCTATGTGCTCAGTTACTCAGTTGTGTCTGAATCTTTGCAACCCCATGGACTGTAGCCCATCAGACTCCTTTGTCCATGGGATATTTTCAAGCAAGAATACTGAAGTGGGTTGCCATTTCCTACTCTAAGACATGGAAGCAATCTAAATGTCCATCAACCGATGAAAGATGTATAACATATACACAATGGAATACTACTCAGCCATAGAAAAGAATGAAATAATGCCACTTGCAGCAACAGGAATGGATGTAGAGAATATTACGCTAAGTGAAGTAAACTAGATAAAACAAATATCATATGATATCACTTATATGTGAAATTTAAAAAGAAAAAAATGATACAAATGAACTTATTTACAAAACAGAAACAAACTCACATACTTACAAAATAAATTTATGGTTACCAAATGGAAACAGGAGAGATAAATTAGGAGTTTGAGATTAACATATACACACTGCTACACATAAAGCAGATAACCAACAAGCTTCTACTGTATAGCACAGGGAACTATATTTTGTAATAACTTGTAAGGGAAAAGAATCTGAAAATATATATGTATAACTGAATCACTGTGCTGTACACTTAAAATTAATACAACATTGTAAATAAACTGTACTTCAAAAAAACTTTATAAACCCAAAAAATATGCTTTATATATAGCAGTTGTGGATTTGAGTAACTCAAATGTGCAAACATTTCATAGTAGTTTTTGTTTTTTTTTTTCTGAGATGCAATTCACATACCACAAAAGTCACCCTTTAAAGTGTTCAGTTTGGCAGTTTTTAGTGTATTCATAAAGTTGTACAACTACCAGCACTGTTTAATTCTAGAAAATTTCTTCATCCCTCCCAAAATACCAATACCTATTAGCAGTCACTCACTGTTTTTCCATTCTCCCCAGACCCTGATGTTCACTTTTCTACTGTCTGTGGATTTGCCTATTTTAGGCATTTCATATAAACTGATCATACAAGGTCAAAAAAAAAAAAAAAAATAAGAGTAGCATTTTCCCCAAGACCCCATGTGATATGTGATTATTTCTCCCTCTTCAGTCTTAGGTGGGGCCAGATCTATACATTCTGTTTTCCTCAACAGAAAGAACAGAATGACTTGCTCTAGGTCCAGTCTCCAGAGCTCAAGCCTGAGAGCAGTTGGCATGCACAGCACTGAGTCCAATTCCAAATTAGCAGGTTTCCACCTGGAGTTCCTCAGCTCCACTGAACTGGCATCTCCTCCTACCCCGAGTGCCATGACGATGCCGTGCACGCAAAGCTATGACACCCAGCGCATGCTGCTCTCTACAGCATGCAGGTCTAAACCTCTCAGAAGCAAGATGCCAGTACCAGGGGCCCCGCCACTGCCTGCCTAGCTGTTGTCCCAGAGTGTGTCTCTAAAACACATTTAGCAGAACAAGGGGGAAAAGGAACTCGTCCCTGGCAAAGTCACAGAGCAGAACTCATCCAGTGGAGTGACAGCATCCATGTTTTCTGAGCAGTCTAAATCCTGGATCTCTGAGTAGGGGGCAGACAAGAGAGAAAAGAAATCTCCCTCGGTTTTCTCCCATGATGGATCTTCAGAGAGAAGCTCGGGCTTTTCATGAGGTAAAACTTTGTGTGTGTGCACACGCACACACGTGTGCACAAGTGAGAAAGGGAGAGAGACAGAAATCCTCACTGATTATCCCTTTGAGTTGGCACTCTGAACGTCCATCTTTTTTCACTGTCATCATGTATATTTTAGTTGAGAAGTGTTCTGTTAGAGTCTGTCAGCAAAGTGCCATTTTAAACTGGAAAATTGCACACTTGCAATTTAATATAGAATAATTGGCCTTCGGTTCAGAGGCTCCGCCTCCGGTCACAGGTTCTTTGTGGCTAAAAGGAAATATTCCTTCCTTTGCTCACCCCATCAGCCCCTGCTAATTATTACTCTGTAGTCTGGATCTAGGCTTCCTAATGAAGGCCTCCAGTGTGTCTTTCTCAGCAGCGAGCAGTCTGGTTTCTTTATTTTGACCAGTTCTTTGTTTGGGAGGCAAAAAGACATCCTGATAGGAGCCCTGTTAGCATTCGCCAGCATACCAGTTACCTGCGGCTGAGAAGATCTTTGTCATGCATGTTTCCTGCTTATATCACTGCTTCCCCTACAACCTTCTCAGTTGAGTAAAAGGATGAAACCCTGAACTGATCCCATGACAAGAAGCGGGTCACAGAGTTTCACCTCTGTGTCCTCATTTACCAGTGACCAAAGATTCTAATTTGTCCAAAGAATCCAGGTAAAGCCCTGAGAGGGAGGAAAAAGGATTTTTAACACTTTCATCTTCCTCTTTCTTCATCCTTTGACTTGCCTGATGGGTGTCAGATTCTTTTAGGCCACAAAGTGGCAGCAAGCTCAGGTTACCATAGTGATCCATGTCATCAAAACAGGGACCGCAGACCTCACCAACGATGCCAGTCTCTGTCCTAAAGCCAGGCTGCTTCCACCTCCTGGTCCTCTGAGCATTCTAATGCCCCTCACCCCTGATGGATTCACAAGTGCCCATCCCACTCTGCACCAGAATGCATGGGTCCTGTGAGGTACCCTAGGGCTTAACCAATTTGACCCTCACCCACCACTGCTAACACAGGCACCCCTAGCTACACTACCATGCTAGGTCGGAACTTCTCTGAAAGGTGTGCAGGCTCCTGAGATACATCCTAGGAGGCACAGGACAGACTTCAGCTTGATTTTCAAAATCATTCTGGAGGTTTCTGTTGCGCTGCCCCTGGGGTTTGACAGCCAGCATGGGCAGGGAAGAGGGCAGCCCCTTCACTCCTTCAGCCAGACTAGGTAAGTTTCTAACTCCTCCTTGGGAGACATGCTTCCCACATCTCCCCATTCCAGGGTTTATTATAGAAATTCAATGGTCTTGTCCTCCAGTCCATGGCTCTTTGTTTTCCCATCTAATTCGTTTCAGAATTCCAAACAAAACAGTACATGTCTTAAGCATATAGCTCTGGCAAGCTAAGAGGGTTTTACTTTTAGACTTCTGTGTCTGCTGTAAATCCATTCAGAAATGTGATCAAGGACTTCCCTGGTGGTCCAGTTGCTAAGACTCAGCACTCCTAATATGGGGGCCCTATTTAGGGAATTAGATCTCACAGGCCACAGCCAAAGACCTCACATGCCACGTGAGGCCTGGAGTAGCCAAATAAATAAAAATGTTTTTTTTTTTTTTTTTTTTTTAAGTGTGATTAGCTCCCCTGAAGCAAATAATACTGTTGGGAGCTCACATGCTCACATGAGGCTTGGAGTAGCCAAATAAATAAATAAAAATATTTTTTTTAAAAAGAAGTGTGATTAGCTCCCCTGAAGCAAGGAATACTGTTGGGAGCAGAGCCATAAGCTAAGTATCAATAGAACCAGCTAGGGAGGGTCATAGGAATGAAAAATGTATCTGTTAAAATTTCAAAAAGATTATCACACTTAAAGAATTTTAGACACTCAAGGACACTCCAAAAGCATCTCCTTCAAATCATATATTGCAGTACAGGAGGCCATACACAGTGTTCCACCTGACTCTAAGGACAAAAGCAACACTTTTTAGCTTCTGAGCCTTGTAATACACACACAAGAAGCTCATGATTAACAGAGAAACGCCTGGAATGCCTTACAAAAGCCCTGTATGATCTGACATTGTCTGTGAATCACCAGGGTAGGCTCCACCACACTTTGTTGGCATGGCCTGTGCCAGGCAGGTGGAGTCCTGAGGCTGCTCTTCAGAAGCTACATCAAATACACCAAAATGAGATGTTTGGAAAGCAAATGCTTGTTAAGCCATCAAGAAAAGCAGACATAATCCAGGGGAGGCCAAGGGAAAAAGGGAAAGCAACTTTCAGCAACAGTATCACACGACAACAAAGCAGAAATTTGCCCGTCACAGACCCACTGCGACCACAGACCTGGCATTTCAGACACTCATCTGAGGAACCTAGAAATCCTCAGAAATGTCTCAGAAAGAATTCACCCTAATTGGAAGCACTCCAACAAATAAAATGCCAGGGGAAAATGCTGTCACTTTTCTCTTTTCAAATCATGAATTATCCTCGTTTCCTGGAAAAGTATGTCTAGACAGACTTATTGCCCCTTGAAAAAGCTAGAGACCTGGTCTTTGAGAATCTTGCTTGAAGATATTAAAAAAACTGCTAGCCAGACTTCCAGACCTGGGAGTGAAAGGAATGATCAATAAATGCTTAGTCTTAGAGGTCAGACCCTGGGAGTGTCAGTCAGTTCAAGCTATTAAAAGAGCCAGTTCTCAATGTGATAAAGCACATCCTGGCAAACCCACAGAAAAGAAAGTTGTAAGAATCAATACAAGTCAAAATGGAAACTGGATGGCGGTTTCAGCCAAACTCGTCTTCACTTCTGATCTAATGGATTGACTTTTGGGTGCTGAAATCAGTACAATTTGCAGATTTGAGACATTGAATATGGGAGTCAAAATTGGATAGAAATTTAATCAAATTCTATAGCAGATCCTTGAAATTTACAAGGGTTAATGCTGCCTCTCACTCTTGCCAATTCCTCCCACAGCTGAGTTGCACTGGCAAAGTCTTTATCTCTTCAAGCAACCTGTGTATACCTTGGCTCTGCACAGCTGCTCTTGATACATTTAACTGATACTCTATAGATGTATGCATAACCTTTGAAAGAATCCACAGTGCAACTTCCTATAAGGAATTCATATTTTTGTTAAAGCTAGTCAGAGGCAATCCTATATGCCTGTGGAACTTACCAGAGAACAGATAAAATCCAGGAAGTATAGCCTACCCACAGGATTCTTAGCCAAACAGGTCAAGTGAGCATGGTAGGTAAAATGATGCCTTTCTCACCTCAAAATGTTTATGCCCTAATCCCTAGAAACTGTGGGCCATGTCACCTTCCATGACAAACAGGAATGTACATGTGTGATTAGATTAAGGATTTTGAGATTATCCTGGATTATTCAGGCGGACACAATGTAACCAATGTAACATTATAAGAGAAGCAAGATAGTGAGTCAGGGAAGGAGACGTGACAATGGCAGTAGAGGTCTTATGATACGATTGCTAGAATCAGGGGCGTAAGTCAAGGAATGAAGGTGAGAATCTGGGAAAAGTAAGGAATAAGTTCTACTCTGGAGCTTCCAGAAAGAACACAGCTCTGCCAACACTTTGATGTTAGCCCAGTGAAACCTATTTTGGACTTCTGATCTCCGGAACTGTAAAAGGATGCATTCGCGGTGGTTTAACCACTCAGTTGGTAATTCAATACAGACAACAACATTCTCATTTTCTGTTTCCAACACCAAATGAAACATTCAATTCAATCAGGGTTTCTAGAGCAATCTTTTTCTTTCTTTGAAGGACGATTCCTAACATACTCATTCTCTCTCACCTGCCATAACTCCTTCAAGGAGTAGTCGCATCTCCAACAGGACCAGGGAGAAGATATATTCTGTAGAAGGCAAGAGAACCAATGTTGAGTAACTACTGAATTGGCCAAAAAGTTCGCTTATGTTTTTCCTTTCAAACTTTTTGGCCAACCCAATACTTATTGTCAGGCACCCTAGGGGTTATTTTGCACATGTCTTATTTTATCTTTCCAACTCTTTTCTGAGGTATCATTCCCTGCAACCATGCTTGATAAGGGTACTAAGATTCAAAGAAGATAGCTTATACTGTAAGCAAGATCAAAGGAGTGCCTAGAGCCCAGCTCTATGTGACTCCAAAATTCAAATCCCTCTATGAGAGCATGCTGCTTGTACTTTATTGACACAAAACAGTAAAGCACTACCAGCAGTGTGACTGCATCAGTTTGGAAGAAACAGTGGTTTAGGAAGCAGGAAAGAGAAAGGTGAGGGGACAGTTTGACTCCAGGGAGGACCTTTCTGATAGGTTGTCATGGGCTCACACTGCTGTTTTTCTCTCAGGGACAAAACCCAATCCATGGTGTATGTCACCATTCCTAATTATTTTAAATCTCCTCATAGGAGTATTTGCTTTTGGGCTTTTTGCTACTGACATTTTTGTAAACGCCGGACAAGTAGTCACAGGGCACCTGACCCCGTACTTCCTGACGGTGTGCAAGCCCAACTACACCAGTACAGACTGCCGGGCGCACCACCAGTTCATCAACAACGGGAACATCTGCACCGGGGACCTGGAAGTGATAGAGAAGGCGCGGAGGTCCTTTCCCTCCAAACACGCTGCTCTGAGCATTTACTCCGCCCTGTATGCCACGGTGAGTATGACCCGAGTAGAGTTTTGCCTGTGATGGGTGTCTCTGCCATCCTCATCCCCCATTCTTTCATTACAGTCACTTCTGGTGACTTCGGAAGTCATGTTACAGTGTGTTTCTCTTCCATTATATCATGCTGTTGCCCCCACCTCAATATCCCAATGTAAGACCCCAATGCTAGAGGATGTTAATTCTGGCATGACTGTTGATGATCACTTAGTCACAGCCTCCCATTTTACAGATACAGAAACTGAGGCCCAGAGAATTGTTAAGAGTACACAGTCAGAGCAGAGGCCCAGGCTCCTGGCATTGGACACGGGGTTCTGTCACTGCCCAGAATAGCACTCTGAGCCAAAGCTCTGGTTGGTTCCAGAACAGCACACATTCCTCATGCTTGTCTATGGATTGCAGATATAGGCCTTATGCAAATGCCTGCCCAAAGCAATGTGCAATACCAGATGAAGACAGGGTTTTCCTCTGCTCCTCCTAACACTCTTCAACACTTTGCCAGGACAGATGGGCAGTCCTGCAAGATCCCCAAAATCCAACAGTTCACTTCTCACTGTTCTCTAGATCACAAAATCTCTTGACTTCCCCCACTGGGGTTTCATAGTCTAAACTTTGTGGCCTCATCAGAGAGAAAGCGCAAAAGTGTATCTAACATCTTAAAATAGAAGAAATGGTGTCTATCTATATTTCCTTCTCTTTAATTCCACCCCACTTTGGAAATAACCTAGGGCTTCTCAGGTGGCGCTAGTGGTAAAGAACCCGCCTACCACTGAAGCAGACATAAGAGACACAGGTTCAGTCCCTCAGTTGGGAAGCTTCCCTGGAGGAGGGCATGGCAACCCACTCCAGTATTCTTGCCTGGAGAATCCCATGGACAGAGGAGCCTAGTGGGCTATAGTCTGTAGGGTCACAAAGAGTCAGACATGACTGAAGTGACTGAGCATGCATGGAAATGACCTCATTTTACCTTTGCCTGACCTTTGCTTCTTTAGAACCCAGTGTAGAAGTAGATGGATCAATGCAAACGTTCCACTGATGGATATCATGTGTGTTTACCTGTGGATGAGTGACTATTGGCTAAAAACATCCCTTTTCCTTCAACTTACTTTATATTTAGGGTACGACTAGCCTAGAGATTCTTGGGTGAAACGTGAAGTAGGGAGAAGGCAGAGCAAAGATCCCTTTCAAGCTATGCAGTCTGCCTAGAAACTCCCAGTGTGCCTTCACCCCAGCCCCCAGGAGCATGTTCCCCGCCAATGACAGTAACCACACTGCATCTGCTTCTAATGGAAGCGTGTCCATGCCATTGTCCCAAACACTGTCCTAAATTCAGGGAGAAGTAGAGGTGACTGACTACAGGTCTGGTCCATTTAGTGTAGTTTAAAAGAAATTGCTTGATATTCTCTTTAGAACAATGGTTCTTTTTTGTCCAATTTATAGAATCACATCTATAGGACAACTTTGCAAAATCTATTTCTTTTAGATTTACTCTTTAATGAATACATGACAAAAATGATTTCAGCTACCCCCACATTAAGGAAACATGAATGTAAATAATACAGAAGCCTTGATTTACAAACAAACCAGTTTAGCTCAATGAAGTTTCTTGACTCACTTTTACCCCACCCACTAAAAAAAAAAAAAAAAAAATTTATGTCAGGCATTTTTTAAACAAGGTCTTATCAGGCATTTTGCATAATTTCCAGCTTTCAAAATATTGTATCAATTTGTATCCTAGATTATCTAGAACTTATCTAGAACCTAAGTTATATGAAACAATGTGTTCTTGCACCTTTTCCTGTATTTTTATCAGACTTAAGTCATTGTTGTATGAAATCAATTTCTATAATACCATTACAAAAATAAATCTGTTACTCGTCTTAAGCTACTGTCTCATCAAGTGAAATATAAATTTCTCTTGAGAAGAAAGAAGTATAGTCATCTCACTCAGAATATATGCTGGTAGAGCACATGTTTTCAAGGATTCAGATATAATCCAATTCAAATCATGCCCCACAGACAGACTATAATCAGATAAACCCTGATACAGGATTCCAATTATGTAAACATCTTCTGAGCCCCTATTATGCGTGCTTTCAGAAATTACTCAACAAGGATTTCCTAAGTACTAGTTAATACTGTGAAGAATACTAATGAACCATAGGCCCATGTTTTAACAGTTTGTAATCTTATAAGATTTATAAAGACTATAATTTAAAAATATGGAAGCATAAAACACTAAATTTAAATATATATATATATATATATATATATATATATATATAAAAATTTAACCCATTATTGACTGGGGGATTTTTACAAACACCAACACCTATGGCCAGTGATTTTTATTTTGTCCAGCCAAAAATTAATTATTTCATTAAGGCTTTATGGGTTACTGCATTTAATAGTTATACTTGATACACCTGCAGTCTTCTCCAGCACCTTGAGTATTATCTATCACCTTCCATAGAATTGATCACTAAGGTTTTTTTGTCTTTTTGTTGCTCTAATATTCACATTGTCTAAATCAGAACTATATTCTGAAGAACTATCATCTCCTGACACATTAGTATATATGCCATTTAGACAATCAGATAAAGTATCTGCATAAAATTCTTATTCATTCAAAATTTCAAGATGTATTATTTTTGAAAATTTTACAGCAATAAACTTGCATTTATATACAGCATTGGAACAAAATTGAACAGAGGAAAATGTGAATAATGATCATAACATGTAAATATCATAAGTTATAATAATTATAATCATAAGTTGTATAATGAACTCTATCAATTTTAAGCTCTAATAACTATATCTCTGGTCAATAACATTTGGTACCAAAAGACATATTAATATGTCTTTGGTCAATAATGTGGGAAACAACATTTCCTACTCAGCCTCAATTAAATTGGTGTGATGATATGCTCTAATTTATGTAACTGTGATCTAACCACGGTTTTGTAGGGTATGTTACATATAATAAAAATCCCATCTTCCTATATTCACACCAATGCTGAAGGATCATCCTAGGAAATTAAGTTTCCACTATGGAGAAGGCGATGGCACCCCACTCCAGTACTCCTGCCTGGAAAATCCCATGGATGGAGGAGCCTGGTAGGCTGCAGTCCATGGGGTCTCAAAGAGTCAGACACAACTGAGTGACTTCACTTTCACTTTTCACTTTCATGCATTGGAGAAGGAAATGGCAACCCACTCCAGTGTTCTTGCCTGGAGAATCCCAGGGACCGGGGAGCCTGGTGGGCTGCCGTCTATGGGGTCGCATAGAGTCGGACACGACTGAAGTGACTTAGCAACATAATATTTTTAAATGCATCTATTTGAACTTATATGTGCTCAGGCCATACAAGCACACTATACTATAACTTGAGTCAGTCAGTTCAGTTGCTCAGTCGTGTCTGACTCTTTGCGACCCCATGAACCGCAGCACGCCAGGCCTCCTTGTCCATCACCAGCTCCCGGAGTTCACTCAGACTCACATCCATCGAGTCAGTGACGCCATCCAGCCATCTCATCCTCTGTCGTCCCCTTCTCCTCTTGCCCCCAATCCCTCCCAGCATCAGTCTTTTCCAATGAGTCAACTCCTCGCATAAGGTGGCCAAAGTACTGGAGTTTCAGCTTCAGCATTATTCCTTCCAAAGAAATCCCAGGGCTGATCTCCTTCAGAATGGACTGGTTGGATCTCCTTGCAATCCAAGGGACTCTCAAGCGTCTACTGGCATACTATTTTTCTGAGTCACAAACTCACTTAGCACACTTGTTAAGGTTTCCATGGTGGTTCAGATGGTAAAGAATCTGCAATGCTGGAAATCTGGATTTGATCCCTGGGTAAGGAAGGTCCCCTGTAGAAGGGAATAGCAACCCACTCCAATATTCTTGCCTGGAGAATCCCATGAATAGAGGAGCCTGGGGTTGCATAGTTGCTCAGAATGAGACTAACACAGAGACAATAGATCAATTTCGCCCTCTAGTGGTTTCTTATAACCATTACCAAAGTGTGTGTGACAGTGTTTGAAAGAGGCACACCTTGCTTACTCTAAGCCACCAGGGACATATTTGATAACCAAGCCTGTAAAATATTTGTCTTACTCAGCTCCTCACAACATGTGTCATAAATTTTATCATCATTTACTAACATCAGGTCTTCCCAATCTTTTATTATACACCCACATAGAAAATTTTAAAACATGCTGGAGTAAATGAATGAATAGAACTGATCACAGCCATCCCAAGGAATGCGAGAATCAATTTCCCAGCACAACTGAAACCTATCTATGTTACACACTGGTTTGGAAGTCAACGCTTTTATACTCACTGGAAGTGTGAAGAACTAGCTGGGATTATGGGGGACCCAAAAAATGAAATGTATTGCTACTCCCCTTCCTGGTCTTCTCCATAAAATTAATTCTCATAGAAGATTTTCTGGCATCTGAAATTCTTATATGGGTTTATTCACACTCCAAGTGATTCTTTAGTTTGTTGCATAAAAACTGCATGCTCTGGACCTGATTATCATGCAGTCATTCATGTCACTGTAATTCTGTTCCCATGCCCACCAGAATATAAAGCACTGAGATGAGTGAGCATGCATTCATGGTTCATGCTTTGGTGCAGGCCCGTCTGTGTGTGTTGATGTGTGTACGTGTGCATGTATATGTGCACTGTGTACAGAGGCTGCTGGTCACTCCCCAGTCTCTGTCCTCACCTAGATGTACATCACAAGCACAATCAAGACGAAGAGCAGCCGACTGGCCAAGCCAGTGCTGTGCCTCGGGACCCTCTGCACAGCCTTCCTGACGGGCCTCAACCGGGTCTCCGAGTATCGGAACCACTGCTCTGACGTGATTGCGGGATTCATCCTGGGCACTGCGGTAGCCCTGTTTCTGGTAGGTCAGCTTCCTCTACTTTTTCCCCCCTCTGGTGCTCTCTGAAAGGCTGCCGAAGATCCTGGTAAGTCAGGCTCCCCAGACTCCATGGTCTCAGTCCAGGTTCCACCAGCCTCAACCTTGTGAGCTGCAGTTACTCACCAAGTACTGAGTGTCCTTTCTTTCAGAAATATGACTGCACAGTCCCTCTGTGGGCCAGGAGCATGATCACTCCAGGAAGGATGGCTTGCTCCACTTCTTCCAACCCTGTCCTTGGGGCTGGGGATGGACAGACTAGCAAAAATTTAGTGTACCTTCAAACCATGATTCTTTAAATACTTGCTCAGAGACATACTGGCAGCATAAGCTAAGTGCCGCTTGGGGGAAGAACAGAGAACAAAGTACTGACGGAGGCAGGCAGCTCCTTCTCCAGCATTTCAAGAAACTCCACTCTGGCCCAGACTTGCAAGTCCCACTCAGAAATAGGAAAACCCTCAGCTAATTGCACCCAGAGGACCTCTGTTATTATCTGAACGTGCCTCCTGGACATCTTATTTCCACTATAAGTGGCTTCTCAATCACATAACACTTCCTGAAGAAGGGTTTTGGTTCATTTTTATAGATTTGAGGTATGATAAAGTGAAAGTGTTAGTCACTCAATCATGTCCAACTCTTTTCAATCCCATGGGCTGTGGTCCACCAGGCTCCTCTGTCCATGGAATTCTCCAGGCAAGAATACTGGAGTGGGTTGCCATTTCTTTCTCCAGGGGATCTTCCCAACCCAGGGATAGAACCTGGGTTTCCCACATGGCAGGCAGATTCTTAACCATCTGAGTCACCAAGGAAGCTAGGCATACAATAAATGGTACATGAATTATATAACTTGATCAGTTTTGACCTTCAGATACTTCTTTCTCTCCCACCCTTCCTTCCCCCCTCATTCCTAAGCAACCACTGATCTTCTGTATTAGGTTACTGTAAGGTTTAATGTTAATGGAATTATACAATACTTTTTCCCAGTTTTTCCTAGTTTCCTTCATTCAGCATAATTATTTTGTGATTCATCCTTGTTGTATCAGTAATTCCTTTCTCTTGCTATATAGTATTTCATTGCACGGACATACCATGGAAGTACAGTTTTTTTAAAATATAGTCGAAGACTGGGCTTCCCTGGTGGCTCAGTGGTAAAGAATCTGCCTGGCAATGCAGGAAACATGGGTTTGAGCCCTGATCTGGGAAGATCCCACATACCACAGAGCAACAAAGCCCATGCTCCACAACTATTGAGCCTGTGCTCTTGAGCCCAGGAGCTGCAACTACGGAAACCCAAGCACCTACAACCTGTGCTCTGCACCAAGAGAAACCACTGCAGTAAGAAGCCAGCACAACGCAACTAAAGAGTAGCCCCCACTCGTCACACTAGAGAAAAGCCTGAGCAGCAATGAAGACCAAGCACAGCCAAAAACAAATTTATATAAATATATATGTGTGTATATATGTGTGAGTGTGTGTGTATATATATATATTCAAGGATTTAAAATATACCCAGAAGTGTTCACAGTAAATCACTAGGCCTAAAGATGCTGTGCATGATGAAATCAGTCTCCTAATATTCAGCAAGCCTCTCCTAGCAGACAGATGTCATCACAGCCTGCTGCCCTTCCTCCCATCCTGCCCTTTCTAGTCCAAGGCACCCGTTAAGACTAACATCCCATATAGATGGATTTCACGGGCCTGTGACCTAACTTCTCCTTGCCCTATCCCTTCCATACAAGGATTCTGCATATATGTCTTCCCCAACATACAAAAGGCACATATGCCTCTCCCAGCTTCTAATTCAGAGTTCCCTTTCCCCAACACTTTTACCTGCTCAGACACACACAGAAAATGCTCACATTTACTCAGAACACTAACTGGCAAGCTCCATTTGAATTCAAAGTTCTTTTTCAGGGATCCAATCTTTCTTCCTAAAGTGAAAGACAGGGGGACTTAAATGCACATTCTCTGTGAAGCAGCAGCAGAAGTGGTGCCGAGTAATCCTGAGATACTGATCTCTCAGAGGGTATTTCCCTAAGGGTGCTTCTTAAAAGGGGGAGAGAATACAGATGACTCAAAGAGGGATCAACAGTATGTCAATGAAAAAAGCCCCATTGAGGGGCTTCTCTGGTGGCTCAGACAGTAAAGCCTCTGCGTGCAATGCAGGAGACTGGGGTTCAATCCCTGTGTTGGGAAGATCCCCTGGAGAAGGAAATGGCAACCCACTCCAGTACTCTTGCCTAGAAAATTCCACAGATGGAGGAGCCTGGTGGGGTACAGTCCATGGGGTCGCAAAGAGTCGCATACGGCTGAGCAACTTCACTCACTTGGCACTTAAGAAGCCAAATCTTACAGTGGACTGATTTAGACGCTACGGAGTTTATGTAGCCTTGGGAAAGTTATCTACATTCTCTGTGCCTCCTTATGTAAGTTGGAGAGGATAATAATATCTCCCTTATAAGAATGTTGAGTAGTCAAATGACATTAGGTAAAACCCTTCAGACAACGCCAGATACATAAGTGGCCCTCAGTAAATGTTAGCTGTTACTATGAGATGGTTTACATGTGTCATGTCTTTTAAATGTAAATCTACAAGGCAAGTGTTTATTCCCATTTTTATAGGTCAGGAAACAAGTTCAGTGGGGGTAGATTGAGTATCCCTGGCCATCTGGTGATCAAACAGATGCTTCCTCAGCACCCCAAATGTGCTCAGCAGAAGACAGCCTGGACCATGCCCCAGGTCTTTCCATGGTCCCTACTCATTGACTCAAAAGTCACTGTGCAATGACATTCTAAGGGGCAGGCCTGCCACCCACAGAGATAGCCAGGCATTGATGGCTGCAGTCTGACCCTAATCTTTTTTCCCCTCATCCCGCAGGGAATGTGTGTGGTCCATAACTTTAAAGGAACACAAGGATCGCCTTCCAAACCCAAGCCCGAGGACCCCCGTGGAGTACCCCTCATGGCTTTCCCAAGAATAGAAAGCCCTCTGGAAACCTTAAGTGCACAGGTACAGTAAAGTGATTTTAGCCAACAAAACCTGGAGGCTCCAGGCTTGTTATCTGGAAGTCAACTAACCATTCCTCTAGTGAAAACAGGACGCAACTGAATCCACCCAACAACAATAAAAATCTGGGGACTTCCCTGGCAATTCAGTGGTTAAGACTTCGCCTTCCAATGCAGAAGGTGCGGGTTCAATCCCTAGTCAGGGAATTAAGATCCCATGTGCCTCGTGGCCAAAAATACCAAAACATAAAACAGAAATAATATTTAACAAATTCAATAAAGACCCTAAAAAAAAAACACGCAATAAAAATCTGACATAAAAGCCCTCAAGAATCTCACAGCTTCCCTCAATTAGTCCCATATTCCTTTCAGGGAATGGGCATCATGAATCCTCAGGAGGTTCTTAGTAATGTCTAACTTAAACCCCAGCTGCTTCAGGATATCTTGGCCTTCAATGTAATAACACATTTGTGAAATTTAGACCAACTCTTGTGGAAGGCCAATTTGATTTAGCATGTAGGACAACACTTGGAAAGAAATGCTTTGTTACATTCGGTGATAGATGTAAACTGGAAGCACATTAAAAAAGGTAACTAAATAGCCTTTTGGATCTCTTTTGATGACCATCAAAAATTCAATGCAACAGTACTTACTGTTTACATTAGGACCTTGTTTACATTAGAACCATTACATTCATGCCAGAGATAAAGACGACAACTAGCCACACAGTCTTTATGCTCAAGGAACTTACAGATGATCAGGAAAGGTGTATATAAATGCACGCATGCTCAGTTGTGCCCGACTCTTTGTGACCCCATGGACTGTAGCCTGCCAAGCTCCTCTGTCCATAGAATTCTCCAGGCAAGAATACTGAAGTGGGTTGCCATTTCCTACCCCAAGGGATCTTCCGGACCCTGGGATAGAACTGGCATCTACTTCATTGGCAGGTAGATTCTTTACCACTCTGCCATCTGGGAAGCCCTGTATATAAGTGAATAATCATAATATGGCATGCTGAATCAGATGCGCAAAGTGTTCTGTGAACACAAATGAAGAAAAAATTTATTGTAAGGCAGGGAAAGACAAAGAGATGTGCCAGCCAAAATGAGCCCTGATGCATGGTATAAAGCCTGACTATTGCCTGAGATAATTGCTAAGTGCTTTACAAATATATTTTTTGAACAAAACTTACTGAATTGGTAACGTAATTCCCACTTCACAGAGAGAGAGGAATATGAAGAGAGCAATATTAAATTACTCACCCAAGACACATAGCAAGCAAGTGGGAGAGCTGGGATGAATAGTTCTTTGAGCAGACAGAGCAGGGCTAACTAATAATAAACCAAGGATTTTATTTTCATGTAGCTGAGTCTTGCTAAAATGTTCATTTTCTGTAATAGTCTGTTTACCTTGAAGTCTTATTGTATTTGGCATCTCCTTACTAAATCATCTTTATTGAGTACAAGAGGAAAGCAAATCTCTTCCCACTGGACTTATCACCTATCAATACAGTATAAAATATTTCACTAAAGATTATTAACTATCAGACATCTGAGAAACTATCCTATTTCTCTTCACATTTAATGAAGTCCAGTTTTATTAATGAACCAGGAAAAAAATCTATTTCCACCTGGGAAAAAAATATTTAGGAGTCTCCATTAAACCCAGTGCCAATGTTTTGTTTTCCCTTCACCTATATTAAGGTGAAAATTATAAATTCTAAATATAATTAGAAGTAACATGTTGAAAATTTTATCACTGCTTTATTTATATACAGCCAGTTAATGCAGGTTGAATGACAAGTTAGCTAAATAATGAAACCTTGTGATGAAAAACCCTAGTTTTCCCTCTAACTATGTTCTTAAACCCACTGAAGTCAGAGTAGTGAAGTGAAGTCACTCAGTCGTGTCCAACTCTTTGCAACCCCGTGGACTGTAGCCTGCCAGTCTCCTCCACCCATGGGATTTTCCAGGCAAGACTACTGGAGTGGGTTGCCATTTCCTTCTCCAGGGGATCTTCCCAACACAGAGACTGAACCCGGGCCTACCCACATTGTAGGCAGATACTTTACTGTCTGAGCCACCAGGGAAGATCCCGAAGTCAGAGTGATTCCCTCTACCTTTGAGAAGAAGCAACTAGTGACAAAGGTGAATTTAAAAAGCAAACTGAAATGTTTGCCACATTCCACAAACATGTAGTCTGTCCTTACAAATGCTGTTGACCTTGCCCTGAATGTCCTGGTCTAAAAACACCTTCTTTCCACCTCAGCACTGCTCAAGTGTAACCTTCTGTCTGAAGCCTCCTCTAGACCTCTCTCTCCTCCCTCAGGACCAGTAGTAGTTGACTAAGCCAAGAGACACCCAGGCCATGTTTTGGGGGATTCTGCTTGCATTGAAAAATGAAGTACCATAAAGGGTTTCAAAACCCGATATTAGCAGTAAAGGGGCTTCCAGGTGGTATGGTGGAAAAGAGTCTGCTTGCCAATGCAGAGGAAGTAAGAGACGTGAGTTGAATCCCTGGGTCAGGAAGATGCCCTGAAGAAGGAAATGGCAACCCACTCCAGTATTCTTGCCTGGAGAATCCCATGCACAGAGGAACCTGGGGGTGCTACAGTCTATGGGGTTGCAAAGAGTAGGGCATGACCACACAACCAACCAATCCACAATACAGATTTTTTAAATTCTTTAAATACATGTATCATTATTCACTACAGGCAGTAATTGAACTTTTGAAATCTGTCCACGTGTCTTTATTTCCATGTGTATCACCTTGTCTGCACACAGTTTGAGGCCTTTTGTGAATACCAGGCTTCAGCCGAAGGACCATCAGGGCCCGACGTGTATTTGCTGCTCACAGTTCATGTCAGGACTGCCCTCATATCTGCCTCCCCCAGGAACTGAGAGATTAAAGATACAAATCCTATGAACCATGTCCTTCTTACTCTCCATATTTCCTGGCATTCACTAGGTGTGAAATACATGTCAGATGAATAGACAGATGCAAGCCAGAGTCAAAATATGAACTAGGCCCTTTAGTCAAAACCAAGAACCCAAAATTGGACCACATTCTATATCCGAACCTCCATGGTAAACAGTTTATGAGTAATGATGAACAGACTTCTGCAGGCTGGTCACAATGAAGCTACAGGAAGCCGGATGGAAAGTATTGCCTCTTAAGCGATGCCTTCCATGCCATGTGTGCAATATCCAAGCATCTGCTTTCCATGTGGGTGGTTAGAAGGACATACCCTTTATTTGTGGGTCAAGAAAAGGAAATGAGCATATGGTGCAAGCTATCACATTCAATCTTTACCATAATCCTGCAATTGGCCTTATTCTTCTATTTTATAGATGAAGTAAGGCACAAAGAGTTTAAATAATACACTGAAGGTCACTTGGTAAAGATTAAGACACAGGCCCATCTAATTCTAAAGGCCCTGCTTGTTCTCTACAGCACACAGCCTGAGGTTTAAGGAAAATTCCATTTTGAAATCTACAGCTCTCAGCACTGAATATGGAAACACACTATAGCGGCCAGTGTGTGGGGGCTGAGCTGCACCACACTGGCAGAGTGTACACTGAGCACTGCTCTTCCAAAACAAATATGCCCTGTGTTCTCCCCTGTGGGTGAAGGCTTCCTGTGCAATAGCAGCAGCCCTGGCTTCTACTAGAAATTGCTGCTCCTTTGTAATTTTGGGGATAGAGCTATCTTCCCAGGAGGAGGACTGTGGGGATCTGAGAGAAGATATGAACCTCTTTAGAGCACACATTCTCACATGAGAAATTCATCCCGCTGTTCAGAGCACCTCAAGGAGAAGATTGTCTCGCTGGGGAGGGAACCCCTCATCCTCCCTTTCGTCCCCCCGAGACATACTTTCTCCTTTGCCACACGGAGCCCCAGGGCTGCAGGCTGCTTCTCTCTTGCCCTCTAAATGATCAGCTCAAATTTAAGTACTTGGCCTTCTGTACTTTAGAGAAGTACTTTAGAACATACTTTAGAGACACGTTCTCTAAAATCTTTCCCCAGGACTAAAGAGAAACCAGAAAGTAAAAAACTGTAGAATCCAAATGAAACAAAGATGGTCAAGTTTCCAAAGTGTTATTTTGTGACCCCACAAAGTTGAATCCTGGAGACCTGCTCCGAGCTTTCCTCTCCCTGCAACCTCATACCCATTTTTACCTGCGCAATCAAGCTTAGTGTTGAGCAAATGTGTTCTTGTTGAACATGGGTTATATTAACAAAGAAATGAGAGTGGAGCCAATGTGTTAACTCACTGTGTGGTATGAAGTCTCTTATGTCTCCTGATGTGTACAGTGGGGAGAGGAGATATATTTTTATTCAACAACAGTAACAACAAAAGGGTCCACTCTATCCCAGGACCAACATGCCTATGACTTTATTCCAGGAGATTCTGATTCAGCCATCCTGGGGTGAAAAGCCATGCAAGAAAATCATCCCACAGGAATTCTAATGCTTACAGACTTCATATCATAAATGGGGCGGGGCGGGGGGCGATGGGAAAGACTTGGAGAGTTAAAGAAATCTGTACAAAGTCACCAAGTTAGTTATCTTAGTCTGTTGAACTACTTTATCTATACCATTCACTCTTAAATGAAATCTTAAAAACATATAAATGACCAAACTATTGATGGAAGTTTTTTTTTAAGGAAGCATACTATAAAAGCAAAAGGATAAGTTTTTCACATTACAGCAAGAAATGCAAAAACCTCACTTTTCACAAATATGGTAGATAAAAGTACCTTGAGAAATACGGAATACTCAGTTTCTAAAATTCACATTTGCCCTCTCAAGACGGAGAAGGCAATGGCACCCCCACTCCAGTACTCTTGCCTGGAAAATCCCATGGACAGAGGAGCCTGGTGGGCTGCGGTCCATGGGGTCGCTAGGAGTCGGACATGACTGAGCGACTTCATTTTCACTTTTCGCTTTCATGCATTGGAGAAGAAAATGGCAACCCACTCCAGTGTTCTTGCCTGGAGAGTCCCGGGGACAGGGGCGCCAGGTGGGCTGCTGTCTCTGGGGTCGCACAGAGTCGGACACAACTGAAGTGACTTCGCAGCAAAGCAATATATAATCCTCAAAACACAAACATTTAAAACAAACTACATGTAAGACTATAAAGCAAATCAAGAAACTTTAAAAGCATTCAGTGTTATATTTTCATAATTTAAAAAAATTTGTGTAAAAAAAATTATTCAATAGATCACACAGATGACATTCTCCAGAAATTCAAAGATACCTTAAACCAAAATCGCTATGCATTTGAAAACATTAAACTCACTGCTCTGAAAATTCATGGCTCAGAATACCTCATATGGAAATTTTTCAAAGATTAGAAATGTTCAAAAAAAAAACACTTTAAAAAAATGTGGGATGCAGCTATAATTACTTTGAGATCTTCAAATGTTTCATAGAATACAGTTAAGTATAATACAAGACAGATGAGTTTATTTTGGTTGAAAAAAAATCATGGAAGGTTTAAGAAGAGGTAACAAGTTGAGGGGCCTTGGAAACACACATTAGGGAGCAGGAACAGACTGTGAACTTGAGACAGGAATCAAAGGGATATTGAGGGAAGTGAGAGTGTGTGCATGAGTCAACTAAGATTGTATCTGCTTATGTTTGCAGAATCACTCTGCCTCCATGACCGAAGTTACCTGAAACGGCTGACGTGTCACAAGCTGGTTTTTTGTTTTTTTTTTCAATCACTCTCCAATTCAATACTTCAAGACACAGTTACTTGATATCAAACTGTGAAGACAAGTATTATGTTTATCTAGTTAGAGGCTAATGTTTTGTACATTTTTTGTATGAGGAAGTGATGTAGCTTGCCCTGATTTTTTTTTTTTTTTTTTTTTTTTTGGTCAGCTTTAATATATTTATGCCAGAATTTTAAACAAAGTTTTCTTCTTGTTCAGGTGTGCATTGAAGAACCACATTTATTCAATGATTGATGTTGTTTTGTGATATTTGTACACAAACCTTCTTTTATCAGTTTTATAGACACTGAAATGAAATATAATAATTCACTTTAATCTTTTATTATCACAGTTGCTGCCTCCTCTGGAATTTTTGAATTTTAAAATAAACTTAACTTTTGAGTTGCAGGGAAAACAATGTTGGTTAATGATAAATCTCAAAATTAGTTGTGTAGAAAGAAGTATTACTTTGAAAAGAACTTTATATTCTGACTTCTTAACATGTGATTGCATCCCAGGTAACATATTAATAATAAAAAAAATCACCTAAGTTACACAAGCAATGGCAGGAAATTCTGGTTTTGAGGATGTTGGTATGATCCTTAGATAATGGCCTCTCCTGGTTAAGAAATTCAAGATCTTTCTGTAATCATGCCCTTGGGCTGGCAGGTAACACTGCAGCCTTCTTTCCCAAACAACCAGCCAGTACCAACATCCCCTGTCAACTCAGTTTTGTATTTCATATTGTATGGACTTTATATGAAAATGAATATTTTACAGTTTGCACAGTATTATTTTACAGAGAGGGTATCAGAGCATCTACAACCTAGAGCCCGAAAGCAACAGCTTGACTTTGGGGCTTTTAATTGTTCTAGAATTTTAACTGCATCTCATTTTTTTAGCATGGTAATAACTAATGTGTAACTTCCTTGAGAGCAGGAGCTCCCTTGTCTGTATCTATCAGAATGTTTTCTCAACACTTCCATGTTGGTTCTTCTTAGCTTTTTTTGTACATAGTTTTTTTTTTTCTAAAGAAAAAAGTTATTCACAAAATGAATTTTGGCTCATGTCCTTTGTTTGATGCTTCATCTCCCGAGTATTTGAAGACTCACAATGATGTGACCTCAGTAAGTGTTTATCCTCTTCAGTTCCCTGCCTATTGGGATCAGCCATCATGACTGATACGTCCTTTCATGAAGGAGTATGTGTGTTTAGGCCAAAGAATTTGTGAATTTAAGACACTCAGAAGCACATTCTGGTTTTCTAGCAAGCTACCTTTGTCTTCAGTCTGCCCATAGATACTTCTAAGGCATCAGTAAAAAGTCAGTCATTTTGACTCTGCTAAAACTCATCTCCCATCTCATTCTGGCCTAAACTTATTTGCACTTACATGTATAAACACTCACACACATCTTTTGAGTGACATCAGACTAAAAGTTGGGGAAGTGGTCAAGAAAGGGACGTGTAAAGCCCTACTCATCCTCAGTGCTAAGCCACAACCATAATCTGGTTGTTCAAAACTGAACCCAGACATACAGAACAGACTTTTGGACACAGTGGGAGAAAGAGGATGGGTTGAACTGAGAAAGTAGCATGGAAACACAAATATTACCCTATGTAAAACAGAGAGCCAGTGGGAATTTGCTGTATGACACAAAACTGGTGTTCTGTGACAACCTAGAGGGGTGCGATGGGGTGGGAGGGAGGTTCACGAGGGAGGGGACATAATTAAACCTATGGCTGATTCATGTTGATGTATGGCAGAAACCAATGCAATATTGTAGAGAAATTATCCTCCAGTTAAAAATAAATAACTATACACATATAAACAGTAAACCCAAAGAAGCTGTAACAACTCCAAGGTGGTGCTGTATACATCAGCAGTAATGTTGGAATCCAGGTTTGCCTGACTCCAAATTCCATTCTTTCCACTACTTTAAAATGTCTCTAAACCAAGTCCACATCTTTTCAGAGGTTTTTCAACATCATCACCTACTTATGTGGTTTAGGGTGATGTAGGTGACAAAAGCACATCATGAGAAAGACGCATTCTACTTATAAGAAGGAATGATTTGCAAGCTCTGAGCCTTCCATTCTGGTATAAGCTACCCAAGTATAATGTTGCCCAACTTCAGAGTGATTCATCTTCTAAATATATTTTATAGTTCTTTTAATAATAGTAATGACAGCTCAGTTTCATTGTTCATAAGACATTCTGAAAAATACTGGCACACTCCTGATTCTACATTGCCCATTTCTTATCACAATGAGAGACCATCTAAATATCTATCAAATGGTATTTCCAAGAACATAAGTTGACCAAGTGAGGGTTACCCTTACACTCCTCACTTTGGTTTCAATCTGGAAGGACCTATTAGAAGTGTTCTGAGGTCTCCAGCCACAGACTCCAATTTCCTGCCCTTTGGAAGTTATTGATACAGGACACAGTGATGTTCCACAGAACACACATTGGGGCACCTAGAACCAAGGACCATCTCTGGGCTCACATCCCTGGGATCACTGGGTCAGTCTGATTCCTTCCATATGACAAGGCAACCTCAGTGTTACCCCTGATTTAGGCCCAAGTCACTTCATTGACCTTTCAAGCCTGCCATTTGAGACTCATTTCTTAAGGCAAGAGACCCCTCCATATGGGCCATGTACCCAGGATAAAGCCCTCTAAGTAGGAGGAGTGGTCACTATCACCTTAGGATGAAGTCTGCAATGAGCTTTTCTTCCTTTTAAAGAAGCCCAGAGGAGCCTGAGAAGTCTGATTCACTGTGAGAGGGAAGTGAAAAGAAACTAAAGAAAAGCTGATAAAGTGTATGCACATAAGCAACCTCATGAGACTATTAGCCCCTGAGGGTTTATGACATTTTCAGTTCTTCGATTCTGCACCCAGAATAGGATCTGACAGAGAAAATTTTGCAAATAGATGGATGCCAGGGTTCCAACTTAATTTGCCTGAAAGAAATTATGCCTAGTTTGGAAATAAAGAGAATTTGCATGGAGCCTGAAGGTAGATGAAACATAAGTATATTTAGATACAGAATTAAGTGTGAGGAAACTGCACTCAGCAGCTATGAACATGTAGGTGACTCTCTTGGTAAATTCTAGAGATCTCTCTAGAATCTGTGATAGACAGAAAGGCTATATGTAGCTCCAGTTAATTAGAATGTAAGTAGGCATAATCCCATACACAGGAGGAGGAGTAGACAGCACTAGTATGATTAAAAGAGCAGAAGAATGCCAGGAATAGCATTTTTGTTTCTAAAAAATTGACTTGATTTTTCTATTATATGCAATGACCAGAACTTTAAAGGTGTTAAGTATCTTGGCTGCTGCTGCTGCTGCTAAGTCGCTTCAGTCGTGTCTGACTCTGTGCGACCCCACAGACAGAAGCCCACCAGGCTCCCCTGTCCCTGGGATTCTCCAGGCAAGAATACTGGAGTGGGTTGCCATGAATCTTGGAGGCAGACACAAATATCAGATTGCCCTAGTTAGTTTTAAGGAGGTTACATTAAGGCTGTTACACTGTTCTTGGCTTGCTGAAGTCAAGATGTGTACTAGAACTAGCCTGTCATTCACAATCACCCCCTCTACTACCGTGGGACTCTTGTGTGTGAAGTTGCTCAGTCATGCCCGACTCTTGGAGACTCCGTGAACTGTAGCCCACCAGGCTCCTCCGTCCATGGGATTCTCCAGGCCAGAATACTGGAGTGGGTTGCCATTTCCTTCTCCAGGGGATCTTCCCCACCCAGGGATCGAACCCAGGTCTCCTGCATTGCAGGGAATCTTGTAATGAACAGCTAATCTCTTGCTTCCATCCTAGTTCTTGATCCAGATATCCCAGGACTGAGTGATACGATCATTCACTAGGAATTTAATGAGCATCTGTTATGTGTTAAGAATCATGCCAAGAACAGGGAATATACAACAAAATTGACCTACTACTCACCCCTATGGAATTTAGGGTCAAATGGAAGAAAAGAACCACCACAGAATACTCAGTGTTTTGAAGGGAGACCTGATTTAGGTAAGGCAAGTGTTATGTCTTCTTTGAAGTGACATATACATTAGAACGAGGAGATGACTAGACAGAAAAGTAGCAAAAAGCATATGAGGCTAAGGGAACAGTATGTACCAAAGTCCTGGGGCAAGAATGAGCTTTATTCATGCGAAGAACTGAAAGTAAGCCAGAGAGATGCCAAGCATCGATTACCCATTCAAGGAGAAGTTTAGGCCCTGGGGCCCCCTACCTTTTGCCAAGTCCCTCATGGGGGTCCTTGATTTGGTCCAGCTCTGTGGACCAAATGTGTTAAGGCAGCCGCCAGCGGAGTGGCCTTTTGTCTCATTCTGTTGTTCCTTCTTCCTAAACCTGGTCCCTGCCATTAGAAATTTTGAAGGCAATCTCAACAAGGTGAGACATAGGCATACCCAAATTCCCTTCCACCTTTTGTACTTTCCTTTGTATGTTAAGAGGCACTAATAAAAGTCATGTTAACCATCTTTAAATTCTCTGGGGCCTCAGATACTGTATCTGTATATGCCTATAAGCTTTAAAGATCCTTTCTAGAAATTCCAAAGGATCTTCACTCAGTTTGTTTCCTTCCTGTGCTTTATTAAGGTATCTTTGTCTTGGCCCCATTTGGGCCAGGTTTCGGCCCATCTCCAGCACCACCTCCCAAACAAGACCCACTGCAGGTTCTGCTGCACTTGCAGCAGCCTGTATTGGACTGCCAGAGGTTCTTTTTTTTTTTTTTTAATTTTGCTTAACTTTACAATATTGCATTGCTTTTACCATACATTGAGATGGATCTGCCACCAGTATACACGTGCTCCCCATCCTGAACCCTCCTCCCTCCCCACTCCCCATACCATCCCTCCAGACAAGCACGGAAATTGAAACTGTAATCAGAAATCTTCCAGCAAACAAAAGCCCAGGCCCAGATGGCTTCACAGCTGAATTCTACCAAAAATTTAGAGAAGAGCTAACACCTATCCTATTCAAACTGTTCCAGAAAATTGCAGAGGAAGGCAAACTTCCAAACTCATTCTATGAGGCCACCATCACCCTAATACCAAAACCTGACAAAGATCCCACAAAAAAAGAAAACTACAGGCCAATATCACTGATGAATATAGATGCAAAAATCCTTAACAAAATTCTAGCAATCAGAATCCAACAACACATTAAAAAGATCATACACCAGGACCAAGTGGGCTTTATCCCAGGAATGCAAGGATTCTTCAATATCCGCAAATCAATCAACGTAATACACCACATTAACAAACTGAAGAATAAAAACCATATGATTATCTCAATAGATGCAGAGAAAGCCTTTGACAAAGTTCAACATCCATTTATGATAAAAACTCTCCAGAAAGCAGGAATAGAAGGAACATACCTCAACATAATAAAAGCTATATATGACAAACCCACAGTAAACATTATCCTCAATGGTGAAAAACTGAAAGCATTTCCTCTAAAGTCAGGAACAAGACAAGGATGCCCACTTTCACCATTACTATTCAACATAGTTTTGGAAGTTTTGGCCACAGCAATCAGAGCAGAAAAAGAAATAAAAGGAATCCAAATTGGAAAAGAAGAAGTAAAACTCTCACTGTTTGCAGATGACATGATCCTCTACGTAGAAAACCCTAAAGACTCCACCAGAAAATTACTAGAACTAATCAATGAATATAGTAAAGTTGCAGGATATAAAATCAACACACAGAAATCCCTTGCATTCCTGTACACTAATAATGAGAAAATAGAGAAATTAAGGAAACAATTCCATTCACCATTGCAATGAAAAGAATAAAATACTTAGGAATATCTTCCTAAAGAAACTAAAGACCTATATATAGAAAACTATAAAACACTGGTGAAGGAAATCAAAGAGGACACTAATAGATGGAGAAATATACCATGTTCATGGATTGGTAGAATCAATATAGTGATAATGAGTATACTACCCAAAGCAATTTATAGATTCAATGCAATCCCCATCAAGCTACCAACGGGATTCTTCACAGAACTAGAACAAATAATTTCTCAATTTGTATGGAAATACAAAAAACCTCGAATAGCCAAAGCTATCTTGAGAAAGAAGAATGGAACTGGAGGAATCAACCTGCCTGACTTCAGGCTCTACTACAAAGCCACAGTCATCAAGACAGTATGGTACTGGCACAAAGACAGAAATATAGATCAATGGAACAAAATAGAAAGTCCAGAGATAAATCCACGCACATATGGTCACCTTATCTTTGACAAAGGAGGCAAGAATATACAATGGATTAAAGACAATCTTTTTAACAAGTGGTGCTGGGAAAACTGGTCGAACACTTGTAAAAGAATGAAACTAGAACACTTTCTAACACCATACACAAAAATAAACTGAAAATGGATTAAAGATCTAAATGTAAGACCAGAAACCATAAAACTTCTAGAGGAAAACATAGGCAAAACACTCTCTGACTTACATCACAGCAGGATCCTCTATGACCCACCTCCCAGAATGCCAGAGGTTCTTAATGAAGCCCACCTGCCGCCTCCCTGGCTTTATCCAGCACCTTCTACACTCTCTTTAAGTGAGGAGTACGGGTAATAAACCTTGAACATCAGCTGAAGTTGGGCTGTGGGCTGCAAAAAATTGATGAAAAAATTTTTTTCCATTCTCCTTGGGTCATCTCTGTATGTTGACATATTAAGGGAACAGTACGTATTCCCATTATTTATTCCAATTAAATAAATATGAAGTTGAAAAAGGAGAACCCCCCTGGCTGCCCAGTTTCAGCATTTGCACCCCCAGTGGGGGCTTGCCTTAAAACAGGGGACCCCAACCCCCGAGCCACTAGTACTGACCTGTGGCCAGATAGGAACCAGGCCGCACAGCAGGAGGTGAGCGGTGGGAGAAACTGAAACCATTCCCGGACTCTACCCCGCCCAGGAAAAATTGTCTTCCACAAAACTGGTCCCCGGTGCCAAAAAGGTTGGGGATCGCTGGTTTGAAAGATACTGCCCCACCTTACAAGATCAAAAAACGAAGTCTCAAGCCTTTAACCCAGGTACTGGTAACCTTTCATATTGCTTGCCCACATCCCGCCAGGTGGGCCTCCAACCCACGACCCGCGGGTCAAGATTCCACAAAGAACGTAGGCAGGTGTATTTCTTTAACAAGGTTACCCAAAAGGCATCTTCCAAACCCTAAATCTCCCCCAAACCCTTGTTCCACTGCAAGATGCGTAAGCTTGGTGGCCCCTCCCTGGGTCAGCCGCAGGGAGCACTCCTGTAGGCTTCCGCTTGGAGTCAGTGCACAGGCTCTCAGCCTCTCAGCACCCGGGAGGGGCCAAAAATACCAACGGGCAAAATCCTGTTTGGACTTACCTCCTGGTTGACCCACGGAATTTGCTACTGAGCCAGGTTCATTTTTCAGGAGGCAGAGCCAGCCAAAACGCTGAGTCACTGAGGCTCGCAGCAAAGACAGTTTACTTGCAAGGCGAGGAAATGGGAGAACAAGCCTCAAATCCAAGCCCCAGAAGACAAGCGGGTGGAGTATTCAGGGGATGACCAATGAAGAAGCAGAGAGGGGCTGGCTGAGGCAAGAGAGGGGCGTGGGGGAAAGGTGATTGCGAAAAGATGAGTCTCGTGGTCCTGCACAGGTGTAGCTAATCTACAAGCCTCTCCATGTTCAAAAGGTCACCCAGCGGACACCAGCAGGTGCCCAGCCAGAGGGTCGGTGGTGCTACCCTGTCCTAACCAGCTCAGCCTGAACTAGACAGAGCTGACTCCAACATCCTGGAAAATAACTCAGGCAAACATCTTGTTTATGCTACATGCCTCTTAGAGGACATGTAGTCATAAAACATACAAGTTTTAAAACAACCTTGATTAGTGAAGCCAAGTGAAATGGGTTTGACTAATCACTGTACTTGGTTTCAGATAAAACCAGGGGGAAAAAAAAGCAAGGAAATGTGAGGATAAGAGCATGTAAAAACATTTTCAAATATTATCTTTAACACACCATGTGTAAACTCAAGAAACATTTATTAATTGATGGTGGCATCATCACTAATTTATGTCCAAAATTTGACATCCCAGGCTTCCCAGGTGGCTCATTGGTAAAGAACCCGCCTGCCAATGCAAGAGCCACAGGAGATGCCAATTTGATCTCTGGGTTGGGAAGATTCCCTGGAGTAGGAAATGGCAACCCACTGAAGTATTCTTGCCTGGAGAATTCCATGGACAAAGGTGTTCTGGTGGGCTACAATCCATGGGGATGCCAAAGAGTCAGACACGACTTAGCAACTCAACAGCAACCCATACTTCATCTTGTAATCAAGGTGTCTAGAAAACCAATTTATTAGTTAAAATGTTGCTTGATTAGCATGAGTTTCATTTTAAAGGTGAATAGTATATTCTCTGGAGAAGGCAATGACACCCTACTCCAGTACTCTTGCCTGGAAAAGCCCATGGATGGAGGAGCCGGGAAGGCTGGAGTCCATGGGGTTGCTGAGGGTCAGACACGACTGAGCAACTTCACTTTCCCTTTTCACTTTCATGCATTGGAGAAGGAAATGACAACCCACTCCAGTATTCTTGCCTGGAGAATCCCAGGGATGGGGGAGCCTGGTGGGCTGCCGTCTGTGGGGTCGCACAGAGTCGGACACGACTGAAGCGACTTAGCAGCAGCAGCAGCAGCAGTATATTCTCTGGTGACTCAAATGGTAAAGAATCTACCTGCAATGCAGGAGACCCAGGTTCAATCCCTAGGTCAGGAAGATCCCCTGGAGAAAGGAATGGCAACCCACTCCAGCATTCTTGCCTGGAGAATTCCACAGACAGAGGAGCCTGGTGGGCTACTGTCCATGGGGTTGCAAAGAGTCAGACATGACTAAGCAATTATCACTTTCACTTTCATAACTGAATAAGCCATGGGAAAAGCCTGCTACACCATCCCTGTCCCATGGATAAGATGACTTCTCTATTGTGAACTCAACTATATTTCCTTTACTGGTGGATTTTCTTCTCTAACCCAGTTTTTTCAATCAGAGCAATGCTTGTCTGAATTTTTTTTTTTCTGTATACGTAGTATTATCAGTTAAAGTATTGTAAGGGCCTCTGTCATTGGACTAGTCTGTCTTTTAATATTATGTGTTGAACAAACCAAACTAAAAAATTATAAAGACCCTTACCACATCCAACCTCAATTATAGTGGAAGCTGTAATACTGATATAACTGATAAGAGAAGATTCGATTATTTCATCCCTAGGTACTGCAACCTGGGTAGATACTGCTGTCAGGCAGGTAAAATGATAGTTACATGAGTTCTGGAAGACTGTAAATTCAATCCTATTATAAATCTATCTATATTTGTGTAAGCTTAGGTAACTTAAGCTCCCCAAGTCTTGGTTTTTACTCATCTGTACAATGGAAATAATTTAGTGACTATTCTGTTGTGGTTAATTTTATGTATCAACTTGACTGAGCCACTGGAGCCCCAGATATTTGGTCAAACATCATCGTGGGTATATCCGTGAGGGTGTTTTTTGATGAGATTACACGAGATTCAACAGACTGAGTAAAATCATGGATTGCCCTCCCTAACATAGGTGGCCCTCATTCAATTAATGGAAAACTGAATAGAATAAAAAGGCTGACCTTCCTTTGAAAAAGGAAACTCCTCCTGCCTGTTGGAGCGAAGACATCTGTCTTTTCCTGACTTCAGTCTCATACTGAAACATCAGCTCTCCTTGGATATCAAGGCTGCCAGCTTTCAGACTCGGATTCGCACTATTAACTCTTGTGGTTCTCAGGGCTTCAGACTTGGACTACAATTACACCATCAGCTCTTTCTGGGTGTCCAGATTGCAGGTTGTGGATTTGGAGACTTCTCAGCCTCTGTAACCAAAGAGCCAATGCCTTAAAAAAAAAAAAAAAAAATTTCTGTATTTATCATGTTGGTTCTATTTCTCTTGAGAACTCTGACTGAGATTTTCATACAGAGAGTTTTCTAAAAACAAACAAACAAACAAACAAAACACACAGCGTTTTAAGATTGAGTTTTTTTGAATTGGCTCTGGCGTTTCTGGAACTGGCTTTTTAATCTGATTAGGTTTAAATATGCTAATTATTTTATTTTGAGTTGTAAGGAGAACAATAGTCTATGGGTGACTTGACAATGAATACAGGAAAAAAAAAAAGGCACCCCTGGATACTTCTCATCAACCTCTTATAAGAATGAAATGGCTGGGTAAATTTGTATATGATACTTTAGAACATTTTTGGCAAACTGATAAATATAAGATTGGCTTGTTGTTCCTAGTGTTACTGGACAAAGTGGGGAAATAAAATGAACTCAGGAATTTAAATTCCCAACTTGTGTGCCCTATAGATGATCTGAAAGCTTCTATGTGTGCTCTGAAAAAGATCCTTGTCTCCTGTAATCACAGGACTGAGATTGCTAAATGTCATTGGATCAGCTGAATGACAATGCTAATCTATTTCACAGGCTCTTGGGATGTCTACTATAAAAGCTGCTCTGAAGATTCAATTAGATAACTCAAAAAAACCTGGTAGCAAAGTTTCTGGTATACAGTAAAAACTCAAGCATTTTGGTCTGTATTTTTTCTATCAGATCAGATCAGATCAGTTGTTCAGTTGTATCCGACTCTTTGTGACCCCATGAATCGCAGCACGCCAGGCCTCCCTGTCCATCACCAACTCCCGGAGGTCACTCAGACTCATGTCCTTAGAGTCAGTGATGCCATCCAGCCATCTCATCCTCTGTCATCCCCTTCTCCTCTTGCCCCCAATCCCTCCCAGCATCAGAGTCTTCTCCAATGAGTCAACTCTTTGCATGAGGTGGCCAAAGTACTGGAGTTTCAGCTTTAGCATCATTCCTTCTAAAGAAATCCCAGGGCTGATCTCCTTCAGAATGGACTGGTTGGATCTCCTTGCAGTCCAAGGGACTCTCAAGACTCTTCTCCAACACCACAGTTCAAAAGCATCAATTCTTCGGCGCTCAGCCTTCTTCACAGTCCAGCTCTCACATCCATACATGACCACAGGAAAGACCATAGCCTTGACTAGGCGAACCTTTGTTGGCAAAGTAATGTCTCTGCTTTTAAATATGGTATCTAGGTTGGTCATAACTTTCCTTCCAAGGAGTAAGCGTCTTTTAATTTCATGGCTGCAGTCATCATCTGTAATGATTTTGGAGCCCCCAAAACAAAGTCTGACACTGTTTCCACTGTTTCCCCAACTTCCCATGAAGTGATGAGACCAGGTGCCCTGATCTTCGTTTTCTGAATGCTGAGCTTTAAGCCAACTTTTTCACTCTCCACTTTCACTTTCATCAAGAGGCTTTTTAGTTCTTCTTCACTTTCTGCCATAAGGGTGGTGTCATCTGCATATCTGAGGTTATTGATATTTCTCCCAGCAATCTTGATTCCAGCTTGTGTTTCTTCCAGTCCAGCGTTTCTCATGATGTACTCTGCATATAAGTTAAATAAACATGGTGACAATATGCAGCCTTGACGAACTCCTTTTCCTATTTGGAACCAGTCTGTTGTTCCATGTCCAGTTCTAACTATTGCTTCCTGACCTACATACAAATTTCTCAAGAGGCAGGTCAGGTGGTCTGGTATTCCCATCTCTTTCAGAATTGTCCACAGTTTATTGTGATCCACACAGTCAAAGGCTTTGGCATAGTCAATAAAGCAGAAATAGATGTTTTTCTGGAACTCTCTTGCTTTTTCCATGATCTAGCAGATGTTGGCAATTTGATCTCTGGTTCCTCTATCTTTTCTAAAATCAGCTTGGACATCAGGAAGTTCACAGTTCACATATTGCTGAGCATTGTTTGGCATTGCCTTTCTTTGGGATTGGAATGAAAACTGACCTTTTCCAGTCTTGTGGCCACTGCTGAGTTGTCCAAATTTGCTGGCATATTGAGTGCAGCACTTTCACAGCATCATCCTTCAGGATTTGGAATAGCTCAACTGGAATTCTATCACCTCCACTAGCTTTGTTCATAGTGATGCTTTCTAAGGCCCACTTGACTCCACATTCCAGGATGTCTGGCTCTAGGTCAGTGATCACAGCATCACGATTATCTGGGTCATGAAGATCTTTTTTGTACAGTTCTTCTGTGTATTCTTGCCATCTCTTCTTAATATCTTCTGCTTCTGTTAGGCCCATACCATTTCTGTCCTTTATTGAGCCCATCTTTGCATGAAATGTTCCTTTGGTATCTCTGATTTTCTTGAAGAGATCTCTAGTCTTTCCCATTCTGTTGTTTTCCTCTATTTTTTCTATATACATGGCTTATTTTCAGCTCCCTTCCAATTGGGAAGATGGAGGTGACTCTACTCACCATCAGAGGTTTCACTTCTCCCCACTATTGCATCATCACAAGGAAAATGTAATACAATCTCCTCCAGCAACAACATGGTCCTTGGGACTTCCCTGGCAGTCCAGTGGTTAAGACTTCACCTTCCAGTGCAGGAGGTGTGGGTTGTATCCCTGGTTGGGCAGCTAAGATCCCACATCCCTTGAGGCCAAAATACCAGAACATAAAGCAGAAGCAATATTGTAACAAATTCAATACAGACTTTAAAATTAGTCCACATCAAAAAAAAAAAAAAACTTTAAAAAGAGTAAAACACAATACATGCCTCTCAGGTTATCCATAGTATATAATCTTATGAAACTTTAGAAGTCTAATAAATGTCATAAAATTCAAGATGGTTATTAATTTTTAATTCATCTTGCAATATTTGCATTAAAAAAAAATAGGTTGTGCCATTTGTTCTTCTACAATGCTTCAGGCCAGATTCAAAAGAGGGTGGGCTGCCAAGAGGCAGAAATGTTTATGACCATGATTGTCTTTAGTAGCAAAGAACAGAAAAGCCTAAAGTAAGTGGCTTAAACAAATAAAACAGTGTATTGAGTCTATTAACAAGAAATACAAAGATTAAACAAGTACGGCAACAACATAATTAGAGCTCCAGTATTTCTCTGCAACTCATTTGGCTCAGACCAGCTCCCCTCATGGTCTCAGGATATCATCCACCTTAAGATACAACATCCAAATGGAAAATTCCCTCCGAATTCCAAAAATATCTCTTTCAGGCAATCTCCATTCTCTTCAGATGTCTCTGACATCTCATTGGCCAGAATTATGCCACATTCTGTGCCTACATGAATCACTGGATGAGGAAAAAAAGAACACCATGATTGGTCTACACCAATCACCACTCACCTGTGGGGGATGGAGTAAGTCCAGAATCACAGAAGCACTGGGACATATGTGGGTACAATTAAAAAGGAGAAAGATTATGCAACAAGAGTGTAAACAGCAGATATTTTTAAACTGATTAAACTTTCTACCAGAAGCAATAGAAATCTGTGAAAACCACATACAAAGGCTGAGAAGAAAATACCTAGTCAAGGTTAAAACACAACAAAGAAGCAGTGAAATGGGAAGCCTTAGAGATAAAGAAAATCCAGAGACTAAGAGGCTGCCAGTTTCCAGCATTATAAATTACTTGTGTTCAAGGGCACATAAACCTTTGTCTTTGGGATAGATTGTCTAACCACCCTAGAAAGGGAATATGATAGGATGAAAGTTATTAGGATTCATATATACAGATGAGAAGTATTCTACAAATGTTTAAACTAGAAATACTTCTGCAGTCAGCCAAAGGACACAAAGAAAGAAGGCAAAGCTTAGAGAATCAAAATGTCTGGACAGGTTAACTGAGGGGTAATCTTTGCCCATAAGTTACAGAAAATACTTGAAATGCATCAGAAACCAGAAGAGCACATCTCCCCCAACCAAATTTTCATTTGTTATTGAAATAATTAGGGGAGATAGTAAAAGCAGGCGGGGCAAACTGTGCTGATTGGCAACTGAATAGCCCTTCCTAATAATGGATCTTATTTTTGTTCACAGTCCACTAAATGGACATGGTTTTCCAATGGATGCTGACCCATCTCTGTACCTCTGGGTTAGTCTTGATTGTCTAAGTTAGTATAGTGGTCTCATCTCCCTTACCTGTGATCACTTTAGGCATGAACATGTGATACAGGTTCAGCCCATGGGGTACCAAGCAAAATAAAATAATAATAATAAACCCATTCCTAGTCATATCCTGATGGAATTTCAGAACGCTAAGAACAAAGAAAAAATTGTAAGAAATTTTCAGAAAAAGAAGAAAAAAAATCCCACAAAGTAGCAAGAATCAGATTTCTCATTGGCAACAATGGATGCCAAAATAAAAAGACTAAAGAGAAAAAAAAATATTGTATAATATCATGTATATGTGGAGTCTAGAAAAATGGTACAGATGAATTTATTTGCAAAGCAGAGAGTCACAGATATAAAGAACAAACTCATGGTTACCAAGCAGGAAAGGAGGAGGGGGTGAATTAGGAGATTGGGATTGACCTTCATACATTACTATGTATAAAATATCAATAGGTAACTAATGAGAATCAACTATATAGCAGAGGGAACTTTACTTAGTGCTCCATGGTGACCTAAATGGGAAGGAAATCTAAAAAAGATGGGATATATGTGTACATACATATAACTGATTCATTCTGCTGTACAGCAGAAACTAATACAGCATTATAAAGCAACTATACTCCAATGAAAATTAATTTAAAATAATTATCACTGATTACAAAAAAATTAATCTGAAATTAATGAGGTATATCATGGAGTAAAGATATATTGCATGCTAAAGTTCTTGTCTGTTGGGCAGAAAAATAAATATACTAATTGTACCTTATTTTTTAACTTTTATTATTAAAAATTTGCAAGCATACATAAAAGTAGAGAAAACAAACCTCAGTATATGCATCATCTAGATACAATAGTTTCTCACATTTTCCATATACCTGTAGTATTTTAAAATGATTCCCAGATATTATGACTCTTCACTTCTAAATATGTCAGTATCCATCTCTAAAAAGTTACTTTTTTACATAACCCCAATACCATTCTGACACCTAACAAGACAATGATTTCATAGTATTGTTTACTATCCAGTCATATTCATATTTCTCTAGTTACCCCTCAAAAATATTTTTACAGTTATTTTGTTCAAACCAGGCCCATGCACAGTATTTGGTTGATATGCCTCTCAAGTCCCTTTTAATTTTGAATAATCCCCTAGCTCACTCCAATGCAAAAAGAAAAACAAAATCCTACAAAGTGAAAAATTCCAAAATTTTCCATGCAATTTTTATTAAAAGAGACCAGGTCAGTTGGTAATTGTGACTAGACCAGATCATAGAATGATAGACAATCTATGGTTGTCTCCTTATAGTACCATTTCTCTCACTAGCTACCTCATTAGTAAGAAGTTTGATCTAAGGACTGGATTTAAAGCTTAATATTAAAATTTCAAGCTTACCAGTGTTGTTTGAAGAGTTCTAAGAAGTGCTGAGCACTCTACATTACATCTCATCATGAAACATGTTATTTCAAGTTGACCATTTTTAGAGACACTAAGTTTGATCAGTGGGTTCAGAGGGTGACAATTTGACCCATCCAATACAAAGTGAGATTACCTTTTAAGGAACAAGTTACCTACAGGGTGATACTTGGTACTTTGGTAAAAGCACTCTTGGGTTTAAGGGAGGGGCAGGGAATAAATCACAAACTACTTAGACATTAACAAAATGAGAACATTGTATATTAAAAAGCCAGAAAAGCAAATATGGCAGAAAGAATAAACTTATTTCAAAGAAGCAGAAATTGATGAATCAGGAAAAATTAGATGTGACCCATAAGCAACCCAAAAGCTGTTCTAGGGAAAAAAATCATAAAATAGACAAGTATTTAGTAAGTTGGATTCAAAGTAAAAAGGGAAAGCATGCAAATAAAATGACAGTTGATATGTTAAAAAAGAGAGAGAGAGAGAGAGAAATGTGTTCCAGAAAATAGAGATGAAATTCTTAGAAAATATAAATGACTAGGTTAGCTCCAAAAATTTTTTAATTTTAAAACCCAAACTAGTCAAGATGAGAAATTGATCTAGTAGAATTAGATGAATAAGAAAAATTAGTGTATCAATGAATACAATTCACCACATTGACAGATTGAAGGAGCAAAGCATTATGGAAAGGATAATAGCTAACTCTGATACTGAAATCACTATGTGCCAGGCACTTGTGTAATCACTTTAATTTTAACTCATTTAGTCACTAAATGCTCCAGAAGCACATGAGCATTTAATCCCATTCCTGTTTAAAATTTTTAAACAAAATATATTTTAGGAAGAAAAAGAAACATCACTATTCCAAAAAAAAAAAAAAAGAGTTAAGGTATCTACTGGAAATCCATAGCAAGCTCTACACCTGATGGTCGTATCAAAACTTTTCAAATCAAATGTCAAATTCAACTCAAATAGTTTAAACAGAAAATAACTTCACAAGAGACTTCAGAGTTCTGGGAAATTCATCTAGATTGGCAATACCCGGATCCAAGGACTCCCTAACCAGGATACAAAAGGTTATTCAAGGTTTAAGGGTATCAAAATTTTGAAGGAGCAACGTACCCTGGTGCATATCAACTAAGATTCAATTTATAAAAATGTACAAAACACATACAATTTTATCAGAAATATTTCAGAGGCATCTGATTCTTTGATTTTGTCTAATTTCCTTCCAGTTGACTCAAGATGACTGTGAATCTAGAAAAATCAGGAGAGCCCCTTCCCTCACCCATAGTCCTGCTTGATTCTTTTCTGTTGTTGGTGGTCTCCGCCCCACCACGCCCACCCCCATTATCCCCCTTACAGTGTGCTTCTGCTCAGAACAAGGTGTTGCCTGAAGAATTTCAGGATCTCTTGCCAGGAGTGCTCCTGGGCTGCCGCTTGGCCCTCAGGCTCCCCGCCCCAGAGCATGGGCAGGAAGAGGCCGCGGCTCCAGGACACGTAGCACACGGGCGCATAGGGCGGCTCTAGCAGGTGGCCCGCCCCGGGGTAGGACAGCATCCTTCCACTGCTTTTGCCATGCCTCCGCAGCTGGTCCAGGGCCTGCTCAGCGTATTCTTTGCTATTGAAGCATTCGTCAGCCTCCCCTACAACGAAGAGGATTGGGCCCCGGGCCTTTTCAACAGGAAGCACACTGTGTTGATTCCGTTCCTCTCGGGGGTCGCCCTTGAAGTGGCGGATGCGCAAAGCACCCCCAGCGTTGACCTGCATGCGCTCTGGAAATGAGGGGATGGGGGTTATGACCAGATCCCGGTACCTGAGCGGAAATTCATGGATGGCATTGGTCCCATTGATGCAGACAGTGGCTGCCACCTGCTTGAGGTAGCAGGCCATGGCCAGCCCGATCTCTGCACCTTTGCTCACAGATATCACTCCAATTCCCGGCTTTTGGACCTGAAGGACAAAATGAAGGGAACCCATTACAGGCCATTCTCTGAGAAGGAGCTGTCCCACCGGCCAGTAAGCTGGGATGACAGGGAGAGTCAGAAAGTGAGGAGTGGGAGTCCTAGCACTAGGGTTTACCAGCTCCTGAGACCAAGAGGGATCATCATCTACTTATACTCCCTAAGCCATATTGTCTTATGAGGGGTCATAATATCACCTATCTTGCAGGACTGTTACGAAGATCAAGTGAAACAATAGACACTAAAACTGCTCATCAAAAGCAGAGTTCTATATAAAGCAAAAAGGATCTAATGCACCAGCAACATTCAAGCAGAGGCAGGTAAGCATTCTGAAGATTCAAATTATTCTCTCGAGCTAGAAAAAGAGGTGTCCTGGGTTCTTTCAACTATTCAGTTCAGTTCAGTCACTCAGTCGTGTCCGACTCTTTGGAACCCCAAGAATCACAGCACACCGGGCCTCCCTGTCCATCACCAACTCCTGGAGTTCACCCAAACTCATATCCATCGAGTTGGTGATGCCATCCAGCCGTCTCATCCTCTGTTGTCCCCTTCTCCTCCTGCCCCAAATCCCTCCAAGCATCAGGGTCTTTTCCAATGAGTCAACTCTTCACATGAGGTGGCCAAAGTACTGGAGTTTCAGCTTCAGCATCAGTCCTTCCAATGAACATCCAGGATCAATTTCCTTTAGGATGGACTGGTTGGATCTCCTTGCAGTCCAAGGGACTCTCAACAGTCTTCTCCAAACCACAAATCAAAAGCATCAATTCTTTGGTGCTCAGCCTTCTTCACAGTCCAACTCTCACATCCATACATGACCACTGGAAAAACCATAGCCTTGCCTAGACGGACCTTTGTTGGCAAAGTAATATCTCTGCTTTTTAATATGCTGTCTAGGTTGGTCATAACTTTCCTTCCAAGGAGTAAGCGTCTTTTAATTTCGTGGCTGCAGTCACCATCTGCAGTGATTCTGGAGCCCCCAAAAATAAAGTCTGCCACTGTTTCCAGTTTCCCCATCTATGGCCCATGAAGTGATGGGACCAGATGCCATGATCTTTGTCTTCTGAATGTTGAGCTTTAAGCCAACTTTTTCACTCTCCTCTTTCACTTTCAGCAAGAGGCTCTTTAGTTCTTCTTCACTTTCTGCCATAAGGGTGGTGTCATCTGCATATCTGAGGTTATTGATCTTTCTCCCAGCAATCTTGATTCCAGCTTGTGCTTCTTCCAGCCCAGCATTTCTCATGATGTACTCTGCATATAAGTTAAATAAGACAATATACAGCCTTGACGAACTATTAGGTAAGTGTAATTCATATTTAAACGGCATTTTACAGCTATAGAGGATTTGCATATTGGTTAACCTAAAGGCTAATCCTGGAAGCATTGGTAGGGTAAAGATGAAAGACTCGGATTCTATAAACTGGATTTCAGTACCCAGTCCAGTAGGGAAAGCAGGGGTCACAGGAGGGAGTCCTTAATTTTGTGCTGGGCCAAGGGAGCAGTGGGAAGGGAAGAAGTCTGAGAGAAGAATGAAGAAAGGAAGGGCATTCTGGATGAACAATAGCAAATATATAGTGACCCTGTGTGTTTACTTTGCTCACAGTTGTGTCCCCAGCAGCTTTCTATCATCAGAATCACCTGGGACTTTAAAGTCAGAATTTTCTGAGATCCAGTTTTCTTGAGAGCTAATTCAATAGGTCTGAGTGGCCCCAAGAATCTGATACTATAAACTATTGCCAAGGAAATCCAGTGTGCAACCACATTTGGGAACAATCCATGTGGAGTGAGAAAGGAGGGCTGTAGCTGATTGATGCACTGTTGCAGAATAATAGGTGAGCAGTGATGAGGGAATGGACTAGAACAGCGACCAGGAGGGAGAAGAGGCCATAATGTATTGAGAAAGAACCTAAAATATTTTGGGATGGATTGAGGGTATGGGAAAAGGAAGAGAGAAACCAGATGGGCACAGGTGATGAGGTGTATTTATTGAGCGTTTAGTATACACGAGGCCCTCCACTAAGTGCTTTACACATGTCATCTTTTTCCTTCCAAGAAAACAGAGATTCAGAAAGTTTAAGTCTTGCTCAAGGTTACAACAATATCAAGGGGCAGAGGTGGAAATTGAACCTCTTCTGCTGAATTTAACCACAAATTGAATTTTGGCAATTGCCCTTTCTCCTTATACAGTGTCACAAATAGTTAAATCTTGAAATAAAAAAAAAAACAAAAAAAATCAGTTGAAAACATTTTATCTGGGATTTAATTCCTTCTAGGTAATCCTTTAAAAAAAGCCAAATGTGCTTATAAAAAGTCACACATCTATTTGATTATAATCATAACACTGAAAATGGGAGTACTGGTGATGCTCCAATAGGAAACATATCCTGTCTCTTCTTGAGAAGAGTCAAGGCTCTCCTGGGGGAGAAGGATACAATTTGGGGAGCCAGAGTGACACGGTTTGGAGCAAAGACATTGCCCGAAGGGCTCTGTCACTAACTGGCTATGGAGTTTTGGCATCTTACTCAACTGAGATGGGTAGGCCTTCTCATCTGAAAGATGAGGACCATGTCGAAAGTACATTCATCTGGTAATTATGAGCATTAAATAAAAGGGTACATATAAAGTATTTAGTATAGAGTCTAACAAATAATAACTTAATAAACATTAGGTGATGTATAGATGTGAGAGCTGGACTGTGAAGAAGGCTGAGCGCTGAAGAACTGATGCTTTTGAACTGTGGTATTGGAGAAGACTCTTGAGAGTCCCTTGGGCTGCAAGGAGATCCAACCAGTCCATTCTGAAGGAGATCAGTCCTGGGATTTCTTTGGAAGGAATGATGCTAAAGCTGAAACTCCAGTACTTTGGCCACCTCATGGGAAGAGTTAACTCATTGGAGAAGACTCTGATGCTGGGAGGGATTGGGAACAGGAGGAGAAGGGGACGACGGAGGATGAGATGGCTGGATGGCATCACTGACTCGATGGATGTGAGTCTGAGTGACCTCCGGGAGTTAGTGATGGACAGGGAGGCCTGGCATGCTGCAATTCATGGGGTCACAAAGAGTCAGACATGACTGAGCGACTGATCTGATCTGATCTGAATATAAATGATTGTTCTACCACATCAGGTTGAACTGTTCAGTTCAGTTCAGTTGCTCAGTCATGTCTGACTCTTTGCAACCCCACGAACCACAGCACACCAGGCCTCACTGTCCATCACCAACTCCCGGAGTCCACTCAAACCCATGTCCGTTGAATTGGTGATGCCATCCAACCATCTCATCCTCTGTCATCCCCTTCTCCTCCTGCCCTCAATCTTTCCCAGCATTAGGGTCTTTTCAAATGAGTTAGTTCTTCACATCAGGTGGCCAAAATATTGGAGTTTCAGCTTCAACATCAGTCCTTCCAATGAACACTCAGGACTGATCTCCTTTAGGATGGACTGGTTGGATCTCCTTGCAGTCCAAGGGACTCTCAACAGTCTTCTCCAACACCACAGTTCAAAAGCATCAATTTTTCGGTACTCAGCTTTCTTTATAGTCCAACTCTCACATCCATGCATGACTACTGGAAAAACCATAGCCTTGAATAGATGGACCTTTGTTGACAAAGTAATATCTCAGCTTTTTAATATGCTGTCTAGGTTGGTCATAACTTTTATTCCAAGGAGTAAGCATCTTTTAATTTCATGGCTGCAGTCACCATCTGCAGTGATTTTAGAGCCCAGAAAAATAAAGTCTGACACTGTTTCCACTGTTTCCCCAACTATTTGCTAGGAAGTGATGGGACCAGATGCCATGATCTTCATTTTCTGAATGTTGAGCTTTAAGCCAACTTTTTCACTCTCCTCTTTCATTATCATCAAGAGGCTCTTTAGTTCTTCACTTTCTGCCATAAGGGTGGTGTCATCTGCATATCTGAGGTTATTGATATTTCTCCTGGCAATCTTGATTCCAGCTTGTTCTTCATCCAGCTCAGCGTTTCTCATGTGTGCTCTGCATATAAGTTAAATAAGCAGGGTGACAATATACAGCCTTGATGTACTCCTTTTCCTATTTGGAACCAGTCTGTTGTTACATGTCCACTTCTAACTGTTTCATACAGGTTTTCAAGAGGCAGGTCAGGTGGTCTGGTATTCCCATCTCTTTCAGAATTGTCCACAGTTTATTGTGATCTACACAGTCAAAGGCTTTGGCATAGTCAATAAAGTAGAAATAGATGTTTTTCTGGAACTCTCTTGCTTTTTCCATGATCCAGCAGAATGTTGGCAATTTGATCTCTGGTTCCTCTGCCTTTTCTAAAACCAGCTTTAACATCTGGAAGTTCACAGTTCACGTATTGCTGAAGCCTGGCTTGGAGAATTTTGAGCATTACTTTACTAGCATGTGAGATGAATGCATTTTGTGTGGTAGTTTGAGCATTCTTTGGCATTGCCTTTCTTTGGGATTGGAATGAAAACTGAGCTTTTCCAGTACTGTGGCCACTGCTGAGTTTTCCAAATTTGCTGACATATTGAGTGCAGCACTTTCAAGAAATACCTAATATTTAAACATTTTTGAATTAGAAAATGAAGAATCATAATATACCTAATATTTATTGTCTTCTCTGTGCCAGTAGGCATTAAGCTGATCCTCATCAACCCAGCAATCTACAAGGTTGATATTATTATCCCCAATTTTAACTCAAGTGTGCTGTGCCCCAATCTAAACAGACTGGTAACATAGGCAGAAGAAACATTTGTGAGATACATATATATATATATTTGCTATAATGTTGCCAAGTAAAATGAAAAGTATTTTAAATACCTTAGGATGAGCTAGTAGCAAGTTGGCAGCTTCCTCAAAATATTCCAGGTCCACCTCCTCCAGCTGCTTGGGCAGGTCATCATAGGCAAAATATGCTAAAGCCAGCACTGCAAAGCCACGGACAGCCAAAAGACTGGCCCGATATTCAATTAGACCCCCGATGCCCCCAAACAAATCAAGGAGTCCTGGGAATGGGCCTTCCCCTAAGAGCAGCAAAAAGAGAAGAAAATGAGATCAGAAAGAGTATCAGAAGGGCTGAGTAGATAACGGCAAAAGTACAAGCTGAGCAGGATGAATTTCACTTTCGTACACAACAAAATGGCTTGTTACTTCTTTAAAATATTGTGGGAAATCCTAGTTCAACAACTGGATGCCCTTTGTTTTTGCTTTTACCCCCACCAACCGTGTTTTCCAGGTCCCTCAAGATGAGTCTCACCTGGAGGCAGGAACAGGGCTCCTCTCACACGACCTTCTCGGATGGGCACCCGCTGCAGGTCGGGGCTGGAGAACCAGCGCTGCAGCACCTGGCTGGCCTTGGGCTGAACCTCGCCTACCTTGTGTATGTAAACTGAGTCATATAGATCCAGAGTGACCCGGGTGGGTGTGTTCACATCCCTCTTAATTAGCCTGTCAAAAGGCCTCTCGGGCTTCAGGGACCAGAGGAGGCCCATCGGATGCACCCCCATGTAGTGGCCCCCCACGGCAGGATCTCGCTTCAGGTCCAGTTCCCCAGCCTCGTTAGCCCTGTAGAAAGCTCGGGACCGGTATAGATTCCCCTTGTCATCTTTCATGGTTGCTATGAGGGTCACCATCTGCAGTGGGGGCAGGCCCTTCACTTGGATGTGCACAGGCTCATCTGCCAGGGCACTTGCCGGGGTGACTGTCAGCTGGAACATTGGCAGCAGGCAAAGGGACCGAGTGGTGTTTCCTGCAATGGGAGAGAAGACTCTGAGTTGGAGACTTTGGTTCCAAGGAAGAGGCCCAGACAAGGCTTACACTGGCCCAGGAGACTTCTGGAGATTAGTGCAAAAAATACAGAACATTTGGAGGAGGGAAAAATAAGGTGTGCAGAGCGTACTCATTATTCTCATTTTACATATGAAGACAGGTTAAGTGGCATGCCCAGGTGTTGTACATAATTAATAGTAGAACTGGAAATTCAAGCTAGGTGTTAACACTACAGCCTCCTGTCATCCATTACAGCTCTGAAGGAAATCTTAGTTTTATGGTTTTGAGTAAATAGAGCTTCAGTTCTTCAGCTGAGATCAATCCCAGATAACCTATTTCACAGGTGTTTGTTAGGCTCCAAGGGGTGATGCATGATTAAGGGTTTCCTGGAAGGATCAGTGCTGCTTTTCAATTCCCATATCTACATAAACAAGAAATATGTTACAGTATTGTTTTTCTCTTTTTCAAATTTCCAATCCCTCTCTGCCATTGTAAGACCAACCACCAGCTCTTTTTAGAGTTCCCATTATCTGTTCTTTTTCCGGGAAAATAAAATTTCATGATCTGCTTCAGTGGCTTTCCAGTGGAGTGGTAAATATCGAATGTTGTTTGTAGCAAAGAGAATGAAATATACATTTGGTCAGCTATTTCATACTGTGCCCTTTTATGAGAAAAATTGGGGTATTCTCCTCCCTCACTCCCTTCCTTCTTTCTTTCTCTCCTTTTTTATATACCTCATTCACAAAGGATTTGAACCTGTTTATAAGTAACAGAGACATAAAAAATAAAAATAGGATCTGGGAAAATATGAACTAGAATCAGAAACACTGAATGAGTGCCAACCAAAGGAAAAAAGGCAACCTGTCAGTTGTGTTGTTCTAATTATTCTCATACAAAGAGTTACCAGTTTATCAAGGGGAAGGAAAAAGCAAGGCCTTTCCAATATTTTCCTAAAAGAAATTGCTCACATGAGACTTCGACATAGATATGCATCATTTTCCAAGAATGTCTTCAGACAAATTGTAGTAATAGGTGTCCTCTCAGAAAGTTTGATCCTCTAAGGGATCCTTGATTTTATTTTATGCTGCCTGCTGCCAAGTCGCCTCAGTCGTGTCCAACCCCGTGCAACCCCATAGATGGCAGCCCACCAGGCTCCCCCGTCCCTGGGATTCTCTAGGCAAGAACACTGGAGTGGGTTGCCATTTCCTTCTCCAATGCATGAAAGTGAAAAAATAAAGTGAAGTCGCTCAGTCGTGTCCAACTCCTAGCGACCCCATGGACTGCAGCCCTCCAGGCCCCTTCATCCATGGGATTTTTCCAGGCAAGAGTACTGGAGTGGGGTGCCATTGCCTTCTCCGATGTTTTTTTTTTTTTTTTTTTAATGGAGGATTTTATTTTATGGAGGAATGCAAAGTGAGGGTTTTGGGCTTTATATTTGTGACCAGAAAAGATTCTGGAGAAAATAAACAGAGTCTGGAAGTGCAGGGGCAGAGTGAAGTCGCTCAGTCGGGTCCGACTCTTTATGACCCCACAGACAGTAGCCAACCAGGCTCCTCCATCCATAGGATTTTCCAGGCAAGAATACTGGAGTGGGTTGCCATTTCCTTCTCAGGGGATCTTCCCGACCCAGGGATCTGACATCCTATCTGTCAGCAATTCTTAGGTGGACAAACAACATTAGGGTTCCACTTTAAATCAACTGGGAAGGGAGCCAAGCCTGGGCTATTAGAGAAACCTAACAGCCGGAGTATCTGCCAAATACACTGTATCATTTCTTGAAATCCTTTGGGATCCTCCCTTTATTTATCAGGAATCACATTTCCTTGAGGTGCCTAGAAGATCCATATTGTCTTGTGTTTCATTCATTCTTCTCTAAGGTGGGCCCCCCTGCAGATCTCCACCCAAACAGTAACTCTCTGTAGGATCACTCTTCTGCAGGGGCAGAGGAGGGGTCTTCATGCTCAGTTCTTCACTGTTGAAAGGGGATTCTTCAGAGGAAAGAGAGGGTGAAGGAAAAAATGCATTTTGTGCTTCTTTTATGAAAAAGTGATTTCCTGGGAAGTCCCTGGTGGTATAGTGTTTAGAACTCCACTCTCTCAATGCCACAGGTCTGGGTTCCATCCCTGGTTGGGGAACTAAAATTCCACAAACTGCTCAGGACAGCCAAAAATTTTAAAAAGCAAAACAACTTTAAAACGAATGTAATTTTCTGCAAAGGACACATTCCCTCTCACCTGATCCCCCATCAACAACCAGTATTACTGACACATTTGAAAACTCATGGTCAATAGAATAACTTGGAATAAATAGAAAGATTGTGAATGTTTTCCTTTAATACCAGCAGACTTCTTCACAGAAGGAGGTTGCATCAGTTCAAACTTCCTGGTTCTTTCATTAGTCTTAGGGAGATAGGACATGTAATATGAATAAGAACACCCCATATCCTGTGTGACATTTCAGGGCTCTCTTGGTATTTTCTGATCTGGTCCTTCCTATAACTCTTTGTATCTGCTATTTCTTTCTTCCCAAAAAAGAAATCATTAAGAAGGGGTACTTGAGAGCCTTATTCCACACATTCTTCTTTCTTCTCAAAACTTCCTTATAATGCATTGACTCATTACAGATTTTATTTTCAAATGGAATTCATTTGAATTACTTAACTACTCTCCTGCATGCATTCTACATCTGGTCTCACTCTCCCAGGTAGTTTGCAAACTCAAGGGCAGCAACCATGTGTTAAAACTTTAGGAAATCTATTGATACTCATATAGTAAATTATACATTGTATATACTTCAGAGTTATGAAATTCATAATGAGGGCAAGAAAAAAATAGCAGCAAACAAGGAATTAAGATACTCTACTTATATAGTGCTTTTGTAATGTAAAATTAGAGTTTCTTTACAAATCATGGTCTCTCTTTATCTGAGAATTGCCCCCTAAGCCCAGAGATGGACACTCCTTAGCTATGTTTATACCATGTGACCTCCTTCCTGGGGGCTGTTGCTGACTGGATCAGGACTAGGCACCTGATTCAAGACATGCCTGGAATGTTCCTACCTTGCCAATTTGGAATGGGGACTCAGAGCTCACCAGTCCCTTTATCAAGGTAAGGACTAAAGGTGAAGCAGAGGTAGCAAAGTTGGGTAGCAACTTTGGTAGCAAAGTTGACTTGCGTGACCATGCCTTTGACATCCTGAAATTTTTCACCCATGATGCCCTCTCACCTCATGCTAGTCCTGTCCCTGGACTCTTTCTGTGTGAGTGTATCCATGAAATGCAGACGCTGCATCCAGATACTCACAGAAAACCAGCCTTGGGGTAGAGTATGGACATTTGAGGAGTGACAGAGACAGAGAGAAATTAGTTTGTTCCTATCCTGAGAAGCCCCTAAATAAAGAAGGTCTGCAATTATAGAAATAAGCATCAGAGGAAAGAGAGATCCCAGAAGATAGGTTTCAGAAGATATCAGTCTTTGAAAGGAATCTTTCTTAGAATTTTGTTTTGGGGTCTCAGGACTTAGCTGACTACGCTAAGTTTTATCTGTTTTATCTCCTAGTTTTTTTGGAGCTCCTGCTATTGATTCAAATCAAAGTTATTGATTCTGAATTGTCAGAAATTCCCTGTAACGGTCATTAGTATTCTAGGTCTAGATTTGGCCATTTACACCAAGGTATATGCAAGGGATTAGATTATAATGATAGTTCCTGTAAGAAGTAGGAGTTCTCCCAAGAGCACATGAAATAGAGAGAGAGAGAGAATCATTTGCTCAGTCAACAATATGTGCTTGTGAATGGTGTCTCCGGTTTCTTAGCCACACACAGAGTAGGAAGTAACCACATGATCAGCAATCCCACAGTCACTGCTTTTGGAATGTGGGCTAAACAAAGCTGCCTTTCACAGGCTGATGAGGCAGATCTCGTGAAGATCTGGTAGGGATCCAAGGCAAAGTTTGACAGATTGCCTTTGTAGAACTTGGTCGTAAGCCTCTCGGACCTCAGATTAGTCAAACCTCTGTGTCATCTGTTCTTTATATAACACTCTCCTATAAATTCAAGAAACAAGAAAAATCCAAGATTTAAATATTGGGTTGGCAAAAAAGTTCATTTGGGTTTTCCTTAATATCTTACAGAAAACCCAGAATGAAATTTTTGGTCCACCCAATACATACACATGTATACACACACACACACACACACACACACACACACACTTACAAAAGAAGATTTGGGATTCTCAATGGGGTTCTGAGGAACTCTGAGGTTCTACAAAATGTCATTAGGGTTTCCACAAGAGCTCCTAATTGGAAAAAAAGAGAAAGAGTTTTTGAACCCCAAGTGTGAGGTGAAGGACGGGGCTAAGCAGTTCCATTCCTGGTTGTTTAGCCCCATAGGGTACTGTGTGAAAGGACCATAGCCAGAGACCATTCTCAGTTTGAGATGCAAACTAGCGGAGGCTTTTGATGGCTAGTGAGCTCAGTGTTCCGTGGAGAGGAGGACACTGTGCTGATGAGTGCCTCTCCTCCCTGAATTACCTCCTCCAAATCCCACTCTGCTCTGTGGACTGAGGTAAAAAGAAAACAAAGTCTATTGGTGCAATATAGAGGGAAATTTGCTGGTAATACAAGTGGTCCTGTTTCACTGGGCATGATCTTTAACAACTGAAAAATGCAGCAGTGGCTCCAGGAAAAGGGAAAAGACAAATCAAATATCACAATTATTTGACAACTAATGGGGCTGGTTATTTTAAGTGGCCTTTGGAATTCAATTCTCCCCTCATTTCCCTTTTTTCTGTAATAGGAAACAGTTACTGAGCACTTACTAAAGGCTGGTCACTGGGTAATAGGAATCTGCATAGTAAAGCCTTTTCACTTTTCAAGACCCTTTTATGTTTATTATTTCTCTTGACCCTCACAAAAAATCTATGGGAATAAAAAAAAAAATCATTATTATCCTTATATTGTATATTAGAAAATTGAGCTCAGCTAAATGACTTACCCAAACTTGCCCATGTTGTTAATGATGAAGAATTTTAACCAGTGCCATCCCACCCTACTTACACACCTTACTTATCTTCCTTAAATGAGGGTAGACACATGAAAGCTCATTCTTTTCCTGGCCACTCCCTCTTGCTTTTCTTTCCTACTTCTTTCTTGATTTTAACTTCATCTTTCCCTTTCCCCAACTCTAAAGACTTATGTTAAATATCAATATATATCCTGGTATACCCTCTTTCTTGATTATACCTTTATCTTTCCTGTTCCTTAACTCTAAAGCCCTTTGGTTAAGTATTAATATATACCCTGGTGTGGCAGAACTAGTAATGGACCAGTAGAATTAAACTTTATAGTCCACAAACCGACATATGCAGGAAATATAAATGGTTTCTATTTTTCTAGATTCAGAGTAATTTCTATTCCTGACCCAGGAATCAAATCCGGGTCTCCTGCTTTGCAGACAGATTCTTTGCTGTCTGAACCAATGCAGGCCCAGTGGGTGGTGCCAGTGGTAGAGAACCTGCCTGCCAATGCAGGAGACTCAAAGAGGCATGGATTCGATCCCTGAGTCAGGAAGAGCCCCTGGAGTAGGAAATGAAAACCCACTCCAGTATTCTTGCCTGGAAAATGCGGGCTATTGTCCATGGGGTCGCAAAGAGTTGGACATGACTCAGTGACTGAGCAGGCTTGATGATGTGCTTACTTGATATGCATTCTTCTAAACCCATTTCACAATGGATGCCAGTGGTTCCAAATTCAGATACCTATTGGGGTCAGACAGGTAATATAAATTTATAGATAAAGACCAGAGATGAACAAAATATAAGACGGCAGTGAACCTAAGACTACCAGCCCTTCTACAGGCACTCAAATGTTTTATATTAAAAAGAAAAAAAATACATACACACAAAACCACCCAACAATCACCAAACAAACAAAAATCAATCCAAGGTGTGGACCGAATGAAACACACCCATTTATGACTTTTGGAATTCACGTCATCCACTAGGATTTTGTACCATAAAGGCCAAGTAAAGATTTTTGTCTTCTCTTCCTGGTGTACTGTCCTTTTCTGAGGCAAAAAGTATCAACTGACCTCCCTCTGGAGGAAGAAGGAAAACAAGGTAAAATAGAAATACCAGAATATGAGTGACATGTCTCAGAGAGAGTGTGAAGATAGAAGACCAGGTGAATTTTATGGGCTATTTAAGATGCAAAATTCCTCAAAATTCAATGGCATAATTCCTTGCCGAAGAATGCAGGACCCTGTTTATCGGCAACTGTCAAAGAAACCAAACGTAGAAAGCAACTGGAGGGCAAGAAACAAGAACTCAGCTGCCTCACACGTGGTGGTGGAGAGGGAGCCCTCAGCAAAATGGGAGCGACCTGATAGGATCTGAAAGCTGAAACCCACATTGCTGAGCAGGTTTCAGATCCCCCAGAGTCCCAGGGTGAAGGGTGGGAATCAAGCCTGCACTATTCGAGACCTTGACCTGTTAGAGGAAGGAAAGTCAATAACTGGCAGGACATCAACACACCAGAAGCAGGAAGGAAAGAGTGAAAGAGAGCAAAGTTCCCACGGAACTTAAAATTACCGTCACTAATCAAGAAACAGATTCCATTCCCTTCAGAAGCCTGTGGCTTTTCTTTCTTCACCCCAGCACTTCTTTCTCCTAATAAATCCCGGGAAAATATTCCTTGAGACAGCAAAGAATATCTGAAATATCAAGAAATATCTCTCCAGTAGTCACATTAGGCTGGATCTTGACTTTTGCAGGCAAGTGTGCATTTTGCCTCCAAAGTAAAAGTGAAAGTGTTTGTCAATCAGTTGTGTCCAACTCTTTGCGAGTTCCTCTGTCCATGAGATTCTCCAGGCAAGAATAGCAAAGTGGGCTGCCATTCCCCTCTCTAGGGTATCTTTCCAACCCAGGGATTGAACCTGGGTCTTCTACATTGCAAGCAGATTCTTTACTGTCTGAGCCACCAAGGAAGCCCTTTTGCTTCCAAAATAGTCTCCTAAACAGTCTTCCAGATAGCATGATGCAGCTAGCATAAATCTGCATTTGAACAATAAACCACCTGGGACAGTAATTGCTGGTTTTTCAGAGAACTGAGCTACCCACTGAAGTGAGCAAAATACACAGAGCAAGATGCAAACAGCCTTCCCAGGTGCCCTGTGGCTGAAATCAGAAAGCAGATCTTTTCTATTTGGCCGTGATGGCCTTGACTTACCCTGAATTCAGCTGCAGAGAGCAGTCCGGAGCGAGGTGCTTCACGGAGCCACCTAAGAGCACTAGACACTTGCCTGTTGCTTGCTAATTTAGATTCTTCAAAATACCTCAGCCTACTGGTCAAAGTTGAAACTCTCTCCATAAAAACAATCAGCTGATCCTTTTTTTTTTTTTTTAAGTTCTCAGGGGTGGGGTTATCAGCACATGCTGCCACAGGCTCTGGGCAAAGGCTCAGTTTAGCTGGTGTGCCTTTCAATCCAAATGTTTCATAGTGGAGTCTTTCATTTCATCACATAGGTCTGGTTTCTATGCCTCTTCCCTGGACTTCTCTCAGCTCCTAGCTCTCTTCTCCTTTGCTTCAGTTCCTTCCCTATCTCCTCCCCTAAGTCAGTAGTCTCTTAGGCAGCATGTTTTTGTTGGTTTCTAAGAAGATTGTATCCATCTTCAGAGTGGTATGGTTTTCAGACTCATCTGGAGAGTCGGTTAAACACAGACTCAGGGCCCTTTACCTGCACATTCTGACTTGATAGGTTTTGGTTAAGTTTCTGGGATCTGTACTTTTAACAATAGATTCTAAAACATAGCCCAGTTTGCAAACATTCTTCCAAGAGAGGGCTGAAGCCCTCTCCATGCAAAAAATGCCTCCTCAGGACAAGAATCCCTGATATCCGTTCCACTGTTAATCCTATCAGTCAATGTCTATTGTCAAATGTACAAGTGAACCAAAGTGCACACTGCAGACTGCACCTGCAGGCTGTGAGTTCCTTGAGGGAGGGTACCACATCTTCTAATTTTTGCATCGTTTGCAGCCAGTGAAGTGTAGCTAGCCTCTGGAATCAGAGAACCATGATAGGAACCCTCATTCCTTTACATCTGTCATTCTGATTGACCTTAGACAAATTACTGACCTTTCCTTAGACTTCAGCTTTCTAATTTGTGAAATGTGAATGGTACGATAAAATATATTAAAAGTGAAATGTAAGCCTTGAGGAGAAGGGGTCAATATTGGGAGTCATGAGCAAACTGGGACATCTTGAACAAGGGGAGGCTGTTTCGGCATACAGCTCTTACGCTGGATGAGATGTACCTTGGTAGGATAGCAAAGCTCCCAGCTGAGTGACTAATTCCCAGGACTAGATTCAAGGATGGGGGTTGACTGGGGAGAAACACACAGAAATAGAGTGCTATTTTTACTCAAACTCCAAGAGAAGCACAGAGACTTCCCTGGTAGTCTACTGGCTAAGACAGCCTTCCAATGTAGGGTATGCTGGTTTGATCCCTGGTCAGGGAATGATGATCCCACATGCCTCAGAGTATGGCCAAAAATAAACAAATAAATAAGAGAAGCACAAGAAACAGGGCTCCAGTTGTTCTTGTTGTTCAGTCATCAATTCGAATCCAACTCTTTGTGACCCCATGACTGCACCATGCCAGGCTCCCCTGTCCTTCACTATCTCCTGGAGTTTGCTCAGATTCATGTCCATTGGGTTGGTAATGCCATCTAACCATCTCATCCTCTGCTGCCCCATTCTACTTTGACCTTCAATCTTTTCCAATAAAAGGATCTTTTCTAAGGAGTCAGCTCTTTGCATTAGGTAGCCAAAGTACTGAAGCTTCAGAATTAGTCCTTCCAATGAATATTCAGGGCTGATTTCCTTTAGGATTGATTGCTTTGATCTCTTTGTAGTTCAAGGGACTCTCAAGGGTCTTCTCCAACACCACAGTTCAAAAGCATCAATTCTTCAGTGCTTAGCGTTCTTTATAGTTCAACTCTCACATCCATACATGACTACTGGAAAAATCAGCTCTGACTATATGGACCTTTGTCAGCAAAGTGATGTCTCTACTTTTTAATATGCTGTCTAGGTTGGTCATAGCTTTCCTTCTAAGCAGCAAGCATATTCTAATTTCATGGCTGCATTCACCATCCCCAGTGATTTTGGAGCCAAAGAAAATAAAATCTGTCACTGCTTCCACTTTTTCCCATCTATTTGCCATGAAGTGATGCGAGCAATTGCCATGATCTTAGTTTTTTAAATGTTGAGTTTTAAGCCAGCTTTTTCATTCGCTACTTTCAAACCCATATCAAGAGACTCTTTAGTTCCCCTTCACTTCCTGCCATTAGAGTGGTTTCATCTGCATATCTAAGTTGTTTATATTCTCCCAGCTATCTTGATTCCAGCTTGTGATTCATCTAGTCTGGCATTTCGCATGATGTATTCCGCATATAAGTTAAATAAGCAGAATGACATACTTGACGTACTCCTTTACAAATTTTGAACCAGTCAACTGTTTCATGTCCAGTTCTATTGACCTGCATACAGGTTTCTCAGGAGGCAGGTAAGTTGGTCTGGTACTTCCATCTCTTTAAGAATTTTCCACAGTTTGTTGTGATCCACACAGTCAAGGGCTTTAGCATAGTCAATGAAGCATAAGTAGATGTTTTTCTGGAATTTCCTTGCTTTCTCTATGTTCCAATGAATGTTGGCAATTTGATCTCTGCTTCTTCTGTCTTTTTTAAACTCAGACTGTACATTTGGAAGTTCTTGGTTCGTGTACTGCTGAAGCCTAGCTTGAAGGATTTTGAATATAACCTTGTTAGCATGTGAAATAAGTGTAATGCTAGTTTGAACATTCATTTGGCATTGCCCTTCTTTGGGATTGGAATGAAAACACCTTTTCCAGTCCTGTGCCACTGTTGAGTTTTCCAAATTTGCTGGTATTTTGAGTGCAACACTTGAACAACATCATCTTTTAGGATTTGAAATAGCTAAACTGGAATTCCATCACCTCCATTAGCTTTATTCATAGTGATGCTTCCTAAGGCCCACTTGACTTCACACTCCAGGATGTCTGGCTCTATGTGAGTGACCACACCATCATGGTTATCATCCAGATCATTAAGACCTTTTGTTTAGTTCTTCTGTATATTCTTGCCACCTCTTTTTAATATCTTCTGCTTCTGTTAAGGTCTTTGCTGTTTCTGTCCTTTATATTGCCCATATTTGCATGAAATATTCCCTTGATATCTCTCGTTTTCTTGAAAGGATCTCTAGTCTTTCCCAGTCTATTGTTTTCCTCTATTTCTTTGCATTGTTCATTAACAAAACCTTCTTTTATCTCTCCTTGCTAGTCTCTGGAACTCTGCATTCAGTTGAGTATATTGTTCCCTTGTCTTTCACTTCTCTTCTTTCCTCAGCTACTTGTAAGGCCTCTTCAGACAACCACTTTGCGCTCTTGCATATTGTTTATGGGGTTCTCAAGGCAAGAATACTGGAGTGGTTTGCCATTCCCTCCTTCAATGGACCACATTTTTTCAGAACTCTCCACTATGACCTGTCTGTCTTTGTTGGCCCTACATGGCATGACTCATAGCTTCAGAGTTATACAAGCCCCTTTACCACCACATGGCTGTGATCCATGAAGTGAACCAGAGATTGGGGTATTGCAGGTCTGGAGATGGATAGTGGTGATGGTAGCACAACAGTGTGAATATGCTTAAAGTCACTGTATAATTCAGAATATATTCATCTAAAAATGCTTTAAATGGTGAATTTTACATTTTATCTATTTGCTACAATAAGAAAAAAGCCAGGACCTTCTATAAAGTTTTATTCATATAATTTAAAAAATTAAATAAAATTAATATGGAATTAATTTCTATTTTAACTCTAGCAACATTAATATGCCAGAATTGGAGGGATTTTTTGTTTTACTATATTTTTTAGATTTTATCATATAGTTTAATTTAGTCTTAAATGTATCTAGTTCTTATGATATGTAAAATGCCAAATATATGTATGCTGCTGCTGCTGCTGCTGCTGCATCTAAGTCGCTTCAGTTGTGTCCAACTCTGTGCGACCCCATAGAAGGCAGCCCACCAGGCTCCCCTGTCCCTGGGATTCTCTAGGCAAGAATACTGTATCAGATCAGATCAGATCAGTCGCTCAGTCGTGTCCATTGGGAAGTTCCCATGGAAAAGAGAATGGCTCCCCACTCCAGTATTCTGGCCTGGGGAATTCCATAGACTGTATAGTCCATGTGGTCACAAAGAGTCAGACATGACTGACTGACTTTCACTTTCACTTTTATATGTGTGTGTGTGTGTGATATGTATACAGAATACTGTATACATATATATATACATATATATACATATATATGGAATTCTCCAGGCCAGAATACTGGAGTGGGGAGCCATTCTCTTTTCCATGGGAACTTCCCAACCCAGGGATCGAACCCAGGTCTCCTGCATTGCAGGTGGACTCTTTACCAACAGAGCCACCAGGGAAGCCTTATATATATATATATATATATATATATATATACATACATACATACCTACATGTATATAGAACTTGTTTGGATTGAAAATATCTACCATAATATAGACAAGATACAATATACTAAGTATCAATAAAAATCCAGGATGTATTTAAAAAATTACTAGGAAAAATGTAACACCCCAGATAAAGCAACTAGCTTTTAAAAAGAGATAATTTCTGTCCTAATTAAACTACTGTAGGAAAGAAGGAAAACTTTTGAATTCTTTTTATGAAACAAGTACAAAATTGACATAATACCTGATCCCCCAAAAGAACCCACAAAAAAATGTTTGATCTTATTTAATGTTAGAATTGGGGTTAGATCTTAGTTCCTCACCAGGGATCAAACCTGCATCTCCTGCAGTAAAAGCATAGAGTCTTAACCACAGAACCACCAGGAAAGTTCCTAGAGAAGTACTCTGACTGACCAGGTCTGGGAAATGTGAAAACTTCTATGAGTGAAAGAGAAAGGAGGCTAACAACCCCACTCATACTGAATGGAATATTTTTACTCTAAACAGAAAGTATCAAAAATAAAGAGGTTAGGCAGATAACACTGAAGTGGCCTCATGTTACTTCTATTATTCTATATTGGCTCCCCATCATATCTACAAAATGATTCAGAATACTTTCCTACTGACTCATCTTCACCTTTATTATTCATCATGTAAAAATTATATGAAATCTGAATTTCAGTGTTCATAAATAAAATTTAATTGGAACACAAATACAATCATTCATTACATCCTATCTGAGGCTGCTTTTGTGCTATAACAGCAGGACTGAATAATAGTGACAGAGACCTTATGGACTACACAGTCAAAAATATTTACTATCTATTACTTTGCTAGAAAGAGTCTTATTGTTGTTCAGTTGCTAAGTCGTGTCCAGCTCTTTGCAACCCCGTGAACTGCAGCACACCAGGCTTCCCTGTCCTTCACTATTTCCTGGAGTCTGCTTAAACTCATGTTCATTGATTCAGTGATGCCACCCAATCATGTCATCCTCTGTTGCCCACTTCTCTGCTGGCTCCCAATCTGGATGCACATAACCTACACCATCATAACCATCAAAACTGCTTTCCTAAACTGACATTCTGTGAATCTTAGATTGCTCCTCTTGAAAAATGCTGTACACGTTTAGACACATAAAAATATTTTCTTTAGCTAGCTTTTGTTGAATTATTGATTGTAGGCTGATTCAATGTTACCTCCGTAACTGCTTCCATATTGTCTTAATATATTTTTTACTCACGTCTAGTTTTCCAAACCAATGAAGTAACCATGAACATATTTTTTCTTTCTTTTGTAAAATACTTATTTATTTGGCGGCTCTGGGGCTTAGTTGCAGCATGTGGGGTCTTCAGTCTTTGCTGTGGCATGTACGCTCTTTCTACTTGCAGCATGCACACTCTTAGTTGCAGCATGTGGAATCTAGTTACCTCCCCAGGGAATGAATGTGGGCACCATGCATTGGGAGCATGGAGTCTTAGTCACTGGACCACCAGCGAAGTCCCATGAGCATATTTTCAAATATGAGAAAACTAAGCATATTTTAAAATTTATTTTATTTAAATATAGTTGATTTACAATGTTGTGTTAAAAAGCATATTAATTTGGGTTTTAAGAAATCCATTTGTCAGCACCTGGTTCTATTGTTCCATGAAAATCAAGTGGAGGTCTGGTAAAGCATCCTATTCCTTCTCTATTTCTAGGAATATTTGCTCTTCTCAGAGATGATGGGTCACAACCAGAATAAGGTGTTTCCTGAGAAACTTCTGGATTTCCTTCCAAGAATGTTCATGTCCAGCTGTGTGTGGGAAAAGGAATCTCCTCTTTGGTGCATGAAGAAATGGAGATTAGAGCTCCTGGAGGCACAGCATGGGGGTTGGGGCGGGGGAGGCTGTATCGGGTGGCCCACTCCAAAGTAAGACAGCAGAGTCCAGTTGTTCCTCCCACGTCTCCTCAGATGTTCTGTGCTTGCTATGCATATGCTTTCCCTACTGACATTCTTTTCTTCTTCTCCCACAATGAAGAGAAAATGTCCCTGGGTCTTTTCAATGGGAAGAAAGGAAGTCTCACTGGCTTCAGCTCTAGTTTCCTCAAATATGTGCTATAACCTTACTAACCCTAAGGCACTGATGGATAGTAGAGGAGGAGAGAATGGCAAGGGTTGATTTATCTGATCATGGTATATCTGTGGAATGTCAAGAGTAAAGTTGGGCTCATTAATAAGCACAGTAGTGGCTGTGACTTCTTTTAGGTGAATAGCCATGGAGAGGCCAATCTCTGCTCCTTTCATATGGAGACTACCCCAATGCCTGGCCCAAGGATGTGTAAAAAATTAATACAGAAACCTCAAGTAAATATTAATACAACCTGGAGACCAGTGGGAGGAGCTCTCATTTCTGCAACAATGGCAAAGCCCAACAGGTAGAAAAGCTCCTCTTCTTTCCAGCCAAGGACTCAGTCAGTGAAAAGTCTTGGGTTCTTTGCTCACTGTAACCCATCTTCCTTTTCCCCTCCAGGAAATCCTTCCCCTGCTGTGCAGGGACTTGCATGTGGTTCACCATAGTTCTAGACCTCAACTTGCAATTTCTGCTGATCCTGAATAACCTCATCTTTGCTGGAAAAGCATCTGGCCTCCTATTTGTTTTAGGTCAACATTTGATGGCCCATACAAGGACCAGAGAGCTTCCCTGGTGGCTCAGTGGTAAAGAATCTGCCTGCAATGCTAAAGACCTAGGTTCCATCTCTGGGTCAGAAAGATCCCCTGGAGAAGGAAATGGCAATCTGGGAAATCCCATGGACAGAGGAGCCTGGCAGGCTACAGTTCATAGGGACATGACTTAGTGACTAATCCACCACCACAAGGACCAGAGGAAACCCCCAAAGACTCTCGGGCTAATGAGCAAAGAGGAGGCTCAACTTTGCCTCCTCACCTTTTCCCTCTAAACTTATCAAAGCTCAGTTCAGTTCAGTCGCTCAGTTGTCTGTGACCCCATGGACTGCAGCATGCCAGGCCTTCCTGTCCATCACCAACTCCCAGAGCTTGCTCAAACTCATGTCCATCAAGTTGGTGAAGCCATCCAACCATCTCATCCTCTGTCGTCCCCTTCTCCTCCTGCCTTCAATCTTTCCCAGCATCAGTATCTTTTCCAATGAGACAGTTCTTCACATCAGGTGGCCAAAGTATTGGAGTTTCAGCTTCAGCATCAGTCCTTCCAATGAATATTCAGGACTGACTTCCTTTAGGATGGACTGGTTGGATCTCTCTGCTGTCCAAGGGACTCTCAAGAGTCTTCTCCAACACTGTAATTCAAAAGCATCAATTCTTCAGCACTCGGCCTTCTTTATAGTACAACTCTAACATCCATACATCACTACTGGAAAAACCATAGCTTTGACTAGACAGACCTTTGTTGGCAAAGTAATGTCTCTGTATTTTAATAAGCTGTCTAGGTTGGTTGTAACTTTTCTCCCAAGGAGCAAGCAAGTTCTTTTAATTTCATGGCTGCAGTCACCATCTGCAGTGATTTTGGAGCCCAGAAAAATAAATTCTGACACTGTTTCCATTGTTTCCCCTTCTATTTGCCATGAAGTGATGGGACCAGATGCCATGATCTTAGTTTTCTGAATGTTGAGTTTTAAGCCAACTTTTTCACTTTCCTCTTTCACTTTCATCAAGAGGCTCTTTAGCTCTTCTTCTCTTTCTGCCATAAAGGTGGTGTTATCCGCATATCTGAGGTTATTGATATTTCTCCTGGAAATCTTGATTCCAGCTTGTGTTTCATCTAGTCCAACATTTCTCATGATGTACTCTGCATATAAGTTAAATAAGTGGGGTGACAATATACAGTCTTAATGTACTCCTTTCCTGATTTGGAACCAGTCTGTTGTTCCATGTCCACTTCTAACTGTTGCTTCTTGACCTGCATACAGATTTCTTAGGAGGCAGGTCAGGTGGTCTGGTATTCCTATCTTTTGAACAATTTTCCAGAGTTTGTTGTGATCCACACTGTCAAAGGCTTTGGCATAATCAATAAAGCAGAAGCAGATGATTTTTTGGAATTCTCTTGCTTTTTTGATGATCCAACAGATGGAGGCAATTTGATATCTGGTTCCTCAGCCTTTTCTAAATCCAGCTTGAACATCAGAAAGTTCACAGTTCATGTACTGTTGAAGCCTGCCTTGGAGAATTTTGAGCATTACTTTGCTGGCATGTGAGATGAGTGCAATTGTGCAGTAGTTTGAACATTCTTTGGCATTGCCTTTCTTTGGGATTGGAATGAAAACTGACCATTTCCAGTCCTGTGGCTCCTGCTGAGTTTCCCAAATTTGCTGGCATATTGAGTGCAGCACTTTCACAGCATCATCATTTAGGATTTGAAAGAGCTCAACTGGAATTCCATCACCTCCACTAGGTTTGTTTGTAGTGATGCTTCCTAAGGCCCACTTGACTTCACATTCCAGAATGTCTGGCTCTAGGTGAGTGATCATATCATTGTGATTATCTGGGTCATGAAGATCTTTTTTGGATAGTTCTTCTGTGTATTCTTGCCACCTCTTCTTAATATCTTCTGCTTCTGTTAGGTCCAAACCATTTCTGTTTATTGTGCCCATCTTTGCATGAAATGTTCCCTTGGTATCTCTAATTTTCATGAAGAGGTTTCTAGTCTTTCCCTTTCTATTGTTTTCCTCTATTTCATTGCACTGATCATTGAGAAAGGCTTTCTTATCTCTCCTTGATATTTTTTAGAACTCTGCCTTCAAATGGGTATATCTTTCCTTTTCTCATTTGCCTTTCGCTTCTTTTCTTTTCATAGCTATTTGTAAGGCCTCCTCAGACAACCATTTTGCCTTTTTGCATTTCTTTTTCTTGATGGTCTTGATCACTGCTTCCTGTACAATGTCATGAACCTCTGTCCATAGTTCATCAGGCATTCTGTCTATCAGATCTAATCCCTTGAATCTATTTCTCACTTCCACTGTATAATCATAAGGGATTTGATTTAGGTCATACCTGAATGGTCTAGTGGTTTTCCCTACTTTCTTCAATTTCAGTCTGAATTTGGCAATAAGGAGTTCACGATCTGTGCCACAGTCAGCTCCTGGTCTTGTTTTTGTTTACTGTATAGAGCTTCTCCATCTTTTTCTGCAAAGAATATAATCAATCTGATTTTCATATTGACCATCTGATGATGTCCATGTATAGCGTCTTCTCTTGTGTTGTTGAAAGAGGGTGTTTGCTATGACCAGTGCATTCTCTTGGCAAAACTCTATTAGCCTTTGCCCTGCTTTATTCTGTATTCCAAGGCCAAATTTGCCTGTTACTCCAGGTATTTCTTGACTTCCTACTTTTGCATCCCAGTCCCCTATAATGAAAAGAACATATTTTGGGGCTGTTAGTTCTAGAAGGTCTTGTAAGTGTCCATAAAACCATTCAACTTCAGCTTCTTCAGCATTACTGGTTGGGGTATAGACATGGATTACTGTGATATTGAATGGTTTGCCTTCGAAATGAACAGAGATCACTCTTTCATTTTTGAGATTGCATCCAAGTACTGCATTTCACACTCTTTTGTTGACTATGATGGCTACTCCATTTCTTCTAAGGGATTCTTGCCCACAGTAGTAGATATAATGGTCATTTGAGTAAATTCACCCATTCCAGTCCATTTTAGTTTGGTGATTCCTAAAATGTAGATGTTCACTCTTGTCATCTCCTCTTTTACTACTTCCAGTTTGCCTTGATTCATGGACCTAAAATTCCAGGTTCCTGTGCAATATTCCGTGTTACAGCATCAGATTTTACTTCCATCACCAGTAACATCCACAACTCAGTGTTGTTTTTGCTTTAGCTCTGTCTCTTCATTCTTTCTGGAGTTATTTCTCCACTGATCTCCACTAGCATATTGGGGACCTACTGACCTGGGGAGTTCATCTTTCAGTGTCCTTCTATCATTTTGCTTTTTCATTTGTTTATGGGGTTCTCAAGGCAAGAATACTGAAGTGGTTTGCCATTCCCTTCTCCAGAGGATTACATTTTCTCAGAACTCTTCACCCTGACCCGTCCATCTTGGATGGCCCTATACGGCATGGTTCATAGTTTCATTGAGTTAGACAAGGCTGTGGTCCATGTGATCAAATTGGTTAGTTTTCTGTAATTTTGGTTTTCAGTCTGTCTGCCCTCTGATGGAGAAGGCTAAGAGGCTTATGGAAGCTTCCTGATGGGAGAGACTGATTGAGGAGGAAACTGGGTCTTGTTCTGATGGGTGGGGCCATGCTTAGTAAATCTTTAATCCAATTTTCTGTTGATGGATGGAGCTGCTCTTTCATTAGGCCCCTGCTCTTTCAGTTAAGACCACTGAGAAAATCGTCATGGAATCCCCTTTAACTGTTTTTGTACTTTATGCATTAGAAGTTTTCCTGAATTTTCATCACTCTCAACACTTCTCGGTCAGCCACCTCACCCCCTGTAAAATGTTTCTGTTAATTATTCCTCACATAACTCTTCCACATTGTATTAAGCTCAACCCTGCTGTTCTTCACCTCTCCATCACTGAAGAAGTCCCTTTTGACCGCTTAACATGGAGAGATCACCTCCTGACTGGTCCTGATGATCTACAGGCAAATCCTCTGAGTAATACTGACCTCTCATGGTTCACTGGTGGTTCTTATATAAAAGGTGCTGGGCTGGGTAAGCTACTTCAACTCCTTTTGATGTTAAGGCAGCATCTTTAAATATGGCTACTTTAGCCCAACAGGCTGAATTATACATTATTATGTGGGCTTGTACTTTAGCCAATGGCAAAACTGGCAACATTTATACTGATAGCAGATGTGCTTTTGGAGAAGCTCATGATTTTGGAACATTGTAGAAGACTTGGCTTCCATACTTTCAGCCACAACAGAAATTTAAATGGCTTCATTGTTTAGGAATTTTTGCCTGCTGCCTTAGCTATTATTACGATTCTGTGAACATTCTAAATCTTACTCTCTGAAAGCTAAGGAAATCACCTTGTGATATTTACATACATACACATACATGCACAAAAAACAGTCTTAAAGCAACCAGCAGTAGCTAAAACTTTGTTATGGTCCAAAGTTTTATTTCCCTAAATGATAACTTCAGAAAACTTGTTAGAAAAGCCCAACAAGAAGCCCCTCAGAAAAGGAAAAACAAGATTGGAAATTCAACAATTGTTGGTTTGATAAAAAGAAAAAGCTCTGGTTTAGACCAAATGACAACCCATCCTACCAGAGACTCTAAAATTCCCACTCCTCACCACTGTAAATGCATTAAACTGTTGATCTACTGACAAAATGACAGCATTCATGAGTCAATATTTGTGGGGAAATATTAACTAAGCCATAAAAAAACGGACACCTCGCTTGTCCCACTTGTCCAAAATACAACCTATGGAAACCTATTCATACTGCTCCCAGACATTATTAACTGCCTAATGGGCCACTCAAGGTCTGGCAAATGGCTTTCATATAAATTTTTGCATCTCATGGATATAAGTATGTTTTAGTCATTGTCTGTGTATTTTCACACTGGACTGCAGCCTTCCCTTACAGATGAGCTACTGCCTCTTCTGTGGCTAACATCCTTCCAGAAAAGATTATCCCTACCTTATCCCCACTTGAACTTCATAGTGATCAAGGAACCTATTTTACTGGCCAGGTGCTTTGATAAGTCTGTACTGTTTGGCTGGTTTTATACATTTTATTGTACTTTCTGCCCTCAATCCTTTGACTTAGTTGAACACACTAGTGGCATTATTAAGAGTCAGGTAGCAAAACTGGTGAAAACCCTCTAAGTACTTTGACCAAAAACATTGTCATTTGTCCTTCTAAATCTCAGATACATACCTTTTGGAACCCATAAACTCTTACTCTAGTCAAAGAACACCTAATGACTTTGGCTTCTGCTTCTTTTGACCCACAGCCAATAAGAGATATTCCAATATTGCAAAGGCCTAATTGCTTCTGGGCTTTCCTAGTGGCTCAGATGGCAAAGAATCTGACTCCAATGTAGGAGACCTGAGTTCAACCCTGAAAGGTTGTTGTGGAACCATGAAAGATGCCGGGATTCTTGGCCTCCAGGGGAGAGGAATTCAATCCAGGGCCAATGACAAGGCTTGATTGCTCAGAGCTTTTGTGTAATAAAGTTTTATTAAAGCATAAAAGAGATAGAGAAAGCCTCTGACATAGACTTCAGAAGCGGGCGGAAAGAGTGCCTTCCTGCAAGTCTTTAGCCAGATGTTATATAGCTACTAGCCGTCTGCTAATTAGAAAAAGGGAATTCTCAAAACTCAAAGACTGGTACCAGGCCCTCACCCACAACATGCATTCTGAGATAACATTGGCACAAGGTGAGCTGTCCTGGGCCATAAAATGATTGACATGAATCTTGAAGAAAGGCAGATTTCCAAGTAAATATATAGTTTTATTAACATAGATTAGGAGAACAATGTATGAGTAAAACATACTGGTTTGTTGAGCCCCTAATTGACTTGGAGAAAGACGGAGTCTAGGGTAAATACATAGTTCTTTAACATAGCTTAAGAAAAACATTTCCATAAGAAAAACTCATTGGTTAGCTCAAGGTTTGATAAAAGTTCAGGTGGAACCAGGTGTCATAATGGCAACACAGAATTTTAAGAGAAACCTCCTTTTAATTCTGTATAAAGAAGGGAGCACCAAACTCCAAGGAAGAGACTCTTGAATTTGCATGAAACATATAAAGAAAATATCAAACCCTGACTAGACCTTCATATCACCTAGTGACCTGAAAGTAAAAATTTCCCAGAACTGAAGCAGATGATGAGACAGCTTTCCCAAGATATTCAGACTAGACCTATTGGAAGTTTGCTAACTTTTTTCCAGTCAATTCAGTCACTCAGTTGTGTCCGACTCTCTGTGACTCCATGGACTGCCGCACGCCAGTCTTCCCTGCCCATCACCAACTCCTGGAGCTTACTGAAATTCATGTCCATCGAGTAGGCCATCCAACCATCTCATCCTCTGTCGTCCCCTTCTCTTGCCTTCAATCTTTCCCAGAATCAGGGTCTTTTCCAATGAGTCAGTTCTTCCCATCAGGTAGCCAAAGTATTGGAGTTTCAGCTTCAGTATCAGTCCTTCCAATGAATATTCAGGACTGCTTTCCTTTAGGATTGAACTGAGAAGACTGAGTAAAAACGATGAGTTTAGTAGAATAGATCATGAAAACTTAATGGCACCCCACCCCAGTACTCTTGCCTGGAAAATCCCATGGACAGAGGACCCTGGTGGGCTGCAGTCCATGGGGTCGCTAAGAGTCGGACACGACTGAGCGACTTCACTTTCACTTTTCACTTTCATGCATTGGAGAAGGAAATGGCAACCCACTCCAGTGTTCTTGCCTAGAGAATCCCAGGGACGGGGGAGCCTGGTGGGCTGCCGTCTATGGGGTCGCACAGAGTCGGACACGACTGACGCGATTTAGCAGCAGCAGCAGCAGCAGACTTGCTTTGATTTCTCCAAAAGGTTTCTCCTCTGGAAAAGGTTTCTCCTCCAGAAAAGGTTTCTCCTCTGGAAAGGTTTCAGAAAAAAACCATGGCTTAGCTTCCTCTTTCATTGTCAGTCATCAAACCTGGCAAGCACTTTAAATCATCTACCCTGTACAAGCACTGGGGGGACACAGACAAAAAAAGGCATAATTTTTTATCAAAGAACTCACCACCAAATGAAGAGATTGTCTGCTTCTTTCTTCCTATTCACTTTCACTTTTCACTTTCATGCATTGGAGAAGGAAATGGCAACCCATTCCAGTGTTCTTGCCTGGAGAATCCCAGGGATGGGGAAGCCTGGTGGGCTGCCGTCTCTGGGGTCACACAGAGTCAGACACGACTGATGTGACTTAGCAGCAGCAGCAGCATAAATTCTATGATAAAATAATGGACATAGGCAAGCCTGGGAACCCAGAAGGCAGAATCAGACATAACTATGTGTAAAATAAATAATAAGAACCTGAGTAGACATTGTTAGCTGCCTAGACAGGGGCCAGTCTCCACAGTTTTAAAGCTAACATGGCCTTGTTTTTTCAGGGCATAGCAATGTATCTAGTCTCAAAAGATAAATTCTGATGGATGTGAATCCATTCACCTTTGCTACATCCTTTTCCAGCCTCTCCTGGAAAGATAGTAAATTTTATCTACGATCTTGGCTTTTTCCCCTGACATAGAATAGAATCATGAGGAGAAAGCCAAGTTTCTTGACCATTTTTTCCTGCTTATAATGCTGGCATGTTGATTTAATGCCTGAAATGCCATAGCCATCTTGCGATCTTGAGGTGAAAGCCAGGAAATTACAGAAATGTCAGTCCAGTCTACTTGTTCAGAAACTCCTCTGAGTCTCCAAACTAAAGCTGGAAACACCTATCTCCAGGTCTGTTACATGAGAAAATAAAATGCCTTATGTTGATGCTGCTTAAGCCACCCTCAGTGACTTTTCTGAAAACATAGCCAGAGCATTCCTAGTGGATTCACCATGGGAAGAGCACCTGCTAAAACTCAGGAGCAGTGCATTCAGGGGACCACAGTAGTTCTTTATTACTTGAGTTTAAAGTATAAAACAGGAAGTAGTAAAATAAGGCTAGAAAGGAAAACAGCAGCTTGACAGGGAATGGCTTGGAAGAACATGCTAATAAACAGCTTTGACTCTCTTCCTTACACAGAGGAGAATCAGGAGAAATTTTTAAGAGAAGTGTAAGATAAGGCATAAGTGGTAAAGAATCCATTTGCAATGCAGGAGGCCCTGGGTTGATTCCTGGGTTGGGATGATCCCCTGGAGAAGGAATAGGCTACCCACTCCAGTATTCTTGGGCTTCTCTGGTGGCTCAGGCGGTAAAGAATCTGCCTGCAAGGTGGGAGACCTGGGTTTGATCCCTGGGTTGGGAAGATGCCCTGGAGGAGGACATGGCAACTCACTCCAGTATTATTGCCTGGAGAATCCCCATGGTCAGAGAAGTCTGGAGGGCTACAGTCCAAGGGGTTGCAAAGAGTCGGACATGACTGAGCAACTAACCATATACACACACATACATAAGTCAGATTATGAAAAACTTCATTAAAAATGCTAGGAATCCTGACCTTTATCCTGTAGTAAATTGAGAGACTGTTAAGCAAATGAGTAAAATAATTGTGCTCTAGAAAAACCTAGTCTTGTAATTCTGACTTGCAAAAATGGAGGCAGAAAAGTCAAGCCTACTGCAATGGTATAGGCAAGAAACAAGGTGCCTTTTTTTTATTACTGGTGGTGATAAAAAGGAAACGTGTCCATGAGCTATTTATGAGGGTAAAATATACAACTCCTAGTTACCAACTTGGTATGGGAGAGCAAAAAAAAAAAAAAAGGAAGAAGGAGTTAAAGATCTTTAAAAAAAAAAAAAAAGTGCAAAATAAAGCCTTCGTTCTGCTTGAGCACTGACCCCATGCAAGGATAGATTCAGGGAGTCACATCTCTTCTAAAGTCATATTGATTCCCTAGAATTTCTTATAAAAAATTTTTTTATTAAGTAATGTTTGTGTTTTTTCTTATTATTTAGAAAAATATGAATGAATATACCACTTGTATCTAGTTGACAGAAATGTGAGAAGTTCTTACAGCAATGGAAAAAATGAAACAAATTGAGTGAGTCATTTTGTACTCTCCATTTTCTATCCTACATAGTAAGAGAAGTAGCTTGAACTTCCACCCTCACTCCTAATTTGGTTTAAAAGAACCTTTCAAGTTCTGAAATTCTATGTCAATATAAAATATACAGAGTCACAGGTATGGCAGGAAAGATGAGAATTCAGAATGGATTTGGCCCTGGAAAATAAAGTAAAGCCAGTATATCATGGATGAGCAACAACAACAAAAAAGTGACTCAGATATATACACAGGCTTTATTTATTTCTGGCCTTTGGCAGAACACTAACTCTTATTACAACTTCTGCCACCAAATTTTGGATCAGGGAATTTAGAGACCTTTGGAAGACACTTCAAATCAACAGAGGGAGAAACAAGACTTCCAAGAAATTGAAATATCTGAGGTCTAGCCTTCTGAGGAACAGTGTGAAGCAGGTTTAATAAAAAATACTTAGAGCTTAGGAAAGTAATCTGGTTTTCAGGCCTGGCTTAGTCACTAACTAGACTGAAGCGACTTAGCAGCAGCAGCAGCTATCTATCAAGAAATGTTTAACAGGAGGATTCCTACGTGTTGTTTCTCACAAGTCCTTTGTTTCTTTTTAAGCGGAACAGTACGCTGCTCCCAGGAACTGAGGTCATTGTGTGAGACAGGCTTGAATCTCCTTTAGTAAACATTCTCTTTACAACAAAACTGTTTAGTCTCGATCCCCTTTCTTGAGATATGGATTGTCTCTTGATCTTGTGACCATTATTAATCCCTTGTTCCCTTGGTGACAGTTGCTGTACATTTGGTTTTCTCATCTTTATCATTGTCGAAAGAAACTTCTTGCACCATAGCCTTTATATATTCACAGAGAAATCATTAAAACACCTTTGCTCCATCAGAGCTTGGGTCCCGGTGTCTTTCTTTATCTCTCTCTCTCTCTCTCTCCTCCCCCCCTCAGCTGATTCCTTGGAGCACAGAGACCCGTCTTGCTCACTCTCCTGCCCAGGCTTCTAAGACTCTCTCGAGAAGGCAGCCTGTGCCTTCTCCCCCTTTGAGAGGGTGCCCAGTGCCTTCATGAGAGATGCAAGTCCTGTGTCAAGGGTTTTCCTGTTTCTCTGCGTAAACCAGGGAGTATCAGCCTCTCTCTCTCTTTCACTTTCTTATCGTCCCCTCTGGACAGCCAGGTCCCAGTCCATTAAAGGACCCCAACAGCTATCTATGTAAACTGGTGGAAACAACGATAGAAAAGTCACCAGCACCTACAAGCGGACCCAAGTTAAAAGAGTGAGAAACAGAATTGCATAACCTCTTAAATTCTTATTTAAGCCAACAAGAGGACTAGCACACTGATAACAATAATGCCTATTTGATAATTGAAGGACAATTCCATTATATTCATCAAAAATAGCTAGTTAAAAAGTCAATGCATCAGTAGATTGTCAGCAATTGTTGCTCATCTTACAATGGCAATTCTGACCATATTTTGGTGATCCTTATATGAAAAAGGATGTAATACAGAGTCTTAATTCATAGATTAATTCTTATTAAGAAAAAGATATTAACAATAAATAAGGGCTAAAATGTATCAACTCTCTTACAGCAAGCAGCAAAGCACATTGTAAAATTTTAAGAAGTTATGTGGGTTAGAAAGTACTACAGTATTATGTTTAAGACGTGTCAAGTAACTAAAAATTCAGACCCTCTATTCAAATAAATACAGATTTTCTACCTGGTTAAGTATGGTGATTTAATAATTATCAGAGAAGGTGATAATAATAATTCATCAGATTTATTGAGTGTTTAGTGTTGTCAGTTACTCTAATAAGACTTAGCTTTTAGTATTCCCTTTAATTCTCACAGTAACCTTGTGAAGTGGTCCCATTACAATATTTTTTAACAGATGATGAAACTGAGGATTAGAGGTTCTCAGCAACTTGCCCAAATTCCCACAACCAGATGGTATGGAGCCAGAAGTGAAAGCCATTTATGTCTGAATCCAAAGCCAATGCCTTTGATTCCATGAAGGACACAGACTATGTATTTCATCTTTCTGAGCTGAAGACATAGGAGGCAAAATAAATCATGTGAATAGAATTTCAAGTTCACTGAGGGTGAATCACACTTGGAAGTTAAAAGAAGTCATAGAATATCATGGTTATTGAAAACTAGGGACCGAAACTGACTACAAAGACAAAATTTATCTTAGGATGTCTCAGGACAAAGTTGACAGCTTCCTCAAAATATTCCAAATCTACTTTCTCCACTCGGAAAGACAGGTCTTCATAGTTATAATGGGCCAAGGCCACAGCACCAAAGCCATGACTGGCCAGGAGACTGGCCTGGATTTCAATCAGTCCACCAATACCATCAAACCAATCAATTATGCCTGGGAAATAACTATCTGCAGGGAAGAAGACAAAAACAAAAATCACAGAACTGAGTATGAAGAGAAGGTGAGAAAAATAGAATACTGATAACACAAAGGAGAAATGCACCACAAATTTTACGAGTTAGGTATAAATTTCCAATAGAATCTCCACATTTTCAGCCTTGTTTCTGGGGCAGAATTAAAGCTGATTGAATATATAATGAAGCATAATATTCAGAAGTTTCATTGGAAACCATGTTCACTGACAATGTTCAGTCTCTAGAATCAGAGACCTGAGGACCCATAATGAGTCATTTCTATAGTGTTGGAGTAAAGAAAGCCATAGAAATTAGGCCACGGCTTCTTAACCTATAAAGAGATACACAAATAGGCATCAGGAAATTAGTGAAGGTCCTGAAATTATATGCAAGACTATGTATGTTTATATGTACATTTTACTGATGAGCATGCCCATAGATTTAATTGGGTTCTCAAAGAAGCATATGGCTTTAAAAAGAAAAAAATGTATTGAAATGATTATCTTTTCTAAAATCCTGACCTAACATTGCTCTCTTATACTCATCTGACTATACAGTGATGACATTTTACACCAAAATGGGGATGGTCAGGGTATCACATTGGAGATATTCTATTATGGTATAAGCTAAGAAAGTCTGATCCTATCCATATCTGAGAAGAGGGACTTGGTTTAAAGGAGTATTGGGAATTTTCATAACAAAATATGGCTATATTTTCTCACCTTGAGAATAGAAGAAATAAAGTGATATTGAATATATCTTGGTTTAAAAATACTATTTGAATACATGAACAGGGATGTTTTTGCATCTTCTGATTGACAGTACTTAAGAATGCTGAGCATCTTATTCTGGAAAAATGTTGAGAACTTCTTTGAGACTTAACTCTTTTGGCCCCACACAACGCAACCCTTTTTTGTACCCCAACAAAATAAGCACCCAAATCAGGAGACCCAGCACACACCGTGTCTAAGAGGGTTTATACCTCTTAGCACAACCTAAACCAGCACATAATCCCAAGGTGAAAGCCCTGCACTAATATTCAGATTCTTATCTGAATATTAGAGGCAAGGAAGTTTGTGTCACTTACTTCTTGATCCCTATACACAATAAAGTTGTCTATATGCTAAATACTGAGTATAAAAAGTTTCAAATTTACCCCAAAAGAAGTGCATGGATCATGGTGAATTTGCAAAGGAAAGCTTTTTTCCCTTCTGTGCCACCTAAAACTCCATGTTGTCAGAAATCACCTCTAACACTTCGGGTCTCCTTGTCTCAGTTCTAAAAGGTGACTATTAGAAAAAGAAATAATAGAGGAAATACATCCTGATTCCAGATCAAAGCTACCTCACACACACCTGAAATCTGGACCTACTGAGGGCTATTTCTAGAAAATTAATTTTGCTTCATCCAGTCCATTAATAAACTCTGAAAAATGTAGCAACAGATGTTTTGAACCACTTATTGATATGTTGAGATTACTATGAGAAATTATGATAAATTCTATAGCCATTAGGAAGCATGTTATATTAGCTGTTGGTTTATGGAATATCCTATAAATATGCAATATTTATGCAACTAAAGGGTATAAAGTTCCTTTGCATCCTCTGTGTTTTTTACAACATTTCAATTCATTATATCCTCAGTTTCTTGTGGCAGTCAAGTAATGACCTATGCCTAAATTAAAATTCAGACATGACTGAACTCCCAAAAAACCTGGGACACAGTTCCATATCAGGATGAGGGTCTTCAGATAGCCAGGTTTCACTATTAATGAATTTTACATAAATCCAAAGCTATGGAAATTCCAAAATGCAGGCACTCTAATAAACTACTGCCATATCCTTAGGCTCCAGAATTGCTGAGATAAAGCCTGAGTTGGACTAAAGCTATCATCACATTCTTGTTCTGTTCAAAAGTTAACTCTAAGTCAGGAAAGGAATACTCTCTATATATCCATTTTTAAGACAAACTTCTAGGAGGAGAAGGGATTCAAAAGAGGGGAGGGAAAAGATGACAATAACCATGGTAATTCTATTCACCTGGAGGGAGAAAGCAGGCTCCTTGAAGGCAGCCTTCTTTGACTAGAATCTGGGTGATACCAGGTGCTACACACCACCTCTACAAAATCAGACTGACATTTGGAGTAGTGATGGCAACATGGGTTACCATTATGTCTGAATCATAAAGTTTTAATTGGACCTGCAAAGGGCTATTCATCACATCTCTTTTCAACAGTCTAATTAATATCTTCTCAGGTTTTAGGGACCAAAAGAGACCCATGGGATAGACCCCTACATAATAACCTCCAAGAAAAGGTGCTTGCTCACCAACTTCATTAGCCCTATAGTTGGCTTGAGAATGAAACAGGTTCCCCTTTTCATCTTCCAGTGATTCTCAAAGAAGCTTTATCTGAAATGGAGTCAGGCCTGTATCTTGGATATGTCCTGACTCATCAGTAAGAGCACTTGCTTGGGTAGCTGTCAGCTGAACCAGTTACAGTGTGGCATCTTGGATGATTCTTCAGTAATGCCTTCAGTAAACCTCAATACAGAAAGAAATATGAGAGAATGAAACAAGGCAGTGATAGGGTTAAAGAAAAGTAAACTGGACCAGGAATCAGGCTGCTTGGGATTCAGCCCTAACTCTTTGATTAGTTAGCATATATCCTGATGTAATCTTCTAGTTCAAGATCCCTAGGAGTGTTCAACAAATCTCTAGAAACTATAAAGCAAGGTGATAAGTTTCAAAATAATAATGAACCAAGGTTGAGGAAGCAGCAGTCAAAATGTGCATGAATGATATTAACACATCTAAGGAAGACATCACAATCTGCCACCTAGAGCCCTTGAAAAATCAAGTGCAATGGAGAATAGGAGAGGTGAGAGGTGGGGATGAAAACAGGGAGAATTGATGAACCGTAAGGAACAGATGACTTCACTGCTAATCCCCTCTCTGAGTCCTGCAAACAGAATGCTTTGGCATCTAAAACTTTACCTCAAAAGAACATGAAAAAATTTAAGGATCTTTTCAAAAGAATGAGAATAAAGTACCGAGGGAGAACAAGGAGACTGATATATATTGCTCCCTAGAAAAAAAAATTACTTCATAGTTAGGATTTACTCAGTCCTAAGCAAAACTAGAAACTGACAAGTCCTTCAGGTGGACAGAAGTGCTTTTTGTTTTGTTTCTTTAAACTCATTAGATTGCCAAGAATGCAAAGAATCTAAATTAATTAAACTCTAGCAAGTGACAAGCTCCTCTTAGAAGATATTTTCACTCCTACAGTGACTTTCAGTCATGGCAAAGCAACAACAACAACAAAACCCATAGGGGAAAAATATGAAAATTTAAAGCACTTTTAATGGATGTGCATGCACTGGCTTGATAGATTAGAATTCTGAGAAACTCCAGCGACAGAGTAAGTCTCTCTCCAACTGCCAAACCTTTCTATAGGACTTGACAGCGCGCTCAGGGACAATACATCAGAGTCAGAGCACGGACTTGGCTGAGAGAAATCCCCCTGGGACTTTGCAGGCCTTTATATAAAGCAAGGCAGCTGCCTTCCAAAAGATGGAGGCAGAGTAGCAAAATAGAGAGATATCCCCTGGCTCAGAAAGCCAGGAGCAGAATGACAGAGCAAAGACATTTCCTTAGTTACCCTCTTTCCACAAGGATTGTAGATCAGAGAGATATATTCCAAAGTTAGAAAAGCTAGCAACATGACAATAACATACAAAAAAGAAGCTCACTGATGTTGAAAGCCTAGGCTCTTCTAATGAGAAGGGCCTAATCCCCCAAATATTAGAAGCCAGTGGTGTGCTGAATCAGATAAAGCCCCAACAAAGCCCATACCCAGCTCAACTACACATCAGATTGATCCAGCCCCTAATTCTAACATTTTGACAAGAGAAGGCTCTTTTCTTGAGGCAAATATTACTTATTTTAGCTATTGCTTTTATTTTATACAAAATAGCCAGGATACAAAAAAGAAAAAAAAAAATTATAGGCACAAAAGAAGCAGGAAAATTGACCCTTGATCATGAGAGGAAACATTCATTAGGAGGGGATACAGAAATATTTCAAGGGTTGGAATAATTAGATAGGAAATTATTTTTTTGGTAGAGATGGAGAAAGATCTTTTCTTTTTTAAATTAGAGTATAATTGGCATGCTGCAGTACATCAGGTCTCAAAGAGTCAGACACAACTTAGCAACTAAACTGCTGCTGCTGCTAAGTCGCTTCAGTCGTGTCTGACTCTGTGCAACCCTATAGACGGCAGCCCACCAGGCTCCACCATCCCTGGGATTCTCCAGGCAAGAACACTGGAGTAGGTTGCCATTTCCTTCTCTAATGCATGAAAGAGAAAAGTGAAAGTGAAGTCGCTCAGTCGTGTCCCACTCTTAGCAACCCCATGGACTGCAGACTACCAGGCTCCTCTATCCATGGATTTTCCAGGGAAGAGTACTGGAGTGGGGTGCCATTGTCTTCTCTGAGCAACTAAACTACAGCAACATAATTGCTTTACAACATTGTGTTAACTTCTGCTGTACAACATGATTCAGCTATAAGTATACATATATCCCCGCCCTCTTAAGCCTCCCTGTACCCCATCTCTCCCCTCTAGATCGTCAGAGATTACTGAGCTGAGTTCCCTGTGCTATCCAGCAGCTGCCCATCAACTACATATTTTACATATAGAAGTGTATATATCAGCTCTCTTGGTGGCTCAAGGTAACGTAATGACTAAACAAGAACAACAAACAAGTGTATATATCAGGCAGGAACTTTGATATAATAGAATGCTATTCAGTGATTAAAAAAGAAAGATTGTATTATTGATATATGTAATGTGTATGAATTACAAGGGAATGATATGAATTTTAAAAAACCAATCCTAAATGGTTACATACTGTATGATTTCATTTATATGACATTCTTGAGATGACAGAATTATGGAGAACAGGTTAGTGGTTGCCTAGGTTCAGGGGCTGGGATGGGAGGAGATGGCTATAAAGGGCACTAGGAGGGACTACTGTGGTGGAACAAATATTCTATCTCTTGATTGTGTCAATGTCAATATTCATGTTGTGATACTGTTCCACAATTTTACAAGATTTTATCACAGGGAAACTGGGTAAAGGGTCATATGTCTACTCTATATTTCTTACAACTGATAGGAATCTACCATTGTCTCAAAGAAAGCGGCTAATTTTAAAAATAACTAGGCTAAAAATTCTAAAGGATCTACTGGACTGGGAAGGCAGACAAAACACATGAAGAAATTGAGAATTTCATCTGGGCACAGAAGCTATAAACAAAAAGGATTGCCATTTCCTTCTCGAAGGGATCTTCCCAACCCAGGGATCGAACCCGGGTCTCGCGCATCGTAGATAGACGCTTTACCGTCTGAGCCACCAGGGAAGTCATAAACAAAAAATAACCAAACAGTAAAGTCAGAAATAAAAATAAAATATCAGAAATGGAGAATTCACTAGACTTAATAGAAGACAGGACAGTTGAGTAAAGGACCATAAACTTAAGGACATTTCCATTGAAAATACCCAAGCTGGACTTCCCTGGTGATCCAGCGGTTGGTTGGGAGTCCATCTTCCAGAGCACGGAATGCAGGTTTAATCCCCGATCGGGGAACCAAGATTCCACATACTGCAGGGCAACGAAGTCTGAGCACCTCAGTGAAAGATCCTGAATGATGCAATGAAGATCCCTTGTGCCACAACTAAGACCCAAGACAGCCAAATTTTTTAAAGAGAAAGAACCAAAACTAAACCCCCAAAAGATAAAAGGGTATAAAAGAACAGTGCACTTGAGATGTGTAGGACAATAGCAAATGCTCTAATATATGTGTAGCTGGTGCCTTAGAAAGAGGAGGGAGAGAGGCACAGAAGAAATGTTTAAAAAAAATTATGGCTGAAATTTTGCCCAAATCATTGAAAAACACTGTGCCACAATTGCAAGAATCTCAGCAAACTACAAAGAAAACAATCCCAAGAAAACCACAACTATGACATTATAGTCAAACTGATAATAATAAAATATAAAGAGCAAATCTTAAAAGCAGCCAGAGGAAAATGGAAACATGACTTATAGGAGAACAAACAATGCAAATAACATTTGACTTCCCAACACAAACAGCAGAAATGTTTAAAGAAAAAAAAAAATAAATTCTTTAAAAAAAAAAAACACTTCAAAAATGAAGGCAAAATAATGACATTTCCAGGAAAAAATAACAAAAACAGAAACCTGAGACATATGTCTGCAGTGAGTGAGTGAAGTCACTCAGTTGTGTCCAACTCTGTCACCCCATGGACTGTAGCCTACCAGCCTCCTCTGTCCATAGGATTTTCCAGGCAAGAAAACTGGAGTGGGTTGCCATTTCCTTCTTCAGGAATGTATGCAGTAGACCAGCACTATAAGAAATGCTGAAATGTTAAAGGGAAATTATACTAGCTGGACAACTGGATCTGTGGGAAAGGAAGGAGAATACAAAAAATGAAAATTATAAAAGCCCTTAAAAAAATTTTTACTATGTATGCTTACACATGTGTATATTTAAATATAATTAAGACTGTTTAACAAAAATAATAAAAATGCATTGTGGAACCTGTGAATACATAGAAATAACATGTGGCAGAAAGATGGGAATGGAATATAGAATTATATTGTTGAAAGATTCAGTTAGTTCAGTTCAGTTGCTCAGTCATGTCCGACTCTTTGCGACCCCATGAACTGCAACACGCCAGGCCTCCCTGTCCATCACCAACTCCTGGATTTCACTCAAACTCACGTCCATCGAGTCAGTGATGCCATCTAGCCATCTCATCCTCTGTGGTCCCCTTTTCCTTCGGCCCTAAATCCCTCCCAGCATCAGAGTCTTTTCCAATGAGTCAACTCTTTGCATGAGATGGCCAATGTACTGGAGTTTCAGCTTTAGCATCATTCCTTCCAAAGAACACCCAGGACTGATCTCCTTTAGAATGGACTGGTTGGATCTCCTTGCAGTCCAAGCGACTCTCAAGAGTCTTCTCCAACACCACAGTTCAAAAGCATCAATTCTTCAGCGCTCAGCTTTCTTCACAGTCCAACTCTCACATCCACACATGACCATTGGAAAAACCATAGCCTAGGCTAGACGGACCTTTGTTGGTAAAGTAATGTCTCTGCTTTTTAATATGCTATCTAGGTTGGTCATAACTTTCCTTCCAAGGAGTAAGCATCTTTTAATTTCATGGCTGCAATCACCATCTGCCATGATTTTGGAGCCCCCCAAAATAAAGTCTGACACTGTTTCTACTGTTTCCCCATCTATTTCCCATGAAGTGATGGGAACAGATGCCATGTTGAAAGATTATTGTATTACTATTTTTCAAGTAAAGAAGACTATTTGTAAGCAAACTAAAATAACCTAAAGTTACTGTCAGAACGTCAGCTGAGCTGGTGGAAACAGAGCTGAGCCGCCAGTTGTCAGAGTGGCTGATTAAAATGACAAGTCAAAAACCAGAGTTACCCCTTTGATCACTTACCATGATGGGAGAGACTTCCTGAGACAAGACAGGGATCAAGGAGGGCTGTTGGATCAGCCAGATGTGGAAGTGATCTCATAGCTGAGGGAACCCCAAAGGATTCAGCAATTTGGAGTCAGAAGAGAACAGAGGAAAGGGCTACAAGTGAAAAAAGAACTGAATTCCTTCCTCCATGCATAAAGAGGCCTCAGTAGAGATGCCTGAAGACATTAGACCTTGAACAAAGGCCTGAGAGAAAGATTTTAAAATGATGACTCCTAACCCTATATATGCTTTATTGACTATGCCAAAGCCTTTGACTGTGTAGATCACAATAAACTGTGGAAAATTCTGAAAGAGATGGGAATACCAGACCATCTGATCTGCCTCTTGAGAAATCTGTATGCAGATCAGGAAGCAACAGTTAGAACTGGACATGGAACAACAGACTGGTTCCAAATAGGAAAAGGAGTACGTCAAGGCTGCATATTGCCACCCTGTTTATTTAACCTATATGCAGAGTACATCATGAGAAACGCTGGACTGGAAGAAACACAAATTGGAATCAAGATTGCTGGGAGAAATATCAATAACCTCAGATATGCAGATGACACCACCCTTATGGCAGAAAGTGAAGAGGAACTCAAAAGCCTCTTGATGAAAGTGAAAGTGGAGAGTGAAAAGGTGGGCTTAAAGCTCAACATTCAGAAAACGAAGATCATGGTATCTGGTCCCATCACTTCATGGGAAATAGATGGGGAAACAGTAGAAACAGTGTCAGACTTTCTTTTTCTAGGTTCCAAAATCACTGCAGATGGTGATTGCAGCCATGAAATTAAAAGACGCTTACTCCTTGGAAGGAAAGTTATGACCAACCTAGATAGCATATTCAAAAGCAGAGACATTATTTTGCCAACAAAGGTTCGCCTAGTCAAGGCTATGGTGTTTCCTGTGTTCATGTATGGATGTGAGAGTTGGACTGTGAAGAAGGCTGAGCACCAAAGAATTGATGCTTTTGAACTGTGGTGTTGGAGAAGACTCTTGAGAGTCCCTTGGACTGCAAGGAGATCCAACCAGTCCATTCTGAAGGAGATCAGCCCTGGGATTTCTTTGGAAGGAATGATGCTAAAGCTGAAACTCCAGTATTTTGGCCACCTCATGCGAAGAGTTGACTCACTGGAAAAGACTCTGATGCTGGGAGGGATTGGGGGCAGGAGGAGAAGGGGACGACAGAAGATGAGATGGCTGGACGGCATCACTGACTCGATGGATGTGAGTCTGAGTGACCTCCGGGAGTTGGTGATGGACAGGGAGGCCTGGCGTGCTGCGATTCATGGGGTTGCAAAGAGTCGGACACGACTGAGTGACTGATCTGATCTGATCTGAACCCTATATATTTAAATTACATGCAGAGTACATCATGCAAAATGCCAGGCTAGATGATACAAAAGCTGGAATCAAGATTGCCAGGAGAAATATCAATAACTTCAGATATGCAGATGACACCACCATTATGGCAGAAAGCAAAGAGGAACTAAAGAGCCTCTTGATGAATGTGAAACAGAAGAGTGAAAAAGTTGGCTTAAACTCAACATTCAAAAAAGTAAGATCACGGCATCCAGTCCTATCACTTCATGGCAAATAGATGGGGAAACAATGGAAACAGTGTCAGACTTTTTTTCTTGTGCCCCTAAATCATTGCAGATGGTGACTGCAGCCATGAAATTAAAAGACGCTTGCTCCTTGGGAAAAAATTATGACAAACCTAGACAGCATATTAAGAAGCAGAGACATTACTCTGTCAACAAAGGCCTGTCTAGTCAAAGTTATGGCTTTTCCAGTAGTCATGTAGGATATGAGAGTTGGACCATAAAGAAAGCTGAGGTCCAAAGAATTGATGTTTTTGAACTGTGGTGTTGAAGAAGACTGTTGAGAGTCCCTTGGACTGCAAGGAGATCCAACCAGTCCATCCTAAAGGAAGTCAGTCCTGACTATTCACTGGAAGGACTGATGGTGAAGCTAAAACTCCAATACTTTGGCCAACTGATGAGAAGAATTGATCCTTTGGAAAAGACCCTGATGCTGGGAAAGATTGAAGGTGGGAGAAGAAGGGGAAGACAGAGGATGAGATGGTTAGATGGCATCACCAACTCAAGGCACGTGAGTTTGACCAGGCTCCAGGAGTTGGTGATGGATGGGGAAGACTGGTGTGCTGCATTCCACAGGGTTGCTAAGAGTTGGACATGACTGAGTAACTGAAATGAACTGAACTGAACTGAAAGAAAATGTGGTACACATATACAATGGAATATTTCCTCAGCTAGTAAAAAGAATAAAGTAATGGCATTTGCAGCAACATGGATGGGCCTGGAGATTATCATAATGAGTGAAGTCAGAAAGAAAAAGACAAATATCATATGACAACTGCTTATATGTGGAATCTAAAAAAATGAACTTATTTATAAAACAGAAACAGACTCAAAGACTTAGGAAGCACACTTACAGTTACCAAAGGGCACAGGTTTGTGGGGGGCAGGGATAAACTAGAGGTTTGGAACTGATATATATATACACTATGACATTTAAAACAGAGCCATGCAAATGCTGAGCCATTTTCCATGCCCAGTTTATCTGCTGATCCTGTATCTATTCTGTGAATTTTTGCCTCTGTTGGCTGGAGCAATGAGGATGGAGTTGGACTCTCCCTTCCCTGCATCCGTGGTGTTCCATGTGGTCATGAATGAATGAATTCTTCAGAAATAAAATGTAAAATAAAACACAAACAATGGCCTACTGTATATTCTGTAGTAATGTAAATGGGAAATGAATGTGAAAAATAATAAACATGTGCATATATATAACTAAAGCACTTTGTTGTACACCTGAAGCTAACGAAACATTGTTAATCAACTATACTCCACTGCAAAAATCAAAGAAAAGAAAAAAGATGACTCCTGGTCAAGGAAGGCAAGTATGAGAAGAGTAGGATGAACCAGAACGATCTGAGTCCTCAACTGCAACTTTCTTCAGAGACGGTCATGTACTGCTGTACCTCAAATCTGATGTGGGGAGAGCAGCTTTCCTCCATGAAGACTGCCAGTTAAAGACTTTGTAATTGCCTGTGGTCAAGCCTGAAAAATCACACATAGGTTTTTAACCAGGAGCTGGACTCCTCTGGTACTTATTGTAATCTCTAAAGAAAGTACATGTGTGCACACATACACAAACATATGCACACATTGATTGTTGTTCAGTCACTAAGTTGTGTTTGACTATTTGCGACCCCATGAACTGCAGCACGCTAGGCTTCCCTGTCCTGTGCTATCTCCTGAAGTTTGCTAAACTCATGTTCATTGAGTTGGTGATGCCATCCACATTTCCTCCTGCCCTCAATCTTTCCCAGCATCAGGGTCTTTTCCAATGAGTTGGCTCTTCGCATCAGGTGGCCAAAGTATTGGAACTTCAGCTTCTGCATCAGTCCTGGTGAATATTCAGGACTGATTTCCTTTAGGATGGACTGGTTGGATCTCTTTGAAGTCCAAAGGACTCTCAAGACTCTTCACCAGCACCACAGTTTAAAAGCATCTATTCTTCAGTGCTCCGCCTTCTTTACAGTCCAACTCTGACATCGATACATGACTACTGGAAAAAACCATAGCTTTGACTAGATGGACCTTTGTTGACAAAGTGACATCTCTACTTTTTAATATGCTGTCTAGGTTTGTCATAGCTTTTCTTTCAAGGAGCAAGCATCCTCTAATTTTGTGACTGAAGTCACCATCCGTAGTGACTTAGAGCCCCCCTCAAAAATAAGTCACTGTTTCCACTTTTTCCTCATCTGTCATGAAGTGATGAGACCAGATGCCATGATCTTAGTTTTTGAATGTTGAGTTTTAAGCCAACTTTTTCACTCTCTTCTTTCATCTTCATCAAGAGGTTCTTTAGTTCCTCCTTACTTTCTGATATTAGGATATGTCATCTGCATATTTGAGGTTATTGATATTTCTCCTAGCAATCTTGATTCCAGCTTGTGGGTCAACCAGTCCAGCATTTCACAGGATGTACTCTGTATATAAGTTAAATAAGCAGGGTGACAATATACAGCCTTGACATACTCCTTTCCTAATTTGGAACCTGTCCTTTCTTCCATGTCTGGTTCTAACTGTTGCTTCTTGACCTGCATATATTGTCACCCTGCTTATTTAACTTATATGCAGAGTACATCATGAGAAACGCTGGGCTGGAAGAAGCACAAGCTGGAATCAAGATTGCTGGGAGAAATATCAATAACCTCAGATATGCAGATGACACCACCCTTATGGCAGAAAGTGAAGAGGAACTCAAAAGCCTCTTGATGAAAGTGAAAGTGGAGAGTGAAAAAGTTGGCTTAAAGCTCAACATTCAGAAAACAAAGATCATGGCATCTGGTCCCATCACTTCATGGGAAATAGATGGGGAAAAAGTGGAAACAGTGTCAGACTTTATTTTTCTGGGCTCCAAAATCACTGTAGATGGTGACTGCAGCCATGAAATTAAAAGATGCTTACTCCTTGGAAGGAAAGTTATGACCAACCTAGATAGCATATTCAAAAGCAGAGACATTACTTTGCCAACAAAGGTCCGTCTAGTCAAGGCTATAGTTTTTCCAGTGGTCATGTATGGATGTGAGAGTTGGACTGTGAAGAAGGCTGAGAGCCAAAGAATTGATGCTTCTGGACTGTGGTGTTGGAGAAGACTCTTGAGAGTCCCTTGGACTGCAAGGAGATCCAACCAGTCCATTCTGAAGGAGATCAGCCCTGGGATTTCTTTGGAGGGAATGATGCTGAAGCTGAAACTCCAGTACTTTGGCCACCTCATGTAAAGAGTTGACTCATTGGAAAAGACTCTGATGCTGGGAGGGATTGGGGGCAAGAGGAGAAGGGGACGACAGAGGATGAGATGGCTGGATGGCATCACTGACTCGATGGACATGAGTCTGAGTGAACTCTGTGAGTTGGTGATGGACAGGGAGGCCTGGCGTGCTGCGATTCATGTGGTCACAAAGAGTCGGACATGACTAAGCAACTTAACTGAACTGAACTGACCTGCATATAGATTTCTCAGGAGGCAGGTAAAATGGTCTGGTATTCCCATCTCTTTAAGAATTTCCCAGTTTGTTTTGATCCACACAGTCAAAAGCTTTAGTGTAGTCAATGAAACAGAAAGGTTTTTTTGGATTTCCCTTGTTTTTTCTATGATCCAACAGATGTTGGCTTAAACCCAAAAGAGACATATGTTCCAATTACTATGACTGTGTAACAAATTACTCCAAAATTTAGAGGTTGCAACAATTATTTATTATGCTCATATATCCTGTGGGTCAGGAATTAAGACAGGCCTCAATGGGGTCATCTTGTCTCCAAACCATGATGTCTGGTATCTCAAATGGAAGATCAAAGGCACGGGGATAAAACCATCTGAAGCCTTATTCCTTCACACATCTGAGAGTTGATGCTGGCTCACACTGGGGGCATCACTTTCTCTGCATGTGGGCCTCTGTGGTCTTTCTGCATGGGCTAGTATGGGTTTCCTAACAGCATGATGGCTGGATTCCAAGCATGAGCATTCCAAGAGAGACAGAGCCAGGTAGAGGCTATATCCTTTTTATATCCTAGCCTTGGAAGTCATATGACATTTCTGCCATTTTATATTATTGTAGCAATATACAAGTCCTCATGAGAATTCAAGTGGAAAAAACATAGACCCTTCCTCACAGTGGATAAATATTAAGTCATGTTGTTAGAAACAAATAACATGTGAGATGGGGCATATGTGTGTGTACATGTGTATTTGTATAGCTACCTTTGATAAATACAATCTATCACATGAAACAAGGAATAAATAAGTAAAGAATAAATAGGGTGAATAAAAAATATAACAAGGTGAGAGGCTTCAGTTCAGTTCAGTTCAGTCACTCAGTCGTGTCCGACTCTTTGTGACCACATGAATCGCAGCACACCAGGCCTCCCTGTCCATCACCAACTCCCGGAGTTCACCCAGACTCATGTCCATCGAGTCAGTGATGCCACCCAGCCATCTCATCCTCTGTCGACCCCTTCTCCTCCTGCCCCCAATCCGTCCCAGCATCAGAGTCTTCTCCAATGAGTCAACTCTTTGCGTGAGGTGGCCAAAGTACTGGAGTTTCAGCTTTAGCATCATTCCTTCCAAAGAAATCCCAGGGCTGATCTCCTTCAGAATGGACTGGTTGGATCTCCTTGCAGTCCAAGGGACTCTCAAGAGTCTTCTCCAACACCAAACTTCAAAAGCATCAATTCTTTAGCACTCAGCCTTCTTCATAGTCCAACTCTCACATCCATACATGACCACAGGAAAATCCATAGCCTTGACTAGACGGACCTTTGTTGGCAAAGTAATGTCTCTGCTTTAGGAGAACTATTGCTGCGGAAAGGAAAAAAACAAAAACACCTCTACCCTGGGAGGACAGGAAACTGTCCTGGACTCAAATAATTAGAGGTCTTCCCATTGCTGGGAGAGGGCAGGATCACTGAGTAATCTCCATCCCCAGACAGAGGGGCACAGCCTCTCTGTGAAGGACCAAGGCTTATCTAGGATAAGCTTGTCAAAGACCAAAGCTTCTTTGAAAGTGAAAGTGGGATTTTCCAGGCAAGAGTATTGGAGTGGGGTGCCACTGCCTTCTCCAAAACTGTCCCTAATAACCTCAAATCTTACTATAGTCAGTACCACAACTCTGACTTAAATATTAACTTGAAATGCTGCCTAATTGTCTGATTATGTTACTTTTCTGCTAAAATCCTCTGATAGCTCCTGTCATTTTAAGATTAAAGCCCTATCTCCTTTCAATGGCCATAACCAGGACTCAATCTGTCCTTCTGGCTCATCTAAGCCTTCTTTAGGGTAACAGAAAACCATCATGGCTTCCCCACTCACCAGGCTAGTGGGCACCAAGTAACAAGCAACAAGTCTGTCATTTAAGGTGTGCAAAAACATGGAAAGAGACACTTTCTAATGTGTAAGGACACAGAGAAGTCCCAAAGTTGAGGGTGGAAATTGAAAGTTGAAAAAAATCCTCTAGCAAACCTACCTTCTTTCCAAACACAAAGTAACACCAAAAGATTTTGAAGTTGGTGATTATAGTGAATAAAGCCATAGCAATGACAACAACAAGCTCAACCCTTGACTAAACTTACTCCACTAACTGACCAGCAGAAGGGGTATTTCTAGTTTAAGATGTAAATACTCATACATTAAGGCCCTACATGTGAACAAGTTCTGTTCCAAGAGCATGTTCATAAGTCCAATTTGTTCATAAGTCCAGCTAAGTTAGCCTAGGTACCCAACTAATACAATTGGCTATATAATAGGTTTATAATACTTTTTACAAAAAATACATTAAAAGCACAAATCATAAACATTTTTAATCTTACAATAAAGAATTTGGAAAAACACAGTAGTACTGTACAACAGGTGGCATACAGGGGCTAGCAGTGAGTGAATAAGCAAGAAGAGTTACCAAATAGAGGAGGGAGAGGAAATGGGAGTGGTAGCTGGATCGTCAGCTGAAGGATCATCAGCAATGGGAGATGGAAGACAAGCTTCAACTTCACTTACGCCTGCCATTGATTGCACAGTTTCTGGTTCCTTGCTGAATTCAATTCTATCTACCCTCTTGAAAAAAATGATACAATGATGTCTGGGTAGTAGCTGTATTTTTTCTGTCACAGATGACACAGTTGACACTGGATTGCGTTCTGAATGCTGCAACCTTCACGTACTGTTCAGGTCCTGTGCCTCCTCAAAGGAAATCCCCTTACCATTTGCTGTGTTGTGAACCTCTTTGGTTCTTCAGTTACTTCTTCCTCTTGTCTCTCTTTGTCCTTTCTCTGGGCCTCCAATTTCAACAGGTCTTCAGTAATAAGGGCTTCCCAGGTGGCTCAGAGGTTAAAGCATCTGCCTGCAATGCAGGAGACCTGGGTTCGATCCCTGGGTTGGGAAGATCCCCTGGAGAAAGAAATGGGAACCCACTCCAGTATTCTTGCCTGGAGAATCCCATGGACAGAGGAGCCTGGTGGGCTACAGTCCACGGGGTCGCAAAGAGTTGGACACGACTAAGCGACTTCACTTTCGTTTCAGTAATAAACTCCTGACACACAGCAGCAAGTTCAACGCAGTTGTTCTCTTGCAGATCTAGCTCTGAATAGGATAGCTTAATTATTCAAGAATGAGGAGAGAAACAGGGTGGTAGCTGAAAGGGGCAAGGAAGAGTCTGCTTTGTGTCCTACTTTGGGTTCCTCCAGAAGCCAAACTGAGGCAAGAACTCAGGAGAAAGTAGTTTATTTTGAGGAGGTTCTAGGAAACATGAGTGGAGAAGAGCAATGAGAAATATGCAGTAAATGGTTGGTTGAGGGTTGCTCCTGGTAGTGCTAGTGGAAGGTGTGCATTAATTTCTTGCCACTTCTAACCGGACATGTGGGAAGGTAAAACTCTAAATCCAAGTTTTGAATGTTCTGAGTCAGACCTCTGCACTAATCACAAATACATGTAGGGTAAGGCAATAAAAGTATCTGCCAACTTTGTATTTGTTTTTAATGAATGTGTATGTGTGTGTATTCAGAGAGACAGAGAGAGAGAGAGGGTAGTTATGGGATGAGGTAGAAACAGGCATGAATACATGCTGATGAGAATCAGCCTAGAGAGAGAAAAGCACAGAGAATGAGAATGTGATGGTAAATAACATGTTTCATCAGAAGCTTAAAAACAAGTAATTTATAGCCCTGAAGTGTAATTCTTTAATTGCAAAAATATTCAAGAAACTGAGTATTTAAGGTCACACAGAGATACATGGCAGAGCTAGGAACAGTTTTCATATCTCCAACTTTGAGTCATAACTGATTAGAAGTTCATGAAGAATTTATCAAGGGTCTATATGTGATATTCATATATCAGATCAGATCAGATCAGTCGCTCAGTCGTGTCCGACTCTTTGCGACCCCATGAACCACAGCACACCAGGCCTCCCTGTCCATCACCAGCTCCCGGAGGTCACTCAGACTCGCATCCATCGAGTCAGTGATGCCATCCAGCCATCTCATCCTCTGTTGTCCCCCTTCTCCTCCTGCCCTCAATCCCTCCCAGCATCAGAGTCTTCTCCAATGAGTCAACTCTTCGCATGAGGTGGCCAAAATACTGGAGTTTCAGCTTTAGCATCATTCCTTCTAAAGAAATTCCAGGATTGAGCTCCTTCAGAATGGACTGGTTGGATCTCCTTGCAGTCCAAGGGACTCTCAAGAGTCTTCTCCAACACCACAGTTCAAAAGCATCAATTCTTCGGCGCTCAGCCTTCTTCACAGTCCAGCTCTCACATCCATACATGACCACAGGAAAGACCATAGCCTTAACTAGGCGAACCTTTGTTGGTAAAGTAATGTCTCTGCTTTTGAATATATATAGGAAATTACATACAGTTTTAGCCCTAAATAAATCTAAAGGTATATTATTCCTTCCACACATTATCAATTAGGCATCTATTTAAGTATCAAATGCATCAACCAGTGTACCCATTAAGAAATGAAAGTCATTAACTTTAGTTCAAATAACACTTCTTTTGAAATGTCATCACTTACCCCCTCATTTCTGAATGGCATAAATACGACACATAACCAATCTTCAAGAAATATTTTCACAGAATGTAACTCTAACATATCATTAGTCTTTTTTTTTTCTTTTCTTTTGCCATATATCAAGATGAATCCGCCACAGGTATACATGTGTTCCCCATCCTGAACCCTCTTCCCCCCTCCCTCCCCACACCATCCCTCTGGGTTGTCCCAGTGCACCAGCCCCAAGCATCCAGTATCGTGCATCAAACCTGGACTGGTGACTTGTTTCATATGATATTATATGATTTCATAAGATATTATACATATTTCAATTTCTAACATATTATTAGTCTTAATTAAAAGAAAATCATCCTTCAAACAAAATAAAAACAGGACAGTTTCTTTTGTAATTTTCTAGGAAATAGTCTTTAAAATAAGGGAGAAGTACAAATCCCACTCCAGTACTCTTGCCTGGAAAATCCCACGGATGGAGGAGCCTGGTAGGCTGCAGTCCATGGGGTCGCTAAGAGTCGGACACGACTGAGCGACTTCACTTTCTCTTTTCACTTTCATGCATTGGAGAAGGAAATGGCAACCCACTCCAGTGTTCTTGCCTGCAGAATCCCAGGGACGGGGGAGCCTGGTGGGCTGCCGTCTATGGGGTCACACAGAGTCGGACACAACTGAAGTAACTTAGCATAGCATATGCTATGCTATGCTATGCTATCGACTGAAGTTCGACTGAAGTAACTTAGCATAGCATATGCTATGCTATGCTATGCTATCGACTGAAGTTCGACTGAAGTAACTTAGCATAGCATATGCTATGCTATGCTATGCTATCGACTGAAGTTCGACTGAAGTAACTTAGCATAGCATATGCTATGCTATGCTATGCTATGCTAAGTCACTTCAGTCGTGTCCGACTCTGTGTGACCCCATAGACGGCAGCCCACCAGGCTCCCCCGTTCCTGGGATTCTGCAGGCAAGAACACTGGAGTGGGTTGCCATTTCCTTCTCCAATGCATGAAAGTGAAAAGAGAAAGTGAAGTCGCTCAGTCGTGTCCGACTCTTAGCGACCCCATGGACTGCAGCCTACCAGGCTCCTCCATCCGTGGGATTTTCCAGGCAAGAGTACTGGAGTGGGGTGCCATTGCCTTCTCCTAGCATAGCATAGCATAGCATAAATCCCAGTGGGGGGATAGAATAAAGAAAAGTTAATAATTTCAGATAGCCTTTCATTTTCCCTGAGAAATATAAATTCTGGCTTGATGTCCTCATAATTACAATTCTCTACTGATACACTTTCTGAACAAAATCTAACTGAAAAGATAGACCTTTATCTGAAGACTCTTGAATTCCACAGCTCTCTAAGTAAAAGGATTATTTGTCCTCATGAACTACAGAATTCCAAACACTGGAGTCAATAATCAGATTTACTTCTCATTCAAGAGCCAATTTTAACCCATCTCCAATTAGCCCAAAAGAGACCGCTCAGAGAGAGAGAGAGAGATCAGTTGCTCAGTCGTGTCCAACTCTTTGCGACCCCATGAATCACAGCACGCCAGGCCTCTCTGTCCATCACCAACTCCGGGAGTTCACTCAGACTCAAGTCCATCGAGTCAGTGATGCCATCCAGCCATCTCATCCTCTGCCGTCCCCTTCTCTTCCTGCCCCCAATCCCTCCCAGCATCAGAGTCTTCTCCAATGAGTCAACTCTTCTCATGAGGTGGCCAAAATACTGTAGTTTCAACTTTAGCATCATTCCTTCCAAAGAAATCCCAGGGCTGATCTCCTTCACAATGGACTGGTTGGATCTCCTTGCAGTCCAAGGGACTCTCAAGAGTCTTCTCCAACACCACAGTTCAAAAGCATCAATTCTTCGGCACTCAGCACTCTTCACAGTCCAACTCTCATATCCATACATGATCACTGGAAAAACCATAGCCTTGACTAGACGAACCTTTGTTGGCAAAGTAATGTCTCTGCTTTTCAATATGCTATCTAGGCTGGTCATAACTTTCCTTCCAAGGAGTAAGTGTCTTTTAACATCATGGCTGCAGTCACCATCTGCAGTGATTTTGGAGCCCAGAAAAATCAAGTCTGACACTGTTTCCACTGTTTCCCCATCTATTTCCCATGAAGTGATGGGACCGGATGCCATGATCTTTGTTTTCTGAATATTGAGCTTTAAGCCAACTTTTTCACTCTCCACTTTCACTTTCATCAAGAGGCTTTTTAGTTCCTCTTCACTTTCTGCCATAAGGGTGGTGTCATCTGCATATTTGAGGTTATTGATATTTCTCCCAGCAATCTTGATTCCAACTTGTGTTTCTTCCAGTCCAGCGTTTCTCATGATGTACTCTGTATATAAGTTAAATAAACAGGGTGACAATATACAGACTTGACGAACTCCTTTTCCTATTTGGAACCAGTCTGTTATTCCATGGCCAGTTCTAACTGCACATGTATATACAACTTGTTTGGATTGAAAATATCTAAAGTTAAATAAACAGGGTGACAATATACAGCCTTGACGTACTCCTTTTCCTATTTGGAACCAGTCTGTTGGTCCGTGTCCAGTTCTAACTGTTGCTTCCTGACCTGCATACAAATTTCTCATGAGGTAGATCAGGTGGTCTGGTATTCCCATCTCTTTCAGAATTTTCCACAGTTTATTGTGATCCACACAGTCAAAAGCTTTGGCATAGTCAATAAAGCAGAAATAGATGTTTTTCTGGAACTCTCTTGCTTTTTCCATGATCCAGCAGATGTTGGCAATTTGATCTCTGGTTCCTCTGCCTTTTCTAAAACCAGCTTGAACATCTGACAGGATGTGGTCCACTAGAGAAGGGAATGGCAAACCACTTCAGTATTCTTGCCTTGAGAACCCCATGAACAGTATGAAAAGGCAAAAATGATAGGATACTGAAAGAGAAACTCCCCAGGTCAGTAGGTGCCCAATATGCTACTGGAGATCAGTGGAGAAATAAATCCAGAAAGAATGAAGGGATGGAGCCAAAGCAAAAACAATACCCAGCTGTGGATGTGACTGGTGATAGAAGCAAGGTCCAATGCTGTAAAGACCAATATTGCATAGGAACCTGGAATGTCAGGTCCATGAATCAAGGCAAATTGGAAGTGGTCAAATAAGAGATGGCCAGAGTGAATGTCGACATTCTAGGAATCAGCGAACTCAAATGGACTGGAATGGGTGAATTTAACTCAGATGACCATTATATCTACTACTGCGGGCAGGAATCCCTCAGAAGAAATGGAATGGCCATCATGGTCAACAAAAGAGTCCGAAATGCAGTACTTGGATGCAATCTCAAAAACGACAGAATGATCTCTGTTCGTTTCCAAGGCAAACCATTCAGTGTCACAGTAATCCAAGTCTATGCCCCAACGAGTAATGCTGAAGAAGCTGAAGTTGAATGGTTCTATGAAGACCTACAAGACCTTTTAGAACTAACAACCCGCCCCCCCCACCCCACCCCGCAAAAAAAAAAAAAAAAAAAGACAGCTCAGCGTATAGGACAAAGTCCCTGACTTCTTGAGTCCTTTCTAGAAGCAAAGGAAGAATGACACACCCAGAGCTGTCCTGGTCAAAACCTCAAATCTGTCTTTTGAGATTAACTGAGGTAGTATTAGTGAAATCGCAGACTACTGCCCTCTTCTTGCTCTAATTTCCTATCAACTTTTGAAACATAAGAAATCCAGTCCCCTCATTTCTCTCTTTTCCTTCTCTATGCTCTCTAAATTAGGGAAAGATTTGCTTTCAAATCTTTGTTCATGTATTTTACTAAATTTTTTTTAAATTAATAAATGTGATTTCCACTGGGCGTATCTTTCTTTTATAAAGAAAGAAGTCAAAGGCTTTGACCTGCTACCAAAGCATTCTGAAGTAGCCAAGAATTACAAATGTGGTCACAGTAACCAACAAAATACTTTTTCATGGGCACAATTTCTGTTTTCAGAACTTGGCTAACACCAAATTTCCCATCAATTCCCTTCCCCTCTCAACCAAGTCACAGGGGTTCTTGAAATAGCTACAGAATGGAGTGTTAGTGGGATTTTACATGACAAGAAAATAAAAGCACTATTTCCATAAAACTATGAGCCCTTATTTATTTGAGGTGATGAACAAAGCATTTCAAAAGTAGTTAAGGGGGCCTTCCCTGGTGGTCCAGTGGTTAACAATCTGCCTTCCAATGGAGGGGATGCCAGGAACTCAACCAGTGGAGTTTGAATCCCACCCTCAGAGCTAAGTTCCCATGTACCCAGGGGCAACTAAGCCTGTGCACCACAATGAAGACCCAGTGCAGTCAAAAAAAAGCAAAAAGAAGTGAGGGAGAAGTTTCTTTTAATGCTGCTTCAAATATATACTACTGTTAAAAAGGAGACAAGCTCAAAATAAAGTCATTTGTGCTAGGCCCCAGGCCAGCAAACCAAGACATTATCTAATCTCATTTATAGACTCAACCTTCCCCAGGAAGGCCACAGGACTGGAAAAGGTCAGTTTTCATTCCAGTTCCAAAGAAAGGCAATGCAAAAGAATATTCAAGCTACCACACAATTGCACTCATCTCACACGCCAGCAAAGTAATGCTCAAAATTCTCCAAGCCAGGACTCAACAGTACATGAACCATGAACCCAGATGTTCAGGCTGGATTTAAAAAAGGAAGAGGAATCAGAGATCAAATTGCCAACATCCGTTGGATCACTGAAAAAGCAAGAGAGTTCCAGAAAAACATCTACTTCTGCTTTACTGACTACACCAAAGCCTTTGACTGTGTGGATCACAACAAACTGTGGGAAATTCTTCAAGAGATGGGAATACCAGACCACTTGACCTGCCTCCTGAGAAATCTGTATGTAGGTCAAGAAGCAACAGTTAGAACCAGACATGGAACAACAGACGTTTCCAAATTGAGAAAGGAGTACATCAAGGCTATATGTTTTCACCCTGCTTGTTTAATTTACATGCAGAGTACATCATGTGAAATGCCAGGCTGGATGAAGCAGGAGCTGGAATTAAGATTGTTGGGAGAAATATCAGTAACCTCAGATATACAGGTGACACCACCCTTATGGCAGAAAGTGAAGAACTAAAGAGCCTCTTGATGAAAGTCAAAGAGAAGAGTGAAAAAGTAGGCTTAAAACTCAACATTCAGAAAACTAAGATCATGGCATCTGGTCCCATCACTTCATGACAAGTAGATGGGAAAACAATAGAAACAGTGATAAACTTTATTTTGGGGGGCTCCAAAATCACTGCAGATAGTGACTGCAGCCACGAAATTAAAATATGCTTGATCCTTGGAAGAACTATGACCAACCTAGACAGCCTATTAAAAAGCAGAGATATTACTGTGCCAACAAAGGTCAATCTAGTCAAAGATATGGTTTCTCGAGTAGTCATGTATGGATTTAAGGGTTGGACTACAAAAAGTGTGCTGAAGAATTAATGCTTTTGAACTGTGGTATTGGAGAAGACGCTTGAAAGTCCCTTGGACTGCAAGGAGATCCTATCAGTCCATCCTAAAGGAAATCAGTCCTGAATATTCACTGCAAGGACTGATGCTGAAGCTGAAGCTTCAATACTTTGGCCACCTGATGAGAACTGACTCTTTGGAAAGACCTTGATGCTGGGAAAGACTGAAGGCACGAGGAGGGGATGACAGAGGATGAAATGGTTGGATGGCATCACTAACTCAATGGACATGAGTTTGAGCAAGCTCTGGGAGTTGGTGATGGACAGGGAACCCTGGTGTGCTGCAGTCCATGGGTTGCAGAGTCAGACACGACTGAGTGACTGATCTGACTTCCCCAGGAATGTGACCTTTACCCAGCTAATCTTGAACTTCCTGGTTGGCACAAGGAGGAAATCCATTGATAGACCCTATCCATTCCCCTTAAGGAGAATGCCTAAAATAATACATTTTTTGCTAGTAATTTCCTTTTTTCTGCTCCCTCTCTGCCTTAAAAACCTTTCCTTTTTTGAAGCTCAACAGAGTACATCTCTATTGCTGGATGGGATGCTGCCTGATTCCTAAATCATTTAATAAAGCCAATTAGAACCACTAATCCACTGAATCTTTGTTATTTAGCACTGGCACTGTTTATGTAAGATCATTCTATTAATCCTGAATCTTATAGTTTTTATATAAACATTCATAGTGAGCTCAACAGTCCAACAAAGTAAAATTGCTAACACTTTTATATAGCCATCATTTAATTTTTAAAAATGTAAACCTTTTATAATTATAGCATGTCTTTATTTTAGTGAACTAGTTAAGTTAGCAAACCTAATTTAATCTTTCCATGAAAACTAAAGGTCATTATTCTGGTAAATTATATTGGGCAATAAATCAGGGATGCTCTCTAGAGTTATTGGTGAATGTGCAGTTTATCTTTCCCGGTTAGCTAAACATTCCAGGACTACTGTTTCAGGGGACAGAATTTGTAATTGAAGGCCTTCTTCAATGAACAATGCAAAAAAGTAGAGGAAAACAACAGAATGGGAAAGACTAGAGATCTCTTCAAGAAAACTGGAGCTGATATGGAACATTTCCTGCAAGGATAGGCACGATAAGGGATAGAAATGTTAAGTACCCAATAGAGGCAGAGAGATTAAGACTTGGCAAGAATACACCAAAGAACTACACAAAAAAAATCTTAATAACTGGGATAACCACGAAGTGTGGTTATCACTCACCTAGAGCCACATATCCTGAGTCTGAAGTCAAGTGGACCTTATGAAACATTAATACAAATAAAGCTAGTGGAGGTGATAGAACTCCAGCAAAGTTATTTCAAATCCTAACAGATGATGCTGTTAAAGTGCTACACTCAATGTCAGCAAATTTGGAAAGCTCAGCAGTGGCCATAGGACGAGTAAAGGTGTTTTCATTCCAATCCCAAAGAAGGGCAGTGCCAAAGAATGTTCAAACTATCATACAATTGCACTCATTTCATATGCTAGTAAGGTTATGCTCAAAATCCTACAAGCTAGGCTTCAGCAGTATAAAACCAAGAATTTCCAGATATACAAGCTGGGTTTAGAAAAGGCAGAGGAACCAGAGACCAAATTGCCAACATTTGTTGGATCATAAGAGAAAGCAAAGGAATTCCAAAAGAAACATCTATTTCTGCTTCACTGAATAAAACTGTGAATATTCTTAAAGAGTTTCACTGGAAGGACTGATGATTAAGCTCCAATGCTTTGGCCACTTGATGCAAAGAGCCGACTCATTGGAAAAGACCCTGATGCTGAGAAAGATTGAAGGCAAAGAAGAGGGCAACAGAGGATGAGACAGTTAGATAGCATTACTTGACTCAATGGACATGAATTTGAGTAAACTTCGGAGAGTGAAGAACAGGGAAGCCTGGCATATTGCATGCAGTCCATGGGGTCACCAAGAGTGCGAAAGGACTAAGCGACTGAACGACAACTGTTACCAAGTCCAAGCTCGCTCTGCTTGTCGCACGATAGGCCAATGAATCAGAGAGATGAGGTGTTGCGGCAAGAAAGAGAGAGACTTTAATTGGGGAGCCAGCAGACCGAGAAGATGGCAGGCTAGCGCCTGAAAATAACCATCTTATGACGTCTGGAGGCCAGGTTCTTTTATAGATCAGAGATGAGGAAGCAAAGTAAAAAGGCCATTAATCTTGCAAACATCTTCTCAGGCAGGGGGATGTGTTCATTTCTTCCTTCCTACCATCCATAGGTAGACAGGGTTCTGAACAAAGGCACTTTAGTTTAATGGTCAGGCAGAGGGTCAGGATTCTCCGAGGCAAATCATTCTGTATGATTATAATTACAAACGCAATGAAAAGCAAGTCAGAGAAACAGTTCCAACATGGAGTCAGAATTGGCTTCCTCCCTGCAACACAACTTGTCTCCCACTTCAGTACCAGTGTCTAGGATGGCACTGCTGCTGCTGCTGCTAAGTCGCTTCAGTCGTGTCCGACTCTGTGTGACCCCAAAGACGGCTGCCCACCAGGCTCCCCCGTCCCTGGGATTCTCCAGGCAAGAACACTGGAGTGGGTTGCCATTTCCTTCTCCAATGCATGAAAGTGAAAAGTGAAAGTGAAGCCACTCAGTCATGTCCGACCCTCAGCGACCCCATGGACTGTAGCCTTCCAGGCTCCTCCAACCATGGGATTTTCCAGGCAAGAGTACTGGAGTTGGGTGCCATTGCCTTCTCTAAGGATGAGGCGAGTGGTAAAGAAAAAAAAAAAAAAAAAGACTCAGTTGCCAATGCAGGAGACCTAAGAAACATGGGTTTGATCCCTGGGTCAGGAAGACTTCCTGGAACAGGAAATGGCAACCCACTCCAGTATTCTTATCTGGAGAATCCCATAGACAGAGGAGGCTGACAGGCTACTGTCCATGGGGTCGCAAAGAGTCAGACACAACTGAAGTGACTTAGTACAACACAGCACACACAGGGTCATGGTACTCAAAACATAAGAATTGCCTAGGAGTTTTTTAAACAAGCTCAGGACTCACTCTTGACCTAGAGAATCAGAATCTGTATTTTAAAAAGATGCCCACTGCAGCACATTAAATTTTGAGAAACTACTCCAGGCTACAAGAGTAATTTCTCTAGCCATATTTACATGAAGTCTGGCAATTCATGGGGTCGCAAAGAGTTGGACACAATTGAGCAACAACAAAGCTGAAACCAAGTGTTTTCCACACTGCCCATTCCTTGCTTCCATATTGCCCTCTGCACATTTTTATCTCCAGATCAGAAGTAAAAGTTGTGTGGGAAATGAGATAACCAAATCCTGTACACAGAATCCAAGTTTCCACCCTGAACCCATTCCACAAAGCAGGAGGGATACAACAGCTCTAATGTTTAAGTTCCAGGGCTCTAGACATTGTGGCACTGCAAAAACTTCTGAAGTTATTCAATGTAGTGTGAAAGTCACTCAGTTGTGTCTGACTCTTTTCAATCCAATGGACTGTACCCCACCAGGCTCCTCTGTCCATGGAATTCACCAGACAAGAATACTAGAGTGGGTAGCCATTACCTTCTCCAGGGGATCTTCCTGACCTGGGGATTGAGCCCAGTTCTCCTGCACTGCAGGCAGATTCTTTACTGTCTGAGCCACCAGGGAATCTTCAGTGTAGAGGTTACTGAAAATCTGATTATCCACTGACGGTACTTATAGGGCATGAACTGTACTGTAACTTATTTTTCTAATAAACATGCCAGAATTTATATAACCAATTTTTGCCCTCTTCAAAGGAGTCACCCCAGGAAAAAAAAAAAAGTAAATTTCTTTGTTTAAAAATTTGTCACTTTTCTTTCAGATTAGACAAAATATAAGAAACTCCTTCTCCTCATGTCATTACTAATCTCTAGCCACCTCTAAAGTCTGAACAATAATTCCTAGTTTAATCACTTTATCATTTTTATCATTCAGAATCATCTGGTTAGCTATATAAGTAATTTCCACAAAATAAAAGTCCATGAGTCTGCAAAGATTTATCACTTTAGTGCATACTCATAGAGTATTTAAGGCAACCTTTTAAAAAAGGTTTGAAATAAACATCATTTCCTTTGAAGAGAATATCCATTCTGATATAGAATCTGGTATATATCTGACCAAAAGATTATATCTCTTAACAAAAGTGCAAGTCACTCAGCCGTGTCCGACTCTTTGCAGCTGCATGGACTGTATAGTCCATGGAATTCTGCAGGCCAGAATACTGCAGTGGACAGCCTTTCCCTTCTCCAGGGGAACTCCCAACCCAGGAATCAAACCCAGGTCTTCTGCATTGCAGGTGGATTCTTTATCAGCTGAGCCACCAGGGAAGCCCAGGAATACTGGAGTGGGTAACCCATCCCTTGTCCAGTGGATTTTCCCAAACCAGGAATAGAACCAACCCAGGTCTCCTGCATCTCAGGCAGATTCTTTACTAGCAAAGCTACCAGGGAAGCCCATAGCTCTTAATAGTTGGCAAGTATTCTTCTCCATTTATAATACTGAAGAAAATGACAGGATTCCTAGATGGCTCAGTGGTAAAGAATCTACTTGCAATGCAGGAGATCTGGGTTTAATCCTTGGATCAGGAAGACCCCTTGAGAAGGAAATGACAACCCACTCCAGTATTCTTGTTTGGAAAATCCCATGGACAGAGGAGCCAGGTGGGTCACAGTCCATAGGGTCACAAGAGTAGGACACAGTAACAACAATAACAAGAAAATGATGAGGCAGAAAAGCAAATTTCACCTTAAAAAAAAAAAAAAACAAAAACATGCTCCAAATCTACTTTAATTCCAAGAGATTTATCTAGATTGAACAGTATTATTTTCTACTTTCTAGTTGTACAGTAAAGCAAGTAGTGAAACAACTTTTGTAATATACTACACAGATTTTTCTTTTACAAATGTTATTTTATCTGTATATGTAATATATTTTTTCATAAATTATGAATGACCTGATTCCGCAAATGTGAAAAAAATCTTGTCAATTCATGACAATAAAAAAAAAAAAGATTAATAACTTTCTTCCACAGAGAAAAGTGGGTGTAGAGACCAGTTCTGACAGCATTTCACATGGTAAAGTATCAAAAAGTCTGATAAACAGCCCCCTTTCCACGGAAAAAAAAAAAAAAAAGATTTCAATGTGTTCTTCCTTTGAACTGTTCAGTAACCCCAGGTGATTTTTAAATTGGGAGGCAGATTACTGGCAATAAGTTCATCAAATTTAGATCTATCCTGAACAGGCACAGTATAGAAATCAAGAACATCTTTAACCCTACACATCTGGTGAAGCCTGGAGTTAGGCACTGCATGGCCCAAGTCATCAGCTAAATGTGCTAAGAAGCTGAACTTCATATGAACATCTTCTAGGGAGATCTCCTGCCAATTGGTATGAACAGATGAACCAAAAACTTCTTTGACATGAGATTCCAAACGACTCTGAAGATCTTTAGGTGGTATGTATGCTTGGCTTCGTAAGGGTGGACACACCAAGATAGGTTCTTTCTTCACCTCTTCTACTGTCTCAGCTACCACTGGCTGTTTCTCTTTTCTGGAGGGATCAAAAACAAATAAAGTGAATCTTCAGTTCACTGCATTAATGAAGTTGATGAACACCAGACCTAATTCTGCCCATCAATCTAAATCAATATACTGTACACTTATTACTTATACTTAACTCTTTCTAGGCACTGTTGAGAAGAATTAAATAGGTCTCTGCCCTTATAAATTTATATTTGAACTCAATTGGCACAAAGAGAAAACAAAAGCTAACTTCAGATTTTACATGCCCTAAGAATTTCTAAGAATGGATGAAGATGGTAAATCCTCTGGAATTTCTGGTCCTCCCAGATCCAAACCCAATCTACCTAACCTTATTTCCCACTAATATCTTATATACATTCTATGCCCTACTCAAACTGAACTAACTTCTGTTTCCCACTCTTCTGATATCACATTAGCTCAAGTTATATCCTACCTGAAGTATCTATCTTTCACCTCTAATTACAGAATTCTTAATCCATCCTTTAAGTTCTAGGACAAAACTCTTCTCTCAAGCTTTATTTGATTTCTTCAAATATAATTGTAAGCTCCTCTGATTTCTCATAGCACTTTTTAAAAAAAGTGAAGTATAATTGATTTACATGTTGTGTTAGTTTCAAGTGTACAGAAGTGATTCAGTTTTGAATATATATGTGTGTATATTGTAGTGTGTATACATTAATCCCAAACTCCTAATTTATCCCTCCCCTCCTTTCTCCTTTGGTAACCATAAGTTTGCTTTCTATGACTGTGAGTCTATTTCTGCTTTGTAAATAAGTTCATCTTTTTTTTTTTTTAAGATCCCACATATATCACAGCACTTAATATTGTTCTCAGAGCACACTCATTCCCCCTGAGTTTTAATTTTATTTACATTCTACTTCTCTTACTAGATCAGGATTTCTCAGTGCAAACATTACTGACATTTTGGACCATATAATTTTTTATTGTGGGAAGCTGTCCTGTTCACTGTAGGTTGCTCAGCAGCACCCCTGGCCTCTCCCCACTAATTCCAGTAGCACTCCTGTCCTCCAGTCATAATAACCAAAAGACATTGTTAAATGTCCCTGGTGGACAAAACTGTCCCCAGTTAAGAATCACTGTGTCAGATTATAAACTTGAATACAGAGATGGGTTTAGGAGTCCTTTAAAACAGCTTGTACAACTATTACACATGGGCCAATGTGAGGGAGTCTGTCTTTACACATTATTTCAGTGCTTAATATCTGCTCATAAACGAACTCCCGCTTCCTATGGAGCTGTCATCTGATTGGGACCAGTCATACCTACATAAATTGAAGGGTATCAGAAATGGACACATTAATCAAGGAAATGATTTGTAATGCTATTCCTCTGTGTCTATTCAAAGACTCTTCCAGTTACCGATCCCTCTTTCTACATCAATTCTTTATCAATTTCTTCCTATCCACTATTCTCATGACACATAAATATGCTGTAGTATTTCCCATCGATAAAGGAAATAATCTCCAGATTCCATGTTCCACTCTAGCTGCCTTTACAAGAAAACTTCTCAAGAGTTGCCTACACAACTTCTGTACCTCCTGACCTCCCATTTTCTCTTGAAAATTAGTTTCACAACCCATTGCAATGAAATGTAGTCTATTCCCTTCATTTCAGTAATCTCTTATACAGGCATGCTATGCTATGCTATGCTAAGTCACTTCAGTCATGTCCGACTCTGTGTGACCCCACAGATGGCAGCCCACCAGGCTCCCCCGTCCCTGGGATTCTCCAGGCAAGAACACTGGAGTGGGTTGCCATTTCCTTCTCCAATGCATGAAAGTGAAAAGAGAAAGTGAAGTCGCTCAGTCATGTCCGACTCTTAGCGACCCCATGGACTGCAGCCTACCGGGCTCCTCCGTCTGTGGGATTTTCCAGGCAAGAGTACTGGAGTGGGGTGCCACCTCATCTTATAGTACTTCATAAATACCATGTTGTTTTTTTTTTTTTTTTTAACAAATTGAAGGTCTGTGGCAACCCTGCAACCATTAAGTCTATGAGCACCAGTATTCCAACAGCATTTGCTCACTTAGTGTCTGTCACATCTTCAGAATTCTCACAATACTTCAAACTTTTTCAATATTTTGTTTGTTATGGTGATGACCAGTGATCTTTGATTTACTACTGTAATTGTTTTGGAGTGTCACAAACCATGCTCCTACAGACAACAAACTTAACTGACAAATATTGTGTGTGTTCTCACTGCTCCACCAACTGCTCTCTCTCTTTTCTTGGACCACCCTATTCCTTGAGATACAACAATACTCAAATTAGGTCAATTAACCCCACAAGAGCCTATAAGTGTTCAAGTGGATGGAAGAATTGCCCATCTTTTACTTTAAATCAAAAGCTAGAATGATTAAGCTGAGTGAAGGCATGTCAAAAGCCAAACTAGGCTGAAAACTAGGACTTCCAGCTAAACAGTTAGCCAAGTCGTGAATGCAAAGAAAAAGTTCCTGAAGGAAATTAAAAGTATGACTCCAGTGAACACACAAATGTTAAAAAGCAAAACAGCTTTATTCCTGATGTGGAAAAAGTTTTAATGGTCTGAACAGAAGATCAAGCCAGCCACAATATTTCCTTAAGTCAAAGTCTAGTCCAGATCAGGGCCCCAGCGCTATTCAATTCTACGAAGGCTGAAAAAGGTGAGGAAGCTGTAAGTGGAAGCAGTGACAGATTTCATTTTCTTGGGCTCCAAAATCACTGTGGACGGTGACTGCAGCCACGAAAGTTAAGACACTTGCTCCTTGAAAGGAAAGCTATGACAAAACTAGCATATTAAAAAGCAGAGACACTTTGCTGACATAAGTCAAAGCTATAGTTTTTCCAGTAGTCATGTATGAATGTGAGAGCTGGACCATAAAGAAGGCTGAGCACTGAAGAACTGATGCTTTCAAATGGTAGTGTTGAAGAAGACTCTTGAGAGTCCCTTGGACTGCAAAGAGATTAAACTAGTTAATCCTAAAGGAAATCAACCTCAAATATTCATTGGAAGGACTGCTGCCAAAGCTAAAGCTTCAGTACTTTGGCCACCTGATGCAAAGAGCCATCTTACTGGAAAAGACCCTGATCCTGGGAGAGAGTTAAGGCAAAAGGCGAAGGCGGTGGCAGAGGATGAGATGGTTAGATAGTATCACTGACTCAATGGACATGAATCTGAGCAAACTGAGACAAAGTAAAGGATGGGGGAGTCTGCATGCTGCAGTCCATGGGGTAGCAAAGAGTGGGACAGGACTTAGTGACTGAACAACAGGAGAGGTTGGTTCACGAGGTTTAAGGAAAGAAGCTGTCCTTATAACATAAAAATGCAGGGTGAAACAGCAACTACAAGTTGCACCAAGTTATCCAGAACATTTAGCTAAGTTAATAAAGGTGGCTACACTAAACAATTGATTTTCCATGTAGACAAAACAGCCTTCTATTGAAAAAATGCCATCTGAAACTTTTATAGATAGAAGAAAATCAATGCCTGACTTCAAAGGACAGGCTTATGCTGCTAGAGGCTAACATAGCTGGTGACTTGAAGTTAAAATCAATGCTCATTTACCATTCTGAAAATCCAAGGGCCCTTAAGAATTATGCTAAATCTACCAGGCTTGTGCTCTATAAATGCAACAACAAAGCCTGGAAGACAGAATATCTGCTTACAATAAGTTTTATTGTATATCTGAAGCCCACTGTTGAGACCTATAACTCAGAAAAGATTCCTTTCAAAATACTACTGCTCATTTAACAACACACCTGGTCACCTAAGTAAGCACCCTGATGGAGATGTACAAGATTAATGTTTTCATGCGTGTCAACACAACTTCCATGTCCACACAACTTCTGCAGTCCATGGAGCAAGGAATGAGCTTTACTTTCAAGTTTTATCATTTAAGAAACACATTTTGTAAGGCTATAGCTGCCATAGACAATGATTCCTCTGATGAATCTGGGCAAAGTCAGCTGAAAATGTTCTAAAAATAATTCATCAATCTAGATGCCATTGAGCATATTCATGATTCATCAAAGTGAAAGTCGCTCAGTTGTGTCTAACTCTGCAACCCCAGACTATAGTCTATGGAATTCTCCAGGCCAAAATACCGGAGTGGGTAGTTGTTCCCTTCTCCAGGGTATCTTCCCAAGCCAGGGATCAAAACCAGGTCTCTGGCATTGCAGGCAGATTCTTAACCAGCAGAGCCACTAGAGAAGCCCATTCATGAATCATAAGAGATTAAAAGAGCAACAGAAACAGAAATTTGGAAGAAACCAATTCTAACCCTCATGAATGATTTTCAGGGGTTCAAGATATGGGTGAAGAATTGCAAATATAGAAGAAATGGCAAGAGAACTAGAATTAGAAGTGAATCCTCAGACATAACTGAATTGCTGCAATCTCTGGTGGCTCAGACGGTAAGGAATTTGCCTGCAATGCGGGAGACACAGATTCCATCCCTGAGTTGGGAAGATTCCCCTGCAGAAGGGAATGGCTACCCACTCCAATATTCCTGCCTGGAGAATTCCATGGACAGATGAGCCTGGCAGGCTACAGTCCATTGGGTTGCAGAGAGTTGGACACAACTGAGGAACTAACAGTTTCAGTTTCAGGATAAAACCTCATCAGTGAAGAACTGTTCCTTAGGAATGAGTGAAGAAAATAGTTTTTTGAGATAGAATCTACTCCTGGTAAAGATACTGTGAGGATTGTTGAAAAGACAACCAAGGACTGAGAACATTACACCAACGTAGTTGATAAAGAAGGGGCAGAGTTTGAGAGAATTGATTTTAATACTAAAAGAAGTTCTACTGTGGGTAAAATGCTATCAAACAGCATTACATGCTACAGAGAAATCATTCATGAGAGGAAAAGTTAATCAATGCTGCAAACTTCCTTTTTCTCTTATATTAAGAAATTACCAGACACCCCACCCTTCAGCAACCAACACCCTGAACTATCCTTTGCCATTAACATCAAAGCAAGACCCTCCATTATCTGAAGGCTCAGATGATGGTTAGCAATTTTTAGCAATAAACTATTTTTTTAACTAAGATATGTTTACTGTTTTCTTAGACATAATGCTATTGCAAATTAAACACTACAGTATGGTGTACGCATAACTTTAAATGCACTGGGAAACCCCCAAATCTGTATAACATGCTGAGATACTTGCTTTATCACAGCAATCTGGAAACAAACTTCGGCAACTCCAAGGTATGCCTGTACTGCTCTAGTTTTCTTCATAATTCAGCACTTTTTGAAATTACACTTGTTCACTTTTTCCTCCACCAAAACACTCTTTATGAGGACAAAGATTTGGTTTATCTTATTAACAACTGCATTCCTCACATCTAGATAGTAGACACTCTAGAAATACTTATTAAATGAGTCAGTGAAACAAACTTGAAGATTTAAGAGATAATAATAAATACACGACGCTCAGTCGTGTCCGACTCTTTGCGACCCCATGGACTGTAGCCTATCAGGCTCCTCCATCCATGGGATTTTCCAGGCAAGAGTGCTGGAGTGGATTGCCATTTCCTTCTCCAGGGGATCTTCCAGACCCAAGGATCGAACCCAAGTCTCCCGCATTGCAGGCATACGCTTTACCGTCTGAGCCACCAGGGTCTCTGACAATAGATACTAACCAAAATATAGGGAAAACAAGTACTTCCCTGGTGGTGCAGTGGATAGGAATCCACCTGCCAATGCAGGTGACACGGGTTAGATCCTTGGTACAGAAATATCCCACATGCCAAGGAGCAACTAAACCCATGCGCCACAATTATTGAGCCTATGCTGCAGAACCCAGGAGTTACAACTCCTGAGCCTACATGCTATAACTCCTGAAGCCCCGGCACCTAGTCTGTGCTCCACAAGAGAGAAGCCACCGCATGAGAAGCCCACACAAGGGAGCGGAAAGCTGCCCCGACTCGCTGTGACTACAGAAGTCTGAAAGCAGCAAGGAAGACCTAGTGCAACCAAAAATTAAATAAACAAATCACATATAAAAAAAGAATCAAAATGGAACAGAAGGAAAGCTAGTAAAACATGAGCTGATGAGAAAAATCCCTTTGGGTTGAAGAAGTTTTTGTTGGAAACTTAAGAGCATATACAGTGTTTCTTGCTGCTGCTACTGCTAAGTCGCTTCAGTCGTGTCCGACTCTGTGCGACCCCACAGACAGAAGCCCACCAGGCTCCCCTGTCCCTGGGATTCTCCAGGCAAGAATACTGGAGTGGGTTGCCATTTCCTTCTCCACCATATGAAAGTGGAAAGCGAAAGTGAAGTCGCTCAGTCGTGTCCGACTCTTAGCGACCCCATGGACTGGAGCCTACCAGGCTCCTCCGTCCATGGGGTTTTCCAGGCAAAAGTGTCTCTTGAGGTTCCTACAAATCTTCATGTCCTAACACTAGTCACAGACTTACTTTCACAAAATTTCTGCCCTGCAGAAAAAGCAGCAGATGGGGAGAGTTAAGAGACCGGGATTCCTGATCCAACCCTGTCATTAACTTGCTTTCTGACTTTTAGCAAAATATTGCTATTTCCTTCCGTTGCAGGCTCAGTTTACTCTTGCCAGAGCACTCACGCTGAGAAGGGACTTTGTTTCGTTGCTGCATCCTATATAAAGAAATGCTGGGCCAGGCCAGTTGTTTAATACCTCTTTGAGTAAATCAATGAGCGGACAAAATGAGGACGCTGCACTCTGAATCTTTCTTGTGAATAAATACACACCAAACGAATTTAGTTCAGCGAACACTTTCACATTCATGTTCTAAGTTGCCTGTCCTAAAACAGTCATTTGTTTCCCGACACCACACTATACTCCGCGTCTGGAACACGTGGTCAGTAAGTCTGATTTACCTAATAAATTAACAAGTGAAACGGAAGGAGAAGGGGGCGGTATTTCTGTTCTAAAATGAGTAAACTGAGGGCAACGAAGTAAGTGGACACCACCACTCGCGGAAACAGGAGCTGAAGCTTCTGAACTCAGAACCCTCATGCACTTTCTCGTCCTTTCCCTGGTAAGGCGCAGGACCACGGTCCCGTCTTAAGTTCATCATTCTCAGATCCTCTCCTTACTTTCTGTGAGCATGACCCACGGTCTAACCTTCCACTTTACCTGAGTCGAGACCAAAATTCTCTGCGTGGCGCCCCTGAAGCTACCCTTGTGAGGCTTTTTCTGCCAACGCCGGCCATCCAGAGCGCCGCCATCTTCGGGAGACCTTGGTGACAGCTCCACCCGCAGGCGGCAGCGGCACGCGAAGATCAGCCAATAAAATGTAAGCTTAGTGGCGTGTGTTCTTTTCCGGTTGAGACTAACCCAGGCTCCCTCGCCTTTTGCACTCTGGGAAGCGTAGTTCGGTCGCCATGCCCGTGGCAGGCTGGACTCCCCGCGCTCTCTCAGAGCATGACGGGAATTGTAGTTAAGGGGCGTCCCGGGAAGTTCCCGGTGACGCCTTCTGGTCCGGGGGCGGGCGGTCACAGAGCAGGGTTCCTGAAAGCAGCAGGAACTGGCGACCGAGAGGAGGCTCTAGCGAGGCCTGGAAGGCTGCACAGCCAGGCAGGGGAGGGGGTGTGGGGTGGGGGCAGCCAAGTAGCGCTTCTGACAGGCTGCTGGGGTCGTGACCGCTCGGGGCAGGACCTGGCCAGATCCAGCCTAGAGGCCTCGCTTTCTTCGGGCCTAATATTCAGCGGCCGGGTAGGCCTTGCCAGAGCCTCCTTTTCGTGCGGCCAACAGGGATTCCTGCCCTGATTTTCTGTCTGAGAGATGGCCTCGCCGAGTCCCCCGCCACAGCCAAAGGTAAGTCGCCCCTCGGAGTATTCCCGTTCTCTCGCCTTTACCTAGCTTGCTAGGCCGCGCCACCGCCCCCACCCCCCTTTTCGGGTCTTTAGGGCCAGAGCAGTGCAATGAAGTTACCCCCTAATGTACTGGGGAGCCCTTCGCGATCACACTGCTCAGTGGCTCCTTTTTTCAAGAGGAACTTGATAAATCTAAAGAAAATTAGTAATGCTCCAAACTAGCGTTTTCATTTATGAGTTCTTTCAGGTGAGGTTAGCTTTTTCCATCCTCCCTTGTGTCTTCTACACCTGCCCCATGCCTGGACCCAAAGTAGACGCTTAGAAAAATTAACATAATTGAGTTGAAAAGGGTCGTAATTGAGTTGGAACGGGGCGATGAGGTGCAGGAAACTTGGGAAGGCCTTAATGCAGCTTACTAAAATTAAATTATTAGGACATAGTGGGTAAACCTTATCCTTAAGCTCCTCACTACAGAGGACAGAGATCCAGCTGTGTTTTCCTCTAATTTGAGGTGTCTGAATTCTGTCCGTTCCTAGAACGGAGCCTCCTTTGTAACTCTTAGTTATCATGTTCCTCCTAGCCTACCTGGCCCTGAGAAGTGGTTGTTTCTGCTACTTTCAGCGGTAGAATTGTCCTTGAGACAACAAAACTGACTACAGAAATCATACTATTTCAGGGCTTGCTGACATTTGAGGATGTGGCTGTGTTTTTTACCCAGGAGGAGTGGGATTATCTGGATCCAGCTCAGAGAAGCCTGTATAAAGATGTCATGATGGAGAATTATGGAAACCTGGTCTCACTGGGTAAGAATCTGCTGTTTCTTGGATCAAAATAGCTAAGAAACTGTAAGAAAGCAGAACACATGAACTAGAACCATACCAAATGGCTTTGTTCCGAGGCTCCAATTCAGACCTTTCAGCCATGAATTGTTTCCATGGCTCTCATCCCTACCGTCCTTATAGTGACCAAAATACAAGCTTTTCTGGCTTCTATCCTCTTAATCTCATTCCCATATTCCTCTGTACTTTCCCTCCTAGCTCATCCTCCCACTGCTTTCCTCCCACCCCTTTTCACTCTGCCTTCTGGAGCCCCTGTTTCTCTTCACATGGTGTTCCCTATCCCTCCTGGCCTTAACTGAAACCTGGCACTTTCCCAAGGACACTACTTCTCTGGCAGGGGCGGCTTATTCTCCCACATCCTCTTCCTTCCCCATCCTTTGTCTCAGGGTTGAAAGGGAAAAATAATTGTTCTAACTTTTCAGTACTGTTCCCAAAGCATTAGTTTTCCACCTTCAAACGTGATTTCTCTTTTGAGGTCTCAGCTATCTTGCTCTACCCTCTTAATTTCTTTTCACTATCATCTGTCAATTTTTTTTTTTTTTTTTTTTGGTGTCTCACACATAGATTTTGTCACATTTCGGAATCTTCTTTTTGTTAACCCACACCATCATGCAGTCATTACTTCTGCCTCACTGTATCTTCAAGAACCCTGCTTTTCCATTCTTATTAAGCACCTCACATCAATGATCACACCCTCAATTTTGTTATAACAGGCAAATTTTAAGCCCCAGTATCTTGTATTTTGACTAATAACCTTATTCTTTCTCAGGCAGTAGATGTTTATTGACTCTAACTAAACAAGTAGACAAAACAGACATGTTCTCTGCCCATGTGGAGCTTACTGTAACTTCCTACCTGTCTATCTCTTCTCCTCCTTGCCTACTGAATCTGTTTATTCTTAATCTTTCCTGTTCCTTGACTTCCTCCCCCCGCCACCCCATCCCAGGCTCTTAGTTCCCTCCTGCTTCACTTTCTCATCTAACCCATAGCTGCAGCTGCTGCTAAGTCGCTTTAGTTGTATCCAACTCTGTGCAACCCCATAGACGGCAGCCCATCAGGCTCCCCCATCCCTGGGATTCTCCAGGCAAGAATACTGGAGTGGGTTGCCATTTCCCTCTCCAGTGCATGAAAGTGAAAAGTGTAAGTGAAGCCGCTCAGTCATGTCCGACTCCTAGCAACCCTATGGACTGCAGCCTTCCAGGCTCCTCCATCCATGGGATTTTCCAGGCAAGAGTACTGGAGTGGGTTGCCATTGCCTTCTCTACTAACCCATCAGATTAGATCAGATCAGTCGCTCAGTCGTGTCCAACTCTTTGCGACCCCATGAACTGCAGCACACCAGGCCTCCCTGTCCATCACCAGCTCCCGGAGGTCACTCAGACTCACATCCATCGAGTCAGTGATGCCATCCAGCCATCTCATCCTCTGTCATCCCCTTCTCCTCCTGCCCCCAATCCCTCCCAGCATCAGAGTCTTCTCCACTGAGTCAACTCTTCGCATGAGGTGGCCAAAATACTGGAGTTTCAGCTTTAGCGTCATTCCTTCCAAAGAAATCCCAGGGCTGATCTCCTTCAGAATGGACTGGTTGGATCTCCTTGCAGTCCAAGGGACTCTCAAGAGTCTTCTCCAACACCACAGTTCAAAAGCATCAATTCTTCAGCGCTCAGCCTTCTTCACAGTCCAACTCTCACATCCATACATGACCACAGGAAAGACCATAGCCTTGACTAGGCGAACCTTTGTTGGTAAAGTAATGTCTCTGCTTTTGAATATGCTATCTAGGTTGGTCATAACTTTCCTTCCAAGGAGTAAGCGTCTTTTAATTTCATGACTGCAGTCACCATCCCATAGACCTATATATAAAATGATCACCAGCATGCTCTCTTGCCACATTGTCATTATGTTCTACCCATTCTGCAAACTTGAAGTCCTGTACTGGCTATAAAATCTGCCTTTTTCTCTTACCTGATTTGCTTAACACAGCAAGAGAAGTTCTGTAACTGAAAGAATTGATGCCCTGCATATATACAGGTGTTCTCCTTCTTCTGTATATAAAAACCAAGTGGTTTTTATAAATTTTTTTATCATTGATTTGCTCCTACCCCTGTTTCTTTTACTGACTGTTTCGTAAACTTTGAGTTTTCCTTGGGGTCATCACTCAGTGGTGGACCTCACCTTCTGTTTCACAGAGAAGATAGAGACCACCACACATGAACTCTCAAGTTTTCTGCCCCTCATTGTGCACATAAGGTTGCACATTCTCCAAGAATGTATCAGTCTTCCCCCCAACCCCCCGCCCGTGTAAATTGATGATAGCTATGTTCATGGCACCAGAGCTCTCCTTTGAGCCACAGTCTTTCTTGCTGCTCCTGTAACCTACTACTTGTTTGCTTCACAGCCAGATTTTTGTAAGAGTGGTTAATGTATATTCTCTAGTTCTTTACTTCCCATTATCTCTAAGCCTCTTTTTGTACCTCTGCCACTTACCTTCAGTTGTTTAACATTCGTCAGTAATGACCCAGTTGTCAAATACAGTAGATTCTTTTGGGACTTCCATGTCTTTATAGATATTTGAAACTCTTTATTGCTTCCTTCTATTTCTTTGCATTCTCAGACTTTCTCTCAGTCTATAAACCTACCTCAGCAGATCTTATTTACACTCAGGTAATCAAGTATGTCATGGTAAGTCTCAAATCTTTATCTCTACTTAAAAAGAGAGAAAATATGGAGCCTAGCTGCCTAAATAAAAATCCCAATTCCACTACTTACAAGACTTGTGACCATGGGTGAATTACTTAACCTTTCTGTGCCTGTTTTTTTTATATAAAAATGGAAATAATAATAATCCTAATCTTAGGATTATTGTGAGCATTAACTCAGTTAATACATGTAAAGCATTTGGGATACTGACAAACAAGTATTAAGTACAATGTATAAATGTCAATTGTTACCTTCATCATCATTGTCATTATCTTCTCTGTTGAACTCCAACTTATTAGTCATCTCCTTTTGAAGACCACATAAGTAACTCACATCTGGCAGATCTCAAATTATCTACCAAGTACTCCATTCTCTGTGGTGTCTTTTATACACTTCCATTGTTAAATTTATTGTAGTGTACCATAATTATTATGTTATTTCTCTAAGCAGACTGATCTTCAAGAGGATAGTAACTGTATTGTTTCATTTGATTTCTCCAGCACTTAGCACAGAGCCAGGCATATATTATATACTTCTTAAATATTTGGGTGACTGAGTGAGTATACTTAAGACTCAGTATCTTTTGACAAGATTATTGCACTAGCTTGTAATCTAGCCCCTTGCGTCCAGTCTCCCTTTCTTCTAATATATTCTCTTTATTGCTACCAAAGTGATTTTGTGTGTTAACTGCTTACAACTTCTGGTGATTTCTGACACCTTAAAGGATTAAAAAACAAAAAAAAAATCTTAATTTCTTGTATAAGGCGGTATACTGGAACCGCCTTATATAGCTCCCGTGTAGCTTTCTAGCCTCATCTGTTTTCAGCATACGACTTCAGTCTCCAGCCACATCAGATGCTAGGTTTTTTTTTCCATTATGCTATGGTATCTCTGAGTCACTGACAGCTTTTTCCACCCATATAGTGTCCTGGTTGATAATATCAGGTGAATGCCCAGCCTTGCCTGTGCCTAGTATTGTAAAATAGCAGTGAGCCCATCTGTGATCTGTGTTCAGGCTCTCTTCTTTACTGTAGCTGAAATGCAGCTTTTCACGAGTTATTATTTCTTCCTCCACAATCTTTTCATCTTCCTGTATAAATTCTGTATCTACCCCCTTGATTTGTGCTCCCTTGATGAGAGATTATGGTTACTCAACTATTCCAGTGTAGTGTTTTCTGGCATTTCATCCTGTTACTCTACTTAACTCATCTAGCTTTGTAATTTTGCCTCTTCAGTCATACCTATCCTTTCCATGCTGATTTTTCTTTAAAACCTGCAATAACTACATTGATGACAGCTTGATCTCTCACTTCTTGACCTTTCAGTTCTTTCAATTAATATAGACTTCTTCAGTTTTGATAACTTCTTTCCAGACTGCTAGAGCCAGATTGGACCTTAGTCTCTTCCCAAATATTTATTCAACTGCTCATTCATTCAATAAATAATTATAAAGCATTGTGGTTGGCCTAAAAATGCAAGTCCTTCCCCATTCTCTCATTGTTTTGTTTTGTTTTGTTTTTTCCTAGAAAACTGAGAGAACTGCACTTTGAGGCACCTGTTTACTCTAGAAAAATTAGCTATGACCAGAGGATGGGAACATACAGTACAAGCATGGCAGGTACCTCAGAAGGTGGTTATAGCTACCAAGCCCAGGTCTAATGGCTAGTCATTTCCAGGCTGCTCTGTTTGGCAGCCCAGATTCACTTGTTTTACATGTCTCTCTATTTGACTCATTTGTTTTCATGCTAGTGCCTCTGTGTTTTATTTACTTTAGCAATATATTATATTTCATGTCTGGTAAGATAAAGTCACTCTTACATTCTCTTTGACGTTATACAGTTGGCCCTTGAACAATATGGGTTTGAAATGTGAGAGTCCAGTTGTTTGTGAATTTTTTTCACTAAATACATACTATAGTACTATACAATCTGCCATTGACTGAATCTGTAGGTGCAAAACCATGGATATAGAGGGCCAATTTTAAAGTTATATGTACATCTTCAACAGAGTGGAGGATCAGTGCCCCTAACCTTCATGTTGTTCAAGGGTCAGTTGTACTTAACTAGTTTTCTGCATTCTTCCAGTTGAAATTTAGATTCATTGGGGTTTTTTAATTGGTTCATGGGATTTTGGATTGAATAGTTAAGTTGTTAGTTGGTTTGGGAAGAAGTAAAAGCCTTATAATGTTGACTCTCTTTGCAGTTGTTTGATTCTAGTTAACTGTCTTATGTCCTTCAGAAAAATTGTATGGATTCTTTTATGGATCTTGCATTTCTTGTTAGATATATTCCTAGGCCTTATGGTTTTTAATATCATGAAGAGCATATTTCTTTTCCTATAATATTTATTAACTAGTTATTCTTGGTAGTAAGAACCAGTATTTGTTCTATATCTTAGTCCTTTCATAGCTATTATATTTCATTTAATTCTTTTAGGAGTTTTGGGTAGGTGGTCATTGTTGTTCAGTTGCTAAGTTGTGTCTGACTCTGCAACCCTGTGGACTGCAGCATGCCAGGCCTCCCTGTCCTTCACTGTCTCCCAGAATTTGCTCAGACTCATGTCCATTGAGTTGGTGATGTCATCTAACCATTTCGTCCTCTGCCACCCATTTTCTCAGAATTCTCCACTGTGACTTGTCTGTCTTGGGTGGCACTGCATGGCATAGCTCATAGCTGCATTGAGTTATGCAAACTCCTTTGCCACGACATAGCTGCATGAAGGGGAGGCAGTCATATCATCTGCAAATAATGTAATTTTGTATTACTGCTTTGAGTAAAACCCTGGAACAATATCCACTGAGTAAATGTTATGAAGAGACATTAACACAAAGTCTCAGAAAGAACTTCTAATCCAATGGAAAATACAAACTGAAGTACAGTGTAATAATAGCTCTAATGCAGTTATAGTCAAGGGATGATCATCAAAAACAGAACACTTAAATCATCTAGTGGATTAAGTGAAGGAACTTTATAAAGGAACTATTGTATTGCATTGAATCTTAAAAAGAAACCAAGAGATTCTCAAGTAAACAATGCCAGTGGATATTTTATAAATGAGATATGCAAAGAAATACCATAAATGACTAAAGCATAAGCAATTTACACACTTAAAGTGTGAGAGCATGGGAAGGAGAGTGAGTTGAAGCTTAGAGACCTCAAGAAGTACTGATATCATAATGTAGAGAGATTTGGTTTGATTTTAGAGATAATAGGATCTGTAGGTAGTGACATGATTAGAAGTCCATTTCATGAAAATCTCTCTGAATTCAATGAAATAGATAAAGACCAGAGCCAAAGATTATTAGTTGGCTTTTGCAGTAATCTACGGAAAACAGAGAGGGCAAATGCTAAAGAATAGAATCATTGATTTTGGTGATTGATTAATAGTAAGAAAAAGGGAGAAATCTAGAATGATTTCCTGCTGTGGGACTGTAGGCTGATGGACAGTTAATGCTTCTGAAAGGAACATGATTAAAGGTGGAGATGGACATGACAACAAGTGATGATGGTCATGTTATTTGTGAGACCTTTTTGAGACAGCTTAGTGGCAACATTTAGAGAGTGTGTCTATATAGAGCATGATGAGGATATAAACATGGATAGTAATATCTTTAAACAATTGTGGAGAAGAGAAATGCATGAGGGAAATGTATTAGAAAAGGCCAAATAAGTACGAAGAGAACTAGAATACAATAGCATAGAAACCAAAAACAGTGTAAAGGAATGGGAGTAGTCAAGAATATCACATGCTGCATGTAAAATAAGGACTAATAAATGTCCGTTGCATTTGTTACTTGAAAGTCATTGGTGATTTAATGAGAAGTTTGTCTAGATACAAGAAACAGAAACCAGATTTTATAGTAGATTATCAAGTAGATTGAATGGGAAGAGATGGAGTGTGGAAAACATAGTTAGAAAATGGAGAGGTACAGTGTTAAGATTTTTTTTTCAAAGCTTGGATTTCATCTAGAAAAGGATTTCAGGTTCAAGATAAAGTTGGATATATTTTGTATGTTGGTAAGAAGGTGTACGCGACTGAGCGACTGAACTGAACTGAAGAAGGTGTATGTAGAATTCTATGGAGAATACAGATTGAAGAAAGAGGAAGAAATGGTAATAATTGAACAAGTGCCCAGAGGCAAGTGGGATTGAGAGAGTAGATGACTTAGCCTTGGATAAGAATGGGATATATCTTCATGTAGCAGTGCAGGTAATTTTAGGTACAAGATGGATTAATGAGGCAGTTCTCATCCTTTTTCTTTGAGTGAAAGAAAAGACTGTCTACTGAAAATGAATTTGATAGAGAGTACTGTAAGTAGCCTTAAGTAAAAATAAAGTTTCTTAGGGAAATAACAGAAGAGGGCTTTTTTTGGAATAAAATAATGACTGGTTTGAAGTAAGTGAAAAGAAAATTCAAAGATGACTCCACAGTTAGTTTATAAAATTGAAAGAAAAAAGGAGGTATAAAAAAGGAGAAATTGTTAGGGTCAAATAAGAATTTAGTGGTGATTGAATCTTCTCATGGAGTTATCTACCAGGCAGCAAGAGATAGAAAATCAGGAAAGAAGTCAGAGGCAGACTTAAGTGTCCCATATGCTGCTCTGTTTATTATAGACCATTATGTTATCTTTCTTCCAATGCATGCAAGATTGTCATTTCTTGGATGTCATGCAGACTCCCAGTTGGAAATGAATAGTTCCAACGTGGGTCTTATATCTTTAGAGGCATGAGACTCATCTATACTTGAAGAATGTGGTATCTGTGGTAGGTGAAGTCATGAACTACCACAGGCTATTCTTTTTCCTAGTTTCTTCCATTAGCTCTAAACATGTTCTTTTTTTCCTGTTTTTCTATATAATAGAATCCATATCACTTCAACTCAGTTTTTTAAAGCCATTTATCTCCATATAGGAACTATTTTACTTAGTATTTTCTTTGTCATATTCTACTCTTTCCCTATTTGTACTTATCATCTATTCCACTTGTTAAGAGGCTTCTTGCCTTATCTCTAAATTCTAATTCATTATATTAATACAATGCCTGGAATGCTTTTATTCGCAATAAATTCTTATTAATGAATGAATTGTTGTTTCCTCTGGTTTTTGTCTGTTTTCCTTCTCAGCATCATTTTATGTGTTCTTTTCTGTCAGTTATTTGGCTTATTCACATTATAATAATGCTACTTCATCCTAAGTTTTTCTGAACCTACTGTTTTCTTTCCACATTGTCCTTTCTTTCCTGATAGCTAGTTTGTCGTTCAATTACTTATTTTATTTCTTTGTTACCCTTTCTTTAAGGAAAACATTTCATTTTATCAGAAAACTAATACTAAGTAATATTTATATAGCTTGTACTGTTTGCCAGGTAGTTTTGAATGCTTTATGTATTTGAACTAATGTAATCATCACAAGGGTGCTATGATATAGTGAACTACATTTTATGCACATAGTAGATTATTTTAATTATCTTATTTTTATGATAGTTTCTCCTTGCTGGCAAAGAACTAGGCTGACATTTCTGTTTTCCATTTATTCCAGATGTTTTGAACAGAGATAAGGATGAGGAGCCAACTGTGAAACAAGAAATTGAGGAAATTGAGGAAGAAATGGAACCACAGGGTATAATAGTTACAAGAATCAAAAGTGAAATTGACCAGGATCCCATGCATAGAGAAACCTTTGAACTTGTTGGTAGGTTAGATAAACAAAGAGGAATCTTCTTATGGGAAATACCAAGGGAATCTTTGACCCAGGAACAAAGAATGTTCAGAGGAAACACTAACATTATCCGTAAGAGACCAAATTCAGAGGAGAAATGTCATAAATGTGAAGAATGTGGAAAGGGTTTTGTCCGCAAGGCTCATTTCATTCAACATCAAAGGGTCCATACGGGAGAGAAACCTTTCCAATGTAATGAATGTGGGAAAAGTTTTAGTCGCAGTTCATTTGTTATTGAACATCAAAGAATTCACACCGGGGAAAGGCCCTATGAATGTAATTTCTGCGGAAAAACCTTTAGTGTGAGCTCAACCCTCATTAGACATCAGAGAATCCACACTGGAGAGAGACCCTATCAGTGTAATCACTGTAAACAGAGCTTCAGCCAGCGAAGAAGCCTTGTTAAACATCAGAGGATTCACACAGGTGAGAAACCCCATAAATGTAGTGACTGTGGGAAAGCCTTCAGTTGGAAGTCACACCTGATTGAACATCAGAGAACACACACTGGTGAGAAGCCCTATCACTGTACCAAATGTAAGAAAAGCTTTAGTAGAAATTCGTTACTTGTTGAACATCAGAGAATTCACACTGGGGAAAGACCCCATAAATGTGGTGAATGTGGGAAGGCCTTTAGATTAAGTACATATCTTATACAACACCAAAAAATCCACACTGGTGAGAAACCTTTTCTTTGTATTGAATGTGGAAAAAGCTTCAGTCGGAGCTCATTCCTTATTGAACATCAGAGGATCCATACAGGTGAAAGACCTTATCAGTGCAAAGAGTGTGGGAAAAGCTTCAGTCAACTTTGCAACCTTACTCGTCATCAGAGAATTCACACAGGGGACAAACCCCATAAATGTGAGGAATGTGGAAAAGCCTTTAGTAGAAGCTCAGGTCTTATTCAGCACCAGAGAATCCACACCAGAGAGAAGACTTATTCATACAATGAAACCAAGGAAAGTTTTGACCCAAATGGAGGTCTTGTTATACAACAGGAAGTCTACCCTAAGGAAAAATCTTATAAATGTGATGAATGTGGGAAAACTTTCAGTGTCAGTGCTCATCTTGTGCAGCATCAAAGAATCCACACTGGTGAAAAACCCTACCTATGTACTGTATGTGGGAAAAGCTTCAGTCGGAGCTCATTTCTTATTGAACACCAGAGAATCCACACTGGTGAGAGACCCTATCTTTGCAGACAGTGTGGCAAAAGTTTTAGTCAACTTTGTAATCTTATTCGACATCAGGGCGTTCACACAGGTAATAAACCCCATAAATGTGATGAATGTGGGAAGGCCTTTAGCCGGAACTCCGGCCTGATTCAGCATCAGAGAATACATACAGGAGAAAAACCTTATAAGTGTGAGAAGTGCGACAAAAGTTTTAGTCAGCAGCGCAGCCTTGTCAACCATCAGAAAATCCATGCAGAGGTGAAAATTCAAGAAACCCATGAATGTGATGCTTGTGGTGAAGCCTTCAATTGCCGCATTTCTCTTATTCAGCATCAAAAATTGCATGCTACATGGATGCAGTAAATGTGGAGAAATATTTAAGTTCAGTTTGACTTGAGACCAGGTACCCAAGTGCAGTTTCAGTATGGCTCAGTGTGAGTCACTCTTAAGTGATCAAAGCAGATTCTCTTTGGCCTCAGGCACATGGTTTCTAAAGATTCTGTGAATAATGGGCAGTGCCCACATGCAGTTGAAGACTTCATTACTCTTCATTTTGATCAGAGAAAGACTCAGTAATTTAAGCATCTTTTTTTTTTTTTTTTCAGATCTCTCAGTGGAGAGGTTAAACCCAAGTTCAGAGCACTTAATTATAATTAATAAAAGGGAGAAGAACAAAGTTGCATATGCCTAGGGGAGTTGGAAGCAGCTGATGTTAGAAAACTTAGTCCTCTGGCACCGAAATATATGGTGGTTCTTTCAGTTCCACAATATGTTTGGCTATGTATGCCAAAGTTCAGTAGTTAGGCGTATGTTTTCAAGGAAACAAAGCCCCCATTTTTTTTTAAGAACTGACATCCAAAGCTGTTGTCCTTGTTAAAGCCAGTTTGGCATGTGGGTTAAAGGCAGTTCCAATGCCATGTGGTTCCCAGATCTGTGAAATGAGTGGACCATTTTACATGTAAAGATGATGTAACAAACCTAGCAAAGGTGTTACCAAGGAATCTTTGGGAGTGCCTTTTTTTCCCCCTAAGATGGGCCCAAAAAGGTGGAGGAAGACACTGTTCTTTGTGTGCGCTCCATTCTGTGAAAGATATTTGTAGTCCTAGACAGACTAAATCTTATTCCTCTACTACCAGTAGCATGTGAAAGTGTAAATATTTTGATTACTGAGAGTTGGAAATAAAAAGACCTGGAGTCTATGCTAGGAAACAGATATTTTGGTATGCTTTGGTTTTTATGGTAACTAGACTTTGCATGCAATCTATTTCTGGTTCTAGGGCTTCCCTTAGTTAATGGTTATTATAAACCTATTAATTCATTTGTTCTAGTCATTAAATCTGTTTTGTTTTTTGCTTTGTGTAAGAGTTTATTTATTACTCCATTGTAAAATCTATCCTGTCAAATGCATTACTGCATTTAAAAATTAGAATCAAGAATTCAAATTGCTCTTATTTGTTCTACTTCTGACTAGTTACCTTTTCTGGGATAGTTCAGTTGAGGTTAAGTCTTTCATTCCTAATTCCAAATCACCAGCACACTCTTCTTCTAGATTTCTTAATAGTTTAAGCAAAAGACCTCACTTTCTTCGATAACCTAGACATTCTACTTTTTCTGCACCAGTAGTTCCTCAGCCCAGGTTCACAACTAATAATGAGTTTCTTAGACCTGTTCTCTGTTTTGAAAACCTAATGCAAAGTGTATTTTTGCTGCATGCACACTAAACATTTTCTCTGCTTTTTGCTGAAGTTGCATTGTTGCATGTATGGTTATCTAGCTGAGCAGAAGTTCTGGCTGTTGACTTCACTTTAATTCAGGGCCATGGTAGTATGAGGTGTTCCCACTAAAAGTGCATAATTTTTAACATACTTGAATGTGAATCTGACATCTTAGATCCAAATTCCAGTAACAATGAAATGGTTCTTATGTGTTCAGTTCATTGGCTACAAAAAAGCATAGCTAGAAAGGTTTTTGGTTTTGTTTTTAAGCAAGTCCACTGCAGTATACACTGCCTTTTTCCAAGAAAATGATAGAAATAGGCAAAGGTTTTAGAGAGGGATATAAAGTTTGTAGAAGACCAGAAAGGAGAAAGTTGAATCTTTCAGGAGGAAATGATGCCTAAGATGAGACAATCGAGTACTAAAAAAGATGAATACTGTCTGAAGGCAGAATTGTGAGAGGATCTGGTTAGCTACAGAGTGAACTCGCAATAGGAATGTCACAAGAGGCAAGACTGCCCATAAACAAGCGTCATGCTTAAGAGACAGGACTTGATTTCTGCCTAAAATCCCATGGTAATATTTTCCTTCTATTTATGATATGTTGAGTAAGGACACATTTTAAGAATACTGTTCAGTTTTCACAAGTAAACCCCTAAATAACTGGTACTCCACTTAAGAAATATTACAGTACCCCAGATTCTTGTGTACCTTTCCAAATATACACACAATACATCTTGTACCTTCATTTTAACTCGAGGTGATATGGAAATGAATAGGAGGGAAAAGACTGGTTCTTGACCATTCTCAGATCTGGGGATCTTAACCTTAGAAAATTGCACAAAGTAAGGGTTCACGGACCTGTCGTTTTCCATGTTAACCTCAAAGGAGTCTCTTAAGAGTAGTACTGTTGAGAGGCTGTGGTGTCTTTAAGGCCAGATTAAAGAAGGATATGAACTTGAAAAATGCAGAGTAAAACTTGATTGCTAGTTGGATGAGAAAGGCTGAAGAAGAGTAAAGATTAAAGGTGGGTTTGGCTGGTTGGTACTCAATCCTGAGGGTGGAGGAGGAGGAAGGTGCACCTGGTGTGGAATGAGGAGATTAATGTCTAAACAGACAATATAATGTCTTTGTAAAAAAGCTAAATTGATTCAAGACCTTAACCTTATTCTGAAATAAAGCCCCGCTTAGAGATAAAGTCCTTTCATGAAATAATAGTAATTTTGGTCTGTGACTATATGTCTAGTTTTAAAAAATGACAACCCTTTTTTGATTATTCTTAATTTTACTGGTCTGTAAAAGGGAATAAAAAGAAGGGAAAATTTTTAAAGAGAAAAACTTTTTCCATTCTGAATAGATAACCAGTTGAGGGAGAAACTGAAGATAAGGGAGTGCAGCTGAAAATTGAATTACTAGATAAGCAAAGATGAATTTTAGCCCTAATAGGAAGACTTACTATGGCAGCATTTTCCCTCCCAATTGGGAGAAAAGGAAAGTACAGATTTAGTGTCTGGCTGAGGGAAGAGAGGGCTTCTCTGGTGGCTCAGCTGATAAAGAATCTGCCTGCAATGCAGGAGACCTGGGTTCAATCCCTGGGTTGGGAAGATCTGGAGAAAAGAATGGCTACCCACTCCAGTATTCTGGCCTGGAGAATTCCATGGACTGTATATAGTCCATGGGGTTGCAAAGAGTTGGACACCACTGAGCAACTTTCACTTTGAGGGAAGAGAAAGAAATGGAATACACCTGAGATGACCCATTTTCCAAAAATAGTCAAATTCATGAGAGGAAAAGAAGAGGGGTGGCTACCAAGAGCAGTAGAGTTGGGATCCTTGGCAATAGTGATAGTTTTGAGTAGCCACTAGGGACAATGGGAAAGAACGAATCAAAAACTTGGGGAAGGCGTTTGGGGTTTTGTTTAGGGCCCAGCTGAAGGAAAAGGCTGAACTTTTAATGTGTGTGCTCAGTCTCTCAGTCTTGTCCAATTCTGCGACCCCATGGACTCTAGTCCTCCAGGTTCCTCTGTCCATGGAGTTTTCCAGGCTAGGATACTGGAGCAGGTTGCCATTTCCTACTCCAGGGACTCTTCCCAACCCAGAGACTGAACCCACATCTCTTGTGTCTCCTGCATTGGCTTTTATAGCATTATTCAGATTCCTTGTGGGAATTAACACATGGAACAGTCCGAAAATTAGGGTTAAAGCAGATGAAGCAAAATATTAGATATTATGGGGTTCTCCAGAGAAAACCAATAAACCAATAGGATAGATAGATAGATAGGGGCTTCCCTGGTGACTCAGCAATAAAGAATCTCTCTGCAATGCAGGAGGTGTGGAGATGCAGGTTCAAATCCTGGGTCAGGAAGATCCCCTGGAGAAGGAAATGACAACTCACTCCAGAGTTCTTGCTTGGAAAATCCCATTGACAGAGGAGCCTTGCAGGCTACAGTCCATGCGGATGCAAAGGATCAGACATGACTTAGCAACTGTGCACAGCACAGCACATGTGATTAGAATATATGATGTCCCATGGTATGCTGTCCAGTTTTGGAGAACTAATGTAATTCATTGTAATGAATTACAATGGCATAATTCAGTCTGAATCCAAAGAAGCCCAAGAACCAGAAACACTGATGTCCAAGGAGAGAATATGGATGCCCCACTTGAGCAGAGAACAAATTTGCCCTCCTCCACCTTTTTGCTTGATTCAGACCCTCAACAAATTGGATAATGCACTCAGCATTATTGAAGGCAATCTTCACTCAGTCTACAGACTTAATATGCAACACTCTTTCAGAAACACCTTCACAGACATACCCAAAAACAACATTTCAACAGTATCTCAGTCCACCAGAATTGAAATATAAAATTTGCATCACAGTAGATAACAGTTTAAAATGAGCAGGTGAGAGAATTCCCTGGTGGTTGAGTGGTTAAGACTTGGTCGTTTCACTGCTGTGGGCCTGGATTCAATTCCTAGTTGGAAATTGAGATCCCACAAGACATGCAGTGTGGCCAAATACATAAATAGAGTAGCTGAAAGGAGTCTTTGGTGGCAAAAAGAAAATAAAAAAGGAAGCTAACTACTGTAATACCCCATTTCTTTGTAATTTTGATGAGTGAGGCCTTTCATTTTCATCTGTCTTCCTAAAAGAAGATAGCAGCAGCAAATCTAGGGGCATACCCAGCATCAGATCAGATCAGTCGCTCAGTCGTGTCCAACTCTTTGCGACCCCATGAACTGCAGCACGCCAGGCCTCCCTATCCATCACCAGCTCTCGGAGGTCACTCAGACTCACATCCATCAAGTCAGTGATGCCATCCAGCCATCTCATCCTCTGTCGTCCCCTTCTCCTCCTGCCCCCAATCCCTCCCAGCATCAGAGTCTTCTCCAATGAGCCAACTCTTCACATGAGGTGGCCAAAATACTGGAGTTTCAGCTTTAGCATCATTCCTTCCAAAGAAATCCCAGGGCTGATCTCCTTCAGAATGGACCGGTTGGATCTCCTTGCAGTCCAAGGGACTCTCAAGAGTCTTCTCCTCACCACAGTTCAAAGGCATCAATTCTTCGGCGCTCAGCATACCCATATGATATTTGCTTGCAGAGTAAATTTTGATTTAAAAAAAAAGATATTCCAATCATTTTTTGAAGTTACTGCTCCTCATTTGTAATTTTTATCCTTCATCTTCCTTCTCTACCTCCTTCAAAAATGTTTTGTGGCCTTGGGTATTGGTAGGGGTGAGTTGAGAAGGAAATGGCAACCCATTCCAATATTCTTGCCTGGAATATCCCATGGACAGAGAAGCCTGGCAGGCTATAGTCCATGGGGTCTCAAGAGTCAGACACGACTGAGCAACTAAACCACCACCACCAAAGCTTTCTCTATAACAATGTGTTCGTTGCTCAGTCATGTCCAACTCTTTATGACCCCATGGACTGTAGCCCAACAGGCTCCTCTGTCTATGGGATTCTCCAGAGAAGAATACTGGAGTGGGTCACCATTTCCTTCTCCAGGGGATCTTCCCGACAAAGGGATCGAACCCAGCTCTCCTTCATTACAGGCGATTTCTTTACTGTCTGAGTTATAAGCTATAGCTTATTTGGCTATAAGCATGGCCAAATAGAAAAAGAACAGATATATTTACTGTGCAAATGGGACAAGTACAATTAACATGTACTTTTAAAAAATATCTGCCAGATATTAGTTATATAGTGGCACCAGGCAGTCCTTTATTCTCATTCACTGAGGAGTGAATAGTTAAGTCTTACATATTCCACAGCAGAAAGACTGCGAGTAAAAAAAAAATCACCCAGCTTTCCAAGACACCTAGTTTTGATAAATTTTGCACAAATAAAACATAGTTCATAATTTTGCCTGTGCTATTTTCAGTCAAAGAGCCATGTTCTCAAGAACATACTTCTGATATCAGTCCAATGGCTAAGATAAACCTCTTTATCACATGATAGTCATCGTGTCCCTGGATTCAAGAACTGCACTCTGGCCTATAAATTCCCCCTGGGAAAACCAGGGCAGGACAAGGAAAATCTGGAAGTGGCTGCACAAAGCTGCCTTGACCTTGGACATCTGAAGAGGGCACACCTGAGACCTCGGACTACAGCATACCCCTGGTTGCTGTGAACTACTGGAAGAATTAGTTATGTGCTTAGAAGATGCTCTATATTTCACTGTGCCACCATACTCAAAGGGCTAAGTCTATGGATGTCTGTCAGCCTCTTTTTGAGAATTAGATGTAAAAGAATTTTGAATTTTCATTTGTTCCAGTGCTTGCCTTTCAAGTTCCAGTAAAACAGATTTATTAGGATGGTAAATAGCTATGCTACATAAGGAGAGTCTGGGGTTGTTTTTCCCAACCTAAAGATGTCATGTCAGGGACTTCTATGGAGATCCAGTGGCTAAGACTCCATGCAGGTGGCCTAAGTTCTATCCCTGCTCAGGGAATTAGATCCCACATTCTGCAACTCAAGATCCTGCATACTGGAGCAAAGATCCTGAGTGCTGCAACCAAATGACCAGTGCAGCCAAATAAATGAAAATAATAAATATTTTTAAAATCAAAATAAAGATGTCACATCCACTCACTGATTTCTGCCACCCAGAGGCTGGGTCTATGTTGATTTGCTATTATCACAACTTAGCTGGCTCCCAGTTTCTTCCCAATTTCTACAGTATAAAAACTAATTTTCAGCAATACTCTTATATTATTCCCTGATCAAAGATTACTCAAGGGTCCCCATTTCTCATTACTTTAAGGCAAAACTTTTCCTAATATCCTTGCCCAGTCTGCTCTCCCACCCCACTGTGCCACTCCACTTGGCCTCACCATTTCAATCTAATTTCTCACCATTTTAATCTAATTTCCCACAACTTCCTCAAACTATACAATCTGTACTTTAATCAGGACACAGTTAATTCATCTTCACTTCCACTCAACTGCCTTTACCATTCTTTAAGAGCCAACTGACAGAGGATAAAATAAAATATTTATTCATGACTTCTATATCTGGCACTTTACAAAAAATATTGCTAATCTAACAGCAAACCTATTTTTACAGATGGGAAAACTGAGACTCAAGATTCAAAGATCATATGACTAGCAATAAACTGTCTGCAATTCATACCACCTCTTTTGATTTTAGCACATTACCTATACCAATGTAATTTAGCACATTATTGTATACCATTTTGTTTCCTAATTGTATCCTTGCCTTCCTCATCTCAATGGTAAGCATACAAAGACAATATAGTATTTTTTCAGCACCAAGCATACAGTAGTGCTAAATGAATACTTGCTAACTGATTTTATATATGTCTACATATAGTGGCACCCAGTACTGAGTGTTAGACTATTTCAGGAGCCTTAGGACAGAGTATGTTACAGCCAGAAAACCATATTAGAGTGATGAAAATAGAGCTGCAACTGACTGTTGAGCTTTGCTGTTACTCCTATCTCTTAATTTATCTTCTGTAAAAAATATGCTTAGAGAATTCATAGGATTACATGAGCCTTGGGACTCTAGAGCATGGAAAGTTCATCTGTTATTCTAGAAGTATGGCAGATATTGTTCTAAAAAACAGGTTCACAATTCTTTATCTGAGAGCTTTGAGAACATATATGTTTCACAAATCAAATTTTTTATATTTTAGAGAGCAAATATATGTTTATGCTATATATTTCATCGTCCCCTCTACAGGGTCTGAGTCAGCACCTATCATCAATCACATCTCTGCTTCCCATCAAGTGGAATCAAGATCACATTCTTAAGTTAGGGTTTGCCACCAAATAATTTACTGCAAACTTTTGAGAAAATTTTTGGTTTTTAAAGCTTTTTGGATTTCAGAGTTGCGGATAAAAGATTCTGAATGTGTCACTGAGATGTATTGACTCATTTAATCTCTCAATAATTTGTGATACTATTATTTTGGAGAGGAAGAAACTGAACCACAGAAAGGTTGTATAAGGTGTCCAAGGTCACATGACTAGGAAGCAGCAGAGCCAGCACTGGAACCTAGACTGTCAGACTCCAGAACCTGTGCTTCCCTGTGAGTACTACCTTCCCATGCTGCTGCTGCTGCTAAGTCACTTTAGTCGTGTCCGACTCTGTGTGACCCAAGAGATGGCAGCCTACCAGGCTCCCCTGTCCTTGGGATTCTCCAGGCAAGAACACTGGAGTGGGTTGCCATTTCCTTCTCCAATGCATGAAAGTGAAAAGTGAAAGTGAAGTTGCTGAGTCGTGTCTGACTCCTAGTGACCCCATGGACTGCACCCTTCCAGGCTCCTCTGTCCGTGGGACCCTTCAGGCAAAAGTACTGGAGTGGGTTGCCATTGTCTTCCCATAGAACTTTGCAAATCACACCAGCCTAAGTCTCACTACAGGTTATGTGACCTTGAACAATTCCCTAGCACACTGGATGCCAGTTCCCCCCACTGTTGCTGTGAATGAAATGTCAGTGTCAGCTGGAGACTCTTACCCCAGCACAGCTAGACCATATTGTCTTGAAGTCCCATTCCTAATTTGCTCAAAGCCTGCTTCAAGATTTCTGCAAGTTTCTAGAAGCATATATTCTCATTGTTACAGTTGGCTTCTGCTAAATCAATTCATATTATGAATCATCTCAGCATCTTGGTTTTGTGAAGGATGATGTGGACTCATATGTGAAACTCAGCCCTTCCTCTCAAGAAGACAAATAGGTTTAGATTGGTTGATATTTCTCTCCTTCTCAGAAGTCTTTTAGACCTCCCCACAATTCCACATTGCCCTACCTTTTCCCTGCCTTCTCTTTCCCTGCTCTCATTTCCCGGCCTCTTCCCTCACTTCTCTCCCTCTTCCTTTTCATGGATAAACCAAATTCCTTTTTATTATTCCTTCCAGCATTCAGTAATTATTTTGTGGCCTGAGCTTTTGCTACTTATGCCTTCAAAGTCCCATCTCCTCCCAGTGAATTATTCAAATGTTTCCTCATACAAAGGCAGCTCCTTTTCTAAGAGTTCCTTTGCTTTTGCCATCTTGTGATGTCCAAACTAAATGTCACCTCCTCCCTTTCTGCACCCAGCCATATTGCTAGACTCTCCTCCCCACTTCCCAACCCACAGTCAGTGGCATTTGTGTTTCTGGCTTAGCTACTCAAATTTAATTGCTTGATATGCAAATATCATAGCTACTCTAAACCTGAAATTTTTCTTACTTACTTTCAGTGCCTGGTACCAGGTTTTACTTTTAGTAGACTTTCAATAACTCCTAGAATAAATCTGACAGTGTACCCAAAACTAGAACACAACTAATACATTCACTTAGTGACCACACAGTTAATAGGAACTGAAGTTTGTAACACTTGTCTTCATATTACTGTGAGTGAAGGAAATTACTGGGGTTGAGATTTCAAAGACAACTGTAGTCAGGAAAATACATCAGATAGCCAGGGGAAATTCATTATATAAATCCTCACCCACAGGGTAATGTAATTCAGCCTTGACCAAAAGACATAAATAGCTCAACCTTGATTATTCATTTATACCCAACCATAAATGAGAATCTGAGAGGTTTCTTTACAACTTAGGGTTAGTGATGCTGAATAAATGAAAATGTTAGTCTCTCAGTCATGTCTGACTCTTTGTAGTCCCATGGACTGTAGCCTGCCAGGCTCCTCTGTCCGGGCAAGAACACTGGAGTGGGTAGTGATTTCCTTTTCCAGTGGATATTTCCAACACCAGGATCAAACCCACGCCTCCTGCATTGCAAGCAGATTCTTTACTGTCTGAGCCACTGCTGCTGCTGCTAAGTCGCTTCAGTCGTGTCTGACTCTGTGCGACCCCATAGACGGCAGCTCACCAGGCTCCCCCATCCCTGGGATTCTCCAGGCAAGAACACTGGAGTGGGTAGCCATTTTCTTCTCCAATGCATGAAAGGGAAAAGTAAAAGTGAAGTCGCTCAGTCGTGTCCGACTCTAGCGACCCCATGGACTGCAGCCTACCAGGCTCCTCCGTCCATGGGATTTTCCAGGCAAGAGTACTGGAGTGGGGTGCCATTGCCTTCTCCACTAGGGAAGCTGAATAAGCTCTAGATAAAAAATTTCTGGCAGGAAAGCTTTGTCACATCAAGTGTTACCAGCATTTAGGACAGTTTAACACATCAACTACTTGCTGATTGAGTCGATGAATGCAAAAAGAAATCTAAAAGAACTCTAGTGCTGGTGGCACAGGTACTGAACACCACCTGTTGCCCTGCCCTTACCTTCTTCCCTGACCACGTGTCCATTATAGGAGAAAGAGACCTAAATTCTAATCTCTCAGCTTTACCCTAAACCCCTAAATGTATGACTGTCTCAAGTAATTTAATTTCTCTAGATTCGGTTTTATCATCTGTAAAATGAGAGCCTTGGATTAAATAACCTCTAAGTAGGTTTGAATTGTTTATATGAATATATTAGTAGTTGTTTTTAGAAAAGTAATACAGCCACATGGAAAGAAACACTCAAACGTCATAGAACACATAAGTAAACATCTTCTCTGTGTCCCATTCCCAAGTCTTTTTCCTCAGAAGTCCCTTTGAATTAATTCTGTCTTATTCCTCTCTATCATATGTTTATGCCTCTACTTCCTAATTTATCCACTCTAAGTAATATTTAGAAAACTTTTCTTCCAGACAAAGAATTTACTACCTTCTCCTATATTTTTGTTATAGGTAGGAATATTTTGGAGAAGGCAATGGCACCCCACTCTAGTACTCTTGCCTGGAAAATCCCATGGACGGAGGAGCCTGGTAGGCTGCCGTCCGTGGGATCGCTAAGAGTCCGACAGGATTGATCGACTTCACTTTCACTTTTCACTCTCATGCATTGGAGATGGAAATGGCAACCCACTCCAGTGTTCTTGCCTGGAGAATCACAGGGATGGGGGAGCCGTGGGCTGCCGTCTATGTGGTCACACAGAGTCGGACACGACTGAAGTGACTTAGTAGCAGCACCAGGAATATTTTAATGATTAAATCCATTTCACTCGTATTTTAATAGACTTAAAGGACTTTTTTTAAAAAGCACTACTTCTTACTCCATCAATTTCAAGTAGTAGCCTGACTCCCCATTAACTAAATTATTGTTTTCTTTGCTTTCCTCCACGTCTTCTCCCCCTTGAATTTCTCAGCTTCTCTCAGTTAAAACATTACTTTTTTTTTCACCAAAATCATTACTATTATGTTGTCCAAAGTTATAATTATATTCTATCTTGTAACTATGGTTGTCTTTAATGCTTTTATAGGTTAATTCTGAAAATCAGAAGCCAATAAGCATAATTATGTGAATATTACTTCCTGCAAAACTATGTGGTGTGCTTGGATGTGAGAGGAAGATGCAGTCCTGTGTCACCAAACCTGTGCCATTTGATGAGGAATGTTCCAAGCATCAACGTCACAGTGATTGCTTTATTACACTCCATATGTTGTTGGGAATCATTTTACAATGTAGATTGCTTCACATTATTAATAGCCTTCGTTTCTAAATACCCTCAAAGTTGAAATCTAGCTTAGTAGTTCTCAAACTTGGCTGGAGCATGGCCAGAGCATCCTGGGTTTTTTAATTTTGCCAGGTTAATCCAACGAGCAACCAATGTTGAGGATCCTGATGCTAATGGCAGGTCTACAGAGTCAAAGGTAATGAAATGTATCAAATCCTTTGAAAGCAAGAGCACAAAGTAAAACCTGATACGAACCGAAGGTTTGTAGAACATTTTATTTCATTTTTTGGTTGCAGCTGTCTCCTTCATAACCTACCACTGCCAAGACTGTTTAATAAGATGTGCTTCTCTGCACTCAGCTTGGGAGGTATTTCATTTGGTGATCTGGATGGAGAGCTGGTTCTGTTTTAAAGCCTGTTCTTTTCTTAGGTAGACACTTTGGGGTGTGGGGAGCTAGAAGTGTTGTAAGGAAGCCATTGGGTGAGATTTCATCATATCTCTGATATTCAGACTTAATGTTTCCATAACTGATTTTTTTCCACTTGTATCTAAGAAATTAACATGTGTTGTGTTTCCAGTAGTTTGCAACCTAATTTCATCTAATTTCCAGGGTCAGTTGAAAAGTCATTTCCTTTCAGCCCTCCTACCAAGACACCTAGCACGCCAGAGCCAAGCTGGTCAGCCTCGGGTTCTAGTAGATATAGCTGGCAGTGAAGAGCGACTGGGTGGAAGCAGAGCCAGAAGACCCCATGTGAACATACTGTCCTTTGGCTGCCTGGCTGTTAGCCTAAAACACAAGTGTGAGAGAGGAGACCGAGTTAGAGCAACCTGAGCTTGACCCTCTTTGCTTTTCATTTGAAACCAGCTACACTTTCATGTAGATTTTTCTTCCATACAGTGGTTTTGCTAAATATTGCTGCTGATACCATTCCTTCCTTGTATGCTTTTATCCTTACTTCCTTTTTAAAATCTCAGTTTTCTGAACATTTCTCAGGCAAACCTGAACTCTGTGTAACTAAGAAGGTTTCTTTTTAGCACCAGCAATACTGCAACAACCATCCTAGAAATAAAAGTTGAGAAACTTCTCACTCATACAGTGATAAGGAAAAGGAAATCTCAGTTGCAATTTGGGAACCTTGGAATAGTTGTTGAGTAGTCTGCTAGGAAAATGACCAGACATATTGCCAAACATCAGGCAAGTGTAGCTGAAGCTTCACTATAGCAAAAAGAAAAAAAAAAATTTTTAATAAGTTTTACATTTTCTACATGTATTTGTCCATAAGAATATATAATTTTATGTAGTTGTTATTGTAATATCATTTGATACCCTGTGTAAATTCTAATTAAAGTTGACTTCAGAATTATGAAACCCGTCATAACACTCAAATGCCACTTAGCAGTACCTGTCTTCAAGTCACTGTTGCCATTTTCTGATCTCTCCAGGACTTATTTCTACATCTACAATGATTTTCGAAGTTTGGTTTCATGGACCTAATTAAGCACCTGTTAGAAATGGAAATTCTCCAGCTTGACCCCAGACCTTCTGAATCAGAAACTCCGTGGCTGGGCACAGCCACCTGCATTTTAACATACCTTTCCGGTGATTTGGATGCATGCTCACGCTTGAGAACCACTGTTCTAGATGACAAGCTTCGCATCCCTTCATTTGTGTGGCCAACCCTTACTTGCATAATCCCTTCATCATATTTGCTGTATCTTCCCACCTCATCAGCCACACACCAGCAGAGCCACACCCATCATCATCAAAATGTAAAGCACTACCTCTAAAATCTCACACCTCTCTTACACGTCTGAGATGTTTTTAGCTTCTCTGTAGCCTTCCTTTCCTTTAGTGCCTTATCATCAAACTTTTGGCTATGTCTGATTCTTTGCCCAGGCTCCGCTCTTATAAGCAGCAGCAAGCTGGATAAGGCTATCATTCAAATTTGTTCCATCTTCCTGTTAAATTCTGATTCTTCAACCCTGCTCTTTCCCATTTAGGCTGATCTGAATCATCCTACATGCTGTCTGGAACATTCAGGATCTAATTTAATGTACCAAACAAATTCATTTCAACTGCACCTTGATTGATGCTTGACCATAACCTCTGGTCAATTTCCTAGCAACTACTTCAACAACTATTCCAAGTTCCCCACTGTGAAGACTGAAATCTCCATTCCCTTATCACTCTCAACAGATGCTGTCACCTGTAATCAGTGATCAACCACTGCATCTCTCCACCTCTACAGACTTGATTCCAAACTCATCCTGTTTCTTTTTTTGCTATCTCTTCCCTCCTTTCTAAGACCAACTCTGCCACCTGTATTTAACATTTTGTCTCATGTAGCACTGTTTCCTCTAAGTCTCTGTCCTTTCCTAATCTTTAATCTCTCTTCTGGATCCTTCTGCTTTACATTTAAACATGCCAAGCTCTTTCCTATTTGGCTAAACTCTAAGTCCCCTGAAGGCACTGGCTGTGTCTGCTTTGTTCACCCCAATCCTTGGTTCATAGGTACTCAAAAAGGAGTGTTAGTAGTTGAATAAGACCCTTCTTTGTCCTCATTGTTCCTGGTAACCTTTCTGTGTCTTTTCCTGACAAGCATCTTGAATGGGTACCTTTTCTTTACTGAACCCGTTTTGTTGAGGGTCATTGATATGCCCTTCAATGCCAGTGTCTCCAAAGCCTTTTCCCACCTTTATTTTTAACCTCTTTGTAGGGTGCTGTTATTGACCCTTTGAAACTTCGTTCTGTTTGCTCCTAGAATCCTTAGTTCATCTTAATATATATTATCACTGCTTGTCTTGGTGGCTTCTCCTCTTCATCTTCTCAAAATGAAAGATATCCCATGTTCATTCCTTGGCCCTCTCATTGTCCCTCTAAAGTGTCTCTGTGGAAATTGTCCTTCAATCCACTAACATCAATTATACTCCCTGTGTGGAGAGTTCAAAACTCTCTCCAGCCTTGACTTTCCTGCTAAGCTCTAATGCCACAATTTCAAATACCTGGTAGAAACTCTCTGGAGTCCATCATGGCCTGAAGAAAGCAATGAGAGCCAGGTCCCAAGTATCCACTTGATTAAGTACATAAGAAGTGTCTTACCAGGGCCCGCTTCATAAAGGCCTCCTGGGTTGCCTTCTTGTTTTCAGCCTTGCCACCCCATGCAGCCAGTGCACTGGCCTGCAGGGCCCGTCCGTAAGAGAAACTTAGTTTCCAGGGCTTTGGTAGAGGGCAAAGGTTGATCGCATTGAGGTTGAGAGTAGCATCCTCTTCACTCATACCACCAGACAAAAAGCAGATGCCTGGAAGGAGAGAAGCCATTCCACTCCACTAATCTTGGCTGTGTACCCTGCTTGAGAAAGCAAGCAAGGAGCCTAAAAGAAACATCATGTCTCAATCTTTTCCCCACTTGATTTGCATGGGACTAGGTTGGAGAAATTAGCTTGCCTTTGCTGAGTCTAGCTGGGCTGAGGAGAGAAGGGATTTAGTAAATAAGAGGGCATTGAAATGTTGAGGAAATCAATGGATTGTATGTATTTTGATGGACTCAGGATAGGTGGCATCATGCAGTTTGAGGGAGAGGTGTTGGCTACCTGTGAGATAACAGAGATCTGTTTCATGGCTGGAAGGAGAGTCCTGGACATATGCAAATGCTTCTGGCACTCCTTCAAAGAGTGAGGACTAAGACCTCAAGTTAGAGAAGAAAGAAAATCTTACCAGGAACAGCTGCAGGAACAGTACGGTGGAGAGCTGTAACCGTGGCCATTGCCACCTGCTCTGGAGTATACTTCTTGGTGCAGGCATGTCCAGCAGTCACCATGTTGGGCTTCAACAGGGTGCCCTCCAAGTAAACGTGATGGTCATTCAGGGCCTTGTATACAGCAGCCAAGACCTGAAGGACAAAAGACCCACATAGGTGAAACCCGGAGCCAGCCACAGAGTCATATGACTCTGCAGTATAGAGTCACTTCTATACTGCAGGGAAGGAGGATGAAGGAATTCCCACACATTGCTTGGCCAAAGCTTCCCAACCAGCCCTTAGGCTCAATCAGTGTGATGCCTGCAAAGGAAGGCTGCTGCTGTCCCTGCTGCCCCTCCCCTAGCTGCTCACTGCATGGACTACCTGGATGGGTCTGCTTCCCAGAAGCCCCTCACTGCTTCCTTCCCATTACTCCCTTTGGTCAATTGAGTCTGCCTTGATTTAATTCGCTGGGGACATCCAAATCAGCCTCCATTCTCTATCCCCATAGAAGCTGAGTGATCATAAAAATATAAATTTTAGAGACAGGAGTACTTTCAGAGCTCATTTCAGTCCACCTCATTTTGCAAGTGGAGAAACTGAGGACTTTCTTGCTTTCTTACAGATGTATGTGGCTAATTTAGAAAGTCATATGTGAAAAAATCACCTTCTAATTACATTTTCTCATGGAAGCCTCATCTTATTTTAAAATCTCTTAAACATAATGGAAATGAGGTCCAAAAATATAATATGACTTGTCCCAGGTCCCACAACTGGCAATTGAGTGAGTGAAATCGCTCAGTCGTGTCCGACTCTTTGCAACCCCATGGACTGTGTAGCCCACCAGGCTCCTCTGTCCATGGGATTCTCCAGGCAAGAATACTGGAGTGGGTTGCCATTTCCTTCTCCAAGGGATCTTCCCAACGCAGGGATCGAACCCAGGTCTCCTGCATTGCAGGCAGATGCTTTAACCTCTGAGCCACCATGGATGCTTAAACCCTAGTCTTGGTTTAGCAGATCTGCTTTTTCACAAGGAGTGTACCATGTGCCCCCAAAAGTGGAAGGTTTGATAATACCTCCTTACCATCTCAATAATACATAATGATTCTAACCATAGAATACTTCACATGTAACAGCTGAGATATAAGTAACAACTGTTACTTAAAAACAGATTTTTTAACTGGCATTGCCACCTTTATGTTTAAGACTTACCTTCTCAGTAACATACTGGCAGTGTTCCATGTCATGGCTGCCATCAGGAATTACCTCTGGTTCAACAATGGGTACCAGACCATTCTAAAGAGAAAAACAGAGGGGACAGAATGAAGCTCTGTTCACTGGGATCTTTTCCTTAAGATATTTAACATTCCAACTGGTACAGGGTGAAGCCCTTATGGAGAAATATCATATAAATGACTTAAAGTCAATGAAAATAAATTTAACAGGATATCTAGTAAGCATCTGTGGTTTAGCCAAAAAAGAACAGTGAGGGAAAAAAACAGTTTTCCTTGAAATGGGGTACAGTAAATGCAAACTCTATTTCTGTATATCATTCTAGAGACTATTCTACTACCTCAGAACCTATATGTCATCCTTTTAGGGCAGGCAAGCTTAAATCACCGATAAAGATGCCTCTTGTATGGGTTAATTAAGGAATTCAAGCAATGTTTTCAATTCTGATTGGGAAGCTCCAAGTGCCCACAATTCTGGTAACCCCAGCACTGTACCCACACAAGCAAATCAGACTTAAATTGGATCCCAGAGGCACTTTGCAACAGGTTGGAAACTTAGCATCAAGCTACCATCCTCCAATAAATTATTTGAATTGGGACCAGATCAAGGCTGTCACCCTTGAGCTGGGGATTAAGAGGCTCGTGTCCTTGGCCACGGTGGGGCATAGACACGTGGATGCCCTGGCCTCAAGAGATGATTGCTTTCAAGACTCAGCTTACAGTGCTTTGGTAGAAGGCCACACTTGATTATGTTTGCCTTTTGGATTCATTTGGTTTCTTGTGGAATCAAATCTTACTCTACCACACCTAGTATAAGTAGTAAAAAAAAAAAAAAAAAAGGCATCAGATTCTAGTGGTGAGAGAAAAGGAAGGATCATGTATGGTTACAGTAAAATTAGAAAGTTGGGCTTTGAAGAAAACTCTCGCCTACTGTATTTGAGGCCAAGGGTAAGGAAGAGCACCTGCTGACAGATGCTGGCATAGCGGGCGAGAGTGTTGGCATTTTCCTGGATAGCAAGATGGGATGGACACTGGTTGTCAATCTTCAGCACAGCACGCCACTTCCCAAAGTCAGCACCATCTTTCTTATACTGAGCACAGCGTTCAGAAAGGCCATCAAGCCCTGCAAGTCATGAGAGAGAAAGGCTTCTTTGCATCCCTGACTGCTACTGATAAAGTGAAGGGGTTCCCCTTTTGCTTAACATTCAGTCACAGAGCTTGAGAACCCAAAACATACAGCAAAGAAATAAACATTCCAGTACTAAGTCAAAAGATCTGTGTTTAATAAATTTAGATATACATATTATATACTCTATAAAATGAGTACACTAATATTTTAGTACTTACTGTGTTCCAAGGCGTGATTCTAAATATTTTGCACATCTTATCTCATTTAATAATCATAACAACTCTAATAGTTGTTATATTGTTACAACCTAATAGTCATATAACTCATATTTGTATATTCATTTTACAGATTCAAAAACTGAGGCTCTGAGAGGTAAAGTAACTGAAAGTTTGAAAAGCTAAAGAGAGATAGAGCTGAGATTTAGTCTGCTTAGCTAACCCAATGCTATGGTTTATACCTATCTCTTGGGCAGATAGGTTTATATACCTATCTCTTGCAAAAATTATCTAGTGAGTGATGGAAGCAGCATCTAGACCCACGTGTGTCTGATCCCATAGCTTGGGATCTTTCCTCTTTACTGCTGCTAGATTTTTCTAAAATAACATTCCCAAATATAAAGTATCTTCTCTGTTCAGGGCACTGTTGATAAGCATTTTATGTGCTGCTGCTAAGTCACCTCAGTCGTGTCCGACTCTGTGCGACCCCAGAGACGGCAGCCCACCAGGCTCCCCCGTCCCTGGGATTCTATGTGCAGTGTCTACTTTAATTCCCACAACTATTCTGCAAAGTAGAAATTGCTATCTCACTTTAATGGAGACTCAGAATATTTAAGTGACTAGCCTGAGGGCATACAGTTATTAAATAGAGTAGCTGGGGCTGAATAACAGGTGTGTGGCTCTAAAACTAGTGTGATATTCACAGTTTGCTTCCCTCCATCACTTCTTTGCTTGTCTTCATTTCTGGCATATACTGGCATGATTCATCAGTGGGCAAAATCCTCACCTTGAACGGTGGTTTCTTTGTTTGTTCCTGCAAGCGGAGCAACTCCTTGATCTAACTGTAAAATAAATAATTAACAATTAGCAGGTGCCAGGTGTCCCTGGAAAATACAAGCAGAGCCCCTGGTGCTAAATAGTAGTTCTTATCTTTCACAAACCAAGGAGTTGAATTAGGAAAGTACGTTAGTCATTGAGGGGACACAATTCAGTCCACAGTAGAAGTGAAGTTATCTGGAAAGAACAGTGTAAGGGTATCAACCCTAAGAGGATGTAAAGTATGGAAAGCACAGACCTGGAGCTTGAGAAGCAAGAAGTAATCTGATAGCACCTGAGACGAAGAGGTGCCCGTATAAGAGCCACTTCCTTTAAATGATTCATTCATTTACTCAAGAGACATTTATCGAGCGCTGCACATATCAAGCCCTATGCTATTATAGGAGCTAAGAGGAATAGGGATGCAGCCTCTACTGTCAACGTAACAGAGGCTACGGTCATGAGCCCAAGAGGCAGCAGTCTGGGTTTGAACTGGCTCCAATTTTGCCTTGCTGTGGACAGGTTATACTACTCCCTGTAGTTCTGTTTTCTTGCCTCATCTCTAAAATAGGGATAATAATTGAGTCTATCTCTAGAGGCTGTGAGGAGTAAATGAGCACCTGGAGGTGTAATCACTCAACAAATATGGATGATCACTCTTGAGAAGTTCGTGAAGCTTTGGAAGACCTAGTTACAGTAGAACAGTAAGTGTTTTAACGGTAATAACTATCACGAACTAAATAATAATGGTGTGACAGGCACTGTTTTACAAGCTCACTTTATTTTTATAAGACCTTTATGAGGAAGGTACTATTATTCCCATTTTAAAAATGAGAAAATGGAGACACAAAGAGATTAAGTTCTTTGTAGGAAAATAGTTGAAAAAGAAGAAGGTACTGGAAAGGTCAAGAAGAGGACCTGTTTCTCAGTGGGATGGTGAGGATGGAAAGGAGTGAGAAGAGCAATTAGATGATGAGAGTGCTCCTCGTGTTGGCCCTGTCCCAACCTCTGTGTTGTGAGTGTAGCTGTGGTGAGATGGGAGCGAGAGGTATTCACCTTGATTCCCACCACGATCCCCTTTTCCTTGAGGATGTCTCTGAACAGCTTTCCCTGGCCGTCCTTCTGGTAGAGGGTCTCATGGAAGAGGATCACACCCCCGATGCTCTGGCTGACGGAGCTGTCCACAGTGAAGAGGAGTTCGCGGAACTGCCGGCGGTTCTCTTCCGTGTTCTCCACCTTGATCCTTTGCAGGCGGTTCCCCATTGTGCCTACATGGGTGGGTGAAGGCAGCATAAGGAGCAGGCTGGTGCTTTCCTGCCAACCCCCTCCATAGCAACCACTGATCCTCACCAGGATGGACAGCAATGCTCTTTTTTTAATTCAGATCTTCAGAGCTCCTGACAATCTCATGGACAGAGGAGCCTGGTGGACTGCAGTCCATGGGGTCCCAAAGAGTTGGGCATGACTGAGTGACTCAGAGCTCCTCTCTCTTTTTTTTTTTTTTTTTTTGTCTCCCCAGGAAAAGACCTGGCTGTTGTCACGATGCTGGTGAGGAAGCACATGTGCTGGACGTGTCATCAAGGTGTATGCCGCCATTGGGTACAAATGGGGCTGCAAGGCCCTCAGGCCTCTTTAGCTCTCTCCTGGTCCAGCCCTGATCTGACCGGATGTATAGACAGTGGAAGGAGGGGTTAGGCAGGCTCTTGACTTCTCTGACTCCTGTCATTTTATCCGGGGGCCATTGAGGCCCTCCCTTGTGCCATCCTGAGCTTCTCTCAGTCACAAACTTTGCCCCATTCCTGATGTTGACACTTCGCTGTTCTCATGGCCCATCCTTGGCTGGCTTTACACTGACTTCTCATCAGTAGCAGAGGTCTCATCCTGCTTACTGAGTTCCTGGCCTTGCTACAGTTTGGATGTAGGACTTGAGCCTGTTCACTTGGTTTTCAGAAATCTGCCTTCTGGAATGACAAGACACAAAGGTTTGTGCTTACTGAGTCTTCTGTTCCCCCTCCTGTGTACATAAACCTTTATTTCCTCTGAGAGGAGAGAGAATATGATCAAGTTGCCTTTGCTAAGTGGAGAATCAGGAAGATGTTTGTAGTGTGATGTTTCCCTACACTCACCTACGGACTCATCTGCAGCTAGGATCCCCTTCCCGTTGGCAACAATGCGTCGGGCAGTTTCTGAGAGTGCCTTCTTCTGTTCTGAAGTGAGGGCTGGAAACTGGTGGGCCATGGTGACAGGTCTGGAAAAGAGTGTAGGAGAGTTAGTTGTGAATTGAACTGTGGGTCTGTCACATGGATTCATGCCCAACACAACAGGTGTGCAGAAAAGCCCCGTAGGCCCCTCTGACATGTCTGGCCCATTTCTACAACTAGCTAAACAAATGAGGTCTGTTCTGTTTTGAAGCCTAAGTAGTTGCAATTAGCCATATGGATGAAGGTGGGATGCCAAATGTCATGGTGATCCTAAACAGAATGTCTTTCAGGAAATCACTGGGATGACTGATCTTATAACTCAACCAACTAATGAGTGATCTGCTTAAATCTGACAAACAGGGATCCTGGCAGTAATCGACTGTCTCTCTAGTCTGTGGATTCCTGGTCCCATCAGGGGCCCTGGCTGACTTTGAGGCCAGGATGGTGAAGCTTTCTGCCTCTGTGGCCATTTCTCACTTTACTCTGTTTGCCTATAGTCTCACCAGAGTATTGTCTAGGCAGCAAGCTTGAGAGGAGAAGCTGCCATTTGGCCTTGAATTTAACTTCTCTTCAGCTTTGGGACATAGAGGGTGGAGTGCGTCTCCTTTTTCTTATCTTTGACCACCTGTGAGACTATCTGGGGCAGACGGGGAGGATTTTTCCTAACCTCTGGGCTGGACATTGGCATCCAAGGACGCCAACGTCATGTTTTGATTCCTGCTCCAGTAATTCTCAGCTTCACTGCTTTGGCAAGGACAGACTCTGGCTCAAAAATCCCCTACCCAAGCAACTTCTCAGTAGTGGTCATCTAAAGGGGATCATTGCTCCTGTTTGCTGCCACTTAGGGCTAGTCTTGAAAATGCAAGCTCACAGGACTCTCATCTTGGATGTTAGAATAGGTTGGATTATCAAAGGAAAAAATGGCAGTGAAGATGACCCTGTGGTCTCCTCCTTTCCCCTGTCTCCTCTCCCTTCATATACTCACACGCAGCATAGATGCCCTGTGTCTGCTTTCTACTTTCTGGAAACTAAGGGACGCTTCACTTCTCATTCCATCCATTCAACAATGAGATAACGAGGACAAGTATTATCTTCATTAATTAATGAACAAGCTAAGATTTGGAGAAGCTAACTGACTTGTCCAAGGTCCCACTTAGGATGAGGCAGTCCCCCACCCAGTTGTCCTTCTCTTGGCAAATCAATCTTGATATTTTCTGTGTCTTTTCAAAGCAAGCTGTCAGTATTCTATCCTTTGAAAGAGAAGTCAGTGGCTACTGAACTAATTCCTGACAAGGTACAACGGATGGCACTCACTGTGGCTACTCTCGCTTCAACACTTAACCCCAAGAATAGAATCACAATGCTGTTACTGGGGTACCAGGACAGGTTAGTGGGCAATAATCACAAAAAAGACAATTTTCCAATGCCCTTTATATCCCAGCCACCCAAAGATAGTGTCCCCCTTGTTTATATGTTAGTTCCTAAATTGTAGTCAGGGACTGTTAGATTTGGACCTGATTTCCAGATCTTCATGTCAGATTTAAGACAACCTGAGGTTGGTGAACTTTAAGCCAAAGTACAAATTTTCTCTCTCAGTCTAGATTTCTCCTCTAAAGTTTTCTCCTGTCATAAAGGAGTTGAAAAATACCAAAAAAAAAAAAGTTTCCTTAATAAAACAAAAGAAAAACACAGCCCAATAATAGCAAATGCTATTTACTGCCACGCACTCTGCTAATTGCTTTACATGCACTATAAAGTGCACTCCTCACAATAATCTCAAAAGGTAGCCAGGCTTCCCCCTTTTCCGCACCCTCTGCCATATGATAGACAAGAAAAAAAAATGTAAGATAGTTTAATTATTTGTCCAAGGACAAATAGCTAATAAGGCACATGTTGGGATAAGGAGGAATACTCCCTCTTTCACATTAACAGTGAGACTGGAGAAAGGAACTGGCCTTTGGGTGACTCTAATGTCCTTGGTGATCCCCGCCAGAGTACCCAAAATCCTTCAGCTATGTAATGTTAACCCCACACCACATTACCAATTCATAAATATCTGACACATTTGCACAGAAGTAGATCAGACAGACCTGGGTTCAAGGACCAGCTCTGCCTCTTCCTCACTAGGACCATGGGCAAATTGATAACTTTTCTGAGTCTTAGCTTACTATGCATTAAATGGCTGTAATATCTGTTCTGGTTGTCTTCACTGCCAGATGGATCACATGTGACCTGTGAACAACCTACTCATTGTAGTTGCTTAGAATGTATTTGTGGAATCACATAATAAACATAAGGATGCTTTTTATAAGGCTTTATGAAAATTCTGGAATCAGTATTTCTCACTTTTTTAATTAAAAAAATAATCCCCTAAGGGACTTCCATATTTCTGTTTACTACCAAGTGATTTCCTTCAGTCTGAGTGTGCTGACTCAACTAGAAAAAAAAACAGAGAAAAGGTCAAATCGAACCAATACTGTTTACGAGAAGTTAAACTTCTACAGAGGGATTAAAGTTCTGTACCACATCAGCACAAATATTGCTTCTCTGTTAATCATAAAACAGGGTCACAGGCTAATGTTCACCACTGGATGAGAGGAGGCCAGCTGGAAGTGGGTAATGATAGAGAATGATTTCTGTGTCCCTAAGCTTCTGCTTACTAAGGTTTCATGCCAACATTTTAAAAAGTGTGATAGGAAGTTGTTTACATTATATGATTAAGAAAAAATAAAGACAAGTTTCAGGAAAGTATGCAATACATAATGTCATTCTTTTTTAAATTAAACAAAAATGGTATGCACACATACTGTTTATGGGTCTATATAAGCAGAGAATAACCACACTGAGCTTGCTCCTGGGGAATGAAATAGGGTGGGATGACTCTCATAGTTCACTTTATGGATTTTTTAAAATGTTTTATTTCTCAGTGAATAAGTTTATATATTACATTATTTACTAAACATAATATATTAACAGGTATAAATGAAAGTGTTACTTGCTCAGTCACGTCTGACTTTTAGTGAACTCGTGGGCTGTACCTCTGTCCGTGGAATTCTTCAGGCAAGAATACTACTGTGGGTTGCCATTCCCTTCTCTGGGGGATCTTCCTGACCCAGGGATCAAACCCCCGTCTCCTGCATTGCAGGCAGGTTCTTTACCTGAGCCACCAGGAAAGCTCCATATTATCAGGTAATACATATGCAAATCTGGGAGAAGGTTGCGAGCACAAACATACATGAATAGAAGGTAACCACGGAAAACAGAGCTACAAGTGAACTCAGAGGTATCTGTATCAACCTTGCTAAGTTTCGAGATGAGGAAATTCAGGCCCAGGAAGAATGTGTCTGATAACCTTTGTAAGTTGTGATGTTTTAGGACTGTAATTCACATTCTACTGGCTTATGACTTGGAGTTCTTTTTCCAGTCCTTCTTCAGCAGAATAACAGATGAAACCCTGTTATATAGTTCTTTCTGCCTTCTTTAAAGAGACTTTCTGAAAATATAATAATGTGTAAAATATCAATATTTAACTCCTGGAGAATATAAAGGTGTAGAGAATTCATTTGCTTCTCCATGTACAAGGCAGGTAGATTTTCAGGAAGACATGAGGGGCTTATTCACTGGAAGCCCATGATTGTCAGGCACTGCATTTGGCACTTTCACATACAGATGCAGGAACATGCCCACAGCTTTGTTATGTATCTGATTCCATAGTAACAAGTCCAGTGAGATACTCTAAAGCAGCCTGATCCCTGGTGCCTTTGAACACATGTGGAGCAGCTCACAAAGAGACCTGAGTGTTGCTCTTTCCTCTAAACTGGCACCTAAACCAAAGGAACCCTAGATTTATAGCAACTATACTCTGTTCCCTAACCCAGCACCTCAGGTCTAGCCTGGGCCTGGATCGTCTGCAGATGAACCTTGCTTCAAGTGATGGTGGCAGCAGAGCAGGAGCCCCGGCTGGATCCACATCAGCTAATGGAACTCTGCTGCTGCTGCTGCCAAGTCGCTTCAGTCGTGTCCGACTCTGTGCGACCCCATAGACGGAAGCCCACCAGGCTCCCCCGTCCCTGGGATTCTCCAGGCAAGAACACTGGAGTGGGTTGCCATTTCCTTCTCCAATGCATGAAAGTGAAAAGGGAAAGTGAAGTCGCTCAGTGGTGTCCGACTCTTAGCGACCCCATGGACTGGAGCCTACCAGGCTCCTCTGTCCATGGGATTTTCCAGGCAAAAGTACTGGGGTGGGGTGCCATTGCCTTTCCCGAGGTACCTATAATCTCCTAGACCCAGGGATGAAACCTGAGTCTTCTGCACTGCATGCAGATTCTTTACCATCTGACTGACCGGGGAAGCCCCAACTATTTAAAGAGAAGTTTATTTTAAAAGGCTACATATCTTCACAACATGCCTATTCTTCAGACAGTAGAACAAATATGGCAAAATAGAACAAATATGGCAAAATACATCAGCAGCTTTTGATTTTAAATATCTTAAGCTGTAGGATTTTCATACGTTTTCTATAGTAGGAAATGTTATAGAAAGTATCAAATAAGGGAAATGTTTGACAATTCATAATCAAAGGATGACTATGCTCCGTGATGCCTGTTCCATTTTCTCATTTGAGCCGTGGGTGCAGATGAAGGGAAAAACAAGCCAAGAGTTCATTTCTGTGACAAAGAAACTTCAGTGCAAGTATTAATAGGTGTGGGAAGAGAATGAAGAAAATTACATAAGGAGATAGATATGTAAATAAATCATTGGAATAGGCAGTTGTTATGCAGGGAACAGAAATGAGCAGGCATTTCAAAAACTGAGTAGAATCTAACCAAATAGGACTATTCACTCTGTTTTCCCTAAGCCAAAGACTCAGAAGAGCCCTCTTACAGGGACTGCTGGTAACTGGATCCGTTTGGATCTACCAGGATGGGTAGAGAGGAAAACAATCATTTCAACAGATCACCATGCTTTCAGCCACCATCACACTTTTCCTGAAAACAAAAGCCAACAAACGTTCCTCTCTGTGCTTAGTGCTATCACTAACCTCTGACTCCCTGGTATTCTACAGGTAGACAAAGGAGGTTCTGTACTTACAGTTTTAGAGAGGAGAGTCCTCTTAGATCTATTAGGAGCTGTGGATGAGGCAGCAGCTGCCAAATAGGATGAACTTTCGCAACACCCAGTTTTTATAGACTTCTCACCCAAGTTGGTTTGTTGGTTTGTTTGTTTTTTTTTCTAACTTTTACCCTCTCCTTCCCACCTTGGCCTGGTAGAGAGGTGTTTAACCAATAACTCTGATTGGCTCATAAACAGCCAATCCTTCTAATCATGCTCACACACCCTCTGTACTCAGAGTGTTAACACTATAAGGGACATTTGGAGACCTCGTAGTTCTCAATCCGGATTCTCTATTTGACAAACAAGGAGACACAGACAAAGGATGAGGAGCAGTCATGCACCAAGTAGATTCAGATTGGGCTCTGGAGTCCACCAAGGAAAACTGGGAAGCATGTGGCTCAGCTCCAGCACTTACTACACACATGACCTTGGTCAAGGTTATTTTCACTTCTCTGAGTCTGAATTTCCTCCTCTGTAAAGTGGAATCTGAACTTCACAAGAGCATTAAGTGAGTTTGTAAAGTGCCTGCCTATAGAAGATAGTCAAAGATCCTTCCCAGCGCCTCAAACCAAACTAGGCTCCCCGATGCTTTTAATGTCAGAACATAATGTCTCTTTACTTTAGTCTCATTCTCGCTCAACCTTTATATTTTTGTCTTCAAAGTTGGTAAAAGCTAGAATAAATCTCAAAGTGATTGATGTAAGCCATCAGCTCCCCTAGTCACAGCACTGTCTTGAGGACTAGTTCATTCTACAGGGTTTTCTTTTCCTCTGAGCATTAAACCCAAATCTAATTCAAGAGAAGGCAAATAAAAATAGTGTATGCTTCCTAAGGCAAATAATGAAAGTGGCAAAATTTGTGGGAAAATCTAAAAATAATGCAATGACTATGATCACAGGAAAAGTGTAATTCTCAGAAACATTCTCCTTTGAAATAATTCATAACATAGGAGGAAAAAAATCGTCAAAAGCAGAGTGCTCTGTGGTATACAGTACAATACTATAGTGAAGGAAATATCAATGAAATAAAGGGAAAAGAAGCAGACCACTGGGTTTAGAGTTTAGGCTCAGACAGCTTCTGAAGGTGGAAAGTGTTACACCCTGAATGTGAATTTTGAAGGAAACTGAAATGTTTAAAACACAAATTTGAGGCTCAATTGTCTAGGGAAGTTTGGCCAAGGCCTCTCCTAAGGATAACCGAGGGTTAAACCATGGAAAGTTCCCATCAGCACTCCTGACTTCACTGGCCTCCCCAAGGCACACTTCCTGGTGCTCATTCAAACACCTGGTGCTTGACTTGTCAGACTAGGATGATTGATTTGGAGACATATGAAGTTTCATCAAATTTGACACTTGTCAGAGGAGAAAGGAGGAATAAGAGATGGATGATGATGAAAGAATAGAGAGTGGGCTTAGTAATAGTTGTTGGGCATCAGGGCTGGGGTGGTCAGAACTGTGACTGGAACATTTTACCCACTGAGAAATTTATGGTAGAAATAATTTTCCACAGGCTACTAGGACTAATTATTTTTGTTGTAATAATGACAACAATAACAATAATAATAGCTCTTTTTTGAAGTTTTATGATGCACTTGATTCTTTTGATGTATGCGCTCTAATCTAGCACCTCTCTGGGGAAAGGTTTATTGGCCCCACTTTCTGGACAAAGAAACTGGCTCAGAGAGATTAGGTAACTTGCCTTAAGTCACAGGAAAGGTACACGGAGTACCTGTCTCACTCCAAGTCAGGGTGAGCTGCTTACATTTTGGTGACCTCAAACTGCGGAGATTTGCTCTCTCCCTCTCCACCTCCCAGCAGTTTGTAACCTTAGACATTAAATCTGCATTAATCAGGGAAGAATGACTTGCATTTGCAGACCAAGGTGGCCCTGATCTGCTGAGCATCGCTTCACGTGAACAGCAGACTGGCCAGGCATGTTGGAGGCATATGAATTCATCTGCCCCTGAGTGGTGTCGCCTGCTGCTGCTCCATGGCATCAGCATTTGGCCACCTCCACGGTCTGACGTGCAACTGAAGCTCAAAGTTCAGGAAAGCAAGAGTGACGCTAACTGGATCTTATAGAACCAGCAACTCCTGAGCAACACAGACTGTTGACAGTTTTTTTAAGTCTCTTACCTCAGTAAAATTGAGATGTCATGATATGTGAACTTGGAGGCTGTGGAACATTGTGGAATCTTTCAATCTCGTTAGTCCTCAGTTTCACCATCTGTAAAATAAGCTGGTAATGCCTCCATCAGAAACTGATTATGAAGATGAATGAAATAGCATACAACTAGGAATCTAGTACAATTATTTCACTAAATAACTGGATCTGAATGCATAATTCTGATTTAGAGGTCTCTGACTACAGACTCTTCTCATAGGCAATAATAAGATGTCATCATTCCAGATTCTTACTTACAAAACCTCCAACAACTGCCTAATTTCTTTCACTCTTTGCCCCACTCTGGATACTTCTAGCCTGAATAGGATTTTATATAAGTTAAATGAGTTCACGGATAAGGCAATGGCACCCCACTCCAGTACTCTTGCCTGGAAAATCCCATAGGCACAGGAGCCTGGCAGGCTGCAGTTCAAGGGGTCGCTAAGAGTCGGACACGACTAAGCGACTTCACTTTCACTTTTCACTATTGTGCATTGCAGGGGGAAATGGCAACCCACTCCAGTGTTCTTGCCTGGAGAACCCCAGGGACGGGTAAGCCTGGTGGGCTGCCATCTGTGGGGTCGCACAGAGTCGGACACGACATGCATAGTATGAGGTCTGGGTCTACAAACTTGTGCATGCAAATAAATCTCGTGTTTCTCAGGTTATACTCACTGTAGGGTTAGTAATGTTATGGAAAAAGAACTTTTGTAAAATGGGGCCAAATCTCCATAATGCAAGGAAGAACCGGGGATGGATCAACATGATTTTTTGGTCTGTGCCAGGTATTAGGTGCAGCATGAGGGACCTTAAGCTGCGGCACTCGAACTCTGAGGTGCGACATGTGGGATCCAGTTCCTTGAAGTCACTCAGTCGTGTCCGACTCTGCAACCCCATGGACTGTAGCCTATCAGGCTCCTCCGCCTATGGGATTTTCCAGGCAAGAGTGCTGGAGTGGATTGCCATTTCCTTCTCCAGGGGATCTTCCCAACCCAGGAATCGAACCCAGTTTCCCGCATTGCAGGCAGACACTTTACCGTCTGAGCCACCAGGGATCAAACCTGGGCCCTGGCATTGGGAGTGCTAAGTCCCAGTCACTGGACCGCCAGGGAAGTCCCTCAACATATTTTAAAACATCTTTCCTAATTTGTAGGACAGACATTTCCTTATGTATTACAACCTGCTTTGGTGGCTGGGATGGTTTCAGGGTCCTGAAAGCAGCAGTCACTATTTTGGTCACAGTGACAGGGCAGTGTTACCTCAGCATAGTTCACAAAATTGTTATTGAGGTTCTGGGTGAATAGCACTTTGATCGCTATAGGGACTTTTTGTAGAAGATACCCGTTTGTAGCAAATATAAAATGAATAAGACTGGGCTGTTGTCAAGAAACTTATAATCTAAGAGGTGGGAGGAGCAGGTTGAGGTCAGAATCAAATCAAACAAAGTAGTAAGAGAATGTATATGAAAGTATCAAGAGATAATTGTAGTGGTGGCTGTTACTGCAGTGTTCATGAAAGACTCTGTAAAATACACGAATGAAAAGCTTAGACATTCTGTACTTTTACAAGTCATGTTCCGTATCAATTGATTCAGCCCATCAGATTGTAGAACCTGTGTGGGTTGGGGCAGTGACACCTTGCTGCTGTCTTCCCAGCAATCAGCACTGTGCCTAAAACACAGTAGGCACACACTCAATGTTTGTGAATAAATTAATTAATAAATATATGAATCCTTTCCTATCAATGTCAGAAAAGTCTAGAGTAACTGTCTTATAATTCCTGTCTCTGAGAACTTTGAAATCATTAAGGGGTAGAACATGACCATTACTTTCATCTAAAACTATATTAGATTTGGAAAGTTCTTCTATCACTGTTTACTGGAATTTCACAGGCAACCAGGCTGCAGCTCCCCTTAAACGGTACACATGAACCACAGCCCCATCTCCCCTTTTAAAAAATTGTGGTAAAACACACATAATATAAAATATAGCATCTTAACCATTTTAAAGTGTTCAGTAGTGCTCATTAGTGTTTGATACATTCACACTGCTGTGTATCCAATCTATAGAACTCTTCTCATCTTACAAAACTAATACTTTGTATCCGTTAGACAACCATTCTCCACTTTTCCCTCTACAGCCCCTGGAAACTATCTTTCTATCTCCTGGCTCTGAATTTACTATAGGTATCTTATAAAAGTGGAATGATTTAGTTTTGTATTTTTGTGACTCACTTATTCACTTAGTATAATACCCTCAAGTTGTAGCACATGTCAGATTTTCCTTCTTTTTAAAGGCTGTATAGGACTTCCCTGGTGGTTCAGTGGTTAAGAGTCTGTCTGCCAATGCAGAGGATATGGGTTCAATCCCTGCTCTGGTAAGATTCCACATACCACAAGGCAACTAACTCCATGCTCCACAACTACTGAACCCACGTGCCACAACTGCTGAAGACGTGATGCTCTAGAGTCTGTGCTCTGTGACAAGAGAAGCCACTGCAAAGAGAAGCCCCAAAACTGCAATGAGAGAGTAGCCCCTGCTCTCTGCAATTAGAGAAAGCCTGCACACAGTAACGAAGACTCAACACAGCCAAAAATATTGTTTCTTTAATTTTTAAAGGCTGCATAATATTCCAATGTGTGTATACATATCATATAACACATTTATAGATACAGATAATAGATATAGACATAGATAAGTATAGATATCACATTTTGCTATTCTGTTCATTGGTCTCTGGACACTTGAGCTGCTTTCACCTTTTGGCTATTTTGACTAATGCTGCTATAAAAATGGGTGTGCACATATCTAAGATTGTGCTTTCAATTCTTTTATGGTCCCTTTATTAATGTAACAACTTGATTGAAATAGAATTCACATGCCATACAATTCATCTGTTTAAAGTGTACAATCCAATGATATTTGGTATATTCACAGAGTATTACAGGTCATCTTGTGAAAGACATGTGGTAGGTTTTCAAAAAGCTCAGAATCTGAGGGTATAAACTTAGAGCACCAGAATGAAACCCAGGGTCAAGAGCCATTGGGTGCAGCAGATGTGGGGATGGAAGAGTCAGGGATCATCTTTCATTTTCTCATGGTGATTTTTTTCTGTATCATTATCATGCTTGATGCTGCTGCTAAGTCACTTCAGTCGTGTCTGACTCTGTGAACTATGTATTTTAGGAAGACTGGAGTACCTGTGTATGTTCCTATATCCCAGATGAATAAATTTAAAGCAATCCAAATTCTAGGGTTTAGAATACCACTACCTTGAGACTAAAGAGTAAAATTGAAACTGAAATATGATTTTTAAAAAAAGTTTTCCATTTTCTTGTCTCAAGAAGAGTGTTCATGCAGTTAGGATGCTGTAGAGGCAAAGTGAGTTGGAAAGAGTGGGCTGAAGAATTTCAGAACTGCTGAATAACCAGTACTTATCTGATAGGAAAGTTACTCTGGTCAGCAGTGACCACCACTGTTACTTTTCCCCAGTCCCTCACAGTGGGTTATTTATTGCTTTGTCAGTGTTTTCTCTTGGTCTTTTGCTCAATCATCTCAAAGTCCATTTTTTCTCTCACTATCTAATCAGAATTATCAGTCACTTATGTCATTTATGACCTCCAGCTTAGTATTTCTTTCACTCTCCCTTATCTCTTTAGTAAAACTACCTAGTGATCTAACTGCACCCCTGGCTAGCCACGGGACTGAAGGAAATGGCATTCTTTCAGTATGCCTTCCCTGATGTGGAAAGTGGATCCAGTGATACTATCCCTGTCTACCAACTTTACCATTTTGTTGCACTAATTGAACAATAACATCTAAGTAAGTTCTTGGAATATCATAACCACATCATGAGAAATGCTGGGCTAGAAGAAACACAAGCTGGAATCAAGATTGCCGGGAGAAATATCAATCACCTCAGATATGCAGATGACACCACCCTTATGGCAGAAAGTGAAGAGGAACTCAAAAGCCTCTTGATGAAAGTGAAAGTGGAGAGTGAAAAAGTTGGCTTAAAGCTCAACATTCAGAAAACGAAGATCATGGCATCCAGTTCCATCACTTCATGGGAAATAGATGGGGAAACAGTGGAAACATTGTCGGACTTTATTTTTGGGGGCTCCAAAATCACTGCAGATGGTGACTGCAGCCATGAAATTAAAAGACTCTTACTCCTTGGAAGGAAAGTTATGACCAACCTGGATAGCATATTCAAAAGCAGAGACATTACTTTGCCAACAAAGGTTCATCTGGTCAAGGCTATGGTTTTTCCAGTGGTCATGTATGGATGTGACTTTAAGAAAGCTAAGTGCTGAAGAATTGATGCTTTTGAACTGTGGTGTTGGAGAAGACTCTTGAGAGTCCCTTGGACTGCAAGGAGATCCAACCAGTCCATTCTGAAGGAGATCAGCCCTGGGATTTCTTTGGAAGGAATGATGCTAAAGCTGAAACTCCAGTACTTTGGCCACCTCATGCGAAGAGTTGACTCATTGGAAAAGGCTCTGATGCTGGGACGGAATGGGGGCAGGAGGAGAAGGGGAGGACAGAGGATGAGATGGCTGGATGGCATCACTGATTCAATGGACATGAGTCTGAGTGAACTCCGGGAGTTGGTGATGGACAGGGAGGCCTGGTGTGCTGTGATACATGGGGTCGCAAAGAATCAAACACAACTGAACTGAACTGAATAGAATTAGAAAGGGTAATAAATCACATTACTTCATGGAAGCAGACATTACACGGCTCTGCAGCATGTACACACACACACATAGTGGAGAATCAGAAAACAAGGTTCTGGCCTTAGCTCTTACCCTGAATAGATGAATAACATGGCATTTGTTGAGCATTTACTTCTTACAGGACCTTTTCTAGGCACTTCAGGTAGAACACTTCATTTAATCCCCACTGCATCCATCACCAGGGTAGGCAGCATTTTAGGGGAGAGAGTTGATCCTGTCTCTGGCTAAAGAGCTATTATGCCATTAGTAAAGCATCAGGGAAAGGACTGAGATATAGATCTGTGACTCTAAAGTCATCCTGGGACCTTGAGCTCATGATCTGCACAGTGAAGGAGGGGGTCGCTTAGCTTTAATAGTCTGAGGTCTTGTCCCCTGAAATTGCATGTATTTTACACACACAGTTGTCCTAAAACAAAGGAAATGGTTTTAAACAGCAAGATGAGAAACTTGAATAAGACCATGAAAAGTTTTCTTTGGGGAAGTATTGTTGAAATGGGTTATTTATTGACTAGAGTTTCTCAAAATACTGCTGTGTATGAAAGAAACTGGTTTGTTCTAATCCTTTATCTCTTATTCCCCTGCTCTTTGGGTTTGTTTTATCCCACCTCAGCATTCTTTTGGAATGAAAAGTGCCAGCCTGACCAGATCCAGCATCACATTTTCCATGAAAGCTGGACAAAAGGCCCAGACACTCAGGGGCAGGCAGCCAACCAGCATATGCAGATGGCAGGCCAGTCAGTGGCTTAGTGGCCACCTCAGTGCCACCTACCCTCTCACAGAAGGGAAGAAGAGGGTCACTGAGCTTCCCAGGTAATAAATCTAGTCACTTAGAAGCTCAACATTCTGCCTTTCTGAAGATCCAGTCATATATTTTCTTGGTGAGTCAATATAAATAAGTCATTATGAATTTGAACTCTGAAGTCAGCTGGAACTTGCACTGAATTTCACAGCTTCCTGCCTGTGTTACTTTGGGCAAGTTATCTAACTTTGCTAAGCCTTGGTTTCCTCAGCAGCAAAAGGATAATAAACCTTAGCCTACAACATGGTTGGAGGATTGGATTGAATAATGAACAAAAGGAGCTAAGTATAATGCCTAACAAAAATTAAGTACTGGATAAAGAGCAGATATTGCTGTCAGCATAATCATTCTTTCTCCTCCCCACATTCTCCAAATTCCCTTCTCTCTTTCTATCACCAAAGAGGAGTTGTTCCAAAATGTTTGTTCCCGCAGCACTCAATCTCATCATCTCCTGTACCTTTCATCCTGAATTCTTCCATCTCACTCCACTCTCACAAGCTTTCTCCATTTACTATGCAGAAAAATTAAGCTGGATGCTGAGTCCATCTCAAAAGTTGCATACCTACACCCAAGAAGAGGTACCCTCTCAGAAAGTGGTGGAGAGCTGCAGATGAGGAATAACTTTTTTCACCCATTGTGCAATGGAAAGAAGAATGACTTATCCATTGGAAAAGATGAAGAGAGGTTGAAACAGGCAAGATGACACTGAAGAAAATGGCAATATTATGTGTGGAAAGTATAAAGGGGAATGAAGGAGACAAGACAAAGAGAGAAGGCTATGCACCCAGGCTTCCAGACTTAGAAGCAGACTGGGTGGCAGGAAGGGTCCACCCTGCCAGGCAGGAAGCCAAGCTGACTTCATTAGCACTCCTGTGCTGCACCGTTCACCAGACATGACTGGCCTGCCTCATGGCCACTGCATGCCTGTCCTCTGTGGCACAGCTGACTCTTAAATATGCTAGGACCCACTGGGCTTCCAGTTGAAGGTGAAAATAACAGACTGGAACATACTGTCTCTGTGGCAGAGAGCCCAGGGAGGTCCTCATCCAATGACTGGCACCCCAGGAGAGGAGGCTGCATGCTGAATGATCATGACCAGGCAATGGATGCCCAGGTTTATTTGTAGGAAGGAATAAGGGGAATATTCACCCTTTAAAAAATCTGTTTCCTGTCCTGGGCCTACCCTCTTCTGTCTCTCATTTTATGGCCTCTCCTTTGATCATTTGCCAAGTGAGAATAGAGCTCTTTGATCCCAGGAAGGGCTGTTAAAGCTGTCACTTAAAAAACTAGGAAGAAAAAAGGCAGTCACTTATCACAAATAATTATATTCTAGAATGCCATGGTTAGAAAAACACGATTACCTCCTGCTAGTGCTCTTGTTCACATATGTGTAGGTAAAGTTACCATTTTTCCCATGTCCTTTCCTCTCCCCAACCACTAAGGCATTTGTCTCTAGGGTCTTTTGTCCTTTTTCCCTTATAACTTCTCCCATATGCATCTCAGACCTAAGAGGTTAGCTGTCTATAGTGGTTCTGCAAAAGAGAAGGTCCCTTTAGGATCTAGTAGGAAAGAGAAAGCAAGACCACAAATAGATATATATAACTTAGATCTCAGCTCTGTGCACCTTTGTGTGTGTGTGTGTGTGTGTGTGTGGTGGTGGTGGTGATGGGGTTGGGGGTGGGGTTTGTACTGCCCAGAATGTAGGACTAGTTCCCCAACCAGGGATCGAACTCTAGCCCCTACACTGGAAACACAGAGTTTTAACCATTGGCTGCCGAGGAAGTCCTTCTCCTTGCCTTTTTAGATCCACATATGCTTGGCCCAAACCTCCATTCTACAACCTCCAAAAAGCCCAATGCCTTCCTCCAATTTGAGGAAATTTCCCGGGGGAGCTCTTGGAGATTATTAAGGTCACTCTGGCTCAGAGCTCCTCCTTTCACTGATAGTTCAGCCAAGCACAGGAGTCATTCTTCCAGCCCCAGGGCACCAGTTCTGTCCAAGCCTTGGTGACCCAGATGGGAAATTACACTCCTCCATTAGACTCCCACAATAAATATACAAAGTTCACTCTCACAAAGTTCTCTGGTAATGTTAAAAGATAAACTGAGGAGTATAAAAATATAGGAATTTATTTGAGCAATGCCAACTGATTAGAAGCGTCCTGTAGAAGGAAGCTGGGGAACCCCTTTATAGGGCACAGGTGGAAGCCAAGGAAGTTGTCTCATGGCCTTCTTGTTGAATTCGTTTAACAGCTGCTGCTGCTGCTCTGTCGCTTCAGTCGTGTCCGACTCTGTGAGACCCCATAGACGGCAGCCCACCAGGCTCCCCCGTCCCTGGGATTCTCCAGGCAAGAACACTGGAGTGGGTTGCCATTTCCTTCTCCAATGCAGGAAAGTGAAAAGTAAAAGTGAAGTCACTCAGTCGTGTCCGACTCCCAGCGACCCCATGGACTGCGGCCCACCAGGGTCCTCCATCCATGGGATTTTCCAGGCAAGAGTACTGGGGTGGGGTGCCATTGCCTTCCCCGCGTTTAACAGCAGACATCTCTAAAGGTTTGTGGAAATGAGAATTACATGGCAGCCACAGAACAATTTAAAATTGAGCATTAGCTATCTCATTCCAAGAGCCTTCTGAAACACCCACCAGATGTAAGATGCTGCAATCTCCTTTCCCCCACCTCCTACACTCCTCCTCACTTCTCTCACAGACTGCCCTTGGAAGTGTGGATTGTTTCTACTCTACCAACTGAAGCAATGCCCCCTCAACTCACCTGGAAACATTCTTATCTCCAAACAAATCCACTTGCGCTATCGACGCGCCATCTACTCCGCTCGCCAGGCGAACTCAGGAACCCTGAGACTTCCTCTTATATGGTGCACCTTCCTTAAAGGAACCTTCCATAAAACACCTTCCTTCGTGTTAGGTCACAATTTTGAGTTCTCACTTAAGGCTATTCCAAGGGTGTGTGATGTGGGGCACAAGACTGGCAAGCCCTTGCTGGCGAGTTCAAAGGAATGTTATCTCTCTGAGAGAAGAACCGAAACAGCGAATGCAGATCAGAGTTGAGTCTGTGCTAAGTCTCCAGCTCTGATACAGAACTTCCGGTGCGTGTCGTGGATGTGGGGACAACGTGGGCGCCGGGTTGAGATGAGAAGCAATCTTTGCATGGTCCTGTTCTCCCCTCCTCCCCCGCCGCCCTTCTTCCCTGTGACTGTGGCAGTGAAACAGAATCGGAAAATACCAGGGAAGAATTAACAAAGGACAAGCGTTCCTTTGGATCCGGATGATGTAAATTGATTTTCTTGAGCTAGACGTGACCAGGACAGATGGTGGTTCTGTGAGCTAATCATGCCAGGAAGAAAAGCAAGGAAAGATATGGATAATTCTGAACTTTAAGTTAGTATTTTTTTTATATATAGACAATGGCACCCCACTCCAGTATTCTTGCCTGGAAAATCCCATGGGTGGAGGAGCCTGGTGGGCTGCAGTCCATGGGGTCACTAAGAGTTGGACACAACTGAGCAACTTCACTTTCACTTTTCACTTTCATGCACTGGAGAAGGAAATGGCAACCCACTCCAGTGTTCTTGCCTGGAGAATCCCAGGGATGGGGCAGCCTGGTGGGCTGCCGTCTATGGGGTCGCACAGAATCAGACACGACTGAAGTGACTTAGCAGCAGCAGCAGCCACCTCCTTTAAACTGGGTGTAAAAATCTGCCCACACACGGTTGACCTTTCTCCACATTCCTCCTGTTAAACCCAGGAAGAGCAATATTTTAAGTTAGGTATGTATCAGTGGAATTTTTCTCTTGGCCAAGGAGGGAGTCTAGCCAAATTAGAACTACATATCCATTAACATACAGACTGCACTCCAGGCACCTATTTAAGGGGCTTCCCAGGTGGTGCTAGTGGTAAAGAATCTGCCTGTCAATGCAAAAGAGGTAAGAGTTCTATCCCGGGGTAAGGAAGATCCCCTGGAGAAGGGTATAGAAACCCACTCTGGGGGGCTACAGTGCACGAGGTTGCAAAGAGTTCAACAGGATAAAGCGAGTTAGCATACTAGCATACATTTAAAATGAACAAGACAGTTTTTGTATTTGCTTCCATACCTGTGGTTCTAGGCTGAGTAAAGATTGGGCTATTTAGGCCCACAGATTCCTCAACTTTAACCAGGACCAGTGTCAGAGGCCAGGAGGGGCAGTGCTTCACATTCAAAAAAGACCTCAAATTTCCTTTACATGTTATCTCTACATGAGTTACACAACAGTTATTTCTTTGTATATGTGTTCAAAACATTAATTTGCTGAATGCTGCTGCTGCTGCTAAGTCGCTTCAGTCATGGCCGACTCTGTGAGACCCCAGAGACGGCAGCCCACCAGGCTGCCCCATCCCTGGGATTCTCCAGGCAAGAACCCTGGAGTGGGTTGCCATTTCCTTCTCCAATGCATGAAAGTGAAAAGTGAAAGTGAAGTTGCCCAGTCGTGTCCGACTCTTAGCGACCCCATGGACTGCAGCCCATTAGGTTTCTCTGTCCATGGGATTTTCCAGGCAAGAGTACCGGAGTGGGGTGCCATCGCCTTCTTCAAATTTGCTGAATGTATGCATTCAAATTACACCACAGATTTGGTAACTCTAGCTCTGCCATTTCTACATTTTCAATATATTTACTGGAACCTTAAAGTTATGGAAATAGCCTGGGTCTCTCTTGGCCATTGACAGCCAATATCCTACACCTACCTGGATTGTTTATATACATAATAAAGGAGTATAAACTTGGACTCAAGTCCCCTAATTATTTATCAAAAGATCACCTGAAAGAAATATTAGGAAGAGATTCTTTGATGAATATGTAGTCTATCTAGTTTGATGATATCAGAGGTACATTGCACACCCAGTCCTACACCTTTGCTTCTGGAGTTGTTCTGGGTAAATAGCATTAGTGTGCTTTCCACGTAATGCCATGTGACTTGCCTGAGGGCCATCATCAAAAATAGCTCTGTGTAACTCACTCTCTGGTTATTGTCCAATAAAATCTCATCACAGACTGTGTTCATTATGAAGTTCAGACAAAAATTCTTGTCTGATCTGAGACCTAAGAATATTTAGTTCTTCTCCTGAGTAATGAGTTTAATTTTATCATATAATGTTCTGAAGTTGCTTAACTACCCAGGTTTCCATTTCTCATGGTCTGTTAGTTCATTCACAGACACATTTTTGATCTACCCATACAAGTGGCAGACCATTGTGGTTAGTTAAATCTAATTTGTTTACTACTTCTTTTCAGTTTTATCTCTGGGCTTTTGTTTTTGATGTTTGTTTTTTTAATTTTGGTTTTTAATATTTTAGTTCTTAATCCAGGTATATTTTATTTTTGTGAATGGCATGAGGCAGGGATGTAAATATATTTTTCCCCAAATAGTAAATTGTGAGCCATGCATGTTCTTAAATTGCAAATAGCAAATTCTACTTGTCTTAACTTGAGTTGCAATAAAAATAGCATAGGTTGAATAGCCTAAATAGCAACAAACATTTTCCTCACAGTTCTGGAGGCTGAGAAATCCAAGACAAAGGTAGATCCAGGCAGATCCAAGGTCTGCAGAGGACCCACTTCCTGGTTTGCAGATGAGTATCTTCTCATTGTATTCTGACAGGGCAGACAGCAGAGAGGTGAAACGAGCTCTCTCCTGTCTTTTTATAAAGGCATTCATCCTATTCATTTAAGGCTCTACCCTTAAGACCTAATCACCTCCCAGGGTCCCCACCTCCTAAGACTGTCACATTGAAGGTTAGGATTTCAACATTTGGATTTTGGGTAATTTACAGACCTCTGAGAGAGTCCGAGAACTAGACTTTGTAGGCCACACAGCCTAGAACAAGACAAGTATGGTCAATACATCCAGAAGAAATACCTGACCACACCACAGGATAGTTCTGGCAAAAAACAAAACCAAACAAAAAACCAAGCAAACGAAAAATTTAAAAAATAAAAAAAAGATTCAACTTGCAACTCTTGCAACTCTGACATGGTGCTCCGAAAGAGCAAACATTTTTGACACTGCACTTGCCAGACGGGTCTCTCTGAATATCCCCCATTCTACATCATGGGTCCCTTCTACCTCAGATGTCAGTGGTGGGAGGAGTAATAGAATTGAAATCATATGCCTGATTTATGGATTCTCTAGGAAAAGCAGGACTTGCTTATGTTGTGCGACATAATTAGAATGTCAGAAGGGTATCAAAAGATATCGGGTAGCCATAATGCAGAGTTCCACTACATTAATCAGTTTGCTCAATACTGTCTCTAAAACAATTTAGCATTCTTTTGAAATACTGCCCATAAAACATTGATTAATACATAAATTGTAGATGTATCTGCAGCGTTAACACACACACAAATGTATTATGCTTTCTATTTTTCCATTGATGCATTTTTGTTTATCTTGTACTACTCAACACTGTTTTAATTTTTATAGCTTATGATACATTTAAATATCTAAAAGAATATGTCCCTACAATCTTCAAAGATTTCTTGCTTCTTCTTACCTTTTAATTTTCCAAACAAACTTTAGACTGGTTTCATGAAATCCTCCATTTGGCATCCTGACTGCAATTATGTTAACATTATAAACAAATAGGGAAGTAATTGGTGATTGTTAAAGTTTACCATAAAGAAAAGCAATATACCACTCCATTTACACCTTAATTTTTGTAATTCACTAAAGTTTTGAAGTTTTTTTGATAATTGAACCTTTGCATTTCCTGTTCAGTTTATCCTAGGAATTTTTGTTGTTGTTTCTCAGTGGAACATTTTTCATCATATTTTAACTTATTAATGGTGTTAGAAAATCTATATATTATAGAAAAGTTTTCTTTAGTAACTCACCTCCTTTTTGACATCCATAACTCGTTCTAATTGTTTTTCAGTTGATTGTATTTCCTTGAAAAAAATCTAAAATAAGAGAAATTATATTGTGTAGAAATAATTAACAATTGTTATATTCATTTTAAACATCTTACTTTTACATCGGTTATGACTTACAGAAAAAGGCTAAAATTTTGTGGTAATAGTATGCTTCTTATTATTTTTCATAGTAAAGTTATCCGTGTTTCATTAAGTGTAATATTGCTTTTTTAGTTTGAGATATAAGATATTCATTCTTTAGGAAATTATATATCTTAATCTGCATTAAAATGATAAAGAGAGAAAAACAAATGTTGTAAATTAACACATATATATGGAATCTAGAAAAGTAGTAGGGATGAACTTATTTGCAGGGCAAGAATGCAGACGCAGAGATAGAGAACGGACTTAGGGACGTAATGGGAGAAGGAGAAGATGGGGCGAATTCAGAGGGCACACACGGAGCCCAACCTGGCTACTCTGTGAGGACCTGAAGGGGTGGAGTGGGGAGGGAGGGAAGACTCAAGAGAGAGATAAATACATATAGTTATGACTGACTCACTTTGTTGTAGGGCAGAAACTAACACAACGTGGTAAAGCAAGTATCCTCCAAATTTAAAAAAAATGATAAACAATATTGAAGCCGATGCTTTGAGCAGCCTCTGGCCACAGGACATCTGCGGGAGGTGCTGCCTGGGATGGATTAGTGACAAAGTTGTCATAGGCAACTTTGCCCGAGTGGGCACGGAGTGCAGGGCCAGGTCTTGTTTTCGTGGTGGTAGAGGCTGTCGCTGGGCCTGGTGGAATCGGGGCGAAGGGGCAATAAAGAGGGGCAAAGCGTGCAGAGATCCGTCATTCCACAGGGAGCACGCTGACCCTGAGCGCGCGTCCTGGAGCCCGCGCATGGCTGGCCGAGCGGCCACTAGGCGGCGCACGAGGATGTGGTGGCCCAGGAGGCGGCCCAGGATCGGGTGTTGGATTTCAGAGGCGGCAAGCGCCACCACTTGGAGGAAAATGGAGCCACTTGACTATTTGGCCTTGGAATCGAACGCATGTTCCCTTCTCAAGAGCAGAAAATATTTTCTTAATCAAATCTCAGATGGATGTGCAAGAAAAGAGGATGAGTAACGATATAATCCATGTGTCTCCAGGCAGCTTCCTAAAAAGTATAGTTCATGAAAGTTAGTTGCTAGTTAGTTGTGTGTTAGTTGCTCAGTCGTGTCCCACTGGGGTAACCATAATTCTAGGCACCAGCACAGTCAGCTGAATTAACCTTAGAAGTGCAATAAAATGTGTGACCGTAGCAGAATATTATAGGTAAACAACAGATGCTGGGAGAGATCCTTGGATATAGATACAAAATATATATAGATAAAAACATAGATATGTACCATCTCACACTTCCAAAATAAACTGAAGATAGGCAGGCACTTCTGAGTAATAGAAGAGTAAGGGTGTGTGGATGTAGTCAATTATCTAATAAGACATTAACAAAAGAAATGGAAAACCCCTTTGTACAAGTAACATATAGAAGTGCCTCAGCACCACCCCCCACCCCCATCTGATAGAAGGAAATTAAAAATCCTTTCCTAAAATAAGATAACTTCATTTTAGGCTCCAAGTTTTTTCCACACATAATGTTTCAAATACCATATCTAACACACCTTAAAAGATAAGCAGACAAGTGAACTGAAAATATTTTAATTAAATAATGGAAACAATTTATATTAAAGACTTTCAGAGGCAACTAAAGTAGCACATTTTTTTTACCTGAAGTACTTACATTAGGATAGCAGAAAGACTGAGCTAAAGTTAAAAAAAAAAAAGGAGAAGAAACCAGAATAAATCTAAAGAAAGACTATGAGTAGAAACAAATAAAACAAATGACTTCCCTGATAGCTCAGACAGTAAAGAATCTGCCTGCAATGCAGGAGGACCCAGGTTCAATCCCTGGGTCAGGAAGATCCCCAGGAGAGGGGAATGGCAACCCACTCCGGTATTCTTGCCTGGAAGAAGTCCATGGACTGAGGAGCTTGGTGGGCTACAGTTCATGGCATCCCAAAGAGTTGGACACAACTGAGTGACTAACACAGAAACAAATGAAGCAAGATAAGTTTATTCTTTGAAAAGACAAATGGCATACTTTCTGCCAAGATGATTTATTTTGCCTTCTCCTTGTCTTCATCAAAGTTAAGAATTTTCAAAAGGGTATGAAAAAGACAACAAGGATATCAAGAGACTTCTGGCCCACATATTTGAAAACCTAACTAAAATGGACAATTACTGGAATGATAACAAAATTGACTCAAGAAGAAATAGACCAACACAATTCTGTAAAGCAATTATTCTTCAATTAAAAATAAATAAATTAAAAAAAAAGAAGAAATAGAAAAACCGTTAAAGAAGTAGAAACTGAAGTTGCTCTTAGCACATGGAAAAAATTCAAGGGCCACCGTTTTATTGATTTAACCATGGAACAAATGCTTCTGATTTTACTCAATACTGTTCCACACTGCAGAAAAAGTAGACACTTTCAACTTATTTATGAGACTCACAAGAGCCTGAAAGTAAAACCTAAAAAGATAGTATGAAAAATTACAATTAGTCTCTTTAGTGAGCATATGGTTGGTTGTGTGGTGTGGGTGCGTGCTCAGTTGTGTTCAACTTTTTGCAACCCCATGGACTGTGGCCCACTAGGCCCCTCTTTCCATAGAATTTCCCAAGCAAGAATGCTGTAATGGGTTGCCATTTCCTACCCCAGGGAATCTTCCCCACCCAGGGATTAAACAGATGTCTGTTAAGTCTCCTGCATTGGCAGGCATATTCTTTACCACTAGCACCACCTGGGAAGCCCTTAGCGAAAACATAGATGGAAAAATTCTAAAGAATATCTTAGTCAGTTGAATACGGTAACTTATAAAAGTGACTATGACATAGATTTATCACAGGGGTGCAAACGTACTTTATCATAAGAAGATACAATGATGTAAGTAATTACATTATCAGATTACAGGAGGAGGTAATCATCTCATAGTGAGAAGGTGTTAGAAAAAACTGATTTTAATCAATAGAAGGAACTGTCTTTAATCTGATAAAAATATCCATGGAAAACCTGTATCCTAGTTGATGGTGAAATATTAGAAGCATTTTGTTCAGGATAAGGAATAAAGCAAGGGTATCCAGTATTACCACATCTGTTCAACATTGCCCTAGCCAATGAAATAAATGGTTTAAGACAAGAAAGAGAATAAAAAATATAAAGTTTAGAAATGAAGAAACAAAATTGTTCATTATTTGTAGGTGATAAGGTTATCTATTTGATGGAATCATTATGAGGATTAAACATAGGTTAGAAAGGTTGTGTGTGTGTACTCAGTCACACAGTTGTGCCTGAATCTTTGTGGCTCCATGGACTGTAACACGCCAGGCTCTTCTGCCCATGGAATTCTCCAGGCAAGAATACTGGAGTGAGTTGCTATGCCCTCCTCCAGGGGATCTTCCTAACCCAGGGATCATAGCTGTGTCTCTTGCATCTCCTGGATTTGCAGGCAGATTTTTACCACTAGTGCCACCTGGGAGAAGGCAATGGCACCCCACCCCAGTACTCTTGCCTGGAAAATCCCGTGGATGGAGGAGCCTCGTAGGCTGCAGTCCACGGTGTCGCTAAGAGTTGGACACAAATGAGTGACTTCAGTTTCACTTTTCACTTTCATGCATTGGAGAAGGAAATGGCAACACACTCCAGTGTTCTTGCCTGGAGAATCCCAGGGACGGGGGAGCCTGGTGGGCTGCTGTCTCTGGGGTCTCACAGAGTCAAACACAACTGAAGCGACTTAGCAGCAGCAGTAGCAGTGCCACCTGGGAAGCCCTTAGGTACAAAATCAGTATACAAAGATCAGCTATCTTTTCAAATACATCACAAACAGGAAATATATCTTACAAAAAAATAATTTTGAAAAGCATGCAACAATATAAAATAGAAATAAACCTAACAAATAGGTAAGATCTCTATGGGAAAGTTAGAAAACTTTATAAATTAAAATGTTAAAACTTAAATATAATTCAAAATTTAGTTTCTTAGCTACTCTAATCTCATTTTAAGTGCTTAATAACCACATGTGACTAGTGGCTACAATATTGGGCCTTATGATTATAAAAAACTAATCAAGTTTAGCAAGTTTTAGTAGTTTAGTTGCAAGTTTAGTTGCAGAGAGAAGTATGATGCAGTGCTCAATATGACTTTCAAGCCTAAAAAAAATATATATAATTATATTTAGTTAGAATTCTGTGAGGAAAAAGGACAATAAACATGTTCTGAACAATTACATGTATTTTTTCTTTAAAGAATGATGTGTATGTGCATGAGTGCTTAGTCATGTCCAACTCTTTGCAACTCCTAAGGACTGTATCCTGCCAGGCACCTCTGTCATAGAATTATCTAGGCAAGAATTATCTGGAGGGGTTTGCCGTTTCCTCCTCCAGGGGATCTTCCACACTCACAGATTGAACCCCTGTTTCTTGTGTCACCTGCCTTGGCAGGCAGATTCTTTACCAATGAGCTACCTGGAAAGCTTTAAAGAATGATGATGAATATTTAATCATTATAGTATTTTAGAACCCTTTGTATGTACTTAAAACAGTGACCAATATCAAAGCATTGGATATTATATCCTTTGGAACTCTTTAAATTGTATGTTAATATAAAGTGCAAGAGTGTACATAGTTCCTGAAAATTATTTGTGGAAACACAAGGGCACAGTTCGAAGACAACTATCTTAAGAGTAACTGAATTTTTCTTCAATGGAGATATATATATATATATATATATATATATATATATATATATATATATATAACCTTTCACAAAATAAAAGCAAATATTGAATTATTATCAAAGTCTGATTTTTAAAAAAAAATGATTTATTACTGTTGGTATAGTGTAGATTTAAAAATCATTAATTACTTTTGTATCTTGTGTATCCCTGGATTGCTCCAGGGTCCTAGCAAGGTCACAAAACCAAAAGCTATTAAAAATAATTCAGATTTATTCATGTTCCTCAAGGGACATTAACAAAGATTAGGCTTATAACTACAGCAACACTTCTTTAAATATCCTTTTGTTTTTATCTTATACCCATGAGCTTTAGAGTCACTGTCACAAACTCTCCATCTTCACTCTCCTCCAAAGCTCTCCCACACACCTCTAGAGACAGAAACTTCTCTGTCCCCCTTCCCTTGCGTGTGTGCGCTCAGCTGTTCAGCTGTGTCCAACTCATTGCAACTCCATGGACTGTAACTTGCCAGGCTCTTCTGTCCATGGAATATTCCTTGTGTCCCTCCACATTTCTTCCCCACAGGAAACGGAAGTCAAAACTTCTGTTCTTGATCACCAGCTACAGGACTCTAGAAAATGGCTGGAGGACATAAGGGCTTTTTGCCTCTGTTTCTCAGTAATTCTTTACAGAATAGAGTGCTCTGAAAAATGTGGTTGTTTTCACAGTCTGGCTGGTTTTCTCGAAAAATCCTCTTGGAGAGTTCTTTAAGAATAAATGTTCAAGTTTATTATTGGACTGAAATTTTCTTGGTTATGCTGTAGAATCATCAAATACAATGATGTAATATATCGCCTATGGGAAGGGCACTCACACTTAGTATGAGACTGGGGGAAGGTGTTGCCTATATATGTCATGTTATTATTATATGTCCTCATAAGCGAATAAACTTGCCTTCTTGATGTATGTATTTATCTTATGATTCTGGTTAAACTGTCTCATTCTAAGAAACAAATCTGTCCTGAGTCTGTAAACAAAATCCAATTTCTGATCCTGAGGGGTTGTGGTTCAAATATATGCTGGGATAAATTTACTCTGTGAGGTCTGTAGTCTTGTTCCCTTAATCCCTGTGATAAACCCAGACATATCCATCTAGCTGAAAAAGTGCTTCTAAATAGTATTATCTGTACGACATCATGGACTGTAGCCTACCAGGCTCCTCTGTCCATGGGATTTTCCATGCAATAGTATTGGAATGGATTGCCATTTCCTTCTCCAGAGGATCTTTCCAACCCAGGGATCCAACCTGGGTCTCCCACATTATAGACAGATGCTTTACCATCTGAGCCACCAGGGAAGTCCAGTATTATCTGTAGAGTTGTGCATTTTGCTTTTCTCATGTACCACTGCATCTTGAGCATTTTCCTATAGCATTGAATATTCTTTGAAAACACAATTTTAATGGGTGTTTAATTTTCCAGAATATAGATATGTCTTTATTTATTTAACCAATTTTTTCTGCTTTGGAAATCTGGGTTGTTTCTAATTTGTTTGCCATAATTATAAAAAGAGATGCAGTGAATATTTTTGCACTGAAAAGTTTTTTTTATACATTTTTGTTATTTCCTTAAGATAAATTCCTAGGACTGGAAATATTAGAATCAAACTGGATGAATACTGTGGTCAACTTCACATTGTTTCCAATACCCATTTTCCCCTTCATCTAAAATAACAGAGTATTAGCTGAGTAAAAGGCTGCTTGGCTAAAGATTGTTCCCAGTCAGCCTCATAGCTAGACGTGGCTGTATGACTAAGTTCTGGCTGATGGGATTTGAGTTTAGTGATGAAGGCCCATAAAAGAATTGTGCTTCCAGGACTTTCCTGGTGGTCCAGTGGCTAAGATTACACATGCCCGATGCAGGGGGCTGAAGTCTGATACCTGTTTAGGGAACTAGGTTCCACATAATGCAATTAAGTTTTCCCATGTTGCAACTAAAGATCCTGTATGCCTCAGTTAAGACCTAGTCCAGCCAAATTAATAAATAAATGTTAAGAAAGAAAGAGAATTGTGCTTCACTTTCCTGGTCTTTCTCCAGCTCTTCACGGGCTGGAAGATAAAAGACACTGAAGCAGCCAAATTGAACCCACAAGTGGAAGTCACGTGTTGAAGACAGCAGCAGGGCCAGCTACAATTTGTGGGGCCCAATGCAAAATGAAACTTCAAGCCTTCTTGTTCAAAAAAAAGGCGGGGGGATTGCCATTAAATATAGTAAAATTTATAGTTTTCTTGTCTTTCCATGCTCTTTCTTCCAGCATTTTTTTTTGCTATATAGTTTTCTGCTAAGAAAACTTAGATCATTAACATGAATTTTACCATTCATTATATTGTGCAATGTCTGTCCATTTATAAATGCAAATATAAGAACATTTAACTCATGTGCAGAATCACCAAAATTATGATTTGTATTTTGTAATTCATTCAAGCATATATATCTCATTCTTATCAGAAGAGTATAAATGCTGCACAAAACTGATTTAAATGTTTTTGTTTCACTTCTTCATACATATTCTATCAACACTCTATCTTCAGGTTATTGATGAGTAAGGAAAGACTGAAAGGAAAAAAACTTTCCCTTTCTTTCTATGCTCTCATTTTCAAGGTAAGTGACTTGTTACTACATGGAAGTAACGCAAGTAAGGAAAGATTCCTTGTTTGTGTTTCTTAGAGTATTATTATCTTCTTTCTGGATTAGTAGTAAGTTCTAGTTTAAATGGAGAGCATGTCCTCCCAGGACTCCCAGGACTGCCAGTCCCCTTCCTCACTTCCTTTCTTAGTCATCAACATAACATACTTGTACTCACTTTGAGTTTCTCTGAACTTCCATGCACTGTGGGTCCACTAGAATTCTGAGTTCATGGAGCACTGCCAATATGACATGCAAATGAAGTGCAGGAATGGCAGACATGGATTGTGTATTCCTCTGCTCACTTGCATGTTCCATTGTTTCACTGGACTTTACTTTTAAAACACAGGTTCAAAGATAAAATTAGTAAGACTTTCAAGATGGTAGCAGCAGCCCATTAAACCAAGCTCTGGGCCCTTCTGAGCATGGGGCTCTGTGGAACTGTATAGATCAAATAGTCGTTAAGCCAGACCTGGACTGCCTACCTGCTGGATGTTGAGACTGAAACACACTTCTACCCAGTTTAAGCTGTTGCATTTTGGGGTCTCTTTGTTTCACTTTGTACCCTGACTCATGAAAACACTTTTGGCTCTCAAAAATATCCCTTCCTACAATCTGGGGACTATGTGCTATAGTGAGTACTCTAAGTCATACTTTTAATATTTTGGAAACTGGAGTGAATCTTATAATAAGTGTACTTTTAATATGTTTATTTTACTTTTTCCCCCTAAAAAAGTCATTAAAAGCTAGAGATTTAGTGTTTTATAATTGAGGACATCTTCAAATCAAAGAGAGAGTATATTCATGTAACTCATTAATAGAACTTTAGATTCATAAAATATTTTAGCATTAAAGATCAGATGATCCAGAAGATTCTAAAGACTTAAAAAAATTTTTTTTTCCTTAAACTGGTCATTTTTTGAAATAAGTCTTTAGAGAGACTATATATAGTTGTTCAGTTGCTAAGTTGTGTCTGACCCTTTGCAACCCCCTGGACTTCATCACACCAGGCTCCCCTGTCCTTCATTCTCTCCTGGAGTTTGCTCAAATCCATGTCCATTGAAACTGTATATAGACAGATAAAAGTGCAGAGGGATGATAGGCAACCCAGAACATCCACCCCTCCTCTCTGCTGACCTACAGTAAAAGGAACCGTTAGAGAGCAGTCTGAAACAAATGGAAAGACGCCAAGCCAATTCTTTCACCTTTGGCTGGTGCAAAGCACTAAGCAAATCTTTTAAAAATAACGACTTTATTGAGATATAATTGGCTTATAATAAACTTCACATTTGTAAAGTATAACAGTTGATGTCTTGACATGTGGTTACACCCATATGTTTTCACACATATGAAAACATCACTGCAATCAAGATATTGAACGTATATTTACATTACCTCTGAAAGTTTATTTTTTAAATTTTATAAGCCCCACCCCATCTCCAGGCAAAACTTATTTGCTTCATGTCACTATAGAGATTAGTTTGCATTTTCTAAAGTTTTACATAAATGGCATCATTCAGTATGTACCAATTTTTTTTTTTTTTTGGCCTAGCTTCTTTCATTCAGCATAATTATTTTGAAATTCATCCATATCCATCCTTTTCATTGCTGAGTAGTATTCCATGTGCTGCTGATGGACATCTGAGTGGCTTCCAGTTTTTAACTACTGCAAAATAAAGCTCTATAAATATTCATGTATGGGTCTTAAAGTAAATGTATGTGTTCACTTTTCTTGGAATACCTAGGAGTGGAATGGCTAGATCTGATCAAATAGTATGTATATGTAATTTTTCAAGAAACTTCCCACTTGTTCTTCAAAATGACTGTAGCATTTTAGGTTTTTTTTTTTTTTCATTATTATGGATGAAACATTGTTGCTTTTTAGCAAATATGTTAAGAAGATGGGAAGCCTAGTACAGCAGAGGAAACTAGCTACAGGCTATCCTTTGTTGTAAGGCTGCCAAGAATTCTCAACCATGGGCCACTTGATCAGAAACCCATGTGTAAGCAAAAGAAAGTTTATCCATATGCCAGTGTTAACATCTAGCAAGTTTTGTATTTTTAAAAAAGTGACTTCATACAAAAAGCACAGTAATAAGCCTAGAGTTTGACCTTGTCTCTCTAGCAAGCAGGCAGGGTGAGAACACTGACCTAGACTACAGTTCTGAAGATAGTTGGTAACGGAGTGTAATGGGTGTGACTAGAGGTAAAGGATTGAAGGGCCTGGGCAGAGGCAGAAGTGAAGATAACAATCACGGTGAACAAGAGAGAAGAGCTAGTCATGTAAGAGAGGAAGAGGAGATAGACAACTTTCAGCCAACTCTCCTGTTTCCATCTTGGCCTGTAGGAGAGAGGGCACTTTTGCTGCTCCCATACCCTCTGTATATCCTTCTGACTAGCTTCTTTGTGAGGGAGGAGGAATTCCACAAATACTCAAAGCACAGGGCAATTACCAAACCACATTTAATAAGAAGATGGAGTCTCTAAGCTGGTGTTCCCTTGTCTGCAATTACAGTCCCCTATTTCAGTACATTGGGCCAGGGTCTGCCCATTCTCTCTGCTACACATGGTCTTGGCATCAATTGCCCCTGGTCTATTCTAGACCTTTCCACCAACTCTGAGTGATGGAAATGATAGAAGTTTCTTTAGGATTCTAGGCCTAAACAGCATAATCTGATTTGGCTTGACAAAGATCTCTGTGCTGGGACACAATTGGGTGCCTATCAGGTCATAAAGGTTATTTGGGGACTTTCCTGGTGGTCCAGTGGTTAAGACTCTGCACTTTCACTGCAGGGGAGTACAGGCTCAATCCCTGGTTAGGGAACTAAGTTCCCACATGCCATGCAGCATGGCCAAAAAATGTTATTTTATTTTCCATTTGATTATTGTTCTCATGGGCATATTCCTCAATTAGGAATCCCTGAAGAGGTTTGATTGGTAGGATTTCAGCCCCTAAACTGTAACTGACATTTCCATAATTAATCCTCAAGAAAGTCCCCACCCAAGTGGGGCCCAAGAAAAGCACAATAGTACCTGAGACAAAAGGACTACAACGAAGGTCAAAATGACAGGATAAATAAAGTGGAAAGAGACATGTATATATATAACCAAATCATTCTGCTATATACCTGAAACTAATACAACATTGTTAATCAACTATATGCCAATACAAAATAAAATAAAAAATGATTTAAAAGTAGAAGGGAAAAAAAAAAGAAAATGGAAACAGGCTCCTTTGAGCTTCATCTGTGGGTAGAGAAGAAATCATCATTCAGCCATCCACCTACCTACCCATCCATCCATCCACTCATCAACACATTTCTGAGTTCTAGGCACCAAGCTGGGACATTACGATATAGCAGCAAACAAGTTGAACACTGTCTGAGGGAGGATTAGGGAAAAAGGTGGGAGAATGTGTGTGAATTTGTCATAAAAGAAAAAAAAGTTAGAATGAGAGATCTCACAGCATTGCCCCCACAATCTTGGAGTTGTTGAAGCTCCTGTAGAAAGATAAATTAGAACTAAACAGTGGAGCTGATACTCATGAGCTAATTTTGGAGACTCTGGGCATAAGAAGTATGGATTTGAGGATCAGGTGACAAAATAGCATAGAGCTGGAGAAGGATCATTGTTTCCATATTTTCCAAGAATCCAGCACTGACCTGTAAAGCAGATATTCCCAACATTCTCTGCACTTTTTGGACCTCTTGCAGTTGAGTGGCTCAGGCCATATGCAGTCTACAACAGAGAAGACCTGGTGAGTACCATTCAGTCCTTTATCTGGTGAGTATCCCTGTAAGCCTGCTTGGTTGATCAGAGAGGTTTCCTGCTCCTAATGGAGCAGCTACAGGACTGTGATGTCTTCAGTCTAAATTGCTAGGTTTCTATAAGCGAAATAGTTCCCCTAAAGGGTGCCCAGATCTTTATTAGATTTTGTGGTATTGAGAAATAAAACCCTTGTCATAGCAAGCCACATACTGAGACATTGGCTTTTGTCCTTGCTATGCCAGTTTAGCCTCACCTGGAAAACTGAGAGTTTGCTGAACACTAAGAAATAGTAACCTTAGCACAGGTATTGATGTTCCCAAAATGGTTATCATGAGCAGGGACAAGAGAGATACCCTTTAGAGTTACTTTGTGGAGCCAGAATAGGAGAGGAAAAACCAGACAGATGCTATGTGATGACTGTGGTTAGCAAACTGCTTTGAGAATACATAGTTGTAAGCTTTCTCCTTGGAGATTCTCAGAAATATTTGAGTGAGATTTTTGAGGGGTAGAGAAGAGTGTGTCAACAAAGGAAACTATGCATTATTTGATATTAATGACTACTTTAGTGTCACCAGATGAGACCTGGTATCTCTAGGTATTAATTAACTGAGTTGTGGGATATCTTGTGTTGGAGAGGGTTTGCAATTCCAGTTCTAGCTGGCAGAGCTGACTGTGTTCTTCTCTTTGTCCTTATTTCTTCCTTGAAGAGTAAACTCCCAAACTTTGTTCACATCACTAGAAACTCTGGGATCTTCCTGGGATTCATGTTGGACTTACCCCCAAACTTCTAAGGATGAGGTCTCTTGGTAAACATAATGTGATTTCAATTTCATTGTTCTCTCTTGAAACTGAGTACAAACAGGAAAATATTTCTAATGCAGATGTATTAAGGTTTGCATGCCAAAGAAAGTTTCAGAAATTTATAACATGGTCCGTACTGTGCATTAAAATTCATGTGACCACTTTATAAAATTGTGAATCTTGAAAAAAATTCAAAGCTTTCCATGTGCCCTAAATCAATAATTTCAGGACAGTTCAACAACAGATTGACAGCATAGTTTTCAGTAGTCAACGGCTAATCCCCATATCCAATTTGAGTTTAAATATCTATACTTCTTTGAAAGTAGCAACAACAATCTTATTGTTTCCATGATGTTTCATGTACAGTTGCTCAGGAAAAAAATGCAATCTTATGGACCTCTAGGAATTGGAGAAGCTTCTCCAAGCCCTGTAATGCCTTTAACTAATTAATCCTATAATTCTATAATTTTGAAAGGTTCCTATGACCTAACCATATGATTATACAGTTAAATAAATCTAATCTAAATAAATCTACATGTTGCTTTGATTTCTAAATACCATATAAAGTGGCACGATCAGGAAGAATGCTAAACACTTTGATCACTTCCCCCCAGGGTCCGGTTCACATTTTGCCCATGAGCTATCCATATAGATCTACTTCCTTGCTGTAAAAGATCTCTTCTCATTTGGATGGTGAGTAGAGCCCTTCAGGTCAGGAAAGACAGGGCTTCACACAAGCCACAAGGGAATAAATTGTGGTTGGGCTTTTCCGATTTATTTCCCTTTGCCTCTGATTGGTCTAGGAATGGGCCTATGGCCCATACTGGCAGATGAAACAAAAGGAGAGGTCAGTTGGGAGACTTCCTGTAATTGTTCTTCCCAGAAAAAAAAAAAAACAAAGAACCCCCACAGAAATTCACATGAAGAAAGCATTTTACCTCAGCCTTTCCTTTCTGCTTTGAATGTGGATTTGATCTTAGAAGCTGAAATAGCCATAAAGTGGCAAAAGTTGGCAGAACAAGACAGAGGAGAGTCTGGGTCCTTAATGACATCATTGCGCTGCTGACTGACTTCTTAGGTGAGAAAATTTAACATCACTATTGCTTAAGGAAGGCCCTGGGAGACTGGATTCTGCTATTTGCTGCTGAATGCATCCTAATGCTACAACCATCCCAAGCTGAAACCAACCTGCAAAACTCACAACATAATTTCCAGACGTAAGTTAAAGAAAGTGAAAGTGTAGCGAGTGGCTCAGCCTTGTTGGACTTTGTGACCCTCATCGACTGTAGACTGCCAGACTCCTCCACCCATGAGATTTTCCATGCAAGAATACTGGAATGGGTTGCCATTTCCTTTTCCAGGGGATCTTCCCGATCCAAGGATGGAAGCTGGGTCTCCCAAAAAGCACCCCAAACATCTTTTTCAGAGAAATAGAGTGATAATAACATCTTTCCAGTTCATTTGAGGTATCTTATCTTTGGCAAATAAAATCAGAATTTTCATTTGCAAACCAAACTTATTGTCAAGTGACTAGAAATTACTAGTGAATGCTTTCTAACTAGAAATTACATTTGCTGAAAACTCAGGTCTTTCTCTTATTGTTTTGTTATCCTGCTTTGTTTATTCATACGGGGGAATCCTTGGAGGTAAGGATTAGAGTTCCTGAAGAGTTATGAACCATGACTGTGAGTTAACAAATATCCCATTGTTTGTGGAAGAGTACTTTGATCAGCTAGCCTTACAGCCGGATTGACAACTTTGGCCAATATTGTTTCAATGTGAATCGACAGAAATTAATTTTAATGAGGACAAGCAGAAGAAATGTTTGGCCCTCAGTTAAATATTCTTCATAGTTTAAAGAAGGGCGCTTACTCTCTTGTGGTTGGTGAGGAAGTGACCCACCTATGAGGGCAGAAAGCTCTAGGAGACTGGATCTAACGTGCAGTTAGCTGTGGAGAATATAAGCATTGGAAAGAACAGACTTTGCAAAAGAGACCCAAAGGCTACAAGCCTTGGCAAAGCAATGTTGGTTTTCACCTTGAGAGACTAAGGACAGTTGTGACCCACACAGTCCTCTTTATGTGAGGATCAACAAGCTTTGGTCACCAAGATGAGATAGTAAAACATTTGGGGTGAGGTTGTGAGGTTTTCTTTCTCTTTTTTTGGCTGCATGACACAGGAATCTTAGTTCCTGACCAGAGATGGAACTCATGCCCACTGCAGTGAAAGCGCAGAGTGCTGGGGAAGTCCCTGGAATGAGATGTTTCCTTGATTTTTTTTGAGGTAAGGGCAAGTTGCTGCCAAGAAGGTGTGTCATCTCTGGGCAAGCACAGTTCTTTCTTTGGAAGTCAATTTTATTCAGTTTCAGAAGAAAGACCTCACATGAATTTGGATTAGAAAATAGGATATCAAGAGACTTGTTTTCCTAGAAATGCAAGAAAAAGAAATAACCCTTCAAGGATAATTTTCTGAATCTTCCTCTTACATCAAAAGATACATATCTTATCCCCACAGCACCTCCTCCAAGAGTCAACTCACCCTCCTTAAATTCTTCTTAGCTGGGACAAGCCAATTCCCTTCATCCACACCTCTCATTTTTTTCTGTAAATAAATGTTTATGTAAAACATTTCCTTTGTTAGTTGGAGACTTCTTCGGTGGACCATGTTGTGCTCAGCAAAAGTGGTTGCAGAAGAGCTGAGGAAGTTGGAGTAACTTAGACCCCTGGCATTTTGGGGTGATTTATAGATAGTATCTTAAACCCCAGGATAGGGGTTAGCTATCCTGGCTGCTATCCTAGCTGCTCCCTTGGATGCCAAGGTCCTGAAAAGAAAAAAGCTATCTTACTCACTCATCGTTGGGTCTCTAGGACTAGGCATAGAGCCTGTTAACCTGTAGGCATTCAATACATGCAAAGTAATATGTGAGCCATGACACTTAGTGTCTTTTAAAAAACAAAAATTACTTGTCCTAAAGGGCTCCTGAGATGCCATTCAGAATTTAATGTGTCTACCTTAGTGTACGGACTAATGTTTAAGTGTGACAATAAGGGGTTAATTTGGCTGAAATAGTTCTTTTCTTCCATTGGCTGGTGTTAATTGGTATCTGAAATTAAAAGACGCTTATTCCTTGGAAGGAAAGTTATGACCAAGCTAGATAGCATATTGAAAAGCAGAGACATTACTTTGCCAACAAAGGTTTGTCTAGTCAAGGCTATGGTTTTTCCTGTGGTCATGTATGGATGTGAGAGTTGGACTGTGAAGAAAGCTGAGTGCCGAAGAATTGATGCTTTTGAACTGTGGTGTTGGAGAAGACTCTTGAGAGTCCCTTGGACTGCAAGGAACTCCAACCAATCCATTCTGAAGGAGATCAGCCCTGGGATTTCTTTGGAAGGAATGATGCTAAAGCTGAAACTCCAGTACTTTGGCCACCTCATGCGAAGAGTTGACTCACTGGAAAAGACTCTGATGCTGGGAGGGATTGGGGGCAGGAGGAGAAGGGGACGACAGAGGATGAGATGGCTGGATGGCATCACTGACTCAATGGACTGAGTCTGAGTGAACTCCGGGAGTTAGTGATGGACAGGGAGGCCTAGCGTGCTGCGATTCATGGGGTCGCAAAAGTTGGACATGACTGAGCGACTGAACTGAACTGAATTGTTATCTGGAATCAAGATTGCCTGGAGAAATATCAATAATCTCAGACATGCAGGTGACACCACCCTTATGGAAGAAAGTGAAGAACTAAAGAGCCTCTGGATGAAAGTGAAAAGGAAGAGTGAAAAAGTTGGCTTAAAACTCGACATTCACAAAACTAAGATCATGGCATCCAGTTCCATGACTTCACGGCAAATAGATGGGGAAACAATGGAAATGGTGAGAGACTACTTTTTTGGCTCCAAAATCACTGCAGATGGTGACTGCAGCCATGAAATTAAAAGATGCTTGTTCCTTGGTAAAAAGTTATGACCAACCTAGACAGCATATAAAAAGCAGAGACATTACTTTACCAAAAAATTTCTGTCTAGTCAAAGCTATGGGTTTTCTAGTAGTCAGGTATGGATGTGAGAGTTGGACTGTAAAGAAAGCTGAACATAGATGCTTTTGAACTGTGGTGTTGGAGAAGACTCTTAAGAGTCCCTTGGACTGCAAGGACATCCAACCAGTCCATCCTAAAGGAGACCAGTCCTGAATATTCATTGGAAGGACTGATGCTGAAGCTGGAACTCCAATACTTTGGCCATTTGATGCGAAGAACCAAGTCAATGGGAAAGACACTGAGGATGATTGAAGGTAAGAGAAGGGGATAACAGAGGATGAGATGGTTGGATGGTATCACCAACGTGATGGACATGAGTTTGAGTAGGCTACGGGAGTTGGTGATGGACAGGGAAGCCTGGCATACTGCAGTCCATGGGGTTGCAAAGAGTTGGACATGATTGAGTGACTGAATTGAACTGAATAGGCATCTGGAAAACAAACAAACAAACAAACATGATTCTAACCTCTTCAAAGTCTTTTCTCTTTCAGAGTCAAGACTGTGTTTCTGCAGATTGGGGCATTTATGCTAATAGTTCAGCTAGACTGAAAAAGAAAAAAATTTTGAGTCAACTGAATACTACTAATATGATTTAGGCATTTATTAAGTTGGAGATAAACAGCTAAATTTAGATTTACTTATGATCAACTTGTTTGGCATAGCTCCTTATATAATAATACATGAACTACAATTTTGAATGTAAAGATACATATCATTGCTTAGTATCTTTTAAAATATGGTTGCTCTTTCTTTTTCTTGTTCAAAAGAGGGAGAGCATTCCATGCGTATGTGACAGGAAGAAGATGTAATCCTACCGCTCCCTTATCACAAACCTCTCTGGAGGGGGAGCTAGACAGAAGCCAAGCGGCTTTTGCTGGTTATGGCTTCTGGTTGTGTATGTATTGTGACTGGACAGGGGTTTGGTAAAGGACAAGAATAACTGTCCAAACATGTTGCTAGTAAGAAATCTACACACACTTGTTGACTTCTATTTTAGGTCTCCCAGTCACAACAATGCCAGGGTTTACATTTTTTTCTGGATAAAAGCAAACAGGGTTAGACAAAATTCTTTGTCTAACATGTTGCCAGTGCACGAATTTTGCAGAGGACTCAACTTGTTCAGAGTTAAACAAAGCTACACTAACAGAACATAAACACCCAAGTTGTGTACCAGAAAAAATGATCCTTAAAGTTTCCTGCTCCTCCCATCCAGCCTCTAGGGAAAGTTTACCTCTCTATTCTTGGCTTGTGTTAAGTCATATAATGCTTTGCCAAAGCCCACCCCTATCATGCAGAGCTACGTGGTATGATTTAAACCATCTCTCCACTTACTGAAAGAACTTGAGAAGAGTTCACTGGCACTGGGTGGTGATTTTTCCTTCATTCTCTTTCCAGCCTCTGGCCTATAAGTCCTAGAATAGGTTGTAGAGCCACCATGGGTGGTATGCACGTCTAGATGATTTCCATTGGTAATACCAGGAAGATGCAGCAGTTGAAACCTGAAAGAGAAAACCCATCCCTCCCCTAAGAATAACACGTAGGGAGGATCCCCCCCCAAAACACACATGACCCCCAACACACACTGAAACCAAAACTCTAATAACAACAAAGGAAAAAGTAGCTATGTGGTGGTGTAGAAAGTTCCTTTTTGCATTTGCCATTCTCTTTGCCTGGAATGCAAGTAGAAAATTTTTTCAGGAGTCAAAATTGTACATTGCAACCAATCCTCACTACCTGGATCCTCTTTGCTCCTCCCTAATTTCTTCCCTAGTCCCATTTCTCTTCCTTTCAGTATTATTCTATTCTGTATGCATTTCCACTGTGGATCCCTTTACTATTTTCCTCCCTTCCTTCCTTCCCCCACGACCCCCATTTCTCTCTCTCATTCATTTCCTACTATGAGTCAGGTATTGTTCTAGGTTCAAGGGATAGAGCAATGGATGAAACCGAGAAGACTCCTGATATTGTGGCACTTATATTCTGTAGGGGGTGGGGAAAATGGAGGGGGGAAAAGACAAAATGATAAATTTCAGGTAATAAGAGCTTCAAAGGGAATCAAACTGCATAAAGTGATAGATAACCTGGGGGTTGGGAAGGGAGAAGAATGCTTTAGATGGGATGAAAAGTCTGTTGGGGGAGGAGGGGTTAAATTTTAATTGAAATCTGTATACAGGAAAAATTCAGCTAACAGAAAAGCATTCCAGATAGAGAGAATGGCAGTGCAAAGTCCCTCTGTGGTAAGAACCAATGTAACAAGTCCAAGGAAGTGAAAGAGAGCAGGTGTGACTATAGCTTGGAGAAAGAGGATGGAAGTGGCAAGACATGAAGTTTTGCAGGGACAGGTCACATCTGGCCTGGAAGGTAATGTAGGGGTTTGTATTTTATTCTAAGTGGGATAGGAGGCCAGGTCCTAGCAAAGGGATGAATTATTTATCCAGAACACTATCCATTATTTTGTTTCTTTGTATTCTCCATAGCTAGCCCTATAAGCATTTCATGATAGTGGGGCGGACATAGAGGATTTATTACATAAAGGAGTCTGGGACACACAACAGGTGACAAATGTGAGACCCTCTGCTTCACTCTACATCCTTGTCTACTTCACCCATCTCTCTGAGCTACCCAGTTCCTACATAAGTATGCCATCTGTCCTTCTTTTTGATAAATTAATCATTTGCCTTTGGATTTTCATCTGGTTTTACCCCCAATTTGTTAACATAATACTTAAAAAAAAATCACTCATCTATGTTTGTGCATAGGTCATTAGGGAAAAGATCATGAAAATTTGTTAATTTTTTTTTTATGATTGCCATGGGGGGAAGGATGCGGGGAAGAAATAATTAGGGATTTGGGATGATCATGTACATACTGCTATATTTAGAATGGATAACCATCAAGGACCTACTGTATAGCACAGGGAATTCTGCTCAATGTTATGGGCTAGCCTGGATGGGAGGGGAGTTTGGGAGAGAATGGATACATGCATATGTATGCCTGAATACCTTCCCTATTCATCTGAAACTATCACAACATTTTTAATCGGCTATACCCTAATACAGAATCAAAAGGTTTTTTAGGGAAAAAAAAAAAGAAAATCTGTTAAATTTTAAAGCAGAACTCCCCATTCATTCATTGCAGAGCGATGACTCACAACAATACTATAATCTGACTACTGGAAGCCATAGCACATCTCCATTGCAGTTATATTAAGTACCTTAAAATTACATCTCCAATCATCTTTGACACAGTCCCAAAGGTATTTCAAACAAAATCCAACCTAAAAAAAATTGTCAGCTAATGAACATTTCTCAGCAAATTCATGTGGTTGGGATAAAAATATCCAAATGGTTCGTGTGACTTTAAAATTACCCAGTTTTGTATTGTCTCACTGTAATTCAAAAATGCATCATAGTATATATAAAAAACCCACAGTAATCAAATCCAATTAGAATGTCTCTTTACACAAATTAAGTTATCAATTAAATAAATTCCCTCAAATGAGGACTGTATCCAAGGTAAATTAAATTAATCTCATCATTATATTCATCCTACTTGTATTCTCTAGTTGCACTGTAGTATTCTCACCACTTTTTTAAAATTATGACAGTAGAAAAATACACACACACACAATTCAAATGTTTCCATTTAAGAAATATAAGAAAATCAGTTATGAATTTTTAAGCAAACAGCCCATACTTTTGAATGGCTATCTTGGGACTCCCCAATAGTGTGAGTGTGTGGGTGATTTTGATCCTGTTCACCATATCAGAAAAATCCAGCTATAGAAAGAGAGAAAACCAAGGCTTCTTAGGATGCCTCAGTGAAACGGTTCATTTATTTGAACTGATAAGTCTATGAAAATACACTCAGTCACAATAGGGAGCTTCTTAGACCTGACAATAATTTAAATTCTGAAAAGTATACAGGACTATTAGAGACCTTCACCCTTCTGGTAGATTATGTCCCTTGATACTGGAAGGGGACTTGAGTTTCTCCCTAGCCCCCTGCTTAGGATTAAACGAGAGACCTCAGCTTTGGTGTAAAGCTGCCAGCAGTCCTAATCCAAGATAATGTACACAATTTGGACTCTAGGAATGAGAGACAAAAGGAAGGGTGATCTAGAAAGTGGCAGTAGGGATAAAAGTGGGTAGGATTGTTGCTTCTGCAGAAAATGTCCAAGGATGGCAGATTCTAGTTAAGATCAATATGGGAAGATGTCTTAGTGTGTAGGTAGAAAAATAAGACAAGACAAAGATGACCTCAGCCATTGAGAAGGAAGGAGTCACAGGAAGGGAAGTCTGTGTGCAGTAGATAATGGAATTAGAAAGAGCAGAAATGAAAAGCAGCAAAGATTGTGATCTAGGGATTAGCTAGCTTAAATGTTCTGTCACTGGACACAAACCTTCCACAAGGAGATCTAATCTTAATGCAACAAACTCAAATTAGTTATAGGTTGGGGGTGGTTCTGTTCTCAGACATGGGGCTGAACCTGTTACTGGGGTGGGGGTGGGGGATGAAAGGGTGGAATCTGAGCATCTCAGTAAGTCACCTAGCAGCTCTGGTCACTTTGGGCATTCCCAGGGGATACATAACAGCTCACTATAACAACACAACATACACGGACACCTGTTTGTTCCCCAAGACCAACACCACAGTGAGTTTTTACCATCTTAGCTTACAAAGACATTATTTTGTACAGGTTACAGATTTCACAAAAGAGAATTTAACTACACAGATATTTATAAAATGAATGTGGTTGAGAGAAAAGTACAGGGGCTTGAAGTCAGAAAAGCTACTACATTCCAGTCCTCTCTGCTGCTGTTCAGCTGTGTGAACCTGAAGAAGTCCTTTAACATCCCTGGGCCTCTTTGTTCATCTGTAAAGTGTGGTGATGGAGCCCTGTTACTCCCTCAATGTTCTCAAGCAGATTCCAAGACAGTGGCTCACTGTGCAAACTTAAAGCAAACAGAAGATGTGGCACTGAAATCAAGCAGAGAGATGCTTGCACTCTAATATAATTATCCACTGCCATAGGGACTCTGGCCACTGGTTTGATAAGTATTGTCAAACAACATGTATTTGTAACTTTTGAGAAAAGTAATTTTCAGATGCTAGTCTTGGAATAGGCTCAACCGGAGTCTTAGATCATTTCCAGTTTGAATGAACAATTCTTATTTTGGGCTTGGTTGGAGGTGGGGCTAGATGCAATTGAGCTGTATATCCTTCTGAAGTCACAAGGAAGAGTCAACCTTTATTCTAGTAGTATTTGGTCAGGAACAGCTGCTCCATAGGTGTCAGCCCTATACCCCATTTCATACTTTAAATAATATCACTAATACCTTTATCCAAAATACACTTGAGTTTTATATGCTTAATATAGGAGAGAAAAGAGCTAATATTCATCAAATGCCCTTTATGAAATAAGCACTTGCTAGTGTTTTACACATATTCTGTCATTTAATCTCCAAGGCAACTTAAAAGGGAAGATATCACTGTCCCAATTTTACAGGTGAGAAAACCAAGGCTCAGAGTGCTTATAACTTGCCCAAGTTCACACCACTAGGACACGACAGAGATTTGATATAAAAATTCAGGTCTTCTGACTTCAGTCCCTACTTTTTCTTCTGTAACATCATGCTATAGAAGAAAAAGAATGAGGGTGAATGATTGATACGCCATTAGTAAAGAGCTCACCCATTCTACATCATTCTGCAAAGTCCAACTTTCAAAGAATCAGAATATGATAGAAATCTTCAATATTAAATTAAAAACTAAACATAAGCAATCTGACTTGATGATCCAGAAGGTGCTTTCAGATCTTGCTGTGTCTTAAAGTTTTCACAGTCAAAATTGATTATCAGTGCACTACAGATGTGTGGAAAAGAAATTGCCAGGTAACAGTAACCAGCTCACCCACCTCCAAGATGGCAGGCACTATGCAGCTTTTATTATGTCATAGCAAGGAAACAAATAGAATCTGTGGTCCTGCGTCTTGGGATATATATCCTAAATATATATCCATTCTTATTCCCAGTGAGAAAGAAGTCACTATAAGAGAATCTCACCTTTCATCATTCATATTCTACCTTAAAAATCCTAAACCAGTTGAACCACTGTGCACAATAATTTTGGCAGTCACAAACTCTGTCACGAAGCAGAATGATAAACAGGAGAATATAAGTGGTATTTAAATGTCCATCATTGAGTGGGTCAGACTGCATGAGGCAACGTGGCTGTGTGGAGGGCGAGAGGTCTGGGCCCATAGTGAACAGCTTGCCTTTGCCTGAGAGTTACTAAAGCCAACGTTCTTGACTCATATTTAATCTCAGCCATCCCAGTGCCTATATCCCTGGCAACCTTAAAACAATGAATTATCTGCAAGCAACCAGATCCAAACAAAGAGCTCAACAGTTGAATCTCCAAGAAGTGGCCAGTTTCAGAAAGGCATTTCTTGTCTGCCTAGAGCAGACTGGGGTGAAAGTTGTACCGAAGGCTGGAGAAGAGTCCAATGTGTTTCACGAGATTGGGCTCCACCACGTAGGCCCGTTCCCCCTTGGCCCTCAACAGTGAGTACAGTGCCATGTCCTTGCCGAAGCCCTTGTGGCAGTAAACCTGCGACAGGTAGGTGAGGGTCCGGCGGGCCGCAGGGGCAGGGAAGAGCATGGCAGGGGTGCAACACTGTGAAGCGGGGACCACGCTGTACAGGGAAGGACTCAGCCGCCGCAGCTCTAGGAAGTAGTGGCGGCCCACCAGCTCCACCAGACCCATGCTGTACAGGGAGAAGAAGAGCATGACAGGCCAGCTAAATCCCGGGCGGCTGGCAAACCGCATGTATATCCAGGTTAGTAAGGGCCCCAGCAACATGCCAACACCGACCCACTCCAGGATACGCATGGGCTCTGGGTTGATGTAGTGCTGGAGCCTCTCGGGGTGATAGAGCTTCAGATAGAGGGCATCTTGGAGGTGGGGCTCAGAGAAGCGAGCCCGCAGAAGGTGCTCCAGGACTGGAAAGATCTGCTCCTCTGGGACGGCATCATCTTCCACCATCAGGACATAGTCTGGGTTGTAGGTCTGCAGGGAGGATTCCAGACAATAGACATAGTCCTGCTTCTCTTTCTCAAACGAGTTGGTGGAAGGGTCATCGCCATAGTCATCCTCAGTGCCCTCATAGCGGTTGGCCACAGGGACGTACTTGGACAGCAGCTTGGCATCAAAATGGCTCACGCTCCGCTCCACGTTGCACAGGAAGAGTTGGTGCCCCTCGCATTGGGGGCCACACTGTTGAAGGAGCCGGTGGAACTGGGACACCACCTGCAGGACGTAGTGGAAGCCAGGCTGCCTGTCCACAGTGACGATAGTGATGACCAACCAGGGCCGCGGCGTGGCCTGCCAGACAATGGGCATCGAGCCGTTGGCAGAGGGCAGCTCCTCAAAGTAGTGCAGGGCAGCTTCACCTTCTTTCAAGCTTTGCTGCAGGAACTCTTGGCTCATTTGGTTCAGATGCCAGTGGCGCAGATAGAAGTAAGAGTGCAGAAGCCGGTGACAGGCCAGCGGGGCCAGCAGACCAAAGGTCACCACTGTTAAGATGAAGAGCTGGACAGCGGTGCTGCCCCAAGAGAGCCGCCTCAGCCTCCGGAGGAGCATGGCAGCTGGAGAGGTTGAAGTGCTCATGAGGTCGACTCTGGTCAGGTCTGGTTCCAAGAACAAACCATCCTGGACTGTAGGCCCAAATCAGTGCAAGTCACACCTAAAGAGGGAAGAAGTAAAGAATGGTACAGGGCTTAAAAAAAATCCAGGGATGGAACTCAGCACATATCAAATCAGAAATTCTTATTCTAGTCTGTGTTGCTGCTAGAGACTCAAGTGTTTTCTCTAGTACTCTCTTCTTAGGTTGTATCTGTTAGTGATCTCTAGGGTTCTTTGATCATTTCTATGAGTAATAAAATCTTGGTGCATTCAACCAGATCTCCACACTTACAGACACTTAGTTAAGATTTATAGTGTGCCAGAAAAATCACCAGAGAGGCTAGTAAAATCGTTATTTCAATTCAACAGCTACACAGACACAGGTTCTTCCGACCGACACAAAAATAGCAAGGCTTGACCCAAAGGAAAAACACATTTAGAGTAAGTTCCAAGGTAAATACACTGCAAGTACTTGTTGACTGAATGTACATAGTAATTTCTAAAAGCTCTGTCTTCTTTTGTATGTCCCAAACAAGAAAGGGACTATTTAGGATTCCCTGAAATGTCTTTATCAACATTTTTCATCCCTTTTTCTCTAACTTTATGTAACTAAACTCAAAATTTCATTTTAACTTAATCCTGATTTGTCTTCCATTTTATATTTTATAAAACTACCACGGGAACCAGTCAGAGACAGGATCTCCCTACATATGCAAGTGAACTCTAGAGCCCCAGAGTTTGAAAGGGGAGGAAATATCCGAAGGAAGATGTATGGGCAGCTTTTTGTGAGGTAGGGAAAGGGGAAGCAGAAAGGAAGATGAAAAAGTTGGTCTAGCCTGGTCCAGAAAGGAATGTAGCATGAGGTCTTCTCTCAGAGTTCAGGCCTGAGGTCAGGCACGTGCTGGAGTGAAAACAGCTCAGCCACTTACTTGGTAAAAGGTCACTTCATCTCTCCACATCTCTCTACCTCTAAAGTGGAGGTAATAATAATACCCATCTCATAGGGTTACTGTTAAGATTAAGTGTGTTATGGAGCAAAATAATACAGAGTAAAAAGCCATTAAAATATACCCATATGGGGATTTCCCTGGTGGTCCAGAGGTTAAGACTCTGTGCTTCCACTGCAGGGGGATCACGTTCAATCTGTGGTTGGGGAACTAAGATCCTATATGCTGTGCAGCACAGCCTGTATATATGAACATATATACACATATGTGTGTGCTTAGTCACTGCAGTTGCGTCTGACTTTTTGTGACTCTGGACTGTAGCTTGTCGGGGTCCTCTGTCCATGGGATTCTCCAAACAAGAATACTGGAGTCAGTTGCCGTGCCCTCCTCCAGGGGATCTTCCCAACCCTTCCCAACTCCTGCATTGCAGATGGCTTCATCACTGCTGAGCCACTGGGAAAGCCTATACATATATATAGCCTATATATATATATATACATATACACACACACACACACACACACACATACATACACAGATTGTACATACAAACTTAGTAATAGGAGTAAGAAGGTCTAAAATCCAAGGGAAAATAGACTTGCACCAAAAAAACAGAACTACAAGGACAAAGCCATTATAACACCAGTAAGGTCAGTGTAAAATTAAATGGTGTCTATAGAATAAAGGCAAATCTCTTACCTGAGAAGTATAATAAAGTTTGCACATATTGGGAAGAAAATGGCCTAGCTTGTGAGTTATCTTAAAGAAGAACTGCCTGGGTACCATGTGAGGTTGCTGTGCTGCAGTCTCTAGTGCTCTCACAGAAAGATCACATTTCCTAGCCCACCATCTTCAGGTGAGGTCATGTGACTCAGGCTTCCCAGTAAAATGTGAGCAACATGACAGCTATGACTTCCAGATCAAGGTAACTGAGAGCAGTTGTGTCTTCTTGACTTTCTCTTTCTCCACCTGCTAGCTGGAGAGCCTTGGTGGATCTAGAGGAGGGAGGAGCCACTAGCTGGTGTGAGCCTGGGTCCTTGAATGATTGTATAGAACTGAGGTCTCTCCTACTGCTCACCTCCCAGCACCCATCCAACCTAGAGTGGGATGTGCTGTCAATCATACACAAACTGTTGTATCTAGCCACTAATGAGTTTTTGACTTATTACAGTGGTTAGCCTACCCTGCCCATATTGTGTGTGTGTGTGTGCATGCATGCACACTCATTCACTCAGTCATGACCGACCCTGTGAGCCTATGGACTGTAGCCCACCAGGCTCCTCTGCTCATGGAATTCTCCACGCAAGAATTGAAATGGGTTGCCATTTCCTCCTCCAGGGGATCTTCCCAATGCAGGGATCGAAACTGCATCTCTTGCATTGGCAGGCAGATTCTTTACCTCTGAACCACCTGGGAAGCCCACCCTGCCCATTAGAGTTGTGTAAAGTACCAAACCTCTCTCTATGGTATGATGACATAGTAATTCAAGGAAGTAGAGAGACAAGTCTCATTTCAGCAACAGAAGCAAATTATATTGTGGGACCTCAGAGATGAGACAGACTATCCCAGTACTAGTAAGAGACCTGGATAGGGATCTCCAGTTCCCTATTAAAGAGGGAAATAAGCAGGGAGAGGTTTGGGTAGTATGCAGTCCTTGCTGGGATGTGGACTTCCAAAGTATTGCAGATTGGTTGCATATCCCTGGGATCTGTTCAGTCACATGGTTGCACATTCCCATGGCCTCAACCAGTTCCACATCACTACCAGCAGAAGCCAAGGACCGAAGCCTTACTTGGTCTTAGGAATGGAGTCATTCAGGTGGTTTCCTGTTTATACTGTTCTCCCTTGCTAAGGGAGCTGCAACCACTTAAAGGAACAAAATGCAGTCAACGAGATAAGACATGCAGCTTAGAAAATGCCAGGCATATATTAAGTGCTAAGATGACAGTGCAATTATGATGACAATGCAGAACTCCGGGTTTGGTGTAAAACTGCCATCCAACCTCCTTCAATACTCTCTTCCAGTGAGTTTTTGGTAAAACAAGAAAGTGACACTCTTTAGTCCAAATAAGTCCTGGGGTAGAACTATTCAAGGAGTACATGTGCACACACACACAGACAATTATTATTTAAGAATATAAATCTGATCATGTCATGCTCCTGCTTAAAACTGTTCTTATATTTCTACTGCTCTTTTAATAAGATCTAAACATCTTATTGTGATTCAGAAGGCCCTTTATGATCTGGACCCTTCCTCCCTTGATATCTCGTTCTACTGCCCTCTTTGTATGTTCTAGACTAATAAAGGCTAGATAGTAAGTATTTTAGACTTTGTTGATCACACACAGTTGCATATTCCCCTGAAAAAATGTAAAAACTATTTTTAGCACTCAGGTCACATCAAAACAGGCTGTAGACCAAATCTGGCCTGCAACTCATAGTTTATCAACTCTATGCTCTAGACTATGACTGTCCAACAGAAATATACTGTAAGCCATATATGTAGTTAAAGTTTTTCTACCAGCCACAATAAAAAAGTAAAAATAAACAGATGAAATTCATTTTAATAATGTATTTTAACACATCAAAATTATGCTTTCAACATGAAACCAATATAAAAAATTACAAATGAGGCATTCTATATTCTTTTTTCCATACTAAGTCTTTGAAATTCAGTGTATATTTTATATTCACAGCATATCTCAATTCAACATGAGCCACATTTAAGTGCTTAGGTTCCAAATAGGAAAAGGAGTATGTCAAGGCTCTATATTGTCACCTTGCTTATTTAACTTATATGCAGAGTACATCATGAGAAACGTTGGGCTGGAAGAAGCACAAGCTGGAATCAAGATTGCCAGGAGAAATATCAATAACCTCAGATATGCAGATGACACCACCCTTATGCCAGAAAGTGAAGAGAAACTAAAAAGACTCTTGATGAAAGTGAAAGAGGAGAGTGAAAAAATTGGCTTAAAGTTCAACATTCAAAGAACGAAGATCATGGCATCTGGTCCCATCACTTCATGGGAAGTAGATGGGGAAACAGTGGAAACGGTTTCAGACTTTATTTTTGGGGCTCCAAAAGCACTGCAGATGGTGACTGCAGCCATGAAATTAAAAGACGCTTACTCCTTGGAAGGCAAGTTACGATCAACCTAGATACCATATTCAAAAGCAGAGACATTACTTTGCCAACAAAGGTCTGTCTAGTCAAGGCTATGGTTTTTCCTGTGGTCATGTATGGATGTGAAAGTTGGACTGTGAAGACAGCTGAGCACTGAAGAATTGATGTTTTTGAACTGTGGTGTTGGAAAAGACTCTTAAGAGTCCCTTGGACTGCAAGGAGATCCAACCAGTCCATTCTAAAGGAGATCAGTCCTGGGTGTTCATTGGAAGGACTGATGCTAAAGCTGAAACTCCAACACTTTGGCCACCTCATGTGAAGCATTGATTCATTGGAAAAGACTCTGATGTTGGGAAGGATTGGGGGCAGGAGGAAAAGGGGACAACAGAGGATGAGATGGATGGATGGCATCACCAACTCAATGGACATGAGTTTGATTGAACTCTGGGAGTTGGCGATGGACAGGGAGGCCTGGCATACTGCGGTTCATGGGGTCGCAAAGAGTTGGACATGACTGAGCGATTGAACTGAACTGAACTGAATAGCCACATATAGCCAGTAAGGAAGGCACCTCTAGATATGCTGATCTTCTTTCAGAACATCAACTGTGCTAAGCTGTTGCCTATCTCCTGGTCTTTGCTCACTCAACTCCCTTACCCAAGAACATTATAATTCCCATACCTTTCCTTGTCTCTTCATATAGATAGTTTTTTGTCATTCTGTAACACAGTCTCCTCGGAGAAGGCAATGGCACCCCACTCCAGTACTCTTGCCTGGAAAATCCCATGGATGGAGGAGCCTGGTGGGCTGCAGTCCATGGGGTCGCTAAGAGTCGGACACGACTGAGCGACTTCACTTTCACTTTTTCTCTTTCATGCATTGGAGAAGGAAATGGCAACCCACTCCAGTTTTCTTGCCTGGAGAATCCCAGGGGCAGGAGAGCCTGGTGGGCTGACATCTATGGGGTCACGCGGAGTCGGACACGACTGAAGTGACTTAGCAGCAGCAGCAGCAGCAACAACACAGTCTCCTAGAGGAGCTGTTCCTGGTCTTCATAAACATAGGACTTACTACATAGGTACTCATGTGTTTTGCAGTAACAAAATGGGAGTTGTGAATTGGCACAACCTCTGTAGAATTAATTTAGAACTATCTAACAAGACACACTGGGGCCTCCTAGGTGGCACTAGTGGTAAAGAACCTGCCTGCCAATGCAGGAGACATAAGGGACATGGGTTAGATCACTGGGTCGGGAAGATCCCCTGGAGGAGGGCATGGCAACCCACTCCAGTATTCTTGCCTGGAGAATCCCATGGACAGAGGAGCCTGGCAGACTATGGTCCATAGGGTCGCAAAGAGTCAGACATGACTGAAGCAACTTCACATGCACACATGCAACAAGACACCCTAAAGCCCAGCAATTCAATTGCTAGCATTCTTTCCTAGATACATATTCTCATGTGTGAGGAATGACTTGTAGCACCAAGTAGAAGAGCAGAATATTGCCAAGCACCCATCAATTGAGTGACTCAAATAAACTATGAGTTCTTGTATCCAAAGAATGGGATACAGCTATCCATTAAAAGAAGCAAACTCAGGGAGAGACAAAGATGACAACATTCAATGCTCCTGATCTTTCCTCTTCCCATGGACATATTGAACATACAGCTGCACAAGGAAAATTCCTTCTAAGAGAAATCCAGAACCTAGCTGAGTGACTCCTACACATCAGGCAAATAAGAAAATACCCACATTAAAACAAGCTCTTACCATAAATTCCAACCTGGCACAGTGCCAGTCAACTGGGACTAACACACCCACAACAACCAGCTGGTCCCCGAGTGAAAGATTTGGACCACATACACAGAGCTCCAACTTTCAAGGCTCCCACCTGATGCACAGGCCCCAAACACCTAGCTCTAAAGACCAATGGATGTCTAAAGACACATCCATTAGACCAACAGGAACAGCAAAGAAAGAAGCAGTTCTTAATGGGTATGTGAGTATTCTCCATTGCTGAACCTCCAGGGCTCAGTGGTGAGAGAAAAGGCCAAAAATGCTCATCTCTCACTCTTTCCTGGGTAAGTAACTGAACACTTTACAAGCTACTCCCTGAGTGTGTGGCGTGTTGCAAAGAGCCAGGACATCAGAAAAGAGATTGTTTCAAACTTCAGTTTCCTTCATGGATCTCAACCTTGTCAGGGCGAAGGGGCTTGCATAACTCAATGAAGCTATGAGCCATGCCATGTAGCACCACCCAAGACACACAGGTCATAGTGAAGAGTTCTGACAAAACATGGTCCAAGGAAGGAGGAAATAACAGCCCACTTCAGTATTTTTGGGGCTTTTCTGATGGCTCAGATGGTAAAGAATATGTCTGCAATGCTGGAGACCTAGGTTTGATCCCTGAATCAGGAAGATTGCTTGGAGAGGAAATGACAGCCCACTCCAATATTCTTGCCTGGAGAATTCCATTGACAGAGGAGGAGCCTAGTGGGCTACAGTCCATGTGGTTGCATAGAGTTCAACACAACTGAGTGACTTTCACTTTCCAGTATTCTTACCTGGAGAACCCCAAGGACTGTATGAAAAAGTAAACAGATATGACACCGGAAGATAAACCCCCCAAGTGGGAAGGTGTCCCATATGCTACTGGGGAAGTGCAGAGGGCAGTTACTAAAAGCTCCAGAATGAAGTGACTGGGCCAAAGTGGAAACAATACTCAGTTGTGGATGCATCTGGTGGAGAAAGTAAAGTCCAGTGCTGTAAAGAATAACATTGCAAGGAACCTGGAATGTTAGGTCCATGAATCAAGGTAAATTGGAAGTGGTCAAACAGGAGATGGCAAGAATGAACATTGACATCTTAGGAATCAGGGTACAAAAATGGAGGGGAATGGGCAAAATTAATTCAGATGGCCATTGTATCTACTAATGTGGGCAAGAATCCTTAGAAGAAATGGAGTAGACTTCATAGCCATCAAGAGAGTCCAAAGTGCAATATTTGGGTGCAATCTCAAAAACAACAAAATGATCTTGGGTTGTTTCCAAGGCAAACCATTCAATATCACAGTAATCCAAGTCTATGACCCAACCATTGACGCTGAAAAAGCTGAAGTTGACCAGTTCTATGAAGACCTATAAGACCTAGCTGCTGCTGCTGCTAAGTTGCTTCAGTTGTGTCTGACTCTGAGACCCCATAGATAGCAGCCCACCAGGCTCCTCTGTCCCTGGGATTCTCCAGGCAAGAATACTGGAGTGGGTTGCCATTTCCTTCTCCAATGCATACATGCATGCTAAGTCACTTCAGTTGTGTCCAACTCTACGCGGCCCTATGGACAGCAGCCCACCAGGCTCCTCTGTCCATAGGATTCTCTAGGCAAGAATACTGGAGTGGGTTGCCATTTCCTTCTCCATATAAGACCTAGATCTAATACCAAAAAAAGATGTCCTTTCAATCATAGAGGATTGGAATGCAAAAGTACGAAGTCAAGAGATACCTGGAATAAGAGGCAAGTTTGACTTTGGAGTACAAAATGAAGCAGGGCAAAGCTAACAGTTTTGTCAAGAGAACATGTTGGTCATAGTAAACACCCTTTTCCAACAACACAAGAGACGACTCTACACGTGAACATCATCAGATGGTCAATACCAAAAGAAATCAGATTAATTATGCTCTTTGCAGCCAAATATGGAGAAACTCTATGCAGTAAAAACAAGACTGGAGCTGACTGTGGCTTAGATCATGAGTTCCTTATTGCAAAGTTCACACTTAAACTGAATAAAGTAGGGAAAACCACTAAACTATTCAGGTATGACCTAAATAAAATCTCTTATGATTATGCAGTAGACATTTCAAATAGAGTCAAGGGATTAGATCTGACAGACGGAGTGCCTGAAGAACTATGGATGGAGGCTCACAACATTGCACAGGAGGCAGTTGACCAAAACCATCCCAGAGAAAAAGAAATGCAAGAAGGCAAAGCGGTTGTCTGAGAAAGCTTTATAAATAGCTGAGGAAACAGGAGAATAGGAAGGCAAGGGAGAAAGGGAACGATATAGCCAACTGAATGCAGAGTTCCAGAGAATAGTAAGAAGAGATAAGATGGGCTTCTGAAAGGAACAATGCAAACAAACAGAGGAAAACAATAGAATGGGAAAGACTAGAGATCCCTTCAAGAAAACTGGAGATATCAAGGGAACATTTCATGCAAGGATAGGCACGATAAAGGACAGAAATGGTAAGGATCTAACAGAAGCAGAAGAGATTAAGAAGAGGTGGCAAGAATACACAGAATATAAAAGAAAGGTCTTCATGACCTGGATAACCAAGATGGTGTGGTCACTCACCTAGAGCTGGACATCTTGAAGTGCAAAGTCAAGTGGGCCTTTGGAAGCAATACTACAAAAAAAAAAAAAAAAAAAGTGTAAGTGATGGAATTCCAGCTAAGCTATTTCAAATCCTAAAAGATGATGCTTTAAAGTGTTGCACTCAATATGTCAGCAAATTTGGAAAACTCAGCAGTGGTCACAGACTGGAAAATGTCAGTTTTTGTTCCAATCCCAAAGAAGGACAATGTCAAAGATGTTGAAACTACCATACAACTGTACTCATTTCACATGCTAGCAAGGTTATACTCAAAATCCTTCAAGCTAGGATGCAGCAGTAAATGAACCAAGAACTTCTAGATGTACAAGCTGGTTTGTGAAGAGACAGAGGAACCAGAGATCAAACTATCAATATTCACTGGATCATGGAGAAGGCAAAAGAGTTCCAGAAAAATTCCTACTTCTGCTTCATTGACTACAGTAAAGCCTTTGACTGTGTAGATCACAAACAATCAAGTGGAAAATTCTTAAAGAGATGGGAGTGCCAGACCATCTTATCTATCTCCTGACAAACCTGTATGTGGGTCAAGAAACAACAGTTAGAACCAGACATGGAACTACTGACTGGTTCAAAATTGGGAAAGGAGTACATCAAGGCTGTATATTGTCACCCTGCTTATTTAACTTCTAGATACCCGAAGGGTGGCGGCCAAGAGGAGTTACCCCACGTCCAAGGTCAGGGGCAGTGGCTGAGAGTGCCAGGCTGCAACGGCGCAGGAACTGCCGAGAAGAGCTACCCAAGTCTGAGGTCAGGGGAGGCGGCCGGGAGGAGCTACCCCACTGCCCATATGCCCGAGGCCAAGGGCGGTGGCTGGGAGGACCAAGCCCATGTCCAGGGAGAGGTGGCTGCGCTGGTGCAGGAGGGCCAAGAGGAGCTATCCCACGTTGAAGGTCAGGAAGGGCAGCAATGAGGAGTTACCCCTTGTCCAAGGTAAGGAGCAGCAGCTGCGCTTTGCTGGAGCAGCCGTGAAGAGATACCCCATGCCCAAGGTAAGAGAAATGCAAGTAAGATGGTAGGTGTTGCAAGAGGGCATCAGAGGGCAGACATACAGAATCCATACTCACAGAACACTAGTCAATGTAATCACACTAGGACCACAGCCTTGTCTAATTCAATGAAACTAAGCCATGCCCATGGGGCAACCCAAGACGGGCAGGACATGGTGGAGAGGTCTGACAGAATGTGGTGCACTGGAGAAGGGAATGGCAAACCACTTCAGTATTCTTGCCTTGAGAACCCCATGAACAGTATGAAAAGGCAAAATGATAGGACACTGAAAGAGGAACTCCCTAGGTCAGTAGGTGCCCATATGCTACTGGAGATCGGTGGAGAAATAACTCCAGAAAGAATGAAAGGATGGAGCCAAAGCAAAAACAATACCCAGCTGTGGATATGACTGGTGATAGACGCAAAGTCCAATGCTGTAAAGAGCAATATTGCATAGGAACCTGGAATGTCAGGTCCATGAATCAAGGCAAATTGGAAGTGGTCAAACAAGAGATGGCAAGAATGAATGTCGACATTCTAGGAATCAGTGAACTCAAATGGACTGGAATGGGTGAATTTAACTCAGATGACCATTATATCTACTACTGCAGGCAGGAGTTCCTCAGAAGAAATGGAGTAGCCATCATAGTAAACAAAAGAGTCCGAAATGCAGTACTTGGATGCAATCTCAAAAACGACAGAATGATCTCTGTTCGTTTCCAAGGCAAACCATTCAATATCAGAGTAATCCAAGTCTATGCCCCAACCAGTAACACTGAAGAAGCTGAAGTTGAACGGTTCTATGAAGACCTACAAGACCTTTTAGAACTAACACCCAAAAAAGATGTCCTTTTCATTATAGGGAACTGGAATGCAAAAGTAGGAAGTCAAGAAACACCTGGAGTAACAGGCAAATTTGGCCTTGGAATATGGAATGAAGCAGGGCAAAGACTAATAGAGTTTTGCCAAGAGAACGCACTATTCATAGCAAACACCCTCTTCCAACAACACAAGAGAAGACGCTACACATGGACATCACCAGATGGTCAACACCGAAATCAGATTGATTATATTCTTTGCAGCCAAAGATGGAGAAGCTCTATACAGTCAGCAAAAATAAGATGAGGAGCTGACTGTGGCTCAGATCATGAACTCCTTATTGCCAAATTCAGACTTAAATTGAAGAAAGTAGGGAAAACCACTAGACCATTCAGGTATGACCTAAATCAAATCCCTTATGATTATACAGTGGAAGTGAGAAATAGATTTAAGGGCCTAGATCTGATAGATAGAGTGCCTGATGAACTATGGAATGAGGTTCATGACATTGTACAGGAGACAGGGATTAAGATCATCCCCATGGAAAAGAAATGTAAAAAAGCAAAATGGCTGTCTGGGGAGGCCTTACAAATAGCTATGAAAAGAAGAGAAGCGAAAAGCAAAGGAGAAAAGGAAAGATATACCCATTTGAAGGCAGAGTTCCAAAGAATAGCAAGATGAGATAAGAAAGCCTTCTTCAGTGATCAATGCAAAGAAATAGAGGAAAACAATAGAATGGGAAAGACTAGAGATCTTTTCAAGAAAATTAGAGATACCAAAGGACCATTTCATGCAAAGATGGGCTCCATAAAGGACAGAAATGGCATGGACCTAACAGAAGCAGAAGATATCAAGAAGAGATGGCAAGAATATATAGAACTATACAAAAAAGATTTTCACGACCCAGATAATCATGATGGTATGATCACTGACCTAGAGCCAGACATCCTGGAATGTGAAGTCAAGTGGGCCTGATAAAGCATCACTACAAACAAAGCTAGTGGAGGTGATGGAATTCCAGTTGAGCTATTCCAAATCCTGAAAGATGATGTTGTGAAAGTGCTGCACTCAATATGCCAGCAAATTTGGAAAACTCAGCAGTGGCCACAGGACTGGAAAAGGTCAGTTTTCATTCCAATCCCAAAGAAAGGCAATGCCACAGAATGCTCAAACTACTGCACAATTGCACTCATCTCACATGCTAGTAAAGTAATGCTCAAAATTCTCCAAGCCAGGCTTCAGCAATATGTGAACCGTGAACTTCCTGATGTTCAAGCTGGTTTTAGAAAAGGCAGAGGATCCAGAGATCAAATTGCCAACATCTGCTGGATCATGGAGAAAGCAAGAGAGTTCCAGGAAAAACATCTATTTCTGCTTTATTGACTATGCCAAAGCCTTTGACTGTGTGTATTACAATAAACTGTGGAAAATTCTGAAAGAGATGGGGAATACCAGCCCACGTGACCTGCCTCTTAAGAAATCTGTATGCAGGTCAGTAAGCAACAGTTAGAACTGGACATGGACCAACAGACTGGTTACAAATAGGAAAAGGAGTACGTCAAGGCTGTATATTGTCACCCTGCTTATTTAACTTATATGCAGAGTACATCATGAGAAACACTGGACTGGGAGAAATACAAGCTGGAATCAAGATTGCCGGGAGAAATATTAATAACCTCAGATATGCAGATGACACCACTCTTATGGCAGAAAGTGAAGAGGAACTCAAAAGCCTCTTGATGAAAGTGAAAGTGGAGAGTGAAAAGTTGGCTTAAAGCTCAACATTCAGAAAATGAAGATCATGGCATCTGGTCCCATCACTTCATGGGAAATAGATGGGGAAATAGTGGAAACAGTTTCAGACTTTATTTTTTTGGGCTCCCAAATCACTGCAGATGGTGACTGCAGCCATGAAATTAAAAGACGCTTACTCCTTGGAAGGAAAGTTATGGCCAACCTAGATAGCATATTCAAAAGCAGAGACATTACTTTGCCAACAAAAGTCCATCTAGTCAAAGCTATGGTTTTTCCAGTGGTCATGTATGGATGTGAGAGTTGGACTGTGAAAAAGGCTGAGTGCTGAAGAATTGATGTTTTTGAACTGTGGTGTTGGAGAAGACTCTTGAGAGTCCCTTGGAGTGAAAGGAGATCATTCCATTCTGAAGGAGATAAGCCCTGGGATTTCTTTGGAAGGAGTGATGCTAAAGCTGAAACTCCAGTACTTTGGCCACCTCATGCGAAGAGTTGACTCATTGGAAAAGACTCTGATGCTGGAAAGGATTGGGGGCAGGAGGAGAAGGGGAGGACAGAGAATGAGATGGCTGGATGGCATCACTGACTCGATGGATGTGAGTCTGAGTGAACTCTGGGAGTTGGTGATGGACAGGGAGGCCTGGCGTGCTGGGATTCATGGGGTTGCAAAAAGTCGGACACGACTGAGTGACTGAAATGAACTAAACTGAGGTAGAATACAATTGTGCAAAATGCCAGGCTGGATGAATCACAAGCTGGAATCAAGATTGCCAGGAGAAATATCAACAACCTCATATATGCAGATGATACCATTCAAATGCCAGAAAGTGAAGAGGAACTAAAGAGCCTCTTGATGAGAATGAAAGAGGAGAATGAAGAAGTTGGCTTGAAATTCAACGTTCAAAAAACTAAGATCATGGCATCTGGTCCCATCACTTCATAGTAAATAGATGGGAAAAAAGTAGAAGCAGTGACAGATTTTACTTGGACTCCAAAAATCACTGGGGATCAATGAAATTAGAAGATGCTTACTCCTTGGAAGGGAAGTTATGACTAACCTAGATAGTGGATTAAAAAGCAGAGATTTCACTTTGCTGACAAAGGTCTGTATACTCAAAGTTATGGTTTTTCCAGTAGTCATGTACAGATGTGAGGAGCACCAAAGAATTGATGCTTTCAAATTGTAGTGCTGGAGAAGACTCTTGAGAGTCCCTTGGACTGCAAGGAGATTAAATGAGTCAATCCTAAAGGAAATCAACCCTGCATATACATTAGAAGGACTATCACTGAAGCTGAGGCTCCAATACTTTGGACACCTGATGCAAAGAGCTGACTAACTGGAAAAGACCCTGATTCTGGGAAAGACTGAAGGCAAAAGGAGAAGGGGGCAGCAGAGGATGAGATGGTTAGATGGCATCACTAACTCAATCAATAGACATGAATTTGAGCAAACTCCAGAAGACTAGTCCATCAGGTAGCAAAGAATCAGACACAACTTAGTGACGAAACCACAATAACAACAAATTTTTAAGCACTCTAGGCACCTTCTACCAGTTTACCAGTCTTTCTAGTGTTCTCTGAATTCTCAATAATGGGATTCTGAGAGACTAAAGGTTTTTCCCAATTGTCCCTTTTAAATATTTGGAGAAACATTTCTCCATTTGGGAGTGAATCTCTTCCAATTCTAATGAACACTGGGGCTACACGCTTGGCATTCAATATAAAATGGTAATATATATTTATAATATATAATATATTTTAAAGGGCATAGGTCGCTTCAGTCGTGTCCGACTCTGTGCAACCCCATAGACGGCAGCCCACCAGGCTCCCCCGTCCCTGGGATTCTCTAGGCAAGAACACTGGAGTGGGTTGCCATTTCCTTCTCCAATGCTTAAAAGTGAAAAGTGAAAGTGAAGTCGCTCAGTCGTGTCCGACTCTTAGCGACCCCATGGACTGCGGTGCACCAGGGTCCTCCGTCCATTGGATTTTCCAGGCAAGATACTGGGGTGGGGTGCCATATACATACATATATATATATATATATATATATATATATATTAGTCCACTAATATAAAGCAGTGCCTACCTTGGAGTACTCAAACAGTTCAAATAGTGGAATCTCTAACAAACAACAAGAACTTCTCATCTCTGAACCTATTCCCTTTGGTTTAGGCCCTTTGAGAGATACACATTCTGTTCTCCTTCCTTCTTCTGCCCTTATCCATTTATTAGATTGAAACTCCTTAGAGAAGTATCATGCCAGAATTTCTTTATCCCAAAAAGGGAAAATAATTCTAGAATTTGACAGTAGTCATCAAAGTAACCAATCATGTAAATTAAATGACCTTCGGCATCTTTTAATTGTCTCAGCTCTGACAGTCCTAAAACTTATTCTGAAAACAGGGATCATTTGTCCTGTTGAATCGGCTACCATCCTCCTATGGACAAAAATCTCCAGCTGACACTGGCAAAATTTACAGCACACCTCCCATCAAAATTCAGATAGGTCCCTCAAAAACCTCTTCCTAGCATTAATCAATACCTTTTAAGTAAAGAAGCTCATAATAGAAGATTATGAGTCTCAAGTCCTCATTATCCCTTGTACTAGTTCTTCTAATGTTTCTATTTGACCTGTTAGAAGCAATTAGGCCTAGGATGGAGGTTCATCCAGGACCTCTAAGTAATAAACAGCACTGTTATCCCTCTGGTTCAGACCAAAGAATAAACCAATCCTACCAGAGTCACTAAAATTTCTAATTCTCATTATTGTACATGCATTAAACCATAGGTCTACTGACAAAATGGTAACATTCATGAATCAGTATTGGTGGGGAAACATTAACTAGGCTACAAAAAGTGCCTACACCTCACTGTCCCACTTGTTGAAGTACAACCCAAGGAAGTCTGTTGGTAATGTTCCTGGACACTTTAAACTGCTTAATGGATGATCGAAGGTCTGCCGATGATTTCATACAACTTTCTCTATTTCATGGATATAAATATGTTTCAGATATGGTCTGTATATTTTTGAACTGAATGGAAGCCTTCCCTTCATGACAGGCTGCTGCCTCTTCTGTGATTAACATTCTTTTGGAAAAGATTATTCCTCCCTAGGGAACTCCTCCTGAACTTCAGTGATTGAGGAACCTATTTTACTGGTCAGGTACTTTGACAAGTCTGCAATGTTTGGCCAGTTTCACACTTTCACTGTGCTTACCACACTCAATTCTCTGGTTTACTCGAACTAATATCTTTATGGCTCATTTAGAAAATCTGTTGAGGCCCTCCAACAAATGGCCAAAAGTATTGTTGTCAGTCTTTTAAGTCTCAGATCCACTTCTCTAAGAACTCAAAAGTGCTTACACTGAGACAGTCACAGGGCACCCAATGAACTTGGCTCCTGCTTCTTTCAACCCACAACAGATAAAAGGAGAGATACTCCAGAATTGCAGAGGGCTCCATTCTGAAGGAGCAGCCCTGGGATTTCTTTGGAAGGAATGATGCTAAAGCTGAAACTCCAGTACTTTGGCCACCTCATGCGAAGAGTTGACTCATTGGAAAAGACTCTGATGCTGGGAGGGATTGGGGGCAGGAGGAGAAGGGGAGGACAGAGGATGAGATGGCTGGATGGCATCACTGACTCAATGGATGTGAGTCTGAGTGAACTCCGGGAGTTGGTGATGGACAGGGAGGCCTGGCGTGCTGCAATTCATGGGGTTGCAAAGAGTCAGACACGATTGAGTGAGTGAACTGAACTGATTTATTTTTTGCTGCATCCAGTCTCAATTGTTGGTTTGAGGGATTTTTTTTGTTTGTTTCAGTGGGAGGGTTTCTCTCTAGTTGCGATGTGTGGCCTTAGTTGCCCCATGGCATGTGAGATCTTAGTTCCCTGACCAGGGAACACACCCACACCTCCTGCATTGGAAGGTGGTTCTTAACTGCTGGGCCACCAGGGAAATCCCTAATGTCTATGATATTGATAACACATGAACTTTAAATGAAAAGTGCCTGAGTGTTCTCCCTCCTACCCCTCCTTGTTTCTCACATGTGACCTTAATAATTAGACTCCTAATCTATTTCCTCCAACATGAGACATAATACCTAGAAAAGGTCTTTCCTTACATTGAAGAACAAAATGCCTCTGAAAGTAGAAAACCTGACACTTGATAAGCAATGCTTTTGGAAATAGATCTTCATCAAAAGGGGGAGATATAAAAAAAAAATTAATAAATAGAAAACTCAATTAAATAGAGCTTGAGGACCAGAAAGGGAGCTCTCAGGTCCTAGAATGACAACAGAGAGTCACCAGGAAGAAGAAAGACTTCCCTTCTTTCCTGGCAAGGACTCAGCCAACAAAAAGTCATGAGCTCTTAGTTTACTATTGCCTTCCAACATTCTTTTCCCCTCCATAAAAACACTTGCCTTCCCTTGATGTGCAGAAACTTGCACATGACTCATCATGGTTGTAGATCCTGAATTGCAGTTCTCTGCTGATCCCAAATAAACCCATCTTTGCTGGAGAAATAAATGACAATCTGTTTCTGGTAAACACACCCAAACAGAAATAATTTCTTTTTTTCTTCAAGTTCTAGGGTCCTTTACATGAACTTTCATTCCAGAACATCCATTTGTCACTTTCTACTTTAAACTGCATCTATTTGTAGCTACCACTTATTAAGCTCCTAGGCTTCCCTGGTGGCTTAGTGATAAGGAATCCACCTCCTAATAAGGAGACAAGGGTTCAATTCTTGGGTTGGGAAGATCCCCTGGTAAAGGGAATGACAACCCACAAAAGTATTCTTGCCTGGGAAATCTCATGGACAGAGGAGCCTGGTGGGCTACAGTCCACGGGGTCACAAAAAGTTGGACATGACTTAGCAACTAAACAACTAAATACGTAGTTAAGCCCCTACTACGTATCCAGGTTCTGGACTAGACTTACGTATATTTCTTTCGACCAAAGAGCAACTCTCAAACATTAATGGAATTAATCTCACGTAAATGGAAAAAAAATGCTACCAAGGTGAAAGCAGGGAACTCAAACACAGGAAAAATTATTATACTTTTTATATGATGCATGCTATCTTACATGGCTTGATTCATGGCCTGTGATTTACAACCTAGTTGGACTTACAACAAAGGTCCATCTAGTCAAGGCTATGATTTTTCCAGTGGTCATGTATGGATGTGAGAGTTGGACTGGGAAGAAAGCTGAGAGCCGAAGAATTGATGCTTTTGAACTGTGGTGTTGGAGAAGACTCTTGAGAGTCCCTTGGACTGCAAGGAGATACAACCAGTCCATCCTAAAGGAAATCAATCCTGGGTGTTCATTGGAAGGACTGATGCTAAAGCTGAAACTCCAATACTTTGGCCACCTCATGCGAAGAGCTCAATCATTGGAAAAGACCCTGATGCTGGGAAAGATTGAGGGCAGGAGGAGAAGGGGATGACAGAGGATGAGATGGTTGGATGGCATCACCGATTCAATGGACATGGGTTTGGGTGGACTCTGGGAGCTGGTGATGGACAGGGAGGCCTGGTGTGCTGCGATTCATGGGGTTGCAAAGAGTCAGACATGACTGAGTGACTGAACTGAACTGAACTGGACTTATAAACTCCTATTAGTAGACTCAGTTTGATTTATCTTTGATATCCTTCACAGATCCAGAACAGGATTCTTTGCACAGAAAAGGTTTAACGTTTATTAAGCAAATAAAAGACTTCTATAGGGTTTAATTCCTAAAATATAAAATTGGGAGTAGCAAAGGGTCTGGTCATATAATGTGTAGAGATCAACTTACTTGGAAATGCTTGCTGAGCACTTCTTATGGGCACTGTTTTAAGCATCTCATTTATTCTTATAAGAAGCCTATGAAAAGTACTATTATTAAATCCATTTTATATCTAAAAACAATTAAGGCACAATTAACTTGTACCCAAGGTTAGTTAGCAAAGCTTTAAATAGGTGGCAAAACTCGAAAAGCAAGCAGACTGTTTACAGAACTTATGTTCTCAACCATTATGCAATATTGTCTCTGCATAGATTGGAAAGCCAAGAAAATCTACTGGAAGATGATTAGAAATGGTACAGACTTTCAAAATGTGTTTGGTAGCAGAATTAGTATGCAAAAATAATATATGCTATGATCTGTGTGTGTGCTCACTCGGTCATGTCTGACTCTGTGACCCCACAGACTGTAGCCCACCAGACTTTTCTGTCCATGGAATTTTCCAGGCAAGAATACTGGAGTGGGTTGCCATTTCTTGTTCCAGGGGATCTTCCCAACTCAGGGATTGAACCCAGGTCTCCAGCATTGCAGGCAGAGTCTCTACCATCTGAGCCACCAGGGAAGCTCTGTCTCTTGCGTCTCCTGCATTGGCAGGGGATTCTTTTTACCACTGTGCCACCTGGAAAGCCCTATGCTATGTTACACACTACATAATCATATATATGATTTCATATAATCGTATATGCTTTCATATAATCAGACTATTACTAATCAATGGGATAAAACATCTCAGTCAAAATGGACAAAAAAAGAAACCAAAATATCTAGAATAAACTTTAAAAATATGTAGAATATACACTTCTATAAAATCCCATTGAAGGACACTGTAAAAGTCTAATAAATGGATAAAAGTAACATATTCTCTGCTGACAACCCTCACTAATAAAAGAAGAGATGGAGTTCTCTTGCTCCAAAATCAATCTCTACAATTAAGACAACATCAATTGAATTTTCTTTGAGAGAGTGAGCCAGTACAGTAAACAGGCAACTTTTATATAAATTGGTGTGACCTTTAGAGTGAAAGTTTGGATGGTATCTACAAAAATTTTATATGTGCAGCTCCTTTGACACAGAAATTCTACTTCTAGCAATCTACTCTGCAGAAATGCCAACACATGCTACCAAACATAGACAAGGAATGTTCACAGAAATTTTGCTTGAAAGTAAGAGAGGGAGGGAGAAAGAGGGGGAGAGGAATAGATGGAGGGCAGGGCATCAAGATGGCTAGACAAACCACAGGGAAGGATAGACAAACTCCAGGGAAAGGAAATGGCCAACAACAGGGAACAATATTTAGATACTTATACATGGGGATGATATGGACACATTAAAAAGAAAAAGAAGGGTTTAAACATACTGACATTTAAAAAGCCTTACCTAAATCTCTGCTGTGGAGTGAATGTTTGTGTCCCTTATCCCCATATTCATAATCAACATCTGAATACCTGATGTGATGATGTTTGGAGATGGGGTCTTTAGGAGATATTAAGGTCATGCCCCTGGAACTCTTTTACTGGGACTAGTGCCCTTATTAGAAGAGACAGAAGACAGCTTGCTTTCTCTCTCTCCTCTGCCAGTGAGTACAAATCAGGAAGGCAGCCATCCATAAACCAGGAAAAGGGCCACTTATCAGAACCCAACTATGCTGGCACCCACCCTAATCTCAGACTTCAGACTCCAGAACTGTGGGACATGAATGTTCTGCTTAAGCCACCCAGTTTATGGTAATTCATTGCATCGAACAAACCAGTTTGAAAGTCTCTAATTGAAAAATGTAAACTATGTCAGTGCAAACTGTAGAAAAGGGTACATGGTATGATCATTTTTAATGTGGAGTATAATTTAGTGAAGGAGAGATGAAGGTATGAGGGATGGAGGGTTCCACTCTTGCTTTCTACCCTTCTGAAAGCACAGGCATTACTTCTATCATCATAGTTAAAAGTTTAATTCAACCAATACTGAGTCTTGTACCAGGCACTGGGGTAGTGAGTGTGCCACTCAGGGGACTTACTCTCAGGACCCTAATTATCAAAGATCCTATAGGAATCCAAAGATGATTTGTTCCTTTTGGTGGAGCAGAAACAGCATGGATAATTTGACCAAAGTGTGGGGCTTCCCATGTGGCTCGGTGGTAAAGAACTCTCCTGACAATGTAGGAGACTTGAATTTGATGCCTGGGTAGGAAAGATGCCCTGGAGGAGGAAATGGCAACCCACTCCAGTATTCTTGCTTGGGAAATTCCATGAACAGAGGAGCCTGGCGGGCTACAGTCCATAGAGTTCAAAAAAGCTGGACACAACTAAGCGATGGAGCATGCACGCAAACCATATCTTAATAAAACTGATTTTTTTAAAAAGCCAGGTGGATGATACTGGGTAATAACAAAGATATTAAATTTGTTATAAAACTTGAGTAATTAAAATAACATGGCCCTGGCACCAAAATATACCAATAGACACATGCAAAAATCTGCAGACATAAATATATAATAATTTAATGTACCATAATTGTAGCAGTCTAAATCAGGCATAAAAAATGAACATAGCTTTGCAGCAACTGGTTACCATTTACAAAAAGTAATTAGCTCTCCACTTTACATCTTAAATTAGAATAAATGACACATTAAAATTTTTCAACAAAAGCTTAAAAATACCCGAAGAAAATATAGGTGAATATTTATACAAAGAGTTAGGAAAGGCCTTTCTCAGCAAGACTTTCAAGCAGAACCATAAAGAAAAAGAATAGGACTAAATGGCCAAAGATGAAAAGCTCACCCCCCCAAAAAAACAAAAAAAAACAACATGTTGATGTATGGCAGAAACCAACACAATATTGTAATTATCTTTTAATTAAAAATAAATCTTAAAAAATTAGGCAAAAGGCTGTGCAACACAGATGACAGAATTACTAACAGTACTTTAATGTGTAATATACAACAAACACTTAAAACTCATGAACAGAAAGACACTCGACTGAAAGAGGTAAGAGAATTAATAGTTCACTCACACAAATGCAAAAGGCCAATACAGAGAGGAAAAAGCTGACTACCTCTGGATAATCAGATATACAAATTGAAATAATTTTTTTTGCCCACCTTACTGGTTTAAATGTGTGCATGCAGAGAAAATTTTAAGATACCTAGGAAAACAACAATCTAGGAGATGAAGTTTTAAGTTATTTTCTTCTTTACATTTTTCTGTTTTTTGAATGTTTTGTAATATGCTTATCCTTTTAAAAAATTCTAATTTTAATAACGTTAAACAAACATGGTCTTATCTTCTCACCTAAAATATCTGAAAATATCTGGTGCCGGGCACTCTAGAAATATATTCCTAAAAGCCCATTTCCCTTTAGGTTTAGTTCTCTAGGGGAAACGCGCTCACGCCTACGCGCGCACACAAACGCCTGCAGGTTTTTGCTAATGGTCCGCATAGTGAGATCATCATTGGATCCGCCCTTGTGTCCCTTCACCTCCAGGGAGAACAAGAGACAAGCAGGGGCTGGCGGGGTTACACCCACCCTCCAATTCTCGCCCTGGATACTGCGGGCGCAGTGCGGCAACTGGCAACGCCCATACACAGAGACCAGTGAAGGGCGAGGCGAGGTGGGGTGGTCCTAACTATCCCTCAAGGAAAGAGAATGGCAGCGGAGGACCAGTCTGGGATTTAGCGTCTGCCATCGACCGTGGGCAGTCCCCGCGGCGCTCCGGTCTCAGTTTCCCTACCCGTAGGAGGATACTAACAGTCTAAGTCGCGGCGTTGCCTCGCGGGCGTCCTGTCTTTCCCGGGGCTGGGAAGGACGCCTTCCTCTGCCCCGTTGACCTTCCTCGGTCTCGGGGCTGCGAGGTCGCCTGCAGAAACCCAACGCCGCAGCACGGCGTTTGTCCATGCTCTGGGCTGGCCCGAGGCGCGGGCAGATATAGCCGCGAGCGGGCGGCCATTAGGCGATCCACCCTTAGGGTGCTGGGCCCAGCCAGGCTAGGCAAGCAGCGGAATCTTACCTGGACTCGTACATGCCCGGCTCGAGCCTTTCCGTCGGCCTAGCGGCGCCAAGGAAACAAGCGAGGGGTAGGGAGGCGTCCTTGCTGCGACACTCAGTCATCCCTGCGCGGATGCCGGCCCAGGCCGGGCGGGGGACGCCCTTCCGGGGTCTCCACACTCCTTCCGCAGGAAGCAGCCGGCCCCACGAGCTGGGCCGCACTGAAGCCAGCCCGCCAAAGCGCACCGCCGGGGGCACAGGCCCTCCCAGGCTCGCCAGCCCCTGCAACTGCTCTCCGCGTGCCGGCTGCAGCAACCCTAATCCATTTTCCCTCGCTCTGGAGACATCTCCCGGGTGGGCGCTCTGGTCATGATGCCAAAGGGGCAGAGCAGATCGTTCGCAGCGGGAACCTACCGGGTGGGAGCGGTCAGCTCGGTTCTCTGTGCACGCTGACTGCCACCGCCGAAGTCGCCTAGGGTGTCTGGCTCATGACCACGGAGGAGCCATCGCTGGACCTTGAGGCCTCGGAGGAGCGGCCGCCGCAGGACTTGGACGCGCGCGGAAGCCTCACCTCCCACGGCGCAGCTCTGGCGCGGTCCCCTCGCTCTGGCAGGCCATGTGACCTGCGAGCTGGGGAGCGACCGCAGCCCCTAAAAGCCAGCTTGAGGAAAAAAGGACGGCAAAAGGCGCCGACTGATGGGCAGAAAGGGAAAAGCAGGCTCCGCGCAAAGGAGGTTGAAATACTGGAAGGATTAAGTACCTGCACGGTTCACAGTCCCAGCTGGTCATTGAACATGTTTTCTGTGGGAGATTTGTTTTTGCCAATAATAAAAATAATAGCGGACACCGCTTCCACTCCTAATCCCCACCGTACCCCCGTTATGCCAAAGACGCTCTATGAAAACTCCTCTTTCACTTTACTCCTGTACTTTAAGAGACTGTTAGCCCAATTTTCTGTTTTATTGACTATGCCAAAGCCTTTGACTGTGTGGATCACAATCAGATCAGATCAGATCAGTCGCTCAGTCGTGTCCGACTCTTTGCGACCCCATGAACCGCAGCACGCCAGGCCTCCCTGTCCATCACCAGCTCCCGGAGGTCACCCAGACTCACACGCATCAAGTCAGTGATGTCATCCAGCCATCTCATCCTCTGTCGTCCCCTTCTCCTCCTGCCCTCAATCCCTCCCAGCATCAGAGTCTTCTCCAATGAGTCAACTCTTCGCATGAGGTGGCCAAAATACTGGAGTTTCAGCTTTAGCATCATTCCTTCCAAAGAAATTCCAGGATTGATCTCCTTCAGAATGGACTGGTTGGATCTTCTTGCAGTCCAAGGGACTCTCAAGAGTCTTCTCCAACACCACAGTTCAAAAGCATCAATTCTTCGGCTCTCAGCCTTCTTCACAGTCCAGCTCTCACATCCATACATGACCACGGGAAAGACCATAGCCTTAACTAGGCGAACCTTTGTTGGCAAAGTGATGTCTCTGCTTTTGAATATGCTATCTAGGTTGGTCATAACTTTCCTTCCAAGGAGTAAGCGTCTTTTAATTTCATGGCTGCAGTCACCATCTGCAGTGATTTTGGAGCCCAGAAAAATAAATTCTGACACTGTTTCCACTGTTTCTCCATCTATTTCCCATGTAGTGATGGGACCAGATGCCATGATCTTCGTTTTCTGAATGTTGAGCTTTAAGCCAACCTTTTCATTCTCCACTTTCACTTTCATCAAGAGGCTCTTTAGCCCCTCTTCACTTTCTGCCATAAGAGTGGTGTCATCTGCATATCTGAGGTTATTGATATTTCTCCCAGCAATCTTGATTCCAACTTGTGTTTCTTCCAGTCCAGCATTTCTCATGATGTATTCTGCATATAAGTTAAATAAACATGGTCACAATAAACTGTGGAAAATTCTGAAAGAGATGGTAATACCAGACCACCTGAGCTGCCTCTTGAGAAACCTGTATGCAGGTCAGGAAGCAACAGTTAGAACTGGATATGGAACAATAGACTGGTTCCAAATAGGAAAAGGAGTACATCAAGGCTGTATATTGTCACCCTGCTTATTTAACTTCTATGCAGAGTACATCATGAGAAATGCTGGGCTGGAAGAAGCACAAGCTGGCATCAAGATTGCCGGGAGAAATATCAATAACCTCAGGTATGCAGATGACACCACCCTTATGGCAGAAAGTGAAGAGGAACTAAAAAGCCTCTTGATGAAAGTGAAAGTGGAGAGTGAAAAGTTGGCTTAAAGCTCAACATTCAGAAAACGAAGATCATGGCATCTGGTCCCATCACTTCATGGGAAATAGATGGGGAAACAGTGGAAACAGTGTCAGAATTTATTTTTCTGGGCTCCAAAATCACTGCAGATGGTAACTGCAGCCATGAAATTAAAAGACGTTTACTCCTTGGAAGGAAAGTTATGACCAACCTAGACAACATATTGAAAAGCAGAGACATTACTTTGCCAACAAAGGTCCATCTAGTCAAGGCTATGGTTTTTCCTGTGGTCATGTATGGATGTGAGAGTTGGACTGTGAGGAAAGCTGAGCCCCAAAGAATTGATGCTTTTGAACTGTGGTGTTGGAGAAGACTCTTGAGAGTCCCTTGGACTGCAAGGAGCTCCAACCAGTCCTTTCTGAAGGAGATCAGCCCTGGGATTTCTTTGGAAGGAATGATGCTAAAGCTGAAACTCCAGGACTTTGGCCACCTCATGGGAAGAGTTGACTCATTGGAAAAGACTCTGATGCTGGGAGGGGTTGGGGGCAAGAGGAGAAGGGGACGACTGAGGATGAGATGGCTAGATGGCATCACTGACTCGATGGAAGTGAGTCTGAGTGAATTCTGGGAGTTGGTGATGGACAGGGAGGCCTGGCATTCTGCGATTCATTGGGTCACAAAGAGTCGGACACGACTGAGCGACTGATCTGATCTGATCTGTTGATTCCAAAATCCTAATTTATCTCTGCTGCCCACCTCTCTCTACTATTCCCTTAATTAAGCATAAGTTTGTTTGTTTGTTTATGTTTGTGAGTCTTATTTATGCTTTATAAATAAGTTTGTTTGTATTATATTTTAGATTCCACATATAAGTGATATCATATGATATTTTTATTTCTCTATCTGACTTACTTTTCTAGTAAGTTTCTAATTTTATGTTTGGTAGTCTTCAGTTCATCCCTGAAGTACCTAGATAACAGTATCTGATGCACATTTCCTGAGTTGTTTTACAGATGTTAAACCTTCCACCAAACAGAAGTTAGCTACTAGATGAGCATAAACACATAGCCCCCAGACCTACTGAAGCCTGAGGATTGATAATGTTAACCCCTGAGACACTGCCCTGCTATTTCACCATCAGCCAATCAGAGAACTGCACATCAGCTGATCAAATAAATACCTGGTCACTCCCCTCCATCGCCTTGCCTTTAAGAATGCTTCCTGAAACCCATTAGAGAGTTCAGATTTATTTGAGTTATTAGCTGCCCTGGACTCTTTGTATGGTATCTACAGTAAATGCTGCATTTTTCTTCACCAAAACCCGGTGTCACTAGATTGGCTTTACTGTGTGTGATGAGCAGACCCAAGTTTGGTTTGGTAACACAGGGACAGTGGGGGCCTGTGGATGAGAGGAGGCCACTGCAGTCTTGCCAGTGGTGCTCTCCCCTTGCCCCCTGTCCTAGGCAGTGTTGGCTGCATGAGGGCTCTCTGCCCTCCTCGCTGACCTCCTGGGGCCAACAGTAGCATTCCCCATACTCACTTTCAGTTTGGTAAAGGAAAGTGGCCAGGCCCAAGAGCCAAGGGGCAAGACCAGGAAAAGGCCAAGAATGACAGATCAGATCAGATCAGATCAGTCGCTCAGTCGTGTCCGACTCTTTGCGACCCCATGAACCGCAGCACGCCAGGCCTCCCTGTTCATCACCAACTCCCGGAGGTCACTCAGACTGACAACCACCTAACAAAACAGAAAGATGCTCAATCTGAATTTAGGAAAGGACACCCAGGGATGCCCAAAAGGGAAAGGGCCCTAAGGTAGGTATACTCGACCAGTGACTTGACCTCTCCTGGTCAGTGCTAGTTTCTCTGAGGTAGGCTGGGGTGTCCTATAAGCTGCTTGCAAATCCAGAAGCCCCATTATTGGGACACCCTTTGAACTGCTGGCAAGATCAGGAAACACCCACTGCCCAAGCTCTCCTACATGGGAGATGAACCTTCGATAATTCCTTATTGCCCAAGCTTTCAGGGCTCGTCTGGTATCAGCACAGAATGCCAGCTGCCCCAGAGATCTGGTACATCCCTTGTGGGACTCCCTCCTGCTTTTAGCTCTCACTCAGAAGTCCAAAAACTCCTTTTCAGCTGAAAGGAGGAAAAAGATTGCCCCCACCCCCCACCCCTAGACAGCTATGTCACTACCTAACAAGTCAACGTGGTCAGGAACTAAGGTGGTTAAGCTGCCATGGCCTGGAGACATTCTTACCTCCTGTGGGATATTCTGACTGAGGAGGACTTACTATCTCAAACATGGGTCATTATAAATTCAAGTAGGACTCTCAGTTATATCAGAGTCCATGATATTTGTACACCTCCTATTTTGGTCTTGTGAGGGACCCATTAACAGTTTGGTCCTGGTTCCAAGTTTCCTGAACTATAAATCTTGGGTCAAATATTCTGGCATTTGCCTGCCAATGAGTCGCTCCAACTACCCCCTTAGTAGTTGGAAACAAATGCCAAATGGAATATTTAAGGAACAAAACACCCACCATGCCAAAGGATAGCCCATTAAGGTACATCCTGCAGAACTGGAAGTTTTATTGGGTATCGCCCCATGACCCCCAAATATTTAATCTTCCTGTGTTATACAGCCTGGCCCCAATATTGACTGGGAGATGAGGAAAGTTGGCCTGTCAATGAGTTGCTAAATTACAATGCTGTTTTACAGTTGTACTTGTTATGCCGTACACAAAAGAGGTAGGGTAAAATTCCTTATGTCCAGTTTTTTAATAGCCTTATATCAGAACAAAGTCCTTCAAAGGGGATGTGGGCTCTCCTCCACTGAGGTAATACCAGTTCCTGACCCTCCTCCTTAGGACCTTCTTGGTCTCTTTCCTACCTTCGTCCACTACGTAGAAAACATTCTCAATGCCAGCCCTGCTAAGGAGGCCTCTGACAAAAATACTGTAACCACACCCAACCACCTAGCCAATAATGGATGTAAGGTGTGCCCTCCCGCCCGGCCAAAAGGCTCAAATCACACCAACTAGGGTGACCTACATAGGCTTCATTCTCACAGGTCAGAAAAGCCTATCCCAGGAAAAGAAAGAAGCCATTTTCAGCCTCAATCCTTCTAAAACCAGAAGACAGCTTAAGGGTTTTTCCCTGGGATGGCCTGATTTTGCTGCATCTGGATCCCCAACTGAAAGTGTGTTGCTGAGCCATGAAAGATGCAAGGATTCTTCGCCTCTGGAAGAGAGGAATTCAATCCAGGGCCAGTGACGAGGCTTGATCGCTCAGAGCTTTTGTGTAAAAAAGTTTTATTAAAGTATAAAAGAGATAGAGAAAGCTTCTGACTTAGACATCAGAGGGGGGCAGAAAGAGTGCCCCTTTGCTAGTCTTTAGGAGTAAGTTATATACCTATCCGCAAGCTGTTAATTAGAGAAAGGAAATGTCTCAGAACTCACAGACTGGCACCACGCCCCTCATCCACAACATGCATTTTGAGATAACACTGGCACAGGGTGAGTCATCCCAGGCCATAAAACATGAAGAAACACTGACAAGAATCTTGAAGAAAGGCAGGTTTCCAAGTAAATATATAGTTTCATTAACATATATTAGGAGAACAATGTATGAGTAAAACATACTGGTTTGTTAAGTCCTTATCATTCTGAGTCTTAGGCGGAACCACCTTGAAGAAAGAGTCTATGGTAAATACATAGTTCATTAACATAGCTTAAGAAAATGATTTCCATAAGAAAAACAAATTGGTTAGATCAAGGTCTGAGAAAAGTTAGTTCAGGTGGAACCAGGTGTCATCATGGCAACACAGAATTTTAAGAGAGACCTTTTAATTTTGTATAGAGAAGGGAAAAAAACTGGCACTTGTAGTTTATTTCCTCCTGCTGCTTAAGAGAGATAAAAAATGTCTAACACTTGCAGTCTATTTCCTCCATTTAGAGACCCCTAGCCATCTCATTAGGCAATGGCATCCCACTCCAGTACTCTTGCCTGGAAAATCCCATGGACAGAGGAGCCTGGTAGGCTGCAGTCCATTGGGTCGCTAAGAGTCAGACATGACTGAGTGACTTCACTTTCTCTTTTCACTTTCATGCATTGGAGAAGGAAATGGCAACCCATTCCAGTGTTCTTGCCAGGAGAATCCCAGGGACGGGGAAGCCTGGTGGGCTGCCATCTGTGGGGTCACACAGAGTCGGACACTACAGAAGTGACTTAGTATAGTATAGTATAGCTGTCTCATTGGAAAAGACCTTGATGTTGGGAAAGACTGAGGGCAGGAGAAGGAGATGACAGAGGATGAAATGGTTGCACAGAGTCGGACATGACTGAAGCGACTTAGCAGCAGCAGCCTTCCTTTCTATTACCCTCTCATCAGTTCAGTTCAGTTCAGTCACTCAGTCATGTCCAACTCTTTGCGACCCCATGAACTGCAGCACGCCAGGCCTCCCTGTCCATCACCAACTTCCGGAGTCCACCCAAACCCATGTCCATCGAGTCAGTGATGCCATCCAACCATTTCATCCTCTGTCATCCCCTTCTCCTCCTGCCCTCAATCTTTCCCAGCATCAAGGTCTTTTCCAGTGTCAGCTCTTCACAACAGTGGCCAAAGTACTGGAGTTTCAGCTTCAGTATCCGTCCTTCCAATGAACACCCAGGACTCATCTCCTTTAGGAAGGACTGGTTGGATCTCCTTGCAGTCTAAGGGACTCTCAAGAGTCTTCTCCAACACCACAGTTCAAAAGCATCAATTCTTCGGTGCTCAGCTTTCTTCGCAGTCCAACACTCACATTCATACATGACCACTGGAAAAACCATAGCCTTGACTAGACATACCTTTGTTGGCAGGTAATGTCTCTGCTTTTGAATATGCTATTTAGGTTGGTCATAACCTTCCTTCCAAGGAGCAAGCGTCTTTTAATTTCATGGCTGCAGTCACCATCTGCAGTGATTTTGGAGCCCAGAAAAATAAAGTCAGCCACTGTTTCCACTGTTTCCCCATCTATTTGCCATGAAGTGATGGGACTGGATGCCATGATCTTCGTTTTCTGAATGATGAGATTTAAGCCAACTTGCAGAGTACATCATGAGAAACGCTGGACTGGAAGAAACAAAAGTTGGAATCAAGATTGCTGGGAGAAATATCAATAACCTCAGATATGCAGATGACACCACCCTTATGGCAGAAAGTGAAGAGGAACTCAAAAGCCTCTTGATGAAAGTGAAAGTGGAGAGTGAAAAAGTTGGCTGAAAGCTCAACATTCAGAAAACGAAGATCATGGTATCTGGTCCCAACACTTCATGGGAAATAGACGGGGAAACAGTGGAAACAGTGTCAGACTTTCTTTTTCTGGGCTCCAAAATCACTGCAGATGGTGACTGCAGCCATGAAATTAAAAGACGCTTACTCCTTGGAAGGAAAGTTATGACCAACCTAGATAGCATATTAAAAAGAAGAGACATTACTTTGCCAACAAAGGTCTGTCTAGTCAAGGCTATGGTTTTTCCTGTGGTCATGTATGGATGTAAGAGTTGGACTGTGAAGGAGGCTGAGCGCCGAAGAATTGATGTTTTTGAACTGTGGTGTTGGAGAAGACTCTTGGGAGTCCCTTGGACTGCAAGGAGATCCAACCAGTCCATTCTGAAGGAGATCAGCCCTGGGATTCCTTTGGAAGGAATGATGTTAAAGCTGAAACTCCAGTACTTTGGCCACCTCATGCGAAGAGCTGACTCATTGGAAAAGACTCTGATGCTGGGAGGGATTGGGGGCAAGAGGAGAAGGGGAAGACAGAGGATGAGATGGCTGGATGGCATCACTGACTCGATGGACATGAGTCTGAGTGAACTCTGGGAGTTGGTGATGGACAGGGAGGCCTGGCGTTCTGCGATTCATGGGGTTGCAAAGAGTCAGACCGACTGAGCGACTCATCTGATCTGACTGAGCATTGTTTGGAATTGCCTTTCTTTGGGATTGGAATGAAAACTGACCTTTTCCAGTCCTGTGGCCACTGCTGGGTTTTCTAAATTTGCTGGCATATTGAGTGCAGCACTTTCACAGCATCATCTTTCAGGATTTGTAATAGCTCAACTGGCATTCCATCACCTCCACTAGTTTTGTTTGTAGTGGTACTTCCTAAGGCCCACTTGACTTCACATTCCAGGATATCTGGCTCTAGGTGAGTGACATACCATCATAATTATCTGGATCATGAAGATCTTTTTTTATAGTTCTGTATATTCTTGCCAGCTCTTCTTAATATCTTCTGTTTCTGTTAGGTCCATACCATTTCTGTCCTTTATTGAGCCAAACTTTGCATGAAATGTTCCCTTGGTATCTCTAATTTTCTTGAAGTGATCTCTAGTGTTTCTCATTCTATTGTTTTCCTCTATTTCTTTGCACTGATCACTGATGAAGGCTTTCTTATTTCTCCTTGCTATTCTTTGAAACTCTGCATTCAAATGGATATATCTTCACTTTTCTCCTTTGCTTTTCACTTCTCTTCATAGCTATTTGTAAGGCCTCCTCATACAGCCATTTTGCTTTTTGCATTTCTTTTTCTTGGGGATGGTCTTAATCCCTGTCTCCTGTACAATCTCATGAACCTCTGACCACAGTTTATTAGGCACTCTGTCTATCAGATATAGTTCCTTAAATCTATTTCTCACTTCCACTCTATAATCATAAGGGATTTGATTTAGGTCATACCTGAATGGTCTAGTGGTTATCCCTACTTTCTTTAAGTCTGAATTTGGCAATAAGGAGCTCATGATCTGAGCCACAGTCAGCTTCCAGTCTTGTTTTTGCTGGCTGTATAGAGCTTCTTTATCTTTGTCTGCAAAAAATATACTCAATCTGATTTTGGTATGACCATCTATTGATGTCCATATGTAGAGTCTTCTCTTGTGTTGTTGGAAGAGGGTGTTTGCTATGACCAATGCATTCTCTTGGCAGAACTCTATTAGCCTTTGCCCTGCTTCATTCTGTACTCCAAGGCCAAATTTGCCTGTTATTCCAGGTGTTTCTTGACTTCCTACTTTTGCATTCCAGTCCCCTATAATGAAAATGACATTGTTTTATGGTGTTAATTCTAGAAGGCCTTGTAGGTCTTCATAGAACTGTTGAACTTCAGCTTCTTCAGCATTATGAGTTGGGGCATAGATTTGGATTATCGTGATATTGAATGGTCTGCCTTGGAAACAAACAGAGATCATTTTGTTGTTTTTGAGACTGAATTCAAGTACTGCATTTCAGACTCTTTTGTTGAGTTGACTATAATGGCTACTCCATTTATTCTAAGGAAATCAACAGAAATTTGATTAAAGATTTATTGAGCATGGCCCCGCCCACCAGAACAAGACCCTGTATCCCTCAAAGTCAGTCTATCCCATCAGGAAGCTTTCATAAGCCTCTTATCATTCTCCACCACAGGGCAGACAGACTGAAAACGGATAGGGAGGCCTGGCGTGCTGCAGTTCATGGGGTCGCAAAGAGTCGGACACGACTGAGCGACTGATCTGATCTGATCTGAACCAATCTGATCACATGGACCAAAGCCTTGTCTAACTCAGTGAAACTGTGAGCCATGCCATGTATGGCCACCCAAGATGGACAGGTCATGATGGAGAGTTCTGAAAAAATGTGATCCACTGGAGAAGGGAATGGCAAACCACTTCAGTATTCTTGCCTTGAGAACCCCATGAACATTATGAAAAGGCAAAAAAGATAGGACACTTAAAGATGAACTCCCCATGTTGGTAGGTGCCCAGTATGCTACTAGAGATCAGTGGAGAAATAACTCCAGAAAGAATGAAGAGACGGAGCCAAAGCAAAAACAATACCCAGTTGTGGATGTGACTGGTGATGGAAGCAAGGTCTGATGCTGTAAAGAGCAATACTGCATAGGAACCTGGAATGTTAGGTCCATGAATCAAGGCAAACTGGAAGTGGTCAAACAGGAGATGGCGAGTCAACATCAAAATTTTAGGAATCAGCAAACTAAAATGGACTGGAATGGGTGAATTTAACTCAGATGACCCTTATATCTATTACTGTGGGCAAGAATCTATTTGAAGAAATGGAGTAGCCATCATGGTCAACAAAAGAGGCCAAAATGCAGTAGAGAGAAGCCTAGAGAGCTATATTTAATGGGGTCTCAAAAGAGTCAGACGTGACTGAGCAACTAAATAACAATTCTAAATTCTAGATGTTGTGTAGATGAATTATCAAAAAACTTCAGTATCTCAAGATTAATCTGGCCCTTAGGGAAAAAGGAGATATTGTCCTTGAATTTTTCTAAAAGATCTCCCCCTAATAAATATACTGGGACATAAGGTACAAGGAGAAATTGAAGTCAGAGGTTAAAGCATTTGCCTGGAAGGCAGGAGACCCGGGTTCAATCCCTGGATTGGAAAGATCCCCTGGAGAAGGAAATGGCAACCCATTCCAGTACTCTTGCCTGGAGAATCCCATGAAGGGAGGGGCCTGGTAGGCTACAGTCCATGGGGTTGCAAAGAGTCAGATACTACTGAGTGACTTCACTTTCACTTTAGAAAAGGACAGGTTTCTCAGGTGGCTCAGTAGTAAAGAATCCACCTTGTTGGGGTCCAGCCCCGGTTGGGTCCAGGGATTCCCTCAGGATGATGGCATTGGCGATTAAGGGATAGCAAAGGCTGAGATATTTATTAGATGCTCAATAATAACTGGTTTATGCAGGAAATCAATAAAGTTCGTGATACCAAACTTGCTCTGACCACGGAGGTCACAAGCACTCTCTCGAATAGCGGAAGTTGCCCCACCTTAGGCACCTTCTCGAATGGGTCTTAGAAGCCCAGGCAAATAAGTGGTCGCAGAGGACCCCTGTGCTCCAAATTACTTTGGCATGAAGGAAGAACAGAAGATAAAAGGAGGAAAAGGAAACAAGAAAGAATGACACGGGGAGATCAAGCTTCGGTGAGCAAGGCCCGTAGCTTTACTTTCAACAGGGGCTTTTATACCCTAAGTTACACATAGAGGATAATAGGGGATGCAAAGTCAGCAGTCTTTGATCCTTATCAAAAACCAGGGTTTCTTTCCTGCAAATTTGTTGTATACAAATGGTTTGGGTGATTTACATCATCCTCTGGCCAGAAGGCCTATTAACATTTTATGACTCTTGACAAAGGTTTGTCAATCCATAAGACTTATTTTCTCTAAGAGCAACTATTTTAGGGTTTGGCGCCATCCTCATCTGAAGATGTTAGATAAAATTGCATTCCTATAGGGCAGAGGCGTAGTGGGTTTACAACAAAGGAAAGAATTTATTACCGTAAGGGTCTAAAGTTGCTAGCACCAAGGCCACTACTTATTTTTTCTATATACCAACTATATTAATTAATACACATTCAAGGATACGATACAGGGGATGTGGAAACTTGGCAGCAAGCATTGGCTCAATTAATGAAATTTTTTACTAGTTTTATTCTGACAGTTTCTAACTCTCTGAGAGGCTCTAAGCTATTTGAATATCTTAAGCTTCCCGTGCCTCTCACAGCTGAGAGACTGTAAACAATCGTATGCATAGCTGTAGGGGTCCGGGTAAACTTGTCAGGGCAGTTAGACAGCTATCTGAGGGGTTTGGATTTAAACACTCCTAATGCCCAGGAACTTATTAACTGGAGCTGTAAGTTAACTCTTTATCAGAGAGAGCAAGATGGTGGTGCGGGACAGCCCCCAGTAAAGTCAGAGGTGAGAGCACAAAGCAGTAAAGTAGGCAGACTCTGGTTTTGGGGGGGTAGATGCTCGAGAATATCCGGGGGGACTCCTGAGGCTTGATCTTACCTTTGCGTATGCCGAGCCTCCTTCCTCATGACCTTTGCCACAGGGGGAGTTCCTCTCGCTGGCTCCCGGCACCGCCTACCAGTGCAGAAGACACTGGATACGTTGGTTTGATCCCTGGGTTGGGAAAATTCCCTGGAGGAGGAAATGCCTGGAAAAATCCCACGGACAGAGGAGTCTGGTAGGCTACAGCCCATGGGGTGGCAAAGAGTCAGACATGACTGAGCATGCACGCAGTGGGCACTGACAAGAGGACTATGTCAAAGGATAGACTTGCATACTTCCATAACATGGTTAGAAACCTTTACCATTAAAATTTTTTTAGTACTCTGAGGAAGTAATATTGGCAGTCTCATTTTACAAGAAAGCCCTGTTGTTGCATTTGTCACAAGACATGGAAACATTTTATTTTCATAAGTATAGGAAATTTTGACCTGTAAGCTATTAAGACTGTTGCTTTAGCAAAACGCTATAAACATTTCATCAAAGACACAATGCATACTGTGTCCCAAGAAGTGCCTACAACTTACCTGAACATGCTTGGTTTCCTTCTTTGCCCACATCCAGAAGCATCCCAGTTGCTCATCACCCTCATCATGGAAATGGTGTCATGGTAACCCCTATCACTTAATCTTGATATTCTTCCCATTTCATAAAAGAGAAAAAGCTCAAAAAGCAGAGAGACTCTGCTGTCTTAAGTCCAAAAGTAGACATTCTAATCTATTTATGTTAAAGTAAAACTGGTCATGGCAAACACCCTCTTCCAACAACACAAGAGAAAACTCTACATACAGACATCAATAGATGGTCAACACCAAAATCAGACTGAGTATATTCTTTGCAGACAAAGATGGAGAAGGTCTATACAGTCAGCAAAAACAAGACCAGAAGCTGACTGTGGCTCAGATCATGAGCTCCTTATTGCCAAATTCAGACTTAAATTGAAGAAAGTAGGGAAAACCACTAGACCATTTAGGTATCAGATTAGATCAGATCAGTCGCTCAGTCGTGTCCGACTCTTTGCAACCCCATGAATTGCAGCATGCCAGGCCTCCCTGTCCATCACCAACTTCCGGAGGTCACTGAGACTCACATCCATTGAGTCAGTGATGCCATCCAGCCATCTCATCCTCTGTCGTCCCCTTCTCCTCTTGCCCTCAATCCCTCCCAGCATCAGAGTCTTCTCCAATGAGTCAGCTCTTCGCATGAGGTGGCCAAAGTACTGGAGTTTCAGCTTCAGCATCATTCCTTCCAAAGAAATTCCAGCGCTGATCTTCAGAATGGACTGGTTGGATCTCCTTGCAGTCCAAGGGACTCCCAAGAGTCTTCTCCAACACCACAGTTCAAAAGCATCATTTCTTCAGCGCTCAGCCTTCTTCACAGTCCAGCTCTCACATCCATACATGACCACAGGAAAAACCATAGCCTTGACTAGACGAACCTTTGTTGGCAAAGTAATGTCTCTGCTTTTGAATAAGCTATCCAGGTTGGTCATAACCTTTCTTCCAAGGAGCAAGCGTCTTTCATGGCTGTAGTCACCATCTGTAGTGATTTTGGAGCCCAGAAAAATAAAGTCTGACACTGTTTCCACTGTTTCCCCATCTATTTCCCAACCTAAATCAAATCCCTTATGATTATACAGAAGTGACAAATAGATTCAAGGGATTAGATCTGATAGACAGAGTGCCTGAAGAACTATGGACAGAGGTTCATGACATTGTACAGGAGGCAGTACTGAAGACCATCCCCAAGAAAAAGAAAGGCAAAAAGGCAAAATGATTGTCTGAGGAGGCCTTATAAACACCTATGAAAAGAAGAGAAGCGCAAGGCAAAGGAGAAAAGGGGAAGATACACCCATTTGAATGCAGAGTTCCGAAGAATAGCAAGGAGAGATAAGAAAGCCTTCCTCAGTGATCAGTGCAAAGAAATAGAGGAAAATAATACAATGGGAAACACTAGAGATCTCTTCTGGAGAAGGAAATGGCAACCCACTCCTGTATTCTTGCCTAGATAATCCCACGGACAGAGGAGCCTAGCAGGCTACAGTCCATGGGGTTGCAAAAGTCAGACATGACTTATCGACAAATCTCTTCAAGAAAATTAGAGATACCAAGGGAAAATTTCATGCAAAGTTTGGCTCAATAAAGGACAGAAATGGTATGGACCTAACAGAAGCAGAAGATATTAAGAAGAGCTGGCAAGAATACACAGAAGAACTATACAAAAAAGATCTTCATGACCCAGATAACCATGACGGTGCGATCACTCATCTAGAGCCAGACATCCTGGAATGTGAAGTCAAGTGGATCGTAGGAAGCATCACTACAAAGCTACTGGAGGTGATGGAATTCCAGTTGAGCTATTTCAAATCCTGAAAGATGATGCTGTGACAGTGCTGCAGTCAATATGCCAGCAAATTTAGAAAACTCAGCAGTGGCCACAGGACTGGAAAAGGTCAGTTTTCATTCCAATCCCTAAGAAAGCCAATGCCAAAGAATGCTCAAACTACTGCACAATTGCACTCATCTCACATGCTAGCAAAGTAATGCTCAAAATTTTCCAAGCCAGGCTTCAACAGTATGTGAACGATGAAATTCCAGATGTTCAAGCTGGATTTAGAAAAAACAGAGAAGCCAGAGATCAAATTTCCAACATCTGTTGGATCATCACAAAGCAAGAGAGTTCCAGAAAAACATCTATTTCTGCTTTATTAACTATGCCAAATCCTTTGACAGTGTGGGTCACAAGAAACTGGAAAATTCTGAAAGTGCTGGGAATACCAGACTATCTGACCTGCCTCCTGAGAAATCTGTATGCAGGTCAAGGAGCAATAGTTAGAACTGGACGTGGAACAATAAACTGGTTCCAAATTGGGAAAGGAGTACGTCAAGGCTGTATGTTGCCACCCTGCTTATTGAACTTATATGCAGAGTACATCATGAGAAATGCTGGACTGGGTGAAGCACAAGCTGGAATCAAGGTTGCTGGGAGCAATGTCAATAACCTCAGATATGCAGATGATACAGAACTTATGGCAGAAAGTGAAGAAGAACTAAAAAGCCTCTTGATGAAAGTGAAAGAGGAGAGTGAAAAAGTTGGCTTAAAGCTCAACATTCAGAAAACGAAGATCATGGCATCTGGTCCCATCACTTCATGCAAATAGATGGGGAAACAGTGGAAACAGTGGCAGACTTTTTCATTTATTTTTTTCGGGGGTGGGGGGAGCGCTCCAAGATTACTGCAGATGGTGACTCAGCCATGAAATTAAAAGATGCTTGCTCTTGGAAGAAAACTTGTAACCAACCTAGACAGCTTATTAAAAAGCAGAGACATTAATTTGCCAACTTATTGGTACTTATTGTGTAGTCAAAGCTATCGTTTTTCCAGTAGTCGTGTATGGGTGTGAGAGTTGGACTATAAAGAAAGCTGAGCACCAAAGAACTGATGTTTTTGAACTGTGGTGTAGAAGACTCTTGAGAGTCCCCTGGACTTCAAGGAGATCCAACCAGTCCATCCTAAAGGAAATTAGTCCTGTATATTCATTGGAAGGACTGATGCAGCAGCTGAAACTCCAATACTTTGGCCACCTGATGCAAAGAACTGACTCATTTGAAAAGATTCTTGATGCTGGGAAAGATTGAAGGCAGGAGGAGAAGGAGACAACAGAGGATGAGATGGTTGGATGGCATCACTGACTCAATGGATATGAGTTTGAGTAAACTGTGGGAGTTGGTGATGGACAGTGAGGCCTGGCATGCTGCAGTCCATGGGGTCGCAGAGTCAGACACGACTGAGCAACTGACTGAACTGAACTTGATAAGCCAGAACTAACACTGTGAATCTATGAATAGTCAGACCACTTACTACCCTCACTTGACTTTGGACAGCAGAGCATAGCTAGTTACTCATAGATGTAACTAATTTAGTAATTGTTTCCTATTCAGTCTCTGTCTCCTTAGTCTTTAGCCTCTAAACAAACCTCCAAAGGGCTGTCCCAGTGAGTTTTCTAAAAATATAAACCAAATTAGGATTTTCTCCAGCTTAAAACACTCCACCAGTCCAAAATATCATTTGCATGACATTTAAGTCATTCATAACTTGGCCTCTGCCAATAATCCCTGCACAGGTAGGATTATCTCTGGAAAATGAGCTCTTTGTGAGCATGGAGCTCTCTCTCACACACCAGTTACTGATAATGGATGTTTTTGAAATAAGTGAATGAATAAACAAATGAAAGAGTCCTTTATAAGTAGGTCTGGACACTACTTTTGTGTATTGCCCTTTCAGGTAGACTGGATCAGGTGAGGACTGTAGTTGATTTTTGATATCTGTAAGCAATAGTTGCTTAAAGAAATACAACATGATACCTTTTCTGCAAGTCTGATTTTAAATTGTGCTTATTTTTACTGTCTTGATATTCTCGTAGGTTCAGTCTAACGGTTCAGACGGTAAGTAATTTTCCTGCAATGCTGGAGACCCAGGTTGGATTGCTGGGTCAGGAAGATCCCCTGGAGTAGACAATGGCAACCCACTCCAGTATTCTTACTTGGAGAATTCCATGGACAGAGGACCCTGGTGGGTTACAGTCCATGGGGTTGCAAAGAGTCAGGCACGACTGAGTGACTAACACTTTCACTACTTTTCAGAGTTCACAAGCGGTAATTTTTTCAAATTTTTAGTAGGGGGGGCGGGGATGTCAAATTAAGGCTTTGATTGGCATATATATATATATATTTTTTTTTTACATTGTGTTTAAACGTGACATACATGTCATCACATTTTTAAAACCTGAGATTGTTATCTTCTGCTGTTGATGTAAGTAGTTATTGATAATGAGTCATTTAGTTTTTAATTTTGGAGGGGATGGCCTTTCTGCTTAGAAATAATTACCTACAGTTACATGGATTGAAAATTAATATATGAAGTCAATATATGATGATTTTTATTTGTTGTTTTTTAAAGGAAGAACTTTTTATTGAAGTATACTTAATTTACAATGCAGTGCTAGTTTTATTAATGTTGAAAACTTTAAAACCTATTTTAAACCTATAATTTATAAGTGTTTTTCAATTTCTAAATCTGTTATATATGCAAATAAGCAGGTTTTAAAAATTAATTTCAAATTACATTTGTACATTTCAATGTATTTGACTTTTTTATACGTTTTGAATTCCTGACAGTAAACTTGACACTTTCATAAGCAAAACCTTACTGAGCATTTAAACAACTTTTGAACATCAAATACTTTTCTGTATAGAATATCTCTCAAAATCTTGTAACATTCAATGTAGTTTCTACATTGAGTCAAACTCTTCTATCTCTTTCAATTTAAAATTATAAGACTAACTGCCAGATTTTTCTTACTGTAAACATACTCAGATTTTCCTGAATTAAAGTATTAATACTATCTGCTTATTTTCTCTGTATTTAATTATAAATCTTCCCAGAGCTGAAAAGTTGCTTACCCAAATAAGGAGAGCTGTTCTGCCCTCTCAGGGAAGCTGAAGGTTCTGGGTCAAAATTTAGAAATAGGAATCAGAAGCATATCACAGTTTGAGGACTCAGACACGTTACAGTCACAATGCCACTCATTTTATTGGAGATTTTCGTGTCCATGCCTCTTAACAATTTTGGTTGCCTGATTTATTTTCGTAACTAACTTCCATCACCCTTATTGTATTAAGCTGCTGCTGCAGTGATTGGAATTTATAATCCTCTCATATTTTTGTCTTTTTTTTTCTTTCACATTTTTGTTGAGCTCATGCCAACAACTAAAAATGTTATACTTGATTGCTATATTTTCTATCTTAAAGTTTATTTTACAAAGAACTCTTGCTCATTGTGAAAAATTACAAATATAACCAAGTAAAAGTAAAAATTTCCTAACAGTAAAAATCAAAATCTAAGTCATACTAAACAATTAATATCTTTATGTATTCCTTTCTGCCTCTCTCATTCTGTGTTTGTGTGCATGTGTGTATATATGTAAAACAGGACACTTTTGGCTCTTTGATACTGGCAATTACGTCACTGCAATTTCCCACCAATGTGTGCTTGCATCCATTGAAATGCTGGAAGCTAAAGTTTGCAACTAAAGGAAACTAGTGTTCAGTTTGGTCTGGGGGCAGGATGGAAAGAGAGAAAGGAGAACTAAAGGGAATAGGATGATGTGTGTCTCATTCTACCCACTGAGCTGGTTTTAGGACATTCTGATTCATCAGTCAGAAATGGAACAAACTACAGTTAGGTCAGATCTGCACCATCTCCCTCACTAACACTTTGCAATAATGTGAGCATATATAACATCTATTGTTGGGAACTTAACTTCCCAAAATAAACAGGGGACATCTCAATTGCACCTAAGGTTCTGCTTTAGGGAGTGCTGGCTCAGAGGTATAATATTCAGTTACACACACACACATATAAATGTCACGCTACTATAAATTTATTCCATTCTCCAACCAACGCTTTGAGTGCTGTATCAATTTCCTATTGCTATTGTAACTCATTCGGAGAAGGCAATGGCACCCCACTCCAGTACTCTTGCCTGGAAAATCCCATGGATGGAGGAGCCTGGTGGGCTGCAGTCCATGGGGTCACAAAGAGTCGGACACGACTGAGCGACTTCAGTTTCACTTTTCACTTTCATTCATTGGAGAAGGAAATGGCAACCCCCTCCAGTGTTCTTGCCTGGAGAATCCCAGGGATGGGGGAGCCTGGTGGGCTGCCGTCTATGGGGTCTCACAGAGTTGGACACGACTGAAGTGACTTAGCAGCAGCAGCAACAGCATTGTAACTCATTACCATTTACTTAAAACAAACATATCATCTTAAAATTATGAAGCCCAGAAATTTGAACTAAGTCTTATGAACTAAAATCAAGGTGTCAGTGTAGTTGCCTCCTTCTGGAGGTTTTAGAGGAAAATCCGTTTATATTTTCCTGACAGACTCTAGAGGCTGCCCACTTTCTTGGCCCATGACCCCACATCAACTTTTCTTCCCTTTTCTCCATCATCCTATCATCTTTTTCATCCTTAAACTTTTCTTCCTGTCTTTTATTAAGGACCTTGTGATTACATTTAAGGTTTACCTGGATAATCCAGGAAAATCTTTGTGTTTTAGTCCATTTGGGCTGCTATAACAAAATGTCATAGACTGGATGGCTTATATACACTAAACATTGTGAAAGTGAAATCGCTCAGTTGTGTTCGACTCTTTGTGACCCCATGTACTATAGCCTACCAGGTTCCTCCGTCCATGGGATTTTCCAGGCAAGAATACTGGAGTGGGTTGCCATGTCCTTCTCCAGGAGATCTTCCCAACCCAGGGATTGAACCTGGGTCTCCTGCATTGTAGGCGGAATGCTTTACCATCTGAGCCACCAGGGAAGTCTAAAAGAGATATAAATAAAATAAAACAAGAACAGGAAAATGTAAAACAAGAATTAAGGAGAAATATTGGATATGAAGAATAGGTGAAACAGCAGAATAAAGCTGAGGGGAAAAAAAAATAGTAATGAAAAGGACCAAATTGAGAAATTTTCCCAGAAAGAAGTGGGAAAGGACAATATAAAAGAATATCTGTGAGACATGGCAGATACAAACAGGTGTTCCAGAAAGACGGGAAAAAACAGTAGAGGAGAAAATATTTAAAAAAAAAAAATTTGATGTAAAAAGGTGAAAAGCATGTTAAATAGCAGAGGTTGAAAACCCACAATTAAGACACATTTTAATAATATTTAAAATATGAAAGGTGAAGAAAAGTATTAAAAGCTTACAGAAAAGAACAGATCAGATACAAAGGAACAAATATCAGATTATCAATAGACTTTTCAACAGTAATCATAGATGTAATAACACAACGGAATAGAGCTTTATTAAAGGAAGAAAATTGAGAACACAGAATTTTATATCCAGCCAACTGTTATTCAATATGGGGGCAAGACAAAAATGTTCTCAAGTACAAGTAGTTCTCACTTTGAATAGTGGTGGACTAAAAATGACTATGCAAATTGAAACAATACAAAGCCATTTAAATAATCTGAAAACTTATGATTATTCTATAGCATTAAACTTTTTGGCCAACACTTTAAAAATTCTCTTTCTATTGGTTATAAATATATGAGGAAATAAAAAAGTCAAGCGAATATTTAGTACATTATAATTTAAATCTTAGAAACACTGAGAATTAAGTATATTCTTTTTAAAAAAGCCCTGAGAGTATTCCGAATAGTGCTTGCCTTCCTTTTCCATATAAATTTTGATGTATAAATTGCCTCAGTAAAAGAGTTAATCTGTGTTTAACTCTTTTGGCCATTTTGAGAGTCTTCTCTTTGCACAAATTCTTGGTGATGGTGAATTTGTAAAAGGCTTGTTTCATCATCATATAGTATTTGGTGATCATAACAATCTGTGTGCTCTGGTTTCCCCAAAATACTCTGATTTTAAACTAAACTGAAGATTCTTCATGGTCTCACAGCATGACCTTACAGCTTTCCAGCAAATCAGTTACAGATATGTAAATTTATGCAATGAAAAGGAATACTGTAATTTTCCAGTAACCAACACAATAGAAAACAATATACTTTTTCATGCTTTATAAACTGAACTACAGCTATTGAGAACTGAGCTTCTTTCTACCTTCAGTTTGGAAGTCTACTTGTTCTGGAACAGGCTTCCCAGATGGCACTAGTGGTAAACAAACCGCCTGCTAATGCAGGAGACACAGGAGATGCAGGTTCGACCTCTGGATCGGGAGGATACCCTGAAGGAGGAAATAGCAACCCACTCCAGTATTCTTGCTTGGAGAATCCCATGGACAGAGGAGCCCAGCAGGCTAGCGTACATGATGTTGCAAACAACTGAGCACACATGTCTTGTTCTGGAACAGTTTGTTTCTTGTTCAATACAATATTCATACAAAATTAAATACTCTGAATTTTCTTTCAACAGAAGCAATTAATATGATGGGAGACATTATATAGTTAGTGTAAGTTATTGCTGAGGTCCTAGCTTTATTTGGGGAAGTTTGGTATCCAGCCCAGTGACTGCCACGTGAGCAGTGTTTCTCAGGACTCACCTTAGACATCTTCTGAAGCTTTTAAAAGAAATAGCAGGGAGGCCATTAGACTGAGGCAGCTATTATGCCATGGTGCCTACCTCAGCAAAACGAAATCAGCAAGGTTACAAAATCAAAACACTAAGGACAACCAATCACAGTCAACTAGGTTTTAAGCTATAGCCTAACCAATAATTTCCATTAAAAAAAAAATAATTTTCTTACTTTGCTTCCATCTTTTGTCTACAAAAGTTTCTTCATGCACCACTTTCTGCGTAGTGCTCCTAATGTTTTGGTTAGGTACTGACCAATTTCAGTTGATATTTGCTCAAATAAATTCAAAATTTATAATAGGTCTCAATTTCTTTTAACAAAGCATTATCCAGACTCTTATTCAGTTTCTCTTTTGTAAGGGGAGGGAATGACTTTTAACAATAGCAATGATGCCCGCTCTTAAAAGAGCTAGATTTGTGCTTGCTACTCAGTCTAAATATTAAACCTTTTTCATATTTACTGATATGTATAGTTAGTAAATTAAAATATTTGATTTAGAAAGTAAAGTGCATGGCAGATGAAGTAGAGACTGAAAGTGGAGACAACTAATGTTCACTTCAGTCGCTCATTCGTGTCCAACTCTTTCAGATCAGATCAGATCAGTCGCTCAGTCGTGTCCTTTGCGACGCCATGAATCACAGCACGCCAGGCCTCCCCGTCCATCACCAACTCCCGGAGGTCACTCAGACTCACATCCATCGAGTCAGTGATGCCATCCAGCCATCTCATCCTCTGTCATCCCCTTCTCCTCCTGCCCCCAGTCCCTCCCAGCATCAGAGTCTTTTCCAATGAGTCAACTCTTTGCATGTGGTGGCCAAATTACTGGAGTTTCAGCCTTAGCATCACTCCTTCCAAAGAAATCCCAGGGCTGATCTCCTTCAGAATGGACTGGTTGGATCTCCTTGCAGTCCAAGGGACTCTCAAGAGTCTTCTCCAACACCACATTTCAAAAGCATCAATTCTTCACCGTTAAGACCTACTTATAAAAATGAATGCCATACATATTCCTGTAAACTGCTTACCACATTCAACAATACAATGAAGTAAGTTTACTTCATGTTAAGAAATACAATTTCATATCACAATTTTAATGCCTTTACTGAATTCTATACTATGAATATACCATATTTATAAATAATGGTATGATAAATATTTTTGTACAATCATATTTAAACAATTATTTGATTTTTTTCTTTAGAATACAGATCTTCCTCAGCTTACAGCGGGGTTAAATCTTCACAAATTCATAGGAAGTTGAAAAATGTAAGTTGAAGATGCATTAAAACATGTAACCTAATATCAAGGGTTAGCCTAGCCTACCTTAAATATTCTCAGAACACTTATATTAGCCTACAGCTGGGAAAAATGAACACAAAGAATATTTTAAAACAAAGTGTTGACTATCTCATGTAATTTATTGAATACCATACTAAAAGTGAGAAATAGAATGTTTGTATGGGTACAGAATGGTTATAAATATATTGGCTGTTTACCATTGTGATCATGTAGCTAACTAGAAACCACAGAATAACACACAGCATAAGAGTTGTGAATTTGTTTTATTCTGGGAACTTACTGAGGACTATAGACTGGGAAGTAAACTCTCAGATAGCTCTGAGGAACTGCTCTGCAGAGGCAGGGGAGGAGCTTGTATATATAGATGGATTTTTGGCTAGGAAGTACCTGTAGTCAAGTATACATCTTGGTAAAATGTTACTGTTAATCACACAGAACAGATATCTCAAGTTAATGGTTTTTAGTACTCTTCTGTGTATGGGAAGATGCCAGAATCTGGGATCATCTAAATTCTTCCTAAGGTATGTACTTTAACTATCTAGCGGCCCCTTTATTTAAAGGACAGAATGCCTCATTCTGTTTTTCCATCCTGCACTCTCTGCAGGGTGCAATGTCACTGGGCAATTCCAGTGGCTTGCAATTTAACCCTTCGTATAGCTGGCTGATGAGAGACACCCATTGTTTTTTTAGTACATAGCTTCCCCACTCTGGTAATAAATCTGACCAAGGTTCATGCTCACTTTGTGCCATGGTGTTAGGAATGCTCAAGGTAAGGCAAGAATTTCGTTGATAGGCCATTTGTGTGCTGTATCTATATTAGACCCTATTGTAAACCTGACTGCAATTGATTAGCCAAGTGAAGAGATCCCATCTACTAATATCAATATAGTGGACCAAGCAGAACTACAATTTCACTCTCCTAAAATAAATTTTCTAACAGCCATTCCATTAGAGCCTTGAAAAGGAAAAATCCACCAAGGAAAACCAGAAGTACTGGACATAGACAGTTGACCACAAACCTAACAATTGGATTGGTTTGTAAGTCTGCATAGGATCATGCTCATGATTGAAAAAACAAATGATTTATACAAAAGTTCAACAAATCAAGAAAACACTAACTCTATAGGTCAGGTTCCCCATCTTGGGATAGACATTCTTCTGATGTCAACTTCTCATCCTGGGGTGGACATCATTTCTGTTTGAGCATTGTTTTACAGTGACTTTCAAACCAGTATTCCTCTTTGTAGGTCAGGCCAGTGCTAGGGGCACTTCTTAAGTAGGAAATGTGAATCCAAGAGTCAATTCCCTTCAGTTTTGTTGTGAGCAAGTTAGTTAAAAGTTCCTGATAAGGGCTTTCCCATTTATCAGGAGAGAGTCTTTTAAATGATGTCTTTTCCAGGGTATATATAATTTCCTGGTTGTAGGTTATTGGGTATCTGATCTTTGTCCAGAGATGTTTCTATTTTTGAATAGCAGAAAAAAATTTACCATTTTAATAACTTAACTCTTAATAATTCAATTTAACTTTTGCTGAAAGAGGAACTAAAAAGCCTCTTGATGAAAGTAAAAGTGGAGAGTGAAAAAGTTGGCTTAAAGCTCAACATTCAGAAAATGAAGATCATGGCATCTGGTCCCATCACTACATGGGAAATAGATGGGGAAACAGTGGAAACAGTGTCAGACTTTATTTTTCTGGCTCCAAAATCACTACAGATGGTGACTGCAGCCATGAAATTAAAAGACGCTTACTCCTTGGAAGGAAAGTTATGACCAACCTAGATAGCATATTCAAAAGCAGAGACATTACTTTGCCAACAAAGGTTCGCCTAGTCAAGGCTATGGTCTTTCCTGTGGTCATGTATGGATGTGAGAGCTGGACTATGAAGAAGGCTGAGCACTGAAGAATTGATGCTTTTGAACTGTGGTGTTGGAGAAGACTCTTGAGAGTCCCTTGGACTGCAAGGAGATCCAACCAGTCCATTCTGAAGGAGATCAGCCCTGGGATTTCTTTGGAAGGAATGATGCTAAAGCTGAAACTCCAGTACTTTGGCCACCTCATGGGAAGAGTTGACTCATTGGAGAAGACTCTGATGCTGGGAGGGATTGAGGGCAAGAGGAGAAGGGGATGACAGAGGATGAGATGGCTGGATGGCATCACTGACTCTATGGATATGAGTCTGAGTGACCTCCGGGAGTTGGTGATGGACGGGGAGGCCTGGCGTGCTGGGATTCATGGGGTTGCAGAGTCAGACACGACTGAGTGACTGATCTGATAATGTAATACAGCAATAAGGAGCTATCTAGGTTGTTGTTTTTCAGCTGCTAAGTCGTGTCCAACTCTTTGAGACCCATGGACTGCAGCATGTCAGGCTTCTCTGTTCTTCATTATCTCCTGGAGTTTGCTCAAACTCATGTCCATTGAGTCGGTGATGCCAGTCAACCATCTCATCCTCTGTCATCCCCTTCTCTTGTCTTCAATCTTTCCCAGCATCAGGGTATTTTCCAATGAGTTGCCTCTTTGCATCAGGTGGCCAAAGTATTGGAGCTTCAGCATCAGTCCTTCCAATAAATATTCAGGGTTGATTTCCTTTAACATATCTTTGTCCAAAGATATATTTCTATCATTTAATAGCATAAACTTACAATGTTCTTTTAATGAATGAACAATGAACTTTTTTTGTAATGTAATACAGCAATAAGGAGCCATCTAGGAAGTGAGTTTAGATAGTAATTACATAACCTGAAATACAATTTCAGGTTATGTAATCAAGTTCTACAAGTTCTACAAGCACTAGAACTTGATATCCACTAAAACAATTTCTTCTCTAATGTTACTCTAATTTCTACCAAATATAGCCAAATTAAGACTAATTTATTTACAATGTAAGTCTAGTTTCAATAAATTGGACCTGATTATTTACATTAGTTTAACAAGACTGGTGGTTGATCATTTACACTCTGGTCAATGTGCTTTGATAATGCTTTTATAAGGACTCAGATTGACTGTTGAAAGCCTCCTGAGGCCAGGAATATCATTCCAAAGAATTGCCATGCGATCTGACTGTAACAATTACAGAGTTGGGTGAGTTTCTCTCTTCTGAATTTGCCCAAAATATCTTGAGGTTCTTACACCTGCCAGGAAGTGACCTTTCTTAGTCACCTGGTGAGGTTGCTGGGAACTCTATGAGCAAGGTATTAGTCTGTTTTTCTAAGGAAATGGCTCCATAAAGTCCATTTTAGTTCTCTGAAGTTATCTGGTTATATCTGATTTTATGTAATTCTCAAACCTGATATTTAAGTCAAAGCCTTGGTGATATAACCAGTGCTTCCATTTGTGTTCTGTTATAAGGAAAACTGATTTTTCTTGAACATATGCAAATAACTATACTGCCATAAAAATAAGGATACTAAGAATTTCAAATTCTGGAGGGATAAGGTAGAGAGAAAAAGATAAGTGTTTCAATTCTTCTTACAAAGGTATAATTTACCAAACTGCTTAAGGGGGAAATTTTCTTTATGTCTGCAAAAGGAAGATTATAAGACAGTAATATTTCAGACAGAAAGTCAAAAATGATTGTTCAGCCCTGTGTAAGTAATTCTTGTTTATCATAATTTCTGTTAACAGTTTATGAAGTCATAAAGTTTTTCCTTCAGAGTTTTGGAATGTCTTAACCGGTTCAGTGGTATTATCTGAAAGTTATCAGAAATCTGCACTTGTCAAAAAGTCTTCTATTAACCTTCTTGAAGAGCTTCATTTTTGTAAAGGCATCAGAGTAAAAGAACAATTGTCTATAAATGACAAAAGACTTTAAGTGGCATGGTTTAAGATAATGACTACAATGCAACTGAAGGGGAAAATTTTATTTTTCTGTGACATACAAAATTTTAAGATAATAACCAGAATTATGACTGACAATATACAGGACATATCTGAATTTTAGGAATTTCATTTAGCTTCTAGAATGTTTATATTAGTAATATTTGTCCATACAGTATAACCTAGGAAAGTTTATTATTACTTATTTGACAATGTGTTCCACATTATTTAACATATCAAATAAGCCTCATTAATTTAATATCTTTGAGATGTTTCAGGGGCCCTCTGAAACACTCCAACTGCTACTGCTAAGTCGCTTCAGTCGTGTCCGACTCTGTGCAACCCCATAGACGACAGCCCACCAGGCTCCTCTGTCCCTGGGATTCTCCAAGCAAGAATACTGGAGTGGGCTGCCATTTCCTTCTCCAATGCATGAAAGTGAAAAGTGAAAGTGAAGTCACTCAGACATGTCCAACTTTTAGCGACCCCATGGACTGCAGAAACACTCCAAGATCAGATCAGTTGCTCAGTCGTGTCCGACTCTTTGCGACCCCATGAACTGCAGCACGCCAGGCCTCCCTGTCCATCACCAACTCCCGGAGGTCACTGAGACTCACATCCATCGAGTCAGTGATGCCATCCAGCCATCTCATCCTCTGTCGCCCCTTCTCCTCCTGCCCCCCAATCCCTCCCAGCATCAGAGTCTTCTCCAATGAGTCAACTCTTCGCATGAGGTGGCCAAAATACTGGAGTTTCAGCTTTAGCATCATTCCCTCCAAAGAAATCCCAGGGCTGATCTCCTTTAGAATGGACTGGTTGGATCTCCTTGCAGTCCAAGGAACTCTCAAGAGTCTTCTCCAACACCACAATTCAAAAGCATCAATTCTTCGGCGCTCAGCCTTCTTCACAGTCCAGCTCTCACATCCATACATGACCACAGGAAAGACCATAGCCTTGACTAGGCGAACCTTTGTTGGCAAAGTGATGTCTCTGCTTTTGAATATGCTATCTAGGTTGGTCATAACTTTCCTTCCAAGGAGTAAGCATCTTTTAATTTCATGGCTGAAATACTCCAAAGTTAGCTATAAATCAAAAGGACTTCATTTAGAATTTGATTTGGGGAGGTTTGTCAAAGATAACAAAAGGTTTTAAAACACTTGGTCAAATAGGATCACAGCCACTGTGAAATGATACTCAGTTAATCATTTAACCAAAATGACAATAAAAGATTTCAAAAGTAAACTACAGAAAGTTATAACAAGGCACTTAAAATATAGAAAAACTTTACAATCTATTTTCAAAAGCAGATTCATATTCCAAGAAAAATTTGTTCACTTAACAGAGAGGAAACCAAATTTTAGTTTTGTACCAGCTTACTTTTAATATTAAAACATTCACTCGATTAAATTTATTACAATGTTCGTCAGGTCTAATCATGTACAAAACTCTTCTTAGAGATTCTTTTCAACAAACCTGTAACTTCCTGTTTCTACCTTCAGATTTTTGTCCCAAGATTTCCCATTTTCTCTATTTTTTTAAACCTCTCTTAGGACAAAACTACTTTCTGTTCCCTTAACAAAAAAACATTATAATCCTTTTACTTTTTTCTTTCCTTTGCATACGATGATGCTTTCCTTATTAATTTTAGTAGTTCCAGTTATATGTATTAATCAGAATGCTCAACCTTACAACCTCTAACCTCTAGAGAAAACCAAGAAGAAAGCAACTGTGAATTGTCATGCTAGCATCTACAGATCTGCAAACTTATGAACATATTCTACAACCTCCAGAAACACAGATTTTCTCATAGCATTATTTCTCTCCTATATGTGGTATATATGTTCAATAAACCCAAACATCTTTGCTTTTTTAATCTTAAAAGAGGATGAAAGTTGGTAAATTTAGACATGTTCAACAATTAATGTTTCATTATTGTATCTTATTTGGAAATGATCCAGATATTCAATGAACTTCCATCATTTAGCTTACTTTAGAAAAAATCTAGTTTTAAACTACTAAAAAGATTTGGAGAAACTATTTATATAGACATACTGTTAAATAATAAATTTTTTAAAAAGACCTCAGAAAGATTTTTAAAATTTGAAGAAATACTGGTTTATAACATTGTATAAATTTTATGTGTACAACATTATGTTTCATCTTTTGTATATACTACAGTGGTACCTACCTCAAAAAGTTCCCATCTATCATTATACAGTTGTTTGGTTCCTTTTATCCATTTCACCCTTTCCCAGTACCCCTGCCCTCTGGTGACCTGTACTTTGGTCTCATTAGCTATGTTTGCTTTGGTTTCATTTTACTTTTATATTCCACATATGAGTGAAATCATACAGTATGTGTCTTTGACTTACTTCACTTAGCATAACCTCCTCTAGGTCCACCCATGTTGTAGTAAATGGCAGGATCTCATCTTTTTTTTTTTTAATAGCTGAGTAGCATTCCATTAGGAGAAGGCAATGGCACCCCACTCCAGTACTTTGCCTGGAGAATCCCATGGATGGAGGAGCCTGGTGGGCTGCAGTCCATGGGGTCACTAAGAGTCAGATATGACTGAGCGACTTCACTTTCACTTTTCACTTTCATGCATTGGAGAAGGAAAAGGGGGAGGGAGGAGGGAGGAGGGTTCAGGATGGGGAACACATGTATACTTGTGGCGGATTCATTTTGATGAATGGCAAAAGCAATGCTATGCTATGCTAAGTCACTTCAGTTGTGTCCGACTCTGTGTGACCCCATAGACAGCAGCCCACCAGGCTCCCTGTCCCTGGGATTCTCCCAGCAAGAACACTGGAGTGGGTTGCCATTTCCTTCTCCAATGCAAGAAAGTGAAAAGAGAAAGTGAAGTCGCTCAGTCATGTCCGACTCTTAGCGACCCCATGGACTGCAGCCTACCAGGCTCCTCTGTCTGTGGGATTTTCCAAGCAAGAGTACTGGAGTGGGGTGCCATTGCCTTCTCCGGGCAAAAGCAATACAATATTGTAAAGTTAAGCAAAATAAAATTAAAAAAAAAAAAGAAATAGATGGGGGAAAAAAAAAAAAAAAGAAGGAAAAGGCAACCCACTCCAGTGTTCTTGCTTGGAGAACCCCAGGGACGGGGGAGCCTGGTGGCTGCCGTCTATGGGGTCACACAGAATTGGACACGACTGAAGTGATTTAGCAGCAGCAGCAGCAGCATTCCATTGTATATATACATATCACATCTTTTTTCCCCTCATGAAAGCTGTATTTTTGAGACAGAATTAATGTCATAAAATCCAGTCTTTTAAAGCGTACATTTCAGTGCATGTGTGTATAGTCATGTTTGACTCTTTGTGACCCAATGGACTGTAGCCCACCAGGCTCCTCTGCCCATTGGATTTTCCAGGCAAGAATATTGGAGTGGGTTGCTATTTCCTTCTTCAGGAGATCTTACCAACCTAGGGATTGAGCCCACATCTCTTGCATCTCCTGTACTGGCAGACAGATTCTTTACCACTAGTGCCACCTGGGAAGCCTCAGTACATTTCAGTGGTTTATAGTATTTTAACAAAGTTGTTACCATCATCACCACTAGTTCTATCAACCAAAGAAGAAATTGTGTATCCATTAGCAGTCATTTCTCATTTCTCACTTGGTCTCTGGCAATTGTTAGTGAGCTTTCTACGGATATGCCTATTCTGGATATTTCATAGAAATGGGAGTAATTACTCTACATCAGGCTTCCTTTGAAACTGTGGGTAAAATACATTTCACCTGTCTTCTCTCATCGAGGTTTTAAGACTTCCATGTCCTTTAAGCTGGAGAAGGTGATGGCACCCCACTGCAGTACTCTTGCCTGGAAAATCCCATGGATGGAGGAGCCGGTAGGCTGCAGTCCATGGGGTCGCTAGAGTCGGACACGACTGAGCGACTTCACTTTCACTTTTCACTTTCATGCACTGGAGACGGAAACGGCAACCCGCTCCAGTATTCTTGCCTGGAGAATCCTAGGGACGGGGGAGCCTGGTGGGCTGCAGTCTATGGGGTTGCACAGAGTCGGACACGACTGAAGCGACTTAGCAGCAGCAGCAGCAGTAGCAGCATGTCCTCTAAACAGCATGTAACCTAAATAAGAAGCCCAAGGGACTTGACTGATGGTCTGGTGGTTAAGCCTCCATGCTCCCAATGCTGGGGGCCTGGGTCTTATCCCTAGTTAGGGAACTAGATCTCACATGCTACAACAGAAAGATCTCACATACCTCAACAAAGATCAGAGACAGAAATAAATAAATATTATTAAAAAAAAATATTTTCCTGAGTTGCTTTCCAGGAACTTGGAGTCAGCAGCATCTGGGTTGAGCTGAGCCAAGAGTCAGATGTGTCTAGTTTGTGCTACGCTGCTTAGGACTAGATAGGACCATCACCCTTGAACTGGGCGCACATGGGCATCTGCACTTGTGACCGTTTGAACTTGCAAAGGCCTGTAGCTTAGTTACACCTGAGTAGACTGACGATTATCACATCTTTTCCAATTACCTTTCCCCACTCTCCAAGCCTCAGACAGCCCTGATTCTTTTTTCTTTATCCCATAAACACCTGAGCTCCTTGCCTTCTTGGAGTAGATTTTGAGACCTGTTCTCCCATCTCCTCGCTTTGCTGCAAGCTTGGCGTCTCACTGATACACCACATCTTCTTTATTCATTCATTTAATGGGCATGTAAGTTGTTTCCATATCTAGGCTATCGTATATAATACTGTGATAAACATAGGATGTGTATATTTTTTGAATTAGTGTTTTTATTCTCTAGATAAATACTAAGAACTGGAACAGTTGGATCATATCATAGTTCTATTCTCTTTTTAAACTGAAGTAGAGCTGATTCAGTCTCATGTTAGTTTTAGGTACACGGCAAAGTGATTCAATTTATCTGTATACAGGTATATCATTATTTTCCATTATAGGTTACATATTATATAAGTCGGAGAAGCAATGGCAAGCCACTCCAGTACTCTTGCCTATAAAATCCCATGGATGGAGGAGCCTGGTGGGCTGCAGTCCATGGGGTCGCTACTAGTCGGACGTGACTGAGCGACTTCACTTTCATTTTTCACTTTCACACAATGGAGAAGGCAACGGCAACCCACTCCAGTGTTCATGCCTGGAGAATCCCAGGGATGGCAGAGCCTGGTGGGCTGCCGTCTACTGGGTCGCACAGGGTCGGACACGACTGACGTGACTTAGCAGCAGCATTATATATGTTTATTTTCCATTTAGATATTTAATATAATTCTCTATGCTATGCAAATTTGTGCTGCTTTTCTATTTTATGTGCAGTACCCATTAATCCTGTACTCTTATTAATAATTATTCCACCCCTCCTGCCTCTTTGGTAATGGTAGTTTGCTACCTATGAGACTGTTTCTATTTTATATATATTCATTTGTATTATTTTTTAGATTCCACATATAAGTGATATCATATATTTGTCTTTGTCTTACTTCACCAAGTTTAATATTCTCTAGGCCCATCCACGTTGCTGCAAATGGGAATATTTCATTTTTTATGGTTAAGTAAAATTCCATTGTACATATATACCACATCTTCTTAAGCCAATCATCTATTGATGGTCATAATTTCTTAAAGCATGCACCCATATAAGAATACTGGAGTGGGTTGCCATTTCCTTCTCCAGGGGATCTTCCTGACTCAGGGGTCGAACCTGTGTCTCCTGCTTGGCAGGCGAATTCTATACCACTGAGCCCCCAGGGAAGCCCCCAAAAAACTCTTACCCAACTTGCATTTAATTTACTTATGAAAATATCATTATGCCAAGTTACTTTTCTTGCTGAAAACTTCTATAACAGAGAAAAAAAAAATTTGACTTTTAGTAAACCTAGGTACAGAGACGGGGAAGGCAATGGCACCCCACCCCAGTGCTTTTGCCTGCAAAATCCCATGGACGGAGGAGCCTGGTAGGCTCCAGTCCATGGGGTCGCTAGGAGTTGGACACGACTGGGCGACTTCACTTTCACTTTTCGCTTTCATGCATTGGAGAAGGAAATGGCAGCCCACGCCAGTGTTCTTGCCTGGAGAATCCCAGGGACGGGGGAGCCTGGTGGGCTTCCATCTATGGGGTCGCACAGAGTCGGACACGACTGAGGCAACTTAGCAGCAGCAGCAGCAGCAGGTACAGAGAAGGCAATGGCACCCCACTCCAGTAGTCTTGCCTGGAAAATCCCATGGACAGAGGAGCCTAGTGGGCTGCCATCCGAGTGGGGTCGCTAAGAGTCAGACGCGACTGAGTGACTTCACTTTCACTTTTCACTTTCATGTACTGGAGAAGGAAATGGCAACCCACTCCAGTGTTCTTGCCTGGAGAATCCCAGGGACAGGGTAGCCTGATGGGCTGCCGTCTATGGGGTCGCACAGAGTTGGACACGACTGAAGCAACTTAGCAGCAGCAGCAGCAGGTACAATAGGAGTTTTACATTTAAGGCTGTCAACTCTAAAGAGAGACTTATTTCATTTTTTAAAAATTCTTTACTTCTTCATTTTTAAAAAAATCTTCTGCTGCACTGTGCAGCATGCAGAATCTTAGTTCTCCAATCAGGCATCGAACCCACACCCCCTGCATTGGGAACTCAAGAGTCTTAACCACTGCACTGCTAAGGAAGTCCCAGGCCTATTTCATTAAATCAACAAACTCATTTTTATTCACTAAAGCTTAATCCTAGAGCACATGTTCTTAAAAAAATTTGCCTTAGTTTCTATCACATTCACAAATATTTAATTTAAAAGCACTTATTTTTAAGCCAATTAAAAAAAGCTCTTTATGAATTAGATTTTGTGGGAGGGAGCCTTTCCAGTTGGTTTTGTAGGATAAAACTACTATTGAAAACCGTGTGGTTGGACAGTTTTAAGCTTCTCTATGTATGAGCCTAGGGTCATTCGGCCCTTGTACATCTCAGTTTTTCACTCTGGCAGTCTAAAACTGCTGTGGGCACTTGGAGCTCTAGATGGCCAAATCCTTATGTGTGTGTGTGTCCCTGGATAAGTGAGTTTTTAATTAGCGAAGGGGCTTCCCTATGCACTGCTGCATAGTAGGAAGACTATACCATTCCTACAAGTTTTTCAGTTTCCTCAGAAACCTGCAACAAATTTGGAGGAGCTTTTAATCACTTCTTTTCAGAACTTGAAGCTCTTATATGGTATCTTCACTTTTAGTTCGACAAACTCTGTTAAAGTAGCCAATTTAAGGGAAAATGCTACCCCATCCCCTTAGCTGATCACCCAGTCCAAACCTTCCCAGTGTCTTTTAATTGGTCAATTTACTCCGTGTCTTTCAATGGAGAATTCAAGTCTTCCCAGTATCTTTCAACTAAGAATTACCTCTTTCCTGAACTGCCTCAAGTTCAAGGAAACACCACTCCTTACAACAAAGAATTTATCAACCAAGATGAGATGTCCGAGACCCAGGAGAGACATACTCAGTTGTCTGAACTCCTGGTGGAGGTGGATGGGCACCAGGGGCCCTTGCTGGTACCAAGGCTTTGGATCCTCATAGAACTCAGCTGAAGGAGAGAAATCAGCACTGAGTCCCTTCATGGTCGCCAAAACTGTCCACTGAAAGAAAAACATACAACATAAAAGCTGTGAATTTCCATTTTACTCAGGGAACTTGCTGAGGATCATAGCCTGGGAAGCAGCCTCTCAGACAGCTCTGAGGAACTGCTCCAAGGAGACAGGGGAGGAGCCAGTAAATATATGAATTTTGGGGCTAGGAAATACATGATATCAAGCACATATCTTCATAATAGATTATTGTTAATCACAAAGAACAGATATTTGAAGTTAATGAATTTGGTGCTTTCTTATGTATGGGAAGATGCAAGAACCTGTGATTTTTGAGATTTTTTCTGAGCTATGCATCTTAACTATCCAGGGACCCATTCCAAAATAAGAGAATGCTCCATCCTGGCTCTGCATCTTGATTCCTCTCAGGGTGCACTGTTGTTGGGCAATTACAGTGGACTGTGACCTAACCCTTTGTGTAAGTGGATCATGAATGATACCCTTGGTCCTTTTTTTTTTGTTCACAGACGTTTTAGTTCAGTAAGTAAGGCATAACGACTTAATCCATTACTGAAAGGTAAGTGTTACCTACCAGAACTATGCTTGGGAGGAAGAACAGGGAAGGGATGTCATCTGAATTCTCTTCACCGTCTCCAAATAAGATCGTGTGCCTCTTGCTTTATGAACATCTTCAACAGGAAATAATACCATTATACTGCAGTAAAGTTCAAGCAAACTGCAAATGTGAATGAGTTGCTTGTAAGAGGTAACACATCAGCTTAAGTCAGTATGTGCATGTGTAGGGTCAGAGTGTTTCCTGAGGTTCTGAGGAGGAGGAGAAAGAGAGTTGGCTGAGAGCACAAATATCATGGAGGTGATAGGAGCAGGAATCCAGCTTTAGAGACTGTACAAGAGCTGGGATGCTGGAGGCAGTCTCAGCTGACTTCACAACTGTGTAGTAACTGTAAGTGGTCAGTATTGTCAGCTTTATTCTTCCTGAGGTGGAGAAGGAATATAAATAAGGCAAGATTCCAAACATTCACAAGTTCCTAGCCATACGCTACTACTATGAGAACTTCTTTTAACTGAGTTTGGCCACAGTCTTCAAGCTCCAGAAATTCATAACTGAATGTATCCAAATGAATGTAACTAATGTGATTAATATATGTAGTTTGTTAATGAATATTTAAATTGATATCTTATGCCAGTTATATTGATATCGATTCTCCTTTATTGACCTCAGAATAATTTAAAAGACAGAGAATAAAAAAGACTAGAAATAATAATAATCATGAGCAAAACAAGATAGTACATATACAATTAAATAAAAAATAGAATTTTTCAAACTGAAGTAATGTACAGACACCTGTCTAAAGGAAAGTAAACTTCTCATGGACCATCTAGTCCTTATACAAATTACTTTTATTATAATGTTTGATAAAAATATATCAACATAAACTTGGTATAAATACCTTATGCTTATATAGCTATAAAACCAAAACATACTTACAAATCAATATAAAGTCAAATAAGCTTCACCTGAACAATATCTGATGTGACATTTGATGCTGTTTTGCTGAAATGAAGACCCTACCTACAATGTAAACATTACATGATATAGATTCTTTGTACTTCACAATGATCTGTCTCTTAACTCTTGACTGCTCAATGGAGAAGATGCCTGACTTCTGTCCAAATGGATTCTCCTGAGACTCCTATAAATTCCAAAGGTGGAGGTGGGGGGTTGTGCTTGGAAACGTAACTGTCCCACATTTATGCTTAGAGGGGTTGAACTGAATAAACAAGCACAAAACCCTGGGCTGAGATGATTATTGCATTATAAAAAAAAAAATTGGGGGGGGGGGTAAGAACATTTAAGCTCTACTCTTTTAGCACATTTCAGTTATAAATATGGCTCAATTTTTTTCATGAAAATGAGAGTATACTAGTCATACTCTCATGGTGCTTCATGTTAGCACTATAAATTTAGATATATTTTCCATTGTGAAGCTGTACCATTATTTAGCCAGCCATTCTTGATAAGTACCATAAAATAATACATCCAATCCTGCTTTTTTTCATTCCAGGTTCACAAAGTAGCTTTCTGATTATCTATAGAGGCACACACCAGCTACAAGAAGAGAAATTAATAACCAGAGAATGAAAATTATCATCTTATTGAATAGTCAACAAAAGAGCATTCTGGGTAGCATATTACACAGAAGTCTGGAAATGAGTGTTTTATTTAGTCCTGATCACCTGTAGGGATCCTAAAACTCTAATCAGCTTTGTGTTTGCTCCAGAATAGGAAGTAAGGTGACTTCACCTGCACATCACCTGGGGAAATAGTTTTACGTTAAGCAACTAGGGTTCCTTAGCGGCTGTCTTCTTTTTGCATTCTATTTCAAGTTTTAACACTACCTTCATCGTCAGAGTTGGTGGGTTTTAGCAGCAAGAGCCTGGACATGAACTGGAAAGTCTTAATCAAAGGAATACAGATTTGAATTGGGCCTTAATAGACAGATACAATTTAGATAGGTGACCCAGATGGTGATTAATAAGTGAGGGCCATATAACACAAGCACATTCAGCTGTCATCTTCTGAAAGACAGTATACAACGTTGACGGCATGGACTGAAAATACACACAGTGGGTAATACCTGTGGTAGAAAAAAATACATGAGAGAGGGAATCTTCAGTGTCATCACTCTTTTCAAAACATAATGAGATAAGAAAAGGGATAAAAGGGGTACACATACTGAAAAGGAAAAAAGACAAGAGTGTTATTTTTTGGCTGCGTGGCTTGTGGGATCTCAGTTCTCTGACCAGGGATTGAACCCAGGCTACAGTAATGAAAGCCCAGAATCCGAACCACTAGGCCACCAAGGTACTCCCCAAGACAGCTCTTATTTGCAGATTACATGATTTTTCTCCATGCAAAAAAAGGAATCCAAGAGAACAAGAGAGTTTTGTAATACTAAGTCAAAACCAATATATATTTATATACATACAGCTTGTTCTACATAGCACTTATAAACAGTTGGAAAATATAATTTAAAAAGTCTTATTCTTAATACCAACAAAACCTATGTACTATCTAGATATAAACTTAGTAAGTAACAAGAGATACAAGAAGAAAAACATCAAATTTTACTGAAACATAAAATTAGACTTGAGAAAAGTGAAGAGACATGTACCTGGTTGAGAAGACTAATACTAGAAAGTAGACATTTCTTTCTAAATTAGTCTATAAATACAATGTACTATGCCAAACTCTCAATTGGATTTTGCCTATTAAATTTACAGATGGCTCTGATTCCCTGCTCCTGCTATAGATCCCATTTCCAAATACTATCACACTGGGGGACACATGTTAGTTTGAGAAGGGGAGCAGAATTCAGTCCATAACACTGGGTTATTAAAGTGTTGGGAAATGGGCTCTTCCATTTTTCTCTCTGCAGGAATAAAAAGAGCCATAATTTCAGCATAAAATAATTTCCTTACAAACCATCATCAAAGGGGTTAAGGGAGTGTCTACTGCTAGGAGCAGGACAACTTTTCAGCAAGACTCCTCCCTTTCTTTTGCAGAAGTCAAGTGGGAGCCCCAGATCTGTGTCTCTTGCTAAGTTGCTTCAGTCACGTCTGACCCTTTGCGACCCTATGGACTATAGCCCACGAGGTTCCTCTGTCCATGGGGTTCTCAGGCAAGAATATTGGAGTGGTTGCTATGTCCTTAGTGAGACTCGACAGTGACATTTTTTCAGCTCTCACAGCTCTAGGTCCTCCAGCACTGATTATCCTTACCCTGTTCAACCAGTGGACACTGTGGTGTGCTGCCAACGTTTCCCCCTCCCCTATTACAACCAAAGAACTCATTTTCCCCAGCTGCTGGCAGGGCTGGACCTCGACAGTAGTGAGTTGAGTTCCCGTCCAGAGACTGCACTTGGCTGAAGGAAGCCAAACCTGGTTCAAGCTCCCGCCCTCTTCCCCAGTATCCATAACCAATGACTGACTGATGCAGGGGTAGAAAAGCCTGGCCTCCTTGACTCAATTCAGGGCCACTCTGAAAGACTTTCCCAGTTCTAGAGCTACCCATCATATTAGCGGAGGACTCTGGAGTGACAGCAACACAGTCCAACTTCTTATTCTCCCTCATCCTGCTTCCTTCACTTCCCTTAGGTATTAAACCTCTTACACAAAAATCTCCATCTCAGATTCTATTTCCCGAGGACTTCAATAAGGAGCAATCTCTTATTCCTAGTTGGCTTTGCCTGTGCCCTTTATGTATCCTTCCTTCACCTCTCTGCATTCTTTGAAACTCTAAGTATCTTCTGGAATTCCAGATCAATCAGCAAAAAAATCTTTATATGAAGGCTGAGACAGACAATTTTCTTCCAGTCCCTTGGATGTTAGAAGAATTATATCTAGTTTACTTTTATGGGGAAGAGTCTTTAATAGGCACCCAATCTTGATAGCTCCTGGGCTTTGTCTCCTATCCCCCTTGCCCCCTAAGGCCATGAAAATTTACGTTCATATTCACCCAGTTTGACAAACACCATGCTACTGGAAATGAAAATTCCAAATCTTACCTTTGTAATTATGTTCCACACCCTCATCCCGATGCCTAATGCAAGCATTTCAGTCATGCTGTTCTTTCTCCTTGAAGGTCAGGTGGATTGCTAGGTACCTAGTAGTAGCAATAGGAAATAGTGGACCTACCGGGTGAGAAGTGAAGCACTTCCTAGGAGTGCTTCCAACTTTCCAAATTCTCATCTTCTAATGAGGGAGTCATGACAAGGACCAATGTATAATGAAATCAAAATGATAAAACTATTCATAATCTAACTATAGAATGCCACACGGTATAAAAAGACAATTTTTCTGACTGTAACATAGAACATAATTTTTTAGAAGAAGTGGACCTTTTCTGACAACCTGTGACCACATATCAGCTCTTATGCTTCCAAAGACCCTGCTGGGACTCCCTATCCTCACTCTCTGAGGGTGAGAGGCCTGACTCTGCCTCCCTGGATTGAGCCAAGATCATGGTCCCCAGAATTCATAAAGAGGGCTAGGCCTGGTGTGGCATAGTAGGCCAGGTGATCTGGAGAGAAGGAGGCAGAGTGTGGAGAAGGAGATGGCTGCAGCCATGCTGAATGATGATAAGCTAGGGGCGGGAGAGGACAAGAGAGGGCTGGCTTCTGAAGAACTCTCTCAGGCAGAACTGGATATCATCACTTAAAGCAGTGGTCCTCAAACATGCTCAGAGGCAGGGCATAATCTAAGAAGTAAGAACTTGCTTTTTTAGAGAGCTTTCCCCCAAAGATTCTAAGATTTCACCAAGTAAAAAGCAGACACCATAGAATCTGTGTTTCTGTTTAACAAGTGATGTCATGCTGGATAGAATACAACTAGTCTAAAAATAGGATAAATAAGGAACTTCTAGAATCAATGGTGCCCCACTCCAGTATTCCTGCCTGGAAAATCCCATGGACGGAGGAGTCTGGTGGGCTGTAGTCCATGGGGTTGCTAAGAGTCAGACATGACTGAGTGACTTCACTTTCATGCATTGGAGAAGGAAATGGCAACCCACTCCAGTGTTCTTGCCTGGAGAATCCCAGGGACGGGGGAGCCTGGTGGGCTGCCACCTATGGGGTGGCACAGAGTCGGACACGACTGAAGTGACTTAGCAGCAGCAGAATCATGTTTAGCACACAAATAACCCCATCCAGAGTACACGGAATACTGGAATGCATGGAGATACAACAAAAATCTTACAGCAGAACATCTGCAGCAAGCACAGACAAGGTGGTAAACAAAAGTCCAAAATATCTTAATTTTATCCTCTATGAAGGCATGAAGCCTCTGCTACTTACTCGCTCAGTCATGTCCGACTCTTTTGTGACCCCATGGACTGCAGCCTATCAGGCTCCTCCATCCATGAGATTTTCCAGGCAAGAATGTTGGAATGGATTGCCATTTCCTTCTCCAGGGGATCTTCCTGACCCAGGAATCAAACCCGGGTCTCCTGCATTGCAGGCAGACGCTTTACTGTCTGAGCCACCAGGCCAGAGAGTTAATATTGTACTCTTCAAGCAAAGCTTTACAATGTTAACTCTTTGGCCATGTCTTAACTCTTAAAAACCTGAACAACTAAGTAGCAGAAGCTTAATGCTTTCTATTCAAGGCTATGGTTTTTCCAGTGGTCATGTATGGATGTGAGAGTTGGACTGTGAAGAAAGCTGAATGCCAAAGAATTGATGCTTTTGAACTGTGGTGTTGGAGAATACTCTTGAGAATGAGTCCCTTGGACTTCAAGGAGATTCAACCAGTCCATTCTGAAGGAGATCAGCCCTGAGATTTCTTTGGAAGGAATGATGCTAAAGCTGAAACTCCAGTACTTTGGCCACCTCATGTGAAGAGTTGACTCATTGGAGAAGACTCTGATGCTGGGAGGGATAGGGGGCAAGAAGAGAATGGGACGACAGAGGATGAGATGGCTGGATGGCATCACTGACTCGATGGACGTGAGTCTGAGTGAACTCTGCGAGTTGGTGATGGACAGGGAGGCCTGGCGTGCTGAGATTCATGGGGTTGCAAAGAGTCGGACACGACTGAGTGACTGATCTGATCTGAATACTTTCACAGAGGATAAAAAGCTTTGGCCTTCCCTGGTGGCTCAGCCGGTAAAGCATCTGCCTACAGTGTGGGAGACCTGGGTTGGAAAGATCTCATGGAGAAGGAAATGGCAACCCCCTCCAGTATTCTTGCCTGGAAAATCCCATGGACGGAGGAGCTTGGTTGGCTACTGTCCATGGGGTTGCAAAGAGTGACACGACTTCACTCTCACCAAGCAAAGCTTTGAAGAACTGGAGGTGAAAAGCACTTGCCTGCTGCCACCTGGTGGCAGAACCATATATTTAAGCAAGACTGGAAACAAGTCTGAAGAAGGGTCCTTGGAGAAACAGCCATTAAGTTACTTGGAAAAAAATCACTTGAAATCTTTATGACTCTGATCCTTTTTCAAAAGGATTATTACTTAAATTATAATGTTGATACAAGCAATCAAATACAAGAACTTTCAAAGGTATAGAATAGTAAATGTCCTTGTGCTCGCTAAGTTGGCTTCAGTCCTGTCCGATTCTTTGCGACGCTATGGACTGTAGCCTGCCAGGCTCCTCTATCCATGGGATTCTCCAAGCAAGAATAATGGAGAGGGTAGCCATTCCCTTCTCCAAGGGACCTTCCCAACCCAGGGATTGAACCCTGGTCTCCTGCATTGCAGGCAGATTCTTTACCACGTGAGCCACCAAGGAAGCTTCCCCCCTCAAAAAATATTCTCATAGCCCAGCAAACATTCTGCCATTTAGTAGTGAGGACCAAACTTATTTTTCCAGGGTTATTCTTTTTTTCTCTTGATTATGATTGTGGGCTGGTAGCTTGTGAACATGTGGTAGCTGATCAGAAACTGGAAACATCGTCAGTGAAAGAGGTCTTGGCCATCTTCCCTTTCATCTATTTCATTTTCTCTAGGGTGAAGCCACCTCTTTGAATCAGGACAGGCTTTTGGGAAGGTGTCATGACTGGAGCTCTTGGGAGAGATAGATCTCACCAGTAGCTGGAGAATCTGGTTATCTACATGGTGAGAATTAAAAGGTTCTATACAGGTCTGCTGTCTTCTCAATATCTTCTCCAGCACTTTGAAGTGTGGGTGGAATAGGGGTGTCTTGAGTTGACCTGGCACCACTTCCCTGTTAAAAAAAAAAAAAGAATGAGAGGCCCAAAATGGAGTCACTTGTGCTAAAAGGAAGACTTAATACCTGACCTTATGGCATTCACAATCCTCTCCAAGAAAGTAATCCTAACTGGTTAGTGTGAAATTTTCTGGTCAGTACCAGTGAGATAAACCTTTTCATCCTTGAAAGGAAGATGAAGTAAACTGGCACACAGATGCCCTCATCTACTATGGACAGGCTACCTAAGTTTGAAATAATCTTTGGCTTTGACTTCCTGATCTTACCTTTAAAAATCTCTCCCTTTCTATATAGCCTTTTGGAGCTCCCTTCTACTTGCTAAACAGGATGCTGCCCAATTCATGAATTATTCAATAAAGCTAATTAGATATTTTAACATTTACTCAGTTGGAGCAACATCCCTGAGATTCTTTTAGTTTTCCCATCTCTGTGTTGATTTCATTATCAAGCCAGGTAACAAGAAGGCTCCAACAGTTTCAGGCCTCACAAGAAATTCAGAAGATAAGTAAACTGCTTCAGTCCTATTATTCCAAGCAATTCAGCCTGATTAAACTATCCACTGTTAAGAGCAGAACTTTGGGTTTGGGAATGGGACTTACTATTTGAATTAAGACAATCCTTGAAGAGGGAAGTGAAGTCAGCTTCCTTCAAGACATATGGAATGAAGGGGTCTAAATGGATATAAATAATCCTATGAATAAAATCCTGGTTGTGTTCTATTCAGGTGAGATGCTGAGTAGGCAACCAACAACATTCTCTTAGACCAGGAATTGATTTAGCACAATACAACACACACTGATAACACTCAAATGAAATTCAACTAGTGTCAGGCAATCAATAACCAAAAGTGGGGATCACTGCAAACAGGAATAAAATAACCCCTCAGCTCTAGGCAATGTGGCCATGCAAAAATATAAACCTAGTGTTGCCAGACCTTTAACAGTTTCAGGAGAAGTTGATAATCTATCTATCTATCTATTTTTTGGCTGTGCCATGCGGCATATGGGATCTTAGTCCCCTGATTAGGGATGGAACCCCATATAGCCTGCATTGGAAGCGTGGAGTCTTAACCACTGGACCGCCAGCGAAGTCCTAAAATATCTTAAAAGGCAGTCAATAGTGTCCAAAATAAACAAAGCATACTTGTCGGCCAAGTACAGCCTGTGACCTTCAACTTTACAAACTTTGGGCTAGAATTACTGCATGCCATTCAGTGGTTCTGTGCATGCAAGATTTGCCAAGAGCAAAGTCAAAGGAGGGAGGTCAGAGAGAGTCAATTCATACAATGCTTTCCCTTACAGGTTCCCAAACATGGTTCTCAGGCTTCTGCTTCACCCAAAAAGTTCATTTGGAGCCAGTTGCCTCTTTACTGCTGGGCAAAGTGTTCTAGTATCAGGAAACATGAACGCTTGTTTCCCACTGTTTACATTCTGACTTTACTGGGTAGTTTTTCATACCTCTGTGAGGCATACAGCTTTTCATCAATAAATTAGCTTGATTACCTTCCTATCATTAAAACACATTCAGTTTAATTGAGTGGAAAATAGCAGTTTGTTATTAACTAAAATCAATGCTTAATTAGCTTAAAATATACGAGTGTTCAGATCGGAAACAACCTATTGATTTATGTTTATTTATTCCCTGGTCAATTTCTTGTTGAAAAGATACACAAAGGTAGTAACCGTCAATCCCGTTTGCACATTAGAATCTAGGGGCGGTGGGGGAGGGTTCGGGGAAATGGTTTTTTATAAAATGTGGATGTGAAAGTGAAATCACTCAGTCCTGTCCGACTCTTTGTGACCCCATGGACTGTAGCCTATCAAGCTCCTCTGTCCATGGGATTTTCCAGGCAAGAGCACTGGAGTGGATTGCCATTTCCTTCTCCAGAGGATCTTCCTGACTCAGGGATTGAACCCAGGTCTCCCGCATTGCGGGCGGATGCCCAGGCCCTATACAAGAGGGACAAAAACTCCCCAAATGATTTTAATGTGTAGACAGAGCTGTCATACATTTCCCTGTAATAGTTACAACCTTCTAAACTTACCGAATCTCTTGGGTTTTCTCCAGAACCTTTCATTTCAGCAAGAAGGGGCTCACAGTAATATTTTCCCGATGTGTCTGAAAGTTAGTCCTTTCCCCTGGGGATTGACGGCGCCATCAGCCAATCGCCAGTCTGAGGAGAACCAATAATAGGTAACACAATAATAGGCACTGTAAACAAAAGGTACTCAATTTAAAAAAAAAAGGGCGGGGGCCTTAAGGGCTTCCCTGGTGGCTCAGCTGGTAAAGAATCCACCTGAAATGCGGGAGACTTGGGTTTGACCCCTGGGTTGGGACGATCCCCTGGAGAAGGGAACGGCTACCCACTCCAGTATTTTGGCCTGGAGAATTCCATGGACTGTACAGTTCATGGGGTCGCAAAGGGTCGGACACGACTGAGCGATTTTCACTTTTCACAGTAAAAAAAAAAACAAAAAACAACGGGTCGCAGTAGCAATGATTAACAAACAGGAAAAAAATCTGGGACGATTCCTCTGGGGTCAGCAAGGCCTCTAAGCGGCCTCCGGGTGCCCAAGAGCTGCTAGACGGGGCTTACTTCCGGAAGCGGGGCGCCCTCGATGCGCGTCACTTCCGCCCGGTTGAGTCTGGTCCTTCACGCTGCCAGATTGAAGCGACTTCCTCTTTTCTTTCCCTTCTTCCTTCCCTTGGCCCCGCCTCCCGGAAGCTTCGCTGGGTCTTCACTTTTGGGTTAGGGGTGAGAGGTGGGAGTGCTACGCGGACCTTGGTGAATAACTGCCCCGAGTTCCACTCCCGGGCGGCGCAAGTTGGGAGCACTCAGGTCAGATCTCGGCCAAGGGCGGGACGGACTCAGCGGGCAGCGGGAGTCCCCACCCTCTTCCGCTCCAAGGCCTCCCTCTCCCGGGCCTGTAATTGGCCTCTCCGAAGGCTTGGGGTCCTTGGCCCCTCTGGAGTCGGATTGAGGCCATTGTCCTCCTCCTCTCTCTCCAGGCGAGGTCCCACTCTGGTCGCTGCTACCGATACCCTTCTGGAGCTTCAGTTGGAAGCAGAGTTGAGTGTCGTCTCGGTGATGGCAGGGCTGATACCTTCAGTAGCAAAGTGCTTTAGCATCTATTCCGCTTCTTTTGAGCTCCGAAACCCTGGGAGACGAGTAGAGCAGAGAGAGTATGTGGTCACTTGCATTGTGCATATCAAGAATTCCTTTCCAAGGCAGCACGGCTCTCTAAGAGTTAGTACTGGGATTCACACCCAGATCTAGCTTCTCTAGAGTGACAAAAATTCGTGGGGAGAGCGTTTAGAAATAAGGAAACTGCAAATATAAAAAGGAGAGTTAGCATTTCTGAGTGCATGCTTCGTGTTCAGCCTTATGCTAAAGTCTTTCTGTACTTATTTATTCCTTATGAGGAGCATAGGGAGCATATACTGTTGTTATTTCTACTTTAGGAAATTGAGGCTCAGAGATGATATATGGCTTGTTCAGTATTAATAATTAAGTAGACATCTCCCAGGTCACTTCCAGCTCTCTGATTCTCCCAACACTAAAGAATAAACTGATTTTCTATATTTCTAAATCAAACTATATTTTCAGCTGTTGGCATTTCAGGAAATGAGATGCCTGAAAATTTTCTAGGTCTCTTCATCCTTTGCCCATTATCTTGTATTTTAGTAGCATCCTATTTAGAACTTTGTGGTTCTGTAAATTCAGCTGCGACTCTTACTTCACAATTTACTTTTCTCTTTCTAAGAGGAACTTGAGGATCATGTTGCTAAGTGTGGAATTAATGGACCCGGGTTAAAGGATTGACAGGAAAAGTTGCTAGTTTTTACATCATAGATGGACTCTAGTTCCTCTCCTTGCCTATCTTACCTAAGATTTTTTTTTTCTCTCCAGGAAAACAGCTATCATCTTGTGCCAAGATGTCAGGAATTGGGAATAAAAGAGCAGCTGGAGAGCCTGGCACATCTGTGCCTCCAGAGAAGAAGACAGCTGTTGAAGATTCAGGGACCACGGTGGAAACAATTAAACTTGGGGGTGTCTCTTCAACGGTATGTGGAAATAATGCTGTGAGAATGTGCTTTTCTTCTGTCAGTTGCAACCTAGAAGTAATAATTATGGAAGCCTTTTGGAGTAAGGGAAGTTGATTTGAAAAGAGGGAGATAAAACAGCCAAAAGTAGATGAAATGATGTGTTGCTCATTTCTGAAAAAGAAATATAATGACATTTGATTTTTTTTTTTAAAGGTATATTCATATTCTTTGAAGAGTCTGGTGCCACATTCAGCATTGATTGTAGTTATTTAGCAGTGGGAAGCTATACACTGATTTTTCATTCATTGGAAACTAAGGGACCAGATACTAAGAGGCAGTGTAGCAAAATCAATCATTGAGAGAGTGCCTTCTTATTTCCTTGTCTGTAAAATGTAATCATAGTATCTACCTCATTGGGGTTTTTAGAGGAGGAAATGAAAGGGTTCTTGTTAAGGAACATTACTTTTTAACATGGTAAGTACTCCGTATATGTTATCTATTAATAGTTTTTATTGGGCTAGATATTGTGTCTATAATGGTGAATAAAATAGATATCATCCTTATTGTTATGGAGTTGTCAATTTTTTTAGATAATTATACACCAAAAACTTATAGTAATGTTATGTATCCATTAGACACCATAAACTGACTATGATAGGTAAGGAGTCTGTATTTTGGAACTTAACCATAGGGATATGGTGTAAAAATGCTTTACATTTGCATAGCCTACAAAACCATATCTACTTCTTGAAATTGAGGATCAGAGAGTAATAGGAACATTCAGAGTAAATTGTTCATGAAGTATAATTTCTGGGTTTGCTGTCTGGGATTCATCAGCCTCCTGTTGCCAGCAGGTGATTTTGTCGTGGCACTCTCTCACATCATGCAGCCCAGGGACATTTTTTCATTCAATAAACTAAATATTTGTTGAGCACCTGTTATTTGCCAGACACTGTGCTTTACACTATGGACAGCTCCTAGACTTCAGTTTGTAGGTTGGCACTGAGAAAAGAACAGACTATTATGATAGAGTGGGAAATGTGCTCTTCCCAGAGATAACTACCTATGCTAAGGGATGCACAAAACTGGGATGCATCCCAGTTTGGACTTTATCCAGAAGGCAGTGAGGACCCATTGGAAAGTTTTAAGCAGAGAAGTAACATGCTCTGACTTAGGTTTTGAGAAAAGACCATTAAGGGAGCTAAGTTTATAAGCAGGAGTTCAGTTAACAAAATTGTTCCCTCATTCCTTGTCCCTCTTCTCCCTCCTATTCTTCCTCTCTAAGGATGGGGAGCTGGGACACGCATCCACTGATTCTTGCCCCAGTTGGTTGACAGTTGCCCTTGAAGGCAATAACTTCTCTTCTGCACTTCAAGGTTTCTGTTGTAAATCAGCTGAGATTGTGGAACAAAAAACTTTGAGACTGCATGGTATGCTTCAAGGAGGAACACTGGTCGTGTGACTGGAGCTGTCCACCAGAGCTGTGCTGAAGTCTGGCATGGAATGAAAAAGTGTCTGCTATATGTAGAAGATGGTTGCAATAATCTTGATGAAGGATCATGGTGGCTCAGGCCATTGTGAAGATAGTGTCAACAAGATTTGTTCGTGGATTGGATGAAGGGTATGAAAGAAAGGAGGCAAGATGAGCCCAGGATTTTAGAAGTATGGAGTTTTCACAAGCTGAGCTAGGGAGGTATATGAAAGGAGCAGATTTTGGGGAGCTGTGGGGGAGGAATCATAAGTTTGATACTGGACTATAAGTCTGAGGTATTATTAGACCTATGAGTGGACAGGTAGTTGGAAGAGGTGATCTGCAGTCTGTGGAGAGGTCTCAGCTAAAGCTGAACATTTCTGAAGCATTGTAGATGGAATTTAAATCCGTGAGACAGGTGGTTGGATGACGTGATTGGCAGTCTGTGGAGAGGTCTCGGCTAAAGCTGAACATTTCTGAAGCATTGTAGATGGAATTTAAATCCATGAGACAGGTAGTTGGAAGAGGTGATCTGCAGTCTGTGGAGAGGTCTTGGCTAAAGCTGAACATTCTGAAGCATTGTAGATGGAATTTAAATCCATGAGACTATAGGCTCTCCTGTAAGGAATAAGCATAGATAAAGAGGTCTGAGAACAGGGCCCTGGAGCAGCAACACTTCATGTCAAGGAGATGAGAAGAGGCTGACCGAAGAGGGGCCACTGAGGTAGGAGGAGAACAAGAGAGGGTGGGATCCCAGAGACCAAAGGAAGAAAGAGTTTCAAGAAGGAGTTGATCAAGGGGCTCCTGATGGGTTGAGAAAGGGGAAGACTGAGACTTTAGATTTGGTAATAGAAATTGCACTGGAGACTCAACAAGAACTGCATTGGTGGAGTGGTGGCAATGGCAGCCTGATTACAGTGAGCTTAAGAGAATATGTGAGGAGAAGAATTGGGGAAAGAGGTAGAGATGTTGCTTTGGAGGAGTGTTGATATAAAGTAGAACCAAGAAAATGGGGCCTCAGCCCAAGGGAAATTGGGGGTTGAGGGAAGTTTTTGTTTTTTGTGTTTTTAAAGTAGGAGATATTATGGCATTTTTATTTATTGGTGAAATGATTTGATAGGATAAATTTGATCCTGGAGAGAGCATGGCTGCCCATTCTAGTATTCTTGCCCGGAGAATCCCCATGGACAGAGGAGCCTGGTGGGCTACAGTCTTTGGGGTCACAAAAAATTGAACACAACTGAGCGACTATGAATAAACTTGATGATGTAGGAGAAAGAGAAAGCAGTTACTGATTCTGTTCTCTCTCTTGAACAGAAGAGAGAATGTAATATAATGCACGAGATGGGAATGGGGCCTTAACTAGGAGAGGAACATAAGAGATGTGGGTTCAAATATAAGTAGGTCAGTAGTTGGGCTTGTGGGTAATAGATGTGGACATGCTTTTCTGATTGCTTCTATTTTTTTTCAGTGAAATCAGAAGCAAGACTCATCTGAGAGTGAGGATGGGGGAGAAAGTTTTGGAGGTGTGAAGAGACAGGAGAAGGTACGAAGTAGTCATCTTGAAGAGAGAATGGACTAGAGAGATGGGGTAGAGTTGCTGGACAGCACCGAGAACCCACTTGAGTTTAAACTGAGGCCAGTCAGCATGGTGCTTTCTTTCTTTATTTATTTTGTTAGTCACATTCAGCTTCATGGATATAGATGGAGAATTGGACGTTACCAAGGTTGGGGTTTTTAGCAGGCACATATAGAGTAAGGGAGGAGAAGGTTATAAAACAGTGTGACCAGTCATGGAATTTAAGTTTGATTAAGAAGGAAGCAAGGAAGTAAGAGGAGTGAAGGATATAGGTTTAGGATGAAGGTGTAGGACCATTGGAGTGTAGATCCTGGAGTTGCTGAAGAATGGATGGAGTCAGAAACCTAGAGAGAGTGAGCTGCAAAATTGTGGAGAATGAGGTGTTGGAAATTGAGTTCATAGAGAACATCCAAGTATAGCTAAGTCTAAGACTAAGACTAACTGGGAGTTTGGTGGCTGAGGGAGCTAAAGGACAAGATCATTGGAGGAGAGGAGGTCAGGGTATGGGATCTGAGATGTAAGAAAGATCACCCATATGGGAACTGAAATTAGTAAGAAGCACAACATGAGTAGTATTGGAGAGGGTGATGATATGCCAGCTGCTAAATCTTCAGGAAATGTGGAGAAGTGACGTGGGCATTTGTAGATGAGTGCAGCAAGGCAGAGTGGTGGGTGGTCCATGATCTGCAAAGCTAGGAGGTTTTAGGGAGCAAATAGATAATGGCTTAGAAGTGGCAATGGAGAATGAGGAGGACTGCCTGTCTCCTTCAAAGGGTGTGGGAGAGAAACAGCCACCACTGGAGAAGCCTGTAGGAAAACAGGTTTCAGGTGGAGTAAGAAGGGGAAGGTGATACTCAGAAAAGTTAAAGATATCATTTATTAATAGTATTCATAAGCTGGTACAGTTGGGAAACTGTTGACTCTTTTGGTGTATCAAGAATGTTTAATCAAATAGAAGAGAGAAAATAGAGGGAAACAAGAAATTGGTGCTCTAATAAATGATTCTTAATTTAAAATAGTCATTAATTTCTAGGTAAAGTAAAAGCGTAATCGTTCCAACACGCTGTTTCTTTGCCTGAGGTTCTTCCTCCCTACTCGCAACCCCCCCACCCCCCACCAGCTTCTCCTCAGAAAGAGGTTAAAGGTACTGAGAGGGGTGCACTGTTATTGATGGAGTGACATTTTTGCAGAAACAAAAGAGAACGTGATCCTGAGCACAAGTTGAGGTTTTAGAGTATGGGCATAGGTTGGCAAACTGTGTGAATGGATCTAGGAGATGGGAAATTGAAGAACTTTCCATCTGATGGCTTCTATTTTCTCTTTAAAATAGAAGCAAAGTCACCTGTTTTGTGTGATTTGAGAGCAGATAGGGTTGCGTAGTTTGACTCTGCTTCGGTGTAGAATAGGAGCTAGTTCACTTGTTAAAGAAAGAAACATTTTTGGACAAATGATGAAATCTGTTCAAGTTAGAACTCACTTTATAAAGGTGCCAGTCTCCCTAGTTTAATGACCTCATCTAGAAGTCTCATCATACTGGGTGGCAGTGGTACCCCACTCCAGTACTTTTGCCTGGAAAATCCCATGGATGGAGGAGCCTTGTGGGCTGCAGTCCATGGGGTCGCTAGAGTTGGATGCGACTGAACGACTTCACTTTCACTTTTCACCTTCATGCGTTGGAAAAGGAAATGGCAACCCACTCCGGTGTTCTTGCCTGGAGAATCCCAGGGACGGGGAAGCCTGGTGGGCTGCCGTCTATAGGGTCGCACAGAATCGGACATGACTGAAGCGACTTAGCAGCAGCAGCAGCAGCAGTCTCATTATACTGGGTGTAGGAATGGAGGAGTCCAATATGTGGATTGATTCAGACTGGGGTCTGTGTGCAGAAAAGAATAAAAAGATTAAAGCTCGAGAACTTGAGGAGTCCAGTAAGCTGGAGTGTGAAGGAATATACAATAGGATATAGTCATGGTACGGAAGATAGTGGAGACAGAGGAGAAAGGAGAAAACTCAATATTTTGAAGATCCAGATGAAGACTAATATATTAGGATAAGGTCATGAGATATCCGGAAAGATATCAGGGAATGGAGGATTCAGGGAATGGGAAGTTGGGATTTAAGATTTCAGATGTGACACAGTTCCAGATATGACAGAAATTTAGGCTATGGCTTTTGAGATGTCTGGCACAGTGACGGAGGTAATCATTGAAGTTAAGGAATTCAAAATGCTAACAGTATGGATGCTAGAAGATTAGATGGCTCATGTACTTGTATACATGTCCAAATGTGTATTGAAGTCACTGGATAATTGACAGGGACTGGGATATAGAAGAACTTGGTTGACAAAGTCTTGAACGAATGAAGAGCGGTCCTTAGGAGACAGATGACTGATTGGGGTAGAGGGTGATCTGGCTGGTTGGTGGAGCCTCCCAGTAGCAGTGTTTTGTATGTGTACATGTGACTAGAACAGTGAGCTGAGGTCAAGATTCTAGTGTATTTGTATATGTCATTTTTTCCTCCAATCATAACAGACATATATTTATTTCTTCTGCTCTTACTTCTTATCCACTTATTAGCCCTTGTTGAGTTTAACAGCTGATATGTTTAATTTCTTTATGGAGATTAATAAGATTGGTTTCCTGGGGCAGGAGGAGTTAGACATTCGAACACTGCAAACCAAAAATCGCAAACTGGCAGAAATGCTGGATCAGCGGCAGGCCATCGAAGATGAACTCCGTGAACACATCGAAAAACTGGAACGAAGACAGGCCACTGATGATGCCTCACTATTGATTGTCAACCGGTACTGGAGTCAGGTAGTAGCTTGTTAATTTACTCAGGTTTTGATTTGAGCATTGTTGTTCTCCTTAGCCTTCTCTTTATTTCCAAAGTTGCTTCCTTTTGTATCTTCATAACTGTATTTCCTCTGCTCTAGTTTGATGAAAACATCCGTATCATCCTTAAGCGTTATGATCTGGAGCAAGGTTTGGGAGACCTACTCACAGAGAGAAAAGCCCTTGTTGTGCCCGAGCCAGAACCAGACTCTGATAGCAATCAAGAACGGAAAGATGACCGAGAGAGAGGTGGGTGTTCGTGACAAGTTTACCGCTGCATGCGTTCTGGGTGTTTGAAGTAGGGCTTCGCTTTGAGGCTCTCCATCTGAGGGGAAAAAGTAGATTTTGATATTTGCAGTTTTATAATTTTAGGGGCTTCTTTTTTCCCCCTGTGTCCTCAGGGGAAGGGCAAGAGCCAGCTTTCTCTTTCCTTGCTACTTTGGCCAGCAGTTCCAGTGAAGAGATGGAATCTCAGCTGCAGGAGCGCGTGGAGTCCTCCCGCCGAGCGGTGTCCCAGATTGTGACTGTCTATGATAAACTGCAAGAAAAGGTGGAGCTCTTATCACGGAAGCTGAACAGTGGAGGTGAGGCAAAACCCGGGAGATGGGGAGCAGAGGGGGAGGAATGGGAACTCACCTTTGTGTGTGAGTTTGTAGTTTTCAAACTTATACATTATTATTATTTTCAAACTTATATCTTTATTTTTTTCAAGATTTTTAATTTTTATTTATTTTTTTTGAATCTGAATGAAATATTTTAATAATTTTTAAGGATAAGTTGGGTTTATGAAAGGAATCTGAGAATATTATATACCCACAGGGCATTTTGTCTTGCACAGATAACAAAGTATTAAATGTAATGTTTTTAATATCACTTTTTATGCCAACCTTTTCTTGAAACAGTAGAATTATAAAAGAAAATTAGAATCAGAAGGGCAAAGTTAATGTCCACTTGTAACCAGCTGTGCTTTTTTTTAAATTTAAATTTATTTATTTTATTAGTTTTGCCATACATCAACATGAATCTGCCACAGATGTACACGTATTCCCCATCCTGAACCCCCCTCCCACCTCCCTCCCTATACCATCCCTCTGGGTCATCCCAGTGCATCAGCCCCAAGCATCCTGTATCCTGCATCGAACCTGGACTGGCGATTCATTTCTTATATGGTTTACATGTTTTAATGCCATTCTCCCAAATCATCCCACCCTCTCCCTCTCCCACAGAGTCCAAAAGACTGTTTTATACATCAGTGTCTCTCTTGCTCTCTTGCATACAGGGTTATCGTTACCATCTTTCTAAATTCCATATATATGCGTTAGTATACGCCAGGCCTCCCTGTCCATCACCAGCTCCCGGAGGTCACTCAGACTCGCATCCATCGAGTCAGTGATGCCATCCAGCCATCTCATCCTCTGTCGTCCCCTTCTCCTCCTGCCCTCAATCCCTCCCAGCATCAGAGTTTTCTCCAATGAGTCAACTCTTCGCATGAGGTGGCCAAAATACTGGAGTTTCAGCTTTAGCATCATTCCTTCTAAAGAAATTCCAGGATTGATCTTCTTCAGAATGGACTGGTTGGATCTTCTTGCAGTCCAAGGGACTCTCAAGAGTCTTCTCCAACACCACAGTTCAAAAGCATCAATTCTTCGGCGTTCAGCCTTCCTCACAGTCCAGCTCTCACATCCATACATGACCACAGGAAAGACCATAGCCTTGACTAGGTGAACCTTTGTTGGTAAAGTAATGTCTCTGGTTTTGAATATGCTATCTAGGTTGGTCATAACTTTCCTTCCAAGGAGTAAGCGTCTTTTAATTTCATGGGAGCTGGTGATGGACAGGGAGGCCTGGCGTGCTGCGGTTCATGGGGTCGCAAAGAGTCGGACACGACTGAGCGACTGATCTGATCTGATACTGTATTGGTGTTTTTCTTTCTGGCTTACTTCACTCTGTATAATAGGCTCCAGTTTCATCCACCTCATTAGAACTGATTCAAGTGTATTCTTTTTAATGGCTGAGTAATACTCCACTGTGTATATGTACCACAGCTTTCTTATCCATTCATCTGCTGATGGACATCTAGGTTGCTTCCATGTCCTGGCTATTATAAACAGTGCTATGATGAACATTGGGATACACGTATCTCTTTCAATTCTGGTTTCCTCAGTGTGTATGCCCAGCAGTGGGATTGCTGGATCATAAGGCAGTTCTATTCCCAGTTTTTGAAGGAATCTCCACACTGTTCTCCATAGTGGCTGTACTAGTTTGCATTCCCACCAACAGTGTAAGAGGGTTCCCTTTCTCCACACCCTCTCCAGCATTTATTGCTTATAGACTTTTGGATCACAGCCATTCTGACTGGCATGAAATGGTACCTCATTGTGGTTTTGACTTGAATTTCTCTGATAATGAGTGACGTTGAGCATCTTTTCATGTGTTTGTTAGCCATCTGTATGTCTTCTTTGGAGAAATGTCTATTTACTTCTTTGGCCCATTTTTTGATTGGGTCATTTTTCTAGAATTGAGCTGCAGTAGTTGCTATATCTTTATTTTTAATTAAATGTCTTAAAGTCAGTTTTAATCTGTTCTTGTTTTTTGTTTTTCTGTTATCTCTTGTTGTTTTCAAACAAAGTTGGCTCAGGTTTTAGAATTGTTAGATCTCAATGTTTAAAAAGGAAAAACAAGATACATGAATGGAAAAGTGTCTATTTGAAATAAAACTTCTATTTTATGTTACTATTCAGAGTTAATGCAGAAACTTACATTTGTATAGTGTAGTTAAGTACTTGTATAGCTAGGTTCCATCTTATTAAATGTCCTGACTTCATGCTTTAAATAATAATCATGGTCTAGTTGTAATATTTTAATTTCTCTGATTGTCATTAAGATGTTTAACCTTTCATTTCTGAGAGCGATACTTCAAATATAATGGAGGTTGAATCACTGGCTGGGAAAAATAAGAATTTTCTTACTCTGTAATTTTGTTTTTAAAGATACTTAGGCCAAATTAATAGAATTAGAAGGGGAGGCATATTAAGGACTTGGTAAAATTTTGTGGTCAAAAGTTTCTTTTGCTTTTGTAATAAGTGTGTTTGTGTGTTTCTGTATTTTATTATTTATAACAGATACTTGTTTTAAGATATACAAATCGGAAGTCACAAAAGTCCTCCCATCATACTTTTCCAGAGATAGCTGTTGTAAATAGTATTATTTGTGTCCTCACAGACTTTTGTGCTCATAGATTAGATCTACCTTGTGTGTTCCCAGCCATGTCTCTTGGTGCACTGTCTTGCCTTATGCTTCTCCATTTTCTTGCCCTGTTTCTGGTGTCTAGTTGGAGCTTACATAATGGTGAATGAATGGCCATAAATCTTCCTTGTCATCTAGTGTAAGCTGAGTTGTGTGTTACTTCTTTCTCCCTTAGTTCTACTTGAATAGTTGTGAGTGTGTGAAGTCACTCAGTCGTGTCCGACTCTTTGCGACCCCGTGGACTGTAGCCTGCCAGGCTCCTCTGTCCATGGGATTCTCCAAGCAAGAATACTGGAGTAGGTTGCCATTTCCTTCTCCAGGGGATCTTCCCAACCCAGGGATTGAACCCGGGTCTCCTGCATTGCAGGCAGATGCTTTATCCTCTGAGCCACCAGGGAAGCTTTGCTTGAATAGTTAGGAGGTATTATTAAACAATATGCACATGGATATACCATATGTATTATGGTATATCCATGTGCATATTATATCAGACAGAATGCCCTATGCAGAGGCTATGTGTCATTGATAAACTTGATTTTATAAATGAATATCAAGAAAGGAATTACTGTGTTTAAAAAGAACTAAAAAGAGTAGTGCATTAAATGGTCCTTTAAAATTATGCCTTTTGATGGCATGCATTTCAAGGTAGAGGTCAAGTTAAAAAGTAAAAACATTCAGTACAAGTTACAAAAACTGCTAAGCTGCTATTATTTATAGCATGAAAGATGGTTGCCATCGATTAGCTGAATGTTCTAATAGACAAAGATGTGTGAAGTGTGAATTGTATCATCAACTGTAACTTTTGGCGGTTCATTTTCCCCTCATGTTTATTTGGCCCTTGATTCAATAGAATTGCATTTATCAGCTTGTTTATTAAGTCACTAAATGTTTATTGAGCTCTTATTATATTCTGGGCCCTATTCTCAGTATCTTAGGATATTAAGAGGACTAAAATTCAGCCCCAAGTTCTTACCTTAGGTTTTGAATCAGAATCACTCTTGAGAGTTTTTGGCACATACTGTGTTTTGGCCCTGCCCATGTGTATTCTTACTTAGTAGGTATAGGATGAGTCCTAGGTAAGTATCTAATTTTAAAGGTTCTCCAGGTGATGCTGACAGGTAATCTTGGTTGAAAACCATGAAAACCATGACATGACTGACCTGTGTTACATTTCTAAGAGTGATGCCAGTTTTACTTCCTGATAACTGTCTCTAGGGTGAGTATATCACCTGAGAGTTATCAGGTCAGTATCTCCTGAGACTGGAAGAAACACAAGTTGGAATCAAGATTGCTGGGAGAAATATCAATAACCTCAGATATGCAGATGACACCACTCTTATGGCAGAAAGTGAAGAGGGGCTAAAAAGCCTCTTGATGAAAGTGAAAGTGGAGAGTGAAAAGGTTGGCTTAAAGCTCAACATTCAGAAAACGAAGATCATGGCATCTGGTCCCATCACTACATGGGAAATAGATGGAGAAACAGTGGAAACAGTGTCAGAATTTATTTTTCTGGGCTCCAAAATCACTGCAGATGGTCACTGTAGCCATGAAATTAAAAGACGCTTACTCCTTGGAAGGAAAGTTATGACCAACCTAGATAGCATATTCAAAAGCAGAGACATTACTTTACCAACAAAGGTTCGCCTAGTCAAGGCTATGGTCTTTCCTGTGGTCATGTATGGATATGAGAGCTGGACTGTGAAGAAGGCTGAGCGCCGAAGAATTGATGTTTTTGAACTATGGTGTTGGAGAAGACTCTTGAGAGTCCCTTGGACTGCAAGAAGATCCAACCAGTCCATTCTGAAGAAGATCAATCCTGGAATTTCTTTGGAAGGAATGATGCTCAAGCTGAAACTCCAGTATTTTGGCCACCTCATGCGAAGAGTTGACTCATTGGAGAAGACTCTGATGCTGGGAGGGATTGAGGGCAGGAGGAGAAGGGGACAACAGAGGATGAGATGGCTGGATGGCATCACTGACTTGATGGGTGTGAGTCTGAGTGACCTCCAGGAGCTGGTGATGGACAGGGGCGCCTAGCGTGCTGTGGTTCATGGGGTTGCAAATAGTCGGACACGACTGAGCGACTGATCTGATCTGATCTCCTGAGAGGATTTCAGCTATAGTATTTGTGACTCTAATTTTAAACATACTAATTTGGTATGTTAAGTTCTATAGATGTACTTCCTTTTTTGTAAATAACACTATACATTTCAATTCTTGAGCCTCCAGAGTACATCTAGCATAGTATTCCAGAACTGATAAGTAATCCTATGAGCATAGGATTACTTATTGTCTTTATTCTTCATGACTTTATAGATGCCCATTTGAACAGTGAAATTGCTGCTCTCTGCTGTGCCCTTCCCTTCTCTGCCAATAGAGAGAGGCTTCATGTCGCTATTAGTGAATACTAGGAATTTGTGATTGGAGAAGGTGATGGCACCCCACTCCAGTACTCTTGCCTGGAAAATCCCATGGCCAGAGGAGCCTGGTAGGCTACAGTCCATGGGGTCGCTAAGAGTGGGACACGACTGCGTGACTTGACTTTCACTTTTCACTTTCATGCATTGGAGAAGGAAATGGCAACCCACTCCAGTGTTCTTACCTGGAGAATCCCAGGGACGGCAGAGCCTGGTGGGCTGCCGTCTATGGGGTCGCACAGAGTCAGACACAACTGAAGCAACTTAACAGCAGCAGCAGCAGCAGGAATTTGTGATAGCCTTAGAATTTTACTACTATTAAGTCTGAGACTGATTAGAGATACTCTGTCTTGTGTACAAGTCTAAAATGCAGTTTTTGGGAGTGACCGTTCCTTATCAGAATAAAGTTATAGGACATCCTCCATTTTTTTTCATAAGGCATTTTGGTTTCATAGAAAGGGATGGGCATTAGGTGAGCTTGCCTTTGTCTACCTTTGCAGAAGCACAAGGTTGACTTATTTTCTTAAGCAAGGGCTTTAATAAGGACTAAGCCCTTTAAGCAAGCCTGGGTACTTAATCTGTCATGGGAAGATCTTAAAAGCCAGCTATTTCTTGAAGTTTCCAGGAAAGTGAAGTGAGCTCGCACATGAGTGCTTTGGCGGGATAGACAGTTGTAAAATGTGACACCATAGCTGCTAAACTAAAGTCCAGTTCTTCTCTCTCAGACAGTCTGCTGGTGGAGGAAGCAGTGCAGGAGCTGAATTCCTTCCTTGCACAAGAGAACACAAGGCTGCAAGAACTGACAGACCTCCTTCAGGAGAAGCATTGCACCATGTCTCAGGAGGTACTTGACCAGAAAGGAGGTGGCAGTTTCCTGTGGGCTGTGCCAGGTGTTGACTCAGAGTTCTGAGTGCTCTAAAGGTCATCTTACTCTGGAAAGCCTGCTTTGATATTTTGAAGGGCAGGTTAAAGCAACCAGCTCTGAGAAATCAAAACCCGAGGAAAGGTTTAAGGGAAGGAAGGAATCGAATATTTCTCCTTGACTTTGTTTAAATAGACATTATAGGATTTTAGTTTTTAGGAAGAATTGCCATCATGAAGTTTTGCAAAACACACCAAACCCCCAAATACGAACTTAGTCTAAAAGACCATGTACAATGTTACTGAGGAATGGGTTGGTAGAAATTTATCTGAGAAAGAAACAGTTGGAAATGCTGCTTTTATGACAATCTACGAACTTGAGAAATGTGGGTTTTTAGTCCAAACTTGGACACACATAGGGCCATAAGCAAACTGTGTCAAGAATTGGGTATTTATTTATATAAAATGTCTGAGACAAAGTGGTGATAAGCCTTGTGCTGAAATTTGACTTACCTTAGTTGGGCCACCCAACTCTTACGCTTATAAGTTAATAGTTACCATGTATTTAGTGCCTGGCACTTAAGTACTTTATGAGTATTATCTCCCATGGTCAAATAACTCTCATCTTATTGCTAAGGAAACACTTTCAGAGAAATTAGTGACTGGTCTGAGGGCATACAGCCAGATTGGAATTTGATTCAGATGTTGGTCTGTTTAACTTTAAAGTTAATGTTCTTCATTAAACCCTGTTTCTGAAACTCCAGTGCCAAGGTTGCATGGGAATCATCTGGGAAGTTTAATAATACTTCTCATCAACCTTCAAAGGGGTTATAGTATAGTGGTCCTTATAAAGAAATTGGATTGTAGTAAAAAAAAAAAATAGTATAACTTTCATGTTTTAAGGTATAAACTAGGTGCTGCCAAGATGAGAAGGTCTTCCTTTACCAGCCCTTTCCCAGATCTTAGCAATACTAAGCTGGAGAGGCACAGTGCTTTGCTCAGCTGACTTGATGTCCATGATGGCTCTCATGGCTGGCTGTTGATACAGCCTTTCAGCTAAGAACTCTCCTCAGTTGTCCGCTGGAGTGTTGCCTCCCCATTATGGCTGTTTCAGGGTAGTTGGACTTCTTATGTGGCAATTGGCTTCTCCTGAGAGGAAGAGAGTTAGTGTTTCAAGAATACCAGGCAGAATCTGCATGGCCTTTCAGACATCCTGAAGTTATGTAGCATCATTTCCACTGGGTCACCAAAGTTGACCCAGATTCAACAATTGGGGACATTGACCTTACCTGCTGTTGGGAGGACCGTCAAAGAATCTGGAGCCATATTTAAAAACTGACACAAACATATGTATAGATTGATGTGAAAGGTGTGAGTTTGATGATGAGAGTATTAAACAGCACTAGCTATGTATAGCTCCTAAATAAGCAGAGAACAACATAGATTTTTATATCTTAGAAGGCAGTGGCATCCCACTCCAGTACTCTTGCCTGGAAAATCCCATGGATGGAGGAGCCTAGTAGGCTGCAGTCCATGGGGTCGCAAAGAGTTGGACACAGCTGAGCGACTTCACTTTCACTTTCATGCATTGGAGAAGGAAATGGCAACCCACTCCAGTGTTCTTGCCTGGAGGATCCCAGGGATGGGGGAGCCTGGTGGGCTGCCGTCTGTGGGGTCGCACAGAGTCGGACACGACTGAAGTGACTTAGTAGCAGCGTCTAATTCTAGATTGCCCTGGGGTCAGCTTGAAAAAGAGAATGGAAGTTTCCCTTTCATTCTCTTTGGATTATCATTTGTGGGAATGTGGGGAAGGAAGGTTTAGGGTAAAGATAACTGTCTTTTCTAAATAAATCTTTGAATTTTTATCTCCTAAAATATTTGTCTGGTAAAATGAAGGATGTTCTCTTTTACTTCTTAAAAAACACGTATTTTCTGATGGGTTTGTGGTCTGTAAAGGGAAATGGTGTTTCTCAGAGGTAGAAAAATTACTAAATCTTAGGTAGTCTTTTCCTTGTGAGAGTTCTTAGAGACTTCTACAGTTTTCCTGATTGTGACTAATCCAGAACTGTTGAAAGAACCTGTGATTTCAGTTTTATGCTCATATGTTGGAAAGAAAGGGAATTATCTCTTACTTAAATCTTTTCTATAATGATGCAGTAAACGGCTAATTCTGTGGGATCTGGGATTTAAGGCATTCCTTTTCTAACTTGGTCTTATTTTTGGTATATTTTTCTGAACACCTGTCTTTGGGATGTAGTTTTCCAAGTTGCAGAGTAAAGTGGAAACAGCTGAGTCACGTGTGTCTGTCCTGGAGTCCATGATCGATGACCTGCAGTGGGACATTGACAAAATTCGAAAGCGGGAACAGCGACTTAACCGACACTTAGCAGAAGTCTTAGAACGGGCAAGTGCTGTTTTATTCATAGTGTGAAGACTGGAATCATTTTAAGGAGTCTACTCAGAAGGGATGGGCTTGGATAATATTAATAGTACTTGAGGACAAACAAGCTCCTTTGAAAGTACTTTGGTTATCAGACTAAAATTCTAGAGTCTCTGACTAAAGAATCTTTGTCTTCTCCATAGGTAAATTCAAAAGGTTATAAAGTGTATGGTGCAGGGAGCAGTCTCTATGGTGGCACAATCACCATCAACGCCCGGAAGGTAAAATCAGCGACACCCTCAGAATGTGTTGTTTTGACCTGGTGTCAGGTATCGCCTTAGGCTTTGCTCCTGTCTCAGTGGTGAAGAATCCGCCTGCCAATGCAGGAGATGTGGGTTTGATCCCCGGGTAGGGAAGATTCCCTGGAGAAGCAAGTAGCAATCCACTCCAGTATTCTTGCTTGGGAAATCCCTTGGACAGAGGAACCTAGCAAGCGATAGTCCAAAGGGGTCGAAAAAGTCAGACACTACTTAGCATCTCAGCAACAACAACAGCAGCAGGTGTTGTTAGTTAGGTACTTAGGATTGTGTTCACGAGTTCACAGGTAAGAGAGTGTGGGTTTTTACTAGAAGAGTGGATCAGTGGAGATGGGAGCTTAGGAATGGGAATGATTTAGAAATTCCTTTTCTTTAGTCTCATTTTGCTATTTCCTCCTTTTCTCCAGTTTGAGGAAATGAATGCGGAGCTTGAGGAGAACAAAGAGTTGGCTCAGAACCGTCACTGTGAGCTGGAGAAACTTCGGCAAGACTTCGAGGAGGTCACTTCACAAAACGAAAAACTGAAGGTAGGAGACACAGCTCTGAGGGATAGTGAAATAAAACTCCTTGCTGATCACCTCACATTTATGAAGCGTAACATAAAGCATCATAATTTATGAGGGAAGAGAAAAATAGTTTTGTTGCTGTATCTATCTATTCGGTTATATAGTTACTTAATATTTATACCCTGCCTTGTTCTGAAAAGGATTTAAAGCAGCCTTCAAAGGTACATTGACTAAGTCAAAGTGCTATAATGTAGGACCTTTGAGAAAAATGAGGAGTAGGGTAAACTAGGGTGATGATCCAAAATGGATTTTTTAAATGGAGCTTGCATATAAGACATATGCAAGAAGCTTGTATGTACTTGCTTTTGGCCACTCCCAGGTCAGTTCTGCCAGATTGTACCACAGGATTCAGCCCTGCAGTTTCTAACTGCCAAAACAGAGAAGGAACTGTGGTCAGTGATCCTGACCACAGGATCACATGGTCAGTTGATTTTCACACCTGCCCATTAGAATTTTCTCCCATGGTTCTTGGGTGGAAGAAAATGGATTCCTAAAGTCTTCCCACCACTCTTTCAGTCGCAACCACTTATCTTTTATAATTTGATACATTTCTAAGTAGATATATGCAGAAAGATGTTTGAACTGAAAAAATAAAAAACAGAACACAAACAGCCCGAGTTGAATCTGTTGAAGTGTTAGAATAATAGTTGCTTAGAAGAAGCATAAGTATTTTTGATACAATATCAAAAGTATTTTTCTCTGTGACTATCTACAAAGAGAACAAATTAGAGACCAGTGTCCTCAACTATCTTCTTAAAACAAATATCCTGACAAATTTCATAGTGCTCTTCTCTGTCCCTAAATCTAACTGATATCGCAGATCTCTTCTAGTGTCCTTAGACACATAGTGTACACCATGTATCAATTAAAACAGTCCTCAGGTGGAAGAATGCAGGCCCCAGGTACTACCTCTTGGAGGATCTGAATTAATTTGGGGTAGATTCTATGTAACCAGATGAATAGGTAGATGTATTTCACAAAGTTTGCCTCAGATACACAGGACATCAGAGACTTTAGGTGGAAGAATGCAGGCCCCAGGTACTACCTCTTGGAGGATCTGAATTAATTTGGGGTAGATTCTATGTAACCAGACGAATAGGTAGATGTATTTCACAAAGTTTGCCTCAGATACACAGGACATCAGAGAGTTTAAGATTTTTATTTCCTGGCTAGCATCCTAGATTTTGCTTCTGACTTTTCTTTTTCTTTGGGCACTCCTAAGGTGGAATTACGGAGCGCAGTGGAGGAAGTGGTCAAGGAGACTCCAGAATATCGCTGCATGCAGTCACAGTTCTCCGTGCTGTACAATGAGAGTCTACAGTTGAAAGCACATTTGGATGAGGCTCGGACCCTGCTTCATGGCACCAGGGGAACCCACCAACGTCAGGTGGAGCTCATTGAGGTAACCGCCTAGCTTTTCCTTCTGTGTATAAGCTTTCTCCCTCATAAATTGTATAATTTTACTCTCCCTTACTCAGTTATTTTTTTATTCATTCAGCAAACCTTTATAGAGTGGCTGTAGGTCTTTACTCTGGTAGATGGTGGCTATCCTGCCATCAAGGATCACACCGTCACGTGGGGAGAGTAGTATCCAGTAGAATGCAGTGTGGTGCAATGAGCATGTCCAAAACATGCAGTGATAAAGGAGACAGAGCATCTGATTAGACTGTGGACCTGCCCTGATTCCGCTTGCCAAAGTGGAGTGTGAATCTTAAGGATAAATACAAACTTACCGATAGATAGAAAAAGGAGAAAGTTTTTAAAAAATAGTTTAGTGTGGCTGAAGTCTTATGTGCATGGGGGAGAATAGTGTATAGAAGCTGCATGGCTATGTAAATAATTTTTTTTTAAGGCAGAAACTTTCATTGATGTGTTCACTTCTGCATTTTCCTTAGCCTTTAAGTTTATGCTTCTGGTAGTTGGTCGTTTACTATATGTCTGCCAAATGAATTTAATGTATCTTACTTGACTATTGATATACTGTTTAATTCTTTAGTTCTCCAACTAAATTGTAATACTCTCAGAGTTAGGAGCCATTTCCTGTATTTCTTGAGTCTCCAGCCAGTTCTCAAATCAGTATTGTTCAGCTCTCTGGTACTCACTAAGTGTTGATTGAATGTATTGATTAAATTGGAATGAATCCCTCTTTTCTTGATAGTTTCTTTTTTCTTCTTAGACCCTTACAGGTCAAGTTTAGGAAACATAGTCCTAGAACATGGTGACATTGCCTCATTTTCATAAGAATGTTTGGTTCCTTTTTCTGTGTGTAGCGAGATGAGGTTAGTCTTCATAAGAAGCTGAGGACGGAAGTGATCCAACTGGAGGATACACTGGCCCAGGTCCGCAAGGAGTATGAGATGCTGAGGATAGAATTCGAGCAGACCCTTGCTGCCAATGAACAAGCAGGTACCGTTACTTTGGCTCCACCCTGTGACTTTGCTGCACATGCCTTCCTTGAAAGACAGCGTGTCACCAGGATTTTTAGCACTAACTTGGAGCTCAGGAGTCCTGAAGAACTTGAATTCTGTCATTCATTTTGGTGTTCAGGCTGGGTGCTGGTGTTTTATCTCAAGTTGGTCAGTTTTGTTTCCATTTTCCAAGAAGGAATCTTCCTTTTGACAATTCTTCCCGTTTCTTGGAAGTCCCTCATGTGTTCTGCACTTTCTTTCCTTGTGCCCTTGTCATAGTTCTTCCTAACTTTGCTGATGCTGTGTTTAAGGCCCCATAAACCGGGAGATGCGCCACCTCATCAGTAGCCTCCAGAATCATAACCACCAGCTGAAAGGGGAGGTCCTAAGGTATAAGCGGAAACTGAGAGAAGCCCAGTCTGACCTGAACAAGGTAATAATCAGGAGGAGCAGGATAAGTATTGTTTACAGCTGAGTCTGCAAAGCTGTCTTGGTGTGAGGAGAACAGTGTGGTCACCATAAGAGTGTGTTCTGCTTTCCTTCCTCTGCCTTCTCAGACTCGGCTGCGCAGTGGCAGTGCCCTCCTGCAGTCTCAGTCCAGTACTGAGGACCCTAAGGACGAGCCTGCGGAGCTAAAACAGGATCCTGAGGACTTAGCCACCCAGTCAGCTGCATCGAAGGCATCTCAAGAGGAGGTCAACGAAATTAAGTCCAAACGCGATGAGGAAGAGCGAGAACGAGAAAGGAGGGAGAAAGAGAGGGAGCGAGAAAGAGAGCGGGAGAAGGAGAAGGAGCGAGAACGAGAGAAGCAGAAACTAAAAGAGTCAGAAAAAGAGAGAGAGTCTGCTAAGGATAAAGAGAAAGGGAAACATGATGATGGAAGGAAAAAGGAAGCGGAAATTATCAAACAATTGAAGATTGAACTCAAGTAAGAGCAATGTTTTTAGAGTAACTGTTTCTGACTCTAAAGTGAAGGTTAGAACATTGTACTTGAATGATGACATGGCTTATTCAATAATTGTAATATTTTCATTGTAACCAAGTGTACAGTTGATGTGGTCTCAGTTCTTGATCAAGTGTACAACTTCAATGGCCTGCATGGCTATTGTATAGTCTGGTTCAGTGATCAGGTCTCAGTAAGTCCTGTTGTTGCAGCCTTATTCCTCATAAATCCAAATTAAGAAAAAGGATGTCATGATTGAGACAACACTCATGAGAATTGTTGGAAATTAACTACTGCTGTTTACTAGACTTGGGCAAATTGTTGGCATTCATTATAATTTAAATTATAATAGGTGGAATATGTATGTGTATAACTTGAACAGTATTGATCTCTTTGCCTGATGGTGAAATGATTCGTGTATATATCACCTTTAAAGAGATTTCTAGGAAGTTTACTGCTGCAGGCACTGAAACAGTAAGATAGACCTTTGAGTCAAGAAACACTGCTATAACCTCATTTATCGCCCCTCTTCCTCCTGCACAACCAGAACTTTGCTGATAGAACTGGTTCCTTCTTGCTCTCCATTGGTCATAGTTGAGTCTTTATTGATGTTTGGATTGGAGGGACTGCTGTCCTCAAAACGTTCAAAAAGGATTGTTAAGAGGTTTGAAAGTTTAGTAAGATAAAGTTTTAGTCTTTAACTGATGATTAATCACTCAACTGTCAAATCTAGGATTAGTGGTATATTTTAAACTCAGTTTTCTCCTTTTTTTCTCTTTCCCTCTTGCTGTCCTTGAGGCAGAGTTGTTTTTGTTGGTTTTCTCAAGTGTGGTATCAGAATCATCTGAGTGATTTTCTTAAAGTACATTCTTGGACCCCATCCCAGACCTGCAGAATCTCAGTTTCTAAGAGTGGGGCCCCAGAACTTGGCCTGTTTAAGAAGTGCCACAAGTGCTTATCTCACAACTTAAGGTGGTGAATTTGGTCTGAAGGGAGAAATGATTCCTTTATACAACTTACTTTTCTACACTTTCTGAGTGTGTGCAGAAGTCTCTTAATTGTCTTTGCAAAAGTTTTGTCTTTAAGATGTGTTGTATAAAGTGTAAAATAGAACTGTTTAAGATATTTCACTCAATTCATAATTCTCTTGATCTGATGTCCTTTGTTTTCTCATTATACCATTCCTCTCTACCACCCTTACCGTAGGAAAGCACAGGAGAGCCAAAAGGAGATGAAACTGTTGCTGGATATGTACCGCTCTGCCCCAAAGGAGCAGAGAGACAAGGTTCAGCTGATGGCAGCAGAGAAGAAGTCTAAGGCAGAGGTAACCTGGTCTGCCGTTAACTGTCATTCTGATTGAAATCTTCACTTGTGGGATTTTCCTTTACACTTCTGAAGGTTGTAGTTTCTTTATCTTTAAAGTTAGAGTTGAAAACTTTGCAGCATTTTCTTCCCTTTTGAAGACCATCTAAAATAGAGATTTCCAGATTTTCCATCAGAAAATTATGGGGAATAGGGGTAGCCTTTTCAAACTTTTTGCTCCCCTATATGCCATATAAATCATGATAATACTGACTTTCTTCTTCTGATTACGTTTGGAAAGAATGCCTTATGCTTTTACAATTTGGGAGCCTAGAAAAAAAGGGTGAAATTACTATTTTAAAGGAAAGTACATCTGCAGTTCTCCAGAATGCTGCTCATAGAAGCATGTGATATTGGAATGGAGTGGTATTAAAGCAGGGCTGTGATATAGTGCACTAATGTATCATTTGCCTCCTTTCACAGTTCTGTAAAGGTTCTTTTGGTGTTTATGGGCCCTCTGTCTGTGCACAGATTTAATTGATTTTTGAAATTGTGTGACAGCTTTTTCATTTTTCTTTTTGTGTGATTCCTGTCCTCTTATAGTTGGAAGATTTAAGACAAAGACTCAAGGATCTGGAGGATAAGGAGAAAAAAGAGAATAAGAAAATGGCTGATGAAGATGCCTTAAGGAAGATCCGGGCAGTAGAGGAGCAGATAGAATACCTCCAGAAGAAGCTGGCCATGGCCAAGCAGGTGGGTGTACTTTTTTTATTTAATGAGCTTTTTAAAGTAAGTTTTGCTTTTTAAGTAAGTAATTGACAGTGAAATTTGCCCTGTCATTCCAGGGTTTTTTTTGTAAATATTTTTTTTTCTCTTATGTATTTGTTTGTTTGTTTTTACATTGAAGTCTCTCATCATTCAGTTACTTTGTTTGGTGTATTTGAGAAGAAGGAAATTTACTCTTATTTTCAGATGGATATCCATTTGTTCAGAAACTGTTTATTGAGGACTCTGTCCTTTTTTTTGCTGATCTGGAATCAGGGGATGTAATGAATATATAAAACTTTATACACATTATGGTTATGTGAAACTAAGAAATACATGTTCCCCAAATAGTTTACAAATAAATAACTCATATGTTAACTGTGGTAGTTTCTGAGTCACAGCACTATAGAGACTTGTCCCCTTCTCAAAGGAACGTATATTTCTTTATTTTTAAGTCTTAGTGAATTTACTAACATACCAAAAATGGTTAGAAAAATCATGTATCTGCATAAATAGACTGAAGTACACATAGGTGTTTAATATGTGTGAAAAAAAGAGTTTTAACTCAACAGAATAAAGGAAGATAAATGTGGTAGGGCAAAAACACAATAATATTAGAAAGAAGGTGGACATATATTTGAACACGCTATGTATTCTAGGATAACTCCCAAATGGAACATATATGTATGTTATATAAATGTATATATATAAACATATATATATGTTATATATAGTCCTAAAGAAATCTACAAAAGAGCCAGAAGAAAACAGATAAGGTTTTTTTTTTTTTTTAATTTGAAGTGGAGAAGACCTTTTTAACTATTAATAAAAGCTTAAAAATATGAAAGAGTGATAATTTTGACTTATGGAAAAAAATCACAGAAAACTTCTGTGTGGCGACAAAGCCAAAGGATAAATGACAAACAGGAAAAATATATTTCTAACTCTTCACAAAAAGGCTTATCTTTTTAATATACAAAAAAATTCCCCAAAAATGATAGGGAAGAAAACTCAAAACCTCAGTAGAATAGGCACAGGATATGAATGGGGCCTCCCTGGGGGCTCAGCAGTAAAGAACCTGCCTGGTAATGCAGGAGATGTGGAGGTGATCCCTGGGTTGGGAAGAGTCCCTGCAGAAGGAAATGGCCACCTACTCCAGTATTGCCTGGGAAATCCTGTGGACAGAGGAGCCTGATGCTTATAGTCAGACACAAGTTAGCAACTAAACAACAACAACAACAACAAAGATATGAATAATTCACAGAAAAATAAATGGCTCATAAACATATGAAAAGATGCACATAATTTATAATTAGATAAATGTAGACTAAAGCTGTTTTTGTATTGTTCTGCACCTGTCAGATTGCTATGAAACTTAGATGTTTTCAGTATGTTGGAAAATCTATTATAATTGTGGAAAAGTATGAGAAAATATGAGATTGTATGATGGAAATTTTCTTACCCAACTCCTACTTGATCAGTTTGCTAGATAACAGTTTGTATAATTTTTGTCTGCCTCAGCTCACTTCAAATACAGATGAACTAGTGAGTATCAGGCTAATAATCAGTGCCAGTGGTTCCAGATAACAAGGCTTCTTCTGTATTCCTCAGTGCAGTTCAGTCGCTCAGTTGTGTCCGACTCTTTGCGACCCCATGGACCACAGCATGCCAGGCCTCCCTGTCTATCACCAACTCCCGGATTTTACCCAAACTCATGTCCATTGAGTCAGTGATGCCATCCAACTATCTCATCCTCTGTCGTCTCCTTCTCTTCCTGACCTCAGTCTTTCCCAGCATCAGGGTCTTTTTGAATTAGTCGGCTTTTCACATCAGTTAGCCAAAGTACTGGAGTTTCAGCTTCAGCATCACTCCTTCCAATGAACACCCAGGACTGATCTCCTTTAGAATGGACTGGTTGGATCTCCTTGCAGTCCAAGAGACTCTCAAGAGTCTTCTCCAACACCACAGTTCAAAAGCATCAATTTGGCACTCAGCTTTCTTTATAGTCCACTCTGACCATCCATACATGACTACTGGAAAAACCATGGCCTTGACTAGACGGACCTTTGTTAACACAGTAATGTCTCTGCTTTTTAATATGCTGTCTAGGTTGGTCTGTATTCCTAGGGCTAACCTAGTGACTAAGAACTAAGCTTCTTAAAACGGCCTCTCCCTGTCACTTGGTTATTTCCAGATTAATAGTTGGCACATTTAATTTCCTGTGTGTACTTCTTTGGAGTTAGAATGTTTTATTAAAATGAAGGTTCTTATTTCTTATTTTAGGAAGAAGAAGCTCTCCTCTCTGAGATGGATGTCACAGGCCAGGCCTTTGAAGATATGCAGGAGCAAAATATCCGTTTGATGCAGCAGCTGAGGGAGAAGGATGACGCAAACTTCAAGCTCATGTCAGAGCGTATCAAGTCCAATCAGATCCATAAGCTGCTGAAAGAAGAGAAGGAGGAGCTGGCAGACCAAGTTTTGACTCTGAAGACTCAGGTAATTAGAATGAATAAAGCTTTCCAGAATCCTGTTGAAATAGGGTGTTTTCTACATGAAAATACATGTAAAAGAATGATTACTGTGGAACTTTTTATATAGTAGGAAAAAAACCCCTGAAAACTAATGTACATGATTAGGGTATTGGTAAATAAATAATACATCCATACAGAAGAGTACAATGAACTGTTTAAACAAATGTGAATCTACCGATATAGAAAATTGTCTAAAATGTATCACTAAGGGATTCATTTGTTTATCCATTTTGTGTTAAAAATGTGTATGTCTTTTGTGCGTGTGCTGTGTATCTTAAAAACTTACGGACGGCTGCATGAAAAATGGTAAGAGTGGCGATGTGATTACCTCTGAATGTTAGGATGAGAAATTGCCATAGTCTTGCATGTAATTCAAAGGGTTCATGGATAGAATTAGTATTAGCTCGAGATTTCTAAAGAGTTTATTTTATGGACCTGTGGATTAACAGAGCTTGGTCAGTTTTTTTTTTTTTTTTCTCTCTCTCTCTTTCCTGTTTGTGTTAAAATGTTCCTTCCTTTTTCTGAGGTTGATGCCCAGTTACAGGTAGTAAGGAAACTGGAGGAGAAGGAGCACCTGTTGCAGAGCAACATCGGCACAGGGGAGAAGGAGCTGGGTCTTAGGACCCAGGCCTTGGAGATGAATAAACGCAAGGTACGATGGATTATTCTGTGGTCCAATGTGATGGTTAGTCTTCGGACAAACAAATAAGTGTGACACTCGTGAAATTGCAGGTTTGCTTTATTCCTTGGGCTTGGGTATTTTTTCTCACTGCAAACAAGTGGTGATAAGGGGATGTTACTTTATACATCCCTTATAGGCAATGGAGGCAGCCCAGCTTGCAGATGACCTCAAAGCACAGTTGGAGATGGCTCAGAAGAAGCTACATGATTTTCAGGATGAGATTGTAGAAAACAGTGTCACCAAAGAAAAAGATATGTTCAATTTCAAACGGGCCCAGGTCAGTTATTTTTTCTTCCCTTTTTGCCTTTTAGGGGTTTTCTGGGCTCTGAAGTGACCTGTTTTAAGAGTCACTGATCTGTTGTATGTAATTTCCTACTTAACTCCTTGAGTGACAAGACAGAGTCTGTTTTCTTCACTAAAAATTATCCCTAAAGCCTATCATGGTGCCTGCCACGTAATGGGTGAGGAATCAGTACTTATTTATTTAAATGAATGAGTTAGTGAAATCGTAAAGAATTATCAGTAAAAAAGTTTAGAAAATTTTAAAGTTCTACAATTTTTCTGTTTTTTGCATATCTACTGTTTCTTAGGATGCCTTTCTATCCTTAGCTGTAAATCTGTAAATTTCAATCCAGTCTGTCTTCTGCTTAAAATTAATTGCCTTCAAATAAAGTAGCCTATCAAGTTTTCATCATTTTCCTTTTTAAAAAAATTTAATCCCTTTAAACTCTTTGACTGGATTTTCACAGAACTGAATTGAATATACTTAGATACAACTAAAGTTTGGTGATATGATTATGGTAGCTTGCTCCAAAACTAAAAAAAATAGCTTGTCATTTGTAATTATCTACATTCTTAGAAGATAATTAGACATGAAAGGACAGAAAGTCCTTACTTTCTACAGCAGAAAGTTCAAGTTGGAGCCTTTAATTTTTCTCACAAATGGCAGGTCTGAAGGGAGTAACAGTTATGCTCTCCCATCACAGGAGGACATCTCTAGACTTCGAAGGAAGCTGGAGACCACAAAGAAACCAGACAATGTACCCAAATGTGATGAGATTCTGATGGAGGAGATTAAGGATTACAAGGTTAGAAAAACTGCTTCAGTGATGTGTGTGTGTGTGAAGGCCTACTAACAAATTAGAAGAATAAATACTAACCGTCTTTACATGAAAGTAACCAAAGAACGGTTTATCCTGGTAGTGGGGTGGGGGTGTGTGTGTGTGTGTGTGTGTGTGTGTGTGTGTGTGTGTGTGTGTGTGGGCCGCCTACTAACAAATTAGAAGAATAAATACTAACCGTCTTTACATGAAAGTAACCAGAGAACGGTTTATCCTGGTAGTGGGGTGGGTGTGTGTGTGTGTGT